>OX940984.1:13077664-15823665 GCA_954871275.1 Leptopterna dolabrata | reverse complement strand
AGACCAGAATTTAACATAAATTTAAGGCTGAAGGTTCGTTGGAACCTCGATTTTCCGCTCTGGTCAAAATCGACTTCATATTCGGTCTTCTCGTTCTAAAAAACACATAAAACGATAGCTCACAAGCTCATGTTATAAAACACAGGGTGAAAAATAGGGGTTGATATTTCCTAGGCGGCGTTATCTGGAATTTTTTACGTTTTTAAATAGTTCTCGAACGTTGGAGTTCTTTGCCACCACCCGGAGCACTGTACGTCCAGCTGTTGTTCACAGTCGGGCCCTGAAGTTTGCACCGACAGGCTTCGTCAACTGCAGGGTGAATCATTATCAATCTGTTTAATTTTTATCAACATCCTTCAGGCTTTTCCCTGGTTTTGATAAAGGTGAACCACTATTGAGCAGGTATGTAGCTCGAAATTAACATGGATTACCCCGTAGTCCATGGATTTAATCAGTAAATTTCGAGATGGCCACGTAATCCATGGATTACACGTGCCCAGGTTGTTCAGTTGGCTGTTTTCAATACGTAAATTTCCATATGACCCCGGGCCCCCCTCCCGTAATTCGTGGATTACTCTGGACCCTGTGTTCAGTTGGGTGTTTCAACCAGTAAATTCCGAGATGACCCCCGTAATCCATGAATTACAGTGGACCAGATGTGCCCGTTGGGTGTTAACAGCAAGTAAATCATGAGATGACCGTGTAATCCATGGATTTTACTGGACCCGGTGTTGAGTTGGGTGTTCTGAGGTATCCCCCTCCGTAATCCATGGATTACACTGGACCATGCGTTCAGTTGGGTGTTTCAACCAGTTAATTCCCAGATGACCCCCGTAATCCATGGTTTACGCTGGACCAGGTGTTCAGTTGGGTGCTTTCAACAATTTACTTTTAGAAAATACCCAACTGAACACCTGGAATTCTGAGATGAACCCATAATCCATAGATTACACTGGATTAGGTGTTCAGTTTGGTGTTTTCAACAAGTGAATTCTGAGGTGACCCCCGTAATCCACGGATTAACTAGATCAGGTGTTAAGTAGGGTGTTTTCAACGAGTAAATTCTGAGGTGACCCCTAGTCCATGGCTTAAACGGAACCTGGTTTCAGTTGGGTGTTTTCAACAAGCAAATTCCGAGATGACCCCCATAACCCATGGATTACACTGGATCAGGTGTTCGATTGGGTGTCAGTGAGTAAATTCTGATCCCCCCCCCCCCCACAATCCGTGGATTAAACGAAACCAGGTGTTTTCAACAAGTAAATTCCGAGATCCCCCCCGGTAATCCATGGATTACACTGGACAGTTGTTCACTTGGGTGTTTTCAACAATTAAATTCATAGATACTCCATAATCCATGGATTGCACTGGACCAGGTGTTCAGTTGGGTGTTTTCAACAAGTAAATGCATAGATGACTCCACAATCCATGGATTGCACTGGACCAGGTGTTCAGTTGTGTGTTTTCAACAAGTAAATGCATAGATGACTCCATAATCCATGGATTGCACTGGACCATGTGTTCAATTGGGTGTTTTCAACATTTAAATGCCTAGATGGCTCCATAATCCATGGATTTCACTGGACCAGGTGTTAATTGGGTGTTTTCAATGAGTAAATGCATAGCTGACTCCATAATCCATGGATTGCACTGGACCAGGAGTTCAGTTGGGTGTTTTCAACAAGTAAATTCATAGATGACCCCCGTAACCTAGGGATTGCATGCACTGGCCAGGTGTTCAGTTTGGTGTTTTCAATAAGTAAATTATGAGATGACTCCATAATCCATGGATTTCACTGGACCAGGTGTTCAGTTGGGTGTTTTCAACAAGGGTAAGTGCATAGATGACTCTATAATCCACGGAATGCACTGGACTAGGTTTTCAATTGGGTGTTTTCAACAAGTAAATGCATAGATGACTCCATAATCCATGGATTGCACTGGACCAGGTGTTCAGTTGGGTGTTTTCAACAAGTAAATGCATAGATGACTCCACAATCCATGGATTGCACTGGACCAGGTGTTCAGTTGTGTGTTTTCAACAAGTAAATGCATAGATGACTCCATAATCCATGGATTGCACTGGACCAGGTGTTCAATTGGGTGTTTTCAACATTTAAATGCCTAGATGGCTCCATAATCCATGGATTTCACTGGACCAGGTGTTCAATTGGGTGTTTTCAACATTTAAATGCCTAGATGGCTCCATAATCCATGGATTTCACTGGACCAGGTGTTAATTGGGTGTTTTCAATGAGTAAATGCATAGCTGACTCCATAATCCATGGATTGCACTGGACCAGGAGTTCAGTTGGGTGTTTTCAACAAGTAAATTCATAGATGACCCCCGTAACCTAGGGATTGCATGCACTGGCCAGGTGTTCAGTTTGGTGTTTTCAATAAGTAAATTATGAGATGACTCCATAATCCATGGATTTCACTGGACCAGGTGTTCAGTTGGGTGTTTTCAACAAGGGTAAGTGCATAGATGACTCTATAATCCACGGAATGCACTGGACTAGGTTTTCAATTGGGTGTTTTCAACAAGTAAATGCATAGATGACTCCATAATCCATGGATTGCACTGGACCAGGTGTTCAGTTGGGTGTTTTCAACAAGTAAATTCACAGATCCCCCCCCCCCCCCCGTAACCTATGGATTGCATGCACTGGACCAGGTGTTCAGTTGGGTTTTTTCAACAAGGGTAAGTGCATAGATGACTCCATAATCCATGGATTACACTGGTCCAGGTGTTCAGTTGGGTGTTTTCATTGTTCTAATGACCTCTGGTTTGGTTTGCTCCGGGGTCCAGGCCTCACGGCATCTGATCCCCACAGATCTCGTGATGCATCAGAGGATGGAGGAGGAGGAGGAGGAGGTTAACCTTGAGTCGCCTCCCCGTGGGTCCTTTGTCTGCCCCGGTGGGGACTGGACGCCGGTTCCCCTCCCCTCGAACGTTTCCCCTCCGGGAGCCCCCGAAATGCCCCGAGCGGGTTATCGTTGGTGTTATCGCGTGGGGGGGGGGGGGCTAAACCCCTTCGGACCGGATAACCTTGAGGGGGCGACCTGACTCCCGAGCGCTCAGACGCCCGCCCATGACCACGCCACCCAGCGCATCCGTGTCACTGGTCTGTTCCCACTTTTTCACATCTTTCTCCCGCTAGACTTTTGCCATCTTCTTCTTCTTCTTTTATTTTCCTTCCACTTTTATTTCCCTCGTCTATTACCTAGTGCGCTCTTATCAATGGGCGCAGCCTTTTGTTCTTGTTATTTTTACTCCGCTGCCGCCGGCTTCTCCCCCATAATTTATTTTGTTGCTCTGACTCACTTCGAACTCCGCTACCTTTCAGTGCTGTCCCGGCCTGCTCAACACAAACCCTCTACCGAGCCCTGAGCCTGATAATCAACGGACTAATCACTAACCGTGATTCACCACCTTTCACTCCTGCGTTCCTATCATGACTACGCTTAGAACATGATCACTCTGCTGCTATCTACTACATGATTTGAATACAAATGTTATATATTCCGCTGAGGTATACACTTTGAATCTAAAAAATATTATTCAGATCTTATATTAGCGAATTTTCAAAAAAAAAAAAAACTTGCAATGGGTCCAACATTTTTTTACATGAACATCAACATGAATTTTTTAATTTTTTTTTAATAGGCGAATCCGTTTCAGAGCGTCCTGAATTCATTCCTAAAATTTAACAAAAATTTATTTGTGTAAGTATATGTATGTCGCTGCAGACGATATCTGCCCTTGGGTGCATGGTAAAAAATTACAAATTTCGCCAAAATGTTCGTTTTGCCAAGCAGAAGGGTGATTTCGAAGATGAGCAATTTTCAAAAATTCGAAGGGGGTCAAATTTGAGTTTTCAGGTGTCAAAAATCGGTAAAACCCGCCAAAATTGCGAACAGTTTATACAAAACCACCTAAACTGGCATGGAAGGGTGAGACAAGACCGAAAAATACCATATTAGTTGTTTTTCATACAGAGTAGGGGTCAAATTTTGATTGTTGTGGGTCAAAAATCGGTATAAAAAAATTGCTAAAATCTCGAAAAAAATTAGTTAGTTTTACGAAAAGTGGTATGGAATGGTGATTTGATACTGAAAGCCAGGGGCTATTTCATTATTGTTAATGCTTTCTCCATTGATCGATTCAAGAGACTGATAATATAAAAATACATAGGTAGGAATAGCTGTTTTGTCGTGTTGTAAAACGGATTCAGCCCAATTATTACAGTACCTACTAGCAAAAAATTTTCAATTGTACAGGTACTTATGAAACGAGATATTTGGGAAGAATTCAACGTAGGTAATCAACATAATTTTTCCAAAATATCTCATTACACATTTTTGTGTTAACTACCTCTGTTGATTTTACTTACATAGTTATTAAAATAAATAAATAAAAATTTATTTATTTATTTTCATTTATTTATTTTTATTTATTTTATTTTTTTGCTTGTAGGTACCTACTGTAATATATTGAGCTCAGCCCAGAACCGCCACACGCAAAATAAATCATACATTCAATTTTGCATAATTTTAACCTTCAAGTATGAAGTATTCCTTTAACCGTTGCATTGGCACAGGAGGGAACAAAATATGCAGTTATCTACAGTTAGTTTTCAAAAATATTCGTATTATGTATGCATTTTATGCAGTAACCTCCATATTTATATGCTAAGGCAAGCATTTTTGGAATCACAAAAACTTGAAACGAATAAATCATTTGGAATCACCTCCATATATGTATGCTAAGGGAAAAAACATAAATAAATACACATAAATTGCTTGTGAATCCGCCCCCCCCCCCCCCCCCCCCAATGATGTTATCGTGTTTTAATCATCGCGATTTACTTGAACACTGTAAAGTCTAATGATTCGTCGTAATCCAGAATTGGTGCCATCTTATTGGCTTGATATTGATGTTCAAATTTAAAATGTATAAATATAACTAAATTTAAAATGTTAATTTCGCCCACACATAACTTCTCCGTGGCACACTGGTACCTTTAGATACCTCCTGGCTAATAATAACGCGGGGTTTTCGTTATTTTACATAATGCGATGTAATTCTATGATGAGGTTCTCGACCGCAGGAATAACGATTATGTAGTTTGGAGGTTCTTCTTGCAAACTATCAGTAATTAACAAAGTATAGTAAATTACATAGTAAGTGCCTATGGAATATAGTAAATGTAGACTAATCAATGTTACGTCGATATCGATTCATAAAAACCTGTAGAGCGAATGAGAAACTGCTTTTCGCCTCCCGTGGGATTTAAACGATGATGGATGTAGACAACCCGAATATTAAGAAGCTATCGATTACTAAAGCTTCTTGTCGAGTTTCGAATTGGGAACAAAGAGAAAATGTCGATTTGATAAAGAAAACAACCTCCTAATTGAATAAGAGATCAAACTTATCAAATCGGTTATAAGTTGTGGAGGCCAAGAAGATAAGAACTTCGGACACTGATTTCCAATTAACCTCTAGCGCTTGCTTTTATTTGAGAAAGTTCGGTAGAAGCGAGGAACCGTCTCCTTTCGAAGAGGACAAGTCCTCCTTTCGACCACCATGTACTCTCAAAATGCCGATTTATTTTCCCGCCCTAATATCACATTTTGTCCTGTTTCGAAAATGGTTCAAATTCATTTCATTCGTTTTCATTCTGAAGTGCGCTTCTTGCTTCATTCTCATTGGTAGGGGATCATGAGGACTTTCCTTGGAGACAGGGTTTGTTCGCAGTGACCATCTGACTGTTATTTATTTTATATATTTTTTTAAAATTTATTGCACGTAGTACATTACAGTTAGGCTAAGAATAGGTGCATACGATGACGGGAGGCGTGTAAAGTGGATTCCACCCAGCGTTGGGCCACAGCGTAGTGGATTATAACGATCAGTTCAACTAACAGTAAATTATTTCACGATGTGCTTTTAAATGATAACAACAAAACAAAAATATATTAGGTGGAACTGTGATGATTAGACTAGATCAATAGGAATCACTGTTAGTTTTCAGTCAGACCAGAGTGCTATTTTCGTTTCAGTTTTCTTTGATTTCCTGGTGGGGGGGGGGGGGGGGGGGATTTGGGTGGCATTGCAGTCTTTGGCGATGCTGGAGAACGTCTGCGACCACAGTTATTTCCAAATCCATATATGTATAGTCCTGTTCCTGACAAACCAAGTTTCTCCATTTATGAGCATCAAAATTCGATTTTGTATCGTCTGCACCTATTTAATATGTGAATCTGCTGCTGATGGCGAAATGACGCATCAGTATCTGACGTCAGAAAGGCGTCGGGCCGTTCGCAGTGATTTTCCAACTGTGTAGCATCCACGACCGGCTGTTCGCAGTGTTTTCTGATTATCCAAAGCCTGGTTTTGTCTGTTCGTCATTCCAGTGCACAGAAAATCGGTCGGACGGCAACTGGCCGTGCACGGCCTTCACGATTCCCAACCATTGTCGAACCGTTTTTCATACGCTTACGGCGTTGGATCGTGGATCTTACGGTTTTTCTAGGAGTCAGCTAACGTCAGAAAAAGCCAGTGCGAACGAACCCATTGTGGCTGATTGGCAGCAGTAGGTGAGTTCCCTCGTGATTCATTCGCAAGCAGACGATGATCCCCTCAAGATGTTGAGAGAAATTTACTTTTCAGAAAAAATACGAACATGAAAGGAGTTATCAACGTTCTCTTCTGAAGTTGCCTAATTTATTCTGATAAAGTTGATTGAGTTTTAAGAGTTATGTATTGCATTTTGGTTAAAAATTAATATTTGCGTCCAGATTGCCTTCTGTTTCAAGCTCATAATGAATAAAATTATCTAAGTTACATCATTACAGATTGGCCTTGTCTTTAGTGTAATCTGAGTTCAGTCAGCGATCAAGGACTACCAACATGGAATAGGAAGTGTCATCTTTCGAGCTGAACAACGTGGTAGGTACCTGTGTCACCTTGGGTAGGTACCTGTGAGCCTGCCTGCAGCGTCATTTTCAATTGAAATTTAACAGATTCTACTGTTGTGAATAGATAAAACTCACCAGACAACTTCCCAGTAGGTCAAACGATAGCAACCTGCATCTCGTGATGCAGGTTTGTGTGGAGGTGAACAAAATGGGGAATAACCCTCGCTTTTTTCTTCCCCACATGAAAGTAGGTTCCATCCTGAGGTTTTTGACACCAACCGCACTTTCCTACGATAAGTAGTTTTTATTCTATGATTTTTTCGAAAGTTTCATGCACTAACCGCGTCATTGCACCTCCCACCTGGGCGAGCGCCCCTTGCCCTGTGTGACGTCACTAGCGCACGAAACTCAAAAAAAATCATAGAATAAAAACTACCTACTTATCGTAGGACAGTGCTGTTGGTACCAAAATTCTCAGGATAGAATGTAGATTCTATTTTTAAATGTTTATTTTTTTTAAATGAAAGTAGTTTCCTTTTTTTTTAATAATAAAACTACATTTTTCAGACCCGTGGGTACTCCCCATTATGACAAAATAAAATATTTGCAAATAAAAAATTATTAATAATAAAAGGAAATACCTTTTAGTAGTAATGTGAATGCAAGGCTGTAATACTCGTACAAGTATAATATGAGAACTAGTAAGGTATGACAATTTGTAGGGAAATTTTTGGCTATTTTGTTCTTAGTAGGTACCTTTTAATTCAAATTATGTTCATTATATATCTGAAATTCGGAAAATAGCGCTTCGTGAATCACTGTCGGGACGCGACTCAAACGCGAAAACCGGGACAGTCTGTAAAATTCTTGACGGGTGGCAAACCTGGTAGTAGTCGCCGCTGGCTACGTACGAGTATTTATAGTGGTCGTTGAGTGTGATCCCTGATCCCTTCAGTTTATTTTTAGTTATCACTCGGGCGACTCACGCGAGCGATTATTGCTTTTGGTTTTTCTGTTTCAATGAATGAAACTTCACTCGCCGAGTGTCAACACGCGCCTATAAAGCGTCATTACGTGAAAGATACAGATCATAGTGTTGGCCAGGAGCCATTCAACTGGCCAAGGTCTCAAGCGGGTCCCTGTGCCGCCTTCCTTCTCACTCGCGCAGAAGTAATACAAGTATAACTTCTCCATGTTTGTTGATTCTCATACAATCATTTCACCCTCGTCGCCAAAGAAGAGTGTAGATTGGTCTGAGTCATATAATTATTTGTTTAATTGTTTCAGTATTACTACCTTTCATACATTTTTGATAAGGTCTAGGTATATAAAACTAAAAAGCACTGACCAGGAGCGTTGGAATACTAACTATAAATCACTCGCGAAGAAGTGCGTTTTTCTTTAGCGTTGGAATGCTCAGAAACATGATGCCAAATGTACCTGTTACCTACTTCTTTTTACTGGCATCGATGGCACTGATGAGTGGCTTACAGAATTCACACTACATAAGCACACTACGTAGTGCTCATCCACCAAGTTTGTTTTTATGCAGTGAAGAATAGACGTGGGTCGGAATTTACTGCTTTTGACCTCAGAATCGGATTCAGCACTCTCGAAAACCCCCGTAATTCAATTTTCGGCTCCAAAATCCGAGTAGTTCGGCGGGAATGCTAAAGAAAAAACGCGTGACGTCATCTAGTATGTTTCCCTCTCACTCGGTTCCCACGTGCGGGAGCGAGAGGGCAATACATACCACGTGACGTTGCGCGAGTTTTCCTTCCCCTTTTTCGCCCACTTCCGTTCATTTCCGACCCATCATACAGCACCTTTTTGGAAAGCTCTCCGTTAGATCTACAGTTTGAAAGCATTTAAAAAAATTTCCGTCCATTCCTCATTAACTGGGCCATCACTGGCATTGTGGGGCCCTCATCTTGTGGCGATTTCTCAAGGTCTAACAAGTATACTCAAAAGAATTTCAAGTCATAAGGCTCAGAAACAGCTGATCTTAGCATTTATTGGTGCCACATTCAGCACTGTGCACTGCTTCCTGGCGCCGTCGTGACATCTAAAAGTTTGTAGTGTATTCCGATGGTCTAATAACGGTTACCCACAAAATATCGAGTGTAGAAAAAAAAACATCAGCTGTTCTTTAAATTGGCTATATTTGACTCTGTTTTTGTCAAAAATGAGGAATGGGCATTGGACAGAATTTGCTACTTTTGACCTGAGAATCGGATTCAGGGCCCCCGAAAACCCCTGTATCCCAATTTTCAGCTCCGAAATCCTAGTAGTTTGGCGGGAAAAAGCTGAAGAAAAACGCTGGACGTCATATCCCTCTGACTCTGGTTCCCGCATGGGGGAGCGGCTTTTCCCCCCTTTTAAACCCACTTCCGTTCTTTTCCGACCCATCATTCAGCATCTTTTTGGAAAGCTCTCCGTTAGACCTACAGTTACCTATTTGAAAGAATAATAAAAATGCGCGGCCATTCCTCAAAGTTACAATCACCGAATAGTATAAATTCAGTGACAAAAAGTAATTCATAAAAAATAGCTAGTCACAATTCTTAAAGATCTGCTTGCGCGTTCATGCTGCGTAGTTGGGAATTGTAATTCTTTTTGAACCATATCATACTCTTTGTCACCATATTGTCACTCAACAAAATCACACGGAAGGGCATGGATACTAGCGAGTAGCCATAGCTGCCATGGATACTCACCATTTCCGTTTGTTGCTTTGTTCCGTTTGTTGCTTCGAGCCTGGTGGGGTATCCGAACTCCACTTCGAGTTGCAGATTCCAATTTGAGCCTCATTTTCGCTTCTGCACAAAGTAAAACGGCGTTTTCTCGTGCCGTATCGCCGACCTCAAGATTATCAACGCGGAACCAAGTTCGGGCATTAGAAGGCCGTCAAGGGCGTTACGTAAATCTCGGGAGGTGGCGTTTAAAAATCCTCAGACTTCGACCAAAAAAACTGGATTGACAACAGGACAGTTTGGCCTTTGAGATCGAAGTCTTGGAGTTATCGCTGGGTTTTATGAGAAAAAAATTGAAAAAAATACTTTTTTTGCCAGAAAAAAGAGATGATTTAAGATGAAAGGTCTCGTCTTCGGAACGGCCGATTTTGAGATGTGGTTGTGTGAAGTTGGATTGGTTTCCAGAGAGGCTAGGAAGGCCGGAACTATAAACTATAAAATGACCCACCGCCCTCGACCTGAACTGGGTTACCATCTAATTTTTTCTGAATGTAGGACAGACCACAAGAAAATGTAGGACATTCACCACCTAATGTGGGAAAGACCATAAAAATGACCAGTCATGCACCATGGCTGTAACAGCGAATTTTCAAAGAAATCTTCGTGCTATTGCGTAAAAAGAAACCATACCACTTTTTTTAAATACCACTTGTAAAATTTAATTTTTTTTAAATTTTAACAATTTTTACCGGTTTATGACCAATTCTTTTCTTGAGAAATTTTTTTAAAATCGAAACAGTCCCTCTTTCTGTCGTGAGTCACCATTCCACACGTCAGCCGAATTAATACTGATTTTATCCGTTTTTACTGATTTTTGACCCCTTAAAACCCAAATTTGACCCCCTTGGAATTTTTTAAAATTGGGCATCTTTGAACTCATCCATTTGTTCGGCAATACAAACATTTTGGTAAAATTCGGAATTTTTATCGGTAGATAGTATTTATATAGGTAGAGCAAATTTGTTGTTGCTGTGATAACGAGGCTCGGTCAGGTTGAAATGAATAATGACGTATTCCGACGTTTCGATGATTTATTTCATCATTATCAAAGAAATCTGCAACAATAAAACAAAAGGACGCTACTACTAGAACTGAAGAAGATACACAGCTACAACAAATTTGCTCTACCTATATATATAAAAGCTAGGGGACCTTCCTATTCTGTAGTTTCCTGAAATACAGGAAAAATTGGGTTCCTGTAAGGGAATCGCTAGGACACGGGACAAATGGTCAAAATACAGGACCGTCCTGAAAAATCGGGACGTCTGACGAACCTGATTTTCAGTGTTTCGCACTCCCTTACCGCGTAATTTCTGTATTGTAACTCAACAAAAAAATGCTGATTGACACTTTAGTTGATATCAAGTTTGCAAAGAGAATTGAACAGTTTTCACTTGTATGTTCATGTTATTGTTGTTTCTGTTGCAGAGTGTGATGCTCAAAGATGGCCATCAACTTCTCAGCATCGTTTGCGGCGTGCCTCGCTGCAGGGCTCAAAGTCCCGAGGCAGTTCATGTATTGCATCGCCCAAGGTGAGCCCAATTATTCTCTTTGTGTCAACCAATAACTTGGCCTGTGCCATGTACCATCTTATAAATGAAGTTGAAATCCATTATTGTGCAGCATGCCTACATGCACGAATTTTGTCGTTTCATTACCGTTTCAGAGCATTCTGTATCCAATCATCCCTATTAGCGAATTTTCAGGGAAAATTATGGTATTGCAGTGGGTTCAAAATTTTCAGACCTTGTTCTTTTCCAAATCCGTTATGTGTCGCCCCAGACGATGTCCGACCTCGGGTTCATGATAAAAATGCCAATTTTCGCCAAAATGGTCGTATTGCCAAACAAAAGGACGAGATCGTAGATGAGTAATTTCTAAAAATTCTAAGGGGATCAAAATTGAGTTTTTAGGGGTTAGACATCAGTAAAAACTGCTAAAATCGCGAACAATAATTGATATTATAATCACTGAAACTGGTATGGAAAGGTGACTAAAGACAGAAAAGGACCATTTCAGACAAAGGGTTCATATTTTGATGTTTGGTTGTCAGAATTGGAGTTGAGGGCTAAAATCAGTAAGTACTAATTCACCTGACGCGTGGGATGGTGATTCACAGCTATTTCGATGACAGAAATATTTTTCTGAAAAAAGAGTGGGTCAAATTTGACTGTAAGGGTCAAGAATCGGTAAAAATAGATAAAAACACGAGAAAATTATAATATTGTATTATGATTTTATGAAAAGTGGTATGGTTACTCGCTGTCATCTTTTTACACAGTAGCACGAATATTTCTTTGAACTACCTTATTTGCTGCATGACGAACTCAATTTACTTTTTATCTATTTATGTGTCACTCCACTTTGTGTCTGACCTTGGATACGGGATACAGAAACTCCAAATTTCGCCAAAATTTGTGTAATGGCTAACGAAAGGGTGAGATCGTAAATGGGAAATTGATTGGAAGTCACTCTTAGTGACATAAGGAATGTTATGACGAAGTTTCACAAAAATGAGTGACTGCAAACAACTGACTGCAATTTTGTAGAAAAAAAAGTGGGGCAAACTTGAGTTATATTGGGTCAAAAAGGCTGAATGACAACACATAGCTAAGACCTCCAAAAGTCACCAAATCTGAAAAGTGGCTCATTGTCATACTGCATGACATATTGTCTTGAAAATCTCCCGAGAGATATGGTCTCTTCCAGATGTCTTTCGGGTTCTTCTGTTTCACTGAATAGCTCCTATGTATATAATATTTTTAATGAACAATCGACTTAACTTTGTAAGATGAAAAAAGGTGCAGGATCAAAATGACCGATGTGGTAAGAGGATGATGTACCTACACGATATCGCTATCGGACAAACGAGAAATGAGAAAGATCTCTATACTATCTCTTTCAAGAAAAGACACCTAATTGGGTGTCTCTTGTAGAGTTACTGAATAACCCTGTCGTGGATACTATAAAAGCTCTGCAACGTCCTTGTCACGAATTGAACTTATCTGCAGAAATGTTGGCTGTCCATTTATTGTTTCTTTCATGTGCAAAAATAGAAATAGCTTCTTTTTTTTGCAAATTATCTCTGATTTTTGATATTGCCATTTAATTTTCTTGATTCACCTGTTGATACTACTTCTAGTGTTATTATACAAATTTATGGTAATTTCAGACAATTTCCCAGGTTTTTAACTCATTAAAATAAAATAAAATGTGGAGGCTGAACCTTCGTTACAAACTCAATTTCCCACACTTTGATCAAAATCAACGTAGTGTTCGGTCTTCTTGCCCTAAAAAACATGGAAAACGATACCTCACAAACTCATGTTTACTAAAACCTTTTAAAAAAACTCGAAAACCCCTATTTTTACACCCATTTTTTACCCACAACACCCATGGGTATATTCCGATCAGGCTGCAATGTTTTGGGACACAACGAGGGCCCAAATGGAGCATGTGTGCGAAAGAGCGAATTTTTTAGAACAAAAATGAAGCAAGTAGATACGAATGATGTGAATGATAGGACGGACATTGCATTTTGGTTTATTATTCTGTGAATAATACGCCTATGTAACCGCTCAGCAAAAAATGTTAATAGCACCTCCTCAAAATTTGTTCTTTTACTTTTCAAGGTGCGTAGATTCCAAAAAATACAGTGTCCTTCCGCCGTACGCGGTATCACGTGTCCGGCTTCATTTTAGGTCTAAAAAATTCGCTCTTTCGCACACAGGCTCCATTTAGGCCCTCGTTGTGTCCCAAAACATTGCAGCCCGATCGGAATATACCCAGGGGATTTGTGAGTGAATATGGGTATAAAAATAGGTACTTTTTGTGTTTTAGTAGCATGTTAGTAAGATGAGCTTTCCAGGTATCAAAACAGGATGGTTTTGGGACGAGAAGGCCGAATATGAAGTCGATTTTGACCAAAGAGTGGAAAGTAGAGGTTCAGCCTTAAATTTACATTAAATTTTGTTATTGAATCGTCGTTTTTACGCACACGGTTTGTGTCCCCGTTTGGGAACACATTTGGCTCCTACCTGTGTTCCGAAACTCGGCAGCCCGATCGGCATACACCCAGGGGTGTTATGGGAGAAAAATGAGTGTAAAATAGGGGTTTTCGAGGGATTTTTGAGGTTTTAGTGAACATGAGCTTGTGAGGTATCGTTTACCATGTTTTTTTAGGGCGATAAGACCGAATATGAAGTCGATTTTGACCGAAGAGTGAAGAATTGAGGTTGTAACGAAGGTTAAGATCCCGAAATTAATTTGTCATGAATCAAAAACATGGGAAATTGTCTGAAATCACCACTAGAAGTAGTATAAACAGGTGAATCGAGACAATAAAATGGTACTATCAATGATCAAAAATAATCTGTAAAAAAAACCGACCTAATTTAATTCGTCTTTTTGGGGGCCAAAATTGGTGGGAACCATCAAAAATAGCCTTTCAATAATTACACATGAAAACAATAAATGAACAGCCAAATTTTCTGTAAGTATGTTCAGTAGAATAATAAACCTATGCGACAAGGACTTTGCATCGTTTTTGGAATATGTGCACCTTGAAACGTAAAATAAAAACATTTTGAGGGGGTGTTATAAAAATTGTTTGCTGAACGAATACATAGGTGTTATTCACAGAGCAATAAACCAAAATACAGAGAACCGCGAAGTTTTGGTCAGTGCATCGCAGGGGTGATTGGATAATTAGAATTGATTAAGTACGTGTACAAGTTCAAGGGGGGAGTACAAGATACGATTACGAGGTTCAAGATAAAGAGTAAAAGGGGCGAGTACCTACTAGATTTAAATGCAAGATATGTTTACAGTACAAGTTACAAAGTTAGGGACGAGTTTCTCTATGAACGTGTGTTGTTATGTGCAGATGCTGGAGCGCCCTACGTCGTGTACAAGGACGGAGCCGGGATGCCCCACAACGGCCTCAACGGCGCCGCGCCGCCGCCGCCCTCCAACGGCGGCGCCGCCAACAACGGGGCGCCCAACGGCGGAGCCGGCGGCGGCGACTGGAACGAGCAGTTTCCCGCCAGCCCGCAGGAGTCCGCCCCCACCCCCCTCCAGCAGCCCTCGCCCTCCCCGCCCTACCCCCAGCAGCAGCACACGCCAGCTTCAAACATGCCGGGTAATTCCTATTGTTGTTCACTAACTACTTGTTTTCCAACTTTTGTAGCAAATTTTCAAAAAACACGAATTTTTTATTTTTTTATAGGCAAATCCGTTTCAGAACACCCTGAATTCATCCCCATTCTAACAAAAATTTATTTGTATATATAAATATTTGTTTATTTATTTTTGTGTCACTCCAGACGATATCTGACCGTGGTTACATGACAGCAATTCAAAATTTCGCCAAAATGTTCTTATTGCCAAACAAAAGAATGAGTTCGAAGATGAGCGATTTTAAAAAATTCTAAGGGGAGGGAGGGGTCGAATTTGAATTTTTTGGATCAAAAATTGGTGTTAATGGCTAAAATCAATATTAATTCACCTGACGTTGTGTGGGATAGTGATTCACGACAGAAAGAGATTTCGATGATAAAAATATGTGTCTCAAAAATGAGTGGGTTAAGTTTAACTTTGTGAGGGTTAAAAATTAGTAAAAGTGGCTAAAATTACGAAAAAATTATATAATTAAAGTGGTATGGTTTCTCGCTATATCATCTTTTTACCCAATAGTGCGAATACTTCATTGAAAATTTTCTCTTATAGCCTTGCATGCAGACCGGTTTTATTTTATTTTATTTTTTTAAATTTTTTATCAACTCGCTTTCTTTCTTATCTGTCGGGTACAAATTTTGTAATCGGTTTTTGGTCCACTGACGGTAGCCAATTGAGCTAAAATTTTGCGCAGTCACCTATCTTCGGTGAAAATACATGAATCAGTCATGAAAACATACATTAATTAATTATAAAAAATTTCACACAGTAGACCAAAAAGCGGATAACAATTAGGTAGGTATTTAAATAAAAATACATTTTTTAAATCCACGTTTTAAAACTGACAAAAAAGTATAAAATAACTTCTCGTAGCCGTAAAACAGTTTCAGCATAAAATAGAAAATCCATAAATAGAAAACCGTAGATAATGTAATAATAATAACAGCAAGGAGTGTAGGGAGCAGCTATTCTATATTGTCCCTTTTCTATCAGTACATGTGCCCCGCGTTTTTCTATTTGTGGATTTTCTGTTTTATGTTGAAATTGTTTTATGGCTACGAGAAATTATTTTATACTTCAGTAGTTTTAAAAACGTGGATTTAAAAAATATATTTTAATAATTTATTGTCAGTCTTTCACGGTCTCTTCCTCAATTTCCCTCTCACTATCTCTCTCTCTCTCTCTCCCTCTCTCTCTCTCTCCCTCTTTCAATTTTTTTTTTCGGTCATTTAATTATGCTTGGAGTTAAAAATCAATGGAGTATTTTCTCTTCGCTAGAGGAAATACGCCACTGCAATGGGCCAACATTTTGATTACTTGAATTTTTCGAATTATTTTTCCGTTTCAGATTATTCTCAGTCCATCAATTTACATGTATTAATTTATCTACTATATATATAATTAATTTTCATGTGTCACTCGATACGACACCTGTGGTTACAACAGAAACATCCAAATTTCGTACTGGCACATTTTCTTACTGGCAAAAAAGTACCCATGGCAAACGAAAGGATGGTCTCGGAAACGAACAGTTTTCTAAAAGAAATAATGGGTCAGATTGGAGTTTTAGTAAAAGTTATGTGTACGTTAACAACTTGTATGTGTTTGATGATTTGCTGTTCCCCCTAAAACGACGTCATCTGGTATGGCCAGTGACTACTCCCCATAACAGACAGCAGAATGAGCGAGAAACAAGAATCTATAGTTGTGTGGGAATACCTTCCTTGTGTCTTTTTGTGCATCAAAACCCTCTTTTTCACCCATACTCGAACTTTGTTGAGAAAAAAAACTCGTTTAAAAGTAAATTGGAATTTTACAAACGGCTGGTAGTGAGGTGGTGAGACGATAGCCTGCTCGCTCTCAGGATAACCTTTTGGAGGTGGCATTGCAGCGAGAAGTGGTGCCGTTTTCTATTCATGGTGACGTTTTCTATTCATTCAAAATATGAATTTATTCTGTGCATAAATACATACTTAAGTACATAAATAATGTTTGTAACGGCTGTATATTATATTAAAGCCAGTAAATTGAGAAAGAAAGTTGGCAGAAACAGACCCACGCAGTTCAGGGAATCATATGACTATAGCTTTGTTCGCACTGCCTTTTTCTGACGGTTACAACTAACCAATAATTAGTACGAAAATGATAACTGCAGACGCCAGTAAAACACTGTGAACAGCCGGTCATGGATACAGTGCAGTCAGAAAAGAGTCCGAGAATGACAGCAAACGGCCAAACGCCTTTCTGACGGTCAGATGGTCACTGTGAACAAACTATTGGCACCGTATACCAGTTGTGGACGTTGTGCTTTTTTGAAAATCTCAATTTTTATAATGTGTTAAAAATCAACCAAGGCATTAACAGAACTTTCAGTTTCTTTTCTGTCATTATAATGACATGTCCTCTCTCTCAAAAAAAAAATAAAAATAAATAAATAAATAAAAAAATAAAAAAAAATAAAAATCACGTCCATTCCTCATTCAAGGAGGAATGAGACACCTATCTACTTACTTAACTCCCTGTTTAAACTTCTGTTTCTATTCTTTCTTCGTTCGTAAGTAGGTACCCTCTGCGAAAATTGAGTAGGTACCTACCGGATATCAGTAATAGATTTTAGCTTTTTCCAAAGACTAAAAAATATCCTAACTGTTTACTGTTGTATAGCGTGAAATGATTAGCAGTATGCCTAGAATTAGGCTGTCAATAACATCGATAGCCGAGGCATACGTAGTACAAGTGTTGATGTAGCGAAAGAGGCGCTCTACATAATTAATCGTTTCAAAGCGTATAATAAGTTTATCAAAAAATGTTGTACTTGTGATACTGTAATTATTAGTTATAGTGCGTCTGGCAACCCGAGCCTCCTCACACACCTTCGAGACTTTTCCTGTTGTTTGTCGAACCGTACTTGTTGAGTTTCAAGTTTTCTGACCGTTGCAGTTGGATCTTTGGATGAAGGGACTCCACCTCATAACACTCCTCAGCCTCCGCCGCCTGAGCAGGAGAACACTCAGGGCACTCAGGAGACGGACATGCAGTGTGAGATGCCCAACTACTACCCCGGGCCACCGCGGCACCACGTCCTGTCGCCCACAACCTTTATGTCCTACCTCAAGCAGCCTGTCATGCTCACCTCACTCAACTCCTCAGACCAGCCCTCGGAGTTCCATTCAGGTGAGGTACACTCTCTGTACTAGTGTGAGATAGTCAGTTGTGTTGTGTGTTGATGGATCTGTGGCAACATTAGGTTGGTCATTGAATCAGTGACCAAGCAATAAGCCTGACCAAGGATCCAGGATCCTGTTCGTCATGAGTTGAAGTTCAGAGGTTTGAGTCTTGAATGGTCCAGTATAATACATTCCATGAAAACCGCATATGTCCACAAACGTAAAATCCTTGGGATATCCTTTGAGTTGGTCCTTAGTTATGATCTCGCAATATGACTTTCATAAAAATCTTATAGGCAGGTATAGTTCGGTATGTGATACAAACGTGAAATCAGCAAATTTTGATTACACCTATTGCAAATTTGATGGATTAGGACAAAATTATTATAGACAATGGTTTTACCAATCATGTGAGGGTATGAAGAAGGAAATGTTGTTTGTCCGGCCGAGCCCAGAGAAAGGCCTGCAAATCTTGACACTCTATCTGGCCTGCCTCTAGACCATTTTGTCCTTTTTTTGGCATCTGTATCCTTTTTTGTCGTGAGTTCTTTTTTTTTTTTTTGATACCTTGTGTGTGAATGCTGTGACAAATAAAAATTCTTGACACTGTATATGACCTGCTTCTGGACCATCTTGTCCTCTTTTTTTGGCATCGATATCCTTTTTTGTCGTGATTGATGAAAAAGAGGACACAAATGCCATAAAAGACGACAAAGTGGTTCAGTTTTTCATGAAATTGACAGTTTATTATCATGTTACCTACAGTTCATTTGACAATTGAAATTCCCTGATCCAAAGGTTTGTTTGGTGCAGGGATGCCTGATCTGCTCGGCGGCAGCCTCAAAGGGCAGATGCAGTCGGGGAACGGTCAGGGCTCTCAGGGGATGAACGGGTCCAGCAAGAACTGCGAGCTCCGCCTCTTCAAGTGCCTCACCTGCGGCAAAGACTTCAAACAGAAGTCGACTCTTCTCCAACACGAGAGGATACACACGGACTCCAGACCCTATGGTTGCACAGAGTGCGGCAAAAGGTACCAAAACCTTCTTAATGTTATACATTCGTTCTGAGTATATTATTCTGCAGTGTGCGGCCTTCTAGTGTATGTTCTAGCATCATGGAAGCAGAAAGATAGGAGCTATGATTAACTGTTTTGAGCTTGAGCACCGTGGTCTGTCAAAAGCTGGGTTCCGTCAATTTCATGTGGGTTTTGTAGTTCTGTCCTCACTCCTACATTGTCATGGTTGTTGCAAGAAAAACGCCTTTGTGGTGGCCATTGCTGCAGTTGGATTCTGATTCATATAGGACTCTGGTGGCAAGAGTACCCTGTTCAGTAACAGTCATTGGCTTAGTTCAGTAGTTATGTTGGAGATTTTCGAAAATGGTGCTGTTATAGATAGGTTGCAAATTGGTGGGAGTTGTTATTAGTTGGGGAACATTGTGTGACATCGTCTGTTCCCTCTCAGCAGTGAAATAAATAGCCATTCCACCCTGGGGCTTTGTCTCACGGCCTTGGGTTGGAAGATAGTGTTCAGATTCGAACCGATACACTGCATCCCAGCCACCTAGTGACGTTATTGCGCATGGTCACCCTCAGAAATTACAGTGTCAGATTCATCTTAACAGTATCTCAATATGAACTACTCTGATTTCCTCGCTCAAAATGTACATTGGAATTAAAAAGGGGCCGAATACCATTTTTCCTTAGAAAATTAAGCGTTCTGATCATACACTTTAGCCCAATCATTGACTATTATTGAATTACTCAATTGTTCATGTTCGTTCGTAGGTTCCGGCAACAAAGTCATTTGACGCAGCACCTGAGGATCCATGCCAATGAGAAGCCATTCGCATGCATTTACTGTGAACGTACCTTCAGACAAAGGGCGATTCTCAACCAGCACCTCAGGATACATTCCGGTATGTCCTTTTCTTCTGCAATTGAGTGAATGGATTTTGTTGGAATTTTTAGGTGAAATGCACAAAAATTGCGTTCGTGTTAGAACCGTAACGCTGTTAGAATTCAGCCAATTCTGCCCTTTCTCACTACTAGAGCAGTAAGTCTCTCGCTCGCGAGCCAAAGCCGAGGCGTTCAAGACAGAAATGCATGAAGTATAATTAGAGCTTTTACATTGGGAGTACAAGCGCTCAAGAGCTTTTTCGTCCAGAGAGCCGTGAGCGCGCTCATGCCTATCGAGCGAGGTGCGAGGAAGCTTTCTTGCCATTTTCGTCATTTTTGCGATTTTTCACGCAAAAATTTGAATTTGCCCTCTGTTTACCAAAAAAAAATTGTCATCCTTTCTTTTGTAGGCAATTATATTATATTTTGACAAAACAAGGAATTTTGTCCGTACCAAATTAAGATAATCTGGTGGTCCTAAAGGATGCTGAACTTGAGCCTTTTTTTGGTGATAGAAATCCGAGCCCCTGGAATCATCATAGTCAACTGATTTTTTCAATTTTCCATGACAGTTTAAAAAAATTTGCCCAAAATCTGCAGAGATGTGATTGGTCTCATTCAAAAAATTTCATTAACATTTGGAATATTTGGGCGAGAGGAATTCTTATGTTTAACAAATAACTGAATTTCAGAACCCTCGTCCATCAAACTCATTGCCCACAGAATTTAAAAAAATCGTAGATCATTTCCATCCAGTACATCTTGATAAAACGAGAAGAATTTTATGGAAATGGTAACATTCTCTCGCTCCTGATCTCACCCTAACATCCTCGCCTTCTTCATTCTTTTTTCATTAGCTGGGAGCCTACATTCACAGTTTTTCTTCCTCCATAATGCAATGTGATGAAATCTGCTCTTGGCTTTTGAATAAGACGAAGACGTACAAGAAGGTTATACGGTGAGAAACAACAAAACCTTCCATATTCTCCGTTTGTTGTTAAATTAATAACGACAGTTTTGTTTCCTTTTCAACTGAATCGTTATTTTAGAAAGTAATGCAGACACAGACATGCGGTTGGTTTTAAATTTTTCAAAAATTATGTTCTTTAATTTCTTAGTAAGTACCTGTATATTTTTCATGGGGAAAAAAAATTAATTGGAGACAGAAAGTGGGTTAAAACTATACGTATTCTCATAAGGCAGAATGCAGAATGCCATTTTGAGAAGTTTGAAGTGTGAGTCAGTTCATGAGCTGATGATCAAGCTTCAGCTGGTTCCCTCACGTCACGTCTCCAAACGCCTTCCTATAATGGAAAAACTACTTAATATATAGAGGTCTCGTATCTGTGGGTTCAACAAGCAAAGCCGCAACCATGGTTGGTATCCGTTTCGATTTCGTTGTGCCCTAAATATTTCACCATTCCTCTCTGTTGTCGAATGTGGCGGAGTTCGAACGAATTCATAGGGTCTTATTCATCTTGAACAACAAAACTTCGTTAGTAAAGCATAATAAGTCGAAAAACTGTAAAATCAACAGTTCACTCACCTAACCTTTCAATGAATGCAAAATTAGGAACACTCCTGTTATGGTATGTGATCCTCGAGGTAGTCGTTTGATAGTTTCTAATGAAAATCTCAATGTAAAGTGCAGATGGATGTTCATTTTATTGTGTTGGCCAATTGGGTATCACAAGAACCATTTAGACTTGGGTTGGTTACTTAACGTGATAATTCACAGCTCTCTTAACCCTCTCCCTGAGAAAATTCCGTTTCCTAGTCAGTGCCTAGTCAAACCCAGGCTATCAGAGCTATTTGAATCTCGGTCAAACCAACGCCTTTGGCTGTTTGGCAACTCGGTACCTATTAATTCTCAACGTTGTCGGAGTCATATTTACTTATCGTTGTATTTATCCCATTTTCAGATGTGAGTCCTCACCTTGTCTACAAGAACGGCCAGCTGTGGCCTCAGGACGTCCCTTTCCCTCAGCAGGACAACAAGGAAGGGCTGATCGGGCTGACGCAGCAGCAGCAGGCCTTTGAAAACGGTCAGCAGGACCCAGGCACCCAGTGCTTCCCCGATGGCACCATTAACCAGTTCCCGGCATACTTCAAGGACGCCAAAGGTAGAACAATGGTCATTGTGTGCTAAGTATGTAAGGTAGTTAGTATTAGTATGTATTTGAGATCGCAATTGAGGAAGGTTCACATGGCAGGGAACACGGCAGCAGCAATCCATTTGGGTGCTCAGGCGTTCAGTTTATGCTACACATGCGCAGAACTCAGTCGGCTGGATCATAACATTCCCTTTGAAAGATTTGGTCGCATCTACATCGCATTCATACAAAATATTCATATTGTAGCATTGTATCGAGTGTAAATAAATACCAAATTAACAACACACAAGCTGGGTGTAATAGTCGAAATAGAGCAGGAATGTCAAAATCCAACGTGGCGGTTGATTCATTGTGCATGGTACAAGCTGATGGGCCACGTATGATAGAGAGTTACAGTATGGTGTTTCCTTGATGGATTCGGTGAGGAGTACATCTCGAGCTCGACACAGAGTGACCATTGCTAGCGCATTCTAGCAAAGGACGAGTAAATTGGCCCAGTGCGCATCTGGGATTTTTGTAACATAGCTAAGTAATAATATACTTAGCTTTATGCGTCATACTAATTGAATCTGACCTAGGTTGTAAGATATGAAATTCAGCCAAAATATCAATAGTGAAGAATAACAGTGAAGAATAATCAAAACAGCAGATATAGAAGAAGCGTTCAAAGTCGAGTTTTTCTGTCGGGTAATCGCTTTTGCATCCTTGAAAAATTCGCTAATTTGATATGCTGTATGACTTTCCTCCCCTCGCAAGTTACTGGTGACAACTTCCCAGAGAATACCTCCGCTAAATCATAACCAGAAAGAAGTGAAAAGAACAAGAAGAAATTAAAGAAAAAACATCGAATTGATTTTTCATAACTACTTTTGATTAAAAGACCTTTGGGTGAAAATTGAAGTGAGGTCTGTGTTGTTTTTTAAACACTTATGTACTGTGGGCACATTAATCTTATCACCTAAACTAATCACCTAATCTCGGTTGTTTTCCTTATGGTAACATGCGAGATAATGGCACATTACTCGTTGGTCACTAGAATCTGCTAGCGACGGTCTGCTTCTGGTTCGTTGTTTGTAATCTTGCAATGACCAACGCATTGCCATAGTTCCACATCATTATGTTGGAAGAGTTGAGCTAGTTCCACTGATTTTGACGTGTACAGCATCCATGCGTGATGCCAGGTTCCATGGTCCGAAGTTGTGGAACCTCATTTTCGAAAATATTCGATATTCCACAGTCATCGAACGCATTGCTCTAATACTCTGCCTACCGGATTTCCTGGCCGTGTGAACCTTTATGAGACAAGAAAAATTCAAACGGAGGAAAAAAGGTTCAGGTTGTTAATCCGGTGTTAGGTGCTATAATTTAGTGGGTTATCGATAAGTAAGTACCTTTTAGCTTTAAAGGTTGGACGCTAATTGTTTTATCACATTACGAAGTCACAGAATTGAGCTTCCTACCGTTCACGACCTAAAAATGAATCCCCTCCTCCCTCTCTTAAAAAAAGAAATTCAAATTTGATCTGATTTCGTTGATGAAATTAGAAAATTCCCGTTCGGGATTGGTAGCAAACCATTTTTTTATACTCGTATCTAGGTGTAGCTACCTAATGGTTAACATACAGGGTGTTACCTTTTAAATTAAGACCTTCAACGTTTATCTGTTTACCCTGTATTGTATATTTAGACAATAATTTGTACATAGAAGGTTTGAAGATTAAAGAGGGTTTACAACCCTCCCAGATTTGATGGATTTGCTAGGATTTTGGACGAAACGTATTTGGAATAGCAACCATTTATAACGTGAAATATGATTAAAATATTAATAATTTCCCCCAATAGGATGCTTTGAATATCAGTAATCTACCTAACAATAATTTTGTTTATAACGCTTATTAGTTTGACCAGTAGATTTGTAGGCCTAGGACGGAAACCAATTTATTTCCATTAGTGTTGAATTTAATAACGTGCTTAATGTAAATTACTAACCCGTTTATGACTCCTTTATGATTACTCTTACTCCATATTGTACCTGTATAATATTGTTAATAAAGCGGAAAATTGATATCACCTTTGTCGTTATTTCTAATATCCCTTCAAGTTCATGGAAATGTCTAACACAAGACATTCTTGTGATGTAGGGCATCCAAAACCACTTGGTTCTATCAGAGGTGATGTCAATTTTCACAGAAAAGTAGATTGATGCAAAACTCGAAAGTCGATTGGGCGGGCAGCTTCATATCGTTAACAACTAGTGTACCTCCAAACTTCGTATATGTAATGTTGGTTTATCCAAGATTAATGACTGATCATTAATTAATGAATTAATTTGGTATTTCGCCAAGATTGTGCATCATTATATGACGAGGTATTTACGAGTTTGATACGTTTACTATTATGAGAAGATTCCTTGTAGGGATAGTAATAGTAATAGTTCGCTGTAGAGATGGCTAAGACTTTCAGAAGGGATCCGAAAACCAAACTACATCTTATTCCACCTTCTTGGAGAGGGGGAGGGGGGAGTCATCAGAATCTGCTTAGTAGAAGCGGAGAGATCTGCTTGTGTCCTGTCTTATTGAAATTGATCATAAGAACTAAAGTGGTTGATGAATAATATAAGCCTTTTAATAATAATAATAATAATAATAATAATAATAATACAAAGTTGAGTCTAAATAGTTGACAGTTGGGGGCGCCTTTACGGACACCAAAGGGTTTATATGCTTCATCCAGGACTATACGGTCACAACCAGGAATTATCGGTGGGTCATTTTGAAAGAGCGCGGAACTGGACCTGGTATAAATATCCATGGTTCCTTGATGATAAATGTCCGTCTCTGAGACTTCGGAGCATGTTCTGGGAGGCTGCCCCGCCCTGCTCAGCACAAGTATTTACGGCACAACAATTTTGCAAAGATTATTCATCAGAGGATTGCGAAAGAGAAAGGCCTTGTCTCAGAATATGAGCCTTACTATTATGTATGATCCCCGAACGGTCCTCGAGAATGATGATAACCAGGACAAGATACTTTCCAAATAATCAGCCAGACAAGGGAACAAAGCTTGCCACAATTATTGGGGTTGCCGCGCCTCTCTGCCACAACATCCAGCAGGCGATCCGTACCAAGGCTGACAAGTATTTGGGTCTGGCTGGAGTGATAAGAGCGCTGTGGGGTCTGGAAAATGTCAAAATCGTTCCGGTTATTGTTTCAGTCCTTGGTCAGATCCCGAAGAACCTGCTTGACAGCCTGAGGGCGTTGAGGCTGCAGTCCAAGTGTGACGTTCGTCGGAACAAACCCTGGAACTTGCGTCAGCCATGTCTTGACTTCACAACATTAAAATCCTCGCTATGTTATTAAACAAACTAGAAAAAAGAAGAAGAAAAAACTAAATTTTTTATTGCCATAACAACGATATTTACAAAAGATAGAGCAAAGCTTGGGTAATAATTAACACTAATGAGAATTACAATACCTTATTATGTAAAGTTCAGAAAATCCTGCACGAGGAATTTTATCAGTAACTTCCAGAATGTAGGCAAAGGTGTTTTGGAAGCAGAAAGTGTCGAGGAAAGAGGCGAACAACTTGGGCAAGTTGTACTAGGAAATTAATATCTTCGGGAGGCTGTGAATCCAAACATTAGGTACATCGGGGAACATTTGGAGATGTTTTGTTAGGTATGAGAACGAGGGGGATGCAATGAAATTTGTTGACTCACGATAGAATGCTCCGCCTACACATCTTTTTTTATATGGCCCTCCCTTTTACTCCCTCTCTTGTGTGTGATTAAAAAAAAGCTTGATCGATCCAAACCCCTCAGGTTATCCTGCCGGAGAGGGGAGACGAATTCAAGTCTCAACTCAGTTTCTTCATTTCGTTTCATTCATTTCGTTAATATTCTTTTCGAACTACTTAGAAAATAAATCAGATCATCTATATGTAGTATAAAAATTGTATTTATGTTCCTGCATAACTCCCAAACGTCTGGAGCAATTTTAATCTTACATGCTTTTCTGTCTGTATGGGTCAAATCGTGATCGATTTTTGTCCCACTTCCCGATGTCCATTGAGGAATAGACGTCAGTTTTTTAATTTTTTTTCCAAATTGTACGTCTATCAGAGAGCTTTCGAAAAAGTATGATGGGTCGGAAATGGGCAAAAAGGGGGAAGGAAAAAGCGTGCTTATGTATTGCCCTCTCACTTCCACTCGCGGAAGCCGAGTGAGAGGGAGATACATTCCACATGACGTCACGCGTTTTTTCTTTAGCATATCCCCGCCAAACTGCTCGGATTTTAGAGCTGAAAATTTGTGTACCGAGGTTTTTGAGGGTGTTGAATCCGAGTCTGAGGTCAAAAGCAGAATTCCGAATTTTGCATAGCCATTTGAAGCTGAAATTTTGCTTATTAATTTTCGATGACAATACATGATTTATTTATTAACTAACTATCTTTAAAAGTACTTTCTAACATCCCACGCTTTCATATGTAGTCATAAAAAATCTGTAGCTTAAAATTGATTACAAGATTTTACAAATAAGTACTAAAAAGAGTAAAATTAAAATAAATTAAGAACTGTTTAAAAACACGCTTTCATTTTAAAGTGATCTAAAAAGATAAAATGATTGCCCGGGGAAAATTGGAATTTTTATAACTAAAAATCGTCAGAACGACTCATATCGGGCGCACTCGGAGAGCAACTAGCGTTTTGGACAAAACGTTGTTGGCAGTTTCCTCTAATGTGTGTGGAAAGCACGCCCCCAAACTTGGTTCCCATGTGTGTAGCGAGCAGGCTTAGTTAAAAGACGAACTCCAATCATTCTGGGGAGGAGAGGCGCCACCTGATGGCTTAATCTGAAGAGGCACAAACCTCCTTCAGTCAACTGGTGGCAAGTTCATTAGGGCTTGCGGCTTCCCTGGGCGTGTTCGGATCTCAGATCAGGCAGTTGTTGTAGATGCTGCTGGATGGGTTCGCCGGCGTGGTCCTCAAAGAGGCTGTTCATAGTGACAATGTTATCATGGTGAATTTTACAAAACTGTGTTTGTAATGATGTACATCATTTAATCAATATTATGAACGTGTTAGTGCATCCATATGCTTCAGTCAAAGTTTTCCTTAGTTTTTTGAAGGCGCTTGAGACGCTCGTAGTGCAGTGAAGTCATTGCATCCTACCGATTAAAAAAATAATAATAATAACAAGTACGCATGTGAAATAGCTACGATCCTATCTCAGTCTGTGCTTTCATAATATATAAAAAATAAAATAAATTCGTGAGTATGGCCCATTTTCCGGGCAGACTAATATCAGCGTTTGGGTTGAGTGCTGTTTGAAATTAAGGATACTTCATTTCAAATAGCACTTGTAGCTTGGCTGTTCTAACGATATCCCGGGGATTAGGAGGGGTCTTCGAACTGATTTCGACTGGACCCTTGTCCCCAAGGCAGTTCTGGGTTAGAGAGGTTTTCTCGCTACCTCCAGGAAACGGCTTATTTTCAGATATGAAACGATTGATTTCAGGGAACACCCACGGAGTCATAGGCCCCAATGGTAAGGGGATCCCCGAACTGATACAGTCGGGTCGGCAGGCGGGTATGCCATTATACGTTCGGTGCCCGATCTGTCAGAAAGAGTTCAAGCAGAAGTCGACACTGCTGCAGCACGGGTGCATCCACATAGAGTCGCGGCCGTACCCCTGTGCAGAGTGTGGCAAGCGGTTCAGGCAGCAGAGTCATTTGACGCAGCACTTGCGGATCCACACCAACGAAAAACCTTATGGATGTCTGTATTGCGGGAGGAACTTCAGGCAACGCACCATCCTCAACCAGCACGTCCGGTAAGCTTACATTTTCCAAACATTCAACTAGCTCAGCAGTGGTGATTGGTCTTTCGACCCACGAAATTGTTTAACTGCTTACATGTCTCATCAATGGCCACTGCAGGCTGCATTGACTATTTTTTCCTCAAAAAAGTGAAAACAAAGCTTCTGCTACCTTGTTAAGACTCAGAAGCGAATGAAGCATTGGGCTGAAATTCTTTAAAATAGGTTTGCATGTTGCAAAATAGCAAATTATCCCTGACTTCTCATAACAGGCTAGCTGTGATTGTGGCATTTACTATTTGACAGGAAGTAGGTGTTGGAGTTGGAGGAAGATATAATCATGAGATTATGTACGAACTTTTGATTGGAATACGTTGGAATTTTTCTGTGATTGCAGAATCCATACAGGCGAAAAACCTTACAAGTGCGCCCAGTGTGGTAAAGACTTCCGGCAAAAAGCCATCCTCGACCAGCACACCCGCACCCACCAAGGCGACAGGCCGTTCTGCTGCCCGATGGCCAACTGCAGACGGCGGTTCGCCTCGGAGCCCGAGCTGAAGCGGCACGTGGACAATCACATGAATCCCCACGCGGGGAAACGACGGACGATCCAGCCCCCGCAGCCGGTCGTCAAGCCGGAACTTTACCTCCCTCAGTGTTACACCCCTGCGGCAGCGGCGGCGGCGGCTTTCCAGCAGCAGTACACCATGTCGCAGCTCCTCCAGCCCCCTCCCCAGAGTGCCGCTCTTGTTCAGTGAGCCGCGGCCAAGGAAAAGGTGCGATCTCAGAGTGTTTAGGTCAATTATTGGGTGGGTTGCCTGCGTTTTACTCAGTTCCCTGTTTCTACTCCTCGCGCTCTTTACACATTGATATCAGCTGCACTAGCTTCATCCAAACGAATATTTTTAAACAAAGCTATGCATTACAACACCCACCAGCGTTACCACCGTTAGTATAAAGACCTCACAGTACCTAACCATTGGAGTAAATGAATTTCCTCTTGGTTTACTCTTAGCTAAATAAGCTGGTTGAATTCGTTGATCCAGAACACCGAAACCAACTGCGCCCAGATTCTTAAGAATAAAAAATCGAAAATTTTCTGGTTCTAAATTCAAAATTCCCCGCACCTACATGAACCTTCCTCATATTTTAATCAAAATGTTTTCTCCATTTTGATATATTTTCAGCTGAAACTGGTCTGCTTAGTTTCGCTGGTTTAAATTTGATGGCATGATATAACATTAACAATACCCAATATGTCCTGGTTGGTTCAAATTCAAGTTTTAATACAGAGTCCAACGCCTCAAAATCTCACAACAGTCAAACAAAATGAACCAACGAATTTGGTTGCTCATTGAAAATTTCATTTGCTTTAACTTCATCATATTTTGTCAGTCGTTGCAATGAACGTGGTTGGGCTGAGTGAGGTTTTGTGAAAGTTGAACGTGTAGCTTAAATCTAAAAGGGAATACCGTACATTGTTCCAAAACATAAAAGAATAATGTTATTGTTGGCTCAAATTTGCGCAGAGTACGTGTATGTAACTCAGCAAACCTTTGGTACACTTGTTT
Organism: Leptopterna dolabrata; assembly: GCA_954871275.1. Classification (NCBI taxonomy): domain Eukaryota; kingdom Metazoa; phylum Arthropoda; class Insecta; order Hemiptera; family Miridae; genus Leptopterna; species Leptopterna dolabrata. The sequence goes on along the minus strand of OX940984.1, from coordinate 15,794,245 downwards.
TTGTTCACCACCACGTGTACTTTCGAGTACAGGAATGAGTACAGGGTCGTTGTTTGCAATGTACGCTCATAATTTATTGATTTTTGTTATTCTTTTCTTCATTGTGTAGTACTTTTACTTCGTAACATTGGTTCTGCAATAAGAGAAAAGCTATGTTCCTTTCCTAGATTCTATAAGAGCTTTGTGCGAGGAGTAAGTGGAAGTTTCAATCGCTAAATATCGTTAATTCATTGCGAAATTTGTATTCGATTCAGTACTTGTACCCGTATTCCTTAAAAACGGCGAATATTCCCCAGTGAACTTGTTACCATTGGTTAACTTCTTGAGCAATTTCCAGGTGTATAGTTTTAAATGATTAATATCAAGAATCGAATACTAACTGCTGAAAAATATCGAATTTCTCGCACAATCAGGTAACGGGCAACCCCTCTTCGTTTACCAACCTACCTCTATTTACTTTTATTTTTCAGTTTTAGAATGAATAGAGAACAACGAAATGATTCATTGTTTAAAAACAATAACGTCGCACGCTCGGCACTATTACCGATGATTTTCTGTTTAGATTAACTGACCGGTGAAAGTTGGCAGTTCCTCGTTGCCATACCGTTTAGTATTAAGTGACGGAACTGTAACAAAGCAATTTTTTATTCTGGGCCAGGGCAATGGGCAATAATTGTATAGTAATTAATTACACCGGTACATTTTTTCATTTGAACACTACAAAGTTCAAGGCGATTATGTTGGTTTTTCGTTTCGTCAACAGAGGCGGCTTATCGAATATTATTATTAGGCGGCTTATTGTCTGATAATTCCGTTTTAGAACTCAAAATTCTATTAATGATTAGGTAGGTGATGGCAGCATGAAAGCGGAATGAAGCAAGTATAAATGGGAGCAGTTATAATGGAGGGCTTAGAAGAGAAAGATGAGGAAACATTTACTCTGACAATGATTCTAGAAACAGAGAAATGATAGGAGGACAGGATGGCCCGGGTTGACTAATGCGCTAGGTTCCTTATCTCATGAGACATGCAAGTTCCTGGCGACCGGAGTTCAAACCTCAGCCAGGTACCAATACAAGCGTAAAAAACTTGAACGTACTTTCATTTCCTGGTAGCTTAGCTCTTAACCACTGCTGCGATCAGAAGGTGAAGCTTTAACAGCAGTTGTCTTTTAAACCAAAACAAAAAAGAGGTAGAACCTCAAGGTTTGCTAGCCCACTGGAAAAATCATGACACCCGAAATTGAGTAGCTTTTAGGCGGTCAAATCTGCAGACTCAGTCAGCGGATTTTTCTGCGGATCAGATCCGCAGATCCTCAGCCTGTTATCGCCCACTAACTCACAGGCCTTCTTTGAAAAATCCGTGACCCGTTAAAAAACCCTCTATTCGTGTATGGCTAGCTAAGGAACGATTAAAAAAGTGAGAAATGGTTCTAGAGAATGGAACACAACCAGTTATAAAGTAACGAGAAATCAACTACTCACCTACTGATTAGGTCAGGCTTGGCTTAAGGTCCTCTCCGAGGTGTTGCTCGTCGGCTCTGATCTCCCATTCATAAAACGGTTGTACCCATTCATAAAATCGGTTTTCAGTTAGCTCTTCCTTCAGGGTTCTCCTGTGACCAAACCCTAGCCTACTTGTGTCTACTGCAAAATTGTTCATTTCTTTTACAGTAACGTATCAGAGCCACTGTTTGTTCCCGAATTCTCCTTCGGCCGGTCATCATCCACAGAATTGGGGGGGGGGGGGGGGGATAACTGGTTGGGGAAAATCGAGCTAATTTATGAAACACCAGGTTCTGTAATTGGATAGGACAAGTGATGAAGCGTCCAGGTTACTCGGCGGGAAAAATGAGAACACGAACGAACAAACAAATATGAAAACATATGTCGTTTTGAATTTTGATCTTATTGAATCAACGTTGTGAATTGAATCGTTGTCGTGATGAATTAATGCATCAAACAATAATGACAATTACCGCCCTGTGATCGTTACGAATCGCTAACGAATATTGGCTCATCGGCTGCCTGACTGAACTTTAATTTTAGAATCCGAATCCGTGATATCTTTGTACACAAAATGGCAAGGACCTCAGCGACCCTCCCGAACTGGTTTTGAGTGGGTGGGAGCAGTGGAATGAAATTCGTTCCTTGATAAATTACTTCCACCATTCTAATGTCTTCATAATGTACAGCACTACTCGAGTAATTTGTAGAGTACACTTCCCCAGTAACCCATGAAGATGCTGATTTAGTGGACGAAAATAGTAGCGATACTTAGTAGCAGGATATTAGAATGAGTTCTTCAGAATCGACTGAAGTTCTCCCCCCCCCCCCCCCCCCCCCACCGCCTCATAACTCAAATTTTCTTGAACTTGTACTTCTTGAGATTCTGTATCACGTTTTGTGGGTTGTTTTTCGGTTCCTGATCCTAATCCACCCCGGAATCACTTGTTCAGCATGTTAGTTCGGAGTGGGGGTCGATCACTGGGCGATGCTGGTCTTCTTCTGATGTCTTCTTGCGTTCTCCAGTTTATTATTCACCTGAGGAATGGGTCTTCCAGCTTTTTTGCCTTGAGGATTCGGACTATGTAGGACACACTCCTCTCCCAGGTTCCCTGGCTGGAGATCATCTTCCCGATCACATTAGTTGGTGTGATTTCACCCTCCTGTTCTTCTAGAATCCCTTTCCCTGATCCATCTGGTGCATTCGAAAAACGTGTGTTCGGCATCGTCGTTTGGTGCATTACAGTACCAGCACTTTGCGGTGTCTGCTAGCACCCTTCTGTGCAGATAGGACCGGAAGTATCCATGGCCCGACAGGAACTTGTGATTCACTTCTCCAGGTTCCTGTTACTTAGGTATCTGCTGTTTAACTCAGCTTTTTGCACCCTGATTCCATCTTCAGATAAAGCAAAATGACATTGTTTCAAGTCTGCCACAGTGTTTCAAGTCTGCCTTAAAGGCTTTTTGTACGTTCTGTACCTGCTTCATAGTGCTGATCACTGTAGATTTCAGTTATGGTCCACCTTGTGCATCCCCAACGGATTTAACCACGGATCCAGCAGAGTAGAAACATGAAATTTAAATGGTATTTACCACCCTACGTATTTCATAGTTTTCTGTGGGTTTTTGGGTGTTTGCGTAAGTTGAAGCATTGAGGTAATGCTTCGTCACCTTTCAAAATAAGGACAACAGCATTTTTTCTACATTTTCCACCGAGTTGAGGCCAGCTGAGGAGGGTTGTTGGCCAAATCGTGCAATCAGGTCGAAACTGCTGTTACTGCCTTCAAAATTATCAGCCAAAACTAACGATCACATTGCTGGTGGAAGGGCACCCCTCTACAAATTTTCCACTGTTGGGTCCAGCTTGGTCAAATATACTTCAGTGTGGCATGTTGTTATTGGACGAGGACTCTTCACAAGCTTTGACGTAGCAATACATGATCACCTTTAATTATTTTACTTTGAGTCTTTCAATATGACGCCCATTGCCCACCCTTAGCAGCTCGTAAGACATTCCAAGCTCTCTGAATTCTTTTGAGGCTTCAAACCCGCGAGGTAGATGAAAAAATCCTATGCAAATTAAGCTCAAGTTGCAATATTAGGTTTAAGATGTACTTACGCAATTCTAGCAGTATAATTATTGAACGAAAAAAATGAAGTTGTGCCTAAAACACTTAGTGAGGATTTAAAAAGTGTGATAGCATTGCAATACGTAATTTTTGTTTTTTAGTTTAAAGTCGAATGAGATGGTTTTCACCTTGGTTCGTTTTCGGAAAAAAATTCGAAGGCGAGCAGGGTGGTGTACCGTGCTGGTAGCTTTAAATTGTTGAAGCGAAATTTCCTTGGAAAACCGTACAATCTTAGTTTATAGATTTTTATGTTTTTGTTCTTGATAGTCTAATTTTTCTTACTGTTGAGTTGCCGTTCCATTCAAGTGAATTAGTTACGTACATTTCGCTAATATAGCGGAAATTTTCAGGTTTCACTGACAGGAAGTTATATAAATAACATGGAGACATAGTGCCTATGTTGTTTCACACTGTGTAGTGTCCAAGGGCTGTGTACTCCAGTTATTCATGCTTGATTTGGTGTTTGAAGAATAAAAATGATTAGGTAAAAAAATGTAATTTTGGGATAATGGTTGATATCGCGAACAAGTTATGCGCCCTCTGCCACCTCTTCTAGGTGTTCTTTAGCTGTAAAGGTGCGGCGACACTGCCACCGGACTTCACTGGACTTGACCGGAGCCACCGGACTGGTGACCGGAGGGGGGTGCGACACCGCCACCGGACTTGACTTGACCGGAGTCGCCGGACTCCAACCAGTTCAGTTTGTTTTTAGACGTCACAAGAGTATGTCCTCCGAAATTGATGCCATTCTTTGTGATTTAGAATCAGAATCCGATTCTGATGAAGAAATAGAACTAGTGACAAGTTTTATTTCTTTGAATGAGTCGTGGATGTCACCATGTTTCCGAACGAGCACAGTACGGTGAATTTCACAGTTCAACTTCAACTTTTAGGATAAGATGAGAGCAGTGGGGGCTGCGTTGGATGGCTCGTTGGGGTGCGAGGGGTTGAAAATCGCAGTAGAGGGGGGACCGGAGTCAGGTCTTGACCCATCCAGACCGGATCAGAACGGAGTCCGGTGGGTGGCTCAAGTCAAGTCAGGTCCGGTGGCAGTGTCGCCGCTCCCCTTTGAAATACGAAGGATGGGTTCAGATAGGCACGCAAGTGAGGTCAAGTCCGGTGGCAGTGTCACCGCACCTTTAAGCTGTGGCGACACCGCCACCGGACTTGACTTGACCGGAGCCACCGGACTGGTTACCGGAGCGGGGGGCGACACTGCCACAGGACTTGACTTGACCGGCGTCACCGGACTCCAACCAGTCAACATTGTTCTTAGACGTCACAAGAGTATGTCCTCCGAAATGGAAGCCATTCGTTGTGATTTAGAATCAAAATCTGATTCTGTTGAAGAAATAAAACTAGTGACAAGTTTTCTTTCTTTGAATAAGTCGTGGATGTCACTATTTGTTTCCGAACAATACAGTGAATTTCACCCCCTACTCGCCAAATTGACAGATATTCAATTTCAAAACTATTTTAGGATGAGAAGAGAGCAATGTGGGCTGCTTTGGATGGCTCGAGAGGGTGCGAGGGGTTCAAAATCGCAGTAGAGGGGGGACCGGAGTCAGGTCTCAACCCATCCAGACCGGATCAGAACGGAGTCGGGTGGGTGGCTCAAGTCAAGTCAAGTCAGGTCCGGTCGCAGTCTCGCCGCTCCCCTTTGAAATACGAAGGATGGGTTCAGACAGGCACGCAAGTGAGGTCAAGTCCGGTGGCAGTGTCGCCGCACCTTTAAGGCTGAATTAATGAGTAGTAAACGAGGCGGCGCCCCGTGGCTACTCCACTAGTATCCATTCTTTGTACCAAGGGAAAGGCAGTATTGTTTAAAGCCGGATTTCTCCATGTTATTTATTTATGCTCAAAAGGTTCAACTCCAATTTCAATGTGATTTTACGAATTTCAACTCCTTATACCTATAACGCTATTTTTCCGGTAATTTTCTCCTTGTTTTTAGACCATTACCTACATTATCAATTCATTACATCCGCCCTGAGAAAAATAATAATTTCTTATTGGACACGTTGTCTTTTTAAATAACTTCGTATTTTCATCTTAACGAAAAACAATTTTTTTCTAAAGTATCTACGTAAGTACAAGTACAACCAACAATCGCTCAGGTTTTGTTTGTTAATTATGATTGTTTCTTACAACGATTGTTACCTTTTCATAAAAATTACAATATCACACTAAGAAGGCAACTTTTCTTTTTTATTATGTTTTTTGTTGAAATTCTTGAAATTGTCGCATCGACCCTCACAATAAAATGTCCAGTATTGTAGACGACGCAATGTTTCTTACGATTTGAACGATGTTTGTATTAGGTGTATTTAATTTTTTTTTTTTAAATGTTATTAGTTTTTAAGAGATTCTGAATTGCTGTAAAACGTACTCAAAGAAAGTTTGACTTTCTTGTGTAATTATTTTTATAAGAAATGTTTCTTTTTCAGCTGTTTTCTTTCCAAAATATAGTTTATTGAGAAATTTTAATGACGATTTTAATAAACCAATCCATCGGGAGTGCACAGGAATAAAATGGACTGAAAGAAAGCTGTGATAGATTTTTTAAAATAGGTACATAATTGTCTTTTTATTTCGGATATGGGTGCTTCTATTGGTGAGAAGAATTTCTCTTTGATGCTTCAACAATGCTCTCTCGTAATTTGGCGTTCACTGTACTTACAGCGAGAATTAGAAATGGAGATTGGAAAACGGATTTATTATTATGACATTTTCAGCGTTCTGAAGGTTATCCTTTTTGACGAGTTCAGAGCCGTTTCTTGAACATGAAATGCTGAATGCGTGCAAAATGCAGTCGTGTCATAACGTGGAAGCTCAGACAATGCCACAGTGAGAGTGACGCGACTGCAGTTATGTTTTCTTATTGGAACTTCCTTGAAATAACCTCTAGCAACTCCAGAACGGCCTAGAGCAGCCATACTCCATCTCTATCTTCCAGTATATCAAGTATATACCTATATCAGAAGAGCTCGTTGTTGAACTCCTGAACTCTTACTGCTACTGGCGTTCATGTGTAATCTCAAAAATCGTAGTTTGTCATTAAAATATCAGGTACCTCGTCACCTCTCGCCACTATAATGGCCCCATCTGTGGGAACAACTTTCGGAGACTCCTTGTCTAGAGCATGGATTCCAGTGCTAATTTAAAATGGCGGCATTGCCTCCAGGTTTGCAGGGATGATGTAGACCCACATAATGAAAACCAAACAGAAACAAGGAATGTAGATCTCGACAATGACACTTACATTGTCTCAACAAACTCCCAAATTTCAAGTGCACACCAAACTTTAACACAACAAAACATTCTGTCACCTGGTTTGTTACCACAATAACCAATTTGCAATGATGCTTAATTTTCCAATTCAACCTGATATTCGTAAATCTGCATCCAATTTCTATTTAAAGTTCGACGAGTAGGAGATAATAAGTAACAGTGAGCATAAACCTACCATTTCCTATTTGGAAATTGGATGAATTGTGTTCCATTTTGTTTAGAAACTAGTGGGTAGTGTGCTGTAATTTTTTTATTTCATTTTATTTTAACCAATTGTTAATGAAACACTTCGCCTTTCTTCAGTTTGGTAGGTTATTTTTTGATTTTCCAATATTATTAATTTTGAAATGTCATGGTAACCATCTCTCCTCGTTCAAATTATGTTGTTGTTTTTTGTTAAAGTTAGCATGTAAATTACGTGTTAACAACACAGTCGTTTGGCAAATCCATAAATGTTTTATTAATTCTGTGTGCCATTAATCTATGTGTCTATTACAATTTACTTTTGATTTTAAAGCGTTTTGATTTTTTTCTTTCCTTAGAACGGCTAGAGTTATTACATAATATAGGGGACAAAGTAGAACGAACTAGTGTGCGTACGGGCCGAGCCCCCGAAAAAGTTATATATTTTTAATGAACTGTGCCTGAAAACAATGTTGAAAAACAGAATTATTGATGGATTGGTTATTAATTTTTGTCCAAATCATTAAAACTAAAACTGCATCTCCATTATGTGCAACAGATTATATATTGAAAACAACTATGTTACTTCAATTAAAACATTTTTTATACTGTAAATATTGAACATTTATAAGAATTTTATATACTATTTCATACCCTTGTTGTACCTATGTTACGATTTCTTCTGTATTTTTAAATGTACATTAAAAAGAAACAAAACGAAATTATATATTGAATACATTTCGTCTGAATGGTGCTTGGTGTTGTCATTTACTGTAGTAGATCATTCTATCGGTTTCCTTCATTATAACCTCCCAGTGTTCCCTATCAGTTTGACTGTTTGGCCACGTTAATTAACAGGTGTTTCGGGCTGTTCAGAAAGCTCTGAAATTCCAAGGATTAATCCCGAAGAGCTAAACTGGTCATATTATGTCAAACAGTCGTCAATAGCAGGGATGGAACATCAAAGCAAGAACATCGATGTCAACATAGGTCTCCGAACATCGATAGTCCGAAACATCGTCACCTCCACCATCGATGTTGGAATACCTATATCATCGAAACTTCTTTTTTTTTAAGCAGAAAAAGGTCTGTAAGTGTGAGCAAAATTACGAAATTAAGGTTGTATAATATGTGAAACATAAGTATTGATCGCCTTGCTGTAAATATTGTATTGCTGTATGTAAGTATGTACCTACAAATTAGTTAGGTATACATAGGAAGGATAATAAATGCTCCTTCCCCCAGCAGCTATACATGAAGAGTAGCTTGAAAGGGCTCAGTCTTCTTCAGTTCCTCTCCTGAGTAAATTCGGTCCCAGCTTTAGAAAATAAACGTTCTGTTGTTACTGACGTAGGAGCTGAGCTTGAATATTAGAATGCCACCTTAGTGAGGAGAGGAAACGAATGAGAAGTATCGGTCCAGGACTGCAATGGATTGCTAATTCGAATATTCCTACAGGGCTTCTCATCCTCCTTTCATTTCCCCAAGATTTCCTAACTTGGACTTATTTCACAATAAGTTGATTGAACCTCGATATTCGATGAGTACCGAACCTCTCAACATCAGTGTTAGGATACTATCGAAAATCGATGTTCCATCCCTATTGAATAGTAGCAACCAATGACTCTTGGGTTGTGGCAGACGGCTGGGGCGAAAAATTCTTTGTACAGTTTTTGGCCCGGTTTTCGATGATGGTAAATGGAGGATACGGCATAATGGGGGAGCTCGGACGCCTGTATGCTGCTCAGTGGCGGTCATCAGGCAGTGAAGCTTGGCCACAATGAATGCCCTGTGTAGTCTACCAGTGGAAAGCCTGGAGAGAAAATACAAAAGAGCAGCCTCGGAATCGTTGGTTCGAAGACGCGGAGGAGGATCTCTTCAGGTTTAGAGTCAGGGGATGAAGGAATTTGCCAATTTGATAGGAAAGAATGGCCAACGGTTGTTGAGAAGGCTCTGATCCTACATGGACTGTAAGTTAGTTAGATAAGTAACCTTTCTCGATGCAATGCGTTGATAAAGTTATTCTGAGCTCGGTCAACATCAGGATCAAAAATCAATTTATTGAATAATAGGTCTCCTATCGATAGGAAGGGGCCTCCTGTCTACCTCTGATATCACACAACTGAGGTCAGTTTCCTCTCCACATCAAATCGAAAACACCAGATATTTAAGATATTCACTATCGTGTTTCAGACGCAACTTGGATTCTGGGTATGGCCCTAACCCAGACTGATATTTTTCCAATGCAGGTACGTACTGAAAAAATCGAGGACCTACTACTTAATATTTGAAGCCACCCTGAGGGTTATTTCCATCCAGATTCGTCATAGCTACGAGTACCTATTTTAGCTCCTTCTCAAAAAGGAGGTTAGAATATTGGTGGGCCTGTTAACAGGCCACTGCCCACTTCGCTACCACCTAAAGATGGGCAAGCTAACATGGGACGTCTGTCGGTTCTCTGAAGTGGAAACCGAGGATGTAGAACACATAACGTGCTAATGTATGCACTTGTTCGTCATAGACTTAATATTCTTGGAAATGATTTAATCAACCCAAACGTCATTCCTAGGGTGACAACAAGGTCTCCTACGCTTAGAAAGTGTGGAGGGAGGGTTTTTGATAAACCCTTCCCGGAAGGCTAATGCAGCCTGGGGGGAGAAACCACAATAGATCTTGTAGGTCGCAGTGGATGGGGGCTGATACAGACCCCGCAAAAATTTCCCGTACAAACCTTAATTTTTTTTAAAACCCTATTTTAGCTTATGTCTACAGCATTGAAGTTCAACCATGAAGCAACAAGTGGTAAGAGCTGTTTGTGTGAAGGCAGTCGAATCCAGCAGACAAATCCCGACTCATCATTTGACAATACTGGAATTGTCAGTGTATCACTAATTTTGAACCGTTCCGAACGTGGGACGTGTTGTCCGCCAATAAGTAGGTACCTGTATGGTTCATACTGAATTGCTGAGCCAGGTCGAGTTGAATGAGAATTGAAACAACGACTGCCGTGATTAATAAATTAGAAGTTTAATAAATAAGTACATGCGTGTTGTCTAGATAAGTAATACCTTTCATGCCTAACTAGGTACTCCTATCAGGGACTTCGTTCGCCTCCGTTTTGGACAGAACGAGGTCAATGCAGCTGAGGGCGAGGAGCCCAGCTCTGCAGAGTTGCTCCCTCAGCAGCGGCTCGTGTGATTTCATATAGCCGACCAGTTCTTGGGGAACGAACAAGTTGGAGCGACCCAAAACAGTTTTCTGGTCGATCACGTCATACATGAAAGGCTGCAGGGACACCGTTTCAGAGCCTACAGTAGCCTTGAAATGCTTTTCAACGAGTCTGTTTTTCACAAACGCGAGTTTGAACTCCCCATTTTCTTCTCCTGAAATCAAAATTTATTTATTTTTTATATGGATTCAACATATCCCATGGTATGCTGTAGATTTGATGGATATACATCGGCTTAAAAATACTTTGTAGACATAAATTTTCCTGAAGTAACCAAGAAATACCAACTATGATTGTGAATTGACGTCGCTAACGAGCAGGTCAAGTGAGATCTCATGTGTTGTCCACCTCTGCTGTTGATGGATCCAGGAGTAGGGTCTTCTAATATGTACAAATTTGCATCAGGGAAGAGTTTTTGTAGCCCAGCAGCCTAGATTGAAACAAAGACAAAGCCGAAGGACAAATCAATTCGCTGTCCACGGATAGCACCTGCAGGGAGTGAGGTTGTCAGGTTCCACAGCCAGTTCACAGGTTTACCAAATTTAAAGATTCTCCTACTCAAGTTGTCCACAGAAAGTTCATTTTTTCAGTAAAAAACCTCTTCCTCACCTTCGTGATTATGTCTTTCAACGAAACTTCGTCTGGGCCTATTTCAACCACCTGCCAGTCAAGAAGATACTTCCTTTTTGTGTCCACGGTCGCCCAGCTGATCGATGCTATGTCAACTATTATGGCCACAAGGATTTGTACCGTCTGAAATTTAAAAAAAACGCTGCAAAGTCCTTGTCACATGGGTTTATTATTCTATTGGAGTTCTAGAGATTCTTGTTGGCAGTTAAATTTATAGTTTCTTTCATGTGGAATGATTGAAATAGCTATTCCTGATGATTTCCACCAATTTTGGCCCCCAAAACATGAAATAGGTACACTTTTTTTCCCCCAGATCATCTTTGATCATTGGTAGTGCGATTTAATTGGCTTGATTCAGCTGTTTACACTTTTTCTAATGTTATTATACACATTGATGGTGATTTCAGACAGTTTTCCAGGTTTTTGACTTAAAAAAAACCAATTTTGGGAGCTGAACCAATGGTAAAACCTCAATTTCCGCGTCTTTGGCCAAAATCGACTTCATATTCGGTATTCTCGTCCCCAAAAACATGGAAAACGATACCTCAAAAGCTCATTTTACTAATATGTTGCTAAAACGCAAAAAGTACCTATTTTTACACACATTTTCACTCATAACACCCCTGGGTATATTCCGATCGGGATGAAAAGTTTCGGGACACAACTAGGGCCCAAATGGAGCATGTGTGCGAAAGAACGACTTTTTTATATCTAAAATGAAGCCTGTACACGTGATACGACGTACGGCGTACGGCGGACGGCGGACGGACATTGCATTTTTGGAATCTACGCACCTTGAAACGGAAAAGAAAAAAGTTTGAGGGGGTGTTATAAAAATTTTTTGCTGAGCGAATACATAGGTGTATTATTCACAGAATAATAAACCAAAATGCAATGTCCGTCCACCGTCCGCCGTATCACGTGTACCGGCTTCATTTTCGGTCTAAAAAAATCGTTCTTTCGCACACATGCTCCATTTGGGCCCTAGTTGTGTCCCGAAACTCTGCAGCCCGATCGGAATATACCCAGGGGTGTTATGAGAGAAAATGTGTGTAAAAATAGGTACTTTTGCGTTTAAGCAACATGTTGGTAACATGATATTTTGAGGTATCGTTTTCCATGTTTTTGGGGACGAGAAGACCGAATATGAAGTCGATTTTAACCAAAGAATAGAAAATTGAGGTTCTACCAGATGTTCAGCTCCCGAAATTGATTTTTTATGAGTCAAAAACCTGGTAAATCGTCTGAAATCACCATCAATTTGTAGAATAACACTGGAAAAAGTGTCAACAGGTGGATCAAGACGATTAAATGGCACTACCAATGATCAGAGATAATTTATTTAAAAAAAACGCTGCAAAGTCCTTGTCACATGGGTTTATTATTCTATTGGATATGCCTACAGAAATGCTGGCTGTTCATTTATTGCTGCTTTCATGTAAAATAATTGAAATAGCTATTTTTGATGGTTTCCACCAATGGTGGTACGCTCCTTTTTTTTATTTTATTTTTTTTATTATCGTTGATCATTGGTAGTGCCATTTAATTGTCTTGATCCACGTGTTGACACTTTTCCTAATGTTATTCTACAAATTGATGGTGATTTCAGACGATTTCGCAGGTTTTTGACTCATAAAAAATCGATTTTGGGAGCTGAACATCTGGTACAACCTCAATTTTCCACTCCTTGGTCAAAATCGACTTCATATTCAATCTTCTCGTCCAAAACACATGGAAACCGATACTTCAAAAGCTCATGTTACCAACATGTTGCTAAAACGCAAAAGTACCTATTTTTACACACATTTTCACTCATAACACCCCTGGGTGTATTCCGATCGGGCTGAAAAGTTTCGGGACACAACTAGGGCCCAAATGAAGCATGTGTGCGAAAGAACGACTTTTTTAGACCGAAAATGAAGCCTGTACACGTGATACGGCGGACGGCGGACGGCGTACGGCGGACGGACATTGCATTTTTGGAATCTACGCACCTTGAAACGGAAAAGAAAAAAGTTTGAGGGGGTGTTATAAAAATTTTTTGCTGAGCGATTACATAGGTGTATTATTCACAGAATAATAAACCAAAAAAACTTAGGTAGTAGAGATTTAGGTACCTAAACTCGTAATCTTTTATGTTGTAATGGTTACCTTTGACATAATATATGGTAAAATGACATGTATGTACTGAAACATCAGATTGGGTGAAGTTTTGTGAAAATTGCCAAGGAAAAAGTGAGTTACCTACCTATGTACAGTGGCAGATCTAGGATTTGGAAAAGGTTCCAAAGATTTCGGATTTGAAAAAATTCTTAACCAAAACCGGTGTGTGTGTGTGTGTGTGTGTGTGTGTGTGCGTGCGTGTGTGTGTTTTGGTCTTTTATCGGTACCAAACTGCATCATTTTAAGTAAAATCTTCACACTTTCTCTCCACAGCAATTGTTTCTGAAATACTCGAACCAGCCTACACTACAACATGGTTATAATTTCGTTTCATTAGCACAATGCAAAATATCAAATAGTACTTTAAAATAAATGTACGTATACATTATTGATTAGGAAGGTATCTATAAATTGATGTCGAAATTCCGTTTTTAAGTGTAGTTACCTATATTCCGCCACTGGGTTTGCACGAAGTGCTGCAAAATGCCAGTAATAGTTGACAAGTTTTGGGATGACCCTGAGCCGTCGCGACTATCAAAACTGTTTTTTTTTTACAAGAGTAGAATGAATTTTTTGCCTAAATTTTCGGTTTTTTTTTTTTTGTTTTTTGTAATGTAAAGGTGATTGCGAAATGAGTAGAGATGAATCTGAGATGAATAGAAAATTTTGGATAGACGATGCATTCAAAGTAGGTATTTACCTAAATGGGTTTTGTCTGAGCTGAAAAAGGTAACTCAAGTCAGGAGGCCGTATTGCACTCAACTCGACCTACCTCTCAACTCCTAACCCTCGAAAAAATATGGGTAACTCACTGCACGGGTTTCCTCAGGCAACTGTGGAGAAACCATGTTGGCCGATGATCTCAACCTCCTGACAGCAGGTTTGGCAACAGAATTACTCGGTTTACTCAACCCGATTCCCAACAGCTTGTCACAAACGTTGCGGATAGTCTTGGGACCGATGGCCTGCACCTGGAGGAGTTCTTCCAGTCTGGTGAAGTTCCCATTTTTCTGTAGGTGAGTCTCAATATTGGTGGCCAGCTTAGCTCCAAGGAGCTTCCTGAGGAAACGCAACGACGATTCGCTAATGGACTCTAGTTATACCAGAAATTCATTAGAACCTTGTAATGGATGAGGGGTTTAACTACGCCGCCCATACAGCGTAATTTCCCCCTCTCCATCCTCTTGAAAGGTAGGGAGGCAGTGTGACAGCTGCCCCCGGAGACAATGGTTAGATTATAACGCGTTGCCTCCAGGAGTTGATGATTCGTTTCCGCGAATCAACCGCCCCTTCAGCCGCGTGTCAAAAAGATCGGGAAGAGCCAGCATCCAAGATGGACGGGATTCCCATATACCGTCACACTCCTCCCCTTAAAAACATACTTCTTTGAAGAAGAAGTATGTGAAGTTAGACACGGGACTGAAAGTAGTATGGAGTTCTAATTCAGGAAGATTCATCTGGAAAACTCCAAAGCTGACAGCTTCCATCGTAATGGTACTACTGAGAATTGTTACTGGTGGAGAACTTAGCTCCTATCAATATCACTTGGCGCACTTGGACAAAAAGGAAAAAAAAGTAGTTGTCAGAGGTTCTGGTTCAGGAAAGTTCATCTGAACAACCTCTAGGTGACTAACCCCCATCATAAGATGGAACAACTGGGAAAACAAGGGGAAAAATTACAAAAAATAGGCGTTGAACGCCAGGCATAACAGCCTTAAGAATAATATCATGAGGTTTGATATTATTAATAGTAACAATCATGAGGTTGATTGTAATAATACTAATCATGAGGTTGATTTGATAAAAATAGAAAATCCAATGGCCGAAGCGTATATTGATAAACAAAGGGGTATTAAAAAGAGAATTCCTTCTGAAAAACCTCAGAGCTATTCCTTCTGGAAAAGCTCTCAAAAGTGGAGGGGGTACCGAGGATAAAATCCAGCACATACCCACCAACCACGCTCTGCTACCATGTAATGGGTGAGGGGTTTAACTACGCCGCCCATACAGCGTAGTTTCCCCCTCTCCATCCTCGAGAAAGGTAGGGAGGCAGTGTGACAGCTGCCCCCTGGAGACAATGGTTTGATTATAACGCGTTGCCTCCAGGAGTTGATGATTCGTTTCCGCGAATCAACCGCCCCTTCAGCCGCGTGTCAAAAAGATCGGGAAGAGCCAGCATCCAAGATGGACGGGATTCCCATATACCGTCACACTCCTCCCCTTAAAAACATACTTCTTTGAAGAAGAAGAACAGTAGAAGAACAGAAGATCTCGTAGTTTACCTGGCATTGTCATCATTTCTTATTGAGTTGAGCCTGTCAATGACGACATCCCGTTGTTCGCTGGTGTAGACCCGTTCTTCAGCTGGTGTTTTCGATGATAAGCATCTCAGGCTAAAATAGCTTTCCACGAGCTGCGCAAAATTTGACTAATACAAGATTATTTTCAAAATATAAGAAGCAACTGCACAATGTAACTTACATTCTGTACCTTCATTCATACAATCTTAACTGAGTAAGAGATTGCGGAGGATAAAAATGGACCCATGATGGCCTAAATGACGATCGAGCGGCTTAGAGGAGAATCTCCTACTGCACCTCGTTCATTTAGGCCAACAAAAAAAATATATATATATATATATATAATACAGAAGGTACAGTACAAATACAGAAGGTACCTACCCAAGGCGTGTAGAGAGTAGCTATCCACTCGCCTTGGTTCCTACCTACCTATAGCCACGAATCCACACATTCAATTCACGTAATCCACAATTCATTTACAGACGTACGGCAACAACTACCTAGATATTAAAAAATTTCACCCCAATTACTTTTTGGCCAAATCGGAGGAGGTATCCAGAGTTTTGAATGTTTCAAATTTGTTCAAGTCTGCTAATGCTAAGCCCACCGTAACTCCAGTCGCAGTCACATTTGGACTATACTAAAACGTCCAATTGAATGGCCCCTGAAAACTACATCGAAATCGATCGAACAAAACCGGGAATTACTAAGTATACTACATAAGTGGTAGGTACCTACGCTATTACTCCACCAATCACAGTAGAATTCGTCGGGGACTGTCAAAGACTATCCGCATGGTTGACGAAAATTCCACCATAATATATAACCGGAGATTTGGGTGTTACAAGATTTTTCGTTGTTCGCGACTGTGAAACCACAAACATTCCAATAGCAATGGAATTCACAGGGGGCCCTCAGGGATCCAACGTATGCACGATCCCTCAACATTTCACCAAAATCGTTCAGATGGAGCCGAATTTACGAGTGTCAGGAATTTCGTGTTTTCGCAGTAGAGACGACAGATCCAATCGGATTCAGATGAAATTTGTGTAGGGCCAACATACACATCTCGAAAGTTCTGTTCGAATAATGTTCTTTGATAATAATTATGGGCCCTACGCGGAACTGCGGTGTCGTGAGTCCCTCCCGGGAACACTCCACTAACAACCTTAAAGCTCTCACCAATATTCCTATGTAAAAATTACCTTCCGCTAATAAACATCTGAGTGGGGAGACAGGCGACAGAATCCGGGGGACACAACCTGGAGCCCCACTACCAGCTCCCAATAGGGAGCTGGAGGGAGAGGACTCCAAGTCCTATATAACCCCGGATCCTGGAGCTTTAGCTTCATTCGACACTTCCTCTAACCAGCTCTCTCTTCTCTCTCTACCTTCCTCCTCCCAGATGCCTGGTGGTATCCGCCGCTCTGGGAATTCACCTCCTACCTTCTCCCCTTATCTACATCGGTGGATATCCGCCGCCTAGACAAGCACCTTCCTTCACCTACATCGGTGGATTACCGCCGCCTAGGTGAATTTCCTTCCTCTCGCCTACATCGGTGGATTACCGCCGCCTAGACGAGATTCCCTCCACTCACCTACATCGGTGGATTACCG
This sequence comes from Leptopterna dolabrata, assembly GCA_954871275.1. Classification (NCBI taxonomy): domain Eukaryota; kingdom Metazoa; phylum Arthropoda; class Insecta; order Hemiptera; family Miridae; genus Leptopterna; species Leptopterna dolabrata. Next base: position 15,777,198 of record OX940984.1, on the reverse strand, counting down.
CCGCCTAGGTGAACTTCCTTCCTCTCACCTACATCGGTGGATTACCGCCGCCTAGGTGAAATTCCCTCGCTCTCCTCTACTTACTCCTTCACGCCACCGTGATGATCAATTTAAATTCATCACAGTGGTGAACCCGACGTTCATCCAACCTTCTATCCTCTTACCAACTCATGTGTCGCCCCAGTCTAGTTCGGTGTCCCGCATTTTAAATTCACATTTAAAATAGTCAGTATAAATTCGCAATTTTTGGCCCACCCGCAACCACTCACACAGCTCTCAACTCTCCGCCGCATACAATCCCGCCGCCGCTCATTGCGAATTTTCAAATTCAACCGCTCAAATTGAATTTTGTTCACAGACACCTCCACCATGGACCCGAACTCGCCATCGCCGCCGCTCCTCCGGCCGTCCCTGCTGCAGCCGCCGACCACTGCGGCTTCTGACGCAACCGACAACCCCTTCACCAGCCTCTCACCTCCCGGCTCCACCGCATCCGCCGCCGCCGCTGCCGCCGCCGCTGCAGCTGCCGCACACGCCGCCGCCGACGTCACGACGGCCTCGGCGTCGTTCCCGCTGTCGCTACCCCCCTTCTACATGCACGACCCCGCACTCTGGTTCTTCCAGGTCGACGCTGCGTTTTCTGCCGCCAACATCCGCAGCCAGCGTACCCGCTACTCCCGCATCATCTCTCTACTACCGTATGAGATCCTCCTGCAGACGTCGGACATCTCCCCCGACGCCACGGCCGCCTACGACGACCTCCGCGCCCGCCTCATCAGCTTATACCAACCCTCCAAGATGGCACGTGTCGCAGCGCTCTCCCAGCCCCAACATCTCGGCGATTTGAAGCCCTCCCACCTATACCGTCGCCTACGTCATCAGCTACACGACGTCGTGACGGCCGACATCGCTCGAACTTTCTGGCTGCGAGCCCTCCCCCACCCCATCCAGATGGCGCTCGCCAGCCACCTCGACGGACCGGACGAGCCGCTACTCCGTCTAGCCGACACAGTTTACGACCTCGCCGCGGCCGCCAGCGTCACGGAAGTCGCCGCACCCCGCACCCCCACCCCGCGCAGGGACCGATCACCGTCTCAAGAGCGCCGCCGGCCCCCCTCCCTCCACCGGCGCCGCTCCCTCTCCGTCGATCGCCGGCCAACCCCCTCCTCCGACCACCGACGCCAGCGCTCGGCCGACCGCCGCACCGTCTCCCCCACCCAGCAACGAAGAGGGAGGTCCCCAAACACGACGGCCCCCTCCAACTCCGCGCGCCCCACCAGGACCTACCTCCCAGCGGACCCCCCCCACCGATGTTTCTACCACGTGAACTTCGGTGGGGAGGCCCGCAACTGCCAGCCCCCCTGCTCCTACTCCTCCAAGCAGGGAAACGCGGACGCCCGCCGGTAAATCCGGCGGGCCCCCCTCCTCGCCAACACGGGGGGGACCACCACCAACCCCTCCCCGCCCGCATTCACACCACCACTACCAAGCCTCGCTACCCCTCCTACGCCGCCGCCACGGCTGCCAACCTCCCGGCCGCATCTGACGACGCCGCAAAACACGCCACCTCTCCATCAACTGACACCCCACCCCGAGTCAGCCCCTCCAAGCCCGCCTCCAGGGCAGCCAACCTTCCGGCCGCCACTAGCGCCGCCGCTACCGTTCCCCCACCCCGGAACGGCCCCTCCAAGCCCGCCTCCAGGGCAGCCAACCTTCCGGCCGCCACTAGCGCCGCCGCTACCGTTCCCCCACCCCGGAACGGCCCCTCCAAGCCCGCCTCCAGGGCAGCCACCCTCCCGGCCGCCACTAACGCCGCCGCTACCGTTCCCCCACCACGGAACGGCCCCTCCAACCCCGCCCCCAAGGCAACCACCCCTCCGGCCGCCACTCGCGCCGCCGCTACCGTTCCCCCTCCCCGGAACGGCAAAAAAACGCCCCGCGTCTCCTTCGCGGAGGACCAACCACCGCCATCGCACCCGCCCATCACCTCGGACGAACCAAGCCCCCCCCCTCCGACAGACCCCAACACCTCCGCCATTTTACCACACTCCGCCCCAGCTCACCAACGCCTGTTCCTAAAATGCTCGAAAACGCACGTCCCGTTCCTCGTCGACACAGGGGCGGCGCTCTCCATATTCCCGAATAATATTCTCCGGCGACAGGCGCGTTGTTACCGGCAACTCCTCTACGCCGCCAACGGTACCACCATCCCCTCGTACGGGACGTACCGCTCATCAATCCATATGAGCGGGCTCGCGTACGAGTGGGAATTTACCGTGGCGGACGTGGAGAAAGCTATCCTGGGGGCCGACTTCCTCGCATATTTCGGCCTCCAGGTAGACGTCCGTAACGCGCGCCTGCTCGACCCCTCCACCCAGAAACCCATCCCCGGGTTCATTCATGCGGTGGATCGCCCCCCATCCCAATTTGAACAACTCCTCCTACACTACAAACCCCAGCGCCGCCCCTCAGCTCACATCTCACAGACCCAGCACTACATTGAAACCTCTGGCCCCCCAATATCCGCAAAAGCACGACGACTCCACCCCCTCCAACTCTCACAGGCCCGCAAACACTTTGATAATCTCATCAAGGAAGGCATTATCCGCCCCTCCAAATCCCCGTGGGCTTCTCCACTACATATTGTGCAGAAGCCTAACGGGGATATCCGCCCCTGCGGTGACTACCGCCGCCTCAATGCCCGAACAACCCCAGATCTCTACAACGTCCCGCATCTCCGGGATTTCTCTTCCCACCTCCACAACACGACCATCTTTTCAACACTCGACATCTCTAGAGCCTTCCATCACATTCACATCTACCCCCCTGACGTTCCTAAAACAGCCATCATCACCCCTTTCGGCCTGTTCGAGTATATCAAAATGGGTTTCGGCCTCCGTAACGCTGCCCAAACATGGCAGCGTTACATGGACAACATTCTACGAGGCCTACCCTTCGTATTCTGTTTTTTGGACGACGTACTGATCGCTTCCCGGGACCCAAAGGAACACCTCGCACACCTGAAACAGGTACTTGACATCTTCGCCGCCGAGGGCCTCACCATAAACTCTCCGAAATGTGTTCTCGCCCAACCCTCCGTCCGCTGCCTCGGCCACCAGGTTTCGTCCGAAGGAATAAAACCCCTACCAGACAAAGTGCACACCCTCACCGACTTCCCACAACCCAACACTGTCTCAGAACTCCGCCGTTTCCTGGGTATGTTGAACTTTTATCGTAGACACATCAAACACGCAGCACAACATCAACAACCACTCATACACGCTATCCCACAACCGGCCAAGAAAAACGATAAACGCCCCATTTCCTGGACCCCCACCCTCAAAACCGCCTTTCAACAATGCAAACAGGACCTAGTAGACGCCGCTCTATTGGCCCATCCCGATCCCCATGCCCCCCTCTCCATCACCACGGATGCGTCCGACTGGGCCATCGGGGCAGTCCTCCACCAACACACCGGCGCCACCCCCCAACCTCTCGGCTTTTTCTCTAAAACTCTGTCCCCCACACAAAAAAATTACTCCACCTTTGACAGAGAACTCCTCGCCATCCACGAAGCCATCAAACACTTCCGTGACTTCGTGGAGGGCAGGCAGTTCTCTGTCGTCACCGACCATAAGCCCCTCACCCACGCCCTCCTCCAAAACCGAAAATCAGCCTCCCCCCGTCGCCTCCGGCAACTCGAATTTATCGGACAGTTCACGTCCGATATTCGTTATTTGCCGGGGGCCGACAACTGCGTCGCCGACGCCCTCTCCCGCCCCACCCCTGCGCCGGTGGCGGAGTTACTGCCCTTCCCTTCCCCGCAAACCCTCAAACACCACCAAACTCCTACTTCCGATCCCGCACTTTCAAACCTCATCTCCGCCTCAAAATTGGAACAGCTGCCTCCCCTCGATCTCTGGTGCGACGTATCGGCCGAATCACCGCGCCCGTACGTCCCACCGGAGCTGAGGAGGCAGTTGTTCCTCCATTACCACTCCCTCCATCATCCCGGCATTCGGGCGAGCCGGGACCTCATCAAGACGCGGTACTTCTGGCCCCATATGAACACGGATATCCGTACCTGGGTTCTGGGGTGCCAGAAGTGCCAGCAATTCAAGGTCTCGGCTCGCCCCCATGTCCCTCCTCAACCTATCCCCGATTCTCTCCCGTGGGAACACGTCCACTTGGATCTGGTCGGCCCTCTTCCCCCCTCCGAGGGGAAGAGGTACTGCCTCACCATGATCGACCGTGCGACCAATTGGGTAGAGTGTATTCCACTCGCCCACATTACCGCGGACGCCGTCGCCGCGGCCTTCCTCAATCAATGGATCAGCCGCTACGGCTGTCCGCGGACACTCACGGTCGATCAGGGGAGGCAGTTTGAATCAGCCCACTTTGCCGACCTGCTCCGTTCCCTCGGGATTCAGAAAATCCGCACCACTCCTTATCACCCTCAATCCAACGGGAAAATAGAGCGGTGGCACTCGGTCCTCAAGCAAGCCATCTCCACATCAGCCACTTCCCCTTCATGGACCAAAACCCTCCCCTACGTTCTACTTAGCCTCCGCACTTCCGCCCGTCCTTCAGACAACACAAGTCCCGCACAACACGCTTTCCGAGACCCCATTCGTTTACCAGCCGACATTTTCCCTCCACACAACACCCCGTCCATTAGCAGGGAACCGTTACACACCTCAACACCGACAAACGACACCACTTACCCAAAACGCTTTTACACTTCCACGCATATGTACTTGAAAGAGCCCGGCATGCATAAAACCTTTCAGCCCCTTTATGCCGGGCCCTTTCAAGTCATCCGCACAACACCAACCACCGCGACCCTGCTAATGGACGGGAAACCCCACACCGTCCCTTTCGCCCGCTGCAAGCCCGCCCCTGTTCTCCCTCAACCAACGTCCACTATCAGTCTCCCGCCGTCTGTTTGCCATGCAACACCTCTCTCCACCACAACAGTCTCCCCCGTCGCCGTTTCCGGATTTCGATTCGGATCCGGAAATGGCGGCGATACTCCGGGACGTGTACGTCCCGGACCCGCTCTCCCCCCTACCCCCTTCGCCCGGACCTACAACATCGCTTCCGTTTTTCCCGCAACGGATTTCCGGACTACCTCCCCGGCCCCGGCGGTGGAAGTACCCCCAGTGGCGCATACTGCGCGAATTTCGCGCAGCGCAAGCCACCGGGGTACACCCCCCTTACATCCCGATAGATCCCCTTATGGACCCGCTCCTCCACCAATTTCGCCTCACCCTGCTTATGCCACCCCCACCACCCCTTCCAAACATCACTCCCCCCGTCTTCAACGGACACCCGCCCCCCAAATTTCAACCCCCTCTTGCTCCTCCCCCTTTTTCAATTTTCGACCCCCCAATTTTAAATTCTACCCCACCAACACCCCAACCCACCAAGCCCACAACACCCCCTCTTCCCCCATCCCCGCCGGGGATATCCACAATAGTTCCCGCCGGGACGAAAAGGTCCGGGCGGCGCAACAGACGACGGGAGCGTCCCTCGCCCCGCGTCCCGGCGGCCAAGTCCCCCGCCCCGCTCTGAGAAATCACGGCGGGGCCTTGAGATTTCGGGACAGTGTTTGTGTTCCATTATCCCACAGACACTGTACCGAACCTCACAGCCCCGCCGTGGCCACCTCGTCGCAGCGGGCTTCAACCACATCCAACCACACACTACACCCACCTTTTTACTACACCCACACACACAATACACTTCACCACACACAACCCACACCCAGGGAACGGCGGATCTCGCAACCCCGCTCAAATCTGTCTCCCCTGAACCCGTACCTACAAATTGTATATACCTGTAAATACCTGTAAATACCTGTAAATACCTTGCAAATTTCTAACTACCTTCTAAATGCCTATACATATCACTCCTCTCATCACCATCATCAACCTCATCACCATTGTAAATATTGTCACTTCATCAATTCTTTAATCTTTGTACATATTTCTCCCATCATCAAACTTTGTCATCCTCACTTACGCCTACTTATGTCTACTTATGTCTACTTATGTCTACTTTTGTCTACTTATGTCTACTTATCCTACTACCTGTATATCACCCTAGATTTAAGACACCTCCGGTCACTCTTCTGCCTTCAGCACTGCAATTGTTTATTTCAGCCTTCAGCTCCTGTATCCTTGCGCCTTCAGCTCCCCTTTTTGTTTCCGCAGCCCTCAGCCACTGTCAACTTGAGCCTTCAGCTACCTCAAACATTGGTTCGAACTGGGGGGACCTCTGTCGTGAGTCCCTCCCGGGAACACTCCACTAACAACCTTAAAGCTCTCACCAATATTCCTATGTAAAAATTACCTTCCGCTAATAAACATCTGAGTGGGGAGACAGGCGACAGAATCCGGGGGACACAACCTGGAGCCCCACTACCAGCTCCCAATAGGGAGCTGGAGGGAGAGGACTCCAAGTCCTATATAACCCCGGATCCTGGAGCTTTAGCTTCATTCGACACTTCCTCTAACCAGCTCTCTCTTCTCTCTCTACCTTCCTCCTCCCAGATGCCTGGTGGTATCCGCCGCTCTGGGAATTCACCTCCTACCTTCTCCCCTTGTCTACATCGGTGGATATCCGCCGCCTAGACAAGCACCTTCCTTCACCTACATCGGTGGATTACCGCCGCCTAGGTGAATTTCCTTCCTCTCGCCTACATCGGTGGATTACCGCCGCCTAGACGAGATTCCCTCCACTCACCTACATCGGTGGATTACCGCCGCCTAGGTGAACTTCCTTCCTCTCACCTACATCGGTGGATTACCGCCGCCTAGGTGAAATTCCCTCGCTCTCCTCTACTTACTCCTTCACGCCACCGTGATGATCAATTTAAATTCATCACACACGGCATCAATTTTGGCCAACGGACATAATTTTTTATTCACGCATCACTACAAAGTTTCTCTACTTTCGATACCTAGTGTGGAAGTTAACGCAGCCCCCCCACATTACCGACGATATTTAACTAAATTATTATAAATAATCATAAATTATTATTACTTATTATTATTATAATAATTAGGTAGTAGGTAGGTATTATCTAGAAACGGAGTAAAAAGGTGATCTTTCCAGGGGAGCAACAAGTACCTACACATTTTTTCTTCCCGGGGAGTAAAAAGGCGGATCCCTCACGAAGGTACGCTACAACCGACCTATAGGTACCTACATATATTTACTTTATTCTATAGTGAAAAATTTTACATTTTCAAGAGGTTCCTCTAAATGTTACAGTATAGTGCTATACAGTACAGTATAGTACAGTCCAGCATAGTATTAGGTACCTATGCACCTAATATTTATTAATGTTAGAATACAGAGTTTGATCTTCAGAATGTTACAAACGGATTAACTAGGTAGGTAGGCAGCACCTAAAAACGTTGAAGACGCATACTACCCGTACGTGTGCCTACCTACTTCGCTGGAAGTAAAAAAAACGCTGCAAATTTACACAAGGATTTATTATTTCCACGTGAAGATGCCCCTTCTGCGTAGATCACTCATTGTTTTCTGTGGTCAATACGAGCCCCCCCCCCCCCCCTCCCCCCAGGAAAGCCTAAAGTAGAGTAATGACCCGGGAATTACAGTTTCATAAAGAGCAGTAGAGTTAAATGGCAAAATTCAGATGTAGGTTTGAACGTAAATTGTTGATCAGGAGTATTTTTACATGAATGATTCCCGTCATTATTCTCAATACTAACTTGACCTTTATTGTCAATGCTTGTCTAACTTTTCACACCATCCGGAGCAGTGGAAGCAGGCAATGGTGGTGCCAGTGGGTAAAGTTAAGAACCCAACAGCTATCAGTGATTTCAGGCCAGTTTCCCTCCTTTGTATTCCTGGTAAGGTGTTCGAGAATATCATGTACAACCAGATAATGTCATATGTAAATGAAAACTCTCTTTTAAGTCCTTTCCAGTCCGGATTTAGGAGAGGCTACAGCTGCACGACCGCCCTAGCTAGAGTAACAGAAGACATTCTAGAGGGATTCAATAACAATGTAGTTACTTTCTTGGTTCTGCTTGATTTTTCTGGTGCTTTTGGCTCTATTGATTATAATACATTTCTTCTTAAGCTTTTTCAGATCTACGAATTCTCCTCAACTGCTTGTAAGCTGATAGCCTCCTTCTTCACCAATCGCAGTCAATGTGTTAAGTCAAATAATAATCATACTCGTTCGTCATGATCTTTAAACATTCATGCTGGGGTTCCTCAGGGATCCGTTCTTGGTCCCTTGTTTTTATATTGTAATTTGTCAGGAAAGCCATTTAGTGATTTTCATTCTGTGTTATTGTTTTGTACATATACATGGGGGGGTCTAGTACCCAATATATGTGTAAAATCGAAAAATAAAAATGAATGAAATGAAATGAGTGGTGCATTTTTCGGGCCCGGGTAGAATTCGACCCTGCGACCTTCAGCGTGGGATTCCACCAAGTAGCCCACTGAGATACGGGGCCACATGGGTAAGAGGCAAGTGATGTGCGTTCTCAATCCGGGTTGATGCCTGCATACACGCTGCTCTTTAGGGCAAATTCAAATTTTATGGCAACATCGTAGAATGCTCCGGATGGTCTCAAAAGTTTAGAAAAAAATCAAACTTTAAAAATACGAGAAAAACCACACCTCAAAATACAATTTTCCGAGACGGGGATACTCTAGATATTTCTCAACTCCTATTTTTCACCCCTTAGAGTTGAGTGACAGTAACACCGAGCTTCGAGGACCAACTAGATCCCAAACGGGACGCACATACCAAATTTCGTGAATTCTAGTTCATGGGAACTAAGAAAAAAGCCTCGGACGGCGCACGTAGGACGGACGGAAATTTGTTGGTTTATTATTTTTAATAATGAACCCTTGGAATTGGCCATGAAAAACAAATTTTTAACACCCCCCCCCCCCCCCCCCCACTTCAAAATTTCATGATGACTTAGAGGTTTACCTCTTGATCTAATTGCATCTTACCTAAATGATCGCCCTCAAGTAACTAGATGTGACACTCATATCAGTAGCGAAACCATTGTTAGCAGTGCAGTACCCCAAGGCACTGTTTTGGGCCCGTTTTTGTTTCTTTTGTATGTTAATAGTCTGCTACATTTTCCTATTAATGGTAAGATTTTCGGTTTTGCGGATGATACTGCGATTGTGTTTTGGGATGAAAATAGGGATCAGTTGATTCGCAAAGTAAATGAGGAACTACTGTACATTAGATTCTGGATGGATTCTAACTTTCTTAGCCTTAATGTTGATAAAACATCAGTTTTGCGGTTTTCTCTCTCTAGAAGAAATCAGGTTCCAAATCTTCCTGTCAAGTTCCACAGCTATGACTGTTCCCAGTCACCTGATTGTTCAAGTGTTGGAGTACCATTTCTTGAAAAGTGTATGTATCTGGGCATTATTTTTGATGAACATTTAAAATTTAACGAACATAATCGAGACTGTTGTTAAGAAGCTACGAAAGCTTCTTTATGTCTTTATGATTGCTAGGGGTTTTTTTATCTATGAAATTGTTGCGGAACGTTTATTATGGCCTGGTAGCACTTCCAAATATCATTTAAGGTGTGTACAAGTTATTCAAAACGCTATAATTAGAATAATCCTTAATAAGCCGGCTAGGTACCATACTTCACTTTTATATGGTGAATCCAACGTACTTATTCAAAACAAAACAAATATTCCTGCTTGAATCCTGTGTCCACATCTATAAATCAGGAATTAATGATAACGATCTGTGTGCTGATTCCAGCACCAGGTTGGCATCGTTAACAAATGTAAGACAGCCAAGAGGTAATACCGAATTTTTCAAGCGTATTTCCTACAATAGAGCTTTAAACTTTTTCTATGAAAATAAGATTAACACCACTTCATATAAATCGTTAAGCACATTCAAACATCGCATTAAGCAGTGTATTAGAGTTATTTGATGTCGCTCACTTTTGGAATTGTCTTTTTGTACTATTTAGCTCTTTTTGAACCTGATAAAGTTGGAATTGTTGCTCCATTTTGTTTCTGTGATTAATATTTTTTATATCTTAAGTTTTCTATGTTCTCCAAAGGCTAGTAGTCAAAAGTATCTCTTTTGAAGTCTATTTGTATTTTCCTATGGCTAACGAACCCCACCTGAGGGCACAAGTTCTAGAAAATTATTCTCATGGTGGGCGAAATTAGAGATATTTAATTTCATGTCTTCTGAATTTTTTTTATAATGAAGATACTTTTTGTCTTATATAGTTGTAGAACATTTTAATTTTAGTTAAGAATTTGATTTTAAATGTATATATGAAGTTTTATATTTTTTGTGTACTCTATTCCGCTAAATAAACCAATTCTAAATTCCAAATTCTAAAATTCTAAACTTACGTTTCAAGGGACGTAGAATACGAATATTGAATAATAATATTTCCTTCCGTCCGCCGTGGCTTTTTATTCGATATCCGTATTCTACGTCCCTTGTAAGCCATGAAATTTTGAGGGGGTTAAAAAATTTTTGGTCGATTCCAAAGGTTCATTATTGAAAATAATAAACCAAAAAGATCTGTAGCTAAACGGGCAAAAGAAAACCATAGACAAACCTCACTGTACCATGGATGTCGGTATAATATTTTGATTATATAACCTAGTACAAAAAATAGGTACCAGGTTATAATACAAGAGGTAACCAAGGTAGGTACCAGTAGGTACAATGAATACCTAATGAGAATGAAACAATTACGAACAGTAAGATGGTGGCCGTAAGTGAACTCACGTTAGTGCGATTGTGTTTTCCAAATTCTCCGACAGATCGCATCACAGGCCGCAAAACCAGTCGCAGCCGGTGGCACATGTTTCTCGACTTCCTCCGCCCCCCTTTCACTTCGAGAGTCGACCTCAGGAAAAAACCATTCTATTTCTGTCGTTGAGGTTCAGGATTTCCGGATACCTACAACTCTGAAACAACCACAAGCCGCACAAAGATGATTTGAGACCGGAATATGGAAAATAGCGGTTTGTAAATTTACGAAGCGTTGATACTGATGAAATAGTAGAATATTTTACAAATAGCCTCGGTGCAGTGGTACCAACGTGAAACCTCAATTTCCCTGCCCGTAGGCGGGAGACAAAAAATATTTACCCGTCCAGTCCGCAATCACGTAATTTCTAGTTACATACGTTGTAAGTCTGGAAGAATGAATGTCTAATTCGAATCTACTTCTATGAAAGTTATGGCTTCTCAGTTATTTCAGAATCAATTATTATTTTTGATTCCACACTTTCGGAAGTCCTTGTAGGTTGTAGAAGCAGGAGTCGAAAAAACAACTAAAACGTAGGTACTTAGTAGGTACCTACTTCACACGAACTAAACTCGCGGAGAAATCGTGGAAACCCATTTCAAAGAAAAACGGAGTTATTGAAAAAATAGTCTATTTCCACTAATACACGAAAAACGCAAAAAACATTGTTATACTGGTTTCGGTGATCAAACCATCGTCAGTAACACAATAACTACTTATGTGTGTTACTGACGATGGTTTGATCAACGAAACCGGTATAACAGTGTTTTTTTCGTTTTTCGTGTATTAGTGGAAATAGACTATTTTTTCAATAACTCCGTTTTTCTTAGTACCTACTTTAATAGGTACAATTAGATCCTCTAAAATTGAAATTTCCACTCTCATTTTGCGTTTCAGAGTTCAGGAACAAATATGGTTCTTTGTTGGTCTGTCCACCTATACCTACCCTTCCTTCTATCCACCTTAATATCTTATCGAGAGAACAATCTAAACTAACTGAAATCTGGAGTATTAAATCTAAAGGGTTATTTCGCTAATTTAGGAAGTAATATTACCATACCTTCCGGAGGAGTCCGTCGTCACTAGCTGTTTGAGTATTGGAGGCCAGCGCTTTCGATGTAAGGACATCATCATCAGGCTGTCGAGAGAATACGAGAGAATTGTTCTCTCGACGGCCTGATGATGGCCTTACATCGAAACCTTGAAGGCCTCCAGGACTCAAACAGCTAGTGACGACGGACCCTCCGGAAGGTGTGGTAACATGAAATCTCGAGGGTAGGTGCGGGTTGTTCCATAGACGATCTCATACCGATTTCGTCAAAATCCGACTGGAACTTTCGTCAACTCATTGCGAGAACATGAAATTCCTGGCACTCAAGAACTCCTGCTCTCCTACCAATCGTGCTTACATTTTCAAGGATCAAGCAGACCAGATGGTCCCATATGAATTTGATTTCAAATGGATTGTAAGACTGTCTTTTTACACCATTGTACTTTTTCTTGTAATGTTCAGGATAAACAACAGGGCGCAGGGGTAGCGGGGGTCTTTAGAATCACAATGGTGGTGGTAAAATTGGAAATCATCCACATAAAGATGAAAATAAGGGAAAAGTAACGGTAAAGGGAGTAAAACATTGGAAACAGAAGTGGACCAAGAAATGGGTTTTCGGCCACTCAGTAGGCATGTGCAATGGGAGACTGGAGGTACGAATTGTTCACGAAAAAAGGGAAACTACGAGTGAAATTGATGTAATAAATTAATTTGGACAAACTGTGGAATTGTTCGTAGCTAAAATATTGATTTCTCAACATCTAGAACTGCTCGGACTAAAATATACTTCCGGCATATTTATATAAACAAAAAGAAGGAAGGGAAAATATACATAGAAGAATCCGAAATAGGGACAGGAAATGGTTGTTATTCTTATCTGTTAATAAAATATTAGCCTACTACTAATTAAATAATCCCTGATGGTAATGCCTAATGGTGAATAATCGGTAAGTGCCAAGGTACTTGACTAATATAACAGACACGGCACAAACTAGGTACTTTAACAAACTTTCACTTCCTTTCTATTGCCTCTCATCCACCTTTCACCAGTGAGTATAGAAGATTCTATACTCACTGCCTTTCACTTCCTTTCTTCCTTCCTTCTGCCACGTAAATAGAGGCCAATGACAGAATCTTTCGACGGAGCTGCTTGACGATGTTGTCATTATAGCGTAATCGACTGGCTAGAGACGATGGAATGTAGGTACTAGGTTTGTTATTGGGAGTTAGTACTTACAACAGTACCCTGGACAATACACGGGGACTGTGAAGGCAGTATAATTATGTAGGTGTAAATCAAGCATAAAGCATTATTAACCTTCAACTTTCATGTGGGTACGAGTAGGTAGTTTAAAATGGTGGCACTTTGTTACAAGAGGGACATTGAAAATAAAATGTAGACTATATTACTGAATTGCGTTTATTGAAAATAAGTGTACCTACTTGCACAATACTGTGTAATACCCACGAAAGACTATTAGGTAGGCTCATGTAATGAAAAGCACAAATGGTGATTTCTGCCTTTCTTCATCTCTTCCTTATGAAATACCTACGTTAAGGCCCTGTTACACGATCCGATCCTGTCAACAGGATCGGAAGCTCCGCCCTCCCGATCCTAGCAAAAGGAGCGTGTGAACACTTGTTTCCTTTTCGATGGGGGCGGGGCTCCTACTTAGGAAGCGGCAGGAAGGTCGGATGGAAATTCCTTCCGACGTCCGGTGCCCCCACTGCCCTTTCCTGTTGTCGTCACTGCGAAAGGGTGGTGTAAATGATCATCGGACTTGTTTCGTCCGTTTGAGGTTGTTTTCCCGCTCTCGTGATAGGTTATCACAGCAAAACAACTTGTATCTCGGGTAGGTACCTACATGTGTTTCAATTGTGTTTTCGTATTCGTCACGTATTCAATTGTTTTCTTTTGTAGAAGGAGTTACCGGCTTTCGTGTCGGCTTATTATACTTGATATATTTAATTATACTTAATATTTATCGTTTATTATACGATAAATATTAAGTATAATGAAATGTATCGAGTATAATAAGCTCAAACTAGGTACCACCCCTGTGAGGAGTTGAGCATTTTTTAAACTAAAACCAATGAAAAATGAAAACTTTTTTTCAAACTAAAATAGGTACCTACTCAAATGAAACGGTTAAACATTGTGGAAGAACGATTTTTTATTTATTTTTTTTTTTCTCTTATTTGGTAGAATTCCACTAACATTTTTTTACTATAGGTAAATCAATAATTATATTAAACTTCAAATTGTTTAAATAAATTTTACTGAAGTGTGTTAGTCTCAAAAATTTGGAGAGATTAACATTTTTGGTGTATTGTTATGATACTCTATTTTCATTATGTTATTACTTGGTAGGTACCTACCTACCTACCACTCATCAGGTTTCCATTTTATTATGCTACTCTAGTAGGCCTCCTCTTCCTCGATTTTCGTTCACTGATTAGATAATTATTAGGTATTATAATATTATTATGATTAGATAATTATTATGATTAGATAGGTATTATTAATAATTTTCTCACGCAACTGTAGGTGAAGGAGAGCCTTTGAACCGGCAGCCGCGACAGGGGCGTGTGAACGGCGATCGTTGGGGTCGGAAGGTGGGGGGTGAAATAGGATCGGGAGGGCGGAGCTTCCGATCCTGTTGACAGGATCGGATCGTGTAACAGGGCCTTTATTCCAATTCACAGCCACCGGAACAAGATAATGGGGTGGGTGTCGTAAGCGCCAATCCCCTTGGAATGCGTTTGAAAAGCGCAAATTTTTTCATGTTTAAAAGCGCGAAGTTCCCTGCTAGTATTTAGATTTAAAAGCGCGAGCCATTACAACAGAATAAAGTAACAGTTCTTGAAGCAGATAACGCCTTTCCTAGGCTCCTATCGCTGATCGTCTCTTAACTGTGGAGTCGCGACTTTTGGCCAAGACCCAGGCCTCCTACCACCAGCATGCGAACCACCAATGGTCCGGAATTCTACCATCGGCATTTGATGGAACAATTTAACGCTCCCCATCCTTCGGTTCATGTTGCCATTGAAATTTTAAAAAAGGTCCAGGCAGAAACATATGTCCTCCTGAACACCCCTTCCATTACTCAAAAGAAAGTGGAGGCCTTCGTGAAGATCTGTTGGGAAGAGTACCACGGAGGAGCACTGACTACCATGGAGTACCTACGCAAACTTGCCATGCGCCACTTTTGATACTTTTGATATTTCAAATTTCTTTCAATATATGTATAGCAACTTTATATTTGATAGGGTAAAAACATGACAAAAAAGTTGTTAATAAATCATTTTTTTCACATATCTGATTTTTTATTCCTATTTCCTTGATTCAGGTAGGTACGGTAGTAGGTAGGTAGTTGGTAAAAGTAACAGTAACAGTATCTACGTAAGCAAAAGTGACGGCTCCAGCTCGCGCTTTCGACACAGGAAGCAGTGGCGCTTATGAACCTAATCTTTCTTCTCGAATTCGCGCTTTTGATACCTAAAACTTTAGGTGTTTTTGGACCACCTCGCGCTTTTGACAATCACCGAGATAATGACATCGCAACCAATCCTCGAAGTTTGCTCCCCTCCAACAACCTAAAAGGGAACCTAATATTACCATACCTTCCTTGTCTTCAACTTCAAACCCTCATCCTCAGCCATTACACAGAGAGAAGTTAGAACTTGGGGTTAGGTAGGTATCAAATGACTGGTCAGCTGTTGAGAATGAGCAGTTAACAACTGCTCGGTGGACATTTTTGTACTTTTGGTGTTTCTGATCCACTCCAAACCACAATCCGCTCTGGGGTTTTCAGGTAAGTATTCCGAGCCGTCCAAAGATGGATTTAGGATGAGAGCCACCTCCGGATATATCTTGAAAAACAATCTTGGCCCGAGATTAGTAGGTAGTAGAAATCGGGGGGGTTACGGCATTGTAGCTCCGCCGGCTACATTTTCTTAACTGATGATGTGTGCTGCAGCTCCGCCGGACGTACCTGCAAGAAGGACAGGGAAGCGGAATAGGGAGAGTAAAAAACTGTTGATATAAAATTTAGATGTTACTTTATTCAACATTCAATAATCAGAGAAATTCAACCATAGTAAGGTAGGTATCGTCTTGGGGAAATAGACCAGACATCAAGAACTATTTTTCCCGTAGTAGTGTCTATACACGTTTCAAAAACGCTGCAAATCCCTGCACAACGGTTTATTATTTTGTACAGAATACCCTTCTGTTACAGATCACAGCTCTCTGTATAGATAACCCGTCTGTATAATATGATATGTACTATTCTATATATATTATGTAGATCGCGGACCCTCCGTAGGTTAATACTTAACCCCGTACTCGTTACTAGGTACCTACCTAAACCGTTGTGTAATAATTTACCTGTATAGGGTCCCCTTCTACGGAGATAGAATAATGAACCGTTGTGTAATAATTTGCCCATCATAATACTTCAACGGTTGTTCAAGTTGCAAAAGTACCTACCAACAAAATCCAGCCCCTTCTTGGTAGATGAGCCGTTGTGTAATAATTTACCGTGGTGTAATAATTTACCGTTGTGTAATGATTTACCGTTGTATAATAATTTGCCAGTGTGTAATAATTTGCCATTGTTTAATAATTTACCCATCAATAATACTTCAACGTTTCAAGTTTCAGAAGTACCTACCAACAAAATCCAATAGTCCATCACTTGTCAAATGAAATAATATCGCAAAACAAACAACTCGACTTCATACAGCCTCCTTGATTACAATCAGATGCTCCGTAGTTGAGATATTATCCGGGCCGGATTTATACCGTTTGATTCACGATCGTGTTGACGAAGCTTTTGGGTGCTCACGAACGGCTGGACGTACGATGCTCCGGGTGGTTTCAAAAAATGGTTTAGCTCAAGACAAATTTAATAACGTTAAAAAAACCATACCCTTCTATCGGAAGTTTTCGAGCTACGGCGTTCTGAAAATTTCAACCCCTATTTTGAACCCCTTAGAGATGACTGACAGTAACGTCGAGCTTCGAGGACCAACTAGACGCCGAACGGAACCTATAACCCGAATTTCATCAATTTTGTTTCATGGTAACTAAGAAAAGTGGCCCGTACGGCGTACGGCGGACAGACAGAAATATTGGTTTATTATTTTCAATAATGAACCATTGGAATCGAGCATGAAAAAAAAAATTCTTACCCCCCCTCAAAATTTGATGGTTTACGTTTCAAGGTATGTAGAATCCAAAACTGCAATAAAAATATTTCTGTCTGTCCGCCGTACGCCGTACGCCGTACGGGCCACTTTTCTTAGTTACCATGAAAAAAAATTGATGAAATTCGGGTTATAGGTTCCGTTCGGCGTCTAGTTGGTCCTCGAAGCTCGACGTTACTGTGAGTCATCTCTAAGGGGTTCAAAATAGGGGTTGAAATTTTCAAAACGCCTATACCATTTTTTTTACGTAAATATTTTTACGGTTTTAAATAGTTCTTGAACTTGCGAGTTTTTTAAGACCATCCGGAGCATCGTACGTCCAGCCGTTCGTTCACAGTAAGGCCCCGAAGTTTGCACCGTCAGGCATTTTCGACTCCAGTGTGAATGAAATTGTATACAATTCCAACCAAATCTCGTAACCAGAGACGCGCCCACAATAGGAATTTGTGAATACGGCCAATCATTGGTAGGGATCACCTGATTATATTTGCGGAGTATGAAGTCGAGTTGGTTGTTCTGTGATATTATTCAATTTTAAAAATGATGGCTCTTTTGGAGTTTGTTGGTAGGTAGTGAAACTTGAACAAAAAACGTTGAAGTATTATTGATCGGTAAATTATTACTACGGTAAATCATTACTCAACGGTAAATTATTACACAACGGTTCATTATACCATCTACGTAGAAGGGGCTGGAGTTTGTTGGTAGGTACTTTTGCAACTTTTGCAACTTTTTTCACTCCTCATCAACAATTTCTTTTCAGAACTTCATTATGTGTGTTTCTTTTTGTTAGGTACTGTTTGTCATCGGCAGAATTATTTTAGCAACATTTAACTCGTGATTTAGGTAGGTACCTAGTAACGAGTACGGGGTTAGGTACTAACCTACGGAGGGTCTGCGATCTACATAATATGTATATAATAGAATAGTACATATCATATTATATAGAAGGGTTATCTATACATAGAGCTGTGATCTGTAACAGGAGGGTATTCCATACAAAATAATAAACCGTTGTGCAGGGATTTGCAGCGTTTTATTGCAGTTTTGGATTCTACATACCTTGAAACGTAAACCATCAAATTTTGAGGGGGGGTAAGAATTTTTTTTTTTCTTTCTCGATTCCAATGGTTCATTATTGAAAATAATAAACTAAAATTCAGCTCGTTCCAAATGTCCCTTTTTGTACGCAGTAATGAGTTTCCCTATGAGTAATTTATTTTTTTTGGAATTTATGATTGTGGTATCATCACTAAACATGAATCCATTTGCATTTTTTTAAACACATTTATAAAGATGAAGATGTTTGGGTTGGAACTGGAGAAGTGATTGTTGAATTTCGAGTGGAAAGCCTCGCAGTTATTGGTCGTCCTCTCCTAAGTGATCTCACAAGCTGCCCATAGTCTCAGGGGAAACGTCGCCTCTTCAACGTACCTAGGTGTCTAGCAGATAGTCGGCGTACTTCACCATCCTGGCGTCTCGTGGCAAAATGGACATCATAAATGTGTTTAAAAAAAGCAAGTGGATTCATGTTTAGTGATGAATGGTGTAGACGAGCCAAAAGCATACCTGCATACCACAATCATAAATTCCAAAAAAATAAATTACTCATAGAGAAACTTATTACTGCGTACAAAAAAGGACATTTGGAACGAGCTGAATTTTTGAAATGTGTATCTAGACACTACTACGGAAAAAATAGTTCTTGATGTTGCACCAGAGGACGGTACAACATTCATGTTTACAGATACTTCATCACGCCATCATAATCGGCGGAGCTGTCAACAAGCGCATTTGCAAGGTGGGATTAGGCCAGTACGGCGGAGATGTCAAGGCTTAACGGGTTAATTAAATACTTCCCCTTAACTAACTCCGGTGCCAAGGAAAGGTTTTTCACTTCGTAAGTTTTTCTCATTCACCTCTTCAAAAACGTGCCGGTAACCGAACTGCCGCTCTCCCCTCTCTCCTCTCCCCTCCAGCTACCCATCGTTCCACCACTCTCCTTGGCTACCCCAGAGCGTAGTTGCCTTGGGGGCTCCAGAAAAATAGTGGGTAACAATAGTTCCGATTTATTAGCCCCAAACGAAAGGGTCCTTTTCACACGATAGCCTTTCATTAGATTTGTCTAAGGCAGATTAATCTATGTTAGTCCAGCGGGGAGCCAGGGTCCAACAGAATAAGCCTGAATCTCGGAGAGCTGTTCACACTGTTATCTGTGGTCGTAAACCTGATCGTAGCACTTCCGCACGTCTCACCACCGATGACGCCAACAGTTCGAACCCAACGTTTTGTTTTGCTGGGGATGTCCACTTTGCTATTTCCCGGATCGCATCGTGAATTTCAAGCAGAACATAATATCTTGGTACATTTTAGGTGGTAAAAATTATTATTCAATTATATTTCATCAGCAGGCCATTTGACAAAGAGGACCCTTGTGCTAAGGTGGGCATGGTATCGCGCGAGGGTTTATAATAATAAAAACCATTTATTATGCTGTGGACTCGAGGTCCAAAAATGCACACATGAACGACAATATAATTGAAATTACAATACAACGACAATGTAATAAAATTGCAAAATGAAGTTAATGAAGTTAGGCGGCTACAAAGATAAACTTTTTTTTTAAATAGGTAGGTACCTACAAAGTAGATAAGGTTAATTAAAATCTTGAATGGAAAAAAACAACATAGAACAAGGATGTGAATAATAAAACTGGTATGCAAAAACAAGGGGAGAACATTGAAAGGTCCTAAAGGTTGGAGAGGTGCCCCTCGACAGCCCGAACAAAACGGCCAAGGGTGGGCAGAGAACGGATTGATAGTGGGAGAGTGTTCCAGAGCCTAGACCCTGCAATTTGGAAGGACTTGGAAAAAGCAAGGGAAGAATGACCGGGAATAAGTAGGGCGTTTGATCTGGAGGAGGAGGCTTTTTTAAAAGGGGTTTTAGATAGTGGGGAACAGAACCGACAAGGATAAGAAAGATCAATTTTAGATACATGAAGGAATAATACTTTAGAAGGGGAAGTTTATGGAGGGAATTTTCCCCAACAGAGTGGCTATGCTTTTAATATCAAAAGCATAGCGCACACAAGACTGACAGTTCTAGAAAGAAAACTTGCTCAGCTTAAATGGAACAAGATGTCACACTTATTAGCGTTCCACCTACTTTGTTTTAGGTACTTGTTTAATTGATACATCACAGCGAGAGGTTTTTATAACGTTAGGTACTGAATAGAAGTGGATAAAAATATGTCTACCACGTAAATTCAAGCTAGATACCTACAGTGACGTCACCTAAACACCACGCCCGCCCGGTGGGCACCTACTTATCACAAATAAAGACATCACTTGCAATCGTTCCACCCGTTTTATGGTTGAAAGCATACGCAGTTGAATGAAACCGGTATTTCAGGCCCAATGCACTAAAAAATTTCAAAAACCGTAGTTCGGTAATTAATTGCAACAGAATTCATTGCTGTATTTATGGTTGATTTATTAAACTACTAGAAGATGAATAACACTCGGGACACGACGGTTGTAACATCACAACGAACTTGGAGAGCAGTGATGAGAGGACTGGTGGGTGCAGGAAACGGGTGAATCATTGTACCGCTGGTTGGGATCGATGTTGATGGTTGTGCATAATGTTGCTGATTAGACAATGGGGCGCATTGCGCAACAGCAAAAAGACAACGGGTTCAATGCCACGTCGTATGGAGGGGGAACCACAGCACGGCTGCCAACCGCCTCCCGCGAGCTCATTCAGCGCCGAGCCGCGGGACTGAAACCTCCCGGTCTCAGTCTGCCTCCTCAAGGTCGATGAGTTATTTTTATAGGATCTAATCTCGGATAAAAATGTCACGTCTCAGCAGTCATTTTTTCAGAATGCTGCATCCGCTGTAACACAAATTCTTTAGTAATTAGTAACTAACTGTTTTTCTCCCAGAGCATTGTCATTCTGGGGCATTACTTGCTGTCACCTGCAGGACGACCGATGGATAGCTGAAACCTCAGAACGATCTCAGTGCAATAGGCCATAACATGGATATTATCATCAAATCCCCCCTCCACCCATCACTGTATTAAGCTCTTGGAGTTCAGGTTTTGATTGGTCATTTTGTTAGACGTTGCACATCTATTCGTGGAATCCATAATTTGCCAGTTTCATTCTATGGCATAATTTTCTGTCACCATCATGACGACTGATGGATACCTACCTAGAATTTCACGACAAACTCGACGCCGCAAAACCATAAACTAGAGCAGTTGGCCATCTCATATTTCGCTATTCATACAAACATCATTATTGCCGACGCTCACCCTCTCCTCCACGCAATCTTTAGCTCTGGGATTAAATCCCATTTTCCCACTTTTGTAAGCCTTCCTATTTGAGCGCAGGAGTCACTGACTCACCATATTTTAGTGGTAGAAACATTCCATAATTATTAGAACGCAGTTCCAGCAAAACCAGTTTCGTCCCACTTCACGATCCAGGGCAACTATTTTCTGCAGAGATTATAAGCAAGCGCTATTTGAAATCCCATTCTAGTTAGGTACCTTCTGTGAGGCTCAGAAGCTGCTGGAGAGTTCATGTGCAATCAGCAGGAAGATGGTGTCTCAAGCAAAAAGCCCCGAATCATCTCATCCTCAAATAATGCTTTCGTATGCTCAGCGCAGAGCTTTCATTTTGCAAGATTTGACGAAGGAACTTGATTTACTAAGACCAGATCTGGAGAGTAGTTTGAACAAATCCATAAATGGTAACAACCATATTCCTATAGTATTCAGTGCCAGGCTAAGTTCTATGGATTATGTAGTCTTTGTCAGACGTAACTAGTTGATAGGTACGTATATGTACACGTACATGCATGTAAATATACGTACCTAATGTTGTAGATACCTACTAAGTGATCAAAATACTTTTACATTCACAAAATAATTATTAGTTCTCTGATGATTTCGCAATGCAATTAACATTTAAGTAAACTTAAAAGTTTGTTTTGCAAATTGTGGCCGCTTGAATGGGAGTTATACCTACCGTCAAATACCTACCTAATTTACTCAATACCTCAATTTTTCTTTTGTTAGGCTCGGCCCCTCTGAAGTGGCCGAAGCATCGTGTTTTCGTTTTTAACATTTTTTAGACAATTTTCATTATTTTAGGGGGGAAAAGCGGATTTCCCCATTTTCGACCACGCTCAACACGAATCCGTCGGGGGGGGGGGGGGGGGGGGGGGAATGGAAATTTCATTTCCGTCAGGCAGTTCAGTATGTTTGTGTGTGTGTGTGTGTGTGTTCGAATATAACTTGCGGCCGAGTAGTGGAAATCCATAGCAAAAAACTACAGGATAAAAATAGAAATAGTCTATTTCCACGTCAAACTAACAAACTGTAGACCGGTTTCGGTTGTTACACCATCATCAGTACACGATACAATCTGTATAACGTAGTTGGCTTTGTAGGAATGTCTGCGAACGGCTATTACTCACGACCCAATGTGGCTCAAATTTTGAAGGTAGTTCGGGGTTAGCTCCTAGTTGCTCCTATGTGAATTTTGTCGCATTCGAGTAATTAGTAAACAATGCGCATACACAAATGTGAAACCTTTGAACCCACGTAATTCCCAACCCAATGGTCCAAATTGCTCAACTCTTGATGGTAGTTCGGTCCTCGTTGGTCCCACATGAATCTCGTCGCATTGTACCTATCTGTGGTAGCGAATGCGCATGCGCAAACCTGGAAATCGCTGAACCTCCATAACCCACAACCCAGTGGTCCGAACAAACCATCTATCTTTAATCTGGTCCAATAGTATCCACTGTTACATAACATTCTAGATCATTGTTCAAACCCTGTTAAGACGGGGATTGTCGCTTCTCAATTTCCCCAATGACCCGGATTGTTAATTGAAAAAAATCCTCTATTCCGAGCTATCCTATAACATATCCTAGAAAATACTATTTTTTATGAACACGGACAACCAATTCCACTCATAGTACCAAGGCCGAGTCATGTAATCCATGGATTACTCTAGACCATAATAATGTTTCCTTCCTCTTTTCGCCAACTTCCGTTAACTTCCGACCCATCATTTTAGCACCTTCTTAGAAAGCTCTCCGTTAGACCTAGGTACAATTTGAAAACAAAAAAAAATCTGCTGAGATGCAAAAGCTTTCAGCCTAGGGCCCCTCCCACAAAAACGAGTAGGTACAACAACTTCGGATAAAAACAAATAATATTTGTTTTTATAAATATTAAGATATGATTATTATATAGGCCCTATATAATAAATATATATAGGTCCTACCTATAAATAGGCCATATTAGGTCGTTTTATGAAGTTAGTATATGAAATAATGAATGATGAGTAATAAAAATAAAATTTTGTCGGAATATTTTTCGGATTCTGCATGCTGGATTTATTACGAAATTTTTGCTCCACTTCTCGTGAGCATTTTTGAGAATGCAGTCTCAGGCTTTAAATTTTCAAGCGATTGCTTGTTAGCAAGGAAACTCTTAAAGTTACCGAAATATATTATTGGCTATAAAATGAAAAAAATAATACTATACGAAATTATGGGGCCATTATAGTAGGTATAATATAGGTACCTATTATACTATTAAGAGTTGTCTGGTAACCCTATCTCAGCCACATATTTCAAGGATGTGGTTAACGGTTGGTCGTAAACCACCCTCGACGTGGTTGGTTGTATTTTTGCTTGTATGAACAGAGCCGTTTCGTTTTGTGTTGGCAGCCCTGCGGCAGTGGCAGGCGGGGGAGAGGTAGCTGATCAACACCGCCCACTTCCCCTCTCGCCGCCTCGAACATCAACATCTCACTACCTCATGCCCTGTTCATAGTGCTGCTGATACCTCAGGTCGCTGATCCAGGCAGGTGAGTACCAGTGGATATATCTATTTTTCTTCTGGTGGATTCGACCGATGTCTCTTCTTTCCAGGTTTAATTCCGACGTCGATCTCTTCTTTATGTAAGGGCCTCTAATAACGATCCGAGTCGCGAGGGTTTGGCAAGCAGTGGCCGGCTCCCCCTTCTCGTCACTCGCTCGACGATCGGCCATCTTGGATTCAGTCTCTCCTCGTTCCACTTGTCCTATTTTTCGACTTCCGTCGCCAAGCAAACAAGCGCCGAGCCTCACCACGTACATTCCTCTCCTCCTACATCATTCCAGTTATGTTGTAATTGCGTTATAAAATGTCCATCATCGTCAGTTTAAATCCAATTTAAGAGGTAACTGCCCTAATTAACTTTCCATGAATGGACTTTCCATGGTTTGGACCCACACCTGATGTAGGCAAAGACCAAGCAGAGGCTGTCTGTTCCACATGCCAGCCAAGATGAAGCCACGATCATCATTCGAATGTGTCACCGACTGAGGACCATGTACTGGATACGGGTTGGAAATTTGAGTCATCTGGTATAAAAACTGCATTGCGATAATATTTAACCCAAAATTTCATTGGCCATACAGTTGGTGGAAAGACTGCGCGTGGCGGGCATTCATTTGCAGGGCTGTGCGCGCCCTTCCCCACCTTCTCCGTGTCAAGTCGTCGGCGACATCGCGGTAGGCACCTAAATTACCAAGACGCGTTCCCACTCAAACCTCGCACTTCCGATCATCATTATAATTGCAAATTTTTGGAAGGCGCTCTTGATCTCCATAACCTTTAAATGTTAAGGCTTAGCCTTCTAGTACCCCATTTTCATGGACGATGTCATCCAATTACCACTGTGTTCCGTTTTACTACATGTTTCATTACTGACTTCATGTTCAACATGTATTTGAATGAAAATTGGATTCTGCACACTTGCCAATCATAGCTCAGAATTAAGTCTAAATCAGAGAAGAGTTGTTGTGACGAATGAGCGGGAAATAGGTGCGTAGGTATTGCAAGTTGGTTAGGGTAAAAACATAGTGGAGCGGCGAGTCAAGAGTCAAGCGGCGAGTCAAGCAGCGCGTTTTCGATTCAAGATACAAGCGTCGCTTCACACGCACATAGTGGAGCGGCGAGTTGACTCCCGCGACTGGGAGGAGAAAAGAGTTTAGTCGACAAAATGCTATCAGATAGTGATGACGAGTATTTATTGGAGAACAGTGCCCTCAAAGTTTTATGTGTTAAAGGTGTTAGGAGTTGTGCTGTGCATCCATTGAACGAAAAACGTGATACTTTAGGTGAATACCATCACCTATTTCCCCAATTAAAGGAGTATCCTGATCGGTTCTTTCAATACACCAGGATGGAGTACAAACAGATGGAAATACTGTACAACAAACAACCAATTACACGTTCAAATTATATACACAACCGACTGCACTGGAAGACAGGAGTCGATCTACTGGAGCAGCGCTTCAAAGAAATCGGGGGTCATTTCACGAGCGGCGAGTCAAGATTCATGTCGATGCATGAAGCGCCGCTTGCCTCGTCACTATGTCCGTGCCTACTTGATTGTATGGAAGATTTAAAAACGCGCCGCTAGACTCGCCGCTTGACTCTTGACTCGCCGCTCCACTATGTTTTTACCCTTAGGGTTAGAAGCTGACTCCCTCGCCCCACCCCTCGCATCGTTGGAAGGTCTAGTGGGGAATCCAATTATTTCTGACGTCACGCCCACATTTCCTCCCATGTTTTCATGTACGTACCCTGAATTTGAGCTAAAAATTGGCGCAGCTTCAGGTTTTTGCGGGGTGCCATATCCTAATTTGAGGTTAAAATACGGCGGACGGACAGAAATTTTTTATTGAATTTTCGGATTCTACATATACCTACCTACCTTGAAACGGAAAAAAATTTTGAGTTAAAAAAAATTTTTTTTCATGCTCGATTCCAAAGGTTCATTATTGAAAATAATAAACCAAAAAAAGTAAACTGCATCTCACGCACTTCCTGTTTTCGAGATAGTTCCGTGAACTATGCAAACCAAGAAATAAACCACAATAAGCACGCGCCCACCTTCCACCACATTGTAGATGCGTGTGATATATTGAACTACGAGATTGGAAAACAATGTTCTTTGAATCCGTCTACTACTGGATCACTACATACTTAATGGTTCATTTTATATCGTTGATGCTCTAGATGGAGAACGTTCCAGTTTCAATTGTAGCTAGAGCGGATGACACTCTCGGGACCTCCCACCACCACCATAAGTCTGTATCTGGTGAACAGGCGGGTGCACTAGCTTTTGCGATCTATTAAAAAAAATCCATCACAATAATAATTTGTTCTTCGTCTATCACTAATAGTGTAAACCAGTAGGTAGGTACCTACTTACTAAGAAAAATCATATTTCCAATTTCTAGTCATCGGCTAGGTAGGTAGGCACTGAGAATATATAATAGTAGTAGGTACCTACAACCACAAAATAAAACTGTCGATTCTTAATTTATTAAGAACGCTCTTATGCCATCCCTGGTGCAATCCCAGTGTAACGGGGTAGATGACCCTTCCATATATCCTGTCTAGATCTATTTAATCGATCGTATATCCTCATTCTTGCATTGAAGCTCCTAATCAGGATTGCATTTACCTATTAAAATTTATTCTGGATTTAGATGTTAAAATGTAAAATGAAGTTCGGCGTTTGCATGCACCCCGTGTTAGAAAAAAGATGTTGTGACCTCGTAGGGTTTATATTTATATTATAATATATATATTTTTGTTTTGTTTTTATATATGCATTTATTTATTTAATTAATAAGTACTTGAATCAAGCGGTGGGTTAGTGTTGTAGTTTGCTGGAAATCATTTCATCTACCGGACTTTCCATTTCCTGTAACTCAAGTCAAGCACGCATCATAACTCCCTGGTTTCCAGCAGACTTTTGCGAATGGGCGTTGGTAAAATCCAGTAACTTCTCCCCGAAGTCTGCCTACATCGCCAAACAGTAGCGTTCCTCGGGTTTCTACTGGACTCTCTGGTTGACCCTCGATCTTTGGATTGCAGGACGGCCTATGTCCATTGGAACAATATCTCTACCTCCTACCTACCAATAACAACTCGTATTTACCAACATTAACTGGAAACCTATTTTGGAGCTACAATTAAGATCCAGGTAAAAGATATTACCTGTCAAACTCATCACACAACTCCACGCATCATACTCCCGTGCATCCAATGGGTTTTTGTGAATTGGTGTTGATGAAGAGGGACGAATCCAGTACCTAACTGATCTTCTCGAAGTTTTCCTACATCGTCAAACAGGAAAGTTCCTCGGGTTTCTACTCAACTCTCTGTTTGACCCTCGGTCTTTGGAATGCAGGACGGCCTACATTAGAACGATTCCTCTACCTCCTATCACCCAACGTTAACAACAACTCGTATTTACCAACATTATACCTGTTTGGAGCTACAGTTAAGTTATCAAGGTAAAAGAGATCATCTGCCAAACTCGAAGATATTCTACATACTACTACCAACCAAGTGCAAGTACCTAAGTACCTACTCGTATATAGATAGGTACCACTATTGTACAGGGTTGGAACGAAGCCAGAAATTCTACACAGAATGATACCAAACATCTCGGAATCCTTTTGAGCAATGAAAGGGTATACAGTATAGAATTATGGGATCATCGAACTGCGACAATTATTTCATGTAAGGAAGGACTGAATATTGTGACTGAATTGACTGGAAACTCCAGGTTTAGGAGAGCACTACCAATCGTCCCCCCCTCCTACTCGTACGTTGATCCGATATGAAATTCATGACCACCTTCCACAACAAGAGACGAGGCTTTTGGTTCCACTTTGATGCAGAGACAACACAATCCTCAGATCGGGAAGGGAAACGACCCGTATCAATGTGACCTTCTATTTGACAACTAAATAAGGAGGCTCTGAGAACTCGAGCTAAACAACTAGGTAGTCGATTTGGTTGTGTGTAAGCCCTGCAAACATCCTCAAACAGATCTCTTCCTCCAATAATACACTTATCTATATCCAGATCAAGGAGGATTAACTTCCCATTTGAAGATAAGTATGCGAATGCTATTCTCGTTATAAATCTATGTCTAAATTACCCCTCCTTCAAATCTTGGTCTGGAGAGGTGACTTGATTTCATTATGCAGTTCTGCGAAAGTCTTCTCTAAATTATGAACTGCTCAATAATTCAAGTGAGTTACAGAATTTCCAATGGTAGGCAAGTTGAATCCACACAATATTCTCGTGAAATGAAATCTGGTCTCGAGGACAGCAGTGTTACCCACTCTGATTCATAATATGTAATTCTCATCTCATTTACATCTGGATTTGAATGTGACACTTATCCACCTACTGTTCTGGAATAACGATATCATTTGATGCCGCACAATTCCCCTCATCTGTGTCAGTGCCACTAGTTGCATTTTACCAATAATTAGTCGCAATATGTACGGTGAAATAGCACTCTTGCTACTAAGTTTAGCTCATAATGTGGCAGAGTGAGACGGTTTTGAGCTTTCTCTGCTTGAGTTATGACCTGATGGGAAGGATCTGAGCATAGAACTTGCTTTTGAAAGTGTGGGAAGCGGTTGGGTATTGGACAACGCCTAGAAAGGGGGAAGGGGTTATGAGACGACGCAAGGCTACATTCTCCTCAGTGCAGGAGGCTGCGGGATCCACCGAGTTGGGTATTGGGAACGGGAGGACTCTACAACCTCCGCGTCCTGGTCGATATCGACTGGTCCCTGATACCGAGTTAGGGCTCGGTTGAGTGCCAAGCTTCCGGCTTTCTTGCGAGATCAGCGCCTGCAAATGTTACATCAGCTCCAAAAAACTCCTCCAAAAACCATTTGCCCTGGTGCTGAAACCTTTCGTAGCTCTGTCTGTCGAATGGTTCCAAGTTCCTATGTTTATGACTGTCCTCGCCAATCTCTCCAGTCCATTTTCATCGCCTTCAATGAAGGTCAATCGAATTTTCCAACAAGAAAAAAAAAAGTTCAGAAATGGGGGGAACTAAGGAATAGGTAATAGAAATGTAATTGTATAGGGTAGTTTCACCAGTAGACGGACATCCTATGGTAGTCGGACACTTGGATAGTTTCCCTCATATAGATAAGCGATCAAGAAGACTATTCGACCCAAGTCCTTTTCATTCGTAGACCTTACATGTGCCAGGCACAGTTCTGCCAACCTCCAAAAATCTCATCTTCTGATCGCGAAAATTCATGAAAGTGGGTCAACCGTGGTTGCTCTTGAAAAACGTGGCTGGGCTGATTTTGGTCACTACCGAAGGTAGGGAAGCCCTGGATTTGTGATTGAGTAAACAAAAGAATTATTTCCTCCAATATGAAAATTTCCACAGACATCAAGGAACATTTTTGGTTCCGTGTCTGTCTGTGGTCGTCCTTGATTCGCCTTGAACTGCCCGAAATAATAGATAGTCCTAATGGGCTGAAATTTGGAGGGTAGGTGCGGGTTGGGTCACAGATGGTCCATACCAAAATCATTGAAAAAAGTACGCGACTTCCGTCTGCGCATGCGCAAACGTGAAATAATTGAAACGCCCGTAACTACCTTAAATATCGTTGAAATGAGTTAAAACTTTGAGGATCGTTCAGGAATAATCCTTTGATAGCTCCACATGAATTTCATTGGAATCGTACCGTAACTTGCCTGCACATGCGCGAACATGAAATGTTGACAATTTCCTAGTAACGCTTCTAACTACGCGAAACTTAGTAGTAGAGAGCTGAAATTCTGAGGGTATCCACGGGTTGGATCGCAGATGGTCCGTCATCATCAAAATCATTGGAGTCGTACCGTATTCGTCTGCACGTGCGCAAAAGTGAAATATTTGAAACGCCCATAACTACCTTAAATATTGTTGAAATGAGTTCAAACTTGGAGGGTCGATCAGGAATAGTACTTTTATAGTTCCACATGAATTTCATTGGAATCTTACTATAACTTTCGTCTGCGCATGGGCAAACATGAAATGTTGAAAAAATGTTGAAATGTTAGTCCTATTACGTATATTACGTAATTTATTACTACTTTATTTATTGCTGTTCTACTCGTATTATTTTGACTCATAATTTTTTTACCAACTGATTCTACACGTCCATGTTACAATAAGTGAGGAAGCTGTACTGCCCACCCCAACTTGGCAGACGTTTTTTTTTTGCTAGTGGAGGTGCTCCGTGGAAATAAGTTATACCGATCTTATTTACCCTTCTAATTTGTTATTGTTATTTCTTTCATGTGGCGTAACTCTCCTGTTGACCTAGAATGATTGAAATTAGTGATTTTAGAGCAATTAATTTATTAAAATAATGACGGTGTCCATCTACTGGAGACGCAAAGCACCCACCTTTCAATAGCAGGGCAAAGTGTCTGTCCAGGTTATGACGAGAAATGGTGGGAAATTCAGTAGGCGGACACACCTACCTTCTTCTGTGCTACCTTTTATGCCTACTTAGTACTTACCTACCTCATTATTTAGGTATTTTATTTCAGGCTGACGGCAGTCACGGGTTAGAGGTTCAGCAATATGAAAAGGAGGAATAAACAAGGGAACCAAATTTTCTAACTTTTCTATTCCAATGATAAAAGATTCACCCAGTTTTTCTTTGGTAGGAAATATTTTCTTAGGTTGAGGAATATACCTATAGGTAGGTAGGTACCTAATATGCAGTTGAAGAGTGCCTATGTTTTGGGGTGGGAATGGTACGACAACTTTGTTTCTCTCAAATACCTACTTCGAATGTCTTTCGGCCCTTGCTACCCCTCGGATTCCACGCAGGAACTTTTTCAAAACAGTTTTGACCAACAAAAAATGAAAAATTTTACCGAAAATTTCCGTCTCTGAACTTTACATTTTAAAGTATCCTTCAGCAGTCGTATCATTTGATGTTAAACTGCCAAAGTTACTCGTTACCTTAATAGGTATGTGATCTCTTTCTCAATTTAGGCTACCTCAGTAGTTAAAAAAAAGGGATTTAAAAAAACTGAATAAGATTTTTTTTCTAACTGCTAGGTATCTATGTACTCAAATATACTTTTTATTTGTGGTTGTTATCCAGACTTCGCTCAATTTTTTTATTATGAAACCTGAACTGTTCGTCTACTCATTTCCATATGTCCGGACCTAGCTAAAAGGGTGCCCTCCTACTAGGTGGTAGGGGTTCTCGTCTCTTACACATTTCTGAGACCGTCATTAACTTTTTGTTACTCATATTTATTACACATTAACTGTGTCTCAAGATAATGAAGCAGAAATAAATCATATTTGTCGGAAAATACAATTTTTATGGGTTGCCGAAGCGCACCGATGCCGTTAAGTGTTTGTCTACTGGTGAAAATACTCTCATAAAAATTATACATTTAGAAGGACCAGAGGTGTGGTCGTTACAATGATACGCACCTCACAACTGATGGTGGACGCAGCTGCTTTTGCTGTCCCTTTCGCAATCAACATCCGTATGCATCAGGTAGGTACCTACCTGATGATGCTTAGAATTTGATTGAAAAGCTTTGTGTTAAATAAATTTTGGTTGTAAGCTGAAGGTCTATTTTTTCTTTATTCCACCTTGCAAGATGGCTTACCACAAAAGGCCTGTAATTAATTTCAGTGAATTGATGAACATCCGTATGAATTTCATCACTCCTGGCTCTGCAGTGCCCATATTAATTGCGTGGAATTTCATGAAGTTCACGTCAGCACATGCACAGAAATGGAGAGTGCCAAAGAGGGATTTGATGAAATTGTCATAGAAGCATCTGTGAGCCGCCGTGGATGTATTCCCCAAATTTCACATAGTTTAATTTGACCTCTTCCTGTTGCATCATTAACGGAAACAAATGATTGGAATGTCAAACATAGACATAGTTTGGTTTTTACATGAATGAATCACCCCTTTGGTGGGGAAGAACAAACTTGTCCCGCGAATAACTGCGATTTAATTTAACTGATTTTGATGAAATTCGCTGTATAAATTTTGTGCCGGTCCGTCAGTTAGGGTGGTGTGAAGGTAGGTATAGAGTTTGGCAGAGGGGTGGACAGGTGTGGCGATGGTGGGGGGGATATGACAGGAGGATGTTAAGTGGTGGGATTGGAGCCCTAAATTCCGAGCCGCTACGTAGATACTACCCATTGGTTATTATAGTGTGGATAACGTTAGAAATTCGGTTCTCCAAGTTATCAAGAAAGTTTTTCATCAAACCTTTGGTGCCTAGCAGAATATTTTGGGAATCGATCGGGCTTGGTCTAGAAAGGGCACTTACGGACAGCGGGATGGGCTGAGGGTGGTGGGGAAAATGGCCGCGAAGCGTTGTACAGATGGGGGATGCCTTTCCAAACCAAACCCTTCGACCCCCCCCCCCCCCCCCCATGAGTGTTTACAATTCTATGCCCTTAGAGACCCTTATGTCCCTAGGTGTCACATTACCTACCTCTACTGATGAGACGACTACCCAGAAATCCTATACGTGCGAACGTCAAACTTTCAATCAAGTAACTCTCAATTCTATCAATCCATTTGGGAATCGCCCACTGAGGATCTAAAACCTGTGCGTATACCGACCATTCGGCGGGGCAATGCTTCCTGTGTCCAGCTGGGTGCCAGGAATGAGGCTACCGTATTTGTTCATTGTTACCTAATTTTTATTTGACTCGCTTCAAAATCATAAGCTTTCAGTCCTAGCTCTTTTCTACCTGAAAACATTACGGGGCAGAAGCGTAAAAGTCTGGTTGGATGTCATGTGAATGTCAAACGAATTAGAGCCCATCTATGTGGCTCCCGGTGCTCCTCTTGTTGTTGAGTATTGAACACGGTCATTAGTTATCCGAAGATATCCTCATTGCTGATTGGTCGAGAACGATGGGTAACCTAAAGAATCCCTACCCATCCTACTCACAGGGTCATGCGACGTTGCCGTCTCCTCTGCCGCCAGCCGCACTTTCCGACCCCAACGCACCATCTGCCTCCGTGCCAACTCGTTTCCCTCCCTCGCCTGCCCCATGTATTTCAGTTCCCATTCCCCTGCCATTTGGATTTTACTTCCTTCTAGGTAGGCACTTTCGTGTAGTACCTAGTCTGGAGAAATTATCCTCACACAGAGTATTATGGTGTTTTTCGTTTGGTTCTTGAAAAAAGAAAATACGAACATTAATAATTGTTAGTGGTTGGGATTAAGCTGGGACAAATTTAGTTAGTGAAGAATTATAGTACCTACCTATAGTTATAGTTACTACGGTTAGAAACCGTAGTAAAAATTCGTTATTCGGCAACTTGGAGGCTGTTCATACTCCCTTGGTTTTTCTGTCAATTTTCCATTTGAGTTCACCATTTCACAATCATCAAAATCCCGAATTTTCAGCTCGCCAAGGAATAGAAAAATACTACGGCAGAAAATCGCCCTCACAGTTTTAACCCTGCTGATGCTTGGCATTCCATAGATGGACACTTGGGTTTATAGAAGATGGTCTCAGTAGAGTTATTACGATTGCTTACATCTAAAGGGTTTGGAGGTTCCACTAGCACTACTACGTAGGCACCTTCCGGTCGAGTCCGTCACAAGTATTGCAAGCGATGGCCTTCGATGTCAGGGACACCAGAGCGTCGAGAGAATATACGACGGAGTATTCGGCCTGATGATGTCCTTAATTACATCGAAAGCTCTCGCCACCAGTACTCGACACTCCTCCCAAACGTATATCTGTGGAGTTGGTACAAGTACACAGTAAGGGCCAATGTTGTTGGATTAACTTGTTGAATTTACCCTTCTTTTGAAATGTTGGTTGGGTCAATGTTCTGTGGTAGTTCGGATTGGGAACCCAATCGGTTATAGTTACGGACCCAAATCTAGATCGTATTCAAAATTGGTGAGTGCGTAGTTATTACTAGGTTCTGTCGTCAGCGTGGCAGCATCTTAATCCCAGTGATCGAGTGTATTATGATCCTCTTAACATATTATCTACTACTTAGGTACCTTCCCACATGCTCTGTACCATTTGCTACGATTTTTTTTCCACAAGATTATAAAGAATGTGGCACTGCTTCATTACTGACAATGAGGAATAGATGTGCATTTTTTTTCTCTCTTCAAATTGCAGGTCTAACGGAGAGCTTTCCAAAAAGGTGCTGTATGAGGGTCGGAAATGGACGGAAGTGGGTGAAAAGGGGGAAGGAAAAAGTGGGCGACTTCATCTGGATGTGTTGCTCGCACTTGGGAACAGAATGGGATATACGTACCAGATGACGTCATGCTTTTTTTCTTTAGATTATTCCCAAAGTAATCGGATTTCATAGCTGAAAATTGGGGTACAGGAGTTTTCGAGGGTGCTGAATCCGATTCTGAGGTCAAAAGCAGCGAATCCCTATTACTTCCATTCCTCATGAAATGATCCACTGATGCTGGCTGTGGGATTTGGACGATTCGTCTATCACCAATCTTGTTTCCATCAGCTTTACTTAGAGACTGGAAAAGGCCATCGTTGGGAGAGGACGTCGAAAGGAACATTTTGGTGTCTATGAGGGAAGAGGTATTGATTGATTTCAAGAAGTTGCTTGGTTAGTAGCTTGGCCTTGGGCATGCTCTGGGCCATATCCAGCTCTGGATACCATGGTTGGAGTTGTTTAGGTGGCCTTAGCAAACAAGATAATACAACCCAGCCTCATTGTCAACAGTCTGAGATTTCAATTGAGGGACCAAACACGAATCCCGAGTGGATGAAATTCGAAAAAACCGTCACTTCCAATAGCTGGCTGAGAGCCTGAAGGGGTCGAGGGCCACCTCCGAGGATAATGACGGGAGCGGGGAGGGGCCATCTGCCGCAGTGCCCCGCTATGTTGCCAGACGACTGGCGTAATGGAGAATTCCATTCAGTGATGCCAACCCCTGGATTCCTCCTGAAATATTCCCTCGTCTGATCTCAAGAATGTCCATGGTTCACTCGCGTTTAGTAGGTACTCACTCATTGCTGGATGGCTCGTGCGTTGCTCATGATATTATTTTGTTTTAATTCAGTAGAAAAGGTCAGTGTGCCATTCAGGACATAACCGGTGGAAAGGTTGCGCGTATTGCGAGTGCTAACTCCCACACTCTCCCCAGAAGGGCGCAGGGTCACTGACGTCATGGTACCGAAATAATGACGTTCTATACTGTCAACTCAGTTAGCCCCCCCCCCCCCCCTCGACCTTTTGCTGAGGTCAGTCAATCGAATCAATTAATTGACCAATTCATCATTTAGCGGTGTCAATCAACTGAACAAATAAAATAAACCTCTGCAAAGAAGTTTATTTTAGTTGTGTATTCGTCGTGTTGTAACACGACGACTTTATTATAAGCATTTTTCAATTTTACGCCTTTGCGCACCTACTGCCATTTTTGGTTTAATATTTTCAACAATGAACCTTTGGAATCGAGCATGGAAAAAAAATTACCCCCCAAATTTGATTATTTCCGTTTCAAGGTACATTCCGAAGATGGAATTAAAAAAATTCTGTCCATCCGCCGTACGCCATACTTCTCACTTTTCTTAGTTACCTTGAAACTTAGTGACATGAAGCGTATGGTGTTTTTTTTTAACGTTTTTAAATTGATCTGGGTCTAAAGAATTTGTTGAGACCACCCGGAGCATACTTCCAGCCGTTCGTTTGCACTGAAAAGCTTTGTCAATATGATCGTGAATGAAACTGTATAAATCCGGCCCACGTACTCGTACATTGCTAGGGAACACCTGATGATAATCACGCGTGGTTTTTTGAAATCGAGTTGAATATTGAATCCCCAAGCATTTTTATGAAACTGTAATTCCCGGGCCGGCTGCAGTGCTCGATTTAGGACTTTCCTGTGGTGGTGGGGGGGGGGGGGGGAGGATTGGTGTTGGCTACAGAAAACGGAGATCTACCAAGGAGCAGGGCATCTATACAGGTAAATAATAAACCGTTGTGTAATAATTTGCACCGTTTTTTATTCAACCTGAAAAACCTAAATGGCGTTAGTGTTGGCAAAGTGACTTACTCAGTAGGAATCTACTAGTAGCAAAAAGGAATTCAGTACTAATACACGAAATCGGTTGAAGACGCAATAATTAATTTTTATTATTTATACCGAATTGTCAACGGGTTCAAGTATACTTTTGGATGATTGTTCTTGGCAGTACCACCAATACGCCCCCCTCAAGATCAAGCACCTGCTTCGGAACTCCAGATCGCTTAGAGAAGATCCGTTTCTCTTGTGGAGGGCCTTCGTCAAAAAATCGGCGACCATCACTTCAGTCTTCAAGTACAAAATCTTGATTAGGCATTCATCGACGTTCTGCTTCACGAAATTATTTCTAATATTAACATGTTTGGTTCTTGAATGATACGTGGAGTTCTGGATGTTCCATTGCGGATGTTCGACAGCCTCCGGGGCTGTCACTGAACAGTCCTATAGGCTTTTCCTCCGGAAATCCCAGTTCACTCCAGAATAGTTCGAGGTATATTGCTTCTTTCGTCACTTCGCTTAGGCTCATAAGCTCAGCTTCCACAATGATAACGCCACCGTCCTCTCTTCTTCGACGTCCATGAGATTGCTGCTCCAGATAGCAGGAAAACATACACAGTGAACGAATGACGGTCCACTCTACAATTTCCCCAATCTATGTCGGTATATCCTACGAGCAGTTCATCTTGTTCAGCAGAATAAGTCAGCTTCCAATTTTCCAGTCCACCATTCCCTTCAAGTGGCGAAGAATTCTTTTAGCCGCTTTCCATTGGATTTCGCTGTAAGAAGCATTAAATTGGCTCAGGTAATTCACGGCAAAATTAATGTCCACTCTCGTAACCAACGAGACACATTATAGAGCCTATCGGATTATGGAATGGTTTACCATTTTCTGAACCGCTTTTCTGTTTGTCCACCTAAAAGATGTTAAGTTACATAGACGAACATAGTTAGTAAGTGTGCCACTCATTCACATCCTGTATTTGGAGTGATCTTTCAGATGTATAAACATGTTTTAGATTTTCGGGAATCATGCAGTTTGGGCCATAGAATTACAGTACGGCCATTGCGCACGCGCAAACGCGAAATCTGGAACTTCTTCATATTATTACCTGCGTGGAGGAATTTTCGTTCAACTTCTTAAAAACTAGGTACACGTTACTTACTTATGGTTCATGTACAACAAATAAAAATTACTTAATGATGAATGAGGAATGGACGTCCATTTCTTATTCTTTTAAACTGTAGAACTAACGGAGAGCTTTTCTAAAAGGTGCTGTATGATGTATCGGAAGTCAACGAAGTGGGTGATAAAGGGGAAGGAAATAACGTGCGACGTCATCTGATACGTACTGCCCTCTCCCTCCCGCGCGTGGGAACCGCAAGAGAGGGTGATACATACCTGATGACGTCACATTTTTGTTCTTTAGCTTATTCCTGCCGAACTACTCGGATTTCGGAGCCGAAAATTGGATTATGAGGGTTTTCGAGTGTGCTGAATCCGATCCTGAGGTCAGAAGCAGCAAATTCCGACCCACGTCCATTCCTCATTCTTAAATCCACTGCATATTTTTTATGAAACGGTAATTATTGCCCGGTCGGTTCCAGTACTCGTTTTAGGGCTTTTCTTTGGGGAGGAGCACGAGGGTACCTAGGTGCTGACCTCAGAAAACAGTGATCAGAAGGGATAGGTACAGGTACCATTGTGAAATGTCCCCCCCCCCCCCCAAATTACAGTATTAAAGGTCATAACTGCGAGTCGTATTCAATGACGGGCGAATCCCAACTTCCTGGAGCCGTCCGTCAACACGTTTTTACGCGACTTGTCGTGGTTTTTGTAAAATTCTCTCGGGAGAACGGGAACACCGAGAACGGGATATTCCGTTTGGTCGGGTTGGTTATTCTGAGTAATGGCGACCGCAGCGCCCTCAGGCCTGTTATGTTATTGAACTGGACTCGGGGTTTTCATTTCTCCGAGTATTCATCGTTAGGTTAAGTTTCGAAATCGTGAATTGACTGCTTAGCAGTTTACATAGAATAACATTAATTTATTCGTCATGTGATATTTCGAACCGCGGTTCCATTCAAACCTCACGCACGGGTATCATCGTTACAAACTGAATGCAACAATCTCGTCACCCTGGAGAAGGTTACTTCATTTATCTCATTCCCGCCATTGACTGTGACTTGAGATTCAAATTATTACCATCATAACAAAGTTGACTAATTTACTCACTGGGATTTTCTACGGTAGGGTCCTAACGTGACGGCGATGGAGGTGGAAACCAGGCCTCCATTAGTGGACGGGCAACTGGGGCTTCACGCACTCCGGAGCTCCCCGGATCTCGGTTTGTCCATCACGGAAAATGATATTCTCTCCGATGAAGAACGAGGTGAGTGACCCATATCTTCAACTTCCTAATTGTGCTTGGTAAACAAATTTTCATCGCCCGTTATCTAATCACCTTTATTGAAACCTTCCTGCTATCTTTTCTCTATGCGCCTTGTCTATACCTTCTATGCTCTGTGCTGAGGACAGTTGTTATAAAATAGTGTGAGTAAGTACCTAGTACACGAACTCATGGAACCACACAGTAGTTACATCATACACAACTCGTCCATATACGTAGTTACTAAATGTTTGGATTTTTTAATAAATGTTTGGACTTAACAGAAACAGCTAAGGAAAGTATGGTAGGTATTTGTATAGAGTTTTATAAGTGCCAAAGTGAATCTAATTTGGTATGTACCCTGGTACACAGATCTATGTTACGGAACATTTCATCCAGAAGGCGCTAGAACGACCTATTCATAACTTCTGTCACCGAAGTAGGCAACACGGTGGCCCTTTTTGGAATATTTTTTTGCAGGTTTCACAGCACTGCCTACGAACTTAACGATACGTAGTATCGACTTTAAGCGAGTTGTAGCTGTAGGTAGCTGAGTTGAATAGTTTATACCTATTTACTTGAAAGCTGAAAGACACGAAAATACGTTACATATTTTATATCTAATAGAAGTTACAATTTTTTTTAAATGTCAATTATTATATCAATAGGAGCTTTGATATTTATTGGGTTCGTTTAATAATAAAAACGTGACACAATTTAGACCTTCGCGCCTTCTAAATAAATCCTAATGGGAACAGCCCGACTGGAACTGTTCCGTGGAACCCGTCACAATGGTGGAACCGCTCGGAACACGGACAATTTGGTCATAACACTGGGTTGGAGTTTTTGTGGGGACAGACGTATACCAGCGCACAGCACTACCTACTTTAGTACAATCGATTGTGAGCGTTTTGTAGGTAGTTGAGTTGAATAGTTTATACTATACATACCTGCCTACTTGTAAGGGCGTGGCAGTGGACCCTCGAGAGCCCCCCTCCTAGACCAGCTATTATAATCACTGGTTGAGAAGGGATATCGATTAGGCTTCCACCAAAACGACCCCATCTTCACCGGAACAACAAGCGATTCGAGAGTAGCCGCTGTCACACTCCTCCCCACATGACATAATTCTGGGTAGCAGAAGTATGAGAGGAAAGGGGGAATGCAAAGTAGTATGAAGTTCTTGTTCCGGAAAGGACATCTGAACCATCGTAATGGTACTACCTCAGTAATATTTACTGGTGGAGAACGAAGCTCCTACATACGAGTATTAGCAGAGAAAAAAGGTTGTCATAGCTTATTGTCCAGTGAATTGTGCTCATCTGGGCAACCTCTAGGTGATCAATCTCCATAGTTAGGATGGAAAAGCTATTGGAACTTGTGAATTGGGACACGGCATTGATTGAGTTGAATATATTTTAATTATACTAACACTAAAGGGAGTGGGGGAGACAATAGATGAATGTATTTTCAAAGGGACAGGATGTCTGTAAAGGAATCCTTCTGGAAACCTTTGAGCTTATCGTTCTGGAAAGCCCACAAAAAGTGGAGTATGGTGAGTTGCTCAGCGCATACTAACAAACCACGCTGTGCTACCATGTGACAGAGTGAGGAGATGAGTGACGGTGGACCCTCGAGAGTCCCACCCATCTACCAGCAATTATTATCACCGATATCAATTAGGCTTCCACCAAAACGACCCCATCTTCACAGGAACAACAAATGACGCCAGAGTAGCCACTGTCACAAGGGTGATGAATGAGGTTTGTTCAGTGTGGGTTTTAGGGGTGACTTGCAACCCACAAGCTAACCGATTTGTGAACCGCCTCCTGAGCTGTGAGCTTGGGCGACCAACGCCAACTTGGAAGACAACTTGAAAGTCAGAGCACCGCGAACGGATTTGGCCTGGACTTTTAGAGGACAAGGATGAGGAACCTCTGAACTACGAGCACTCGTGAATCCAAAGCTAGTCATCAAATGTTTGATTAACTATTGCTGACTGGAAATGGTGGGGGCATCTGGATAGAAAGCGGTAAGCTGAAAACTGACCAAAGTGGCAACTACAGGTTCGTTCGGACAAAGTCCTGGACAATCCCGGATCGTTCTATCAAAGCCACGCCCATTTTTGTGCGTTCGGACAGCGCCAGAACTGGTCCTGGAGAGTCTGTTCCGACAGACAGTCCCGGGTAGACGGAGCCTCCTGCGAGCGCTCTCTGCGTCATTACGAAATGACGAAACATCCGGTTTAAGCTCCAGTTGGTGGCGGGAATAGCTTCATTTACCTTTCAACAAAAGGTTCAGGGGTTTTATTGAGTTGGTAGTTGTGGGTAACACACCTATGTATTCGCTCAGCAAAAAATACCCTTCAAAATTTGTTGTTTTACATTTCGAGGTGCGTCGGTTCCAAAAACCCTGCGAAGTGTCTCATGGGCTTATTATTCTATTGGACATACCTACAGAAATATTAGCTGTTCATTTATTGTTTCTTTCATGTGCAATAATTGGAATGGCTATTTTTGATGGTTTCCACCAATTTTTGCCCCCAAAAACACGAATTAGGCTCCTATTTTTGGCAAATTATCTTTGGTTATTGAAAATGCCATTTAGTTGTCTTGATTCAACTGTTCACTTCTAGTGTTATTATTCAAATTTATGGTAATTTCAATTTCACAGGTTTTTGACTCATAAAAAAAATTTGGGAGCTGAACCTTCGTTATATAACCTCAGTTCTCCACTCTTCGGTCAAAATCAACTTCATATTCGGTCTCCTCGCACTAAAAAATGTGGGAGACGATACCGCACAAGCCCATTTGTTCCCAAATGGGGACCCAAACTGATGTGTGGAAGAACGACGATTTTAGAAGAGAATATAACGTAAATTTAAGGCTGAAACTTAGAACCTCAATTATTCGCTCGTTGGTCATAATGTACTTCATATTCGGTCTCCTCGTCCTAAAAAACATGGAAAACGATACCTCACATTCAAGCTCATTTCACTGAAACACCAAAAACCCTATTTTTGCGCCAGTTTTTCACCCATAATACCCTTGGGTATATTCCGATAGGGCTGCATTTTCGGGACACAACTAGGGCCCAAATGGAG
The DNA here is from genome assembly GCA_954871275.1 of Leptopterna dolabrata. Taxonomy (NCBI): domain Eukaryota; kingdom Metazoa; phylum Arthropoda; class Insecta; order Hemiptera; family Miridae; genus Leptopterna; species Leptopterna dolabrata. The sequence goes on along the minus strand of OX940984.1, from coordinate 15,735,697 downwards.
CCCGTGTGCGAAAGAACGAATTTTTTAGATCGAAAATAAAGTAGCTACGGATGATAAAGCGACGGCATGCGGCAGACGGACATTGCATTTTTGGAGTCTACGTACCTTGAAACGTAAAAGAAAAAATTTTGAGGGGGTGTTATACACATTTTTTGCTGAGCGAATTATTCGCAGAATAATAAACCAAAATGCGGTGTCCGTAGGCTGCCGAATCATCCATATCCACTTTATTTTCGGTCTAGAACATTCGTTCTTTCGCACACAGGCTCCATTTGGGCCCTAGTTGTGTGCCAAAATTGTGCAGCCCGATCGGAATATACCCAGGGGTGTTATGGGAGAAACGTGGGTGTGAAAACAGGGTTTTTTGGCGTTTTAGTAATATGAGCTTGTGTGGTATCGTTTTCCACGTTTTTTAGGACGTGGAGACCGAATATGAAGTCGATTTTCACCTGAGTGGAAAATTGAGGTTCTAACGAAGTTTCAGCCTTAAATTTACGTTAAATGTTGGTCTGAAATCGTCATACTTTGGCACACAGTTTGGGTCCCCATTTGGGAACACATTTAGGTCCTAGTTGTGCTCCGAAGCTCGGCAACCCAGGGGTGTTACGGGTGGAAAATTTTTGTAAAAAATGGGGGTTTTTTGGTTTATTATTCTGCGAATAATACACCTGTGTAATCGCTCAGAAATTTTTTTTTATAGCACATCCTCAAAAATTTTTCTTTTACGTTTCAAGGTACGTAGATTTCAAAAATGCAATGTCCGTCCGCCGTATCACGTATACCGGCTTCATTTAAGGTCTAAAAAATCCGTTCTTTCGCACACATGTTCCATTTGGGCCCTAGTTGTGTCCCGAAACTTTGCAGCCCGATCGTAATAAACCCAGGGGTGTTATGAGTGAAAATGTGTATAAAAACAGGTACTTCATGTGTTTTAGTAACATGATGGCAACATGAGCTTTTGAGGTACCGTTTTCCATGTTTTTGAGACGAGAAGACCGAATATGAAGTCGATCTTGACCAAAGATTGGAAAATTGAGGTTCTAACGAAGTTTCAGCCTTAAATTTACGTTAAATTTTGGTCTAAACTCGTCTTTCTTCCGCATACAGTTAGGGTCCCCATTTGGGAACACATTTGGGTCCTAGTTGTGCTCCGAAACACGGCAGCCCGACCGGCATACACCCAGGGGTGTTATTGGAGAAAAATGGGTGTACAAATAGGGTTTTCGAGGGATTTTTGAGGTTTTAGTGAACATGAGCTGGTGTGGTATCGTTTTCCCGTTTTTTTTTTAGGGCGAGAAGACCGAATATGAAGTTGATTTTGACCAATGAGTAAAGAATTGAGGTGGTAACGAAGGTTCAGCTGCAGCATTTTTTATGAGTAAAAACCTGGGAATTTATATAATGACACTAGATAGAAGTAGTTTTAACATGTGAATCAATATAATTAAATGGCACTATCAATTATTAAAGATAATAATTGTCCAAAAATAGGAGCCAAAATTCTTTTTTTTATGAGTCAAAAACCTGGGAAATGGTCTGAAATCACCATAAATTTGTATAGTAACACTAGAAGTAGTATCAAGAGGTGAATCAAGACAATTAAATCGCACTATCAATGATCAAAGATGATTTGTAAAAAGAAACCTAATTCGTAATTTTGGGGGCCAGAATTGTTGGAAACCATAAAAAATAGCCATTTCAATTATTGTACATGAAAGAATAAATGAACAGCCAACATTTCTGTGGGTATGTCCAGTTGAATAATAAACCCGTGTGACAAGGACTGCAGCGTTTTTCGCTGCGTTTCGTCTGTGGGTTATTCAGTCAAATGGTTATTCAGTTTTATTGTTTTACTTTTGCCTAGTTGTTGTTTACTTCTCCTCCAACGCTGTTTTCGAGTTTCCACGACGTCTCGCCCTTCTGGGTGGTGGGTTTAGCTCCGTCGCTACCTAGGCCGTTCTGTTCCAATACTTTACTTTGAACTGGAAATTGCTAGTCGGGGGGGGGGGGGGGGGGGGGGGGGTTCAAGTGTGCTGAATCCGGATTTGAGGTCGAAAATGCTAAATTAGCGGTCCAATGCTTCATATGACCGTCTACTCCCGTAGACGGGGATCTAGAAGCAGATTCAGCACCGTCCTGGATTTTTTCGAGGGCTGTTGCTCCTGCGCATGTGCATGTCGGAGCGGTTCTGGATTTTAACTGAAACGACCCAGACCTACCGAAAGACCTCATGAGTTTTGGTGAACTTGTGCTTCTTGACATCAACTCCAGAGTGGTTTTCAGTGTGCTCGGGCGGCTTCTTTTTTTCTCTTCACGCTCGGATCTCCGACCTCTCCCAGCCACAGCAACTCGGCGACCTGAAGCCTGGCCGCCTCTTCGGAAGGCTCCGACATCAGCTCCATGACGCTTACCATCGACGTTACCAAAACCTTCTGGCTCCAGACGCTGCCACGCCCAGATCTCCCTCGCTTCGCACCTCGACACCGACGATGAATTCCTGCTCCGCCTTGTGGACACCATGTATGACATCAGCGCATTCCATGAGGTCCGACCCCCAAGCAACAGCCACCCTCACTCTTGCTCGACTTCCACAACTTGCCACCACAGCCCCTCCGCCGACCGAAGGAGCCGCCGCCCCGACCGAGGCACCACACCGCCACGACAACCCACCGACTGACCCCCTCCAAAACCTAAGCAATCATACTCCCCACCCCAATGCTGGTAGAGCACCACGCTTGGGACCCAGGCCTGAAATTCCAACCCCCCCCCCCCCCCCCCCCGGGACTTCCCTGCTCCTACCCCACAGGGAAACGCCAACCTTCCCTTCACCGGAAGTGGAATGGCCCCGCCAACACTTCACACACCTTCTCCAGTTTCTCCCATCGCCTCAACGGAGAAAAGAGTGAAATTTCAACTGCTACCAACCACACTCCACTGCAGTTCTACAACACACGTACACCTCGGTCTTCAAAGCTCCTTGAATCACTGAGGGACTTCCGCAGCCACCACCTGTCCTCCCTTCGGACCACCCACCACCAGCACCAACCTCATCCGGCGCATCAAACTCCCTTCATACACCGTCACACCACACGTTGCCCCGGTCTCCAGGCGGATTTTCATTCCCTGCGAACGGTCAAACCTTCCGTTCTTCACTGACACAGGAGCAGCCATCTCCATCATACCCAACAACATCCTCCAGCACCAATCGCCGTTGGATGATCAACTTCTCTATGCTGCGAGCGGTACCCGAATACCCTCCTACGGCACCTACTCTCCAATGTACATCTAAATGGCCACACGTCCGAATGGTACTTTACCGTGGCTGACGTCAAGAAACCGATCCTGGGTGCCAACTTCCTCTCATACTTCGGTCTATAGGTCGAAATGAAGAACTCTCATCTCATCGACCCCGTCTCCCCTAAGCCGAATTACACCTACCGAGTAGCTCGGCCGAGTATCGGTGGAGCATTCGGCCGAGCTACTTCGATGGGGCGAGTAGGTGATTACATTTCAGCTGGGCAGAGACGAGACAGTAGCGTCGTGTAGTGTTCCGCGCAATATTGCACAGCGAAGTAAAGAGAGAAAAACGCTGCAGAGTCCTTGTCACATGGGTTTATTATTCTATTGCACATACCTGCAGAAATGTTGGCTTTTTTTTACAAATTATCTCTCATCATTGGTAGTGTCATTTAATTGTCTTGATTCACCTGTTAATACTACTTGTCGTGTTATTGTACTACTTTACGGTGATTTCAGACAGTTACCCAGGCTTTTGACCCATAAAAAAAATGAATATTGGGAGCTGAACTTTCGTAAAACCTCAATTCTTCACGTATAACGATATCTCAAAAGGTGTGAAACAAAAAAAACTTTTTACACCCCCCCCCCCCCCCCCCTCGCCCATAACAACACTGGGTGTATTCCGATCGGGCGGCCGAGCTTCAGAACTCAAACTGTGTGTGGAAAAACAACGATTTTACACCAAAATTTAACGTAAATTTAAGGCTGAAACTTTGTTAGAACCTAAACATGGAAAGTTTCTGGAAACAAGGTAGGCCCAAGTGGAGCCTGTGTGTTAAAGAACGAATTTTTTAAACCGAAAATGGTAGATATGGATGGTATGGCGGATTTGTGGAATCTACGCACCTTGAAACCTTGAAACCTTCATGACACATAGTTTGATGAGGTTCAAGAAGTAATCGGGGTCAAGTAACTGGATTTTGAATTTCTTAAAGTGATATTTTGAGTTTAATCTGTGTAGTGATTAAGGATGGAACAGACGAGGCCGAAAGTTAGCTTGAGAATGGTTATGTATTTGTTGGCCCCTCGGCTCTTTATAGGCCCCTGACATGATCAGAGGGGGGTCGGGGGGTCCCCACTCTGAGGTACAACATGTATGTACATTACATTGGTTGTGGAGGAGCAGCCGATCACAACACTGCTCCCCCCAGAATTTAAGTAACGCATTTAGTTAAATTTTGTTCTGTTGCGGTGGCGGTTGTCGGGCGTGGGAGGTGCGTGTGCTGGTTGCGGTGGTTGCGGTGGTCCGCTGTGGCTGTCCGGGTCGGTGTTGTTGGGGACGGTACGTTTGCGACGTATGAAGAGCCGGGGTGTTGGTTGAGTGCGTGGGTACGGCCGCGGCTGCTGTTGTTGCGGGCGCCAGGTGCATGGGGTGCGGCGTTTTTGTGCTCGGGGGTCCCATGTGCGGCGGTAGAAACACGAGCCGTTCGTCGCGCTGCGTGTGGTCGGTCGTGGCTGCGTCGGCGGTCGCTGTTGTCGTCTGTTCGAATCACACGAACCTCATCGATGACGGTAGCCACTCGAGGAGGGGGAGCGAAGGGTTTGAGGCGATCGGCGAGAGCAGCGAGTTTCGTGACGTCGGGTTCGTTGCGCGCCGCTATGTGAAGGCGAATGCTGTCTGGAAGGGCGCGTGTGAAAAGCTGCCGAACGAGCGGGGTCGGTGTGTCGGCCGGGAGTGCTCGAGTGAGTCGGCGGGCGAGGACTGACGGTAGTTCGTCGTCGGAAGTCGGTTGAGTAAGGCGGTGAGCCGGGAGCCGTCGGACGGTGCGTGCGTGGCGAAAAGGCGAGTTGTCAACGTCTGGTAGCTGTTGGCGTTCGATGGTGCCAGCCGCTAGTAATTCGCCGAAATGGGCTGACGCTTTTGCGTTGAGATCTGGTAATATTCGGCGAAGTTTCACGTGGCATGGAGGTCCCTTTGTGACGATTTGATGTTCTACGCGTTGCGGTGTGTCGGCCGGGAGGGCTCTACAGAGTCTGCGGGCGTGGACTGACGGATTCTCGTGCTCGGAAGTCGGTTGGGGTCGTCGTAGAGGTCCGCTCGTCGGGGCTCGAAGGCGCGGGCGAATTTAGCATGCGGCGTCGTGAGGCCTTCGTGAGTCAATGTGATCTCGAGTTGGGCGAATCAGACGTGCGGGAATGCGGGGTCGTACAGCCGGAGCTGGAGCGTTGATGTCGGTGGAGTCGTTTCTGCGGGTGTCGGTGGTTTCGGGTCCGTGTTCTCGTTGTAGGCGCCAGTCCCGGAGAGGTGTCGTCTGGAAGTGTCAGCAGGAAGTGTGCGAGGCGCCGGCGTCCGTTTCCTTATATAGGAATCGGATGGTGGGGCGAAGTAGCGGGGGGCCGCTGCGTTGGGCGTCGAGGCGGGCATCGGAGTGGGGCGCCGCTGTGTGGCGTCGGTGGGGGTGGCGCTGTGGGGCGTCGGAGTGGGGTGCGTGTGCCGGGGGTAGTGCTGCGGAGGTGGGGCTCGTCGCAGACGGTCGGCGGGCGCTGAGCGGCGTTGTTCGTCGTTGCTAGGCGCTGTCGTCGCACCGCGGTCGCAGACGGCGGGCGAAGGCTGCGTGTCACCACTCGGGGTCACCAGTGTAGTGATTAAGGATGGAACAGACGAGGCCGAAAGTTAGCTTAAGAATGGTTATGTATTTGTTGGCCCCTCGGCTCTTTGTAGGCCCCTGACATGTATGTACACTACATGTAGGCCCACTCTGAGGTACAACATGTATGTACATTACATTGGTTGTGGAGGAGCAGCCGATCACAACACTCTGCTTAGCAAACCCGCCTTGGTATGGGTGGCAGAGTAGGTTTTTTTGAACCTTCATGACACTTAGTTTGATGAGGTTCAAGATGTAATCGGGGTCAAGTAACTGGATTTTGAATTTCTTAAAGTGATATTTTGAATTTTCTCTGCGCGGCAAACCCACCTTGTTATGGGTGGCAGAGTAGGTTTTTTTGAACCTTCATGACACCTAGTTTCGTGAGGTCCAAGAAGTAATCGGGGTCAAATAACTGGATTTTGAATTTCTTAAAGTGATATTTTGAGTTTTCTCTGCGCGGCAAACCCACCTTGGTATGGGTGGCAGAGTAGGTTTTTTTGAATCTTCATGACATCTAGTTTGATGAGGTTCAAGAAGTAATCCGGGTCAAATAACTGGATTTTGAATTTCTTAAAGTGATATTTGAGTTCTCTCTGCGCGGCAAACCCACCTTGGTATGGTTGGCAGAGTAGGTTTTTTTGAATGTTCATGACCCCTAGTTTGATGAGGTTCAAGAAGTAATCGGGTTCAAATAACTCGAATTTCCAGGTTTTCGAATCAACTTTGGATTAACCACCCTTTTTGAGTTGGCAGAGTGGGTGACTTTTACTCCACAATAGGTATACTATTCATAAAGTACCTCGGAATTCAAAGGACCTCGGGGTCAAATAACTGATGGTTTTCGTCACGGGCTCTTGGACTATCATGGAAGGCTGATTTGAGGTCTCATAAGTCAACTATTTATTTTCAAATAAGTTAATTATTTTCTCATATGTCAGTTACGTACATATTAATTTTCTTTAACTTGAAGAAATACACAGGACAGTTTGGAGATCGTTGAAAATTTGGGTCGTGGTTTTCAGATATCTTACCTGTGTAGTCCTATGAACACCTTAACCCATAATGCTGTTTTTCACAGTTAAACGTCCTAACAGGGATAGGTTCTCATTTGGGTGAATCTTGTGGCTTTGAAATCCATGTTTAGATGAAATTGTATGAGTTTTTTTCTAAGGAAGGTTAGCTCTAATTTTGTTTATTTTCCAGAGTTGCTGCAATCACCGGTTGAAGACAGAATCAGTTGTGTCAAAGACAACTTTGTTAATAGCAGTGAACGTGATGGTAAACAAGAAGATGTGTCTAGTGAATCATCCAGTAGTCTTAAGTGTAATGGTGATGTTTCAACAGAATCTGTGTCCGATGCTGCCAATGTGTTTCGGACAGAAAGCAAAAGTGAAGAAGTGCGCGGGACAGAACTCGATGGTGGAAATTCTAAAGTTCATCCTGGGGGAGGTGGTACCACAAGTACAGCGCCATCAGTGTCCGAAGAAGAAAATTGCTCACAATCTCCCTGTGTCAACTCCTCATTCTTAGATGGTCCCTGTGATGTAGCAAGCGCAGCCGTCATAATTGGAGACGTAACAAGTGCAGAGGGTGTAGGTGAAGATGTAACAAGCGCAGAGGGCGTAGTTGAAGAAGTAGCAAGCGCAGATGCCATAGTTGGAGATGTAACGAGTGCAGAGCGCGTAGTTGACGATGTAACAAGCGCAGAGGGCGTAGTTGAAGAAGTAGCAAGCGCAGAGGGCGTAGTTGAAGAAGTAGCAAGCGCAGAGGGCGTAGTTGAAGAAGTAGCAAGCGCAGATGCCATAATTGGAGATGTAACAAGTGCAGAGCGCGTAGTTGACGATGTAACAAGCGCAGAGGGCGTAGTTGAAGAAGTAGCAAGCGCAGAGGGCGTAGTTGAAGAAGTAGCAAGCACAGATGTCATAGTTGGAGATGTAACAAGTGCAGAGGGCGTAGTTGAAGATGTAACAAGTGCAGAGGGCGTAGTTGAAGATGTAACAAGTGTAGAGGGCGTAGTTGAAGATGTAAAAAACACAGAGGGTGTTGTTGAAGATTCTTTACATAACTCTGAATCACATGTGAGTGGAAACCAGAATTTTGTTGATTGCAACCCTCAAGATAACAAGTTGAAAACAAATGCTGGCGCTGGAAGAAGAAGCTCATCTATTGAGTCGAATGGTGATGTCAAGTCCTCAAACCAAGGTGAAAAAAATGAGGTGGAAGGCGTCTTGTCTGCTCAACTTTCTGGTCTATCTCCAAAGTCACTGAAGGATTTTGATGATCTCGATGAAATGGAAATCCCTCAAGTAATAGATATCTCCTCCATCGGTGAAAATGAGAATGCATCATTTCCTGTCGAGGACGAAACTGTAGCTTCCGATGGTATAGCATTAAATGAAAAAGGAAACGATGATGTTGCAGCAGAATATTATGAAGAGGATAAGGCTGGAGCTGTGGATCCAATGGTGGATGAGAGTATGGGTTTCGACCAAGGTTAGATTTATTTTTTTCGACACATTTTTCGTCTCATAATTTCTATCTAATGTAAGTTGATATATGAATGGTTGAAGAATAATTGTTACTGCATGTTACTACCAGAAGAAGATGATTCTCCCGGATATCATGGGATGACAGACGACATACTGCCCATCATTGAATCGGAGCTTGACGACATTCCTGTAGGCGAAGGAAACATCTTTGATACTGAAGTGGAATGTGGCGACAGCACCTCAATGGAAGAGCCGGAAAACCAAGACGACGAAACCATCGCCGACTCACCAGCTGACATAGGTTTGATTCATTAACTACTATTCATTTGACAGCTGCATAGATTATACAGGCTTTAGAGTGGCCTGAATAGTTGTTGTTGCTGTAATAGCTGTAAACTTTGATACTATGTTCTAACAGTAGTGCAGTATAATGAATCAAAATGAATTTTCGGCATTAGAAACGTTTTTGTTCTTCGACTGAATTATGAAGTGTTTGCATGATGTACCAAGTGTTTGTAAAAAATTTACATCGCTTATTTTATATTTATATCATAAATAATGTTCTTCTTGTAGATATAGCTGACAATGAATCATCTCACCTTGTTTCTGAAAATAGTCGGACTGCGGATGAAGGGTCTGAGGAATGTTTAATAAAAAAGGATCTCCGTGACAAATTTTCTTCTTCAGCACGTGTCAAGCTGAAACGTAGAGCTAGCGCAGATCATGTGAGTACACCACCTCAAAAGGTCAAGCGGCAGTCGTCATTGGATAGTTTGAACGAATGCGCAGAAAGATCAGACAGAGCAGCTTCTATTGAGGAATTCAAGAAGCTATCCAGGAAAAAACCGCTGGCAGGTCCGAAAAACATTGCTTCAGAACCTTTGGACATACCCATTGAAATAGAAAAGAACGAGGAAGCTGCAAAGCCTGCCAAAAGAAAAAAAATTGAAACTGTAGCTGATCCTGAGGTTCTTACTGAAACGGGTGTCAAAGAAAAAGAACCGTCAGGGGACGGAAAAGAGTCACTGTTGGTCATTGATCTTGATGATGATGATAAGGTGAACAGTGGTCCATCTACAGGTGAATCCCATTCCGGAGTCCCTGAGCAAGCAGAATCCAGTAAAAGTGCCCCCAGAAGTGCGTTGGACGTTCTCTTCAATGGAAAGAAGGAAATTACTCTGAATAGAAAGGTAAGGATTTAAATCTTGATCGTGGGTTAGTCTAGAAAGCCTTATAAAATATCGACATTCAAATGGAAGGAAATGAAGGCTCTTTACGTGGATAATAGGTATTTTCTTTTAGTAAGGGCCGGTTTATCAATCGCAAATAACAGTTAGTTGGAGGAGGAGAACACTGTAGTTTGCTTCAAGGTGAGTGTATATCACCCTCATTTAAGGCTTACTGAAGTTTAAATTTACCTGGTCTGAAGACGGCCCGATAAGAATTTTAACTGAGATTTATTGAGTTCATCCAAGGCTTTCTAACCTCAAAAAGCGAGTCCGTTTTATGCTATTTCAGTTTTGTTCTCTGACTTCAGTGACATGCTCTGACTTTATTATGGGTACCATCGATTTGTATTATTCCAGTAGTAGCGACGACAAGAATACCTAGCGCATTTTCAGAGTTTTTGGTGTGGGAAATGAGGCCGTACTCGTTGAGAACTAGAGTCGACCTGAGTGTTCGATCCTTTTTACGGCAAGTTTATGAGTGAAGTTTGGCAAATAAATAGGTATCAGAACAAACAAAAATTGGTTGGCCGAGCCTTAAAACTGCTACCTCTCATCGTTGAGATACGTTTAGGCCTCACTACTTAGAAAGTTGATCAACACAACATAACGGCTGACTGTTCAGAACATGGGAAATCTGTATCTTTGTTCATTTTCTATAAAAATGACTACCATACGGCATGCGGCTCTGTCATTTGGCAGCTATCTTTGACGGCCAAACGACAGACCCTACTTTTCGAGGCGCTTCAAGGAACAACCACAGTACCTTACTACAGCTCTAATACACCACACCCGCGAAAATCGGCAGCATAATCCGCGGAAATTGAGAGGTTTTTCTACAGCAGTCAGTTAAATAATCGAATTATTGCAGTATCCATGCTCTAACCAACGGTTTTACACCTGCTGCTGATAGAAACCTTCTTTGCACAGACACTTATGTTTCATGCCAATGAAGATTTACTTGCAGCACCATTGAGAATTGTAAGATATAATCATCAGTCATTGCAGCTATACACCGTAACATCATTCCAACCAATTCATGAGTTCATTCTTTGTTACAGATGTTCACGAGAATCATGAAATCATTCGTCAGTCAATATTTATTAACGTTCAGCGAGCTTGGGAAGGCAACGAGCCTTTCTTTAAAGGCGAACAGTGTGTTGACCAGAATTCAATCAAATGTATCTAGTTACGAAAAACAGGTAAAAAGAATCATCAAAGAATACATTACAGTGTGTCTCAAGGGACATCCCCCCTCTGGTCTCCTTAGGAAGTGAGTTAGAAAACATTTTCAAACGGTAGCTCATGGTTTTTTAAGTAGAACTGAACTCGAAAATCGTAATTTATAGAAATGTTGAAAATTTGACACCAGTTTTTATTTTTTCAAATGGAAACCCCATTGTTTATTGCAGATTCCGATTCGGCGTGAAATTTCATGATGAAATTACGCATTAATTTTCATGTATTCAGTTACATTTGATACATGTTGGTGTGTGTTTTCGCCCTGAAATACGCGGGGATATTAGTTTTTAGTTTCACGATCATCCCATCGACATGAACGAAAATGTTGATAAGTATGAAATTTCGACGCTGTCATCAGAATGAAATTAGCTGTTCCAGTAGTTGTTCTGAGCTTGAGTTGTTCTTCTGAGCCCTTCAACATTCCTCGTGCTCCTGTGTAGTTCATTATAATTCTACGGATGAATAGTCGAAATTTATTTTCGATGTGGCAACTTGTTTCGAAGAATGTGTTCATCAAGATCGTGAGTCGAAGAATTGGCGTTACCTCGTGATTCAGCGCGCTAAAATACCCCAAAATCATGATGTATTACATGTTGTAGTATTCAATACATTTTTAAAATCATGGTTTTTTGCGTTTTTCACACATTTCTTGCCCACTTGAAGGTTTGAGTGACTGATAATTTGCTCATGAAATTTTACTTGAGAGTCCGAATCTGCTTTGTCAAATGAGGTTTCTTTTTCAGAATGATTATGAAGTATTGGTTCATTCATCTTGGTAGGATAACTGTGAATCGAAAAATAGAAATCACTACGTGATTCAGCGCAAAAAAAAACCAAAAATCATCTGTCAAATGTAGGTAATTTAGTACATTAAAAAACATGGTTTGTCACTTTTTTGTGACGGGTCATTTCATTATGAATTTTTATGTAGAATCCGAATCTGCAACGAAAAATGGGGGTTCCTCATTTGAAAAATCAAAGTTGGTGTCAAAATTTCACCTTTCAGAACATTTCGTAATTTTTGATTATGGATTTGAGATCTACGTAATTAATCATGAGGAGTTACTACCCTTCGTAATTTTTTCCAACTCGCTTCCTAAGGGAAATGAAAGGGGAAGGGGAAGTCTCGTGGGACACCCTGTGTATTAGTTAAATTCAATTTCTTTTATACCTGGATTTGAACCCACTGGGTAAATCCTGGGGAGGACTTGCTTGAAAGATATGACACTACTCGTTATTGAAATTTTACTCCCTTAGAGGTTAAGAGATTATTACCAGAGATGCCGCGAACTTTTATCCCAAACGGGGATATAAAGATCGGACGTTCTAGCCCGCACTGACACCTCGACCCATCACCTTGTATATTATCCTCTAATATCTTGTAGGAAACTTATGAGGTAAGTACTTGTCAGTTTTGTTCCTTGTTTGATATTAAATATTGTCTTTGGTTGCAGAAAGATGATTTCAAATCAATTATGAATAAACTAATAGAGGACCGACAGGCACGAAAAACGTGGGATGAGACTTTGGTTCCACCAAAAGCTACAAGGTCCGTTGGTCTACAAGTCTGCTCTGTTGGATCTGTAAGTTTCACTTTTACCTAACAATACTTTTTTGATGAGTTTTAACGATGTGACTGACTATTCTTTTGATTTCTTGGTAGTGGTGTTTCAATAGGTATTAAATTGTTGTAGATCTATATGAAGAACGCTCCCAACACTGAAGGCACATCAAGCAAAACTATCTCCAGATCGAAATTCCAAAGTTCCTCGTCTCATCATCAGAATCAAGCACTAATTCAGCAGAAACAAGCTTATGCACAGCAGCAAATGGCGTTAGCTCAGTCGAAAGTTAAGCAAGCTGAACTACAGATGGCCAGCATGCGGCCAATAGCCAAAAAATCAGTTACTCCAACGAATCGGCCTGTGGCAATTAAAACGGTACTAGCTACGAAGCCGTTGGTTCAGCCGAAACCCAAACCTGTCTCTCAGCTTCCAGTCACAAGTCCAAAGTTGAACGGCCTCAAGGCTGTTTCGGTTACCAGAAACCCTGAACCAGCTGGAGCTCCAAATACTGCGCCTATCACCGTCACAACAGCTTCACCAAATTCCAGGACATTCACACTTTCCAACAGAGGGACTTACGCCACCAAATCCCCACATAAAACAATCATCCAGATGTCGCCTCAGTCAAAACCAATTAGCACGTTGCTCTCGAAAGCTCTGACCTCTGCAGATGTGGCTGGCAAAGGGAATTCTATCAATGTGGCCCCCAAGCCCGGGGGGAATTCTATCAATGTAGCCCCCAAGCCTGGTCCACAGAATGCTGCTAAAGCTGTTCCGGTGGCACTCACCCGCACCCCTGGGTCCGTCCAAAACTCCAAAAACCTCACATCTGGACCTGGAAGGCCTGGAAAATCGCCTGTGCCTGTAAGTCTGTGTTAATTTATAAACGTTCCACGTTTTAAAACTAATTAGCATGTAGCCAGAACTATTTCTTGGCCGATTGGGGAGGATTTAAGTGTTGGTTGAGGAGTAGGACTCATACCTGCTATAGGTGCCATACTGATGAATGTTGCATAACGTGGGATCAAACTAAGTAAGGACTAGGTTAGTTCTGATACTGCTCTAACGAGAAACAGTAGTTGAGACCCAACAGTCATATCCCCTGAGAGTTTAATCAAAATCAATTGAACGCTGTTGGGGTGATGAAGCAACCCTTCTTAATAAGTGTTAATAATCAAAAACGAAAATTGGGCGAAAACCACACGTGGTCACATGTAACAACTTAGCAGGGTAATAGTTTGAATATCATGGATACTTTTATTGTATGCCCTAAAGCTCTGTTTTCCTAGCGACGCGTTTTTTTTTTTTTTTTTTTGCGCAGCAGGAGCACGAAATGTATTACACGGCGTGAAAGTGTTTTACTAGGGGCAGCGTGTTGATCTAATCAGTTGACGTGCTAACACTGTCTGAGACGGAAGGTGTGTCAAAATGACAGGAAAAAAGTAATTGCAATGTGCAATGCTCATTATCAAACATATGATAGATGATGATGATGTAGAAGAGAACTGTTAACTTAGGGTATAATTTCAGAAAGTAATTATTATATCCCGAAGTTATAATAACCCAGTTCCGTTCCAGCTATAGTCCGTGCACTAGAATAATGCCCCCATCCATCTGACGGAGAAGGTGGAAATAATTTTCAACACGGAATTCCCCGTTTTTTTTTTTTGTTTTTTCCCTGTCCAGTGGCAGCACTTCCTATAAAAAATGATACTGTCATAAGAGCCATAGTGAATGAACGTAGCATTTTCCCGATTTTTGTAAAATCGGACCCTTGAGCGAGACTCCTTTGAGCTGACAGACAAACTCGTGTGTAATAGGATTTTTCTATGAAATGTTTTCTTGAAAATTAGGAGTACTTTTTTGAAAAGGTACAATGAGGTAAATAAGGAAAATTTTTTGAAGGTAGGTAGGTATAAAAGGAAAGATTGGAAACAGATGTTATTTTATTATTTATTTATTTAGTACATATTATTATTCATTTATTTAGTACTTACGTAATTTAACTGAGGTACGTAAAACTTCTAATCAGAAAAATCCGAATCCTCATCGGAACTGCTATCAGTATCAGAAGCCCCCCAACATTAATGATGAAACTATCGATCTCCGATTCGACTAAGTGATCTTTTTGACGGTAGTCGTCCTCAATTTTTTCGGCTGGACTGACATTTCTTCCACTTGAAACCGCTACTAACCAGTCGTTTCCGAAGGTACCTTCTACCATACTCGAGAACTCCGTCACTCGCCAATTCCGCACAAAGTGTTCAATGAAGGGCACTCTTTCCAAACAATGTAGAATTCACGTATCTTGTTAAGTGTAGCAGCATCGGTGAATTCATCAGCATCGATGACCTTCTTGTGCGGTGTGGACTTGGTTGGCGTAACAAACAAAGGTCTCGCCCGATCTTATGTTGTTTGGTTTCCAGCTTCCTTCATAATGTTGCCGACTGTTCTCGCCGAGATGCCAGTCACTGCACTAGTCACATCGCGAACGTTGTATTTCGCGTCATCCTCTTTCTTCTTCCTCGTTAAATACTGGCACACATTGTACACAATTTCTCGTGCCTGACTCCTTAGAGCCCTGTCTCTTGCGATAGCAGGTTTCCGGTTTCTTACTGACGATGAAGGTTGATCTTCCATCGCGAGATTTGTGTAGGCAACACACGGAAACTAACGGGTACAGGGGATTGTGATGATACTCAGTTCAAAAATAGGATGACGGGGATTGTGATGATACTCACAGTTAAAATAAGAAGGGTTAATACGACGATATAGGTAGGATGGCGAAACGAAAAGCAAGATGCAAACAAGGAAAACACGATATGGGAACGGAATGAGCTGGCTTGGAATGGCAGCACGGCTGCCAACATAACAGAGTAAAAGTCCCAACATTGCATCCCACTCAGGCTGCCGAACCCTCAGCTTCTCCCATCCTCCTATAGGGTGCAGGGTCGGAGGGCATTATTCTTGTGCACGACCTATAGTTGCTATATGTTAAATGTACACTACCTACTTTTATGAAAAGTTAAAAAGACGTTTTCCTATACTGTCGTTTAGATATTTTAGTGGCGACAGATATTTTGGGTTGTTCAACATTTTGATCTATAGTCATCTCGTCTATATTGTGTGGTTCTGTACACACTCAATTAAAAGTTCGTTTTCGTCAGCCGAAAAACGCATTTTCGGCACTTTTTTGCCGTTGTTGACATCACTCGCAAACAAAAGGTCTCTCAAGCTATGAGAAGAGGTCACAATCACGTAGCGTGCGACCCAGTCATCAAAATGTACGCAGTCCTATCACGGGTCAATCTAAAAAAGCTTAAACATTTACTTCTTCGTCAGTGAGGTGTCTGCTGATCTGAATATTGGAGAAAAAAAGTTGCCCCGGTTTTTACACGACCTTATTAACCTCCTTTCTGAATTTCGCATATTTCTGAAGTGTCTATATAGTTCTCTCCTTCATCGTCATCCATAATATGTTGCAGCAAAATAAGCGTTGCAATAACTTTCTTTTTACTTCGGTTTTGGTCCATTAAATTTTGACTAAACCTTCGGTCTTAGAACTGTTCGTACATCTACTTAATAGATCACGCTGCCCCTAGGAAAACACTTCGTAGCCACGCAATACATTTCGCACTCCTGCCGACGCAAATAGTGACAAAACCTGTTTGCGAGAGGATAGCGTTCCTCTGGAAGGGTGGAGGTCTCTTAAGTTTGTCTAGATTCCGCTCGGAGCTTTGAGCATGTTGTCATTGTTGCCATCCAGTATTTTCGGTTGATTTTTCACCAGCCTGACCGATGCTTCCCGTAAAACACAAAATATTGTTGATTAAAAAATATGGTGATCTCAGTGTGGTTGGCACCACTGTTTTATGGGAAGCATCGGTCGAGCTGGTGACAACTCACACTACATGAGCACCATGCAAACATCAGACGCAACAGCGGAATCCAGGCAAACTAAAGAGCCCTCAGGAACACTGTCCTGTCATACTAACCAGTTCCTGCAGTGCAAAAAACGTGTCACTTCACTAAGAAAACCTGGCTTTAGCAATCCTCTACTTATCTCTCCCTTGAAATTTATTTTTTTTTAAACCTGTCTTGATGAAAATATACTTTGGTATTATCAAGTCATTACATAACCACTTCTCTGTGTCCGTTTCACTACTGTCATACAGCTCAAATCCATCAGCTTGGGTAATTCTATTGTAAAGCCTTGGCAGTCTCCAACTAACATGAACCTACTCATGAGTGACATAAATCTCGTGAGAGGTTTGACTATTGTGGACAGATCACTAGACAGATGTTGAGCATTGGTTTGGGCAAGGGTAGACTCCGAAGGAATATTTCCATTCCTTGAAGGCCCCTACAGAGGATCCTTGCGAGCTCTCTCAGGCAGTTTGCTACAGGCCTTCCTTTCTCGAGGAATGTGTGTAGCGACTCGTCCTTTCCTCTTTTCCCCTGTGTCATACACTGTTGCCTGTCGTAGGGAATTCTCCCCAGTAACGGGGAAATCCATTCAACCACGAGAACATCAAGATTAAACTACATCAATACTTGAAAACCACTGTGCCTTTTTTTATGATTTTGTCAGGGAACAACAATGCACGCACACACTCCAACAACAAACTGAAGGGGAGCAAAGCAGGGAAAACGTCTGCATTCGAGTAGGCAGTAGAGCTTCCTCACTTGAATCACATGAATGTGCAGTACAGTTGGGTAGGGACCATCTGCGATCCAACCCGCGTGTACCCTCAAAATGTCAGCTCTCTACGACTATTTTTCGCGTAGTTAGAAGCGTTACAAGGAAACTGTCATCATTTCATGTTCGCGCATGTGCAGACGAAAGTTACAGTACGATTCCAATGAAATTCATGTGGAACTATCAAAGCATTATTCCTGATCGACCTTCCAAGTTTGAACTCATTTCAATAACATTTAAGGTAGTTATGGGCGTTTCAGTTATTTCACGTTTACGCATGCGCAGACGAAAGTTACCGTACTTCTTCAATGATTTTGGTATGGGACCATCTGCGACCCAACCCGCACCTAGCCTCCAAATGTCAGCCCATTTTGACCATTATTTCGGGTAGTTATGGGCATTACAAGGAATTACAATAGACAGACACGGTACCAAAAATGTTCCTGGTTAGTTAAAACGCAAAATGGTAGTGGAAATTTTCATTTTGGAGGACATAAATTTTTTTTACTCAATCACGAATCCAAGGCCCTTCGGCCTTTGCTTCGGTAGTGAGGAAGCAAAAAATGAAGCAAGGGCAGCAAAGCAGAGGAAAAATGGATCAGAAATCTTTCTCGCTCGTCCTTTCTTTCTTCAGAAGGAAGGGTGGCTACAGAGGCTCCCTTTCTAAAAGCGGGTATTTCTTCTTCGGGAGGAAGAAAGGGAAGGATCATCTGCTGTAGGGTAACAAGTACTAACTTTCATACTGACTAGTGCAATATTAGTTTTGATTATGGAGAACACAAATCAATTACGAGGTAAGCCTTTTAGCTGCAGTTCACCATTAATACTAGGTACACGTACAATGATTTATTGCGTATATTACTTCATACAAATAGGTCATCTACCTACTATAATCCTGTCATAGTTATCCTGTTATTTTAATAAATATCCTGTCATACATCCTATTCCTTTAATCTTGTCATATCCTAACCACATATTGATTTTCTCCTTCAGGACATACTCTCGGCTTTGTGCATTTGCTTTTCCTCTCATGACCTCTCTCAAGTGAGTTAAATTGATTCGGGCCTCCAGGATAGTAGTTTTCTTCGGTACCAACTTCTTTCCAAAGCTGGATGTTTTTTGGTGTTGATTCACTAGAGGATGTTCGTCTCATGGCGAGCTTTCCCTCATTTTAATTCACACAGAAACCTTGTTTTTCAAAACTTGATACCCCAGCTGTAGTGAAGTTCGAGCTAGGTACTTGTTGAGTTTACTCATTGGTAAATTAATGTCCTACAACATGGCGAGTTGAACATTTAGTTCTTGAACATGTTTGAAGACGTAGCAGATCCGTTTCGAAAGTGTCATTATGGTTATACGAAACGAGTCTGCAGATATTTTAAGAAAATATCTGCCAATTTCCTCACGTCCGAACTAATTCTGCCTTTGAAACTACTTAAACTAAACTTAATTGAAACTACCGATTAAAATGTACTTTCTGGATTATATTGCAGTCAGTTAATGTGAGAATCAGAATAATAAATTGGTTTTTATATGTAAGCACCATCTACCAATGTTTGCAGTGTAAAAAACATTCTGGACAAATCCACAGTTTCCGTTTCACGATTGATTGAATTATTAATTTATTTGCTTTTGAAATCCCATAAAACAATTTACAGGTTTCTCCTCCTGATTTTCTGTCTTCACCCTCTGCCATAACAAGTTCTGTTGTTAGAGTCCTGAACATCCCGGCACAGCTAGATAAGGTTAGTTATGACAGGCCCTCAGAATAGGAGCACTGGTCCTTTCCACTAGAAAATCCTCTTCCCAGTTTACCAACTTCCTAGTTCAACACATTATCTCTGTAGATTGTCTTCTTTAAGATTCTGCCCAGAATCTTTACCTACATCACTACTGACATAACTGTTTTTAGAGAGCAGCACTGCTCCCTTGGTTTTTCTCACTATCTCTGTTGGTGGTACTTGGTAACATAAAATATGGTGCTATAGACTAGTTATTAAGTCATTAACAAAACGTTTCCTTCCATCCATGTGTACAATGCTATCTTTGGTAACGATTGTACTCAAGGTTGATTAATAATTAGAATAAATTTTGATTGGTCTATCGCTAATGTGTGTCAACAGAGTAGGGCTGCAAAATCGATCGCAAAACATCGATGTTTCTTACCAACAGACATCGATGTTAATAAAAATCGATAGAAAACATCGATGTTACATGTGGACTCTTCCGAACGCACTTGTCATAGCCCACAAAAAGGCGGGAAATGACTGTTGCAATAATTTTTGTAACAGAGTTTTAGTTATATCGCCTTCGAATTTCAGCCTGATCTGGTTACTGAGTAGGTAGGTACCTTCAAATGAATTTCCACTCCCCACTTTACCTTATGCAGAATTTCCGAAAATTCAAATGAGTGAAGAACATTTTTCGTAACCAATGAGGAAACTATACTTGAAATGTGTTAGTTTCTACTTGAATAATTTTCTTTTCTTAGGTACCTACATTATTGGTCGAAACAAACTTACTTCACTCTCTAGAGGCTTCCGACAAATGTAGCGAATCTCTTAACTGCAGTAACCACCATGGGAAGTCTAGCGTTTTAGATTACGACAAATGCTTATTTTAATAGGTACCTGTATGTAGGTACGCGCGTTCTAGTACGCTTTTCCTTGATTGCATTGATCGGAGTTAAGTTCAATGAGGACGTTCCAGATCAATGGCATGATTCATTCCAAGTTTAATCTCCAAAGAATGGATTTGCCTGCTATCTTGAAACGGTTTTTTGCTGTCAAATTAGGTTTTGACCAAACATATTGAGTTACCATTTATTTATTAGTTTCAAAACATCTCGCTAAAAAGGGTCTTGTGTGGGTAGTCCAGTTGGTGATGATTTTAGTTTTTCGGCTGTCCTTTAAAATTAGGATTTTGTGGATTACGATAAGTGCGCTCGGGAGAGTCGATGTCATTGTAAAAATCTCATTATAAATAAATAAGGCACTAATTTTTAGGACTGAATGGGAAAAACTTTGAAAATACGATATAAAAGTTAAATTCGACACGAGAAAAGAACAAAGAACCTATTAAAAAGACGCATACTTTTTTAAATGATTAAATTAATCCTTAAAGTTTTGGTTTTGTTCTTCCAGTATTAGGTCTGGCATGGTGTATCGTGCAGGGTTATCCTGGGTAGGTTAGGGTTAGTTACTTCAAAGATATGGTACAGTGTTACATTGCATTTGCATTTCTAATTGCTTCATCTTCGATTTTTTGTATTTCTAATGAAAATTAATAAAATGAGGTCTCATTTCTTGTTGAAAAGATTGAATAACTTGGTTATATCATGGAATATAATTTCCAGATTTCATGATAAAAACTTAGATAGTTGATATTTTTACGAAGCATCGATGTTCTCAAAACGTCGATGTCGCAGCTACGATGGAACATTATACTCAACTGCCTCGTTACCCGTTTATTGTACAACTAAACCCAAAACTTGACTGGATTGTTCCAAATAAGACCAGGAAATGAGAGCTGCCGCTGCTTAGTCTTAGACCTATGTGTACCCCTACTTACTCTTGCAAGTTATCACTAACGAAAATCAATTTGAAACGATTGATTTGTTCTGACATCAAGACCAGTGTTTGAAACCAGAGAACCGAATTTTGCCACATACACATATCCTCCACAATCATTGCTGTTTTTTTCAATTGCCTCTTTGGCTTTGACTCACATTTAGCTCATATTTCATCAAGTTCTGGATCAAAGGTCTGTCTTTCCTAAATCAGTATTCGTGCCTGACCGTTGCTGTATTTATTTCAGTTGAAGAAGACTGTGTCGGCTCCTGACACTACAATCGATCTCACCGACTTGGATGATGATGGTAAGTTGTGAGATCGCAAACGATTTTCTTGATGGTAGAAACATTTGTAGACAAACTTTGTCATTCGAATATTAATCATGTAGGTAACCAATCTTTTTCTGTAATTATTCAAGATCGATGAAGTTATTTGGGTGGAGCTGTATGTCCTGAAACTGTTAATCCGAACTAATGCACGCCATTTACATGATTTTTCTCCAAATCCAAGTCAACTGGGATAAATTTCATCTTTTCTTGTGGAAGCCTATGGCTTTATCGATTGGAAGTAGAAGACTCCTGGTAGATAGATTGGTACAGTTGGTTTGAAATTTGACCACACGTGTAACGTATTGGGTGGTATTCCTAAGGTGCTAATGCAACATTGTATCTGCGAAAGAGTATTGATTAGATGGATGATTGGGGGGGGGGGGGGGGGGTCCAAGCCTGCCTGTCACTTTTTGAGCTGTAGATCCCCCCCCCCCCCTTAAAGGAGGCCCTAACTGTGATTGTCAACGCTGGTGCTTGAGGGTCTCTGTATTCAGGATGACATTTATGAGGAATTGGAGGTTATAAAAACGCCGTTTATTGTTTACCTGTATAGATGCCCCTTCTGCGTAGACCCCCCCCCCCCGGATGCCCTAAATCGAGTAATGAAAGTACAGTTTCATGGAAAAGCGCAGGATTCAATAATTCAATAATGAATTATTTATTGTTATTCATGAAGCTTAAGAACGTCTGTTCAGGTTATAAAGTACCTATCAACAAAATCCAAAGGAGCCCTCATTCTTCAGATGAAACAATATTACAGATCAACCAGCTCGATTTCATACAGTCATCCATGATTATAACAGGTGTTCCCTGGCTATGATATCTGGGCTGGATGTATACTGTTCCATTCATGATCGTGTTGACAAAGCTTTTCGGTGCAAACAAACAGCTGGACATACAGTGCTCCGGGTGGTCTCAAAAAAGTTTGGAAATGTCGTCAGCAGAGGTTAGGGCAGTTTTTCAAAGACAGCTGTTTTTTCATGAAGCTAGAGAAAATTCCCTTCTAGCTCCATGTGGCGGTGTGTATCAGAAAGATAATGCAGCGCCCTGCAACTGAATTGGTATAGAAAAGCCCATTTTTTTTACACGTGTATATATTTGGTACATTCTTCCTTTTTTGTTGGAACTCTGGAATGTCATAAAATGGTAAGATTGTACACAGAGTATTTTCACCTTGCTGAGATCAGTAAAGTGCAGTGGCTTGGGGGGAACACCATGGTTTTTAGACGTGATACTTAATTAATAGTTAATTGATACTCAATTGATGGTTAATTTTGGTTCGTGGTACTTAAGGAAAGTGTGAAGTACGGTGGACAGACAGACATTTTTTTAAATTCCATTTTCGGATTCTCCGTACATTGAAACAGAAACCATCAAATTTTGAGGGGGGGATTAAAAATGTTTTTTCATGCTCGATTCCAGAGGTTCATTATTGAAAATAATAAACCAAAAGGAAAAAGGCTATAGATTTGATGATGGTAGATCTGTATATCTGAAGACAGAGTGCGTGGGTTGACTTAATATACAACTGGGGATAGGGACCATCAAAAGGTGCCTGTGGCGACTGTTGGACACTTGAACCAAGCCCATCACAGCCTGTATCCACCGCCATATCTATCAACTGTTGCATCCATAGCATCTGCTTTGCTCACCTTAGGTACTGTCATGGATGCAGACTGAGGCGACTGTATATCCTAAAAACTCAAATAATCTATCAAAGTTAGCCAAAACGGCATCCTCCCACCAGAATGCCATATTTGAGTCATTCTGATTCTAAAAATCTTTATAATGAAATCTATATACCTAGCTTTTCTAATTAATGTTTGTGGACAAGATCGTGCTATGTACTCAGAATACTAGTTACCTACAAGTTGTGCTGCCTACTCTTCAATGAAATTGGCAATAGGCAATTTTCGTGGTTACAAATCCCCATTTTTTTGCCAAATTCTGTTCATTAACGGAAATTACTACTTACTGACCACATAGCCTTGAGGTATTTATGTCGGGAATTCTAGGCAGAAAACGTCAAATTTGAATTATTTCCGAGTTCCCACTAGAAATGGCATATCAGGTAAATCACCGACCAGCAAAGTGCACCACTTTGAATGATCTTGCAATGGATGGATGGATAGGGCTTCAAAGTTATGAATAAATTGAAAAAACATGTCCTTGAAATCAAACCGAGGGGAGGTTTGCAAAAAGTCACAGCAAAGGCCTCCTAGGGCCAGCAGCCAGTCAGATGTCAATAGACCTGATACGTCATTTCGTGCCCCATTGTTTACTTTTAATCACCTTCATTTAAGAAATATCGTTTATTTTTTAAAGCGGGTTTCAGACTACCATTTTTCCAAGTTCTGAATATTTTTTTTTCCACAAAAAATTCTTGACGAAAATTCCGTGTTATCATGAATTCTGTTAGCATTTTTTCTCAGTAGTTTTTGATGTGAGATAGGTCATAGGACTGAACTAGGAAAATATTTCTCCTTCATATTTTGAGAGATTTTCAAACGTGAGATTTCAAAAAAGAGGAGGGAAAAGGGGCCCTGCTGTGCCTGTGACGTTGTAGGGATACGGATTCTGATTGTGGCCAGTGGCACGAGGTGGGAGATGGCTAGTCGATGCGTTATAGCTGTGTGGCTGAAACGCTTTTTTTCTTAGACATATTTTTCTTCTTCCATAAAGCAACTTTTTCAAATGCCCTAAGATGATTATAAAATTAGTACCATAAGTTTTTTTTATTTTTATTTTTTTATTTTATTTTTTTTTTTTAATACATGATAATTGCCCATTCTTTACTTACCTATTGTTTTAAGGAGTTTTCACTTTTTTTTGTAGCCCCTCAACCAACAAAACCTCCAGTGACGTCCAATACCACTGCCAGAAAAAGTACATCCAGTGCTTCAAGTGAGTTTTGCTCTTACCTTTTTGTTAGTTAAGCTTTTGTAGGTTCGAGCGATGGGAATCATTGCAATAAATCACCAGTTCTCAAAAAATGTTTGACATACTGTCGGCTTATCATGATTATGGAGTACGTGTAGTCGCCATTTAACGCGTTACTTGCACCAAATTGAGACTGTTCAGAACAAGTACATATTTAAGGTACATTTATAATATTTATAACTATTTAATTATGTAATTCGCTTTCTCATTGTTTGTAAACATATTGTTTTTGTGTTATAGGAGCCGCTTTACTATCCCAAGTTCCTAATGTGGCTCTAAACAGTAAACAAGTAAGTATTACTGTTTCCATGTTCCGAAGTACTCATTTCCTGGAACATGAATTTTTCATCTTATTTATTATACTTCTTTTACTAGTAGTTTGTTACTATAATTCACCATTTACCTATCAATTACGTCGTTTCCAGAAGCGTATAACCATGTATGTGTACGTTGGTATTTATACTCCTGTCAGTTCGCGGACTAGAGGATTGCTAATGTACTGTTGTAAGATGGGTTGTCATTTATCAGCCTCCTTCTGTATAAAACCCTGTGTACAAATAAAGAGCGCAATCTGTTACTTGTCTGGATTAATCATTATACGAATACGTACCTTTCCTGTTTGTTTCTGACGGATAAATTAATTTGTTCTCCAGATGCGACACCCAGCTCTGCCGCCCAACCCTCCAAATTTCAATCCACAGTTTGCACCACCTCGGCCATATCTTGGAATTTGCGACACCCAAACAGGTATTAATTTAGATGGAATGATGGTAGGTAATTCGAGAGAAATTTTTCTGCTAAATATTCGCTAATCCCTATTGACTATCTTTTGTTTCGGTACATATGGCGCAGTGACTCTCTAACATGGTTATATTTATTCCGCCCAGCTTGGTAAATTCTGTTACCAGCCTGGCGGCCTTATCATACGGAATAAACGGGTTCCTGTCATATCACTGAAGTTAAGATAACTCGACTGCGGTTAGTACTTAGATGGGTGTCGGCCATGACATGTGGTGACATGTCTGAGTACAACCTACCTAGCTGTTGGGTGCACCCCTATCCACTCAAGGGGGCGAGGCAACGAGTAGCCAAGAGCGAAATGGCCAAGTCGAATTCTAATCCTCTCATTGGAGGACAGCTGACCACGTCCGCGATGTTGGCAGGGCAGTAGGATGAAAAGCACCAGCCTGGCATAGCTTGGCTTTACTTTACTTCCATTACTGCAGAAAAGATTCAATGCATGGGAACTGTTCTTACTATCCATCCGGCTGATGGGATTAAGGTTACTTGTTTTCCTTGGGTACGGTGTGGTTGGCGTACAGAAAATTTGACAAACTCAATTTCTTCACTCTGCATCATGAACTTCATAAAAATCACAAGCCTGAAGTAAGAGATAGCATCGACAAAATGTCGCTTCTCATGTGGGTAATAATCGTGTATTAAAAAAAAGGACTTCAGTACTGAGTTCCTGTTGACATTCCGCCGCACATTGCAAAAATTGCGTCTAGGGCTTGAAAAAAAAACAAAAAAAACACGTCCATGGCTGGAAGAAGCAGGTAAGTGATATTGTTTTGATAACCATTGCCACCATGCAAATAAGTTCGTTTTCAATGGGTTTTTCTGAGGGTTAGCTGACTCCCAGGAAACCTAAGAAACGCATCCGTGATCCAATGCCATGCTGATAAGCATTTGAGAAGGGTATTATAAAAGGTTTGATATCGAGAAGGCAGTGCATGGCCAGCTCTCGTCCACCCGATTTCTGTGGGCTGGAATGGTGATCATCAACTGGTTTTGGGTAGTCGGAGGAAAACTGCAAACAGCCTGTTGTGGAAACTATTCAGTCAGAAAAGAGAGTAACTGCTAAACAGCCCAACGCCTTTCAGATGGTCACTGCAAGCAAACCTTAAGTTCTGTTTTGTTACTTTCTTGGCCGTGACAGCATTCACCAATCAATGGAACCATTTTAGTGCATCTTTCAAAATGCCAGTTTTGCAGATATGTCCCTTTGCGATTTTGCTGATGTAGGTACCTATAGGTAGGTGCTATGTAAAATTATTGATGGGTGTGGCCTAGTTATGCACTTAATGTGTTTCAGTTACCCAAGGTATCATGCTGACGTGGCATTTCAACAGTGTGATCCCTCGTCGCAAGATCTCAAAATTCCAAGTGTTCGCATACCAAGAAACCAAAGGTGACGGAGAAGACGCATGGAAAAAAGTTGGCGACGTGGACGCTCTACCTCTCCCTATGGCATGTACTCTTACGCAGGTTGGTATCAATGATTACATTATTTATTACGACATCTGAGAGCCTTATGATCTCATGTGAACAATTTGCATCCTCAATTTTTGCTCTTGTTATGGACAAATTATTCTGTTCAAGTTTACCAAATTACTATAAGGCTTCACTGAAGAGAGGTACCTCTTCACTTCTCGCTAGAGCCAATTTAAGCAGGTCCAGTGTCTGGCAAGCACCGTTCCTCCATGTTTACCAAATCCTCCAGCCTCCCTCTCTGGCAAGACTGTGGAACAGTCTCTCTCTCTCTCTCTCTCTCTCCCCCAAAAGGATATCCCCGCGATGGGCAAGTTCATCCTGAACCATGACGGTTGAATGCACCCCTCTTCCCTCTCTTCTTATTGGTGCATGTAACGCTATATATTTCAGCGAATTTTCGAAGAATGCAATGAATCCAACATTATCAGAACATGATTTTTTGAAATTTTTTAATACGCAAATCCGTTTCAGAGCATCCTGAATTCATCCCGATATTTACAAAAATTTATATACCTATATGTATGTATTTATTTATGTGTCACTCCAAACAACTCTGACCTTGGTTGCACGATAAAAATTCGCCAAAACGTTCGTATTGCCAAACAAAGAGATGAGTTCGAAGATGAGCAATTTTCGAAACTGGTAAGGGTGTCAAAAATTGGTAAAAACGGCTGGAAACGCAAATAATTTATATAAAATCTCTGAAAGTGGTATGGAAGAATGAGTAGACAGAAAATTACCATTTCATTTGTTTTTCATTCAGAATAAGGGGGTCAAGATTTGGATTTTTGGGCGTCAAAAATTTGTATGAAGGGCTTCAATCAATGTTAATTCACCGGACCTTGTGTAGGATTCACGGCAGAAAGAGGGGCTATTTCGATTATGAAAATATTTTTCTCAAAACAGAATGGGTCAAATTTGACTTAATACGGGTCAAAAATCAGTAAATATTGATTCAACTTTACGAAAGTGGTACGGTTTCTCGCTATATCATCCTTTTACGCAATACCTCGAATATTTCATAGGAAATACGCTCTTACAGTGCCTGACAGGAACTTTTTTTCTTTTCTCATAGTGTTTTATAAATATACCGAGGGTAGGTACAATGTTTTGTCCTTCAGTTGCTGTCCTTCCTTTGACATTTTTGTATCTCTGTAATTCGCTACACATGTATTAACTGGCCCTAGTGTTAATAAAACATTATTATTATTATTATTATTATGAATGTTTGTGTAGGGCAGTTGGCAGTAAAACACTGCGTCAGAGGGCGCTTCACTTTAGAATAAAGTACATAGACGCGTGTACACAGACCAACCATTAGATGGTCTATGTACTTTAAGGGGACCTGCTAGGACTACATTCTAGGAGACCTCCTATCCGACATGATGTTCAACAACGGAAACCTTTAGCTCCTAACCTAACCTAACCTTATCCTCTGTTGAGCTTCATTGTCATCCCCACACGCTGTCCCTTGTAACAAATTCAAAACACCAGGTTTTGATTCGGAATCTCATTTTTTGCAGTTCCGAGAAGGTTACACCTACCACTTCATCGTGAGAGCACTGGACGAAGCTGGCAATGTCGGTCCCTTCTCCGCTCCCAACACCATCACTCTGATGAAGAAGACTGTTTAAGACTCCCAAGTCATCACCAAGTTCTCGACATCCAAAGTTTCACCAATCTAAGATGGAGTTTGAAGTCTCACCAAGCTTTAGCCACAGAGCTGCTGGTGCACTTATGTATAAATGGGTGGTGGTTGGTTTATGGTTGTACATACTGATTAATTTATAATTCAATTGACTGATTTCACCGATGATTTTATATTTTATTTTATTATTTTTGTCAAAAAAGTTTTATTCAAATATTGGTTTATTTGTTTCGTGTTTTTCATGTTTATTTAATATTCTACAATAAAATTAGATGAATTATAGCAAAATTGAACCCTGTGTTTTTCTCTTCTACGTTCACCTGCACGTGGAAAATTTAACAACAAGCTCAGTTTTCCACATTGTGGATTCAGGAACTCAGTTTTCCATTCAGCTGATTTGAGAGTACAACTGTCCACTCAACTGATTTGGGAGTTAATTTTCCGTTAGGGGATTTGGGAACTCTGTTAGTTGAATGGAGATGTGTAAGATGCGTTCAGTTCCAGTAGTCAGCTCCTACCAGTTCACTCAGTTCTGAGATGCGTTCTTTGGGACACGATCGCCAGTTCCCCTAATCCAAATTCTAATTATCCCGACCTAAAAGTCACGAAAACGGGGCTTTGATAGGTTTGATTAAATAAAAAGTTATACAAATTTAATAGTTTAATAATATATATTTTCATAAAAAAATCACCGTGGTTTGGAAAATCCATCAATCAAAAATGTCGTTGGAATCTAGTAAGTCAGAAGCCTCACTGACGATCAGCAACGAGTGGAGAAGGGAGGGGTCGATGAACGGATGAACTGGTGGGAGTTGGGAGAGGAACGCGGGCGAGGCTGTAGGACGGGTGAACTGAGGAGTTGTGAAAATTGAGGGTGGCAGGAAAGCGGGAGGGGCCGCTGAACGGGTGAAATGAGGAGTTGTGAAAATGAAGGAACGGCAAGCGGGGTGTTGAATATTAATTTAAACTAAAGTTGGTAGCACTGCTGCTCCGCTGTCAAGCAGGCAGGCTTCAGTGTCGCCATGGGGTTTTTAGTGTTTGTTTTTTTATATTAATAATGTCCTCTAACCATCAACTGTACTCTATCTTATCTCAACTCTCTCATATCTCTTATCAACACTTATCTAACTCAGCACTTATTTAACTTAAAATAAAATAAAACCTTCAACACGGGGAAGGGAATAACAGTAAGAAGGTAGAGGGGTGAAGAGAAGGGTTGATGAACTGGTGGGACTGATATGAGGAGTTGTGAAAATGGAGTGAGGTTAGGATCACCTGTTCAGTGAGAACGTCAACTCATAGATCCGTTCAGTGCTGAACCCCACATCCTTATAGTTGAGCACTCTCTTCCATTCAGCTGATTTGGGTTAAATTTTCCGCACAGTTGATTTAGGAGCTTAATTTCCCCCTCAACTGAATTTGAGCGCAGGTGTGTAGACCTACTTACACGCCTTCGATTATTCGAGTGTTAATAATCAGCTATCAGGAGCTATTTGTGCGATTTTTCGTACTAAACCACTCTCTTCGCAATCAGGAGTACCCATGACTTCTGTTTATATCACTTTCCCATTCTAAGAATTTTGAGACCAACCGCACTCTCCTACTATGGTAGTTAGTTCTTTCTCTATGAGCTTTCAAAGTTTTGGCAACAAGTGAAGTCACTTGCTGCTCATAGAAAAAGGAGTAGGTAGGAGAGTGCGGTTGGTTTCAAAATTCTTAGAATGGAACCTACTTTAATCCCAAAAACAAACATTTGTAGAATAAAAAGCTCCCTTACTGAAAATACAAAAAACTTGGTCTTGGTGAATACCCAATCTACGTTTGAGTTGGATTTAAGTTATATGAAAATGTTTCTCACGAAACATTTGGGAACACAAGACTGAAAATGAGTGTTTTCTCAACATGTCAAATGCCTGGATCGCCTTGTAGGCAGACAAACGAGCATTGGTGGTCCATCAGTACAGTCTCTGAACTAATGACATGAGGGTCCCATGCTGTTGGTGGGCCACTAAAACAAGGCTGCTGGGTGGTCCAGTCTTAACATCATCCTCCCCAGGAGCATCAAAATTTGAGATGATGAACAGGCACAGGAGGAGCGGAAAAGCACCGAGAGCTCTAATGCCATTCGTAGCTTCCTGCCAAGACCTCAAGATATTACATCCTTACAGTCGAGCCTCTGTTACGACAGCTATAGACATTACATCCTTACGCTTGTCTATAGGTACGCTGACAGTTAACCTGGTGACAGTTGAAACAGTGGCGGATGTGGAATTGGTTGCTGCAGCTATCACATCAAACCTGATAGTGAGACAGTACTATCACGTCAAACCTGATAGTGCGATAGCACTTACTGTCACAACGACAAATGCCATGCAGTTTACACCATGGCAGTAGCTGCTACATTCGCAGTAGGTAATGATACTAGGCCACCATGTAAGCGAGTCTCAAGAGGACGGGATAGCTATGCAAAAGACTGAATTCTCAATTTGAATTCCTGCTGCTGGTCTGCGGGAACATCATGGAAACCGCATCTTCATAGCCAACTTCCCTCAACTGTACACTCGTGTTGTCGTGTTAGATCTTGGCCCGTTCCAACAAAATCCGTCAGTCTCGGAACTAGCAATTTCTCGCACGGTAGACAGAGGAATGTCGTGTTTTTCTGCATATTAGAATACCATACATCTCATAATAATATAGAAGTCTTCATAATAATATAGAAGTCTGATCGAGTTACGTAGGGGTCTAAATCTGAGTTCTAACCTCTGGACCCATTTGAGATGAGACTGAGGAAAACCATCTGGAACCTTCCCGTATTTTTATTCGGCGAAATCTCACGTTTCATAGCTAGCAGCTCTCCTTCACGCCCCTTGGGCTCTAGAATCACCTCGATAATGTAAGCACCACTGGTAAGCTTTTCACCCTTGCACCTAGTATGGAGTATAATAAAATTAACCTTTAATGAGCAGGTACCTAATAAAATCAGAACAGTTTATTACTCACCTTCCTCATTGTAAGGAAGGCAATGAAGACGAATAATTAGTATTAATCTGAGTATTTAATATTTGATTAGGTATCAAAACCCGAATTTGCTGATCGGATTCTCAATCATGTTGTTGGTGGCTCAACAATAAATATTAGCCTGTGTTATAACTGTACCGAGCTCTAACTTACAGGTACCTGCGTATATTCAACATTTGCATAGTACGAAGAATTTGTCACCGCGACATGTGGAACATTGATGGAGCAGTTTAGCAACGATTTTTCAAACGTCATTCGATTGATTGCAAGAATTTATTCAAACCAGACAATGAGAATTGGAAGCAGAAGGATTACACAGAAGAGCAAAAATTACATTTTATAATACTTTTTAATCACATGAATTTTCAACAGTATGTACAATTAGGACAAAGGTTTAGAATTTATACAATTATAAAGGGTACTGGAATGCCTATAACAACAAAACTCAAACATGCCAAAACCGAACTCAATTTATGACTTGTTCATACAAAATTCAATCAAGCTACAGAATTTCTGAAATACTTATCAACATCGAAAATTCTCAATACAAACAGCTCATGATGAGAATTTCTCAATAAGAACAGCTCAAAAAGGCACAACAATCAGGAAGAAATTGAAAGGACAGCACCTTGCGGCCATGACATCGAATACCCTACTGATAATCTAAACGTTTCACATAGTGCAATAAATTCAAATAGCTACGTGCATCGAAGAACGAGAATACTAGGATGAAAGGTAGACGACAGAATTATAGAAGGAAAAACCTATATTATACCCTGACGAAATTGTAGGCCACACACGAGTAAAATCGAACCAAGAATACGAGAAATTTCAATATTTCTGCAACGTAATTGTGATTGGTACCTGTACAATTAAATATCAATAGGAAAGAAAAACGTTCAAGTTTCATGTAAAGGTGAAGACCTCGTACATAGGATTGTTTGAAGGTACCTACTAGCATAATACACCACAGTACTTGAATCTCGGTACATGGAAAATATAATAAAATATACTTTTTCATAAAAATATATCAACGACTTATTTACTTGGTAAATAAACTAGGTTTATAAAGAACTGGAAAAGTATTTCAATTTACAATTTAAAAATACATATTTTTTCTTCAATAATTGTCATTATATAATCTGGTTTTTAATAAAGCTGAATAAATTTAAATGCTGAAATTGAGCACAAGTCCTGCAATCTGACAGGCAATAAGCGTTGCCAATTAACTGGGAAGGGATGATTTGTCGAACCATTTAACATTTAAAACGAGCTTTAAATACACAACACCGAAACTGGATGGAGGGATCAATAAAATCTTTCATTATTGCGATAATATAAGCACAACAATGCAGAGGTTTTGGTGGAAGTAACACCAATCAGCATTATTACATAGTTGAAGAACACCTATATTAAGAATAAATGGGTTGGCGATTAGAAATTAACCTTATTGTTCGTAAGGCCAATCGCTAAATCTTGTCATAGCTTTAGATCCTCTAAATTAGATTCTGTACGAGAAAACACCTACTCAGATGAGTCGTGGACATACAAACCGAACAGGTTCTAATTTCGTGTACCTACCTAATGATTTGAAATTGGATGGAGAAACAACGAGAAATATATTGAATGGATAGTAAAGGAGAAATAGCAATCAGTACTGACTCCTCTAGTTCGATATTGTGTTCAGGGTTGAAGAGGCAAATGAAATAACCGTCGATAAGGATGAGACGAGCCTGCACGTCAATTGCTGCATTTGAAGGATTGAACGATCATTTTGGAGCTCACCAACGGTAAGTAAAATTTTAGGCTGGATTCAATTTTTGGCGTTTTCTTCCGCAAGATTCGCACTTACTGGACAATTTTAAAATACCGATTTTTGAACGTTTCTGTTCAAAAGGTAGGTACCTTTTCCGACTGCCAAAACATAGCATCCGGAAAGGATTCTACGAGTCCTCCCAGAACTGATATTGTAGGGACCCAGAAACTCTACGTTTCACCGATGTCAATCAATTATAGCGTGTTTCAAGTACCTACTGGCTACAGTTTGCCAGTAGGTACTTGAAACTGCAGGGAGAGACGTACCTGCCATGCGACAGCACACTGGATTAGCGGGTAGGAAAACTAAGTACATCATCACACACACAACATCACTAAAACTTCTGATTATACATACTTGATGATATGGTTGTATGGAGCGGAAATTACTTTCACCTGCAACGAAAGTAATAAACTACCTATTTTTAATAACAGTCAGGATAAATGAGGGGAATAACCTATTTTTCAATAACAAAATTATATCGATTTTTTGCACTGATTACTTAGTTGGCCCAGTTAGTGATCTCTGGCCAATTAAACCCCAAAAATTAAAATAACCAACAGAAGCTGTGTGACGCAAAATATTTAAATTTCTCCTAAAATTGCAGTATTTTTATCGACGTGTTTCAGATATATTTTTCTTTATACTTCAATCATCTATTTAACCACCTGAACGTCAGGGGAGTGAATAAATTCCATCTACATTGAATCTCAACTTACGGCTGACAGTTTGTAACCAGCCAATTTGTTAAATTAGAACATCACATCCTACCTGTTACGGCCGAGATCTGTTAGATGTAAAATCTGTAGATAATTTTAATGTTTTGTGCTTGAATGAGACGGTGGGTGTTGTGAGGGACGACATGACAGCTGTCAAGGCTGTGGGAGGGGCAGTCTGATGCATTACAGGACAACGAAAATTGCAAGAAATATCCACTGCAGTTAGGCGATTATGAGATATTGGACGAATGGATTCCTAAAGAGACGACAAATATGAAGAAACAGCGCGTTGGATTTGCAATGAATCGAGTTGGGTAATTTGTTATCCGAAGGTTATCAGTTGTGGGATGTAGTAAAACGAAGTTTATGTATGGTTGATTGACGATATTCCGGGTTTCGAACTAGACCGTACTTGACGGGTTTTCTTCAGAAGACACGATAGGAGCATTGGATGGTCCTTTTTATGAATGGGTGCGGCTATTCATGTAAAACTGGTGTCCGGAAACGACGAAGCTCAGGACGTAGAGGCAAGCAGCGATCCAGCAGTTCATAGCAGCGGTTTGATACCCGGCGTCAGCCTCGTGGTAGAATTCGTGAGCGTTCATCGTTTCTTTTTCTTCGTTCAGAGGGATATCCTCGAGAAGGGCTACGGCGTGGAACCAGTAGAACAGTCCCATGACCACCAGTTGAATGATTCCCCAGGAGCTGACGACCAGACAGCACAGGGAGCAAGCGGAGTTGCAAAACACCATTTTCTTTAGTTTGCAGGGTTTGTCTCTTAACTGATGGAGATGAACTCACCAAAAATGTGGTCGTGTGAATGGAAAAACGCGGACGTCTTCCCGATTTTTCCCGAGGCACTTCGAAACTTGTAACACCGAACCGAACAGATGAAAAGAAATCGGGCACGCCCCTTGATTTGGGTGATACAACGTTGCCAACAAGACAAAATTTTTCCGTAGCTGTCTCTGTCACTGAGCAGAGAGGTTTAAGATTACTAACGTCAATTTAAATGAACCTTTATCCTGGAAATAACTTATTATAATAATTTTCGGGCGAGTTTACTCACACAAAAAAAATACCTCCTCGATTGTTGAGAAATCCGGACATCTACGGACGAGCGCAAGGGGTTGGCCAGAACGTGAAGGTAGGCTCTGCTTGGCATGACGTAATCCATCGTTGCTGCATGGATGCGAACTGACGTAATGTATGGATACTATATATCTAACTCGGGGTACCCTTTTAAATAATTTAAGGAGGCGCAGAACGAAGAACAGAATCCTGTGATCCGAATAATATTATACTCCTAAAAACAATTCTTATCGTTTCATCGAATTTCTTATCACAGCTTAAGTGGTAAGCCACCTTGCAACGTGGAATAAACCTTTAGCTTACCACAAATTTTAATTAAATAATAAATAAATAAACTTTAGTTATTAGTTTTTATTTATAAGTTTGTTTTTATAATTAGTTTTTATTTATTGTTTTAGTTATAAACTTTCATGGTTAAAGATGCCAACAGGATGCAAGCTTCTTAAAATATTACGTAAGGTGCCCCTGCCCAAGGTTTGTACTTCTGTAGGTTGTAACTGCACTGTAACCCTTCATTATACAAACACTGGTTAGGAGCCTTACAATGGATCTGTAATGGGATTTGCGCAGAGCGAGTGTAATCATAAACTAACTTACCTACCCACGTCTTTATGACGAATTGAGTTGGTATAGAGGTTGGTGGTTACTAGTATGCAATAATATTTCGTGGTACTGCCACGAGACATCAGAGTGAGGTCTTATTCTCCGTAGGGGTGACTTTGAATCTTATCTAGAAAATGCCACAACTTACATTTAAACATGTAACTGTACCTACCTATCGTATTACATAGGTAGGTATTGAAAAATATCAGTTCAGTATGAACAGTCAGATGTTCTAATCTCTTCGCACACGACTTCACATCTCTCTCCCTTCATAATAGGTACTATGTAGTAGGGACCATACTACTACATGCAGCACCAAATAGCCAGGAGCCTCTTTGGCCCTAGTTCACATTTCCAATGGCACACAAATGAACATATACCTACTTGTCAGCTGTGAAACTGCCTTGCTGCGTGTTGTTGAGGACGTGAGGGGTGAGGGTAGAGGGGTGGTATTGAGAGAGGAAAATGCACTATCATGATTTTGCTAGATTTAAAAAATGCTTTTGGCTCTGTAAATTACAGTCTTGTTGATAAACTCAGTTCCTTCTTCAACTTCTCCTCTTCGGCTAGCTCCCTTGTGAAGTCTTATCTCTCTGAATGAACACATATATGGCAGTTTCTGGCGACTCTCCTTGTACACCTCTCCTATTCCTCTCAGCAGTCCCCCAGGGGGCTGTTTTGGGCCCGACAATTTTCTCGCTTTTCGACCTGACCCTAGTCCTTCAGTCCTGCTCCCACCATCTTTTTGCGGAGGACTTTCAGATTTTATGCATAGTAATTTGGGAGCTGATTTGGTTGCATCAGTTAGGCAGAACAAATAATTCTGAACTGTTAAGGATTTCTGACTGAGGAATGGGACAGTCTTGAACCCAAAGAAGACTCAAGCAATAGTTTTATTCAGTAGTGCATTCCTACTGACGTACTGATCCTCTCCCGCCTGTCTTGATGGGTGGAACTGTTGTTCCATTCTAAAGCTGGGTGAAAAACTTGGGAGTTCATCCTGACTGTTCTCTTTCCTGGTAGCCACAAGTTTCCCATAGCTGTAGACGAGTTTATGGTTCACTTCACTCGTTGTGGCGGTTGACTAATTTTACTACGGGAAACCTAAAACGCAAACTTGCCCTTGTGACCAACCATTTCCTATGCCGTGCACCTCTCTTTTCCTACTCCTTATCCTATGCCTTGCAAAATAAACTCCTCGTTGCTTATAACGCCTGCTTGCGTTATGTACCTACATGTCAAGCCTAGGCGCTCTGCAGGATCCCTCCACCTCTTTCTTATATCACTTGTAGGCAACGGCTCCGTGTCAATAATTTAGAAAAACGATGTTAATAGTTCAATACGGTAACTAACTTTATTGATTCATTATTCCTCAATGACTTATCTTCATTTTACTCTACGTAAGTTGTACATTTTAATAAACGTAAGTACCTACAAATTTCCCCAGTTTTCACTTTTATCTGTAAACACTCAGCATGCTGTTTTCCTGATTACGCCACACATGTGAGATTTAACTGGCTTAAACAAAATTGTCCGGGGTTTTTAGGGGCGTACACTAGATATCTGGGGGTTTCGGGGCTTACACTGGATATTCTGGGTTTTGGTTTATTATTCTCTGAATAATACACCTATGTATTCGGTTTGGCAAATTTTTTTGGAACATCCCCTCAAAATTGTTTCTTTTACGTTTCAAGGTTATTCTAAAAATGCAAAATCCGTCTGCCATATCATCCATATCAGCCTTAATTTTCGGTCTAAAAAAATCGTTCTTTCGCACACATTTGGGCCCTAGGTCGGATCGGAAAACACCCAGGGGTGTTATGGGTGCAAAATTAGGTATTTCTGAGGTTTTAGTGAACATTGGCTTGTGAGGTAGGTATCTATCGTTTTCCCTGTTTTTTTTTTTAGGGCGAGAAGACCGAATATGATGTTCATTTTGACCTCTGAGTGAAGGATTCTAATGAAGTGATTCTTTCTAACGAAGTTTTAACTCTTAAAATTTAAATTAAATATAGAATTTTTCCCCATAAATTTTGTGGGACAAAAATCTGTGAAAATGGCTGAAATCACCAGAAATTTGCACAGCAACACAGGTGAATCAAGACAATTTACTTCCAATTTCACTGTATCAGAAATAGCAACCTAATATTATTCGAATTTAAAGCCGTCAAATTGGCTGAGGTTCAGTCGAGATTAATAAACCTGTGGCAAGGAATTTGCACTGTTTTTCCAGTCATATTTTACGTCATATCTGATGGTCTTAAATCAGATTTATCGATCCTACTCCGAGGTTTCAACGTCATATTCTTAAGTTTTTAACGTCATACCTATCGATCCGAACTCTAGTAGGTAACGATTAACTAGTTTTTAGTGCACAACAAACTATTTTCCTTCATGTTTTTCGTGCACAAATATTTCCTCCATTGAGAGCAAAGGAAGTAAAAGTAACTACTGACCAATGAAATATACAGAAATACAGGTCAGTACTGACGAACTCTGTTTATTGCCTCCAAATCGATGAAAGTAGGTACCTATGTACCGGAGGCCATGTGATGTCCTTAGGGAGATTTCACTTTGGGCTGATTTTAGTTTTGTTGATTTGATTGTTGACTGTTCAAAATGTTAATAAATGTAGAGGTAGGGGGAATTTTAGACACAAAACCGTAAAATACAACACATTTAATGATTCAAAAGACTTAGGTATGTAAAGATTATGTACAAATATCTACGACAGCGATCTACATACGATAACATTTACCCTGTGTAACTGGATACATTACAATTTCTTTTTCCATAAAAGGGAAAATGGGGGACGTCTTCCCGGTTTCATAATTCGTATACAAAATATTTTAAATGACTAGTAAAACATAGCATTCATCAATGATCTGGCAGTGGCTTTCTATTTTCATCTAGCACAAACGATCCATTTACGTACTACCGATACTGTATTCACTTTCAAACAATGCATGGTGTTAGGACCAGCCGAATGTTTCATTTTTCACCCAAGTCAATACGTTAGGTTCTATTATAATTTTTTTGTTGTAAAAAAACCTATCGTCCATAAATATACAGATCAGTACATATGCAGAATATATGTATATATAAACTCTTTTAGAAACTACGATGCCTATTAAAAGTTATCTTTTTCCGCGCCTTATGTACAGTTTAAAAAGCGAAAGGAATCTTACATCTAAGTGAGTCACTGGTATTTTCCCTCCATGCAACGACTGCAGTTGCACTTAGATTAATGTACAAATTAATATAAAAAAATAAATTACTATACAACTAAATTCAGTAGGTAAGTAGTCAGTGCAGTGTTATGTGAAAACTGCACTATCTATTTCATCGTTACAAAATTCCACAGATACAGTAGACAATTTTTAAATGCACCAAGAAATGCAAAATGTTTACTTTTTATGTACAAAACCAAGCTTTGAGAATTGTAAGCAGTATCCACACTCAAAACGTTGTATTTATAACAAATGTAGGTAGAGGTAACTTATAATATTATAATAAGAACTAGGTAAATTCAAGAACGCTTAAGGTTAACAGTAGGTAAGTTTTGCGCAGTCAACAACTCTCAGACAAGTTTAGCACATCAACAGGTCGACAGATATATTATTTTGATGGTGAAACAGAAATGTGGAAACTGAACGTTGGTCTTTCGACGGAATTACTTGGACTTGGAATTACTCTTCAGACGTAGAGTAATTGGTACTTGTCATTCAACACTCGCGTGTTATCCCCACCCTGCAGTGTGGCACCTACGGGCGGCTGTTTCAGGGCAGTAGATCACACTTTTGCGTGGCTACATAATATATTTATGATGCGGTAATGTTGGCATCTCAAAATACATTATGCATTCATGTGAACCGCCTTTTCAACACACCACCGTATCAATTTTTTCTCTCGAAAAATAGAGAACAGCCAAACCATTTGATGGGTAATAGAATATAACAATAAATACCTAGTTATGGCAACAAAGCAACAATATTGCTGCATTGTTTTTATAACACACAGCTGCAGGGTGGGGGGACACTGAAAGAGTGGAAGTAGGTAAATTTTTAAGATGTAGGTATCATTCATAAATAGTAGACGATAACAGAATTGAAATAATGAAGGAAAAATAACAAAATGGGTTCAACGGTTAATACCACATACCTAGAAAAAAAATGAAGAAACAGAGATAGGAAACCTGCCGAAGTACTCGTACCTATTCATTATTGAGTTTCCATTGTGCAATGCAGCAGAGTGATGTAGGTAACAGGGGGTACAATAATTATTGTCATTCATTGTCCAAATTGGTTAGGAATGGAAAGTTCTATATTACGAGGGGCTATAAAATTTGTTCAACGCTGGTGCTTAAATTCAAAAAATCAGTCAAATAACACTTTTAGTCTGGATCTGGAAGGGGGATGTTCAAATTACTACTATCAAAACATCGTTATTTCATTACAGATCTTTCAATATTGGTTATATACCTTTAATGTATATATATTTGGCATTCTAGTTTATATACAAAAGTACATACATCCGACTAGAGAACGTAGAGGAACGTGTTACACGATACCGTATATTATAGTTATTTCATGAAGTATTTACACCGAACTATGTACATGGCCATATGTACAGAAGGATGATCACAGCATGGGCTAGACAGGGCCATAGTTGCTGAGTGGGGTTTTCGCCTGGTGTCATACGTGGCTGAGATGGCTTCCGGGTTTATAAGGGATTTGATGATGATAGGGAGCAACGTGGGGTCCAGAAAGGAGTGTGGAGCCGCCCACCAGAAGGGCCTTTTTGCGATGTTTGGTGTCCACAGGAGGAGGAGGGACGCCGCACAGCCTACCCCAGAGACGTCGCCAGGAACCCAACGTTTTACCAGACCATATCCAAACTCCAGACGTTATCCCGACAGCCAGAGCCATGAAGTACTTCAACATCAGGAGGGAGTAGAGAGGACGGATTTTCGGCCTCTCTTTACACGGGCATGTCAAACCAGACATCCACTCGTCGTGTACTGTGGTTTCATACACCAAACACCCGATCACTATGGTGGCAGGGACGGTGTATAGCACTGAAAATATACCGATTCTGATCATGAGTTTTTCCAATTTGTCAGCTTTACCACGACCGCCTTGCTGTTTAATGACATTTCTTATTCTGAACAGAGATACGAAACCTCCGAGTAAGAAGGAGGTGCCGAGAAGTAGGTAGAGGAGGAGGGGCCCGAGGACAAATATCCGCAAGTTTTCTGGATTGGTGTTTCCGACGTAGCAAATGCCAGACACGGGGTCACCGTCGACTCCAGACATGACGAGGACGCCGACGGACTTGACAGTTGGAACGAGCCAGGCGCAAAGGTGGAAGTACTGCGAGTAGCTGGCGATGGCTTCATTCCCCCACTTCAGGCCTGCAGCGAGGAACCACGTCAGGGCCAGGACGACCCACCAGATGGAGGACGCCATTCCGAAGAAATACACGAGAAGGAATATGAGCGTGCAGGGTGTTGGGCCAGAAGCGTGGTACCGCAGCATCGGACCGTCACACGCGACTTCTTCGTGACCCAGAACGACTCTAGTCAAATAACCCACGCTAACCATGAAGTAGCAGGCTGATAAGAACACTATCGGCCTCTCAGGGTATTTGAACCGCTCTGTATCGATCAGAAACGTCGTCAGGGTCATTAGTGTAGAAATGCAACAAAGCGAGGACCACAAAGTTATCCAAACATTAGCAAACTCCTTCTCCTCAGGCGAAAAGAAATCTTCTTTGCATGGGAACGCGCAGTTTGGCACGCCAGCAACAGAAACGCTTCTGTTATACAGAATGGAGTCTCTGTGGATAGGTATGAGCGGGGGGCGGCACTTGCAGCTGCAGTCCTTGTCGGGGCATTTCCGTCCTTTGCATTTGGACGTCGGAGGCGGCCTTTTGGTTGGTTTGGACTCAGTCCGGTTGTCCATCTCCATGCAGAGGTTCTCAGGGTCTCCGTGGACCGGGAGCTTCTCGCAGGACATCCTCTCCGGCCACTGGAAGCCGTACTGCTGCATCAGCGGGGCACAGCCGGATCTCGCCCTTTCACAGACCGATCTGAAACAATGGAATCGAGAATTTAAGCCACGAGATAACTAAACTGGGAAAGCATGTAGGTAAATCCTACCTAGTTTGCAGCAGGGATTTTTGAAGTACCTACCTAAATAGAGTTGTCCGATACCGACGAAGCATCGATACCACACAAATATCGGAGCAAAAGTATCAATACTTCAGAGTACTCTCTTTATCTTATCCCTTATTAGTATTATTACGTAACTGAAAAAAAAGTTATTTGAAAAATAACAAGTTAAACTCTGGTTTATTATTCTCTGAACAATGCACCTATACATTCGGTTCGGCAATTTTTTTTGGAACACTCCCCTCAAAATTTTGTCTTTTGCGTTTTAACGTGTGTAGATTCCAAAAATGCAATGCCCGTCGGCCGTATCATCCGTATCTAGTACTTTATTTTCTGCCTAAAAAAAACCGTTCATTCGCACACATTTGGGCCCTAGTTGTGTCGTTCTAACGAAGTTTTAACTTTTAAAATTTAATATTTATGGGTCAAAAACCTGTGAAAATGAATCTAATCACAGAAATTTGTATAATACAGGAGGTAGTATTAACAGGTGAATCAAGACAATTTACTGACAATTTCACTGATCGAAAATAATTTATCAGAAATAGCAACCTAATATTCGAATTTAAAACCGTCAAATCAGCTTTGTGGGTCTCTTCACTGAGGTCCCAACCATGCCGTATTCAGTCGAGAATAATAAACCCACGTGACAAGGACTTAGCAGCGTTTTTTCTATTGATTTTTCCATCGCCTTTCTCTGAGTGCCGATAAATCTTATTTTTGTAACCCCAGAAAACTTGTAAAACTTGTAGGATGCTTTTGATACTTGGATTTAAAAAAAAACTTATTTGAAATATTCACAGGTTAAGAAAATAATGGCAGCTAAAATCAAATTGTACTTCATTTATACTTACATCTACAAGAAAAACAGTATAAATATGATTGGATTAGGGAAATGAAGATAGTTAAAAATGTTCTAAAAAAATCCCCAAGTTCCAAAATCCATCCCATCCCTGGTTATCAGGGGTTATAAGTATAATCGATTTCGATTCGACACTGACTTTTCCTTTCAATACCGGCAATCGTATGGATTCGGACAACCCGAGAAGTATTTATTACATATACCTCGCCTATGTACTGGAGTGGAACCTGTCCATCGTTTTTGGTGAAAGCCTCCGACAGCTCCCGTTACATAAACAGTAGTTAACGGAGAACGTCATTGATGAGTATTCATCAAAAAAGATGTAGCAACACCAACACATTTTTAACCACACCTCGCTCGAGGTTGTCCTAAGTGTGCATGAAGTGGGAAGGAATTTGTGTCGGTGACATTGAGCACATCTCAGCTATTATTGTACTTTTGAATTCCTCAACCCTCTTTCTTTCTTCCCTCATCGATGAACAAGCCTTAATTTTGAATAACTCGATTTCTTTATAATCATTTTGCTTCTACGCAATATTCATTCACTACTCTAGTACGGCTTGGACGAGTACTATCGCACATTTAACTGAGCTTGTAATTTGTATCAGTGAAGGATTATGAATCGAGATGGTAAATTGTGCCTTGATGTGCAGTGGTTTTTTGCTGCAATCGGAAAACGGACATTATGAAGGTAAGTAGGTTCAAGTAGCTACTTACATAATTTCTATACAAACGTTGTTTGATTCAAGGTGTAGGGTAATTACATATATGCTCTGTCCATTATAGGAAGGTGTTCGAAGCCGCAAAGTGGAGTGAGTGAATCTGAAGTTTGATCAGCTGCCTATGAACTAAATCCCTCTTCAAACTTAGCAAAATTACCGTATTTTGCCATAGAAAAATCAATTTCTGTGCAACAGTTCATGTGCCCCACACTAACAGCAATGCTCACCTTGCTGCTTGCACCTTCCTTCAACGGACAGACTACAGGTATAAGTACCTACGTAAGAATTACTGAAACCAACTTACCTGCAAGCTGGCAAGGGCTGGTGATAGTCCTCTATGCAAATGGGGGCGTACATTGAGCAGAGGAAGAACTTGAGATCGGGGCTGCACTTGATCTCAACGAGCGGCCAGAATTGGTGGACCTCGAGACCAGCCTCCTCCTGGGTGTCGTGATTCAGCTCGTTCGGCATCGAAGTTAGATTGTACCCTGAATCGAAGACAATTAGAGTTAGCCAACATTTCCTACAAAACTATTTTTGAGGTTAGCTATTTGAAACTACTGAATAGCCCAAAACTCAATAGTGCCACAGTAAAGGTATTTAATGAATCACTTAAAGCACGCAATTCTCGTGGTAAATATACACAATTGTAATAGGTATATAAGAAGAAGAAGAAGACTTAAATCATGAAAAAACAACAATTACAATTAAGCCTCAAGATTATGTGAAAGAAAAAAAAACAATAATAATTATTAATAATTACTTATACGTATAATATTGATAGTAAAAGGTAATTGAAAGGTACTGAAAGGTAATATTAAAAGGTAATTAATAATTACTTATATGTATAATATTGATAGTAAAAGGGAAAAATTTCGTCTGAGCTGTTGAGATTTCAAGGTTTTGACATTTTTGGGTACCTAGTTCTTATCAGCTTGCACATGCTGGCGAAAGCAGTTTCCCATTCCCACTTTTCAATTCATTCCTTCTCTATGGCTCCGCCAATAACTTGAACATGCAAACACAAAACCCAAGATGGAGACCAGAATGATTTTCT
Source organism: Leptopterna dolabrata (assembly GCA_954871275.1). NCBI lineage: Eukaryota > Metazoa > Arthropoda > Insecta > Hemiptera > Miridae > Leptopterna > Leptopterna dolabrata. The sequence continues at coordinate 15,691,761 of OX940984.1, read as the reverse complement.
CGTCTCCTACTGTAAAATTTCATTTTATGAACTTACGAGGTATACGAGGTTTTGATATTTTAAAATCTATATATATTATTATAATTATTCTTTAGATTTATAAGGATTATCCTTTAGAGTTACAGCACTCACCGATGCCCCTGCACATGGGGATGGTGATTTCCTCACAGCGCGGGCCGCCTCCCGAAGTGACGAGAACTGGCTGAAGCTCCCCACCGGTAGCTCCGCTGAGGACCACCAGCACCGCCACAACTCTAATCATCCTGCATATCCTGGAACAATCGGTAAAGTCCCATTAGCTATACGTTATAATCATTGCGGACAGTGGTAGACGGCAGGTATACACAATTATACATTTATACCACCAACATGAGTGCGTTGGTGGTATAAATTCATGTAAGTTATCTGCTCGCATCATAATCAGGGTGGCCGCCAGTCAGGGAATTTTATGCATCGAGAAGTCAGGGAATTCCGTAAAAACGGACAAGTTAGGGAATTTCACACACAATCATAGGATAGAGAGTCATAGAACGGCTCACTAGGTTTGAAATTCGGAGAAATCAAATATAAATTTGAATGGAAATATGAATTTGAAGACGAAGATAATGAGATAGTACCTAGTTTTAATCACTACGAGAAAATACCTATTACTTTTAGAGAGATAATTTTGTTCGTCGTTGAACTGCTCTGTGATAATGACATTATGACTTTTGGTTTATTATTCTGTGAATAATAAACCAAAATCGCTCAGCAAAAAATTTTTATAACACCCCCTCAAACTTTTTTCTTTTACGTTTGAAGGTGCGTAGATTCCAAAAATGCAATGTCCGTCCGCCGTATCACGTGTAAAGGCTTCATTTTCGCTCTAAAAAATTCGTTCTTTCGCACGCATGCTCCATTTGGGCCCTAGTTGTGTCCCGAAACTTTTCAGCCCGATCGGAATACACCCAGGGGTGTTATGAGTGAAAATGTGTATAAAAATAGGTACTTTTTGCGTTTTAGCAACATGTTGGTAACATGAGCTTTTGAGGTATCGGTTTCCATGTTTTTTTGGACGAGAAGACCGAATATGAAGTCGATTTTGACCAAAGGGTGGAAAATTGAGGTTGTATCAGATGTTCAGCCCCCAAAATTGATTTTTTATGAGTCAAAAACCTGCGAAATCGTCTGAAATCACCATCAATTTGTAGAATAACACTAGCAAAAGTTTCAACACGTGGATCAATACGATTAAATGGCACTACCAATGATCAACGATAATTTGAAAAAAAAGGGAGCGTACCTACCTAATTTAAGTTTTGGGGGCCAAAATTGGTGGAAACCATCAGAAATAGCTATTTCAATTGTTGCACATGAAAGAAACAATAAATGAACAGCCAACATTTCTGTAGGTATAGGTCCAATAGAATAATAAACCCATGTGACAAGGACTTTGCAGCGTTTTTTTTAATAGTCGTGTTTCTTGTGATTTTGCATTTTTACCAACGCTACATTTGACTGATTTACTAGTCTTGAATTTTTCTTCAAATATTGATACCAAACTGACAAATACTGTGACACATTTTATTATTTGTCATTATATATTAAATAAATTAATAACATTAAAGACTGGTTAAAATTAATATTGTCATTTTTTCATATTCCAAACAGTGAAGTTTGATTTTGCTCAGTGAAATTTCTGGAACAGTCAAGAACGTTGCAAATCCCTGTACAACGGTTCATTATTTTGTACAGAATACCCTTCTTTTACAGATCACAGCTCTCTGTATAGATCACCCGTCTATATAATATTACGTACTAGTCTATACATATTATGTAGATCGCAGACCCTCCGTAGGTTAGTATAACCCCGTACTCGTTACTAGGTACCTACCTAAATCACGAGTTAAATGTTGCTAAAATAATTCTTTCGATGACAAACAGTAACTAAAATGGCGAAAAGAAACGCAAATAATGAATTTTTGAAGGAAAATTGTTGATGTGGAGTGAAATAGATGCCCCTTCTGCGTAGATCACTGTTTTCTGTGGTCAGTACCTACCCTCTGGTCAAGTATAATGAACCATTGTGTAATAACTTGCCCATCAATAATACTTCAAAGTTTGTTCAAGTTTCACAAGTATCTACCAACAAAATCCAGCCCCTTCTTGGTATATGAACCGTTGTGTAATAATTTACCGTTCTGTAATAATTTACCGTTGTGTAATAATTTACCCATCAATAATACTTCAAAGTTTGTTCAAGTTTCACAAGTACCTACCAACAAAATCCAATAGTCCATCACTTGTCAAATGAAATAATATCGCAGAACAGCCAACTCTACTTCATACAGCCATCCTTGATTATTATCAGGTGCTCCCTAGTGATGATATCCCGGCCGGATTTATACCGTTTGATTCACGATCGTGTTGACGAAGCTTTTTGGTGCACACGAACGGCTGGACGTACAGTGCTCCAGGTGGTCTCAAGACAAATTTAGATTGTTTAGCTCAAGACAACTTTAATACCGTAAAAAAAACCATACCCTTCTTTCGAATGTTTTCGAGATACGGCGTTCTGAAAATTTCAACCCCTATTTTGAACCCCTTAGAGATGACTGACAGTAACGCCGAGCTTCGAGGACCAACTAGACCCCGAACGGAACCTATAACCCGAATTTCATCAATTTTTATTCATGGTAACTAAGAAAAGTGGCCCGTACGGCGTACGGCGGACAGACAGAAATATTATTATTGCATTTTCGGATTCTACATACCTTGAAATTAATGTAAACCATCAAATTTTAGGGGGGTTAGAATTTTTTTTTTCATGCTCGATTCCAATGGTTCATTATTGAAAATAATAAACCAAAAAAGTCAGGGAATTTTGAAATCTTGATTTGGCGGCCACCCGCATAATAACAACATGATGGTTCCTTTAACCGGAGTTGAACTAGCTGTACTCGTACTCACAAATACATTCGATGCTTATCTACATTCTTGATAAGAAAAAAATCAACGAGTAACACGAATGCTGTGCTTTGTGTCCCGGAGAATCAAATTCGCGAATCTGAGAGGTTCAGAGCCAGCGACGCTCCGCCTTCAATAACAACTAATGAGACAGGCTGGGAACACAAAGGTATCTCGCTAACTCCGATCCGTTTCAAGGGACATGAAAAGAATACTTAATTCACACCTACCCCTAACACGCCAACTGTATTTCTAGGCCGCGGGCGGTCTGAGAGGACGGTCTTTCAAAGTATTTCCTCAGCAGCATTTCGGAATTCAAAGGGGGGAAAAGAACTATTTTGAATCAGTGACCCGATTCAAGCCCGCCACCTCCACTGGCAGAGACTTTCAGAAAACAAAAGTGGGCACAGGGGAAAAAACCATCATCCATAAACAGTGACAGGAGGCGGAAGGAATGCAAAAGCATAAAGGCCAGCTAGGAATGTGGTGCCTTTTCATTCGACTTCCACGTACACACGGTACGGGGGATTTTTTGTAGGTACTTTTTTTTTCTTTCTCAAACACCGTGCAACTTTCCAGCTTCAGGCTTGCCAACCATCTTCTTTTGTTTGAATAAAAAGAACATTTAATTAGGTAGTCGGGAGACTGAGATGAAGTGCGAACAGACTAACGCTCACCCCGGTTGAAATTTCACCCGGTTCCTATCCTCTTTCTTTTTTTTTCAACCCTCCCGAAAAAGCGGCCTTTTCAGTGGGAAAAGCATTAACGAATGAAGCGGCGGAGGCAAATAAAAGCGAGTGACTCAGGTTTTTCACTACCTACACTATCGCTTTCAAGAGGTCCGCGTATTTTTCTCAGTTTGCTAGTGGTGGAGGCACGTGGATATTAGAGGGGGCAGCTAATCTCAGTAAAGTACGAAGGGAAAAATTCGATAGGTACCGAGTATGTTGCCCGGAATCACTGGAAGTTGGAGCAGGGAAATGATTGAGACGAGCAAAACGATGTCCTCTTCAATGGGGTATGCGCATGGGTCACAAAAGCGGTTTATATTATTTTTTAATACAAATAGATTCCATGTGATGAATTTAAAATTCTCATCACGGTGGCGTGGAAGGTGAGTGAGTGAATTTAGGTAAAGGAGAGAAAAGAAGGAAAAGTCGCAGGCGGCTGTAGTCAACCGAACATCTACGACTTTGGAGGAGAGAGAGGTGGATGAGGGAATTTTACCTAGGCGGCTGTAGTCAACCGTTCATCTAGGTAAAGGAGAGGAAAGGAGAGGTCCCTTGTCTAGGCGGCTGTATTCAACCGATCATCTAGACAAGGAGGAGGAGAGAGGAGGTGAAATTCTCAGGCGGCTGTAGTCAACCGATCATCTGAGAGGGAAGGTAAGAGAGAGAAGAGAGAGCTGGTTAGAGGAAGTGTCGAATGAAGCTTGAGCGCCAGGATCCGGGGTTTTATAGTACTTGGGGGCCTCTCCCTCCAGCTCCTTGCAGGGAGCTGGTAGTGGGGCCCCAGGTTGAGTAACCCTGGGTTCTGTCGCCTGTCCCCACTCATATCTTTATTTACGGAGCTTTAGTTTGGCGTTTGGATATTGGTGAGAACTTAATATGATAGGAGTGTTCCCGGGAGGGACTCACGACAGAGGTCCCCCCAGTTTGAACCAATATTGGTGCTGAAGGCGCAAGATGACAGGAGCTGAGGGCTACGGCAAACAAGAGGTGGTCGCTGAAGGCGCAAGGTGACAGGAGCTGAGGGCTACGGCAAACAAGAGGTGGAGCTGAGGGCGCAAGGTGACAGGGGCTGAGGGCCGAGGCAAACAAGGGTTGAGCTGAAGGCGGTTCTTAAATCTAGGAGTAATATGGTACAGGCAGCATAGGCGGTATTTACATGGTACAGTAAGCATAGTAGTAGTGACATAGGAGAAGAAACGTAGGTAGATTATAAGTAGGAATAGAAAATAAGTAGGATGAGTTGATGAATATGTACAAGGCTGGCATGACAAGGGCGGTGAGAGTATTTACAGGATGATGGGAGTATTGGTCAGGATTCATAAACATTTGGCATTTACGAAAGTGATCGGTAAGGGCGAGATGAGGAGGATTGACAATATTTACAGGACGTACAACAGTTACAATATTTACAAGATTTACAATGTTTACAATATTTGCAATATTTACAATATTTACAATATCCGTGCAAATGTGGGGGACAAATTGGAACGGGGTGTTGGAAAACCGCCGATTCCTGGGTGTGTGTTGGGTGTGGTGAGTGACAGTGAGTGTGTGAGTGAAGTGTGCGGGGGGTGGGGGGGGCATGAGTTCCGCGAGGCGGAACTCGCGAAGGATGGAGGACATTAACGGGTCCGTGGGGGAGTAGGGAGGGTGTACCCCCGTGGCTTGGGCCGTGCGAAACTCGCGTAGGATTTTCCACTGGGGGTACTTCCATCGCCGGGGCCGGGGAGGTAGTCCGGAGATCCGTGGCGGGACGAACGGAAGCGGTGATGTCGGCCCGGGCGAAGGGGGTAGGGGGGAGAGCGGTTCCGGGACGAAAGCGTCCCGGAGAATCGCCGCCATTTCCGGATCCGAATCGAAATCCGGAAACGGCGACGGAGGTGACGGGTGCATCGGGAAGAGGTGCGACATTGCGAACGGACGGCGGGAGACTGATAGTGTTAGGGGGTTGGGTTAGCACAGGTGCGGGTTTACACCTGGCTAACGGGACTGTATGTGGTTTGCCGTCAATTAACAGGGTTGCGGTGGTGTGTGTTGTGCGGATGACTTGAAAGGGCCCGGCATAAAGTGGTTGGAAAGTTTTATGGATGCCGGGCTCTTTCAGGTACATGTGTGTGGTGGTGAAAAAGCGTTTGGGATAAGTGGTGTCGTTTGTCGGTGTTGTTGAGTGTAGCGGTTCCCTGTTAATTGACGGTGTGTGATTTGGGGTGAAAATGTCGGCTGGTAGACGTAGTGGGTCTTTAAAGGCATTTTGTGCGGGGCTGGTTTGGTCTGAAGGACGGGCTGATGTGCGTAGGCTGAGTAAAATGTAGGGAAGGGATTTTGTCCAGGAAGGGGAATTGGTTGATGTAGAAATGGCCTGTTTGAGGACCGAGTGCCACCGCTCTATTTTCCCGTTGGATTGGGGATGGTACGGGGTAGTGTGGATTTTTTGGATGCCGAGGGAACGTAGTAAATCGGAAAAGTGGGCGGATTCGAACTGCCTCCCTTGATCGACCGTGATTGTTCGCGGACAACCGTAACGGCTAACCCATTGAGTGAGGAAAGCCGTCGCGACGGCGTCCGCGGTGATGTGGGCGAGCGGGATGCACTCTACCCAGTTGGTGGCACGGTCGATCATCGTGAGGCAGTATTTCTTCCCCTCGGACGGGGGAAGGGGGCCCACTATGTCCAGATGTACATGTTCCCACGGGAGGGAGTCGGGAATGGTTTGAGGGGGGACATGGGGGTGGGCCGAGACCTTAAACCGCTGGCACTTCTGGCACCCCAGAACCCAGTTACGAATATCTGTGTTCATGTGGGGCCAGAAGTACCGCGTCTTGATAAGGTCCCGGCTAGCCCGAATGCCAGGATGGTGGAGGGAATGGTAATGGAGGAACAACTGCCGCCTCTGTTCCGGTGGGACGTAAGGGCGCGGTGAGTCGGCCGTTACGTCGCACCAGAGGTTGAGGGGCGGCAGTTGTTCCAACTTGGAGGCGGAAATGAGGTTGGAGAGGGCTGGATCAGTGGAAGGGTTTTGGTTGTTTTTGAGGGATTGGGGGGAGGGGAACGGCAGTAACTCCGCCACCGGCGCGGGGGTAGGGGTGGGCCGTGAGAGCGCGTCCGCCACGCAGTTGTCAGCCCCCGGCAAGTATCGGATATCGGACGTAAATTGTCCGATAAACTCGAGTTGCCGGAGGCGACGCGGGGAGGCGGATTTGCGGTTTTGTAGGAGGGCGTGGGTCAGGGGCTTGTGATCGGTGACGACAGAGAACTGCCTGCCCTCCACGAAGTCACGAAAGTGCTTGATGGCTTCGTGGATGGCGAGGAGTTCTCTGTCGAACGTGGAGTAATTTTTCTGGGTGGGGGACAATGTTTTAGAAAAGAAGCCTAGGGGTTGGGGGGTGGCGCCGGTGTGCTGATGGAGCACTGCCCCGATGGCCCAGTCGGACACATCGGTAGTGATGGACAGGGGGGCATGGGGATCGGGATGGGCCAATAGAGCGGCGTCTACTAGGTCCTGTTTGCAAATTTTGAAGGAGGAGATGAGTTGGGGGGTCCAGGTGATGGGACGGTTGTCATTTTTTTTGGAGGGTTGGGGGGGTGGCGTGTCCCACGACACATGAGGTGGGAAGGTGGGAAGGAAGAAGGTTGAGTGAACGTCGGGTTCACCACTGTGATGAATTTAAAATTCTCATCACGGTGGCGTGGAAGGTGAGTGAGTGAATTTAGGTAAAGGAGAGAAAAGAAGGAAAAGTCGCAGGCGGCTGTAGTCAACCGAACATCTACGACTTTGGAGGAGAGAGAGGTGGATGAGGGAATTTTACCTAGGCGGCTGTAGTCAACCGTTCATCTAGGTAAAGGAGAGGAAAGGAGAGGTCCCTTGTCTAGGTGGCTGTATTCAACCGATCATCTAGACAAGGAGGAGGAGAGAGGAGGTGAAATTCTCAGGCGGCTGTAGTCAACCGATCATCTGAGAGGGAAGGTAAGAGAGAGAAGAGAGAGCTGGTTAGAGGAAGTGTCGAATGAAGCTTGAGCGCCAGGATCCGGGGTTTTATAGTACTTGGGGGCCTCTCCCTCCAGCTCCTTGCAGGGAGCTGGTAGTGGGGCCCCAGGTTGAGTAACCCTGGGTTCTGTCGCCTGTCCCCACTCATATCTTTATTTACGGAGCTTTAGTTTGGCGTTTGGATATTGGTGAGAACTTAATATGATAGGAGTGTTCCCGGGAGGGACTCACGACATTCCATTTTGTGAAATTTGACATCAACCGCACTGTCCTACGAAAAGTAGTTATTTTTCTACGATTTTTCAGTGTCCAGAGGGATGCAATCTTTGAAAAATCACAGAAAAAGGGGTGCGATCTTTGAAAAATCACAGAAAAAGAACTACTTATCGCAGGATAGTGCGGATGGCGTCAAAATTCTTCGGATGGAATCTACTTTCATTTAAAAAAATAAAATAAATACGTGCTTACAGTACCAACCAATATTATCACTAGTGATGCCTACACTTCAGAAGAAAGAAGTTCCTCCTGATCCCAGCTTTCAACGTTAGATTTGTTTTCAGTATGCTTACTGTACGATTTAAATCTGCGTATGAATGTTGGAAAAAACCGTGGAGTTCTCGCTCTAGGGGTTTTACTCGAAAATGATCTTGGCACACATTTATTTTACCTATAATTTTCTCATGCTAGATGTAATGAAGGCGCTCCCATGCTTTCTAGAGACCATGGTTTTTACTTTAAACTTAGACGCTTGAACAATCAAAACTACAAAAATTATTGTAGAAGACTTCGGGTTTAATTTACAACGAGCACGAGACAGCCTATACCTACATATCATATAGAATCTTAAGTTTGCTATTATTCGTGTTGCAAATAAGCAGCATTCAATTCGGTCCATCGATTGACCACTGGACCACACGCTAGCTCATTCGATGTATCCTCATGAAAACATATGTAAATAGCGATGCCCAATACTGTGAGGTAGAACAGAGGACATTCAAATAAGCCGATCCAAGGACTTCCCAGGAAATATAATCGGAATAGGGTTCCGTACATCGAATGAAATAAATCGTAGAGTTTCTGCGGTATCAAGGAAGAAAAATAAATGTCAGTGAGATGCGAGCACCGGAATTTATTTCAGGTCTGAACGAATAGGAATAGTTTTATGAAATACTGCAGAATATGACAAGGTGAAATACGAAATGGGAAATAGAATTCTACGTACAGACAGTAGGTAAGAATGATGTACGACTTCCCATGAATACTAGCGAAAATTCAATTTGTGATATAACTCTAGAGAACATTTTGAGGGCTATAATTTATGCTTATATTCTTCTTGTGTACCTATACCTTGAAAACCATGTAAATCGATTTTTCAAAATTACTTTACCGATAATTATCACAAAAACACTGGTTTAGGTACCTACATGGTTTTCGGAGAAAGATTTCACATTCATCTATATACAATCGAAAGACCATTGTTTAGGCAAGAAACATTACTTAGTTGTCATAAGCCATCATCAGGTTATCTGTATAGATATAACGGACTATCCGAGTATTTCTAATACAATAATGATGTGGGTAACATAATCTGTTGGCAGCCTCGAATTTCGTCCAGTTCACCTTCACTCGTGTTGTTCCATTAGAAAAAAAAAGAAAAAAGAATAAGCTATAATACTTAGGTACTGGAAACACTATAATTTATTGCAATATTCTAAATTAGGAATAAATATAGCTGGTATAAAACAATAATTCAGGAAATCTCAATAACATTAGCATTAGGTAGGTACATACATATTATGACCTACTCAGATTTTGATACGTAGGTACCCTGGTAATTGGTAACTTACTTTTGTAAGACTTAGTATCTTCACATATTGTCGCATTTAACAGCCTTCAGTTGCTTGAATAATTATTGTTTGCTTATTATATTTAAAAATGTCATCACTAGGTTTCTAGGTAGGAACAGTTATGACCCTTCATTTAAGTAGGTACGTACTCAGCTATCTCGCGCTAAGTAGGTAGGTAGATACTAACAACTCAGATTTTGATAAGTAGGTACCCTGGTAGCTGGTAACATGCTTTTGTAACACTATGTAAGCATCGTATATAACAGCCTTCACTTGACTGAATAATTATTGTTTGCTTATTATATTTAAAAATGTCACTATTAGGTTTCTAGGTAGACACAATTATGACCTTTCATTTTAGTAGGTAGGTACTTACCTATCTCGTAGCAGCGTTCAAAATTAGGGGTATGATCCGAAGGTGCCTAATTACACGATTTATTGATTTTACCGGATTGCGTCTCAATTACTCACTAATCGGGTAGAAATAGCCGAATTGGCAGCACATCGTAAGTGAAGCAACGTACGTAGGGACGTAAGTACAACAAAAGTCAAGTTACCTACCTACGGCGCACGTAAGTTCTCTTTTATAGGCGTACGCAGTTTTCCTTCTCCGTGGATATCCTTGCCTTTTACCTACCTACGTTCTAAAGTGGGAAACCTTCCCAGTGGAATTCAAAAACTTGTTTGTTATTTGACAAACCCAGAAAGTATTACTTAAGTATGATGAAACACAAAAACCAAGTTCTAGAAGTTTCAGATGCGGTTTAGTTTAGGGAAATTTGAAGATAGAGGCCCGGAAAACATAAATGATGTATTCCAGTTATCAACGACGTTCAGTTATCCTTCTTAGGTTTACGAATTGCGAATTCTTCCTCCGTATTACATACATATCCAAACTGGTAAGTGGTAACTGTATTAACTGTTAGATATCAAAACGTAAATATTTCTTCCACGTTAATAATACGTCCAACATACATTTACTAATACATGTCAATAGTCACCAGTGACAATTGCTACCATCTAAAAATGCGCGACAATCGCCACTAGTCCGTACCGGGCAGTGAATTCACGTCGTAATATATTGGTTTATTAGTTTCAATAATGAAACTTTGGAATCGAGCATGGAAAAAAAAATCCCCCCCCCCCCACCCCCACCATCAAAATTTGCTAGTTCAGGTTTCAAGGTACGTTGAATCCGAAAATGCAATAAAAACATTTCTGTCTGTCCGCCATACAGCGTACTTCGCACTTTTCTTAGTTACCATGAACCAAATTAATGAAATTTGGTTTGTAGGTACCGTTTGGGGCCTAGTTGGTCCGCGAAGCTCGGCGCTACTGTCTCTCTCTAAGGGGTGAAAAATAAGGGTTAAATGTTCAGAACGCCGTAGCTCGAAAACTTTCGATAGAAGGGTATGGTTTTTTACGTTTTTAAATTGACCTTGAACTAAAGAATTTTTTGAGACCACCCGGAGCATTGTACGATCAGCCGTTTGTTTGCGCCGAAAACCTTCGCCAACATGATCGTAAATCAAACGGTATAAATCCGGCCCAGATATCATCGCTAGGGAGCACCTGATTGGGGAGCACGAGTTGGTTGTTCTGTGATATTATTCCATTTGAGAAATGATGGCTCTTTTGGATTTTGTTGATAGATACTTTTGCAACTTGAGCAAACGTTCAAGCATTATTGGGTAAATTATTACACAACGGCAAACTATTACACAACAGTTTATTATACTATCTACACAACGGTTTATTATTTACCTTATGCTTCATGAATAACTTCAAATAATTAATGATTGAATTAGTGAATCCCGCCCATTTGTATGAAACTGTAATTCCCGGGCCGTCTCCAGTACTCGATTTAGGGCTTTCCTGGGGGGAGCCCGAGGGTAGGTATTGACCACAGTGATCTACGCAGAACGGGCATCTATACAGGGAAATAATAAACTGCTGTGTGATAATTTGCAGCTTTTTTGCGTTATTTTTCTCTCCGAATAGACAAGGGTCTGGAAATAGGAAAAAAAATCCTATATCGGTCCTTACAGGTAAAAATATAGATTAGTGGATGATTAGTGATTAGTGATTAGTGGGGGGGGGGGGGTTAGATCACGCGGTGTGTAGCTGAATGCACCAGACTGGTAGCGATTGTCACTGGTGACGATTTACAGGACACCATAAATTTTCAGTATCATGCGCGAAATCACGTACAAGGACTCCAAAAACCCACGAGTTAGTGTGCCATGCAGTCACGGAAGATGGAATTTGACTTTCAAAAATACATTTCGATCTTGGGATAGAAATGAACGACTGTAGGAATACGTGGAAGGAAACCACTTCCCCGTGTTACCAATCACGTTCTTAGGCACCAGACGGGTTGTTTACTCGGTCCAACACGCTCCATTAATAAACACAAAGGGAAGGGAATATGCGGGAGGGCTGGTCGAGTTGGTTTTTTTTTCCCAGAAGGAAATCTATGGATTGCTGGTTTTTATTTTAACTTTATTAGTGTCCTTGGTAAAAAATACGGTCAGCGTACGAAACTGTAAAGTAGAAAACTGAAGCTTGTGGTGGGTGTATGGTTGGTGCGGAGTGAAGTTGTAAATATCCATTGGCCCCGCCATCTGTGCCCCGTCTATGTTTAGGATTGGGAGGGCTCGAATGGGGAAATTCATTTGTCGAACCGCAGGTTTCAGTTTTCATTGCCGAGATGCACACATAAGAGTAGGTGGGAGATAGCAGTTTTGACGTTTTACTTTTCCCAAGCCCTTAGATCGTCCCAAAAAAAAAAAAACGGATGGCGTTGTATCGGGCTATATCCTCTACCTTGCATTAAAAAAAAGGAAGTCCAAAAGCGACACATTTCTTAGTTTTTAGAAAACACTGAAGAAGATAAGCTACTCATTGCAATAAGCCCAAAATGGTTAGTACATGAAGTATTTAAAACTTGTTCGTCAAAACTCCGTTTTAGAGCATTCTGACTCAATCCCTAGGTTAAAAAATTTTTTACGGCGCCACTGGCCATATTATAGGTCATAATCACTAAGATATGTATGGACTGTTGTCGGAAAGGTGTATTAGTACGTTAATTCGAAAACATGCGACGATTGTAACTTTTGATACAGGAAAACTTATTTTAAATAGGTACATAATTTTTTGCCGAAGAAATTAGTAATGAAAATAATATTATCGTCTAAACAATAGATACTATAATTATGTTACCTACAATGCTAGGTAAAGTATGAAATGAGATTTATTTCATACACTGCCTGGCCCTTTTATTTCATACATTGCCCAGGCATTGTATATTGTATGCAATGCCTTATTTCACACGTTGCCGGTAACAGACGTTATTATTCGCGATCACATCGATACTTGAATATTTTTGTTTTCTGTGACGTTTCTAAGCATCTCAACACACATAACCACAAATCTGACTAATTTTTTGATCTACCGTGATCTACCGTGTGACTAACTTGACAGCAACCTAACTATAACATGAAACTAAGTTAACTTCGTTAGTGTAGCGAATGGCTCCTGCTGATTTTATTTGAAGTCTGTTTGTGAAACCAGTGACTGCCGCCAAAACGTTTCGTTTTCAGGAAGAACCACATTGTAATTTATTCACCATGGATTTGTACGGAGATACTAACGCTGGAAACTTATTGTCGCTAGGTGAGCAAAAGAGCAGCAGTGGTAATGACGGAGAACACCCTGTTGACCAGTTTGATCTTCCCCAAGACAGTGGAATAATGGTAGGTGGAATTGTTTGTTAGCTCGCCTAATAATACGAATTATGCATCCCAACATTGAGGGCATCCAGGCTTAGTTTTGATCAACAGAAAAATGCAGGAAATGATGGCTGACTAGCGTACCTACTAGAATAGTAAATACATTTTTTGTATGTACTCAATGCAACGAACAATATGGAGACCTCAATAGTATCTTTCAACCATATCAAACAACCACCTACTCCTTACCCTCACAGTTCAGCTCGTATTGCTAATTACTATTCCCCCTTATAAAACATCTTTAGAGCCAACCACAAAAACAGCAATAATTTACGACGGTTCTTTGTTTAAACCTCAATGATCGTTCACTCCTCCAACCTATTCACCTTAAATATTATTGAGAAGGTCAATAGGAAAATTCCCAGCATATATAATATAAGCCCTAGTCAGAGGAGGTTGGTTTATCGCTTGCAGTGAGATCGCCAGAACCATCAGTATGCAGGCAAAATTAACTCATTCCCACAACGAAGAAACATATAGCATTTTTCATATTACGTGCTTCGTGCTCCTTAGCTTGCCTGTTCTACCTCAGCCTGCTGTCCGTCAAAAAAACGTTAATACAAGCCATGGTCTCTGAATCTAAATGAAGTACTAATGCATGCAGAGACCTAGGCTACTGTCCAAATGAGACAAAGGTAGACCTCTCGGATCATAGGAATCGGACATGCTGTCTACGTAGCTTACAATCGAGCTACAAGCAAACTTTTTGGACCCATCGCAATAGCGTATTTTCTCCAAAAATCAGCTAAATCGACGATAAACGTCCGAACTCTTCGTACCCATGATATTTTAACTACCTACCTATTAATAATTGTACCACTGAACAAACTTATTTAGCAATTAAATACCGAAGTCAGAAAACTCGTCCCACGGGTGCTAACGGGTGTCGGTTGGAGTGTTTAAACGGTAGGTCCCGACTTTCTCCTGCACGCCTCCGGCCTCGGAGTCGGGGCCAGTTTCTTTCGTTCGGAACATAAATCATAAAGTTAATACATCATCTGCGTAATTGACTCTAACAAGAACCACACGAGGTGCAGCATTTGAATAACAGTCCTCGGCTGCGGAGGCTGGGCGACCCTTTTTTATGGGCTGTAGGATTTGGGAAGTGTTTTTACTCGATATTCATTTCTATTATGAGGATTTTTCGAATCACTATTGAAAAATTGACTCATTCACTCGTATATTTTTCAAGAAAACCGCCGAACCTATAAACAAAATTGAGCTAATCAATCGGCTACCTGGTTTGGCCCGGAAACGTGGGAGGTATATTGATAAACTGAGAAGTTTGTCTCAAAACGTATTAATAACTATTTTATGCGTCAAATCAGGAAAAAACGATCCCTAGGCTCTCAATCTTCATGCACAGTCAAACATGGAACAGTTCAGAAAGCATACAAATACGAGTATAAATTATGGATCAAAAATTGGAAGAGAAGGGTATGGTACATGAGTATGTAGCGTAATCCTCTGAAAATTCCATTAATTCTATTCATTAGAGATAAAGTGTATCGAAACATACTTTGAAATAACAGAAGTACCAGTAGGTAACACGCGGATGGTTGAAAAGCACTAGCTCTGCCAGTGGTAAAAACTAGTTTTCACTAACTGGCTATCCTAACAAAGTTTTCAAATAGCAAAACGTGTTAAAAAGGCCTCGTGTAAATCTCAGAAGATCTTTGATGGACGCATAGCAGTAGCTAATAGTGAACACGCAACCACCACGTACGTGGGACGTAATAGTGGAGGTAGGACGACAGAACCAGAATTAGCAAAGTGCACAGCCCAGAATTTAATTAACAATTCTCGAGGCAGTTCACAACTACCCTCAGCATTCTGGGCAAATCCTACCAAGGGTGGAACAGCATTAGCAGATTGTGCACGTGAACAAGTGAAACATGAACGATGTACTTATAATCTGGTTAAATTGATTCAAAGATATTTGTGACTAAGTGCTGCAACAGCGCAATGTTTCTCAGTCAATTTCGAAGATCGGACCAAACTGCCTTGTACATGTGTGTATTCAGATTCACCGTAACCTGTTGTTGCTTGTTGTGATATGGGAGTAAAACATAAAAAGGCCAGAGCAGATTAACCTCATCTAGAAAAGTATAGCGGAAAATAAAAAAACCGTCTCTATCATTTAAACTGTATTTTTGTACTATTACTAATATTATTAGTATTGTAATATTAGTATTAAAAATACTATTATAGTAATTAAGTAGTAATACTCATGGAGTAGCTCCACAAACTGAAGGACGGAAACGATGTCTGAGAGGATTTAGCCAAATTCTTCGACGCTGTAGAGGAACTAAATTGTGTCTAAAAGTAACGAAAGCTTTGGAAGTGCCATAGAATCTAGAGAATTTGAAATCCTAAAAATATAGTTTACCGATGAAATAAGAGCAAACAACTAACTGAATTTGATGAATGCACATGCCAATGTTCACCAGTCCAAACATCATGATAAACAAATATATTTACCGTTTAAGTGCAACATCTGCAAGAGAAGAGGACACAAGGCCAACCAACAAGGCCAATCAGAAGAAAATGTGGGTTGTACACACCGAAAACCGACGATCTCTCCACTCGTCGAACTTCAACAGTGAATTCGAACAAGGTATTACCTAGTAGTTATTCAAATAATTCGTAAACTGGTAGATGGAATAGGGATTCGAGAGTGAATGGAAGCCATTCCGTGGAATCCACGACTGAGATGTTCAAGGGATAGACAACGAGTGAAACCAGTAGCGGTTGGTGAAGCACCACAAAGCTTCCCGCTGTATTGAGCTCATTGCATACAATACTGGAGATGAGGCCTCTTGTTCTTATAAGTTCAACCTTAAGTGGCTTTCACGAAACATCAACGAGAACGAGCTAATGGAAAACCCCTTGTGCTTTAATAAAGAAGAAAACGCCTTAGGTGAAGAAGGTATCTGCGACAAAGGGCTTATTTAGTCGGAACAGCGATACCTATCAGCTTTTTCAGCCAGAAACTTGATATGCTTCATTTTTGTAAAGTGGATCGCATTTTAAAATGAGCGTCATTTTATTGATCAATGTATTTATATTTTTCTTTCTTTGTTTCTATGTGTATGCACGATGCACAACTACGCAGAATGTCCATAGCTAGGGAGGGACGCGAATGCCTGCGTGATTTTAGTGACATTTGTAAAACCTTATTGTTAGTGACATGTAGACTATCAAAATTACTATCGTACTCGTCGCCCCAAATATTTTACTGAACCGTAGATCAGTATACAATAAACATACATGCATAGGTCGCAGATCATTATGGAGATTTTTTTAAATTGTTATTGAGCCAACTTCTCAACACGATAAAATGTTTTTCTGGTCATATAAAAACACAGGTCAGTGTTACTTCGGTTTCATATTTTGATCGAATAGTTCCAAGTTATGTTCGCGTTGCAATTATTATTACCCAGATGAATTTCCATTATGGATTATTTCGGGTTCAGTTTCAGAACCTATATGCATAGTTTGCTATAGAGATGTTAATTGTTGTTATGCTATTTTTCCAGGTCGCTACCTTGTCCAATGAATTAGTTATGTTGTTGAACTGGTCCTTGGATAGGCCATGGAAAATCGAGAAAATTAGACGATAACCATCCTTCCACTCATGCGTTCCAGTAACCAGGAAATATGTCAAATCCTGAAGTTTGACGTGTTTTCAAATCAGCGATTTTGACTTTTTTCGGATCCTTATGACTTTTTTTCGATTTTTTTCCCTTTGACTCATTTTCTTGATTCGCTTTTGAAACGTCCACTTCACACGAGAGATTAGTTGAAATTTGGATGGTAGGCAGATGCGGGCTGGTGCCGCACCAAATTCGTACCGGTGCATAAAATGTGAATAGCATATTATTATATTCGTCGATTATGACAATCTGCATCCAACATCCTGCCTTACTGGGCGCATCCTTGCGGGCTGCGCAGTGGGCTGATGACCCCCTGGCAAACTGCATTATCGCTGCAACGGTCCAGCATCGCCGCTGGAGGGATAAATCTCTCCAAATGGGATTAGCCTCTCGAAAGCCATTACAAACGGAATAATAACCATTTCCTACAACGGGCGGACGGAGGGGGGCGCCGAGGGATTAATTCGCCCAGTTTAATATTTCGCCCGTAACCGCGTTGAGGGAAATCACAGTATAATTTTGACCTTTTGTTGAGCGCGCGTGGTCCACGCAGATTGCAAATATATTCTTTCTACCAGAGCGAGAAAAGATTCCAGTCACGCAGCCTGACCATATGAGCGAATGTTCGAAGTAACGTAACTTGAACTGATTTTCCATGGGGTTTTCCACAGTTTGAAAAGTTTTGCTCCCACACATTTTTGGAAAAGTTTCGCTCCCACACATTTTTGTTGTTCGAAATTGCTAATGAATCCATCCCTATTTGGGGATATTTAATCTGTTATAGTGGCTCACACCATTCCTCACATTCATTTACCTAATTTGTGTGAAGGGGGTTTATTTCAGAGAAGTTGAAAAAAATGATCAAAAATGGACCTAGGTACTCAGCTCTTGGTCTACATCCAGCCCATTCTCATGTTGGTGTGTTTTAACAGAGTCGTGACAGCAGGGTCAAGCAGTTCTATGGCAGAACAAAACTGCTACAAACCGAGAGCTAGCTACACAAACTGAGAGAAATTGATTTGAAGCCAACCGCATCTCTGCCGCCACTCAAAGCCGTATCAATCGAATATAGAACAAGACGGCAATGCCAATCAGATCAGAGTATCACCCGTGAGTGTGCCCTTGTCTGAGGCTAAGTGTTGATTGAGGGAGTCTTTGATTAGATCGTTCCGGCTCCACGGGTTTACATTTGGGAACGGATCAGAACACTTGAAGCTGATCCCGTGTAAATCCATCGTCCTCTTCCAAACTCGAGTTCGTTACTGAGGATTGGACGGAGCCCTCGAGTTTATCGAGCCCGCTTTTATCTGTCTCTGGGCCGGATTCGCGGATGGGTTTACGGACTGAATGGCGGACCTCTGAAATGAGGGTTGTGGGAAGCTCGTTCCACGCATGATGTTCCCAGGTCCCAGACCCGAGGAAAACAAAAAATGTTCCTGTTAGGCAGCTTGACCATATTTATGAGCGAAAAACTGATGTTGGTTTAGCGATTTTGACCCCGAAATACTCTGTTAACCCATTTCGCTTTCGGGTCTACAAAGCGAGCGACAATTCTTGTAAACTGTTTTGGAATGAAAAACATTATTGGCCTCCAAAATCAAAATTCCACTCGCACTTTGCGTTTCAGGTCTTTCTGAACGAATCTGATTACGCGTCGGTAAATCTTTGTAACATGCAAAACTAGCAGAAAGAATGGTCATAATC
Source organism: Leptopterna dolabrata (assembly GCA_954871275.1). Classification (NCBI taxonomy): domain Eukaryota; kingdom Metazoa; phylum Arthropoda; class Insecta; order Hemiptera; family Miridae; genus Leptopterna; species Leptopterna dolabrata. The sequence continues at coordinate 15,673,101 of OX940984.1, read as the reverse complement.
AGGTATCATTTGAAGGGTATGTATGGAGAGGGGCCCTAGGTGGTCACCATGGTTTTCATCAGAATCGGACAGTACTTTCACCTGTCGCATGCACACACGTAAGGTCCAAGACCAAACCATAACAACCAACTTAATAAGAGGTAGCTAAGCGCAAACGCGGGCGCATCGCTCATAAGTAGTACTCCGGAATGAAATCCAGATTTCAGACAGTTACCGTTTGGTGGCTGTGCAAATGCTCTGGCCGCGCCTCTTCTCCCGACGGCAGTTGGACTCCGTTACTTAGCTCAAAGCCTCGTCGGCAGTCGGTTTCTTCTGTGATTTCACGGTGAATTGCTCTCAATGGGAGCAAGTGCTACCCTGAAGAATCAGGCGGCCGGGGCGGAGGGGCCTTGAGAAGATCACCAGATTGACAGGCTGTGGCAGAAGCGGCTCGCGACAAAGGCTCCACAGCTCCACGTCTTTGACCGGAATCATTTCACGTAAATTGCTCCACAATGGCCGATTTTTTCTTTTTCCGTACACAACGAGCGTTATATCGAGAAAGGCAATTTTCTTATGGCGGCATCCCATGAAAGAACATCTGTGGCTTACCGTCGCGTGGTGGTAAAAAACTGGGATTTCTTCCCCAAAAGATACCTGATTTTGAGTTTATCTGTATACAAACCCTATAAGCCTTGGGGTTGCAACCTTATTGTCGGATGGGTTTCCAATTGACCAAACATTTTGTCGCTTCGCTCTCTTGTTCACATTTTGGCTTTTTTAGTACACTTTAGTCCCTATTTTCCATGCTCGATCGAGTGAACTCTACTAGCTCCTAACGCTTATTGGCTGAAATTGCCGACAAAGGTATCCATTTTTTTCCCCAAGGATCCAACTCGCATGTTTTGCCTTTGAAACCCTCGATCTAACAAACAAGCTCTAGGATTGAAGCGATGTCTAGAAATAAGACGCACAGCCTGAGATTCACACGGGAATCTAACTAGTATTAGTAATAAGTATTAGCCTACTCCAACAAGTTCTTTGATCTTGCGGTTCATTATTTTGGTTCTACCACTGTATAGTACTCGCGCGTAACCATGATGACAGCCCCTCCAGGTCCATTCAACGACCCGTACACAGCTGCATTTAAGCTGTATCAACACTATCAACGTCAAACTTCGCAGGCTATAATTAAAATACCAAATATTTGTGTCCGAAAAAAGGAAGACATGTGGACTGTACGAGGCACGGTATGGTAAACGACAAACGGTAGAGAAAACATCCCGTGGAGTAATGCATGCATTATACCCTTATGATGGTATATGGATCACTCTCACTGCAGATCGTCTGGAAGTATACATGACTATGATAATTCATTGCGCAACTGAATTACCTAATTTCGTGACTAGTGACGCGATACGAACAGCTCAAGTACACGTTCGACCACCTATATTGTAGTAGGTGAAGTTATCATAATAACAATGCCCCAAGAATATTCTGAGTAAATTGACAGATTGATCTAAGATTAGGTTGCTATGTACCTATTATTTCTTATATATAACTATGCCGTATGGCTGCTTCAAAAGTTGAGAATATGGGCAGCGGGCACAAGATTTGCAGAGCCCCCCCCCTCCCCACCCCCGCCCATTCCTATGAAAATAAATTTCGAAATTCCGGCGACGTAGTGTACAACTAGACTGAATTCTGCGTCCAAAAAAAAAATCAATCAGTTGAGAATTAAGCCCTAGGCAGGGCACAAGATATTGTCAAAAACCACGTTTTTTCAGCGTTCTAGAAGTAAATTTCGTAATTCCGGCGACGCAAGGCACAACTAGACGATTTTCTGCATCGAAAAAAAAAAAAACAACCACGCAAATCGGTTGAGAATTGCGTACCGGGCAGCGCACACAAGATTCTGTCCCACACATACACCTATGGTTTTTTTCCATGGATTTGGATTCAGGATGGTCTGAACCGAATTTGAACGTGGTTCTTTTCATTCTCGGTTGAGTGTTTGTCCTCTTATGACCAGATCAAATACTCAGGGACGTCTCTTACTACTGAAGGACGTCCTAAAAATAAGTCCAGAGCTACAGGAACTTTTCCTATTTAGCTGGTCTAATGTAATTCATGAATGATCTATGAAGACTCAGTCCGCAATTGAGTTGCTAATATTGCAAACCATTGTGTAGGTAGGTACCTACTTCACTCCAACGTAAATCATAATTTTTTGTTTTAATATGTAACAACCAAGTAAAATAAATGTAAAAAGTTTTTCATTATTTTTTAGTTATAGCTCAAGCTATTTTATGTAGGATTAGGAGCTGGATGAGGAAGGATACAGGAGCGAAGCAAACTACAAGAAGTGTGATTGCGTATTGTTCAACTAGATTAAGGTTTTGAAAAACATTGCGACGTTATTCGAAGTCCCATTACGATGTATATCCGTGAAATAGCGCAGAGGGAATATCTCTTCTAGACCCGTCTGGAACAATGAACAAAGGAACATGTTCCGTGACCCCACGATCGGATTCCTCGCCTACGTAAAAATCGAAATCGTTTTTACCAGCCATTGTACTTCGCGGATAGCGCAGATCCACGGTTTGCAGTTGGGGCGAGAGGTGATGAGTGGCTGTTAACAATCGGGGCAGTGACCTCTAATCAGTGAATTACCTACCAAAGATGTTACATTTAAGACATAATTATGCTCTCGGTAAGATTACCGTGGCTCTCACAAGTAATCGTGTATTTACTGACGATCACGTCAATGAAAGAGTAATTAATACATTCGTAGCTTAAAAGCTCCGACTTGAATCGCGTGGGGTTTCTTTCATTTCGACCAACAATGAGTTATGTAATGCGATCAACTCAGGCGAGCCAGCACGCTCCACGATTTCAATCAGTCCCGACCTTCGGATAGCTTTGAAAATGTTCGTGCCACTTCTAATTCTGTTGAAATGGTATATTTTTCTCCGTTATCGTCAGCAGTGAGAGGACGATTTTTCACATTTCATTTTATTCAGTACAAAGTTTTCGATAAGATAATAATGCAAAAGGAGTCCCTTATTGATTGATTCCAACATTTTATGAGAATGTATCTATGTATCGTACATCAGACCTCTTTGAAGGGTAGTTTTTCGCTGCGACTGGAGTGCAAGTAACAAACTCTAACAATATAATAGGTATAGGTTTTTACTCTTAGAAACTACCTACTGTAACTGTATTGACGATTTTTACCTCACACCAAATAGATAGGTTTTTTACTCTTAGAAACTACCTACTGTAACTGTATTGAAGATTTTACCTCACACCAAATAGATACAGCTGAAAGTTGACAAGTATTACCTAAAACATAAAAAAAAAGACATTAATGACTATTTCACAACACCAGTTGACAATGGACAGAAGAAATTGAATGTATCCTACCACAGCTTAAGCCAAGGCAACCAATAGAACCACCTGCACCTTTCAGACATATTTTCTCTCAAAGTCGAGTCATTTCAACACCTAAATGTATAAATATACCTTACGTTTTCATCAGTATGTGGACACCTACCGTCTAGTTTGATGTTCAGTCAGAATGTGACTCCATCCATTTGCATTCAACCTGAAGGACCTGAATAGCCAGCGCAATACCCAAATCTGGGAGATAATAGTTGAGGGGTAGTTCAACTGCACCTGAATGAAAGGAGATCTTGAACGATCAATATCATCCCTTTTATGAAAAATTCTTATTTAAACAGCGGAAAATGAGCGATATTGTGAACAGCCAAGTTAACGCACATTCCTCCAAATCGTCGTACGAAATCCAGAAAATCTTTGTTCCCAGTACCTCAAAGTTGAACCGTTTCAACCAATTTTGCAATTGATTTGAAACATGCCTGTTCCCGAGCGATCATGTTGCGCTCGCAGCAAAACACCAACAGCTGTGCTGAGGTGCAGCGCGTGCCCATTTCTACCGCAGAACACCTTCGGAAGTCGACGAGCCACAGCTTCCCAGGACCACCACGTGGTGTCCATCCGCTCCAACCTAAACATCTGACTACGTGAAATATTACTGCGGGCTTCCGTTTATACTGAAGGGAAAGCAAGCTCAGCGAAGGGCCGTATCAGCAGATCTCGATCGAGTTCTGAGAACACCCCAACTCGACTCGTTCCAGAACCAACTCCGATCTTCCTGTTACTGTTACGGGTTCAAGATCCCAACGATTTCCGACGTCGTCCAATACAACGTCCGGTGAAGTAATCCGTTAAATAACTTTTAATACGCCACAAGGGTATCCTATGAATACTCCGGAGATCACGATCTGGGGGGATCGGGAGGAGGGGGGGTATCCGGGGGTCTGTTCTGCAATGCGCAAACATTATTAATATGGTATCACTTATTCATCCCCACTGAAACTTTTTTCACGGTAGTTCTCACGAACCATTTTTAGCGTCTTCCTCGCTGAAGAAATTTCATTATTTGGTTGAAGAAAGGTTTCATTTGACTGGAAAATTCTATAAATATATAGTTTTATTCCGCGTATGCAGTTTAGTTTCCCATTTGTGTATTTCGCCCCTATTTTAAGTCTACCCACCTAAAATGCCTACCCACCTTTATATGAATCCATGAATGAACCCATAGAATCTATATTTGTGAATCCAAGTATTTAGCTATTGACCCAAACCGCCTACCTAAAGGTCTTAGAGGAGTTTTTGTTGCACATCAGTAGCATTAGTACAATCGATCCTTCAATGACGTTCTACGTCGTTCGGTTTGGACGAAACGACGAGAATATCGTTCATATCAGCCTAGTTCTACTTGGAAAACTAATTTCTACTATTGCATTGAATTTAAGGAAGAAAACCGGAAAAATCTGATGTATTCTCTCGATTTCTAGATGAATACCCACCTTTCTAATGAATCCATGAATGAACACATTGAATCTATATTTATGAATCCAAGTAATGTAGCTATTAACCCAACCGCCTACCTAAAGGTCTTAGAGGACTTTGTTGCACATCAGTAGCAGTAGTAGAATCGATTCTTCAAGGACGTTTTCTACGTCGTTCGGTTTGGACGAAACGACGAGAATATCCGCCTAGCACCTATCAGCCTAGTTTTACCTGGAAAACTAATTTCTACCACTGCGTTGAATCCAAGGAAGAAAACCGGAAAAATCTGACGTATTCTTCAGATTTCTGCATCCCATATTATAAATTACTATTCTGCTGTATGTATTCTATTCCGCTGTATGTATTGAGAAATCGACTCTTTTGATATTGAGCAGACAGGTTTTATACTCGTTTCAGATATTTCACGTCCGCTTCTCCCTTAAAATCCTCTGCCCGGATCGATATAACCTGCAATTACCAATCAAATGTTAATTCTCAAATTTCTCAAAAGAAAAACGATCCAAGAGGGAGATCCTGGACTGGATAAAGGTGGGAAAAACGACCTCGAGGGTTATATTATTGATCGACGAGGAAGGATAGGGGTTTCTTCCCTTTTTGTTGCTTAGTGCCGGCTGACGACGCTCGTAAACCCTCTTTTTTCCCCCTCCTCACCGATGAACCTCCATCAAATTAGTTCAACACGGTTGTTAGTATTAAGGAATCCAAGTCCATTTTCAAAGGGAATCGTTTTAGGGTATTTTTCTTTACCGAGAAATTTCTTCTTCTATTTCTCCTCGGGATTACTTACAGGTAGTGAGACTTGAAAAATATCCGTAAACAATTTGATATCTGAAGATGATCCACAATAACGGGACGGAACAATGATCGAATCTATGAAGAATCGTAATCGCAGTTTCCCTTATATGTACTAGATTATATTGTTTGCGTGGAACTTATATTGTGGTTCAGGCCGGGTTCCGCCTATCCGCCTATGAGCCCGTTGCTTTCCGATGTCCAACGTCAATACTATACCGAGCTCGGGATCCTATGGACACAAGTCAGCCACATTTCCCGTGCTACACGCACAGCTGGTCGTTTGTCAAACTTCACCCCTTTCGACCGGTTCTGTCCCATCAATAATCCGCACGCGGTTGCGATGCACGCAGCCAACGCAATTACCATATGGTGCCCACGACAACGAACCTTCTTGTCATGTTGGAGTATTACATGTACATAAAAATACTCGCAATATATATGCGGCGTGTTGTCATATAAATACACAAGAGTCTTTTTTCCCCTCTCTTCTTATCTTGTCGTTATGGTAATTCATTATGTCTATTACCCAGACACTAAAACCAAGTTGACATTACCCCAACGCAATAGCCACTATACTGAACTAGTTATGGTTGAGATCGACCCATGAGACTGTGGAAGTCAATGAATTAAGGAAGTAGGAAGGAGTCAAACGATTCTCAGCCTTTTAAAACGCGCTCAGCAGTATGGGAAACATGTAAGGAGTCCGGCGCAAAACCGGCGTTCTCATGCAAATCAAAATGTTGGGTATTGACGAAAAGCGTTATTCGAGTCAAGTTTTAAAGGTACCTACATAACTAATTTGTTTCTAGATTTTTTTGATTTTTTTCAGAAGATTTTTGTCCTGTATGGTGGAAGTAAATCGAGAAATTCATCGATTTTTTTGGGGGATATTCAACAATTTAGTATTGATAATCGGTTTTGCACAGAAATAGCTTGAAAAAGTCGGTTCTGCACCAGCATTCCGAACATAAAATCGGTAGTGCACCAACAGTACGGATAAAGTCGGGTTTGTTCCACCCATTAGGAACAACCTCCTGCATCACTCGTGTTTCTGAAATCACCAAAAGTCAAAATTAAAAGCCTTTTTTTTTGCTTTTAACTCAAACACCGCTCTGACCCCCTCCTAAAATTATGGAAAAAGGCTATGAACGGAAACATTTCTTCTATAAAATCAAACTTCTATAATCTTGTCGAGCGGCAACAGGGATGCTGCTGGCTGATTGGAGAACGTCGGCTTTGGCCCGAACCTACCAGTGATTAAGTCGGTTTTGCTCTGACGCCCTACTTTCAGATGTCGACCCTTCGAAGTGGGTTTTGCACTGCATTCCATGATTTAATGTGTAGCCCCCACTCAACGAGCAGATCAATATGCAGCCTAAAACTCAATTTCAAACAATTTGAGAGAGGCGGTTTTGCGCTGGAACACCTAATGTATTTTGGTTTATTAATTTCAATAATGAAGTGGCTGTTATTATTTTAGTATTTTGTGGAAGTTAGAGGACAAAAATTGATTTTCCGCTTCACGGAAAAGCACAAAACCATAAATATGGTTTGAGGCAAGGTTCTGGCAGCAGAAGGGGTTTTGGCAGCGAGATTTTATAATAAATTGAGAGCTGTCCAACGAGTGGTTAACGATTTTCGTGGGATGTTAACTAACGGAGTTACAATTCTTCAACCAGGGAGTGGTTTTACGTGAAATCATTAGAAATATGACTAACACAAAATCTGTCGTGTCGCGAAATTCGGTATGGCCCCAGCAGAAAAACATTATCCGTGTTAATAGATAATCACTGATTAATTACCGTACTTCGATTAATTATAACAAAGAATTAGCAATGCCAGACAATGAATGGTTGTTGGAAGGCAGAGAGTGGCATTGTAAATGGTTAACCAACTTCGGTGTGTATTGTAGTTGATGTATCTTCGTCTAGCCTTCACAATTGTAGCTGCCAGTAATAGTAGGGCGGGATTTGGTAGGATTCGCCCTTCGCCTTGTACCGTAAATGATGAGATGATGATCGGATAATGTTTATGAACGGTGTGGTATGCTGGCTGAAGCAACAGGTACGAATATAATAAGAAGCTTCTGCGCAGAGCAGAGAAGAAACAGAAAATCTAACATTCAATATTGCCTGATGAACATTACCTTATTCAGAAATTGTAAATATGTACCAATTCAGATTACTGGTTTTTGACGTACCATATACGGCATAATTTTTGCGAAGTACGTCTTATACCAAGAGAGATTGTTGTGGCCCATTCCCAGGCCGTTTTTCCTAAATTTAATTAATTTCCTAGTTTAAAACCCGCCGCATTTCCTCTGAAGCGGTATATTCCACGGGTATTAAAATGTCAACGCGAAAACCTCATTTCCTTTCTTCCTGGCTCAGTTAAACCCTCCGGAAAAGCTTCCTGGATTATAAAAGCATAATAAGGAGTGAAAAAATAAGAATGAAAATTTTCCCCTTCAAGAAAATTAATTATATTTTATTAATTTTCTGCTTATAAAAAGGGGAGTATATTGTCACTAGAATACCGCAATATTGAGAAGCAATACTGAGTTTTCGGGTGCGTGCCACATCGTAGCGATAGACAAAATAGACAATGAAATCTTGTAACGCCGTAAAAAGTTGCATGTGTAATTTTGTATTTTAGACTAACTTGGAAACACAACAGGTCAACTGTAAGCGATTTTTAGGTGTCCAGAGAGACGATTTGACATGGAGGACGATAATGACCATACGTCCTTATTTCCCTGGACAAGACCCAGAGTGATTAAAAGATGAGGAAAGACCACCAGAAGGGGGTTTGTGGATTGGAAAATGTTCATTTGTATGAACAATTCAGCCAAAGGTCAGCCCTAATTTACAAAATGTTTGTCATAAAAATGATTCGGTAATTAAAGGAGTGGCTGTTGCCTATCAAGATTATTCACGACCATCACGTACCGACCACGTACCTATTTACGTTTTTCAAATGTTTTAGAGAGCATCATAGGCCACTTTCGTGATCTGATGATTCTCCTCAAGCTTACAAAGAACAAGGTAATGCCTTAAAAGCAAATCCAAATGGGCACAAGTAAAGCGAGCAACTGAATAAAATCTATCGCTTACAGTTCCGAACATGTTCACATCCAATCTCAACAAGATGACAGATTTTTGCGGTGAACCGTTAACTACCAGAAATGCAACTTAAGAGCGGTGAAAGATTATTTTTGCAGTGCACTTTGAGCTATAATTAGATGTGGACTTCGGAAATGGTACAAATGGCTACGATTCAGAAGGCAGCGGTTTGACGGAAAATACCGTGGCCCGAGGTGGTGTGACGGTGAAGAGGGTCGGAATCGATCTCTTTTTAATGGATTTCGATAGCAGAGGCCGCGATGGTTGTAAAAACGGAAAGTAAACTGGGAACGGTTAGGAGCGGTTACGTTTTTTTTAACGGCAAACAGGTTAGTATGCAAATACCACCTTTTCCAGGTTTATATCTTCAATATCGTGTATCTAATTGTTCTACAACGATTATCGTGAGCGAACAACCAAATAAATGAGCCCAACCGTAAAAATGGCGTCAGCCAATCTCAGTCAGTCGTTCGGGGTTCGGCCTAAAACCACTTGGGAGCAGAGGCGTCAGTGTGCATCTTCAGCAAAAAACGCTGCAAAGTCCTTGTCACATGGGTTTATTATTCTATTGGACATACCTACAGAAACGTTGGCTGTTTATTTATTGTTTCTTTCATGTAAAATAATTGAAATAGCTATTTCTGGTGGTTTCCACCAATTTTGGCCCCCAAAACACAAATTAGGTACGCTCCTTTTCTTTTTCAAATTATCTTTGATCATTGATAGTACCATTTAATCGTCTTGATCCACCTGTTAATACTTTTTCTAGTGTTATTCTACAAATTGATGGTGATTTCAGACGATTTCCCAGGTTTTTGACTTTAAAAAAATCAATTTTGGGAGCTGAACATCTGGTACAACCTCAATTTTCCACTCTTTGGTCAAAATCGACTTCATATTCGGTCTTCTCGTCCCCAAAAACATGAAAAACGATACCTCAAAAGCTCATTTTACTAACATGTTACTAAAACACAAATACATAGGTGTATTATTCACAGAATAATAAACCAAAAGTACCTATTTTGGTTTATTATTTTCAATAATGAACCATTGGAATCGAGCATGAAAAAAAAAATTCTTACCCCCCCTCAAAATTTGATGGTTTACGTTTCATGGTATGTAGAATCCAAAACTGCAATAAAACGCTGCAAATCCCTGCACAACGGTTTATTATTTTGTATAGAATACCCTTCTGTTACAGATCACAGCTCTATGTATAGATAACCCGTCTATATATGATATGTACTATTCTATACATATTATGTAGATCGCAGACCCTCCGTAGGTTAGTACCTAACCCCGTACTCGTTACTAGGTACCTACCTAAATCACGAGTTAAATGTTGCTAAAATAATTCTGCCGATGACAAACAGTACCTAACAAAAAGAAACACACATTATGAAGTTATGAAAAGAAATTGTTGATGAGGAGTGAAAATCACAGCTCTATGTATAGATAACCCGTCTTTATAATATGATATGAACTATTCTATACATATTATGTAGATCGCAGACCCTCCGTAGGTTAGTACCTAACCCCGTACTCGTTACTAGGTACCTACCTAAATCACGAGTTAAATGTTGCTAAAATAATTCTGCCGATGACAAACAGTACCTAACAAAAAGAAACACACATAATGAAGTTCTGAAAAGAAATTGTTGATGAGGAGTGAAAAATGTTGCAAAAGTACCTACCAACAAACTCCAGCCCCTTCTACGTAGATGGTATAATGAACCGTTGTGTAATAATTTACCGTTGAGTAATGATTTACCGTAGTAATAATTTACCCATCAATAATACTTCAACGTTTGTTAAAGTTTCACTACCTACCAACAAACTCCAAAAGAGCCATCATTTTTCAAATTAAATAATATCACAGAACAACCAACTCGACTTCATACTCCGCCAATATAATCAGGTGATCCCTACCAATGATTGGCCGTATTCACAAATTCCTATTGTGGGCGCGTCTCTGGTTACGAGATTTGGTTTGAATTGTATACAATTTCATTCACACTGGAGTCGAAAATGCCTGTCGGTGCAAACTTCGGGGCCTTACTGAGAACGAACGACTGGACGTACGACGCTCCGGATGGTCTTAAAAAACTCGCAAGTTAAAGAACTATTTGAAACCGTAAAAATATTCACGTAAAAAATGGTATAGGCGTTTTGAAAATTTCAACCCCTATTTTGAACCCCTTAGAGATGACTCACAGTAACGTCGAGCTTCGAGGACCAACTAGACAGCGAACGGAACCTATAACCCGAATTTCATCAATTTTCTTTCATGGTAACTAAGAAAAGTGGCCCGTACGGCGTACGGCGTACGGTGTACGGCGTACGGCGTACGGCGGACAGACAGAAATATTTTTATTGCAGTTTTGGATTCTACATACCTTGAAACGTAAACCAGCAAATTTTGAGGGGGGGTAAGCATTTTTTTTTTTCATGCTCGATTCCAATGGTTCATTATTGAAAATAATAAACCAAAATATTTCTGTCTGTCCGCCGTACGCCGTACGCCGTACGGGCCACTTTTCTTAGTTACCATGAAAAAAAATTGATGAAATTCGGGTTATAGGTTCCGTTCGGCGTCTAGTTGGTCCTCGAAGCTCGACGTTACTGTGAGTCATCTCTAAGGGGTTCAAAATAGGGGTTGAAATTTTCAAAACGCCTATACAATTTTTTTACGTAAATATTTTTATGGTTTTAAATAGTTCTTGAACTTGCGAGTTTTTTAAGACCATCCGGAGCATCGTACGTCCAGCCGTTCGTTCACAGTAAGGCCCCGAAGTTTGCACCGACAGGCATTTTCGACTCCAGTGTGAATGAAATTGTATACAATTCAAACCAAATGTCGTAACCAGAGACGCGCCCACAATAGGAATTTGTGAATACGGCCAATCATTGGTAGGGATCACCTGATTATATTGGTGGAGTATGAAGTCGAGTTGGTTGTTCTGTGATATTATTTAATTTGAAAAATGATGGCTCTTTTGGAGTTTGTTGGTAGGTAGTGAAACTTGGACAAACGTTGAAGTATTATTGATGGGTAAATTATTACTACGGTAAATTATTACTCAACGGTAAATTATTACACAACGGTTCATTATACCATCTACGTAGAAGGGGCTGGAGTTTGTTGGTAGGTACTTTTGCAACTTTTTTCACTCCTCATCAACAATTTCTTTTCAGAACTTCATTATGTGCGTTTCTTTTTGTTAGGTACTGTTTGTCATCGGCAGAATTATTTTAGCAACATTTAACTCGTGATTTAGGTAGGTACCTAGTAACGAGTACGGGGTTAGGTACTAACCTACGGAGGGTCTGCGATCTACATATTATGTATATAATAGAATAGTACATATCATATTATATAGACGGGTTATCTATACATAGAGCTGTGATCTGTAACAGAAGGGTATTCTATACAAAATAATAAACCGTTGTGCAGGGATTTGCAGCGTTTTTATACACATTTTCACTCATAACACCCCTGGGTATATTCCGATCGGGCTGAAAAGTTTCGGGACACAACTAGGGCCCAAATGGAGCATGTGTGCTTAAGAACGACTTTTTTAGACCTAAAATGAAGACTGTACACGTGATACGGCGGACGGCGTACGGCGGACGGACATTGCATTTTTGGAATCTACGCACCTTGAAACGTAAAAGAAAAATTTTTGAGGGGGTGTTATAAAAAATTTTTGCTGAGCGAATACATAGGTGTATTATTCACAGAATAATAAACCAAAATCTACAACGTGGATACCATACACTGTGACGACATAATCTTGGTAAATTTCCGCCCCACGTAACTCGTTACTGCCTAGTAAACGTCATCATAATATTCAACTATCGCCAACGAGTGTTTTACCGTCCTGTTGCGGCTTTTGTGAATCCCGAGCATTTCGAAGTTTTCTCACCCTTCCATCCTACCGCTCCATCTCTTCTCAACCTGCTGGAACTTCCAGGAAACTTCGAGAGAAAACGAAACAAGGGGAAAGGAAAACAAAAACCTCTTTCGTGCAAACCAAATAAAACCCTTCGTTAGTCCTTTGTGCCTTCAACTCGAAACCGACCCCTCTCCGCGCCATCACGGGTCTTCACCCCGCGAGAAGAGAGGGGAAAAAAAATCTTTTCCTGCGGTCAGCAGCCTACGCGTGTGGAATAGCCTGGTTTGTTGGCGGCCGCTTGCGCTGCTTTCTGGATGAGGTTTTTCTGTTGTTTTTACACTGGGGTCCCCAAGTCGTAATCTGTGATTCACAAGTATTGTATCGGCAGAGGAAGTGCGCTCAGACGTAACGTTTTCAGAATATTTTCGGTGTCGTTCGATACATCTTGGAGGCAGTTATATCTGGCCCTAACTACTTCTGGGTGGTTTTATTTACGATCCAATACGTTTCAAACTCCGTAATTAATGGGGTAAGTCCAATCCGAACTGAAAAACTCGCGACCAAATCGTGGAAACATATTTCAGAAAATAAAAACGGAGTTAAAATCTCTTAAAGTCGATTTCCACTAATAAACGAAAAATACTCTGTTAACTAATCCCTTAACTATCTTAAAGGATAAATTAATATCTCAAATAAAATGTTGATCGGCAGATAGTCCAATTAAAACACAAATTATTATGCTACCTTTATACAGTCAAAATACTTCAGCCATTTGATTCTTTGGACATCCTGAAGTATAATATATTCTTATCCTCAGGTAACCATTGGTAACAGCGTATTTTTAGTGTAGGTATCAGTAGAAATACCTTTCAATAACTCCGTTTTAGCGAATTTTCAATGAAAATGAAGCTGCTGCAATGGGTTCAAAAATTTGTAATACATTTCAGAGCATCCTGAATTCATCCTTCGATTTTAACAAATATGTATATATAATATATATTTGTTTGTCACTCCAGACGATATATTATGAGAGTGGGTACATGATAAAAAATCCAAATTACACCAAAACGTTCGGACTGCCGAATAAAAGGATGAGTTCGAAGATGAGCGATTTTCAAAAATTCTGAAGGGGGTCAAATCTGAATTTTTATGGGTCAAAAATAGGTAAAAACGGCTAAAATTGCTAAAAATGTACATCAAATCATTACTATTTCAGTTGTGCACTAGAGAATAGGGGTCAACTTTGGATTTTGGGGGTCAACAATTGGTATTGAGGGCTACGATCAATATCAATTCACCTGACGTTGGGTGGGATGGTGATTTCGATGAAGAAAATATTTTTCTCAAAAAAGAGTGGGTCAAATTTTATTTTATTAGGGTCAAAAATCTGTAAAAATGGCTAGTATTACGAATAGTGGAACGGTTGCTCGCTATATCATCTTTTTATGCAATAGCACGATTATTTCTTTGAAAATTCGCTCTTATTGCCATGATGCATGACTGGATTTGGGGGGGGGGGGGGGGGGGTAAGTTCAAAGTATTTTTTATTTTGTACACTGAATGATCTAATAATAGCTTTTCAGAAAATGTAATTATAGAAGGAGGGCTGCAGAGAGTAGATATAGGTTTTGAAATCAAATTACTCACTCATTGAATTACGCACTCTCCTACGATGAATTTCATTTTCTATGAGCATTCAAAGTTCTGACATGTAATAGCAAGTTAGTGACATGTAATAATTTGCAGGGGCGACTGCAAATTATTACCCCCACCGCTCGTTACCAGTAACCAAACTATTCAATGAATAAAACTCTTGTCTACCTAATTCGTACTCTCAAGGTCGCATGAGTGTAAATAGACCTGTGTGGGACAAATTAATTTTGGGAGTTTTGAAATGCTGTGCGTCTTGTAGCAAACCCGCGTACTACTGAAATTGTGAAAACCGAGTCAATTCAGGCCGATTAGTTGGAAACCGAAATCTGGCATATCCAGTGGTGGCGGAGGATTTATTTTTCATTTCGCTTTTTGTAAATAACATTTCTTAAAAATTATTGTGACAAAAAAAACCCAGAAAACAATAGATTAAACACTTACCTACCGAAAGGCAGTATACTATATTAATTATTACTCCTAAAAGTAAAAGCAAAACAAAATCAATGCTACTCCCCTCTTTAAAAAAAAAGGTGAGCTGAGGGGAGTAAGGAGTCGCAAAACAGTGCTCTCCTCAAAAAAAACGGATTACAATATCAGGCTTCTGTAACAAGAAGTTACAAGAAAAGAGTAAAATGAGTAAAGTTTATCTTGAAATGCGAAAAAATATGTTAAAGTTCGATTATATTGTTACTCGTAGATCACATAGCTCATCAAACTTATAGCTATAAACAATACCTACAAAACGCTTAATGGGTGGACAGTTGTAAATCGTGCAGAAAGTGAGCGTCACGGCGCACATGAATAAAACCGTCCGTTTGACATCGCGATGTGAATAAACCAGAATGAATAATCCAAAAGTCTCTCTTTCCCCGGGATGAAATTCGCAGCATCACGATGATACCGAGGGCCAGCCCTTGGGCTCTCACGTGTGATCGCATAGAAATGTTTCAGGCCCTTCGTAGGGCCATTGTGCAGTGCAACGTGGGTGGAATTCTTCGAGAGATGACGCAGCTTCTGTCCCCCCCACCAGATCTATCCAACGAGGCAAGCGGATGATAAAGCTGTTATTGCGTGCTGAAATATCTTATTGTCAAGTCGCAGTTCCGTTCACTGTGAAGTAGGAATCATAAACCGTCAGCCAGAGATATCCTTATCGCTGTTCAGTGCTTTGGTAAATTACTAAGTGCTTCCGTAAAAATCAATAAAAACTACTAAAAATCACCAATATGGTATAGGAGTCGTGAATTAAGACAGGAACTACACAGACATCGTCCACAAAGGTTTTTGCGCAACAGAAGGACCATAAATTGAATTTGTTTGTTTGTCTGAATTACATTTTCCTCAAGATCTCATTACATTCCGAAAATCACCAAAAATTACAAATCAACAAAAAAGGGAAATGATGGCGAATTAAAACAGAAACATAATATTTCAATAGGCATCCAAGAGGCATTTTGCGCAAAAAATAAACCATAAATTGGGTTTTAATTGAAATTTCCTCAAAATCACAATAAATTCCGTAAATTATCAAAATTGCAAGTAAACTGCCAAAAAATGCATTGGAATGGTGAAATAAGACAGAAACAGACCATCCATTTCAATAGGTATTAAAAAAAAAATTTCTGAGCAAAAAAAATTGACCATAAACTGAGTTTTTTTGTTAACTGAAATTTCTCAAAATCTCAATAAATTTCGTGAATTAGAAAAAATGGCACAGATATGGTGAAACACGACAGAAACAGACCATTTCAATAGTTACTCAAAAAACGTTCGCGCAAAAAATTAATCATAAATTGGGTAGGTAGGTACCTACTTTTTTGATTAAATTACAATTTGCTCAGAATCTCAATACATTCTGTAAATTAACAAAATCCGTGGAAGATGGCAAACTGGTTCATCAACATGTTGAAAGGGAATGAATAGGTAAATGTGGATGTTACATGGTTATAAATGTTGGAAAATGTTTGATAATAAAATAAAGGGCATATTCAGAAGGTTGGAGACTTCAAAAATTTGATCGTATGCAAGAATGGTTTCTAAATATTGGCGTTTTTGACCACTGTAGGTAGTGTGAGGCAGAGATGGCGCAGGAGAAGTTAGCCAAAATGAACGACGGTGTGGTAGGAGATGAGAATCATCTTTACAGCTCGTTCGTTCAGGATTCAGGCCAACTCATTCTGGGCCATCGCTACAAGGTAGAGACGTAGGAAGGGAGCATCTCCTACCGCTCCTCTTTCGTTCAGGCTAACTTATTCAGCACCATCTTTGCCTAACAACATATTTACCATGCAGTAGATATTCTACAAGACGCATTTGAGATTTCAGCCTCAATCACCAGAGGCGTTCACACGTTCGACAAACACCTCGCAGAAAAGCTACAATAGGAGCCGATCAATCAGCAGCAGCCCTCCCTGAAAGGTTTTCTCGAGTCTTAACCCTTCAGCTTCAACCCTCAACAAAACTAGTTCGGAAGGCGATTCATCACGTTTGCGACTCCTGAAGTTGATGGATCGCCTGATCAATCAATCCGTGAGCCTCTCAGGTGTCGCACTCCCAACATGCGAAGGTGTCGGGAGCATTATGGAAAGGCCTCCCAGTGACGTTTTATCTGGGGGGAAATCCGAGGTTGAAGAAGCTGTTCGACGCGGGAGGACGGAGGGAGAAAACATCTAACAAATAGGAGACCCCGAGAATGGGGTGGTGAGAGAGAGAAAAGGGAGAAAATTCCTGGGGTGATGGAGGGAGGAGAAACGGGATAAAAGAGTTTCCAGTGTCCTGAGGGAGGCATAGGATATAATGGAAAGCAAGTGTCAGGGAGAGGGGGAACTCCAAAGGAAGTTTGATCACCGAGGTTCGTGAAGGGAGGAGGGGGATCAGGGGTTGCAGCAGCTCAGTAGAAAGACAGATGAGAGCAGCGGACTGCGGAAGTTAGGGACGAAAAATCGAAGGCTAGCAATCGATTTAGGCATCGATCCTACAATCGACGAACCACAATCAATCAAATTGAAAAATCGGTTCAAAAACAACGATTTTTAGCAAAAAAAGATTTTTTTAATTTTAACATCGAAAAGTCTATACTTAGTGCTCAAATCGGAAAAACTGAATGCAGCAACAAAATCGATGTTCTTATATATTATAATAATTGAAGAACAAAAAAATATATATGGGTTCTGGGTTGCCCAACATTTTTAGGATCAACAGTAAAACGTTACGTTAAAATAAAATACATGCAGGTAAGTAAATAAACAGTTTTCGAACTACTAACGTGGAACAAAATGTAGGGAAAATCGATTTTAATTCGATGCATTCAACTAAAACTTTAAAAAATAAAAAATAAAATCGATTTTTTAATTAAGAAAACCGATTTTCATCCGTAGCAGAAGTGCTGTTCCGTGCTGCACGGTTTTTAGCGGATTTTCTGAAGGGTCCTAAACTGATAGTAGGTACCTACATGATTTTAGCGAATTTTAAAATAAAATGTCGCTATTTAGCTCGTCACAAAATTTCAGAGATGCTCCCTGTGTACCGGAAAACCCTCAAATCTGTTTTATGCATCGGAGATCTATAGATTTCAGCAACACAGGCATGTTGGGTAATGTCAACATGTTTTTTGGGGCGCTGAATTTATTGTAACAGAACTACTTCCCAGCCCGATCAGGCGCGCCCAACGTAAGTATACCAAACTTTAAAAAAAAAAAAAAAAAAACGAGTAGTTTCAGCACGGTCAGACTGCATCGGGTAAGCAAAATAAAAATTTTTTGGTTCAGCACACCGTTTGATTCACGATCGTACTGACGAATCTTTTCGGTGCACATGAACGGCTGGTCGATGATATTATATTTATAGATAGAGAAGCATGGTGAAAATCGTAAACTTCACATCGAAGATATGCTTCTCGCAAATCCTACCTCGCCAGATTGGTTTTTCCAACTGAGCAATTAGAGATAATAAAAGGAGGAGCTTTTATAGTTGAGCTGCCGAGAGTTGATCGAAAAACGACACACATTCCTGTAGTTTTCTGCTGTATGCTGTAATTGTTTGAGAAGTATGCGGGATAAAAACGCTTTTACGAGCGAAGTCGCTTAAACAACCCTTTTAACCTATTTTTTACGGTTTACTTTGAAAAAAAACCCAGTTTTTTATATTTTTATCACCTTCTCGGTCATTCGATTGAAAAACATGTAGTTACCTAACAGATGAGACTAAACTTATTTTTACTACATGACATACTGACTTCTTCCACTCCATAGAAGAACTGAGTCGTTGAGAAAATGTGAACATGTTGGATGACACAAGCACATCAGCTTTTTCTTTTCACATGTGCTGCTGCTGAGTTGATCAAATTAATTGTGCTGAGTTGAATTTTGAGAATTTTCCATAGAAATTATGTAATTTATTTACTTTTCCATTTATTCTAGTTTTGTGAGTCCGGCATTTTCTAATAGGTCCTCTTATATACATTATATTCTCGGATTATACGGGAACAACATTGGGAATATATAATTATTATGTCCCTAAAGGCAGAGCGACTCCATCCCCAAACCTTAGCTATCAATTCTTCTGCAGATATCCAACTTTTCCGAGAACCTCTGATACACAAGTACGTTGCCCGTGCGATTGCAAAACCTATTCGCATCCTACCCTCAGCCATCCTATTATTTGCCTTGTGGCTTGACATATTTTTAGGTTTATTATTCTGTGATTTCTGCTAATAATCTTTCAGCGAGGATTAGGGTGAATACCTCCATCCGGGGGCCAAAAAGGCCATCCACAGAGTACACTAGTGGGGTAAAAGAGGCGTGTATTTGCTCGTATGCTGACAGGTACTACCGTTTTTTCCCCTCCTTAGCACCAGAGAGGACTGCCGCGACCGTGCACAGAAATTGCGAAGTGTCTCGTAATAATTTTTCCAAGACCCTTCGTGACACATGGGTAAGCAGCACTTCCACCTCCAGGAGGAAATCTGAAGGCTACCCTTCTATTCCCAGTGGCTACGATCGGCTTCTTTCGTGCACATTCGGTAACGGCCGGCGGACTTGCACTTCAGGGTTGACGCGTTGTCGTTCTACGGATTTTACCGTTTCTACGGATTTTTACAGGCATCTACGGATGTTCGGATTCTTCGGTATTTTGGTCAACAAGTCTATTAATATTTTTCCGGATAAATTTGATTTCGTGCCTTTTCATTAGTTTTACGGCTCATGGTTGTATAAGTAAAAGCAGTAGTTGGCAATCCAAAACATGCCATTCAATCCAAAACAGTTACCTACTGATACAAAATAATATTGTGTTGCAGTTACGATCAGGAAAATTAGGAAACGACATGAACATTTTGAATAGGTAAGTGGCATAAAACATTGTTTAGAAAAACATAATTTACTCATCCTTTCTGATCGATGAGTAGGTAGGTACTTAAACCCGTACCATCGCGGTATTCGATCAATAATTTGGTGTGCAATACATGATTTTATTGACAATTTACTCATGTGTGTGATTAATAAAAGCATCGATTTATTTTTGACGTCGAATAAAGTATGGCCTCCAAAACATTCATAGATTCAGCAACAATGAATTTAGAAGCAGCTTACAATAAACTAGGTAGGTATAATGAGTATTTCATATTTTCTTTATTGCCAATTAGACATATATCTAACTTGAAACTCACGTGCAATGTAAGTCTTTTGAATTTTCTACCACAGTGTAAACAACCTATTCGGCTCCATGGATCATCTCGAACACTCTAAAATACAAACTAGAAAAATCACTTGAGTTCGAAAAAAAGGACACGAGAAAAATCGCAACACAAAACCATAAAAGTATGAACTCCAGGAAAGCAACAGCATTAAAATAAAAATCATCTCAGAATAACGAAGAACCTACTTGAAAGCCTAAGGTCCAAACAGCCATTGCCAACCTCTCTCAGTTCCATCTGTTCGTAGCCAGGTCATGAAAAAGTGGTGAATTTGGAGTAAAAATCCGTGTATATAAAAAAATCGTCTTTCTTCTTTCTTTATCTCGAGGCGCAAGTACCGACGATTGCCGAGTGTGCACGAAAAGAGCCGATCGTAGCCTTCGGCCTTCCTCCCCGAGACGGAAGTGTAAGCAGTGCACAAGAAGAATTATAGAGGGGGGGAAAGTGTGCACAGACAACCATCATTGACCCACAAAGACAAAACGCTTGGGGTAACAATTTTATCCTCCACTCCCGCATCACCAAAGACAGATACCCGAGGCGCCCGATAAGGCGCCTTATCCTGATACCCTCAGTTCTCCAGTTTTATTGAAAACAATGTTGGAAAACCAAGATAATGCAGAACACGGTGTCCTCGTGCAACCCCTCGAAGTTTTAAGTTCAACCGACGTGCCCGTGCAAACGATAAGCGCAGCAGCGTGTTCCAACCGCCCGAGTCGTGACGGCTCCCAGCGCCCGTGTTGAGCTTTCTCCATTGTACTCACTGAAAAGGACGAAGACCCCAAAATGAGTCCTGTCGCGGAAAAACCTACCGCGACAGTGAATCCACTAAATCGAAATAGAAATTATTATTTCAAGCATAATCCCCAGACTGATTGAATCACAGGCGCGTTTGGGACCGTTTGAGCACAGGAGGATTTTCGGGCAGACTCCTTAGGAGAAGCCAGAGGTCTCAATATTTGACAGATTTTGAAACGAAATGAAAATAACCTTCATTTCACAGACATGAATGAGAACAGAATTTGTGAAATACTGAAGAATGAAACTAACCCCCTATGAGGGAAAGCCCGCGGTAGGGAGATGCATCGCGCTTGTAATAATATCGTGGTTGTAAACTAGTGAGCGAACGAGAGAAAAAGGGCGAACAAAAATTAAAAAAAAAAATTAAAAAAGTTCGGACCTATAGCAATACGGTACACAAAAAATACGGTAACTATTGTAACTAATACCTAATCATACGTATACCTACTTACGAACTTGTCCAAATTAAATGGACCTATGTGGAAATGCTAATTTGCCTCATATTTTTGAAGGAAAACGTTCTTTAATTATATTATTTGCCCTTGCTCTTGCATTGCTGCTCGATTAACTTTTTTTTAAATATTGCGAGGCAGGTTATTGAAGGAGGAAATTCCATTGTATAAGTAGCAGTTTTGTGCCAAAGTTGTACGGAAAACAGGGAGAGTTACACATTTTTGTACTGAAACCTAGTAAGCCCTAGTAAGAGCCCATTAAGATGCTCCTTCAGAACCTATTTTATATTGCTCATTTCCAACAATCCTTGAAGATCAAAGATTTTCGGTTTTTCAAAAATTGGTTGCGTATGAGCCAAAAACCCACTTCCTGTCACTATTCTGACCAGAAATGTCTATATTAATAAGACTCTCTCTATTGTTGATGGACAGGCACCACCCCAGGCAGGCGAACCGTATGTATAAACAAATTTTAGAGCAACTTTTCAATAATTCATACTTTTCAATTATGAACGACGTCCATTTTTGATCTCCTGAACACAAATCCAACACAACCCAAAATGTCCTACCACAATAACGTGAACGAAATGAGCCACAATGAAATAAGCTACTGGGTTATACATCAAGGATTTTTCAGTAATGAAACGGAACGCCCTCTGTCACTTGGTGGTTCGGATTGGGTCCTCGGTTCGAATCGCATAGCCATTCTGAGCGAAATGATCGTATCAAATTCCTCTGCAACGGCGGTAAGGCAGTTCGACGTAGCCACAGCCTGATGGTGGTTTACTATACTAATTCACTTAGTAGGCCAGCTAGTGCAATGTAGTTCATTACAGTTAACTACTCCACCTACTTGCTCTAATATTGCACCGCCTTTATCCCGGGTTTTTGTTCGATACGTAACTTTTGTACGTTTCCAATACCCGAAAGACCCCGTTACATATTTCATACCAACGAAAAACGGTACGAGCGTCAACGGAAAGTGGGTACATTATACTTTTCGACTACGGTAGCTATGCAAATTATGACGTTTTAACTTATCAAGAAACCCTCCCGGGAGGCTGAAAACGGAGCTTTAAACAGCCTCTAGATAAGTGATTCGCCTTGGATTTGCATTCCGAACGCGACTGCTTCAGTAGGTAAAGGGAAAGAAAAAAATCTAAAAGAGGTGGACGGAAAACCTTCAGGTTTCCTAGGCGATATTTTCCCTGTCAAGTCATCCCTGTACCTCTGCTTTGCTCGCTTCTTTATATTATAAAGGAAAAAAAAGACAAAAGACCGAGTTACTGTTTCTGAAAAGGCTGCGAGACGTCATCAATGAAATAACAGTTACTGCGACGGCAGCTTCACGAATCTGCATACATTCACTGGAAAGAGCAACTTGTCTCATTTCTCGAAAATAGGAAGTATAATGACTAAGTATTATCTTTTCCATAACTCCTTCCCTTCGTTTATTATTCCAGCTCCGTCATTTCTCAACGAGGACGACAACTGCCTTTTGGAATAAGGCGTGCGGGAGGAGCGAAAAATTAATCATTTCGACTGTCTGTAGGTGGAAGGGGGACGCCTTTCAGTCTTTTTTAAACAAGCGTGAACAATTTGTTTTCACATTAGCATGACAATGAGACCGGGTTTCGAGAGATTGTTCTCGGCTGAATATTTTTTGTCTTTTTTCAGTTAGTTAGGCTTTTTTTTTAAATGCTCGAAAAACGTGACTGAGCATCAAATATTACATTGTCAGGGCTTGGAACTCACTTGGGTAGGTAATTAAAGACAGATGCCCGCACACGTTTGTGCCACAGACGGGGAGGTGTCAATGAACGGATTGAACATTCCATAATCCATAATGTTATAACGGAAAAATGGAGGTGCATGACCTAAGACCCAAACTTCTCGAGGGCAAATACACAAAAAATGAACGAAGAATGCGAGGGAGCTTGAACAATTTGAGGAGTTCTTAAGGCGAAGAGGCGTGAACATAAATGAGGGAACGTTTCCTTATTCTGAAATGCGAGCGCAAGCGAGTATCTTGACCACAAAGCTAAGCAAAACAAGAGCCACGATGACATCCAAATTCTATTTACTATTCACTGGATTGAAACAATAGAAACAGAAAAACCCTCTAGTGAGAGTAATTTTTATCAAATTTGCAGCTAATCATTGCAAAAGGTTCAAAGTGTTGAGACGGAGAATTTTTGAAAATTGTTTCGATACAAATGCGTTTCAGAAGGTAGGAACTAGAAAAGTAGGATCGAATTTTGATTAACTTCCTAAACATAAGTGTGCGGATATTGCGCACAGAACGAAATTCATCAAATCGTCACTCGGTGGGCTCTCATCTACCCACAAAATTTGGTCACACAATAGTTTCATGAGGAAACCGTCGAATTTTGAAGGATACGCGTTCATTTGGGCACCAACCACCTTCCAATGCTTGAATTAATCAAGATCACAATACTGAATGGTTTACCAATCTTAGAGGTGCAAACGAAGATTTCTGCGTAACGATTCCTCTTCTGTCTTGAACTGGTTACATAAAAGAGACCAGTTCGAAACTATCACCGGTCAAGAGTATGCTTACAGCAGCGTTAACTTGGACTGATGATGAGAATAGCCTCGAAACCTGTCAAGAAATATAACCAGTTCAAAGCAGCATAGGACCTTTGGGCAACAATCCTTTATTAAGATTGTTGTTTTGTATAGAATATGTTGGTTTGAAGAATACTGCAAAAAGAACAGTGATCTATTGTCGTCATTGTGATATTTATAACGACAATAAGAAACGAATATAAACTATTGTACCTATCAGCATTTTATTGGCGCTCGAAGGAAGAATTTTATTATTTCACCATTCAACAGCTCGAGCTATGGATCACATAAACGAGCCCAACTTGGGATACTGAACTGTTCAGCTTGGAGAAACACGACCGGATTATATATATATATTTAGAAAAGGGCCTGCTTATCTCGAGCGAATTACCTTCGCAGCCGCCGCAAATATTTGCTTCCTCGCACTCCCGAAGTGGAATTTTACTGTTAGAAACGGAAGGTTGGGGTTGGGGTGCGTGGGTTAAAAATAAATCCGAATGCTTCAATTCGGCCCTTCTCAGTTCAAGTTCAAATTCTTAGGAACGGGGTTTGTCGGAATTCATAAACTGCGGAACTAACTTGAGAGTTTTGACAGGAGCTGGTTTGAAAATGTTTGGTTCCACTTGAGATCAATCATTCGAGACTTCAGATCAAAACATCAGATTTCTGAGGTGCACTGTTTCTGAGGGTTATTTAAATATCATCGTTAGATAGTGGGAAAGGAGTAAACTGTGAATATGAGCACAGGGCTCACGAAAAAATAACAAAAAATAGGCAGTTCCTCATATACCAAATGGTCTGGAAGTACGTACCTACTGATGCTCGAGAATAGCTACAGAAAAATAGTAGGGGTATTCTTCAGCTAGATTCCAAGACTTTGGTTCCAAGGAAAGTTAGGGAGTTCAACACGGTAATCACAGATAAAAAAGCTCCAGTGTTAAGGAAAATCTCCTTAATCGGTTTTCAATTGAGGTTCTATATATTATATTCTACTGCTTTACGAGTGTGTATCCACCTCATGTGTTCCATACGAAACTTTAACAGAAAAAAGTAAGCTTTCCTTTCCTATCTACGAGTGCAATGGCGTCGTGATGGTTTAGGCATCTATCTACGGTAGGCGTAAACTCCCAATCCAACCAGACAAGAAAATCTTCAGTAATTGGGTACTGCAGTGAATAAAGGGATGGAGTACTTGGCAGGAAAGCTAGTCGTTTCATAAGTAATGAGATAGGACAAGGCAGTGTCGGAAACTCTTCACCCTCCATACAACACTGTCAGGTGAAGCCTCGACCGCAGTGACGGATCGTCCAGTAGAACATGTCTCGGATCGAGTAGGTTTGTTTTATGGATCAACTTTCCAGTCGTCCATTTGTCTCAGTTAAGACTATCCCCTGTAGCGTTTCTACTTTACGGATGAGGCATAACCCGATGTCTACCGAATGCGAAAGGTCCACAGAGGCCTTTTCGCGCTTCGGATGCAAATGCGCTCGTCCGCAGGTGTCAGTTGCCTCGGTCTTGCCCGTATTTTACGTTTCGGTTATCACATTCTGCGATTACCAGCTCCGACGGGTTCGGCTGATGAATTCAAAATATAAAAGTTGGAGTTGTTGAAGAGGGTCGTGGTGTTGAGATGAAGTATCACCGTCCTCACTCAAAGAACGAGTTATGCAGCAAAAACTATGCAAATTATTAAACAACGGTAGTATACTACATACTTGGCAATAGATGCCCCCTTCTGCGTAGATAGGTAACTGTTTTTTGTGGTCAATAACTACCCTCGAGCTCCCCCCGGGAAATTAGTTCGAGTACTGCAGCTGGCCGGGCAATTAGTTTCATAAATATGCGGTAGATTCAAGAATCCTATCATTGATTATTAATTTGTTGTTATTCATGAAGCATAACGTTTGTTCAAGTAACAAAAGTGATGAGTTGACATTTTTTCGTGCTCAATTCCGAAGGTTTATTAAGTATATGTATCGAAAATAATAAAACCAAAAAATGGCACCTGATTCGAAGTTTTTAGGAAATTTTTCAGAAAAACTGAGCCAATGGATTCAACAATTTTATCACACAAACTCTTGAAAATGAACTCAAATTTCATTGCCGAGCATAAATAGATAGAAGCTCTTATTGAATTTGTGCGTTCCGCGAAAAACTACCCTCCGAATAGTCATGACTTGAAGTTACGGTGTAATGTATATATTCGTAAGTCGACCATTCGCTGTATATTTTTGGTTTTCAAGATGGCGCCAAGGAAACGGCGCCGACGAATGGTGCCGCGAAATGAAAAACTACCTACGATTTGGTAAGAAATGTAGAGGTATCCTTGAAATTGGGAATGTAGGTATATATTCTGTACACCGAAAAAGTGGTTTAGACATTTAGCGCTCCCACCACAGGCAGCAGCACCAAGAGCAGCATCAGTCGAAAAATAGTGCGAGTTTTCTACAGATTTTGGCATGCTGAGTCGATTATTGATACATTTCAGAGAATATAGCGTTCATTACTGGTCTGTAAGCACATTAGTTATCATTGATTATATACGGCCATTTTACTGTCGGCTTTCTCTTCAAGATTCAAGCGGACTAATCTTCACTTGTTGATCGTTTCACTTGCCAAGACCCGCCAACGCCATTCGTCTCCACCAAAACAAACTTCGTCTCGCTCACGGGGGGAAAAAAAAGAAGTAAATCTCCACTTATCAAGCTCCACGAGTTTCTCGTGATTTATGCTCGGTTTTCTTCCACAGGGCGAAAACATCGGCAGTTATCCGTCCTTTTCAGGCGGATGGTAGGGTAAACATCATTAAAAATAGTGGTAGGGGCTGATCCGTACTGCGGAATATTCGAGTATCGAGTATTAATATCGGGAGACGATACAAGGACGTGGCTTAGTTCTGATAACGATGTTTATTCTCGCACAAAGGAAGCCATGGACAACACAGGAATGATATAAGCGAAAACAGTTTCGAAAATGATAAATTATTCGCTTACTGAGTATACAGTTCAAAAAGATAGGTACACAACATCCTTTTGATGTATCTGTATTGTTTCAATTTTGACCTTCATCTTTTGTATTGATTTTCACTAAACACATCAGATGTTTTGAATGAATTTAGTCAGGTACTAGAAACAAAAGGGAATGTGCGAGATCCTGTAGATTCTAGGAGAGGATGAGGCCAATTCTAGGCCTAGGATATATTTGTCTATTTGTACCGTTCGTCTTGTAATTCGGACCCATAAAAAAAGAATAGGTTGAAATAATGAGTTAATTAATTTGAGGGGGGGAGGGGGGATACTGGGAATGGATACTTTCATTTCCACATGCGCAAACCTTTAAAATCCATTTGACGCAGATATTAAATTGCCTCTTGACTGTCAAGCGTTATAACGCCTCCCTCATCGACGCTGTTCTAATCTTCATCCCACCCTCCTCGACTTTTCATCCATTAAAAAACCTATTACCAGGTGATTTAATAACTCAGGGGTGGCACAACTGGGGCGTACCTAAGTACCTTCCAGTTGGGCTCAGTGCCGACAAAAAAAAATAACTCACTTAAGCCTGAAAATTTATATTTCAAGACCCATTTCCGGTAATATCAAGTTTTCATTTAGAGACGCCTTTAAAAAAAACCTTAATGGGTGGTCTTGGAGGGGTTTTTCGTATTACAAAAAAAAACCGAGGGGTGCAACCGGAGGAAAGTTCAGTATCGAGCCTTCGAGCCTATGCAAATTAGTCTCCTTGGCGACTAGAGCGCAATTACCTTTACCCTATGTCTTTTTTTCGAAAATAAGGAGGGTTGGTTGGTAGTTCAAAACGTTGCAGAGGGGCACAACGTAGAACTAAGCCATTGTCTTTGTCATAGAGCTAAAGATCAAAGAGCTACACCCCCTTATGGGAGGCGATGGGTTTCCAGACCTATTTTGTCAAGGGGGCCAACCCGAAACGGCACACTCCTTACGTGAAAACAGCCATCGTACCCCCCTCCGGTAACGAAACAGATTAATCGATTGTAAACGAAAAAATTGTTCCTTTGTCGGTAACCTTTGACAGCCTTACAGCGACCCTAATGTTACACAATACGAGCTCGTCTATTAAGGGCTCTATATTGTTTCATTTTTTGAATAAAGTTCTTCAGTCGCTTCAAACGCTAAAGCTGGAAGATCAAAGGGAATGTTGATTGTTTCGTTATGGAGGAAGTACAATAGCCCCCTTACTAAGATGTAGGTAAATGGACTAATCTAGTAGAGAGATCAAAACACGATATACTCAAGTGACCATAGCCAAGGGACGGGCGAAGGGGCGCAACGGTGGGGGGGGTGTTAAAATTCCCAATACTTACGAAATTCCCGCTTTTCTTAAGTTTTATATCGTAGGTTAAAAGTTTATTGGGGAGGGGGGGGGGGGATTAGACCTTAACGACAATGGTTATAGAGTTAAAATCTTCTTGAAACATAGATATTCTTTGCTTGTACCTATATGGGGATTATACCAAATTAATTATTACAAAATGGTTTAACCCCCAGGGCTTTATTGAACTGGATAATGAAGCTATTTACATAAGAGTGTAGGGTAGGCAACAGACGCCCACGTAGATTGCAGATACCCTCATTTTCGTTTTTTTGTTGAAAACTATTTACGAGTCAGCGACCCTCAAAGCTTGTAGGTAAGAGATTATATTTCGTAAAAGAAGGCGAAGGCTGAGGACCTCCCTCTCCTGATCTAATATTAAGATTGGACGGATCAAAAGAAGACGTGGAGCCCTGACGACGGAGGGGGAAGGATGGATAAGTGGTTGGTTCACTAAATTAGAACCTTGTACAATCTGTAGGTATCTGTTGCCACTGATTGCAGGGTTTACATCTCTCGACCCCAACCCATCCGGCTACGCCAGGACCTAATCGTCCTGCGCTAGGTAAACATCGGGGTACCTCCCTGGCATACACCGTGAGCTTGTTACCTGACCGGCAACTGGCCGGCGACTACCGCAGCGTGTTCCACCGTGGAAGGACCTCTTCTTCTTGTTTATCTTCTGTGGTATCTGTCTGGACTGGGGTATGAGATAGGATTTATGACCAATAGCCACCAGGACATCCCACGTAGGGCCAGCTGCCTTGGATGCAGTTTTCTTTTCTTTTTGCAAGCTGCGTTTTCAACACGAAATGTTAAACATTCACATCCACGTCCAACCTCACCTACCATCACATAAGAATACTATAAGCCAATTTAAAAAAAAATCACATTTTATTTCACTAAATATGAAATTGACGAGGTTTATTACGTTCCACAAAGGGTGGTGTCTGCCTGGTGGAGCAATGTATACTTAAACGTAGTAAACAAGTTCAAAATAGGATCCAAAATCTGGTAACTTCAAGAAATACAAATATCTGTGGGGGAGCGGGGGGGGGGGGGGATTAAAGGTAGTAGTATCAGATAAAACAGGAAATAATAATATCTTGGGTAGGGAAGGCCGCCGCTATGCGCAGAACACAGTGTCCCACTGGGAAATGGTGTACCTCTTCGGGGCTACCTCTGGGGAATGGTAGCAGTTAGGTAACGAAGTTGAACCTAAATAGGGTAGCCAGAAAGATGATCTGCTTCAGAAAACATTCCGTTTCATCCATTACACGCAATCGGAAGAGAGATCAATTATTTAGATCCACTGTACGTCTAAAATAGAATCTAGGGATCTGTGAGGAGAAAAAGTGTCATGAATGGTGCCAGTTAATTAAAACTCCAAGAAAAAGATAAGATTAACCAAAAGGGAAAAGGGAAAGATTTTTATTAATGCGCGTATATTTATATATACATAACAAATGGTCTAAACTCAGATTAGGAAGACTGATTCCGCCAAATGAACTTGACCCTTAGGGGTTATCATTGTGTTGCTTTGTTTGCATGTCAGTGACCATATCATTATTGAAAAACTGCTACAGATTGATTTCTCTGTAAGCTGCGTTATCCAAATGAAAATGTTGGCTTGCCTACCCATTTTGGACGACTAAGTAGGGAATAGGATGGTGTGGAATAAGTAATGAAAGGAGTAGGTACATCAGTTGTGGTTAGGGTAATACAGTGACGTGGCCACGTACTGTTATGTAGGACTCTGTTGGATTTATGTGGAAATATAATACATGTAGCAAACAAACAAGACAGCGAAGCATTAAAAAATGGTAGGGAAAGGTGACAGTATAGATAGTGTAAATCGAGGTACGTGTGTGGAGCCAGTTGTGCCCTTGTTTTAAACGGTATGCATGTACACGAACAACTACTCTTGAGTTTCATTCTTGGTGCTTTATTATGATATTCCTGCGAAGTCTTGTGCCTCCATAGCGAATTAGCCGAACATCTTCCATCAGATTCCTCTTTTCTACACGGACTTTTAAATTCTCTTCGTCTCCATTCCTTATTCTGAGAACCCATCACCGAAAGCCCAACTCCTCTTTCTTCCCGGTCGTATATGGGACCTTCAGTGGGCCCCATGTGATCTCTCTGTGACCGAAGTGATTTGTGACAGTCGAGTCACCAGACCTGCCAGCTGTGCCAAGCCAGGTAGTTAAAGACGCCTGATTTACAGCCCCATGTGCCTCTTTCCACAAGCCGAGATTTTTCGAGTAAGTCCAAACCAAAACTCTCACGTAACTACAGGGCATTTTCATGAGGATTTTCCTCCGAAAAGAGACGAATGCCGTCTAATTTTTCCCCTCTGCTCTGATTGCCATCAAAATCCCGTCCTGTTCGCCTTTGCGTTACGTGTCCGAGTTTGCTCGTATATAATAATATATCCATTCAATCCAGTCTACAGACAAATTGGCCCGACGCTGGAATCCGCGAAACCGGTCGGGAGCTGTAAAATCGTTAGTTTTTTGTAACTGCCCCCTAAGTCGGATTTATGTCTCAACTTGAAACATCAACTTCCACCAACCGAGCAAGCCTACTAGCGTTTGCTTCTGACTTGATGTTATCGTTTGATGGATACTTATCATCACTGGTCACAGTATGACTGTCAGAGACAGGGAGGTACCTAACTCATGTTTTGACCCTTAATTGCACTTCGCCTTTTCTTTCGAAATTATTATTGGAGAAACACCTTCTCATTATAAATTGAGATTCTGGCTATAAATCTGGAAGTATCGGTTTGAAAAAATGGACGACAGTTTTCATCTTTGTAACATCGAAATACTGATACTAAATGACGGTTAATGTTTTATGGTAACTCGATTAACTATACATTTCTTATAGGTAGCATTTCATCATGAGATTCACGAGTCTTTCTGTTAAAATTAATCGACTGTCGTCGGCATGAAATTTTATGGATTGCAATTATACAGCTAGTATATTTTGAGGGGTGGTGGGAAACCAAAAATTATTATTATGAACGAGGGGTTCGAAGGACCATGATCAGTGAGATCATAAGTGAGTCTCCTCAGTGAGTACATGATACCATTAAAATCGATCCGGCTACAACTAATGCCATCCAAATCCTAATTAAACTAAATCCTACTTCCGACTCTATTCATCAAATTTTGATGAACTTTACAGGGGTTATCCGTAAGATGCCTCTTCCTTCTTATAAGGACTCACAATTGATAACTACAGAATGAATGGCATCACAATCCACTGGGAGTTGACCACGTCAGTATCAGAATTATTCTGGCTAGACGTCACGCTTGGGAGTTTTTCCCACCAACATTTTGGCCCCATAATGCAATAAAACCCTACTTATTAGATTTTAGATGTTTGTTACATATTTGAATTCTACCGGCCAATCGCCTATATAGTAAACATTTCCGAGGCCCGCTACATTTGTCTGTAGAACAGCATCGTAGGCTTTTCAAACTTCTCACTATAGGTAGTTGAAAACAAGCGGTAGAAGCATTCTGTGGATTCCAAACAGACTACAGGTACGCTGGCACGCCCAGAGCGAGAATTCCTCAGATTCGAGTTCTCAACAATTGTCGACCCAGTTAAATCCGGGTTGGGACCCACAATCGATTTCTGACGGAATTTCAAAGCGGCGTAGTAAAAATTGTATTTCTTTTACTGAACCCTTCTCACCACTCTGCATTTACATACGCTGTTTCGGCAGATACAGTCATCACGTTGGACTGTGTGTATTCCAATTCAAAGCATTTCTGAATACATAGGTCAATATTAATGTAGTCGAATACGTATTACCCGTTCGTTCTCAGGGACAGTGAACGTTTTCATTTGGGTAGTTACAACAAATTCCATTAATATGCTATGCGCCGTCAAGTTGCAGCCACGAAGAACTGCCGATGATACGAAAATAACAATACCACTGGCAGAGTTGAAATTGTGAGGGTCACACATTTTTAACTGCGCTTAGTTGAAAGTTGAAACAGTCGTATACCAAGTTGAAACTGCAAATCCGACTACCCGATTTGGAACTGCGAATGTTATGAACTAGAAACTGATAATACTACTAAATTAAAACTGCCAAGTAGGCAGTGAAAATGTTACAAACTCCAAATACGTATCACTACACTGCTACTTAACATCTAAATATTGAGTCCAACAACCCCTGAGCTGCCCACTGGGAGCTTCCAACGTTTGAATGGAGAGAGGTGAAGACCTCTAATAGCTTCCAGATGGTTCGGTTCAGCACCTTTCAGACGCGTCACTTTCAACTTGAGCGTTCCACTAATCACCACAACATGTGTGAAGACTTAAGAAAGCAGTCGAGAACGAAAATGCACCTGGAGGTGTGAATTACTCCAGATGCGTTGGAACAGTAGATCCGGCCGATGTATTAGAGAATTTCAATAGATTCTGTAGGAACAAACCATTCTAGCACGGCCTTGGGATCTATTAGTACTTTCGCGTATTTAGGATGAATGAATTTTGGGAAGTAGTTTTGATGACTTGGTTTGCACTGGCAGGACTTGATATACCTACGACTAACAATTATAGTAGGCTGCGCTTTCAGTTATGCTGTTCAACTGGAAAAACTGGAAAGTAGTACAAAGAAAACTAAAATAACTAGCCGGTTTACAGTCACAAAGAAATTCTATCGAAGCCTTTTGGGTAGTTTCAGAGAAAAAGAGACCAGTGCCTTTCATAAACTGCTCTGTTTTCTGTGCCACCCCTTTAATTAGAACCCCTTGAGGTTATCATGTTACTAAGTAGGCACACTTCACACCTCGAGCTTCCCTTTGACGGGGAGTGTGTTAAAAAAAAAGAAAAAAAACAGCAGTGCTACTGCTCTTTGGTGTCGGATGGTCTTTTTCCGCCCACACCCGGAAAAATCGATTTCACACATCGATTTGAAGAGAGGGTCGAGTTTTAAGACAGGGAAACCTTGGTGGTTCAAACGGTTTGGGTTAGGGTGTTTCCATGACGACGAGACATCCCCAGGAAAAACCCTCCTGTGGGGGTCGGGAAAGCTATACGTCAAGGGGAGACTCGAGTCCCCAGGGAGGGAGCTGGGAGCTCCAGGAACGCACTCGGGTGTTACCTTCAGGTTTTCCGACCTTGTGGGGGTCTCCACAGGAGGGAGAGATCTTCCTGGAACCCTAGTCACGTTCCTGTGGGAATTCGGGAGACATTGAGGGGTTGGTTGGTAAAGCGAAGGGTAGACTTTCCCGGGTCGAGGATGCCACAACAAGTAACTGCTTTTGCCTCCAAGGTACAACAAGCGAGGAAAAAATACCGAAGGCTATCTCAAGTTCGGAGAAACATCCCAATACGATGAAGCAAGTACTTGAAAACGGTGAAAGAAATGTCGATTTATAAGGGTCAGATTTTTTCTTTTTTCAAACGGGATTCAGCACTCAAAACCCCCTCTTGACCATTTTCAGCTCGAAATTCGATTTCCATAAAGCTGTGAAAAGATGGTAAAAAAGAGCGCGACGTCACAGAAGGTTCACCGCTAGATTAATATGAGGGTTCCCCGCTCAGAGGGTACAGGCCGTGACGTAGGAAGTTCCTCACTCTGCCATAGTTGGGGACATAGTCATTGCTCGTATGTTTTCAAACGGCTCTAGGTCTAGGAGAAAATTCCATGTGATCTTAGCTTTCAATGGGAAATCGAGATATTCTGCAGAAAACAGCCCTGGCCACGAATCGAATGTTCTCAGATTGGGTAAAAACTGGTATTTTGGCCCTTAAAGCCATCAGAAACGTGTATATGACCTTTAACATATACTTTTTCACTCCAGGGTCAACAGCTGGTGCAGAAAAAGTCTGCCGTGTACAAGTTACATGTTAAGCCTGAAGGGCGCGCACATCCTGAAATGCTACGTACTCAAATTAAAATGTCACCCAGCAACCTCAGGTCGTTCGTTTTTCAAAACCATCGGAGACTGATATTGAGAAGGAAACAGATAACGCGACCTTCCATACAAATCGAGGGGAGTTCGTAAAAAGGCTTTCTTTTCACGGGTCACAAAACAAAGGGCTCGCGAGACCAGGAGGGGGACGTATTTTCGCCTGGCGTCACCCGCGTTGAATGGGAGCAACTCAACACGTCGTGGAATCGACGAAGACGGTTTGTATAGCCGAAAGCTCCGCGACAACCCTTCAAACCTCTGACACGACCTTGCTGTGGGATGGGTATCACGTTACGTGAGATCACTTCTGCCAGTCCCGAAATAAACATCACCGAGAAGGTATCGGTAGCTGAACTCGGAGACTTTCCGAGCTTTACTTGTTGAGTGAGGAGTCCACACTACCACACTTTGGACAGAAGTCGAACGCTTGGGTCGAATGATGATGAAAACAGCGTAAGTGTGGCATAATGTCTCGTGGATCAGATGGATACCGGATTATAACTTGAAACTGGAAGCAGTAGGTTAATAGTGAATATCGACAAAAACTAGGTAGTAAACAGACCAAAAACTAGCAAAAAACCATAATCAGACTGGAGATAAAAATTAAGTTATTTATAGAGCAACACGAGCGAGACTAAACATGGTCATTAAGTAGTATGCAAAGAGAAGTAATTGAGCAGCATGGATACTGATGGATACCATCATGTCTTACTGTGCACCCACGCCCACTAGCATCGCTCACTAATATAACAGTCCAAATTAAGTCAAATGAATAAGTTAATTAGACTGTCAAGTCAATGCATCCATTAAAATTGTTGGCTGTTATTATGTAAGTGGTTTGTGTGGTGCTAAATACACATTTAAAACACTCTAATGGTGTACCTTGGATTTAACTGGTTCAGCATACACATTTTAGATGCGGCCATTCGGTTGCGAACTGTCTCTATATTTGTCGAAAGGTCGGCTTAAAAGGCAGAAAATTACTGTTTGGGTTGATTGGTCTTGAATGTATTATGAAGTGTACTGTGTTTATGAGGATCCAAGCGTGGGCTGTAAGTGTCTAAGGACACTTTCCTCATGGAGTGACGGGGCTTATTCACTGCTTTGTTTCATTCTGCAAGACGTGCGGTATCTCCGACGATAATATTTACATAAAGGCAGAAGGACGAGATGATTTACGACGCTCCTTTCAAGGACAGGGAAGTAAAAGAAAAAGAAAAGGTAAAAATCCCCGCTGAGGAGCGTCTTCTTGATTTTTATCAGGTTTTATTCAAATCGACCGATAACTCATAAACGAGGGAGAAAGGCGGTTGACGACTCGCCTTTCACTATCTTCACAACACATCAGGGAGGTTGATCGTATTGTGGGCCCGTACGCTCCTTCTACGGGGGAGACGGGTGATTTATCGGCTGTCGCGGGTTTGTTGACTGGCCCGTGCTGCGTGCGGGTCTCCTCGATGGAAACGGTCCCTGAAGATCATGTTATTCAAAGGAGTATCCGTTTCTCAGTGGGAGTCAGCCAAAGATTCAACATGGGAACACGACAGAAATTGAGACTGAAGGCCAGAACACTCATGTTACTACGACTATGTAGCTCCTAATCAATACTGTCGGGGCTCATCGATTAATATATCAATACTTACCTAATGGACCTTGTCACGAGAAGAATCTATTTTATTATGATATTGGTTTCCATAAATTTAAACACCCATAGCGTGAAAAATGTAGAAGGCAACTATGCAAGGTCACCGAACGCAGTTGTTCCCAATATTTTGATGCTCAGCTTTGAGGAAACACGTTAACAAGAAATGTTGGAGTTACTGCAGAAGATGCTGTTGACCGTATGTAACTCCTCTCTTTTTGCGGTTTCAAAATATTCACACAACGACAATCAAGGGATTTTGAAGGCAATGCAATTAGGGTTGAAGCCATCGTCTATGTAAGATCTACATGAAATTCTGCTGGATTGGATGATAGGTACTTCAGCAGGTACAGCAACAGGCAACATTGGAGTTACTACAGAAGAGGATGATGCTATCCGTCGTTTTGCAGAACTAACACAATAATTATGAAAGTCAAATGGTATCGCAATTCTCTTCATTAGGTACTGAAGACTTACGCAACTTTATCATGTAGAAGCAGCAATAAATTACCTATTATGAAGGAATACAGTTGAAGAGAGCTGAGACTTGGTATGTTTGATGTCATGTTTGCACCCTCTGGAACTTATTTAAAAACAAAGGAGTGGCTAAAGTATGATGCCTATAACTTACGATTTACTCCGGTAAATTTAATCCGTATGAAACTCGATGGTGAAGAAGGATTAATTAACAGGGAACGGATAATCTCGTCGCTTGCGAGGGGTCTTAATTAAGATAAGACGGGTCGTGGAAAACTAGCTATTTCATGATATGGGTCTTCCGGACATAACCCAAAGGAACGGTTTTCTGAAATTAACTACGAGACGACGTATCCCAAAATACCGCACCCCCTCGTCGTCGTCTAACATTATAAATGACGACCTATTTGACACCGGTGAACCAAAACACATAAATTCTCTCCACTTCGTTTGTTAATATTTCCCGGACCGGAATTTATGACTTCATTAATGGGAAAGTTTCTTGACAACATACGTCACTTTCTGACAAATAATGCATCCGAAAATCATTTAGAGCAAACGCCCCCCCTGAACAGGATATTTACTAAATGGGCCTTGGATTTATTTCCTTTCTTACGAGTTTCAAATGGCGCGAGGGAGTCATACACACAACCAATTTTGATGCAGAAAAACCATAAAACAACAACCGGAACAGCGGAGGACCCCATCACTTTGCGAAGCTCCACCTAATTTACACCTAGTTGGCCTTTCTTGAAATTATATTTCGTTAGCAACATTTGCTTGATGGTGAACGTTATAAAACGCTAAAGTATTCGTATTTAAACAAGTTTGGGGACAATTGGGGACAATTTTGACGTGATATCGCACGATGAGCCCGAGGTGGGAATCGAACCCACATCCTCAGTTTTTCGGATCAGGGCCTTCTTCAATCACCCCTTGGGGCCCTTGAAGCTTGAAATGAGCAAATGAGTCAACAACCCCTCGAGTCCCTTAGCTCTGCATTTCATCAAATTCCTCTCGTACAGTCCATTTTTCAAGTTTTCTGTATTCCAGATTTCAAATAAAATACCTTACCGGACAGGTTAAGCAAATGAAATAATGGACGTTTTTATTTTTCCAACAACGACGTTTTTATTTTTCATTGATTGAAATGAAAAATTATTATATGCAGAGAAACTGAATCCATCACCGTAGCTTAGGTGTGAATAATGAATTCATACGGGATTATGAAAGAGCATAAAAACATAGCAAGGTATACACTCCCATCTCCAACGGTAGCCCAAGTTCTGTCTCAAGTGATCCAAGTGCACTGTTGTGCGTTATCGTTTCATTACTCCTTGTTTATTGGCCATAAACCCTTCGACAAAAATAATGATCGAGCGCCATAAAACTCCACAGACGCCCTTTTTTCCCGTACAATATTTGCATCTTCATCTTGCACCACGGGGTCGTTACTTTACAGCACCTTGGCGTCAGGTTCACATCTTGTATTCGATGTAGATATTTGACCTCATCACTTGATTTGTTTAAATCATCATAGCTGTAGTATTCAATTAACAAACAATAGCGGCACCATCAGCACGAGCGTGAATTGAACGGTAGAATTATAATATTGATTGATAATGAATTCTGAAATTGAAAACATCGCTCAATGATAAATGGGGAACAGTCGGTATTCACCCGCCTCCCGTTTTATTTGTTCATAGATCTGTTTGAAGCGACAGTATGGTTTGACCGAGTCGATATTTATAGGAAGCGTGCAAATTTCGGCTTGTTTTGAAGAGCGAATATCACTTCTAGGAGGGAATCCAACCGTTTCCGGAAAAATCAAAATACTGAGGTGGTCTAATTTCAATGGGTTTTGATCTTTTGATGAAGTTCGGTGAATAATTGCGGGATTGGTTCTACGTGAATTATACCAAGTTCGCAATGCTACTTCAACGCATAACTAAACTATGATTCTTGTTTTAACCAGTACGGATGTAACTAGGTAAGTATACAGTCTGTCCAAGAATAGTCCATAGAAGTAATGGGCTACATCATGGCATAATATTTTCACTCGAACGATCGACAAATTCAATCCCTACTATGTAGGTTTCTCTCGCAGCTCTTTGGTCCCCACGTACCGTCAGCTTGGCCGCAAAAACCACAAGCTCTTCAAGCTTTCCTCTTGTCTACACGTTCTGGGTATTAACTCCCTTCGAAAAGGACGTATTCCCAACTACCAAAACCGTAATTGAGGTTAGAAAACCGCTCTAACGACACCCACTTTCCTAAGAAGTCATTTTAAAGTCTAACCAGAGGAATTTTGTTGGCGGACGTTAACCCCCTTCCGAATCCCTCTGGCACCTGTGCGGGTAATGTTACCAGAGTCACTAACTACGGGATTAACAGAGCTTAATGATCCATTAGCAGGTAAAGCAAATCCGGTATAGAGCAATCAGAAAGACTGCATTGGAATGTTCGAAATAAGATTCTATTATAGAACGGTTTGGCTCTACTTCAAACAGATCAGTTTTTGTAATGATAAGTGCATTGCTGATAAATTTGAAAAATATGAGGTTAGGTACTTATCACTCCCTAGATAGAACATCATCGCCTATATCAACGGCTCTGATGTACCTTCACCGATCTTGAGTGTTAAATCACCCCCAGCCACTTCAGTTCTCGCGCTATCCGTCCCACTATACTTGGCAGGGGGATGTTTTTGTTGTTTTGAGATGCGAGCAGATAAATCGCTCTCGTTTCACAGAGTCGCCATTTACAACGTTTCTTCGCTGTCCTTCGTCCAAACTTTGGTCCAGACGCTTCTCCCAAGTTCGTTAAGTTAATAATAAATTCAATAATAAATACATGAAGTCCATTAGGTATCGACCTCCTACTCATTAGCATAATAAATTATTCCTGTTTATCCTGTCTGTGAGAATATATTTTTAAATTTACCATGTTGAGGAAGATGAAGGTATGATAAAATCGTCGTAATGAAAGAATGATGAATCGTCGTCTCTGCTCGGAATGAGACAAGTGTTCAACAAATTCAAGTGTTCAAATCTGAGGAAATACGGGTGTTCAATAATCAGACGCAAGGTATAGGTACTGGGAAATTTGCAACAGAGTCGCTTACGTCTTCATCCTGTCAGAAAACTTTGTTTTCTTCCTTGGATTCAATTTCAGGGCGCCCCTTGACGCGGATATGAGAATCCTTGTTTGGTCCCCTCTTTTTTATATTTCTCCTGCTCGACTCAGAAGGTTACAGCTCTACGGCATAATACGAGAAGACTTTATTACAATTTGAAGAGACACTTTCTCCGCCATTCGTATTTCCTTTCTCGTATATTCTTTGTCATTCCGACGTAAAGTAAGAGGAAAGACCTGGGGAAAGCTGGAGAATTTGTTTGGTCGTAGATAAGAACGAATTTATCAATTTGCATTAATGAAACAGGCAAGATACAGCAAGAATAAGCATTAAAAAAAATACAAATACATATATGCATGGATAATATAACCACGGTTTACATAATCGGTTTATGATCACGTACGCCTTGTCAGGAAAATATTTAAAAACGTTGACCGGAGACGCCGGCCATCCCGCAGTCGGGCGGACATTGCCCAATCGGACTACTGCAGAGCTTTCCACACACCTCCCGGTCTATGTTAACCAAGCTTACGAATAGAGAATCTCTCTATTCGTAACAAAAGACGGATGGTTACCGACCGTACCGGTTGTCCGGCAATCGGAAATTTCAGTAGGACGAACGGGGTATCTGTCCAATTTCTGGAAGAAACTCCGT
Source organism: Leptopterna dolabrata (assembly GCA_954871275.1). NCBI lineage: Eukaryota > Metazoa > Arthropoda > Insecta > Hemiptera > Miridae > Leptopterna > Leptopterna dolabrata. The sequence continues at coordinate 15,633,021 of OX940984.1, read as the reverse complement.
GATTAGGTATAGGAAATTCTGCTCTAGTTAAATTACAACTATAACTCATTAGTATATCTAAAAGACACGTTAGCTCCAAAATTCTCGAAAAACCGCCGAAATTAATATTTTCACCTATTGCAACCGATGAAACAGGTTATCTTATAGTAACGGGAAAGTTGAGGACCATGTTTTACGCCGAATGAGACCAACTTCAGCAGCAATGTAACTATGGTTCAAAGTTTTCCTAAAGAACCAATACCAGCCAAGAATGCAGAAAACCAGGAAAAATCACTAAAAATCTAACCGACCGACCAGTTCTATAAAAGAGCAACCGACGAGCAACTCATTCATGAGACATGGGAAGAAAATTTTTCCGTGATGAAGCTCATATTATATAGCACAATTCGAGACCTCAAAACTCAATAAGAAACATTGTTCAACTAAATACCTCAAAACCACCGACTTTAAGGGTGTGGGGAGGGGTACCATGGGGGGGGGGGGGGGATATAAACAATCGCCTATAATGGCAGCAGGAGAGTTGTGCTACCTGTTTGAGACAGATAGCTAGTTCCTGGGCAAATCCACGTACACGTTCCTATGGTAACTAGATTAATAATAGGAGATAGCGCCGGTTGTACATACATCACTGTGGAGGGTCCCGGGGGATAGCGGTTGCCGGTAGGGAGAGAGATAAGTGCTGCGGGCGTATCTTCCCAAGGGTTGGCTTAGGGGGGTACGACAAAGTAAGAATTCCGTGCCGTGGTTACCAGACAGCCACCTTTCAAATATATTTACTGGTTAAATACAATATTATGTACTCTGTAAAATCGTGCTTATTCATTTGAAAACATCCTAAAATCCAAGTTTAAGAACTTTCAAGCCATTTCGTTCGCATAGTTTACTATCCATTATAGATCCCACAACTAACAAAACCACATGCTTTCCTGCTCTGAAACCTTGAATAATATAATATTACCATTGCAAGTATTCTGTAATATGAACTACTCAGGTATGGTCGTATAGTGTTCGGGCTCAGACCTGATAAAACATTCTCGTATACAATAACGAAGCGTGGAGTGGGCATCGAAGTTCTTTAGTTATAAATTGAATGGATTTACCTATTGAATAATTCGATCGATTTGCTGCGACGTAATGCACGATTTCTTACCTAAAAGGCAACAGAAAACAACTCGATAGAATCGTAAATGCGGTTAATAAAACACTAATAGCACAGTTTTGAAAATATTACTTATTACATTGAATTACTAATTATATATTATAGAATGAATAATGGAGAGGTAAACAACGGAAACATCCCATCTTCACGAATGTCGAACAAGGTTTAGACTTATATTACGCTGACCACTTGTGGTAATCCATCAAAAATCTTTCGCATTTCACCCAAAAATTATCACGAAATTCTGTTACCTCACCTTAAAAAATGGGATGAAACTGGATATTCAACTAACTTCGGAACATGAGGCCCGTTGTTCTGGTTGAAGTTTTGTTGTAGTTATTTTGAAAGGTAATTTTTTTAGCGTCCGTAGACTCTCAGTGTTCCACGGTAAATCATTTCTTCGTCCTATCTATGGTGAGAAATCCTACATGGAAACAGTAGACAATTTTTTCATTTTACTGCCAAAAATCGACTTGTTTCATAACGTTTTCTCAAGTAAATTCAAGACTGAAGTAAGAGAAACTTGCAAATTGTCAAATTAATTTCTAGAATTTTTGTCAGTTAACCGAGGTTTTCCTAATTCTGGTATTTCCCTTCATAGATCTGATAAAATGGTTGAAATCGTACACTGTGGGAAGACTGAGATTTAGGAGCACATTTCAGGTGATTTTTCAGTTAGTGTACTCTTTATGTCCTCTTACATCAAGTCCCTCGTTTGTGACAATCTCACATAGACTGGAGGGAGGGTGGTGGAACGATATCGAGTGGGCGGGGAGAGAAAATGAGAATCAACTCAATTACCCAAGTCGGTGAAAACGCCACAGCAGTACCTAAGCATGATGTACAGTGGATCCGAAAACAACAGACCACCCAAAAAAAGTTTCTCCGAGCCGAATACCGGAAGGTATGGTAATAACGAACCTCATGTCCAATTTTGCGCAGAATTCGAAAATAGGGTTTACAATTTAAGACGGGCAGATATCAACGGACAACATGCGTGTAATGTGAGAAAGAAAAATTTTTGACGGAAAAAAAACTTGGACATTTTATTTCCCTTTTGAATTAGATTATTAATAAAAGGTTTTGGCATTTTTCTCCAAGAAGTTTTAAGCGATGAGCTTTTCATCCAGAATAATCAATGATGATGGAGGAGTAGGTAATGTCACAAATGAGAACATGATGTACAACGCCCAAACTTGTCCGCTGCATCAACACATTAGTGAAACGAGCCTTTATAATCCATTTACTAACTTATTCCAACTACTTGGGCTAAAAGCTAATGCAAACGCGTGTTATGGCCCGATTTCTCGTCAAAGTTTATGAGCAATAAACCCTGGAGTTTGACTCTCGATCGCCCGCAGAGTAGACTTTGTTGAGGGGGGTTTGTTAGGGTGACAAAAGATGTTGATGAATGGTCTTCCAGTCATAGGAAGATGATTGATAGCTGAAACACTCTCAGACTCTCGCGATAAGGAAATAACCGTGTCCGTTACCTCGAGTGACTTTCCCTCAATCAATGCCACACGTGAATATTGATGCGAGAGAGTTATATGCAAAGAGAAGGCATACCTACGGTGTCTATAATGCAGAGATGAGTAGTTGTGACAGACCTAATCGAATAGACGGGAGATGAGACTATCAGTACCAGTGCTACAAACTAATTTCTACAAATTTCAAATATTTCCTGACCATGCGTGCAGCGTCGTTAATTTTTCGATGTGTTGTTAGCGGCCCCATATGTATTCGCGATGGTGTTACTTTACTTAAGTTCAGCTATGTTAAATGCTTCATAAACAATGTTTATTTCTAGGACTGTTGATCATATTCCGAGTGGTCATGACGAATCAATGGTCATAATCCCCAAAACATTCACTGCAAGGTTCTACGCTCACAAAAACATTCGCAATACTCATGTTTTCCTTGGAAATCTGGAATTCAATATATTTAGAAATTATATTTTGAAAAACTTCCAGCCGTGCAGCAAGGCTATAAGAGCGAACCTCCAATGAAATTGAGAAAATTAGCAATTCTCAAAATTAAATAGTTGGTCAAATTTGAGTTTTGTGGAGGAAAAATTACTAAAAATTGCCGAAACTACTTAAAATCCAACAAATATGATGTAGTATAGTGATTCGAGACGAATGTGCACTACTTCAACAGCCACAAATAAATGTTCTCTAGAATAGTTAAAAACGGAATTTTATCTAAAAATTGCCAAAATATTTGGGGGATGGCCGTGACACAATTAACCAATTTGGATGACAAAAACATTTGGGGTTTCCAAATATGCGGACAAAGCCAGACAAAATATTTGGTATTTCAAGTAGGTAGGTATGATACCCCGAAATTTCCCGGAAATACACCTTCTTCGCCATTTTGAGGAATCACTAATTTGGTTGAAATAGGAGTTGTTTTTTAACGTAATGACCCCTTGAAGTCGCCATTTTTAAACGCGCATTCCGCTAACATGTGGATGAAGAATGCGTATTAGTATCTTCAACTAACTGTAAGTAGGTATACCTAAAGTTATATTGTTTAATCGGTCTGTTACTGGCGTAACTCGCTTTGTTACTTGGTGGTTCGGACGGAGACTGCGGTCCGTCGGATCGAAACCCAATGGCCCTCGTCCAAACCCACAGCGGTGAGGGATTAGGTAGCCATGAGCGAAATGATTCAGAATTCTGATCATCCTAGCAGATCACGCCCGGCCGGGCAGGTGGACGTAAAGCTCCAGTATGATTATAACTTGAATCACTTGCGGCGGAGTAATGGAAATCCATAGCAAAAAGCTACAGGATAAAAATAGAATAGTCTATTTCCACGTAAACTAACAAACTGTAGACCGGTTTCGGTTGTTAAACCATCATCAGTAAACAATAGTTATTTGGTTTCTATTGTGCACTGATGAAGGTTTAACAACCGAAACCGGTCTACAGTTTGTTAGTTTACGTGGAAATATACTATTCTATTTTTATCCTGTAGTTTTTTTCCTCAAGTATGATATGGCTGTTTATTTATTACTCGATAGCAGAAAGGTTGTAACTATATTAATTTTATCTACTGACACCAAACCCCGTATGTTTCAGTTTTTTCGTCATAATAATAAACGTTCCTACATCAAAAACGGTTAATTTTCGGATTGCAGTTACCTGTTATTGTTGTCAAACACACTCGCCAGTTTCATCCGCGTTATCTTCCTTCGTATTACACGAAAATTGAGATGCACAAGGCAACTAGACTTCGCTTTGAGGGTCGGAAACGAGGACACAAAGCTATTGTTTTCAACTTCCCGCCCCAAGATTATTTGTCATCGTTTATTACGGAGAGCCGCGGTGTGGGTTATTCATTTTAGCAACTCTGGCTCTTGAACCCCCCCCCCCCCCCCCCGCGACACAGGGTGTCTCAAACTGTTTCCCTTTAGTTACCGCGAACTCTCCCGAAGGTTCTTTCGACGATTTACGAGTTGAAATCTTTTGTTTTTAACACCTCGCGCGTCATGAAACGACATTCTGAGTATTTGCCAACTCGCTGAACGTACTTCGACGAAGTTTCAACAGTTTAGGCCTTTAACCGTTTAAACATCGGTTATCAATGTCACATTTTACGCGTGAGTAACAGCAGTGAGGTTAGGAAAGATAGAGAAAGGCAGCTTTTTCAATGAAGGCCATGTTGGGTCCATAATTATGTCCGGTGTACGATATTTGTATGACAATCAATTCCACCAGAATAGTGAAACATCTTTTTCAGCACTCCCCGTTTCCCTAGTAAATTTATGTCCGAACCAAACAGCCGGTATTTCAACTTTTGGATAAACAGCGGTAAAATATATCGAACGAAAGTACGGAAGTAAATAGATAGCTTAGAATAGTTCTCATTCTATTCATCTAGCATTCTGTAGGATTCTCCACCGCCACTATTCGTAGTATTGTTAAAGAGGAAGACAAATTGAAGCAACGCAGATACCTAACAACATTTATGTTACCAACACATGCTGATTTTTGCTCAGAGAATTTGCTATGAGAAAGAACGTGAAACGTTAAAGGGAACCTTAACGCTGTTGAGAAGGGAAGAATGCTTGAGGCTGCTCTCACCAATAAAACTGAAGCACTTTTGCCCTTTTCACGGGAAAAAAGTTACATCGTCTTGGGGAGGCATCCATTACGTGTAGTTAGGCAGTAGGAAACAGAGGGGATACCTAGAGGAAACTACACCATCGTAATCGTATACTATCTTGACTGTTCCTACTCCATCAACAAAGTGTTTCGTGCTAACCAGTACATTCCTTAAAACTTGATGTAAGATGGAGACACATTTAGCAATAGAAAGAGCCGAGAAGGAGGACTAAACGTCAAAAAACCACACTTTGACAAATAATACGAGTATCTGCCGACTTATTTTGATAATACCAACAAATGAATGGGCTGAGGACGGATTTTTACACGGCAACGTTGTATTTAGCGCACAGGCAAGTAGTTCCGTCAAAAAATGTCCCTTCTTCGAAAATTGGAGCTCTGGGCATTTCACCAACGCCTATCGGTATTTCCTGTAAGTCGCTGGGTAAGTTTTAAAATTCTTCTGTCAGGTTTCATTCAAATTTCTGGGAGTAAAAGAGGGAAAAAAGGTTCCAGACATTCAGTATTGCCCAAATAGCGAATTCTCGTTAAAGAACAGCTCTTTCGTAGTCAGACAACTGAAGAAATCTCAATGAGTTGGTGAAAAGTCATAATATACTCGTAAATTAGACAGAAGCATAAGTTACCTAAATCGAAAATAATAAACTGTGGTTTCAACTTGAACTGCTCAACACCGGAATAGATTTTTGTAAAAAGAAAATAAAGAACAATAGGTTTACATGAAATAAATTACAACTGCCATTGCCCTCCAATTACGAACCTATTTGGTTAATGAACAAGTTTGAAGGATGGTATTGTTCAAATATGGGTTTTTATGGTTTGATAAAGTGCGCAATATTCAGTGATATAGTCACTTAGAAGGGTATCTACGTAGTTCGAGTTGGTACCTATGTTATAAATTATGTAGTTCAAAACTTCGCTCAATAGGTCATGCTAAATGCTTGGAACTTTTTAGCTCCAAACGTTGGAAACAGCTCAACATTAGAATAAATTCCGTAAAATCAACGACAAAAAACCGGTAATTTATACAATTTATTTTAAACGAACTAGGAGGGCAATGCACGGTGTAAATTTTGGGTGGATTTTATGGTAAAACGACAGTGGAAATGGTGATGGGTAGTTATGCTCAAAACCCCCTAAATTCACTGGAAGTTTACAAGTGGATCCCCCCCATATTAAACTGCATGTAATCGGAAGAGGGTCATCGCCAACCGATAACTCCGGGGACCTCCCGCGTTATCGATCCACATCCTTGATTTTTCGTCTGCATCCCCTTCGAGCCTTCACAATGGAAAGGGTCAAAGTGGAAACACCCGAAACACGAAGGAAGCTCCAAACCATCGGTCTGACTGCGGATGTTAATTGAATCAACCGTAAAATGTTCGTCGTGGGAATGTAAACCGATAAAAGGCGAATTCCGACACTGAATCCGAAGGGGTCATTCTGATCTCTATGAATCACTATGAACTAACTGGAAGTGGGGAACATCGTTTTGACAGAGTTTATTACAAGGGCTGTTAAACGACATGTTTCCCCTCGTGAATGGCAGAAAGCGATAAAAATTGCGTGAACCGGTAATAAACTGTTTTTTTTTCTCATCAGATAATGACTGGAATTAGTTTAAACGTCCACCCTCTAAATACTCGCTCGTATGTGCCAAATAAAACAGGAAATAAGCTCTTTTGTTCGACGCTGGAGAAACTACTCCATCTTAATGGGCCCTAGAGTGATTTTCTTACATTAAACGAAAAATGAAATCCCAAACTTGATAATGGCATCGATGAATGACCGAGACTGACGAATAACGCCAATAATGACGTTGACGATAAATCCTAATAATTATCGTAAAACTGACTGTTCTTCACAAACTGGTTACATGAATGATAAAAATCCCTGTGGAATTTCATCATTAAAACTGGTTGTCTAGAACTGAGTTACCTGCTTCGCAAGGTTATAACTTTCACGAATGCGCAGTCTAATGCAGTATAATTGTTCGTAATAAAAATGCGTACAACATTTCTGCAACTGTACAAGTGCCTTTGTGTCCAAATGTGGAGGGTGGTACCTACTCTTACTGAAAACTGGATGACTGGTGAATTCAACAGGGTTCATTATTTGTAATCCAGTTTTCAACCAAACCCAACAGTCACCTTCAAGGGCAATATTCATCAGGAAGAATGCAACAATAAGTACCTATCCGAAATTTGGTGGGTCGGTTCAACTTATTTCTTCGGACTCAGAAAGTATCTTAGAAAAAAAAACTCGATTTCACGACACTATGAGGAGTGCCCATTACTCAATGGGGAACACCCAAGTTTTTTTAATTTGAAAATAGATACCGAAATGAGATGGTAAATATTTCTCAATTTTTCGAGACATAAGTAGTTAATTCTCAATTAAATGTGGAAATTGATTCATTACCGCCTATTTAAGGATGCAGCTTGTTTGATATAATCCACGCCGTTGAGGTGAGCTGTGACATCGATAATACTGCCAGAGAAGTCGCGGCATCTGTTCTGTTATGCTGCAGCATGGAGGACGAAGCCGAAATGACGTCATTGCCACTTTGCGCGCAATATTGGAAACTAAACAAATATTTATAATGCTCGTATTCCGGCGAACCAATTCGATTTGTCTCATCAACAGACAATACAAAAAAGCAAATTTGGAAGGAAAAAAGAATCATCAATTTTATTCCAGAACCATGGGTATTCCCCATTATTATCACTATTTTTAATCTCACAGTGAAAATGAGTTCAACAGCGACATTGCCGCCATCTTGCGAGTGGTCGCAGCGCAGCCAGCGTCTATAAAAAACGCTGCGAAGTCCTTGTCGCATGGGTTTTTATCCTCGTCTGAATACAGCACGACTGGGATCTCAGTGAAGATACCCACAAAGCTAATTTGATGGTTTTAAACTCGAATATTAGGTTGCTATTTCTGACAAATTATTTTTGATCAGTGAAACTGTCAATGAGTCTTGAGTTCTTGAGTCCCCAGTTGATATTACCTCCTGTGTTATTATACACATTTCTGGTGATTACAGCCATTTTTATAGGTTTTTGACCCATAATACTGAATTTTGAGGGTTAAAACTTCAATAGAACCTCAATCCTTCACTCAGTGGTCAAAATCAACTTCATATTTGGTCTCCTCACTTTAAAAAAGATGGAAAACCATACATCACAAGACCAAGTTCACTAAAACCTTTAAAATACCTAATTTTGCACCCATTTTTCGCCCACAACACCCCTGGGTGTTTTCCGATCCGGCTGCCGAGACAGGGGACACAACTAAGGCCCAAATGGAGGCTGTGTGGGAAAGAACCGTTTTTTTTAGACCGAAACGAAAGGCAAATATCGACGATACGGGCGGAAATGCATTTTTGGAATCTACACACCTTGAAACGTAAAAGAAAAGATTTTGAGGTGGTGTTCCAAAAACAATTTGCGAAAGGAATACATAGGTAGGTGTACTATTCCGAGAATAATAAATCAAAACTACTTACGACTGATTTTTTTGTGTGCACAAATCCAAACAATAAATATCCACCAGACATTTGGTGGCTCGCCTTCCTTCTTCGAATTCGAACGATGAGGAGTACCCATTACCCAATCATCGATCTATCTTCTTAATCTCACTGTCAACATGAGCTCAATACAGCGACATTACCGCCATCTTGCAAGCGGCTCCAGCGATGTACAGAAAAACTACGGTATTTATCAGAGACCAGCCTGGAAGCAGCAGCGCCGTGAATAACCGCCAAAATATTAACCGGTAGTTATCTTTAGACGCTCCGATGAATTCGGCCCTCGCGGAAAAAAGTAGAAAAATTCCGGTTTTATCGTGCTTTCGGGAAATGGAGCCATCTGGGAAATACCTTTTACGTACGACGAAAGCCAAACAACGGGCCTGCGATGGTGGGAAAAAGGGGGCGAACATCTAGAAAACAGATGTTATCAGCTACTATACGGTTCGATTGCGTGGAGTTACCCCATTCCTCTAACCCCTTACCCGAGTTAGGAGTTACCCTTTAGGTAGGCAATACTACCCCTATTAACTTCCAAGGCGGGTTTCCTTTTTTTTTAAACTTCGTCTTATCAGTCTTGATTTCCATTTCGGTTATGAGTATTGGGCGAGGTTAGAGGGGTTTTTACCACGTAGAAACGACGTTTCAGCGATGCAACATCGACGATCAAACCGTAAAACTCGAATCAGCCTTTGGAAACCTCATTGGAATGAAATTTTAGCGCGTTTCAACGATTTCATTTCCGCTTCAAGCTTGTCTCTACCCATAACTCATCATTGGGGGAGGTTGGGGGGGGACATATCAAGCCTAATGTTAGAGAGGCCTATAGATAGACTCAAGCGACATTATCCTCATAACTCACTCGAGGACGCTCATTAACTGTTGTCTTGCAAAGTGAACAAAAATGTGAATACTTCCAAATTCCGAAATTTTTTGATAACATGAAAGTTTTTTTTTGTAAAACTTATTAACGAACTTCTTTTTTCTCTATTAATAAATTTGAATCAATTACTTATTGTTTTTTATTTTAACTGAATTTTAATATCTTGTATAAATTAATGTTTCGCAAGGAATATCAGGGTGTTTGATACGCAAAAAATCCCTCAGAATGGGTCCCAGACCTCGAAATGTTGACATTGCAATCGACAGCCGGAATTTGCTGTAACATTTTGCGCTGTCGCAACGGCGCCAGAGCTGCGCCAACGTGCACGAAATCACGTAGCAATATCTAAAAACAACATCGAAGTTTTGGAGGTTATACTTGTTAAGACCATGAGAATTCGCTCAATCGTTTAATTTCGCATCGAAAAATCCAAAAATAGCTGATGTTGGGAATACAACATGAAATGTCGAGACATCATCGGCACCGTCAGAAATCGATATGTAAAGGTTTTGATGCCACATAAGCGCCGTTCACAACAGAAAACTGATTCTTTTGTTTTACGAATAAGTTTTGGAGGATTTACTCGTTAGCCCACTAGAATTCGCTCAATCGTTTTCTGCGTCACAGCGGCGCCTGAGAGAAGCGCTAGACAACAGCAATGGTGTCGAATAATGCTAAAAATCTGCTAACTTTTGGTCATACGAATTTGAGTCTACGAGTGTTCCTGTGTACCTGGATGTACAAGTGAAAATATTCGAACACTGTACGTCGAAATGTGTACATGTGAAAATATTCGAGCAGGCTGAAGGTTCATCTATACGGAAATTTTAATTCAATAAATTCACATTAATCATTTAAATTAAATTGAGAATATTAATGTTCTAATAAGATGAACGTGTTTGGCTGCAAAATTAGCGATCGTGTTTCGATTAAATTATTTCCAATTGACAAGTATTTAGCTGCAAACGTCATAAAATCACGTGACACATTCGAATGGCTAATAAAAGCCATCGATCATACTCAAGACAGTAACTGGAGGTAATGGCTCTATTTTCGCCTGACTTACCACGTTACGCCGACAAAAATAAATCATAATTATTAAAAACGGTAAAACGGCAGTTGGCCCGAACCCTAGTTTAATGATAATTAAAATAGATGGCATTAGAAGGGGGTATCATAATAACGGGTGGGGGGAGGGGACTAAGTCTTTTTAAGGGGTTTTGTTGCTCTTTCGATCTTGTAAAAGATCTTCATTAGAAGTCCAATTTACACTCGTCCCTGGCGAAAGGGAAACAGGTCGGTGGAAAACATGGATGGCGTGTTTTACTTGTAAAATCGCCGGATTAATTAACTGCGATTTGAGGCAGCGAGGGGATTTGAGGGGCCACGGGGCCGGGAGGGAAGTCTAAGCTATGCGATGGTGAGATAAGAGTGGGGACTGCGGTGTAATGAGCATCGCAGGTCGCCTGCAAATCTTAGGAAGCCTTGTATTGTGGTCTGTAGGTATATCTGGTACGGTTGTACCTGCATAACCTGGTCCATGCTGCTCCATGTGTTGGGATAAAACATACTGCCGCACTACCACAAACCATTTCACGTTTTGCCAAACCATGTGGTCGGGAATTTCAAACTGATCACAAATCGTGGGTTCAAAGGGCCACCAAGTCGGGAAGGCAATTATTGAGTAAATAATACGTCTCACGTTTTAGCTTTCTTGAAAGTGACTTCTGCAGGCCGTTGTAAAGTAAGTATTTTTACTTACGTACTTAATGTACGTTTGTTGTACATCAAGGGCAGAATAGCCCTCGGATTGTAGTAAATAACTGACAACATTGTAAATTTACAAAAACATTAACGTACGTAAAGAAAGGGGGAAGGGGGGAGGGGTGGGGGGAAGTTATGAAATAAGATGGTGGGGTCAATTGAATATTCAAAACACAAGTGTGACTTCACAGCGTTTCGGATCCTAGCGACTGAGGGCAACATAAGGATGCGAAATGGTACAAAGAGAATGGGAAATTATCGTGCACTAGAAAATCCAATTTTTTCCATCTTTATTTTGTTATTTGGTATAACACGGTTACAAAGAAGACAAAAATGTTACTATTATTGAGAGGAGAAGACGGGCTAAAACGGAAGGGAATTCCGAAGGCTCTGGAGAAACCCTTTTACCATGTCATAAGAAAAGAACTGAATCACAAGAGGGCGCTGTGATCACGATGAAATTTAAAAAAAAAAAAGAACCTCACAAAATAGTGAACCAAAACATCGCCGTGGATGCAGAAGGAGGATGGTCGGCGGACGCGAAATACAAACGAGTAACAAACCCTAAAAAGAAGATTACCTATTTATTACCTACAACTCCAGAAATTTTTGGGCTTTGTTTTGCGTGTTGTTCGTCGGTTGGCCTCAGTGTACCGGCAAACAAGAAAATACACCCTTTTCTTGTCACATTCCCACCACAGAACAAATTAATCTCAATATTTCAATATATTTTCTAAAATAAATGATAGATGCACTGTTTTTGACCTAAGACTTCATTATTGTTTCTTTCGAGCAATCACCTTTCAGAAAAAAAAAAAAAAAAAATCAATGAAAATTGCCCACTCCACAACCTCGCACCCACCACTACGAAGGATCAACTAATTGCCCGGGATTTATGTTGTAATACCCGCAATCCTTTTGACCTGGAGGAAATCGCTTGAGAAATTAGGGTTGGAAGGTATGCCACCTTTAAGGGGGGGGAGTGTTATGCCACGAATAATTTAAAAAATGAGGATGGGGCCTACACTTATAATGTTATAATAAAGGAATATATATCTAAAGAATGCCGGATGTGTGAGATGTGGGATCGGTCCCACATCTAGAGGTTTACGTACCTACCTACATATATCTCAGAACGTGGCCACGCTGAGACGGTGCCGAGATTTATAATAGACAGAGTAGGAGCTGAAGAGTGAATTGCAGTAAAGGAACGCTGCATATTATTAAACAACGGTAACAACGATTTATTATTTACCTGTATAGATGCCCCTTCTTCTGCATAGATAATAATTTACATAATATAGATAGATATGCCCCTTCTGCGTAGATCTGTGGTCGATACCTAACCTCGTGCTCCATCCAGGAAAGCCCTAAATCGAGTACTGCAGCCAGCCGGGCAATTACCTACAGTTTCATAAATATGCGCAAGAATTCTACCATTATTTGTTGCTATCCATGAAGCCTAACGCTCGCTCAAAGTAACAATGAAAGTAACAATGAACAATATCCATCATTCTTCAGATGAACGTTACAACCAACACACAGCCATGCGCGATTTAAATCAGCTGTTCCCTAGCATATCTGGTCCGGATGTATACCGTTTCATTCACGATCATGTTGAAGAAGCTTTTCGGTGCGAATTTCAGGGCCTTACTGTGAACGAGCGGCTAGACGTACAATGCTTCGGGTGGTCTCAAAAAATTCTCAAGTTCGAGATAAATTCAGAAACGTAAAAAAATTAGAGATAACGGCGCCCTGGAAATTTCACCCCTTAGACACGATTGACAGTAACGCCGAGCTTCACGGACCAACCTCCCCAATGGGACCCACAAAACAAAATTTCATCAATTTTCGTTCATGGTAACTAAGAAAAAACGCTTAAAGGTCCTGGTCAAATGGGTTTATTATTCTATTGGAATTCTATTCTATAAATTCTGGACTATTCTATAAATGCTGGAAACACATTTATTGTTTCTTTCATGCAAAATTATAAATAGAAATTGTTGATGGTTTCCACAAATTTTGGCCGCCAGAAACACGATAAGCTCCTATTTTTGACAAATTATCTTTGATTATTGATAGAGCCATTTAATTGTTTTGATTCACCTGTTGTTTGATTCACACTTCTAGTGTAATTGTACAAGTTTATGGTGAGTTCAGACAATTTCCCAGGTTTTTGGCTCATAAAAAAGTGAATTTTGGGAGCTGAACCTTCGCTACAATCTCAATTCATGACTCTTTGGACAAAATCAACTTCATATTCGGTCTTCTAGCCCTAAAAAACATGGAAAACGATACCTCGCAAGCTTATGTTCACTAAAACATTTAAAAAAAACTCGAAAAATCCTATTTTTACCCCCATTTTTCACCCGCAACACCCGTATTTTGATCGGGCTGCCGAGCTTCGGAGCACAACTAGAAGCAAAATGTGTTCCCGAATGGGGACCCAAACTGTGTGCGGAAGAACGACGTTTTACACCAAATTTTAACATAAATTTAAGCTTGAAACTTTGTTATAACCTCAATTGTCCATTCTTTGGTCAAAATCGACTTCATATTCTGTCTCCTCGTCCTAAAAAAACATGGAAAACGATACATCACAAGCTCATGTTACTAAAACACCAAAAAACCCCATTTTTCACCCATAGCGCCCTTGGGTATATTCCGATCGGATTGCAAAGTTTTGGGACACAGCTAGCACCCACGCGGAGCTTGTGTGCGAAAGAACGAATTTTTTAGACCGAAATTTAATTAGATAATATATGCATGATACGGCGGACGGACATTGCATTTTTGGGATGCACCTTGAAACGTGAAAGAAAAAAATGTGAGGGGGGGGGGGGGGGGGGGTATTATTCACAGAATAATAAACCAAAACGGAGTACGGCGAACGCGAAATTTTTTAATTTTATTTGCCGGTTCTACGTACTTACGTACCTTGAACCGGTAACCATCTAATTTGGTTGGGGGGGTTAAAATATTTTTTCATGCTCGACTCCGAAGGTTTATTATCAAAATAATAAACCAAAATTACGGACAACACCTTTGGTCACGGCTCCACAAGACAAATGGCTGTTTCAGTGTTTCCATTCTTTTGGGCAGAATATGAACCTACCTTGGTTTGATAACCGTTGAATCCTATTTATCTGACGTTTCAGAAGGGTTTGTTATATCTCCGTAACAGCAGTCAGTACACAATCAATTTGAATCTTGGAACCTGCCTGCCTTCAAATGAAAACTACCAAACCCATTTTCTGGGCTTTCCAAACGTTCATTATGGTGTTATTTACACCACAATGGAACATAATCAATTTAAAAACAACAAATGAGGTATATGAGTTATTATGACTGGAGAAGATATTGAAATTACAGACTAAATGTGCTTCAAAAACGTCCCGGAAAATGTCCTAACACTCCTCCAAAACCTCGACTTCAATGTGAAAAACTGGGACAGAAGTAACTACTAGGTACCAACGTCGACAAGACCTGAAAAATAAGGACATTCACGCCTACGATACCTGCCTGCCTTGACGAGAAAACCATCAAATCCATTTCCCAGGCTTTTCCGAACGTTCGTACTGTGTTATTTCCCTGATAGCAGGCCCAATCAATTTAGAAGCAACGCGAAAGAGGCATATAATATGAATTATTATGACTGAGGAAGATGGAGTTACAGAGTAAATTGCTATCACTCTACGACTATTAATTCTTGCTTCAAAAACCTCCAGAAGATACGTCCAATGATAATTTGCATGGTGACTGAGTAACAGATAAATGTCTGGACATGGGCTATGCAAAACACCTTGTGTAACAAGTGTCCTAAAAATTCAGGGACCTCGACATTTTGAAGAATACGATTTTTAGACGACACCGGCGAGTGTCGTGAAAAGTATTAAAAATAACTATGCACTGTTTTAGTGAAGAAGTACTATTACTGCTGGAAAAGAAATGCTATTAATATATTTTATTTAACATGCAAATGACCATAAAATAGGTACTTATACAGTACTTGAGCAATAAAAGTACGTTTGACAACCCTACCTACTTGTGATTCGCATACTCGAGAGTCGAATGTGTTCGTGATTGGTACAGTGCAAATGGGCAGGATTATGATTTGAATGGTCAGTATGTGGAGGCTAAGGTACACACCTTGTACTTCAGGGCGTATCCGAAAACTTGATTTGTCGAGAGTAGACTTCGAAGAACTCGCGTGCGGTGAACACAAACCAAAATTCGGTTGAACAAGACAACTAACAAACGAGGCGGCGCCTTCCACCAAACTGATAGGAAAACCTAGGGAGCAGTGAAGGGTCGTAGGAGGGGAAGTACCGGCGAGGAGGGGAGTCGGCCGAGGAAACGGCGCAAGGGATGAGAGGGGAAGGAGCGACTGAGCGGTGGTGGGGGGGCGGACAGTTGCGACGTTTCAACCTTCCTTCCCCTACACGACACCCTCACAGCACGCTGTCACACCCCCTCCGCGCTTTCCGTCATTAATTCTGCAGGGGTGGTCGCCTACCTACCCCCACCCCTTCGCCATACTCCACATCAAACCGGAGCTCCAGTCGTGTAGCATGACCACGTGAGCGAATTTCGAAGTAACGTCCATACCAGGGGCGCCATTTAAGGGTGGCAGGGGGGGGGGGGGGCCTAGGCCCCCCCAAGGAATTGATAAATAATGAAAATGACTACTGGAGTTATCTAGAATATCATAGCCTTCTTTTAAAAAGTTATTCTTTTAAAAAGGAATATTTTGAATGAATATTATTGGAATGTAGCAATGCTAATTTAATGAATTGAAAAAGCCTACTTTGATTTTGTTTGTATTTATTCTTTTATTGAAACTTCAAATATGTAAAAGGAAGCATAAAATTAGCCTACATCTAAATGTAATATTAATTTAAACAAATTTGCGGGGGAAAAAACCCTGGACCCCCTTTCCTTAGTAGATATATATCATACCCCCCATACCCCCTGGTGTTTGCCCCCCCCCCCCCAACAGTTTGGTGAAATGGCGCCCCTGGTCCATACTAACGAACTAGGTAGGTAGGAGGTGCGTAACGATCAATTTTCATTGGTGTTGACCACAAATTCGACCACGCTGACCAATATACCTACGTTTTAGTCTCCCATTCAAAAATTTGAATTCTACCAAATCACCATTCCCAAGGTTAGTTAATTCAACTAAATTTATTTCAATGTCCGGCAATTGAGCAATTTTAAGAAAAATAAGTAATTGCAAAGCAAAATGTTCAATAGACAAGAATTTTTGAACATTTTGGCAATTCTTTCCTGTTTCACAGCCTTCTGAAACCATCCCCAGAGTTGAATATAATGAACTATTTATAAATAAATTATAGTATATCATTTTTACCTATTTATTTATTTGTTTGCGTCACTCCATATCTTACCTTGGCTATGAGATGAAAATCTCCAAATTTCGCCATAACGTTGCAGCTGCAAAAGTTCCAATCATCCAGAATGGCTGGATATCAGAGCGAATTATCAAAGAAATGGTAGTGCTATCGTGTAAAAAGATGATATAGCGAGATACCGTACCACTTTTAATAAAATTATATCATTTTTTCGTAATTTTAACCATATTTATCGTACCGATTTTTGGCCCTTATAAAGTCAAATTTGACCCACTCCTTTATGAGAAAAAAATTGCATCATCAAAATAGTCCCTCCGTCGTGATTCACCAACGCACAGTGTCAGGTGAATTAATATTAATTTTAACCCTTCATACCGATTTTTGACTACCCAAAATCCAAATTCGACCCCTATTCTGTATAAAAAACAAGTAAAACGGTATTTTTCTGTCTTTAATAATTTTCCGTAGCACATTCAGTGACTTACCGATTTTTGACCCCTAAAAACTCAAATTTGACCCCCTTAGAATTTTTGAAAATCGTTCATCTTCGAACTCATACTTTTGTTTCTGTTTATCATAATTTTGTTTGGTTTTGGCGAAATTTAGAATTTGTAT
Source organism: Leptopterna dolabrata (assembly GCA_954871275.1). Taxonomy (NCBI): domain Eukaryota; kingdom Metazoa; phylum Arthropoda; class Insecta; order Hemiptera; family Miridae; genus Leptopterna; species Leptopterna dolabrata. Next base: position 15,615,566 of record OX940984.1, on the reverse strand, counting down.
CGTGTACTCAAGGACAGACATCGTCTGGAGTGACACATAAATAAATGAATAAATAAATATATATATTTATATATAATTATATTGTACTATATAGGTACTGACTGTTACATATATATATGTTTTGTTGTTAAAATCTAGGGAAAAATTCAGGATGCTCTGAAACGGATTTGACTATAAAAATATTTCAAAAATGCATGTTCTGAAAATTTTTGATCCATTGCAATAACTTCATTTTCCTCGAAAATTTGCTAAGAAAACGGTGATTTCAAAGATGAGTAAATTTCAGTTTTTGAGGGTCATGAAACGGTGAGAGTGGCTAAAATTACCAATAATTTATATTAATCCATAAAAATTAATAGAAAATAGTGATTATAGACAAAAAAATAATAGCATTGCTATAATCAAAAAGGGTTTTCAAAAAAATTACTTGCTAAAAAACCGTTACCATCAGTTAAAATATAATTTTCGAAAATTAGCTCCTACGGCCATGCTGCGTGATGGACTGGACTGGAACTCTGGAACGTCTGGTGGACGTTTGGGTTGCGAGGTCATTTTCTTTGGTCATTTCCTTCTGACAGACAGTGTAAACATGGAATGACTGATCTCGTGTTCCTAAATACGAGTATATTGCTAAGTTCATTTTGAAGGTTGATTTCCCAGTCTGTCTTCCCTGCTTCCTGGGTTCTGTCCTGCTTTTGGGTCGAGTGGGTTGTTGGGTGCCAACCTATGAGCGTCCTGGGATGGTTGGAATGGAGCCCAACCCTAATGTTGACATAGTGTACATACTTTTGTCAGCTATGATTAATTAGTAGTATTATTTGGACTTTTTAGCATTATCGACGATTTCTAGTAATGTTTGACCCATAAAACTCAAATTTGACTCAATATTGTTTTGGGAAAAATTGTTTTTGTTTCGGTTCACCATTCCATCCCACAGTTGGGTATTTATTCATAATTTATGTGTGCTTTTCATCCATTTATACAGATTTTTGACCCACCATCACTTAAATTCGATCCACCCGTTCAAATACTACACTAACCGATGTACCCGCGTTGCTCGGGTATTTACCTCAAGTAGGGAAACAAAAAATTATATTTTCACGTAAGATAATGTTATGACCTCCCCCCCCCACCCTTAAGTACCTATGTGAGCTTGTTCCTGACGGTCTTGAAACACAAATCACCTCAGCGCCCCCGTCAACTACAAATGCAACACTAATATCGTATTTTTTCCATTATTTCCAGGTGTCACCTCTTCCACCCCCCTCTCCAAGGGGTGCTAGGGGTGTCAAAATCTGGTTAAAATTACTCCAGGCGTTATGCTGGAATACACATATATAACGCTTATATATGTACTTTTTTTTAAATATTTGTTTAATATTTTTTATGGAATAGATCAAAGATGTTTGACCTACCCTACTATCTTTGAACTATTTTTATCGTATGAAAATCCGCCAAAAGGCATCTTAACTCCCATTTACTGTCATGATTGTATGATGCACCGATTTCGATGCTGTGTTCTGCGTGTCCAGGCCGCAAAACACTGAGTTTTTAAAATTTTGCGATTCAAAAATCGCTGAAAACGTAAATAATGACTGAAATTACCAAATACCTACTACTTCCAATTCATCAAAAAATAGTACCTATAGGATGGATGATTTCAGTACGCCCGACAATTCCTTTGAAAATATCAAAACTCAATGTTTGCATTCAGAACTTGCCCAAAATTGGAATGAGTCAAGTAAAATTAACTAAAATGGGGAAAGATGGTAATTTGACACTCTTGTGGAAAGATGGTAATTTGATACTGTGAATTACAAAAACATTTAACGGCAACAGAGTTCAAATTGGTGGTCAATACAAAGGAAAAAATTTCTGTGGTTCTTCTTGTTTGGTGTTCAGTCCGAGGTTTGGTTTGCAGCATCCCTCCACATTTTCCTTTCTTGAGCCACCCACTTCATTTCTCCATAATGTATAGCATCCTGTGCCCTTCTAGAGTTGCTCTCAATGGTTGGAGTCCCTAAAATCCACTCAAATGGTCATGCTGCATGACTGGAACCTTTGATTGAACTTCTCCAGCACATACAACTACTACGTTAATATTAATGTTAATAAATATGGAGGAAACAGCAGAGCACTGATGAAAGGATTTCACATTCACCTTTGGGACTCGCTAAGGAAGGTGCCGCTGCTGCCAAGGAACAAACGCGTTTTTGTCCTCGATACCGTCTTTTGTAGAAAAAAAAAACGAGATATCTCACGACACCCCCACCACCTCAGGAAATAGAAAGAGTCTAATTTGGCGAATGAGAGCCTGCGGCTGCTAATGAAAATGAAAAGTAACGAGGTACACACACAGCCCCATGCGCGAAACCCCACTATTATTCCAAGTCAGTTTTGCCCTCCCCTCCTTACCAATGCCCGACCTCTTATCAGCGTTATCTTTTATCAGCTAATATCACCCCAGGGAGATGTAAATATTCGACTTGTACCAGGGATATCCCATGGTGGGAGGGGGGGGGGGGGGGGGCTTTGGACTTTTTATGGATGCCACATTCCTTTTCACACTCCCTCCCCCTAAAGCCTTTTCTCCTACTTTATATTCACCGAGTGTAAATTTCCATTGTGAAACTCCTCCCGAAGAAGAAAAGAAGTTTTCGTTATTTTGATTCATTCAAATGATGTTCTCTTTTTACCTCTTTTTCGCCTTCAAAGTGCGATGTGGAGTAAAGGGAAAAATCGAGGAAATAAAGAAAAAAGTCAGCGAGGGAGCACAAGAAAATTCTATGTTTTCCATCTGCAAGTAGTTATATATATCACCCTTTTTTCATTCCTGCAAATTCCCATCGGAATCGTTTTCCGTACCAATGATTTTACTCGTGACTCCCGAATCGCTCCCAATACCTATACTGCCGTCCAAAGCAAGAAAGCCGTAGAACAAGGAAATCTAGTTTTGAGAAAAACGCAGGTGTTTTTAGGCTGTAAAATTCTTCAATACTTTCCAATGATTTTTTTTGTTGCAATTGATCCAAATTAAGTTTCTACGTCTGTAGCAGCGAGGCGCATCAATTTTGGAAGAATACGCATAAATTTATGTAAGCAACTGTTTTTCTCCGTTGTAGAAGATGAGATAAATATTGCTTCAAAAAACGGTAGAGCGTCTGCTACTGCTTTTCTTCGTTGGACACTCATGCTACGGTTGTTTCCCACTGTAATTGCTGGAGTTTTTCAACCCTTTCCCAAAGAGTAAAACAGTACCTTTATTTTTCCTTGTAAAATATGACTTACCGCGATGTGGAAGCCACCTACGGTCGATCGCTCGAAGCTTTTGGCGCTCACCACAAAATTGAAAAACGGTATACCGCCTGACGAATTCAGACAACTATGAGAGGGATACAACAAAGAAAAACAGTACTGTCCTGATGACAATTAAATTAAATTCACTGTTCCAGTGAATTAACACCGTAGGTGTGGGATCTACTGTTTATATTTGTTGGAAGAACTACTACTGCGTTTCTTCGTTGGAAAACCATCAAAAACTCAAAAAAGCGTACATGTTTTCCTGGAATAAATTTTTTAGGGACATTTTCCCAACGTTTGCAACTAGGTACCAAAATAGGTCTTTAAGATACGAATCCAGCCATACAAAAATCTCTAAATTGGAAAAAATCGAGTCTTCTGCTTTTTTACTTAACATTTTATCGACGAACAGAACCTATTTTCGTCAACCCCAAGCAATATTCTTTCGGAAAAAACATATAAAAAGCAAGGTCAAAAAAATCCAAGTCAGCACGCAAAAGTTGATTTGAAAAGTGGATTTTAAACTATTTCTGGGTTAATTCTAGATTTAAAACTATACGTGCCGCCACGCTCGCCTGGCGAACGAACGTAGCATGGGTGTATAGGATTAGTTAATATTCTTGTGCGTACCTATCTTTACAGCCCAATCACCCTGTTTCTGCAATTTTTTGGAACTTTTTGGAATTTTTCTGAAAATATCCAACAAATCTCAATGTTACCCAGTGAGCAAGTTGTAGGACATTAAATTCTGCGTAAAATGAGTATCGATTTGACACATTTACATCCATACCTACCTGTACAGGCACATGTCAAAGTTGTGGCATTTTTCTGGCTTAGTGAAAAATGTTGTTCGAAATTGAGTTTTTCGGAAACATCTGCCTTGAATGAGTAACAATAATAATAATAATATTATTTTTTGATCTGCCTACCTACCAGCTTGTTTAAATTACATCATTTCTTTTAAATGAGTTTGAAATTTGTTTTTTTGGGCACCCCCCCCCCCCAATGATAGGTATTTACAAATTTTTATTATTATTCATTAATTTATGTTTTGTCATTAGTACCTATGTTTAAAGAAATCCTTATAGTGGTCACAGCTATAACCACCAAAGATGAATTTGTTTTCTGGAACATCCCCTTGAGGAAGACATTTAATACCTACTTATAATAAATATTACCTAAGATAATTAAGTAGGTCTATTTCATATAGGTACAACAAAAAATACATTAAAAAAATAAATAAAAATTCGACGCGGAATTTAATGCTCTGCAACTTTTACGTTTCCAAATTTGAGATTTATTGGGTAAGTATGCTCAGAGATGTTAATGAAAACTAACGTTCAAACAACCGCGTTTTGTAAAGCGTTAAAAATGGTACCTACAACAATTACCTGTACAGGTAGGTACGTATGATATGAATCAAAATATGTCAGATTTAAATCTTTACAACTTTTTATAGACCATGCTTTCGATTTATAGTGGAATTTCATAGATATCAATGAAAAACTGCAATAGCACATTTTTTGGAGTAGGTACATTTTACCCACCACCTACGAAACTCACGTCGGAGGAGGGGGAAAACCTAGAATACCTAATCATGTTACTGGGCCTTACCTAAGGTGAAACACCTTGCACAGGACCTAAAAAGTGTTTGGTAGGTAGGTTCGATTAGGTAGGTACTATAATTTATTTATAGGTAGGTACAGGGCTTTAAATAAATAAATACAAAAACACACAAAAATGTGCCCAATAATTCACAGCGAATTACATTAATTTTACTAAAAATATAAGTACGGCGAGTCATATTACTGCAGAGTGAAGAGTATTAAGTATGTAGGTACGAATGAAATAATGAAAATGAAATTTGTAAACAAAATTAGGTATCTGTCATGTGCTATTTTTCCTAATTAGATGTTTAGCTAAGTTGTCCTTTATACAATTTATAGGTACCTACTACCTAGGTACAAAAATTGTTACCTTTGTGGTCATAAAGCTGTCAAATTATCTAGACCAAGATTGAAAGTGGCTCTAACACTTCAAATTATTACACAACGGTTTATTGTTCATCAGTACCCCTTCTGCGTAGATCACTGTTTTCTGTGGTCAATACCTACCCTTGTGGCCTACCCCAGGAACCCTAAATTGAGCCAGCCGGGCAATTACAGTTTCATAAATATGAGATGGATTCAAGAATTCTATAATTAATTATTTGTTGTTACTCATGAAGCTGGTTCAAGTTACAAAAGTACCTACCTATAAAAAAAGAGAAACTTAAAAGTTTTTTAAAGAAAGAAAGTCCAAAGCCGGAAGTGTAAAGACTTTCAGCACTAGTTGTACTCATAAGCAAGTTTGTAGCATTAACTAAGTACATTGTAACCTCTTATGTCAGCATTATTGTTTAAAATATAATCGCGGATGGCTGTATGAAGTCGAGTTGGTTGTTTTGTGATATTATTTAAATTGAAATTCTTATAGAGGCAAACTTATTTCATGTATATTTTCTCCGTTTTCGCGGAAAAAACATTGAATCAAGGGAGGGCCCTCACCTCTTCATTCTTGCCCACCACTCATACAGACGCTCCAGTTCGAATTTCATTCTCTTAGGTCAAACAGGAATGAAATTAGCCTCAGGGTACACTCAGCTGGTTAGGGTGGGTCCTCACCTCGCCATTCTTACTCACCAGTCCCTACTGAGGCTCCAGTTCGAATTTCATTCTCTTAGGTCAAACAGGAATGAAATTAGCCTCAGGGTTCACTCAGCTGGTTAGGAAGGGTCCTCACCTCGTCATTCATGCCCATCAGTTCTACAGAGGCTCCAGTTCGAATTTCATCCTCTTAGGTCAAACAGGAATGAAATTAGCCTCAGGGTTCACTCAGCTGGTTAGGAAGGGTCCTCACCTCGTCATTCATGCCCATCAGTTCTACAGAGGCTCCAGTTCGAATTTCATTCTCTTAGGTCAAACAGGAATGAAATTAGCCTCAGGGTTCACACAGCTGGTTAGGAAGGGTCCTCACCTCGTCATTCATGCCCATCAGTTCTACAGTGGCTCCAGTTCGAATTTCATCCTCTTAGGTCAAACAGGAATGAAATTAGCCTCAGGGTTCACTCAGCTGGTTAGGGAGGGTCCTCACCTCGTCATTCATGCCCATCAGTTCTACAGAGGCTCCAGTTCGAATTTCATCCTCTTAGGTCAAACAGGAATGAAATTAGCCTCAGGGTTCACTCAGCTGGTTAGGGTGGGTCCTCACCTCGCCATTCTTGCTCACCAGTCCTGCAGAGGCTCCATTTCGGATTTCATCCTCTTAGGTCAAACAGGAATGAAATTAGCCTCAGGGTTCACTCAGCTGGTTAGGAAGGGTCCTCACCTCGCCATTCTTGCTCACCAGTCCCTACAGAGGCTCCATTTCGGATTTCATCCTCTTAGGTCAAACAGGAATGAAATTAGCCTCAGGGTTCACTCAGCTGGTTAGGAAGGGTCCTCACCTCGTCATTCATGCCCATCAGTTCTACAGAGGCTCCAGTTCGAATTTCATCCTCTTAGGTCAAACAGGAATGAAATTAGCCTCAGGGTTCACTCAGCTGGTTAGGAAGGGTCCTCACCTCGTCATTCTTACTCACCAGTCCCTACAGAGGCTCCAGTTCGAATTTCATTCTCTTAGGTCAAACAGGAATGAAATTAGCCTCAGGGTTCACTCAGCTGGTTAGGGTGGGTCCTCACCTCGCCATTCTTGCTCACCAGTTCTACAGAGGCTCCAGTTCGAATTTCATTCTCTTAGGTCAAACAGGAATGAAATTAGCCTCAGGGTTCACTCAGCTGGTTAGGGTGGGTCCTCACCTCGCCATTCTTGCTCACCAGTCCTGCAGAGGCTCCATTTCGGATTTCATCCTCTTAGGTCAAACAGGAATGAAATTAGCCTCAGGGTTCACTCAGCTGGTTAGGGTGGGTCCTCACCTCGCCATTCTTGCTCACCAGTCCCTACAGAGGCTCCATTTCGGATTTCATCCTCTTAGGTCAAACAGGAATGAAATTAGCCTCAGGGTTCACTCAGCTGGTTAGGAAGGGTCCTCACCTCGTCATTCATGTCCATCAGTTCTACAGAGGCTCCAGTTCGGATTTCATCCTCTTAGGTCAAACAGGAATGAAATTAGCCTCAGGGTTCACTCAGCTGGTTAGGGTGGGTCGTCACCTCGTCATTCATGCCCATCAGTTCTACAGAGGCTCCAGTTCGAATTTCATCCTCTTAGGTCAAACAGGAATGAAATTAGCCTCAGGGTTCACTCAGCTGGTTAGGGTGGGTCTTCACCTCGCCATTCTTGCTCACCAGTCCTGCAGAGGCTCCATTTCGGATTTCATCCTCTTAGGTCAAACAGGAATGAAATTAGCCTCAGGGTTCACTCAGCTGGTTAGGGTGGGTCCTCACCTCGCCATTCTTGCTCACCAGTCCCTACAGAGGCTCCATTTCGGATTTCATCCTCTTAGGTCAAACAGGAATGAAATTAGCCTCAGGGTTCACTCAGCTGGTTAGGAAGGGTCCTCACCTCGTCATTCATGCCCATCAGTTCTACAGAGGCTCCAGTTCGAATTTCATCCTCTTAGGTCAAACAGGAATGAAATTAGCCTCAGGGTTCACTCAGCTTTAGGGTGGGTCCTCACCTCGCCATTCTTGCTCACCAGTCCTGCAGAGGCTCCATTTCGGATTTCATCCTCTTAGGTCAAACAGGAATGAAATTAGCCTCAGGGTTCACTCAGCTGGTTAGGGTGGGCCCTCACCTCGTCATTCTTACTCACCCGTCCCTACAGAGGCTCCATTTCGAATTTCGTCCTTGTAGGTCAAACAGGAATGAAATTATCCTCACGGTTAGTCTAGTAACTTAGTAATGACCTCCAGTAAACAACTACATACCTTCCATTCTAGGACATCAGGTGTATGGCTTATCCAGTATTGCTTATCGGTAGTGCGTTACACTTGCTGGTGTCGGTCGGAAATTTTAGATTGTCCCCCAGCCCGCAAACATACCCATGTTAAAAAAAAAAAAAAATCCAAAATAACTATCATTCTTCAAAATGAAATAAATAATATCACAGAACAATCAACTCGTCTTCATACAGCCATCCGTGATCATAATCGGGTGTTCCCTAGCTATGATTATCTGGGCTGGATGTATACAGTTTCATCCACGATCATGCTGACGAAGTTTTTCGGTGCAAATTTCAGGGCCTTACTGTGTGCTGGGCGTATAATACTCTGGGTGGTCTAACAAATTTCTAAGTTCGAGATCAATTTAAAAACGTGAAAATTCGAGATAACGGCGACCTGGAAATGTCAACCTCTATTTTTCACCCCTAGAGATGACTGACAGTAACGCCGAGCTTCGCTAACCAATTAGACCCCAAATGGGACCCAAAAACCAAATTTCATTAATGTTGGTTCATGATAACTAACTAAGGAAAATGCGAAGTATGGGGGACGGAGAATTTTTAAAAAATTCCATTTTCGGATTCTACATACCTTGAAACGGAAACCATAAAATTTTGAGGGGGATTAAACTTTTTTTCATGGTCGATTCCAAAGGTTCAGTATTGATAATAATAAACCAATAGGTACCTATTAATTTGAGTATGAAGTCTGGTCTCATTAGGCGGCTTAGGTAGGTAGGTAGGTATCTCACAAACGTGATGAAGAGAAGTAGAAAACAAACGATAATTATAATGATGTTGCAAATCGCGCGTGCAAGTGCAACAATTTATGGATCCTATATAAAACAACCCATCGGTCCTTACAATAATAAAGACATTTGAATTCCAGCGTCTGTACTATAATTGTAACGGGGTTGGTACGCTTGCAGAAGTGTTTAGTTGCTGGCTCTACTACAGAAGTTCCGGTATGGATACTACATGAATATCGTATGATCCATGAATCATGGTCGTCGCGACTCCGGGGCTCCGGGTGGGTTAGGTTGCCTGAGTAGTTTTTTCGGTGTTCATAAAATTCACTGAGTGCATAATATTTCATAACATTCAAATGTCTTGTTTTCAGAGATTCTGCTCTACACGCTTCGGTATTTTCTGGCGTTACATCCGGGAGTGAAGTGAGGGGCAATCGTTTGGTCCTTGTGTAATTGGCTGATCCGAGTCCGCCAAAAGTTACGGGGTTTTTTTTCAGTGCAGACAAGCCATCCGGATCTCAATCGGAAAAAGACAACGGGTAAGGAATATTCTGTCATTCAAGTAGTAGGTACCTATCGCAACTAGCTACATAATATAAATTAATAAGCATCATAAATGGAACAACATTCTAAATCTTCATAGGTATTCTAGAAGGCTCTAGATCTGAGACATATTTTAGTTGTGTACTCGTATCACTCGGCTGTTTTGGTACGTTGCTCGCAAACCGTTTGCACTTATCCCAGCTTGCAGCTTGCAGGCTAGTTCAGTATGACTGAAGATGCCTCCTAAGTAGGTACTGAGAAAATTCGCCGTTTACTTCCACTTCCCTTGAAACGGCTAAGCCTCAGGTGACGATTCTGCCATAAGGATGATCTTTCTCAAGCTGTGATTATAAACCTGCGAACATGACAGCTGTTGAACGCTAAATACCTACCTTTTCAGTGAGCAGTAAAAGACCCGGCTGAGGTGAGCTGTCTGGGTAAGTCTGCCTGTCGTGAAAAGGGTTTTTAAGACGTTTTCCCAGACGGTTGTCGACCCTCTTGAAAATCGTCTGAGGATCCGTCCTTACCGGGAGGCCATGAATTAAATATGAAACTCCTCCTTCAAAGACCTGGAAAAGTGGCGTTGTTTCCTTTCCATTTACAGGAAATTTCCTCGTCTGGCGGAAACTTTTTATAAATATAGGTTTAACACCGTTTTACACGATATGAATTCAAAAGTTGAATACAAGAGTGTGTTGTTCCTTCTCAATACATTGAGAAGGAACAACGGAAGTAACTAGAAGGTGCTGGTTTGATGACTTGGATTCTTGGATTTATTTACTAGGCATCTGGACTAGCAAGGAATTGTTCGCTCAGCAAGTTCAAATTTACTCATATTTGTGATACCTAGGCAGCTTCCTACCAAATATGAAACACTCATTCATGAGCTGATGAGTAGGTACCTACATAAGGCCTCAGTTCTGGAGCCCAGTAGTAAATAATGGACCAATGACAGACGGGAAATGGTTTGGAATCATAATCCGCCTAGAAATAAATTTATTCATTTACAAGACTATTGGCATTAAAATGTTGTCCTTCACTCCCCAAAAGTTGATTTGTGAATAGGTGGCTAAAAATAGCGGTAGGGCCTAGCATATTCTGGGTACATGTTGTAATTTGGACTAAATGAAAAACCGTTCATTCAATAACAATAAATTCTGAATTTTGGCGCCATGTTGCCAATCTAGAATAAACAGTCTGAATAACCGTAAAGACCAAAAGTTCCTGACAGATGAAATCCAAACACTTGAGCCTCTAGCATTCCAAATTCAAACGGAACAAAATCTAGTTTTATTTTTGTCAAGTTGGGCTTTAAGTCAAAAAACTTATGTATGTAACAAAAGATCCTTCCCTACAAATTTTCCAGTTCATTTCGACCAAAAAAGAACGTAATATCCTCACCCAAATTCATTGAATTGAGAACAAGTTTTTCAAAAGGGTGCAATTATCCAAAACATCCGAACTACAGGGGGCCTTAATTTTGTCAGAATTCCAAATTCAGAGATCGACAACAGCGATAGAAGACAGCTAGCTGGTAGGTGGCCACCTGTTATCAGCTAAATTTTCCCTTCTGTAAATTGACAGCTGAAATTTTCCCTGCTATAAATTGACAGAATATGAGAAGTGTATCCCTGCGCCACTTAGTTTTGAGTGAAAACAGTGAAAAAACTACTGAATAGCTCAATAAAAAAATTCTACCGGAGGCAATAAAAGATGTCGAAGAAAGGGCAATTTTAGATGGTACTAAATGAAAATGTGGAGTCAGTTTTTTCGTTTATGAATTGGGCAGGGCAGCCTTCAACTTCACGATACTAATGTCCCCAGTTGTTTCAGTCAAGGGTAGGTATCTCAATATTGCAGTTCCTGGTCTTCACCGCTGCATTCGCATCGCATGCAGCGCAGGCGACGTTTCAGTGGGTGGCCAAATTGTAGCTAATAAAACAACAGTCATGGCCTACTGTGTACTCTTACAAAAGTATCTGTTTAGCTCTTCCAAAGTGTCGATGTCCATTTAGTGACGTCCATATCCATTCTGTTTTTATGTAATTCGTCCCTAAAGCCGCCCTGTCACCTGTCAATGTTCCTGGTGCAGGGCGAGGCCTCCCCCCTCCACATTGCCACTGAAACGGGAGGTAATCCTGAATGACAGCTCTCGCTCAGGGTGGTCGACCGGTTCAGTGTTTCCCACACAGCCACTGAGTGCTTTTGAAACGTCCCTCCTCAATTCAAACGGGTCTTTCGTCAAAAAGTCATCATTCGATCGACTTACCGACTGCTTTCAGAATAATCATTAGGTAGCTGTCTGAAATCACTTCTGTGTATCCGGTAGTCAGTTTGTGAATATTGCTGTAGGTAATGCCAGTAAGATTAGCGAGCAAAAATATATTTCTTACTACCGTACTCGTACAGTAAACTCCCAAAATAGGATTAAATGGATTATCTGGCGTCTTCATTCGTGACGCCATCATCATGCCAACTATTAACAAAAAGCATGGTTCCCTACACTTCTTCCCCTCTCTGAAGAATGGTGTAGCCTTTGGTGCTATTCCCTTTTTTCTGCATTGTCCCTATTTCATCCAAGAGTTCTGGTCATACCCCTGGCATATTGCCTCCTCCAAATCCTTATCTTCGTCTTTGGGGGATCTTTCCTCTTGACTGAGGCGACTGGGTAATTCCACTGCAAAGCTCTGAACCCACTCATCTGATAAACTGTCTTTGACCTTTTATTTCCCTTCTTTGACGTTTTCGCCTAGATGCATCCCATATTTAACTGCTCTACAATCAATATTTTTGATAGGTACTTGTAGATAGAGTGACGATTAGGGACATGTACTGGTCTAGTACATGTATTCTCATCTGTTCCCTTAAAGTTCTCTATATATCTTAGCACGGTTTTATTTGAATAGTGAGAAGTGATGTCGTCTCCAGTGGCAGAAAACTTGCAAATTGCAGACATTTCATTTGAAATTCTTCCAAAAATTGAAGAAATTCATCTGTATTTTTTCCAAAATGGGTTCATGATTACCAAAACCGCCGCTGTCTTGTATAAATATAATATTTAAGATATACTAGTAAATTTCAATAGATTTTCCGAGAATAATTAATACATACGGTGGTACCATTAGGTACATACGGTGTAATTAAATTCAACATGACTTTAGTTATGTCTCATCATTTTTAATACTTTGACCAGAAATTTAGTTAATTTTGATGCAGAGATCATGGAAAAATTTAGAAATTATCTGTGGACATTATCACTAGACCTTCACTTTATGACAGGTCATGATGAAATACAAACAGACGTATGCACGTAGTCAGTCGTTCTTAATTTTACATTAGAGAGTTTTTGCAACACACTCACGACGAAACGAACGAAACGAAAGCAGTGCTGCGCATGCGCACTTAAGACACCGAAAAGTTTGACGAACCGTGACGACGAAAAATACCGGGATCTCGCGGTGTCAGCTTTCGTCGTGTTGAGATGACGAAAGGTAATTTAACCTTTCGTCTGTATAACGCCACCTACCTTCTTCTGTTTTCCTTGGAAAATAAAAATGTCGAGCGTCGTATTCACAGCTGCTTCTTGGCGTCTTGGCAGACTTGACGCCATGTGTGGACATAGATTTGTATTAACCATGGAGTAAAATGGATGAAAGAGAGGTTGACATAACGTTAGCGTGACTCCACCAGCCGGTAGACGCCAAAGCTGAACGAAAACTGAACCGAAAAAGGTTAGCATCTGACTTCGGTCGCCCTATCCGCCATTTCCGTTTCGGTGTCGTTTTCCGTTTCGTTTCGTCACGAGTGTGTTGCAAAAACTCTCTATTTACTTACGTCTACCGAATCGTTGCCGTTCACAACAACGGCCAAAAACGTGTGCAAACAGTGGTCAAACGAAAATGGGAATGAGTTTGGTTGGATTTCATTCACAATAATGATCGTCATTTTGATGAAAAATGCAAAAAACGCTCATTTAAAAAGTTCCAATTATGAAAATGCGCTTGTTCCTGATTTTATTGAGTTCAGGAAGAAATAAGTTGAATTAAAATCATTCAACAGCGATCATAGAGAAGAAAACTCGATCTGTTTCTAATTTAGTTCAAAAATATCTAGATACTCCCCTTTATTCTGAAACCGTAAATTACATGAAAAGTACCTACGTTCATGGATTCAGGCAACCACAAAATGTCGGGCGGATGCGCGTGGTATTGAATTTTTACCTTTGAGTGGGGGCACCTAAAGTTCAATTCATTTAGCATGTCGATATGAGCCAATATTCGAAAAACGTGTATACGTGTACACGTATACAGCCTAGTTGAACCATCGCACTTTTTCATGATTTTGTTCTCGAACATCGAACCAGTTGTTGTAGCGCATAGTTCGTGTGCAAGTGCCATGACTTCCAATTCACCTCGGAATTTAGTAGGGAAATTCTGCAACCTATGAGTTAATAGCATAGTTCTTAATATCCCTGTTGTGTTTTAACTGCCACATAACTTGGTGGCAAGAAGACTGGCGCTAGATCGTGAGGGATGGAGAGCTTTCGTCGAGGGCCTTTGCTCCTGCAGGAATTGAAGGACGTAGTTAACGTGGTGGCCACCATCTGGTGGGTTGGGGGTGGGTTATTTATTTCGACATGGAAGGATGATTTAAACACCCCCTAGTAAATTGAAACCGCCACCTCTACGAAATTTCTATGGTACACCATGAAATTAAGTGCAAGTAACATGGCTCTCGTTCTCCCATTAGACGCTTTTGATGAAGAAACTGATTTTGAATCCAATGTTGAAACAGCTACAAGCAGACACGAAGCTAAAAAACTGTTGCTTGTTTTGAATAGTTTTCTGCTTAAGAAATTTACTGTTTTTTCAGAGTTACGGGTGGGATAACGGTATTAAAGTTCTGCTCCATTACTCTCTGTATCTACCTTTTAAAGGTTTAATGAACTCCATTGAAACCCCGTCGAGTTCATTTTTGAGATAGAAAGTTCGCAAGAGGAAGTCGGCAGTGTTTAACGAATTTCCTTTTCAGGTTTACAAGATTATAATCAAAGCGGCCGGGAGCTCTGGGCTTTTGCAATTAATCGTCAATTTGGCTCGGGCCAAAACTTTAAAATGATAACAGAGTCCACTTAGGGAGAAGTCGCGTCGAGGAGGTTTTGAACCATCTAATGAGATTTTACCAGAGCGATTCCACCAACTTTCAACATTCAGGCCGATGAGGTTTTCAATATGGCTTAACTCGGCTAAGAGCGATGGGGAGTGTGTATGTAGATATTGCTTTGGTTCATCTGAAGTTTGTAAATGGATGGAATAGAATGTAGCCCAAAATTCAGTCACCCAAGAAAATGACAGGGACCATCCATTGGGCCGTGTGTAGACATATATTTGCAGGGTGTCTTGCAAGTAGATGAAAATGCTCAAGGAGATGGAACTTCATTCCAAATTTGAGCCTCGTGGGTTGAAAAGGAAAAAAAAAAAATTGTCCTCAGAGCCCATTCACCTGATAAGGTAGGCTCCACTTTGTCATCCTTACGCAGCAATCTCACAGACGCTTCTTTCCAAATTTGAGGCTCATGGGTTGAAAAGGAAAGAAATTTGCCTTAGAGCTCACTCGTCAGTTGATTAGGGCGGGACCCACTTTGCCATCCTTACCCAGCAGTCACACAGATGTTTCATTCCAAATTTGAGCCTCTTGGGTTCAAAAGGAAAGAAATTAGCCTCAGAGTTCACTCGGCTGATTGGGGCGGGGACCCACTTTGTCATCCTTACTCAGCTGTCCCACAGATGTTTCATTCCAAATTTGAGCCGTGAATCTTAGAAATCGTAGAAATCAATCCTGTAATACATTCGACATGCGAAGGGGAGCCTCGCTCATGACGAAGGACGAAGTTTCGAAGATTTTCACATAGTCTACTGCAGCCATGCGAAATTGGGCATGGGTGTCGGTTCTCCGTAAGGACACGAATCCACATTCAAGAAGTTCTTATATTTGTAGCCCCATAACTGTTTCGGTTGGAATGCAACCGTGAAAATCGGATGGGAATTGCGGCTTGGATGTTGCGCTATAACACAATTCCGTAATTTGCCTTTTTTCATCCCTCTTCTGTCTTTCCTCTGCCCCAACATCGTCATGTAGGGAATGCCATACAGGGTAATGTATTATAGGAATTAATAACCGAAACAATCAAAGAGCGGTTGTATTAAATTTTCAGTAAACCAAGAATTTCCCCCTATTTTTTCATCACAATTTTTTTTTGCAGATACGCTTTGATTTTATAGATCCATCGTTTCTTCTCGAACAACCTCGGAAACTTTCATGGTTGGAAAAATACAGGCTTGAAATCGATGAAGCGGAGTTTTTTTCTCCTCTCAAAGTTCGCATTGAATAAACTAATTTTGAACGGGGGGGAGAGCCTCCGCTAAGCCAACGAGGGAGATAACGCGTTCACGGCTCGATGGCCGGGTATAACAGCAACGAGATATCTCTTTGGCGATAGTAGAAAGCGTTTGTTCTATTTTTCCAGAGTAAAGATGGATATTTGTAGAGCGTCGCATTTGTGGATTGATCTTTGATGGATCATGTTTGAATTCCACTGGCAAATTGTTCACCACTCATCCAGCCACCGAGAACTAAGTAGTACCTTCACCTAACTTGGCATCTGCTTCTAATTTTAAATGGATTGCAGAAATAAGGTTAGAAAGGGGAAGTAAACAGGGTAGAACACCATTACAAGAAACTCCAGAATATCCGCCATTTGTGTATCGCACGATGTCTTATTCTTTTATGTCCTATTGTGTCCTATTGATTTTAACTATAGCAATATGTAGTTCTCGTCCAACTGTTATGCAGAGGCCTTGGGTAGGTATATTCAACTTGAACATCAGTGGCTTGCTGGCCTCCAAATTTTCCTAGTGATTTGGCAGCAACTGCCTCCTCTATTTCCCTTTTCTGGGCGTGGATTCAAGGATGGCAATTGAAAAGAAAAAATATGGTATTTTGGGTCTATAAAGAACACCGAAGTATGACAACTGAATGACAATACATATACCTAAACAAATATGAGGGGTCGTCGTGTGCCTACTTGAATAAACTTTTCTCCAAAATAAATATATAACGCCCGCTCGCTTCGCTAGATCATCCACATTTAAGCTGTCCACACCTTTCGTAGACAGGTTTTTAATGGATCCAATTAAAATATTTCCATCTTAGTGATGAGGCTGTCAGGTCTGTTGATTCTTCTTTTGTTGTTATTGTGGGCCATTCACAACTCCGAATCTGCTTTTTCAAACCGTCTGTGTACTACAACAGAACTGGAAAGAGCAAAGGTATTTCGAGTGTTATAATTATGTATCCCCACCAAAGCACGGTTCTCAAGTAAATCGTTTCTCCAAGACTTGACGTTAACGGAGGTTTCGAAATATTGCAGTTTTCTCTGTTTTCATTGCTGTGACTTGAGTTCCAAAGGAACACACAGACTTAATACACATTACACATCACGCAGGTTTCCAAAATGTGATATTTTCAAGGAAACCTCATATATGCTATTATAAGTAGTGGACTTTTGGGTACCTACGTTCATAGTGAAAGTACCCTTCCTCATTGCGATGCTTACGTCGATACCTCGCGGTTGACCCTCCGATTTTCGGGAAAGACAAAATATTTGATTTTTACGTAGCGTTCAAGGGGAAGTGATCAGCGATGTGGGCGCATCTCTGATTGGCTGAGGCCCCCCTCAGTTCTTGCGATTGGTTCTTCTTTCCCAGTGTTCATTTTGTACTTTTTGGAGTTCTTCTTACCTTATGATCACCACCAGCCATTCCTCAGCCCAAATTGGGTTGGTGTGCATATTGTTATAGTGCTTGATTTAATTAGGGGCTCAAATCTTATCGAGTAGTTATTGTATTGATGCACCAAGTGACATCCTCAAATGGAAGCGAAATCTTTCTTCTTCTTTCTTCATTTGAGGAAAAAGATACACATCCCAAGTTCCTTCCTCTTTTCATTTACTGAATGTGCTCTGTACCTTCGAATTAGTAAGCCAAAAGCCACTTTATGCTAGAGTACTCGTGCACAATTGAAGGGACAATCAAAACCTCAAAACAGAGACAGGAAGACATCGATGATGAACAGCTAGGGTGAACCACTATGAATACCCAATCATCCATGTGCGGACAGCGAGGTAAGCAGCGAGGCATCGCTCATCGAGGCCTCGCAGTGAGGTTGAACTGTAAACGTACCCTTACGAAATAGCAACTCAGCTGGTTATCACTCAAGTACATATTTATAAAGAAAAATCGAATCGGGGAACTTGCACGATTGTTTTTGTTTTGTGGTTTACGGGTCAGTGCGACATCCATAAGACCTAAAATCAAAAACTCAAGACCTTTTTTTTCCACAGCTTGTCAAAGCTTTGAATAATGTCAAGAATTTGATCAAGAAAAAGAATTCCAGAAAGTAGCGGAAATGACGATAATCTCAATTCTTCTTCATGCCGTCTCAGACGGATTTTGACTACTTACTTTATTGAAGACAGATCTCATTTCTCCCCCGACAGCTTCAGGAATTCATGCCTAATCCGCTGGATTGAGCGAACTAACCCGAACCTGATGTTGTGAGTGGTTGAGGAAAATGACAGAAAAAGCTCCAACTTTTTTCGTTTTATGTCCTTAACGGAATTGCAAACGACCCGGTCTGTAGCGGAGAGGTTTTGTTTATTTTCGTTTCGGTGGATAGTCCGGTGCACCGCCGTTTTTTTTCCAGCATCAAAAATTTAATTCTTCAGTCTGGTCGGAAACAAGACGCGCTTCCCGTCCGTATCCAGGCCCGCTGTCGCCAGTTAGCAGTTTGTTTGTTCATGAATGTGATGCACTGGAAGGGAGTAAAAAGTTTACATCGCTGTGAATGAATAGAACTTTTGTTCGTGCGTTTTGGAATATGTTATTACGTAGGTACCAATTACTGTATACAAGGTGGTCCCAAATCATTCATACAAACGTTTCAGTTTTATGCGAAATACTATGCCGACCGCGACTATGCCATATTTTATGGGTTCGTCATGGGACCTTGACAAATTTTGTGATAAGGAGATAAGGACTAATTTACACGATTGGAGGATTTAGGCGGCAATGCTGCTTGACGAGTGCGCATGCACCAAGACTTGGACGATTTTCCTCTCCACTTCTGGTTAGCTTCTATAATACTACCCGATCAGCTTTCTCGCGTATATTTCAAACCATGGCTTGGGCTCAAACGCTTTCTAGCTTTGGTTACTATTCTATCATGACCCCAATGTTGCCAACCATGAACATATTAAGTTCAGATCTGCCTACGAACTTCTTTCCTCAATCTACGAACTTTCGATGATTTGATAAATAGAATTAAATTCACCATTGTTCTTAATACATATCCGTGATGTAAAAACGGTTTTACGTCGACTTTATTCTTCATTATTCTTCGCTGCACTGACCTCCGTAGATAAACCGTCCACCGTAACTACAACACTTGTGTCCGACATACCTGTCTTGTGGAAATTGTAAGAAATTAGTTATGTTTGTACTTTTTCCAACCTTCGAATGCCTTTGCATTAAAAATAACGGTCCTATCTAGATATCTAATTCGGAATTTGGGGAAAGAAAAAGAAAACTGTGAAATTCACTGATTTGTTTTGACAATGTTATCTTGTTGATAATTGTCGTGAGTCCCTCCCGGGAACACTCCTATAATATTAAGTTCTCACCAATATCCAAACGCCAAACTAAAAGCTCCGTATAAATAAACGCATGAGTGGGGATACGAGCGACAGAACCCAGGGTGCTCAACCTGGGGCCCCACTACCAGCTCCTTGCAAGGAGTTGGAGGGAGAGGCCCCCAAGTCCTATAAAACCCTGGATCCTGGAGCTCAAGCTTCATTCGACACTTCCTCTAACCAGCTCTCTCTTCTCTCTCTTACCTTCCCTCTCAGATGATCGGTTGACTACAGCCGCCTGAGAATTTTACCTCCTCTCCTCCCCTTGTCTAGATGATCGGTTGACTACAGCCGCCTAGACAAGGGACCTCTCCTTTACCTAGATGAACGGTTGACTACAGCCGCCTAGGTAAAATTCACTCATCCACCTCCCTCTCCTCCCAAGTCGTAGATGTCCGGTTGACTACAGCCGCCTGCGACTTTTCCTCCTTTCCTTTCCTTTACCTAGATGAACGGTTGACTACAGCCGCCTAGGTAAAAATTTACTCATCCACCTCACTCTCCTCCCAAGTCGTAGATGTTCGGTTGACTACAGCCGCCTGCGACTTTTCCTCCTTTCCACGCCACCGTGATGAAAATTTTAAATTCATCACAGTGGTGAACCCGACGGTTACTCAACCTTCTTCCTTCCCACCTACTGTGTCGCCCCAGTCAAGTAGTTCGGTGTCCCAAATTTTAAAAGTCACATTTAAAATTCAAACAGTCAGTGTAAATTCGCAATTCTTGGCCCAACCTCACCGCTCAACTCCAGCTCTCAACACACCTCCGCTCCCGCCGATTGCGAATTTAAAATTCAAAACTAACCCATTTTGAATTTTAGTTACAGCCATGGACCCGAACTCGCCGACACCGCCGCTTCTCCGGCCATCCCTACTGCAGCCGCCGACCGCTGCGACATCTGACGCAACGGCCGACAACCCCTTCTCCACCCTCTCGCCACCAAGCTCTGCGACATCAGCCACCGCCGCCGCTGCGGCCACGGCCGCCACCGACGTCATGACGGCGTCCGCATCCTTCCCTCTGTCGCTGCCCCCCTTCTACGCGCACGACCCCGCACTATGGTTTTTCCAAGTGGACGCTGCATTTTCGGACGCTAACATACGCAGCCAGAAAACTCGATATTCCCGGATCATTTCGCTACTACCATACGATATCCTGCTCCAGACTTCGGATATCTCCCCCGACGCCGCCGCTGCGTACGACGACCTCCGCAGCCGCCTCATCAACATCTACCAGCCGTCGAAGATCGCCCGAGTCGCTGCCCTCTCCCAACCTCAACACCTCGGCGACCTCAAGCCCTCCCACCTCTACCGACGGCTGCGACACCAGCTGCAGGGTATTATGACCGCTGACATCGCACGTACATTCTGGTTGCGTGCCCTCCCCCACCCCATACAGATGGCCCTGGCCAGCCACCTCGACGGTCCCGACGAGCCCCTCCTGCGACTCGCGGACACCGTTCACGACTTGGCCGCAGCGGCCACCGTCGGCGAAGTGCATACGCCCCGTCACCCCCCACCTCTACGTGACCGCACCAAGTCCCGAGACCGCAACCGGCCCCCCTCCCTCGACAGACGTCGACCCGCTTCGACGGATCGCCGACGCGACTCCTCCGTCGACCACCGCCGCCAGCGCTCGCCCGAACGCCGCAACACATCCCCCCCTCGGCAACGGAGAGGGCGGTCTCCAGCCGCGGCGGGCCCCTCCACCTCCACCCGCCCCACCAAAACTACCTACCTCCCGGCGGACCCCCCCCACCGATGTTTCTATCATGTTAACTTCGGTGGGGAGGCCCGCAAATGCCAGCCCCCCTGCTCCTTCACCCCTAAGCAGGGAAACGCAGCCGCCCGCCGGTAAACCCGGCGGGCCCCCCTCCTCGCCAACACGGGGGGGACCATGACCAACCCCCCCCCGCCCGCATTCATACCACCACCTTAAAACCTCACTACCCCTCCTACGCCGCCGCCACGACAGCCTTCGCACATCAGCCCGTCCATCAGACCAGACCAGCCCCGCACAAAATGCCTTTAAAGACCCGATACGTTTACCGGCCGACATTTTCACCCCGAATCACACACCGTCAATTAACAGGGAGCCGCTACACTCAACAACACCGACAAACGACACCACTTATCCCAAACGCTTTTTCACCACCACACACATGTACCTGAAAGAGCCCGGCATCCATAAAACTTTCCAACCCCTTTATGCCGGGCCCTTTCAAGTCATCCGCACAACACAATCCACCGCGACCCTGTTAATTGACGGCAAACCACATACAGTCCCGTTAGCCAGGTGTAAACCCGCACCTGTGCTAGCCCAACCCCCTAACGCTATCAGTCTCCCGCCGTCCGTTCGCAATGCAACATCCCCTGTCTCCACAACACCCGTCACCTCCGTCGCCGTTTCCGGATTTCGATTCGGATCCGGAAATGGCGGCGATTCTCCGGGACATTTTCGTCCCGGAACCGCTCTCCCCCCTACCCCCTTCGCCCGGGCCGACATCACCGCTTTTGTTTGTTCCGCCACGGATCTCCGGGTTACCTCCCCGGCCCCGGCGATGGAAGTACCCCCAGTGGCGAATTCTGCGCGAATTTCGCACAGCACAAGCCACGGGGGTACACCCTCCCTACACCCCCACAGACCCATTAATGTCCTCCATCCTGCACGAGTTCCGCCTCGCGGAACTCATGCCCCCCCCACCCCCCGTTCAAATCGCCAATCCCCCCGTAAATTACAGACCCCCACCTCCCGCCCTTCAACCGCCAATTTCAACTCCCCCACAATTTTCAATTTTCGACCCCCCAATTTTGGCTTCTCCCCTTCAAACACCCCAACCCCCCAAACCCACAACGCCCCCTCCCCCCCCTCCATCGCCGGGGATATCCCCAATAGTTTCCGCCGGGACAAAACGGCCCGGGCGGCGAAACGGACGGAGGGAGCGTCCCCGCATTCCCCGCGTCCCGGCGGCCAAGTCCCCCGCCCCGCTCTGAGCAATCACGGCGGGGCCTTGAGATTCCGGGGCAGTGCTTGTGTCTTATTAACCCACACGCACTGTACCGGAACTCAGGGCCCCACCGTGCCCGCCTCGCCACAGCTACCACCAACCGCTACCCCCCGCACACTTCACTCACACACTCACTATCATTCACCACACACCACCCACACCCAGGAAACGGCGGATTCCAACGCCCCGTTCCGATCTGTCACCCAAATTTGTACATACTATTCAAATATTGTAAATACCCCTTCATCTCATCCATGCCGATCACTTTTATAAATGCTCAATGTTTATAAATACTGACCGCTATTGTAAATATCATCCTGTAAATATTCTCGTCATCCTGTTAATATCATCCCTGTAAATATTCTCCTATTCTCCTACCAACCTTGTAAATATTCGTCTGCTCAGCACCATTATCACCCTGTCAACTCATCCTACTTACTACTATACTTACTATGTCTCTACTACCTACGCTTACTATACCATGTTAATACTACCTATGCTTACTATACCATGTTACTCCTAGAATTAAGACACGCCTTCAGCTCAACCACTTGTTTGCTTGCTATACCACTACCTATGCTTACTATACCATGTTACTCCTAGAATTAAGACACGCCTTCAGCTCAACCACTTGTTTGCACCGGCCCTCAGCCCCTGTCACCTTGCGCCTTCAGCACCACCTCTTGTTTGCCGTAGCCCTCAGCTCCTGTCACCTTGCGCCTTCAGCACCACCTTTTGTTTGCCGTAGCCCTCAGCTCCTGTCACCTTGCGCCTTCAGCTCCACAAATATTGGTTCCAACTGGGGGGACCTCTGTCGTGAGTCCCTCCCGGGAACACTCCTATAATATTAAGTTCTCACCAATATCCAAACGCCAAACTAAAAGCTCCGTATAAATAAACGCATGAGTGGGGATACGAGCGACAGAACCCAGGGTGCTCAACCTGGGGCCCCACTACCAGCTCCTTGCAAGGAGTTGGAGGGAGAGGCCCCCAAGTCCTATAAAACCCTGGATCCTGGAGCTCAAGCTTCATTCGACACTTCCTCTAACCAGCTCTCTCTTCTCTCTCTTACCTTCCCTCTCAGATGATCGGTTGACTACAGCCGCCTGAGAATTTTACCTCCTCTCCTCCCCTTGTCTAGATGATCGGTTGACTACAGCCGCCTAGACAAGGGACCTCTCCTTTACCTCTCCTTTACCTCTCCTTTACCTAGATGAACGGTTGACTACAGCCGCCTAGGTAAAATTCACTCATCCACCTCCCTCTCCTCCCAAGTCGTAGATGTCCGGTTGACTACAGCCGCCTGCGACTTTTCCTCCTTTCCTTTCCTTTACCTAGATGAACGGTTGACTACAGCCGCCTAGGTAAAAATTTACTCATCCACCTCACTCTCCTCCCAAGTCGTAGATGTTCGGTTGACTACAGCCGCCTGCGACTTTTCCTCCTTTCCACGCCACCGTGATGAAAATTTTAAATTCATCACAATAATGATAAGGACAGCATTGCCGGACACGCTTATTATTACATTATTGCTTATCTACGGGTAGTATTATTAGAAAACCGTACAAGTCCTGGCGGATGCGCACACGTTAGGAAGCGGCATCGCCACCTAAATCCTCCAGACTCTCCTAATTCTAGTCTTCTTGCATTGCATAATGAAAAACTCTGCAAATCCCTGCACAACGGTTTATTATTTTGTACAGAATACCCTTTTTGGTTTATTATTTTCAATAATGAACCATTGGAATCGAGCATGAAAAAAAAAATTCTTACCCCCCCTCAATATTTGATGGTTTACGTTTCAAGGTATGTAGAATCCAAAACTGCAATAAAAATATTTATGTCTGTCCGCCGTACGCCGTACGCCTTACGGGCCACTTTTCTTAGTTACCATGAAAAAAAATTGATGAAATTCGGGTTATAGGTTCCGTTCGGCGTCTAGTTGGTCCTCGAAGCTCGACGTTACTGTGAGTCATCTCTAAGGGGTTCAAAATAGGGGTTGAAATTTTCAAAACGCCTATACCATTTTTTAACGTGAATATTTTTACGGTTTTAAATAGTTCTTGAACTTGCGAGTTTTTTAAGACCATCCGGAGCATCGTACGTCCAGCCGTTCGTTCACAGTAAGGCCCCGAAGTTTGCACCGACAGGCATTTTCGACTCCAGTGTGAATGAAATTGTATAAAATTCAAACCAAATCTCGTAACCAGAGCCAGAGACGCGCCCTATAGGAAATTTGGCGGAGATAAAATCATTGGTAGGGATCACCTGATTATATTTGCGGAGTATGAAGTCGAGTTGGTTGTTCTGTGATATTATTTAATTTGTTGGTAGGTAGTGAAACTTGAACAAACGTTGAAGTATTATTGATGGGTAAATTATTACTTCGGTAAATCATTACTCAACGGTAAATTATTACACAACGGTTCATTATACCATCTACGTAGAAGGGGATGGAGTTTGTTGGTAGGTACTTTTGCAACTTTTTTCACTCCTCATCAACAATTTCTTTTCAGAACCTCATTATGTGTGTTTCTTTTTGTTAGGTACTGTTTGTCATCGGCAGAATTATTTTAGCAACATTTAACTCGTGATTTAGGTAGGTACCTAGTAACGAGTACGGGGTTAGGTACTAACCTACGGAGGGTCTGCGATCTACATTATATGTATAGAATAGTACATATCATAAATTATATAGACGGGTTATCTATACATAGAGCTGTGATCTGTAACGGAAGGGTATTCTATACAAAATAATAAACCGTTGTGCAGGGATTTGCAGCGTTTTTTTTCATGCTCGATTCCAATGGTTCATTATTGAAAATAATAAACCAAAAGGAGAAGAAACAAACGGGTTATAAGTGCAGTATGATTTATTCCTGTCTTATGCTATTGTCTCGATTTTCAGAATTTATGATAGTTGATAATCTAGTTATTAGATCGATGATTATTAATTTGTTTTACTTTTTTCTTCTTATAAATAATTGTAAAATACAACACAATATAGCAAATAATATTACACCACTAACATATATACAGTATTTAAGAGTTCACCCCCTCCCCCCCACTATTAATGAAGCTTGTGGCGTGGGGTGAGGAGTCTTTCAAGAAAATAGAAATCTTCTAAAGCTTAAAAAAGGATTAATTATCATTATTTGCTGAAATGTGCTGTCGTAAACTGCCTGTGTCGTTACGTACATTAGGGCTTCGAATTGCTTTACGAATTCTTAATTTTTTAAATTCTCTTTAATCCATGATTTAAATTGTGTGTTGTTAAGATGTTGTTTAATGTAGTTATTCGACCATTCGGGACACCAATATTTCCAAGATTTTTGGCCCATAGTAGTGTTGGTCTTTGGAGCGAAGTATTGTTCTTCAGCGCTGGTGGACATACCATGTTTAATCAGGGATGAGCAAAGATAAGCGTTGACCTAATGAATAATTTATCCTTCGTGATGAATAGGAGGGAGATAATTGAATGTCAATTCGACAGTGAGCGAGGGTAATACTCTGAATGCTTTTTTCACCTATAAACTACCTATGATTCAATAAGGCGCGATTAGAACTGGCTGGGGAAGCCGCCTCATGTCGAGACAGCCATCCCACCTCGCGCCCCAAATCCGTAGGGATGATAGTGGTAGGTACTATGGTCATTACGCTTTTCAGGGGAAAAAATTATTGTTTTCAACGTTTTGGCGTGTTTTTGGGCATGAACGCTCAAATCAAGGGATAAAGGTAGTAGGAAATTACATTGGGTGACAAATGAGATCAAATTGAGCCCTGTAGTTCGCTTGTTCGGTTTTTAATCTAAAATTGAACTCGTGGTTAATTTTTTCTGTAGCGAAACCTGCCACGTCCGACGAGCTATCACGTCATGGGATCAGAAAATGGACCTCAATTATTTTAAGAAAATCCCTGTAGAGAACACCACACGACGACGGATCAGCTCAAAAATGGTTTACAGTTTCACAACAAAAGCAGCAAGCACCAGATAAATCTACAGAAGGAAAACCTTTCTCCCACCGAAACTCCTCACACTAAAAACCTTCTGTGTCCAGCCATTCCAACAGCACAGGGGCCGGATAAGACGTGCACGTGTCCAAAACTTGAATGATTCAAGTTTTCAAGGATAAAATTACCTACAAAATCAACCTACCTATACATCATAATGAGGTTCTTCATTACATTTACCTGAAGGAAAAAAAGTAATAAAAAAAACCCTTCCCCCTCACCCAGTCTTGAGCCTTGAATAATCCCATTATTTAGTTATAAAAATTGAGATATGTAGTAAGTAGGTGCAAAATACTTCAACAATCGATTCTCATTCTTCTTGCCAACGCCGTTTAATTTACTGGTAGCGACGGGACTGAAATGAGGTCCCATCCATTTCTATTACATGGACCCCGGGGCTATAATTTTGCTTCCCCTTGTCCCCCCCCCCCCGTGCTATTTACTACTGAAATTCACAACTTACCACAAGTTTATTATGGAAGATGAGCGTGAAACAGGTTCTTGAGCTTATCGCCCATTCTATGAATACTCTTTCGGCTTCGGTGATAAATCAAAATTGTTTTTATGAGAGGGTGGGCGCTATTCAGGTCATCCCAGCACACATGGGCTTATTATTCCCTGTAGCAAAATAATTCAGTGGTTTGAAATAGTTTTCACTCCGTGACGTATTAAAATTATCTTCGCTCGGAGAACAAGTATTATGCTGTTATACCTACTGTCGTAATCTACATAATTTCGCTGGCTGTTCTTGGTTTTCCTCTTCTGAGCTCAAAAACTAACCGCAAGTTTCAACTCCAAGTTGGCCGAATACTATTTGGGCCGTACCAAAAGGATACTTGGTCCAACGTGATTTATTGTGCGCCAGCTCTCCGTCGTTGTGCTTTTATTAGCAGTCTTTGGGATGAAACTGTTCTGTTGTAGTTCTAACGAATTTATTCATTGACATGCAATAAACCTGGAAGAGAAACAATGCCTATAATAAATTAGGTACTTATGAGAGTAATAAAGGGAAACAAAAGGTCTAATCCTCCAACTCAAGCTTTGAAAAAAATAATAACGGACCTACGGAGTCGTGAAATGTTCAGTCGCGATCGCGCGGAAATTATAGGCGGTGTCAAAGCGCGGGGTTCTCACGTAACGTTCGTACTGATGGGGTCCACCCAGTTTATTTTGGAGTTTCTTGGTGCAGAGCCGAGATTAGTTGATATTTCCTCCTGCTGAAATGGCTTCTTCCTAGTACGATGCGGAACGATCGAGGAAGTCAGTAATGATCTGGACTAACTCGCGATTTGGCTTCGGCAAACTCCTCAGTTATACTCCGTCCAGTGAACGATGATCCCTGCTCTGGGAGCGGCCCTTACCTTTCCCTGCTATCAGGTGGCAATTTAAATAATATCTCACTTAAATATCTCCCTTAAATCATCTCTTACATCATAACTATATCACTCATAAATCATAGTTATAGACACTCTTAAATCAGTGTTTCTAAATGTCCACTCCTCTTATTAGAGGTTTTTTCCATGATATGTTGTGGGGGAAAACTCCGGCCAGTCAAATGGCTTGGTTGCCCTCACCAATGTTCGCTTCAGCACATCGTTGCTCTGATTATCACCACGGATCATTAGACGGATGTCTGCGAGGAGCAGCGCGTATGCTGAATTCGCAGCCTTCCAGAACTCGCTGTTTCACTAAAATGGACGGAAGGATGGAAGGCCATGGAAATGTGCCAACGTCTTGGGGGGGGGGGGAGGAAACTCTCTGCTTTCCGTGGATGAATACCGATTTCTTGTCCGACAACTTACAAATGAATTGGGATTATAGAATACATAGCTCTACAACTGTGAATATTTGTATCACGCCTAAACGGCCGAACCGATTTCGATGCTGCTTTCAGTAAGATGATCAGTGGGATCAGAGTTGTGACAAAATACGGGGTTTACGGTAGGTAACGGATTGCTTCTTTGATTCAAGAGCATAAAACAAAAGAACATCCAAAAATGTTGGCAACAGATTTTGGTTTATTATTTTCAATAATGAACCATTGGAATCGAGCATGAAAAAAAATTCTTACCCCCCCTCAATATTTGATGGTTTACGTTTCAAGGTATGTAGAATCCAAAACTGCAATAAAAATATTTCTGTCTGTCCGCCGTACGCCGTACGCCGTACGCCGTACGGGCCACTTTTCTTAGTTACCATGAAAAAAAATTGATGAAATTCGGGTTATAGGTTCCGTTCGGCGTCTAGTTGGTCCTCGAAGCTCGACGTTACTGTGAGTCATCTCTAAGGGGTTCAAAATAGGGGTTGAAATTTTCAAAACGCCTATACCATTTTTTTACGTGGATATTTTTACGGTTTTAAATAGTTCTTGAACTTGCGAGTTTTTTAAGACCATCCGGAGCATCGTACGCCCAGCCGTTCGTTCACAGTAAGGCCCCGAAGTTTGCACCGACAGGCATTTTCGACTCCAGTGTGAATGAAATTGTATACCAAATCTCGTAACCAGAGACGCGCCCACAATAGGAATTTGTGAATACGGCCAATCATTGGTAGGGATCACCTGATTATATTGGCGGAGTATGAAGTCGAGTTGGTTGTTCTGTGATATTATTTAATTTGAAAAATGATGGCTCTTTTGGAGTTTGTTGGTAGGTAGTGAAACTTGAACAAACGTTGAAGTATTATTGATGGGTAAATTATTACTACGGTAAATCATTACTCAACGGTAAATTATTACACAACGGTTCATTATACCATCTACGTAGAAGGGGATGGAGTTTGTTGGTAGGTACTTTTGCAACTTTTTTCACTCCTCATCAACAATTTCTTTTCAGAACCTCATTATGTGTGTTTCTTTTTGTTAGGTAGGGTGACCGTACCTATTATCGACACATTAAGGAAAATTTCAAGGCATTTCCACCAGAACTCTCTTATTTTTCAACCTATCGGCCTCTTTCAACGTTTTTTATACTCATCTGGATCTGTAGAATCGATTCAGCCTATAATTTTTATCAAAATTATAAGATATTAGGCATTTATACCAATTTTATGAGGGTAAGTTTTTTTTACCAATTATCGACAGGCAAAATCCAGTTATTGACAGGGTAAGGAACCAATTATTGACACTATTTCAACGAACGAGGTACCATATAGTTTATTCAAATTTACATGTGTTATCTATATTTTTATTATCAAATTTCTATGTGTTATCTTAGTAAATTCATTTTAGTAGGGTAACTGGGAGGCTTTCTGGAAGTTTTTTTGTAAAAAAGTACCTACTTAGTAAGCTCCAAATGAATCCTTATTAACAAAGCTAAATTACAACAGCCAAATATGAGATCATTTGATATATTTTAATAATAGGTATAATTAATTCAGTCTCATTCAATACTTGTCAGTCTACATTTACTGGGTCAGGGAATAAAATTTTTCCTGTTTCATGTGAGCCAAATATCAGAGGCTTTGGCAATTTCGTAATAACTTGACTGTCTTCGAATGGAATTTCTTGATTCCTGTCTACTTGGAATACAGTTTTCATCCGATTGCATGGGTTTAAAAAATAAGCCTTTGCCTCTCCTCCCTCTACGTTAAAGATTTGACAGGCTACTATTGTTTTCTTCCTTTTGTTCTTCAGTGCGACAGTGATGTAGTCACCCATCTGAATTCTACTGCAATGTTTTTCCTCTTTTGATTCCGAGATGATTTGATCAGTTGACTCGTTTCCCAGATTTTCAAGATTTGGATGACTCTCTTGGAGGGTTAAAGAAACATTATCTTCATCAACAATTTGGTCACCTTCAACAACTCCGATAACAGCTTCATCGATTCCCGAAGAGTTTAATTTAGGAGATTCCTGGGGAATTGAAAAAACGGTTCTCAGCTCTCCCGTAGCATTGGAGCATGTTTCATTTGCCCCAACTTCTCTTAAATCAAGTTCTTGATGGGTGGGCAAATAAAGATCTTCCATTTCTTCACTTGATTCGTCTAAAACGTCTCGAATTGTTTGCACTAGCCCCTCACGCATATCATGAACCTCAGAGAAGTTCGCTGCCATGCTGATGTTAGTCGAATTATCAAGTTGCTTATCGAAGTTGAGTTGATCAAGATCATTGTTATTTATTTCATCATCAAGTTGACCAAGATCATTGCTATTCATTTCATCATCAAGTTGACCAAGATCACTGTTATTTATTTCACCATCACTGATTCCATCTTCGTCTGTATCATCTGGTTGCCACTCATCTTCTTCACAAGAGGTTTCATGAACTATCTGACCCTTTTTTGTCTTGGGTTTCTTATTGTTTGGTTGTACCTGCTTCTTATTCTTTTGTTGCTGTTTTTTCATCTCTCTTTCTGCAGCCTTTTTCAATTTAATCAATTCTTTTTCTGCTTTTTTTTGTGCTCGTAGAGTTGTTCTGGCTTTCTTCTTCTCTTCCTCTTCTACTTTTTTGTCCATTTTCCTTTTCAGATAGTTTTTATAATCACTTGAAGACACCACACTTGGTAGTACTTCCTTCTTGCGCTTGTTGATACTTGTATTATCGCGTTCCTCGGGCCAAATTAGGGCATTCTTGAATGGGCTTGGTAATAATGAGTTACTTGCTGCATTTGTGGACATTTGACCGGACCGTGAAGTACTTGGTACTTGTTCAGGTGGACATAACTGTTCAAGCTCCACTCTTCTACCCTCTTCTTGGTGTAATGGTGTTAGAGATGTTTGGGCTATAGGATCCGCGAGGAAACTCCTCATGTTTGTCCACACTCTGAAAAGAGATTCATCTCGAACATTGTCAGTTCCTGATAGTGAGTTCTTAAATTTCTTGACAATTTCTTCGCCCATAAAGTGCTCCATGACTGCCAACCCTTGAAAAATCCTTTTGGAGTCGAACGAGTTGTTTCTGCTAGAAGAACTGGCGTTGGAGGTCTCATCAGCAAACATACTAATGGCCCGGTGGTCCCAAGGGTAGAGCCCACACTTTCTGAAACCATTAGCAACCATGGAATAGGTTATGGTATGAGATAAAACCTCATTCAATAAAGGACCAAAATCTTTTTTCTTCAAAAGTAAGTTCTGTTCGTTAACACGTTTTATCCGCCAATTGTGTACTTTGGTTTTCCAGTTTTCCTTCAAGGAACGAAATACTGCGACGTCCATCGGCTGCATAAAATGCGTAGTGTTGGGAGGTAGAGCGACCAAGATAATTTTCCTTGTCTCACAGAATTCACTCAGATGATACGTAAGATGTGAAACATGCCCATCCACAAAGAACAGTATTGGTCGAGTGATCTCACTCTTTTCCAGCCAGGGATCGAATACATTGGCAAAATATTCGAAAAACGTGGCGCCAGTCATCCAACCATTTTGGGATTTACCGATGCCCCACTCATTCGGCATGCTAAGCACAATGTTTTCGGGCAATCTGTCGTAACGAAATACAACCATTGGCGGAGCTAGCTCACCACATGCATTAGTTGTGATGAGTACTGTCAAGCATTCCTTCTCATCATTATTTACAGTGAGGTACACCGACTTGTCGCCCTTTGGAGCCAAGACTTTCTTGCCTTTGGGGTTGAGGAAAAAGGCAGTTTCATCCCCATTAAATATTCTT
The DNA here is from genome assembly GCA_954871275.1 of Leptopterna dolabrata. Lineage (NCBI taxonomy): Eukaryota > Metazoa > Arthropoda > Insecta > Hemiptera > Miridae > Leptopterna > Leptopterna dolabrata. The sequence continues at coordinate 15,583,680 of OX940984.1, read as the reverse complement.
CTGGGATCCTTCAATACTTCGAATAATTCATTTTCTTGCAAGTAGTTTTCTGTATCTTTGAACCAAGATTCTATCTGTGTTCTCGTTACAGAGGCTCTGCTCAGTGTTAAGTTTTCCGCTACCCTATGAGATATGGTGGGATTTCGCTTCTTGAATCCATCGAGCCACTTTCTTCCTGGACGGTCACTTACAAATGGGGATTCCCTTTTCATATTTTGGATAATTTTTTGGACACTGTCTTGCAGTTGGTGACTGGTGACTGGGAACCCTCTTCTTGCCATTTTGTTGATCCATTGAACTAGATGCCCTTCTTCTTCTTTTGTCAAGACAGTATTGGGGCCAGGATTTCCCTGGATTGGTGACTTACCAGATGCTTTATACATAAGAGTGATCCGAGGTACTCCAAAACTCCTTGCAGCTGTTGCCACTGGCATACCATTTCTGACAGCATCAATTGCTTTCAGCATGTCACTCTCCTCGTACTGTTTTCTTGGAATAGGAGCAGCAGCCTTCTTCGGATTTCCTCTTCGCGCTCTTTTGGAATTTTTCTTCAGTGTATGCTGTTTTGTAGGAGCCATTCTATTAGCCTGGGAACAAATTCCGAATTGTAAAACTACCAATCTCAACAATCACTACTACTTAACTTGCTTTAGATTTAAGTAGGTACCTAGGTACAAAAATTCCAAGAAAAATTACAAAGAGTCCAATCAGAATCATCTACAAAACGGAGAATGTCGATAATTGGGAATTTGTGGCTGTCAATAAATCGAAAGTTTTTATCCAATTATTGACACCTGCTAATACCTATTATTGACACCCCATGTCAAAAATTGGATTCGATAATTATTTTTTGAAAAGGAAAATACCATTCAACTATAAATTGAAAATCAAATAAGACAAGCATGAAAACGAACATTTAATAGAATTCCCTATTATTGACAGGGTGTCAATAACAGGGAGAAGCCCATTTTTTCAACACCCTATTATTGACACCTTCAAAATGCTATTATTTAAGTAAAATACGCATTGGAAACGCTTGTATAATATCTAAGGAAGGTGTTGAAATGTTTGACATGCATTTAGAGTAGAAAAACATGAAATAGAAACAGTAAAATACAGGAAAAAGGCACTCACCTTCTTAACTTGAATGATAAGGAAACGCCACTCGTTGGGAACTGGCCGCAAAAATCCTTATCACAAGGGTTAGAGAATCCATGGCTGACTTGATTCTGGCGGGAAACTGTAGCTAATTAGGTTATCCTTCATTTGGCGCCAAGTTAGAATTTCTAGGTGGCGCCAAACGCTTATTTTTTGAAACGAAAGTGCAACTGTCAATAATAGGAGCCATGTCGATAATAGGTACGGTCACCCTACTGTTTGTCATCGGCAGAATTATTTTAGCAACATTTAACTCGTGATTTAGGTAGGTACCTAGTAACGAGTACGGGGTTAGGTACTAACCTACGGAGGGTCTGCGATCTACATAATATGTATATAATAGAATAGTACATATTATATTATATAGACGGGTTATCTATACATAGAGCTGTGATCTGTAACAGAAGGGTATTCTATACAAAATAATAAACCGTTGTGCAGGGATTTGCAGCGTTTTTCGTTACAAACATCATCACATCCGCTTTGGCTTCTCATGTCGCACCAACATGAATATTTTTTTCTCTCTCTCTACGTTCTACTTACTTTTTATTTGGTTTACTTGACATTCTCCAGATTCAGCTCATTCCTGTTCCTTGGCAAAGGCTGTGTGAAGATCTGCGCTGTGCCCATCAGTAGGCTGTACATACTCCACGTCCAGGTCTTCGCCCTGAACCATGTTTCGGATGAATGTTAAATCTCACTACTACCGTTCGCGAAATTCACTGTAGCTTGAGTTTCAGCTTCAGTTTCACTCTATTCTGTGCATTAACTAATCAGTTTGCCGGTCCAACAGTTTCGACTAGACATGCTGCTGAAGCTGCAAACTGTGCTTCCGTTGTAGTCATGCCACTCCAGTCAGCAATAGTGACTAATGAAAATGTATATTAATTTAACACATTTTTGCAGCTCAGTTTTGGCCCATTCTCAAAACTGACCCCAATGAGCTTGATGGAAATCACATAAAACCTTTGCTTTATAAGTAATGAATATAATATGTACACTTCACTTTCCACATGCCAAGGGAAAAAACCAAAAGCTGTTATTAGCGCGAACCGTTCGGTAGGCAGTTCTCCGTGTTTTTACTCAAGGAAAATTAATGTTATGAGCAAAGTGATACATATTTGTATTTCAAGTTAAAATAACTTTGTTTGTGAGTCATCGAATCAGAAGTGTAACGATGGAACTTGTCGGTGGAAGAACAACACCCTTGTACTAAAATTATACGTCACTTCTGGACTGAATTAGGAATTTGAATTTCTTCGTAAAATATTTGCTAGAAAGGGGAGTTTCGAAACAGTAAGCCTAGTTATGGCGAGAACATTCAGCTTCTTTCTATGAAACTACGAGCTATGAAATTGCGAGCTTTACTGATTCAGCAGCTCAACTCAAACCAAAAGGAGCCGTAAAAGTCGTTTTGGAAGGGAACACCACGTTCTTCAGGAGGCCGGTTATAAATTGCCCGTTATTACACCGTATACACCGGCATTCGCAGTTTTGCTCCGGCATGCAAATGGAAAATATGCATTATGACGGGAAAAGCCAGTGGAACTAGGGGGAGGTGCGGGAATGAGGGTTCAGGAAGTTGAGTCGAAGCAATAAAAAGAACTTTTTACATTTTAAAGGGTTGGGAAAACACCCGCGGTATGGTGTTATATGCGGTTGAAAAAGTTTTATAGGACGTGGGCAAGTTTATTAATCTTTTACAGTCCGTTTCACTCTCGAATTGTTCGACGATGAATGATGGTGATTATAATATGATCAAAATGAGCCATTTCCTTGAATGAAACTTGCCATTGGAAAACCACAGTAGTATGTTCATGCATTTTGGATCATTGGAAGGTAGAAAATCGAACCTAGTCGAGGGGGCCAGGTTCAGGAATTTCAGACGTTCCCTAGTCCACTAATTTCACTTTACTTTTTTGAAAGTTGCTCGCCATCGAAATCTTCTTTTTTGTTACGTTACTGCTTTGATAGTCTACTATTAACAAAAGCAAATGACGAGGCGCTGAACTGGTAAACGGCAGTCCTCAAACTTCTGAAACTAGGAACCATCAAAATCCTCTTACAGACCCCTCGGAGAGGACAGCACATTTGGATTCCGATCTTATTATTCCGTATAGCGTTTTGATTCAATTTCCAACCCAGGAGCAACAGTTCCACAGTTCTTGTTCCTTTTCCCTCGAGAAAAGGAGGTTTGGTTTTTACCATTGTGACCCGTAACTACCCGACGTTCACATCACAAAAGAGGGAAACTTCATACAGCAAACGGTAAGGGGACCACAGGCTTTCAAACATCAGAAAGGGATCCTGGCATTTCATTAGGCGAAGCCAAGTGGAAAAACGAGACCTCTTGTTTTAAAAGAGGTCTTATTATTATTATTATTGTATTTATTCAACATCCACCGTTTATTCCACTTTCCTCAGTTCCTCTTCCAAACACTCTTCGTGCTCGTCCTCAAACCTCGTCACGTATAATTTGCTTCACCGACCTTTCGAGCTCGCCTCCCTTGGGATGCACTGGTGATTTTCGATTGTTGATAAAGTCTGAAATCTGGAAAATGCCTTCCCCTGTTGAAGTCGCGTTAGTCTGTCGTTGAATACTATTTTGAAAGGTAAATTTTGAGCGGGTTTAATGGTTCGCTTGTAAGGAGGAGAAGGAGAAGAGAAAGCCACTTCGATTTATTCGATTTTCATCTAGCTGGCCCTTGCGTTGCACACGATACTATTTTGGGGTAATTTTTTGGGTTTTGGTTCTCTCAAACATTACACTCTGAATACCTCACTTTTTATTTTCTTCAAAAAATAGAAACCAAACTACGGGGGATAATAGTTGTAGTAACTTCACGAACGATCGTGAAGTAAAGAAATACCTACTATAAATTGTTAAAAGATTGAAAAAGTTGACCTTACTAAATAAGGTCAATTTTTTCAAACTTTTCAGGACACTTGACATTTTCTTACAGTAACTTGGAAAATCCCTTCAGGTGGAGATTGAACAACGGGGAGTAATGATAACAACCCAAGGTAGTGATCTCGTTCAAGTGATAAAAACCGAAGACTGTGATCCCAGACCAATTAATGCTTCCCAAAGTTGAGCACTCCAGGAGAGGAGTTTGACTGATAGAAATTAATATTGAGCATGTAGGTAGGCAGGCCTACGGATCTCTACCAAAAATTTGTTCGGGCGACATCACTTCCGAATTTCTCATCTCAAAAAACTCAAAATAATGAGAAAACGAAGAATAAGTAATCGAAGAACGAGAAGATGTTCAAAATTCGTAACTGTCCTGCGACCCCAGAACCGAGGCACAACTTCGGAATTATTGCATTTGCGACTTGTCGCGGAATAACAGATTTTAGATTTCTTTTTAGTGATTTGGAATGATTTTACTCTTTATGTGATACTTGAGTTGTAGGTACCTATATTACTTCAATAAGAAATATCCCACCAATATGTTTTTGATGCGTTAATCCGCTCGAGCACCGGAAATTTAAATGTAAAGCCTAATTTAGAGTCTTTGGAATTGAAATGTTGAGGGTCTGCTCATTTTACTTGAGACTTATTTGAGTGTATATTTTTCGTTTAATTTTAAACGTGTTCCCTCCACTTTTGAATAGGGCTTCTACAACGAAGAATCTCGGGCTCCGACGAATTTTGCTTGGTTTTCATTACTTGTCGCGTATTGTGTTTACCGCCAGAGATGAAACATTCTCGAAATAATTACAAAACCTGTCGCCGCCCATCCTCATGGGACTTGTTTAAAAAGTTCTCTTTATTCCACCCGTGAAATTCAGAAGTTGAAATAATTCTGTCCCAGCGTCCCCTGCCGAAATAACCGTGAAAGTTTGTTGTACACTGCCTAGAAGATGAAGTTACGAAACAAAACTTGTGGAGTGTATTTTCACCCAAAGAATCAATAGATGTCCGCAATTCGTTACGGACTAAACAATGGCCAAAGTCCAGCAAAATAAGTTGTCATAAATATTATAACAATAACAGTAAAGCTATTCTCGCCCCGTTGTCTGCTTAGGAATCGTCACGGTTGTCAAAGGAGACTCAGCCCGGTCATGTTGTAAATCTGATGCTTTTGAGTGACAATGAGGGTTTTGGAACCAGAGGGTTGAAAAACCTCCAAGAGGCGTGTGACGCTGAATAGTCTCGTTATAAGGGATGGGCTCATGGGAGGAAGGAGGAGCCCGTGGTGGTCTTCCATGGGGGTGTGACATGTCATGGGGTACTGTGTGGCTGGGCTTTCTAGGAATTAGGTTTTTTCGTAGGGGACTTGCCGGGAGTGACCTGGCGTGAGGGTCCTTCTTCACATGAGCAGACCAAAGATAAGTATTGACAGTGCTCCGTCACTCAGAATAATTCCACGTCTAGAAAGCCTCCCACGTGTCCAGTTTTAAAGGATACCAGGTAAAGAAGTAGGTTCAATCATTACAGAAAATCCGAGTAATGGAAAATCAACTTCCAGATGTGGCACAGCTGTTTACTTATTTCAGATAACGGGATCAATCCCTGTTACAAAGATAAAAAACGCGCCAAGTCCTTGTCACATCGGTTTATTATTCTACTGGACATACCTACAGAAATGTTGGCTGTTCATTTTTGTTTCTTTCATGTGAAATAATTTAAATAGCTATTTCTGATGGTTTCCACCAATTTTGGCCCCCAAAACACAATTAGATACGCTCCTTTTTGTCTTTATTTTTTTTCTCAAATTATCTTTGATCATTGGTAGTGCCATTTAGTCGTCTTAATTCACCTGTTGACACTTTTTCTAGTGTTATTATACAAACTGATGGTGATTTCAGATGATTTCCCACGTTTTTGACTCATAAAAAATCAATTTTGGGAGCTGAACATTTGATAAACATCAATTTTCCACTCTTTGGTCAAAATCGACTTCATATTCGGTCTTCTCCTCCCAAAAACATGGAAAACGATACCTAAAAAGCTCATGTTACTAAAACACAAAAAGTACCTATTTGTATACCCATTTTCACTCATAACACCCCTGGGTATATTCCGATCGGGCTGCAAAGTTTCGGGACACAACTAGGGCCCAAATTGAGCATGTGTGTTAAAGAAGGAATTTTTTAGACCGAAAATGAAGCCGGTACACGTTATACGGCGTACGGCGGACGGGCATTGCATTTTTGGAATCTGCGCACCTTGAAACGGAAAGAAAATTTGTTGCTGAGCGAATACACAGGTGTATTATTCACAGAATAATTTTTTTATTTTATTTTTTTAATATCATCTTTATTGTTACAACTGTGTGTACACATCTAGTAACTTCACTCTGTTAATTTATTTAACGTATTGTGGTTCATAGATCACTACCTACTACCACTCATCACATCACTTCAGTGAGATGTAACTAGGTCCAGAGGTTTGGTCCTTTTCAGTCTTCGTAAATCGCCGCTGTTGTCCAGGAGGTTCAGTACTTCGACATTCCTGTGCTTGTGGAGACGGTTCTCATGATCCGTTGCTCGATTTTTACAACTTCGCTCACCATCTTAATTTTAAGGTCGCGATGGAGGTCATCCGTTCGGATATACCAGGGGGCATTCACTATGCTCCTGAAAGTTTTGTTTTGTGTTGTTTGGATAATTTTCAAGTTAGTTCTCTTGGTGCAGCCCCATAACTGGCAGCCGTAAGCCCAAATCGGTTTGATCACTTGCTCGTACAGTAGCATTTTGTAATGTGTAGGCAGTTGGGATTTTCTTCCGATGAGCCAGTACATCTTCTTGAATTTTAGGTTTATTTCTTCCTTCTTCTTCTTCACGTGCTCCTTCCAACGGAGCTTCGCGTCCAGAGTCATTCCGAGGTACTTAGCTGTATTTGCATATGGAACAATCTGGGAGTTTATTTCAATTGGTATAGGGCTCACTTTCCTGTATGTAAAGTTAATGTGCGTTGACTTAGCTTCGTTGAGTTTTATTCTCCATTTTTTGGTCCATTGATGGATGCTATTCACGGATTCCTGTAGTTTTCCCGAGGCTTCCTCGACTGTAGAACCTACTGCCAGGATTGCTGTGTCGTCTGCGAACGTCGCTGTCACAGCGTCTGCTGATTTTGGGAGATCCCTTGTGTATAGTAGATAGAGTACTGGCCCAAGGACGCTACCTTGAGGTACTCCTGCTTTTATTACACGTAATTGGGAGTATTCATCTTCGTGTTTTACCCTGAAATGCCTTTCTGTTAGATAGGACACCATAATCCTATAATACTGGGTAGGGAGATCCCTGTGTAGCTTTGCTTGAAGCCCCTTATGCCAGACTTTGTCAAATGCTTGAGAGACGTCAAGGAATACTGCTGAGCAAATTGCCTTCTCTTCAAAGCATTTCTCTATCACGCTGGTGATCCGGTGTACCTGGTCGATTGTTGAATGCTGCTCTCTGAATCCGAATTGGTGATCTGGGATTAAATTTCTCTCCTCGATTATAGGTTTTAATCTCTTTAAGAGGAGTTTCTCAAAGAGCTTGGAGATAATTGGTAAAAGGGAGATGGGTCGGTAGGACTTTTTTTCATATGTTGGTTTACCTGGTTTGGGTATCATTATCACCTCTGCTACTTTCCACTGCAGTGGTACGTACTGCAGCCTAAAAGACGCATTGATTAGGTGTAGGAGTTTCTTTAGCCCTTTTTCTGGTAGTTCTTTCAAGATTTTCCCAGTTATAAGATCATAGCCTGGAGCTTTCTTTGGACTGAGGTTGAACATGATCTCATTTTTGAGTTCTTGAATGGTAATAGGCCGAATTTCCATTTCATCTGACTTTTCTATCATTGTAGCATCCTCATCTGCGGTCTGCCTTGGGAACGGGGTAAATGTTTCCTCAAGGTGGTTAGCAAACAAATCTGCCTTTTCTGTAGCACTCCTCGCCCAATATCCCTCTTCTCGTTTAATAGGCGGTATTGGTATTTTGGGCCGCTTAAGTCCTTTAGTTGCTCTGTATAAAGAATAGTCCGTGTCTTTTCCAGCAGTGAGGCTCTGCAAGTTGATAGCCAATGTTTCATCTTCAATTTCTTGGTTTAGAGCTTTGAGCTCATTGCACAGCGCATTCAGCTTTCTTTTGTTTTCTGCAGAGCGAACCCTTTGCCAGGCTTTCCTAGCTTTTCTTTTGGCCCGTACCAATTCCCTTACTTCGAGAGGGTAGTTGGAATGGTAGAAAGGTTTCTTCCGGTTGATTGGGGTGCAGGACCAGCACGCCTCTTGGATGTTTTCAGTCAATCGTTCAACCTCTGTTTCCAGTTGATCTGATGTTCTGATGGGCACGTGTAAATCAATGCTTTCGGACAGTGTTTTTCGGAATAACTCCCAGTTACTGTGCTTATTAGTAAGTTTTGGGGTCTCTTCTCTGAGGATTACCGAGTCACTTAGCGTCATGATCACAGGAGAGTGATCAGACGAGAGGCCATCGCTATCCTCAGTATGTATGTAGTTACCCGATATTCCTTTTACTATAAAGAAGTCCAGGAGATCTGGTACTTTATTCACATCTGTTGGCCAGTACGTAGGCCCTCCTCCAGAGTGAAAATTGCATTTAGTTTCTTGACCTGCTGCAAACAATTGTACTCCCTTCGGGTTGCGCGTAGACCAATAATGTGAGGTTAAAGCGTATAGTGGACCCAACTCTCTGTCCAGAGTTGTTGCCCAGGCGCTGCCCTCTTTGTGCCACAGATATATTTTATAGTACTTGTCCCTGGGGATCTTGGTTAGGTTAGGGATGAGAACAGTAGTTTAACGGAAGACAATTATTATAATAGTTTATTCCCCTATAAATTATAATCCCTATTTACAATTGAACTACTTATTCGATACCCTACTCCTACCTATTCCTCCAAAGACTGTAGTCGAGCCGCGCGCGGATAATATTTTTGCGTTCGGATTCACGACGCGGTTGAAGACTTTTAGTTGTCTATGAGCAAGTACTGACCTCGGTTTCCCTGAGGAATATGCTGGCTTCCGACGTCCTGGTGTTGGCTGCTTCACCGGAGTGGCTCTGCGTCGGTTGTTTCCTCAGTACTCGGAGACTTGACCAAGGACCTCCGAGGGTGCTGTCCGCTCGTGGGGCGACGTGTGCCGGATCCGGAGGAGGTGACAGTTCTCTTCTGGACCACTCCACGAATCTTGGACTTCAGTGATATACGGAAGCCGGGAGACGGAAGACGGAAGACAGCATATTCCTCAGGGAAACCGAGGTCAGTACTTGTTCATAGACAACTAAAAGTCTTCAACCGCGTCGTGAATCCGAACGCAAAACTATTATCCGCACGCGGCTCGAAGGGAGTACAATTGTTTGCAGCAGGTCAAGAAACTAAATGCAATTCACAGAATAATAAACCAAAAAAGTCAACTACTGGAGTGAAATAAATACAGTTTTCTAAACGAATGAAACTAAATCTAAATAAAAACCACATTTAAATTTCATCGATTTTTGGAAAAATAATTATATAAAACATGCGATTAAACACGAACAGTGGCTTCAAGGGCACATGAATCCGGAAGTTCTTCGACTCCCACACAACAGCAACGTCATCCGGCCGCTTGACGGAACAAAACCTCCTGACCTTGTGATATGTGACAAGTGTAGTGACTGAGTATTCTCTTGAGTGTCTTCCACTGGGCTAAAAACTCCACAAAAGTTGATATAATATTATAGCAAATTAACTTAATAATACGAATTGAAAGTTTTTTGTATAGAAAATAATAGCCTGGAATTTATTTTACAACACAATATATCTATTCCAACACCACTGAATTTAGAACTACATTAATGGCTTAGATAGTGAGGCTTTATCGACATCAGGGTAAATTTTCCTACATTCTGACACAACTTGTAATAAAAATTGGCGCTGTTCTTCGTCTTTTGTCAAGCAAGAGTCCAAGCAATTCAGTGGTGTTGGAATAGATATATTGTGTTGTAAATAAGTTCCAGGCTATTATTTTCTATACAAAAAACTTTCAATTTGTATTATTGAAACACTTTTTACATAATTTTTATTGTTTTTTGAGCATTTCATAGCACCCACCACCCACCCATCTCCCTCCTACCCCCTCCATATATTATATATTAGATTCAAATGTATCAATTTTCAATATAGCAGAGTGATAAAGAAGTATAAAATTGCCTAGAGGTCGATTTCATTGACTGGAGTGTGGTTTTTAGGGGTATGCGTAAAAAGGCACATTTGCTGAAACGGACCACGTTTTGAGATGGGAAAAGCTGAATAACATAAAATCTATAGGATCTAGCGAAAACATTTTCGGAGTAGAAGTTGAAGAAGATAACATTTCCAATAAAATAAAACCAATTTCAAGTCTCTAGGACAAATGGTTACTATGTTATGAGGAAAGAAATAATATTTTTATGAAAAAAAGTGAGTTTTTCCAAACTTCAACCTCCATGCGGCACGGGTTAATGTTATCCGATCGACCTAAAACTTTGGGAATCTCATTTTCTAGCCAAATGGCACCTTTTAGGGGGTTGCCACGATTGAATTTCGAAAGTTGATTTTTTGTGACCACTCTAGTAAGGCAAGTGGTCACAAGGCAATAGGCAAAATTTTTTTTGAGAAAATCACTTCTGGCAACCCCCAAAAAGGTGCCATTTGACTAGAAAATGAGATTCGCAAAGTTTTAGGTCGATCGGATAACGTTAACCCGTGCCGCATTGAGGTTGAAGATCAGAAAAACTCACTTTGTTTCATAAAAATACTCTTTTTTCCCCTCATAACATAGTAACCATTTGTCCTAGAGACTTGAAATTGGTCTCATTTTATTTAAAATGTTATCTCCTTCAACTTTTACTTCTAAAATCTTTTCGCTACATCCTGTAGATTTATGTTATTCAGCTATTCCCATCTCAAAACGTGGTCCGTTTCAGCAAATGTGCCTTTTTACGCATACCCCTAAAAACCACATTCCAGTCAATGGAATCGACCTCTAGGCAATTTGATACATCATTATCACTCTGGTATATTGAAAATTGATACATATGAGTCTAATATTATAATATATGGAGGGGGTAGGGGTGAGATGGGTGGGTGGTGGGTGCTATGAAATGCACAAAAAACAATAAAAATGATGTAAAAACTGTTTTAATAAACAAATTGAAAGTTTTTTGTATAGAAAATAATGGCCTGGAACTTATTTTACAACACAATATATCTATTCCAACACCACTGAATTTAGAACTAGGTACATCAATCGCTTAGATAGTGAGGCTTTATCGACATCAGGGTAAATTTTCCTACATTCTGACACAACTTGTAATAAAAATTGGCGCTGTTCTTCGTCTTTTGTCAAGCAAGAGTTCAAGCAATTCAGTGGTGTTGGAATAAATATATTGTGTTGTAAAATAAGTTCCAGGCTATTATTTTCTATACAAAAAACTTTCAATTTGTATTATTAAAAAACTTTTTACATAATTTTTATTGTTTTTTGTGCATTTCATAGCACCCACCACCCACCCATCTCCCCCCTACCTCTTCCATATATTATATATTAGATTCAAATGTATCAATTTTCAATATGCCAGAATGATAAAAGAGTATCAAATTGCCTAGAGGTCGATTTCATTAACTGGAGTGTGGTTTTTAGGGGTATGCGTAAAAAGGATCATTTGCTGGAACGGACCACGTTTTGATATGGGAAAAGCTGAATAACATAAAATCTATAGGATCTAGCGAAAACATTATCGGAGTAAAAGTTGAAGGAGATAACATTTCAAATAAAATAAGACCTATTTAAAGTCTCTAGGACAAATGGTTACTATGTTATGAGGAATGAAATAATATTTTTATGAAAAAAAGTGAGTTTTTCTAAACTTCAACCTCGATGCGGCACGGGTTAATGTTATCCGATCGACCTAAAACTTTGGGAATCTCATTTTCTAGCCAAATGGCACCTTTTAGGGGGTTGCCACGATTGAATTTCGAAAGTTGAGTTTTTGTGACCACTCTAGTAGGGTGGTCACAAGGCAATAGGCAAAGTTTTTTTTTTAGAAAATCACTTCTGGCAACCCCCTAAAAGGTGCCATTTGACTAGAAAATGAGATTCGCAAAGTTTTAGGTCGATCGGATAATGTTAACCCGTGCCGCATTGAGGTTGAAGATCAGAAAAACTCACTTTTTTTCATAAAAATACTCTTTTTTCCTCATAACATAGTAACCATTTGTCCTAGAGACTTGAAATTGGTCTCATTTTATTTAAAATGTTATCTTCTTCAACTTTTACTTGCATAATATTTTCGCTACATCCTGTAGATTTTATGTTATTCAGCTTTTCCCATCTCAAAACGTGGTCCGTTTCAGCAAAAATGTGCCTTTTTACGCATACCCTTAAAAACCACACTCCAGTCAATGAAATCGACCTCCAGGCAATTTGATACTTCTTTATCACTCTGGTATGTTGAAAATTGATACATTTGAATCTAATATATAATATATGGAGGGGGTAGGTGGGAGATGGGTGGGTGATGGGTGCTATGAAATGAACAAAAAACAATAAAAATTATGTAAAAAGTGTTTTAATAATACAAATTGAAAGTTTTTTGTATAGAAAATAATAGCCTGGAACTTAATTTACAACACAATATATCTATTCCAACACCACTGAATTTAGACCTCCATTATGGCTTAAATAGTGAGGCGTTATCGACATCTGGGTAAATTTTCCTACATTCCGACACAAGTTGTAATAAAAATTGGCGCTGTTCTTTGTCTTTCGTCAAGCAAGAGTTCAAGCAATTCAGTGGTGTTGGAATACATATATTGTGTTGCAAAATAGGTTCCAGGCTATTATTTTCTATACAAAAAACTTTCAATTTGTATTATTAAAACTCTTTTTACATAATTTTTATTGTTTTTTGTGCATTTCATAGCACCCACCACCCACCCATCTCCCCCCTACCCCCTCCATATATTATATATTAGAGTCAAATGTATCAATTTTCAATATGCCAGAGTGATAAAGAAGTATCAAATTGCCTAGAGGTCGATTTCATTGACTGGAGTGTGGTTTTTAGGGGTATGCGTAAAAAGGCACATTTGCTGAAACGGACCACGTTTTGAGATGGGAAAAGCTGAATAACATAAAATCTATAGGATCTAGCGAAAACATTTTCGGAGTAAAAGTTGAAGAAGATAACATTTCCAATAAAATAAAACCAATTTCAAGTTTCTAGGACAAATGGTTACTATGTTATGAGGAAAGAAATAATATTTTTATGAAAAAAAGTGAGTTTTTCTGAACTTCAACCTCGATGCGGCACGGTTTAATGTTATCGGATCGACCTAAAACTTTGGAAATCTCATTTTCTAGTCAAATGGCACCTTTTAGGGGGTTGCCACGATTGAATTTCGAAAGTTGATTTTTTGTGACCACTCTAGTAAGGCAAGTGGTCACAAGGCAATAGGTAAAATTTTTTTTGAGAAAATCACTTCCCAATGAAGCGCTTGTTTCATTGTCAAGTCGGTGAGTCCTGCGATTTCAGACAGATCAGTGTTGTCGCTTTCTTCGTTGTTGGAATTTGAGGTCTCGGTTGGAGCTGGAACTTGATTCTAGACCTTTCGGGGTCTGCCTTTGCTCCCAGTTCTCTCCAGTCGAGGTCTTCCTCTTCCACGAACTGTTCTTATTTCTCCTGCCTCGAAATTTCTACCTGTTTCTTTAGATTCAGGTCTATCTTCAGGATTTCCATCGACCTCTGTTTGATTGTTCTCTGAACTATTTGCATCGGATTGTGACTCGTTTGATTGACTATTTTGATTCAAAATTACGGTAATTTTGTGTTTCTCTTCTTTTTCAGGTTTTATGGTATCAAATAGGTTTTCTGGAATGAAACTGTCTGAGTTTGTGCTGTCTCCAACTTCTGCTAGAAATTTGACATCCCTAGACACGATTGTTTTCTTCAATTCTTCTGACCATAGTCGATACCCTTTGACACCTTCCGCATACCCTATGAAGGTTGCTGGCTTTGCTCTCGGAGCAAATTTTCCTTTCTGCGGAGTTTTGTCCAGATAGTAAACTTTACTACCAAACACACGCAAGTATTTGACATTTGGTTTTCTGCCAAACCAAAGCTTAAAGGGTACCTGTCCGCCAATTCCTTTCGATGGACATCGATTTCGTAAGTGGTTTGCTGTGAATACAGCGTCTGCCCAAAACGTAGGTGGCATTTTCGCCTGAATCAACAGACATCTTGCAGTTTCTACAAGGCTTCGATTTTTCCTTTCTGCAAGGCCGTTTTGCTGTGGTGTCTGAGGAACTGTGAGTCTTCTTGTGATCCCACATTTTGCCAAATAACTGTCAAATTCTTTGTTACAGTATTCTGTACCGTTGTCGGACTGTACACATTTGATTTTTCTTCCTGTCTGATTTTCTACAAGACTCTTGTACTTCTTGAACTCTTCAAGAACTTCAGAGTTTTTGTGCAGAAGACGTACTTCACACCAGCGGGAGTAATCATCGATGAGCGTCAGGAAATATTTTCTTCCTCCTTTTGAATTTACTCTCATCGGTCCACATAAGTCTGTGTGAATGATCTCAAGCAGTTCTGTTGTTCTACTCGATTTCTTTGGAAATTGTTTCTGAACCATCTTACCCTGCACACATGTAGTACAATTTAGTAGATTTTTACTTCCAGAAAGATCAATTCCTTTGATTTTTTCGTTATCATACAGATCTCTCATGTCCGTATAGTTCAGATGCCCCAATCTTTGGTGCCACAATTCAATTTTGTTTCTGGTCTTCATTTCAGCTGACTTTGCTTCTTGGTTTGAGTCTAATTCACTGACCTGGTACAACCCATTGATTCTGTTGGCCACCATGATAATTTTTCCTGCACTGTTACGGACTTCTGCAGACGATCTTGAAAATATAACTTTGTGTCCGCGATCTGTTATTTTACCTACGCTTAAGAGATTTTATCTCAATTCGGGAACGTATAATGTATTCGTCAAATCAAGTTCTTTGACTCCACCCCCTAACTTCATGCGTATACCGACTTGTCCTTTCCCTTGTATTTGCGTCGACGAATCGTTGGCAAGGTTGACTTATCCGCATTCGCTCTTCTCCATTAACTTGAACTTGGCCTTTTCTGAACACATGTGTGACGTGCACCCACTGTCAAGACACCAAGTAGACGTCATTGCGTTCATAGCACATTCAGCTGGATTCGCCAGGAATGAATCATGCGATTTATTTGCCGTTTCTCGTTCTTTGCAATCAGATGCTTTGTGGCCCTTTTTCTTGCATTTATTACATTTGTATTTAAAATTTGTCTCGCGTTCAGGTTTGTTATTTGTCTGCTGCTTCGGCATGCTGAAACTCATAGTTTTCTTTGCAATTAGTGCGTTTGAATCACGAATTATCTCCTTTCTAGAGTCCCACTGTTCAATTATTTTTACTCTGAGATTGTCTGGTGTCGGAAGGTCATCTCGGGTTTCAATAGCTATTCTAAAATTTTCAAAGCTCTCTGGGAGACTATACAATAACATTATCGTGAGCAAATCTGGATGAATCTGCACATCCATAGCCTGCAGCTTATCTACTGCATCAAAAAATTTTCTAAGATGTTCGCGTGCATCATCATCCTCACTGAAGGAGATATGGATAGAATGATGTCTGCACGTACTTTACGGTCTGCAAGATCCCATGCCTTACGCCCTACAACTCCGGCGTCTCCTGCACCTTCAACCTCTGGGCGAGCAATCGATCCATCGACGTACCCGATTCCGTCGGTCTCCTCCAACAAGGCCTCAATCAACACCCGCCATGTGTCATAATTATCTTTATCCAAGCTATCAATTCTCTGGATATTAATGGTGAATAGTAATGAGATATCAAGCTACTAATTACCACCAGATAATTTTGACTTTCTGTGCTGTTCACATAACCTAATAGAAATTAAATATTCTACTCAAAGTAGGAGAGCACATATATATATTATGCAGTCTCTCGCTTGAACAAGAAGTGTATTTTTCGGAGAACAACCAAAACAAATATTTTGAAACTTGGTAACTAATTAGAACAGCAATTAGTTACCAAAAATTAGTTTGGTCTAACAAACTGGATCGGATTCGCAATCTCACAATTATTAAAACACTTTTTACATAATTTTTATTGTTTTTTGTGCATTTCATAGCACCCACCACCCACCCATCTCCCCCGTACCCCCTCCATATATTATATTAGATTCAAATATAAGTTTAAAAAAAATACTCTTTTTTTTCCTCATAACATAGTAACCATTTGTCCTAGAGACTTGAAATTGGTCTCATTTTATTGGTTTATTATTTTCAATAATGAACCATTGGAATCGAGCATGAAAAAAAAAATTCTTACCCCCCCTCAAAATTTGATGGTTTACGTTTCAAGGTATGTAGAATCCAAAACTGCAATAAAAATATTTCTGTCTGTCCGCCGTACGCCGTACGCCGTACGGGCCACTTTTCTTAGTTACCATGAAAAAAAATTGATGAAATTCGGGTTATAGGTTCCGTTCGGGGTCTAGTTGGTCCTCGAAGCTCGACGTTACTGTGAGTCATCTCTAAGGGGTTCAAAATAGGGGTTGAAATTTTCAAAACGCCTATACCATTTTTTTACGTAAACATTTTTACGGTTTTAAATAGTTCTTGAACTTGCGAGTTTTTTAAGACCATCCGGAGCATCGTACGTCCAGCCGTTCGTTCACAGTAAGGCCCCGAAGTTTGCACCGACAGGCATGTTCGACTCCAGTGTGAATGAAATTGTATACAATTCAAACCAAATCTCGTAACCAGAGACGCGCCCACAATAGGAATTTGTGAATACGGCCAATCATTGGTAGGGATCACCTGATTATATTGGCGGAGTATGAAGTCGAGTTGGTTGTTCTGTGATATTATTTAATTTGAAAAATGATGGCTCTTTTGGAGTTTGTTGGTAGGTAGTGAAACTTGGACAAACGTTGAAGTATTATTGATGGGTAAATTATTACTACGGTAAATCATTACTCAACGGTAAATTATTACACAACGGTTCATTATACCATCTACGTAGAAGGGGCTGGAGTTTGTTGGTAGGTACTTTTGCAACTTTTTTCACTCCTCATCAACAATTTCTTTTCAGAACTTCATTATGTGTGTTTCTTTTTGTTAGGTACTGTTTGTCATCGGCAGAATTATTTTAGCAACATTTAACTCGTGATTTAGGTAGGTACCTAGTAACGAGTACGGGGTTAGGTACTAACCTACGGAGGGTCTGCGATCTACATAATTATGCATGGAATAGTACATATATTATATTATATAGACGGGTTATCTATACATAGAGCTGTGATCTGTAACAGAAGGGTATTCTATACAAAATAATAAACCGTTGTGCAGGGATTTGCAGCGTTTTTAAAATGTTATCTCCTTCAACTTTTACATCCATAATTTTTTCGCTGCATCCTGTAGATTTTATGTTATTCAGCTATTCCCATCTCAAAACGTGGTCCGTTTCAGCAAATGTGCCTTTTTACGCATACCCCTAAAAACCACACTCCAGTCAATGATATCGACCTCTAGGCAATTTGATACTTCTTTATCACTCTGGTATATTGAAAATTGATACATTTGAATCTAATATGTAATATATGGATGGGGAAGGGGAGAGATGGGTGGGTGGTGGGTGCTATGAAATGCACAAAAAACAATAAAAATTATGTAAAAAGTGTTTTAATGATACAAATTGAAAGTTTTTTGTATAGAAAATAATAGCCCGGAACTTATTTTACAACACAATACATCTATTCCAACACCACTGAATTTAGAACTACATTAATGGCTTAGATAGTGAGGCTTTATCGACATCAGCGTAAATTTTCCTACATTCTGACACAACTTGTAATAAAAATTGGCGCTATTCTTCGTCTTTTGTCAAGCAAGAGTTCAAGCAATTCAGTGGTGTTGGAATACATATATTGTGTTGTAAAATAAGTTCCAGGCTATTATTTTCTATACAAAAAACTTTCAATTTGTATTATTAAAATAATTTTTACATAATTTTTATTGTTTTTTGTGCATTTCATAGCACCCACCACCCACTCATCTCACCCCTTCCCCCTCCATATATTATATATTAGATTCAAATGTATCAATTTTCAATATACCAGAGTGATAAAGAAATATTAAATTGCCTAGAGGTCGATTTCATTGACTGGAGTGTGGTTTTTAGGGGTATGCGTAAAAAGGCACATTTGCGGAAACGGACCACGTTTTGAGATGGGAAAAGCTGAATAACATAAAATCTATAGGATCTAGCGAAACAAGATTATTGGAGTAAAAGTTGAAGGAGATAACATTTCAAATAAAATAAGACCCATTTCAAGTCTCTAGGACAAATGGTTACTATGTTATTTTTTTTTTTTTTTTTTTTTTTAAATAATTTAATTCAAACTTTCAGTATTACATACTATATGTTGTGCTTATAGGTAGATATTCTATTGCGTACGGGACGTACCATGGCACATGTGTTGGGGTTTCTGTCCAATGACAGTCCCACTTAAATATTAATACTAGTGCTTATACATATAATAATAGTAATAATTTAAATAGTAACAAATTATAAATGGATAAATAGGGATAAAGGTGATAATATAAGTTAGGTAGTAATTATATAACAGATTTTCGTAGCATGTAGAATGTTGGACTAGTTCTGTTTATTGCACATTCAGTTCAGTAGGTCGGCAGCTCTTTTTCTTTTCAGGCGTCTTGGTTGATTTCCATTCCATAGTGACAGCAAATTTCTCAGTATAGCAGTCGGATGGTTTGAAATAGAGACGTGGAGTCGGCTGATGGTCGTTTTGATCACATCTTCCACCTCAGGGATGTCGAGGTCTTTGTGGAGTACAGAATTTCTAACGTACCAGGGTGCATCCGTTATAAGGCGTAGCGCTCTATTCTGCTGGGTCTGGATCTTCTTTATTTGGGTTCTGCTAGCCATGCCCCAGACGGAACAACCGTATTGCCAGATCGGGCGCACCAGAGTGAGGTACAACAGACGTTTCGTATCCAGCGACAGAGGTGAGTTGCGACCGAGCATGGGTTTGAGAAGGTTAAGTCTTGAACGGAGTCTTT
Organism: Leptopterna dolabrata; assembly: GCA_954871275.1. NCBI lineage: Eukaryota > Metazoa > Arthropoda > Insecta > Hemiptera > Miridae > Leptopterna > Leptopterna dolabrata. The sequence goes on along the minus strand of OX940984.1, from coordinate 15,564,413 downwards.
TGACTAGCTCTCCTGTATGATTGTTGTACGTGAGCCGTTGTTGAAGGTAGATGCCCAGATAGCGAACTGTGTCGACTTCGGGTATTCGGGTGTCATTAAGCGTAAGTGGGTTGGTGTGATAATCGGTTTTGAGGGTGAACGTGGTGGCAGTTGATTTGGACCCATTTATTGATATACGCCACTGTTTTGTCCAATGTTCGATTTCGTCAAGATGATGTTGGATGTTATTGGAGGCAACGATGCCGGAACGATCGCGCGAAAGGATAGCATGGTCGTCGGCAAACAGAGCGGAGGTGGTGTTTTGTGAGACTGGAATGTCGCTAGCGTAAATTAGATACAAAATCGGGCCCCACACACTTCCTTGCGGCACTGACGCGCTCATACCCTTGCTTGGAGATCTTGCTGTTTCACATCTTACATGGAACGTGCGGTTTGAAATGAACGATTGTATTATTCTGTAATAAGTGTCTGGCAAGAGTGGTTTCACTTTGTACAGGAGTCCCGGGTGCCAGACTCTGTCGAAAGCCTTCTCTGTGTCTAGGCAAACCCCTTGACACACTTCCTGATTTTCGAATGCTTCCAATATCTCTTCTACAACCCTGTGGAGTTGTTGCTGACAGGAGTGGAGGGCGCGGAACCCGAATTGGAAGCCCGGTATGGCCGGAGCGAGATATGGCAGCAGCTTCGGTAGCATAAGCCTCTCAAATATTTTTGAGAATAGAGATAGTAGGCTTATAGGGCGGTAGCTTGTTGGGTTGTTGTGGGGTTTTTGTGGTTTACGGATCATGATTATCTCAGCGTGTTTCCAGCGAGAAGGAAAGTAGGTTGTTCGAAGCATCGCGTTGTAGATTTGTGTTAACTGTACGAGGGTTTTACGAGGAATATTCTTGAGGAGTTGCTGGGTGACTTGATCAGGGCCTGGAGATTTCTTAGTTGGTGATCTGACCATAGCGTTCTTGACAAGAGCAGGTGTAAAATATTCGTTGAAAGGTGTTAGAGGTAGGGGTTGAGTGATCATCTCCTCCACTTCGTTATGGAATTCCGGCATTTGGCTTGGGTTTGGCTTGAATTGGTTCACTAGTATTTCAGAGAACAAAGCGGCTTTTTCTTCAGGTTTTGATGCCCACGTGTTTCCGTTTTTCAAGGGTGGTATGTTATCGTACTCTTTGGTTAATGTTTTCGCTTTTCGGTAAAGCGACCCATCTTGTCTGTCCAAGGATAAGAGCGAGTTTTTCTTTTGTAGCGAATACAGTTCCGATAGCGCAGTTTTAAGTTCGTTCGTGGCGCTATTATAAGCAGTTTTGTGTGGCGGATATTTTGTTCTTTCCCATAGTTTACGAGCGTCTTGTTTGGCTCTTACTAGATCGCGGATGTGGGGAGGGGTGTAATGGGTATATCTATGGGTTATGTGGTGGACAGGTGTGCTTGCTACGTTCGCTGCATGGTGAATGTTTTGAGTCAAGCGGGTGATCGCTGTATCTATGTCTGCTGGTGTTTTTAATGGAATAGACAAATCTGTTAAATTTTCTAACGTATCGATGTAGGCTTTCCAGTCGAACGGGTACTGGACCAACTGGTTTTGATGTTTGCAAAGTAAGCTTCCAGTAAGGGTGATTTTGAGTGGATAGTGATCGGAAGATAAATCATGAATTACTCGAGTGTCAGCTGCGATGTTGTAAATGTTTTTTCCTAGGAATAGGTCCAAGATGTCTGGAGAGTGTCTAGGGTTCATTGGGTAGTGTGTTGGTTCCAGTGGGTGGAATACCTCGAGTCCCAGTCTAAATACAACATCATGAAGAACTCTACCTCTCGGGTTTGTGGTTGCAGAAGCCCAACGGGGGTGTTTTGCGTTGTAGTCGCCCCCTAACAGGAACTTTTGACCCATTTCATGGAAGGTTGCCCATATCAATGAGTTTTGTAGCCGATGGTCAACTCTATCGGGAGCGGAGTAGAAGGATCCAATCTGGTAGTCGGATCCATTGAGTTTTATTGCTATTCGTGCAACCTGGGCGTCGTCTTCGCAAATTGGGAGCAGCTCGGTGTGTGCAATGCATTGTTTCACGAGTACAACTGATCCTCCCTGTCGGGATCCTGAGGGGTGGTCGGCTCGGTATATTTTGTACTGCGGCATGAACAAATTTATGTGCGGAGCTAATTTAGTTTCTGTTATCAAAGCTATGTCGACGTCATGTATGTTTAGAAAGTTTTTCAGCTCATGATGTTTATTATTTAGACCTTGGCTGTTCCATGTGATGATTGTCAGATTTTGATTCGAAGATGTGGTCATTTGATAAGTTTGGGTAGCATTTGAGTGAGCAAGCTGATTATTGGTTGAAGTAGGTCGATAAGTTGATCTATTTTTTTGTATAGTTGAGAAGTAGCCGGGTCGTGGCTGGTTCCTGGTGTTTCTTGGGCCTTAGTAATTTGTGAATAGGGGAGTGGCATTTGCGCCAAATTTGTTGGTGTCTGTTTGGGAGAATGAGGAAGCGGCGGGAAGGCGGAATTGGGAGGCGGCAGCGTATATTGTTGGATTTTTGCTCGCATTGGAGATTGTCCGTTATTCCGAAGTTTTTGTAAATTAACGTGTACAGGACATCCCTTATAGTTGGCGGTATGTGTGCCTTTGCAATTAGTACAAGTAGGAGCTGAATTGCCTTGTTTTTGGCATGATTCCGTACTATGTTGGCCGTCACACTTGACGCACTGTGGATTGCGAAAACAGTAGTTTTTTGAGTGTCCGTATGCTTGGCATTTTGTGCATTGGATGACCGATCGCTTAGGTTTTGGAGGTTCAATTTTGACAACTGCATTCCCGAGTCTATTAATGTTGTACACTTCGGCATTTTTTGAATTTGGTTTGAGGTCCACGAAAAATAACGGCATTGGTACCTTAGTGACTGGATGGAGAGCTGGGATGGCTTGGACCGCCTCGAAACCATGAGTATTTTTTAATTCGCTGATTATTGTGGTGGGATCAGTGGTGTGATGTAAACCGCGTATAACAATGCGGAAGTTGCGGCTATCCTTTAGTTGATAAGTGTGGTATTCGGCTTTGCTACTTTCTAGGTATTTGGTGATGGCTCTATATCCGACAATCGTTTCCGAGTGTACTTTAACTGCATTGCCTACTGTCTTGTAGGTGAACTTTTCGTTGTTTGAGGTTTTGATTTCGGAAATGAAGCGATTGATATTGGCTATATTGTAGACGTACAAGGGGGGACACTTTTCTGTGGGCTTAGGGTTTTCTTGTTCCATGTCTTCTTGCAAAGTATCGCTGTGATTGACCAGTGGTTCGAATGGATTTCGTGAAATGAATGTGTTGTCGGGTGGAGGCGTAATACGAGGACGCTTATTGCTAGGCATGCCTGAACTATCTTCTCCCATCGTTTAGATATTTTATCAGTAGGATTTTAACTGGACGAGTATTTGACCCGGTGTTGCTCCGCCTAAAGCGCTGATTATACGTCCCGCAGTACTTGGAGGAATGACTATGTTATGAGGAAAAAAAGAGTATTTTCATGAAACAAGTGTTTTTTTGTGATCTTCAACCTCAATGCGGCACGGGTTAACGTTATCCGATCGACCTAAAACTTTGCGAATCTCATTTTCTAGTCAAATGGCACCTTTTAGGGGGTTGCCACGACTGAATTTCGAAAGTTGATTTTTTGTGACCACTCTAGTAAGGCAAGTGGTCACAGTCACAAGGCAATAGGCAAATTTTTTTTTGAGAAAATCACTTCTGGCAACCCCCTAAAAGGTGCCATTTTACTAGAAAATGAGATTCGCAAAGTTTTAGGTCGATCGGATAACGTTAACCCGTGCCGCATTGAGGTTGAAGATCAGAAAAACTCACTTTGTTTCATAAAAATACTCTTTTTTTCGTCATAACATAGTAACCATTTGTCCTAGAGACTTGAAATTGGTCTCATTTTATTTGAAATGTTATCTTCTTCAACTGTTACTTGCATAATTTTTTCGCTACATCCTGTAGATTTTATGTTATTCAGCTTTTCCCATCTCAAAACGTGGTCCGTATCAGCAAATGTGCCTTTTTACGCATACCCCTAAAAACCACACTCCAGTCAATGAAGTCGACATCTAGGCAATTTGATACTTCTTTATCACTCTGGTATATTGAAAATTGATACATTTGAATCTAATATATAATATATGGAGGGGGAAGGGGTGAGATGAGTGGGTGGTGGGTGCTATGAAATGCACAAAAAACAATAAAGATTATGTAAAAAGTGTTTTAATGATACAAATTGAAAGTTTTTTGTATAGAAAATAATAGCCCGGAACTTATTTTACAACACTATACATCTGTTCCAACACCACTGAATTTAGAACTACATTAATGGCTTAGATAGTGAGGCTTTATCCACATCAGGTTAAATTTTCCTACTTTTTGACACAACTTGTAATAAAAATTGGCGCTGTTCTTCGTCTTTTGTCAAGCAAGAGTTCAAGCAATTCAGTGGTGTTGGAATAGATATATTGTGTTGTAAAATAAGTTCCAGGCTATTATTTTCTATACAAATAACTTTCAATTTGTATTATTAATGGGCCAAGCTCAATTGTTATAACGAATATATCGATAACACAACGCTTATCACACTCTAATTCTCAAACAACAAATCGATGTCCACTTTAAGGTTATTTAGCGATCTGGATTTTAACACTAAGTAAATCAGTCTGTAATGAAGAAAATGGAAAAATCAGGGGGAAATATGACAACTTACTATGAAATACCTTGTTAGGGTTACGTATTTCCAATTTAGAACACCTAGTTTCAAACAGGTTGACAACAATCAACAACTATATTGGAGTGCAGTGGTTTCGAACTGTTAAATTATCAGGAAACTAATGTATCAATAACAGTATGATTTTACTCTAGATCTAGATAGTTTAAAGGTATTATCAGCTGAAAGTTGTTGTGGAATACCGGTGATGGTCTTAGACATCTAAGCATTTTAGTCCTGAGGTAGACAAATATATGTAGTGAGTTCATCTAAACTACTCTCTTGTTGAAGAATTAAAAGTACTAAGCTAAATTAGGTCCCACATTTTTAATACCTACATGGATTTTTGAAACATTTTTGTTACAAGTTAGGGCCTTCTGAAAACTTCCTGAGCTGTACATAATTTACGTATAATTTATTTGTCGGTATGTGGGCAGTTAGAAAAATTCGAAATTTTGTCAAAAAAAGATGAATTCGATTATCCGATGTTAGAATAAAAAGTGACTCCACATTTGAATTTTTTGGAGTAAATTTGCTGACTCACAGAAGTAGACAGTTTCAATGCTCTTATTTTATTTTATTGCACAAAAAACTGTTGAAAATTTGAGTTTTCCAACGAGCGGATACCGATTTCCGTGGGATGAATATTGAAAGAGTTACATTTCCCTAACAACGAAGTGGTTGTACTAGAAACATCTAAAATGTGCGTAACTTGGTGTCAAAATTTCGTAGCACAATTTTGTAAAGTTTTCCGGCAGTTAGGTCATGCTAAAATGTTCAAACTACTAGGAATACACACATTTTGAGTACCACAAATTTGTTGAGAGTAATAAATTACTTGATTTGTATTGTATGGCCAGAAATCGTGGTAAATTTGAGGGTTGATTAAGTAGGTAAAATACTTCGAAAATTTGCTCATATTGTCATGCTGCATGACTGGAACTTCTTTTTTAACTCGTATTTTGGATTCGTCTTAAATATTTAACTTCGCTGGGTTCCCCCGAAATGATTCCACCCAGCGCCTCTAGCCAACGGCAGATAAGACTTTCATTTCCGTTACATTCATCTGCGCGACTTCTGATGGCGACCGTCTCGCTCTTCAACGTGAATTAGGCAGCCGCCCACTCCCCTCGTAACCCACCAGGACCGTAAAAACTTGAAACTTTAATTAGGTATTATTTTACAAAAAAGAAACAGTCCCCTTAGTAAAAAGAACAGAAAGAAAGAAAGAAAATCTCAAGTGCCTCCTTCCCATCGAAGTCTTGTTTGTCTTCTATACTAAAAGAAGATGACTTCGCAAAGAACGGATTTTTTTTCCTCGCTTTTCACCCTCGTCATGAACAAAATGACGGTGGAAGAATGAGAATATACTTTAGGTATATGATATGAAGAAGTAATTTTCATTGGGGTTTGAATGCCGAGATAGGAATAAACGAAACAGGATACGTTTCAACTCCCTCGAGTGGCAGTGAAAAACGGTTTTATTGTTTCGAAGACAACTTGAGGGGCGTTGGAGGGCGGTTTCAGTTATTAAGTCGCGTATCTTTCCATTTCTTAGCCCCACCCAGATTTCTTTTCTTCAGCGATTTCTTCGCTTTGGATGTCGAGTCCCTCGGGGGCCTGTTGTGTTTGCAAGGGAGGGGAAAAACATTTATTTTCCTTTGGATTCAAGTCTGCCCTTTGCTTTTCGTTTTGTGTTGCTCTATTCAATTAGATTTGAATAATGAATTGTTACTGGCGTATAATTTTTTTCTCTCCCTGACTGTGCAATACGGCGTAGGACGACACGATGTTAGCCATAAAGCTAGGTTTATGTATTATATTTATCTCTACAAATATCAAAAACATTGCAAATAATTCATCAACGGTGTTTGCTTTACGTATAAGTTTATTTGGGCATTGTTTTGTATTATCATGTACGTAGATTGTCATCATTGGTAGCCGGCTTAACCTTTTTTAGAGCCATGAGTGAGGGTCGCCGGCAGCCTCACGACACCTTTCATTAGGTGCCGCGTTAGGGTCGTCACTCATCATCTGTAAAACCACGGAAAAGTACTTTTTGTGAATCCTCCGGTTGTTGTTAGCTTCATTCGGTCCCTAGCAACTCGGACACGTGAAGAGTAAATCTATGGAAGGAAGGGTGAGGAATGTGCACTAGGCCTGAGTTTTTGAGTAGACCTCTACTGCCACGCTAACGAATATTCTTAAAAAATTCATTCAGAAATTTCATCATGGTTTCATCTGATGCTAGGTAAGTCATCTGCGAATTCGCTGTTTCTCCAACGCAACACAGGAATTCCTACCTAAGCTAGCGTGCGTATAGGTTTATTATTTTCAATAATGAACCTTTGGAATGGAGCATGAAAATTATACCCCACCCTCAAAATTAGATGGTTACGTTTCAAGGTATGTAGAATCCGAAAATGCAATAAAAAATTTCTGTCTGTCCGCCGTAAGCCGTACGTACTTCGCACTTTTCTTAGTTGCCACGAACTGAAATTGATGAAATTTGGGTTTTAGGTCCCGTTTGGGGTCCAGTTGGTCCTCGAAAAGCTCGGCGTTACTGTCAGTCATCTCTAAGGAGTGAAAAATAGGGGTTGAAATTTTCAGAACGCCGTAGCTCGAAAACATTCAATTGAAGGGTAATGGTTTTTTTTAAACGTTTTTCAATTATTGATCTTGAACTACAGAATTTGTTGAGACCACCCGGAGGATTGTACGACCAGCCGGTCGTTTGCACCGAAAAGCTTCTTCAACATGATCATGAATCAAACGGTATAAATCCGGCCCAAATATTATTGCTAGGGAGCACCTGATTATAATCAGGGATGGCTGTATGAAGTCAAGTTGGTTGTTCTGTGATATTATTTCATTTGAAAAACGCTGCAAATCCCACAACGGTTTATTATTTTGTGCAGAATACCCTTCTGTTACAGATCACAGCTCTCTGTATAGGTAACCCGTCTATATAGTATAATATGTACTATTCTATACATATTATGTAGATCGCAGGCCCTCCGTAGGTTAGTGCCTAACCACGTACTCGTTACTAGGTGCCTACCTAAATCACGAGTTAAATGTTGCTAAAATAATTCTGCCGATTTAAAACAGTAACTAAAATGGCAAAAAGATACGCAAGTAATGAAGTTCTGAAGGAAAATTGTTGATGTGGAGTGAAATAGATGCCCCGTCTGCGTAGATCACTGTTTTCTGTTGTCAATACCTACCCTCGTGGTCAAGTATATTGCCCATCAATAATACTTCAATGGTTGTTCAAGTTGCAAAAGTACCGATCAACAAAATCCAACCGAGAACCATCTAAGCCCCGAACGGAAACTATAACCCGAATTTCATCAATTTTTTTATGGTAACTAAGAAAAGTGCTCAGTACGGCGTACGGCGGACAGACATTTTTTTATTGCATTTTCGGATTCTACATACCTTGAAACCATCAAATTGGGTGGGGGGGGGGGGGGGGGGGGGGAGGTTCATTATTGAAAATAATAAACCAAAATGATGGATCTTTTGGATTTTGTTGTTGATAGTTACTTTTGCAACTTGAACAAACGTTGAAGTATTACTGGGTAAATAATTGCACAACGGTAAATTATTACACAACGGTTTATTAATTGCCTTATGCTTCATGAATAACTACAAATAATTAATGATTGAATTATTGAATCCCGCGCATCTGTATGAAACTTATTCCGGGGCCGGCTCCAGCACTCGATGTAGGGCTTTCCTGAGGGAGCTCGGGGGTATGTACTGACCACGGAAAACAGTGATCTGCGCAGAAGGCCTATACAGGTAAATAATAAACCTTTGTGTATTAATTTCTAGCGTTTTGTTTTATTATTTTCAATAATGAACCTTTGGAATCGAGCATGAAACAATTTTTTTAACCCCCCCCCCCCCCCCTCAAAATTTGATGGTTTACGTTTCAAGGTACGTAGAATCCGAAAATGCAATAAAAAACGCTGCAAATTATTCACAATGCAGGTGCAGGGTGTAATCTATAAGGGATGATCTTCAAAAATCATCTGTACGAAGATCTACTTTTTCAGCACAATAAGATTTTAGGAAAATATCAGGCGAGTTACTGTGAGGTCAGTACCCTTCTGTGCCCAGCAGTTTACATTTCATTTTTTTAATCCTTCCACCGACCAAACGAGGAAAAAATCTTGAGGGATGGAATCAAATTTATTGGAGTTATTATAGACAACTTTCAAAGCTTGATGATGTGGAAGATTTACAAAAACTACCTACTCAAGGCTGTGCATGCCAGATTATTACTCGTTGAACGGACAGTGGAAATGTTATTGATGAGAAGAAAAAGATGTCAACCGAAATCGAAAAAATCGAGGCTGATTGCAAGCGTGATAACATCTGTTTTAAACGAGAACCAAAAGACGAAGCTCCAATGATCTAATGGCTAAAATTCTTGAAATCCTCAATGAAATGATTCCACTAGACGTTAAGTCTGAAGAAATGCTAAGTGGGTCAGAGAAAAACAAAAACAACCAGACCAGTGAGAATAATGTTCGTATCGTTGGCAATGAAATTGAGGAATAATTCTCAGTGTTTCTCCTACTTCAAACCTCACCGTATAATGCCTCGCTCCTCTTTGCAAAGCGAATTCTTGTAAGACGTAAAGATACTGTTCCCAAAACCATTGGAAGCACGTCGTTCAGGACGTTTCGCTCTGCTCCAACAGGACTTTCTGTATATCAATGTGAAGAAACAGATTGACGTGGACTTGGGCAATCCCTTGTCGGAACAGAACACATCGTCGTCTGACCAGGAACTTCGTCACAAACTCACATTTATCCGAGATTTTTCTCATAATAAACTTAAGAAAAATTGATCAGCTCATCTTCTCAGATTGCAATATTTTCGGAACTACAAACCAGAATGGACTCATAAAATCATGGGGTGTTTTGATTGGGTTCAGATTTTGTTACTTACAGTTTACTTGAATTATTGTATTGACATTTTCAGTATATTTATGAAATCATCAAATTGGAAGAATTATGATAAAAATTGTTTAAGACATGCAAAAACGTATCTTATTCCTCATCTTTTTTTCTTCAATTTTGTGAATGGTGTAAAAAATACTTCACGCGCGGCTCATACTAGACTCCACCTTTTTTGTTTTTCAGTAAAAATATAAGTATCACTTTATAAATACGTATTATTATGTAGGTACCCAACTACTATTGCTAACGTTATATTGATCGAGTAAACCGCTTTGTATAATTAGGTAGGTCAGGTTAAAAAACGAATCGGATGTAAGCGAAAATCATCAGAAAATCACTGAAACAGCAAAAACGCTTGCATACGAGTCTGCAACGCATTGGGACATTTTCATGTCTTTACCTATTGCTTTTGACATTATTAAGAGGTAGGTACCTAATTTCAATAAAATAGACGATTCCGGATTAATTACGAGTATCTTCTACACTTACGATCATTAGTTTGTAAACAAAATATGAGAACAGTTATGCCCATAGCTCCGCTATTCGTATAGTCAATATGTTATGGAGAACATGAAAATGTTCGTTAAATCGAGAGCTTTCCAACGAGCGGTGAACGATTTTTATGGGTTAAAAAGTGTAGAAAATGAACAAACCTAACAACGGGGTCGTTGTAAGCGGAAATCATTATAAAGGCACTGTAACACAATTTCGTTACGCAATTTCGTGACAGTTTTTTGTGCTATGTGCCAGGGCAAAGACATGAAAATGTCAAAAACATGCTTTAGCCGCGTAGTTTACTACAACCAAGTGACAACCAAACAAGCGTCATTGTTTACTATCCATTTACAACATTCATTTATCTAGTTATATTATGAAACTAGGATGTAAATACCAAGAACAAATACGAAATACATTGGTGATAAATCAAGAGCTTTCCAACGAATGGAAAACGATTTTTGTCCGATGAAAATGAAAGAAGTTTCATTTCCCTAGCAACTACTCGGTTGTAAGTGAAAATCATTGTTAAAATACGCGCTACTTTCGTCTCACTATTTGGTCTCACTTTTGGTTTATTATTTTCAATAATGAACCATTGGAATCGAGCATGAAAAAAAAAACGCTGCAAATCCCTGCACAACGGTTTATTATTTTGTATAGAATACCCTTCTGTTACAGATCACAGCTCTATGTATAGATAACCCGTCTATATAATATGATATGTACTATTCTATTATATGCATATTATGTAGATCGCAGACACTCCGTAGGTTAGTACCTAACCCCGTACTCGTTACTAGTTACCTACCTAAATCACGAGTTAAATGTTGCTAAAATAATTCTGCTGATGACAAACAGTACCTAACAAAAAGAAACACACCTAATGAAGTTCTGAAAAGAAATTGTTGATGAGGAGTGAAAAAAGTTGCAAAAGTACCTACCAACAAACTCCAGCCCCTTCTACGTAGATGGTATAATTTACCGTTGTGTAATAATTTACCGTTGAGTAATGATTTACCGTAGTAATAATTTACCCATCAATAATACTTCAACGTTTGTTCAAGTTTCACTACCTACCAACAAACTCCAATAGAGCCATCATTTTTCAAATTAAATAATATCACAGAACAACCAACTCGACTTCATACTCCGCCAATATAATCAGGTGATCCCTACCAATGATTGGCCGTATTCACAAATTCCTATTGTGGGCGCGTCTCTGGTTACGAGATTTGGTTTGGATTGTATACAATTTCATTCACACTGGAGTCGAAAATGCCTGTCGGTGCAAACTTCGGGGCCTTACTGTGAACGAACGGCTGGACGTACGATGCTCCGGATGGTCTTAAAAAACTCGCAAGTTCAAGAACTATTTAAAACCGTAAAAATATTTACGTAAAAAAATGGTATAGGCGTTTTGAAAATTTCAACCCCTATTTTGAACCCCTTAGAGATGACTCACAGTAACGTCGAGCTTCGAGGACCAACTAGACGCCGAACGGAACCTATAACCCGAATTTCATCAATTTTTTTTCATGGTAACTAAGAAAAGTGGCCCGTACGGCGTACGGCGTACGGCGTACGGCGTACGGTGTACGGCGTACGGCGTACGGCGTACGGCGGACAGACAGAAATATTTTTATTGCAGTTTTGGATTCTACATATCTTGAAACGTAAACCATCAAATTTTGAGGGGGGGTAAGAATTTTTTTTTTCATGCTCGATTCCAATGGTTCATTATTGAAAATAATAAACCAAAATTCTTACCCCCCCTCAAAATTTGATGGTTTACGTTTCAAGGTATGTAGAATCCAAAACTGCAATAAAAATATTTCTGTCTGTCCGCCGTACGCCGTACGCCGTACGGGCCACTTTTCTTAGTTACCATGAAAAAAAATTGATGAAATTCGGGTTATAGGTTCCGTTCGGCGTCTAGTTGGTCCTCGAAGCTCGACGTTACTGTGAGTCATCTCTAAGGGGTCCAAAATAGGGGTTGAAATTTTCAAAACGCCTATACCATTTTTTTACGTAAATATTTTTACGGTTTTAAATAGTTCTTGAACTTGCGAGTTTTTTAAGACCATCCGGAGCATCGTACGTCCAGCCGTTCGTTCACAGTAAGGCCCCGAAGTTTGCACCGACAGGCATTTTCGACTCCAGTGTGAATGAAATTGTATACAATTCAAACCAAATCTCGTAACCAGAGACGCGCCCACAATAGGAATTTGTGAATACGGCCAATCATTGGTAGGGATCACCTGATTATATTGGCGGAGTATGAAGTCGAGTTGGTTGTTCTGTGATATTATTTAATTTGAAAAATGATGGCTCTTTTGGAGTTTGTTGGTAGGTAGTGAAACTTGAACAAACGTTGAAGTATTATTGATGGGTAAATTATTACTACGGTAAATCATTACTCAACGGTAAATTGTTACACAACGGTTCATTATACCATCTACGTAGAAGGGGCTGGAGTTTGTTGGTAGGTACTTTTGCAACTTTTTTCACTCCTCATCAACAATTTCTTTTCAGAACTTCATTATGTGTGTTTCTTTTTGTTAGGTACCTATTGTTTGTCATCGGCAGAATTATTTTAGCAACATTCAACTCGTGATTTAGGTAGGTACCTAGTAACGAGTACGGGGTTAGGTACTAACCTACGGAGGGTCTGCGATCTACATAATATGCATAGAATAGTACATATTATATTATATAGACGGGTTATCTATACATAGAGCTGTGATCTGTAACAGAAGGGTATTCTATACAAAATAATAAACCGTTGTGCAGGGATTTGCAGCGTTTTTCCTGTCGTTTTTCGGCGGGGGGTCCCATCGCAAAAACCTGAAGGGTCAGGTTAAAACCTAGGCGGTCAAGAATTTTTCCATTATTAATCTTCCATTTTACTGTAAGATTTCACATGTAAAACCTCATCCTCCTGTTGTAAGATTTCATCTCCTTTGTAATACCATAATGGTTCTAATAAGCAAAAAACTTGATAAACAAACTTGAAACTTGAACAATTGGTTATTATGTCGGATGGTTTTCCTTTCTAGTGACGTAATGTCGATAACCCCTGTTTCAGGAGAGGTAATTGGTAGTTTCGTAGTGGTAGTGCCTCTGACACCATACTTATATGTTGACAAAGTACCTACTAAAAAAGCAGGAAGGGAGGTAATGAGAAGTTGAAAGGTGTCAGTGAGAGGAAGTGATGGGGAACTTGCAGGGAGCAAAGCAAAACTCTAAGAGGATTTCAAGTTAGATTGGTTCGAGTTTCGGACCCAAAAGATTGAAATACCCTGTGATTGGCGGCTTCGGGTAGGACCTCATTCAAGAAAGCTGCCAAAAACATTAATAATGCGACGAGGAAAAAAGAGGAACGTTGGGTGGGATGAGAAACGACAAAACTATATCGAGGGTGGACGAGTGAATTTGCGAGGGGCGGAAACTGAGTTGGGACGTTGTGGAAATGTGATGTTTGAGGGTAGTGACCGGAGGACAGATAATGAACGGCGAGAGGGGGTTGTCAAGTGCAGGGGAACACCCGCTACGGAGACTGTTTTCCGTCGAAATGTTGGAATTGTGATATATGAATTTCTCTCCCCGGCCTTCACACCAGTCAGTCAACACGTGTGTCATTTCTCTTTAAACATCTATATCCTCACCAATCGTGTGCCAGTGGCGTGTTTTGGAGGTAAATACATAGGATTAGTTGGATATCTCTCACCTCTGACGTGCGAATCCTGGCGCTTGCCCACAAGCCGCTATTGGTCACATTAACCAAGAGAACAGGGTATTTTAGGTATTTAGTCCGTGGTTCAAAATAATTATGGTCTCCTACAGTTTTATTGGAGAGCGAGTAGAAGGAAAGAGGGTTTTAGGCAGGAAGAATAAGTGACGGGTAGGTACGTTACATTAGAGACTGGACTGGATTTGGTGTTGAAGAGTTGAGGACCTTTTTCATAATAGTAAAATTACAGCATTACAGTTGGTCAGTGCTTGTAACCAAGTATCGATCCCAAGAATAATTAGGCTCAGTTATATGGTTGTATTGAAATGAGTATTCAGCATCCACATCAAACGTCTGGTTGAAGAGTCGAACAGACACGCTATTGATCGAAGCAGAATCAAGAAAAAGAAGGAAAAAGTGAACTTCTAATGGATGCCTACCTACTACTCATAAATAATTCTTGGCTTCAGGGTAGGGGCACGGTTTCTGAACTAACATTTGGAAAATAATTTCCGCATTTCATAAATAAGAAATGAGGTCACGCCAATCATATTTTAGCGCCAACCAATCAGAATTCCAGTAAGACGGTTTTCTTTCAACTGAAGTTATTACGGTAGATTGGGAAAAAAAGTTCTTTCCGTTATGCCTGACCATCGATACGGATGGTTATTGCCACACTGGGAACGATCCCGCTTTTTATTAGTATCAGTTGAATGAAAATGGTTTCGCGAATCAAAAGGAAACTGAAGGAAGCCTCACGAACGCGATATTGGACGAGGGCAAGTGGCAATGAGGAGCTATTCGATCAATATAAACCTCTGAACCCCTCAGATCCCTTTCAAAAGACAATATCAAAGGGAATAAGTTGGAAATACGTTGATCGAAACTTGAAAGGTATAGCTCTTGAATTACCCCAGCCAACATGGTTTCAAAGATTTTAGATAACCCGGATTTTGAAAACCTCGAAACATAAAGAGCTTTATTGTAAGAACCATATTGACGCGTAATGCGAGACGGTGTGTAGATATTGCATACAATTTGCTGTGTGTACAAAGGTTTGTAGGTAAGTACTGCTGTCAGAATGATAGCGACACGACATTTCATATGAATGGCACCTACGGGTAGCAGTGCGTGAATTGAGCGTAGTAGAGAAGGACATGTCTCTCAACATGTGGCCTGTAGCTTCCTTGGTGATGCTGAACAGTTTTAATAAATTTTATTTTTTCACCTGTTATATTCATATAGGTTGATTGAGCTAGATAGAAACAACTCGTCAACATAAACTTCGGATAGTAATAGTCACTGTTACCAACTTATTTTTGGGGAACGCGACTAGTTTTAATGTAGCAAACCCATTAGGAGTCCCCATGTGGACAAGTGTGTTACACTATGGTAATTTTAATTTTTTAAATAAAACAATGTAATCGAAGAAGAAAGAAATTTGAAGGAAATAATTCGTTATCATGTTGCTGACAGTTGATTAACAGAATAAATTCAAGTGACAATAACGCCGAGCTTCGAGGACCAACGAGCCCAAACGGGACCCATACACCGAATTTCGTGACTTCTGGTTCATGGGAACTAAGGAAAAAGCCGAGGACGTACGGAAATATTTTTATTTGATATTCGTATTCTAAGTCCCTTGGAACGTAAACCATGAAATTGTGGGGGGTAAATTTTTTTCCCCCATGGTAGATTCCGAAGGTTCATTATTGAAAATAATAAACCAAAATTGTCTGTCTGCTTGCATGTGATCCTGTGTGCACAGTGCTGGTCTTCCAACCGGCGTTTAATAAAAACGCCAACTTCCTTGCCTATTTTTCTGGAGATGGTTTGAGAAAACTGAGTCAGCGCTACCGTTTCCGATGTGCCTACCAAATATTATCTTTTCCATGGCAAATCTTTGTCGTTCTCACCGTCTTTGGTGATGAAAGGCGTGGAAGATTCAACAACCGGCGTGACGCCGGCGAGACCGAGGGCCCTAAACCCGTCAGCGAGTTCACACCCAGGTATTGTTACAAGGAGCTGAGCAAACACGAGGATCAAGGAGAACTTCTACATGCTAATCGATGTTTGTCTACTTAATCAATTGGCGTCCTCCACGGCTTCCTCCAGCTTCACAAGATTTCCTTCCTTCACACTGAAACTTTCACACACAAAATACACGGACTATTTTGCATCTCAAGGCTTTTGAAGTCCTTCTCGACATTGCTTCATCACTCTAAACAGGAGCGGAGTCTTTTGTTTGTTCGCTTCTACAAAGATCAAAGAAGGTCCTTGCAGATCACTGGGATAGACCTGAGTCATCGGATATTCAATGCTCAAGACGACCACAATTTATTCACAACGCCGTACATTTGGGTATCGCTGTACGCCCAGCTTGCCTCGTCAACACAGGATATTTACTATGATTTACATCGCACATTCAGAAACCGTCCTGGCATTTCTTCCATAATCAACATGGGTCACAAAAGCGGTTTATATTGTTATTTAATGAACTAGATTTTATTCTGACAGCTCTGACACCAACCGCACTGTCTTACAATTTATTAGTTCTTTTTCTATGATTTTTCAGAGGTTCTTTCGTCTCGGAACCGCTGGAAAGTTTGAAAAACCACAGAAAAAGAACTACTTAGCCTAGGACTGTAAGGCTGGTGTCAAAGTGCACAGGATGGAATCTAGCTTCATTATTTAAAAAAAATAATAATAAAAAAAAAGCGCAGACCCCATTGTTGTAACCTCCAGAAACCGTTGGAAAACCACCAGAAATCATGGCTTCAAAGCTGGTGAACTAGAGTTGGACCCATCCAACGCAGAGTTGGTTGCATACAATCTTTATGCACTACACCGAAACAAGTTTGTGGTGTGACGAAAAACAAGTGGGGTTTCAGAGACGTCGCATCTAAGCACAAGAGGGCAAGATTGTTGGGAATCAGGAGAAATTTCCTATAATAATGGCGAGTCATTTTCTTCTGTCCAAGAAACCAGGTTTGAGCCATCACCATGTCCAGAATTAGCAGATCGAGCCCTTACATTATGATCCATTAAATTCTACTTAATTAATTTCATTCGACTAGGATGGATGACTAACTAGATCAATCGAAAGTAACGCACTTCTGAGATTGTTGACTAAGTTCACAGTACAGCTGGCGCCTCGCGTTCAACTTGCTAGCGCCGGACATGGTAATTACTCTCAAATTATCACCTGAGTCTCTTGGTTAGCGTTTACTTGATGGAAATTAGCTCCAGAATCGGTGTCAAGCTAAGCACCACTCGAGGAACTGCGTAAACTAGAAGATCAAAGAGTTAGAAGATGTATCCGTTAAATTATGTCCTTATTTATTTTCCTGATTATTTACCTTCTGAATTCAAAATGTAGAAGCACACAATCCCTGTCAATCGTATTACTGGAAGGGGAAAAGGTAGTCGCGAATGAATAGTCGCTTATTCATGAACCTCGTTGAAAGCCCGACTTTACATTTCCCTTCGCATCCGGATGAATTTAAAACGCTTGGGCTCGAACATTTTTGAGTTACGGTAAAAAGTTACCAACAATGCGTTTGTTATCGGAAAGTGCAGTCTCCCATGTTCTTTTGATTCGTTTTCATTCTTCTTTCCCCTTCGTTTTCTCTGAAACGAAGGGTGTCCGAAACGGTTTTGGTGACGCCTCCCATCATCATTCTTATCCCATTCAGTATGAATATGGAAAATATATTATTTATTTTTCAATACACTCAATACTATGAAATGTCGCAAACAAAGAACTTGAATTTTGACATATTTTGCCCTTATCCAAGTTTCTGATCTGTAGGCCAGGGTAATGCATAGAATTTCTTAATTCGGTTGGTGTCCAGCTCTCAGCGAGCCTTTCGATTCGGGCCAAATCGAACATCGACATGAAGAATTGCAGGTTTGTCACGAAGTACTCTTTAGCTCTTGCTGCATAGAGAAAGCGCTTTTGATTGAAGCGGGTTAAAAAACACGAATTCTTATCCGAATACGGCCATTTAGGCGTTTTTGGTCATACGAGAAACCTGACTAATTCAGCTTATTCGAGGATTTTAACATAATAGGTAGGTACTCTGTGCGGTAATGTTTGCTGTTCTTCGTTATATATTGGGCTGAATAGGAGTGTGAATAATTCAATTAGGGTTTTAGTTAGACGAAACTAAAAAAATTCTTTGTTGGAAACACATGTCCAAACACTAAAAATTAAGTAGATTTCAACTTCATTTTTAGGCAACCTACGTCTCTATTTATTGCGTGTAGGTACTTCGTTGAATTCCTTGATTCTTGTTTCCAGTAAGTATGATTGGTATATAAAATGGTTTCCCGATCGCGTCTGAGATACCAAGGCGATTCGTGAGTTAGGTGGTCCCAGCCTCAAAGAGGGATTGGGGTTAGTTCCACCAGGAATAACACCCCTATTACGTAATATTATATTGAAATGATTGAAAAACAAATTGTAAGGAGCTTCTGTAGAAAGATATAAATCTTAACTGAGACTCCCGAGAATTAATTGCGGGCAAACGAAGACGTCAAGTGATAGATCGGGGGTCAACCACCATTCGTTCTCATTATGAGCCTGTTGTTTGTTGTTCCTCGTTGTGAAGATTTTTTTCGCCTCGACGAGTTGAAAAATGACGTTCAATCACAATAAGTGGAGCTGCGGATAGGAAGCGAGAGGGTTCAAGTCCGGTAAATTGATCAGAATTGATGAGAAGTCTTAACGAAGAGTCTGATTTGAGCTTCGAATGTATTGAGGAGAGAAATACCCCGTACCGCTATTCCTTATAACGAAGGGCATCATTAAGGACGTGGAAATATATCGCGTTTTGTTTATTTATATTTTCAGATGCCCGAAATCCGCTTTTTGTCGGAAGCAGAATCTTCGTAGACATATTCATCAGGTTAGGGGGTTTTTGGATCAGAAATGTGCTGGTGGTGATTTAAAACCCAGTAGAATCCTGTAGTGAAATCCTGGCATTTCTGTTTTTCATACGTGAATACGAATGTGTGCTCATGGCCATAAGCATAACCCGTAGGGCACTCATATCTGTACGAGAGTCGTAATGAGCTGAAATTGACTGAAATCATTGATCGCTGAATACCTATTATTACCATTGTGTGATTTCCGTTTCCCTTGCGAAGCAGAGAAAACTAGACATGTTACTGGAGATTCATCGGTCTTATCCCCTCTGGTACCCATATTCTTGTCCAAAACTGGGGGATTGGTTTTAGACAAGGCCAACTTACCTTCCCGTAAAAACTGATTTCCGTTTTCTGCGGATTACTCAAGGAGTCCATTTTTATCCAAATGACTGGAAGGCTGTATTATCCTGTATCGATCTAATAGCTAAGAAAATCTTCTTCGACTAACTATTTGTGAGGCTGAGTATTACATAGGATGTGAGCATATTATTTGAGTTAGATATAATTTGTATACATACTTGTACATTAGAAGATAAATTATTTTCATGGTCATAAGAGATTAGGTATCGGTCATGCCCAATCTCCAATGTTCTGCCCCTAAAATATAAGAGTACCTATAACGTACCTACCTATATTATAATATTCGACTTAGGTACTTTTGCATTATAACTCCCCCTTCCATCGCGAACTACTCCATTTCTTGCTCATTCTCACAACTTTATCACTTTTCCTGTTGATGGCTAGAAATATTACCTTGACCTTCAGTCTAACCATTCCTTTAGGAATTGTCGTAATGGGTCTGCCTGCTGGACGATTCCATTTCTGCAAACAATGAATTCTGTTGATTATTTCTTCATTTTAATGGTGGAAAGTACTTTTACGTGAATCCAGTCAACGAATGAGTGATTAGTTGGATTAGTTGAGTGGTGGAGGCCCCCCCCCCCCCCCCCCAAGTTGAGGGTACTAAGTCCCGCCACCGCCATGTTAGGTCATCCATGCCTCTAAAGTATATCATCTTGTTTTGGTTTATTATTCTCTGAATAATAAACCTATGTATTCGGTTCGGAATTTTTTTTGGAACACCCTGTTTTACGTTTCAAGGTGTGTAGATTCCAAAAATGTCCGACCGCCGTGCTATCGATATATACCTTAATTTTCGGTATTAAAAGATCGTTCTTTCGCACACGTTCCATTTGAGCCCTAGTTGTGTCCCGTATCTCGGTAGCCCGATCAGAAAACGCCCAGGGGTGTTATGTAATGTATGAACTTAACTACTGTTATTATCAACACACAGTCAAGAAAATACTCGTACCACTGTTTATTCTCCCTCTTCCTGGTACCAATTGAAAGGCAGAAACAGACCTCTTCGACTCGTTCAATCGGTTTCCGGGCTCCCGTGTAATTGCAGCCCCCCCGAGACCTGTCTGTGGAGGGTGTGAGTTGGCTACGCAAGCGTTCATTATCTTGTCTCGAACCCCCTACGACAACCTCCCGAAAACAATAATGCGCCTGTAAAACTTTTCCGGTAAGGAGGGGACCCTGCCTACTTTATTGTATAGTGATTATTTATAACTTCCTGTCATCCGTGCCCCTCTCTAAACCCTGTTTCACCTCTCTTGTCCCCGTGAGAAAAAAACTTGATAAAAAGTCTGGACTTTTCCATTTATTGTTCCTCGAAAATATGTAATCACGGTAGTAAAGTCGAGAGAAAGTTTAAACGAGAGAGCAGCTGAATGAGGCGGTAATACTGTTTGAAACGAGTTAAGTGAAACATGATTTTTGTTCGTAATAAATCCTTTTAGTGATGAAATTTAGCTTTACACCAGGTAGTCACTTGAGGATATTTTTAAAACTGTATTCCCTGGCTAAACACACACTCCTGTGTTAAATAATTCTCTCACCATCAACAGAGTCATCCTATGCATTGACAAAGGTTACTGACCAGCCCTGTCACGGTCACCAAATTTGACTGACGTCAATACGTCCAGGATGTGTCCGTTTCGAAAAAATCGCGGTCCGTTCAAATTAAACCGTTAACCGCCTCCTTCCTGTCGGCCAAGTTTTTAACAAGACGCTACCGGATGAGTCGGTTTCTCGCTTGGTGTTTTCTGGACGCTCACCAGGGATCGAGACTGAAAAAACAGCATTTAAACGTGATTATCTTTATTTGGTTGGGACGTTCAGACTTTCCCTTCGGTTGGAACTCATAATTAATTCACGAATGACACGTCGTCGAGGAAACCACGTAACCACCGAGTGGAGTCTCTATTGGTCCTCGGGAGGGATGGCCGCCGTTTAGTCAACTTTTAATTAATGACTTTTTTTGGGACCTGCGCCAAGAAACTATTAAGATTCCGATCTCGCAAAGTGGGAAGGAGGAGTCGGAAATGTGATCGGAATAACTCGATTTCGACAAGTTTCGTTGTTTCCGCTTAGCAGGTCGATGGTACATTTTGAATGTTGGGCCCTCCCATGGTCATGAAAATTCGGTGAATCTATAAATTGCAGATTATTAAGGATTGTGAGGTTTAGGCCCGGTTTTTCAAACTCAACAGATCACTACGAGCTAACCAGCGTCAACTCCATGTTGACGGATGTCAATTTGACGACCTTTTAGAATCAATGTTCAGTTTGTTTAGCTAAAACCGGCATCAACTCAGCTGGTTACCATCCAGCATCTGTTTGTTGCCCCCCGGATGAAGTTTCGATGAGCACTGCGGGTTTATTGGTATTTTCCGCCTTAATGCTATATAGTTTTTCACTAGGAAAGTTGCTCCATTGTTTGGTTACGTTTTATGTTTTTTTTGTCCTTATTCAACGCACTGTCATTGTGCTGTTGTCGATTAGTTTGTGGTTTAGTACCTATAAGGATTTCTTTCTTGGTTGATAGTGAGTTATAGGTAAGTAATAATACGAGTAGAATGTATTTACTGTTATTTATTACATAAATATATTTATTCAGGATACAATAAATTCAGTGCCGGGTTTCTGACAGACCAGACAAACATTTGACGGTACTACCTACCAGATTTTCGAAGTTCCCAAAAAATATTTTCAAATAGAACACGACCACTTTTTGGGGGCGCCGCAACTTTAATTAGGTATTCTTCAATAGTAGGGTTTTTTAAGTTTTTAAATTGATCTTGAACTAAAGACTGTTTCAGACCACCCGGAGCATTGTACGACCAGCCGTTCGTTTGCGCCGAAAAGCTTCGTCAACATGACCGTGAATCGGTATAAATCCGGCCCAGATATCATCGCTAGGGAGCACCTGATTATAATCAACGTGGCCTCCCTACCTTTATAGAGGAAGGAGAGGGGGAAACTACGCTGTATGGGCGGCGTAGTTAAACCCCTCATCCATTACATCTGTGAAGTCGAGTTGGTTGTTCTGTGATATTATTCCATTTGAAAAATGATGGGTCTTTTGGAGTTTGTTGATAGATACTCTTGCAACTTGAACAAACGTTGAAGTATTACTGGGTAAATTATTACTCACTGGTAAATTATTACACAACTGTAAATTATTACGCAACGGTGAATTATTACACAACGATAAATTATTGCAGAACGGTTAATGATACTATCAACGCAGTAGGGGAATCTATACAGGTAAATTATTACACAACGGTTCATTATTTACCTTATGCTTCATGAATAACTTATAAATAATTAATGACTTGAGTTTTTAGTCCCGCGATTTGTATGAAACTTTAATTCCCGGACCGGCCCCAGTACTCCATTTAGGGCTTTCCTGGAGGGAGCTGGAGTGTATTGACTACAGAAAACAGTGGTATATACGCTGAAGGGGTATCTATACAGGTAAATAACAAACTATTGTGTAATAATTTGCAGAGTTTTTTGTTGCATTTTTGGATTCTACATACGTTGAAACGTATCAGTCAAGTTTTGAGTGGTGGGAGGGGGGGGGGGGGGGGTTATTTATTTTTCTTCATGCTCGATTCCAAAGGTTCATTATTGAAAATAATAAACCAAAAATTCCCCCCTCCTCCATTTTGGACGTTCATTGACTTGACTTATGTCTTCCTGGTGTATGTACTAGGTAGTCCGCTGCTTGTGTACATTCTTTGAAATTTTCGGGAGTCAGCCATCTATCTTGCAATTTATTTACGACGTTTCGAGCCACATCTGGGTTCATCCTGAGAGCAACACTAGGAACAAAGAAGCCCAACAGTTACACTTACAGACTAACATTGTCTTGAAGAAATCTAGGAATATTGACGAAAAAGTGTGCATAATCAGTTTCAACAGTGTTTAAACGTGTCGAATCAATAATCAGGTAAACTGATCCTGAAAATGTTTTATTTCTCAGCCCGGTAACGAACTTGGGGCACCTGGGGATTTGTAGATATCGATTTATCGCCTTTTACCGCTAGGCTACTAGGGACAGCTGATGGGTGCGATGTGAGAATACAATTTCTCTCTTTTCCCCCAACTCCACCAACCTTGAAAGAATCTTGAGTCCGCCACTGAATCCAACTAGTGAATGATATAGATAAGAGAGCTACTCAGCTGTCTCATCTGTTTTACCTGTCCAGAGACGCACATAAATTATTCCGTTACCCTCTGACAAACAGGGAAAAGAAATATCTTCTAGAAACCATTTCTGAAACGTTCCCTGAGAGATTTACCCGATGGGAACCAGAGTTTGGACAACACGAGTTGGCCAGGCGCCAGCTTCCCGGAAACTGGGATTGTGATTTCTAGTTTGTTTTATTTCATTCATTTTATTCTTCATTTTCTGTGGCCGTTACTCGAAATTTGTGGTGACGGGAAACTTCGGGAGCCACTTTTGGATTCTCTAGGTGGCGTCGGTAGTCACGTTCGGTATTTTAACGACCGGGGATTCCGGTGGGCGTGAAACGTTTGACAGCACGTAGTCCTCTGACAGTCACATTTTAGTCGCTACATTACCTGTTCGTTACGCATTGAAATACGGGAGTGATACTTGAAAATTGTTCTACTTGATAGAAAAGAATTTAATTCAAACCAACGAATAAAATTTGGAATACGTGTGTATGGGTAGGAGACTGATCCATACTGTTTGCTGTTGTGTCCTCAATTTGTACTAGTTTTATTTTTTAAATTTATTTAGTTCATTTGTATTATCTTGCGACGTTGCCAGGAGTAGCGATACACTTAAAGTTAAATAAGAACAAAACATTCCTACCTTCCTATATTAAAAAGACTTGAAAATATACAAAACAGAAAAAACAAAAAACAAAAATATAGAAAACATAATGTCGTTTGATTCACGATCATGTTGACGAAGCTTTTCGGTGCAAACGAACGGCTGGTCGTACAATGCTTCGGGTGGTCTCAAACAATTCTTTAGTTCAAGATCAATTTAAAAACAAAACAAAAAAATACCCTGCAATTGAAATTTTTTGAGCTACGTCGTTTTGAAAATTTTAACCCTTTAGAGATGACTTAACGCCGAGCTTCGAGGACCTACTGGACCCCAAACGGGACATACAAACCGAATTTCGATAATTTTGGTTCATAGTAACCAAGAAAAGTGCGAAGTACGGCGTACGGCATACGGCGGACAGACAGAAATTTTGGTTTATTATTTTCAATAATAAACTTTCGGAATCGAGCATGAAAAAAAGTTGCAAATTATTACGCAAAGGTTTATTATTTAACTGTGTAGATGCCTCTTCTGCGTAGATCACTGTTTTCTGTGGTCAATACCCTCGAGCTCCCCCCCAAGAAAGCCCTAAATCCTGTAGTCGCCCCCGGAATTAAAGTTTCCTGCAAATGCGCGGGATTCAATAATTCAATCATTAATTATTTTGTAGTTATTCATGAAGCATAAGGCAAATAATAAACCGTTGTGTAACAATTTACCTGTATAGGTGCCCCTTCTATGTAGATAGTATAATGAACCGTTGTGCAATAATTTACCTTTGAGTAATAATTTACCGTTGTGTAATAATTTGCCCATCAGTAGTACTTCAACGGTTGTTTAAGTTGCAAAAGTGCCTACCAAAAAACTCCAGCCCCTTCTACGTAGATGGTATAGTGAACCGTTGTGTAATAATTTACCGATGTGTAATAATATACCCATCAATAATACTTCAACGTTTGTTCAAGTTTCCCTACCACCTACCTATCAACAAACTCTAAAAGAGCCGTCATTTTTCAAATGAAATAATATCACAGAACAACCAACTTGACTTCATGCTCCGTGAATATAATCAGGTGATCCCTATCCATGATTATCTCGGGCCGATTCCGAATTGTTGCCGCGTCCCTAGTGATGGTATCTGAGCTGAATGTTACAATTTCATTCACCCTCCTGTTGAAAATGCCTGTCTGTGCAAACTTCTGGGCCTTACTGTGAACGAACGGCTGGACGTACAATGCTCGGGGTGATCTTAAAACACTTCCAAGTTCGAGAACTATTTAAAACCGTAAAGAAATTTGAGATAACGGCATCCTGGAGATTTCAACCCCTATCTTTCACTCCTTCGGGATGACTGACATTAACGCTAATTAATGTTTGAATGATTGAATCCCGTCCATTTTTATGAAACTAATTCCCGGGCCGGCTCCAGTGCTCGATTTAGGGCTTTCCTGGGGGAGTGAGCACGAGGGTATTGACACAGAAAACGGTGATATATACGCTGATGGGGCATCTATACACGTAAATAATAAACCGTTGTATAATAATTTGCAGTTTTTTTTCCAGTACGGTAATGCCATTTTAATAAAATATATTTTGCGCATGTACATACATTGTCTTGAGGAGAAAAATCCCATGTATCCAACTAAGTATATTACGAGTGAGAAATAAGAATCGCACTGTAAGATGTCGTTTGACGATAACAGTTGGAATTCCGTCCGGCCCTGTGTGGCGGAGGGTTTGTGGATGGCCTACAACCCTCTTCTCCGTTCTCTTCCTCAAACCCGCAGCCATCAAGATAACAGTTAGGGGTTGGGACAGAAGAATTCCACCCGACCCAGCATGGGGCGAGACTTCTGAGACTCTTCTGCCCTTATCTCGGCCCTAAGGACGATACCGTGGTTTTATAAATGAAAGGATCGTATCTTTATTTTCAGATGTCGTCTCACACAATTTTTTACTTTGGTCCCCTCAGCTTGTCACCTAACATCGTATTGTTTCACCTGCCTTTCATTATCTTGTGTTCGTTAGTAGAAAATAAGAGAAAGATTACTGATATTATCATTATACTCTTAGTTGTTGAACCAAACGTCAGGGGTGAAATATTGAAACACAGATAAGTTTTTGGGCTCGTAAACAAGATTCTGGAGCTCGATTTTTCACTCACAATCCGATTATATGGGAGCGTATTTTTTCTACCAGCTTTACTGGAAGCTCAATAGATATTCGAGCAGATATTTTCTATATTTTGGTTTATTATTTTCAATAATGAACCTTTGGAATTGAGCATGAAAAAAAATTCTGATGGTTTACGTTTCAAGGTACGCAGAGTCAGAAAAATGCAATAAAAACCCCGCCGTCCGCCGTACGCCGTACTAAGCACTTTTCTTAGTTACCATGAAAACAAATTACTTACCTACTGTCAGTCATCTCTAAAGGGTTAAAAATAGGGGTTGAAATTTTCAGAACGCTGTAGCTCGAAAACTTTCGATAGAAGGGTATGGTTTTTAAAAATATTTTTAAATTGATCTTGAACTAAAGAATTTTTTGAGAACACCCGGAGCATTGTACGACCAGCCGTTCGTTTGCACCAAAAAGCTTCGTCAACATGATCGTGAATCAAACGGCATAAATCCGGCCCGGATATCATCACTAGGGAGCACCAGAATATAATCACGGATGGCTGTATAAAGACGAGTTGCTTGTTCTTCGATATTATTTCATTTTTATAAGTGGTGGACTATTGGATTTTGTTGGTAGATACTTCTGAAACTTGAACAACCGTTGAAGTATTATTGATGGGCAAGTTATTACACAACGCTTCATTATACTTGACCACGAGGGTAGGTTAATTACCACAGAAAACTGTGATCTACGCAGAAGGGGCATCCATTTTACTCCACATCAACAATTTTCCTTCAGAACTTCATTATTTGCGTTTCTTTTTGCCATTTTAGTCACTGTTTGTCATCAACAAAACTATTTTAGCAACATTTAACTCGTGATTTAGGTAGGAACTTAGTAACGAGTACGGGGTTAGGTACTAACCTACGGAGGGTCTGCGATCCACATAATATGTATAGACTAGTACATATTATATTATATAGACGGGTTATCTATACAGAGAGCTGTGATCTGTAACAGAAGGGTATTCTGTACAAATCCATAAACCGTTGGACCAAACGCAGCGTTTTTATATGTTACGGATAATGTATCCAAAGTGGAGATTCTGCAGAATGACTGGGAATTTTATAGAATGACCGTTCAACAGGGTATTTTACAGAATGCCCATGAATATTTAAGGTGATTCTGTAGAATTCCCGGTCATTCTGTAAAATGTCCACTGGTTGATGGTCATTTTTTGAACATCTCTGAAAGAGTATTGAGAAGTAGTTTTTATTGAAATTAATGAAGCGGTATCACAGTATTTCATGAAATATGATCACATAGATGAGGTGAAGAACTAAGATTCAATTGACAACAACTTTTACTGACGATATCTCCTAGCTCCTACCGATGTACCTACGTCCATTGAATTGCTAAGCAGATACTTGAAATTGAAGACATTGCTCAACGATGAGTGGGTATTTTATACAATGCCCACGCGATGTGTGAAGTACTTGCGTATTATCAGTTATTGTGTGTTACTGACGATGGTTTGATCACCGAAACCGGTATAACAGTGTTTTTTGCGTTTTTCGTGTATTAGTGGAAATAGACTATTTTTTCAATAACTCCGTTTTTCTTTACTTGCGTATTATATAGATTGCCCAAAAACTTGGACATTCGAAAGAATGCCCCGGTCATTCTGCACAATGCCCACCTAGGATACATTGCCCGTAACATATATAATTGACAACAACAACAAACACGTAACAAATTGACCTCCCCCCCCCCCCCCCCCCGGTGGTAGTCACTCGCGGTATCACGTTAGTTCAACACCGATTTGGGATGCTTATGCACAATTAATTATGAAAGGTTTGGAATTTAACTGTGCTATCGGCAGGAGTGCAGAGAAAGCTGTACAAAAATAATAATAATTTAGTGTAGGGACTTGATTCGTGTATAGGTATGTTGCTTCCCCAATCCAACTAACCTATGTTTGATTCTTACATGTTCAGACTTGATTAATTATTCCTTTTCTAGAAGTTCGTATATACACACGTCAACTGAGTATTCTCAAATTCCAAACCTTTGGCATGTTTAACTAATGTACGGATTCGGTGACTAAATTATTCCCGCCGCTCTGCAACATCTTCGTAGAAGATTATTTTTTGATTATTTGTAACCCATGAAGTCCCATTCATTGAAGAGTGCATGAACTCGTAAACCACACAGCTTGGGCCTAATCCCAACTCATGAAATAAATACAGTCACTGATTAAAATGCTGTATGTACAACCGTGCCAAGTAATCCGTGGATTAACTTCACCCAGAAGTAAGCATTTTTATTCCACAGCTATGTAAATCCTTGGGTCCAAGAGGATTTCCGTCTTAGTTACAAACGCATTATAACAACTGCTCATTGGACTGAAAACGCGTTTCCCGGAGGTTCGGAGTCCGATGGAGAGGCACGTTCTAAGAGGATGTTCTTGTAATTAAGGGAGGATTAGAGTCTCAGGGCTAACTGACCCCATCAATTAGAGCTAAACTAGCATTGTTCAGTAAGTCCGTGTTACAACTAACCCTCTCCACCGTTCCCCCGCCACCACCTCCCCGTTTCATACCGGTATAACTCAGAACCGCACGAATATTAACTTCCGCTGGTGGGATTATCGACTGAGCCCTCAGACTCGATAATATTAGTCCGCCTGTTACCGTTAAATTGAGGTAAATTTATTGCCAGCCGAATTGTTGTTTTCTGGAGTTTCTGAGTTGCGGTCTTATACTGTGAAAATCACCAGAAACAGATCTGATGCCATTATATGGGTGGGGTTTTCCGACGCCACACCGTCTAAAACAAAAATTTTGTTCGAAGTTAATTTTGGGTATTCACCCAGCTAAAGGCGATACACACAAGCGATAGTGAAATGTTCAACTTTCTGTCTCGATACTTTGGGCTCATGTTCAGTGCAATTACTCAGAATTTCGTGTCCTACTACAAAGTGCTCAGTAAAGTTTTGTCTCCTTTCGAACTTTTGGTTTGAAATTTTCCTTATTTTCTTATCAAAAATTTTCACCATAAATTGAAGTATACTTATAAATATTATACTCCATCGATCATCTCCTTATATAACGATCATCTGTCCTGCAATTTACACTTTTACTTATAGCAACAATAATTGCAGATTTGGAGATTTTTCCCTGAAAGTAAACGATAAGTTATAATTTCTTCTATTTATCATTCTATTATTGTATTGATTTATATATTATCTATTTATTTAGTATATCGTGATTGTAATTGTTTGAAATTTCATAAATCATTACAATTTTCATTCAAAATAACAAGTTACCGTTTTCCAGATATGGCCTTATTGGTAAGGCTACCTATGTTGTAAACTCCTCATTCGGTGCCTCTCGGCGGAAATAGGCCGGGGACACGTTTTTCCTCATTTGGAAAGTAAGATGTTTTCGGAAGAGGATTCGGGAAATCCTCGTTTCCTGCAAGATGTAAATCCTTGATGAATAAGACATGGAGTACGTTCTCCGCCTGTTACTTTAATATTACTGACCACCGCATAGTACACGAGGTGGTTCGCTTCGTCACGCGGATGTCCGTCTTTGATCGCCGGTGACCCGGGAGTTCAGGCCCGGTCGACCCTCCTGTTCTCGCACGGGCCGTCCACTCCGTTTCACAGGGTTCACACCTTTCAACGGCTTTTGTCATACGAGTCCTTTCCGCCCTTTCATTGACCGTGCACTGGTCTGGAGCAGAGCGCTCTGACGGCGGCCCGCGGCATTTCTGTCGTTTATCTGTCGCCTACCTGGTTCCGGGGTCATTGCAATCCCACCGGACTTGCATACTGTTCCGCTGGTGTTGATGTGCTAACTGATAAGGAGGATATCTGTTCCACCGGACTTCAGTTCTACCGAAAATTCACTGCATTGGAACGTGTGGGTTGTAAGAAATACTGGTTTATTATATTTAAAAAACGCTGCAAATTATTACACAAAGGTTTATTATTTACCTGTATAGATGCCCCTTCTGCGTAGATCACAGTTTTCTGTGGGTAATACCCTCGAACCCCCCCCCCCCCCCCCCCGGAAAGCACTAAATCGAGTACTGGAGCCGGCCCCGGGATTAAAGTTTCCTTTTCCTACAAATGCAAGGGATTCAATCATTAATTATTTTGTAGTTATCCATGAAGCATAAGGCAAATAATGAACCGTTGTGTAATAATTTACCTGTATAGGAGCCCCTCCTACGTAGGTAGTATAGGTAATGAGCAGTTGTGCAACAATTCACCTTTGAGTTATAATTTACCGTTGTGTAATAATTCGCCCATTAATAATACTTCAACGGTTGTTCAAGTGGCAAAAGTACCTACCAACAAACTCCAGCCCCTTCTGCGTAGATGGTATAATGAACCGTCGTGTAATAGTTTACCGTAGTGTAATTTACCGTTTGTTCAAGTTTCACTACCTATCAACAAACTCCAAAAGAGCCATAATTTTTCAAATGAAATAATATCACAGAACAACCATCTCGACTTCATACAGCCATCCGTGATTATAATCAGGTGCTCCCTGGCAATGATGATCTCGGCCGAATTCCTGATTGTTAGCGCGACCCTAGTGATGATATGTGGGCTGAATGTATACAGTTTCATTCACCATCCTGTTGAAAATGCCTGTCGGTGCAAACTTCTGGGCCTTACTGTGAACTAATGGCTGGACGTAGGTACAATGCTCCGGGTGGTCATAAAAAACTCCAAAGTTCGAGAACTATTTAAAATCGTTAAAAAATTCGAGATAACGGCGTCCTGGAGATTTCAACCCCTATTTTTCACCCCTTAGGGATGACTGGCAGTAAAGCCAAGCTTCGAGGACCAACTAGACCCCGAACGGAACCTATAACCCGAATTTCATCAATTTTCTTTCATGGCAACTAAGAAAAGTGCGAAGTACGGGTAACGGCGGACGAACAGAATTTTTTTTATTGCATTTTCGGATTCTACATACCTTGTAACCATCACATTTTGAGTGGTGGGGGGGGGGGGGGGGGTACATTTTTTTCATGCTCGATTCCAAAGGTTCATTATTGAAAATAATTAACCAAAAAGTAAAAGTATAAAATACGATTTATCGGCAAGCGTCACTGATAAAACTGGAGTATGGCATTTACGTTAACAACATAAATGGATTATGGAGTTTGGGAACAGTCATGATATAGCAAAAAACTGGCCGAAAAATATCGCACAATGCGAAAACTGTATCAGCGAACTGTATTAGTTCTATCATTGAAGATCGATGTCGATTGAAGTTGTTGGATGTTGCAATACACACTATAATATATTTTTGACAGCATCAACAATTTGAAGGAACGATTCTCTTCAACGAATATCACTTCTGAATCTTTAAGGGTTCCGCAGTGTCGCTTTGTGATCAGGGATGTTCAGTTAGGTACTGAAATTGTTGTATATACATGTCGATGGATCTGATGTGGGTTTTGTTCGAGGTCTTGGTGGAAGTGAGCTTGTGAGGTATCGTTTTTCATGTTTTAAATTGATCTCGAACTTGTGATATTTTTGAGGCCACACGGAGCATTTTTCGTACGTCCAGCCGTTCGTTTTCACCGAAAAGCTTCGTCAACATGATCGTGAATGACGGTATACATCCAGCCCAGACATCATTGCTGGGGAACACCTGATTATAATCACGTATGGCTGAATAAATCGAGTTGGTTTTTCCGTGATAATATATCATTATGTTTCCTGGTAATATATTAGGTTTTCGTGATAATAATATATATATCATTATGTGTGATTATATCATTTGTTTCCTGGCTATTTTGGATGTTGTTGATAAGTACTTTTGTAACTTGAACAAACGTTCTGCTTCACGAAGAACACAAGCTGTTATTCCCCGTCCGACTACAGTAGGTACTCGATTTAGGGCTTCCCTGGGGCGAGCACGAGGGTGTGTACCACAAAAAAACAGTGATCTACGCAGAAGGGGCATCTATAGGTAAATAGTAAACCGTTGTATAATAATTTGCAGAGTTTTTCGCTCTACATCCTCTGTGATACGTATGTACGAAACGTACCAACTACGTCCTAATATGATTGTTGGGACAAGAGTAATAGACAGCCCACTGTGGCTTTAGTAACAATGATTTGAAACTGTGGCAGTTTGAATCGCGCGCACTCTAGTCGATGGCACTGTTCGATTGTTTTATTGAGGTGCCATTATATCGATAGTGATTTCTCGTTCGATATAGATTGTGATAAGACTTTTAGCGAATTTTCGAAGAAAAGGAAGCTATTTTCGATTAGAAGTTGCTAGTTAGCCCGTCCGTGTTACGTCCCTCGTACTTACTAGAGTTTATCGCTTATCTGTAACATTCTTATTTGTATTCGTTAAATAAAATTAATATCGGTAAAGCGTCAGCTGATTTCTGTAGTTACCACTTGACCCGTCAAATTGTACGTATGTACGAAAATGGTTGCGCAAACTTTCAAATATTTGCCTGTTCGCCGTACAGTCGTGGTGTTGACAGACAGCATGGGTCCGGTTTGAGGGCCAGAACACAGGGCTTGCAACCAGAATTGCCCACATAGTACAGTATCAACGTACATAGAAAGGATCGTCGAAAAATTGAACGGTTAGATTAAATACGTGGAACCCCAAAACGAAAATTGCCGTTCGACGTCATTTCCGGTTCAAGGGACGAGCTTTTATTCGTAAGGGCGCATCGGGAAAGAATCCCCGGGGAATATCGAGGCCCGATCGACGCTGAATCGCGGCCGAGTGCCGGCACTCGGTTCCTGGCGACCAGAGATTCAAGAGAAAACTCGGATTTTTTTATACTGAAACCGACTGGAACTCGCGAGTTTCCGCTCGGCCGTTTTTCCCCCACTCCGGTTTTCTCGTTTTCTCAAATCTCCGAAGGGGGGGGGGGGGGGGGGGGGCTGAATATTGAGATTTCCACGTCACCGAACGAGCGGAAGAGATTTCCCCTTATAATATTCGTACATGGCGGAGAGCGGATGGGGATGACGATGGATTACCGGCGCTGTAAGCTCACCCGAATGTATGAAGTTTGTTTCAGCGGGATTCGAACGAATATTCCGCTAAGTAGTGCGGAAACGTCAGGAACTCACAAAACGACTTTGGGGACGCCCTTCGGAAGTTGGGCTTCCACACGAGGGAGCTGCCGAAGGTAGGGACGCCTTGGATTCGTGATTGAGTAAAAAAAAAAAAAAAATACACTGCCAAGGTGATGGCACAGGAGCTTCCTCGTCACAATCAGAGTGACCCATTATAAAATAGAACAGACTCGGAAGCAAAATAACATAACATTACATTACATTACATAACATTACATAACGTTAAATATACATATTACATAACATTACATTACATAACATAACATTACATGAAATATACATATTATATATATTATACATAACATGACTTCCATAATACATTACGTCCATTATACATAACTAGCCTGACCGCTCGCTTCGCTCGCTATCCGAGATTCGCTGTACGCAGTATCGTGGAACCAACAAACGACGGAAAAATCCCATAGCCTACCGGGTATTTGTGCCCAATTTTATCAAAATCCGTCAAGCCATTCAGGAGTTGACCATGGTCGACCATATTTCCGCTATGGTCAGGGAATTAAAAATGCGCCTACGTTCAACTTGGGAGGCTACCGGATATTGGTGCCAAATTTGGTCGATATCCGTTGAGTAATTCGGGATTCGACCATGGAGGGGCCCATGGATGCGCTATGGTCGACCGCGGGGGTAGTCCGAAGGGTCGATCGTAGATAGAATTTCACGTAGATTACGAATACGCGATAAAAAATAGGGGTTACAATTTCAATTAACGAAGTTGACCATGGTCGACCATAGTTCCGCTATGGTGAGGGAATTAAAAATGCGACGTTGCACAACTTGGGAGCCTACTGGATATTCGTGCCAAATTTGGTCGATATCCGTCAAGCCATTCAGGAGTTGACCATGGTCGACCATAGTTCCGCTATGGTCAGGGAATTAAAAATGCGACGTTGCACAACTTGGGAGCCTACTGGATATTCGTGCCAAATTTGGTCGATATCCGTCAAGCCGTTTGGCCGTGCATAGAAGGACAGACAGACAGACAGAGCGCATGCGCAGGGCGAACCGCTGGCTCTATCATGTTGAAATTTATATGGGACCTCAATGGGCCCTACCCGCTTAATCCCTGAGAATTACATTGAAATTGGGTGAAATCTTTGGTTACTACGGCTGTAACAAGGAAATTGAATCTATTTCACGCCAGCGCATGCGCAGAGCGCACCGAGGGTCCGATCATGCTGAAATTCATACTGGAACTCACTAGGCCTTGTCCAAACAACCCTTGAAAATTTGAGCGAAATTGAATCAAAATTGTGAAAGTTATGCGTGTTTGTTGAATTTAACGTTAGCGCATGCGCAGGGCGTACCGCTGGATCAATCATGTTGAAATTTGTGTGGGACCTCAAGGGGCCTTATCCGCACCATCCCTCAAAATTTGAGCTGAATCAATTCAAAATCGTGGAAGTTATGGCTGTAACAAGGAAATGCGGACAGACTCACAGACTCACAGACCGACAGACACGGAACCAAATTTGTTCAGTAGGCTTTGAAACGCAAAATGCAAGTGGAAATTTTGATTTCTGAAGACAAAAATTTTTTGGCTCACGAAAGTGAACACAAGGCTTCCGCTGCTTCGCAGAATCGGAAGCAAAATGCATGTCCTCCAAAATGAAAATTTCCACTACCATTTTGAGTTTTAACCATCCAGGAACATTTTTGGTTCCGTGTCTGTCTGTCTGTTGTAATTCCTTTTGTAACGCCCATAACTTCCTGAAATAATGGTCAAAATGGGCTGAAATTTGGAAAGTAGGTGCGGGTTTGGTCACAAATGGTCCCATGCCAAAATCATTGAAAAAGTACTGTAACTTTCGTCTGCGCATGCGCAAACGTGAAATGCTTGGAACGCCCATAACTGCCCTAAATATCGCTGAAATACCGTTGTCCGTTGATTTCATTGGAATCCTAATGTAACTTTCATCTGCGCACGCGCGAAGATGAAATGTTGACCATTTCCTTGTAACGCTTCTAACTACGCGAAAAAGAGACGTACAGAGCTGAAATTTGGAGGGTACACGTAGGTTGGATTGAAGATGGTCCCGTTTCGAAATCATGGAAATTGTTTTGTCTGCGCGTGCGCAAACATGAAATACTTTAAACGCCTATAACTACCTTAAATATAGTTTAAATGAGTTCAGATTTGGAGGGTCGATCAGGAATAATACTTTTATAGTTCCATATGAATTTCTTTGGAATCATAATGTAACTTTCGTCTGCGCATGCGCTAACATGAAGTGTTGACCATTTCCTTGTAACGCTTCTAACTACGCGAAAAGTAGTCGTACAGAGCTGAAATTTTAAGGTTACACGCGGGTTGGATTGCAGATGGCCCCGTTTCAAAATCATGGAAATTGTTCTGTCTGCACATGCGCAAACATGAAATACTTGAAACACCCATAACTACCTCAAGCATCGTAGAAATGAGTTCAGATTTGGAGGGTCAATCACGAATAATAATTTGAACGTTCCAAATGGATTTCTTTGGAATCATCGTCTGCGCATGCGCTAACATGAAGTGTTGGCCATTTCTTTGTAAGGCTTCCAACTACGCGAAAAATAGTCGTACAGAGCTGAAATTTTGAGGGTACACGCGGGTTGGATCGCAGATGGTCCCGTATCAAAACGAACCTTCCCAACTATTCTATACGTTCATGTGATTGAAGTGAGGAAGCTATACAGCCTACTCGAATTGGCAGACGTTTTTCGACTTTAACGAAGCAGGAAAACCTAAAGCCTAGAAAATGGGGTTCAATGCATTATGACCATCAGAGCGATAATTCATACGCTTGAGTTCCTGATCATCGGTTCTCAACCTCTCATTCTCTTTCTTGAGATGCTTATTACTCTTCGTCATTTCATCCATATCCTTAGTGGTCTTCTAAATTGTGGTTTTCATTTTTCATCCTTAGTGATCTTCGAATTCATGGATCGCTTTATTTTCTTAAATTTTCGGTCAAAACTTTCAAATTTTCCCAATAATTTCTTGACGTTGTCATTAAGGTATTGAGAAGTACTTATATCAAGGGCCGATTTATCGGACCCTTCCTCAGAGTCGTCTGATTCACCATCACTGTCAGCTTTTGTTCCAGTTTTGCAGGAGTCTCACATCAAGTTTTCTCGTAGCTCCTTTCTGAGCTTTTGTAATTTTCGACTGACTTGAGGCTGGTGCTGGCCGCGTGATACGAAGACCATTTTATGCATGGAGCAGTATTACTTGGTGAAAATATAGATCACGAGAGCAATTAGCGCAGTCCATCTTGGTGATTCGGCCACAATAACCTAGGTAGGTACCCGAGGCGTCAACGATAGAGAGAGAAAATACAACACAATGAGACAGAGATGATAGTGATTTAAGAGACCGGCTCACACAAGCGACCCGCTCTGAACAGAATCCCGAAAGTAACTGGATATGTGCCAGAAATGTCTTTATTTCGTAAAGCACGCCTTTAGAGGGATGACAAATTCCAAATTGCGCCTAAAATGTTTGTAACGGCAAACGAAACGATGAGTTCGAAGATGGGCAATTTGAAAACATTGAAACGTGGTCCAAATTTGAATTTTTGTGGTTCAAAATAGTTTAAAATTGGTAAAAATGGCTGAAGTCACCAACAATTTGTATCAATTCACCTATCAATGCAGGATGACCGTACGTGAGCGTTTTGACCCACATGAACTCGTATTTGCCCCAGGTTTTCGAGAAAAAATGGTTTTGACAGTTGAAATATGTAGGTACTATTTTTCTGTCTCGAATAACCATTTTCTTTCCGAAATTTTTGCTACATAGGATGTGTTGAAACGAAATCTCCTCTCAGGGATCTTATTCCCATCCGTCAATCGTTCTATTATCGTGTCAAAAACCTCATAAAGAAACAGTATGCTCAGAAGAAGGGAGCGCCGATTCGAAGGGGACTCCGATATCGTCTTTCAACCAGATCGACACAACACGCCCTGGAGAAACCAGTCAAAAGATCCCGTCACTTGCGGTTGACAACGAGTTTCTTTTTCCCAGCACATTGTGAAACATTTAAATCGGTCCCTCCTCAGATTCCACGTTATTATCCGCGACACCGCATAAAGGAAACAGAAGATTCTTCTTTCGGCACCACAGCCCTCCTTGGGCCTTGGCCTCCCAAACAATTATTGCCATCCAGCGGATTCGGTCCTCCGCAGCCTCCCTCCAGTTACGCACCCTCTTCATACATCCAGCCATCTTCTTCTGGGTCTTCCTCTCCGCCCATCCGCCGATCCAATATTCTTTTAGGGGTTCTATTTATAAAATTATGTGAATATGTCCAATCCAACGCAGTCAGGGGTTATATTTTCTGACATTCCCTGAACATAATTCAATCGCAAGACGTAACTGGGAAGAATAAAGTTTTATTTTGGTCTTCATTGAACCTGCACATCCTGCTCGCAGCATAGTAACCCCTCCGGCTTCCCCCCATAATAGCTTCCCCTGCAAAAACGGGGTATCTCGAGTTCGATTTTTGGTTTATTATTTTCAATAATGAACCATTGGAATCGAGCATGAAAAACAAATTCTAACCCCCCTCAAAATTTGATGGTTTATGTTTCAAGGTATGTAGAATCCAAAACTGCAATACAAATATTTCTGTCTGTCCGCCGTACGCCGTACGGGCCACTTTTCTTAGTTACCATGAAACAAAATTGATGAAATTCGAGTTATAGGTTCCGTTCGGGGTGTAGTTGGTCCTCGAAGCTCGACGTTACTGTCAGTCATCTCTAAGGGGTTCAAAATAGGGGTTGAAATTTTCAGAACGCCGTAGCTCAAAAACTTTCGATAGAAGGGTATGGTTTTTTTTACGTTATTAAATTTGTCTTGAGCTAAACAATTTTTTGAAACCACCCGGAGCATTGTACGTCCAGCCGTTCGTGTGCACCAAAAAGCTTCGTCAACACGATCGTGAATCAAGCGGTATAAATCTGGCCCAGATAATCATCACTAGGGAGCACCTGATTATAATCAAGGATGGCTGTATGAAGTCGATTTGGTTGTTCTGCGATATTATTTCATTTGATAAGTGACGGAGTATTGGATTTAGTTGGTAGGTACTTCTGAAACTTGAACAAATGTTGGAGTATTATTGATGGGTAAATTATTACACAATGGTAAATTATTACACACCGGCAAATTATTATACAACGGTAAATTATTACACAACGGTAAATTATTTCATAACGGTAAATTATTACACAACGGTTCATCTACCAAGAAGGGGCTGGATTTTGTTGATCGGTACTTTTGTAACTTGAACAAATGTTGAAGTATTGTTGATGGGTAAATTATTACACAGTGGTAAATTATTACACAACGGTTCATCAACCAAGAAGGGGCTGGATTTTGTTGATCGGACTTGAATAACCGTTCAAGTATTATTGATGGGAAAGTTATTACACAACGGTTCATTATACATGACCACGAAGGTAGGTATTGACCACAGAAAACAGTGATCCTCGCAGAAGGGGCATCCATTTCACTCCATATCAACAATTTTCCTTCAGAACTTCATTATTTGCGTTTCTTTTTGCCGTTCTAGTTACTGCTTGTCATCGACAGAATTATTTTAGCAGCATTTAACTCGTGATTTAGATAGGTACCTAGTAACGAGTACGGGGTTAGGTACTAACCTCAGGAGGGTCTGCGCTCTACATAAGATGTATAGAATAGTACATATTATATTATATAGACGGGTTATCTATACAGAGAGCTGTGATCTGTAACAGAAGGGTATTTTGTACAAAATAATAATCCGTTGCGCAGGGATTTGCAGCGTTTTTGTACTCGCTTTTCGTGTGTAGGCGGCCTACAGTTTTTCCCGTTGTTGGGAGGATTCAGATTTCAGATCATTCGAATCTCTCGTGACTGTAGAAAAAATTTGTTCCGGGTTTGCCAACAAAATCATCTAACAAAGATGTCTACCATTTCGAGTATCCTTCGGCATATCGTACAACATGACCAGAACAGCAAACACTTGAAGTAACGACGTCTATCAAACATTCTCTTTTGTCCGTTCCCCATTTCTTGTAAAATTCAGGTATGGCTTCAGAATACTCTGCAGCGGAATATAATGGGCATTCTTTCAAAATCTAAAAACTATATTGTCGTGAGTCCCTCCCGGAACTCCAACACGCTACAGTTAAGTTCTCGCCAAAAACAACCTGTTAAAATAAGGCTCTGGGAATAAACGGTAAGAGTGGGGCAACGGACGCAGGACCCGGGACCCAACCTGAAACCCCACCACCAGGGTGGGGACTTCAGGGTCTATATAACCCCGGATCCTGCGCCATTTTCGCCATTCTACGTCTCCTCTAGCTGCTGGCTACTCTCTCTCTCTCCTCATACCTCCTCTCTTAAAACTCACTTCTCAAATGCTCTCCTAGTAAATTCACACACACACAGTAAATTCACACTCACCCATTTCATCAGAGTTAGGTGGAGGTCTCGCCCTTAACCAACCCTGATGAAACACACTACACGCTCGGTGGAGGTCCGCCCTTAACCGCACACACTTGCTACACCAATTCACCATTAAATTCACTCACACACATTTCATCAGGATCAGGTGGAGGTCTCGCCCTTAACCGATCCGGATGACACACACTACACGCTCGGTGGAGGCCCGCCCTTAACCGCACACAAACTCACCTAAATTCAAACACACACATAAATTTAGTCAGGTATGGTGGAGGTCTCGCCCTTAACCAACCTGGCGAAATTTATCACACGCTCGGTGGAGGTCCGCCCTTAACCGCACACACACACACACCACCAAATTACACGCACTTCATGCATTCAAATTCTCTAACTTAAATTCACTTTTTACCTTTTCAACACACGCTCGGTGGAGGTCCGCCCTTAACCGCACACACACACACACACCACCAAATTACACGCACTTCATGCATTCAAATTCTCTAACGTAAATTCACTTTTTACCTTTTCAACACACGCTCGGTGGAGGTTCGCCCTTAACCGCAAACACACCAAAATCAACACACCACAATTTTAGCTCTAAATTCACTCCTATCCAACATCCAACTACCTCCACCTCTCATGGTGAATTTTACATCAACCTAAATTCACCATATATATCGTCGTCTTTCTCCTTCCAGCTCAACTGTCGCAGTTGAGGCCAACAAATTGAGAGCAACCTCTACTCACTTACTATTGCATTTTTACCGACAAAAACTCTTATTATTTTACTATCGAAATATCATTTGGCTTGCACGAATCACCATTTCATACCATTTTTGGTGAGTTTATAGCAGTTTTCGGCTATTTTTAGTAGTTTTTAAAGATTTTTGCAGATTATTGACCTCCCCCCAAATTCAAATTTAGCCAACGTCTAATAGCGCCCAGAAGAAACACTCAGTATATAGCTATGTGCAGAAAAAACATTAAAAATCAAGGATTCCATCCAAAATGCTCTGGAACGGGGGTTGGATGCTGACGTGGGGGGGGGGGTGTCGAAAATTTGCTGGAAGAGTAAATCAGTGTGTAGTCAGAAATATGGTTTCTCATAACAAGTAAGTTCAATTCGAGTTTTTCGGGAGCCACAATTCGGTAAAAATGGCCAGAAGTGATCAGCTCTGATTCGCTCATGATTTGCACTGCTGATTTGTTTTTGGAACCTGGCGCTAGTTGTCTTTCAGTTCTCGGGTTCGAAAGAACTGCAAGGGCGTTCACCACCGGGAAATGTTCATGAGTGGTTGATGTTGTATAGTTGAGTGTGCTCAACAGAATGCGTGGCGGTAAACCCCAAGAGAAAGAGAAAAATTTATTGACAGAAGAAAAAATTCAAAATGAAAGAAATAACAATATTAATAATTAAGTGAACGAACATTTTGCATGAAGTAATACCTGTAATATTTATATAATATAGAAATAAAACCAAATTTCAAAATTATAACATACTGCGTTAAATTCGTTCACTATTAACGTCAATTACACCACAGCGTTAGACCTACGGTCTGTGTTGCTGTGGGGAATTGATAAACCAAAATAAAACAAACTTATATTACATGAAAATTAAATGATCATTTCGTACTTCTTATGTGTTCTCTCGTATTACATTTGACAATATTTACTTTTGTGTGTACTGACTTGTTAAAAAGTTTTCTACATTAGTATTCCTTTATCTATTACAAATGTAAAATTTTTGTTTATATGCAGTTCTTGAAAACTTACTGGGGTTTTTAAAATCATAGCCTAGACATCTGTACAAAATGGACAATGTGTAATAAGGGCTGCGAGTAGTAAGTTGTATCCGTGGGCGGGGATTGTGGACATTCCCCTCTAATGTATATTGTGTAGAATATTCATGAGATGAGGTAGGATTTCTATGGTAAAATAGTAATAGGTTTTTACAGAAAAGTTGTCGTATGGAAGAGTACGTAGACCCCCCTCCCCTCTCCAATAGGTCTAGTCCAGTGGTCGGCAAAGTGCGGCTCCAGAGCCGCATGTGGCTCTGACACCTCAAGTGCGGCTCTGGCACAAATATCCACGGAAGGCGCAATAATATTTTCATTTCAGTTTCAGGAATTTAAAAACAGCAGAGCAACTTTAGCATTGTCAGAAATTCTCTTAATGCTACGATAACCGAGTTGACATTTTCTCCTTTTGAAATTGACATTGGTAGCTTTGAAATACAATTGCTGGATTTAAAAAACAAGGAGATATGGCGCTCTAAATTCGAACGTCTTTGTGTTGAATTGGAAACATTGGAGAAGAAAAAACGCTGCAAATCCCTGCACAACGGTTTATTATTTTGTATAGAATACCCTTCCGTTACAGATCACAGCTCTATGTATAGATAACCCGTCTATATAATATGATATGTACTATTCTATACATATTATGTAGATCGCAGACCCTCCGTAGGTTAGTACCTAACCCCGTACTCGTTACTAGGTACCTACCTAAATCACGAGTTAAATGTTGCTAAAATAATTCTGCCGATGACAAACAGTACCTAACAAAAAGAAACACACATAATGAAGTTCTGAAAAGAAATTGTTGATGAGGAGTGAAAAAAGTTGCGAAAGTACCTACCAACAAACTCCAGCCCCTTCTACGTAGATGGTATAATGAACCGTTGTGTAATAACTTACCGTTGAGTAATGATTTACCGTAGTAATAATTTACCCATCAATAATACTTCAACGTTTGTTCAAGTTTCACTACCTACCAACAAACTCCAAAAGAGCCATCATTTTGGTTTATTATTTTCAATAATGAACCATTGGAATCGAGCATGAAAAAAAAAATTCTTACCCCCCCTCAAAATTTGATGGTTTACGTTTCAAGGTATGTAGAATCCAAAACTGCAATAAAAATATTTCTGTCTGTCCGCCGTACGCCGTACGCCGTACGGGCCACTTTTCTTAGTTACCATGAAAAAAAATTGATGAAATTCGGGTTATAGGTTCCGTTCGGCGTCTAGTTGGTCCTCGAAGCTCGACGTTACTGTGAGTCATCTCTAAGGGGTTCAAAATAGGGGTTGAAATTTTCAAAACGCCTATACAATTTTTTTACGTAAATATTTTTACGGTTTTAAATAGTTCTTGAACTTGCGAGTTTTTTAAGACCATCCGGAGCATCGTACGTCCAGCCGTTCGTTCACAGTAAGGCCCCGAAGTTTGCACCGACAGGCATTTTCGACTCCAGTGTGAATGAAATTGTATACAATTCAAACCAAATCTCGTAACCAGAGACGCGCCCACAATAGGAATTTGTGAATACGGCCAATCATTGGTAGGGATCACCTGATTATATTGGCGGAGTATGAAGTCGAGTTGGTTGTTCTGTGATATTATTTAATTTGGAAAATGATGGCTCTTTTGGAGTTTGTTGGTAGGTAGTGAAACTTGAACAAACGTTGAAGTATTATTGATGGGTAAATTATTACTACGGTAAATCATTACTCAACGGTAAATTATTACACAACGGTTCATTATACCATCTACGTAGAAGGGGCTGGAGTTTGTTGGTAGGTACTTTTGCAACTTTTTTCACTCCTCATCAACAATTTCTTTTCAGAACTTCATTATGTGTGTTTCTTTTTGTTAGGTACTGTTTGTCATCGGCAGAACTATTTTAGCAACATTTAACTCCTGATTTAGGTAGGTACCTAGTAACGAGTACGGGGTTAGGTACTAACCTACGGAGGGTCTGCGATCTACATAATATGTATAGAATAGTACATATCATATTATATAGACGGGTTATCTATACATAGAGCTGTGATCTGTAACACAAGGGTATTCTATACAAAATAATAAACCGTTGTTCAGGGATTTGCAGCGTTTTCAAATGAAATAATATCACAGAACAACCAACTCGACTTCATACTCCGCCAATATAATCAGGTGGCCCCTAGCAATGATTTTATCTCCGCCAATTTTCCTATTGTGGGCGCGTCTCTGGTTACGAGATTTGGTTTGAAT
This sequence comes from Leptopterna dolabrata, assembly GCA_954871275.1. Classification (NCBI taxonomy): domain Eukaryota; kingdom Metazoa; phylum Arthropoda; class Insecta; order Hemiptera; family Miridae; genus Leptopterna; species Leptopterna dolabrata. The sequence goes on along the minus strand of OX940984.1, from coordinate 15,520,636 downwards.
TGTATACAATTTCATTCACACTGGAGTCGAAAATGCCTGTCGGTGCAAACTTCGGGGCCTTACTGTGAACGAACGGCTGGACGTACGATGCTCCGGATGGTCTTAAAAAACTCGCAAGTTCAAGAACTATTTAAAACCGTAAAAATATTCACGTAAAAAAATGGTATATAGGCGTTTTGAAAATTTCAACCCCTATTTTGAACCCCTTAGAGATGACTGACAGTAACTTCGAGCTTCGAGGACCAACTAGACCCCGAACGGAACCTATAACCCGAATTTCATCAATTTTCTTTCATGGTAACTAAGAAAAATGGCCCGTACGGCGTACGGCGGACAGACAGAAATATTTTTATTGCAGTTTTGGATTCTACATACCTACCTTGAAACGTAAACCATCAAATTTTGAGGGGGGTAAGAATTTTTTTTTTCATGCTCGATTCCAATGGTTCATTATTGAAAATAATAAACCAAAATGTGATGTGTTCACAACACAAGTGGTCTGCTTTGAATGACCTGATAAGGAAGACATACCTATGATCATTTTCAACGCTTGGAATAGTATTCCTGATTCTTATGATCAGCGGAAAAAGCCCGCGTTTGCTGTTCTTTCCCCTTTCGGTTCTACATATACTTATATGCGAACAATCTTTTTCATGCATGAACAATCAAGAGTCAACTGAGAAGTCGTCTTATTGATGAGAACTTGGAATCATGCCTAAAATTAAAAACAACAACATACAAACCTGACTTACTCAAACTTTCCAAGGAGATGCAAGCACATTGTTCGCATTAATAAATACCTATTTATTAAGTATGAAATTTAGTTTTATTTAGTGTACTACTTATTTAGTGTAATAAAAGTTTACTAAACAAGCAGATTTGGCTCCCAATTTTTTTTAAATTGTTGTAATGTTCATATTTGGCTCTTTGGCTAATAAGTTTGCCGACCACTGGTCTAGTCAGTTGCTGTGTGGTCAATAAGGTGTTCCCCAGTCGAACTTATTGGCGTGCTGTTATTTATAATTTAGACCCAATAAAACAGGCGGTGTGAAAACAGAGACCGAGACTCATGTAGACAAAGAGTGGCCGGTGGGGAGGGCGCTCCTCCCACAATTGATTACCTTTAAAAATCTATGAATCGGCGTTGGAGAGCGTTAGGAGCTCAGAAACCGACAGGAGGTCCGCAGCTTTTGTCGGCCTTTCCCGGAGTTTATTGACGTTTCTGATTCCGCAACAACAGGCCCCGACGGAACCGTTTGGAACCGACTGCTCGACGCTCGTGGTTCGCGAGCTCCCGATCCACCGCTCGTCTGACGGATCGTCAGCAGACGAGCATTCGGAGGTTGCCTGATTGCTACTTTTTACGAAACTGGACACAGCGGTTAAATGATGTGAGTGGAGGGACAAGCTGCAGGTATTCATGGCTCTGAAATTGGTAGTTAGCGAATAAGACGAGAAGCTATTTGCAATAGGCATAAATTGTATATTATATTCACATATTTATGTTCTCATACTAATTACCTACATTTGACATTCAGACCCAGAATTGAAAACGTCTCCCACACTAAGGTGAGGCAGAAAGATAATATCTACAATAATCTTAAATATTTTTTATCTGCAAAGATCGACAACAATTGATGCCCGATTTCACCAAAAACTCACTAATCGTGATTAAGCTAATCAAGATTTTAGTTAACCGAGCTCTTTAATCGCGATTAACGTCGTTTAGATGGCACCATGCAAATCATGGTTCCCACTAATCTTGGTACGCTAACCACAATTAACTTCCACTAAACACGATTAACGCTCTCATGGATGCTATATTATGTTCCGTATCAGCAAGGCAGTGGTGTAATGAGGTTATAACAAATTAATCAATGCTCAAAATTGGAATAAATTCACAAAAATTAACAACTTTATGTAAGCAATCAATGTTTTTGAGTGAGAGTGTTCTAATTTGTGGTCCTATGGATGATGTTCGATATAAGTCATACAGGTAAGTTACTTCGAATATTCGCTCATATGGTCAGGCTGCGTAACTGGTTCATTGGTCTATCTTTTTCAATTATGAATCTTAAGATTCAAGGAAAAAAGGACTCCCTCAATAAGACACACAAACTAGTGTAACCTCCCTTCAAAATTGGTTGGTTTACGTTATGCGTACGTGTAATCCGAGAAGTATCAAACATGAAAACCGAAATTGTGGAAAATAATTCCTTCCCCCCTGCCCTGTTTGTACTGATTTTACTGAAACAACTTTAATTTTAGCAAGCAGTTTGAACAAATATTTTTTATAAACTGAGAGACTGGTGTGGCAGCCTGCGAAAGCACGTTTCACGTTCCAAAAAGCCAAAAAATTATACAAGTCACCTTAACAGGTAAAAAATTCAAAACTTGCGACTTCAAAACGTGACTTGGTTCAAAACTTCGCAAAAAAGTTCGTAATGGCAGAACAAAGCATCCGATATTTAGAGCCCACTTCAATTTTGTGTTCACTTCGACCAGTCCGAACAAACAAGTTCGAACATCACTTTGAATGCCTTAACTAATCATGCTATTGGAGAAACGTAACAATGTTATAATATCTCCCTGGTAGACATAATATGGGAAATTGTTTTCTAAGGTGGTCGCCAAACAATAGATTTCTGTTTTGACGTTTCGGTTCCAGACCTCCGGGAGCCGGACTCTGAGTTTAGCCAGGATGTCCCAGAAGGAAAAACTCCCTCGTTCCATTAGTTGAGTAGACAAACCCGAGCGAGATTTTCTTTCACCCCGTCAACTAACGAGAGAAGAAACTTCTACTGATGGCCTTTGACAATATTTAATAGAGAAATTAAGTGGGTTAATCGCCAGGCGATTCAGAGACATCACAGCTTTATTGCGTGTGCACAGTATAACGCCGGCCTGGGTTTATGGCGTCACGAGTACTTAAAAATGTTTCAAGTTTTTAAACAAGTATTTTTCTGTATTGAGTGCTGCAATCGCTTTGAGGAATCTGTGGTATGGTTGATGGCTCAACTGTTCAAAATGTTTAACATTAGGTGGATATTTTTGTTTGTTTTTGTTTTGTTTTGTTGACCCACAAAATTCCGATTTAACACAATTTTTGTTTGTTTGTTGAAAAATGGCCATGAGCTCATTTTGGACTCGCAAAAGCTCTGGCCCACTTTCTGGTTTTGAAAATCGCTCATCTTTAATCCTTTCTTTGGCAATTAAAAATATTTCAGTGGACTTTTTCCATGTAGCCAAGGACTGATATCGTCTGGAGTAACACCAACATATACGTACGTCCACATAGTCACCAAATTTGACAATAAGCTGTTAAGGTCCTACGCTCAAGCGCATGACGAACGTTTGCTCCCTGTTTTCTACCCCTCCTCCCCGTTTTAATCGCGAACTCTCGAGCTCCGTTTTTTGGAATGAGACATACCTGCGATATCTTGAAGCCAGATATGTTCTGGAAGGGTTCTGTTGTATAGGTTGTAATGGATGAGGGGTTTAGCTTCGCCGCCCATACAGCGTAGTTTCCTCCTCTCCATCCTCTTAAGAAAGGTAGGGAGGCAGTGTGACAGCTGCCTCCGGAGACACTGGTTTGATTATAACGCAATGCCTCCAGGAGTTGACGATTCGTTTTCGCGAATCGACCACCCCTTCATCCGCGTGTCAAAAAGATCGGAAAGAGTGCGGATCCAATATGGACGGGATTCCCATATACCATCACACTCCTCCCCCTTAAAAACATACTTCTTTGAAGAAGAAGTTAATAGTGAGACGGGACTGAAAGTAGTATTTATTTTTTTAATTTATTATTTGATACGGGCAAGCCCAATAGGTACAATACAATACAAAACAATAGGAAAAAATAAATAAATACAAATTTGAAAATAAATAAAATGAACTGAAATATCCACGCGCAGATAGATACGCTCAGAAAATACACTTGTAATAATACAAACTTAGATTTAGTTAATGGTGGTTACTTAGTAATATGGAGGAAATGTGGCGACGTAGTGTTGCAGAGGATTGTGAGAAGAAGTCTAATTCATGGCATGTGCTCAAAATCCAGTTGGTTTCCCTTGGTAGTCTAGCCGGGGGACGGTTGTAAATGTAATTTGTAGGCGAGAATGGGACCCAGAATGAGTTATGACAGCGAGATTGTGGGCGAGGAACCAGAAAATTGATCCGGGCCAGAAGTGATGGCGAGTCAACATGACCCATCAAGGTCTTATGGAAGAATAATAGATCAGATATATATATCTCCGACCCTGGAGCCCAAGCAAGCCAAATCTCTCGCATAGCTGACCCCATCCAGCGGGTTACGGAGTTTAAATGCCACGTAACGCAGGAAGACATGGTGCACTCTCTCGAGCTCTCTGATGTGGCACCTGTAGAACGGTTTCCATACAACCGAAGCGTACTCCAGAATAGTTAAGATGAGGGATTTATAAAGAGTGACTATTGCAGGGATCTGGTCGAATTCTCTGGTGTTCCGCCTGATGAAGCCCAAAACCCGCATTGCACGGCTCGACACACCTGAAATGTGGCTAGTAAAGGTGAGCTGGCTATCGAGAAGCACACCCAGATCCCGAACCGAAGTCACTCGTCTTAGTAGAAAAGCGCCAATATTTTAATCATGATGAAGAGGTTGCAGGGACCGATTAAATGTCATAACTGAGCGCTTTTCAGGATTCAAAGCCAGTCCGCTTGAAGAACACCAATTGAGGATGGCATCCAATCCCTTCTGCAGGACCCAAGTCAGATGACGATTCAGCTGCGCGGTATATATTTAAATCATCCTCAAAAAGAAGGAAACGTACCCCTCTCAGTACAGTGTCACATTGTTGACGACCAGTAAGAAGAGCAATGGACCCACATGGGATCCCTGCGGCACACCTGAACAGGCGGGAAACGACACCGACACTACATCCTTCAATCGCACAGCCATCGTTCGACCATCCAAATAGCTCGTTATCCAGGACAAGAAGCACCCAGAAACTCCAAGCGAATCTATGGAGTTCTGATTCAGGAATGGTTCGTCTGAAAAACTCCAAAGCTGATAGTTTCCATCGTAATGGTACTACTGAGAATTATTTACTGGTGGAGAACTTAGCTCCTTATAAATATCACTTGGTGGACTTGGACACAAATAGAAGGAGAAAAGTAGTTGTCAAAAGGTTCTGGTTCAGGAAATTTCATCTGAACACCTCCATCATAAGATGGAACAACTGGAATACAAAAAATACAAAGGAAAAATATACAAGAAATACAATTGGGTGACATTGAACGCCAGGCATTGAGCGCCTTAAGAATAATAGCTCGATTTGATGAGGAATAGTAAAAGGGAAAAATTTAGAGCTATAAAATAAAATTGAATGGGCGAAGTGTATATTCATAAAACAAATGGTTATTAAAAAAGAGGATGTTGAAAAGAGGATTCCTTCTGGAAAACCTCAGAGCTTTCAAAAATATGAAGTGGAGGCCGTGCCGAGGATAAAATCCAGCACGTACCCACCAACCATGCGCGAGTCAAAAAGATCGGGAAGAGCCCGGATTCAAAATGGACGGGATTCCCATATACCGTCACAAGGTACGATGGGTAAAATCCCTTGAGTGCTCATTCTCCATATGAATGGAGAACGCTGTGCCGCCATTTGCATTTAGGCCAAACTTGGGCCGACAAATCATTGAATACAATAATTGTTCATCTGCTTTGAAGGATCGTTTGGTGTCAACATAAACAGAACTTTTTAAATCACGTTCGTGCGATAAGGCTTTGGTTACAGGCGTTCGTGCGATTACTTTGGTTTGAGTTATAATTTGAGGCTGGCAAGTACATTGTTGGCTCATTGTAATCTTGTTGATAAGAATCTGTGGAACAACTCAATTTCATTTGAGTGCTCAGTTAGAAATAGACAGTCTTGACCTTGTGTGGCATTACTGAAAGAGCAACTAGGGACGAGAAAGGCTTTGAAACGCACTGTCCAACCAACCGCCTCCTCCTCCGCCTCCGCCTGTCAGTTGAGAACTGAGGGAAGTGGTTTCGTAAAAAAAGAGTCTCGACACAACAATGCAATGACAAACCCTACAAAAGAGACGGAGGTGACTTAATTACAATTTATCATCCTTTTCTTCCGGGCCTCGGGACTCGGTAATCCACCGCCCAACTCGCCTTCTGAAACATAATGGACCATTTGTCATTGCCTCGGCTCTATTACAGTGAGAAATGACTGATCCTCTCACGCCCCGCCACACCCCACGCTACTCCTACCGTTTCTTTTCTATTCGAAGTTTGTTTTTTCCCAAAGCTTTCTAAACTTAGATGTGATTGAGCATTGAGTGTGCTATGCCGGCTTGAATGGGCATATGATGCGAGGCATGGTGTGGCCATCGTTTTGTATATAATTGTGTTCATGTTGGTATGTGTACAAGTAAAAGTCGATATGCATACCCCGTAGATGTAAGTATTCTACTTGACACTATTAGGTACTTTTCTATCTCACCCCCTCCCCTGCTCTCGCCAAAACCCCTTTGCTTTGGCTTTTAAGAAGTGTTTGGGAAACGGTACTATGAACTAGAGTGTAAGTAGTTCATTGACTAATAACCAGTGTTGTTTTGACTCATAATTGCGTTTGAATTAAATATCTCTTTTTTCCCTTTCTTTTTCGTAGTGTCCCATCAAAATGGGGGTCGTAAAGATATAGTTAAATCGGTGAAAATTGCTAAAAATTGGTGGCCACCACAAGTGGTATAAAATGGTGACACAATTCCGTCAGATTGTGATGGCAGACAAAGAGAAAATGGAATTAGGACTTTCAAAAACAAAATGTGGGTCCAGTATGCATTTTTGGAGGGTCGAAAATAATTTAAAAATCTGTCAGAGCGGCTAAACGCGACGAAAATTGATAAATTTACCATACTGTTATATAATGACGGGTCGAGACAGAAAAAAAGCTATTTCGATCATCAGAATTATTTGAAATAAGGTATTGAATAGCCAAAAATAAATTATTAAAAATGGGTCATATTTGAGTTGTGTGAGTCAACAATAGCCTTCTGATGCTCATATGGCAATGCTTTATGACTGGAACTTCTCTTCGTTAGGGTGAGAAATTAAGCGAATGGCGACCTTAGTTCTGCATTCAAGTGTAGTGTGTTATCATGGTGAGGGCGTTGAAATGGTTTCATATATTATACTGAACTTGACTGGTAACTCGTCCGATAAATACTAAAACCAGGGAAAACCTTAATTAAAAAAACTTCTGAACCTTTTGACACTGGAAACTGCCGAATTTAGAGGTGTATAACTGAACAAGACACAGATTGATGAGTCCGATGAAAACGGTCAATTTATTCCCGTCAAGCTGTTTATTTGCCTCTATCTTGCATTCTCCCCTTCAATCCCACCCAGTTACCTCCAGGAACCTGATCCTATATCTGTTAATGGGATCTCTGCGTGTCAGCCCAAACTCTTCCCCAAGGAGTTCCTTCTTCTTTACACGACTTTTTTCCGTTCCAGAGAAACCTCTCTTTTTTACCGAGTACTATCCGAAGGTTGAAGTTGCCGAGATCTTAATTGCGATCTGTAAACGCTCGCTACCACAAATACAAGATAATTTCTCGGTTAGTGTTACATGGATTTGGGTTGAATTAGGCGCAGTGTTAGTCCGACGAGATGCAAAGGGGCTGAGTGGAATACAGTGCTGCTCGTTGCGGCTTTATAAGGAAGTAGGTAGGGACGTAGGTTTAAGGGCTAACCTCTTGATCTCAAGAAAACTTTGTGTAACGACCTTTGGTAATGGTAATGGTAGATCAGGTCTCTCTGCAGTTCTGTACTAATATAATATTATTCTCTAAAAGGATTAAATGGCAGTGTTTTGATATAGTGCAGTGCTGTTTTTATCTCCACTTGCATTTGCTCGATAGAGCTCTTGAACTTGTTGGTGATTTTTTTAAAATTTCGAGATCATCAGCGAGTCGCAAGTCTGATTTTGTATTTTCGCGAGGCCACTTCAGCGAAATAATATGTGTTCAAGTTGGTAATACATATCTCATAACAAACGTGAATGAGTTACGTGTGATTAACTTGAGGAGAAAAGATTAACTAGAGGTAGAGGAACTCTGAAACACAGAAAATTTCCGATTAGGTGTGCAATGGTTAATGAGGTTGATAAGAAGAGCAACGGACTAAATCTCTCATGATGAAATAATTTAAAATAAAAACATAGTTATTACAACCTTATCTATTTCCACTAAGCCCTGTTTTCGTTGATCTAACAGTCATCAGTAACAAACAATAATTACCTACTTTACTTAGGATGGATTTTACAAGTTTCAACTCTATCTGGAAAGAGTAAAATCGAAAACAATCGCTGCTGTGGTGTCTGAGCTTCTAAAGTTCCCTGACTGGAAATGTGGTACACCTTAACAACGTATTGTTTTGAAAATCATAATCATATTTCAACGAAGGTGCTACTGTACCTGTGGAAACCATTATCTCGATCAACAATGCGATGATTTATGTAAACATTTTTCAAAGCTGAACAAAAGGGATCCATGGCGGAAGGAGAAAGAGCCCTTACGTTATAATTCATTGTGAGCAATAAGACGGAAAGTGTTGGTAGATGGTACGCGGTAGATGAGTGGCGAAGGGGGGTTAGTGGGTTGCAGCAAAAACCCAAAGAAAATCACTACTGACAACATATCATAAAGGCCAATATGTGCTCGCGGAGTCCAGGCTATAAATATGGACGGAGAAAAAATAAGGGGCCTCTACGACCACCAGTCGATACAAAGGAGGTACAGAAGATGGCCGTAACTTGTGTTTTATGGTCCGCGATAAAGTGAGTTTGGATATAGCGGTCGGTGGTAGTGGTGCGATGGTAGGGGATTGGAAATGTTGGTAAAGGTCCTTCAGATGATTTGATGGGAATGTTATGCCCAGGTAAGGATCATCTTATCATCTTTCATAAGATTGATAATGATATAAAATAAAATGCATTATAAACGTACACCAAGTATTGCAGCCGATGCCTTCCTGTTTCTTATCATGTTGTAGCTCGGGTACGGAAGGTCTCAAACGGAAGGTGTTAAACGTGTGTACGTTTGGTTACAATGTATTTATATATGTATTTATAAGTGTTGTGGATTGCAGTTAGAATTTATGCTTGTTCATAAATACTCCTGATGCTCGTAATTACCCTGGAGACTACGGGGTAATGATGACAATCAACAGTTGTGCTGAGGTGTTATGCTACGAGTGCATCAAGAAGTTCTAAGAACATCTATAACTGGTAACATTCTATGCAAATGTACAAATATATCAATATATCAGCCCAAAACGTGTACTTGTTGAAAAATCTCACTGGGTGGTGTTTATTGTTCTATCCACTGATTATAATAGATACATCAATATTATGACTAGTACACCATGTAACAAAACACTTGGAAACTATATTTTTCATAATCAGGGCCCTTTTCAAAAAGGACATAAATGGGGTAATTATGGACACCTTTCTGCAAGTACTAGAAAAATAGTTGGACTGAGCTCCGATATTGTCATTTGGAAAAAATAAATTTCAGTGGACATTTGAAAACTGTTTTTCACTTTTCACGGATACGGACTGAGGAGTATGTTGATAAAAAAACCTTTAGTTTCTGGAACTTAACACGAGCGCTAATGCCGCTCCTTCGGCATTACCAAGTGTTCATATTCCAACTGACTCTGTATGTAATTATAGTTGCTCATTTGCCTCTTTTTTGCCCACAGATTTAACCATGTAAAACTGCTATGTTATGTATACATAGCTATTCAGACAGTCGCTAGTTGCATTTCCCATATCAGCGAACCATCAATCGTGAACTTGTCGGAGCAATTATTGTCAGACTCCTACCCTGATTTTCAATACCTCGTTACAGTTAGGAACCCCCTTCCCTCAACTCACACCTCGACGTAGATGAAGCCTCAAAGGGTCGCTAATTAGCAATTAGAAGTGAAGCGCAGCGTCAACTCCTATTTGTGTTGTTCGCCGCAATGGCTTTTCCCAAAACGTCGAAAAACGCCACCGACGAAGGCAATAGACCTGAAGAGGAGGGGTGGGGTGTCACACTTCTGCCACCAATTAAAATCGCATTTGACATCATCAAAACCGACGCGTCGAGTGGGTTTTGAGTTTTCTTCATTCGGAGAGCGAGTGGCGTTTTTGTTTCGGACCGCCGAATGAAATGGCGTCCGGCGACCGATTTCCCGGTGTTAACAAGGTCCGAATGACAAAACATCATCAACGCCGGACAGGCGGAAAATCTGGATTGGCAGGTGTCAAGAGGTGAATTCTGGAAATCCGTGTGCGACCAAAGCCTCAGTAAACATGATTTCAAATTTTCTAAGCAGCAATGAAATATCGTATATTCGGCGTCTCAGTTTTCGGTGTAGCATGCAACTTGAGGTATCTGCCTATTAACCACAATCCTGTATTGTGTTCGGGTGAACTTCAAGAAATCTGAAGAAACTGCTGCTTTATCACAAAGAGGGGTTTTTTTAGGGAGTGGTTTCAAGTCCCATATGCATTCTAAAAAAATCCACCCGTAACTTCATTCATGCAAGCATGACATTCCTGACATTTTCGTAACTGGTTCTATTCGACCGATTTTGCTAACTTCAGAGATTATGGAGACTGCCCCTGAAAGGATCGCTATACGAATTTCGTTACCATCAGAATGATAGCAGCGTTTGCGCTTGCACGGCCGATGAACACCTAGTGACGATCAAATCTCCAGTTCTCCAGGATCATGGAGGTTGTTCTCTAAAGATTCTCACACAGTAGGCGGGAACCTTAGAGGTCCTCACACACTAGGTGGGAACAGGACAGGAAACAGCCGTGGGACACGGGTCGTATTTTTTTGCTTCCGTGTATTTGAATGGAGATGAGCACACTAGGTGGGACGCGGCGGTCACGGCATGAGGCAGGAACAGGACGGGATGCGCGGGACGGGTTTGGAAACGGTTACGTATGGTAGATAGTCTGAATGTTAGGGATTGTTAGGGTTAGATAAAAGTGAGTCAGATTTGAGTTTTTCGGGTTAAAATCGGCAAAAAAATTTGGAAAACGTTACATTTTGATATAAAGTAACCATAAGTGGAGTAAAATGTTGACAAAATTACCTACGCTAAAATGTTTTTAATGAAAAAAAAGAGAAGAGTTTGAAGATGGACAATTTGTGAAACAATAGTTGGGTCAATTTTGAGTATTTGGGGGTCCAGAATAGATACAGTAAATTACAAAAATGGCCAGTCACTATAAATTGATAAAAGTTACTTATATAGTGATTTAAAATGTCGATACCATAAACATCATTTTGATATCCATATAATTTCGTCATAAGTAATTGAGCAAATTTTGGTGAAAGTTTAGATACTGTGGGTGAATAATTGCTCATACCTACTTCTTAAAAATGGTCAAAAATCATTAGAAGTTGCCTTTAAGTCAGTAAAATTGTTATAGGTGTAAACTTTGTTAATTCTCTCATAGTGTCATGCTGCATGGCTGAAAGGTTTTCGACATCATTAGCCGTCACTGCCCACAAGCAGTGCTCGGTCACTCTCCTTGACACGTTATGAGTAGTGTACGTACAATCCGTTTTCGTGTAGAATGACCGATCGTTTTCTTCACCCAAAACACAGCGAGCGGGAGCAACGACCTGAGAAGTCATCTAAAAGAGAAATTCGTTTCCATCGAGTGGACCAGCGCTCGGTTTCATCCCCGTCACGTCTTTCCAACCCCCCTTTTGGGGAAGAACAATTTTTCGTCTGGAAAAACGGCATCCTGAGCCGTTGTGAGGGCTTGTGAGTGCTGCCCGAGTCCATCCCCCATCAATCTTGGTCAATTAGCCCCTTCCTCATCCTCTTGGATAAATCTTTGTCCACTCATCACCCCCTCTCGTTTCCGGATCGTAAGCTCTCAGACTCCCTCGCTACTCTACTCTGTGGGTGTACGTATAGGTCCCTGTGTGCCCCCATTTTTTACCAGTACAAAGTTAGTATTTTTCCTTTCGTAAAATTAACCTAATTAGCGTTTTGAAAAGCTATAGACCTCTCCTTTGACCAACTCCTCACTGTTCTTCCATCAAAAGTCACATTTACTGAAAAATGTTTTTAAAAAGTGGAGGCAAATACCTTAATATCCTAGTGTTCTAGTTCTCACTCGACCGGGTAGAGATGACTGACAGTAACATCGAGCTTTTCGGACCAACTGACTCCAAATGGGACCTACAAACCAAATTTCATTAATTTTTATTCATACGGTGTCGAACTGAAAAAACCCTGCAAATTATTACACAACGGTTTATGATTTACCTGTGTAGATGCCCTAAATCGAGTCAGTACCTACCCTCGTGCTTCCCACAAGAGAGCCCTAAATCGAGTAGTGGAACCGAACCGGGAATTTCAGTTTCATAAAAATATACGGGATTCAATCATGCACTCACTCGTAACAAAATTACCTATCAACAAAATCCAAAAGAGTCATCATTCTTCAAATGAAATAATGTCGCACAACCACCTCGATTTCATACAGCCATCCGTGATTGTAATCAGATGCTCAATAGCAGTGAAATCTGGGCCGGATTTATACTGTTAAATTCGCTATCATGTTGACGAAGCTTTTCGGTGCACACGAACGGCTGGACATGCAATGCTCCTGGTGGTCTCAAAAAATTCTCAAGTTCGAGATCAATTTAAAAACGTAAAAGATACCCATGTCCTTCTGTTGACAGTTTTTCAGCTACGGCGTTCTGAAAACCTCAACCCTCTATTTTTTCACCCCTTAGAGTTGGCCGACAGTAACGCCGAGCTTAGCGTTCCAACTAGACGCCAAATGGGACCTACAAACCAAATTTCATCAATTTTGTATTATGGTTACTAAGGAAAGTGGGAAGTACGGCGAACGGACAGAATTTTTTTTAAAATTCCATTTTCGGATGCTACGTATCTTGAAACGGAAACCATAAAATTTTGATGCTTGCGGGGGGAGGGGGGTTAAAATGTTTGTTTTTCTTGCTCGATTCCAAAGGTTCATTATTGAAAATAATAACCTTTATAATAAAATAAATAATAAAGCTCGTCATAAACTGGTATAAATCCACATCAATGTTTTCTCGTGAGGTTTAATTGAAAAGTTGAAGGTTTAATTCATTTGGCAAAAGGTTGACTTCACTTTCATTTGGTGAAAGGTTTAATTAAAAAGGCAAATCCATTATCTCCCGTTTCATTTGGTACGTCATTTCCACGATTTCGATAGAGACCATTCCACAGTCTCCGCAGCTGAGCCGAAGGAGTTGGCAGTGGGGCACCACAAGAAGTGCGTTAGCTCTCTGAAGACTTTCCACCTCGAAAACCCTCCGGGGCCTCAGCTTAGGTTTGCTCGTCCAATCACATCATGAAAACGACTTGGGAGATGAGTTGATATCTCAACCTTGATGTTCTCTGCATCTCCTTGTCACCTTCACCCGGCATTGTCTCGACGAACCAATTGACCTCGTTCTCCAGGATGGTATCGGATAAGTTCACATTGCATCCTGCGCTGAGGGTGGCGTGGTTCGATCTGCCTGAATCCTCAGTTAGCCTCTGGAAACTGATCCAGTCAAGCAGCATGACCATATGAACGAATTCCCCTAGTACCGAAGTAGGTACCCTCATAAAACAGTTATGGCAGTCCAAGCAATTTCGGGTAAATTTAAGCAATTTCTAGGAATTGTGCTCAATTTTTGACGCCCAGAACCCACTTTTGATATAGGCAATAATACGTTTTGGCTTACTCTTTCTAAATACTGAAATAGTCGTTTTTCGTTGTCTCCATCAGCTGTGGTGTTTATATGTTTTTGGTGATGTCAAACGTGTTCTGACCCCAAAGATTTGAATTTAATTCCTGTTTCATTGAGAAATAATATTTTTACTACTGAAATAGTATTTTTTGTCTCGTGTCCCCATTTGTGTTATTTTTATCAACTGTAAGTGAGAGCCGTTTAACAGATTTTTGATCAACAAAATCATTTGATCCTCTATTTCGCGAAAAATATTTTTCTCTATTTAAATAGATTATTTTTCGATCTCGAGTCCCCATTCCATGAATTTATAGGTATCAAAGATTACTTTTTGTGCGTATCGAACGCCAGGTTAATATGGAATGACACTCAGTGGTTTATTATTTTGTATAAAACACCCTTGCGTGACACATCACAGCTCTCTGTATTGAACACTTCTGTCACATATCACAGTTTAGATGAATCTTCTGTATAGATCACTGCCTCCCCGTAGTTTAGTACCTATTCGCCACTACAAATTAATAAAGCCTTGAATGTTCAAGCAGTAGCTAAAATGACAATAATAAACACAAATGTAGTTCTGAAGGGAAATTGTTGGTGTAAAGTAAAAATATTGGTCCCGGTACCGGGATTCGAACCTCTGATTTTAAGTGTAAGAGCCCGATGCCTAGTCCACTCCGCTACGGCGGCCACCTGGCCAAAAGATAAGTGATGTGCGCTCTCAACACAGCTTGATGCCTGCATACACGTTGCTCTTTAGGGCAAATTTTATGGTTATCGTAGAATGGTCCACATGGTCTCAAAAATCCAGGAAACAAATCGAACTATTTAAAAATGCGAGAAAACCCACACCTCAAAATTTCGACCCATATTTTTCACCCCTTAGAGTTGAGTGACTGTAACGCCGAGCTTCGAAGACCAATTAGAGCCCGAACAGGACCCATATTCCAATGTTTGTGAATTTTCATTCATGGGAACTAGCCGCGGACGGCTTAACGGTGGACGGAGGAAATATTTTTATTCGATATTCGTATTCTACGTCCTTTAAAAAGTAAACCATGAAATTTGAGGATGGTGGGGGGGGGGAGGGAGGGGTTAAACAATTTTTTTCATGGTCGATTCCAAAGGTTCATTATCGTCAAAAATAGCACAAGTCACACGAACATTTTGTGACGACAGTCACAAAAAATTCCCCCCTTATGACCATGCTGCATGACTGAGCTCTCTAGCAAAGTTCGATTGTTATCGACAAATACGCCATAGTGTGTGTTAGGTATACTTGTTAGTTATGTCTCCGTGTTGTTCAAACGTTGGACTACTCAGGTGAATCCCTGCTTCGTCTGTATCCGCGACGCGGAGGTTGTTTTAGTTAGGCCCCAACACTAAATGCCTGAGCGTAATGAGCAGATGTTAAGTCCCACTGCCACTAAACACGTTATCAGATGGGATGGCCACGTCCTCTTAATCCTCCTTCATCAACTTTAATTGGCCTCCTCTCGGTATTTATTCTGTTTTTTTTTTTCGTTCTCCCGGCTAATCTCATTTGCGTTGGTGTACGGCTATTCTTTTTTTCTTCCCTTCCCATTATAAAATCCCACTCATTAGTTTTTGGTTCATTATTCTCAATAATGAGCCTTAGGAATCGAGCATGGAAATTTTTTAAACCCCCACCCCCACCCACAACCATCTCAAAATTTGATGGTTTCCGTTTCAAGGTAATTAGAATCCGAAAATGGAATACAATAATTTCTATCCGTCCACCACACTTTTCTTGATTACCATCAACCAAAATTAATGAAATATGGTTTGTAGGTCCCATTTGGAGTCAGTTGGTCCCCGAAGCTCGGCGTACTGCCTGTCATCTCTAAGGGGTGAAAAAGGGGTCGTAATTTTCAGGACGCCGTATCTCTACAATTTTCAATAGAAGAGTATGTTGTTTTACGTTTTTAATTTAAATAAGGTTAATAATGAACCTTTGTGTAATAATTTGCAGCGTTTTTCGAGTTCTGCCCTTGGGTTTTGTTACCTATTGGAATGAATCTGCACACATTTCTATTCTACGCCCGCTCTGCACTTTTGGTTTATTATTCTGTGAATAATACACCTATGTATTCGCTCAGCAAAAAATTTTTATAACACCCCCCTCAGAATTTTTTCTTTTACGTTTCAAGGTACGTAGATTCAGAAAATGCAATGTCCGACCGCCGTACGCCGTATCACGTGTACCTGCTTCATTTTCGGTCTAAAAAAGTTGTTCTTTCGCACACATGCTCCATTTGGGCCCTAGTTGTGTCCCGAAACTTTGCAGCCCGATCGGAATATACCCAGGGGTGTTCTAGTACGCACTGGGATTCATTGTTCGCACTCTTTGTCGCAGCCGCTCGGATTTATGTCGCAGATTCTTTGCCCCCCGACATTGTCGCTCTGCAAATCGTGTACGCATCTAGTATGAACCTGAGCCATGTCGAACGAGGTCGCGCTTTCGGGAATTGCAGTAGCACTTTACATAGCTCTAAAAAAAGCAACCGCGTTGGTGGATGCGTGATTTATTCAAGGATCGGAATATCCATGGGCACGATCTTCTTGACACACTGAGATTGGAGGATGGAATGGGTTTTCGCAACTTTGTTCGTATGAGTACAGTCGATTTCGAATGTCTCCTGAAAATGGTTGGACCAAGTATTTCGAAAACGAAGACCAACTTTAGGGAGCCAGTTTCTGCAATCAACAGGCTTGCAGTCACTTCCGGTTCCTCGCAAGTGGAGATTCGTATACAAGCCTCATGTATACTTTCAAAATTTCGAAGCAGATTATATCCGAGTTTGTTCCTGAAGTCTGCACAGCCATCAACATTGCGTTGAGAACGTATATTAAGGTAATTTTTTTTCTTGTATGGAGTAGGTAGGTACATGGTCATTTTATTGCTCAGTTTGCAATAAAATAAGGAAATATTCATTATATTCTAGGTTATTATTTATTGCTGAAGTTACATTTAAAAAAAGAAATATTATCTTAGGTAGGTACCTAATTGCATTAAAAAATCAATTTACATATTTAAAAAAAATTATATAGCAGATTGAAAACTACGTTTACATTGGCATGTAATTCTGTACGTATGAGGACAATTATGAATGTGTGGTGCTATCACTCCCACACAGTGATGAGAGGCCCACTCTGTTCGAGATTCACGTACGCACTGACTCGATGTTGCGCGACATCGTGTAAAGAATCCCATTTCGGATGGGATTCAAAAAATACTAAAACGCAACACACGAGATGCAGGACTCATTGTCGCGGAGCGTCCCGGATGCAATAAAATGAATCCGAGATGCAGCTCCGCGACAAAGAGTCCGAACAATGAATCCCAGTTGAGTGAAAATGTGTATAAAAATAGGTACTTTTTGTGTTTTAGTAACATGAGCGTTTGAGGTGTCGTTTTCCAAGTTTTTGGGACGAGAAGACCGAATATGAAGTCGATTTTGACCAGAGAGTGGAAAATTGAGGTTCTAAGGAAGTTCCAGCCTTAAATTTACAAAGAAAAACGGAGTTATTGAAAAATAGTCTATTTCCACTAATACATTAGTGTATTGGTGGAAATAGACTATTTTTCAATAACTCCGTTTTTCTTTGAAATGGGTTTCCACGATTTCGTCGCGAGTGATTTAGTTCGCTTAAATTTACGTTAAATTTTAGTCTAAAATCGTAGTTTTTCCGCACACAGTTCGGGTCCCCATTTGGGAACACATCTGGCTCGTAGTTGTCCTCCGCAACTCGGCAGCCCGATCGGCTTACACCCAGGGGTGATATGGGAGAAAAATGAGTGTAAAAATATATAGGGGTTTTCGAGAGATTTTTGAGGTTTTAGTGAACATGAGATTGTGAGGTATCGTTTTCCATGTTTTTTTTTACGGCGAGAAGACCGAAAATGTGGTTGATTTTGACCGAAGAGTGAAGAATTGAGGTTTTAACGAGGTTTAAGCTCCCGAAATACATTTTTCATGAGTCAAAAACATGGGAAATTGTCTGAAATCACCATGCATTTGTATAATAGCACTAGAAGTTGTATGAACAGGTGAATCAAGACAATTAAATGGTACTATCAATGATCGAAAATAATCTGTTGAAAGGAAAAGCCGAGCCTAATTCGTGTTTTTGGGGGCGAAAACTGGTGGAACCATCAAAAATAGCCGTTTCAATAATTGCACACGAAAGAAACAATAAATGAACAGCAACAATTTCTGTTCGTATGTCCAGTAGAATAATAAACGCGTGTGACAAGGATATTGCAGCGTTTTAAATATTGTGGTGGTGGGGGGGGGGGGGATGTTATGACATAATTATGTCATTGATGAGATGATGCTATGTTGAGCGGTAGTTGGTGGGAGGGGGGTGCATTTAAGGTGGTCAGAGTGCGTGGGGGTGGGGGTGCTCAATCTTCATTATACCGGAAGTGGTTTTTATCCCCCTCCACCACCACCCCACCCACAGTGGTCATAAGTTAGCAGCAGTTGGGAGAGGGGCGGAAATGGTTATGAGTGGAAGGTGGTGGCGGTGAGGGGTAATGTTGGGGGAGGGAGGAGGGTAATGTGGGCATTGAAACCCACAAACCTCCTCCCCGCCTCCTCCACCTCCTCCCACGGAAGTTAATGGGGAACATGACAGTGAGGAGGAGGCAGTTCGAACCCAGGGCCGGAACTTATTTCCCAGGGGCCTCCGCCGCTCAAGAAATGATTTAAAAAAAAAAAGTTCCAGTCATGCAGCATGGCTATAAGAGCGAACTATCAAAGAAATATTCGTGCTATCGTGTAAAAAGATGAAGTAGCGTGAACCCATACCACTTTTCGTAAATTTATACCTACGATTTTGGTTTATTGTTTGCAATAATGAACCTTTTGGAATCGAACATGAAAAAAAAAAAAAAAAAAAGCTAACCCCCACCTCAAAATTTGATGGCTTAGGTTTCAATATGTAGAATCCGAAAATGCAATAAAGAACATTTCTATCCGTCCGCCGTACGCCGTACTGAGCACTTTACCATGAAAAACAAACAAATTGATGAAATTCGGGTTATAGGTTCCGTTCGGGGTCTAGTTGGTCCTCGAAGCTCGACGTTACTGTCAGTCATCTCTGAGGGGTTCAAAATAGGGGTTGAAATTTTCAGAACGCCGTAGCTCGAAAACTTTCGATAGGAAAAATTGTTTAGCTAAAGACAAATTTAATAACGTAAAAAAAACCATTCCCTTCTGCCGAAGGGTATGGTCAAGCTAAACAATTTTTTGAGACCACGCGGAGCAGCCGTCCGTGTGCACCAAAAAGCTTCGTCAACACGATTGCGAATCAAACGGTACTTCTGAAACCTGAACAAACGTTGAAGTATTATTGATGGATAAATTATTACACAATGGTAAATAATTGCACAACGGCAAATTATTACGCAAGGGTAAATTATTACACAACGGTAAATTATTACACAACGGTTCATCTACCAAGAAGGGGCTGGATTTTGTTGATCGGTACTTTTGCAACTTGAACAACCGTTGAAGTATTATTGATGGACAAGTTATTACACAACGGTTCATTATACTTGACCACGAAGGTAGGTATTGACCACAGAAAACAGTGATCCACATCACTCCACATCAACAATTTCCCTTCAGAACTTCATTATTTGCGTTTCTTTTTGCAGTTTTAGTTACTGTTTGTCATCGGCAGAATTATTTTAGCAACATTTAGGTACTAACCTACGGAGGGTCTGCGGTCTACATAATATCTATAGAATAGTGCATATTATGTTATGTAGACTGGTTATCTATACAGAGAGCTGTGATCTCTGTAACAGAAGGGTATTCTGTACAAAATAATAAACCGTTGTGCAGGGATTTGCAGGGTTTTTTCGTGACTGCCGCCACTTTTTCCGAGTTTTGATCTTCCAAAATTCAAATTTGACCCATTCTTTTTTAAGAAAATTATTTGTCATCGAAATAGTCCCTCTTTTGTGATTCACCATCCCACACAACGTCAGGTGAATTAATGTTATTTTTAGCCCTTAATACCAATTTTTGACTCCCAAAAATCTAAATTTGACCCCCTTCTCTGCATGAAAGACAACTCAGGTGGTATTTTTCTGTCTTCATTCAACCTTCCATACCACTTTCAGTGATTTTATTTAAATTTTTCGCGATGTTAGCCGTTTTTACCGATTTTTGATCCCCAAAAACTCAAATTTGAGCCCCCTAGAATTGTTGAAAGTTTTCATCTTCGAAATCATCCTTTTGTTAAGCAATGCGAACGTTTTGGCGAGATTTGGAATTGTTGTCATGTACTAACGGACAGACATGGTGTATATCACATTATACGTATATGTACCTATGTATAAATAAATTCATATAAACAAATACATTTTTGTTAAAATCGGGATAAATAGGATGCTCTGAAACGGTTTTGCCCATAAAAACCATTCAAAAACTCATGTTCTGAAAATTGTGGACCCATTGCATAGCTCCTTTTCTTTAAACACTCCTAAAATGAATGAATGAATTTAATAGTCATTTTCAGTCTCGAGTCGACTTTTTACACCACATTTTGTGATTATACATTACATAAATTTTCGGTGATCCATATAGTTTCATATATTGTGTATACTACCTATATAATTTATATGGATTCAGAATGTTCTGAAACTGAATCAACTAGAATTTTTGGAACCGGTGTTGGAACCAATTTATTTTCTTGGCTTCAGGATTCCCCTAAAAATGTTAGCAATGGAAAAAGAAATGAAGAGTTCTGGTTCGAAATGAAGAGAATACTAAAGGTGGGATCAAATCTGAGTTTTCATGCGTCGAAAATCGCTACGCATCGTCGTGACTAGTTATAAGCCACCGACAACACAACAGAGTTCGTCATATCTGATACAGAAGGTTTAGAAAAAGGAAATTTCCAGTTTTTTCCTCCTACGCCAAAATGGTATGGCACTCCCTTCGTAGGATTCCTCGCAGCCCAATCTAGCGAAGCACATATCGACATTATTTTGATGTCGTGAGCATTGAAGTTTTGTCCGATGCTCCAAAAAATTCCAGTCACGCAGCATGACTATTAAAAATTCGTTTAAAAAACATTTTAATTATCAGAAATACTGTCAAAAATTTGGGTCAGATTAGAATTGAAATCAATTTACCAGAAATGATACTTGAATAGCTGCAAATCCTGCGACTCCCATACGAGCGCTAAAGGTGCTCGTTCCGGATATCGGGATCAATCCGTATTCGCAATGACTCGGACAGGCCCTACCATCTACATCATAGCTGCCGGAAATTTCC
The DNA here is from genome assembly GCA_954871275.1 of Leptopterna dolabrata. Classification (NCBI taxonomy): domain Eukaryota; kingdom Metazoa; phylum Arthropoda; class Insecta; order Hemiptera; family Miridae; genus Leptopterna; species Leptopterna dolabrata. Next base: position 15,499,505 of record OX940984.1, on the reverse strand, counting down.
AAACGTTACGGCTACGAGGCGAACCGAATTACTCATCCGCGTTTTCCAATCTCAGACCGCGGAGAACGTTCATAATGTTTACCCTCAGCTCTCCCGGCTCGTTTCAGTACAAATATTGATGTGGAAGCCTCAACTTTCCCCTTCGCTACAGCTTATCTATTCAACAACCCCCCTCCCAACACCTAACACCTTGGTATCCTTTTCAAAAAGTTACGACGGCCCCTCGCGACCCTGTTTACTCAAACCCAAATCTTTCCCACAACTACACAGTGTCAAACACGACTTTCGGATCCCCCTGGAGAAAAAAAGGGTTCAAAATCGTCTTTCGAACGAAACAAAAAAGCTCCAAAGCTGTCACAGGACGAATAAATCTCCTTTCACACTAATGGACGTCGGTTTTGTTTGTTTAGACGGGTCCAGGTTGAAAAAAATGAAGGAAAAAGTGTTTTCTATTCGATTGAATTGTTTTGATATCGACTATTGACGTGGCAGGTTTTGAGGAGGCGCTGGGGTGGTTTCAGGCTGCTTTAATCGTTCAACTTGAATGAATGGATGAAGAAACAAAAAGTTTCTAACTGAGCCGGCAGTATCGCATCCTCACTGTTACTCTGGTGTATAGTTCGCTGATGTGTCCTCAGTGTATACTCTTCGAAGAGATTGCTTCTGTTTCGAGAAAATGAACCCCATCGAAGATCGTCGGTCATATCCTTGGCGTATGGCAGTCCATTATGTTCTTCTGACTTTCCATCGCCTCAAATGCTCATCATCACCTTCCTCGGTGGCCTTTTTTATACATTTTTGACAGAGGACACCATCATACGCCTGAGGGCTGTTTCATAAAACAAAAAACAAAAAGCAGGAAGTGTACTTCCACGTCTGTAAGTACAGGTTCTTGTAATGCACAGCGTACAAGTACCTAGAAGTTAAAGAAAAACGGATTTATTGAAAAATATTCTATTTCCACTAATACACGAAAAAACGAAAAACACTGTTATACCGGCATCGGTGATCAAACCATCTTCAGTAACAAACAATAACTGAAAATTGTGTTACTGACGATGGTTTGATCACCGAAACCGGTATAACAGTGTTTTTCGTTTTTTCGTGTATTAGTGGTAATGGAATATTTTTTAATAACTCCGTTTTTCTTTGAAATGGGTTTCCACGATTTCGTCGCGAGTGATTTAGTTCGTACGTAGAAGTGTTCCACCAAAAGAAAAGTTACATGTCTAAAAACGTTACAACTGTAAAAAGAGTTACTAATGTGTGTGTGCACTTCCAGTTTTTATTGTCTTTGACGACGTATTGTAGCCGTCTAGTTGTGTTGATAAGGCACATAGGCGTTTCCAGTTTCTTACTGTCGCTGCCAGCTGCCGTTTTGGTTTATTATTCTCTGAATAATACACCTATGTAATCGCTCAGCAAAAAATTTTTATAACCCCCCCCTCAAACTTTTTTCTTTTCCGTTTCAAGGTGCGTAGATTCAAAAAATGCAATGTCCGTCCGCCGTCCGCCGTATCACGTGTACAGGCTTCATTTTCGGTCTAAAAAAGTCGTTCTTTCGCACACATGCTCCATTTGGGCCCTAGTTGTGTCCCGAAACTTTTCAGCCCGATCGGAATATACCCAGGGGTGTTGTGAGTGAAAATGTGTGTAAAAATAGGTACTTTTTGCGTTTTAGCAACATGTTGGTAACACGAGCTTTTGAGGTATCGTTTTCCATGTTTTTGGGGACGAGAAGATCGAATATGAGGTCGATTTTGGCCAAGGAGTGGAAAATTGAGGTTGTACCAGATGTTCAGCTCCCAAAATTGATTTTTTATGAGGCAAAAACCTGCGAAATCGTCTGAAATCACCATCAATTTGTAGAATAGCACTAGGAAAAGTTTCAACACGTAGATCAAGACGAGTGGCACTACCAATGATCATGGATAATTTGAAAAAAAAAAAAAGATCGTACCTACCTAATTTGTGTTTTGGGGGCCAAAATTGGTGGAAACCATCAGAAATAGCTATTTCAATTATTTCACATGAAGCAAACAATAAATGTAGGTACAGCCAACATTTCTGTAGAATAATAAACCCCATGTGACAAGGACTTTGCAGCGTTTTTAGTTTCATTCAACTTTGACGTTTCACTAAGTACTATTGTGGAGTATCGATCGTAACAAAGAAAAAACGCTGCAAAGTCCTTGTCACATGGGTTTATTATTCTATTGGAAATACCTACAGAAACGTTGGCTGTTCATTTATTGCTTCATTCATATAAAATAATTTAAATAGCTATTTCTGATGGTTTCCACCAATTTTGGCCCCCAAAACACAAATCAGGTACGCTCCTTTTTTTTTTTTTTTTTTTTTCAAATTATCTTTGATCATTGATAGTGCCATTTAATCGTCTTGATCCACCTCTTGATACTTTTTCTAGTGTTATTCTACAAATTGATGGTGATTTCAGACGATTTTCCAGGTTTTTGACTTATAAAAATCAATTTTGGGAGCTGAACATCTGGTACAACCTCAATTTTCCACTCTTTGGTCAAAATCGACTTCATATTCGGTCTTCTCGTCCCCACAAACATGAAAAACGATACCTCAAAAGCTCATTTTAATAACATGTTGCTAAAACGCAAAAAAGTACCTATTTTTACATACATTTTCACTCATAACACCCCTGGGTATATTCCGATCGGGCTGAAAAGTTTCGGGACACAACTAGGGCCCAAATGGAGCATGTGTGCGAAAGAACGATTTTTTTAGACCAAAAATGAAGCCTGTACACGTGATACGGCGGACGGCGGACGGACATTGCATTTTTTGAATCTACGCACCTTGAAACGGAAAAGAAAAAATTTTGAGGGGGTGTTATAAAAATTTTTTGCTGAGCGAATACATAGGTGTATTATTCACAGAATAATAAACCAAAAGTAATACTTCTAACCTATTAGTAGAAGTACAAGTACAATCATGCGATGTGACTTAGACAGTAAAGGGCATAATCTCAGTTTTGAAGGAAGACCAATTTGTGTAGTAGGGCATTCCATCGTCGACCGATCACGTGCTACAGCTCCTCCCGGGCCTCAGCGGACATTCGAAACCTTCCATTGAATTCATTCAAGTTTGGAAGTTGCAGTTAATCCTTGATAAAAAAGGCCTAGCTCACCTTCAACGTTGTACAAACTCATATGCTTCATCTTCAGAAGACGTTTACCACATTTTTACACTTCATGTAAGCAGTAAACATAAAATAAATTGACAGGGAAGAACGACTGTGCGAGAAATGTGAAGTAAATCCTAACTCACCTATTTCACGAACTCTACAAGGTTACAGGCAAACGAAGGTAGGTTAAGAATCGACCGAATTTTACGGTTGTAGAACTGGAACTTGTTGACAATTATGGAGAAACACCTGTAACCAATCAAAATCTGCCTGTACAGTTTTAAGAGTCATAAGCCTACACTAATAGCTTTGTGAAACACAGTTCGTCACGTTTTGTAAAAGTTGTACAATAATCGACTTGTCACTTTTTTCTTTATGAAACATGCCCCTGGTGACTTTCTCCTATCACCACCTGATCCTCTCTCCATGGGTCGAGCAGGGATGATATCCCTAAGATTGTCTGCACTGCTCGCATCATGGGATCTTCTTGAGCTACAGCTGGTACACAGAGTGGCCTCCAGTGGTCTTCTTCTGTTTCATTAGTACATAGCGCATGGCAGAAATACAGTTATCTACACTAGAAATAAGTAATTCTGACAAGTTCACGCTTTGACGGTTGGCCAGATTTTAGTGGATTTGTTTGCAAAATGCCTGGATTTGGCCTGAGAAGGTCGATGACAGCATTTCCTGAATTCCAGTTTCTTTGTAAAACGGCCGTCCCTAGCGGCGGCGCGGCGTCCTGACAAAGGCGTTTCCTTGAATTGTGTAAATAGATAAATCCGTACGCATAACCGAAATTTGGTGTGGAGCCTACACGGACTCGAGGTTTAAATAATAATTGGTACCAGCGTCTTAGTAACAGGTCCTCCCGGGATATGCCCAGCGTGGTTAAATCCAGTGCTAGTAAAAAAAAAGAGAAAGGTAAATTACATTCACACACCTCAACATTACAATATAACGATGAGAACAATAAATAAAATAAATGTTTTTAACCACAATGTGGTAACTAAATTTCTAGATAATCAGAGTCACTTAAGAGGCATGGAACCAATAACTGCTAAGCTTGATAGGTTGGTACAGTTCCTCGTGTTGATAATGTAGGCAGTTAACCCTAAGATGGTTCTCATGTTATGAATACGGGGAAGTGCCACCATGGACTTTCTGTTCAGCTTCAAATCAATGAATGATGCCAGTGACGAGAAATACTCTAGGATGTTGTCATCCATTCGAACAAGAGGTGATGTCGAGTGTCACCTTTTATCGGGGGGGTTAAGCACACGAATCTACGTGGGCGGCCGAAGGGCTGGAGTTCGTGATAAAAGGACCAGAAAGGGACAGACGAAGTCGAGATAGAGCGAGAGAAAGGCAGGTAAGGCGTCGAGTCCCCCTTGACGGGTCTTTGGGTGATCATGAAGGGCCTAAGGTGTGGCTCATACTTCAACTCGTGTAACTGAGAAAATAAGGAGTTCATTCATCAGTGTACATATTGTATCAATAAAGTCGTAATTCCGTTTGCTTATCCATTGATTATATAACCAAAAATTCGTGTTTATTTTATGTTTAATTGCATAATTAAATATATCCGCGTTATCGTCGCGATATTTAATGGTTTGTCCTCATGGCACATTGGGGGGGGGGGGGGGGGGGGTTAATTTTAGTAGTTAACTTTACCACCTACATTACTATATTATGTTTTGATTTGAATCAAACATGAGGTATGTGTGTAGGGCAGCTCATCAGAAATTGTATAAAACTGCCAAACTGTAATGCCAAAATCAGATCAAAAATATTATTTAAACTTATTTTAAAAAATTATTTAAACTTTCATAAATTGATATACCTGTGACTGTACTAATAATCACAATTTTCTTAATTGGGCTTCGCCCGTTTTTTAAATAAATTTAAAAAATTGAAATCCCGGTTCATCAAGAGTCGTAAATAGTGCACGGTGTTCTATTAGGTGTGGTTTAAAGTCCCGTAAGACCGTAAGCGGTGGGAGAAACTCCCTTATGAAGATAATCTACCTGACGATACAATTTGCACGGAACGTGGGAAATGGTCTGGAGCAATTCAGTTTGAAATATGAGATGAGCAGAATCGTAAAAAGTGGAACGAGAGAGAGGCGTGCTTCCTGCTGTAGGTTGAATGAAATCTTAGGCAGCCTCAGGATTTGTGAGAACCGAAGCAAGTGGGTTTTGATGCACTGGTTTTCGTCAAGCAGACAGGAGCCACTACCTACCTCTATTTTCTCTGTAAACGAATCTTCGAAATTCGGTGAACTTGAAGAATATTTCGAAGGCAGCAACGCTTGATATCTACGGCCACCGAATTTCAAAAATAAGACAGTGAGGGGGAAGGGGCGACGGAAAGAAGTGTTTGTGAGGAGACGTGTGAGGGGAAAATTGACTCTAGTAAAATAAACCATTCAGGTTTCCCGATTACAGTAAAACTTCGTGAATATCTCGATCAGTTTAGCTTGAAATCTGAGATCATCAAAAGCTCAATACATCCACGTTAACCAAAACTCAATACACAGCATTTCTACTCTTCGTCCCTAGTCCTGAAGTCAACGCAAATCCTTCGATTCTTGAGCTGTAGTATGGGGTTCATAGTATTTTTTTAATGCAACTAGATTCCATTCTGAGAACTTTCACCAACCGCACTGTCATAAATACCTAGTTCTTTTTCTTTGATTTTTTCGAAGTTAAAACCAATTCTCAGGTGTCGGTGTTCAGGGTGGTCTCGCCCAGACGACAGGGGTGCAACGGCGCGGAATTGGTGGAAACTTCGGAAAGTCATAGAAAAAGAACTACTTATCTTAGGACAGTGCCGTTTGTATCAAAATTCTCAGAATGGACTTGTCATTAAAAAAAAAAAGCTGCAAATTATTACACAACGGTTTATTATTTACACCTGTACAGATGCCCCTTCTGCGCAGATCACTGTTGTCAATACCTACCCTCATGCTCCCCCCAGGAAAGCCCTAAATGGAGTGCTGGAGCCAGTCCGGGAATTACGTTTTCATAAAAACGCGCGGGATTCAATAAATTCAATCATTAATATATTATTTGTTGTTATTCATGAAACAGTGTTTGTTCAAGTTGCAGAAGTACCTATCAACAAAATCCAAAAGTGCCATAATTTTTCAAATGAAAGAACATTACAGAACAACCAACTCGACTTCATACAGCCATCCTCGATTATTTATACCGTTTCATTCACGACCATGTTGAGGAAGCTTTTCGGTGCAAACGAACGGGCTGGCCAATGCTCCGGGTGGTCTCAAAAAATGCTGTAGTTCTAGATCAATTAAAAAACGTACAAAAAACCATACCCTTCTATTGCAAGTTTTGGAGCTGCGGCGTTATGAAAATATTTCAACCTCAATTTTTCACCCCTTAAAGATGACTGACAGTAACGCCGAGCTTCGCGGACCAAGTAGACCCCAAACGGGACCTACAAACCAAATTTCATTAATGTTGTTGCATGTTAACTAAGGAACGGGCGAAGTACGGCGTTCGGCGGACGGAAAGCACTTTTTTATTCCATTTTCGGATTTTACGTACCTTGAAACAACACATAATAACATTTTGAGGGGAGGGGGATTATTATTATTATTATTATTATTTTTTCCCCACTTTTTTTTCATGCTCGATTCCAAAGGTTCATTATTGAAAATAATAAACCAAAAAGGAGGCTTTCTGGTTAAAAGTTTATTGTCTAATCAAGTTTACCTCATCCAATCCCAATCCTCAATTATCCTTCACTACTTAGGTATCGTCAATTTATCGAAAGATCGTAATTATAGCCAAGATGAGCGAACGGTAAGGCTCAGGTATAAGAAGTAAGCCTTGAAACAGTTTGTTTCGTGAATTTTGAAGTCTTTATCAAACGTCAAGGGTTTTGAGTCCAAATGAGCCGATAATAATAATTATTATAATTATAATAGGTATAAAAAGGTGGTATAAAACGATAGATATACCTAACTTATTTTCGTAATTAACTATTAGGTACAGTTGTAGGTATAAGGAAATGATAATTTTTTTAAAATTGAGTTCTCGAAGTCTGTGAAAAGTGCCATATGGAAATTCCTAGGGCATTGGAGACTCCTCATCAAGAAGTCTGAAAATGAGTTGTGAGGCTTTTTGGATCCAAAGTGAGCCGATAAAAATAGTTATTAGTGTGTATATACGCAATCAATTTTCATAATAAACCATTGTAATAATAACGAAAGGATAATTTTTTTAGTCGATTGCTCAACATTTGTGATAAGTACCAAATATCGAAATTCTAGGGCTTTTGATGCTTCTAATTAGGAAGCCTCAAGTGGATCAGTTTTGAGGTATTTGGACCCAATGAAGCAGATAAAAATAATAATTATAATAAACTTCATTTTTTTAAATTATATCCATTAGTACCTATACCTAGTTGATCATTTTTCATAATTTTTGTAAATTTATAATTATTTAAGTAATAATACGGAAAGGAAAGGATAACTTTTGATTAATTTCTTTTGCCTGAAAGAGTGAAATGGTCCTTCATCACCTTTTCATCGGTTTCCATTCAATTAAAGGGCTCTAGTTGAGTTTTTTTCCTATTTACTTTCTTTCTAAGCCCCCCCCCCCCTCCATGAACCCTCACCCTCGCTTATTTTTCCGACCACTTGAAAGAACGAGTGTCTTCATTCCTTCATCCCATTACACCCCGGCAAATGAATATCGTCGTTACTCGCGGGTGAATTTGTAGAAGTATCTTAGCAAAGGGGGGGAAAGTTGGTGAAAAAGCTTCCTTCTCGGGTCTGCGAGAGATGAATGGGAGGAGAAAGGGAACCGCAAGAGTCATTTGGGTATTGAGGTTTTCGATGTAATACCTAACTTGTGACTAGATGAAAAGCTCGTTAGGAAGTCGCTCAGGCTGAAAGGAGGTCGGGGAGTTCCGTTTGCGGCATTGGATCTACGTGCGAATTTCGTTTCCAAAAGATGAAACACACCTGTATGTTGTAAGCTGTTGATTTCTGTGTAGACTGAACACCGGCACTTCGAAAATTCGCTCACATAAATATGATCGTGCTGAATTTGGTGCGTCCGGCTGGCGCTTGATATTTATATTTGAATCACGTTGAAATAAGAAAGCTTGCGTGGATTTGCACGTGGTAGGCAGTGCTTGTCGGCGTTTGGAGGAGTGCATGAAGTATCGCTGTCTTCAGTCTGTCCAATTAAACTACCTATTGAATTTTAGGTCAATATACAGGGTGTCACCCTTTCGGGCGCACCACCGGCCAGGGTTCGATTCTACTACTAATTTGCGACTTTTTTTGTCCTATAACATATATTTTTTAATTCACGCTAAATACCACTTTTTTCACTTTTAAGATTTTTTTCGCATTTTCGACCTTGTTCGCTAAAACTGTCATAACTCCCTTAATTGATGAAGTAAATTCAAATTTGATTATACCATTGGAAAGAGCGTTAAATTTCCTATCTCCCTGACGCCTTTTTAGACAATTTTAAAAAAAATGAACGGGTGAAAAATAAGCCGAAAGTGAAAAATTGGTAAAATTTCGAAAATGTTCACTTTCTTCAAAGCTTGTCTCTCGAAACGTCCTGAACGGAAATTTTTATGCTGCAAGCCTAAAAGTTGCATCTGAATCCGAGCTTTCCAACGGTGTAGTCAATGTTTTTTTAAAACCACTTCTTTGCTAAGAAAATGACGTTTTTAAGGCAGAAAACGTTAATTTGCGGGTGAAAATCAGCGTTTTCCACCAGAAGTGCTTTCCAACTTAACAAATTCGTTTGACACGGAATTTTACGTATTTTTTGACGCCGAATCGAATGGTGACACTTTCACATCTCCTCGACAAACAAATAGCGCTTTTCAAGCCCTTTCTGGGTTAAACAGGGTACAACAACTGAGTCCTCGAATCATTTGATTTCTTGAGTATGTTTATTGTTAAAGATGTTCAAAATGTCCCCCGTTTTGTATGAGGCATTCACGGGCTCGTCGTCTAACGGTGTCAACCACCGCTCGCAGCTCGTTGGTGTTCCTTCGGATGTCCTCACTGCAGTGGTAGATCTTATCGAGAAGATCCTCTCGTGTATCCGGACGTTCTTGATAAACTACCGATTTTAAGGTTCCCCATAGATAAAAATCGAGTGGCGTCAAGTCGGGGCTTCTGGGTGGCCATGCGACAGGTCCACGGAGTCCGATCCACCTGCACCAATCGCATTGCAATAATTAAATGCATGGTGACACTTTCACATCTCCTCGACAAACAAATAGCGCTTTTCAAGCCCTTTCCTTTGGGCGAAGGGGTCAATTTCGTTGTTCGTTTTAACCAAAATTTTCATTGAGGGAGGTCTGGATTATTAATGACTCGCACTCCTCCCAATTTGTTTATATCTACCTAATTTTTGCCCGCTGTCTCGAAAATATCGTCCCGATCATCTCCGGAAAGGTTTCTCTTTTCGATAGATAACAAGTACACAAGTAGATAACAAGGGTACAAATATCATTTTTGTGATTGTTGGAACGTTCAACCGTTGACGTGCAGGTAGGCAGTTGCTTCTTACTCTGCGCTTGAAAACCATGGCATCTTTTTCAAACCAGGAGTATGCAGATATGTTGTTGGTTTACGGGTTCACCAACAGCAATGCCTGTGAAGCCGTAAGGGAGTATCACCGGCGATTCCCTCAAAGACGTCTTCCTGACAAAAATGTTTTATCGAGGGTATGTAAGGACCTGTTGATTGTGATGAGCATGTTCTGTGTTACATCTGTGCGTCACTAACCATGTGGATGTCTAAACTTGCTGCGAATACTAATTTCAGGGTAAGTAAAGAATCTTTCAATTTGATCCCTATTGTGTACAAGTAACTCAATAAGGCAACCAGGCGGTAACTGGCAGCAGTCACGATTAAATTACGGGGGGGGGGGGGGGGGGGAGAGGCGAAAATGGTGGCTCAGCCAAAGTGTGTTTTTTATTAAGGTAAATTTAAGAAACCATAATTAGAGCATGGAATGGCGGGCACGATGGGTGGTAAAATAAATTCAATTTTTTTCTGTCTTTATTATCAACAGTTGTACAGGCGGGTATGTGAGACCGGATCTGTTGGACTCGTTCGACCCGAACGAGCTCGCGGCGAACTTGCACATGAGCGAGACGTTTTGGACGCTGTTGCAGCCGAGCCCACCACCAGCACCCGCCGAATTGGTGTTGCATTGGAAATGCCTCACCAGAGTGTCCACAAAATACTGAGGAAGAACTACATGCATCCATTCCATCTCACTAAAGTATGTGTCGGCTTAAATAGCTGTAGGTTACAGACCTGAAATTTCACACTCTAATCGCTTTTTACATGGGGTTCTCACGCGTCTGTTTTCAATTGAAGGTTCAGAATTTGCTGGCACCAGACTACGTGAGAAGACAGCAATTTTGCAGGTGGTACCTCGACGAATTCCCGTACCGATAGGATCGCATCCTGTGGACCGACGAGGCCACATTTACAAGGGCAGGAATCGTCAACTTGAGGAACTCTCATTTGTGGGCTCACGACAACCCTCATGCCACGATAACATCCCATTACCAACATGAATTTCGCGTTAATGTCTGGATGGGTATGATGAGGGGGCAACTTGTCGGCCCTTTTGAACTACCTCCCAGGCTCAACGGTCAAAGATTTGTTGAGGTAGGTACCTACTAAAGCTCAAGAAGAAATAATTGAACGAATTGTTTTTATCGATTCATGAATGGAAGATAATTAGTTCCCATTATTTTCTTGATACCAGTTGTTAGAAAACGAGGTGTTTGATGTGCTCGAAGACTTGCCCCTACATGAAAGACGTCATCTATGGTGGCAAATGGATGGCTGCCCGGCCCACAATGGGCGAATAGTTACCGAATGGCTTAACAACCACTTCGAAAACAGGTCGGCTTACAAATACTGGAAAACAAAGATCGACATTACATGAGTCTCATTCAACCCCTCCTAGATCTTCGTGATTCCGTTTGACTATTTTGAATGCATTTAATTATTGCAATGCGATTGGTGCAGGTGGATCGGACTCCGTGGACCTGTCGCATGGCCACCCAGAAGCCCCGACTTGACGCCACTCGATTTTTATCTATGGGGAACCTTAAAATCGGTAGTTTATCAAGAACGTCCGGATACACGAGAGGATCTTCTCGATAAGATCTACCACTGCAGTGAGGACATCCGAAGGAACACCAACGAGCTGCGAGCGGTGGTTGACACCGTTAGACGACGAGCCCGTGAATGCCTCATACAAAACGGGGGACATTTTGAACATCTTTAACAATAAACATACTCAAGAAATCAAATGATTCGAGGACTCAGTTGTTGTACCCTGTTTAACCCAGAAAGGGCTTGAAAAGCGCTATTTGTTTGTCGAGGAGATGTGAAAGTGTCACCATTCGATTCGGCGTCAAAAAATACGTAAAATTCCGTGTCAAACGAATTTGTTAAGTTGGAAAGCACTTCTGGTGGAAAACGCTGATTTTCACCCGCAAATTAACGTTTTCTGCCTTAAAAACGTCATTTTCTTAGCAAAGAAGTGGTTTTAAAAAAACATTGACTACACCGTTGGAAAGCTCGGATTCAGATGCAACTTTTAGGCTTGCAGCATAAAAATTTCCGTTCAGGACGTTTCGAGAGACAAGCTTTGAAGAAAGTGAACATTTTCGAAATTTTACCAATTTTTCACTTTCGGCTTATTTTTCACCCGTTCATTTTTTTTAAAATTGTCTAAAAAGGCGTCAGGGAGATAGGAAATTTAACGCTGTTTCTAATGGTATAATCAAATTTGAATTTACTTCATCAATTAAGGGAGTTATGACAGTTTTAGCGAACAAGGTCGAAAATGCGAAAAAAATCTTAAAAGTGAAAAAAGTGGTATTTAGCGTGAATTAAAAAATATATGTTATAGGACAAAAAAAGTCGCAAATTAGTAGTAGAATCGAACCCTGGCCGGTGGTGCGCCCGAAAGGGTGACACCCTGTATAGTGCGCCACCTCTACTTACTTAAGCTGTTGAATTTTATCATGCACTCACCGACAAAAATGAACTTGAAAAATAAACTTAGATTTTTCTGCCCTAATACGCAATTTCATACAACTCTAGGTGAATTTATATAAATTTTTAATGATTTCAAACTCATCCTTTCATTTGCCATTATTAACATTTTTTTCGAAGCGAAATTTGATTATTAACGAATCATTCGATTAATGCATTATTTTCTTGTAGTCAGGATCCAGCACCATCCAGAAGGACATTATGTCCTTTTATGAAATGTCAAATTCCAGATTCGATTCACAGAATGCTCTGAACGAAAAAGGACCAAAATTATTAGACCCAATTATCATTATTTCCTCCGAAAATCAGCTGTTTCAGTCCTGTAGCATGACCGTAATTATGCGTGCATTTTTGAATTAACGGACCTCGAGCTACCTTTCATTTTGCTACATAATCAGATATTTTTCACCGGTTTTAACCACATTGTTGATGCAATTTTAGCTAGGTATTTTTGAAAATTTTTAATCTACGCAAATTCAAACTTGACCCATACCACTCTTTTTTGAGTTAGGATTTTGACTACACAAATAATCTTTTTCTGTAACCATTCGCCGTTCGCCTTTTTTGCCACTCATGGTGGTAGCGTATCAATTGTTGGTGATTGTTTGCCGTCTTACCGTCTTTCATTGATTTTTAACCCCCCCTCCCCCCCAAACACAGGTATTTGTATTCCGTAAGTTCTCATCAAAAAATCAAATCAAAAAATTGTTAAACATTTAATAAACTGAACATTTTGATCCTATAGCAATGGCTCAATTTTCGTACAAAATTCGCTCGTTCTTTGGACTATTATTTTTACCCACTGTTGACCATTTCAGAATAGTTGAGTTTTGGAGAAATTAGTTGTGATAGTTCTTGTTTTTCTGCTTTGTATGTTGTCACTTTTTCGTGACAGCCATGAGCAAGAGAATTTGGACTCCTGTTCAACTTTCAGACGGCGAAGTAACGTTCAAGTTCCTTCAACATCCGGGATGGTACATGAAAGTCGGGAGGCATCAGTTTTATTGGGTTCACTTCCATTACCCGTCTTCCATCACGGATCTCTTCCCCTCCTTTTCACCCCTCTTTAATTGAACGCTAACCATATTACGCGATCCTTTTTAGCTGGACCTTTTCAATCTGGTCGAATCATATTTTGGGCCGAACTCAATTACGTCATTTAACATTAGAACTTCTTCCCCAACTGCACCCCGTCCCATCACCCGCTCGATATAAATTGAGTTTACAAAATGTAATTAAAGGCAGTTTCATTGAAAATTCTTCTTCTTTTCTTTCTTGTTCCCGGATATAAAATTGTGGAATTATTATGCCACTTCCCTAAATAAACAATAATAATGAAATCACAACAATTAAATACACAATGGCACATGATTATACCGTATTTGGTTGGTTTGGTTAGCTACAACGGACTGTGTCTAATACGTTTAAAAATTGATTAGGTACTAACAAGTTTGTGTCCTGCGATAGCATACCTATTTGTTTAAAGAAAAAATCCGCTAAAGTGGCCTCTGATTGAATATTCTTCCAACCCTTCAATTTTTTCCTCCAGAATTAAAATATTATACTCGTACCACTCGCATTTCAAAGCTGGACTAAAATGTGGGGCAATATCTGTTGGTCTGTGAATATAGTTGCTTGTGCGGTTGTTTTTCGATTTCACCTGACTGCTGGGCGCGACAGGAATTTACATACTGAATTGTGTTTGTGATGTAGAAGGTCGAAAGTATAAAGCATGTGGGTAAAGTAAACACTCAGAAGTTTCTAGTTAAAACTCTAACCCTGCTTCAAGGCTCTGGAAGAAACGCAGGTTTTCTTGCCAGTAGCAACCCTCCACATCAAACTAGCAAAACAAGGGGGCCCCGTTTCTCTTTCCAGTGATTCACCCCGGTTGATTGCGAGACTTCGCTTGTTGCCACTCAAGTTGCTGAGAGGATTTCTTGAAAAGCGTGAGGGAGGACTTTTATCGGAAGTTCCTGCATTTTGTGCGGAAGAACTTAAGAAGCTTGAGGCGAGAAAGCCTGATGTTTGACAAGTTGGCTGTGCGCGGTGAATTGCGACAAGTCAGAACTAGACGGAAGTGTGTAGACAAAACTGATATCCGACCGCAGCTGGGCTCTTATAGTATAATTGGTGCCGTTCTCGTGTGTGATCTCAGTGCCCAAGCGGGGCGCGTTTCTGTTCTCGTGTGTGATCTCACCCCCCGTTTCTGTTCTTACCTTAAAAGGGTGTTACCTTAACAATATGTCGACTTCATGTCCTCCAGGAAGGCTACGAACAAGTCTGGTGCGTTACTTCGCCACATCTTCCAACAGTAATGGTCTAGGTGAGACTGGAGCATCTCGTTGGGGACTCCTCTCGGTAGCTTCATAATTCGATTTTTCGCGTCCAGCCACGACCGCTCGACACCCTGTGTATGGGCGCCAGATCCCGGGTCTACGTAGTGATGCTGGTGGTTCACAGTTTTATGGACAAAACCTTGAGCCGCTAAACAGCGGTAGGCTGCCCATTCGTCAGAATGAATTTCCGAGCCATCAGCACATTCCCTCTGAATAATCGGGAGAAGGGTCGCTTTGTCCCGGCGTGGTACGTAAAAATACCGGCAATCGTTGCCTTGCACTAACCCACGGTCCATCAACTCTCGCTCCATGGTTACGGTTGTTCTGGACGTCGGCCCCCTCATCTTCGCTGCACGGAGCGCGGTCTCCAGTCAGCATCCGTCCACGATGATACTTCCGTTTGCCAGCAAACCTGCTTTCGTCAATTTGTATCGGATTGTCAGCGGTACCAACCATTTGCTTTTTTTTGAAATTGTTGCTGTGCAAACTTCTCTACACCTGTTGAACCAATCCGTGACCGTGCCCCTTGACCTTCCAGTTCTTTCAACTACCGTGTGGGTGGGTGTTTCGAGAACAAAAAAAAAAAACGAGTTCTACAATTTCGCAGAGTCAGATTACAACGGAGTTTTCCAATAGCTGCCGGGTCGGCTATCAAGCCGTTTTCTCTTAAAAATACCACGCACTTCTCCTCAGACGCAACAACGTTCAGATAAAATTCTCTATAAAACATCATGATGGTACTTAACAAAACGAACACGAACATACGAACAAAAAAATGACTAGGTGGGCGGACTAGAACTCGACTAAGGCAGGGCCACGAGGTAACTGGAGCTTAACCCATGATCCCCAATTATTGCTTTGAGACCTACCTATTGCCTTCCTTCACCTTTGGAATGCCCTGGCAGAGAACTGAAAACAAGACACATAATAAACATCACCGAGATCACGAGAGATCACACTGACCTCGACGGCCGCGTGAGATCGCACACGAGAACGGCACCGTATAATTTGTTTGACAATAAGATAATATTTAGATTAACAAAAAATGGTGAACTCTGGCTGGCGGTATTTATACCATAGCTTCTCACGGTGCTGTAATTTGTAAATCTCCTCGGAATTATTGTAAAATAAAAGTATGTTTTATTCATTCATTCATAGTTTGTTCAACAATGTGATGTCGACTCCAGCAGTTCATCTAAGCATTTGACTTCATGGATCTGTAATAATTGATCAAATCCACGGCCAAAGCAGAAAGTTGCAAGTTCGAGTCTCGCTGAAGTCAACTTATTGCTCCACGTTATGTTTACCCAACATTTCCTCAAATGATTCATTTATCGCTTTTGTGACCATTCCTTCGGGACATTCGAGCCAGAAAAAGTCTTCCCAATTCGTTTAGAAAAGGCGGAATTGCGTAGACAAAACTGATATCCGTCCGCAGGAGGGCGCTTACAGCACCTGTCATTTGTTCGGTTCAACAATGTGATGTCAATTCCAGCAGCATATTCTGACCGGATCAGTAATTGACCAGAGCGTCTGCGGCCAAAGCAGAAGGTTGCTGGGTCAAGACCCGCTGAAGTCACATTTGCTTCACGTTAACTTTATCTCTATCCAATTCGTTTCACGGAGTTATATAGAAAAATCTGATCTCTGACCTCAGGATATTTTAAACAGGTTGAATAATAGAGTTTTCAGAAACAGTTTACTTAGCTCCCGAACTGAAGTCAATAGGGCTCTCCTTACTCCAAAGCCCAGCATGTGAAGGGCGCCCTTATGATGATTATGAATTATGAAATGGTCCAGAACTAATTGTGAGGCTCGATTCAACAGGGATAAATCTGAGAACGAAAATTATCACTTCATATTAGGCACTTCTAGTTGGATGGGCTTACCATAATTTTGTTCTTTGATGTCGATCATCGGGTATGACGATCACGCAAAAGAAAGAGACAAATGAGGACGATTATTATGGATTATTACCTACCATCAATAAGTTGGATACTCTACAAGGACGAGGTGAAAGAATAGTACCTAATCAGATAGGGCGTTCCTACCAACGCATGTTTGGATGTGAAGTCCGCCAGAGGAAATAATTTGCTTCGACATCACTAAACTACCTACTCGTGGGGTTCGGAGTTCACATACGTTGGCTGGTTTTACTTATTCAGAAGGAAAGGAAAAATATGTTCGGGGATGATACTCGTGTAGCCTTCCTTCATCTCTATCCGGAAGCCTCATCGTTCCCTTTTAAGATATCGATGTGGACTGGATGCTGCAAGACCTGGTGGTGAAGAGGGAGTGGAAGTAAAGGGAGACTGAGAGCAATTTTTCAACCTTTGGGAAGCTCTAAAACCTGTAGTTCGGTAATGTGGAGTGATGGCGGTGGGAGGGGTGGGGAGGAGTAGAGTTACGAGCAGTTCGCATCCTTTCGAATCGATTTGAAAAAGGGTTTTCGGGGTCGGGAAGAAGTCGAACTGCCTTCGCACGAGAGTGTAAAAAGAGATAACACGTGGAAGGTGGGAATTGAATAAGTTATGGCATCATGATCTCCTCGGTATTCAGAGGCCACAGCAAGTGTCGGAATACTATGTTCTCGACTGAATCGTCATTCCTGTCACTTGCACTCAATAGTAAGTGCATTGCTGTCCTGGATTTCTTTGACATAATTATTTCCGCTCTTGAAGACAATCAGTTTGTCCGATATATTTGTCACCAGCGTGAGACGCTGCTATGGCGAAAAGAAACCCTGCATTGGAGGGCTGCTCGCTTTGTTATTATTAATAAAGTTGTTCATCTTTGTTACTATTTTTTAAAGTTGTTTCCAAGTAAATAAGTTAATAAAATTCTAGTCACCAAGAGAGTGTTAGTTTAGACCTCAAATATACCTACTCTCATTTATTGCTCTTGACCAGAATGAGGCCGGAGAAGATTTCTTGGCTGCCTCTACCGTCACGGTTGACGATAGATAACCCTAATTGCAGCAGGCTGAAGAATGGAGCCTGAAGACCTTGGGAAGCTGGATTATAGCTGATTTTACATTGGTACACAAATAGATAGCTACTTGGCAATGACCTCTCTTATTCCTGGAAACTGTCTCTTGTGTATTACGCGTGTGTACCATGATCATGAAATGTATTGTACAAAACTCAGCAAATTATTACTCAACGGTTTATTATTTACCTGTATAGATGTCCCATCTGCGTAGATCACTGTTTTCTGTAGTCAATACCTACCCTCGTGCTTCCCCCAAAAAGCCCTAAATATGGAGGTCTAGAGCCGGCCCGGGAATTACAGTTTCATAAAAATGCGGGATTCAATCATTCAGTAATTCATTATTTTTTATTATTTAAAAAGTACAAAGTTACAAAGTTACAAAGGTATCTACCTATCAACAAAATCCAAAAGAGTCATCATTCTTAAAATGAAATAATATCACACAACCACCTCGATTTCATACATCCATCCGTGATTTTAATCAGATGCTCAATGGCAGCGATATCTGGGCCGGATTTATACTGTTAAATTCACGATCACGTTGACGAAGCTTTTCGGTGCACACGAACGGCTGGGCTTACAATGTTCCGGGTGGGCTCAAAAAATTCGGTAGTTCGGAATCAATTTGAAAACGTTGAAAAAACCATACCGTTCTGTTGAATGTTTTCGAGCTATAGCGCTCTGAAAATTTCAACCCCTATTTTTCGTCCCTTAGAGATAACTGTCAGTAACGCTGAGCTTCGAGGACCACCTAGACCCAAAATGGGACCAAATCTCATTAATTTTGGTTCATGGTGACTAATAAAAGTAAGAAATGCGAAGAGACAGAAATTTTTTTTATTCCATTTTCGGATTCTACATACCTATGTACCTTGAATCGGAAACAAAATTGTGGGGGGGGGGGGGGGGATTTTTATTTTATTTTATATTTTTATTTTTTGCTTGATTCCAGAGGTTCATTATTGAAAAATAATAAACCAAAATCAATTGCCTTCAAACTTGGGAACGGTATTATAAGATTGCTCCTTCGTCAAAGAACCTTTCTCGTTAAAAACGCTCCAGTTGATACCGAGGTGCAATAAGCCGCATTTCGATCATGGAAACCCCCACACCCATCCAATATAGGTTCTACGGTATCACCGGTATTCGTATTAGTAGCTCGACATCTGACATACTCGAGCTTCCTTAGTTGCATCTACACTAATATCTGGTAACTCCCCAACTTTGACACCCTCCCTAATAAATACATCCTCATCAATTTCCCATCTGCTCCGGGTCATTATCCTTCTCCCTCTTCTAGCATCCCCTTCTTCAACCTATTTCACATCATTTTTAATAAGCCAACCCATTTGTCATCCTCAAAACGGGACTGCGACGGTTTGTTAACCGCACCCAATATTGAATTAACAGTGTTTCTTCAACAAATTCCTTTTTCAACCCAGTTTACTCTGCGCGTTTAAGCCACTGTGGGAAATGTTCAGGGATTCTCCCCTCAACTCCTGCATCCTCTCAACACGCGCCATCTGGCCCCCATCAGTTTTTCCCTACTGTTTGTTTAAACCAATCCACGACCCTATTTTTGGTTTACGTATTAATTTATACCTTTTGTATCAATGCGGGTCACATGTCTCTTCGTGCTCGTGGAAAAGGGGTGATGGAGGAAGGGTAAACTGAATAATACTAAAACTGTAAGAACTTGCGACGAATATTGTGTTTTGAATACCATAATGTGTGACGGGTTTTTTCCTCTTCTGCGAAGATCGCGAAGCTTCAAAGAAAAACGGACTTATTGAAAAACAGTCTATTTACACTGTTAACAGTATATTTTTCGCGTTTTTTCGTGTATTAGTGGAAATAGACTATTTTTCAATAACTCCATTTTTCTTTGAAATGGGTTTCCACGATTTCTTCGCGAGTGATTTAGTTCGTCGCGAAGATTAATCATCTGGGGAGCTGGTATTTGATTCCTGATGCGTAAAAATGTTTTCATCCTGGTATTTATTGAGTCTGCTGTCAGGTTCAGATATCGCCAGTTAGATCACCCAGCTGCTTAAGTGGTCTAACCAATCACAACTTCCTAGTTTAGGTGCACCATCGATCATTTCATTGATCATGAATAGATTAGGTAATTGGATGGACACAAAACGCTAAACTTGAAATTATAGTTAACTAGCTGTTGTGCCCGTCGCTGACGGGTAGAACTCGGGGTGGGTCCATCTGACTTTGTTACCTCTCGCTTTACAAATTATATCTCTTACATGTCCTTCATGTCATAAACCCCCACCCCTATCCATCGGATCGGGAAGTAAACCTCCTTATGTCCTTCCCTGGTCATAGAAACATTTAAATACGCGAGATTGGTTCGATCCATTGAGCTGTTTTCGAGAATTTAATTTTTTAATGTTTCGGCTTCCCTATAAACCCCCACCCCTATTCATCAGATCCGGGAGTGAATCCCTCTATGTCCTTCCCCGGTCACTGAAACATCTAAATACGCGAGATGGGTTCGATCCATTGAGCCGTTTTGGCGTGATTGAAAGACAAACAGACAAACAGACAGACAGACACCACGAAAATCACCTGTAAATTTAGTTATACCTATAGATAATATACCCTTACGGTTCAATTCTAGGGTTAGGGTATTTTATAGATAGGCAGTTTAACGTGCTGAAAATAAAATATATCTTTGTTAAGGGAGCCTGTTTAGTTACATAATTTTTATTCGAGGATTTGACGAGCGTCTGTATGGGGGTATTTTTAGGAGGAGTAGGAGTGCCTGTGTTATTGCGTTGAATTTTTGTTTATTATTTTCAATAATGAACCATTGGAATCGAGGATGAAAAAATAAAATTCTAACCCCCCTCAAAATTTGATGGTTTACGTTTCAAGGTATGTAGAATCCAAAACTGCAGTAAAAAAATTTCTGTCTATCCGCCGTACGCCGTACGCCGTACTGGCCACTTTTTGTATTTTATTTTTTAAACACGGAATAAATCAACAGAATTTTGGTAATTTTTCTACATTTAAGAAGGAAATACAATGTATAACTGTACGGCTACCTCACTTTTCGCACATGTTACCTAGTTGACCTAGCGCCATCCACGAGTGAAGATTTTAAAGGCAGTCCTCACGCTTTTTTGGGTGCAATTTAAGGTGTTTCTCGGCAAACAACGCCAAACAACCCCCAAAACCTTAAAAACCACATTTTGGCTTTTTTTGAAAACCGGTTTGCGCAATTTTGCTTGTTAACTCCTTGATTAGAGCTGTACGGTATGACCAGTTTTGAAACCAGCTAGTTACTTCACAGTATGTAGGCAGTGTATTTTGTGTTGGTGGAACTGGTGTTACTTCAGTAATATAAAAATACCTACCACGGAACACGGTCAGAGTCGAAGTGAACGGAAAAAACTCGTTACCAATCATTATCATCTTACAAACGGACAGATAAAGATTGCCAGACACATCATGTCAAACCGGACCTGTCGCCTAATTTATTTGTCCTCATGAGCCCGCCCCCATGACTACCTGTCATTCATAATCAGCGTTTGGGCGGACCATCATCCGCTCGTTGCTCTTGGCTCTCAGTCCCACATTATCAAATGTCAACTAAACCGCAGCTGTTTCTTATATCCAACAAGAGTTGATTTGATTTAGAACGAAGGCAAGGGTTTTGAAAAAGGGCCATATTACTAGGTGCTTGAATGTTTGGTACTACCCAAAATTGTTATCGATACCTACGACTGCACACTTGCAAAAGTAGTCAAGATGTGAACATTAAAGATGTCGGGATCGGTGGTGTGAAACTAGGAGCATCGCAGTTATCTTCTGTGGGACTAACTATAGCTACCAGCTACTGTTTTATAGAAAGGCAGCCTGTCGTAAGTACTTATTAAAGTATTCTTCAACGATGAACCAATCAGAGAAACACAAATACCTAGCGGTTTCCCCATTCTCCCGTCTCAGTGCCACGTGATTCAATCACCTTTCATCGATTTGATTGCAGTTTTTAACGAATATCAAGCGTCCAATTATTGTTTATTGACCGAACAATAATTTACAACTCCGTCATCAGCTATCGAATCAAATTAAATACCGCTGGGATGATGGATGATGATGGGGCCCCATTAACGACCCTTCGACGTTGAGGTTCTGCCAGTCTCTCGATTAGTCTGCAGGTTTTAATCAATATTTTTGAATTGCATTTATATTTATTGCTCGCCGCTTCGTTTCCCGCAAGATTCCATTAAACATTTCACAACTTCTCCACTCGGTTTCCCAGTGGTTCCTGTTGGCGAAAGGAACTTGTACATACAATACTGCATTATGTAATTCAAGGTGGGGATTAGGTACCAATTTTAAATATTCATTTATTTCATCAAACAGGATGAATTCCAGTTAAATGCTAACAAACATAATATACAAAACTTTTGTCCTAGGTACTGAACAATAAGTAAAAATGAAAATAAATTTACATTAGCAGGAAAATTATCGTCTAATTTGTACGCAATTCATGTGGGACCATCCTGGGCCCAGTTCGCATCACTCTCAAGTTGACAGACACGGAACTAAATTGGTTCAGATGGGTCTAAAAAGCAGAATATTTTTCTTCCTACCGGAAGTGATCACAGGGCTTCCGGGTAGAGTCGAATCCTCGATTAAGATGTATCTCACCAAACCATCTCTGAAAGCTTGATGAGGCTGAACTCGCCATACGCCTAAATAAAAACTTTGAAGTTTGCTTTCTAGTCTTAACTGTAGGAGCTCGGGGGGATCATGATTATTATTGTACTAGCAAAGTCCACTTGCTTCTCTCATGTATATGCAGCAGCTAGTCTTGTTGTTCTCTCCATGACTCGTAGGTCGTCGTCTTGCCGTCCGCAGGTGCAGATCGTTCTGTAATGAACAGATAATTTAACCCAGTTCTATAGTGTACTTTGTCGTGAATTTTGTCTTGTGTACTCGATTCGGACTCGTCTGTCGATCTGTCGATCATTCATTTGTAAGTACACCGGAGTAGTACCTAATTTGCTGATTTGAAGTTGATTGTTTTCCAGCCCAATTCGGACTGGTGTGTGCCCGTGGCCTCGTATTAGATAATAGTGGGGATCGCCGGCGCACTCGGCTCGTTGTGCCCTCTCTACCTCGATCTGCGCATCCTTCTGACCCCCGGTCTTCCGGCGTTCTTGTTATCGTTAGTTGATACAGACCAGATCTGCCGCCCGTCATTACTTGTCAACGATGGGTTGTAGGAGATGCGAGGTCGAACTGATAATCGAGGACGCTATAAAATGCTCGGTTTGTTCATCATATTTTCATTTTGGCTGTGCTCTTATGAGCGAGACCAATTTTAGAAAACTGAGCAAGCAAACAAAACTTGCTTGGAAGTGTCAAGATTGTAAAGTCAGGCCCGCAGCTGCTGATGATATGTCAAACCCACCCGGGATAAAGAGAACCCACCTTCAACCATTAGATCTTATGACGTCACAAGGGAATACTTCGAATCCCGATGTTAATGGCGACATTAAAGTCTTCCTCCAATCATTCAAAAAAGAAATGTCTCTAGATATTAAGAATACCATCTCTGCTGAAATGGAAAAGGTTTCTTCATCCCAAACCGAACTTAAATCCATGATTGGGAATATCGAATTGAAGATTGATGACTGTCTAACTAAATATGCTGATTTATCGTCTAAAATCGATCACTTACAGTCTGAATTCAATGTTATAAAGCAGGACGATTTGGCCAACCGAATTAAAGCTCTCGAGGATTCCCGCTCCTTCGCCGATTTCGAGTCGGGAGCAGTTACTGCCTGCCATCTGATCGAGGCTTCGGCAGCGGAACTGGAGGATAGACGTAAAAGGGCTTCCAATATAATAGTCTATGATATCCCTGAGTCGGTACCCGATGGTCAGTTGAATGTTATCGAGCAGGATATGTTGAAAATTAAAACTATGCTGAATCAACTGGCACCTGATTTCGGTGACCTCATTAAACGTCTCAGCCGGTTGGGCACAACTGTCATTGCGGGGAAGCCCCGTCCTCTCAGAATTGTACTGGATAACGCTGATTCGGCCTCCAAGATTTTACAAAAGAATAGATCGGTTTTTCCTTATATCATGTCCATGTCCTCCGATAAGACACCTACGCAGCGAGCTTATCTCAACAATCTGCGAGGAAGGCTGAAGGAGCGTGAGGAGAATGGGGAAACGGATTTGACAATCAGATATGTCAACGGTGTGCCATCAATTGTCAAATCAAACAAGCGGAATTCAAAAAACTAACTAGCAAGCCCAATTCATTCACTTTTTTCTATCAGAACGTTCGTGGCATAAATACGAAACTCTCTATGATTCATTATCAAGCTCCTCTAATATCATATGATGTATTAATCCTAACAGAAACGTGGCTATCACCGAATGTCGAAACCTCCGAGCTCAGACTTCTAAATTATCAGGTGTATCGAACCGATCGCTCTCAATCTAATAATGCTTACAAGAGGACTGGTGGGGGTGTGCTGATAGCGGTTTCCAGCAGAATCCGGTCTTTCAGGTGGAAATCGTCTGATGTCGTCGAACAGGTCTTTGTTGTGTTGCCTGACATCTGCTTGATTGTGGGTTCGGTGTACTTGCCGGATTATATGCCCATTTCTCAATACGAACGTCACTTTGTGGAACTAGAAGCGATTTCCACGGCATTTCCCAAATTTAAAATTGTGTTGGTCGGCGACTATAACTTGCCTAACACTGAATGGACTTTTTGGAATCAGGAATCAGTTCCACCTATCAATAACCCAAAAGTCTCGACGGTCTTCAGCTCTATCCAGTTATTCAATGTTAAACAACACAACCACCTTCGAAATGCCTATGGAAATGTCATAGACCTCCTTTTTGCCGATTTCGACGAGGTGAGAGTTAGACCTGCCGATGCACTGGTGGACGCTGATCGAGCGCACCCTCCATTTCGGTTTGAGATCCGTCTTCATAACTCCAGCTCCGAACCAGTGCATGCTCCCAAACGTTTTGTTCATAACTTTAAGCGTGGAAACTATGAACACATGAACCGGTTTCTGCTTTTTTATGATTGGAAGGATTTACTTTCCCTCCCCTTGGATGTGGCGGTTTGCAAATTTTATGAGGTGCTCCGGGAGGCCATCGAGTTGTACATTCCTAAGACGGTCTCGGTTGATTATGGTTACCCAAAATGGTTTTCGAAGGAACTTATATCGCTGGAGCGCCAAAAAAACCACGCCCACTCTCGTTACAAACACACCGGGCTTGAGAACGACTATGTCAGATTTTCTGAACTAAGAGCTCGTTGCAAAGCATTATCAGGACCTTTATATGCAGTCTACCTCAACTCAGTACAGGACTCTCTTCATCAGAATGTTAAAATCTTCTGGAATTATATCAATTACCGGGACGGGACTAATAGTCTGCCTCAATCAATGCATCTGCGTGATGTAACTGTTGACGATCCTCAAGCAATGGCTG
This sequence comes from Leptopterna dolabrata, assembly GCA_954871275.1. Classification (NCBI taxonomy): domain Eukaryota; kingdom Metazoa; phylum Arthropoda; class Insecta; order Hemiptera; family Miridae; genus Leptopterna; species Leptopterna dolabrata. Next base: position 15,474,439 of record OX940984.1, on the reverse strand, counting down.
ACTTGTTTGCAGCTCACTTCGCCTCGGTTTTTGAGCCTAAAGCCCCCAGCACTGTCCCATTACCTTTGGATGCAGTGTCCTTGGGTCAGTTGAGTGTTGCTGAAGGATCAGTTCTTAGTGCCCTCTCAGGCCTGGATATTTCCAAGGGGATGGGGCCAGATGGCATTCCACCGGTCATGTTGAGGTCCTGTTCATCTGCCCTGGCTGCTCCTCTTACCTCACTTTTTAATCGGTCGCTTTCACTGGGGAGCTTTCCCTCCCAATGGAAGCATTCCTTCATTACACCAATTCACAAAGGTGGAGATAAAACTGATATTGCACAATATCGTCCAGTGTGCTCCATATCGACCATACCCAAGATTTTGGAGAGGCTGGTTGTTGAGCAGATTCGGCCGGTTTTCTCGTCATGGATCATTCCTGAGCAGCATGGATTCGTGAGTGGGAGGTCTACTGTCTCTAACCTGATGGAGTTTCAGGAGTATACACTTCAGGCATTTGACAGGGGCCTTCAAGTCGATCTTATTTCCACCGATTTTTCAAAAGCATTCGATAAACTCTCACACCAGCTCATAGTATCCGTCCTTGATTCGCTTGGAGTTTTTGGGCGCTTCTTGTCCTGGATAGCGAGCTATTTGGATGGTCGAACGATGGCTGTGCGATTGAAGGATGTAGTGTCGGTGTCATTTCCCGCCAGTTCGGGTGTACCGCAGGGATCCCATGTGGGTCCATTGCTGTTCTTACTGGTCATCAACAATGTGAGCACTGTACTGGGAGGAGTACGTTTCCTTCTTTTTGCGGATGATTTAAAGATATACCGCGCAGTTGAATCGCCATCTGACTGTTGGGTCCTGCAGGATGGATTGGATGCGATCCTCAATTGGTGTTCTTCAAGCGGACTGGCTTTGAATCCTGAGAAGTGTTCAGTTATGACATTCAATCGGTCCCTGCAGCCTCTTCATCATGGTTATAATATTGGCACTTTTCCACTAAGACGAGTGACTTCAGTTCGGGATCTGGGTGTGCTTCTCGATGGCCAGCTCACCTTTACTAGCCACATTTCGGGTGTGTCGTGCCGTGCAATGCGGGTTTTGGGCTTCATCAGGCGGAACACCAGAGAATTCGACCATATTCCTGCAATAGTCACGCTTTATAAATCCCTCATCTTACCTATTCTGGAGTATGCTTCGGTTGTATGGAACCCGTTCTACCAGTGCCACATAAGAGAGCTCGAGAGAGTGCACCATGTTTTCCTGCGTTACATAGCGTTTAAACTCCGCATCCCGCCTGATGGGGTCAGCTATGCGACTTTGGGCCGGAGGTTTGGCTTGCTTAGGCTCCAGGATCGGAGATATATATCTGATCTTTTGTTCTTCCAGAAGATCTTGATGGGTCATGTTGACTCGCCGTCACTTCTGGCCCGGATCAATCTTCTGGTTCCTCGCCCACATTCTCGCTGTCGTAACTCATTCTGGGTCCCATTCTCGCCTACAAATTACATGTATAACCGCCCCCTGGCTAGACTACCAAGAGAGGCCAACTGGATTTTGAACGGATGCCACGAGTTGGACTTCTTCTCACAATCCTCTGCAACACTACGTCGCCACATTTCCTCCATATTACTAAGTAACCATAATTAACTAAATCTGAGTTGTATTATTCAAGTGTATTTTTCTGAGCGTCTCTATCTGGGCGCGGATATTCCAGTTCATTTTATTTCGTTTCATTTTATTTTTTTATTTCTTTCTATTGTATTTTTCTTCCTATTGTGTTGTATTGGGCATGCCCGTATCAAATAAATAAATAAAAAATAAATAAATAAATAAAAAAATGACTGATGCCGCTTGTCCTTGATGGAACCTCGATATTTTATAGATTTGGCAGATTAAAGAGTATGCAAGAGGATTAGACATTCTAATATCCCGAGTTTGAATCCAGAACGAATTTGACGGTCCAGCAGCCGTTCGGCTGTGAACTGATGTCTGTGGATTAGGGAACAGTAGACACGTATCTGTGCAGTAACCACGATTTTCTGACGTAAAGAGGACCACTGAAATTGTGTTCATCGGAACCTTAGAAATGTGTACCCACCTAGGTTTAGGTTGATATCATTTTGTGAATTAGGTGTCACGAAAGGTTCCCGTCGAAGGCAGGTAGGTAATGAACAACTTTACGGAGTTACGTATTTGCTTGAACTTCCCTTTGACTATCTACATAAACTAAAAATCGATCGAATCATTTTTGGCCATTCTAAACTAAAAATTTTAAACTGGAGTAGCCATTTCATTCAAAAAGTGATCCGCAAAAATGTCCCATCAGTATGGGTTAGTTAAATTTATTTAAACATGAAGCTCTCTGTCATCTGTCAAATGCCCTGTGTAAGTACAAGAATTCACCTGCCACAAAACACATCACTAAGCAAAGAAACGCTGGTTTTAATAATCGTAATTGTATTTCTAAAACAATAATGTATGGGTAGACAAAACAATGAATTCGATCAAAATCCACCACGTAGAAGGGATACGCTTAGCTTTCGACGATCATATCTGAGTATCTCTTATTTATGTGTTGGTTTTAGGCGGGCGCGCCCGTGGGCAGGTACCTTCATTAGCTTTATCTGATCCCGGAATATTAATGCCCCGCTCGCCTTGTGAGGTTTATTGAAATCTTTCAAGAAATCCTCGAAGGTTGATTCGATTACCTCTACAACACGGACCAGATCATCAATTATAATTTTGATTGGGATTCTCTCGTTGTTTCTTCAACATGGAAATCCCCCTTCAACTTCAAATTGGATAAGTTATGGGTTTTATAATTGCCCCGTTGTTCCGATGTTCGATTCCCCCTCCCCTCCCCCCCCCCCCCCACAATAAAACCCTTCCTCATGCGACTTGTCCTCTTCTCTATCATTGTTATTCCATCTCTTGTGTCAGCTAAATGGCTTCCTTTTGACTACACTTGTAATTGTTTTCTTTTTTCTTTTAATAGTTATGGCCCTAACGATGTATTTTTAATGGCAGATCCAGTGAAAATAGTTAGTAAAACAGCAGTAATTGTCAAATCAGTCATCAGAAAAGTGTTCAGTTTTTTATAGCATTTCGATGCTTTGTCAATGGAATATGAGTGTGTTTTAGGAGTCGTTATTTCTGCTGGATGAAAATAAAAAACTATCGATTTCAATTACTCATCCCCACAAGAAATAATCACAGCTCGTAAGATTGGGCGAGGTATTCCGTGGTTGGGGGGGGGGGGGGGGGGGTTGCATGAAAATACAATCGGGATCACTTACTGAACCAAATGTACCAACAGGAGACAATATCACTAACATCGTAGAGAAATGACGTGTTTTGTGTGGGAGTATAGTGCAAGGGGTACTCCCCCTGTATTTATTTATGTAATTATAATGTTTATGTTTATAAGTGCAAATACTTATATGTAGTACTTCCCAGTTTGAAAACATAATCATGTTGAACCTCCTTTTGGAACCAGTTTGCGTCTGTCAGGTCGCCATAATTAGTGAGGTTGTCAACATTTTCACCGTGTACACAACATAATGATCGTTCCGCCTCCTAATAAGTGGACCACTTCTGTAGGAAGAACGTTCTTCGCATCGCGCTGTACCTCCTGATGGGATCAGGAGTGGCAGGAACGGGCTGTGTGAAGTGGCGAGAGAAGCGACTATGGAACCGCGGGTTAAACCTGCGGGTGACATCCGTCATATTTGGGTTGAGGGGACTTAAAACCGTCGCTAAACCGGATCTGCGTATTGTGGGTGAGGGCTTGTCCTGGAGAGGGTTGGCAACGGCAACTCGGATGCTTTGTGTGGCAACAGAGCTACGAATATAATCATAAGCCGAGTGACTCCCTCTCGAGCTGCGTGGAAATCGTTTCACGGTTAGCTGTCTGTTGGTTGCCAAGACACTCTTCGTGCGATTGTTGAAAATAATACAAATGAATCGCCAGCGAGGGTGAATCGCAAGGGGCGTTCGTCTCCCTCATAGATCTGCTTGATTACAACCTAAGGGCTTAAAGCAAGGCATTCAGATGGAAGTGCAGACCGTGAAACCATTCCAGTGGGAGGGAAACGTCCAAAAACAATCAGCCACTTTCGTCAGCGAATTTTCGAAGGAAGGGGATGTTGCGATTAGCTCAAATTTTGCACTATAATAGCTATATCTAACGAAGCAAAATGAAACTTTTACAAATGTTTTTGATGGCAAACGAAAGGATGACTTCGAAGACGAGCAATTTTCAATAGTAAGAAGTCAAATTTGAGTTTTTGACTGTTAGAATTACTTAAAATTTATATGAAACCTCCAAAAGTCGCTTTGGATCGTAACACGTTACAAGAAAGGGGGTACTTCTATTCATGACATTGTAGCTTTTGGTGGTTAGAAACTGTGAAAAATCGTCTGAAATCGTCGAGTGTCACCAGCAGTGTTACAATTTCATCATAACTGTCGTAGGATGCTAGCTCGAGACAGAAACAACTATTTTAACGTTCTAAGAGGTTTTTGTTCTAAAGAGAATTTTAGTATTGTTGGTAAAGAACCGTTAAAACACGCCAAAAAGTGAACTCAGTACCTAGCCCCGTAGGCGCTGTCACGAGTATGTAAAGTAGACTAGGTACTGGTTTTCCAGCCCCAAGGTTGACAGTCGTGATCCAATGCCCACCCATTTAGTTGTTGTGTTTAGTTGTTTTCCATGCGTTTCCTAGTACGTACCATCCATTGCGTGTTCTCGTACACAGGTTGGATATTTTAACTGAATAAAAATAATGAATAACACATTTCAGGGGGAATGGCCGGTGGGAAGACCCGCATTTCCCGTGAGCATGAGATTGGTTGGTTACTATAAATATGAGACTCCCTCCAGGCTTCTCTGACCATCGCGGTTCGTTAGCTTTGGTCGATCCCTCCAATTTCGCATTTAATTCTAACGCAAACGTATTTATTTACATATCCTTCCGCCCAGGGGGTAGCGCTGCCTGGCAGTTTACGATGATTTACCTTATCGCATCATATCATCGCTTCAGGCTTGTTTTCCCCTTGGGATTGATGATAGGTTGTATCGGAAATGATTTCACAGGGTAAGTAACTAAAAACGTGTGAAAATATTTTTCATAGACATCTCTAAAAACGTCTGCCTTTTCGAGTAGGTAGTATAGCTTCCTCACTTGAATTGCATGAACGTATAGAATAGTTGGGTAGGTTCATTCAGTGGACAGGTGGATTATCCATCGATCGGTTAGTGACTAATCGACTCAGGTCACATGGACTAACAGAACTAGTTAGTCCAACACCTCACCTCCATCCATCTTCCAGATTTCACCGCTTTACGATTTGCAGGGTAGTTATGGGCGCTGCGAGGATCAGACGCTTGCGCATGCGCAGACGGTACGATGATTTTGATGCGAGACCATCTGCGATCCAGCCCGCGTATACCCTCAAAATTGCAGCTCTCTACGACTATTTTTCGCGTAGTTAGAAGCGTTTCAAGGAAATGGTCAACATTTCATGTTCGCGCATGCGCAGACGAAATTTACAGTACGATTCCAATGAAATTCATACGGAACTATCATAGATTATTCCTGATCAACCCTCCCAAGTTTGAACTCACTTTAACGATATTTAAATTTCACGTTTGCGCATGCGCAGACGAATGTTGAAGTTACGGTACATGCGATTTCTGTGATTTTGATACGGCACCATGTGCCATCCAACTCGCGTGTAAACTTGTGAAAATCCTTTTCATAGACTTATCTCTGAAAAAATATAGATAAGAATTTGGATACCATAGCTAATACTGTAGAGCATTTAGAACAATTAAATCATAATTTCAGCGGGTGGCTTAGGTGGGTGCATCTATGGCTTAACATGAAGTAGGTAATTACCTAAAAAAAAGCTGCTAAAAATCGCACTTTGTGTCACTAAAAACCTTCAAGTCACAAAAAATACAACAAATTTATCAAAACATTGAAAAAACACAATAATTGAAACCTATTTTATCTAATCTGAAAAGCAAGTAAAACTTGAATTTTGTGGGCCAAAATTAAATAGCCGAAAATCACCTAAAACTACTTCAAATTCGCCAAAAATGGCATATAACTTCAATAAAAATGGGGAATATAAAAAATTCATTCGCACATGTTCGGGGGAAAAGCGTTGAAATTTGTGGGTAAAACTATGGAAAATGATCGGTTGTTTACGTAGGTTAATTTTGATTTGCATTTGTGAATGTACTCTTCAGTGCGAAATTTCAACATTATCAACATTACTCTTGGATAAATGAATATAGTCGCAACTCGATATCCCGAACTGCTTTTCAGGTCGTGAGTCCCGCCCATAAGCTCAACGCCTCTATAACTCGAAAACTTAACTATGTTGAACTAATGAAAGGCCCACCAGCGGTGGAGCGGATGGAGACTATATTTCGAACAAATGCCCCCATTTCTCGATAACTCAACTCGATATGTCGAAGCTGGTCTGATGTTTACGTTAAATTTCTCAGAAGAGGACTTAGTTCGGTGTTTTTATGGACTTTGTAGAGTGAAGGACACAGTTGGTTGAAGGTGAATTTGTGAATAGAGTTTTCAATTTATTATCGTACACCCAACCGTGCAATGGCTCCGCGTGTCTCAAAAGAATAGACGTTCCTTATTTTGATTTGTATTCGGTTTACGTACATCTCATGTATTTTCCTGTTTCTAGCACAACCGATAATGTCGAACTTCCAGTTCGATGACTCGAACTTACGATACCTCGAATTAACGATAACTCGAACAGTTTTGTCCAGAGATGTTCGACTTATCGAGTTGCGGCTGTCCTACATATTTCTGGTCAAAAACTAGTGTTGGATTCAGATTGGCTTGAAATGGATTTGCATTCAAAATTTGTTTGTCTAATATTGAGTATCCCGTTATTCGTGTCTACCCACGACACCGTTGAAGATCGTTGAGCTGTTTCCATCCGGCCAACGATGGCAGTTTATATAAATTCCTCCAAAGGCTGTAATCAAGTCCCCTCTCACCACAGGTCTTTCACGAGGGATGAAGGGGAACCCAAAAACAAACAAAGTCCTGGACGTCGACGAGAATCCTATCAAGGAGGACTTGATCTCTCAACAGCAATTAGACGAGCTTTGGATGGGAGGTCGCATAGTTAAGGAGGAACGGACCCGTTTGAAAGATGTTTGCTTAGTCAAATGGGCAGGTTTGTATGAGATGATTACAGGGTTGAGGTCTTACGTCTTCCCACCAGGCTCCACGACCTGAGGGTTCAAGTCTCCGAGCCCTGAGCCCGCAACATCAATCCTCGGACGCGGACTTGCCTACCAAATTAACCGATGATTAAGTTGGCAAAGGGAGAACTAGCTGGGACGTTGGTCGATTGAAATGCAGATGGTGGGTGGGTTTAGGTTGAGGAGATGAGGGTTTCCGAGCTTCAGAGGGATATGCTTGCATTGATTGCCGATTATTGGACCGGGGCTTGTGGTTCATTACAATGTTTGGAAGTTCTCCTGTAGCCCCGCCACCCACCTCATCATATTTGAGTACATACCTAATGATTGAGTCATTATCTCAGAAACTCAAGTAATAGCATCGTTATGACTGATGGCTTCAAGCAGTACACGTGGTGGCCAAGATTAACCTCTTGGGACCCCGAACTCCAATAATGAAGAACCTGTTGGTAACATCAAATATGGAAACAATACGATTTTCGTTATGGCATCCTATGTCATGATTCAATATTTCATTTGTTGAGACTTCAGGTTAACAGCCCCCCCCCCCCCCCCCTCACCCTATCATCAGGCTGTAAGGTCCATCAAAAATAGAAAAGGTTAAAAATTCAGAATAAAACTGAATGAATCGAGGTTTGTGTATAGGACCTCCCCTACAATAAATGGAAGAGGGGAAATATGGGGGAGTTATAAAACAAGGTTTTCTCTTGGAGAGTGCTGCTTAGGTAACGATCTTCTTTGAGGCCAGCTCATTGTGCGCCACCTTTTCCTACTTAAACTATCGAGTGCTGCAGTTTTCACCCTCAAATTTAATCTTCTTCTTAAGAAATAGGATCATTTGGATATAGAAATAGAATTTTGGGTATATCTTCGAACTACTGTAAAATGGGAAAGAATCAACGTTTTTCAAAAATTCATGGATGTACCTGCTGCAAGGTGTTGACCCATTGAAATTGCTTCGAAAATTTGCTAAAATTTGAAAACAACTGGTTGTCCTATGGATCTGCAATGACGCCACTGTGTATGTTCGATAAGGAATAAATTAGGCCACTGTGAAATGTACAGTCGTATTGCGAATTTTCCGACTCTCAATGGCTCTCCATCCACCACTCATTCACTTGGCATTCCGACTACACACTCTTCACGCCAACAACGCAACGCCTCCTCCATATTTCAGCGCTTAAGCCTATAGAGCTGAGGAAAGCCCGAGAAAACAACGTGAAGATCGTAATTTAGGACTGACTAAATGCTTTGCATGCAAATGTAATTATTTGCATAACACTCGCAAAAAGGTGAGGGACCGAGGAGTGCGGGTGGCGGCCGTAAAGGTAGCATTAGGCGAATCGTTAAAGATCGCTTAGAAAATGCCGGCTTGAATTTTAATAACGAAACCTCTTCCTATGGAAAAAGGAATTTCCCTTGCCCCAACTCAGAAGCCCTCAACTCCGGAGAAAACGAATTATTCAGGTGGACCAACTTTTTATCCCAACATATTTCATCCCTCATAATACTTATGGCGAAGGAAATTACTTTTAAGGTCGCATAAGCCTTATATAATTATCTATGTATCATGCTCAATGTGCCCGTGTGTGCATGGGCTTGGACAATCTCATGCAAACGGCTGAACCTAATCCGATGTGATTTTCTCTCTGAATCTACGAACAGTGTGTCTCAGCTAATGATCTCTTCCCTTATATTAGAGCCGTTTAGTACCTATAAATTTTCTTTGGACTTGGGGGGGGGGGGGAGATTTGCATTAAGAATCGAAATTGGGCCAACATTGTTTTTTCAAACGATTACCCCCTTCCCCTTCCACCATGTGATTTCGTTGTTTGAAATGTTGAAGACCGAGTCAATAGCAAAGTGCCAAATCTTTGGAAAACGTAGGTGCAATGTGAACGAAAAACGCACCGATTTGGCAGTTTGCATTGTATCGTTATGAAAAACACACCTCCAAGGTACCCTCTGACGAAAGAAAATCTGTGGAATAGCCAAATTTTGAGGTAGCATAAATTGATCTACCATGACAGTTGTTTTGCCTCAATAATTTGGTCTGTCAATGATAGCTTTTGTATAATTTGAAGGGTTTGTTGCAAAATTAAAGTTACTGTTGCAAAGTTATAGCTGTATGGTTGTTCTTCAAGTTCCAAAAAAGATTTTTAGAAAAATTGGTGTTCTCAATTGGAGAAACGAAGTTGCAGCCAAATATATCACGTTTTTCTAGATTTTCATCTAATACTGACTTAGATAATGCTTAGTTAATTCTACTTATACAAACCCATAAAATAAGAATTGAGTGGAAAATGAAAATGAAACTGACAACTCCTCGATTCTGGAACTGCTCGTTGTCTTCTAAACCAGCTGATATTCGGATAGCTGTGTATGAGTGTCCACATAGCCCCCTCACGAATTTCATTGAACTGTCTGGGTGAGGTTCAGGGTTGCAGAATTCCCCAAAATCAGGACTGTCTGGTCGAACCAGGACGTTTGGCCGCCGTGGTGAGAACGAATTACGGGACTGGCTGCTCGTAGGCTGCCAACAATACCCCCCTGGTTACTTAGTTAAACATGGAGGATGCCCCTGTAGAGTGTCATAGATGGTAACATTTCCAAACGACGTTGACACAGCATCGACCTCGCACCTCTGGCAATGACATAGTGCGGCTCCTGTGGGAAAAGGTCCGAGAGGAGAAAAAAAGGATCTAATCGAAGATCCTATCAGCCCACCGACACGACCGTCCAGTTACTTTATTCTCGTTGTGGAGTTCATCTTACAGGTACCTACGTACCTTCCCTGAGATTTAACGAATAGAAGTGTTTCAACTTGATGTCAGTTTTGAGAAACTTTCCAATTTACATTCGTGGGCCAGAACTGTGGCATCCGATGTTTGTAAGCGATAAAAGTGTGTGTTCGGAACTACACTGAATTTGACTTATTTCATGGAAAGGGTGTTTTTGAAAAATAGGGAGGGAAAGGTACTCCCTTTCCCTCCTTCCACCACACACACACATTTACTGCGTAATTATGTAATGTGTTCAGACGCCCGTTGTTACCTCCTGTGGATGGATGGCGAGTAACTAGAGGTGACCAAAATGGGAGTCGGAACGTATTACCTGAGAATTTTGTAGGTGAGCAGTTGGCCCCGCAGCGAGTTTGCACAGTGTCGCTACAGGTTTGGACGTCTCCAAGGCAAAGTTCTCCAGCTGAAAGACTAGTGAAATTGTGACTCTACGGTGTTCGGATAATAATCAAACAAGAGGAAGTTAACGAAAGGAACGAATTTATTGTAGAAAGAGCTAGCACAATTTGGGGTCGCGAAGGCGGATGACTCGATACAAGAACAAGAATTTACTTTAAGTGCGCGAATAAACGGGATTCTAATTACATACCAAAGGGGCAAAACTAATAGATTTAGAGATTTTACAAGTGGTGTAGAAATGTGTAATGATGTAATGGCAACAGAGTCGGAGTCTTGGATGGGTTCTGATGGGGTCTGATAACTGGGTTCGTTGGGTGAACTGGTGAAGACTTTGGGGATGAAATCAGGGCTCAATTTGAGAGAAGTCTGTAGAGGTACTGAAACAAAACGGGAGCGTTCTGAATTACCTCTGTAAGGATTTGTGCGATTGCAGAAGGCCTGAGGGGTGCTGTTACGCGACAGTGTCGCTTAAGTTTCTGACTAGGAAATAAAGGGGCCTTAGGCCTTACCTCCGGTAATTCTCCTGGTTCGTCTCGGGAAGTCCGTCTCCGGGCTCGTCCTGGCGCCTCCAGTTGGATCTGCCTGCAACAGGTGGGTGATTACGGCAGTACCTTGTGGGTTCAAGGCAGGGGCTCGCCGGGTGCTGGCTGTGGCTGGTGGTAATACGGAAACCTCCCGTCCTCTCTCTCTTGGCGTCAAATTTAAAAGGAATAATCAAAGGGGTAAGCAATTTCAAGTTCCAAGTCACACTAAACGAATCTACTACTGGGGTCAACAAAATGGCTATCACTCTCTCAACTCAACTCAATCAAACTGTCGCAGGTCTGGTCGCAGGTCAGGTCTCAGGTAAGGTCTCTGGGGTTGTGTTCTGGCGGTCGGGAGCGGGGGTATTTATATCCGCCCCTCCTCCAGTTGCGCCGGAAAGAGGCGCAGAAGGCCTCCTCCCTCCGAGTCCTATCGCCCGAGTCAAATTCGGAGGTACCGCCCGAGTCAGTGGCGGCCTCCCGACTGAGGTTTGAATTTGACTACACCATCCCCCTCTTGAAGAAGCCGTTGTCCTCAACGGCATGCGACGCCTTTCTCGGGGTTGCTGCTGAGTGGTCTCTTCGTCAGTCGTGAAGCGACTGTGACCCGGTTGACTTGTAGGGGGCGACGCACACCTTCGCTCCTTGGCCCCCTTTTTCCAACAACAGTTACGCCATCCGGCTTACTAAATGATTTGACAGACTACTAAATATTAATTACAACGGACTAGCAACTTTTCTCTTTCTTTTTCCAGAATTTACAGAAAGGACATGACAACTAACTGAAATTAACGTAATTAAATGGAACAGACAACTGAATCTACAATGAAATGGACAACTTCCACCAAAAATGAAACAAATTACTAACTCATGAACTGACGGGATAACTTCCACTGTTTTACATAAACTTAATAACAATAATAAGAACGAACGTAATAAAGCGTATAAGGCAACGACTTAACGACTAACTGGACCGCTTTTGCCCAAAAATAAGGAAACATAAATTGACTGGCAATGGTCAACAGAGGATTATGACTCGAAATGAACTAACTAACTAACTAACATGACAACTATAGGACGGACTACGCCGACGGTAAATGAATACAACTCGACTATATTGACAAAATAAAACTACATTTAACGAACAAGATACACGAACGGACTACACAATTTATACATATATATATATATATATATATATATATTTTTTTTTTTTTTTTCTTCTAAAGAGAACAAAGGGAGTCGATCGTGGGTCAGCCGTTACTCCGGGGCCGGTGTCTCTGGGTGGTCCAGCGGGGGAGTACACAGGTGGACTCGATGCCCATGTCTGGGTGGGGTATCTCCAGTGTCCGAAACGGCTGCCTCGGCCCAGGCACGGATCTCTCGATCGGCCCTGCACGCGGTTGCCTCTGCTACTAGTCGGGCAACGGTTTCCTCCAGGGTATCGATTCTTTGTTGTAACGCATTGTACTGCGCTAGCGTTACCGTGGGTTGGTCAGGGCCTGGTGATGGCAGGCCCTCCGGGTCTTGGTCAGCGTGGGGTGAGTGGGTCTCCTCTTCTCTCGGGGTATTCCCTGGGGCACGGGATGCTGCGTCATTCGCTGGTTCGTCGCCACCATCGGTGGGATGCCCGTTCGCAGTGGTTATCGAGGGCCCAGCGGATGGGGACTCGGTCTGGGGAACGGAGCTCCTTTCCCGGCAACCGGTAGTCGGAGTAGTCACACCAGGCAAAATCCCGAATGTCCCAGTAGTCAGATCCAAGTATCGCCGGTTGTGGGAGATCAGGGACGACGACTCCAGTGTATCAAGAGCGGGGGTGCGCGGATCCATCGTTAAGGTCCTGCGGGTCGCGTTACCTAGGGAGAAAAGACCGTCAGGACCCCATCTCTCAAACTCACCGCTCAAACAACACCTATCTCCCTCAACCCTTTCACAATCACACCACCAGCCAGAGAGCACTCCAGACGCCTCCCATTTTTGGATCAAAGATCCCAGTTTCATTGTACCTGAAATGGTTACTCCTAACCTAACTCGTGTCTCGCTGATAATGGTGCCTACTGGCTGTCCTACCACTGTAGCTATTCTAGGTTGTGTTAGGATTTCCCGGCCTAGTCACAATTTATAACTGACAGATCATCGTGATCGGAGGTTATACGGGGCTCCTAGTGCCTGGCTTACGGGAGGGGGTCCTACGGAGTGGACGTCACTTACCGGGGCGGTTTCCCCTACGCTATCGGGACCTACACCTGGGGGCTCTAGAGCGGGTTCCTCCTTGGGTTCCCTTTCGGGCGTGGGCTCCTCATTGGGGTCTAAGTGGTCCTCGCCGACGTCCATAGCGGAACTCGCGTTCGTGCATTCAGGTGTCTCACTGGGTCCTGTTCCTAGGGTGGTCAGGCGGGGCGGTTCGCATTCATTGGGATCGTCTTGCGGAATCGTGGTCACGGACGACCGTCCATCGGGGATTATTCGGGGCTCCGTGGCCATTTCATCGGCGTCGGGACCGGGTGTGGACTGGGCTCGCGCGGGAATGGCTTTGTACATGCTTGACGTTTCTGCGTCGACATCGTGCGGGTGGGCCATTTTCAGTCGGTTAATGTGGGTGACCACCTCTTTCCCCGCAGGGTCATGGATCGCATAGGTCACCTCCGACAGCTTCTTGGTAACCCGAAGAGGCCCAATCCAGGGGCACCAATATTTTCGAACTACGTTCATCGGGGGTACCATCTGGCGCAAGTACACCGCTTGCCCCACTACGAGGGTTCTGGGAACGCGTCGCTTGTTCGCGATCGCTGTTCGGGTGGCCCAGGCCTTCTGCATGGTGGCGTAAGCGGCTCTCCTGGCTACCTGGAGATTTTTCTCCCACTCTCCGATGCAAGAATGGCGAGGAGGGCTGAGGGCGTCCATCTCCGGAAGGCTGATTTCTCGTCCGTACAACAGTCGGTTCGGGGTGTAGCCAGTACTGCGGTGTGGGATGTTGTGGTAGGCCGCCAGTGCGAGCGGAAGGACATCCTCCCAGTGTCGCTGGGTGGCCTGACAAACTCGCGCAATAATTCCCGTCAGCGTGCGGTGGAAGCGCTCCACGGCGCCGTTCCCTTGGGGGTGGTAGGCGGTGGTGTATACCTTGGCCATTCCCCACCTCTGGCAAAGTTCCCTGGTCAATGCGGAAGTGAAGGCGGTTCCCTTGTCGGAGAGTAGCCGCTCCGGGACTCCGTGCTTGGTGACAAACTTGTACACCAGGGTGTCGGCTGCAGTTTTGGCAGACGTGTCATTGACCACGTAGGCTTCAGCATATTTCGTAAAGTGATCTATGACGGTCAGCAAGTGGACGGGGCCTCGTCTTCCCCTGATGGGTCCCACATGGTCAATTCCCACCATCTCCATGGGTCGGTTCGGGAAATAGGGGCGCTGGACCGGGGCAGCTAGGTTTCTGGGCGTATTGCGCCTCTGACATACTTCGCAACACCGCACGAAGGCTCTCACATCCGCGGTCAATTTAGGCCAAATCCCGTACCGTCGGACCAATTGCTCCGTGGCGGCCTGGCCCGGGTGTCCTGCCCACTGACTCTCGTGGCACGTCTTCAGGATCCACTGTCGTAGGGTGGATGGCACGAACGGGATAGGGCTCCCGTCGGGATTGGTCGTCTGCAGGCAGAGGACTCCGTCTATGTTCTTCGTGGGTGCGACGCCTCGATCGCGCATAGCGCGAACCCAGGGATCCAACTCTTGGGCAGCTCTCAGAAGAGGCCAGTCCAGCCGGACCTCCACAGCGGCAATGGTGGGTCGGCTCAGTCCATCTGCATGCCCCATGGCCTTTCCGTTTCGGTACACCGCTTCAAAATCGTAGGCGGTCAGTCGAAGCACCCATCTTCCAATCCGGGAGGTTGGGTCCCTCAAGCGTAAGGCGGCGGTCAGCGCGGCGTGGTCCGTTTCCAAACGGAAGTGTCTTCCGAGCAGATATCCCTGATAGTGGTTACACCCCCCGGTCGCCGCGAGGAGCTCTCGCTCGGTGGCTGAATAATTTCGTTCGGCTTTATTCAAAGTTCGGCTCGCGTAAGCCACGGGTCGTTCCTGGTTGTTTATGAGCTGTGAAAGGACAGCCCCGAGGGCAGTTCCGGATGCGTCGGTGGCCAAGATAAACGGCTGGTCAAAGTCGGGTAATGCCAGCACGGGAGCCGTGAGGAGGGCGTTCTTCAGTTGCTCGAAGGAGCGCTCTTGACCGGGGCCCCACTCGAACTGGTGTTCCTTCTTGAGGAGTTCATTCAGGGGGCCACTCATTTCGGAGAACCGTTGGATAAAACGGCGATAGTATCCCACCAACCCCAAGAAGGACCGAACGCCCGTGACACTCAAGGGTCGCGGGAAATTACGGACAGCATCTAACTTCTTCGGGTCCGTCTTGACGCCATCCCGGCCCACCAAATGTCCCAGGTATTCCACCTCGGCTTGGGCGAAACTGCACTTCCTCAAGTTCACCTTCAGGTTGACCCCATGCAGGCGGTCTAAAACGTCTCTAAGGTGGCCCAAATGGGAGCGGAAGGTAGGGCTAAAAATTACGATGTCGTCCAGATACACGCAACAAATTTTGTTGATTAATCCCCTGAGCAGATTATTCATGGCCCTCTGAAAGGTGGCAGGCGCATTCCGTAAGCCGAATGGCATTTTTAGGTATTCCCAATGCCCTCCCAGGGTACTGAAGGCCGTCTTTTCTCTGGACTCGTCGCTCATGCGGATCTGATGGTAGCCCGACGTCAAATCCAGGGTGGAAAAATAGGTGCATCCCCCCAAGTAGGACAGCGTTTCCTGTATATTCGGGAGGGGGTACACGTCCGCCTTAGTGACTTTGTTTAGCTCGCGGAAGTCGGTACAAAAGCGGTAGCTCACCACACCGGGGGCGGTTTGCTTTTTCTTGACTAGTACTATCGGCGCTGACCACGGGCTTTCCGAGGGTTGGATCACTCCGGATGTCAGCAAGTCCTCCAACTGCTGCTCCACTATAGGTCGCAGTGCGATGGGCACCAGATACTGGCGTCGGTGGATCGGGGCCTGCGGGCCGGTGTCCAGTCGATGAGTAACGGGGAGGCTACATCCTCCAGCGTCCGGGGGCTCGTACAGCTTATGGTATCCGTCGAGCACGGCCAACAGGGCAGACTGTTCCGTCGTCCTTAAGTGTTGCACCTGTTTCTCGAGTAAGGAGGGTATTTCATCGGCGGGGGTCCAATCTTCTAGAGGTAATTCATCGTCCTCCCGCTGGTGGACACTGCCGATGACCATGATGGTGCGCACTGGTTCCTTTCCATCGGGTGGGGTATTGCACGTGGTGAGATTCATCGGGACCCTGGTGAGCAGATCGAGACCCATGAGATTCAATCCTCGGCTAGTCGTGGGGAGCACGTGGAACTCGTGAGAGAAGTCGTAGTCTCCGACTCGGACCCTCAGGGTCTGTGTCCCTTGGAATGGTATTGGTTCACCGCCGGCACCTCGGGCCTGGATCACCGCCGGTCGGACTATGCTCCCGGGTATGGGTCGATTCAGCAGGGACACCTGCGCTCCTGTGTCCACCACCATTGTGAGCGGAGTCTCGTTGAGCAACACCGGAACAGTAATTGCTGGTCCGTAACTTTCCACCGTGACTGGCGCGATCCACGGGCTTTGAGCCATCCATCGGTGCGACTCATCAAGTCCCGTGGTTGTGGAATAATGACCGGTGGGCTGTTGGCGTGGGGCGTTGGACCCTTCCTCTGGGGCCATTCGTTCTGGGGCCATTCGTTCTGGGGCCATTCGTTCTGGGGTCATTCGTTCTGGGTGCGGTCGGTTTTGGTTCGTTTTGGGGTCAAGACTCCATCTCGAGGTAGGAGTGTTCGTCGCCTCGGTTACACTCTGGACCCGCATGGGTTCCTTCGGAGTCACGCCTGGGCGCATTATTGAGGGCAGATTCGGGGCGCTCTTTCTCCATCCGGACCCAAATGGCTGCCTGAGTACTGGTGTCGGTGGGTTCTCCTTCCCGTGTTCCCGCATAAGGGCGCAGTTACGTTCGGCGTGATCTCTGGCACCACAATAGGTGCAACCCACAAACTTCTTGGCGCCGGGTCTGTCGGGGCAATCTGCGGAAAAATGAGAAAATCCGCCACAGAACCGACATTTCACGGTTACTGGCGAGACGGGACGCGGTAGGTAATCGGGTGGGTATTCGTGAGTTTGAGGCGCATACGCCTGGGTTCTGTCTGCGGGATGGAGGGAGTACGGTGGGTCCACCTCCGCTGGGTTCAATTTGGGCCGATCAGAGCAGTCACGGGCGAAATGACTGACTCGGCCACACTCGTAACAACCGCCGTAGTGTCGGGTACCTCGAGGTGGTCCACGGGTGTACACCGCGCCCACATTCCATGGTTCATCGGGACCGGCCCCAGGCGCCAAGGTCTCGCATAAATCGAGCGTCCTCGTGACCGTGTCGTCGTATGATGTGGGACAATTGCTGGCGATCGCTGTGCGGAGGTGCCCTTCCAGGCCTCGGATAAAAGCGCGTTTCGCCCTTTCTTCGATGGCCGGATGTCTCACGCCCACCTCCCAATCCGGGTATGTGGCTCGGACCAGGCGTCCCGCTAAGCGGCGAACCCGGTCGGCATATTGTACGATAGACTCCGCGTCCTCTTTCCTGCATTCGGCCAATCGTTGTGAGAGGAGTTCGGTGCTTTCTCGGCCGAACCACCGCAACAAGCCCACCTTGGCAACGCTGTACGGGGTCGCGGCTTGTCTCCATTCAGGGTGGCTCACAAGACAATTGAACGCCACTCCCTTGAGTTTCATGCGGAGGAGCCCCGCCCTTTCGACCTCGGACGTATCCGGGGTCGAGTCCTCGAATAACTCGAGATAGTCCGCCAGGGGCAAGGCCTCGGGGTCCGATGGGTCCCAAACCGCTAGTGAGTCAATCAGGGCTCTGGAGAGTCGTTGTGATTGTCGTTCTTGGGTCTTCATTTCTGACAGAATTACTCGGTGGGAATCCACCATAATTTGCCCTAGAGCGGACAACGACCTCCTCGCAGATGTCAAGTCCGGGTCTTCCATCCTCGCGTCGCTGTCTGTTGGGTCGGAGGTAGCCATTGTTACTGGGGTCTAATACGATTTTACCCCCAAAAAGAAAGACGCGAGAGGATATACGAAATTTACGAGATAATAATTAAACTAACGGGCTACACGAAATAGTTGACACAATATGAAAAAGGAGCAGAATAGCCGCGGAATGAATAGTAAAACAGAAACGATAATTAACGACAAATATACACACGAAATGGGTTCAAGGAGAAAATGACAATAATACGCGAAAAACAATGATGCGAAAATACAACGGATTACAAAAATGATCAAATCATATGAAAAAGCAAAGTAGCCGCGAGTTTATAAGTAAATAGACACGAAAATAAACAGCAAGTATATACGCGAAACGGATTTGAAAAATAAAGAAGCTGAGATAATACACGACAATTCTCGAAAAATACGACACGGAAGTAACTATGAAACACGACAAGATAATAAACAGGAAAATAGCAAAAGGGATTTGTAACTCTTAACTACTAAACAAGAAATTCAAATAATAGAATGGGGGTAGTGACGTTGGGGAGGCAGGTAGAGAACCCAAAGTGTGGGGCCAGGCCGTTGGTCCTAACGGTTATCTCCGGCAGTGTTACTACCGAAATAATCCTAAGCTGGGTGCAAAGCCTGGGTACAATGGTGGGTACAGGTATCTCACCGTCGAAGGAACCCTTCACTGAACTAGGTGCAGGATGGTTGTTGTGGGTTCGGTTGAACGTCTTAAGTTCCTTCGATGAAAGGGTGAAACTCCACGACTTTGACCTATGAGGGACCTATTTCATCGGCCTGTCCTAACTGGCACTAGTAACGGCTTTTACCGTGTTGTGGGTACACAAATGGGTCCAAATGGGTACAAGTGGGTCCAACCAGTGGATTCGGATCGCTTTTTACAAAAGGACCACGTTTCGTTGATGGAAAGGTTAAACTCCACGACTTTGACCTATGGGGGACCTGTTTGATCGGCCTGTCCAAACTGGCACTAGTAACGGTTTTTTACCGTGTTGTGGGTGCAAGAATGGGTCCAGATGGGTACAATTGAGTGCAAAATAGGTACAAATGGGTCCAATCAGTGGGTCCAAATCGCCTTTTTCTGGTTTTAGCGCTCGGAAAACCTCCACCAATACCAATTTCACCCAGGAAACCCTGCCACAACGTATTTACCCCTAACTGAATGTTTACGAGACACGTTTTTACACAAAAATATTAGGAAAATCAGAACTAACGAAATGCAACAAGACAAATATACAAGGAAAATATAAAAATCGTAATAAAATATAATAACACAAAATCAATCTTAAGATATATATACAATTAATACTTCTCTGAGCCTGATATGATGATTGACTATTTTGGGGTGCTAGGGGGACTTGGGTCAATTTTAAGGGACTCTGTTTGCCTTTCTATGTCCTAGCCGTGTGCCTACCTACTGGGTTCGGATTTCTGAGAGTGCATGAAATCCCCAGTTCTGACACCAATTTTGTAATGTGTTCAGACGCCCGTTGTTACCTCCTGTGGATGGATGGCGAGTAACTAGAGGTGACCAAAATGGGAGTCGGAACGTATTACCTGAGAATTTTGTAGGTGAGCAGTTGGCCCCGCAGCGAGTTTGCACAGTGTCGCTACAGGTTTGGACGTCTCCAAGGCAAAGTTCTCCAGCTGAAAGACTAGTGAAATTGTGACTCTACGGTGTTCGGATAATAATCAAACAAGAGGAAGTTAACGAAAGGAACGAATTTATTGTAGAAAGAGCTAGCACAATTTGGGGTCGCGAAGGCGGATGACTCGATACAAGAACAAGAATTTACTTTAAGTGCGCGAATAAACGGGATTCTAATTACATACCAAAGGGGCAAAACTAATAGATTTAGAGATTTTACAAGTGGTGTAGAAATGTGTAATGATGTAATGGCAACAGAGTCGGAGTCTTGGATGGGTTCTGATGGGGTCTGATAACTGGGTTCGTTGGGTGAACTGGTGAAGACTTTGGGGATGAAATCAGGGCTCAATTTGAGAGAAGTCTGTAGAGGTACTGAAACAAAACGGGAGCGTTCTGAATTACCTCTGTAAGGATTTGTGCGATTGCAGAAGGCCTGAGGGGCGCTGTTACGCGACAGTATCGCTTAAGTTTCTGACTAGGAAATAAAGGGGCCTTAGGCCTTACCTCCGGTAATTCTCCTGGTTCGTCTCGGGAAGTCCGTCTCCGGGCTCGTCCTGGCGCCTCCAGTTGGATCTGCCTGCAACAGGTGGGTGATTACGGCAGTACCTTGTGGGTTCAAGGCAGGGGCTCGCCGGGTGCTGGCTGTGGCTGGTGGTAATACGGAAACCTCCCGTCCTCTCTCTCTTGGCGTCAAATTTAAAAGGAATAATCAAAGGGGTAAGCAATTTCAAGTTCCAAGTCACACTAAACGAATCTACTACTGGGGTCAACAAAATGGCTATCACTCTCTCAACTCAACTCAATCAAACTGTCGCAGGTCTGGTCGCAGGTCAGGTCTCAGGTAAGGTCTCTGGGGTTGTGTTCTGGCGGTCGGGAGCGGGGGTATTTATATCCGCCCCTCCTCCAGTTGCGCCGGAAAGAGGCGCAGAAGGCCTCCTCCCTCCGAGTCCTACCGCCCGAGTCAAATTCGGAGGTACCGCCCGAGTCAGTGGCGGCCTCCCGACTGAGGTTTGAATTTGACTACAATTAGCTTGAATATAAAGTAACCTCAAGTCAACTAAGTATCTTCCGTAATGCGATTTTACTGTTCTTTTATTCGATAATGTGCTTTTTGCGATTAGTTCAGACAGTCCAAACAATTCACGACGTCTCGGAATTGATCGGGCGTTGTGACGGTTTTCCCATGAGTCGCATTTGGGATAATTTGTTCACTGTGGTTGGTATCACTGGGCTCCAACAAACTTGCTGGCTGGACTTAGGTCCTACGAGTATTTTTCAAACCGTTCAAGATAGTAGAAAACAATGTATCACTCGCCTGTTTCGAATTGATTTTTTTGAAAATTACGCCTACCATCTTGTAGCTGTGCGGTGAAACAGCTGTGATTTGTAGTTCTTAAATTTATTATTATTCATAGTTTATTTTATCACAGTTTCTCTCTGACTCCTGGTACCTGTCTACATTTTATGTTTCCACCATTCGTGGCTGATTTCGTCATTTCCTTAATAATTACTGGTCAGATTCTGAGTGATTGAATAAGTCAGTATTATACAAATACCTATAAGATAGTGGGCAAAAAATTGAACAATTTTTGTGGTTCTTGGAAAAGACAATATACATATACCTACCTGCATCTGATGGACGTGATTGTAGTCATGCCAGAGGTATGGATGATTTCCAGTAAATATTGTACTACTTGTCGTTTTTTGTATAACCCTTGACATGAGGTCGTCGGTTTATGGTTTGACCTGCAAAGTATTCGGTTGACGTGAGATTTTGGATCACGTACGTTTGTGCACGTCCTAGACTGTCTGTTAGGCGAGAATTCGAAGCTCGTAACTTCAGGTTAGTCACCACGCACTTTCTAGTTGTAAAGCGAAGCACGTACCCGTCTTCAGTCAAATCGTTCACCTCGTTAGCATCGCAACGATGTAAACCAATAAAACATCGG
This sequence comes from Leptopterna dolabrata, assembly GCA_954871275.1. Taxonomy (NCBI): domain Eukaryota; kingdom Metazoa; phylum Arthropoda; class Insecta; order Hemiptera; family Miridae; genus Leptopterna; species Leptopterna dolabrata. The sequence continues at coordinate 15,452,787 of OX940984.1, read as the reverse complement.
CGAGCGTGAATATTTTACGGGGGTTTGAATTCACGATTGCGAGTTCGGATTGTGTTCACGTGAGTATGTTTTGCGTCGAATTTTCTTCAGCGTCATAAATTTCACACCGGTTTTGGTATTCCACAATAAAAGTGAACTGCAGTAAAGTGTCGTGTCCATGCCAATGTCCCTTGCTAAGTTAGGTACCTTCCTATTCAATTTTAGCTTATTTGCGAGGAAAAGACGCTGTTGCAATGGTTCCATAGTATTTAGTAATAATATTGCGAATCAGAATTCATCCCTAGATTCTAACATCTTTATGTTTTTGTATGGAGTATATGTACGTGATTATTAGATATGTTTGAAATGGGTGTGTTCTTCCATGAGATAAGTATGTGTGGTCGGGTGCAAAGCTATTCGTTCCAGCTTACGCTAAGCCTACCGAATGCTCGGTGATTGGGGGCAACCTGAGCGGTTCGTAAAACTAAGTACGTGCTCAATTCAGTCCCAGTCCCTTCTCTATAGTCAGGCCTTGAGCGCTGGGCGTCCTGACGCTTGGTTTTGTTGTTGTAATAGTGGTGTGACTGTTCGTGTCAACATTTTCATGACTTGTAATTCGAATGCGTATATCCTACTCTTTATTGTTCTGTGAGTAGTCGACGTTAGTCGTTGTGAAATGTTGAGTGAAAGGGGTAAGTTGATGAAAGTGATGAATGGCTTCAAATATAGTGGCTGATTACGTAAAGACGATGACAAGATAGCGAGATTAAATTTCTGATGAATATGGACAAGGAATTTTTCCTTACATCCACATGAGAAAATGAAGAACCTCGTTTCCTTGTCATTGGTACACAGTACCAGACTTGGAGACTGGTCGGTGTTATTCGACGAGAGGTGTATTGGAACGCACCTTGTTCTGAGAAATATGAAAAGTTTGGTACCAGAAAGAGAAAAATTACCGTTGTGTAATAATTTACCATTGTGTAATAATTTACCCATCAATAATACTTCAACGCTTGTTCAAGTTTCACAAGTACCTACAAACAAAATCCAATAGTCCATCACTTATCAAATGAAATAATATCGCAGAACAACCAACTCGACTTCATACAGCCATCCTTGATTATGATCAGGTGCTCCCTAGCGATGATATCCGGGCCGGATTTATACCGTTTGATTCACGATCGTGTTGACGAAGCTTTTTGGTGCAAACGAACGGCTGGACGTACAATGCTCCGGGTCGCCTCAAAAAATTGTTTAGCTCAAGGCAAATTTAATAACGTAAAAAAACCATACCCTTCTATCGAAAGTTTTCGAGCTACGGCGTTCTGAAAATTTCAACCCCTATTTGAACCCCTTAGAGATGACTGACAGTAACGAAGAGCTTCGAGAACCAACTAGATCCCGTACGGAACCTATAACCCGAATTTGATCAGTTTTTGTTCATGGTAACTAAGAAAAGTGGCCAGTACGGTGTACGGCGGACAGACAGAAATATTTTTATTGCATTTTCGGATTCTACATACCTTGAAACGTAAACCATCAAATTTTGAGGGAGGTTAGAATTTTTTTTTTTTTTCATGCTCGATTCCAATGGTTCATTATTGAAAATAATAAACCAAAAATTAAAAGCGACCCAGTTGCGTAAAAGCGGCCCAAATTTGAGTTTTTGCGAGTCAAAAATCGCTAACGCTCGGTAAAAATAAACAAAAATTGACATAAAATCACCACATTTGGGAGTAAAAACGTCTTCGAGTTCTTTGACAAAACCATGGAAAAGCATGACTCTTCCAATGACTCTTATTCTTCAGCACCCCTGATAATAGCCTTTCATCAATCATTGTAAATCAGGTTTTGGGATAATATTTTTTATGTATAATTATGTGAATGACCTTTTGTTTCAGCTTTACTTAAAATAGGGTTATATATTGCGTAACATTAACAAAAATAGTGGTAATTTCATTCTGAACAATTATACTGTTTGAATACTTAGGTAACAGAAATTATTGGGACCAGAATCAAGTTAAATTTCGGTTTTTAGGGCTAAAAACGGTGGTAAATGTTCGATAATTTAGTTGGAGACCAGTTGGAAGTACCAAATTACTAAAGGTTGCTAAGGTCATGCTGCATGACTGAAAATTTATTTTCATGACGTTGGCAGGACTTGTACAGACAACTTATTCATACTCGTACGGAATGAAAATCACGTTCTAATGACGCTTGCGAGAACCTCGTTTCCTTGTCATTGGTACATAGTACCAGACTTGGAGACAGGTCGGTGTTGTTTGTCGAGAGACGTATTGGAACGCACCTTGTTCTGAGAATATGAAAAGTTTGGTTACCGACTATTCCTCGGACCCGCCGTTGTTCCTAAACACGCCTCGAAATCCGTATAGAATGGGCCAAAGGCCATTGTGTGCCGCGCCATTGTGATCCCCCCCCCCCCCGTCCCGTCTGCTATTTGCCAGAAGTGAGAAAACCATCTGCGAACCTGCCCCACCAGCTGAAATAATACCCCCACCACTTTTTTTTCATTTTCTCCTTTTCTCTTCTCCTAACAAACGCCCACAAAAACTTTCACGAAATAATAATTCCCACCGAAAACGCTCTTCCTCTTAGAAGACCATTTCCGTATGGGCGTTCCCAGGGAAAACCCTACCCGTTCTCGCGAGATAAATAGAAATGAAAAGCTCGCGTTTCATCTCATTCTTCCTCCACATGTGGCTCCCACCTAACCAAGAACAATGGCCTGGGGACCAGTCAATTACCACCGCTTCACAGCCGCAGTCCTTCTTGTTTTTAGGACGGCAGCTCTTTATTTTATCATCCAACTGTTCTTCATTATCTTCAGCAGACGGATCTCAGCTTTTTCGCTGAATGAGCAGAAAAATAGGAGCAGTTTCAGCTCAACCGGGACTTGTGTGGGTGTTGGTATCTATTGTGCAATAAATTATTCATAGAAAACTAAATTAATACAAATTCTAAATTTCGCCTGAGTGATGATCCGATTTGCCCGTTTGATGAATCTAAATCCTTTACATTTATCTGGGCAGCTCAGTGTACATTCAAAGTCGAGTCCAGGATGAGATGTGCTCGCTAATAGTGGCTGGAATCCGAGCGTGTTGTGGCAGTATGTATTAAAACTATTCTTCAGCCGCTTAGTAGTCTTGATAAATCCTATTTTGATAAAATTCTGTGGATAGCTGGGGTGCAGCTTCTAGAATGTGTAATGTTCCTCGCGTTGATTTAAGGTATGTGCGGGTTGGGTAGGATGATACTCATAAATTCACATGGAACACTACAGTATTAATTTTTTATTGGGTTACTAGATGGATAACACGATGTTATAAAGGAGAGTGTGAGTCGCGTATAAGGTGCTACGGCAAACTGAATCGGAGGGCGATGTCCTGAGGGGAGTTCGGGAAAACTGGGTCGAGCTGACCAAAGCAGTTCCGTCGAACTGGCTCGTAACATTACCTCCCCCTATGAGGAGCACCTGTCCTCAGGTGTATACATTAAATTCAGCCTAGATGGGAAGCTGGAATACTGGCTGAGTTTTATCATTGAATACAGGCTCTCTGTTGCTGATTCTCCATCCGCTGTTTGAGAATATCTGTCAGGTGGAAGTGAGGGGGGAGCGAAGTTCTTCGAAGTAGATTCCTCACAACGTGCCCGATCCTTGAACGCAGGTGGAGAGGAAAGGAGTACTCCAGAGTCCCGTTTTAAGTCATCAACTTCGCGAATTCTAGCGAAGCTGAATGGGATTTTACAAAGCAGCGAATTGTGTGCTTTGTGACATTGGCATACAAATCGGGAAGTACACATGTCTGAATTATGTGTCGAGGCAAAGCAGTTCGCACACAAATCATTAGAATGAATCACATCCCATCTCTCCTCAACGGTCATCCCTTTGAATGTTTTGCATTTACGGAGGGCATGACGTCCACCGCAAACTTTGCAAGCAAAATTCAGTGTTCCTGGGGATGAAGAGGATGTGATATTTCGGGCGGGATGAGCGATCTGGTGGTCCTTGACTTTTGTAACACTTTGAGATGTGTCGATGTCTGATGCCAATGAAGGTGATTGTTTCAGGTTGTGATGGTTGGGTGTTTTCGTTGAAATGGACGTCTTTGATCCAGAGGCTTTGTTGATGAGGGTATGGGCGTCGACTTGGTACGTGAGTGTACGTTGCACCCATTCAATTGCTTGTGAAATGACCAACCGGCTTGGTAGGGATTGGATAAGTTCATCTAAGTTCCTATCCAATTTCTGTAGAGTGCGGCGGTAGTGAGAAGCTAAAGAATGGGGGCTTGAAGTCGGATTAAAGGCCTTCAACCCTTCAACTAGGTGTTTCCATTGTATTAAATGTATAGCACAACCTACGCCCTCTGATGAGATTTCGACGTTGTTCTGAAACAGCATAGTCACAAAAACTTAACGGCGTTAACACACAACATGAAACACGATAATTAACCACGGAATTCCTTATTGGGAACGTATTAAAGTCCGTGAGTCCTACCGACTGCGCCAAATGTAATGTTCCTCGCGTTGATTTAAGGTATGTGCGGGTTGGGTAGGATGATACTCATAAATTCACATGGAACACTACAGTATTAATTTTTTATTGGGTTACTAGATGGATAACACGATGTTATAAAGGAGAGTGTGAGTCGCGTATAAGGTGCTACGGCAAACTGAATCGGAGGGCGATGTCCTGAGGGGAGTTCGGGAAAACTGGGTCGAGCTGACCAAAGCAGTTCCGTCGAACTGGCTCGTAACAAATGGTCTGCTATGAACTTCGAAACGCTCGGATCATTGGTATGACACTACGCATTTGCAAACGCGAAATCTGAGGCACTTAAGGGGGCGCGGGACGGGAAGGCCAGTAGCACCCCCAACCACGAGAGTGCGCTGAATTTCGCTTCCGCGGGAAGTTTCCCAGCGAGATTTGGAGATTTGGCGCCCGCCGGTAGGGGCGCCTGCCGAATTTCGATGGTTGTTGTAAGTGCGTAGTTAGTTTTTAGTTATCAATTCCATTGCCTCATGGACACTATAACATTCTCTCACATAGCCATCTCCTCGTTTTCAGCTCGACAGGTTATAACTCTGTTGATTTTAGTTCATTCCTTTGTTCTTTTTCTTCTCTCACGCGTTTCATTCACGTTAGTACCTATCAGTATACTATTGTTCATTCGTAGTGATATCCGTCTAGTGTATCAAAGTGTATGCCTCCATCGCCGAAGAAGTGGACCAGGAGAAACATCGGTAACAAAGGCGACAAAAAGAGGCGCAGAACAGTAAGTTGATACCACAGATTTACATACTTAGGTACCTAATTAATCCTTATTGTGTTTTCTGTGTAGAGCAACAAATTGAAATAGTTTTCAGATGTAGTAGTAGTAGTATTAGTAGTATGCAGATTTTGTGTTAGTCCAATGATTGTCACGTAATTAGTACGCTCTCCTTAGTTTGGGAGTAAAACTCAGTCACCCAGCACCCCACGAAAATATTTAACCTTCGTTGGAAAGTTATTGTAAAATCTCCTGCGGCTAAATCTCCGTCCACAACCTCATGATTGGCTGAGGGATCCGTGGGTTTATCAGTTTAGTATCGAACCATAAATAATTAGGTTTTATACCTAGGTTTTTCCGTGAGGCGGAAATTCATAGAATCAACGGGCCGTTTTATGTGCCAGACGTACTTAGCCTCTCTGTTGTGTTTAATAGTAGGTATATACGTACTTGATTGAAATTTTTTCGGTATTATTTCTCGTCAAGTTAATTTCTGCAAATTTGTGAAGAAGAAACTGTTGCGCAGGCTTCAGAAAAGTTAACCTAGGTACTTGCATTTATGCTAACTGTTCATTCGCGGGCGTTTCAGAGCATGTTGATAGTTGGTTTATTATTATTATGTATTGGAATGGTTATTAGAGGTATTATATATTATATCTATAAATTTATTTGGTTTGGCAGGCCAAACCATGTTTAAAAAATTTTTTTTTAAATCTTAATTTGGCCTGAATGTTCTTATTGCGGAAAAAGTAGTACCTATTGTCAAAGTCATAAGCTTCACAGTTCACTGATATGGTCACGCTGCATGGCTGGAATTGCTCTGAACAAATGTTGGGATAGATTGTAACTACCTACCTGTGATACATATACTGAACTGTGTAATCCATGCTATAATCATTAGTTGGTGCGTACCTGCATAACTTCATACCTACATTTTGTGTTGCAGTGACTGGCAGAAAGCTGTGCTACTTTGTAGTTTACACTAAAGAACAACCTAACATTTTCATTGTGAAAATAGGACGTGGTGACCAATTCTGGCCAGAGAAGATGGTTCCACAACTTGAAACCTTTCACCACAACACTAGTTTACCTGAACTTGTCGACCTGATTCGAAAAGGTTCCTATATCAGATAACCTTTCATCCCCAAGAAGGAACAAGAAGAGTAGTGTAAGTAATAATTTGCAGTACACCTCTAAACATAATATTACTAGCAATGCCCGCTCACTAAGAATGTACATAGATACATACAGGTAGGGTGATACCTCCCTATCCGAAATAGGTGTACGAGTATGTAGTAAAACTTTATTTCTGTACTGGTCTGGAAAAACATGGTAAGTTCATTTTTTCGTGAATGAGTCCATATTAGTGAGTTTTTCGGTCGGGCTAAAGATGATATAAGGTTGATTTAGCGGAAAATTTGACAAATAGCCATCAGCAGTAAGGTCAGCGCAGTCTGGCAAAAGTTGTTGAGTAACTTAGCAGTGTTGGCATGCCTCCACTGGTATGGTTTCGACATTTTCTTGGTCTGTCAGAACATGATAAATCAGGTGTATCATGTTTTGCCAGACCCAATAATTAATTTGGCAGCACACACTTGTACACAGACTTGTCGAAGATAACCAAGCCTTCATTGAGTTGCTACCTCATCGAACTATTTTTTCACCCCACATTCAGCAACATGTAGGTTATTTGATTTAATCCATTCGATGCTTCGAATAATAAGATTACCTGATCGTTATGTAGTCAAAGAAAGGCCATTTGGTGGGAGACATCTGTCTGCCAGACTCTGGATCGGGTGGTGTTTGGACATGAAAACCAAAACGCTGCACAGTCCTTGTCACATAGGTTTATTATTCTATTGGACTTACCTGCAGGAATGTTCGGTGTTCATTTATTGTTTATTTCATGTGAAATAATTGAAATAGCCATTTCTGATCAATTTTGGTCCTCAAAACACGAATTAGGTACGCTCCTTTATTTTATTTATTTATTTTTTCAAATTATCTTTGATCATTGGTACTGCCATTTAGTCGTCTTGATCCACGTGTTGACACTTTTTCCAGAGTTATTATACAAATTGATGGTGATTTCAGACAGTTTCCCAGGTTTTTGATTCATAAAAAAGTCAATTTTGGGATCTGAACATTTGGTAGAACCTCAATTTTCCGCTATTTGGTCAAAATTAACTTCATCTTGGTCTTCTCGTCCTCCGAAACATGGAAAACGATACCTCAGAAGGTCATGTTACTAAAACACAAAAAGTACCTATTTTTATGCACATTTTTCACTCATAACACCCCTGGGTATATTCCGAGCGGGCTGCAAGTTTCGGGACACAACTAGGGCCCAAATGGAGCATGTGTGCGATAGAGCGAGTTTTGTAGACCGAAAATGAAGCCGGTAGGTATGCGTGATACGGCGGACGGACATAGCATTTTTGGAATCTACGCACCTTGAAACGGAAAAGAAAAAAGTTTGAGGGGGTGTTATAATAATTTTTTGCTGAGCGAATACATAGGTGTGTCATTCACAGAATAATAAACCAAAACGCTGCAGAATCCTTGTTCATGGTTTATGATTCCGTTGGAAATATCTACAGAAATGTTGGCTGTTCATTTACTGTTTCTTTCAATTCAATCAGTCAAAATATCAAGCAGATACAATCTGCGATGCAGCAATGAATAAAAAAAATCTTTAGGTAGCTACCTACCCTACTGTGAACGTCAAAGTTGAAATGCAATAAGTTTAAAAAAAAATGAATGTTTCCATGGTTAATATAGATGGATGTGTTTCCAAGGTTTTTTGGTTTTGTAGATTAGGAAACCTCAATAAAAACCTAAGAAATACTGTAAATTCCCAACTCTTGGCATGTTATGGTGTCAAAATCAGTCAAAACACCAAGCAGATGCTCGATAGATTAAAATGTATTTCTAAGGTTTTCATTGATATTTCTAATTCATTGCAATCAGTATACCCAAATTTACTGATTTTATGTTATTTTCTGTTCTCAGTTCATGTCCAAACAACATCCGATCCAGAGTCTGGCAGACAGTGATGTCTCCCACCAAATGGTCTTTCTTTGAGTAAAAATCAGGTACCTAATACTTCTTATTATTAGAAGCAGATCAAATATTTCGCTGTAATATCACATTCCCCTGATTCTTCATGCGCTTCTCTGGACTTGCAAAACTTTGACACGCTCTCCTGTAAAATCATCTGTATTGGACTTACCTACCACGTTTTGCCAGTTCAGCACAAAAAAAAATCCTGGCTTGAAAATTGGCTATAAGAGCGAATTTTCAAAGAAATATTCCTGATATTGTGTAAAAAGATGATAAAGCGAGAATCCATACCAGTTTTCTTGAGATTATATAACTTTTCGTGATTTTAGCCATTTTTACCGATGTTTGACCCTAATAACGTCAAATTTGACCCACTTGCTTTTGAGAAAAATAGTTTTATCGTCGAGGTAGTCCCTCCGTCGTCATTAACCACCCTACAGAACGTCAGGTGAATTAATATTGATTTTACCATTAATACCAATTTTTTACCCCAACAAATAAAAATCTGACCCCTATTCTGTGTGAAAAACAACTGAAATGGTATTTTTCTGTCTTCACTCAACCTTCCGTACCACTTCCAATGATTTTATAGCAATTGTTTGCAATTTTAGCCGTTTTTACCGAAATTTGGCCCCTAACAACTCCAATTTGACCCCCTTGGAATTTGAAAATTGCTCATCTTCGAACTCATCCTTTCGTTTGGCAATACAAACGTTTTGGAGAAATCTGGAATTTTTACCATGTGCCTACCCAAGGACAGATATCATCTGGAGTGGCACATAAATCTACATAATATATAAATTTTTGCTAACATCTAGGGATGAACTTAGGATGCTCTGAACCGTATATTTGCCTATAAAAATATTTCAAAAATTCATGTTCTGAAAATGTTACCCATTGCAATAGCTTTATTTTCTTTGAAAATTCGGTAATAAGGTTTGAAATTACAAAGAAAGCTGAATTTAAATTAAATTTAACAAAGCACTAAATGTTACAGATAACGTTAGGTAAGATAAACTGAAGAAATACGAAAATACGAAAAAGAAATATAAAGAAGTGAAAGACCATTTGGTGGGAGATATCATTGTTGGGGCATACCTGCAGAAATATTGGCTGATCATTTATTGTTTCTTTCCTGTGCAATAATTGAAATAGCTATTTTTGATGGTTTCTACTAATTTTGGTCTCCAAAAACACGAATTAGGCTCCTGTTTTTGGCAAATTATCTTGATCATTGATAGTGCCATTCAATTGTCTTGATTCACCTGTTGATACTACTTCTAGTGTTATTATACAAAGTTATGGTGATGTCAGATAATTTCAGGTTTTTTGTTTGTTTTATAAATTAGGAAACCTCAATAAAAACGTAAGAAATAGTGTAAATTCCCAACGCGTGGCATATTATGGTATCAAATCAGTCAAAATACCAAGCAGATACTCGATTGATATTACTCGAGTATTTCTAAGGCATTGAAATTTGTAATTCATTGCTGCAATCAGTATATACACAAAATTTATTGATTATGTTATTTTCTGGTTTCAGTTAATTTCCAAACAACACTCGATCCTGAATCTGCCTAACAATGATATCTCTCAGCAAATGGTCTTTCTTTGACTGACAAAAAATCAGGTAATACTTAATATTCGAGGCAAATCAAATGTTTCGATGTAATATCACATTTTCCTGGTTCTAAATGCGCTTTTCTGGACCTGAAAAACTTTGACATGCTGTTCTGTAAAATCAGCTGTATTGGACGTTTTGCCAGATTAGCACAGATTTATAATAAATTAATATAGAAGGTAGCACCCTACCTGAAATCTGAGTATGTAGGAAAACTTTATTTACATTAAATTTACTATTGTGTATTGTTTTTTTTCAGGAAGGCGATCAAAGTTGACATCATATTATGTTCCCAGCAACTCCAGTCGTATACAGCAACAAGCGAGTTAGAACCCCGATTTAAATTAACATGAACCTTGAAGGATTTACGAATACCTACCTAGATTCAGACTAATTTGAGCAGTGTAACTATTCTTGAGCTTTGCAATTTACTTTTATACAGCATACTTTGTTATTGCGATTTCATGATGTAAATCATGACTACGATTAGGTACATAAGTACACTTCGTATGAGTACTACCTAATGCAGTGTTACGAATACCTTCGCTGTCTCCTAGTTTTTTTTCTTATATCACTGTAAAATCCAACCCATTCAAGGTTACCTGATCTGAACAAATCCAGAGCTCTTCAGATCCTGTACCAAACAGATACTACTCGAGAAAAAGTGTCAAGTATGAATATTGTGATATATTTATAATCAAGTTCCAAAGCGTAGTTCTGTCATTTATATAGGTAATATTTTGTCATTATGTTAGTACTTTGGTTCACACTTTTATCCTATTCCGCATACCTATAGGGGTTACCGTCCGTTTTATCCGTCAAGTCGAATCACTAGTAGTCGCTCGTTCTAGTTTATCTGTTAAAATTTCAGTCATTGAATAAAACGTTAAACACATTTGAGAAGTAATTTGTTACTACCTAATAATCCTCTTCCTATTATCGTTGAACTCTAAATAGGTAGTGAAAGGTATTTTAATTATTGAAAGTAGGTATTTGAAATCATGTTAGATAATTTGTCGTAGTACTGTTTTAATACGATAAATAGAACACTTAAGAGTTAGGCAGTGTGTAATCTATCTTTAGAGAAGTCATGTTTAATTTTGAGTGAAGTACACGTGTACATAAAAATGGAATTAAATTTCGCACACTGTGTGAGAGTACCTAAATTGTTTGTTTCGTGCGGGAAGGTCATTTCTTATGAAATGCGTCTCACATAGGTAGGTACCTACTTTGTGTTCAGTCGATACATTTATTGATCACACATTTTTACATACCATTAAATGTCCAGTAAAAATCCTCTCAAAATTAAAACACTTACCTAACGTAAGAGCACCTCACAAAATAACTCATGGGTCAGAGACTGATGATGCGCCACACAAGGTAAGTTTTCGAGGCTTTCCTATAATATTATGTAGGTACCTACCCAACCAACAAGTTCGAGCAGAATAGGTAGTGGAAAACGCTGCAAATCCCTGCACAACGGTTCATTATTTTGTACAGAATATATTATCCTTCTGTTACAGATCACAGCTCCCCGTCTATATAATAAAATATGTACTATTCTATAGGTACGTGTTATGTAGATCGCAGACCCTCCGTAGGTTAGTACCTAACCCCGTACTCGTTACTAGGTACCTACCTAAATCACGAGTTAAATGTTGCTAAAATAATTCTGTCGATGACAAACAGTAACGAAAGCGGCAAAAAGAAACGCAAATAATGAAGTTCTGTAGGAAAATTGTTGATGTGGAGTGAAATAGATGCCCCTTCTGCGTAGATCACTGTTTTCCGTGGTCAAGTATAATGAACCGTTGTGTAATAACTTGCCCATCAATAATACTTCAACAGCTGTTCAAGTTGCAAAAGTACCGATCAACAAAATCCAGCCCCTTCTTGGTAGATGAACCGTTGTGTAATAATTTACGAATTAGATGGAGTTCACATCGCACTGCGAGTTCACAAGGGGCACTTTTTGGTACAAGGGGCGCTAAACGATATTTCAAAATTCCGAGAAAAACGCGATCAAAGTTTTTACTTACCTTATACTTCCCCTTATTTCTCGATATTCCATAGAGGCTTATAATGCCGTCTATCGGCGACAGTTGGTGTTTTCAAAACGCCTGTTGTACTATCATGTAGATCTCGGTTTTGCGGTTCTAACAGTAGTTAAGAAAGAAAAAAAAGTACAAGGGGCGCTTTAGGAAAACGCCCCTTTTGAACTCGCAGTGCGACATAAATACCCTCATTCTATTTCATCCACCACCAGTAACCAAATGAGCCTATATATGGAAATCCCACGATTTTGTCTTCATGAAACCTTTCCCCCCCGAATTTATACTGTAGGAATGAGATTATTAATTTAATTAGGTATTAATTAGGTTATTATTCTAATTGAAATTCACATGATTTGTACATCATACAAATTTTTCCCGGATTTTACGTGTTAGAATTTGAGAATTCATATAATTACTTACCCCCACCCCTGTCCAACCACCACCGTAACTCGATTAGCCTATGGAATTGAAATCCGCGTAATTTTTACGTAATGAAAACTTTTCCCCCCGATTTTATACTGCAAGAATTAGAGAATTAATATAATGGCCCCCCACTCCTGTACAACCACCACACACAACTCAATTAGAATATGAAATGGAAATCCGCGTAATTTTTACATAATGAAACTTTTTTTCCCCAGTTTTAAATACTGTTAGAATTGGAGAATTAATATAATTACCCCCACTCCTATATATATAATGAAACATTTAATTGATAAAAATTCGTTAACTGATAAGGTAGGTAGGTAGCTATGAAGAATCAAAAACGTTTATGGTTGAGTGTAGCTTTAATTAGGCAATTAGGTACCTACTCAAAATAATTGGGAAAATCCAACCTCAATGTGATGCATTTTTGGCTCCCTTCCCCACTTTCTCCAAATACTGTAAAGATACCTACGTATTTATTTATTGTCTCAAACCTTTTTCACCCATCCTTGTGAAAACGGATGGTAAATGAGTAAAACTAAGAAAAAACAAAGCTGACTTCCAAGCAGTAGAGGAGGTTGGCTTTGACGTGGAAGGAGGGGAGGCTGAGCAACAGCCAACAGCTCAGAACTTATTCTGGAGGAAAGCTTCCCGACCCATCGTTACAGCGTTGCCAAGTCGTTTTGGGAGTGCTGCAACACCGCATTCACTCTCTGAACAAGGACGTTGAAAATAACCTCCAGCGACAGAACGCATGGATAGTATAGGGAGGAGCATCCATGATAAGAGCCAGCAGCTGTCCTTTCACTTCCTGCCGCCAGAGAGCAGCAGAAGCCTGAGCCCGTATTTTGACGCCCTTTTTCAAAAATCGTTGAAATTTATTTGCCATTTTGCTCGCTCATTTTACAAGTTATAACTGCGTTCATTGAATTTCATGATTTACTAGCCTTCCGAAAAGGCCCCTACGTAAGGCATTTTCATTTTAACAATTTTTAGCCCAATTTAAAATTTTATTTTTGTTCAAATTTGATGAATTTTTGTGATCGGTTGACGTAGGGGCAATCCCCAACTAATATAGTGAATTTACACGTTTTTTCCACAACTGTAAGTAAATCACAGCCTGAGAAAAATAGAAAATAGTTTTCAACACAGGGTCTGCAGGCCCTTAATTTCTCCTGAACCTATGGCCCGATTTTGATTACATTTTCAGGAATTTTTTTCGCCGAACCGATATTATCAAATCTCGACCACTCGCATGCATGACTGGAACTTCTTGGGGTAAAGATGCCTCGCTTGGGGTTGCCTGTTTCACCAACAAACTGGTGGTGATAATAATAATATAATAATTTTGCCTGATCATTACACGCGCTATCGCTAGAAGCTGGACTCACTGTGGTCTTGGTTTCAAGTTTCAAGAGACCCGAATTAAATTTACCATGGGGGAATCTATACGTTGAATCTCTGGAGGGAAAAAATATTTTCTTGCCTGGAACCGTGACTCTTTCCGAAAGTGTGCGACCGGTGAAATACGAGTTACCAAGTCAGTTACAGAGGTTTTGAGCTCCACCGAGGCAAAAGCAACAAGAAACTTGGGGAATACTCTTGAAATGTGTTGAAGAAAGACAAAGACGAGGCGGGGGAAGGCGAGCAAAAGCCTTTTCGGCGGTAGAACCACTGGTGGCAAAGAGAGCGAGAGATAGTGTGGCAATTCACCGTTTTCTTATTTTAAACGAGTTTTCATGCTCTTTTTGCCCTTCTCCCGTCTCTTTAGCCCTTTGCTCGGTTAATAAGGGAAACGTGTTCTGCCGCGAGTTTGTTAAGTAAACGCGAGTGGATTAACTTTGGTGAGCCCTTCAACCCTCGTGGAATCCTCAACGCCTGCGGCTATCTGCTGCCGAAACCAGGCGACCCGGGTGTTACCGAGTCAACGAAAATCACCCGCCCGGTTTGCTTCAGCTTTTAGCGAATTGTCGAAGGCGATTGGGCAGTTGTAATGGGTCCAAAACTTATAGTATGAATATCTCCTTTCGATACAAATGCGATTTAGAGCAAATTCACCAAAATGTTCATGTTGCCAAACAAAAGGATGAGTCCGAAGATGGACAATTTCCAAAAGCAAAGTGCGGGTCAAGTTTCAGTTTTTTTGCTGCTAAAAGACAGACTACAAATTGCCGAAAACTCATAGGTAATAATATTCTCCAAAAGTGACCAGATGGACTCAAAACGGAAAACAAAAAAAAGTAGGTGCCCATTTCAAATGCAAAAAAAAACCACTGTCCCCATCATATTTATACCCAATAAATCGATCAAAAATTACAAATTTTAGTTGTTGAAAACTCAGTAAAAATGGCTTATTACTAAAATTTGTTATTGAATGAGAGAATTCGAATAGTTGGCCATGCTGCATGACTGGAACTTTTTTCGTGTCACGTAAACCACCATCACCCTCTGTAAGCTTCGTGGCAGTGAGAACGATGGTTTGGAGGGGGTTAGATATCTCCCCGAGCTCACGAGGGCTGCAACGTCGTGAGTCATCGCTCAATCAATTCTTCCAACCTCTTTAGGACCATTAGCAGAGCAAATACCCTCGTCCCGCTCTTTTAGTCCCAGTTTAGGGCAGGGAAGGGTCTTCCCTGATCTTTTATTCAGTATCAATGCCTCCTCGCCATAGCATTTCCCCATTTCCCCAATCAGAATCCTTCGGTCGTTCTCTTCGAAAGAGCAATACCTTGTGCGAAGCAACTCTAATTTCAGCTGCCCCTCAGTTAAGGCGCCCATGTTGAGACAGGTGTATAATGATGCGGACTGGGAGCTGCATCCAAGTTGAACGAACGTTCAGTAGGTCCCTCAAGAGTACTGTTTTGGTGGGGACAATTCAGACCGTTTATCATAGAAGAAGACCTAATTTGACAAAAATAACAATCACATTCAAGCCTCAAGGGCCCTTGGGATTATGTGAAACCAAAACCAACCCTTTTTTCAGAATCATGTGTCCATATATTCAAGACTGGCGTCGATGAAAACGAACTGTCTATTGACTCCAATACGCGAATGGCTTCGTTGACCAATGTCAAGCTACCAAAATGCAGCACTGAGCTCTTTAAACGTATTTCCTATAACAGAGCTCTGTTTTTCTTTTATGACAAAAGGATAAATATCTCCGAATTCAAAAGCCATAAGGTCTTTAAACAATCCATCGTGCCCTTCCATTCGGATACATAATAATAAGTTATTAGGTAAAAAACGTAAGCATCTGGAGTGCCTTTCTAGAAATTTTTTATACAAATAGGTATATCGTAGAGGTCTGAATGAACTCCACCTGAGAGCACAAGTTCTGATGAACTTATTCTCATGGTGGGCAATGACAGAATCCCTCACCCCAAAATAATTTTAGTTACTTTTCATTGCTTCGTTCATCTTTATTTTTGCAATTCTCTATGCATATTTTAAGTTAGAAGTTAAGTTTGGTTACACTTTTTCTATCAACGCACTGTATTTTTCTGTATTTCTGTATACTGTATTTTTCTCTGTCTTGCCAAATAAATAAATAAATAAATAAATAAAAATGACAGCTCGCCTTATATTAATAATATAATATTAATAATAATAATAATAATAATAATAATAATAATAATAATAAAATAATAATAATAATAATGATAATAATAATAATAATGAAATAACTAGAAAACAATTTATGTACTCGATTTAAACTCAGAAATCTTTGAATCAACGATTTTTTGTTTGTTTCTGTACGCTTATTTGGATTGTAAGTAATACCTCTTTTCGACAAAATTAAACTTTTTTAGTTTAAAATCACCTTGGGATTACTCAGCATTATTCAGTAATGTGTTTTACCATGAAAATCCAAATTTGACCGCTACGTATAGTTTTTTGAAATAGGTAGGTACTTACATTTTCAATGAATTCAAATTCATATTGGACCATATGGCAACCAACCTGCACACTACGTACCTACGCTCCATATTTCAACTCACGACTTTCTCGAATAGTTACCTAAGGCGTTCAAACCATTTTCACAAATACACACACTTTCTCACATTCCCGAAAATTCCTGTACTTATTTGGCAAACTCGTGAAATGAGCTGAGCTAAGTAGCTTCAGTAATATTGGAATCGATAAGCAGAAAATCGAGACCACGTCATCGGTATATCACACTCACTCGTCGAAGTCCCTCTCCCACAATAAATTGCTCGAAGCAAAATATTCCGGTAGCCGAAACGCCTTTCGGATTCGGTCTCCCCAACGTTTACGAAGAGACAGATGTTGACAGTGGGTTTCCAAAAGAGGGATCGGAGGTTGTGAAGGGGTCAATAATGAACCCTCCCTCTCATCTACACAGTTGGACAGTTCACAAAATTGGAACAGCTGAGGATTAGCGCGTCATTACGACCCTTTTTTCAGGACACGCGGATTAGCGCTGTCCAACGACGTTTTGTTTGGCCGATGTACATAAATAACCCGTAGCTGTTTCCGCTTGATAATCGCCGCAGTGAGTGCGATAAACAAGTAGCTGTGGTAAGTGGAAAATTCCCACTTTCACCCAAAGGTACGAACGCCTTGAATTCACGTCTTCCAAAATCAAAATTTCCGTGTCGCATTTAGCGTTTTCGGTAGTTATATGTTTCAAGAAGCAAAATTTGTTTCCGTCTCTGTCTGAACGCGATTCCTTGTAATCATGTCGAACGAACGATCCAAACGAGCTAAAATTTAGAGGGTAAGTGCGGGTTGGTCCATACATATGGCCCTGTGTAATTATTTATTATGCATTTAGTCAAAACCCGACCGTAACATTCATATGCGCTTGTCAAAGCATAAAATTTCAAACTCCCGTAAACTCACCAATCCTCTCTATTCCACCTCCTCTATTAATTCCACGTTTACAGTAGATGATATTCTTCCTCTGTGCTCAGTAATTTTCATACCACCATACTTCTCCTCCCATTCCCCCCCCCCCCCCCCATTTAAAACGTATAATTACATGAGTATTAACATGCTACCATCATTCCGAATCTATGGGTGGTCTTAAACCAGAAACTTCAACTTTCCTCTTCAAGAAAAAAAAGTTAATTGCTGCATCACATTCTAGTTATCTGAAAGGATTAAAAAATCCTCGAGTGGTAGGCCAAAGATAATTAATTAATGTTGATGCTCCAATGAACTTCACTAAATTACCAGTAATTACGTGATAACAAGATCAGCGTCCCCCTTTTCCTTTTCCGAGCGTCATTTTATCCGGTCTCCATTTGAAATTAAATCAATTAAAATTAAATTATTAAACCTCCGTCTTCCTCCGTGGATCAGTCTGGGAAACTTTGTTTGGAGAAGTTAGTTGGATTTTTCTTTATTTTGGACATCTTATCTAAAGTAGATCCAACCCATCGTAATCTGTAAAGTTGATATCAAGGTGGCATCAACTTTTAAAAATAATATTGCCCATTTTCCTCGGTACCAGGGTTTCCTATTTTTCCTGGCAAGAATTCATCATAAATTTACCCGACTCTGACGAAGCAAGAATCTGAGAAATAGGAAACTTATTCTGCTCCAGTAAGCAAGTTGAAGGTCTTATGTTCATTTGTGTCATGCCAAGAAAACTTGAGTTATGTCAGATTTCTTCCGTCATTCTTTTAGTTCTATTATTTCGTGCCCCATTATTATGATCCCCAGCTGGATTACGTGGGTACCGTTAAACCCTGAAAACTATCTTGATGATTTTGATATATATATATATATATATAATATGGGACATAATATTTATGTCCGACTTGATGTTAGTCGGTTAAAACGACGTTTCCACTGTGTAAAGAAGCTGTTACAAATATCGGAATATTGAACAATTTATTTAAACTTTTTCTTATTTCATCAGTAAATGCGTAATTTATTATTATACCAACGCATCTTCCTCAATCACCCTTCACAAACTACATACTGGTACAACACACTACAGAACCAAATATAACTGAAAGGTTCTTTGGGTTTACCGTACCGTTCTTATGGGTTGGAAATGTTCATAAATAAATGTTCGAGCCAAAATGTTCATAATATCAAATGAAATAATGAGTTCAGTGTTGTCTATTTAAAAAAAAAAAAAATTAAGAATGGCTCAAGTTTTGGCACATTGTGGCTAAAAATCGGTTGAAATCGCTGAACTATCTACAAAAATTGATATAATAAATTCAACAAAAATGTAATAGAAATGGTTGCTTGCGATAAAAAGAGAATATTTCAATAATCAAAAATATTTTTCACAGAACTGGAGGTCAAAAGTCGATAGTAATAATTATCTCGAATTTCCATAAATTGCTATTATATCACCAAAAATGTTACAAGATTGTACCTTCCTCTAAATTTTTCTCATACGGTCGTGTTCTCTGACTGGAATTTTTTTTCTTTCAACTTGAAAATTCTCAAATTGTCATGGCGGGAACTTCTAATAACGTTATGATTTGTTTCGCATTTACGTTGTTAAGTGATTTCAGTTTACATTTTCGACTACGTAGTTAGTAAGCTTGGCAATATTGGAATCTCGATAAATGCCTGAATCTGTTAGCAGTGCGGTTAAACTATTAACTGTGGCTTAGCTATCAGCACGTAGAACTTGGCGATCGATTGACCTGATCGATAAAACCGTGAAAACATTCAAATAAAAGTACCTGAGTAGAGGAGTGGAGTTTTAGAAGTCCTTCAACAAGTAGTTCATTAGCGCATGCGGGGGATAATAACTTTCACTAAAATTAGGTACCTAAGGAGTAGAACTCTTTCAAAAAGTTGTTCATTAGGACATGCGGTTCAATTATAACCTTACAGTTGTACTCATAGAGAAACAGGGGTCCGTTCCTAAAGACTTTCACTCTTCACTCTGCACTCTTCAAATCCACACTCTGCACTTTACGGACGAATTTCCGTTCCTAAAAAACGCTCTTGATTTGAAGAGGAAGAGTGAAATGCAAACTTTAGATTGCGGAGTTTCACGCTGTTTTGAACCGTTGCGTTCCTAAAGGTTATCTTTCGCAAAGTGCTAAGTGAAGAGTCTGCGTTTCAAATGCAGAGTTTACAATATTTTTTGCAGAGTCCCAAATGACTCCGGTAGAATGACATACTTTTCAAATAGGTTTTTAGGTTTTATTTCTTCGTTAAATTCAGTGTTTGGTAGTACCAATAAAAAGAAGAGAATTCAATCTTTCGATTAGGTATAATTGTGGTACAGTTAGTTTGAGGGCAAGCATATAATAGCATAGAAGTTGGCTCCGCTGAGGCCGTCAAAATACTCTACGTTTGGGGGGAAGGAAAAGTTAGGAAGCGACAGGTTGTTGTAGTTAGTGGATAAAAAATGACAACCTTTCTAATTGTTTTTAATGGAAATTCTTCGATCATCATTCATCATCATCATTCATTCTTTCAGGGAGTCGTTTCGCCCTAACCAAATCCCAAGTAAGTTAACTTATAGAAAGACGGAAGACTTGATGAAATCGGATTCGGAATAAAGCGATCGGAACGTCGAACGATAAACTGTAACAGTTATTGGAGGTTACTCCACAGAACTAAGGTTACTCTTCAGAACACTCTTCGTTTCGAGTAGAACTGCAGAGTGCGAGCGCGAAGCCTTTGGGCAGAAAGTTCTCATATTTTTCATAATTCGCAAAGTGAAGAGTACAAATGAAGACTTGCCAAGTGAAAAGTTGAAGAGTCTTTAGGAATGGGCCCCTGGTCCAAGTGTTTAAGTTGGTAATTAACGACTATTTCGTTCGTGTTGATGAGGGAGACACCGTGCAGATTCCACTGGGATTGGTTGTTGTTAACTGGGAGTCATGTGAAAACAAAAGACGTAGATGATAATATAATGAACGTGAGTGAGCGGAGGTGTGCGGTTTAGTATGCGGACTGCGCCTGAACCGCATTCTGACGTTCCCGTAAATTAGCGCTCCCAAAAGACATTGGGACCGCAGTCACTTCGTTACCATCCTTCGAACCTGTCGATCGTTATGTCCGTTCTGCCATCCTCGCACGCACTACCACACACTGCACAGTCCCTCCTGACCAAAGACTTTCCCTACGGCAATAAACCAATCTTCTCCTCCGGCGAATGAAGTTTTCGAGAAACGCAGAAGGGGACCCGACCGGTGAATAATTGCTTCCCTCTCGCCATCATTGGTCCAATTGGTCCCATTCTCAATGATTGTCCATTTGGACTTTGGGGTTAGTTCCTGGGACGCGGCCGAGAGTGGGCGACTGATCCTCATAAACTTCGTTACCAGCTGCTGTCCCCATGACCCGCTCTAATGAACTTTTCTAATTGAATTATCCCACTGTGCTCAAGCATCTAACTCGCTGTTTTTATTTAATCTTGCTTGATCTCTATTTATATGTCTGTGCTACAATTCCCCCCCACCGTTCATTTAACACAGTAGCTGTCCTTATTACCCCTTCAATTTATCTGCGTAGCATTGACGTGTGTCATCACTATAGCCAGGCTATCTACAACTAACTGTTTATTTCCCATAAGTGGCTCTTTTAGTGATCAACATCAATGGAAGTAAGCTATTGCACTGGGTCCAAAAAGCAATCTATGAAAAAACTCCAAAATTGACCAAAAGGCTCTTTGGGGATCTTTGAGTCAACATTTCAACATCATCATCAACATTTTTATTGATATAAAAGTTGCCCAAAAAATCAATTATAAATTCAGTAAAATTAACTAAAATAGGGAAGCCAAGGAAAATGTCAAGTAGTTCAAGTAGGTACTTCATAATTTACGTATTCAATAAATGCGATTTTTCAAATTTTCTCGATCGTGTGTACCTATACACAAACAATAATAATAATTGTATCATCTCGTATTATGTAACCACATCAAAAACATGTATTGTTAAAGTTATGTAGTGTTTTGCGCATGAGCGTATGCTACACTATTGGTGTGGAAATACTGAATTTAGCTCCAAAATGAGAGCTTTCAAGATTCGTCCATTAGATAATACTGCATTAAATACAATGAAATAAAATGAAAAGTCTCTTTATTCAGCCAACAAACAAACAAAACAAAAATTGTCCCTTTTTTCCCCACTTGTGAGATGTCTCCCGTTTTCATTCCTTTCTGAAGAGAAAACATCTCAATCCTTTGCACAGGTAAATAATAATATGTATATGCGCATGTTTTCATGAACGAATTTCTAATTGCTGCTGCTGCGCCATTTTGGTTCATTTTTTATGAATACAAATACACCTATGTATTCGCTCAGCAAAGAATTTTGTTGGGCACCCCCTCAGAATATTTTCTATAACGTTTCAAGGTGTGTAGATTCCAAAAGTGAAATGCCTATCCGCCGTACGCCGTAGCATCCATATCTACCTTCATTTTCGGTCTGAAAAATCGTTCCTTTGCACACAGGCTCCATTTGGACCCTAGTTGTGTCCCGAAACTTTGCAGCACGATCGGAATATACCCAAGGGAGTTATGGGTGTAAAATGGTTGTAAAAATGGAGTTGTTCGAGGTTTTATTAAACATGAGCTTGTGAGGTATCGGTTCCATGTTTTCGTTTTGTTTTTTAATGTTTTTAAATTGATCTCGAACTAGAGAACTTTTTTAAATCACCCGTATACCAGTGCTTCGTAAACATGATCGTGACTGAAACGGTATAAATCCGCGCAAGATATGATTGCTAGGGAACACCTGATTATAATCACGGATGGCTGTATGAAATCGAGTTGATTGTTCCTATAGATATTATTTCATTTGAAGAATCATACTATTTTGAATTCAATTGATAGGTAATTTTTCAGTTTGAAGAAACGTTATGCTTCATGAATAACAACAACTAATTGTTGAGATAATTCCTGATTCCACCGCATATTTATGAAATATGA
Source organism: Leptopterna dolabrata (assembly GCA_954871275.1). NCBI lineage: Eukaryota > Metazoa > Arthropoda > Insecta > Hemiptera > Miridae > Leptopterna > Leptopterna dolabrata. The sequence continues at coordinate 15,430,470 of OX940984.1, read as the reverse complement.
TATCCGGCTGGCTCGAGTACTCAATTTAGGGCTCTCTTGTGGGGAGCGCGATGGTAGTTATTGATCACAGACAACAGTGATCTACGCAGAAGGGGCATATATATATATAGGAAATAATAAACTGTTGTGTAATAATTTGCAGCGTTTTTTCATGTAATGCAGTATGTAGCGTGTGTGTTCAATACTCTCACGAGGCCTTGTAATAAATTATAGTAGGTGTTTGTCCATATAGTGCATTAGCGAAGGAACAGGTTGTCAGAGTGACGTGCTGCCCTCCAACCGACTACATCATTGAACATTTTCCACCATTATTTACCACAAAATTCACATGAGAAAAATGACGAAATAAATATTATCGCTATTTTAATCATGAGAGAGAACAGCTGATTCATACCCTCTTTCTGTGTAATCAAATTCATGAGTTCTTGGTGCTATGGTGGAAGGTGTGGGGGGCTAACAAGCTTGCCCACTAGGGGCACCACGGGGGACAGTAAACCGAGCTGAAGCCACTGTTATCTCGTCTCGCGCCTCGTGGTATCACATCACTTTGAAGTGCTTGTTTATATTTTTACTAATTTACAGTCATGCATATTTGTTGTGTTTATAAATGCTACAATAGAAACGGATCCCGGTTCCCACGGGATGAAGAGATGAGGGAAAAATTGATAGCGGCAAGTCGTTAGGAGATACAGTTCTTAGTGAAATCACGGGCCATTGTTTTGTTGGAGCACAGACGACATTCTGCAGGATAATTATTATGCAGATATAGTTAAATGTCATATATCTACTCCGTAATTTATGTTATTGAATTCATAGGCTTGCCAAAAGATCTAGGCCTACCGGCCTTTTGGTGTTTTTTTCCAAAAACGAGAGGTGAGTGTAAGTAGGTAGGTGGTTTTTCTTGTGGGATGTATGTAGGAAATTACTGCTCGGCAGATAAAAAAAGTGCCTATTCCTATTCGGAGTTTTTCTGCTTCACAGGAATGTTTCAGTAAAAAGGACAGGTAAAGATAAGGGAAACGTACGCTACGTAGGATTTAACTGTTGGAAGAAAATAAGTTTTCTCTCCAACTGCTTTTTTGATGGACGGATGCATGTCTTTTTTCAATTCCTCTGACAGCTCTTTAACCGACAGTTAATCCATGACTGCTAAAATGCAGTTATTGATGTTTTTTCTTTAAAAATGAAAATATACTAGCATAAAACAAAAAACACCGGCTACCAGGCACAAACCCAAAATAGCCTTCCTTTCTCATAACCCGTCATCGGTGGATCAGCGGGGTTCGGTACGGAGCTTAGTGCTGCCCTCTGTCTCGAGTTTCTCAAATGCGGAGCCCCATTTAAAGAAATTATGTTGAAGAAGTAGAATTTTCAACTGACAAATTCATAGCACGTGCGATTCGAATATGGCGTTCATGCGGCCCACATTGGAGAGATAGGCAATAGCCCTCGAGGGATTTGTACTCAAAGCCTATACCTGATGGAATTCGGTAATGTATGAAAAACAGTTCTCACGAGGATGGTCAATCAATTGAAAACTGATAGTTTCAATGCAGAGAAACATAAAGCTCGTCAATCCTGTAAAGAAATCGTCATCACTCAGTAAAGCACTCTGGGAATTTGTAGGGAGAAGTGCAAAACTTGCTTAATTTATATTATAATTTGCTCCGATCCCGGTGGGCACTATACAGAAAATCTATCCAGAGTAAGAAGAAAATGATGAAACTCCGTACTTTGTTTGAGAAAGGCAACCTGAGTGCGTATACCTTGCCTGGAAATTGTGTGCAGTGCTGGAATTTCGTGCTTTATCGGTGACACACAAAGATACATCGCATAGAACATGTTTTGAATGGAAGATCACAAGAAAGTTCGCAAGAATGAGCGACTGTGTGTGAAAAGTGAATGTTTGATGGAAAAAGAGGAAATATATGATAAGGGAAGAACCCATACTCATCTCCAACCCCAACGCGGAAGCCTCTGAAAGGCATCAGGAGCAGAACCCTGAGGTGCTGGAGTAATAGAGCAGGAGCAGGACCCTGAGGAGGGAACAGTCACCGTTACGGACGTTAATGGAATCTGCCCCCAGAAACTCGATACTGTTCAAACACTTGATTTTGATGGGCTGTGATGATGTCACTTCACTTTCGCTCTTTCCAAACTCCCTCCCTCCATCCCTCCCTCACACCCTTTACTACGTCAATTTTCTCTCTCCCTCACCAGTTTTTTTCCACAGTATCAGGGCCTCGTTTTTTGGTGTGTTTAACCTCTCGAGTCTCCCTGTTCCATCATTCAATTCGTTCGGAATCCATGAAAATGAGTTTTATCGCCCAACAGCTTCAACGCCTCATCTAAATTCAGATCTAAAGCTGTGGAACGACGGAAAATCCATTACAGGCTTCTGTTTTCCAATAATTTGATTTCAGCTGGAAATGCCCTGTTGAATTGCATCTTTAGGCGCATAGAACACCTTCCATATTCCCTCTATGTACAATAACATTCAACAGCCATGGAACCTATTTCGTTACAAGCAAGAGTAAAGTGAGATTTTAACTCGATCAAGCTGTAATTATTACTCGTAACCATGGTAAACTAGACTTGTAATCGGGTCCTACAAGTCCTTTAAGTGGTGATATTACCCTCAGTATTAGGCCTGGTTACTACTGAGCTAGGCACTGTAGGTATAGCTTGTATGCGTTGAACTTGATTGATAGTTGAAACCAAATTGATGACCATCCCAGTGGAGAACATCAACAGCGTTCATACATATGTCATCCCTAATTGCATCGCGCTCTCCTAAATCCGCTGACCCAGGGACCAGCGCAGTATAGTGAATGTGGCAGAACAGTATAGTTATTGATTCTCAATCCACTCACTTACGGAAGGGAAACTCACCCTTCAGAATATCTGACACGCACTGGGAGCACGACAGCCTTTTGCGTAGAGTGCCCCCCTCATCCTTTATCACTCCCTCGTCCCAATGTCTCTTTCCTTATTATTCAATATTAAAAGACCCTCATTGCGAAGTATAAGGCGGAGGGGGGAGCTCGTGCCTCGAATTCGCCCCAATACCGTCTTACTATCTGATGGGACTCATAATATAACCTGTAGGTAGTCCGCATAGTGGCCTCCCCTATCGAATTTTCGCTGGTCACGGAATCCTCTACCAGCTGCAGGTAATATAGCTAGAGAGTGCAGGTATAGATTTGACATCTACAGGGTGACGTAGAAACAACTAAGTAATTTTATTTTTATCGGCCACCCATCAAGCGACCCATGCCATCAAGCTATCCGGCAAAACGCGGTTTGACTGCTGTGATTTCAAGCACTCAAAACAGCAGAACAATGAGAAGTACCCATGACTCCTGTTTATATTTTTAAATGAAAAAAGGTAGGTTCCATTCTAACAATCTTGAGACCGACCGCAGTCCCCGAAGATGAATAGTTCTTTTTATATGAGCTTTCGACAAGTGACGTCACACTAGGAAAGGGGAGGGGTGCAATCACGTTGCTTGTTGTCAAAACTTTGAAAGCTCGTAGATAAAGAACTATAATGTCTTAGGAGAGCGCGGATGGCCTCAAAATTATTAGAATGGAACCTACTTCGTTTTAAAAATTGGAAAGTATTATAAACCGAAGTTATCACCGTGTTCATCACCATGAAACATGGAATTACTCAAGTTCCCGTTCTGTAAACAAAGACGGTGTTGTGTGGAAGTACCCATAAATCTGAATTAAAAATTAAATAAGGTTTTCGAAAGATTCTGTCTGATGGATGGAGCCAAGTTTTGGATTTGTGGTTCAAATGTATTCATTATTCTACACAAGGGAGAACAAAGTCTACTTTAACATGAAAAGTTTATCGATGGGATATTTATCAAGTAGAATAGGTAGGTACATTTTCAAAAACCCCGATAGTAACTTTGGAACAGATGTGAACATTCTCAACGAAAAGCCATTTTGGGCTCAAATTAATGCTCCCATCTACTTGCCCACCCAGGATCCCTCCTCTACAGCTGGACATTGAAACTCGTGGAATGCAAAACATGGAAGTTGTGGCACATTCGTGGCCATCTAGGAGGTGCTGTGAGTTCCAAAAGTTAATCATTTCTGAAAAGTTCAAGCTGAGTCTGTTTTTCAGTAGATTTGGCAGGAGATTTTGAAGAAATAATAGCCCAGTAGACGCTGTTAAACTCAAGTAGATCTACTGCTTTTCCAGTAGGGTTGACTACTGCATCGGCTCCCATCTGTCACAGTGCTACCTTGAGGACGGGTCTAGGCTTTTGTGCGACTCTGGGTTCGTCGTGAAGGAGGTAGAGACGATTGGTGTGATGGTATGAGGGAGGGGGGGGGGGGGGGGCTATTCAAATGCGTACCCATAGCTTCGCTTCTCGTCACCAGCAGGAGACGGGTAGAGCATTCACGCCCGAGTCTGTGGTTTTGACAGCCCTTGATGGATTCGCCGGAGAAACTGCCTTCTACTTTCAAGCGATGCGTCGAGTCTGCTCGGAAGATCAAGCATAGTTGTTTGCGGGGACTTCAGAGCGAAATGGGAGTCAGCGATGAATCACCGAGATTGCTGAGGAACATTCTGCGTGTTTTGTTTCTTATTTTCAAGCGCAACAGCAGCAAAATAGTTTCAGAAATCTTGGGGAACATTTCATCAAGAATTCATAAAAATTAGCTGTGATCCTAAATTCATATGTTGGTACTTTTAATTGTACATAGATAAACCTCGCTCCAATTTCCTGTCCAACTTGGCAAAATGAAACGTGTCCACGAAATGTGTTTAAACCAAAAATCGAAATAAGATTCAAAGCATACAAGAGCTTCCGCAGACTCCTGTTGACACATCTTAATGGAATTTCAAGTACCTACCAATCTGAACACATTTGTACTTGTATGGTTCACAAGTAGCATCAGACAGTATTGCGTCAACCGCTATGAAATTTATGGTAGACCACGCGGGACCCAACGTATCTACTCTCCCGAATCCTTAGAGATAATTTGAAGGGAACATAAGATAAGCGACCGTTCGGTCTAAGGTTTTAATTATTTGCGCAGACGCTCTACCATTCTGATCCATTCATTAGAATCTGAAATTCATTAGAGGACCGTCATATGGGACAACCTAAGGACCAACCCCCACCTAACTATATAGTAGTGTTTTTGTACACACAAGGAACTTAATTAATTAGTTCCTTGATGTTTATAACTCAAAATGCGAGGGGAAATTATGGTTTTGGATGGCAAGGCCAGTGTCATTTCATTTTACGTCACAACGTAATTGGTCCTCTCGGTCTTGAGTTTTCATCAGGGTGCCTCGTCATTTTAGAACAAAATACCCATTTCGGTTATTTTTGATGGTTTCCGTTTCAATGTACGTAGAATCCGAAAATGAAATAAATACATTTCTTTCCGTCCATCGTACTTAAAATTTCCACTGCCCTGAAGTTAGCTGCATATTCAAAATCGAAAACATTAAACGTTTGCCACGGCTCGTCAGGTCAAAATTTTTGAATTTTGATCATGGGAATGAATTCAGCTACTCAAATGCTAGGAGGTATACCTTTTAGAATTTCGAAATTTTAATCCAAAATTTTAAAATTTTGCCCAACTTTAAACGTTTGCCCTGACCTTATCAATGACATATTTGATGTTCTGATTTCAAATTCTGTTAGTATATATTCTCCTCTCGATGGTATATCTTCCGGATTTTCGAAATTCGACCTTGAAACGGTAATATTCATGCCCTGAAGTTAGCTGCATATTCAAAAAGTTTAAACGTTTGCCACGGCTCGTCAGGTCAAAATTTTTGAATTTTGATCATGGGAATGAATTCAGCTACCCAAATGCTAGGAGGTATACGTTTTAGAATTTCGAAATTTTGATCCAAAATTTTAAAATTTTGCCCAACTTTAAACATTTGCCCTGACCTTATCGATGACATATTTGATGTTCTGATTTCCAATTCTGAAAGCTTATACCTTCCTCTAGATGGTATATCTTCCGGATTTTTGAAATTCGACCTAGAAATAGTCAGCTGCAACAACTGAGGCAAACATGATACACGGAAAATGGCCGTATGCTGACTTTAAACGCTTGCCCCAACCTTATCAGTGACATATTTGATGTTCTGATTTCAAATTCTGAAAGCTTATACCTTCCTCTAGATGGTATATCTTCCGGATTTTTGAAATTCGACCTAGAAATAGTCAGCTGCAACAACTGAGGCAAACATGATACACGGAAAATGGCCGTATGCTGACTTTAAACGCTTGCCCCAACCTTATCAGTGACATATTTGATGTTCTGATTTCAAATTCTGAAAGCATATACCTTCCTCTAGATGGTATATCTTCCGGATTTTTGAAATTCGACCTAGAAATAGTCAGCTGCAACAACTGAGGCAAACATGATACACGGAAAATGGCCGCATGCTGACTTTAAACGCTTGCCCCAACCTTATCAGTGACATATTTGATGTTCTGATTTCAAATTCTGAAAGCTTATACCTTTCTCTAGATGGTATATCTTCCGGATTTTTGAAATTTGACCTAGAAATAGTCAGCTGCAACAACTGAGGCAAACATGATACACGGAAAATGGCCGCATGCTGACTTTAAACGCTTGCCCCAACCTTATCAGTGACATATTTGATGTTCTGATTTCAAATTCTGAAAGCTTATACCTTTCTCTAGATGGTATATCTTCCGGATTTTTGAAATTTGACCTAGAAATAGTCAGCTGCAACAACTGAGGCAAACATGATACACGGAAAATGGCCGTATGCTGACTTTAAACGCTTGCCCCAACCTTATCAGTGACATATTTGATGTTCTGATTTCAAATTCTGAAAGCATATACCTTCCTCTAGATGGTATATCTTCCGGATTTTTGAAATTCGACCTAGAAATAGTCAGCTGCAACAACTGAGGCAAACATGATACACGGAAAATGGCCGCATGCTGACTTTAAACGCTTGCCCCAACCTTATCAGTGACATATTTGATGTTCTGATTTCAAATTCTGAAAGCGTATACCTTTCTCTAGATGGTATATCTTCCGGATTTTTGAAATTTGACCTAGAAATAGTCAGCTGCAACAACTGAGGTAAACATGACACACGGAAAATGACCGTATGCTGACTTTAAACGCTTGCCCCAACCTTATCAGTGACATATTTGATGTTCTGATTTCAAATTCTGAAAGCTTATACCTTTCTCTAGATGGTATATCTTCCGGATTTTTGAAATTTGACCTAGAAATAGTCAGCTGCAACAACTGAGGTAAACATGACACACGGAAAATGACCGTATGCTGACTTTAAACGCTTGCCCCAACCTTATCAGTGACATATTTGATGTTCTGATTTCAAATTCTGAAAGCTTATACCTTTCTCTAGATGGTATATCTTCCGGATTTTTGAAATTTGACCTTGAAGTGGTAATATTCATGCCCTGAAGTTAGCTTCATATTCAAAAAGTTTAAACGTTTGCCACGGCTCGTCAGGTCAAAATTTTTGAATTTTGATCATGGGAATGAATTCAGCTACTCAAATGCTAGGAGGTATACCTTTTAGAATTTCGAAATTTTAATCCAAAATTTTAAAATTTTGCCCAACTTTAAACGTTTGCCCTGACCTTATCAATGACATATTTGATGTTCTGATTTCAAATTCTGTTAGTATATATTCTCCTCTCGATGGTATATCTTCCGGATTTTCGAAATTCGACCTTGAAACGGTAATATTCATGCCCTGAAGTTAGCTGCATATTCAAAAGTTTAAACGTTTGCCACGGCTCGTCAGGTCAAAATTTTTGAATTTTGATCATGGGAATGAATTCAGCTACCCAAATGCTAGGAGGTATACGTTTTAGAATTTCGAAATTTTGATCCAAAATTTTAAAATTTTGCCCAACTTTAAACATTTGCCCTGACCTTATCGATGACATATTTGATGTTCTGATTTCCAATTCTGAAAGCTTATACCTTCCTCTAGATGGTATATCTTCCGGATTTTTGAAATTCGACCTAGAAATAGTCAGCTGCAACAACTGAGGCAAACATGATACACGGAAAATGGCCGTATGCTGACTTTAAACGCTTGCCCCAACCTTATCAGTGACATATTTGATGTTCTGATTTCAAATTCTGAAAGCTTATACCTTCCTCTAGATGGTATATCTTCCGGATTTTTGAAATTCGACCTAGAAATAGTCAGCTGCAACAACTGAGGCAAACATGATACACGGAAAATGGCCGTATGCTGACTTTAAAAGCTTGCCCCAACCTTATCAGTAACATGTTTGATGTTCTGATTTCCAATTCTGAAAGCTTATACCTTCCTCTAGATGGTATATCTTCCGGATTTTTGAAATTCGACCTAGAAATAGTCAGCTGCAACAACTGAGGCAAACATGATACACGGAAAATGGCCGTATGCTGACTTTAAACGCTTGCCCCAACCTTATCAGTGACATATTTGATGTTCTGATTTCAAATTCTGAAAGCATATACCTTCCTCTAGATGGTATATCTTCCGGATTTTTGAAATTCGACCTAGAAATAGTCAGCTGCAACAACTGAGGCAAACATGATACACGGAAAATGGCCGCATGCTGACTTTAAACGCTTGCCCCAACCTTATCAGTGACATATTTGATGTTCTGATTTCAAATTCTGAAAGCTTATACCTTTCTCTAGATGGTATATCTTCCGGATTTTTGAAATTTGACCTAGAAATAGTCGGCTGCAACAACTGAGGCAAACATGATACACGGAAAATGGCCGCATGCTGACTTTAAACGCTTGCCCCAACCTTATCAGTGACATATTTGATGTTCTGATTTCAAATTCTGAAAGCTTATACCTTTCTCTAGATGGTATATCTTCCGGATTTTTGAAATTTGACCTAGAAATAGTCAGCTGCAACAACTGAGGCAAACATGATACACGGAAAATGGCCGTATGCTGACTTTAAACGCTTGCCCCAACCTTATCAGTGACATATTTGATGTTCTGATTTCAAATTCTGAAAGCATATACCTTCCTCTAGATGGTATATCTTCCGGATTTTTGAAATTCGACCTAGAAATAGTCAGCTGCAACAACTGAGGCAAACATGATACACGGAAAATGGCCGCATGCTGACTTTAAACGCTTGCCCCAACCTTATCAGTGACATATTTGATGTTCTGATTTCAAATTCTGAAAGCTTATACCTTTCTCTAGATGGTATATCTTCCGGATTTTTGAAATTTGACCTAGAAATAGTCAGCTGCAACAACTGAGGTAAACATGACACACGGAAAATGACCGTATGCTGACTTTAAACGCTTGCCCCAACCTTATCAGTGACATATTTGATGTTCTGATTTCAAATTCTGAAAGCTTATACCTTTCTCTAGATGGTATATCTTCCGGATTTTTGAAATTTGACCTAGAAATAGTCAGCTGCAACAACTGAGGTAAACATGACACACGGAAAATGACCGTATGCTGACTTTAAACGCTTGCCCCAACCTTATCAGTGACATATTTGATGTTCTGATTTCAAATTCTGAAAGCTTATACCTTTCTCTAGATGGTATATCTTCCGGATTTTTGAAATTTGACCTTGAAGTGGTAATATTCATGCCCTGAAGTTAGCTTCATATTCAAAAAGTTTAAACGTTTGCCACGGCTCGTCAGGTCAAAATTTTTGAATTTTGATCACGGGAATGAATTTAGCTACTAAAATGCTAGGAGGTATACCGTTTAGAATTTCGAAATTTTGATCCAAAATTTTAAAATTTTGCTCAACTTTAAACGTTTGCCCTGACCTTATCAACGACATATTTGATGTTCTGATTTCAAATTCTGAAAGCTTATACCTTCCTCTAGATGGTATATCTTCCGGATTTTCGAAATTCGACCTAGAAATAGTCAGCTGCAACAACTGAGGCAAACATGATACACGGAAAATGGCCGTATGCTGACTTTAAACGCTTGCCCTGACCTTATCAATGACATATTTGATGTTCTGATTTCAAATTCTGTTAGTATATATTCTCCTCTCGATGGTATATCTTCCGGATTTTCGAAATTCGACCTTGAAATGGTAATATTCATGCCCTGAAGTTAGCTGCATATTCAAAAAGTTTAAACGTTTGCCACGGCTCGTCAGGTCAAAATTTTTGAATTTTGATCACGGGAATGAATTTAGCTACTAAAATGCTAGGAGGTATACCGTTTAGAATTACGAAATTTTGATCCAAAATTTTAAAATTTTGCCCAACTTTAAACGTTTGCCCTGACCTTATCAATGACATATTTGATGTTCTGATTTCAAATTCTGAAAGCTTATACCTTCCTCTAGATGGTATATCTTCCGGATTTTCGAAATTCGACCTAGAAATAGTCAGCTGCAACAAGTGAGGCAAACATGATACACGGAAAATGGCTGTATGCTGACTTTAAACGCTTGCCCTGACCTTATCAGTGACATGTTTGATGTTCTGATTTCAAATTCTGAAAGCTTATACCTTTCTCTAGATGGTATATCTTCCGGATTTTCGAAATTCGACCTAGAAATAGTCAGCTGCAACAAGTGAGGCAAACATGATACACGGAAAATGGCTGTATGCTGACTTTAAACGCTTGCCCTGACCTTATCAGTGACATGTTTGATGTTCTGGTTTCAAATTCTGAAAGCTTATACCTTTCTCTAGATGGTATATCTTCCGGATTTTTGAAATTTGACCTAGAAATAGTCAGCTGCAACAACTGAGGTAAACATGATACACGGAAAATGGCCGTATGCTGACTTTAAACGCTTGCCCTGACCTTGTCAATGACATATTTGATGTTCTGATTTCAAATTCTGAAAGCTTATACCTTTCTCTAGATGGTATATCTTCCGGATTTTTGAAATTTGACCTAGAAATAGTCAGCTGCAACAACTGAGGCAAACATGACACACGGAAAATGGCCGTATGCTGACTTTAAACGCTTGCCCCAACCTTATCAGTGACATATTTGATGTTCTGATTTCAAATTCTGAAAGCTTATACCTTTCTCTAGATGGTATATCTTCCGGATTTTTGAAATTTGACCTTGAAATGGTAATATTCATGCCCTGAAGTTAGCTGCATATTCAAAAAGTTTAAACGTTTGCCACGGCTCGTCAGGTCAAAATTTTTGAATTTTGATCACGGGAATGAATTTAGCTACTAAAATGCTAGGAGGTATACCGTTTAGAATTTCGAAATTTTGATCCAAAATTTTAAAATTTTGCCCAACTTTAAACGTTTGCCCTGACCTTATCAACGACATATTTGATGTTCTGATTTCAAATTCTGAAAGCTTATACCTTCCTCTAGATGGTATATCTTCCGGATTTTCGAAATTCGACCTAGAAATAGTCAGCTGCAACAACTGAGGCAAACATGATACACGGAAAATGGCCGTATGCTGACTTTAAACGCTTGCCCTGACCTTATCAATGACATATTTGATGTTCTGATTTCAAATTCTGTTAGTATATATTCTCCTCTCGATGGTATATCTTCCGGATTTTCGAAATTCGACCTTGAAATGGTAATATTCATGCCCTGAAGTTAGCTGCATATTCAAAAAGTTTAAACGTTTGCCACGGCTCGTCAGGTCAAAATTTTTGAATTTTGATCACGGGAATGAATTTAGCTACTAAAATGCTAGGAGGTATACCGTTTAGAATTACGAAATTTTGATCCAAAATTTTAAAATTTTGCCCAACTTTAAACGTTTGCCCTGACCTTATCAATGACATATTTGATGTTCTGATTTCAAATTCCGAAAGCTTATACCTTCCTCTAGATGGTATATCTTCCGGATTTTCGAAATTCGACCTAGAAATAGTCAGCTGCAACAAGTGAGGCAAACATGATACACGGAAAATGGCTGTATGCTGACTTTAAACGCTTGCCCTGACCTTATCAGTGACATGTTTGATGTTCTGATTTCAAATTCTGAAAGCTTATACCTTTCTCTAGATGGTATATCTTCCGGATTTTCGAAATTCGACCTAGAAATAGTCAGCTGCAACAAGTGAGGCAAACATGATACACGGAAAATGGCTGTATGCTGACTTTAAACGCTTGCCCTGACCTTATCAGTGACATGTTTGATGTTCTGGTTTCAAATTCTGAAAGCTTATACCTTTCTCTAGATGGTATATCTTCCGGATTTTTGAAATTTGACCTTGAAATGGTAATATTCATGCCCTGAAGTTAGCTGCATATTCAAAAAGTTTAAACGTTTGCCACGGCTCGTCAGGTCAAAATTTTTGAATTTTGATCACGGGAATGAATTTAGCTACTAAAATGCTAGGAGGTATACCGTTTAGAATTACGAAATTTTGATCCAAAATTTTAAAATTTTGCCCAACTTTAAACGTTTGCCCTGACCTTATCAATGACATATTTGATGTTCTGATTTCAAATTCCGAAAGCTTATACCTTCCTCTAGATGGTATATCTTCCGGATTTTCGAAATTCGACCTAGAAATAGTCAGCTGCAACAAGTGAGGCAAACATGATACACGGAAAATGGCTGTATGCTGACTTTAAACGTTTGCCCTGACCTTATCAACGACATATTTGATGTTCTGATTTCAAATTCTGAAAGCTTATACCTTCCTCTAGATGGTATATCTTCCGGATTTTCGAAATTCGACCTAGAAATAGTCAGCTGCAACAACTGAGGCAAACATGATACACGGAAAATGGCCGTATGCTGACTTTAAACGCTTGCCCTGACCTTATCAATGACATATTTGATGTTCTGATTTCAAATTCTGTTAGTATATATTCTCCTCTCGATGGTATATCTTCCGGATTTTCGAAATTCGACCTTGAAATGGTAATATTCATGCCCTGAAGTTAGCTGCATATTCAAAAAGTTTAAACGTTTGCCACGGCTCGTCAGGTCAAAATTTTTGAATTTTGATCACGGGAATGAATTTAGCTACTAAAATGCTAGGAGGTATACCGTTTAGAATTACGAAATTTTGATCCAAAATTTTAAAATTTTGCCCAACTTTAAACGTTTGCCCTGACCTTATCAATGACATATTTGATGTTCTGATTTCAAATTCTGAAAGCTTATACCTTCCTCTAGATGGTATATCTTCCGGATTTTCGAAATTCGACCTAGAAATAGTCAGCTGCAACAAGTGAGGCAAACATGATACACGGAAAATGGCTGTATGCTGACTTTAAACGCTTGCCCTGACCTTATCAGTGACATGTTTGATGTTCTGATTTCAAATTCTGAAAGCTTATACCTTTCTCTAGATGGTATATCTTCCGGATTTTCGAAATTCGACCTAGAAATAGTCAGCTGCAACAAGTGAGGCAAACATGATACACGGAAAATGGCTGTATGCTGACTTTAAACGCTTGCCCTGACCTTATCATTGACATGTTTGATGTTCTGGTTTCAAATTCTGAAAGCTTATACCTTTCTCTAGATGGTATATCTTCCGGATTTTTGAAATTTGACCTAGAAATAGTCAGCTGCAACAACTGAGGTAAACATGATACACGGAAAATGGCCGTATGCTGACTTTAAACGCTTGCCCTGACCTTATCAATGACATATTTGATGTTCTGATTTCAAATTCTGAAAGCTTATACCTTTCTCTAGATGGTATATCTTCCGGATTTTTGAAATTTGACCTAGAAATAGTCAGCTGCAACAACTGAGGCAAACATGACACACGGAAAATGGCCGTATGCTGACTTTAAACGCTTGCCCCAACCTTATCAGTGACATATTTGATGTTCTGATTTCAAATTCTGAAAGCTTATACCTTTCTCTAGATGGTATATCTTCCGGATTTTTGAAATTTGACCTTGAAATGGTAATATTCATGCCCTGAAGTTAGCTGCATATTCAAAAAGTTTAAACGTTTGCCACGGCTCGTCAGGTCAAAATTTTTGAATTTTGATCACGGGAATGAATTTAGCTACTAAAATGCTAGGAGGTATACCGTTTAGAATTTCGAAATTTTGATCCAAAATTTTAAAATTTTGCCCAACTTTAAACGTTTGCCCTGACCTTATCAACGACATATTTGATGTTCTGATTTCAAATTCTGAAAGCTTATACCTTCCTCTAGATGGTATATCTTCCGGATTTTCGAAATTCGACCTAGAAATAGTCAGCTGCAACAACTGAGGCAAACATGATACACGGAAAATGGCCGTATGCTGACTTTAAACGCTTGCCCTGACCTTATCAATGACATATTTGATGTTCTGATTTCAAATTCTGTTAGTATATATTCTCCTCTCGATGGTATATCTTCCGGATTTTCGAAATTCGACCTTGAAATGGTAATATTCATGCCCTGAAGTTAGCTGCATATTCAAAAAGTTTAAACGTTTGCCACGGCTCGTCAGGTCAAAATTTTTGAATTTTGATCACGGGAATGAATTTAGCTACTAAAATGCTAGGAGGTATACCGTTTAGAATTACGAAATTTTGATCCAAAATTTTAAAATTTTGCCCAACTTTAAACGTTTGCCCTGACCTTATCAATGACATATTTGATGTTCTGATTTCAAATTCTGAAAGCTTATACCTTCCTCTAGATGGTATATCTTCCGGATTTTCGAAATTCGACCTAGAAATAGTCAGCTGCAACAAGTGAGGCAAACATGATACACGGAAAATGGCCGTATGCTGACTTTAAACGCTTGCCCTGACCTTATCAGTGACATGTTTGATGTTCTGATTTCAAATTCTGAAAGCTTATACCTTTCTCTAGATGGTATATCTTCCGGATTTTCGAAATTCGACCTAGAAATAGTCAGCTGCAACAAGTGAGGCAAACATGATACACGGAAAATGGCTGTATGCTGACTTTAAACGCTTGCCCTGACCTTATCAGTGACATGTTTGATGTTCTGGTTTCAAATTCTGAAAGCTTATACCTTTCTCTAGATGGTATATCTTCCGGATTTTTGAAATTTGACCTAGAAATAGTCAGCTGCAACAACTGAGGCAAACATGATACACGGAAAATGGCCGTATGCTGACTTTAAACGCTTGCCCTGACCTTATCAATGACATATTTGATGTTCTGATTTCAAATTCTGAAAGCTTATACCTTCCTCTAGATGGTATATCTTCCGGATTTTCAAAATTCGACCTAGAAATAGTCAGCTGCAATGACTGAGGCAAACATGATACACGGAAAATGGCTGTATGCTGACTTTAAACGCTTGCCCTGACCTTATCAGTGACATATTTGATGTTCTGATTTCAAATTCTGAAAGCTTATACCTTCCTCTAGATGGTATATCTTCCGGATTTTTGAAATTCGACCTAGAAATAGTCAGCTGCAATGACTGAGGCAAACATGATACACGGAAAATGGCTGTATGCTGACTTTAAACGCTTGCCCTGACCTTATCAGTGACATATTTGATGTTCTGATTTCAAATTCTGAAAGCTTATACCTTCCTCTAGATGGTATATCTTCCGGATTTTTGAAATTCGACCTAGAAATAGTCAGCTGCAACAACTGAGGCAAACATGATACACGGAAAATGGCCGTATGCTGACTTTGCAGGTTTGTTGTAACCTTATCAAAGAGGATTCCACGAGCTCATGGATAGCGTGTAGAGGAAGAAGTATGTAAGGAAGTCTCACTCTGTGTTAAATTGTCCGATGGGTGGATACTATACATTTTGCATTGCTACCTTTATGTCACTCTTCGGAGTTAGTGTAGTTCATCAGTGAATCATAGAAGCCGCATGATCGCTCGTCATCCTGGTTCCCGCCAGTATTGAAAACGCTCAAATGGGTACTGCTAGGCCTGTAATTATTCTACCGTTCTACTAGGCTGCTTTCATCTATCCTCTTGGAAACCCTGTAACTACCAAGGAGTGTTGTAAAGATAGCGCCAAAGTCAAACTGTGCACGCCCCGCCCATGTTTTTCCCCTGTTTTTCCATGAGTCAGATAAAAAAGGCAAATGGATTCAAATGGATTCAAAGAAGCATGGGATTGTATGAGGAAGCATGGATGGACGAATATGGAGGGGCATTGATGGTGTGTTGAGGAACTGTTTTATCACAAGTTCGATATAGAAATGACTCTAATTATTTACAAGCAGGAAACGAACGCTCTTTATTTTTGAACACAAGGCTTTTACATACATGTCAACTAACGACACATATCGTGGGAGAATACACACACTCCCTCAGAGTAATAGTCATCATAGAGGTGTACTTCCGAAGTTCTCTTACGTGCCACTGGCCGCGCCCCTAACAGGAAGAAGGCGAAGGAGTCAGTAAAAGAAGATTATATAGTTTTGCAATCCTTGTGTCATCGTCATGAAGGTGGTGACATGCACATCCCGTACTGTTGTGTGGAAGTAAGATAAGGATAGGAGTTCATGTATTCTTTGAGTATAATGAATTGAACTGTTTCTTGGGATATGGCAGATTGATGTCTTATCAGTAGGATATGAATGATGGGACCATTGTTGCCGTTGATGGAGTAGTGTTTTGGTCAAGGTGAATCTTGACGAGGTAGGTGCATGAAAAACCCACCTACCTTCCTTTATTACCTACCCACCCACCTTCCAGTATTATTGATAGGGATAAGATAATCATTCTAATAGCTGCTGTTGTGTTGGCACCATTGGCACTTTAAATTGTTCGTCCGAGAGGTTGCTCCATCTCTACTTCTATTACTCTATGATGCTCAACTGTGTTTCGCCTTAAAACGTTTCCGTTTGACTGTTGTCTTTTATAATAAATTATATTCGTTTTATGCCATGATTCTTCGTATCATTCCACGACCTTCAATTATCAACCCAGTTACCTTGTAACCCATTATTACCTACCTACCTCTTTTCAATATTACCTACTCACCTCATTCCAATATTACCTACCACTTTCCTGTCTTACCTAACTTCCTTCAAGTATTACCTACCAACGTAGTTTCCTCCCATCATTACCCACCCACCTTCCAGTGTTATCTACCCAGTTACCTTCCATTATTACTTTCCTACCTACCTATTTCCAATGTTACCTACCACTTTCCTGTCTCACCTAGCTACGTTCAAGTAAGTATTATTACCTACAGCTTCCTCCCATCATTACCTACCCACCTAACTACCTCTTTTCAATATTACCTACTCACCTCATTCCTATATTACCTACCACTTTCCTGTCTTACCTATCTACCTACTACTTTTCTGTATCAACTTACATACCCTCCAGTATTACCTACCTAGCTACCCTCCTGCCGTTAGGCCTACCCACTGGATCCGCCACTGATATTACCTACTTCATCAATGACAAAAACTCCATGTTCAGTAACCTTGATCCATGAATATCGATGTCCGGTACTCTACTCATCTTGGACTCTCTTGAACTGTTAGTTCATTCAATTTTCAATGAATACTCGCCATATTACCCTGTGTAATAATTTGGTATCTATAGATTGTTGAGTTCAGTGAATTAACTATTATTTAAGATATTTTCCTTTCGCTAACACGTTTCTTCAAAACTAGTGTTTATCTAGTGGGTAAGTACTGTGAGTACTATCTTGATTCCATTTCTTTTCTCTTTTAACTTGTTTTCTAGTACCACATTTTCTACTTACTTACTTTATGTTTTTTTACTGATTTTCCTTTCATTAGTTCGTTACTACCATAAAATGGAAGGGTATTATCAATCTATTGCCTGTTGTGTAGCTGAGAATATAGATAGTTTGGACATTTTTCGAGAAAAAAATATTCCCACCGCATTATGTTACAGGGTTGCAAAGGATCAAGGGCTTCAACGAAATCGTACCAAGACATTAGCAAATCGTATTAAATTATACTTCACAAGTAATACCCATGGGTTTGCCGATCTGGTGCACAGTTTGGTACAAGAACGTATTTCAAATAATAAAACCATTTCCTGCAATACACAAACTGAAATAGAAACTTTGGTCGCTGCCCCTGATACACCATTAGAAACTTCGGTTGTTTCCCCTGATACACCATTAGAAACTTCGGTCGCTGCCCCTGATACCCCATTGAGAAACACGCCGTTGTCCTATGTAGCTGCCGAAGGTACTATCTGTATTCGTTACAAAAGTAAAACTTTATTTTCCCATGATTGCGGGGAACTGCTCCTAAATGGCTTACCAATGGTAGATTTTCAAAACATAAATATTGAACCAATCCGCAATGCTTTGAAAGATAGACTTTCCGAGATCGGTATTACTTGTCTCATAATTTTTAATGGAGTAAAAAAGAATAAGCAAACTAAGTTAACATTGATAAAACTCACTGATTACGGTAGATGCAAGCAACCAATGTGCCTCAAACTATTCAAGTTTGTAATGGGGTTTGATGGAACCTTAGTCAAAGTAAAAATATTTTGTAATAATGAATCCCCAAACCATACACAAGATTTGACTTACCAATTGAGGGGTATGAGGAGAACCGAACTTAAAAAAAAATTAACCAATGTACTTCCAGGTAAGGTTGTAAGTGAACAATATTTTGCCATGAATGAAGATTTAGCCAAACATGGAAATTACCTTAATACAAATTCCCTAGCAGTCCTCCAAAAAGCAAGATCCGAAGAGCTATCCAAAAATGATTGCGATTCTAATGATATTGTAGACATTGTTAAACAATTAGTAATGTATGACATGGCTAAACATACCATAATTAGAAAATTTGTATCCCCCTTTACTATCTACCTGGTTACTGATGATGAAATTCGTTTCGCCTCCACCAGCCACAATTTGACAATGCATTTTGATGCAACAGGCTCCATTATTAGGAAACCATATAAATCTTCTAAACGAGTTTATTTGTACGCTGGTGTTATCAGTGTGGAATCAAAAACCGTTCCCTTGCTACATATGATAACAAATGAACACACTTCCCGAACCATAAGAGACTTCCTAATATTCTACAGGGAACAATGTGTAGATACAAAAGACGTTTTCCCTATTACAAGGGTGGTTGTTGATTGGTCCTGGGCATCAATCAATGCTGTCATTGATGCGTGGGGAGGGACTACTGTTACTGCTTACCTTCAACAGATATACAATCATTCACAATCAGGGACCGAGTTGCCTAAAAAGTACATTCACGTTCACCTGTGTTACTCTCACGTCATGAAATGTTTTTCTAGATATTTGACAACAAAATGTAAAATATCGCGACAAGCCAAAACATTGATTTTGGAATGTATGGCCAAACTTGCGCATTCAAAAACAATTGCTGAAATGTCCCTCAAATATTACCATGTTGTAAAAATGTTGATAGCTCCCTATAAATGGACCTCATTTGATGAATCAGTAGAAGCTTTACAATTTAATTCGCTTAACATTGACGAAATAGTTGAAGATGATGAAAAGAAGCAAGAGCGCGACGAATTAGTAGACGATTTGTTAGAGTCCAACGAAGTTTCTCCATTTGCCTCTATGTTTAACGAAATTATGGCCTCAGCTTCTGCAGACATAAGGAGTACTAGGACGAATAATCTTGAGCCGAACGTACTTCATTGTGAAGAGTTCCTCCAACATATTAATTCGCGGGTCATGCCATATGCTCCTCTATGGTCTTCTTTACTGTCGGACAAATTGTTCACGAACGGTTCTGTAGAAAATCATTTCAAAGTTTTGAAGAATACCACATTAAATCAAAACGTTAACGTTAAAGTAGGGAGAGTCGTGACCTCGTTACAGAACTTTGTTGAAGCAAAGATGAAAGAAATATCTTTGCCACCTCCAAAAGTGCAAGTTAGAAAAAGAAAGATGAAAAGTGAGCCAGACAACATGTTATCAGTAGAGATATGGAGGAAGAAGCCAAAGAAAAATAAGAAAACCTATGTTGAAGGCTCACGACTGAAAAAACTACACCAAAATTTACATACTAGTATCATATCCGACGAAAACCAACAACAGCCGTTGGCCGACAACTATGTACCTCGTTATGATAACGGTGTCATAAAAGACGTAACATATTATACTGCAGATAAACCACCAAGGCCATACGCTGTTGGAGTAACTCGCAGATACTCTTCTGTAGATATTATGTCACAAGCAACAGTGCTTGAAGTATGTGATTATTGTACTCTTATTGATGGCGAGTATCTGTCAAATTTTTTAATTGATTATGCAGCCAAATGTTTATTGTACAGAGACGAAATAAAGTTCGCATATTTTGAGTGTGAAATAGGTGGAAACATTATTCACAAATCAACTTATCCAGAAACTTATGACTTATACAAGGATGAGCTCGAGGGAAAGAAAGGGATTTTCTTCCCCCTTCACGTTGATAACTGCCATTGGGTACTACTGTACGCCAACATCGAAACAAAAAAACTGGTGTATATGGATCCCTTGGACGATCGATCATTGAACAAACGCTCATTGAACAAACGATCATTGAACAAACAACATTTTAAAAACTTCGTTTCCTTTTGGGATAAGGTTTTTCCAAATAATGTTGAAGAAACAACATGGAGTGTGGATGATAGAATCCAATATTGTAAACAAGAAGATAACTTTAACTGTGGAATTTATGTCCTTCATTATATAAGGTGCATCATGGATGAAAAAGACATCAACCCATTTAACACATTACAATCAAGGAAGGAATGGCAAACAATATGCCTTGAAAAATCGCAGGACATGACCGAAAGGTGCCTACTTTGTGGAATGGGTGATATAAGAAGTGACAATTTATGGGTATTCTGTTGTATCTGCAACAGACCAGCCCACTTCTATCCATGTCTGTCCTACCTCAAAATAACGAAGGAAAAAATACAAAATCCTTATGAACCCTACTGTTGTGAACTGTGTTCGAGATGGACAACGTTGAAAAATTGTTGAAAACTTCAGAAACAACTCCTGGCTTTCACTAAGTGAGTCACCATCTCAAACTGGTAGGTAGGTAGGTACTTATAATAGATAATTATGCCACTGATGAAATTTTTACAGGTATTTCATCCTTTTAAAGTCCAATTGACCCACTATGCCTTATTTTGTACAGTAAAACGGATAGCTACATTAATTTTTCTTAGCTATTCTAATAATGTGGTCAGTATTTTGGTTTTCTCATTGGAAAACAAATATGTGAAACCTACCAGTGCGCTGTTTGCAACGGTTTGATACTAATGTTCCTAATCTAAAAAAGGAAAATTCAGAAGCAAGTACCGGCTAAATCAGTTTGGCACCCTCACTGCAACGGTCTGCTCCCGAGTGTGCGTTTTCTGGAAGGAAAAAAGCACACCATCGGAACAACGTTGGCACCCTTTGTGCACCAAACGTTCTATTTATTCTACCATGCCAAACGCCTACGTTCCGGGATTCCTCCTACGGGACATACCGACTCCTTGGGCGCACTGGATAGCCATCGCATAACTTCTTTTCAAAAAAAACATTCTAAAAGAAACGTTCAAATTCATACTGAGTGATGTATGTTGAACTCGATATTTACTAACTTTATATCCAGTTCAACCTTCATAACTCAAGTTGCCATTTACAGAAATCCATCAAAACGTGTACCTACCTACATACCTTTTCACAACAATAAAGTGAATGAATCATGGTGCATTAGGCCTACTGGGGATAGCACCTTAAAAAAAACGCGCCATTGTTATTCTACCTCTTGGGTGGTGTGGAAATGAATAATGCTCGAAGGAAAGGATAGTAGGACAGATAGATGTTATATTTACATTTATTGTACCATGGGGTAGATGTACCACGTACCAGTCGCTAAATGCTACAAGTACGAGTATTTGAGTTGTGGTACATGAATAGCTCGGTGTGAACTACCTGGCCCCGTCACGTTCAGTTGAAGAGTGAAATACTTTGGCTCAGGGCATCCTCACCTGGTGAGTGCCTCTCATCTTCGCATACTCACTTTTTTACCACCACCACCAACCACTTCAGATTTTTATATTGTATTATACTTCATCTTTTTGTGTTTGACATGACGTCGCATCCTTTTTTGTCTTGCAAAT
This sequence comes from Leptopterna dolabrata, assembly GCA_954871275.1. Taxonomy (NCBI): domain Eukaryota; kingdom Metazoa; phylum Arthropoda; class Insecta; order Hemiptera; family Miridae; genus Leptopterna; species Leptopterna dolabrata. The sequence goes on along the minus strand of OX940984.1, from coordinate 15,408,455 downwards.
TTATAAATTGGAAAATTTCATTTACAGCTGCAATTTTTTGGTACATCCTAAGAGGACCCACCCATGTAATGGTATATAATATGTACTTAATGTAATTTTTTGTGAATAAATCTTCTCTCCTACGTTGTCATTCTTACCGAAGAGGTCCCATTGAGAGTGCATTTCACATCTGTGAGTCGTAGTTGAAGACAAAGAAAGTTTTAGGAAAGAAATCAGTTTCAGGGGATTACCTTATCATAGTGGGATTGATCATCACAATGGAACAACTCCTGGTAAAAACATAATTATATGTACTGTTGAAAAACAGTACTACTTCATTATGATTAAATGCTCCACTTTAGATGACATTACTACGTAATGCTACAATTTACATATTATGGTAATGAGGTACAACGAATAAATCTTTGTTGCTTTTCTCAAGCATCAAATAAAAGATGTATTGTTTTTTTTCGTTCTCATACTTTGCTGATTAAGATACTGTTCTCAATTCATGAGTTACAAACAGTGAATGGAAATACTAGAAAGTGTTCAAGTTGAGTGAAGTAAGTAGGCAATCAGAGGAACTGAAAGACTGTTCACTGATTTGAGTGAAACACAGATAACAAGGTTTCATAACCTTGTAAAAATACAGCAACGGATAAATAACATGAAGTAATGAATATGCTGTTGGATCCTTACGTCAAACGTTGATTACCAACATGGCTGTAATGTGTATCTAGTTGATTTTATTAAAATGGGAGTACCTACTTATTATGTTTCTTGCATACTCAACTGTGTGGTTGTGGCCATAGCTACTAGGTTTTCTCTCTACAAATCGGCTTCTGCCATTGTGCACCTATTTTGACAAATACTGAACATTAACTGATTATTTCAGTTTCAAGCTGAGCTAAATGTATGTTTTATGGTATCCATCTCAAAGCAGTTATTATAGTTCTTACCTAACTAATTTAATTTTATTTATTTTTATTATTTTTATTTATTTCATTATCATCTTAGATCAAACTTTGTGTTTTAACATCTTACAGCACAAATAGCTACCATTGGATTTAGTCCTTGGATTCACTACTCTCCAACTGATTTCCACTAACAAGGATGCCCATGTTACAAAATTATAACTCAACAATTTCTGAAAATGCTAGTAGGATACCCCATGAGCAATGAAAATCCATATTATCATCATTGTGAATACTTACAAATACCATGTTAGAAAAAACATATTGATACATGCTATCCTTTGGTTGAGGGGCGTGATTGAATAAAACTGCATACATTTGATTTTTATATTTTTTATTTGTTTGATTGCGTCTTCCTGAAAATAAAATAAAAAAGCTCTTGTTATAAATACATCATACTACTAACAAATTACAATAGAATTGAAAAAAGGCGAGTTCATAAGAGAAACTATCTACTCTACAAGCAGGTACCTTGGGTGAGGGCTGCGGCAATCTGAAAAACACAATAAAGAGACTATAAGTATTTCTTCGAGTTGAAATGACAACTTTTTTCACGTTAGGTTGCATACATTGATTTTTGGTTTATTATTTTCAATAATGAACCATTGGAATCGAGCATGAAAAAAAAAATTCTTACCCCCCCTCAAAATTTGATGGTTTACGTTTCAAGATATGTAGAATCCAAAACTGCAATAAAAATATTTCTGTCTGTCCGCCGTACGCCGTACGGGCCACTTTTCTTAGTTACCATGAAAAAAAATTGATGAAATTCGGGTTATAGGTTCCGTTCGGCGTCTAGTTGGTCCTCGAAGCTCGACGTTACTGTGAGTCATCTCTAAGGGGTTCAAAATAGGGGTTGAAATTTTCAAAACGCCTATACCATTTTTTTACGTAAATATTTTTACGGTTTTAAATAGTTCTTGAACTTGCGAGTTTTTTAAGACCATCCGGAGCATCGTACGTCCAGCCGTTCGTTCACAGTAAGGCCCCGAAGTTTGCACCGACAGGCATTTTCGACTCCAGTGTGAATGAAATTGTATACAATCCAAACCAAATCTCGTAACCAGAGATGCGCCCACAATAGGAATTTGTGAATACGGCCAATCATTGGTAGGGATCACCTGATTATATTGGCGGAGTATGAAGTCGAGTTGGTTGTTCTGTGATATTATTTAATTTGAAAAATGATGGCTCTATTGGAGTTTGTTGGTAGGTAGTGAAACTTGAACAAACGTTGAAGTATTATTGATGGGTAAATTATTACTACGGTAAATCATTACTCAACGGTAAATTATTACACAACGGCAAATTATACCATCTACGTAGAAGGGGCTGGAGTTTGTTGGTAGGTAATTTTGCAACTTTTTTCACTCCTCATCAACAATTTCTTTTCAGAACTTCATTATGTGTGTTTCTTTTTGTTAGGTACTGTTTGTCATCGGCAGAATTATTTTAGCAACATTTAACTCGTGATTTAGGTAGGTACCTAGTAACGAGTACGGGGTTAGGTACTAACCTACGGAGTGTCTGCGATCTACATAATATGCATATAATAGAATAGTACATATCATATTATATAGACGGGTTATCTATACATAGAGCTGTGATCTGTAACAGAAGGGTATTCTATACAAAATAATAAACCGTTGTGCAGGGATTTGCAGCGTTTGTTATCTTCATATGCTAAATTTGATGTATTTATCTACCTAATGAAAAGTTAAATGTTTATCATACCATCTCCCTCCGCGTCTTCCACCTCGACGCCATCTCCTCTGTACCCAAGGTACCTCCCTCACAGTGTACCCCCCTCCCGGGTGAAATGTTGTTATTCTGATTGCTGCAACAAACAATCACAACAGTCAATTGTTGGTTAAAATTGTAACAAATAATACAAGTTCTGGTCATTGCTAGAGCTAAGTTACAGACAGTAAGTCATTAGAAGACAAATAATGGTATACTCACTTCGTTGGCGTACGTGCTGAGGAGGACGCCGACGTCTTATTTGCCGCCAAGGTTGAGCTGGCTGCCGAGGTTGAGCCACCTCTGGTGGAGGTGGCCCAGCTTCATCCGGTGGAGGTGGGCCAGCTTCATCCAGTGGAGGACGCTCATCTTCCACTGGATGTGGCCCATCATCCTCTGGTTGAGGTTGCTGGGCCACCTCCGCCCTTTGTTCTTCACCTTCTTGGTCCTCTGCCATTTCTGTAAAATGTAATTTATGTGTTTCAAGACATAACTGAAATTGTAGGTGTCACATATAGGGTAGATGGGATGTGTTGCGCTGGCGAAAAGTGAATTTCACAGTTGAAAAGTGAACTTGAACCACTACCAGATCCAATGAAAAGCTCCTAGAATGGTCGCATGCATGTCTCCGCACACTGTGTTTTCTTATTCGTATACAAAACACCTTTTGTGTGAGAAAACGCAAATTTACATCATAAGAAGTCAAGAAAAACCTACATCGTTCCGTAAATATGTATCAATATCTTTTACGCATGCAATCAAACAGGTATACCTAAGCTACAAAATGGCGGATTATAGGTGGTGCGTTCACGCTTTCCACATGAATTTCGCTGAAAATGAAGGTACAGTTCCCAAATTACGCAATCCAAGCGACAATAAAAAGTGAATTTACTACTAAAAGAATTACTGAAGCTAAATTGAACACAATTGGAAGAAAAAAGAGCAAAAATGAACAAAATACCTCTAAACTCTGAGGTGAAACTTAAACGACTCTCTTCTTGACTCGTCTCGTACAAAACACAATTTAAGTATAAATTCAATAAAACACAGGTCTCAACTTTGAGGACAATTGCCTCCTGACGCATACAAATTAATAGAATGTAAGAAAATAGAAGATTATCCCTCATGCGGGCGCGCAGGCGGTAATCTACCGCCCTCGTCATAAAAACATGATCAGCTAAGGCCTACAGATGCCCAGAGGGGCGGGGCCTGCGTGTATTCCTCTGTTACAATACATGACACTAGTTGGGGTCGATGCCATTTCTAGGATAAGAAGGTGTCGCTTGTCAGTCGGCTTCAAACATTCGCATATGTTAGTAGACGGTAGTTCACCGCCCTGCGCCCAGGAGTGAAATTTTATTTCGCCGACCCTCGAAACAAAATGTGAGTATCAATTTCTTGTTTTATGTAATTTTATTGGATGAATGAGTAATATTAATAATGAACTTACGTTTTTATGTGCTCTTCGCCATACTATCATGTAATAGAATCATAATAATGTAATAAGGGATAAACTCCATGAAAATCTATGGAGTGAATAATCCATTGGAATCTTTCAGAAGGCGGCAATATATTTATGAGTTGGCAATGGAACTAATGGAAGATAACCTGAGGCATCGAGCTAAAGTGAATTCACTTCCCAAAGATTTGAGAACTTTTCTGAGCCAGTATCGAGAAGAAGAAATCACCAGCAATGGAGTTGTGGATCCTAACAGACGATGTTTCTGTTACATCCGTGGTTCGAAAAAAAATAACATAACTAAATTACGTTGTAATATTTGTAAGAACAGCGTTTGTAAAAAACATTCAGTACCAACATGCGAAAATTGCCAAAATATTAGTTCGTCCGCCTCAGACGGCGATTCAGATGATGATGTGTAATAACAACCTTGCCACAGTATTCTTTTTTTTTTCAATTTATTTTGAATTTTGCGTACATGTACATATTTATGTTTAGATTTTATACTGACAATTTGTGATTTTGTGATGTGTATTTTTGATATGGTACTTCAGATTACCCAAGTATTGTGAGACTGTGATTGTTCGTAATGTTTTCACGCATATGTGTAGGTATACATATGAGTAGGTAATATATAGTTCAAGAAATGGGCAGAAATCGTTCATGGTCTACCTATCCCTCAAAGACTGTTTTTTATTTCTTTTGATCTCGTACTTCTTCATGTTCAGTATTTTGTCAAATAAGACATTTCCTTTTTTCAATGTGAATATTTTTGATACCTACATACCAACTTGAGCAAGTAGGAAACTGTTTTGCGTCTCACGATTTGAGATGATTTTTGCGATCTGTTTTGCGATGATTTCATATTTCTAGTTCCTACTAGGCATTCGTTTTTTGTGCTGTGAAATATGAAGGGTTTATATTATACTGTTGTTGAATATTATACTCTATCTATTATCGTTCAAGTTTTAATAAACCTTCCCATTCTTGTGTGTTAAACGTTTCTATTAAAAATAACCCTATTTCAAAAGTTTAGGATAAGATGTCGGGTGAAAAACACGCGAAAACGAGGTGGCGGTAGACTACCGCCCTGCGCCCATGAGTGGTACAAGAAAAGCGCGCCCGCATGAGGGTTAAAGTGAAAAGAAAAGAGCTTGTGACTGGTCGTCCTAATCCACACTGGTGCAAATTTAAAGTGAACATAAACTGCAAAAATACTTGGCATACAGGTTTTACGTTACCCTTTTGACGGTGTGGAGAAGTTCTGTGCGTCACATCAAGTTACATCAAATGCGTAGTTGGGAGGCTTTGGGGAGGGGAGAGTCAGGTGTCAGGTTCCCCCTTGAGGGGTTACCGGCTCAATCCTGCCCACAGCCTCCCCGATCGCTGGCGCCAACTCCGTCGCCGGCAGCATGGATGCTATCTGTTGGTATTCCACAATAACTTCGCTGTTGCAGTGGAGATCTGACTCGGTGGGATCCTGGTAAAATACGTCGGTGGTTGGAGGCGTGGATGAAGAGGTTGACGGGCGGATGGTGAAGATACGAATTGAGGCTTACAATTTTATCACTCACCTTCGGTGAACCTTCGTTTTAGGCTTTGGGTTGTAGTAGTTCGCCAGAGAAACGAATGCGTTGGTTTAAGAGGGAACAAATTGTTATCCAGAAATTGTTGTCCAGAAATGTCTCAAACCTTCTAAGCCCTTTCATAAACCCCCTTCACACCCAGCAGCGCCATTGTTCCGAACAATGGCGCTGTCCTACAGACAACACTGCTAGTACCTACTACTCCTTTTTTTTCTATGACTGTCCGCCTTTTGATGCGTTCACAACCCAATCTAGGTATGGGTATCAATATAAATCAAATAAATCGAACGACTTCGATATTATAGTTTTTTCTCAAGGCAAATGAACTCCTAACCTTATCCTACTTCCACACAACAGTCCTGGATGTTGATGTTACCGGCTTCATGATGATGACACAAGGTTTGCAAAAATGTCTCTTTTCCTTTTCCACACTCCTTCACCTTCTTCCTCATCGCTACATCAATGCCCCTCCATAGTCGACTATCCATGCATCTTCATCTATTCCAAGCTTCCATTTGCCTAATTCACTGACTCATCTACTCTCTATCCATGCTCCTCTGCATTCCTCTATGATAAAGTTGCAATTAACCTGTTTGCCTCAGTTGTTGCAGCTGACTATTTCTAGGTCGAATTTCAAAAATCCAGAAGATATACCATCTAGAGGAAGGTATAAGCTTTCAGAATTTGAAATCAGAACATCAAATATGTCACTGATAAGGTCAGGGCAAGCGTTTAAAGTCAGCATACAGCCATTTTCCGTGTATCATGTTTGCCTCAGTTGTTGCAGCTGACTATTTCTAGGTCAAATTTCAAAAATCTGGAAGATATACCATCTAGAGAAAGGTATAAGCTTTCAGAATTTGAAATCAGAACATCAAATATGTCACTGATAAGGTTGGGGCAAGCGTTTAAAGTCAGCATACGGCCATTTTCCGTGTATCATGTTTGCCTCAGTTGTTGCAGCTGACTATTTCTAGGTCAAATTTCAAAAATCTGGAAGATATACCATCTAGAGAAAGGTATAAGCTTTCAGAATTTGAAATCAGAACATCAAATATGTCACTGATAAGGTTGGGGCAAGCGTTTAAAGTCAGCATACGGCCATTTTCCGTGTATCATGTTTGCCTCAGTTGTTGCAGCTGACTATTTCTAGGTCAAATTTCAAAAATCCGGAAGATATACCATCTAGAGAAAGGTATAAGCTTTCAGAATTTGAAATCTAACATCAAACATGTCACTGATAAGGTTGGGGCAAGCGTTTAAAGTCAGCATACGGCCAATTCCGTGTATCATGTTTGCCTCAGTTGTTGCAGCTGACTATTTCTAGGTCAAATTTCAAAAATCCGGAAGATATACCATCTAGAGAAAGGTATAAGCTTTCAGAATTTGAAATCAGAACATCAAATATGTCACTGATAAGGTTGGGGCAAGCGTTTAAAGTCAGCATACGGTCATTTTCCGTGTGTCATGTTTACCTCAGTTGTTGCAGCTGACTATTTCTAGGTCAAATTTCAAAAATCCGGAAGATATACCATCTAGATAAAGGTATAAGCTTTCAGAATTTGAAATCAGAACATCAAATATGTCACTGATAAGGTTGGGGCAAACGTTTAAAGTTGGGCAAAATTTTAAAATTTTGGATCAAAATTTCGAAATTCTAAACGGTATACCTCCTGGCATTTTAGTAGCTAAATTCATTCCCGTGATCAAAATTCAAAAATTTTGACCTGACGAGCCGTGGCAAACGTTTAAACTTTTTGAATATGCAGCTAACTTCAGGGCATGAATATTACCATTTCAAGGTCAAATTTCAAAAATCCGGAAGATATACCATCTAGAGAAAGGTATAAGCTTTCAGAATTTGAAATCAGAACATCAAATATGTCACTGATAAGGTTGGGGCAAGCGTTTAAAGTCAGCATACGGCCATTTTCCGTGTATCATGTTTGCCTCAGTTGTTGCAGCTGACTATTTCTAGGTCAAATTTCAAAAATCCGGAAGATATACCATCTAGAGAAAGGTATAAGCTTTCAGAATTTGAAATCATAACATCAAACATGTCACTGATAAGGTTGGGGCAAGCGTTTAAAGTCAGCATACGGCCAATTCCGTGTATCATGTTTGCCTCAGTTGTTGCAGCTGACTATTTCTAGGTCGAATTAAAAAAATCCGGAAGATATACCATCTAGAGGAAGGTATAAGCTTTCAGAATTTGAAATCAGAACATCAAATATGTCACTGATAAGGTCAGGGCAAGCGTTTAAAGTCAGCATACAGCCATTTTCCGTGTATCATGTTTGCCTCAGTTGTTGCAGCTGACTATTTCTAGGTCGAATTTCGAAAATCCGGAAGATATACCATCTAGAGGAAGGTATAAGCTTTCAGAATTTGAAATCAGAACATCAAATATGTCATTGATAAGGTCAGGGCAAGCGTTTAAAGTCAGCATACGGCCATTTTCCGTGTATCATGTTTGCCTCAGTTGTTGCAGCTGACTATTTCTAGGTCAAATTTCAAAAATCCGGAAGATATACCATCTAGAGAAAGGTATAAGCTTTCAGAATTTGAAATCAGAACATCAAATATGTCACTGATAAGGTTGGGGCAAGCGTTTAAAGTCAGCATACGGCCATTTTCCGTGTATCATGTTTGCCTCAGTTGTTGCAGCTGACTATTTCTAGGTCAAATTTCAAAAATCCGGAAGATATACCATCTAGAGAAAGGTATAAGCTTTCAGAATTTGAAATCATAACATCAAACATGTCACTGATAAGGTTGGGGCAAGCGTTTAAAGTCAGCATACGGCCATTTTCCGTGTATCATGTTTGCCTCAGTTGTTGCAGCTGACTATTTCTAGGTCGAATTTCAAAAATCCGGAAGATATACCATCTAGAGGAAGGTATAAGCTTTCAGAATTTGAAATCAGAACATCAAATATGTCACTGATAAGGTCAGGGCAAGCGTTTAAAGTCAGCATACAGCCATTTTCCGTGTATCATGTTTGCCTCAGTTGTTGCAGCTGACTATTTCTAGGTCGAATTTCGAAAATCCGGAAGATATACCATCTAGAGGAAGGTATAAGCTTTCAGAATTTGAAATCAGAACATCAAATATGTCACTGATAAGGTCAGGGCAAGCGTTTAAAGTCAGCATACAGCCATTTTCCGTGTATCATGTTTGCCTCAGTTGTTGCAGCTGACTATTTCTAGGTCGAATTTCGAAAATCCGGAAGATATACCATCTAGAGGAAGGTATAAGCTTTCAGAATTTGAAATCAGAACATCAAATATGTCATCGATAAGGTCAGGGCAAATGTTTAAAGTTGGGCAAAATTTTAAAATTTTGGATCAAAATTTCGAAATTCTAAAACGTATACCTCCTAGCATTTGGGTAGCTGAATTCATTCCCATGATCAAAATTCAAAAATTTTGACCTGACGAGCCGTGGCAAACGTTTAAACTTTTTGAATATGCAGCTAACTTCAGGGCATGAATATTACCATTTCAAGGTCGAATTTCGAAATTCCGGAAGATATACCATCGAGAGGAGAATATATACTAACAGAATTTGAAATCAGAACATCAAATATGTCATTGATAAGGTCAGGGCAAACGTTTAAATTTGGGCAAAATTTTAAAATTTTGGATCAAAATTTCGAAATTCTAAAAGGTATACCTCCTAGCATTTGAGTAGCTGAATTCATTCCCATGATCAAAATTCAAAAATTTTGACCTGACGAGCCGTGGCAAACGTTTAAAGTTTTCGATTTTGAATATGCAGCTAACTTCAGGGCAGTAAATTTCCTTAGTTACCATGAACGATTTGTGGGTCCCACTTGGGGACTAGTTGGTCCGCGAATTTCGGCGTTACTGTCAGTCATCTCTAAGGTGTGAAAAATAGGGGTTGAAATTTCCAGGGCGTCGTTATCTCGAATTGTTTACGTTTTTAAATTGATCTTGAACTGGAATTTTTTGAGACCACCCGGAGCATTGGACGACCAGCCGTTCGTTCATAGAAAGGCCCTGAAGTTTGCACCGAAAAACTTCGTCAACATGATCTTGAATGCATTTTTTTCTTCTTTATCTAGGCGCATTCACATAAACAAAGGGTCATTGGCGCCATCAATTTTATATACAGATTTTACAGATTGTTATACAGTGATAATGTCTTCAAAGTCTGGAATATACTTCTTGATGTGTACTGAGTTGTTTCCAAGAAGATCTTTGAGGTAGTTCGGAAGCCGTGTGTGCCCTATTCGGAGACGAGTTAGGACCACCTCTTCCCTGCGAGAATAGTGGACGGATCCATCTGAGAGTCTTTTGGTCCGGCTAGAACTGGACCAAGCGGATACTTCCCTTTTGGTATCCCACAGCTTCTGGTGCTCCATGTATAGCCAGTCTCTACACCAACTGGCCCAAACATCGTCTTTATAGTCGATAAGTAGTTGGCGCGAATGTATATGGGTGGTGTGGGAGCCATTTCTCAAGCAGCTTTTGCGTTCGTGTCTGGTAGGTACTTCATTCCCTGCAATTCCTACGTGGCCAGGGACCCAGCACAATGTCACAGGTGTACCTCGAATTCTGAAATTCGTAATGCTAATAAGTACAACCTTGGTAAGAGGATGTGCATCAACCCCACTTTTGATAGCCCGCAGGGCGCTTAATGAATCTGAGCACACAACGAGCCTTTCTTCTGATTGGTTTTCCAACTTGAGGGCCTTGAGTATATTGCATACAACTCGACAGTGAGCAGGATACTGGCAAAGAGAACCTGTGGACTCGGGAATCCATATACACTGCACAGCCAACTCCATTTGAGCCGTTTGAGCCATCGCAATATATTATGGAACAAGGAGACAGGCTTGCGATAATTTCATAGAATGCTGACCGTAGTTCTTGCGGGAGAGCAGATTTCTTACTATGCTTCGCCAGCGAGAGACAGAAACAGAGGGGGTGTCAGTGTCCATGGTGCAACTGGGCATGTGAGCTCGGCGCAAAAGTCAGGGAGGGCTAAGGAGTGCATGAACAGGTCCAGCTGAGTCGTAGGGCAAGAGGATGAGGCTCGACTGAAACAGTATGCAGGGGATGTTCTGGTGAGGCTTTAATCTTGACTGCGTGCCTTAGTGCGAGGATAATTCGTCTCCGAGAAAGAGGCATCTCTGCAGCATCAACGAAGCGGTATACATCCAGCCCAGATATCATTTCTAGAGATCACCTGATTATAATCACGCAGGACTGAATGAAATCGAGTTGGTTGTGCCTTGATGTTATTTCATCTGATGAATGATGGTTATATTGGATTTCGTTGATAGGTACCGTAGTAACCTCAAGAAACGTTATGCTTCATGAATAACAAAAAATAATTACCGGTAGAATTCTTGAATCCAGCGCTTGTGATCTACACAGAAGGGGCATCTATACAGGTAAATAATAAAGCGATGTGTAATAATAATTTGCAGCGTTTTTATCATTTTTCAGCTGTGGTGTGTATCGAAGTTCGTCGTTTCCAATTACTGTCCACTTTCGAGTCACCCTATTTCTCATTAAATCTTACTCACTCTTATCATAACATCCAAGATTTGACATCTTCCCTATTAACCCTCCAACCAATCCCACATCCCGCTTGGTTGATTCTCTGATTCCCAACCCTCTATCATATTTCATGGATTCCTAGTAGCAACTAGTGACGTGTCAATTTTATCTTCCATTGCTCCTCTTCCCCTTCCAATATGTTTCTTCCCCTTCGTTCGTATTAGCACAACTATCCAACCCCCTACCTATTATAGAGACAGTCGGGTGGAACCCCAGGTTTCTCATTTGTGGGGTTCATCAATCTCTTTTCATTCAGAGAGCTTCTGATTGCTTTTGACAATGTGAAACAATAGGTAAGTACTTCCTGGATAAACGTCGAAAAACGTAGATGTTGTAAACATTGAAACATCTCCATGACGGATTAATGTAAGATTTAACCTATTATGAACGATTCTATACATGAATTTATGAAAATGATGTCTCAATATGTACATGAATTGAGTGGATATTTTTTCACCTTTCACACTCAAGCATTATGAACTAACATGTCACCTATTATTAATGTCAAAATGCGACCAATCTGAACTGGCTACTAATCGTGTGAAGACTTATCACATTATTGTGTCAGCATGTCACCAACACCTATTTCACCAACACCTTCTTGTGGTTTCAGTGGTGATACCTTCATGCAATCAAGAGTAAGCAAGTAGTGACCTTCCCCTCGTGCTTAAAAATTCTGAAATGAACCCCAACTAAAGTTTGACGAGAATTCGTAGATTCAGCTAGAATCTTCATTTTCATCTGTGACAATAAATTACAGATGCAACCCAATAAGAATCATTCATATTTTTGGTTAGTAACACATGATAGCAAATGCATGCAACTACACGGAACAAAGGAGCTGTCATTGATGATTGTCTTGTGGGGTAAACTAGCATATTCCAGTATACGAGGTGTTAAAGAGTCTGCAGTACACAATATGAGGCCAAGGTCATACAATTTCTAGTCCTGTAAACTTCTTGCTTCCACGTGCGGTTTGTCATATTAATGTGTCAAAATTAATTTCAATCAAATCTCCAAACTTTTTCCCGAAAAACTGCATCATAGTTAGACATCAGCATTACGGAAAAATCACGAGATGTTTCTGATACTTTTGGTAATTAACTTTCACATGAACGACACCGATACGCGTAAGAACGAAGCTTATAGACGAGTGGAAAGTTGTAGCCGGCTATTTTAAAGTGGAATTAATGGTCCGTCCTTCTACAATCTAACATTTTTGGCTTTCCGAAGGGGCGCCCTCATCAAAGGAGCGTTAATCTCCCGCAGTTATTTTCGACCGTTTTGTTCGTTTGATGTGAGACCACCGATTCAGATTCACGTCGCTTTTGTCCCCTGTGAGTTATCAGTGTCAACGACTGCTATAAGTACAGCCTAGCAGCCTTGTGCTAACTACTGTACGATCCACACTACACTCCAACAAGAATCGATCACTTCGGTAGGCCTACTCAAAATCGGAATAAGGAGAAAATCGAACAGCATGCACAGATAGATTCTCAGTTTATATACTGAGGAGCGCAGTTCCGGCATACTGTTACCAGGACCGGAAGCAAACGAGATCATTTGAAAAGATAAAAAAAGAACAGTTCTTCTTCCGTACAGTTCCCGGATTTAGTGAATTATGATATTTGATTAGATTAAATAATATTTCTCCATTTCTCCCCATTTGACAAAATTTGATGGGTTTCACCGAATGGCCGGATGCCCGGGACCGAGTCTATGGTAGGTAAGGACAGCCTAACTATTGGTCCCTTTTGATCGTAAACATTGTCGCGCTTACTTACTTAATAGACATTTAAGTACGCATGTTTTATTATTGCTTGCTAATTACGCTGAAAATTGTTTAAAACAGGTGTTCAGTAGTAGGTACCAGTTACTGAAATGTAGTCAACGTTTTTGCTTCCTCACTACCGATGGTAGGGAAGCTTTGCGTTCGTGCAAGAATCGACAGCACTGTCCTCCAAAATGAAAATTTCCACTCATGTTTTACTTTTCAGACATCAGGGAACATATTTGTATGTAACGCCCGATTCCTTGTCCCGGGCAAAACTATACGAAATGATGGTCGTAATGAGTTGAAATTCGGAGGGTAGGATGCGCAAACACGAAATGTTTGCCAGTTCGTTGTAACGCCCGTAACTACCCGAAGAAATAGTAGTGAGTTGAAATTTGGAGGGCAGGCGTGGTTGGAGGCAGGTAGTCCCATATGAAATTAACTGAACATACTGTAAATTTCATCTGAGCATGCGCCAACGTGAAATCCTTCTAGCGCCCTCAATTCTCCTAGAAATCGTCGTGAAGCGATGAGTTTTGGAGGGTAGGTGGGGGTTGGCCACAGTCCCACATTAAAGTCATTGATAAAGTACAGTAACTTTCGTCTGTACATGCACAAATGCGAAATCCTAGTAAACCCGTAAACTCTGCAACGTAAAACGCTGCAAATTGTTACACAACGGTTCATAATTTACGTATCTGCGTAGATCACTCTGTTTTCTGTGGTCAGCACCCCCGAGCTCCCTCCAGGAAAGCCCTTAATGGAGTACTGGAGCCGGCCCGGGTATTAAAGTTTCATAAAAATGCGCGGGATTAATAATTCAATAATTAATTATCTGTAGTTATTCATGAAGAATAAGGCAAATAATAAACCGTTGTGTAATAATTTACCCAATAATACTTCAAAGTTTGTTCAAGCTGCAAAAGTACATATCAACAAAATTCAAAAGCGCCATCATTTTTCAAATGGAATAGTATCACAGAACAACCAACTCGACTACATCCAGCCATCCGTGATTATAACCAGGTGCTCCCTAGCGATGATACCTGGGACGGATTTATACCGTTTGATCCACGAGTATGTTGACAAAGCTTTTCGGCGCAAACGAACGGCTGGTAGTGCAGTGCTCCGGGTGTAAACGTAAAAAAAAGCCCATACCCTTCTACTGAAAGTTTTCGAGCTACGGCATTCTGAAACTTTCAACCCCCATTTTTCACCCCGTAGAGATGACTGACAGTGACGTCGAGCTTCGCGGACCAACTAGACCGCAAACCAAACGGGGCTTACAAACCAAATTTCATTAATTTTGGTTCATGATAACCAAGAAAAGTTTGAAGTAAGGCGTGCGGCGGACAAACAGAATTTTGGTTTATTATTTTCAATAATGAGCCTTCGGAATTTTTTATTACATTTTCGGATTCTACGTAGGTACCTTGAAACGTAATCATCAAATTTTGAGGCGTGGAGGGAGGGGTTAATTTTTTTTTTTTCATGCTCGATTCGAAAGGTTCATTATTGAAAAAAATAAACCAAAATGACATATATTTGAATTTAAACTTGAAATGAAATTTTAATTAATTTTGCTCATTTGTTTCGGTACAAAATTTTGTAATGTACTTGGCACTTTTAAAATACTTATTCTTCACGTGGTATGGTACTGCAAATATTCAAAACACCTATGTGAGTGCCTATAACATTCCTGTTACGATTATCATTAATCCTATTACTGCAACTCCTATTCCATCCTGCTATTTCGTCATTTTTGAACCTCTCAATTTCAAATCCATACGCGTCAGTTCTGCATATATGTTCACCGAATGGACCCACCAACTAATTATATACGTCCATGTTGCATTGGTATGTACCTGTAAGGCCTTTTCTCTCTCTACTTTACTACCACAAAGTGTTAGGTGAAAATATTGCTGTTCAAGAATACCCAAAACTACCACCGGCGTTAAATCTATGTAGTTGAATTAGGGAAATGGTAATACATTAACATCTCTAAAAATATAGATGCAAAATGCGACCAACGAGGTGGCATAATCAGGTAGGCAGCTACTAAACCTTTCGAATTCAGGTGATCCTGATTATTATCACGATAAACCATGTAGGAATTAGGTGAGGTTAACGAGTTTTGTGTTGGGTCTTTGGAATCAGGAAAACAATCAGTTAGATGCCGATCTACTTTCATAACTCTCCTGAGTTCAACAAGAACTATAGCACTTGCACAAGTACAATGACTGTTATTGTGAAGGCTCACAACTCTTCCTCATTACTATGTAGTCATCGATATTAGTATGATGGTTCAGCCACGGAGCAACAGAACATTTAGGTAGGTACGTGCCTTGGTTCACTATCAGTGTTTATTGGATAAAAACCCTAATGTGAAAAGTTCGTACAAGTACCTACCCAAAAAAAGCCGCCAAAAAGCCCCCCCCCCCCCCCCCCAACAAGGACAAATAAGGACGTTACTTCATGATTGGTAACACTGCTGAGCCAACTTCAATGTAGGGAAACAAGAAAACTCAGTGTTTGTAGTATACTGGGTTTCCTGTGCAGGTTCTTGGACACGTCTTTGAACACGTTTCTTCACTGACTTTGACTATACTATGTTTTGGTTCCTTACCGACTAACGGAAAGACTTTCTCTACCTTGAAAAGTACACTACGAATGAATTCCCGAGTGAACTCAATATCACGAAGCCCAAGGAAATGAAAATTACTTCGAGTTATCTTCTTTTTCATGGTATCAGGGTATAATAATTAATAATTGTTCCATCAATGATGCTACATTGTAGTATAGTTATCGCTACATTTAGCTGGATAGTGAGAAGTGGGTTTGGTTCCAAGTCTCGATCGTCTAGCGAGGAGAATAATGTTGAATTTTTTTCGTTGTTGCATTTGTGGGATGGGCAGGATCATAGCATAGAGTTTTGAGCTAGCGATGGGTTATCCGTCTTGCCGCTAAGATGGCATGTGCTGCCTAAAACGAAGGCGATTTTCGTGTTTCCACGGAGACCAAGAAAACGATGAAAAGATTCCGAGTTGAGTCGTCAAGCGAAATGTTGTATGGTGTTCTCTCGATGAAAGTTGCTCTTAGTAAGTTCAAGTTGTTTTACATAAAGTCCAAGTGTTTGTGAAGTTGATTTCAGTTCGTTGCAAATATATTGTGCAGTCAGAGCGTCTGGTTGTTATTCTCAATCTAAGTAATCCCACATATTGCTAATTCAATACCTATTACACTTACCTAATTCATCATTAATACTTACTCTTCTAATAAAGTACTTACTTACCGACTAGGTAATAAAAGAGATTATACAATAAGGTCCTCCTCTTACCTGCAACAGAAGGAAGAAATCAAACGTTAGGTATGCATAATTCGGAATTCGCACTTCGTAGGGTCTGCGCTCGTTATATGGCTTTCCCAAACAAACCTGCGACAAACTTTAGCAATCTATATAGACTGCTACATCACCATCAATCAAGGTGATTCAGTGTGGTGCATAGATTATAACCCGTCTGCGAAGATAAATGAGCTTTATCCCTCCATGGTTCCTTTCGGAGGGAATAATATTAGTTATAGTATTCCTATTTGAACGGATACAGCAGGGGCTGGGTTCCGAGCTGGTAATGTAGTTCTCTAGATTGCCTTAGTTCCGATAGATACGCTAGTGGCCACGCCTCAACCTCAGAGACGCTTCCTGTAGTGTTTTTAAATTGTCAGAAGTACCTTTACTTATCTGCACAGTATTTGACTTATTCAACATTGCAGGGTTGAAGGGTTCCATAAATGAAGTAGCTATTCCATATAGATAATAATGTTTATAAAATCTTCATTTATTTGCGGTCCAACTGTTAGGTGAATGGAGGATGCACATGATTACTGATGTACAGCGCAGATTATACAACTGGTTCCATAAAAATGTCACACGGCCACTCTACAGGTTAGATAACGAAGCAACTGATCCAGTTCGCTCGATTTAATTTTCCGGAGCTTATCATCTAATTTCCTCATCGTAAATTCCCGTGAAATGAAAACGTCTTGATACCTGAATTAGGTAGCTACATCAGGTAATGCCCCTTTACAAACGAACAGGAGATTCCCCCATATTCAAGGCGGGGTGGTCGGTCTTGTATTATAAACATCAAAGCTCCTTTTCAACTGTAAGATTAACTCCCAAAGTTCACGCCAGCTCAGAACTTTTCGCGGAGTCGCTTATTCTCTGATGCGTAATTATGATGAAGGGAGATTATGTGTTTGACTTGTCTTTTGAACTGTGCGAAAATCGGAAAATTAGTCCAACGGGATCGATTCGATCGACCCCCGTGATGAGTTTGGTCTTTGCTCCTTGTCTTGGCTTTGGTTCTAAATCGCTTTGTTCTTGTACCTATTGATGAGAAAGTAGTGCAGTGGAAGAGAGTGTACTCTGACAGGGACAAAATTATTAAAAAACTATTAATGTCCAAGTTATACCGACCAAGGGCAGCAGATCGACTTACGCCTTCAAGTGTTTCTTAACTCAAAAAGCAGGTTCGAACTGTTTTTGTGGGATGGCTGCCTGTTCGAGTAACGAATTTGAAGTTTTCCTGGACAAACACAATCTTTTCTTACCGTATGTATTCATTCGATTATGCGTGAAATATACAACTTTCCAGCAGTTATGTTCGTGTAATTTACAAGCGAAAACGATTTTCTCACCGATTTCACACACCAATTATCTATTCTTGACATGGCTAGACTATGCCGCTGTGCAGCCGGGACCACGAGGGAGTTTTTCCATGAATGTATTCAAAATTAAAGCTGTGTGATGGTACATAAACAAAACTTTCTAATACTTTGTATTTTCGCCTGTCACTCAATTTCTGAACATTTGATGATGATAATCTGATGATGATGATGACGACGATGATGATGATGATGATGATAATGATGACGATGATGATGATTTGTTTCCTCCATTTTTGATCGTTTTCAAAAGAATGTGCGAAAATTAAACGTTATTCCCAACTATATTCTAAATAATGAAAATAGTAGGTATGTTAACTATGGGGAAATTATAACTGCAGTTTTGAAATCGAAAACACGAATATTATGGAGTTCTGGGTAAATTTCTGGGGGATTTTCCGCTGCAGATTGATTGCAGAGTTGATCTTCTGCAGCTTTTAAATCTCAGTTGTGTAAACCAAATCAGTTAACTGGGTAACCCTGTGATAGGAATCGAAAAATAGTGTGCCTACTCGTAGTTACTGTTGTACATACTTATCTATAAACATATAGGAATGAATTAAGTGGTATAGGTACCATAGTTTCTCTTGAATGTATCTATTTAGGTGAAGTTTCTATCTCGTGAGGTAAAGAGCGTCGAAGGTTTTAGAACAACTGCAGTATCATGAATCTTGAGCATCCGAGTCATAAGCGAGATGCAGTTGTTCCAAAAGAACCAATTAAGACTTGTTTGTCCTGGCATGACGAAGGTATTCTTCAGGAGGCAGACAAATAATCAGAATAAACAAATTTAAGAATGGAAACTACCAGTTTCCAATAGGTATATCCCTTGCATACTGTCAAGTCATGGATGGAGTATAGTACCTCCACATACTATGAAAATATAGCGTAGTATATACACACCTTATTTGTCGCCTTCGCGGCAAACCTCCCTGCTGAAAACCACAAATTATAACGCTTAAATACGATTAGGCAAACCACGCCGGACTTGGATAGTTTTCTGAGATCCCCATGAGGCAAAGTTCGTGTTGCTGTACGAGTAAACTGTTGAGGACGAGATGACCACGAGCAGCGGCTGGACTGGAATGCGATCGTGTTGCTGACCAAAGCGTTTATTGCATTCTGTGGTAGACTAACGGCCGTGCCGCAGACACTATACGCCTGACTCGAGTGGTTTTCTTTCGAATGTAAACAACTCCTAAGCCCATCCTGATTAAATTGACTAGACAAGTGATGGGGGGGGGGGGGGGGTGTTGAAATATCGTCATGTTGGTGAAGTACTGTATGCAAATAACCAAATTCCATCGACCTAGACCAGTTATGTATCTGGTTTCCAAAATTCCCATCCTTCACACTTCTGTGGCATCACACAATGAACATGTGCTCGGGGTTCAGAATAAAATAACATGGTCGGCTTTCATCTTTCAATCTTCGGTCCATCTTTCAAAGTTTAGCGTCAGAAGTATTGTGGTCACCCTGAAAAAACTCTGGAACTCCCATTTTACGGGCGTTCACACTCAAACTGATAATATACCATAATCTTGTTTCACTCAAATGCATGCCAGTGTGTGTCTGTACTGTATGTATGTAACCTGTGTTCGAGATAGGAGATACCAGCCTCCACGAACATAGTATTCTATATCTGTTCACCCATGGAAGCTCCTGCGAAAAAATCAGCATTCAAGGTCCATTATTGGTGAATAACTAGCATAGACAGGCTGAAAATCGCCGTTTTTGGCACAATTTTTGATGTTTTTTTCTCAAAAAATTTCGAGATCGTGATCAAATTCCATGAGTATTAACGAATTTCAACAAACTTCGTTGAGCCAGTCGCACTAAAATTGCTCGTATGAATTTTGAAGTATGGCGCTCGCCCATTGTTTTCAGATTGTGTCTTATTCGCGTATCTATTAGTAGCAATACGTTAAAACCACACACAATAGTAGATAATACTATGTACAAAATAGTGTGATGCCTAGCACCCGATTTGGCCCCTTTATGCTCTCCTTTTCCTACATGGATACTAATAAACATTCTTAAGCTTCAACCAAGGTTTTCTTCTGTTTTTTCGAAGGCACGACAACTTGAAACGCTCTTTGCACTGTGATTGATTTTATTTATTTATTTTTATCTACTAACCTCGCATGTCCGAATTTCGTACGGAAAAATAGGTAGGTAATCTAATCTATATAACGTGATAATTCGCGTTTTTAGGTTACACCCAATTTTGATTTATTATTTTCAGTAATAAACCTTAGGAGCCGACCATGGTGGGGGGGGGGGGTGAAAAATAGGGGTTGAAATTTTAAGAACGCCGTAGCTCGAAAACTTTCAATAGAAGGGTATGGTTTTTTTACGTCTTTAAATTGATCTCAAACTAAGGAAATTTTTGAGACCGTCGGGAACATTGTACGACCAGCCGTTCGTTTGAAATCGAAAAACTTCGTCAACATGATCGTGAATGAAACCGTATAAATCTGGCCCGTATAATTTATTACAATTGCTTGGGAACACCTGATTATAGTCACGGATGACTGTATGAAGTGGAGTTGGTTGTTAAGTTATATTATTTCATTTGAAGAATGATGCTCTTTTGAATTTTGTTGGTAGAGTAGTTCAATAACATGTTGTGCAAACGTTATCCTTCATGAATAACAACAAATAATTGAAGAATAATGACTGAATTACTGAATCTCGAACATTTTGAGGAAACTGTGATTCCTGGGAGGAGGACGACGGTAGGTATTGTACCCAGGAAACATTGCAGAAGGGGCTCCTATACAGGAAAATAATGAACCGTTCTGTAATAATTTGCAGCGTTTTTCATACGTTGCTCAGGATGGGATTGGCGTTTCCCATGTTTTCTTTTATAGTGAACTCGGGATCACGTAAAACATCCCATTTTACGACTTCGGAGTGAAAAACTTGCCCCATAATGTAAGATAAGGCACAGCCTACGGGAAAAAGTTTAGTATAGAAATAAAATAGTTTGACCAACACATTTGGAGAGCGTCGGAGTCGGGAATGCAAAGTTGTAGGGTCAGAGATTGGGGCACCTGCCACGCGGATGTTGCGTCGAGGGGACGTTTTACGGTTGAATTTACGATCGCTCGTAAAAATGCGGGAAGAGGAAAAAGTTTCGATTCCCAGAGACGGACAAGACTGCAGATCTTCGGATCACGTGTTTTTTTTTTGTTTTGTTTTTTCACGGGGAGAGGAGTCGAACAACTAGGTATATTCCAGTGGGTCTGTTTTTACAGTTTTCAGTTCTAGGAAGTGTGAAACGTACTAAAAAAAGCTATGATTGTTTAGTGCTAGGAACGAGGAAACGCAAAACAAAAAATTCCAAAGTTTTATTATTCAAAATAATAAACCAAAATAGTATTCCGAGAAGTGCGTGGACGCTACAAGACAGTGGTATCAATATCCTCTGTGCGCTGTTCCCTCTTATTCCCGCTAACGTTACTACTGCATCATTCGACTTCATTGTCCAAAGAGCTTGCCGAACGGCCTTGCCAGGTGGAAGAAACCGGTTCCCGTAAGATAACCGAAGTTAAGATACTGCCAAAAACTGTCCTCACCAGCATTTATTTGAACTAAGATGTTATATATCTATATAATTAAGTTGTTGATAAAATAAGTCCATATTATTTTCATTTAAACACCTAATGTAGTTTCATGTGTCCTCCCAGATTTTTATCCTTGCGATGGTACTTCTCAATCATAGATCCTTAATAATATTAACTAAGATATAATAATAACATAATAGAACAAGAAATAGGATAAGCAACTCCCCCTTCCCCCCTCCACCGCACAGGGCTTGCCTTATGGTTGCGGGGTATATTCCATGTTTTCCACTGAATGTGTATTGCTTTTTAATTAAAAGAAATTAAAAAAAAACCTCTATTACGGTTAGTACTTGGGTGGTTGACCGCCGTGACAGGTGGTGACACGTCCAAGTACGTCCCATGTAACTGTTCCACTCAAGGGGGCGAGGCAATGAGTAGCCAAGTAAAGAGCGAAATGATCAGGTCGAATACTGATCCTCTCATTGGAGGACAGCTGATCACGTCCGAGACGCTGGCAGGGCAGTCGGACGAAAAGCCCTAGCCTTGAATGGCTGTTAACTACTCCCCCCCCCCCCCCCCCCCCAATGAGTTTAGAATAGGGATAGAGTGTGTACAAAATGTATATAAAGGGTGTCCAACATTTAAGGCCCACGAAAACCCTTAAGAAAAGCGGGGTTTGAAAAAATTTCGAATGGTATCCCCGCTTAATTTTTTTCGTAGAATCTGACTGAAAATTTTGCGCACACGCGCAGTGCACATTAAATTTGTCTTTTCGAATGAGAACTCCAATTTTTATTGCAGATTCGGATTTTACATGACATTTCATGAAGAAAATGACCCAACAGTCGAATTTTTGACCGCGCAAGTTCGCTCATAATCTGCGGGGAACGCAAACAAAAATGAGTTTTGGGTTATAATAAAATACCAAGTGTGATACTTGATTTTCATGTTGTTTTCCAACGCTGAATAACATGATGACATGCACATTTTTCAGTTTGCGAATTTTGGAGATATAGCAAATTCGCCATTTTTGATTTATGCAAGTTTTGCGTTCTCAAAAATGCGCAGATTGATGAACTAACATCACCACGTTATTCAGCGTTGAAAAACACACGAAATCATGTTCATTGCACTTGGTATGTTTTGTTATATCCATCAATCTCGGATTTTCGCGTTTCCCGCACATTATGGGCGACTTCGCGCACTCAAAAATTCGAATGATGGGTATTTTTTTCATGACATTTTACACGTATAATTCGAATCTGCAATAAAAACTGGTGGGGGGGGGGAGGTCTGATTTGAAAAAAAAGTTATTGTACATTGCGCACGTGTGCAAAAATGATATGTCACGCAAAAAATTAAGGATGTTACCGTTTGATAAATACTTTTTTCAAAGCCCCCTTCTCGAGGGTGATATTTCGGTGGGCCTTAAATTTTAGTCACCTAAATTTTGGCCTTAAATGGAGGTCCCTGTATATTTATGTAGGTTTATAAATGCATATAATATGAAGTCAAATTATGCCTGACAATTTCAACGGATTTCGATGGTTCGTTGTAGTCGTAACTGTAATACGATTACCCACTGCATGCAGTCCAGTGAGCGTCCTATGTAATGCATTACTCAACGATATGTTCTGAGTATGAAATTCTTTCCGAATTTCGCTAGTACACCATAAAACCTCAGGGAAGGGATCGATGACATAAAGTACACAAACCAGTTGGATTCCCAACTTCCCCCTAAATATCTAGACCCTCTGAGTAATCACCAGTGATCGATTGGTAGGAGGAAACTGTCACCATGGTGCACCACCGCGCCTCCACTTCCACTTCGTCAGTCGGAAGCCGCGATGAGGGTCCTACAGAGAGGAAATCAAACCAAAAGCCCTCCTCTCCCTCACAACCACCGCTCCGCACATCGCCTGGAAGGAGTCGAACCCATAAACAAATAATCTCAGCAATTGGAGATCAATGGGAGCGAAATTGGCAGTCCCCTCCTCCGACTTGGGTGTCTCCGCTGGATATTCTCTCCGGCGATGTTCCTCTCCACGACCCCTCACCGAACCCCCTCCACTTCTTACTGGGGGCTTAACTGGATTTTGAGTTCCCCATTCCGATCAAAAAGGCTTCCGGAGGGTGTGGGGGAGGAGGAGGGAATTGAAAGCAGTTCGTCCGCCCTTCGGTTTTTTCAACTTTTTTTCTTTTTCTTTCTTCTTTTGTCGGAAGTGCTCTGATATGTACAGTAAACAATGTTAACCTAACAATCTTTTACCCCAATGTTTTTTCTTCCGTTTTTCCTTTTTTTCGTTTTTGGTTCGGGTTGTTCGAAATATAAATTATTTGAAAAGTAGGTACTACGGATGACTTCCGATCATCTGTCTATGGACAAACCCCGACCAACCTCCAAATTTCTCAGTGTCTGTCTATTTATTATGTATCTGCATTGTCTCGGCAATGGAGACAGGAACTGTCGATTCAAAAGTCCGTTCGTGCGTACACGTACTGAAGCATAACATGTATGGGGTGTCGCATGTATGATATATCCTATGAGGTGTTTCATGGCCCTAGTGGATATAAACGAATTCACCCCAACCAAGGACTATAAAATGGATTGGTATAGTCGCCTGAAAGACCTGATGATAGCCTGCGGTATAGGCACATCGTCTTATTATCAAGTGAACCTACTGGTAGGGAACATGTACCTGAATACCTAGAAACGGTGACAAAATTTTTGCGAAAAAGGGAGACGGCCTTCTCATACAACGAATATTATAGAATGCTCAATTCTGCAGGCCCCAGCAACGGCTACCTGAGCCTGGATATCCCCTTCCCGTTCAAGAGGCTGATGATGCAGATTCGATTGGCCAGCACGCACGGATTCTTCAAGATCCAGAAGTACCGGGTCGGAACGAAGCCAGTGGAAATATGCGAGGACTGCGGGTCTTGGGGCATTGCAGGATCTGCATCATAATACTGGTTGGGTGTCACCTGTATGACGAGGCTAGAAAGCGTCTTGTTCCTGCCTTTCGAATGTCTGATGGCATCCTGCACCTCGTGCAGAGACCCACAGCAGATTGCATCGTGAGATTATACCTATGTTAATTTCTTAGAGATATGCAAGATTCGTGAGCTGTGTATGTTCGACACTTAGATCATAGCAAGATAAGGCTGTGAAGAGATGCTCTTCTGATACGCGAATGAAAACGCTTGGAAATCTTATAGTGAATTTATATAAATTTACAATTTTCTGCAACTTTATATTGTGATATTTTATTATTTTCAGTTGAAATAACATTATAGTATAGAAGTTAAACATTACTAATTAAGTATTCGAACAAATATTCTATATCCATGTAAATCAGTTCAACTGTAAATACATTAATAAATAAATTAAGTCAGAGTCTCGGTGCATGGAGTCAGGAACTGACCGGCTCACCAGGTCTGTTCGTACCGTACGAGATGTGTTCAAAAAACAACTGGAATTTTCGTTTTTTGGAAGGAATTATATTTATCCGCCTACAACAATACACTTGTGCCGACGCTTTTTCCAATCCCCGAAAAACTTATAGACATCGTTCGGGATAGCTATTAGCTCTCTTGGCGATGCCGTCTCATCTAGTGCTTGCTAAACGACGGCCCTTCAAAGTCAACTTTATTTTTGGGAACAGAAAACAGTCACACGGAGCTATGTCTGGCGAATAATATATGGAGGCTGGGGCATCATTGCAGTGTTGTTTTTGGTCGAAAAATTGCTAACAAGCGATTGAGCGTGGTGAAAAACTCGTTCAACAGGTTCGAAACGAATTTCGCTATACCACCCGTTTCGTATCATAAACTTCCGAAAAAATGTCATGGCATGAGCCATTTGATATGCCAGCATCTTCAGCTACTTCACTATGATTCGGCGACCATTCGTAATCATTTCTTCCACTAGTCCTACGTTCATCGGTTTGTGATTTGCTGTGGCGCCCATGGTGCTCGTCATTTTCAACGTCTTCACAATTTAATTCAACACAACACAATTTAACTCAAATCCTCCGATCCGTTTTTTAAATTGCTGATCCTACCAAGTCACCATGTAACTTTTTTGTAGCTGGCAGTAGATAAATGTCCAATATGGATAACATGGTTCAACCAATTTTCAGACAAGTTACCAACACAACAATGAAAATATTAACGGACTAATACAAGATAGTACTACAAGCAAAATGACAAAATGCCCGTTAATTTTTTTTACCACACCTCGTACATGGCCAGGACCACCTCAATACTTGAGGTGCTTTACTCAGGCTACTTGCTCTTACGGATGTGCCACCAGACAATGAACAACTCGCAAAACTTCTGTTGCCGTCGTTAGAATTCATCGAATGGGAAAAATATGAGTGTTAAAGATAAAAGCACCAGGAAAGGACGTCACACTAACCTTTCAAAGCCTCCTGAAGTGATGATAAAATTAATTAAATAGTTTTATTCACCCTAAGGACGTGAGAAAAAGAAAACCATGGGAGTAATTCGAATTGAGAGGATAATGGGCGATAAAATCATTTTACTGCTGATCAAGGCGAACATTCGAAAGCTCTCTTCAACTGTCAGGGAGCACAGAAAAAGTATATAACCGTCGTGACACAAACGCTAGGAACTGTCAAAGCAGAATCCATTGCGGCTGTGAAAAGAGAAATACTGATCGACAGAAACATTGATCTCCAGAGGTTTGGCCAGAACGTGTTTGGCGTGACGCTTACGTGAAACGTTAAAAAAGTTATTATGAGCTGTCGCTGTATGTGGATTGTTCTGTATTCTTTGTTCTGTTCTTCTTTAATCCGTCACCCCTCCCCTCTTGTTTGAACGATTTGGCAACCCTGGCCGGCCGTTGTTGTAGGGTCAAACCCAATGGACAGCGAGTTCTGTGCGGCAATGCACCGCAGGGCTGTTGTAATGCACTTGGGAGCTGGTGAGCGAGGGAAGGAGAAATCGATGCCGACACCTGCAGCCCTCATGAAAAGGAAAAAGGGAGAGAGAATGAACGATAATAAAGGTAAAGTCACTTCCACCGCATCAACTCACTCGAGGGTGGAACATCTCAATATCCGAATCCCGTTCATCTATCAGCAACAAATGGGGGAGATGGGTTTCCTCTTTGATACCCTAATTTGATGTACGTAATTTGATAATCTGAAATTAAACATCCGTCGAAACCTCAGTTAACCTTAATTGAGCTCATTAATTTGGAACTATTATTTCGCAATCCTTATCATAAACCTATATAAAATTGAACGTATGTAGACACTCTCATGTAGATGTTATACACATAGTAGGAGATTATGACTACTTTAGTTGTACTACTTTTTTCGAAAAGGTATCCTAAGATCCCCCTCCCCCCACCATAATGACAATAATTTCAGTAACATTTATACCTTTACATAATTCAATTTTGTTATATAGATAGCTAAAATCTTGGATATTTAGACGTATGTTGCTGCAAAGCTTCCACCTTTCAAACTTGATAAATAAAAATGTTGTTATTGAATAAAAACAAAACGAAAAATATGAAATAAACTGTATTTTGCACTATAAATGTCGATATGCTTAGGTTGTACTCCATGGGCCAAACAAATCGCTACTAATAAGAACGTAACTTCGTAAAATTAGAGTTGAATTTTAATAAAATTAGGTAGGTATTCTAAAAAGCAAATGAAATTTATGACGTTTTTTCTTTCTGTACCGTCTGGGCCTTAGTACATCGTTTACTGTGAACTTAGTATAGACGGTAACTTATTGGTAGGTACTAGGTAATTTTCAAAAAACCTATATGAAAACCCTATTTTGCGTTTTAAGCACCCAATTGTCATAATTTATTCTTCGCCCTAGTTATCGCACAAATTTCGAACGAAGAGCCGATCATCGGAATTGAAATGTACGATAACTGCACGGGGAAGCTACGTGACGCTCAGGGCGATGCGACGTAGATGTCTCAAACCCACTGAGACTACTAGATTACAATAAGCAGATATAACTCGGAGGGTGCAGCGGCCCATTTGGATGACTTACGGCCGAGTTACGTTCCTACGAAGGGAATAAAGAATCACAGGCCATAAA
Organism: Leptopterna dolabrata; assembly: GCA_954871275.1. Taxonomy (NCBI): domain Eukaryota; kingdom Metazoa; phylum Arthropoda; class Insecta; order Hemiptera; family Miridae; genus Leptopterna; species Leptopterna dolabrata. The sequence continues at coordinate 15,380,965 of OX940984.1, read as the reverse complement.
ACAGAAAGTGACTAAAGTTCCGGTGAGCACAAACGAGGTATAAGAAAAACATATCCCATCGTATCAGGGCTGATCTTGACAAAACATAACTCTGGTGATGAGATAGAGTTTCTGTGAAACTGAGGTCGAAACCTTTTTGTCTCCCAATTTACAGTTTTTCTTCGGGAATGAATAACTTGGATGAGCAGGCATTTCCTTGAGGAGTTTCATGTTTCAGTCTTTTGTTCGGATTGTAAAATAGGTCTGTGTTGGTCGTTATGAAGGGAGTCGAGGGGCCCCCTGGGAGGAAGTGAAGGTACAAAAAGACCTTCATTGCCTTAGGACTATGGAAAGGGGGAGAGCGAGAGAGTGATACACGGAAAGGTAAAGGAAAGGAAGTGTACTACGTGGAAGGACCAAGTTATGCTAGGAGAATATTATATTTTCCGCTTCTCAGTCTTTTGTCTATGAACACAGCGCAACAACTAACAAATTAACGTTATACAGAGAAGGGCTGAAGGTAGTAGCATCATACTTTCGCCTCTCTTGGGATACGTGATCCGGTACTTAGACGGTTATTAATGCCCTGTAATATATTACTATTAGATAGTATTATTAGATACTACTATTATTATCATTATTGTGATACTAGTAATATCCTAGGTCCACGCTACATGTTGTATTATTAGTTTATCAGTGATATGAAAATTTAATAACGATTTTAATTATAACATCATGAAAATGTATCACTTCATTTAATTTAATTTTGTTCCCCATTTCAATTCTTTTCTTTTGGTTTATTATTCTGTCATGTATTCGCTCAGCAAAAAATTTTTATAACACCCTCTCAAAAAATTTTTTTTAACGTTTCAAGGTGCGTAGATTCTAAAACGCTACTAAGTCCTTGTCACATGGGTTTATTATTCTACTGGACATACGTACAGAATTGTTGGCTGTTCATTTATTGTTTCATTCATGTGCAATAATTGAAATGGCTATTTTTGATGGTTTCCGCCAATTTTGGCCTCCTAAAACACGAATTAGGCTCGGTTTTTTTTTAAGCAGATTATTTGATCATTGATAGTATCATTTAATTTTCTTGATTCACCTGCTAATACTACTTCTAGTGTTATTATACAAATTTATGGTGATTTCAGGCAATTTCCCAGGTTTTTGACTAATAAAAAATGAATTTCGGGAGCTTAACCTTCTTTAAAACCTTAATTCTTCACTTTTCGGTCAAAATCTACTTTTATTCGGTCTGCCTGCTCTAAAAACATGGAAAACGATACGTCACAAGTTCATGTTCACTAAAACCGCAAAAATCCCTCGAAAACCCCTATTTTTACACCCATTTTTGTCCCGTAACACCCGTGGGTGTATGCCGACCAGGCTGTCGAGCTTCGGAGCACAACTAGGACCCAAGTGTGTTCCCAAATGGGGATCCAAACTGTGTGCGGAAGAACATTTTAGACAACATTTTAACGTAAGTTGAAGGCTGAAACTTCGTAGAACCTCAATTTTCCACTCTTTGGTCAAAATAGACTTCATATTCGGTCTTCTCATCCCAAAAACATGGAAAACGATACCTCAGAAGCTCGTGTTACTAATACAAAAATACCCATTTTGTACTAATAACACCCTTGGGTATATTCCGATCGGGCTGCAATGTTTCGGGACACAGCCAGGGCCCAAATGGTGCGTGTGTGCGGAAGAACGAATTTTTTAGACCGAAAATGAAGCGTGATACGACGGACGGACATTGCATTTTTGGAATCTACGCACCTTGAAACGTGAAAGACAATTTTTTGAGGAGGTGTTATAAATAATTTTTGCTGAGCGAATAGGTTTATTAGCTCAGAATAACAAACCAAAATGACCACGTAATCAGGTGTTTATGTCGGAAAGTCTAATCGCCAGGTAGTTCAACTCTAATCCCACTTGCACCGCCAGTGCATCACTTTAAACGATGTACAGAACCACAATGGATGGATCCCACAAATTTATATATAAATTTAAAAAACGTGTCCCCAAAAAAACAAACAGATTCATGTCCACAAAAATATGTCCTCAAAACTGAGGGGAGGTTCACGAAAGGTCACAGCAAAGGTTCTTAAAGGTTACCAAGAAGGTTTGCCATTTCTGATGTTGGGTTGTTGGCAGCATTGAGAACCTTCACCTCCGAAGCATTGTTCTGCCTCCTTGGGCCAACAGCCAATCAGATATCAATAGACATGATACGTCATTTTTGCCGCATTTTTAATTTTAATCACTCTCATTTAAAAACTACCGCTTATTTTTGAAAACGGGATTCAAACTACCATTTTTCCAAAAGTACTGCATATTTTTAAAAAAAATTTTTTTTGACGAAAATTCCCCATTGTACACCCGTCACCAAATGTGACTCGCATTTAGATGTATTTAGGTGACATTATGAATGATGGTCGTACCTTCGATTATATATGGCAACTAGTACTAGCACCTCCACCCTAATAACTATAATATATGTATATCCAACTATAATAACGACCTAGACACAAAAACTTCACAAATATACAACAATGACACTTCACAGAGCAATAGTCAAATAATACAAAGAAAGAGCCTATTAGGCTACCTGCGTGTTTCCAAATCCGACTCCTTCATTCCTTCATCGTAAACTCGGTGATCATTGACGACGATAGAATGTTTACATTTCGCTGTAAGTAAGGGCGTGACGTTAGCGGTGTAAATTTCGGAATCGGTTTCGGACGAATTAGGATTTGATGGAAAGAGATTTTCTCGCTGATTCCAACGACACCGAAAATATGTCTGTGCGATGAACCGTTCGTCGTTATAAGAGGATGTAGGGAATGTTGCCTGGTGGCGTTCCGGAATGCTGCCTGGTGGAATTCTGCATGTTCGCGCTGTGCTGGTAATCCAGGTAGTAGTATCACGGACACACAACAATCATAATAAGCTGTATTGGCCTTAAGCATAGGTGTATGTAAGAGTTTGTATGAATCTGTATAAGTTTTCTGCTCTTCAGATTAGGCTATCTTGGTCGCTGTAGGTAGGTACGGAGGTTCCGGTTTTTCCTGGCTGGCGGGACGCCCCCGTGCACAGGACACCATAATAACACATAATTTATGTGTTCTGTGCTCCCGCGTCGCTCGATACTTCTGGTTGGGTTGATTCTACATGTTCTCCTAGTTTTGGGTGCTCGTCACTCATTTGATCCACATTCCATGGATATATGTTTCAGAATAAGTAGGTACTTAGTATTACGTTGAAAAGTAGAATAGAGTACAAAGAAGCACGTGGGATTTCACCTAAAATTGAAGTAGGGCGATGGATCAGAAGAAAACAAAATGGTAGAAGGGGCCCTTTAATGTATTCTATAATTTTCGTTAAAATTGATGAACAACAAAATGTTATAGATTTTAGATGAAATCATCTAAACTCTATAATATTCTGTTGTTAATCAATTTCAACGAAACGCTTGGCACCAACTGCTATTCGGTGTAACTATAAACAGTTTTATTAGATTTCGGATTTCATTGCGATTTCATAACCAGACGGAACCGACGCCGTGAATGAGTGTTCCGCTATTCGGGTTTCACCGGCAGTTGTTCAAGGGAACAACGTGGACAAAGGCAAGCAGACGGATCACGTGAAGCGAACGTGGCAATTCCTCTAAATATTCGCTGTACGTCTTCAACATGCCATTCCGATCCCATTCTTGTGGAAGAGGCCAAAACTTGAGGTTCTTGAAGGGTCACCTTCAGCTATGGCCAAGGCTAACCGAAACTATCGCCACGAGGGCGCTCGTAGTCAAGAAGACCGTGTACCACTTTGTGTTATGACCTTTTTTCTTTCTTTTTAAATAGCTTAAAAGCTCAGTTTTTAAATTTTGAAATGGCAATTTATGATTTGGTGAGTCTTACACAGTAGGAAGTAAATGAATGAGTGAATTATTTTCTAGGTACTGATGGATTGTGTGCTGTGTGTGGGTTGTATTGTGAAGTGGCGTAGCGGGCTACGTGAGAGTGGCAAGCTTGAAATATGGATTGTAGAATTGACAGGCACCGTTCTCACCTACACAGTTGATTGAAGTTTCCTCCCAAAACAAAAATAATTAAACGGAAAGTTCAATTAAACTAGCTAATATTATGTTACTGGAAATGTAACGTAAAATCTAAGGCTGTGCACAGTGAACCTTTGAACCTTTTGTTCGCAATTACATACTTTTTTGCGAGGTCTGACAATTTTCTCGCAAGCCAATATCAGACCATCGTCTGGACTAGGTACTTAATGTTGCGTGAATAGTATACATATATATGCTGGTTTTGTTCACTGGCGGAGGGGAGATACTGGAAAACTAGAAAACCACCATTGAATTGGAATAATGGTAATAACCCGACCGGCCTTGGGTTGAGGGAAGTTGAAGCATAAAGCGATGTACCTCGCATGAAAAACCTGAAGTGAAGAGTAGGTACCGAGGAGGACGAGGGTGGTACTCCCGCACAGAGCTTACATATTCATGCTGCTGTTACTTATAATAAAAAGCATAGATATAAAGAAATGTTGAAAACTAGTAGGGCTGCAAACGGAATTGCATCGAAATATAGCTTGTCATGAGTCCCTCCAGGAACCACTCCACTAGAACTTAGGTTCTCGCCAAAGTTTTGACCGCCAAAGTTAGTTTCCATTAAATAAACGGTACGAGTGGGGAGACAAGCCACAGGATCCAGGGTGCACAACCTGGAGCCCCACCATCAACCCCTAACAGGGGGGTTGGAAGGGGAGGGCTCACTATCCTATAAAACCCCGGATCCTGCGCCTTTTTCTTCATTCGACACTTCCTCTAACCAGCTCTCTCTCTCTTCCTACCTTGCCCTCTCTCCTACACCTACAAAAGAACCTAGATGACGGTGGTGGTCAGCCCATAACCGCCTAGGCAAACCTCCTCCAAAAGATTCCAGATGTCGGTGGTGATTCGCTCATAACCGCCTGGACACAACTCCCAAAAAGATCCTAGATGTCGGTGGTGATTCGCTCATAACTGCCTAGGCAAAAACCTCTATCCAAAAAGATCCCAGACGTCGGTGGTGATTCGCTCATAACCGCCTGGGCACTTCCCTCACACCACCGTGATGCCAATTTTAAATTCATCACATAGCTATATCTTTTTTAAATGTATAAACTAAATTTTGGACGGTTTTTCTTCAACTTTTCGCTAAAAAGTAGTTTTTGCTTGAAAATTGGGTAAAGCACATACAGGAATAACCGGATATTTTGTGGTACCTACCTCTTCCTATGCATTGCCAGTATGTAAGTGTTTGAGTAATTGTTGAGTTGTTGTTTGTTACTGACGATGGTTTGATCACCAACCCGTATAACAGTGTATTTTTCGCTTTTTTAGTGTGTTAGTGGAAATATACAACTTTTCAATAACTCCATTTTTCTTTGTTTGAGTAACTCTGTCTTGTTCGCCGCTTCGTGTTCGTCGAATCAAATCGGTGCTTTACAGATAAAAATATGAATTATATCTGTGGGACACTTGAGAACGTTTACATGTAGTAGTTCCTTGAACTACCCTTCGACAGCCCGTTCTAAGAGAAATTCGAATAAAAAAAATTCGAATCTCCCGCCAACGGCGAAAAAACAGGGTTGCCCTCCCGCGGGGCGCCCCGTCACCGGCCGCACCGCGGCGCCGGCAACACTGGCGATGCCCCGATGAAACTTCACTTTTCTTTTGGCTGCCTTCTAGACAGTTCGTTCGTGCCGAGTTTTTTCGAGAGTTTTTTGTGATTGTGCTCGAAATTGGCAAGTAGAAAAACCCGTTTTTTCGTTCGCTGCGTCAAGGTAAGCTGTTGTTTTCAGTTTCCCTTATATTTCAGCGTTCAGGAGATTCGTGAAACATCGTTTTACGATGTTTACCCCGCGGTCCCCCCGGCGTCCTCGTGGTCCGGTTCTCGACGTTCTGGATCCGATTTATGTTGCGCGGAGATCTCGGGAGGATTTCGAATCCGATGAGGATGAACCTCGATATCTCCGAACGCGAGTGGATCGGGACGCCGATTATATTTCTACGCGGGGATACCGTGCGCGATCTCGCTCACCCCGGAGACGTGAGGTTAACCTCGTCGAGGGACCGCGCGTTTCTCGTAGAGATACCCGAGGGGCATACCGTTTTGATGATTATGGGGAGTTATCAATCGGAGATAGTCGTCACATTCGGAATGTTTACCCAACTCGCGAATTTGGGGAGCATTTCCGTGATGTCAATCGCGAATTGGCACGCGGTTTTCCCGATCGTCTTTCCCCGAGGCTTCACCCAGATCGTGAATCTGGGGGGTCTCTCGTCCGTGATACCGATCGAGAATCGGTACACCGACCTTCCGGCGACGATTCGGATCCCGACGACGCGTGGGGCGAAGGAGGGCCCGCTATTCCGCCCCCGATAGCCCCGGTAACGGGGGACCCGACTAAAGATCGTGCGGGGGCATCAGGCTCGTCGGATTTTGCGGGTTTTACCCTACCGACGGTAGATTCGGCCCCAGATCCCGGCCCTGACGCCGATTTAGATCCCCAGGTGCTTCTGGCCCTGGGAGATAACCCCGCTATTCCGCCGCCCCCAGCTCCGCGAATTCACCCTAGTATCGCGGGTCGATGGGAACACCATTTGCGAAATGGTGTCCCACTAGAGGTATTTAATGCCCTTCGGACTAAATACCCGACCCCCGCGAACTTACCGGCGCTTGCGCCCCCAAAGATGAATCCGGAGATAGCGGCGTCAGTGGGAGGGGGCCATAAATCTGTGGACGCGTACTATGCCGGGATTCAACGGCAGTGCGCCACAGCCATTTCGGCCCTTGGTATGGGCCTCTCGTCGGTCATTGAGAGAGGGGGTGCGGCCGCCTCCGTCATGGGGGACAGCTATGTTAATATGTGCGATGCGGGGCGGGCCATGACGGCCCTATTTTATGATATAAATCGCACCAGACGTCGTCTTTTGTTGGCGGTGTGCTCCCCGGCCCTCGAGCAAATTTCTAAAAATGTCCCGCCATCAGAATGGCTTTTTGGGGATAATTTGGGAGCACGTTATAAAGAATTTCTTGGGATGACCTCCAGTGCTCGGGGCTTAGTGTCCCTTAAAAAACCGCCCCCCGCACCCCCTCGCCCTCAGCAGCCCTCAGGGCCAGTAAGTCTGCAACAGGGAAACGACAGAGGCCGAGCTGCTCGTCGGGGTGGGCAAGCTCACCAACAGGCCAACAGATCCCGAGGGAACCAGTCTTCCAGGTCACAACGCCGGCCATTCAGAGGGTCACACAGCCGGAATTAAAATCGGCGCCCTTACAGGTAATTAATCCTCCCTTAGGGGGTCGATTATTTAGATTTATAGAGAATTGGCGTACTATCACGGAAAATCCCGTAATTTTTTCATGGTTGAACGGGTTTGAGATACCTTTCCACACGAAACCGACCCCCAACCCTTATTTGCGCCCACATTCGTCAGATGAGGCGTTCATCAAACAATTTTCCATTATGCTAGACAGGATGGTGCGGGAGGGGGTCGTGAGGACATGTACCTCCCACCCAGGCCAGGTGGTTTCCCCCTTTTTCCTAGTGGACAAGGCATCAGGGGGAAAACGATTTATATTGAATTTGCGCTATTTAAATTTATTTATAGACGCCCCCCACTTTAAATTGGAGGATCACCGCACTATGCGGGACCTCATTGAGCCTGGGAGTTTTGGGGCGACAATAGATCTCATGGATGCATACTATATGGTGCCTATTGCAGAACAATCTCGAATTTTTCTCAGATTCTGTTTCCAAGATCAATTGTACGAATTTACGTGTTTGCCCATGGGCATGTCGGTTTCACCGTATGTCTTTCATAAGCTCATGCGCCCTATTGTTCAATATCTTCGATTACAGGGGATAAAGTGTGTGAACTACTTAGATGATTTTGGTATCATAGGGTCGTCTCAGGTGGAATGTGCCAGGAATGTCATCATTTTGTCGGACCTTTTACAACATGTAGGTTTTGTCATTAATGACGCCAAGAGTAAATTTTCCCCTTCACAACAATTTGTTTTCTTGGGGTTTTTGTTTGATACGGCGACCCTGACAATTTCGCTTCCGCAGGAGAAGCGTTTACGGATTAAGGAGTCTCTGGATAAATTCCGCAACCCACAAATCTGCTCAATTCGACATTTAGCGGGCCTCATAGGTACACTAGTGGCCGCGATACCAGCAACCCCCTATGGGAAACTATACACTATGCATTTGGAGAGAGTCAAGGTTGAGGCCCTAAGGGAAAATGACCAGAATTTTGACGCGAAAATTCAGTTACCACTATCCATACGGTCAGATATTGAGTGGTGGAGTAGCAACATTATGACGTTGTCTAATAGACTGCACAATGACGATTTTTCTCTCACTATTTCCACGGATGCGTCATTATCAGGTTGGGGGGCGACCTCCGGGGAGGCCACAATCAGCGGTTGGTGGTCAGTAGATGAGGCCAACTGGCATATTAACGCACTAGAATTAAGAGCGATTGAATTAGCATTACATCATTTTTGTGACGTCGAGAGCGACCGCCGTATCCTCATCAGGGCGGATAATACCACGGCCATCAGCTGTGTTAATAGGCAGGGGTCCATGTTGTCCCACCGCCTGTTCGAACTATCTGAACGGATCTGGCGATGGTGTGAGCAGAGGCGTATTGTCATTTTTGCATCCTATGTCGCCTCCAAAGAAAATATAGTGGCCGATGAATGTTCTCGCCGTCTCCCTGGGATAACGGAATGGTCCTTAGGTGAGGAATTTTTTCGGGAGATCGTAAACGTGTGGGGGTGTCCCGACATCGATATATTTGCCTCTGCAGCAAATGCAAAGTGCGATAGGTTCCTCTCTTGGCACCCGGACCCTAGGGCATGGGGTGTCGACGCCTTCACCTTCTCCTGGGAAGGGTGGAGCTTTTATGCTTTTCCGCCGTTTGCGCTGATTCTCAAGGTGTTGCGCAAGATTATTACAGAGGAATCAACAGGGATAGTGGTTGTACCGGAGTGGCCAGCTCAGCCGTGGTACCCCACCTTTTTTGAATTATTGATCTCCGCGCCCCTGTATTTTGGTCCCAACGATCGCTTATTACATTTGCCTTTCAGGGACCAGACCCACCCGCGAGCGGACACACTACGCTTAATAGCAGGGAGGTTGTCCGGCAGGCGTTCGAGAGGCGAGGGATTAGCGCCCCGGCGGTGAACACTATTTTAGCCGCGCTATCACCCGCGACATATGCCCAGTACCAGGGTTGTTATCGGCGCTGGTGGGATTTTTGTGAAACAAAGGGATTGAGTCCATGGGACCCCAAGCCTCCGGTAGTGGTGCATTTTTTGCAGACTATCCTTCAGCACACATCGGTATCGTATGCTACCTTTAATACTTATAGGTCGGCCTTGTCCCTTATTGCGGTGGAGCCCTCCTTTGGTTCTGACCCCCTTATTTACCGTTTTCTGAAAGGGGTGTCCCATATTCGTCCTCCGGCTGCGCGATATGACACGACGTGGGACCCACAGAGGGTGTTACAGTGGTTGGAAAGACCCGGTCAAGATTTCCCTTGGATCTCACGTAAATTAGTCACATTGTTATTGTTAGCAACAGGACAGAGGCTCCAAACTATCGCCTCAATAAAGGTGTCGGAAGTGCAGATCCGTCCAGATCAAGGATTGGAGATCCGTGTCGCTGGCCGTTTGAAAACCTCGGCGCCTTATAGGCGGCAACCATGCCTCACGGTGCCGTTTTTTCCGCAACGGCCGCTCCTCTGTGTGGCGTCCCTTATGGCGGAATACCTCCAGGCGTCAGCATCTTTGAGGTCCTCAACCACGGAGGCATTATTTGTTATTACCCGGCACCCATACACGGCGGCGTCCCGCCAGACGATCTCGGGTTGGGTGACGGGGGTGTTGAGAGAAGCAGGAGTGGCGGACTGGTTCACGTCACATTCAACGAGGCACGCTTCGGTGTCAGCTGCAAACAGGGCAGGAGCCTCCTTGGACACAATTTTTAAAGCAGCAGGATGGACGAGGAGTTCGGCGGTGTTCGCCAACTTTTATAATAGGCCCCTAGTGGCCGACGACTCTTTTATTTCCCATGTGTTCCACCCCACACCGGAGTCATAACGGCCCCACCATTGCTCCAGGTGAGGCGGGTATTTTTTGTTTATATTTAATTGAGTCCTGTGCCCTTCCCCCTTTTCTGAATGAGAGTGTTAGATCATCAATCAGATTAGCCTTGGTTTGTGCCTTCTTCCCTTCCTGAAGGAGAGTGTTAGATCACAAATAATTGGGTGATATGTGAATCGGGGCTTTCCAGCCCCGACATTGGCAGGCACAAAAAGAGGGGGGGGGGGGGGGGGTGACGTTAAACCGTGAGAAGACTAACTGAGGCCAAAGAGGGAGCCCTAGGAGGGGTAATTTAGGGGCTCCGGGCCTGGATTACACAGGTCTCACAGACCGTTTTTTCAATTTTTAGTGCCTGGTCTTCTCTCCGGGTGTTGTCTTCCCTAGAGCAACTGCCTATCTTGGTTTGATTCTTTAAACAAACTACATGTAAACGTTCTCAAGTGTCCCACAGATATAATTGATGAATAAACGAACTTGTGAAGTTCATTTATAATTATGTCTAGTGGGACACTTGAGAACGTTTAGGACCCTCCACACCCAGCCCTTTTGTCTTGGATTTGGCTGGCAGTTGCTAATTGTCGTTCTTCAAAGAGTGAAGTTTCATCGGGGCATCGCCAGTGTTGCCGGCGCCGCGGTGCGGCCGGTGACGGGGCGCCCCGCGGGAGGGCAACCCTGTTTTTTCGCCGTTGGCGGGAGATTCGAATTTTTTTTATTCGAATTTCTCTTAGAACGGGCTGTCGAAGGGTAGTTCAAGGAACTACTACATGTAAACGTTCTCAAGTGTCCCACTAGACATAATTATAAATGAACTTCACAAGTTCGTTTATTCATCAATTTTTGTATCTGTGAGCCACGTTCGTAGGGATGATGTGAGGCCTCTGTTTCCAAAGCCTAGCGTAGGTAGGCGTTTCAGCGAAACGTTCATTTCAGTGAAACAAAACACGGATTATCATGGCAACGTGTACATCGACTAAGCGTCAACTAAAACGTGTAAATGGAATAAAGTTGATGGGACGGTGCGTTTGCGTGTCTGTGCGTCACGGCATCAGTCAGAGGTCTATGCTAGGGTGGTGGAGGGAGCCATAAGTAACTCTGGAGAGCTGAATAATTCCAGTGAGTAGAATAACTCTAGTGAGCTGAATAACTTTGGCGATCTTCGGCTATCCGTCAAATCCGCGGGTATAAGCCTGAGGTCGCCATCAGGATGTTCCGGTCACATTGGGGTTTTCCGTAGTCGTTGGATTATTTATCCCTCCCTCACGACCTCAGCTTGTAGATGATCTTCATGGAAGGTGGGTGTGGTTTGGTGTTCAGACGGTTCCATTAAAATTTACTCGAACCGACTTTCGTCAGCTTGTGCGTGAACTTGTTTTCTGTGTAGAATCATTGGAAAACATATTCTGCTTTTTTCTCAAATTTTTTTTGGGCTCCAAGAAGATAAGGAAGAAGCTTTCAATGTTATTATAATAGGCAATATACTTCTCAGCTGAGATCCGTGGATTGCACTAGACCAAATTTTCTAGCTTGACGTGATCGTGTATAAATCCACACCATTCCGTGGCAAGTTACCTGCTTGAACCGACTCCGCTGCGTTCCAGATGATGAAAACGTGAGGTAAAACCCTCCTAACGAAGAGTTTAAGAAGGCGAGCTGAATCCAAAGATAGCCAACTGATTGTTGACGAGTCGATTGTTGACGCCTCCCCAACAACAACTCACAAACAAAGCCGAGCCAACACCTCGTCTTTATTTATCCCACGTCTTTCTCATTCTTTCTCCCCCTTCGGCTCCCAATTCTTTTTCCACACCTCGACCCCACACGGAAGCTAGCAACATCGGAAACAATCAAGCCACCCGTGGTGTCAACCCTTTATCTGATTACGAACTGGGTTATAAAAACGTGCGGCCTAGTTTAATCCATGGATTAGGTCCATGTATTGCTTCGAACTGTGCAGTTTCGTTGGAATTTCGAGACCATCTGTGAGACAGTTCTCGTCTGTCTGCCAAATTCGAGCCGAAAGGGAACAGTGGTTTCAGGAATGTAGGTTTTCTCGAAAATCACACAGGTGTTTCGGAACTTGGATAAGGTAAAAAGAGCGGTACTTTTGAGTAGGGTACCATTTGAGTTTCATCAAAATCTTCGCATAAGCAAACGCGTTTCACGTAAAAAGGCTCATAACTCTGAAAAATTGATTGGGCATGCGCGGGTTGGTGTCCAGTTGGTCCCACAATAATTTTGCCGCGTCCTATTTCTCCTGTTATGTATGACTCTGCGTAGAATCAAGTCTGGGGCTAGTCTTACAATAAATTAGAGCAACCTTCCTCCAGGCCGAGCCAATCAAACCACGGATTATTCCGGATGAAATATTTTTAAATAGATAAACTCCTTCTTGTTTGGAGTCTCTCTGTATCTCTTTCAATGTAGATGTTTGCGTTTCTGTATTCTCTCCGCAATATTCTTCAATAACTGCATTATAACATAATATAATAATGTTATTTGTAATGAGGTGAAACATTAAGGAAATGGGTTGGTCCCCAACAGGTCTATTATGAAGTTCATCTGAATTTATATTTTTCATGCTTACTTCTAATATAACATACCACAACCTATACTCATAACAAACGTTTCCATACGAAATCCGTCCACAAAAACATCGCCCGACCATAGCTCACGAACTTTTTCCACCATTATCCATCATACCTCAGCTTTGTACCCAAATGATGAGGGAAGTTGGTAGCTAGCTTGATAATGTAAAATGGGTTAATGTTCGTGTTTTTTAAATTAAATTTTTTTTTTTAACGGCTCAAACTTTGGGCATTGCGCGAGCAGTCGGCATTCAAGCTGTTGACGACGCGTTGGTTTCAAAACTTGTCTGTTTATTACCTTAACCGCTGTTTTATTTGAATTTTTTAAATTTACGTTTTATGTATTCATTGATTTACTTATTTGTGTTTTTCAAACTATCTTCTGTATCCTGGTTGCTTAGAGTTGAGCCTCACTTACCAGAATCGATACCTTGCGACGTCGACTGTTTTGCATTATTCATCAAACCCAGGAACATAATAGATATTTCAGATTGCAGTCGCATTTTGATTATGAAAATAAGGAGGATGGGTTTTTCGAATAACAAATTCTCCTCGTTCACCTTCGGTATTGCAATACGATTTTATAGTTCGGACTCGGAGCGGCGTATTGACGAAAGTTATGGGCGGCCGTTAGCATGTATTTGTGTTTCAAGCAGGAGCCTTAGCTATAAACAGCGAAACTAATAAACAGGAGATAGGTATCTGCCTCCGAGGTAAACGCCGAGGGTTTACTGATGGTTGTGTTTCCAGATGTCTCTCGAAAAGGTTCGATTTGCATCCACATGCCTCTTCTCTTTAAGTTTCTGTGCTGGAGTACTAATGTAAATCAGACGAAAATCGTGTTGGCCGGAGGGTCACAACACTTACTTTCAACGTGAATAAGTTGACAGAGCAGCGGTGACGTGGATACATCTGGTCTGGACTTACGAAAGTACAGATTACACTGCGGTCATCTTCCTCTCCACTGATGAAAGTTCAGATTACACTGGTCATCATCCTCTCCATTGACAACTAACAATTATTTTTAATGATTTATAAGAAATGATTTTCACAATCGACGGGTTTTGTTAAGCTCTTTTGAACTTAATTATAATATAAATTGTTGCTATTCTATGCTGTGATGTACGCCGGTACATAATGACACTAAATTAGTGGTTTTCTGGGATCACCCTTCCTAGGCACAACCTACTTCATCTCTTACTACGTACGTCTACCCATGTGTGTATTACCTATCATTCAACTTTTTTTATATGGTTCTTTAATATCTGATAATCACCTGGCTCCGAGGTTTGATGACCAACGTAATCTTATACGTGGATACTCATGGAATTTGGATACTCCTGCCTCAACCGAGTCATGGATTATACATATTTGTGTCATTAACAAACCCCATTAAATTTTCAATCAAATAACTACGATTGTCTCGCACAAACTTATGTAATTTAGTGATCTTTTCCGTTAATTCACTACCACTAATTTTTTTTGTCTTGTGATTCCGTTTATTCACTTCCGTTACGAGACTAGGTAGGTAAGTTTATTTCTACCACATAACCAATCAAAACTAACATATAAATGATAATGGAAGGATAATATAAAGTAAAGCAGAGAATTCAAAACATGTAAAAAAAGTAGTGGTAGTGAATTCACGGAAAAGATCCTAATTTAGAATAAGTTCCGTGGTTGTTGTGGTCCTGTCGTCTTGGGTTTGAGCTCATTCGATCCAGCTCAAGACACGCGACGTGTACGCGATACTTGATAATTTTACCCAGTTCAGGGTTACTCATTTGAAAGATAACATTATCAATTGCCGCTCTGGAAGCTGTGGACGAAAAATGAAATTGAAAATTATCTCTTGTTTGCACTCCTCTCGGACGTGTATTGGGTCACCATCCTGAGTGATTAGGAAATATAAAGAGTAGGTACAAACCTTCTTTTTAAAGCAAAAAAAAAAAAAAATTATTGAAGAATTATTGGCGTATAAGAATACTATCCAAGAACGCGACTGGCGTATAAGAATATTGGCGTACATTATTGTGTAAACAAGAATAATTTTGGTGGACCTTTTGTTAGGTATCGGTGGCGCCTAAAGTGTTTGAGAAACTTGTGGTCCACCAACTATCATCCGCGTTTTCCCCTTTTCTTACGGAGCGACAACATGGTTTCATTCGTGGTAGATCCACTGTGACCAATTTAATGCAGCTACAAGAATATGTCATGCAAGGTTTCAGCCAAGGTTTCCAGACTGATCTTGTCTCAACAGATTTTGCAAAAGCTTTTGATAAGCTCTCGCATCGACATTTCACCGCTTTGCTGGGGTCCCTTGGAGTCCATGGTCCATTCTTACGTTGGATATCTTCGTACTTCGACCAGAGGCGTCTTACCACAGGAGTGAGGGGAGCTCTGTCTTCGTCGTTTGTTGCTACATCAGGAGTCCCACAAGGAAGTCACATCGGACCTTTTTGTTTCCTGGTGGCAATAAACGGTGTTGTTGGCGGTCTGTGGCCTGGGTGGAGTGCCTTTTGTTTGCAGACGATTTAAAAATCTTCTGTTACGTTGATTCTCCTCGATTGATTCTCCTCAGAGCTACGGCTTGTTGCAGAGAGCAATCGTGAACCTTGAATGCTGGTGATGAAAACAGCATCTTCCTGAACCCTTCGAAGTGCTCAGTTATCTCATTTAGCCGTTCAACTGATATATTCGTGTATGACTATACTTTAGGTGGTGCTCCTCTGAGGAGGGTTAGTGAGACCACGGACTTGGGTGTGCTATTGGATAGTAAGTTGTCGTTTTCTGGACATATCAACCATATTTCTAACGGAGCCTTCAGGGCTCTTGGGTTCCTGAAGCGGCATACAAGGGATTTCACAGATATTCGTGCTATATCACTGCTTTACAGAGCACTGGTACTCCTGAGGCTGAATATGCCTGCACAGTCTGGTCTCCCTTCTACACAACCCATATTTACAGCCTCGAGAGGGTGCAGAACAGGTTTCTGCAATACATAGCCTTCAAGCAGGGAATACCACAACGCGATGTGAATTACAAGTCATTAACAGCAGCTGCTGACCTCGTACTGCTCCACAAGTTGATCAATGGCCGGTTGAATTGCCCTGCTCTGCTAGAGGTGATCTGTTTCCTGGTGCCTCGCCCCTGTGCCCGGTCACCGTTGTTGTTTCAAGTCCCCTTTTGTGCAACAAACTACCTGATGAACCGTTCATTAGCTAGACTTCCCCGTTCTGCAAACCTCCTTCTTTGTACATACCCCGACTATGATTTTTTCTCCCATTCTTTGTTTATACTAAAATCTTTAATCAACTCATCTCCCGTCTCATTCAGTTAAGTGTGTACTTCTTGTTCTACTCTTTATCATCATTAGCATTAGTATTATACCACGACTTGCTCTATTATATAATCAACTTGCTTGTAATTGGGCTCGCCCGTGCTTTACCAAAGAAATAAATAAATCACAGTTCGAGTCTGTTATACCTAGTAAGATATGAGTGATAGTAGTAGCTAGGTATTGCTTCTCTGTTGTTGTCTGATGCTCTGCTTTTCTTCAAGTATATGATAAGACGAATAAGTTCATAAGGCTTGGTATAGTCATCTAGTGGCATAGACAAGGAACTTAACCTGCGCAATTTGACGTAGGACATAGGAGAATGTTTTTTAGTCAATAACCTGCCGATACCACATCCAGTTATTTTGTTGTGAACAAAAACATCTCCGAACAAAACAGCTCCGAAGCGTCCTTAAAACTTGTGCGAGGACTTTGTTGACGATGACGTTCCCATCAAATCGAGAGCTGCGGAACGAGCTTCGGATTTTGAGTCTTTCCGCTTCACGAAGCCTCCGGTTCATTAGAAAGTTTGATTACCTTCTCCATTATCACTTGACAAGTTTTCTCCTCACCCCCAGAACATATCAGGGTAGGAAGGGAATTGCTTTAATACCGGGTATCGGGATAAGTGGCAAAGTTCGGATCGTAGACTTGGGAAGAGGGTGCAACCAGACAACCTCGAGTATTTATGTCGTCCTACGAAGAACTGAATGAGCAAAACGATTTCGACGTACGGATTCTTCGGGTGCGCCGTTTATTTTTCGAAAGAATCTTACTCAAACTTTCCCCGGCAGGGGGAAACGGATTGGACCTATGGGAAATTGAAAACGGTGGAAGTTTCCCAACTCCGCCGTTCGTTGAACCGTATCTCATGATCAGCGACTTCACAGCAGTCACTCGTTATAACAACTCATAATTTTTTCTGCCTCTACATTATCTGGAATCACGCGGTACAGTGATGCATCTTTTCCTTTGAGGCTTTTCGATGGCGACTGACACCAATAATATACTAAACTGCGGTCAGTTTGTTTACACATTAATGCCATACGGAACTGGATAGGGCTTCAAACTTGAAATCCTCAATAATAATTTTGAAACTTGAAGTATGGCCGAGAACTTGAACTGTTGAAGACCAAGCGAAATGGAGGTCACTTATGGATGTCTTATGCTCCAAGAGTTCACGGTAACGAAACAACAATGGTGGGTTAGGGGAAACTGTCCTCAGCTGTCACAAAATATTTATGTACATACATATATTCGGATTTGGAAGAATATTCGCTAGAGCCGTCCAGCATTGAATCTGAGACCTTCAGAATCGTAAGTGGGGGTGATTGCCATCAAATGGGGTGGGTATAAATATATAATAGGTATATGCACCTTTATTTGATGTTCCAAATACCTGTATTTGATGCTCCAATTCAAAGGTTGGAGAAATAACAGAAATGATACCGATCCGAAATATCGTAATTTCAGTTGTTCTGCCATGTAAACAACTTTAGTGGAAACGTATGGATGCTTCGTTAGCTTCCAAGCAGTAGGAAGAGAACAGGCTGAGCTTTCCCCTCAACCGCTGCCATAGCTCGAGCCTGAGTTCATACTGTGACGTCACAGGTTTGAAGGTTGGTTATTTTGAATCCAGGTCAGCGATGGATAGGTATCTTTACAAACCTTATCATTTTCTCCTATCAATCATCAATGCAAAATTCATTTCCAGAAAACGTCGGCCATTTTTCTCTTTGCGGAATGGCCCATTGTGTTACTAGAGTGTTTGACCATACCACCATTATAGGTGAACCATACCTATACGTTTACTATGTTTGGTTTTTTTTTGTAAAATAGATAAATGAACATCCTTGCCTAGTTATGAAGTTCTGGATGTTATTAGTTACATGCTAATAAATAGAATCGTGTGCAACTGGCTATCCAGCTTGTTCTACGTAGCTAGGGTAAAGGATACGCTGTATCTACTGACGCTGTTACTGAATATCTTGGAAAAAAAAGAAACAGCGGTTCATCAACCACGGTCGGTTTGTTTCTCTTGTTACCCTCCTAAAGGTCGCGTACCCCAGATGGCCAGGGGTTTAAGGAGGCTGAAAGAACACGTAGGTACTTCCTGGGCAGATCCTGCTGTTGCTCGTCCTTTGCTCGGGCGATTCTCTTGCCTTTCTTCCCGATAACTTTGACAATAGGGCTCGAAACGTAGGAGGTCTTAATGAACATTCTACGGTTAAACCCTCTTCAACTTGCACATGTCACTTCTCCGGCCACTTGGCACCATCGCACGTTGCATATTCATACGTCGTCATTATGATTTTTTCCCACCTCTTCAAAAAGAGGTTCTAATAGACTCCAGGATTCTCGAGTGGTGTTAATGATCCCGAGGTTGAGTTTTTGTAATTTGATTATGAACAGCTTAACTACTATGTCGCGTTACGAGTATTTGTTGACGAACCCGACACCTCATCCGTATACCTACCTAATGCAATTATTCATTCAGATATCTACCAGAAGACTTGATGCCTGTCTTGAAATTTCAAAGCTCTCCATAATATTTTATTCTCAGCGGGAAATACAGATTCTTTGTGTACGTATAAAAAAATTCATTGATTTTTCTATTCATCTTTCTACCCAGATTTTCCTTTCTTAATTTTCGTAATCTGGTAGAACTTCTTCGTAAGTGAAGTGGTAATCCGTGATCCGCTTACGATTTCCATACATTCTTTCTTTAGTGGTATAAATTACGTCGCTGGGACAATTTATTTCTTTACGAGGAATACAATAAATCCCCGGTATCCATGCAATAACTCTTGAAGTCTCGAACCATTAATATGTACCTCTCCCTAATAACTTTCACGCGATTGGAGGGAAGTAAAAAAAATCGTTGGTCTCAATGGAGCTGAAAATCAGTTAAGGGCTGCGTGACGCTCACTTGCACTGCCGTTCAACGTAGCATTGATTGACGGTGAATGGGGCTGCAATCAATAAAAACAAGGCGATACCTAAAGGGAGGGAGGGATATGTGCGTGCGAGATGAGAAAACACCACTTATACTAAGCTCGGAAGGTTTATAGCTTGGACGCAAATAACTTTTTCCATTTGTGAAAATTCATTTCGAGCGATTGACCGAAGTTGATCCCTGACATTATTATCCTTATCCCCAAACCCCTATAATTTTAAAACTCGTAATTAAATGCCATTGAAGTGTGTCGATAATAATGTCAAACCCGAATTGTCGTGATATCGTATGGGGACATCAAGATGTATATGTAGCTCGGTATGTTTCAAATGGAAGTATTTTTACGGTGATGAAATTTACACTCACGTTTCGCATTATAAAAATTCATATAACTAATTGGATTTCTTGTCTGTCTGTCTGACTGTAAAATTTATTGTACGAGTATAACGAATCAGTGGAAAGCGCATCGCCAAAAATCAACATAATGAAATGAATTGTTAGTGTTAACTGAATGAACGTGAATTATTATGAATCTGAATTGACAGTGTTGAAGCTGCAGGAATTATTCTCTCCATTCCTTCAACTGATGTACGATGTTCCAGAGTATGGCGGAGTTCTGGTAGGCATTATTTAGTCAATACATGTACATCTGCTTTGTAGGCAGGGCAGTCGGACGAAAAGCCCCAGCCTGGAGTCGGTGTTTATGTATGGTTCAGAAACGACATCTGAACAACTTCAAGGTGACTAACCTTCATCGTAATGGTACTACTCAGTAATATTTTACTGGTGGAGAACAAAGCTCCTACATACGAGTATTGGTGGAGAAAAAAATGTTGTCAGAGGTTGTTGTCCAGTGAACTGTGCTCATCTGGGCAACATCTGGGTAATCAACCTCCATCGTTAGGATGGAACAACTATTGGTACTTGTAAATTGGGACACGGCATTACTCGCCTTCAAATGAGCTCAATATATTTTAATTATATTGTCAGTGTAAGGAGGAAAGGGGGGTCAATAGATGTATGTGTACCAAAGGGACAGGATGTTTGTAAAGGAATTCTTCTGAAAATCCTTGGGCTTATCCTTCTGGTAAGCCCACAAAAAGTGGATGGAGTATGGTGAATTGCTCAGCGGATAGGTACTACCAATCCACGCTCTGCTACCATGTGACAGAGTGAGGAGATGAGTGACGGTGGACCCTGGAGAGCCCCCCTCTTAGACCAGCGAGATTATCACCGGTTAAAAAGGGATATCGATTAGGCTTCCCCAAGCGACCCCGTCTTCACCTGACCAAAAAACCACTCGAGAACAGCCACACCATCACACATTGCAAGCTTTGCCAAGCTTCATTGACTCAAATCTGGCGTTAGCTCTAATTTAGTTGGAGCAATATCCTGTGTAAGACGGTCGAGTGTCACTGTTAGCTCCTCAGTTGGCAACAGCAGATCCAATTCAGATATTAGGTACAGTATACGAACATAGTACATGTCACCTAGTGATTGTTCAAATTCCCTACTGGGTTCCGTGCCTTACATCACTGGCTTCCAGAATTCGATTTTCCCGCTTGTTGATCTCAGGAAACTAAGGTAAAGTAACCAGGGTAGGTATGTACAGGCGTATTGTGGCCTCAGAGCTCAAGTTTTCTCGTCATCAAGAAGCAAATTTTTCAGTTAAATCAAATTTCTCGCTCCCTTCTCCTCATTATAGCTTGCTTGTATTCCCGAGCTCTCTATTACAATGGGTTTTCAAAAAATACCAAATTCAATCTTGACGTCGCAAGTATAGAATATTCTAACCCACATCTGTTACTTATTGTATCGCGTTATTTAGCGCACATTCAAATATGCCTCCTTCATCCCCCAACTTCATTCCGAACCGATTTTTTCGTCGAAAATTTTCTGCAGGATGTTGGGTGGTGGCGAAGTGGAGAGGGGTGGAATTGAAGGTTTAAATCCTGTAATGGGGCGGAGATGAAGCGGAAATTGCGAAAAGGGTCTTTCGGATTCTGAGGTAACATTAGATGTTTAGATGATGGCAGCTGGTACGCGGTTTCATTTCTTGGGCACCTGTTTGAAAAACTATGCAGTCACCATTGTTCTATTTGTATGACTTGTATCAAGATCACCCCTTCAAAACCCCTACTCCTACAAATGATGAAGTTGAATTGGCGCTTGTTGCGGGTTGACCCCATGTGAATTCAACAAAATCCAGCTGATTTTACGCCTGATATTGAATAGTTGAAGGGTTTTTGGGCATTGATTGACAGATAGGTTCATGCATTTCCCGATTTACCCAGTTTGATTACTCATGAGCTGCAGTATGAAGACCAAACGATTTTCATGGTCCGTAAACTGTGATATCGTATTACAACCGATGTGAATGCTATTTTCAGTTGGCACGCAGTCATTTTTCCTAAGATTTGTGCTGTTCTTAGTAATTCTTGGAGGTCTCACATCTCTGTTTTTTATCTGTAAAACCTACGTAGTAATATTCATTCAGTTTGTAGTTTTACTAAAATATGTACAACTATAGTTGCACTTTTAACTAGGTGCACTTTGTAGTAGTGGTTGACCTCTACAAACATCTTAGACCTGCAACTAGAAGTTTTGAAGGGCAAAACTTGAATTGCCAGTGATTGAAGAGGGTCTCTTCCATACTCCCGCTGCGTTTAAAGATCGATTACGTTTCACACTGCAAACTGTTCCTTCCCAGCTACCGGTTGCGGTTTCGAAAGTTTTGGTTGGTCACCAGCGAACTAGTGTGCGGACCCCTACTGTGCGGACCCTCAAAATGTCTATGAAAGACGCTCATCTGTCGTCCGGGTGGTCCCGTATTTGTTCAACAATTGTATCCCGTTTGTGGAGAGGCCCTTCGAGGTTCGTGCCCAGTCATTCCTAAAACTCACTTATTCAAATCCGATGTTTACTCAAGGGAAAGAACGTTGGTCGCGGGATGGACGCCGTGACGAATCGATTGGTAACTTTTTATGTAGAGCCCTCACACCATTCTCAAGTGATGCTTCTTTGGTTGGTGAAAGAAAACAAGGATGAATAAGTAACTTCATTCTGAAAAATTTCAACCTGCGACATTAACATCCTTAGAATTGGGCCGGCATCTGGAAATATTATTTATTAGACGGTCCCACAGACCGGATCCCAATTCCCGCAGCCTAAGCATCCAAGCCTTAATTGCTCATTGAGGCAAAATTAGCTAGCGATCGGGCCACTCGATTATTATTGTTATTATTATTAATTTTCTTTTTCTAGTTTTAAATTAATGCTCGCGGCCATGGCAAGAGAGCAGACATATTTTGTAAATCGTGATATTTCATAAATTAAACTAAAAAATCAATAAGAAAATTTGTCAGCTCAGGTGTGATCCTTCTCCGAGTGCAAGGCGGACTATACGGCATATGCTGAGTAAAACAGCTATTTGCATTTTTCCTTGTAGGTGCTTTTTCAATCCTAACTTATTATTATTATTTCTGTTGGTGATTAGATCACCGGTTTGCACTCGCAATTTATATAGGTAAATAATTGACCCGATTGAGATGAAATTAAATTTATATTCATGGTCTCCTTTGACCCTATTTTTATTCTACGCAGTTGAAGGGAAATATAAGTAGTATTTACCTTAGTTGCGTCTTGTACTGACCGGTTCGATTTCCACCTGAAGCCCATTTTCTTGATACTTGTTTTGCTCACTTCTCATCGGTTCCTTTGCTAGACCCAAACGATGACTTATCCAGGCGTTTAAGAAAAGATCATTAGGTAGTTTAGGCAATAAAAATAAAACGCTGCAAATCCCTGCACAACGGTTTATTATTTTGTATAGAATACCCTTCTGTTACAGATGACAGCTCTATGTATAGATAACCCGTCTATATAATATAATATGTACTATTCTATGCATATTATGTAGATCGCAGACCCTCCGTAGGTTAGTACCTAACCCCGTACTCGTTACTAGGTACCTACCTAAATCACGAGTTAAATGTTGCTAAAATAATTCTGCCGATGACAAACAGTACCTAACAAAAAGAAACACACATAATGAAGTTCTGAAAAGAAATTGTTGATGAGGAGTGAAAAAAGTTGCAAAAGTACCTACCAACAAACTCCAGCCCCTTCTACGTAGATGGTATAATGAACCGTTGTGTAATAATTTACCGTTGAGTAATGATTTACCGTAGTAATAATTTACCCATCGATAATACTTCAACGTTTGTTCAAGTTTCACTACCTACCAACAAACTCCAAAAGAGCCATCATTTTTCAAATTAAATAATATCACAGAACAACCAACTCGACTTCATACTCCGCCAATATAATCAGGTGATCCCTACCAATGATTGGCCGTATTCACAAATTCCTATTGTGGGCGCGTCTCTGGTTACGAGATTTGGTTTGAATTGTATACAATTTCATTCACACTGGAGTCGAAAATGCCTGTCGGTGCAAACTTCGGGGCCTTACTGTGAACGAACGGCTGGACGTACGATGCTCCGGATGGTCTTAAAAAACTCGCAAGTTCAAGAACTATTTAAAACCGTAAAAATATTTACGTAAAAAAATGGTATAGGCGTTTTGAAAATTTCAACCCCTATTTTGAACCCCTTTGAGATGACTCACAGTAACGTCGAGCTTCGAGGACCAACTAGACGCCGAACGGAACCTATAACCCGAATTTCATCAATTTTTTTTCATGGTAACTAAGAAAAGTGGCCCGTACGGCGTACGGCGGACAGACAGAAATATTTTTATTGCAGTTTTGGATTCTACATACCTTGAAACGTAAACCATCAAATTTTGAGGGGGGTAAGAATTTTTTTTTTCATGCTCGATTCCAATGGTTCATTATTGAAAATAATAAACCAAAATGTAAATCCTGAACAAATTTCGTACCGTGTCTGTGTGTAGAATCTGTATTTAAGCAATATGTCGTAGTAATAATTTTTGTCTTGTAGCTTCATCTTTTGCTCGTTCAATTCCTTTTATAATATACGATTTATTGTGGTGTAGAGTCTGCCTTTAAGCAATACGTTGTAGTAACCATGATTGTCTTCTTATAGCTTCATCTTTTGCTCGTACAATTCCTTTTATAATATACGATGATAATAAATCGAATTATACGTATAATTCAATTATACATATTATGTATAGTTGATTTGTTCATCGAACTTCCCAAGGAGACACAAAATGAGAACAGGACTTTCAAGCGGGTTCCGATTTCCGGAACCGGAATTACAATTACTTAATTTATGGGGTCCACATGGATGAACGAAAATAAGCTTCACAGCTGAAACTTTTGTTTTTCGTGGAATATAAGAAAAAACCATTGGTTCTATAACAACAGGCGACGGTGCAGGAAGAAATAAGTCACTCGGTGGGACGCCGCGCCGCGGGAGTCACACCTTTGGTGGCATCGGGACGATCTGACAAAGGACTGTCTGTGGCTGTTGCAGTTCATTTTCCTTCTGTTTATTGTTCCAGTGAACAATAATAATTATTGCTGCTTGGAGCAGTTTACATCCCACACATTTGTTCGGTTTTATGACTTGCTTTGTTATAGCGCGAAAGAAATTACTATAGTATACAGGTTTTGTTGATGAAAATGTAACCGTAAATGTTGAATTACAACAACCCAATTTTCCTTGCGGGAGAAGCTGGTACAACTCGTTCATGGTTTCGTATTTTCCAGTTTCTTATTGTGAGATATGTCCACGATAAGTGATTGACCACAAGTTTTCAATCCCTACTGTGCAGCCTAAGAAAGTGAAAGTGAAAGATCAACCTTGAAACTAGCTACCTACTATATTATTCTAGCTTGGATCAATTTGGTTCAAACTGGTTATCTTTGGTACACCAAATCGTATTAGTGACAGTGTATTAGGCTAGGGATGGGTGTCACATAGTGATCATGGACAAGGTAAAGGAAATAAATCACTGTAAGTCTGTGAATAATCTCTAGACGAAAGCATACAAAATGACTCTCAGTATTCATCTTCCTTAATGGAAGATGAGGGGTTAATGAATTTATCAAAGTATACTTTTTTGGAAGTTGATGTTATGTAAGAGCTATGGTCGATAACTGCAATTATTTAGCCACCGAGGAATTCACATATAACTATTTAAAAATTGTCGAATATCTAGTGCAAGCTTGTGGCTGGGGGGGGGGGGGGGGTTGTGGGCGTGTCCTTGATTGCTAATTGTTATTGATATTCATTTGAAAATTATAAACCTATTCTAGGAGGAACCGTATTGTTGTACTTTATTGTTGTTCTCGAGTGGTGTGCTGCTACTGTGCGTCGCTAGATGGATCTTTTCGTCTGAGTATGAGTATAATAAGCGATGGTGTATTGCCTATACTTTCAGTGTTTGAGTTCCTATCGCCTGGCGAGCTTATATAATTACCAACATCTCTTCTAAATGTATAGCAGCTGTTAGGGCTGACTGAACCTGAATCAACTAGTAGCTAGGTGGCTATCCACGTGGAATGACCAAAGTGGCGTTCACCACGATAGTAGCGGTACGCATTATTATATAGAGCCTCTCAGCGAATAGTTAATAGTTCTTCAAGTTATCTGTAATCAAGCATTTTTCGAAAGTTAGCGCCTATTCGTTGTTGATTGTTCATTAGTATTCGATAATTGGCTGATTGTTGAAAATGGTAAACCGAAAGTTTCCAGAAAGAATAGTATTTCCATCCACTAAGTATGCCCCGAATCGAGTTAGGGGACACCGCTCGATTATGCATCGCTAGTTAGACCTATTTGTCTGTCCAGCCAAAAGTTTGCGGCTACCCAGCACACCAGCAGTGAGCAATCCTGAAAATTAACTCGCCTAGACTGTCCGCTCCATCGCCAAACAAGTTTACACCGGGGGGAACCGTCTATTTGGGATTTCATTCAGTTTCTCTGATCGGATTTGGGATGTTCCAATCAGATTGTTGAGTCGCTCCCGTTCAACTTGCAGACGGGGAGTTCGGATGAGCGAAAGACGGGGAGCCCTCGTTTCGGGTTTGTGAGTCTCTCGAGAGGATCCTATTGGAAACGAAGGGTAAAACTAATATTGACTCCAGCGAAATGGAGTGATTTCCGGCTCTCACCACGTCGCTTCTCGTTCGCCGGCTGTTAGTTAGAGACTCGTTTTGTGTGTGTGAGTGTGTCTGTGTGTGGAGGCGATGGGGGCGGTGATGGGGGGTGTTCTCCCAATGGAAATGGGAGTAAAACTAGGGTATCGGCAGCAACAGGATCCTCTTGAAAGCGGATTCGCGTTGGAGTTTACGGGAAGAATAGTCGAACTAGATGAGTGCGGTGGTTGGAGTGCGCAATGCTGGTGAACTCTGAATCCGTGGAACATACAGAGACACTGAGATTCTCGAGTGGAACCAATATTTCGGTCTCAACTCTTGGGTTACGAAAATCAAGCCGTCGATCAGTGGGACGAGTGTACGGGTCCCGCGGACGTCGACTTATAACTCATTTGGAAAGTTCACTAGACGGCTTCACGTGCATCAATTTCTGTTTTTGGAGGTTAAAATTCAATTTTAGAAGCAACAAATATTTAAAAAAAGACTATTTTTCAGGTCCATGTTTACAGCATGTTAGTCTATAATACCCAACTGAACATCTCGCAGGGTGTAAATATCTCTCGTTCCGATCGTTTCCGAATCTCTCCCGCCGATTATTCAACTCTATGGACCAGGGGCGTTGCGCCCATAAGGCCACTTGGGCCACTGCACCGGCACCCAAGAACACTAGGAGCAAAAAAAAGAACTCCAACCATTGTTCAGCTGGCATTTGAATTTCCCTCTGTACAATGTAGCTAGCATTTTGCACAAAGTTCAACAGCGACTCGCCAGATTACTCTAGTAGATCATCCATGGTGGTTCCTTCATGTTAGCTCCATAGAACAAGCATGTTATGGAATAAAGCGACAGTAATCGATTTCCTGCAATTAAAGTCGAAACCTAGGCTCCTGAAACTGGCAGGCAGGTCCTGGGACCTAGTGTTCCCATGGCAACTGAGAAAAGTGGCACGCCCAGTATTGGGCCCTGTCCCCAGAATCTGATTTCCACCCTAAAATCGTTCCTTTTAACAATCGATTCGATCCCTTCGATTCAATTTCTCATCTCAATACGAGATGCGTCTTCGTCTTTTGATTTGTTTTTATTGCCACATGAATCACATCCGCTTTCTGTGTTGTCTGTCGTCAGTTTTCAATTTTTTGCCTCAAATGTTGTGCGTTTTGCGTTCGGTCCGGTTCCGATGACAGATTTGTATTTTTGGTACCTGCGTGCGTTTGTCCTGTTTGCTGTTTGTGGTCTTGTTATTTTTGGATTGATCGGCGTCGAAACTCACAGATAACTACCTTGCTTCCAGTCAATAGCTTCTCCATTCAAGTAGGTATGTACCGGCCGACGGGTCATTGTTTTGTTGCATTTTAGTTTACTATATTTTTGTAACACATGAATTCTGTGGCTAATTTGCAGTAGAAATTGTCTACATACTCGTACAACGATAGAGTATGGATTAAAAGAGAGAGAGCTTTGCTGAATATCACTATCAGCAAATAAGGGAAGGGTGTTGTTGCTGGGTATTTTGCAGACAAATCTGTTGATTTTGTGTTCTGGTTTGGTGCCCCACCGTTTTCAGAGCCCACGCACTGCTACTACTCCAGACATTCCAAAATGATTCCCCACCCTCCTTTTCTTGGGCGGTTTTGGGCGACTTACCTAATTGAATCCTAACCTATATATGAACAGTGAAAATTCCAGCTTCAGCAAATAACCTCCTAATATTCTAATGAGTTCAGATTGACTTGACCTACTGTGAGTTATGGGATTTATTTCTGACCTTAGTCCTTCGAGCAGGACCACAAATTCGATGGAAATATATGAGGCTGCACCTCCAAAATAACAGAAGAACATCACAATTTCCGAAATCGATAAAAGTTCGCTCCTACGTCCGATTTTTTAGTGCTTCTCACCGCTGTGCGTGGCTCGCATGGTAGGGTTGAATGACGTAAGTTTTGGTCAAAACTCAAGTTTTGCAGGTTTACAGGTTTGGTTTTAAAGGTACAAAAATACTCGGAAAATTCTGTGACTCATTTGAACGGCTGTTTTCTTATTTCATGAATTTCACTCAATCCACTGTATCAATTTGTATGAAACCCCTGTCTGCCTTCATCGCCGCCCACATTTTCGTTGATTCCCTTGCGATGCGGAGCGATGAACACCAATCAAGTACTTGACAAATGGTAGTTCTCTTTTTTCATCTGTATTACGCATCTTTAGCGAATTTTATGGAGAGCCAAGTGAGACAAAACAGAGTGAGCCAAATAGCCATTTATTACGGTCAGAATTTTCCAAGCTAAAATTACCAGAAATTGATGATGAAAAGTGAATAGTGACTTGAGACATAGATTCCTAGGCAGACTGACTATTCCCACAACCGTGTTTTCCCTTTAAAGGTCTGAAATTGAGTTTTTGTAGTCGACAGACTACGATAGGCGAGGTTAGAAGTATAAAGGTGTCGGAAAAGTTGCGTTACGAATTTATTGTAGGTTCTACTGTACATAAATAGGAGGTTTAAAAAGTATAAATATGTCCCAAAAATGCGTTACGAAGCTGGAAATCTCTGCTGCCTCCGAAGTACTTCGTGGCTCTGCTCCACGTGAACGTAACGGGTTTCAAAATGACAAAATCGGGATTCTCCATCGACACGAACATCGAGAACGCTTACATGCTTCCTCCGATTCAAACGACTCCACAAGGTACGACCAGCGCAAAAGTGCTAACCGGATTCGTGCTGGTCGAAAAGTCGAAGGACACATCCAACACCGGCGCTTGCTGCGACGAATCTTCGAGCGACGATGACGAGGATATCTGCTTCGTATAACGATCAAACCAACGACGAAAAATGCTTCCTGATTGATTTATTTATGTTTCTTTATTTTCGTCTTAAAAATACAATTTGTACTTTGTAATGTTGAAGTTTCGATTTGTCTGTCGACTTTCCACGTCTCTCGCGCAGAGTGCGAGGTCTTTGGATTTTTTGCCCAGCATTGGACTCATCAGTATAATTTATCAGTAAAACTAAATAGTACAAAATAGGGGAAGGTAGCAAGCCGAACAGATAAACAAACTGAACATTTTGAATTGTGAACAAAGGTTCAGATTTGTGAACAAAACCGCGGGAAAATTTCAACAGTCCAAGTTGGTTCGTTACTTCGGAAATTCACTCATAAATAATATGGTCATACATTACGACTGTATCCATTGATAAAATTCCTATTAGTTGGAGAGAAATCAAGAATAGGTACTATTTTACTAATTTTTTAATTACTATTTTTGTACCTATTCCGAAGACTGAATTGTAAACAGCTGGGATGAAATTTCAACATTTATTCTAACGTCCTGATCATATTTTCAAAGTTAAGTTCAACCCCCCCGCTTCCTTGTCTTCTTGTTACTTACTGTGATGAATTTAAAATTGGTTCATCACGGTGGCGTGAGGAAATGCGCAGGCGGTTATCACCGACATCTACGATCTTTTGGGAGAGTGAAAAGGTGGAGGTGAGTGATAGAATTTGCCCAGGCGGCGAATATCCACCGACATCTAGGATCTTTTGGAGAAGGAGGTTTTGTCTAGGCGGCGGATATCCACCGACATCTAGAATCTTTTGAAGGAGGAGGTTTTGCCCAGGCGGCGGATATCCACCGACATCTAGGATCTTTTAAGAGAGGAACCGAGAGAGAGAGAGCAAGGTAGAGGAGAGAAGAGAGAGCTGGTTAGAGGAAGTGTCGAATGAAGCTAAAGCCCCAGGATCCAGGGTTTTATAGGAAATGGAGGCCTCTCCCTCCAACCCCCTGTTAGGGGTTGGTGGTGGGGCCCCAGGTTGTGTACCCTGGGTTCTGTGGCTTGTCTCCCCACTCATTCGTTTATTGACGGAAACTTAACTTTAGCGTTTGGATATTGGTGAGAACTTAAATTAGAGGAGTGTTCCCGGGAGGGACTCACGACACTTACCTTCATCTTTTTAATTTTATTTTTTATTTTTCTTACAGTAGGCATAGGTAACTAGAGCCAAACTCTGGCGGAAACGTCGCCCAATAAATAACACGAACTGAATACCTACTATTTTACTTCCAGAATTACCCTCTGGCAACAAGAGACGCCACACTGTGAAGTTTCGTCCATGCTGCAGTTCGGATGTTGATCAAAACCTGCATTCTTCTGGTTTTGGTCATCTGCCGTATATAATATCACGGAGTGACGTTATCAAATCTGCGAATTTTTGGTTTATTATTTTCAATAATGAACCTTTGGAATCGAGCATGAAAAAAAATGCTAACCACCCCACAAAATTTGATGGTTTTTGATAAAATATCTATGAATTCTGGTGCAAGCACAACATACCCAGTAGGTAGGTACTTGCTTAAATCTCGTTCCAAAAAAACATGAAATATCAATACGTATATATGTGTATAGTATTCTAGGTATGCTCAATGGTTGGTTCCCATGATCGAAACCAATTGACGATTGAGTGTTCGTTTAATGGAGACTGACTAATATTATGATAGGGCATCAAAGCTCCCACTTTCTATTGTTGGTGCCGGTGCTGTGAAAAGTCCAGTCGCCTGTATTTGTTCAGATGGGCGGTTGGTCCCCGAATGTTTGACACTCGACACAAAAAGACGCCCGTTCCACAATTTAGTGGCCCATTATTCGGTCGAAATCCCTTTTAAAAACCCCCACCGGATCCTGACGAGTGATGTGAGGGACGGCCAAGTTCACATGGTCTCCAGCTGATGGCGTTTGGATGGGGCGTAGCCCCTTGAGAACGAGAGCTCTTGATGCCGTCCACCTGGGACCACCTCAGAGTGCATCTCCCTCCCCTGCCATCGGCTCTTTCCCGCACTACCACAACTCAGCGCCCTCACTCCGTCCCTCAGACCAACACCATCTCCCTCCTCAGACCAACACCATCTCCCTCCTCAGACCTCGGTGGCTCTCCATTCAGCTTCTGCTGCCTCCTGTCAAAATATTTCATAACGCCTCCTGCAAAAGACTTCGGCCATCTAGAAGTTGTTATTACCGTTGGCATTTCAAAACGCTGCGAAGCCCTTGTCACATGGGTTTATTATTCTACTGGACAAACACCTACAGAATTGTTGGCTGTTCATTTATTGTTTATTTCATGTGAAATAATTGAAATAGCTATTTCTGATGGTTTCCACCATTTTTGGCCCCTAAAACACGAATTAGGTACGCTCCTTTTCTTTTCTTTCAATTTATCTTTGATCATTGCTAGTGCCATTTAATCGTCTTGAACCACGTGCTGATACTACTTCCAGTGTTATTATACAAATTGATGGTGATTTCAGACGATTTCCCAGGTTTTTCACTCATAAAAAATCAATTTTGGGAGCTGAACATTTGGTAGAACCTCGATTTTCCACTCTTTGGTCAAAATCGACTTCATATTCGGTCTTCTCGTCCCCAAAAACATGGAAAACGATACCTCAAAAGCTCCTGTTACTAACATGTTACTAAAACACAAAAAGTAGGTACCTATTTTTATGCACATTTTCACTCATAACATCCCTGGGTATATTCTGATCGGGCTGAAAAGTTTCGGGACACAATTGGGGCCCAAATGGAGCATGTGTGCGAAAGAACGACTTTTTTAGGCCAAAAATGAAGCCTGTACACGTGATACGGCGGATGTTGTACGGTGGACGGCGGACGGACATTGCATTTTTGGAATTGCATTGCATTTTTTGGAGCGATTACATAGGTATATTATTCACAGAATAATAAACCAATATTGGTTTATTATTCTGTGAATAATTCACCTGCGTATTCGCTCAGCAAAAAATTTTTATAACACTCCCTCAAAATTTTTTCTTTTCCGTTTCAAGGTGCGCAGATTCCAAAAACGCTGCAAAGTCCTTGTCACATGGGTTTATTATTCTATTGGACACAGCTACAGAAATGTTGGCTGTTCATTTATTGCTTCTTTCATGCGTAATAATCGAAATAGCTATTTCTGATGGTTTCCATTAATTTTGGGCCCTAAAACACAAATTAGGTACTTTTTTTTTTTTTAACTATCTTTGATCATTGGTAGTGCCATTTAATCGTCTTGATCCACGTGTTGACACTTTTTCCAGGGTTATTATACTAACAGATGGTGATTTCAGACGATTTCCCAGGTTTTTGACTCATAAAAAATCAATTTTGGGAGCTGAACATTTGGTAGAACTCAATTTTCCCCTCTTTGGTCAAAATCGACTTCACATTCGGTCTTCTCGTCCAAAAAAACATGGAAACCGATACCTCAAAAGCTCATGTTACCAACGTGTTGCTAAAACGCAAAAAGTACCTATTTTTATACACATTTTCACTCATAACACCCCTGGGTATATTCCGATCGGGCTGAAAAGTTTCGGGACACAACTAGGGCCCAAATGGAGCATGTGTGCGAAAGAACGACTTTTTTAGACCGAAAATGAAGCCGGTACACGTGATACGGCGGACGGCGTACGGTGTACGGCGGACGGCGGACGGACATTGCATTTTTTGAATCTAGGCACCTTGAAACGGAAAACAAAAAATTTTGAGGGGGTGTTATAAAAATTTTTTGCTGACCGAATACATAGGTGTATTATTCACAGAATAATAAACCAAAATGCAATGTCCGTCCGCCGTATCACGTGTACCGGCCTCATTTTTGGTCTAAAAATTCATTCTTTCGCTCACATGCTCCATTTGGGCCCTAGTTGTGTCCCGAAACTTTGCAGCCCGATCGGAATATACCCAGGGGTGTTATGAGTGAAAATGTGTATAAAAACGCTGCAAAGTCCTTGTCACATGGGTTTATTATTCTATTGGACATACCTACAGAGATGTTGGCTGTTTATTTATTGTTTCTCTCATATAAAATAATTGAAATACCTATCTCTGGTGGTTTCCACCAATTTTGGCCCCCAAAACTCCAATAAAGTACGCTCCTTTTTTTTTTAACATAGAATGTGTTTTAGCCATGGACTAACTAGCCAAAAAAGGTAACGAAATTTCGTAACGAAATCTGGGACGCTGTTATGAAAAACTTCTAATGATTTTCACGTACAACCGATTTTTTCTTAAATAAATTATCTCTGATCATTGATAGTACCATTTAATCGTCTTGATCCACCTGTTGACACTTTTTCCAGTGTTATTATACAAATTGATGGTGATTTCAAACGATTTCCCAGGTTTTTGACTCTTAAAAAAACAATTTCGGGAGCTGAACATCTGGTAGAACCTCAATTTTCTATTCTTTGGTCAAAATCGACTTCATATTCGGTCTTCTCGTCCCCAAAAACATGGAAAACGATACCTCAAAAGCTCATTTTACTGACATGTGACTAAAACATACAAAGAACCTATTTTTATACACATTTTCACTCATAACACCCCTGGGTATATTCCGATCGGGCTGAAAAGTTTCGGGACACAACTAGGGCCCAAATGGAGCATGTGTGCGAAAGAACGATTTTTTTAGACCGAAAATGAAGCCTGTACACGTGATACGGCGGACGGCGTACGGCGGACGGACATTGCATTTTTGGAATCTACGTACCTTGAAACGGAAAAGAAAAAATTTTGAGGGGGTGTTATAAAATTTTTTTGCTGAGCGATTACATAGGTGTATTATTCACAGAATAATAAACCAAAATAGGTTCTTTGTATGTTTTAGTCACATGTCAGTAAAATGAGCTTTTGAGGTATCGTTTTCCATGTTTTTGGGGACGAGAAGACCGAATATGAAGTCGATTTTGACCAAGGAGTGGAAAATTGAGGTTGTTCACCAAACGTTCAGCTACCAAAATTGATTTTTTATGATTCAAAAACCTGCGAAATCGTCTGAAATCACCATCAATTTGTAGAATAACTCTAGGAAAGAGTCAACACGTGGATCAAGACGATTAAATGGCACTACCAATGATCAAAGATAATTTGAAAAAAAAAGGAGGGATTTTGGGAGCCAAAATTGGTGGAAACCACCAGAAATTGCCATTTCAATTATTTTACATGAAAGTAACAATAAATTAACAGCCAGAATTTCTGTAGGCATGTCCAATAGAATAATAAACCCATGTGACAAGGACTTTGCAGCGTTTTTATAGTTCCAGGCCGCAAAGGTGGAAACGGCTCAACGAGGGGAGCATACCACCTTGACATTCCGATCCGATGAATTTCATACTTACGTTATTTCAGTATCGGCATTAGTTCGCGAAATAATGTTTCGTACTAAGTTACAACGTTACGTTGGGTATGTAAGATGTTAGCGCCTTTTGGACTCATGTACGTTGCATGGTACGAATTTAGGGTCAAAGTTACAGCGTACCTACGTAGAGTCAGATCTTTGTCCGCAGATAACCGTGTCATTTGTAAAGGGATTCTTTTTGGAATTTGAAAATCATTTGTTTTTGCGGTTTGACCGACCTCCTATATTTTACACCTTGGACAATAACGCCACTCCAACTTGCGTTCTGACAGACGTACACCTACGGTGTAATACTTATTTCCATACTCCTGATGATCGATATTTACCATCTAGTAAACTTGATGTAATAGGGACTTACTTTGAGATATATTCATGTGAGGAAGTACAAATGAAAACAAAACTATATAGGGTGACCAAAATGTGAGGCCCTAAATAGATAGGCATATCTCATAGGAAAGGAAAAAACTTCCATTCTTGTACATGATCAAATGAGCGATCCTAACTACTTGAACTGTCAAATATTTTTCGTAGCTTTAGTCACAAATTTGAACACTTTGCCCCCAGACGGTGTTTTTTAAAATCTATTCCACACTGTCTGTTATGTCAAATTTCCACCTCTTTTTTCGTTCCTCCGTTTTTTGATGATTTTACTGGATTTATTCAAATTTTAGACAATTTTTATATTATAAAAACCCCGTTCCAACCCCCGGGAAGTAGGAAAGAGCATAATGACATTTAAAAAAATTGAAAATGCTATTTGGAAAACACACGAAAAAAAAACATGTAAAACTACCTATTCCTGAGAAGTCGTATTCGAACCACTACAGTCTGCATTTCACTAACGATCTGGAGTCTGCCAACAACCCTATGATACGGTATGCTCTCTTCCCGCAGTTCCCTTTGTTGATGAAATAGAAACAGAAGGCCCGTTGAATAATCAATTTTGCGAGGGGGAAAAAACCAGCTCTTTTCTATTTTATATTGCTGTAAGTATGCTGCTTAAATAACAAGTGTATGAATAGTGCGGGAGGTTGGCCGAACACGCAGGAACACCCGGGTATTCAATGTGTTCGCGACCGTATCACACTTGGTCGGCCCACATCCTGGTCGTTACGGGCGCGTATCTCATCCGATAGGAGGTACCACGAGAAATAAAAGGTGACGCATGGCCTCCATAAATTCACGGGTAAGTGGTATCAGATCGGGGTCTTCCCGATTCGACCCTCGTTCACTGCTGCTGGAAACTCGGGAGAGAGCCTGATACTTACACACAATGGCCAACTGAGTGCGGAAGGACATGAAATGGGATAAATTCACTGCGTTACTGTATGTTATATTTTTCTCTTGCCGGAACTGGGTCACCCTGGTTGTTGACCGGGCCTGGACGGCCCACAAGATCATCAAAACTACTAGAGGATGGTGAATCGAGAAGAAAGTTCCTGTCCTGCCGCATGCCCATGTGAGAAAATTTTCAGAGAAACGTACCTACTTGAATATCGAACATTTTCCATGGCTTTTTACCAGTATTTGGAACACTCCGTCTTCAACCGTTTTCATTAATTATTCAAAATTTTCCACAGTGTCAAATTAACATCATTTGTTAGTTTTTCTGAATTCAGTCCAAATTTGTGAAATTGTTACCTAAAAGAGGGAAGACATTTTTTGACCTATGTGGGAAACGTATTCGTGGCAGTTGACCTATTTCTGTCTCGAGTAACTATCCTATACCATTTTCGATCAATTTGAAGAGTTTAAGAAGAAGAAGAACATTTTATTTCATTGAACATGCTGTTAAAAAAATAATTAAATTACAATTTTAAATAGTTAGTGTATTAATTCAACGCGTAATGTGATAGGACTTTGGAATTTGTCCGTGTGTCGGGAGGCGGAACGAGCCAACATGATCCATACGCTTGTATTACAATGAATTTCCTTTGTCCAGCTAAGTAAGCAAATAGGTTGATGGTTTTTTCTGTTTTTGTTTCTACATACTTTTTCTTGTAGCTTGATAATGGAATCACCAACTGAACTCAGCC
This sequence comes from Leptopterna dolabrata, assembly GCA_954871275.1. Classification (NCBI taxonomy): domain Eukaryota; kingdom Metazoa; phylum Arthropoda; class Insecta; order Hemiptera; family Miridae; genus Leptopterna; species Leptopterna dolabrata. Next base: position 15,344,615 of record OX940984.1, on the reverse strand, counting down.
ACCAGCTCCGTTCGATACTTCCATGCCCGGGATCCAAATCTAGCCAGTGCCAACCAATATTCCCACCGTCAAGCAGCTCAACCATTGCATCCTGCTGCAGCGTTGCACATCCAAGGTATCGCACTCTGAATTCTGCGAGAATCGGACAGACACCGAGGAAATGCTCCATATCCTCCCGCCCCATCAAGTTGCAGTGCAAGCATAACTTGCTGGGGTCATCCTCCCGACTGTACGGCTTGAAGTCAATTTGAAGAGTTGATCTTTCAAATATTCCCAGCAATTTTACATTGTGTTTAAAATGTGCCACTTAAAAAAAAATTTAATTTTGACTGTTCAATGCCATCAATAGTCAAATTTATATACTTACAAAAACGCTGCAAATTACTACACAACGGTTTATTATTTACCTGTATACTAGCTGCCCATTCTGTGTAGATATCTGTTTTCTGTGATACCTACCCTCGTGCTTCACCCAGGAAAGCCCTAAATCGATTACTGGAACCGGCCGGGCAATTACAGTTGCATAAATATGCGGTGGATTCAAGAATTCTATAATTAATTGTTTGTTGTTATTTATGGAGCACCTACTTGACTGTCGTCAACTTGACGATAATTTGACGACGTACGAAACTCATTTTCACCAAACGAGACCCAGTGGTCGAAAATATCAAAGCTGTACTAGGCTGGGAGGGGTCGTATGGCGGAAGAGCCGGAGACCGTGGGGGGGGGGGGGGGGATAACGCATGCTCAAGCTGAAAAAGTAAAGATCAGCGAAATCCTAAATATATAACCATCAATCTTCAAATTAAAAAATATCTCGGAACAACAACTCGATTTCTTACAGCCATACTATAATCAGGTGTTCCCTAGCAATGATATCTGGGTTGGATGTATACTTACCGTTGCATTCACGATAATGCTGCCAAAGCTTTTCAGTGCAGCCACCGAACGGCTGGAAGCACAATTCTCTGGTGGTCTCAAAAAACGTAAAAAAAAAAAAAAATCGAGATAACGGCGTTCCGAAAAATGCAACCCCTATTTTACATCCTTCAGAGATGACTGACAGTAACGCCGAGCTTCGCGGACCAACTAGACCCCAAATGGGGCCCACAAAACAAATTTCATTAATTTTCGCTCGTGGAAATTAAGGAAAGTGTGAAGTACGGTGTACGGCGGACGGACAGAATTTTTTTCAATTCCATCTTCGAATTCTACATTCCTTGAAACGGAAATCAGCAAAAAAGGAGGGGGTGGAGGGAGGGGTACACTGTTTTTTTCCCCATGTCTCATTCCGAAGGTTCATTATTGAAAATAATAAACAAAAATTGTGGACCCACTGCAATAGCGGTTTTTTTCTCGAAAATTTGGAAAAGGGTGCTCTAATTATATTGGCTCACGTGGATCAAACGGTCATCAAGTCGGCCATGGTGTCTTCAGATTTTTCTTTCCGATTCTACCTGGCTTATCAATACGAGTAGGATATTTTCTACTTCTCCGTCACATCGAGTTTTCCTCTCCGATTTCATCAAAGCTGCAAAGCAGTTATGAAGCAAGGGGGTGTAGCCTTCTCAGGCCAGACAGGCCTCCAATGTGGACCACCTTCGGACCAAACTGTATTATGAACTGCTCGAAGACATTAAAGTACTGAAACCAAATGAAATGCCTGTCTCGGTAAAACCTCGCCGACGGTGTCGTATTGTTATTCCTTGCAATCAGGTATTCCTTATCGACAAAGAAAGCTCCAAAGGGTTGTGAAAATTGCCTCGAGGACTGTGGCAGCGTTTCCTCCAAGACAGAAAGAAGAAGCTCCGCATAAATATTTCCCTACTGAGGCAAAAGACACCACCCCCTTCTGGTTCGCAATCAATTTTGCATGAAAATCTTCGTGCGTCAAAGGAGAGAGAAAAACCCCAAGATGTTGTGTGAGGAGGGAAAAGAGCTGGAAGAGGACACCAACTTTCTTGAATAAATGTTTGGATACGTTTACATCTAAAAGATGTTATTATTACAAACGATGCTGTTGCCAGGACTGGAGTCGCCAGACTAATAAAAACCTCTGCCGTAAATTGCGCATCTTCCTTCATTCAAAGGTGGTTTGAGGAGGGCTTCCCTATTTTGTTTATACTTGAAAAATAATTTTAAGTGAGCCTTATGTTTCCCCTAGTAGGTTGGATTACATTATTAGTCAGAGTTTTATACTAGCTGGGGCAGCTGCCAGTGCTATTGTGACGAACTACCGACGTTTTACATGTGCGTTTGTATAACCTCTTTGTCTAGTCTTATTTGCTAAACTGTAATAATCTAGTTCTAAATAGACGGCCTTTAATATGCACATCTGAATTTTTTGTGTTTACGGCAGTGTGGTTTGGGTCGTAAGCCAGATTTTCTGTCATGTCCCAGTCTGATCCTTAGGGTAACTCCACTTTATAAGTTTTAGGACTCTTCAGTTGCATTTGTTCAGGGTTATAAATCCGTTTTGCGCAGAATACGGTACATTCATATCTCTTATCTATAATTCAATTCTGATGTGATTTTATATGATGTTTACGATTTGTTTATTAGTTGTCTGATATTCTATTTACTGTTTTCTGGAACGCAACAGCATACGGTCGCCGTTTTGTAGCACGTGGAGTAGGGAGAAGGATGCACGCGACTTGGATCGGGTGGTTTTTTCGTGCTGTCCAGCGTGAGAGCGGAAGAACAAGAAGATGAGGATTACACGTTGAATCAAAAGAAGATTGAATGGAATGAGAGGAGGGGAAGAACAAATCAAATAACAGGTGATGAAACGAAAGTTACGGAAGAAGTGGGTTTTTTTTAGAACGGCAGGCTGTCAGTGCATGGTTCACGTACGTCAAATCCTTCGCCCGCAATAATGGGAAGGTTTTATGAGAAAAACGGGAACTAGGTACCGATGTCGTTTGGTGTTTTTGTTGTCGCAGCTGCTCTCATGTTGACGGTTGATTCCTTGTTTTTCGGTCTCCCAAATGTGAGTTTAGGGGGGGGGGGGGGTGGCTGACACTACAAATTTTATTTTATTTCGAAGTGGAAGAAATTAATGAAGAGTAGGTAATCAAAAACTGCGAGAACGTAGCAAGTATATGACTATGCTCGGGATCAGCGATCACAAACAAGAAGTTAATATAGCATATTATTCAACAGTGCTAGAGATCAGAGTATTTGATTGAACAACAGCATTTCTGTTGTCGAAAAAGAGGAATCGATATGGGGTATCTACGTGGGACTTATCGTACGTAATGGCAGTTTGTATTCAAAGTTTTCCCCCGTAAGTATGCTTCTTTTTTGCGGGGAGAAATTTAAAGTTGGTTGAATACTTGACGGCAGAAATATTTGAGGAACACAAAGGACAGCACTTCACATACACAAACACTCCGATGGTATTACCGTGATACTCAAGAGGTTGATGACCAACTTCGAAACTGTATGTAGGTAATGGATGAGTAGGTAAAACTAGCCGGCCATACGTACAGCGTAGTTTTCCCCTCTCCAGGAAGGTAGGAAGGCAGTGTGACATTGGGTAGGGAGGTGCCTGGAGAGACATGGGGTTGATTATTACGCAATGCTTCCAGGAGTTGACAATTCGTTTCCCTGTACTGCCACAAGACTGGTGAGCACTGTTTTTTCGAGAACACCCCTCCACAACACAACTCTTTTGAGGAGTTACCAGTGACAACTCTGAAGCTTTCTGGAACCATAGTGGATTAGTGGATATATATGTAGGAGTTTTATCCAGGAGGAAAAGTCGTTTCGGAAACAAACCGGTCACGGCTCAACACATGAAAGGAAGTGTGCGTGTGCTTGTGTGTGTGTGTGTGTGTGTGTGTGTGTGTGTGTGTGTGTGTGTGTGTGTGTGTGTGTGTGTGTGTGTGTGTGTGTGTGTGTGTGTGTGTGTGTGTGTGTGTGTGTGTGTGTGTGTGTGTGTGTGTGTGTGTGTGTGTGTGTGTGTGTGTGTGTGTGTGTGTGTGTGTGTGTGTGCGTGCGTGCGTGCGTGCGTGCGTGCGTGCGTGCGTGCGTGCGTGCGTGCGTGCGTGCGTGCGTGCGTGCGTGCGTGCGTGCGTGCGTGCGTGCGTGCGTGCGTGTGTGTGTGTGTGTGTGTGTGTGTGTGTGTGTGTGGTGGGGGGGTGCGTGAGTGTGTGTGTGTGGTGGGGGGGTGCGTGAGTGTGTGAGCGCGCACAAATGCGTGTGTGTGTGACACAAGAAAAAAGAAAACTTCTTTTGAGAACATATTCAGAGGAGTGCAGGGTATTTTTGCACAAGGAACGTGGTGGGGGGGATTCGTTCCGGAGAGCAAGGCCTCTGCTCGGTTCTTGTTGGGGAAGAGTGAAATATTGTGACAGCGGCGCTACCTGGTCAGCTACGCCCACTCTCGAATTTCGATTTAGTGGCTCCCTCGTGGAACTGATGTCTCTATAGAGTTCTCCCATTATTCAGAGACCCATTAGCGGAGGGGGGCCGTAAATCTGTCGTTGAATGATGGATACGTTTTGGTAGGCCTGGTTGTGTATTGCGCGAAGATGATGGTTGAATCCTGCATTACGCATTATATGTTTGACCATATATAATTTTACCAGATATATTTGACCATAGAGAATTTATATGAGCCTCTGCTAGGGAAATGCAAACATACTTCCAACAGTATGCGGCGATTTCAATAAGAATAATACGCCGAAAAAGTCAACAGCTAGGTACGCTACAAGATTAATACGAAGATAAAATATATGAGAATATTCACATGAGAAGCAAAATTTGGAGAAAAAGAAGGTAAATTTCAAACCATGATTCTCATTTTCCTCCGTCTTCATCACTGCTGTGTGTAAATCTCTTCCAGCAAAATTTGGCATCTAGTCCAAATTGAGATTCAGCAGTCTAAATCAAAGGGCCCGCTGCCTGTTGGTAATCTCTAGAGTAAACCTGATCGCAATATATGTGTCTCAGTCGGAGGGTCACCCACGGGTCGGCCCGGAATCCCCTTCTCTTTCCACAAAATACATTTGCAGTGACAACCTAATCTTAGTCCGTCACGAAGCTGTCAAACTTCCTCTGAACGGCCGTTGGGCTCGGATTCCCCTTTAACTCGAAATCCAATCAGGGAGGAACGATTTTGGATTAGGTCCCTGGACAGATTAGAACCGTAAAGGTTTCCCCAATCCAAAACAGCTTGTTGAGTAGTGTACCGACTTTGTTAAAAGTAGTTATTGCACGAACCAGCGCGAATGATGAACTTTGTTCAGAGCAGAAGGCAAAGTAAAAATTAGAGACGTCACACCTAAATTTACACAAAAAAAACCTTAATTTCTCATTTCAATATGCCAACTTTTTTTAAAAAGCTTTTGGCAATACGATTATGATGCTACGGGTGCGTCGTGTGACCTGAAATTCTGAGGTACACTCGGATCATCGAAATTCGCTGTGTAGGTTTAGGTGACGTGACGACGACTAGGAGAGACACTACGGCGCCAGAAACTCCATGCAAAATGCAAAAAGAGATTTGGAGAGTGAACCCTGTATCCGGAAATGATCAACAGCCATTCGCAATTGAAAATCAAATAATTCATTTCCTTGTTTATCAAAAGATAGCGTGTGCATTGGTCTCTGCACTACTCATCTGCCATCATGAACGCTTACAATATTTAAACTTAATTCCAAGGACATGAAAAGTACTCGTACCTAAACATAGGAAACTTGTTGATACCATAAAACAAGGACTCTTACGATCTGCGTTTGATCAGAAACCTTTTTTCACTATTCAAATTTTCTGATTTTAACATGTGGTTGTTGATGGGGAAATTGGTGTAACAATGATTTTATTATTACGAGAACTCTTTGAAATCAAATATGTTAACTAGGTAAGTTACGCTGTACAAATCCAATCTTTAGACTCTATTTTCCAATGTTTTTCGATTTGATATAATATAGTTACCCTCCTATTGCTTGTGACAATCATTCTGGGCCACCCTGTATAGGTCACGGTGGAGTGCAAAGCAGACGATGTGGACCATCGGAGAAGTTAGCTGGGATTGTATGAGATTGTTTAGGAATCACTTGTACTGGAATGCTCACCTTGGCTGTTCAATTTGAATCGTTAGATGAGTTGACTTCTACCACTGCTTAGTGGAAACCCATCACACCGCAAATCATAGGGAGATTCATCGTGTAAATCCTATCTGTATTTAGGGTTTGATAGTCAGCGGACTAGAGGGGACAAACAATGGCCTCACGTCCCTAAAGGGTGCCATCAATTATCTGTCCTTCACAATATGCCTGTTGTAATTGCTCATTAGCCGCTAAACTATAGCTGGGGAAACTACTACAGCCCGTCCCCTATCGACTTGGGTCTACGATTCAACAGAAGTCCGCGTGGGAATCAGAGGGAGGCGCAGTACGCCATCACCAAATAGCCATCAGAGTGAAAATGCCTTTGGGGTCCCTGATGGCGGATCTGCTCACGATTTGGACTCGACCACCGCTGCAATGTTAATTAACCAATCTCTTTAGGGGCGCTGTATGTCCTCAAATAGGCTTCAGCCCAACCGAAACCGGCTTTTCAACCGTATACAATATCTTTAGCAGATTGGATTTCTGGGCTGGAACTTGAAAGGGAGCTATCGCAGGGCTAGCCTCCGTTACCTTTACAAAACCATTGAGTTTTCGATCGAAGTCAATTACTCCAGGAATGCTCCGAGCGAAACTTGGGACAATGGGCCGAACCAGACAAGAGAATGTGCTGCCTGGTTTCAGTTTTAGAGAATTTACAACATCAAAAAATTAAGCTACCGCAGAAGGTCCGAAATTTTTCACATTCCTTGCGATTTGCATATGGTTCTGGTTTGCTAGGCGATCAAAAATTCTAAACGTTTTTAATGGCAAACAAAAGAATGAGTTCAGAGATGGAAAATTTTCTAAAACAAGAAGTGGGTCAATTTCCAGATTTCGTTGGTCAAAATTCGCTAAAAACAATCGTCAACCCATCAGAACATTGTCAAATTTGATAATTCGCTCATACGGTTTTGTTGGCTAATGTGGGCAACAGGATAGTTATACTTCGACGTATTATCCTGTCTCAGAGATGCTCTATGAAATGAACCACTGACAGGTAGAAAATGTTACGATCGCCCAACCTTAGTGAAGGCGCCTTATTGAATGTACAAGATCCGCCCTTTTACCCTTCGAAAATGGCAGATCATTTTTCAAAATGTTTTCGGAGATTGAACGTATGTCGGCGATTGAAACATCGCACGCTGGATTCTGCTGAGCCTATAAAATATGTACTAAAGTGGACGTCTACCATTTCACTGTGGCAATTATTCGTGGTTGAAAAAATTGAAATTATGCGGTTTTGGTCCCCAAAAACATGAACCCCTAACCCAAATTGGCACAAGCGTTACGTACCTACTTGGATGAAGGGAGATTGCTTATGGAAATCTCTGGTTCACAACAAGCCTGCCAGTACACCGAATTCCTTAAATCGGACAGACGAAATGAAAAACTTGTCGATAGTCAAACCCTTGTTTTTTAGTGAAATTCAAAATGTAAAATTCATATTATAGCACAGTCATCTACTTATTTTTTTGATTTTCGGTGCTCAACTACTTAGCTATTCGAAAATTTTCTTCTTTAAATCGGACCACCTGAAAGAATTTTTTTATTTTTCTTTCATGCATTTCGAGGGCAGTCGCGAACTGGCTCGGTGTATTCGTCAAGCTTAACCGTATTGAATCATCCCGGAGATCGGACGAATTCATCCTTCACACCCTCTCCAACAATCCCTTTCTCATGTGTATATTATGGCCCTTCATGGTTCAGTAGCACTAGAATACTTAGTTATCGTTATAAACCTCAGGCAGCAAAAGCAACATCATGATAGGCGTAATCTCCAGTCGTAGCTATTGAATTTTAACGACACCCTTTCCCCTCTTTCTTTCGAGTGTCATGAATCGGATTGTCGTAAAACTTTTGCAGGAACAGCATCAACAAACAGGTTTGGTGTATCTTAAGTACCTATCGTAGGAAAATAACATGAGGCTGAGTTTCACAATGCGGGCTCTTATACCTAGCAATATAATATACAAACGCTAGCGACAATTCCCTACAACCCCTCCCCTCCCCCGACTCACAAACAGCAACGTTTCATAATTATTTCCGACAAAATTAGCAGCAGTCACGTTTATTATTTCAAAAACTGAGAAACACTAGCCAATTTTTAGGTAAAAGTAGCTAATTGAGTAGCATTTGTAGAGATTTTCGTCCCCAAAAATCGAATTTAACCTTTGTTTTCGTAGAAAAAGTTTTTTAAATGATTAAAACAGACTTTTCCCAGTTCGAGTCGTCATCTAGTTACCACTCTGTGAATTCGTGAAAGTGTTGATGACTTTAAACTATTTTCGATAATTTTTGACCCCACAAAACTCCAATTTGAGACCACTGAGAAAAAAAATATTTTTGACTGTTGGAGTATAGTAGTCTTACTCTGTCTCGAATCACTGCTGCTCCTGTTTTTCTTCTTTTTCAAAATAAAGTTTGTTAGCCTCTTTCTACAGCATGCTTTCGACCGAAGCTTCCCTTGAAAGGTAGGAATCGAGCCTAGAAATCTGATTTTCACAAGTGCTACATACCCACGTGAAACCTGTAAACAAATTTATGCGAAACATAATCGTGGTATTTGATTGAGTCGAAAACAGTGGGCGGTCCCGTTTATTTTTTATCGATATACTTAGATATCGTGGCTGCTTTCAGGTAAACTCTGTTCGGCGCCGTGCGAGACAGGGGAAGACGAATAGACCTTCTTGAATGCCTTCCAATTTCCGCTCGCCCTCCTTTGAAACCTCCTGTGTAGGTATAGTACCTACTTGATTAATGCAGTTTCATCGTATCCCGCCGTTCACCGCGAAGGCGATAATTTCCTCCAGTTCAAGTGCAGACGGGACGGTCAAAAAGCGCAACTTCTTCGGGGTTTGTTCCCCGCGAAATAGTTTACATGGAGTGTTCGGAATCGTTTCAAAACCACAATAAAACGCTGCAAATCCCTGCACAACGGTTTATTATTTTGTATAGAATACCCTTCTGTTACAGATCACAGCTCTATGTATAGATAACCCGTCTATATAATATGATATGTACTATTCTATTATATGCATATTATGTAGATCGCAGACCCTCCGTAGGTTAGTACCTAACCCCGTACTCGTTACTAGGTACCTACCTAAATCACGAGTTAAATGTTGCTAAAATAATTCTGCCGATGACAAACAGTACCTAACAAAAAGAAACACACATAATGAAGTTCTGGAAAGAAATTGTTGATGGTATAATGAACCGTTGTGTAATAATTTACCGTTGAGTAATGATTTACCGTAGTAATAATTTACCCATCAATAATACTTCAACGTTTGTTCAAGTTTCACTACCTACCAACAAACTCCAATAGAGCCATCATTTTTCAAATTAAATAATATCACAGAACAACCAACTCGACTTCATACTCCGCCAATATAATCAGGTGATCCCTACCAATGATTGGCCGTATTCACAAATTCCTATTGTGGGCGCGTCTCTGGTTACGAGATTTGGTTTGGATTGTATACAATTTCATTCACACTGGAGTCGAAAATGCCTGTCGGTGCAAACTTCGGGGCCTTACTGTGAACGAACGGCTGGACGTACGATGCTCCGGATGGTCTTAAAAAACTCGCAAGTTCAAGAACTATTTAAAACCGTAAAAATATTAACGTAAAAAAAATGGTATAGGCGTTTTGAAAATTTCAACCCATATTTTGAACCCCTTAGAGATGACTCACAGTAACGTCGAGCTTTGAGGACCAACTAGACGCCGAACGGAACCTATAACCCGAATTTCATCAATTTTGTTTCATGGTAACTAAGAAAAGTGGCCCGTACGGCGTACGGCGGACAGACAGAAATATTTTTATTGCAGTTTTGGATTCTACATACCTTGAAACGTAAACGTAAACCATCAAATTTTGAGGGGGGGTAAGAATTTTTTTTTTCATGCTCGATTCCAATGGTTCATTATTGAAAATAATAAACCAAAACTGTACCGTTCCACTGAAAGCTATGGCGTTTTGAAAATTGCAACACCAGTTTTTCACTCCTTAGAGATGGCTGACAGTAACGCCGATGTTCGCGGAGCAACCAGGCCCTAAACGGGACCTACAAACCAGAACTCATTAATTTTGGTTCATGCTAACTAAGGAAAGTGCCAAATACGGCGGCGGTTAGATTTTTATCATTACGTTCTCGGATTCTCCATACGCACCATGAAACGCAAACCGTTCGAATTTTAGAGGGCGTTGAAAATATTTTTTCATGCTCGATCCCGAAGGTTCATTATTGAGAGTAATAAACCAAAAAGAAAACCAACTAAAATTTGGTTTTATATAGGATGAATTTAGTACAAAATCAGAAGAACGGTGAATAATGCTGGTTACGTTAAAAATTTAATCCAATCATCCAATCCCCAACAACAGTATACAAAACGAGAAAACGAAGAAGACAGAGAAATTCCGGCCAAACCCGTTCGCGGTGCTATGACGTTCAAGTGGTTTTCAAGTTGGTCGCGCTTGCGCTGAGCGGTTCACAAACCAGTTTGCTGGTGGTTTGCAAGTCAACCGTAAAACCAACAGCGAATAAACCTCACGATTCTAATCACTGTAAATACTGAAATGAGACTTGATTAATATATAGACATTGACAGAAATCGTCTTTAGAATTTATTGATGATCTTGGGCATGAAGAGCTGAAGGTTATCTATGTGAAAATCGTGAAACGTTGTCCATGATATTGTAGCGTTCTGTGATATATAAATAACTTTACTGATCGTGACCAAGTCCCAGGTTTGGCAAAAATATAGGAGTGGTATTGAAGGTGGTATTGAAACGGGCTTTTCCAGTTTCAGTCGTGAATAAGATGTCCACATGCATCATATAAAGGTTGTTGGACGAGGTTATTTTTCATGTTGTTCTATGAATTACAAGTTTCTTGCATCCACAAAAATATCATCTTCTCAGTTCATTAAGTTGATCTTCAGTTAAGTGCCGCATTATCCACTTCGATTCTCGTGAGGCGGGAGCAATCTAAAATCCCCGTTAAATACCAGAACCCTCTCGCTAGTAAACGATTCTCTCTTCACTCCTAACCTGTTGATAGGTCGTAAACTTGAGTTTTATGACGATATAATTGAGGAGCCGCTTGCCGAGGGTAACTTTTCCCCAGTCCGTATAGGGTAGTTTGTAGATAATCTATTTGGACGGTTTAGGGCCGTGAGGGGCGTGAAACATAATTAAGGGTTACGGAATGGCCTCTCGAACGCGTGCGACGCGCATGCCGAACGCGTGCAGGTAATCATCCGTTGGGGATGGAGTTATCAACGTTCTTCCCCTTCCTACAGTTAGTTTTTTTACGAAGGAGTTTTTCACGACTGTTTCATTCATTTATAGTCTCCTAATACTAGTTGTTCGCCTCTTACCACAGTTCAGCTGCCGTTGACTCCAAGATGTTTTGTTACTTCGGGAAACGTCATCTTGTGTAGGTGAGACATTGGCTTTCTTTATACCCTGTGTATAGTACTTTTACAGGATATCTTCCACATATACCGAATGCAATCTAAATAATTATGTATTAGGTAGGTAGTACTCATCGGTGTGGGGGGGGGGGGGGGGGGGGGAGTGGTCGCTGCTATGATTGCTCACGACTGGAGGGTGTGACTTCAATGTTTTGCTGGTGCTTCTGTACTTACGGATACAAAAGCTGAAATTTGGCCCACTTTTTTTCCCCGAAAATTTCCATCTTAGAACTCATTCTTTTGCTTGTAATTACGAACATTCTGGCGAAATTCTACCAAGATTAGATAATCGTCTGGAACGAGTCTTGAACATTTATATTGGTAAATGGAATGGTTTCAGAATGTTCTGAAATGGGTTGGTGTCGTTGGAATTTTAAAGTTCGTCTTCTAAAAATTAGGATTTTTAGCCACTTGCTAAAAGTGGCTAAAACTTGTGGAAACGATCTCATAATTAATTTTTGAACTTTAGGGCTGGATATACGCCGGATAGTAATCAATTACTGATCAGCAGACGACAAATCTCCATGGAAATGTTGAACCAACCATTTCAGACCTGTTCAGAAAACCTCTTCACCTCCAGGTAGCCATAGCTAGAAGTTTTTCCTTCTTACTGAACCCTTTGACAATAGTAAAACGCTGCAAAGTCCTTGTCACATTGGTTTATTATTCTACTGGACACACCTACAGAAATGCTGGCTGTTCATTTATTGTTTATTTCAGTTGAAATAATTGAAATAGCTATTTCTGATGGTTTCCACCATTTTTTGGCCTCTAAAACACGAATTAGGTACGCTCCTTTTTTTTCTTTTTTCTATTCATCTTTGATCATTGGTAGTGCCATTTAATCGTCTTGATCCACGTGTATATACTACTTCTAGTGTTATTATGCAAATTGATGGTGGTTTCAGACGATTTCCCAGGTTTTTGACTCATGTGAGCATGTGTGCGAAAGAACGACTTTTTTAGACCGAAAATGAAGCCGGTACACGTGATACGGTGGACGGCGGACTGACATGCATTTTTGGAATCTACGCACCTTGAAACGTAAAAGAACAAATTTTGAGGGGGTGTTATAAAATTTTTTGCTGAGCGATTACATAGGTGTATTATTCACAGAATAATAAACCAAAAAAGACCACTTAATGGATTACTTGGATGAATTAAGTAATCTTTCGAAGTATTCCTCCGTAACTCATGTTGGTTGTCAACATTTTATGTCGTTTTCCGTTCTGATTCCCGTTGATGTACCCCCAAAGTTCCAAGGATGTCATAGTTGCGACAATCTTCCTTCGGAAAAACCATTTCTCACAACAATAAAACAGGGTGTTGAGGCTCGTCTGTATTGAACTCCATAATTGCTCCCAGAGAGGATGAGGTGCCACTTGAAGGTTTAAAATACGGAACTCCCTTTTAACCCTTCCACCCATCCCGCTAAGCCCTCTCTATCATCCGACTCCCTAAAGCTTCAAATCCCTTTTCGCTTATTAAATACAGACGAAATTTCAACTGGAAACGTAATAACTAGGGGGTGAGCACGGGTCGACGAGCTCTAATTTGAAGCCGTCGCATCTCTCGGATTTCGCGCCCTTCCGGTCTCGGAGGCTTCCAAAGCAACCGGGTTGAAAATGCGGTGTAATTGTTGTTCGCGAGTTGAACCCAACAGCTCTATGGCCTAGTTACTGACTGTGACTTTTAAATCGCCTGGCTGTGTGGAACTCGTCTAAACTTAACTATGAAAGGGAACGGATAATTCTTGCTTGTAATATTTTTCTTACAGGTCACTTTACAATTATTATCTACTACTTCAGGTGTCCGGATTTTCATTTCCTGAATCCGAGACGCTACAAGAAATAATAGTCTGTAATATCGTGGGAAAACAGAAGACGAAAGGACGAATGGATGAGGAATTCATTCAAATATTGGCACAAAAATTATACAACAGGCAATTGCGATTGTAGCTTAGAACATGCTTATTGCAACAAATAACTTGCTTAAACGGCTCCGCAAACTGTTACGAAACTTGAAACATACTGAAACTTAAAACTTGATACGTTCCTCAGTGAGCCTAATTACTAATCACGCAGCTCAGTGGCTAATTCCTTTCCTATTCAACCCACGATGCTGCAGTTTGGAGTCCCTTTGAGACTGCTGGGGATGGAAGCTATGGAGCCACCCTAATCAACTGATCGGAAGATTGGCTGGTGTTAAATGGGCCATGGAAAATCCAGCAAAAAATTCCGGGCGCTGTCTAGGCTCAACCCGCAGCACACCGAGGCAAGGCCGCCGCCTTCAAGGCCTACTACGGCGCCTTCAATGCCTATACGCCGCGCCGTTTCTCGAAACATACGATTCTCGCCCCAACGTCGTCGTACTGATACTATTATGACGCACGTAATTAACGACTAATGACTGTCCCTGTATGACTCGAAAGTAAGGCCAACCATATTAAGGCCTCGACTTTTCCTTTTCTTGTGTGATTGTTATATTGGAACCTACATTTAAGAGTTGCAGCATAACGAAATAAGTGGATACTTTGATGGTATTTGTGAATCTAAGAGAGTCTGACTGTATTACTCAAAAGCAAGGCGAACCATATTAAGGCCTTGTCCTTTCCTTTCCTTGTGATTGTTACATTATTACCTACATTTAGGAATTACACCATAATAAATTGTGTGGATACTTGGATTGTATTTGTGAATTTAAGAGAGTCTCCCTGTATGACTCGAAAGCAAGGCGGACTATATGCTTGAGGGGGTGGCCTTGCCTCGGTGTGTGCGTGCGTATTGAGCCCAGACAGCGCCCGGAATCTATGGCGGGAATTTCTGTGACCCATTTCATACTGGTTGAAGATCTCTGATTAGCTGAGTACAAAAATTGACTCCGATTATTTGGAATCCGAAAAGCATTATGAGCGTTGTTTGGTAGGTATATGTAGCTGTTCATAATTATTGCTGCTCAGAATATCCTTCAAGAATATCTAGACCGATAAAGTATGTTTTCATCAGTTCGCCCACGACGACTGGAGTAATCATTTCATCCTTCCGATATAACATTCGGGTCGTGAATACTTCGCTAGAATAGAAAACATTGTAGAGGAAAACCGTTCCATTAGGAATATTCCGAAAGCAATCGCTTGTACGCTGGCTTGGAAGAGACGAGAGTCTTCAGTCGGCGAGATCCTTTCAATCCCAAGCCATGTCTTATTTGCCCTGTCAACCCGTTGTAGGGAACGGTCCAAATATTTGCTCTGATTTACATGCGTAACTCGCGACCCTTTTTCCTACTCACGATCTCGAGACGTGATTAGGAGGAGCGGATGGGCTGACAAAAAGCGGCGTGCGAACAACAGCGAGCGAGGAACGAGAATGAAATCGCATTAGGTTTGTCTTTCCTTTCCTCGAATAGTGTCTGCTCCACTTCAAAATAAAGATTGAGACTCTAATATCAAATTATTCATTTCTCTGCCACAACACCGATTGGGTGTCGATTCCGACTTATATCTTCCTCACTGACGAAGAGAGGGAAGCTTTGTTGGTACTGTACAGGAATCGAAAACGAGCGGTCTTCTTACAACGCCGTCTCCACTCGGAGGTTGGCAATGATGGCAATCTCAGATCGCGATGAAGCGGCTCGAAATAACTCAGCTGATGAGCAGTCGAATCACTGGCGCCAATCCGGAAGCCAAGAGTTTTCCTGCGTTCCGCAGATCCTCTTCCTTGGATTTTCCATTGGCTTATGAGACACAGCCATTGTCCTCCAAAATCAAATGTCCACATGCATTTTGGTGTTTTAATTTAATTTATTTATATCGAGGAATAGCTTCATTTCATGTCTGTCTTTCTGATTGTACATTCCTCGTTCTACCACCATATATCTTATCGGAAGAACTATCCAAAAGACCTGAAGGTTTTATACGGGTTCTAAGGTTATATGCGTGTCGGTCCACAGATGGTGCTATATCAGCTTCATCCAAATCAGCTTCAGCAAAAAACGCTTTCATTAATTTAAATTATTTGATCTAGCGTTTAATTAATTTGAATTAGTCTTATAGTCGACCCCTGAAGTTTGAGCTTAATTATGTAGTGCCCCATGCCCAAACCCCGGGCATAAATAAAACGGCCCAAAGGCCCAGTGCCCACCCCATATACATATTTAAACAAATTTTAAACGTGGGGTTGATGCAAAATGCTCTGAAACGGAAAAGAAACGATTCTTTGAAAATTCGCTAACGGCAGAGTTGGGAAAAACATCATTTTTTATCATTTTGTACAGTAGAATTATTATTGCTCACGTTATGTACTACTTTGTGGGTTGAACATAAGTTCTCCCTTTCTTGTAAAGGAAACTAATAAAATTGAAGAAATTATAAATGCACACCCTCTATTTTCAATAAATAGACAGCCAACTGGTCGAAGTAGTAGTTAACAGTGAAAGTATGGCGAGATGGTACGAGATGGTCATGATTTTACGTTGTTACCATTCGACTGGGGATTCACTTGTAATGATAATATTCATTTAATTCTAGTATCAACAACCGTTGTTAGAAATAATTGTGAGTTCCCGTGGCATTCTTTCACCTGCAGTCATTTAATGATACTATGTAGAAGGCTGTTGTGTCATAGGAAATAATTTCCATTCTTTTGTAATCAGGGTCCTTATTCACGATAATTTATAGCGGGACAGAATACTTTAGTGAGCTTCATTTCAGGTTAGTTTATCGCGTCGATGTGTGTCGACCAGTTATTCGAGACGTTTTTACTGCAGACGGGAGGAACATGTTGGGCTGGAAGTAAAGTACCGTCTGACGTGAACAAATACGACAGACCACCGGAGATCGGTTGTATATTTTCTGGTTTTTGCACTTTTTTCGGAGAGGAAAAAAAAATAGATACCAAGGCTTGGAGATCGTACGGAGGTGTTCTTCGAGAGACAAAACGATAAAGAGGACTGCAACCGAGCAAGGAACACGGCACGATCGGCTATCTCTCGAGGGGAAAGAAAAACGATGAAGCAAATCGTGTTATGTCCGCATATAGCGAGTCTGGTCGAAGGCACCTCTCGTTGCTACTGAGTTGGCCACGGGGGGCCCCTGGCCTTCCAGCTCATTAGGACTGACGCCCAGACAGAAGTTTCCAGCCTGTAATTGGCTCATCGTGCAGTTCCTCACAATTTTCTTCAGTCGATAGAGTCAAAATTAATTAGAAATGAGTTGGATGAGCGAGTCCTTTGATTTTTCATGAATGATGAGTTGAAAAAATGGCAATACATCATACAATATCATCATCATGTGAAACGGCCATCATAAATCATAAATCATCAATAAAAAATAATAAATCATCAATTATCATCATAAATTATAAATTATTGTCAGTACCCAACGTAATTTTTCGGTCGCATTTCGAATTCGATGGTTAGTAGTGAATCGGAATGTTGATTTAAATGACCCATGATTTTGTAAAATGGAGTTTCTTGTTCTAATATACACTTCGTGCATACGGGAAAAAGGTGATATTGATATTATTTATTGGTAAGAGCGTCTTGATAGAGGTCGACAGTGCTGGTAGGTAACTGCTATTTCGGGCCAAGACCTTCGGGTCAACTGTTATTCACAAACGACCTTGAACTAGGAAAATTGATGTATTACCCGGACCTGCCCGCAGTATTTCAGCTCACCAGTACTGTTCTGTCGTATTGTTATATTAATTTGTTAAGTGACAGGTACATAATAGTGATTAAGGAGTAGCTGATCTATCTGTACTGAGAACGAACCGTTGTAGAATAATTAATGGGTTTTGTTCTGTTCCTTTTCACTCGGAGTTGTGACTTATGCTTCAAATATTAACGATTTTCACGTTTTCAAGGCACCCTCGGTTAACAGGTGACCTAGATGATAGGTAGTAGACAGGCAGTGCCTGTCTACAGGTAGTTCCTGAACTTTGAAGATAAGTATAAATGCTGTGGAGTTTTTCCTTGTATAAATGGAGGGGGAAAAGGATAGCCCGCCACCCGCTTTCGTGTGCAATTGATTTCCTACAGTTCCAGCTTCGTTCAGCAAAACGGGCGAACTCTGGCGAAGAATAAAAGTGATAATTACCGCTCTGCGGACAACTTTTAAGTTGTCTGAAAATGTCCGTCGATTAGAGACGGGGAGGGGAGAGGGAACCGAGAGAGAAAGGTTTGAAGCTACTTTGTCTTCAGCACCTCCGAAAGGAAAAAGCAATGGAAATTTGAAGGGGCTGTGGGATGGGGACTTGAAAATCAATTGAGGCAGAAGTCCGCTCCGTTGCCTGTAAGTTGTTTAATTTGCATGGAGGAAGTGGGTTTCAGTCTGGAGACCTCTCCTCCCCCCACCCTTTTCATTTCTGATTGCATAATGAGAACATGGCAATGTCTCTTAGCTAATATACCTTTCTCAACTCAGTTAACATATGAAAACATGCATAGGTAGTCTGTAAACAGATTGCAGCAGAACCAACAGATTGCAGATATCAAGGTACGGGCACACGTAATATAGGGTAATCCAGACAAGCATCTAACTTCTGGTATCGGTTTCAAAACTAAATTCCAAGATAAAATGTGTATGAACCGTCACCTAAAACTCTCTTGTTTTTAGAGTTTTTTCTACACGCAATTAACCGACGCCGCGCCGGCTCCGGGTAGAAGGGAATATGCAGGAGGTTGTGGAGAGAAGTGTGGATGAAAGGTAATGCCCCTACAGAAAGTTAAACATGAACCGCTACTATGGAGTATTCCCGCTGAGATGCCTAGTTCGCGTAGCTCCGTGGCACTTTTCCCCCGCATCATACCCTATGCCAAAACCTTGGAGTTATCGGTACATAAACAAATAGACATTTATCTGAAACACGCAGCATCAGACTGGATGAGGTCTCATCAACTAGGGCGAGTTCCAACATATTTTTGGATCAGGCTGATAACGATGCTTTCGGATTGGGCAGGGAAAGTAAAAACTCAGTTTTGAAGTAAATAATTTTTCGACATTTCTTCAAAACTGGGTGGAGGGCATTCATAATTAGCGATACCCAGGCCGCCATTTTCTTATGATTATATATATATATATATATATATATATATATATATATATATATATATATATATAAATTCTTGCTTATGAGGCAAAAATATTGTTCACCCTATTTATCTGGGCAGTTTATTCACGCTGGTAACACATTTAGGGCCGGTTTCACCACTAAACCATGAACTCGGTTTATCGGAAACCTAGTTCATCGTAACCGATGGATTGATCTCAGTTTAAAAAGTTTTGGGTTTCACGAAGTTAAACGAGTTTCTAGGATCGGAGTTCATGTTGAACTAAGATCAACGAAAACCAAGTTCGAGCTGCTGTTGATCCGCAGTTTGAACTCTGATTTGGAAGGCAGGGGTTCGATTATTCGATGATTTGATGATACGATCAGGTGATAACGAGGTAAAATTGGGGGTGTCAGCTGTTTTGATAAACGTGGGAACGAGAAGCCCAGCTATTAACCATTTCTGTTTTTGCTTTCCCTACCTACACGTTGTTTTTCCCCGTTTTTTTCTCGCTAAACATAGTTGTTTTTCTGTGTTTTGTGTCCCGTTTTCCTGATTCCTAATGGAACCAAAACGAGTCAAGAGAGAACCGATCTTCACAGCCAGTGAGCGCGAGATTCCCTGCGACCTAGTAGAAAGCCACTGGGAGATATTCGACACTGTTTTGAATCTCTTCCACCAGTTCCTACGCATTCATTTTCGTCACCAAATTTGCATTTATGACAAATATTACATTTGGTGATTACTTGAACCTTCAGAAAGTAACAAAGTTCCTTATATCACTTGCTTAAATGGCGAGCATGTGATTATTTTGACCGCTAACTGTAGACAGAAAATAAAATAAACGCTATAATTCAATGTCTCGACTACTTATGGAATCATTGAATTTTTATCCTATTTTCCCATTACGTCGGCTTTTCCTCTCTGCAAAATACGTTTCCTGGTTTGTGCAGTGGAGTAGACCACACAGCTTGCGTAGTCTCATTGAATTCTTATCATCAGCTCTTTGAATAATAATTGATGCACACCGAAAACGTGATTATGAATGTCAGTTTGGGTTTGTCTGCTGATACATTCACTATACATTGTATTTATCTATTTTTCGTAGATTCTTTCGAGAGTCTGTATCTCGACACAAAAGTCACTCATCAAGATGTTCAAAATGTTCTGTCCTCTGGCGGAATTACCTCGGGCGGCGAATTATAATATTGTTGAGTTCATCGCTTTCATCTTCGTCGAAAATCATGTTAACAACTCGCACTAGTGAGCGAGACATTGTTGATGTGAATGGATAAGCGGGAGGGAAAAGTCGACTTGAACCGAGTTTATCACTGCTGATCGGCCAAAATCGAGCGTTCAGCGCTGAACTCCCGTTGAACTGAGTTCAGGGTTAAACGCCCGTGGTGAAACCCAACCTGACGGACAATCTCCGTTTACGATTTGAACCGCGATTTGAACTGAGATCAACACCTTCGTTTACGTTGGTGAAACCGGCCCTTAGCTATTCTGACAATGCCCGTTTTCAAGCCAGCCAAGAGGAATTTTCGTGCTGTTGCCCGGAATATACTTAGTCCTCCTCATTTGCAGTTGCTTAGACTTAGTAGGGCCTGTCCGTGCATGGTTTTTGTGATGCCCACAGGTCACAGAACTTACTTACTGCGCTTCAGATTAAAAAGTATTGCTCGTTGATTCTCGGACCAAATACGTCCTGACGAGTCAAGAAGAATCATCTGAGATTATGGACGAATTTCTATAGAATAAAGATTCTTCGTCGAAAATCCACACAGAACCAGCCATCTTCAGGAAGTATTGAGCATTCATGTATACGTATCGTGGATTTATCACACATAGTGTGGCGATATTGAAAAAAAAAATATCTTGAACCTATACGTTTCTGTTGAGAAATGGCAGTTTCCAAGAGCCGTTTCCTTCCCTTTCTACCAGCAGCTGCAGTCGATGACAACAGGAGTGGCAACAATAGAGCTATATTTTATTTCTACTTTTTCCCTGCCTTGATCCAGTCGAAGGCGGGCCCTGGAGTGTCGCCAAATTCTTTTACTTTCCTCACCAGTTTTCGTGATATTCTTGCGGTTTGAACATTTCTTTTCTTCTTACACTTGGCTCCCTCCGCTTCCTCTTTTAACTTGGGATTGTCGAGATCAATGGAGGCCTTCTTGGTGGTCGTTTTTGCTCTGGAAGGTGCCGGAAGGGGCGTTGATTTGTCACAAACTCCCTCGTAACGGGTGGTTAGAACTATGGGACGGTATTCTTGATGGATTCAGTTTTCTTCAGATCCTTCCTCTAGGCCCTACCATATATCTGTCAGTAAAATTTTCAGAGGTGTTTCTTGCTGATTACAAGGGGATCTACGTTGGAAGAGAAATTGAATAACGGTAAAAACATATTTTACCGTTTTGAATGTAACGATAACTCGGTAAAAACCTATTTTAAACCCATTCAGGTTTATTGTAGTTCCATAAATTATGTTCAAAATGCTCTCTAGCATACCAGGTGAATCTACTGAGAAAACTTACCCTTGTTTTTGGATTTATTTTTGTCTTCACGAATGGTCCCTGTAGGTATTATTGGTGTCTTGCCGTCTTGCCAGTGTACCCTGCTAGGACAAGCACCCGACATTCTTCCTTTAATTATTGTGCACCTCTTGGTTGTCGCTTATCAAGTTCTTCTTCTTTCTGTGCACATATTTGTGGCGTTCCACGTGCGTGCTTGGTGTTTCCTTGCCCTTGAGTCAGCAGTTATAAATAATGAGTCAGACGGTTACAATGAAACTTTTCCGTAAGCCTTATAACGTGAAGAGCGCCTTATTCTGACTGATCGGGACCAACTCAGGTGTTTAACCGCTGCATCAAGGCTTGACTTTCACCCGCTCCTCTCCTTTGATTCCTGTATAGATACACGCCCATTTATTGTTTCTAGTAGGTACCTGATTTTCCTCTCTACTGGCCCGTTTCATGCAGGACGGTATGGGAGTGTTGTCACGAGATAAATGAAAGCAGACGGAACTACGTAGCCAACCACAGGCTTCACTCTAACTACCCTCGTGATTTTGTGCCAATACCCTTCCTTATCGATGTGTATTTTCGCCGTATGTTTTCCGGCAACCCTACCGCCTTGAATAGGCAGAGTACGGTGATAAGGGGATTTATTATGTTTTCGGGGTGCCGAGAAGGCGCCAGCAGAGGTAATTTATAGGCGATGATGCCCAAACAGATCCGTTGAACTGCGGAGACGGAGGTTACTGGTAGAAGATCCGCGTTTGGTGGGCAGCGGGGCGGTCCAAGATGTCGCTGGCAAACATCTTTTCCCCGCCACAACGGGTCTGAGGGCATATCCGAGGCAGAGACTTTGACTAATGGCTCTATCAAAATATTTGTACTGCGACAATCAAGCGGCCACTGCGGAAGATGTTTTCTACGGGTTTTTGTCGAGAGGGCGAACCCTCTCGGAAGGAGAGGAGTAGAAAAAGTTTTAATCCTCACCATGCCACCGGGTTTGCTTGGGGTAAACAAAAACAAATTTCTGGGTGCCACCGCTCTGTTACATGTAAGCTGACAAAACTGATGAGGGTAAGAAAAATCTCGAGACAGCGTATTACGTAACCACATTTTGTCATTCGATTCAGAATCCCATGTAGGTACCTACCTCGAAACTAAATGCATATTTTCCAATTTCATTAAAGTTACCAACAGATATCTTACAAATTAAGAGGATTTTTCCCCCCTCATAATAAGGAAAAAAATCCAAATACAAGGGAACCAACAGCATATACATCAAGAAATACCTGATCTGAGTTGCAAGTTTTGTGAATGATAAATGACGGTTGAGATTGTTATGCGATAAACATAAAGCTGTGGTGCATGTTGGTTTAAAAATGATCCTATTTGAAATTCATAAATACTGCAAATATAGAATTCGCTGAACGCTGATTTTCTCACAATCCTAGACATTATGTGAAATTTCATCACTCTTACTTCGTTAGATCGCGTATAACGGTAGGCATTTCTCTATTAGCTCCTTGATTGATGTGAAGAAATACGGATGACCAAATTTATGTGAGTAGGTACCGGCTGTTAATATGGTAATGGCTAATAATATGTCACAAATGACCACTGACGGGAAAAATTCTTTCATGAACTCAAAATGCAATAGATTCCATTATGTTCAGTGGCCATTATAATAAACTCCCTCGTGTCTTCACATATAAATCCCTTCCAAAGGCATAGGTTTGTACAAATGGATAGGTGAAGTATCGAGGTTGGATAGGCTCTTTTTCAATCAATTATCAGTCTTAGTCTGTCATTAATAGAGCATGGTGGAGTTAATGAACGATTGATTGATTGATCATTGATTGAAAGAGAGCCTATACAGCCTCAATACCTCACCTGTCCATTTGTACAAACCTATGCCTTTGGAAGGGATTTATATGTTAAGATTGTATATGATACTAGTCCTCATCACATTCGATCATCGGGGTCCATCGCATTATCAATACTCAGGATCATCTGACGAATAATTTTCGCCTAAATGAGGTTGGCGGTGCATGATAATCAAGCCCTCCCGTTGATAAGCCGCGACCAAAGCTGGGTCCAGCGTTGAGTTTGTGTCTCGCATAATGAATGTCTACAGGGACCTAATTACGCGGAATTAGATGAGCAACCATGACATGCGGCTAATGGAGCCATTTCGAGGCCTACCTTGTTCAAATGCACCTCACGAATGCATCAGTAGTTCACTCCAGCCACCACCTCTGTATCGAGTGGTATCGTCGCGGTGGAAGTTGCTTATCAGAAAACATTTGAGTAATTTCTTATTGCACTGAATAATTCAGAACTCTCAGAACACTCAGAGAAAGTTCGAACGGAGTTTCAGGATGGTGTAGATTGTAGAGAAATAGGTGTTTCAGCACTTGGGTAGCAAGGTGTTTGGGGAGTAAATTAATTCGTATAGCAGGTAAATTGTATTTTGCATTCAGAGTGGAAGATTGGATTTGAGGTCTTTTATTACACCCACACCAAAATCAACACAACAGAAATTTCATAGCGTAGCGCCTTAACCATTGTATTATATAATAATATAATTTATTTTAATGGAATGGAGTGTCTGTAGTTTCCTCCCTCTCTGTAATCCCCTGAAATCTCAAATTTTACGTTCAACATTCATTAAAAAACAGCTGAACTAAGAACTAATAAAGGGTGTAGTTCCGTATGCGCCCCCCCCCCCCCCCCCGCACTTCCAAGCGACAGTTTCTGCCACATTTTCCGGCTTTTGGTTTATTATTTTGAGTAATGAACCTTTGGAATGAAGCATGAAAAAAACATTTTAACCCTCCCTCAGATTTGATGGTTACCTAACGTTTCAAGGTACGTAGAATCCGAAAATGCAATACAAAAATTTCTGCCGCCATACGCCGTACGCTGTACTTCGCACGTTTCTCAGTTACCACAAACCAAAATTAATGAAATTTGGTTCGTAGGTCCCGTTTGGGGTCTAGTTGGTCCACGACGCTCGGCTTTACTGTCAGTCATCTCTAAGGGGTGAAAAATAGGGTTTGACATTTTCAAATCGCCGTTGCTTGAAAACTTTCAGTGGAAGGGTATGGTTTTTTTTAAACGTTTTTAAATTGATCTTGAACTAAAGAATTTTTTGAGAAAAGCTTCGTCTACATGATCTTGAATCAAACGGTATAAATCCGGTCCAGATGTCATCGCTACGGAGCGCCTGATTATAATCAAGGATGGCTGTATGAAGTCGAGTTGGTTGTTTTGTTATACTATTCCATTTTTCAAAAATGATGGTTGTTTTGGATTTTGTTGATAGGTACTTTTGCAACTTGAACAAACGTTGAAGATTATTGAGTGAATTATTACACACGGTAAATGATTACAAAACGGTTTATTATGTACCTTATGCTTCATGAATAACTATAATGGTTGAATTATTGAATCCCTCTCATTTGTATGAAACTTTAATTCCCGGGCCGGCTCCAGAACTCCATTTAGGGCTTTCCTGGAGTGAGCTCGAGGGTATTAACCACAGAAAACAGTGATCCACGCAGAAGGGGCATCTGTGCATAATTTGCAGCGTTTTTTTTTGTAAAGAAAAAACAGTGTTCCGAATGCTGTATTGCATATAGCCTCATTTGATTATCCATTTAGTATAACCGCGAAACAAGCTAATTAAACAAATGGTGGAATCAACGTAACTGTTCCCCGGTGAAGAAGTTCTGTATGATCCCTCACCTTCTTAACACACAAACGTCTATGTTAAAGAGCTATGAATCCTCAGCTGACAAACATATCTATTTGTGTCTTCTATGAAATACGCTATTCTTGATTGCCATTGTTTCTTTCATTTCTCTACTTTCTCATAATACTTTACCAAGTGTGGGGGACCATTCGGAACCTCGTCACCAGGGAAATAGTTCCTCTGGACCCTCATTATATTAAAAAGCTAGTTTTGGTGTTATACTAAACAGATAACCAAATGTGGCTATAACATTTCAAAAGCCAATGAAATACAGTATGCGAAACTTTTATTAAAGGTAGAGAAGTGTGGCAGAAACTTTCGCTTGACAGTAGGGGGGGGGGGGGGGGTGGGGGGGCATACGGAACTACACCTACACCCCCATTCAATAAAATAAGTTAAAAATAATTGCGTCTTAGTAATAAACTTACCTATACAGAAATAAATTATAGTATACAATTCTTGTTCATGAATCTAAGTAAGCTATTGTGGATGGCAACAATTGGATCACTTCTTCATATTACCCAGTGCGTTACAATTCGACGCAATTTCTTTCAAATTCGATTTTCCACCACATCCTTTCTAAAATCTTTATACCATTGTCTATGAACTGATCAGAATAGTTTAGTTTCCGCTTCAAGGAAAAAAATTTTACCTTGGATAATATTATGTTTTGAGGTTAGATTTGGGCAGCATGAGATTTTACGATAAATTGAGAGCTTTCCAACAAGTGGTTGACGATTTTCATGGGATGTCACTGGGGTTAGCGGAGTTATGATTCCCTAGTTACAGAGTGGTTGTGCGTGAATATGTTAGAAATTTGACGAAAAAGAAATCTTTCGTGTCGCGAAATTCTGTCTGATCCCCAGGAGAAAAACATGCATTATAATATATGAACACCTGATAGATACCTTGATGGAACCGCAATTCTAGTGAGTCGAGCAGTTTAGCATCCGAACCCCTTACCTGCTTACACTCCCAAGAGTGACCTACCATGCCAACAGATTTCTGACCACTGTTCTTTCAACACCACCGTAGGTTGAAACGCGTTCATACCATAACTTAGTTTCTTAAATGCATCACACGGATTTAATCATTCAAAGTCAAAGCTGGCTTTTCAATCATCAACGTGATAATTGAAACAGTAAGCCGTTTCTGTGAGTTTTCACCCGTTTGGTGGTGGTTGTGGAAACAAACTTATGTACCTACCGAAGTATCAAGTGCAGTTTTTGACTGATGTTATGAAGATTGTGAGTTTTAAATGTAATTATTTGCGCAAAATGGGCCCTGAAGGAGATTTTGGATAGTAAGCATTCGGGTATTTTTTTTTTTTTTTTTTCAGATTTTCCAAGGACTGCATCG
Source organism: Leptopterna dolabrata (assembly GCA_954871275.1). Classification (NCBI taxonomy): domain Eukaryota; kingdom Metazoa; phylum Arthropoda; class Insecta; order Hemiptera; family Miridae; genus Leptopterna; species Leptopterna dolabrata. Next base: position 15,318,343 of record OX940984.1, on the reverse strand, counting down.
GTTACATTAGACTGCGTAGGTATTCAAGAAGAAGGGGAATATAAAAATGTGCCGACCTTATAGCGTAGGAACCGATACAGGATTCAGAACAAAACGGCCTTTCCAGAACGGTTCCCTCGTGTGCTGTAATACGTAATACTCCCCACACCATCGTCACCCTTATTTATTTCAGTCTCAACCCTCCTCACCATCTTTTTTCAATGCATAATGTAACGCCGTTCTGGATATGGTAACCTACCTTTTGCTGTAGTCTTATGGGTCATCGCCAGATCTGGGGAACAATATCCGCAATACCGTCTTGGCCGTAGAACGGGTTTCTGTTGAATTATTTACGTTCATATTTTTTCAAACAGCGATCGCCGAAGAAAGCATTGAGTGTAACGGAAATATAACTACGCCGGAGGAAGTATCGATGCTTGGGACGCTGTACTTCGACTTGCAGGTAGGTTACTTGGTAAGTTCAAATGAAGCGTAGATGGGGCAGGAGAGCTATCTCAGGGATACCCTTAAATGATGTACCTAGCAAATAACTAGCCGACCCGCACGTTTCTCAGGGAAAAAACTTATGTTTACATTGATAACATGGATTTGTGGTGTCTCATTGACAGGAGACTTTACTCATAGTAAATGGTCCCTGACTTAAAAAGATAAAAAAACTGTTAACATGGGAACCGTTTGGACTGAGGTACTTTGCCTTACATCAAGAAGCCGGAAACCCTCTCCCCACCACTTAACTTTTATCAAACCCTTCTACAAATTTCCGATGGCTCAGAATGTAAAGTTATTCTGTTGTAGGTATATTCCTTCATTTGAACACGTATTTAAGCATCCGGATAAATAATTATAAAATTTACGTGGCTGTCCTGCAGATTCAACTCGCTGAGGAAATTAAAATCGTTCGTTTTTGGTCCCAGCGAGGCATCTTCTTTCTCCTTGATTGCTAATCTAAAGTTGGCTCACCCTAAGTTCATCAAGACCTGAAGTCCTCAAGTTCCATCTGAATCCTAAAGGGTGTACAGCCATTCTGTGCGGACATACGTTGCAGACAGAGAAAAATAATGGAGTTATTCAAACCAATAGTCTCCATACAAGTTACAACATCAGCATATCCGACTTCAATGCAGGAATTGGTAGATTCCTTGTAAACTGTGGCGCCTCATAAAGCAAGGCATTTTCTACAGTTATTTAGGTGGTTAATGGCTCAAATTTCCTTCCTGAAATTCAGATTCTACGTTAAAGCAGCCCCAAGGAATTTTTTATTCACCCCGAAAAATGGCTATTTTTGTCTCGGTCATTTATCAGCGAATTTATCCACGATTTCAAATCACTAATTGTCAAGTGGTCGTTTTCACAACTGCCATTAGGGCTAGTTTACGCTTACCAGAAGAAGTACCTACGCGCTTTTTGGCCTTTTTATGTACGGTTAAATTGTACATTAATTGTGGAGTTTTGATAATTACGTACCTTAATTCTAAGATGAAGAATAGTTTGTAGACCAAGTTTTGGGTCGAAATAAGCCGCTACAGTCTCATTGCCGTTTATCTCTCTCTTGATCACTTCTATTTCTGAGAATTTCTACTGTCATTATAATTATTTCCTGAAAATAATATACGTCTAGCAAAATCTTATAAAACTTGTTCGGCCAATCTAAAAAGCCAAGCTGCAGCGGCAAAGGAAAGTTTCACAGATGATCGATCAGCCTTTTCCTCTGAAGCCAACCTTTATAGAGGAGTCCCATTATTACATTATTAAACTCACTCGACAAAGGGATCTCATTTAGGGTATCCGTTGGGTGTTTCATTAGTGCTGGTTGGGGGTTCGGCATAGTTTTAATAAAAGTTCGATACGGTTAGTGACCCACGAAGAGTATCAATCGACGTTTGAAACTGAAAGGATAGTTACCACTAATTCCACACTCAACACTAATCCCACTAATTCCACCCACTGATTCCATTTCACTAATTCCATACTCAATTGAAGCAAACTCCGAACCAACATCAAATTGAATTATCACGTACTTACGGTGGTAAGCACCTCTTTTACACGGTCGGAGTGAGGAGACGGTGGTGGAAAAAGAACACTCGAGCAGCTCACAGGAAGGAACATCAGCGTAATTTTGGAAACCCTCAAGAAAAGATCGAAATGAGCATCACTAACCACCTGTACTCCATCTAGATGGTAATTACCACTCATCAGATTGATGTACTTTGGTTTAATTATTGATGGTTTAGCTAATAATATGCAATAAGGAATGTTTCAGTTTTATTGTACAGTATGATATTATTTTGTTATTGGATGGAAGGTCATGTCACAAATGAGAATATGGAAGGAATGTCGAGTTGTAGCTACTAATATACGTTGTAAGATGGGTCCCAACTGAAAAGTGGAAATAGAGGCCAACAAATAAAGACGTGCTAGCGACGTAATATTTTTTGAAGTCAGGAATGTACTGCAATACAAACTGTGAAGGTGACTGTTGGAAATCAAGAGGACAATAATTCTTTCGCATTGACAGCTCAAATTTTAATTAAAAAAATATATATATATATATATTTTTCTTACTTAACTACTCATAAACTCGGATTGATGTTGAACACATACTGTAGGTGACAATCTATCTCAACACGCCCCCACAACATCATCCGATGAATAATAAAATCCAATACGCGCCCGGAAATCATGGAACTTTCGACTCGCAAGAGGTTTTGCTAGTATTTCTGCAAGTTTGCCATCAGTTGGACAGTTCTCTAACCTCTAATGAAATCCATGGTATAGTATTTCCTTACATCCAAGTGCTCGCCTTATCATTCTCAATGTACTTCGTGCAGGTTTGGTTGTCTTCTAAAACAGGTGTTGCATTTCCTAAGGGTGACCCATGTCTTTTAAAAGTATTCTAATCCACACTGCCTCTTGAATTTCAGTTGATGCAGCGACAAGGTCAGCTTCTGTCGAGTACAGAGCAACCGAGGTCCGCTTCTTACACAACCAACCGAAATAAGCTACAACCGGTACATTTCCAGTCCAGTAGGTATATGGAAGCTCACCGTTCAACGCATCTGAAGGGCACCTATTGCGAATATGCGCGGCTGTTGACACCGCCTCGGCCCAGAACATCTGCGGTAGGTTTGAATCGATGAGAAAACTTCCAGCCACATCATTGAGAGTTCGGTTTTGCCTTTCAGCGACTCCATTCTGGTGAGGGGTTCTGGCGCATGAGGCTCTTCTTTGTATCCCGCAGTTATCGACGAATGTGCTGAATTCATGATCATCATACTCTCGACCGTTCTCACTTTGTAAAAACTTGATTTTTCTGCCTTTCAAATTCTCAACCATATTTTTATAGTTTTTAAACTCACTTAATGCCTCGCTTTTGTTCCTGAAGAATCTTACTTCAGAATCTTACTTCAGTCCACCTAGAAAAATCGTCAATGAACGTGATGAAATATAGTGGCTTACCGAAGGATTGAATTCTCATCGGCCCACATAAGTCGATGTGAACTACCTCCGGTTGATTCGAAGATCGGCTTCTCTCACTTTTCGGATATGAACTACGCGTTAATTTCGCATTATTGCAAGTTTCACATTTCTGAACGGATTCGTTAGGGTTTGCCCGTATCCCTCTTGCTAGGTTTTCCCTGATAAGACGTCTCAAGTCGTTGAAATTCCAATGTCCAAATTTCCGATGCCACTCCAAGAGAGACAAATTTTCAGATACTCTTCGAACACTCTCCTCTTCTTAGGGCTGACGGCGATGAATATAAATATAAGCCGTTCATACGGTCAGCAGTCAACTTGATTATTTTGTACAGTTGCGATAACTTTGTCAAATATTACTTTGTAATCATTGTCGGTTACTTTTCCAGTCGATATGAGATTTGTTCATAGTTCAGGCAAAAATAGTGTTTCTGATAAGGTTACTTTATTCAGACCATTATTAATTGGTATTACAGCTGTTCCAATCCCTCTCGAAGTTGCATGTGACTCATTTGCAAGGCTGACGTTCCTTTCACAATCTGGTGTTAAATCCACAAGGATTTTCATTTCGTTTGTCCTATGCGAAGCGCATCCACTGTCGAAAAAAAGCGCATTGTTGAATGAGAATTGTTGGATTCATGTACCAGTAGCCCGAAATCCCCAGCAGTTTCACTAGCAACTGCTGACTCCTCTTGGCGGCTTGAAAATGTTTTCCTCTCTCGACAAAAAACGAGCTGTGTGCCCTGCTTTGTTACAATTAAAACGCACCCTATTTGAGGTAATCTGTGGTGGTATACGTGCTTCTGTTGAATTTGTAAATCGATGACGTGGCTGACTCTTCCCTGAACACATTTTGCTCATCAATGTCAGGTTCTTTCTCCTTTCGCGCCTCACTTTCTTTACAATCTTGGTTTTCAGAGCTTGAGGTGACGGTAGCGAATTTGTTGACTCAATAGCGATTCGAAAATGTTCAAAATCCCTTGGTAAGGAGTAACGAGCATTACCATGTGAAGATCTTGATTTATTGTGATGTCCATATTCCCAAGTTTGTCTACTACGTCGAAAAAATCATTCAAATGATCCTTCACGTCATCTCCTGCGTTCATCCTTTTCAAAACTAAGTTTTTAAGCATCGACGCTTTCCTGGATAGCCCTTTCGACTCGTACATTGAACTCAGTTTCTCCCAAACTTCCTATGCGGATTTACAACGTTTTACCTGCTTCAATAAGCCAGAGCTAACTGTAAGAATGATCTCGGCCTTGACTTTTCCGTCTGCCAGTTCCCACTCTTTTGCGCGCTCATCTTCCGCTGGCTTCAATATGTCCCCATTGGCGTAACCCAAGTAGTCGTTTTTTGTTAATAGGGCTTCGACGTGCATTTTCCATGTATCATAGTTATAGAACTCATTTTTCAAATGTTAAGTCTCATAATCTTTGGTGAAATCAAGAAGACAATGCGCATTGACAGCTCAAACTTTAATGAAACAAAAATATTTTACCAAACTACTCATAAACTCAGATTGATGTTGAACATAATATTGTAGGTGACAATAGAGGTATCTGAACAGTGAAAAATTAAGAAGAAATTCTCCATGAAAAGAATGTAGTCCTCTGACTACGAGAAGAATGGAATGGATTGTATTGTGGAAATAGACGACCTTTCAATAACTCCGTTTTTTATTTTGATGTGTTGAGTTGTTTGCCCCACACTGCTGATCCTCCAGTAATGTTCGACGTCGGGGTTATCATGTGTCGCATATATGAATTCAGTGGCATTGGAACCAGGGCGTTGGAAAACGAAACTTTCGAACTTCTCCCTGTACACGATATCACTCGAGTTCGTTGCAAGTTCCTCGCTGGAGTGAGAGGGCAAGTTGTGTATCGCTTCTAAACTTGGACACCTACCTACATCACAGTGACAGTCGCAGTTCGTATCGGATTCAAATGTCCGGCGTTCGCGAATATCTGAATATTCAACTCCGAAAGGACACGTGTTGACGATCGCATTGTGGCCGTGTCTCCACCGCGTGACAGCTGCTAGCGACTGTTTGAACAAGGGAAAAGTGATAATTCTGCTGACTACCTCCACCATTTGCATGGCTGTTGTCGTTCTGGAATTGTAGGAATCACCATCGCCATCAAGCTGAATTACCTGCTTCTTCGGGAGCCAAAGCTCGGCATAATTACGAAGATGCTATATTATATTATAACACACTGATACATACATACATGCACATCATGTTATGTCCTGGATCACATGCAGAAGAACATGAAGAAGTCCTGGAAGTATGCAGAAGAACGTAAAGCACTAAAATTGTGTCACCACGAGAATGAGCAAAACTGATTACCTACTTAATACTGAATGCGGAAATAAATACTTCGATTTTTTACTAAGCAATCACCATGGCTGATCTCAAAGTTATACTCAGTACTGCCTGAGTGATCAGAACTAGTTCTATTAGCACGAGATCATAATTATAAAAGGAATCTGCAGACGTACTTGAACGATCTTTATACTCAAGATCTGTACATGGAATAACTGAAAGCATTTGGCCTTTTTAACTTCTGTTTATTAGTTATCGTTACATTATAGTTCTGATAAGACAGAATATCCACTATCCACGATGCATTATTTAAGAACGAAGAAAGCAGAGATAAATATGAAATTATAGTTTTTATAAACATTTTATAGTGTTATAGACGATGAACTTATAGTGATAAATATGTCATATGAATATTTGTCTGATTGCGATTGAATTATTATTTTTTTGTGAATTAACAATCTATTGATTGTTCGAGATATAAATATTCTTCCACATCATAGACAGCAAATAATTAAATAATCCCATGCAATGCTGTTATCTTCCAATATCAAAATGTGGGCCAAAATATTTCGAGTTTTGAAACTTCCAAAACAAACTATGTTTTACTCACATGTCTCTATAAATAGTGGAGTCAACTATAAACAGGAGCCCACGTGATAATGGAGTTTGGTGCAACTGGTAGTACCTGAGTAGTTACATTTCAAATCGTTAGTGTCAAAATGGGCATTTTGTTAATTTTGCTTTAGATCAACCTACCTACTCTCACACCTAGTTTCTTCCTCACTATCTACTGGTGTAATCAAATCTATAATGCTTAAACCGTCAAATTTCAATATCTTTGGAGCGAATCGTTCAAGGTTCCCTAAGGTTATACAATCGACGAAAAATTATCAAGTGCGGTACTCCGTTGGAAGGATTTTTGAGAACACGAGCTCTTCTATACTATACTGTAATCGTAAACCTCAGGATCCTCCGCTAAGAACATCACTGTAGTTGTCCAAGTTCGCCGAATTGAACTTTGTCTTTCACAGCTTCTACGCTGTACCAAACTCGATTTCGCCCACAGTTTTCCCCGCAAATACCAATTTTCCTCCTGAATAGGTGATCAAGGTCGTCTGAACTTTGAGCGGTTCCACGACAGAGGGCGGGCCAAGGTTTCTCCCAAGTTAGACAAGAAGGTGGTTGAATGAGAGGGCCCTAGAACTGAATTACCAACACAAGTTCTCCAATCAGGCTCATAAATTATGCCGCGTCCTCGATTCATCTCATTTCTGGAACTTGTCTTCCGTGATTTACCTTTCAATAAAACGGATCAACCGAGTATTGAAGACGAGAGCTCTGTTGATTCGTTTACTATTGGTCTTTCTTGCTGGGTCAGACGTCTCCCTCAGGCTGGCTTGCAGACTGCCGTCTGCATCCCGTGTGCAACAGGTATTTACAATAATCACATATTGGGCACTGCACTAAGAAATACCGGCAAACAGTAGTTTCCATTATACATAGGCCAATTAAGGTACTGCTTACAGGATCAGCGCAAGTGTCCACAGTAGTTGTTCACAGTCCTTACGCCAGCTCCTCTAGCGGTGCTCAAGGTCGTTCTAAATTCTATTTAACCCTTAACACGACACGTGGGCCTGGGAGGCCGAAAGAGTTTTTGCCACCTTTGCGTCACTGGATTAGGCGTGCCTGACTTGCTAGGCCAGAGAAGCCCAAGTGTCACTGAATCATGCTTTGTTCTGTTCCAAACCCCACAGGCAAGAGCGTTTCATCTGTTGTGTCCTTAAAAAGTTGAACTCAGTTACTTCAATTCCCTCGGTTACTTACCATTAATAATTTTTCAAATGTAGCATTATCGGTTATTTGAACTATTAGGGAGCAGTCAGGCCTGTCGTTCCACAAGGTAAAAATTTCGCAAGTTTCAGAGGCCTATGCGTCACTGGAGTCGAAAGAACCTGTCGTAGATTTGGCGAAACGACATGTCGCGGTATGGGTTGAAAACACTGGCTTCCATTTGAACAACCATCCATGGTGCAGTGGATGCGTGTGATCTCTTGTGGGCATCTTTATTCAACAATAGTTACATAATTTCATCCAGTTTTCAATTGGTCGGTTACGAACAGCTCATTTCACTAAACAGACGAGTAATAAAAATATAGAATGGGAGAATAGACGATTACTTAACCTTTGGGATATTTCGATATCAGATGGCCCTCGGTTTCCATTTATTCAGAAAGACATCGGAGGGAGGCCTTTATAAGAGTCGAAATGAAACCCTTAGGTATTCCCCATATCTGACGCCAGATGGGCTGGCGCTTAACTCCAAGACTTTGAAGGGGACCCCTGAGTTAGATGAAAACTGGTTCATAAGGGGAGAAAGGTAGATTCAAAGGCAACTTGGATGCCTTTAGGTTTCATACTTCATAATTGAGACCAGAGGGGGTAGAGGTTCCTTAAATAGTTCAGAAGCACCGCGAGGATCGTTTTATTAATGATACAACTTTGAAATAGATGGAAGGGACGGAATGTTCTTGATTGCTCCCCCAAGTACCACTTAGGGTTTGGGATGCGCCTCAAGTAGGATTATCCCCAAGTTTGAGCCCTTCCAACCGGCTTGATAGCAATCGCTTAGGAGTTTCAATACATTTTCAATGATTTTATGTAAGTTTTGTTGGACGTGTGTGCATACTTCCAGTCAACTTTAGATCGTGGATCCTTGAAACATAGGCATGAAATACTCGTGAAGTGCCAAGAAAGTGCGTACGAAGGTGTGCGAAGCACGAACTACGTTAAAAGAGAAGTAGGTATACTTATTACCAACTGATTTGTGTTTGGAGGTGATGTTTACGGTCTTTTGGCCCAATTTATAAGGGGTAGAATTATATTTGTAGGCACTTAGAGACAATGTAATATGGTCAAATGGCCGTGATATTAGTAGGTATACCCTCTATGAAAGAGCCGCGGACACCTTACACGAACCACTCCTCATTAGGCATTAATCGTGAACTTCATTGAATTTTTATAAGGGACCGCCACAAACTTAGAAAGCGTGAACTATAAAAGATTTTGTTGTCAAAACTTGATGACGTCAAGCAATTCCAAAATGATGACAGTAAATTATGAACATGGTAATGGCCACACGCCATACCGTGGTTGCAGAGGAAAGAGGTTAGGTTTGTTCAGTCGTGTCAGCGCTTCGGTTTTGGAGCTGGGGGACAACAAAATGACCACACAAAAAATTGTAAAAACATTTTTCAGTAGGTATCTATACTTGCTTACTAATTTGGTATATGTATACTACACTTAGGTTATTAATAATTATTTCAGTGTGATTTCTGAACTTCACGTGTTTTCATTATATTGGAATATCTGGGAACTAGATGTGTGAAGATCTGCCAGATGTGAGTCTTCAAACTGGAGCTCTTCATGATGGTTATCAGAAATCTATAACAACCTAAGCTTATGACCGATCTTCGACAAGAACTGAGACGATTCGACTGAGAATATTTGTTTTGCATTGGAGCTACATCCATCCTCGCTTTTCAAATTGTGAAATATTGTAGCTTTAACTTGTTCAAAATATAGTTACGATCTTGATCCAATTTGTACAGAATTTTAAAGGGAACCGTGTACCAGTCCCCAACTACTATCCAAGTTATAGCCGAAGCTGATGGTGATTTCGTGATACACCTATATAAGTGGTTGTAGTCAACAAATTTCTTTCTCGCTTCTTCTTCTATAACTTTGATGGGCCAGGTGAAGAACCTGGAGTGGTCTGCGGGCCTCAGTTGGCTTTGACCTCTTTCCTGCAGTGAGAACAGCACTTAACTATAATTCTCGTGTATCGATGTGCTACTGTAGGTAGGTGTTGTGCGCAACTGAAAATCTCGAACTAAGTGGAGAAATTGACATTCACCAGGATTGGTGAGACATGTATGTTGTAAAACATGTTTTTGTTCCAGTACCTATGTGGTATGTTAGTGGCTTCCGGTTGTTATTATACTAAGTTGTAGTTAATGTCAGCTTGAAGAGACTCTGAAAACAAACCCTTTTAGCGGTAAATGAGGTAGAAAATGTGTTGGTGATGGTGATGAGGGGGGGGGGGGGGGGGTTACAGTTGGGGAATTCGGTCTTCAGCTGGCTAAGTAGCGTCCGACACCCTCCTCCCGTCAGAGCTCTGGATGTCTTTGAAAGCGAGTAGAACTGCCTAAGTTGGTGTAGAACAGCTACGTCTCTCGCGTGCCATCTACCTAAGAGCCGCCTAAGTGATTCCGCGGGAGAACGCTGTGCTAGGAGCTATTGGCTATTAGCAACTCCAGGGGATTTCAGCTGGAGAGAGTCAACTTTGATTATGTTCCTGAAAATTACAGTCGGCGGCTGTATGGTTTGCACGCTGTTGGTCGCTTCCGTCATTATGATCTACTTTGATTACAACCAGACAACTGTATCAAATACTTCCTTCTGTGATTGTGATGACGATGTGCCAACGATGATAGCAGAATGGCTGCAGCCTCATACCTGAAAAACGCACTATTTTTTAAAAATTTCTCTATTGGTTCTGAGCTGAATGTGCGTACACCCAGGGCTAACTAACGATTTACTGCTGTCGTTGATAATACAAATTTGCGTAATTTTACCTCGAATACTGTGTTATATTGAAATCGAATGGCCTTGGCATCGAATGCAGTTAAAGATCGCTCCACTCAGGTTAGGAAATGCATCAGGTCCTCCTCCACATTGCATGCTGTACCCAGCGAGCTTATAGGTAATTCCAATCCTATGCCAATACACTGAGTGTGATTGTGACTCCACCGTCGACTCTCAATGTTTGCGTGCCTTATGTATTTTCGAATGTTTTATGCCAAACTCTCATGGGCACAAATTTGTTGCGTTCTTATAGTAGGTAGCGTTTCCTTGAGGCTATGATGGCTATTTGATGCTTTCCAACTCTCGGGGTTGCTCTTTGGTCTTACATTTCAAGATCCTCCCACTCATGTCCTTCACCATTTCCGCTCCTCATTCCCAACCACTTCGGCATGAGCTCTTACCCGCAAATTCAATTTCCACACCAGATTACTTGAGATATAATATTTTAGTTTTCGACGATAAAGCTAAAACTAAAATGTTCAGCCATAAACGCACCCTTTAAGGTTTTTGCTGAACTTGAGCCAACTGAACCTTTGGGTATTTTTTATTAACGTTACAAATAAGTTTTGACACGTGGCTTAACTACAGTTATCTTTAACGATTATATCCTGTGCAACATACAGGTGATCCAGCTGGCTGGAAGCAGGCAGCAAAAATTACTGTCACCAATTTAAACTGCGTGCCGACCATGCTATTCAGCCCCCTCACCTACGAGAAGGTGATACAGCATGATAACCTTTACAACAACAGAATCGGTCAGTGATAAGACACAGGAGCCGGTAACAGTCTGAAACCTCCAGTCTTTCCATTTTTTGGCAATCGTTGTAGCCTAAATTTACGAGTTTAATTAATTGCTAGCAGATGCAAAATACAACTCACGTGATCGCGAAGAAGACGATGGAAGGTAATTCCGATGTTTTTTTGCCGTATGGAGCTGTCTTGGTGCACATGAGCTACTGAGCCGGTAGGTGATGCTGAGGGAGGTCTATCGATCGAATGGCTGCCACCCACGGCCACTAGGGTCGCTACCTCCTTAACTCGCCACGGTAAAATTCAGTTGGTAATAAATATAATGATAAAATGTATGCAATGTTTGCATTATTCGATTTTTTCGTATCATGGGAAATCTCGTGACTCCTAGATGTTCTATAGAATTCTATCTCAAGTAATTCGTGTTAGTAATACGCCTTAATTCAACCGGTGTAAATGAATCTCTGATTTGTTCATCGTCGATTAGTATTCGTTATTAGTAGTTATCAATGTGTTTGGTTTAGAAACGTTTGTTTCTAATGGATGGTTTGGATGCTTGGTGGGAAAAGACAGACCCTTTCGTGTTGGATACTTCCTACGGCAATACAACGTAGAACAGCCAATTTTGAAGGCTTTAAACCATTTTTTTCTTCTTAATAACATAATACACAAAAAATATTCAATGTCAGATATGTGTACCCACGCCAAATTAAAGCATCGTAGGTTGAATAAGAAAGGAATTAGCCCCAATGCGCGGTTTCATAACGTTTATCAGCCGGGTGTTCACCGTAACATCGATTTGATTTAAATATTAGTCATCGAAACCAAAATAATTTTTCACATCATAAAATGAGCACTCGGTTGCATATATCAATATTTCATAAGCGAGAGAAGTCAGGTCATATTCTTCCCCCGACTCGGATGTTATTAGTTTCCTTATACTCGAACCTACTCGTCTACGCAGATCGCCTTAGGGCGACCTAATAATCCCCTCCATCTCCTTCCCATCTTCGCTGCAGGAGGTCTCAGCACCAAACCTTCCCTTCCCACAACGATATTACTTCGTAATTTGGCTTCGTAGGTGTGTGGGGAAATGTTCACTAGCGAATTTCTGAAGGGAAACAGCTATAGCGCTTTATGTGTCTTTGAAATGGTTATCTCTGGCGCCTTGAAAACCCATCCTGTGTCGTGGGTGTCCTCGTGTGTGTCCGAGGTGTGGGTGTCCTCGTCCATTTGGTAAAAACAATTATTCTGTTTCCATCCACCGTCTTATAGTAAACCCAGTACTATGAGCAGTTTGTTATATTCTTGTACATACATAATAACTTAATAAATTATTCAGTTTATGATGAGAAATGAAAGAGGTATTGTAAAATGCCCTCTACAAAAACCCCACAAACAACAGCTCTTTTAAACAGTAGATAGATTTTAGGTTTCTCTTTGTTTATTCATAGTACTATATGATTAGGACCTCGCTGCGAAGGTTGAAACATTTAGCATAAATCCTGTTCCAACCAAGGCGTTCTCTTTGTCATACTTACCAGGATACCCAAAACATGATCGAGTTTATAGGATACCCACATCGTTTCTCCAGCAGTCAAATTTGGTTCTAATTAGGAACCAGCTCATGCTTTACTAACGTTTTAGATGAGGATTAGTAAGTCTCATAAAACAAGTAACAGGTTTACAATATATTCTACTAGTACAAATGCTCTACTAGTAGAATGTGAATGTTTCACCAAACGGTCCAGTCTAAACACGGAAGTTATTGGAAAATCGCAGATTATTTGTGTATCTCAGACAATCTGTCTTTTAATATAAATTAGATTATGATTAGGGTCAGCAATGGGTTTGTGTATGTGTACGTAGTGTAGTTTCCTTTATCGCCCACTGGAATTAAATGTTTAAAAAAAAATGAGACACCCCTCTTCTAGAAGCTAAACTTCCGTGAGGTTTTCCTTGAAAAAAGCGCTCAACTTTTCTTTGTTTATTTCGAGACTGATGAACTTACCGCAAAGTAAGAATGGAGGGGGCTGAGACAATTTAAAATAGGCTTCTCAACCGTAACTGACTGATGTAAGTTAGGCCCCTCCGTTATTCACCCCTTCCCCACGGCGATTTTAATGATGAGAAAGTTTTTGGATTTTCTTACATCCACTTCCCAGCCTCTTTTCTTTTTTTTTAATCTGAAGTAAGTTTGAATTAAAAATTGAATTTTTCATATTTTTCAACTCTCTGTTCCGTTGTCTTTTCCTCGGATTGAGAAGTACGGATTCTTTATTCGAACAACTTTTGTAACGTTATTTTAATAAAGACTAAAGGTAACGCAGTAGATATATCACCAGAACTAGTTCTAATGTTGTTAGTGTCGATAGTATTGCTGAAATGCACACGTTTCTAGAATTCCTGTTTTCATGCTTACTACAAAGTATATTCAGCGGTTTTCAAGTTCATGGATTGACCTAGTTTAAGGTTATCTAGATGTAATACATGGATATTTATGTTGTCAGTAGATGGGAACAACTCTGTAGTTCTATAGCTATACTCTCAAGAGTGTATCGGAACAATATGTTGTGAAGGAGTCGAGCGGCATTTGTCAGAATGTGCCTTTCTGTCTGTCAGTGACACAAAAAACGACTCTCACGATGGGTCTTAGGACTTGAACATTTGAGAGTATACTCGCTAGGCCATCTGAATTCGCTGAATATTGTTTCTGGTGTTTTTGGCGCCAGCAATAGTGCCCATAATAAATATTAAAAAATTGTTTGGGAAATTCAAAAGCATACCGTTTGGATCGTCCGAAGTTGCTGTACAGATTTTGAACCCAAGAAATAGCTAATTTTGTGCCTTCTGACTTGAAATTACTACTGGAAGAGCTGAGCATCGTAGAGAATAACGAACTGTAGATAACCCTGGTTTTACATGACAAGAAAATTACAATCTCATTTCAAGAGTAGTTGATAAGAAATCCCTGCGTGACCCAACCACAATAACGTCAACCTCAAATTCCCTCTGTACAGAGCGCAATATCCCCCGACTCGCCGCCCTCATATGATAAGTTGGCCCTCCCCCGTTCGAAATAATTGTTTTCCCTGCACAATGTATAGAGGCTGGCAGAGCATAAATCAGTTGCCTTCACCCCAAGTTCTCCGGAGGGGCCTGGGGAAGAAGCAGAACCTATCGCGGGCTGCCCCCTCACGGTAAACACAGCTCACAATCTGTCTTCTTGTTTATATTAACTCTCTCCCTGCACCAGTTCGCCTTCTGCCGTCTCTATAAACAGATCCCCTCCCCTCGCGTGCAGGTTAATACGGCGCGTGTACTCTGGAAATCCTCTTCCATCCAACTAGTATCCAACGCAAGACCTTTTTCACAGTCTCTCGAATGGTTAGGTGAAATATGTAGCCCTTCTCTCAAGAATGATGAGGATTGATCCGTATCGTCCAGTTTTTACCTTCCTAATCAATCAGTTGACTTAGATTCGCATGGAATCCCTCTCTTCTACTACAGGTTGTTTCCAAACTTTCTTCTTCTTAACGTCATCTACCTCAAATGATTATTATGTCTACAAATTCATCGTACTAATTGATTGTGAAATGATCTGAATCAACACAAGTTTTTCGTTCCTTTCCCACTGAATCATGATATTTCGACGTTACCATTAGGTACCTCAATTCAGGAGATTCATCCATTGTCTGTAAGTCTGTAAAAATACCTCGCCTATCATGACTGTGTATAAGAAAGGAAGTTCATCTCTGACACCTTCACCACTGACCGGTCGGTACGCAGTGATTTAAATGAATGTGCCAACACGTAGTAAAAATGCATATTAGCTCAATAACACTGCAGCACACGTCGCTCGTTGGCAGAAGGAGAAGTGAAGTTGAGGTGCGCTTCATGCATCGACCCCTCCCCCCCCCCCATTATTAGTCAGATCCTGACACGTTTGGAGGGGATCTCGCATCCTCGAGTGAATCATCAGCCATCCCTAAGGGCATGACAATTATCACCCGTGTCCCTTTTAACTAATATCACGGCCTTAGGCCAGAATATCAATCGAGGCACGCTCCAACCATCTTCAACATCTCCCTCACCGCAGAAATAAATTATATTACCTATCCGCATTCAGTGAAACGAACTATATTATCTACTTCTTTGTTCTCTGTCACTGTTGAAGGAGCAGGGAAGTTGGCAGTTCACTTTGTTCAATTCAGGATCAAAGAAAAGATCCTTCTCGTTAAGAGAGCATTGTGCAAGCTTATGCCATATTTCACGATTCATTCGTCGTTATGAGTTTCCAACAAAATATTATATTTTGCTAGTAAGTAGTTTTATCCATAGCGTATTGCAGAGGATGCGATGAAATTTCGAGGGTGTCGTGAAAGGTTCTCTGAATTGCGGGTTTACTGTTAAATGTTTGAAGAGTCGTATACCCCTTAGATACCTTGAGTATTATGGCTTGTTCTGGGACGAAAATCCATAGATCTAATAAGTACCTATGAAATTATAATAAAGTATAATAATATATTATAAGTACCTATGAAACCACTTTCTGTTGCTCTGTCTCCAAATTATATCCTCCATATTATTTGGATTGTCCATAATTGGACATTCCATTGGATTGGATTGGACATAATAAGCCATATTACGTCCTCTAAATTTCGGATTGTGCATCCATCAAAATAACGTGGTAAGTAGTTACAAAGGAATTGAATGCATAGAATACTAAAGACCCTTTTGTCTCCTAAAATGCGATGGTCAAAAATATTTTCCCTATATATAAATGTAGGATCTTCTTAAACAGAGATTAACTATAACGAGGTTCAACTAATATAGGAATTAATAACAAATGTAACACCTTGGTATTAGATTTGGTTTGGGTGGGGGGGGGGGGGGGCGTACGGGTTCCATTGAAAACGCAGTTCAACATCAGCAAGAACAACAAAAGAGGTTGGTAGGTATTGTACAAACATGCTTCCCACACTAAAACCTTGTGCGTTTAATTTCCGTAACTAACTCTGGAAAATAGTGGAAGCTATTTCTCTGGTTCTTCGAAACGGGATGTTTGCAGCCGAATGACTACCAGCGAGAAATGCGAATTGCCTCGTTAGCAGAGCGCCAAGCAATATTCGCACCCCTTTCTTGAGAACCTCGTTTCTACTCAAATCCAGAAAAGGATGCAATAACAAGGCATATATCCCTTTGCCGTTTCGTCTCATAACATGGATCTGGGAGGATCCGGTTTAATTTTAGATTCCCAGATTAAAAGGGTAAACATGGGTAAAAGCACGTGTTGAAACTGAGAGAACCAGTCGTTAGAGATAGGAAGGGAAAGAGGTGGAAATCCAAACAAACAGGAGGCACGCTGGCTACGGGTGCATAGTGGTGGGTGAAGAGCATAATTCTCTCGATCCAAAACCCATTCCCGGTGAAAGTGGAGTGGGAGGAATGAACTATTAGTCCGTTGATCTCTCGCTGGTTGGGCGAGATGCGTTTGGTTTGTGTCCTGTAGGATTTATTACCGCTTTTACACAGGAAAGATCCTCCATTTCCAGGCTGTACACGCGGCTATTTATTTCTGGCGTTAGCCACAATCCACTGTGGCGTTAGCCACGGCGCAGTGGCCGTTGATTGTTGGTTCTGGTAGAAATGTGAGGCATAATGTTTCAGTTTGACTGGATAATTCTGTCTCTTCATTCGTATTCGTGCTATGTACGAGTTCTAAAACCTCCATTTTACTTATTTCGTAATCAAAACTGTTCCAATCGATGTGGATATTCCACTTTTATTCCAAGTCCAGTGAATGGAAACAACTAGCTATAATATAGCGAGTCATCAGTCATCTAATCTCACCAGTGAACGCGTTTCAATTCTCTGTCCTTGTGTTTATGCGATTTGTATGCTGTATCTGGGTGAGAATTACAATGATTTGCTGGATTGCTATAGGAGAATTAGACGATTTTTCATGCTTGCTGTGAATGGTACATACATAAGTGTCATCCGCTTCGTCACGAGAATAATCTGTTTTGCGTAGGTATCCAGAAATATTTTAGTTCTTACGTGGATTGACCGACATCATAATGTGAAACCAAGGAACTCTATACTGACTTCGGTCTAGCTCCTTACTTCGGTCTTCGACAGAAATCTTCATGAGCATTCATAACTATTTGAACAAAAATTTGAAAAGTTGAACACGACAAAAACATGGTTATGTTTTTGGTCGTCAGTTCCACCTAAGATGATGAAGTAGTATAAAATATGCAATCACTCAAGACAACGTAGAAATTGAAATTGCTATTTGATTGAGTAGTTCAAGAAACCAGTATCAAGTTTACTTGCGAACTGATTCTTTTGGTAAATGCAATTATGATAATAGCGGACTGTATTTTAGGTGTTGAGTAAAAAAAATAAAATGTGGATTTGAGAACCAAATAACGATTATATTGTATAAGTAATAATGATATTTGCTACCTGGGCCCACGTATTCGCTAATATGAAATGTAAAATTTCGATGTAGAAAATGAGGAATTATAACAGAATTCGTAGAAAAACTAAATCGGTGAAAAAAAGTCTCTGAGAAAAACAGTTGAGCGCTGAGTGATGGCGGGTGTGTGGGTCCATGGGGTGTTGGTCTCCGTTGGGGGGGGGGGGGGGGGGGGGGGGAGTTACCTGGGAATAAAGGATAAAGAGCGTCAAACCCTGGTGGTAAGAAAGGCGGATGTGCTGAAGCTGCACAAGTCCAATCGTCAGCCTGATGAGGAACAGCTTGATGAAGATTTGCCAGAAAGGGGCCAGGATGCAGAAATCGTGGCTGCTAAAACAGGACGTCCTGAACGTAACGCTTTTTATATTGAGGCGTGAACTGGCCGATAGCAATCGGAAGACTGAAGACGTGGCGGCAGGATTCCTATAGAGGGAATTGACGATAAGATGGTAAAAGGGTGCAGAGGTGCGAAGTCTCGATGGCAAGGCAGCAAAGCAGCAAGGGCAGCATCTATCTAGACTGTAAACATAACAAAGAAATTATCGAAAAAAAAATGAACCTAATCCTAATTAAACAAACTAGGGACCATACGTATAAAGTGAACTGTTGTTGCCTCAGCGCTGTTCATTCTCTTCCATATAAGGACCCGAATCGATCAGCCGTTCAGATCATGTTCAGGTGCAACGGGCTATGGGGAAAACAAGGTTCCTCTACACGTTTTACCCTTCCTTTGATCTTCCATATCCAATCACAGGGCTGCTCTATATTCCCGTCAGAATGTTCCGACCGCAATTTCACCTAAACAAGAAGGGTAATGACCACTTTAAACGAGACCATAGCTTGCTCTCAGTGGTGTAAAAGCGGTTCAATTTAAAATTGGACATCGGAATTGAGTGGGTTCCTAATACATTAGCCACCTGGTGGCTTTTCATAATAATTATGCACGACGGTACGGCATAATATATATCAGTTACCTGTTGTACCTCTTCGGACTTTCTCAATAGTTTAACCATGATTTGATCACTTGATTTTAAATGACAAAATAGAGGGAAATTTCGTTTCAAAATTAAAATTCATTTACCCTAAAAGGCATGCGTTTATTTATAGCCGGAAAAGAGGTTCTCATAATTCCTTATCATCAAGCCGTGTTTGAAAATTGTTTCTGCCGAGGTAAGTGGTCCTTGTAGACAGCGTCGTATCACTGCAACCGGAGCAAAAGCAACAGATCATTACTGTGAACGCTGAGGGTTGTAAGATGAGCCTGCAGAACAAGCTGATGATGTCCATGGCCAGACATTTCGATCAATCGATCATCCAGTGGCAGGATTTTCCAGTGGTGGAGTGGTACAGAGAACTGTAAAATCACGAGATCAAGGATTTAGTACATAAATCAATAGCAGCAATGAAATTTCAACCAAGTAGGACGTTGTTAATCTCTTGTCTGTGTGTATCCATTTAGTTATCCAAGTAACGCATCCTGAAATATTTTATTTTATAATGAATTAATTATTGGTAGGCACCCACTGTAAATAATTAATGATGGCATTAAATGAAAATCACCTTGTCCCTACTTGTAGAATACTTTGTGACATGTAGGTACCAGGTCATGTTATTCTGCAGTGACACCACAATTTAACGCTTCATTGTCCTTAGTTTACGTAATGACTCTATTAATAATTTTAACGCTGCGAAGTCCTTGTCGCATGGGTTTATTGTTCTCGACTGAATACGGCACGATTGGGACTTCAGTGAACAGACCCACAAAGCTATACTTGACGGTATTAAACTCTAATATTAGGTTGTTATTTATGACAAATTGTTCACGATAAGTGTGAAATTGTCATTGAATTGTCTTGATTCAACTGTTAATACTATCTCCTGTGTTATATAAATTTATGTTAATTACAGCCATTTTGACAAATTTTTGACCCATAAATATTGAATTTTGAGGGTTAAAACCGTCGTTAGAACCTCATTTCTTCACTCAGTGGTCAAAATAAACTTCATCTTTGGTCCCCTCACCCTAAAAAACATGGAAAACTATACCTCACAAGCTTACTAAAATCTCAAAAATACTAATTTCGCACCCATTTTCACCCATAACACACCCCTGGGTGTTTTCCGATCGGGCTGCCGAGATAGGGGACACAACTAGGGCCCAAATGGAGCCTTTTTGCGAAAGAACGACTTTTTTTGGACCGAAAATTAAGGTAGATATCGATGATGTGGCGGACGGACATTGCGTTTTTGGAATCTACACACCTTGCAGCGTAAAAGAAAAAAGTTTGAGGGAGTCTTGTATAAAAATTTGCCGAACCAAAACAAGGTGTCAGAGAATAATAAACCAAAAACGTATGAAGAGAAGAATAATCAGTTTGTAGCAGGCCCACTGGTCCCCCGTCGGTCTGAAATTGGCTGATTTGTTCCACAAATCGTTCTCTACGCTGTTTAGCTGAAGAGGAAATTCCAGTTCGTCGGGAAGGATAACGAATATTTAGTTGGATCCCAAAATACTGGTGTCTAATGAAGTTCTTCCTCCAGCCCCCAGCTTGGATGTTGACCGAAAAATTACTTTCAGCTGGTTGTAACAGCTTGTTCCAAAGCTCTGAAAGAGATCTTCGTAAGCTAGGAGCTTACTACGATATAACGGATGCGTTGAGCGATTATCCGGTTCGGTACATCATCAAACCCTTACCCATTGTTAGTAGAATAACTACAAATGTCTAGTGCAAACCAAAAATATTACGTACCTACTTTTAGATTATTAAAATGTGTACTGCTGTATTAAAGCATTGATGCCGCAAAGTGAAACCACCCTACCACTGCTTTCCGTGGGTTACAATGAACTTCCACCAGCTACACCACTGCTTTTTCTCGTTCATGGCGCTCTCCTGTTGTAGTAAATACTCCGCTTTTCGACTCTTTGTGCTCGCTCGAAAATTTGAGTAAGCAAAAAAATCCAAATCTACCACAGATTAGAAACGACCCTTTCACGTCATTTCGAAGGAATGAATTTCACGGAAATCGCGAACTATAAAGGAAAGATTTGTAACAAACACCTATTCCCCTGTGAGCAGTTACGCAGGAATCACGCGGGGCGTGATGTATGACATAAAGCACGCATCATTTTCCCATTTTCACAATGAATTATGCAACTGAGTTCATCTTCAGCGCGCAGAAGGTTGAGGCGTTGGACTCGTGCCCCCGTCCAAACGCGCGGAAGGCCGGAAAGCGATTCCTCATCCCTTAAACCCGTGACGTCATTTATTTTGTCCCCCTTTGCTGGCACCATCTGAATATTTTTCGTCGCCCTTATGATTTATCGAGCTTGAGAACGAATGTTTGAGAATACAGAAAGAGGGAAGTCGGAGAAAATATTTTGAGTAATAGAGCGAAACGTTTTCTCCCTCGATTTTCACATTGTATCAAGTTCGGCCAAGTTTTGTTCGTTCGCATTTTCTTTTCCCTTGCGAACGCCTACCTTCCTTATCATATGGTCACCCACCATTTATTTCCTTCCACCATCTTAATTTATTCGTGTGTCGCCACTTCTAAAATTCAAATCACTACAGGAATTTGAGATTAGTTTAATTAGAGCCGTTTGAAGAAATTGTTGTCAATAATTGCAGCAAACTCAACGAGACGAAATCTTGTCCCACAAATTCCACCTGTTAAGAAGAAAGAAAGCCCAATTATTCCAGTTAGATTGACGGGATACTAATCCCGTTGTCAAACTCTATATCAAATATTATAGGTACCTATTTAGGCTTGACTCAGGATGAAAAACTAAAATGGAAAGAGTATGAACAAAAAACGCTGCGAATTATTACACAACGGTTTATTATTCGCCTGTATAGATGCCCTCTTCTTGTGTAGATTACTGTTTACTGTGGTCATTACCTACCATCGAGCTCCTCCTAGGAAAGCCCTAAATAGAGTACTGGAGCCGGCCCGGGAATTACAGTTTCATAAAAATGCGCAGGATTCATAATTCAATGATTAATTATTTATTGTTATCATGAAGCATAACGTTTTTCCAAGTTACAAAAGTACCTATCAACAAAATCCAAACGAGCCATCATATCATTCGTCAGATGAAATAATATCACAGAACAACCAACTCGGCTTCTTAAAGCCATCCGTGATTATAATCAGGTGTTCCCTAACAGTGATATCCGGGTCGGATTTATACCGTTCCATTCACGATCATGTTGGCGAAGCTTTTCGGTGCAAACTTACGGCTGGACGTACGAGTAGAATGCGCCGGGTGGTCACAAAAAATTCTTTAGTTTGAGATCAATTTAAAAACGCTAAAAAAACGCTGCAAATCCCTGCACAACGGTTTATTATTTTGTATAGAATACCCTTCCGTTACAGATCACAGCTCTATGTATAGATAACCCGTCTATATAATATGATATGTACTATTCTATACATATTATGTAGATCGCAGACCCTCCGTAGGTTAGTACCTAACCCCGTACACGTTACTAGGTACGTACCTAAATCACGAGTTAAATGTTGCTAAAATAATTCTGCCGATGACAAACAGTACCTAACAAAAAGAAACACACATAATGAAGTTCTGAAAAGAAATTGTTGATGAGGAGTGAAAAAAGTTGCGAAAGTACCTACCAACAAACTCCAGCCCCTTCTACGTAGATGGTATAATGAACCGTTGTGTAATAATATTTACCGTTGAGTAATGATTTACCGTAGTAATAAATTACCCATCAATAATACTTCAACGTTTGTTCAAGTTTCACTACCTACCTACCAACAAACTCCAAAAGAGCCATCATTTTTCAAATGAAATAATATCACAGAACAACCAACTCGACTTCATACTCCGCCAATATAATCAGGTGATCCCTACCAATGATTTTATCTCCACCAAATTTCCTATTGTGGGCGCGTCTCTGGTTACGAGATTTGGTTTGAATTGTATACAATTTCATTCACACTGGAGTCGAAAATGCCTGTCGGTGCAAACTTCGGGGCCTTACTGCGAACGAACGGCTGGACGTACGATGCTCCGGATGGTCTTAAAAAACTCGCAAGTTCAAGAACTATTTAAAACCGTAAAAATATTCACGTTAAAAAATGGTATAGGCGTTTTGAAAATGTCAACCCCTATTTTGAACCCCTTACAGATGACTCACAGTAACGTCGAGCTTCGAGGACCAACTAGACCCCGAACGGAACCTATAACCCGAATTTCATCAATTTTCTTTCATGGCAACTAAGAAAAGTGGCCCGTACGGCGTACGGCGGACAGACAGAAATATTTTTATTGCAGTTTTGGATTCTACATACCTTGAAACGTAAACCATCAAATTTTGAGGGGGGGTAAAAATTTTTTTTTCATGCTCGATTCCAATGGTTCATTATTGAAAATAATAAACCAAAAACCATACTCTTCTGCTCAAATTTTTCGAGCTACGGCGTTCTAAACCCCCTATTTTTCACCCCTTCGAGATGACTGACAGATGACCGAGCTTCGCGAACCAACTAGACCCCAAATGGGACCTACAAACCAAA
The DNA here is from genome assembly GCA_954871275.1 of Leptopterna dolabrata. Taxonomy (NCBI): domain Eukaryota; kingdom Metazoa; phylum Arthropoda; class Insecta; order Hemiptera; family Miridae; genus Leptopterna; species Leptopterna dolabrata. The sequence goes on along the minus strand of OX940984.1, from coordinate 15,295,126 downwards.
TTTAATTAATTTTGGTTCATGGTAACTAAAACAGGTCGAAGTATGGTGTACGGCGGGCGGACAGAAATTTTTTATTCCATTTTCGGATTGCTCATAATCTTGAAACGGAAACAATCAAAGTTGATGGGGGGGGGGGTAAACAATTTTAGTGCTCTGTTCCAAAGGTTCATGATCGCAACATCAAGTGCTGTAAGTGCTGCTGCTATACAATACAATAAACTGCTAATATAAATAGATAGATGCTGTGATGATATGTACCAAGAAATCTAACGTTCAAAACGAAGTACTAAGGGCTACATTAAAATGACAACCTTCACAGCGACCATGGTGTGGCAAAAACAATAGTGTTGTAATATTATAGTACTTATAATATTTCGTAAGATTTACCATAATATATCAGCGGTCCCATACAAATTGCAACGGAATTCTGGGCCAAGCCATAGTCTGTTGATCACTTTCGCACAGATTCTTACTTTTCTTACCGACTCAGTGGGAAGGATTGTAATTTGAGTGGGGAAAAAATACAGCTCGCATTTTACAAGTAGACTTGTCACGTGTCACTTCCTCACCACTTCATTCTCTTTGACTTATCTCCTCCTCCTCCACCACCACCACTACCATCAACGACCAAGCAAATGACGTCACGTCCAACTCTCATCAAATAGCCGTCATTAATTAAACTCCGAAACTACGAGACTGACGGTGCTCTGCGTTGCCCGCCGTGCTTTTCATCAAAGCTTTCAGTCTTTCTCCCCCCCCCCCCCTCTTCCCACCCCTCACCACACACACACATCCACTGCCTCCGTATCGGAGGATTCGAATTCCACTCGGTTCTTTCAAGACGGAAATTAATGCTTTCGATTCATTTTGATGGTCGTCAAGATTAGTATTTATTGTTCATGATTACTTTGAAATAACACAATGCCAATAAATATCATTTTGCAACGCCCTTTACTTCAGCTATCAGGTTCTGCACCTCGTTGCTAGTTATCAATCTTTTACTGCTTAATCGCTGACATAATTTGATCACTTCCTCCTATTCCAATGGTCTGAATCTCCGTATCCATGATGAAGTGTTAGATAGCTAGATAGATAGATAGATCAAGTGTATATATTTGAAAATTTAAAACAACAAAATATTAAGTCCACGTAATACGCCATGGCATATTTATTAGCCGTTTGGAGGAGGTAGGCCGCTACAAGTACACAAACCAAAAAATTAATTATCAAAATATTCAGTTCAGATTGTTACATAGGTCATTCCATTTCATTTCAATGCAGTTTTATGTATCTTACTTTAATCCCTAAGTTTGCTATTGCACTATGTTTCCCACTTCACATCACACCCATCGCTACCTACCCGAAGTTAAATTCAGCCACCAGCATCCTCCTGTCGGTAATACTGAGCTCCGAATTGATACATTTGGCTTTAGTGGACTGTGCTTGTTTCGAGTTCTCCATCATGTTTTGCCGTATATCAAGCTTGGCCCTCTCAACAATTCTGGCCGCCATGTTATTCCAGGAGGCCGCAATGCTTGGGTCAAAGGAGAAATCGTGCTTTTCAACCAATTTCCGCGATTCAGCCGCTCATCCAACATTCTCTCCCAAACAGAGCTCAGCTGTCACTCGCGTCCACCTGCCGTCAGGCGCAGCCAAAGCGGCGGCACCGTACCGGGCATTCAGTGCCAATGTGTGCGGAAAAATATGCTTGACTCCAGTCTCGAGGAATAGTATATAATTTGGAGTGCTCTTAGGAAAAGTTTTAAAAGGAAAAACCTCTGAATTTTTCTAGTTTGTCAAAAACTGACCAGCCCCACACCTGCGCAGAATAGCAAATATGGAGGTTCTGAGCACCGTCTCAAAGATTCTGAACTTCACCGGGAGAGTGATGTCCTTGGATGCGATGAGACTATGCCAAACCGAATTGATAAGCAAAAATGCTAAACTTTTGCTTAATGTATGCTTTCAGAGAGAGGTTGTAAGTCAGCGTCACTCCTAGGTGCGTGTATTCATTTGTTGTAATGACCTTATTCCTATCAAGCGTCCAGCTTTCACTTTTAGCTAGTTTGCCTCTTGTTGGACGAAAAACCAAAACCTTGGATTTTTCCAAGTTGACACACAGGTTCCAGAGTTTGACATACTGGCTCAGATCCACAATCATCATTTGGAGCGCTTGTGGGAGAATCCGCCGGAAGGACCAAGTCGTCTGCAAAGAGCAAAATATTGACTTTAAAATTTCCGACACGGACGCCCCCTCATAGTTCGCCATCCAGGTCGTTCACATATACGGAAAACAACGTAGGGATAAGCGTACATCCCTGTTTCACGCCCATGGATGTTTCAAAGAAGCCCGACAACCGCTCGCCCATCCGCACACAAGTTCGTGCCTTCCCATACACGGCCGCTATAGCCTCAACCAGTTTTGTCGAGACACCAGCGTTGTGCAGCTTACACAGCAGCGCCCACCTATGCAGACTGTCAAATCCATGATGAAGTGATAAGCACGTCCATATAATTATGATACACATGCAGATCACCTTGAGGATCATCTGAGAGTTCCCTCACGTCAGGCGGGCTGAATAGGAAACTCGCCTATGCTGTGCTAACGATTGGGTAGATCAAAAGAAATATTTCTAGGCCGCGCGTAAAAAAGCCCACACAACATAATCATAAATATAGCTAGCATTTCACTCATCAATCCAGCCAAATTAATAAGATGACACAACTAAATTATTAATAATTATTTTTCCAAGCATTACAAATTACCAATGTTCATATCAACTTAATAGCAGTTTGAATCCAATTAATAGGTACCTAATTGTTTTGATCCAATAAGAAATCGTTCCAACCAATCGTTGAGTGGGACCGTTACTAATTTGGTTGAAACGATTATTTGGAATGAAAATATTATTAATTCGGTTGGAACAATTATTAATTTGTTTCGAAAAGCTATATTGCGAGTTTTTGTGAGTTTTTCTCTTCTCTCTTCACTTACCCAACATAGGCATTTCTCCCCGGATAATAGCTTAACAACAGTTGTTCATCTGGTATACATAAATTTACATTCTGGAAAATCGACGGTTTTCATGCAATGGGTCACTCATGGGACGGGAACATGCAATGGGTCACTCCGATTCACGGGCCACTGGTAATCAGAATCTTATGTTGAACAGTAAAACCACGTAGACACCTTTCTGTTCATAAAAGTATGAATACTTTTGTACCAGAACAGCATGTCTGTTATTTTTTGTTCACGCAGTGAGAACTTGAATGTTTATTTTTCTGTCAGCTCATCGGTGCTGGACAAACGTTTCGATCGGAGTGGAAAACACTAGAGTACACTGGAGGTCGGTAAGTAATTAGAGAGCCATGATAGGACTGACAAGAGAGCACCGCCTCCTTGCCACAACTAAGTTAGTTAGGAAGATTGCCAACTCCTTCCCATCCCACCGAAGTCATCTTTACCCACCAAAACTCGACTCATCGCTCGTTTTCCATAGCATGATTGAACCAACTCCCTGCGTTGATGCTCTACAGAATAATAATGAAATTAGTGACACTAAAACGAGACGAGGATGGGACAGGGTACATCAATAAGAAACCAGCCATAAAAATGCCAAGCCTGTCTCAGTCTTATTGGGGAAATGGGAAGATAGGTGATCTCACCAGGGATTGGGGTAAATACCTTTTTATTCCCCAGAAATTCCCTTCGAAATCGGTTGAATAGACTCGGATACAGTAGCGTTACAAGATTTTCGTTATACGCGAATCAGTACCTATTACGCTGATAAATGTGAAATTCACAGGGGGCCATCAGCAGGGATCCAACCTGCGTGGTTCCAGAAATTTTGCACAGCCGAGAGTTATTAGATTTTAACGAAATTGATTAGGGGGACTCCGTGGATGTGTTCCTCGATATCTGAAACGCAAAATACGAGAGGAAATTTTGATTTTTGGGGACATGAAATATTATTCCTACGCTTTTATGAATCATAGGATAGTGAGGTAGCAAAATGGTTTTTGGAATTGGAAGACATAGTGAACTCATGCTGTTAAATATATTCACAGGGACAACTCACATACATATTGTTAGATAGGAATTGGAATCCTCCTGGGAATGATGGTTTTGCTGAAGATGAGAACTAAAGGGGATGCAATGAAGTCTAGAGCATAACGTCGAAAGACGTGCCCAGGGCCTCGAGGGACGTCCCGTCAGACGCTCCCTTCCGCATCAGCATGAACCGAATGTCTTTTTTGTGTTACTCAATGGAATCACAGTAGTGCATTAGTTACCTACAACGTGCCGTTTCGTGTCTCAATTTGGGGGGAAGGGCGTGAGTCATAGGTCTCACCCTCTTCCAGAATAGTTATTGAGTATCTCCTCACCGAGATGACCCGAGGGTTCTCCATCCGCCTCAATAGCAATCTTTCGTCCATCCATCCTGATCATCATGAACATGAACGACATAAATATCAGAACCGAGTATTCAATTTCACTGAACTAGTCGATTTTGAATCAGCTCAGTCATTGTGGTTTTGCGCAAAAATGTGTCTCGCTCGTGTTGATTCCGATTCAAGAATTTGAATGAAACGTTCAACGTCCACAGTGCCCCTCCACCGTGCGACTATGGACAATATAAAATGAAAGTTTGTATTATTATGCATTCCCATGTATTTAATTATTGTCCAACTGATAAACCTATATGCGACGATTTTTGCTCATTCTTACTACCCATTTATGGTCTTCTTATTTGGTAACAATCAACTGTGTCTTCGTTTTTCAACTTTTCGTGACACCTGAACCCGAATATTATGCTGATAATATTGATTTTATTTTTTCAGTATTCTGGTGGAAAGATTATATACGAATCTTACGATTCTTAGTAGGTAAATGAATAAAAACATGGAACACTATATTTTGTTTCAAACAAGGCTGAGTGTTCACATATTGGGTAAGACGTGCACAAATTATAAATTTTTCGTTCACAAACTAGCAAATCCACAGTAGTCTTAAACAATTGAATAAATGCTTGACGAATCAGCTGGCATTTTAAATTAATTTTTATTTAGGGGACTTCTTGTGTACCCTAGTACAGGCCTAGGGGCACATAATAATAAAAAGTTCCAGTCATGCAGCATGGAAATTTCCAAAGAAATGCTCGTGCTATTGTGTAAAAAAGTGATATAGCGAGAAATCATACCACCTTTCGTTACGTTAATTTTTTCGTGATTTTTGCCATTTTTACCGATTTTTGACCCTTAAAAAGTCAAATTTTACCCACTCTGGTTAGAGAAAAATATTTTTGTAATCTAAATAGTCCCTGTTTCTGTTGTGAATCACCGTCCCACACAACGTCATGTGAGTTGATATGGATTTTAGCCCTTCCCAGTTTGACCCCTATTCTGTATGAAAAACAACTGAAATGGTGTTTTTCTGTCTTTAGTCAACCTTCAATACCACTTTCAGTGATTTTATGTCAGTTGTTCGCGATTTTAGCCGTTGTTATCGATTTTGACCCCCTTAAATTTTTTGATAATTGCTCATCTTCGAACTCATCTTTTTTTTTGGCAGTACGAACATTTTGGCGAAATTTGGAATTTTTATCACGGTCAGATATCGTCTGGAGAGTCACATAAATAAATAAATAAAAATATACCTATATATATAAATACACTTATAAAATACATAAAATATAGATTTGTAACAAAAATTATATGTTGTGTACATATAAATACATAGGTATAAATTTTTGTTAAAATCTAGGGATGACTTCAGGATGCTCTGAAATGGATTTGCCTGTCTGTAAATTTTGGACCCATTGCAGAAGCTTCATTTTGTTTGAAAATTCGCTAAAATGATTACAACAATGGACTAGAAGCTCTGCCAGACGTTTTTGAAACTGGAACTTCCTCTGCCCATTTCTTCATCGTTCACAGACTGGGCAGGTCACCCTATAGTGTTTGGTGATTGAGTCGCCCTTCTGGTGGATGAGTGGCCTTGATTCTCGTCAAACGTCCCCCAACTACGATTTAGAACTTGGAGGAATATTGACCCTTCTGCATGAGTTTTTGGTCTCAACTACTACTCTATGTTTTAAAATAAGTTGCCCCGTGGGGGGGGGGGGGGCTCCTAGACCAGCGAGATTATCACCGGTTAAGAAGGGATATCGATTAGGCTTCCCCAAACCGATCCCGTCTCCACCGGAAGAAAAAATGTATCGAGAACAGCCACACTGTTACACTCCTCCCCACATGCCATACTTCTGGGTAGCAGAAGTATGAGAGGGAAAAGGGGAATGAAAAGTAGTATGAAGTTCTGGTTCAGGAAACGACATCTGAACAGCTTCAAGGTGATTAAACTCCATCGTAATGGTACTGCCTCAATACTATTTACTGGCGGAGAGCAAAGCTCCTACATACGAGTTTACTGGCGGATAACGTTGTCAGAGGTTGTTGTCCAGAATAGTGCTCATCTGGGCAACCTCTAGGTTATCAACCTCCATCGTTAGGATGGAACAACTATTGGGACTTGCCAATTGGGACACGGCATTAATCGCCTTCTGATGAGCTCAGTATATTTTAATTATACGGACACTGTAAAGGGCGAAAAGGGGTGGTGGGGAAGCCAATAGATGTATGCATTATCTGTCGGGAAGGCAATCTCCCATCCATCATCATGATCGTGACGTCACACTACAAAGGCAACTCTACATGATTATTATGCAAAACATCTGCATCATAAGAATGAGGATCGCTGATGTTCTTCACTTCCTTCAGCTCCGTCGACCGCAATATACGCTCCTCGCCTAAAATTGTTTTTGCCAAAGTACCGCAGTGTCAAATCAACCTTTTCATAATATATAACTCGACTGACTACAATCCGGAGGTATGTTGAATAAATCTCATATTAATATTACGATTTTACTACGTTCATTTATCTAGATAGCCCGACATGTATACATTTGCTTGACTAGTGTTGGGGAACTAGTCCTTGTTGGGTGTGCGTGCAGTTGATTTTCTCGTAGAAAGACCAAGGCTAGGCAGTTAGGAGGCTGATTGCCTAGATGATCGGACAGTTCAACGAAACGGGAAAGCTTGGAATAAAGAGCGGTGAGGCCTCAAACTCGGTGAGAACGGTCGGGGACGCGATGTCGTTGGAGCGTCGCCCGAAATATCTGGGTCCAGCTTTCGCCGCAGTCCGGTGTAAGTCTCGAGCATACTATAGATCGGATTAAATACCCAGAAATTCGGTGAAATCGTTCTGGAAACACGAAGTAGTACGGTATAACTGTCCGATGCGAGAAAATCCATTTTCCAATTAACGGAAGTCGCTGAGTGAAAATCCGACAAAAATTATTTCTCAAATAATTATTATCGGAATTCGCTGCAGGGAAACCGGCGGCCATATTGAAGGAAGGTCGGCAGAACGTCAAATCGAAGTGATAAAGTACGGCTTATCGATTTGTAATGGTGGTGTCAATAATCGATTGATTGCTGGTTCACAATGTATCGATATCTCTGTTATCACGGTGCTGTTATCTAATCTTATCTTATCAAGTTAGAAACCAATCACTGCCCTTCTGCGATGTTTTTCTGTTGACATGACGATTTAAAACTAAGTTAATTCAGATAATAGAGAGTTCCTAAGAGATAAGTTCATTAGGGAACGGCCATATCTTTTGGCCACATCTAAGGCGAGCAGCCTTTGGATGCTAACCAATAAGTCCGGTTTGACAGAAGGTGGTGGGGGTAGGAGTGAATTAAAAAGTAACGTCACTTAACTTAGCACAACGCGAAATCCATTCCATTACATAGCATAGGTAGGTATACTCACTTTTTTATCCTAAGTTGATATCGCAACAATCTAGCAAATTCTTTGAAAGACGCTTGGAGTAACTTTGAAAGGCGCTGGCGATGGCGAGGACCGACGACACATGACGCGTTAAAAAAAACGACAAAACGCGGCAAAAAGCTGTGCACTGTTACCCCTGAGTAAGGTTAAAGACGATTCCTAAAGTTTGTGCTCTGGGAGATAACGCGCCTTATGTATAAGGCCGAATAAGTCGAACTTAAGGAAATAAGTTTGAACTTGGGCGACACGCATGCGCAGTTGAGATAAATCCGAACACATCTTCCCGACTTTAGTCTTTAGGAACTCTCTATTATGAACTAAAAGAGCGATTGTATAAATTATGACATTCGAAGCTATGAGAAATCATCTAGTGTTTGGATCGACTTTGATGAATGCGTACCTACTCGGCTTATCTCTTCCGGTTAGAGGCTGACCACTATTTTTCTGCGATGCTTTTCTTTTGACATGATGAGATGTTTTTTTTAAATCAAGGGAAATTTCAGTGATTGGACCGAAGCTCGAAGGAAATAGTAATTGTGCTGAGTCAAACCGGAAGTAAAGAATGTGAACCATGTAATCTAGATAGTCAGTAGGTAATTCGTGTGAGTTTCGATTGAAACTGACTAGTAGTGTTTTACTGAAAACAGATTGATAATTAACGAGACACGCACCCCCAACATGACAGGCAAGGGCTCAACAATGGTGGAATTATTCACGGATAAGGCAAAGAGGAGCAAGTAGGTTGGTGACGGAGTGAAGGAAGTCAACCCAGTTTTGGATGCTTGCAACTGTTTGGCCTACTGACTCTGGTTAGTTAGTGCCTGACATGGAGTGGATAGTCCGAACTGGTTTTAATCAGAAGAGTCGGAAGGCAGGAGCTGCTGTTGTTCATCGGCTCAGTTGACTGGACCGTTGATCATTTGCAAGCCAGGTGCCCCGAACTCTTATCGATGTTTAATAACGAAGATAGCTAATAACGAATATAGTTAATTGCGTTCGACTATAATTACACGAATTGATTTAATTTACGTTAAACTAATAATTTTCATGGTACAACTTATCAAAAAAGGATACTTTCGATTTTTGAATTTTCTATATAACAGTCCGGCAGTGATTCTTGAATTTGCGGCGGGATAGTCTTATTGCAAGCGTGTCGCTGGGAGTATTAGTTAGCCTGAGGCTCTGTTACCGGCGCACAGCGCGCATGTCTGGAATGAAAGTACCCTCCGGCAGGGGGCGAAATCGCCAGGCAGGTAGCGGGGCGGACCGTATATCCCCACGGCTGCACTCCAATTTTCGCGTGGTATCGATACGCGTTCAAATTCTAGAACCACGAGGAAAGTACGATGTGAATAATTCCACCAGGGCTAAATAATGATGGTGTAATGGTCACGAAAAGTAGGATGTGACAGTGACGAAATTTGTTCGTTGTTTATAACGACGTATTAACGAGTTTTTTAATGGTCACGAACAGTACGATGTGATAGTGACGAAATTTGTTTTTTGTTTATAACGACGTATTAACGAGTTTTTTAATGGTCACGAACAGTACGGTGTGATAGTGACGAAATTTGTTCATTGTGTATAACGACGTATTAACGAGTTTTTTAATGGTCACGAACAGTACGATGTGATAGTGACGAAATTTGTTTGATGTGTATAACGACGTATTAACGATTTTTACAATGGTTACAAAAAGTTCGATAATAATGACGAAATTTATTCGATGTGTATAACGACGTACTAACGAGCTTTCTAATGGTTACGAAAAGCACGACACAATAATGACGAAATTTGTTCGATGTGTATAACGATTTATTGACGAACTTTATAAAGAGTGCGATTAAAAAAAAATTTAAAAAAAACAGCCCTTTTTGGAAAGTAAAAGGTAAAACGGGGTATTGTCGACCCCAATGTCTGTTTCGGAAGACCATGAATAGCGAAGAAATCAAACGAATGATTAATGATGAATGATTGATGAGGATGTAAACAAAAAGAGGAAGCGATCAGACTGAAGTTGGAGCTAGAGTTTGCTCAAAGGTGCGAAGAAGTGAAAAGAGAAATTAGAGAGATGGCGGAGGAGCCTGTTTTGAAGATGGTTTTTCTGGCCTCTGTGGTTACTAAACGTGATTGCAACCCGACAGATACAGAATGGTAACTGAAGATCATGAATCCGGAGCCAGTGCTCAGACCGGTGCTACGCTTTGCACTAATGAATCACTTCCTGCCGATACAGTGTTTGAGTCCGAGATTAACGAAAATATCACTAGTAATACCTTGGTCACTGGACCACAAAAAAGGAACATGCCCTTCAGATCGAGTTAATGAATATACGATTTAATGCAGCAAACGAAACTTTGCTGGATTTTCAAAACCGGTTTGAGGGACTCATAGAGGGCATTCGGAGGTGTCCTGAGGCTGAGCTGACTGAGAAGGCAATTCGAAGGAACTTAGTAAACGCCATCTCAGAAGCATGCCCAAGGATTGCTGAAGATGCTCTGCTTGATGGGTCACCATTGAAGGTACGATACATCTTTGATCGAATGTTTACGATGAATAACATGATATCGGAAAACAACAGGAGAGAGCAAGCCGGTGGTAAAGGTTAGGCAAGAGTTCAAAGAAAAATACCTATAAGCGAAAAGCAAACTGGAAATCCAGTGAAGCCCCACAGGCCAAGGAGACAGGTCACCTGTTATCAATGTGGCATTAAGGGACATACACGAACGGAATGTAGAAATTTAAAAAAGGGGAAAAAAAGGAAAAAAAAGACAACTGGAAGATACGGACATTATTTTGTCTAGGGATGGCGATCAACCACAGTCAGAGTTTAGAAAAAGAGTACGTGAACAAAAACGGAGCGAAAAATATGGTCCACTCTTCCGAGGGAAGGGAAATACTAAACCGGCTTTTAAAAGGAAAATCAAAACCTCAAAGTCTGATCGCAACACCTCTCAACCTCAAAACAAGACGCCTGCGCAAAACTGGATTAAGAGTGTAGTATCCAAAGGACGGAGTGATAATCTCAAACCGGTGGGTTGATAGCAAAATTTGATAATGAGGATTTGCAAGTTATTGATTCTAAGACGGGGAGGAAACGCTGAAAACTGGTTTTTGTTGATGGGTGTTTCTGGTGGATGTCCCGGAGGAAAAATGGATGATATTTGATGTTGTGAAGGTTTTGATTTAAAGAAAATCAGTTGATGGTAGAGGTGTGTAAAATACGGGGGACATCAATAATTACAATTCGGCTGAGTTGTCTAGAAATTTCGGAAGTAGTGCAAAAACCGGAGATCATGTAACGGGAGAAACGGAGGTCACTTTAGAGGGGAGTTCCAGTCCAAAGAGGGTTAAACCGGCTAAAACCTTGCAGTTAAGGAATGATTAGGAACTCGGATTGCATTATCGATTTAATCGCAGTTGGAAATAGCATGTAGTTCTCCCTAAATTGAAGGATGTGAAATTTGGTTTGGCTATTCTCGACTGTGCTAATTGCAAAAGGGCCAAGGCTATGCGCAAGCCTTGTTCCGGAGTAAGGCACAAGAGAGATGTGCCATTTCAATGTTTAGATTCAGGTATGTTGGGACCTGTTAAACCGGCGGCACATAGGTCTCAGGCGAAGTACCAGAGTACGAATTTGCATACGAAATAATTAGCTAAACGAGGGAAAACTTGGTTTACTTTCACGTTTTGAAGAAATCCGAAAATTAACCGGGACTCATACGAAAGTGACGGAACTTCAGACTTGCTGGGGTCTTGAATATAAAACGAAGGAAATGAACGAATTGAAATGAAACTGACGAAATGACTTGAAAAAAAAAAAAAAAAAAAGAGTTAATCTTTCTGGTGTTCAATTTTTGTCTTATGCCATGCAACATGTGTTGTTCAGAATATAGGACACCAAATAAAGCAACAGAGTTCAAAACACCTTACGAAGTACCTAGCACTAACCCGGTTGCCCACACTCAAGTTCATAAAACGGTTTGGATGCGAAGCTTATATACTGGATACTCGAAGTTCTTCTGAATTCATAAAACGGTTTGGATGTGAAGCTTATATACTGGATACTCAAGGTTCTTCTAAGTTTACTCGTAAAGCAAACTTAGGTTTTATCTTGGAATGTTGAGAAACAGGTTGCTATTTATTAAACTTCAGGAATAAAACGGTAGTGAGATCCAAGCATGTAGATTTTGTCGAAAGCAGGACGTATGCGAAGAGGCCACTCAAGTGGTGGAACAAGTTCATAAGCCGGTGTTAATTCATGAAAATGATGAATGCGAATTCTTTGAAGAACTGGATAATTCAGTAAATCTGGCATGTTTTCTACAAGATACTTATGAAGAATTGAGTAATTATCCCATTACTTACTCGCAGACGGTGCGAGCACCAGACGCCAAGAACTGGCTACAAGATATTGAAACAGAATTTCAAGCGTTGGAAAAATGTAAGACCTGGAAAATTGTTCCAAAAACTACGGTGCCGAAAGGAGTAAAAGTTATGAAAACTTGATGGGTACATAAAAGGAAACCGGAGGCAGATGGCTCACTGAGGTATCGAAGTAGTCTAGTAGTCAACGGTTTTGCAGATAGTAATCAGTATGATCTATCAGAGCTTTGTGCCCCCGTGGCTAGATTACCGGATGTCAAGTTCTTGCTAATCCTCGTGGCCAAATTTGAATTGGATCCTTAGATAAGCTGGTGTATATTGAGATCCCTGAAGGTTATTGTGAATATTTACAAACCGGTGAAGATCTCAGAAGTAACAGTGTATGGCGAGGTTCACATAGCGTTATACGGACTCAAAGTGTCCCCAAGACGGTGGTTTACTAGATTTCAGAAGGCTGTGAAAAAGATGGAATTTCAACCTTATCCTTTTCAACCCTGTTTGTTTATCTGGAAGTTTGGTGATAAAATTGCTATTCTTTTGTTGTATGTTGACGATATTACGGTGGCGACTAATAGCAAAGAAAAGTCAGGACAAATAAAAGCAATTTTGGAAGGGGAATTTTCAATTACGGAATTCTTGGGACTAGAAATAGTAGAAACCGGAGGGAGAAAACTATCGGTATTCTTGAGAAATCCCATATATGATGAAAAAAATTTGATCCAAATAGTGATAAAACACGGCTTCTACCCCTATGGTTGTCGATAGGAAAATAGAAAACGATGATCCTCAACAAACCGGTGACTTAAACTCCATTCCTTACAGATAGGCGATTGGCTCATTGCTGTATTTACAGGGTGGAGTGAGATCTGATATTTCCTACGCTACTAACCTTTTAAGTAGACTTCGATCAAATCTTACGTTGGAAGATACAATTGACTGTTTTGTAGATGCCTCCTTAGGACTCTCTAGTGAGGGAGGTTACTCTACTACAGGGTATGTCATCTATCTGTTCGGAAATCCGGTGATTTGGCGAACTAAACGTCAAAGTCACATAGCTCTTTCATCTGCAGAGAGCGAATTTGTTGCCATGAGTACAGCTTGTAGAGACTTAGTAGTTTCAATACGGACAATGCATACGGAAATAATAGGAATTACGACGGTACCAACGATTTATGAAAACTCCAAACCAGCTATCCGCTTGGCGGAAGTAGATGACTAAACCACTCTAAAACATTTGGTCAGACTGTCCTACCTCTACGTACGACATGAGCACAGAAATGGACATGTGAAAATCAGATGGATTTTCACATAACTGACGAACAAAAAACACATAACAAAATCTGACATTTCACATAACAAAAACACTGACAAAAACAAAATCCGACAAGTTTAGGGACTTAATGATGTTCAAACACTAATCGATGTCTCGTTTTGTTTCTGAAATTCTCATGTCATCCCAACCCCGAGCTGAGCTTAACCAGGAGCTCTGCTGATCGTGCAGAGAACTCCACGTCAGCTGTCCTGAGCTACGTCAGTTCAACCCGGAGCTGCACCTACTACAAGAGCTGCGCCGACTGCGTCAGCTGTCCTGAGCTACGTCAGTTCAACCCGGAGCTGCACATACTACAAGAGCTGCGCCGACTGCGTCAGCTGTCCTGAGCTACGTCAGTTCAACCCGGAGCTGCACTGACCACAGGAAGGTCCTCGCATCAATGGATGGAAGGTTGGAGGGGAGTGTCGGGAAGGCAATCTCCCATCCATCATCATGATCGTGACGTCACACTACAAAGGCAACTCTACATGATTATTATGCAAAACATCTGCATCATAAGAATGAGGATCGCTGATGTTCTTCACTTCCTTCAGCTCCGTCGACCGCAATATACGCTCCTCGCCTAAAATTGTTTTTGCCAAAGTACCGCAGTGTCAAATCAACCTTTTCATAATATATAACTCGACTGACTACAATCCGGAGGTATGTTGAATAAATCTCATATTAATATTACGATTTTACTACGTTCATTTATCTAGATAGCCCGACATTATCAAAGGGACAGGTTTTGGTTTATTATTTTCAATAATGAACCATTGGAATCGAGCATGAAAAAAAAAATTCTTACCCCCCCTCAAAATTTGATGGTTTACGTTTCAAGGTATGTAGAATCCAAAACTGCAATAAAAATATTTCTGTCTGTCCGCCGTACGCCGTACGCCGTACGCCGTACACCGTACGCCGTACGCCGTACGCCGTACGGGCCACTTTTCTTAGTTACCATGAAAAAAAATTGATGAAATTCGGGTTATAGGTTCCGTTCGGCGTCTAGTTGGTCCTCGAAGCTCGACGTTACTGTGAGTCATCTCTAAGGGGTTCAAAATAGGGGTTGAAATTTTCTAAACGCCTATACCATTTTTTTACGTAAATATTTTTACGGTTTTAAATAGTTCTTGAACTTGCGAGTTTTTTAAGACCATCCGGAGCATCGTACGTCCAGCCGTTCGTTCACAGTAAGGCCCCGAAGTTTGCACCGACAGGCATTTTCGACTCCAGTGTGAATGAAATTGTATACAATTCAAACCAAATCTCGTAACCAGAGACGCGCCCACAATAGGAATTTGTGAATACGGCCAATCATTGGTAGGGATCACCTGATTATATTGGCGGAGTATGAAGTCGAGTTGGATGTTCTGTGATATTATTTAATTTGAAAAATGATGGCTCTTTTGGAGTTTGTTGGTAGGTAGTGAAACTTGAACAAACGTTGAAGTATTATTGATGGGTAAATTATTACTACGGTAAATCATTACTCAACGGTAAATTATTACACAACGGTTCATTATACCATCTATGTAGAAGGGGCTGGAGTTTGTTGGTAGGTACTTTTGCAACTTTTTTCACTCCTCATCAACAATTTCTTTTCAGAACTTCATTATGTGTGTTTCTTTTTGTTAGGTACTGTTTGTCATCGGCAGAATTATTTTAGCAACATTTAACTCGTGATTTAGGTAGGTACCTAGTAACGAGTACGGGGTTAGGTACTAACCTACGGAGGGTCTGCGATCTAAATAATTATGCATAGAATAGTACATATCATATTATATAGACGGGTTATCTATACATAGAGCTGTGATCTGTAACAGAAGGGTATTCTATACAAAATAATAAACCGTTGTGCAGGGATTTGCAGCGTTTTTGGTAAAGGAATACTTCTGGGAAACCTTTGGGCTGATCCTTCTGGTAAGCCCACAAAAAGTGGATGGAGTATGGTGAGTTGCTCAGCGCATACTACCAAACCACGCTCTGCTACCATGTGACAGAGTGTAACAGTGGTGGTGGACCCTCGAGAGTCCCCCTCTTAGACCAGTGAGATTATCACCGTTTAAGAAGGGATATCGATTAGGCTTCCCCGAACCGATCCTGTCTCCACCGGAAGAAAAAATGTATCGAGAACAGCCACACTGTTACACTCTTAGTCCCAAATTCATGTAATCGGATGTTTTTGCTCGTTTCATGTTATTTCGGTGTAGTAGTTTCGTGGATTTCGGTTCTCTTGAGTTCTGTCTCAATCAAGTTTCGTTGTGTACCGTGAAGGAGGACGAAGTGAGTTGGAGGGAAAACGCCATTTCCTTCCCTTCCTGAGCTGCTTCTGGATAGTTAATTCATCTCCCCTCAGACTTCCCTAAGGAACTGCTACAACTTGGCCAGTTAACCCCCCCCCCCCCCCCCCCCCCTTCCTAAGAAACCACTATTACCACTCAGACCTAGTCCTGTTGCGTTTTCGGACACCTGGGACGAGGGTAATGACTCCGTACTCAGCACGCGGAAATTTCAACATCACGTTGCGTCCCTCTCCGGGAAAACTTAATTATTCTCCCTGAAAATAAGTAAAGCTGCCTGCGAAATTTTTTAATAAACGAATAATTATTGTTGTATTTAACTAGTGTTCCTCTGTGGCCAGAACGACCACCGTTTGATAAAAATGCACCAAAACTGGTATAGAATGTCGATTTGAAACAGAAATACCTACTATTTCAATAGTCAAAAATAATATTATTTCTTCAAATTTGAGTTTTAGGAAGGTAATCAAAAATTGATTTTATGAATAAATGAAACGTTTCCACTTAGTCTCCTCTTTCTTCAACTTTGCTTGTGCAAAGTGGCTACAACTACCAACATTATTTGGTAAAACTGCATCAAAATTGGTATAGAATGTCGAATTGAGACGTAGAACTACTATTTTAATAGTCAAAAATATTTATAACCTTCGAAACAAGTGATTCAAATTGGGGTATTTGGGGGGTCAAAAATCGCTAAAAATTGGTTAAAATTGCTATTATAACCAACATTTTGTATAAATTCATCAAAAATGGTGTACATTGTCGAACTGCGACATAGATAGTTTATTTCAAAAGTGGGGAATATATTAGGTATTACCTCTGAACAAGAGGGTCAGATTCGAGTTTTTGGTGTCAAGAGTGGATAAAATGGATACAAATGGCTAAAACCACCAACTTTCACTGTTCCTCACAAATTGCGGTCATATGATCATGCTGCAGTAATGAGAAACTGAAGAAAATCGATCATAGAAATATTTTAGGTCCCTGATCAGCTCTTCCACGCATTTATGAATATGGAGGATCAGGAAATTCCGTATACGTATATAAGTTAGAAACTCATCAGCTGTGCGGGAGGGAAACTAATGAGTCTCTGGCCCCAAGAGATGCACCAACATTTTGTACACATTCACCAAAAGTGGTGTGCAGCGTCGAATTGCGACATAGATCGTTTATTTCAAAAGCCGAGAATATATTGCTTCCTCTGAACAAGAGGGTCAGATTCGAGTTTTTTGGTGTGAGTCGCTAAAAATAGGTACACATGGCTAAAACCACCAACTTCCATTTTTCCGCAAAAATTGCGCTGCATTATTGAGCAAATGGAGAAAATCGATCATGGGAATATTTTATGTCCCTGATCAGATCTTTCACGCATTTATGAATATGGAGGATCAGGTAATTCCTTATACGTATAAAAGTTAGAAACCCATCTGCCGTACGAGAGGGAAACTAATGAAAGTCCCTGGCCCCAGGAGATGGGCGAAATGAGCTTATAAATTGATCCTTTCTCTGTGTCAAAAGGATGAGATCCGATAGAGTTATGGAATGTGGTGTATGTATTGAAGGTGGGGGTTGAAGGAGAAAGGCCTTTTTCTCCTTTTATCCTCGAAGGGGTTTCCTCAGGGGTCGAAACGAGGGTCGGTTGATTGCGACGTCACATCGAAAGGAGCCCGCGACGAAAAGGGGTGTCAACGGGTATTCCTCCCGTGGATTAGGGTCGGGGTGTCGAGGATTAAGAAAGGGATTAGGGACGATTCGAAGGGAAAAGGGACTGATTGGAAAAGGAGATTGCATTTCGGGGGAAAGGATTCGAGATTGATAAGGAACCTCAATGGCTGTACGGCGGCGGCAGGAGCTGTAAGCTCCCCAAGAATCAATTCGACGACTGATTTGCAACAAAAACGTTTCTGTCCTGCAGAGTGACCGTATGAGCGAAATCCCGAAAGTTCCATCGCGTAACATTTTATTTTATTGATTTAAACTCAATTTTCAGTGACGTTTAGAATTTTTCCTGCAGTTACGGAAGGTTTTGGCAAAAATTTTATTTGTATAGTTGACATAATAGTTTTTTCCTCAAAAGACAGCCAACTTTCATATTTTTTTCGATTTATAATGATGTTAGGTAACCATTTTTTGATTACATTTTCGTAAAAATGTTGAACATTTTTCATGACTCAGCCAAGGTCATATATCTTTTGGAATGACACAAAAACAACATTTATATGTTTAGAAAGAGATTTCAAGTATTTAATCAATCAAAAAGATGAATTCAGTAATGAGGGAAGGGAGAAGGAGAGCGTGAAGTGTTTGCTGTAAATAAGGTACAGATCACCACTAGATCATCATTGTGTTCTGTGTTCTATGATCTATGTTTGCGCATGCGCAAACATAGATGCGCTCATAATCGTTCTGTAATTCTAAGAGGACCATCTCGGAGCTAGGCCCCAACCAGCCGCTGAATTTGAGATAAATGGGGCCATTGATTCGCCAGTAATTGAGTACCTCGGATTCGCGTTTGCGCTTGCAACTGATCCGATCGTTCTGTAATTCACAGGAGACCATCTAGGGCCCAACCCGTAAATTTTGGCAAGTTACTTGGTAGATAATGGAGTAGATAAGGAAAGAGTAAACATAGGCACCGTTGTTTCAATTTTTGAAAAATTTCGTTGTTTGTGGAATATTTAGGTATATATTTATCTCTTGATCTCAGCGTGTCCGGAAAGTGCAAAACCGCAAACATGGGTAAAATTTTCAGTACTAAAGGATCTCCTTCTGTGTACGGGGGAAGTGCGTGGTCCATCTCGAGGGAGTTTTACGGTGTTTCGAACTTGAAAAGAATCGAATTTTCCTCGAGTAACTAAAAAAAACCTGACCCCTCCTCGAATTTTTCATTCCCCCTTTTGATAAAAGCCGAGGAAAATATGATATTCTTTTGTGGAGAAAACCACCCTTGAGGCTCAATTCACTGCAGTTACTCAGTTATACGAGGTATTCGGTATTTTCTTCTTGATTTCTAGTCTTCCCTACAAGGGTGGGTTTCGCTCTTTATGGATCCTTCAGAAAGGAAGAAAACCTTTCGATTTTGGTGAAATTCCCTCGTGGAGAGTCGACTCAGGGGGTCTGGAGTTGACAAACTCGCTTTTCGAAGTGGGAAACGAAGGCCTGAGACGAAGGCTGGAGGTTGAACGGCTTCTGATTGTCCCATTGTCAGGAGAAGGTTTAGAGTTTCGAGGGGCTGCGAGTCAACGAAATCCGCAATGCCAGGCCACCTCCTTCGGCTCTGAGGCTGGTATCATTGTAGTGTGACGTCACGAAGATGATACCAAAAGTCAAATTTTTTTGCTTCCAGGTATGACGTCACGAAGGTGATACCAAAAATAACTATTTTTTCCTCCGAATGCATTGCGTTGTGATGGATGTCCTTACCTACTTTTATTACTATTATTAAAGTAGTGCAGCCTTTGTATATACCTTGGTTTTCGGGTGAATACATGAATCCCAGTACAGTTCAAGAACTTCAGTCCAAGACCGGGATGAACCTCCGGCTGACTCGCACATTCGGCCCTCGAAAAGAACGTACCTAGCAGTGGCGGATCTGGGATATGTGGGGGGGGGGGGGGGGGGGGGGGGGGTAAACGGAAAATGTTTGAAAAAATCCTAACCAAAACGGGGTTTTCATGTATATTTTGGTATTTTAAATCAATATCAAAGTGCGTTCCGAAAACGTTTATTAAGTGATTATTACAAAATATTAATAACAAGGTAGGCACTTCATTAAATATATCGTTAATCTTGATGAGTTACCTGAAAACGAATCGAATGAACAAGCCTTCCAGTAGCGCATGTTTCCATTATCAGCCTCTCGTTCACACTGAAGAGTTCAGAGAAGATAAAAGGGGTTATCGGCGAATCAGCTAAGTACAATAGGAGACGCGGGGCAAAGGCCCGTAATACAATAGCGTGTGAGCGATAATGTGTGTGTTTAGATATAAAACGTGTTTTATACATTATTCTAAAGCCTCGTAAAATCTTCGCACTTTCTCTCTGTCGTTAATGTTTCAAGAAACACCGGTCTGTACTACAATATGGTCATGGTGAGGTGTGATGGGCACAATGCATAATTTACAATACCTGCTACACATTTAAAAACAAAACAAAAAAATTAAAAAGGTAAATGTATTAGTTACCTACATATTGAATTAATCTTATTCATAAAAATTTCCCTACGAAAGAGCTTTATATTGTGCATTCAATTCTTTTTTAATTGAAAATACTATTGATAAAAATACCTATTATTTTACTATATTCATACTGTCCAGGTAAAGTTAAGATAATAAAGTAATAAAAACAGGCCAAGATATATTTAATACAGTAGAGTAATGTTTTCGTGTGTCAAGGAAAGCTCATTTTTTATCCAGTGTATTCTTCGGATTGTGGGGGGGGGGGGGGTGTAAAGCCCCCTTTAGCCCCTTTCTGGATCCGCCAGTACCTACTTAGCTCTGTACTATGTGTTATTCATGGTAGCTCTTTATCGCTGACCGACCATGTAGTATCTGGAGAGGTTCTGTATTTGTAGCCTTTAATATTCTCCGTTTTGAAGTGGAGCTTGCTTGCAGTTCTTATTTGAGCAAATAACTTTTTGAAAGTCGAGATTGTAACTATCTCTAGCCACAGGAAGTACTGAGATGAGACTGCAAAGATAGCTGTTCTGTTCATCACGAGTCGCCATAATATGTTGAATTCAGTAATAATACGTTTCCTTTGGTATTGAGGGACTAACACGAAGCATTTAAACGCTTGCCCTCAAAGTCATCTTCGGTTTCATGAGATCAGCATCTTCATCGCGCCTTTCTTTCGTCTGTGGCGTTTTCTTTTCTTATTCGTAGATTTCACCACAACCCTACCCGTCACTTGCCGAACTACTTATACTTGAATTACTTGCCATTACTCTTCACAATTATTAGGTATGCAAAACAAACCAAGTTCACGGGGACAATGCTATAATGACACTGCTGCTAACAACAGAATTTATGAAATACAGGGAACGATAGAGAGGCGCTGGAGATGGCAGGTATTTGGATCCTCATCGTTTTTCCCCATGCGCTCTGGCAGTCTCATCGTTCTTCTCAAGTCGCCCTCAACTTTGCCCCCTAATTTCACGGGATTATCATCGTTTCTGCTCTGAAAGACTTGGGGATATGCTAGTACTCGTTGAGTGCTAACATATGGCGTTGAAATCTCACAATGGACAAAAAATGGAGTTTCACCATTTTTCCCCGTGCCCTTCAGTTGTTGAAGCCGTCTTTAGTTCGTGCGATGAAGTTAGGGCCGACAAGATTTTGAACAACTAACTCCTCATATCTCCATTGGGGCTTATGGCCGAGAAAATCAATTGATCGCAATGTGGATTTTTCCAGGGCATGTAGACATCATTTGGATTATACTATTACTTCCAATTTTAGTCATTTTTAGTCACAACCGGAGGCACGATTTCAAAATCCTTAAAATTAAGTCAGTGTCTGCATAATATATGACTTGCTATTTTGATTTTTTCTGTTTCATATGTCGGAAAATTACGTTAGTTTCAAAAATGGAAAGAGTTATACCTACTCTCTCTATTTTCAATTCAGCATAACGAGATACGCCTCTGATAGTAAGGTAGGCTCGTCGAACCCTCAACACGACGGCCTTATAGTAAAAGGTAATGGAAGGATACCTCGTCCGTGACACACCTCCGGAAATAGGAAGGGTTTCTTAGGAGAGGCGAATAATGGGAGGCTGACGCCTTTCAAAGGGTTTCCGAAACGCGTTTTCCCTTTTCCACACCATTTCCCCCCACTTCTCTTCCTTCTCTAACATGCTCCCATCGCCCACATGCCCACGAATATTATCTTCCCCATAGACTTCCGGGGTTATGGGGTACGAAATACAACGAAATTTGCATAAAAAATAGTAAAAAAAAACTTGTATTCTAACTGTACTGTTAAGTCCGATGTATGAGATCTAGAGTTCAGTCACAGTAACGAAATTTCTCCCAGGCCAATCTTTCGATGCATTCGCTTAGATTGATATTCCAAACCTAGGAGGACTCTGGATGTCAAGACGCTGGATAAAATTGAGGGAAGAAATTCTCATCATGGCACAGAGGGGTGCGATACGGGAGGTAACCTACAGTGGTGGAGGGCTGTCAGTTTCTTCTAGTGCTCAAGGTTTCAGTCAAGTTATATCTTACTGGCTTTTCGGAGAATGAACGGACTTGATGTTTTTAGTTGGATTTCCAGCGCTCCAGCGGGGTGTTGTAAGTAGCTGTGTGATGTTGAATACGGGCTGCAAAGAGAGCATATTACAGGAAGGGCATTGGACTTATACATTTCACTTAAATTTGGTAAGCTCAAGAACTGCCGGCAGTAAGGCGTATAGGGAAAACAACGCCTTCAGTCTTTCGGCTGGAGAGAGCCTTTGATTTTCACTTCCATTTAGTTTCCACAACTCTTACGCGAGCGCTAATGGCGCTGGTTCTAGATTACCATGTGTTCATCAGTACTCCCGGTGACCTTCCGTATAATTCACCCCTTTACTTGCCCTTCGAGTGTACATGCACCAACCTCATTCTTCTATCGTCAATACATTTCTGGTCTATCTCAGAAATAACTCGAAACAGGGGGTTTGGAAACATCCGATTCAAACAAGCCTGCTCACAATATTCCATTCCCATGGACCCCTGGCTGTGAGTTCGCTCCATAAATCTTTCAACCCTTTCAAGATTTATTCCGGCCGGTCGCGACTCCTGTCTTTTCCTTGGGGTTCCTGAGCAATAAACAACCAGCGGCCAACCGTGAACAAATCGTTTTCCTCGCGCGGTCCTCTTCCCAAAACCAATTCTCAAATGTAAACAGACGACGCCAGAGCTCCCAAGTCGCCTCGCACAGTAGCCGTAACAACGTCGATTCAGGCCAGTGGTTCTCCAAGTGTCGATAGAACTGACGAGGGGCGCTGTCCTCCAACGGGACGTCCTAAAATGGCCTCAGGCTGAGACCTAAACCGTATCCACGTTTTAACATAATTTCAAAACCTGTAGTGGGGGGAATGGCATAACCTTAACCCTTAACATAACTAACAAATTGGATTAGAATTGTTGTCATGGAGATGTTGGTTATTTCTCATTTTGTCACAGATTTCATCACTTCCACCAATCAAACTAATTTTTTAGCGACTTTAAAAAAAATAGAGCCTTCTGAATCCATCCCTTGAGTTTAAAATTTTTGTATTAAACAGGGTGCGTGGAAACTAGTAGCTCACACTTCAAGGATCGATCCTACAACTAATTTCCAACAAAAAATGTATCTCACCAATTTTCTCTTTAGCTTTTCATCTCTTATCATCAGAGCCCTTCACAATATATATTTTGTGAAATAGGGCCCTAAAAAATATGGCAATATGGCACTTATTTTGGCCCAAATATGGCACTCCGACCACCCCAGCTATTCTGAGAGGATAATATCACAACATACAAGTTATTTATACTAAATGATTTATTTTATTTACAAAGCTTTATGCAAATAATTTATTAATATTATTATTATTATTATTATTATTATTATTATTATTATTATTAAATAACAACATCAGGTGTGCTGCAACGCTTTCCATTGAAAATCCCAGCCGAAGATCACTCAGAAGGTATTTCATTTTTGAGAAAGTCCTCTCCACATCAGCTGATGTTGCCGGGGCGTATTTCATAAAGAGGACATCAGCAGGTTCCCAGCCTTCCTTCAGAGTGGCTTCCTCACCAGACAGAGTGGTGACCCGTGGAAGGCACTCTTCACCCCATTCCAAAAGGGTTAGAGGTATTAGTAATCCCTCTACATAATGGCCTCAGGGTTCGAGAAACCTCATGTCATTCAGATATTTTCACTTCAAATTTTTTTTAAATTTTTTTTTAAAGGAGTTTGGCGAAAAAAGGCAAAACATGGCACAAACATGAAATTTCCCCAAAAATCGGCAGAATATGGCATTTTACAAAAAATCGGCAGAATATGGCATTTTTGTATGGCGCCATGACCATATGGCATTTGAAGGGCTCTGCTTATCATGTATGACAAAATCACTTTTCCTAAACTTGAAAATATTTGATGTTGTTGTCATTTAGTAATCATCTCTCCAGTGGTGCCCTTAACTTAAAAACGCTGCAAATCCCTGCACAACGGTTTATTATTTTTGTATAGAATACCCTTCTGTTACAGATCACAGCTCTATGTATAGATAACCCATCTATATAATATGATATGTACTATTCTATACATATTATGTAGATCGCCGACCCTCCGTAGGTTAGTACCTAACCCCGTACTCGTTACTAGGTACCTACCTAAATCACGAGTTAAATGTTGCTAAAATAATTCTGCCGATGACAAACAGTACCTAACAAAAAGAAACAAACATAATGAAGTTCTGAAAAGAAATTGTTGATGAGGAGTGAAAAAAGTTACAAAAGTACCTACCAACAAACTCCAGCCCCTTCTACGTAGATGGTATAATGAACCGTTGTGTAATAATTTACCGTTGAGTAATGATTTACCGTAGTAATAATTTACCCATCAATAATACTTCAACGTTTGTTCAAGTTTCACTACCTACCATCAAACTCCAAAAGAGCCATCATTTTTCAAGCGAAATAATATCACAGAACAACCAACTCGACTTCATACTCCGCCAATATAATCAGGTGATCCCTACCAATGATTGGCCGTATTCACAAATTCCTATTGTGGGCGCGTCTCTGGTTACGAGATTTGGTTTGAATTGTATACAATTTCATTCACACTGGAGTCGAAAATGCCTGTCGGTGCAAACTTCGGGGCCTTACTGTGAACGAACGGCTGGACGTACGATGCTCCGGATGGTCTTAAAAAACTCGCAAGTTCAAGAACTATTTAAAACCGTAAAAATATTTACGTAAAAAAATGGTATAGGCGTTTTGAAAATTTCAACCCCTATTTTGAACCCCTTAGAGATGACTGACAGTAACGTCGAGCTTCGAGGACCAACTAGACGCCGAACGGAACCTATAACCCGAATTTCATCAATTTTTTTTCATGGTAACTAAGAAAAGTGGCCCGTACGGCGTACGGCGGACAGACAGAAATATTTTTATTGCAGTTTTGGATTCTACATACCTTGAAACGTAAACCATCAAATTTTGAGGGGGGGTAAGAATTTTTTTTTTCATGCTCGATTCCAATGGTTCATTATTGAAAATAATAAACCAAAAAAGGGGGTTACGGTAATTCTAGTGACATGTGGAAAGTATTTTCGAAAACACGAAGAACATTTTAATTCGTCCAAAACTCGGGAAATGAAGTGGTTTTGAAAAAGTTGCCAAAATAGGTACTATTTTTGTTGGGAATCAGTTGTAGAATCGACCTTCCTGTATTTTCGTTACACCTTGTGTATAGTGTAGTGAGGATTTTGAGGGTTGACTCTTAGGTATGTAGTACCTGCCTGTATACAGGGTGACCATTTAACGAGAGCAGTACGTCTATTACTGAGCATCCTCTGTTACTGGTGAAAAAAAAAAAAAAAAAAAAACCTAAATCCCCCCCCCACCATTTTTTGCGCAGAATTAAAAAATCCCACGTTACACGCGACCTTTTGGTTTTTTCAAATTCGACCCCCTATTTTCTATTGCAGATTCGGATTTACGTAAAATTTCATAAATAGGACCATTCATTTGATTTTTTTACTCGCAGAAACGTGCGTTTTTTATTGCTGCTCAAAGACATTGTGTCTCTGTACCATATCGTGCATGTCTGTGTGCACGCTTAGCGCATTTTGAAGTCTACACAAAAAATAAGGGGGTTTAGGTACATTTATTTAAATTTTTCCCGTCTCCAGTACTAGAGGATTATAAGCGTTGTTCGCGTTAACTGGCCCACCCTGGATATTTATATGTGTGTCACTCTAGACGATACCTTGGTAAAGAGATGAAAAACTCAAAATTACGCCAAAATGTAGGTAACGGTGAACGAAAGGGCGAGTATGAAGTGTCCGTTCTGTGGTAATATGTCTCTTTCGCCCTTTGCTACCTAGTCATTGTCAGTATGTACGATACTCGATGACTCTTACTTCTATGGACAATGATTATGTTCGACGATCGTCGGCGTGGCAGTAAACAAAATTTAGAACAAGCCGGTAAAATAGGCCACCGTATTATAATAGGCTAAGACCAGTACGCATCCCCGTCGAATGTTCATTCGCTTTATTGCCAGCCAATAATAAATGATTCGCCCTTACTCAGAAGCTATTATCCCATTAGAGTTCACTTCTGTCCCACACCCCCACTACCCGTCTGAACCCAACTCCCAGGGAATATTACGGACGGTATTACCCCCGTCTCAGCGGCTCAAACCTAATGACACAAACTCCTACCCCTAGAGAGTCTGATCTCTTCTTAATGCTCTTTCCGATAAGTTCGAAAATCTCTCTTGACATTGACTTCCAATCAGGTCCAATTAAAATCCGACCGGGTTGAATCGAATAAGGCGGTAACTTGTAGCTGTAAATCTATCATTCCAGATCATGGAACTTCCATCGATTAATTCAGGCAACTTCAATCACTTCAGTTTACACTTCAGCCCGAGTTGAATGGTACGTTTTCAGGCTTTGTTAGTTTTACATATCTATTTTGACATTTGTCTGTGCACCTTGATATTTGCGAAGTTTAGCAGAAAGTATACCACTGCAGCAGGTACAGCATTTTCAATAGATAGGGAGGTACATGAATTTTTCGAAAATGAATTTGAAAATTTGTCTATCTGTTATTGAATGGTCGGAAAAGTTTCAGACCATTCGAGCAAAATTCCATAGTTTGTGAGTGTGAGAACTATAATGACCCTGTTGTAAAAAAAAAAAAAAAAAAAAAAAAAAATAGCGACGAGATAGGTGTTGAAATAGATACTAGCGAATTTTCCAAGAAATGTAGCTATTTGGTTCGTTCGAAAAATTTTCAGTTTGTCGTATTACATAATGTATACGATAAGTCCCTTAATTTACATGATGAAAAATTCGTTCTTGCGCAGGAAAATCCGTCTCTGCAAGAGTAATGATGAGTTCGTTACCTAGCCCGATCGCACTGCGCAGCGGCCCAAATTTACAAATGTTTTGTCCAAATAAAATCGGTTGCAACTGGTCCCAGTCCGATTAAACGCACCCAGCATACCAAATTTGCAAAAGTCCGAAATAAAAAAATTGTGTAGGCGTGTGAGGTGTCGTTTGCCATGTTTTTTTTTCGGTGGCTGAATCGATTGCGAGTAGTTCCAACATGTTCAGACTACATCGAGTGATCAAAATCACAATTTTGTGGTTCAAAACACCCAAAAGTGCTTTTTTGACATAATTTTTCTGCACGACGTGCCACTCTGGCCTCAACTCGTGCCCAGTCAGGGCGTTAGGAGTGCTCTGGACCTCTGGAAACGGTTTCTTTGAAAACTCGCTCCTTAGCCATGCTGCAGGACTGGATTTTTTAAATTTTTTCCTCGAGTCAACTTTCTATAACACGTTTGGTGAATTGATATCAATATTAGATATTGGCGATTTTAGCCAGTTTTACCGATTTTTAGCTTTAACCCAAACAAGCCCTAATATTACCCGTGGTTGGTTTTCGAAAATTACTCGTCTCTGAACTCATCTCTCCGTTTGTATTGCTATTGCAAACATTTTGGCGGAATCTGCAGTTTTTTAACCTATAGCCAAGCTGTATTTTCCTACATTTAATCATAAAGATACCTACTTACTATCAGAAGAATATATTATCATAGTACATATATAAGCACGTAAATATAAATTTATTAATTATTTCCATCGTATCTTTTTTTTTTTTTTTAAATAAAATTAGTTGACTGCAAGGTCAAAAAACGCCGCAAATATTTATACGACGGTTTATTATTTTCCTGTTTAGATGCCCCTTCTGCGTAATGTTTTTTGTGTTTAATAACACTACCTTTGTGCTATCCCTAAGCAAAATCCCTCAATCGAGTAAGTGCCACCAGTTATCGGAGCTTTTTGAAATTCATAGTGGACCTAGAAGCTACATCCCCACGTCAAATTTGAGCATAATTGCGGGGCCATTTATTCGTGAGAAATTGAGTTCCTCGGGTTCGCGTTTGTACATATGCAGCGGCCATATACCATTGTTCTGATCGTTTTTAAATTCGTCGGGGACCTAGAAGCTACACCCCAACTACCCATAGAATTTGAGCGAAATCGCGGGGCCATCTTATCGGTGAGAAATTAAGTTTCTGGGATTCGCGTTTGCCCGTATGCAGTGGTCATACCAGTGTTCTGATCATTTTGAAGTTCATAGGGGATCTAGAAGCTACACCTCCACAACCCATCGAATGTGAGCCAAATTTCGGGGCCATTTACTCGTGAGAATTTGAGTCCCTCGGATTTGCGTTTGTACATAATTATAAGCAGTGGCCATACCAATGATGTGGTTGTACTGAAATTTATGGGGGACCATTTAGGCGAAAATAGCCCTATTTAATAAAAATCCATCAAAAGTGTAAAGAGCTCGGCGGTTTACTGTGGGAAATCGGTGACACTAATTCGATTGGGGGTGGAGTCCATAACTGATTGTCATCATCTTCGAAAATTCGCTCACTCGTATGATGACGACGCTGCACGTTCGGACGGTTTTCCGGTACAATAAGCTGCCACTAGTAGTTTCCTGTGCAACGTACGGACCGTCATCCACCCAGTTAACAATAAAGCCTCGTTTCCGCGATAAACTTGCATAGCTAGTAGTTGAAAGGAAACTACCAGCAGCACAGGAAACTACTAGTGGCACATGAAATTACTAGCACCACAGAAAACTACTAGCGGTACAGTAAACTACTAGCAGCACAGGAAACTGTTAGCAGCATTAGCAGCATAGGACATTGCTGGCGGCACATTTCAATTACTAGCAGCACAGGAAACGACTAGCCACACAGGAAACTACTAACAGCACATGAAATTACTAGCGCCGCAGGACACTACTAGTGGCACAGGAAACGACTAGCCGCACAGGAAACTACTAGCGGCACAGGAAACTACTAGTGGCACATGCAACTACTAATGGCACGACAAAGCCTCCTTTTCACGACAAACTTGCACTAGTAGTAGTTGCACAGGAAACTACTAGTGGTAGCTAGTAGTTGCACAGGAAACTGCTAGAAGCTACGTGTACGGCAAGCTTGTAGTTGCACAGGAAAGTACTAGCGGTAGCTATTAGTTGCACAGGAAACTGCTAATGGCACATGAAACTACTAGCAGCACAATAGAACCTCGCACAGCTAATAGTTGCACAGGAAACTACTTGAACAGCTAGTAGATGCAAAGAAACTACTAGCCGCACAGGAAACTACTAGTGGCACAGGAAATTACTAGTGGCACAGGAAAATACTAGCAGCACAGGAAACTACTAGTGGCACATGAAACTGCTAACGACACAATAAAGCCTCGTTTTCACGAGAAACTTGCACTAGCAGTAGTTGCACAGGAAACTACTATTGGCAGCTAGTAGTTGCACAGGAATCTGCTAGAAAGCTACTTGCATGGCAAGCTTGTAGTTGCACAGGAAAATACTAGCGGTAGCTATTAGTTGCACATCAGGAGACTGCCAATAGCACAGGAAACTACTAGCGGCACAATAGAACCTCGCACCGCTAGTAGTTGCACAGGAACCTACTTGAACAGCTAGTAGATGCAAAGGAAACTACTAGCCACACAGGAAACTACTAGCGGCACAGGAAACTACCAGTGGCACAGGAAACTACTAGCGGTACAGAAAACTACTAGTGGCACATGAAACTACCATTGGCAGCTAGTAGTTGCACAGGAAACTGCTAGAAAGCTACTTGCACAGCAAGCTTGTAGTTGCACAGGAAAGTACTAGCAGTAGCTATTAGTTGCACAGGAAACTGCTAATAGCACAGGAAGCTACTAGCGGCACAATAGAACCTCGCACAGCTAGCAGTTGCACAGGAAAATTCTAGCGGCACAGGAAAGTACTAATAAAACTAGTAGTAGTTGCACAGGAAACTCCTTGAACAGCTAGTAGATGCAAAGGAAACTACTAGCGGCAGCTGTTAGTTGCACAGGAAACGCAAGGATCATCATCCACCTAGTTAACAATAAGCCTCGTTTCCGCGACAAACTTACTCTCGCGTGAGTCTTGGGTGGGATTTCACCTCCAGACTCAATCAAAACTTGCGCCCTCTCAGCGCTTGTGTCACATTGATTGGCCGGGCCTCACGTCATTTACATTCCTGGGGGACTTCGGAGCGTCTTCTCCGACATGAAAACAACGGAGAAGAAGCCGCCCTCCCGCCCTCGATAAATCGTCAGATTAATAACTTCTCCGAACAATAAACCCTTCAAACTGGCGCTTCAAAGTCGTTTAAAACTGAAGGCGGCGGAAGGTAAAACTTTATTCGAAAGTGCGTTGAAAATGGGCAACTTTCCCTTTTGAAGTCCTTGAAAAGCGGAGGGGAAATCCCGGTCGCGGAGTCCTTTCCTTGAGGCCCGGGGGGGTTTATTTCCTTTCACTTTGCGACTTCAAAACCTTTTCCCCCCACTCAGACCTATTTAGAAAAGGTTTAAAACCGTGGTTTAAAGCGGGCGACGGTATGTGGGGGGGATTTGTGCTTCGTTAACAACGCAATTAGACTGGAGGTTTAACCCGGGAGGCGGCTGAGTCGATGCCTGAATGCATAACACGTCGGGGGTAATCGATATGGGGAGCGCACTCTCGCCTTTCCCAACACCTAACTGCCTCGTCAGTGTGCGGTCATGTTCGAGCGGCGATAAGGGATGCGAGGAGCGAGCAGTGACTTGAGCTGAGAGGATAGCAGCAATGTGAGTTTGCAAGGACTGTCCGGGGACAGACCTGGCAGATTGTTTCGGGCAAATAAAACGTTAATGTTCCAATTTCTCGACTTCTTCCGGGCAGGCTCGACACCCTGGTGTTGTATTTCATTTTATCAGCGAATTTTCAAAAAAAAAAAAAACATTTTTAGTACAGGTTTTTGAAATTTTTTTATAGGCACATCAGTTTTTGATCATCCAGAATTCATCCCGATCTTAACAAAGCGCTGCAAATTATTACACAACGGTTTATTATTTACCTGTTTGTTATTATGCCCCTTGTGCGTAGATCACTGTTATCTGTAGTCAGTACCTACCCTCGAGCTCCCCCCGCGAAACCTCTAAATCGAGTACTGGAGCCGGTCCGGGAATTATAGTTTCATAAAAATGCGCGGGATACAATAATTCAGTCATTGATTTATTATTTGTTGTTATTCATGAAGCATAACGTTCGTTCAAATTGAAAAACGCTGCAAAGTCCTTGTCACATGGGTTTATTATTCTACTGGACATATCTACAGAAATGTTGGCTGTTCATTTATCGTTTCTTTCATGCGTAATAATCGAAATAGCTATTTGTGATGGTTTCCATTAATTTTGGCCCCTAACCACTTCCATCTTGGCCATTCTCAATCAAGCGATCGACTCGTCTGTCTCCTCCTCAATCACTACACTGGTGACCCCGAGTGGTGACACGCAGCGCACAGCCTCCCCCCGCCGTCTGCGACCGCGGTGCGACGACAGCGACTTCCGACGACGAACAACGCCGCTCAGCGCCCGCCGACCGTCTGCGACGAGCCCCACCTCCGCAGCACTACGCCCGGCACACGCGCCCCACTCCGACGCCCCACAGCGCCGCCCCACCCCGACGCCAGCGTCAACGGAGACCGCAGCGACTCCCCGCTTCACCGCCCTACCTCGCGTTTTCTATAAAACGCTCACCTTCGCCTGCGAGAGACTCACTTCCAGACGACACCTCTCCGGGACTGGCGCCTACAAAGAGAACGAAAAAACGGACCCGAAACCACCGACACCCGCAGAAACAACTCCACCGACATCAACGCTCCAGCTCCGGCCGTACGACCCCGCATTCCCGCACGTCTGATTCGCCCAACTCGAGATCACATTGACTCACGAAGGCCTCACGACGCCGCATGCTAAATTCGCCCGCGCCTTCCTCGCCCTCGAGCCCCGACAAGCGGACGTCTACGCCGTCCCCAACCGACTTCTGAGCACGAGAATCCGTCAGTCCACGCCCGCCGACTCCGTAGAGCCCTCCCGGCCGACACAACGCAACGCGTAGAACATCACATCGTCACGAAGGGACCTCCATGCCACGCGAAACTTCGCCGAATATCATCGGACCTTAACGCGAAAGCGTCGGCCCATCTCGGCGAATTACTAGCGGCTGGCACCATCGAACAACAGCTACCGGATATCGAAAACTCGCCCTCTGGCCCGTAGAGCACACCCGGCCGACACCTCGACCCCGCTCAACCGGCAGCTTTTTCTGCGAGCCCTTCTAGACAGCCTTCGCGTTCACCTCGCGGCGCACGACGAACCCGATCTTACGAAACTCGCTGCTCTCGCCGATCGCCTCATACCCTTCCCCCCCCCCCCTCCACGAGTGGCTACCGTCACCGAAGAGGTTCGTGTGATTCGAATAGACGACAACAGCGACCGCCGACGCCGCCACGACCGACCACACGCCGCGCGACGAACGGCTCGTGTTTCTACCGCCGCACATGGGACCCCCGAGCACAAAAATGCCGCACCCCATGCACCTGGCGCCCGCAACAACGCCCCGCCCGATCAGCCGGCCACGGCCGTACCCACGCACTCAACCTACATCCCGGCTCTTCATACGCCGCAAACGTACCGCCCCCAACGACAACGACCCGGACAGCCACCGCGGACCACCGCAACCACCGCAACCAGCACACGCACCTCCCACGCCCGACAACCGCACCGCAACGGCACGAAGAACAAAATTTAACTAAATACGTTACTTAAATTCTGGGGGGAGCAGTGTTGTGATCGGCTGCTCCTCCACAAGCTACACTATGTGTAGACATGTATTCTCTCAGAGTGGGGACCCCCCGACCCCCCTCTGATCATGTCAGGGGGCTATAAAAGAGCCGAGTGCCACCAATAAATCAACCATTCTCAATCAAGCGATCGACTCGTCTGTCTCCTCCTCAATCACTACACATTCTATTGAAATTTTCCGAGCTACGGCGTTCTGAAAATTTCAGCCCCTATTTTTCACCTCTTAGAGATTAATGACAGAAACGCCGAGCTTCAGGGACCAACTAGACCCCAAGTGGGACCTACGAACCAAATGTCCTTAATTTTGTTTCATGGTAACTATCAAAAGTGCCAAGGATAGCGGACGGACAACAGTTTTTTTAATTCCAATATTTAAGGATTTTACGTACCTTGAAACGGAAACCATCAAATTTTTTAGGGGGGGGGGGGGGGGTTACCCTCGATCCCAAAGGTTCATTATTGAAGATAATTTAAAAAAAATACATATATCTATATTTATTCATTCATTTGTCACTCCAGACGACATCTGACCTTGGGTACATGATAAAAATTCCAAATTTGGCCAAAATGATCTTATTGCCAAACAAAACGATGAGCTCGAAGATGATCAATTTTCGAAAATTCTAAGGGCGTCAAATTTGAGTTTTCAGGGGTCAAAAATCATTAAAAACTGCTAAAATCGCGAAAATTTGATTGAAAATTACTGATGACAATGAATGTTCCTTTGTTTGCCCCGTATGCGTTCCTATATCACTCATCCGACAGAGGTGAAATTTTGGTGAGTTCTACGCACGCCCACGATGGTTTCCGAATTAGTAGAAACATGTTACCTACTATCTGGTACACGTGGTATGTGGCTCACTGTCGGAAAATCTGATTTCGTGTACGCACCAGGCGGAAAAAAATTGCCTACAAAAACTCTTCAGTAGTCAAAACAGAAACACAAAACCTTTCCTCTTTGGTTGGCATTGCAGGGCATGCCGGGTATAGCTAGTGTATTTAAGGGAAAAAAACCCTTACTAGGTAGATAGTGTGGCAGGTGTCTAATTTTACTAACACTCCAAGTGCCAAAATTTTTCAGAATATTTGGCGTCAATTTCGAGGTTTGGAGGAGGAATTTTGGGAAAGAATCTTGGGTTCAAGTTGCTATGCTTCGAGAATTTGATGAAATTCCCAGTGTCTGATCTTCAACCTAGGAACACTTGGACGGATGGCTTCAATTCCGGAAAAGTGTTGCGACGTTGCGGTTAATTGACCCCCCCAAAACATCAATAATTGTTCCAAAGGAATCTGCAGGGCTGTTGGAGGGAGATACGGAACGAGCCGGCTATCTCTTCTTCGCATTGTCAACAAATGAAAGGCCCGAGAGAGGGTTTTCTTCAAACATTGAAAAAGAGGGGACGTCTAATAAAAACTAACTGATATTACACCCACTGGGCCCGTTGTCTGGTAGGGAGGACAAGGGTGAAGCCCTTATAACGGGTTGGCAAAAACTGCCGTTCACCACTCAGTTTCTTGATGTCAATGTACTTCTTTTGATTGAAAAAGAAAGGGTTAAAATTCGCCAGTCGACTCCATAAATTTCAAAATTTATCTGGGACCTCAAAACACAATTTTTTCTGGCCCAACCTCCAGTTATAAAATGCTGCAAATTGTTACACAACGGTTTATTATTTACCTGCATAGACGCCCCTTCTGCGTAGATCACTGTTTTCTGTGGACAATACCTACCCTCGCGCTCCCCCCAGAAAAGTCTTAAATCGAGTAATTCCGGGAATTTCAGTTTAAAAATGCGCGGGATTCAATAATTGATTATTTGTCTTTATTCATGAAGCATAACGTTTGTTCAAACTGAAAAACTATTTTTTCACAAAATCCAAACGAGCCATCATTCGTCGAATGAAATAATATCACAAAAGAACCAGGTCGACTTCGTACAGCCATTCGTGATTATAATAAATTAGGTGTTCCCTAGCAGTTATATCTGGGCCGTTTCATTCACGATCATGTTGATGAAGCTGTTCGGTGCAAACGAGCGGCTAGACCTACCTCCGGGGGGTCATAAAAATTCGTTGGTTATAGATCAATTTAAAAACGTAAACTCTCCTATTGAGTTTTCGAGTTACGGCGTTCGCGAAACTTAACCCCTATTTTTCACCCCTTAGAAATGACTGACAGTAACGCTGGGCTTCGCGGGACATACAAACCAAATTTCATTAATTTTGGGTTCATGCTAACTAAGGAACGTGGGAAGTACGGCGGACGGACAGAAATTTCGGTTTATTGTTTTCAATAATGAACCTTTGGAATCAAGCATGAAAAAAAAAAATTAAAAAAAATTTGCCCCCCCCCCCCCCCCTCCTCAAAAATTTGATAGTTTCCGTTTCAAGGTATGTAGAAAACTAAATTGCAATAAAAAAATTCTGTCCGTCCGTCGCGTGCCTTACTTCGCACTTTCCGTAGTTACCATCAACCAAAATAGATGAAATTTGGTTTGTAGGTCCCATTTGGGGTCTAGTTGGTCCGCGAAGCCCGACGTTAATGTCAGTCATCTCCAAGGGGAGACTAATAGGGGTTGAAAACTCCAGGACGCCTTTTACTCGAATTTTTTTAGGGTTTTAAATAGTTCTTCAACTTGGAAGTTTTTTCAGACCGCCCGGAGCATCGTACGTCTAGCCGTTCGTTCACAGTAAGGCCCCGAAGTTTGCGTCGACAGGTTTCGTCAACAGGAGGGTGAATCAAATAGTTGTATGTACCCCAGATATCATCGCTAGGGAGCAACTGATTATAATCACGGATGGCTGTATTAAGTCGAATTGGTTGTTCCGTGATATTATTCATTTGGAAAAATGACGGATGTTATGGATTTTGTTGGTAGGTAGGTACATTCGCAACTTGAACAAACGTCGATGTATTATTGGGTGAACTATTACACAATGGGAAGTTATTATACAACGGTAAATTATTAGACAACATTAAATTATTACACAGCGGTTTATTATACTATCTACGCTGATGGGGGATCTATACAGGAAAATTATAACAACGGTTTATTATTTGCCTTATGCTTCATGAATAAGTACAAATAATTAAAATGGTTTAATTATTGAATCTTTAATTCCATGGCCGGCTCCAGTACTCCATTTAGGGCTTTCCTGGAGGGAGCTCGATGGTACTGACCGCAGAAAACAGTGATCTACGCAGAAGGGGCATCTATTCATGTAGAATAATAAACCGTTGTGTATTAATCTGCAGCGTTTTTTTTAACATAATTTTTAATTACTTATTTCATTACATTTGAAAAACTATATAGTTTATTTATTACAAAGATAAATTTTTATTATGGACGCTTTACTTTTTCTTTACCCAACCTGGGGAGTATTTCAAACCATTGAACTATTTTATTTGCTTGATAATGCAACCGAATTATCAGAGTATAAAATGCAACCGAATTATTATTATCAGAGTATAAAATCATTTACATTGACAATAATATCAAAACTCGTTGTTTTGAATAAGCATTTCTTTTATAATACGAATTTAATTTGATTTTAAGAACATGATTGTGATTGGTTCGAAAAAACCTCCATTCATTTCAGCGTAACAAAGACATGGGGATTCTAAGCACGAGGATATAAACTACTTATATAATTTTCATAGGAGGATAGTTACATTATTTTGAGATAATTTTGATTTTAATTCGGATTCACTCATTGTAATCCTCAAACCGACTACCCCATTCGATTCTTCGCGAAAAATTACATAGTCTGATACGAAGCCAACCCCCAATCTTTCATGATTCGTACAGTCTGGGGTTCCCCCCCCCCCCCCCCCAATATTGAGGATTTGGCCCCACTGTGCGCAGTCCGCCATACTCCGCACTTTCCTTTGTTACCGTGAACGAAAGTTAGTGAAATTTGGTTTGTGGTTCCCATTTGACCGGGGGGGGGGGGGGGGGGGACTAATGGGTTTAAATTTCCAGGGCGCATGAAATTTCGGATGTTCTAACGTTTTTAAATTGTTCTCGAACTTGAGAATTTTTTGCACGTCCTGCCGTTCGTTCACAGTAAGGCCTTGAAGTATACATCGAATAGTTTCGTCAACATGATCCTGAATGAAACGGTATACATCCAGCGCAGATATCACTGCTAGGGAACACCTGATTATAATCATGCATGGCTAGGTATATGAAGTCGAGTTGGTTGTTCAGTGGTATTAGATAGGATATGTACCTGTACGATAGTACTTTAAGAACTATGGATGTACTAAAATAGTTGGACCCGTTGCAATAGCTTATTTGCGCAGAGAAAACTTGTTAACTCGGAAATGTAACATGAATTTTTCATTCCCACTGAGGTAATAGCCGTTCGCAGAACGAAATTGGCAGATTTCTGGAGGATTGCAATTTACATTTACCACCACCGATGCGCGTGATGGTGCCATCTGTTGACAACATTTCTTATTGAACAGGAGCGTTTGGGTTTAAGGTGAAAAACAAAATTTCCTACGGTGTATTGTAAATGCACCTCCCTTGCGGTAGTTAGCGGTCCGTTTATTTCAGTAATTATTATTGATATCATACAGGTGTACTGCTCCTTCTCAAAGTAGGGACCTTTAAATAGGCTTCAATTCACGAATCCGATTTTGGAACATCGACTAACTTCTTTTGGAGAAATTACCATCTGCGCTGTGCGGCCAACTGCGGAGTGGAGATACTCACGTGCAATCAAAGCTTCAACAAACAATAAGCTCAAAGCACTGAGAGGAGGTTTTCGTGGAAAGTTTAAACAGTCGGATGGACGTGGGAGGAACTGAGGGAGAAGGAGAACGAGAAGTTTGCGGGTGAAAAGGCAACGCAGGTGTGCCGACCGGTAGAAGGTTTGTCCACTAAGCGCCAAGTTAGGTTGAATGTTTGCGGCTAACAAACTCGAGCTACGGAAAAGCACAAGTAAAAGGGATACACGCTTTCTGCGGTTGAGTTCATGTGCCGTGCCTGGACGCTAGGGAGACCGTGATTTATTCCGATGGTTGTCCCTCCTTTAAAGTTTTGATCGACTCGTTCGTTTTATATCTAAATCAAAGTACCTACTGAATCAACTGCAGTAGCCCCGGCTTAGCTGCAAACCCCGCTCGGTACACACTGAACTGGCCAGAACGGAGTGAATGTGGCGGTAACATTGATTTTTACCCGCCTAGGATCCCAATCCCGTTTATTAGCATCAGAATTAAGCGAATTCTATTTCTAAAACGCTGCAAAGTCCTTGTCACTTGGGTTTATTATTCTATTGGACACTCCTGCAGAAATATTGGCTGTTCATTTATTGTTTCTTTCATGTGAAATAATTTAAATAGATATAATTTCTGATTGTTTCCACCAATTTTGGCCCCCAAAACACGAATTAGGTACGCTCCTTTTTTCTCTTCTTTTCTCAAATTATGTTTGATTACTGGTAGTGCCATTTAATTGTCTTGATTAACTTGTTGACACTTTTTCCAGTGTTATTATACAAATTGATGGTGATTTCAGACAATTTCCCAGGTTTTTGACTCATAAAAAATCGATTTTGGGAGCAGAACCATTGGTCGAACCTCAATTTTCCACTCTTTGGTCAAAATCGACTTCATATTCGGTCTTCTCGTCCCAAAAACATGGAAAACGATACCTCAAAAGCTCATGTTACTAACATGTTACTAAAACACAAAACGTACCTGTTTTTATACACATTTTCACTCATAACACCCCTGGGTATATTCCGATCGGGCTGCAAAGTTCGGGATACAACTAGGGCCCAAATGGAGCATGTGTGCGAAAGAACGAATTTTTTAGACCGAAAATGAAACCAGTACACGTGATACGGAGTATGGCGGACGGACATTGCATTTTTGGAATCTACGCACTTTGAAACGGAAAAGAAAAATTGTTGAGGGGGTGCTATAAAAATTTTTTGCTGAGCGAATTTTGCGTCAGATTTTGCTTCCGAGTCTACCACTCGCTTCAGTAATTTCCATGCTCTCAGGCACGTTATATTTATGCTACCGTGAAATACCGGTGCCTGTGAATGTCCGACACTCGCCGGTGATTGTGAGTCTCGCCGCACTTCCTGGTGAAAGTCCAGAACAGTCCGAATTTCACTTGTGTTTCTCAACATCCTCTAAGGCTAGCTGGTGAATGTCAGATGTGAAATGTACGATCCATTGAAAATCTGAAAGGTAGGTACCCACAAAAATGTACTAAATATTTAATAGTACAGTAATTTACTCACGCCAGGTTTCAAAGGCACGTTCAACTGATCAACTGATCAACTGATGAACTGATGAACCGATCAATTGATCAAGCCAGGTTTCACGATCAAGTGATCAGCTGAAACGCCAGGTTTAAGGGCACGATCAACTGACTTTCATAACGCCAAAACGGCTGAGCCGCCTGCACTCACTAACTAGTTTTCTTCACTGGCTTAGCATTCAACTCGTACACCTTTTCCGAAAGTTGAAGAAAAGAAAAGAAGTGAAGAACAACGCTGCAAATCTCTACACACCGTTCATTATTTTGTGTAGAACACCCTTGTGTTCCAGCTAACCCTTCTTTACAGATCACAGCCCCTCTGTAGTTTAGTATCTATTTGCCCCTACAAATGAATGTCACGCGTTGAATATTCAAGCAGTAGCTAAAATGGCAAAAAGAAACACAAATGTAGTTCTGAAGGGAAATTGTTGGTGTGAAGTGAAAAATATTCGGTCCCGGAACCGGGATTCGAACCTCTTATTTTAAGAATACGAGCCCGACGCGTAGACCACTCCGCTTCGGCGGCTACCTGGCCGAGAGACAAGTGATGTGCTGTCGCAACCCAGCTTGATGCCTGCATAAACGCTGCTCTTCAGGGCAAATTTTAACGAACGAGAAAACCATCACCTCAAAATAAAATAGTCCGGATAATTCAACCCCTATTTTTCATCCCTTAGAGTTTAGTGACAGTAACGCCGAGCTTCGAGGACCAACTACAGCCAAAATGGGACCCATATACCAAATTTCGTGAATTTTGGTTCATAAGAACTAAGGTGTACGGCGGACGGACGGAATTTTTTTAAATTCGTTATTCGTATTCTACGTCCCTTGAAACGTAAACCTTGAAATTTGGGTGGAGGGGGGGGGGGGGGGGGGATTTTTTTCTTGGTAGATTCCAAAGGTTCATCATTGAAAATAATAAACCAAAAGGAATCGTATTTTTTTATTAACATTCGTTAGTTCAGTTTTTTCCCCCTCCAAATTTAGCCCTATAAACTTCGCTTTCCGACATGACTATAGGAAGGCTGGAAGTTTAATAGATGGGTTCAGAAGAACAACTGAGCTTGCTGGTGTTAGGTGCAACTCGAAAACGGATCTCAACTCGAAAACGCAAATCGGACTTTCACCATTAGCAGGCTGTGAACGTTGATACCGGCGGAAGTCCGAATTTCGGACGCTCACCAGCAATAATTCCCTATGGTTTGGTGATCGCCAACAATCATCGGTGAGCATCGGACATTCGACAGGCACCGGGCTTTCGTGACATACGAGTATAAGTACCTATACTGCCAAAGCTGTCCCAGATCCCATCTTGCCTAGTTGTTCTGTGTGTATATTCTGCTCTTCGAATCCCACATTCGGTACGGCCTCGCTGTATGGGGGTAATGCACCAGCAGTCTGCAACGTGTTGATTAAACAAAAAGCGGCTTTGCTCATAATGTCCGATATTGGGCACCGGGTTTCCTGCAGACCCATTTTCAAAGAGCCCTGGATCGTGACGGCTTTTGGGATCTCATAGAGCTTGCTACGTACAGAGTCCTAACCGGGAGAGCTTCGAAACACCGGCCCATGGTTATAATACGAGACCGGCCCATGGCTGTACTTGGTACGATTTAAAAAAAAAAAATTTAAAGCACAGTCCGTGGACTCCATGAAAATTTAGATACGTCATGTAAGAGTCATGTTTATTTTAATATTTGAAAACAATTTATCACTATTATTATGTACCTACACTCTTCTACGACCTTAAATAAATATTCGAAGTTATTCGTTATTTAACCATTCAATCTCCGGCAAAATCTTTTGTTTGGAAACTTTCAGCGCTAGAGGGGATTTCATTCGGAGGGAGCGGAGTCCAAGATGGTGGGGAACGAGGAGGAGCCGTGCAAACACGAATCGTTTCCATCAGCGTTTTCATTTGAATTCGGAAAAGCGTTGATCAAACGGAAAACGCTTTCTACAGCTTTCTGCTAGGTACTTTTTTCCCGAAGCAAAGGTAGTGAAGATGGTGCTATTGTAAGGAAATGGATGAGGCCGGGGGGGCCGAAAAACGAGAGTAAAATAACCTGAGTGATGAAGAAGGGACTGGGAAAGAGGTTTAAATGGGAGGAGCGGAAGTGACGAGTCTTCCTCTGTCGAGGCAAGGAGATTTCTCTCATTTCGTTCGAATTTCCCTCCATCGTCAACGGGGTTTCCTGGCTGGAAAAGCGTTTTCCGCCATTAGGGGCCAGAGAGTTTTATTGACAGAAGCTGGAAGGAGAAGCCCGACGCCGGCGAAAAGAAAGGAATATTCCAAGTCTGGTCTGTCAATAATGGCTAGAATGGACGTTTTTGGAAAAGGCGTCAGATTTCTCGTGGCTGTAGCAGTCCGATATATCAGTCTTGAAGGAACACTCAACTTACGAAACGCCTCCAGTTTCTAGATTATGGAAATTTTTCCTGACCACTTCTGTCTCTCATGAAGGCAGATCTAGGCTAAACATAGTTTCAGCTAAGTACTATC
This sequence comes from Leptopterna dolabrata, assembly GCA_954871275.1. Lineage (NCBI taxonomy): Eukaryota > Metazoa > Arthropoda > Insecta > Hemiptera > Miridae > Leptopterna > Leptopterna dolabrata. Next base: position 15,253,534 of record OX940984.1, on the reverse strand, counting down.
AGATTTCTTAGTATAAATTGTATTCGTCAACTCATATTGCTAGTTGTTCAAACTAAATCTTTCAACAATTGCTTACCCTTACTTATTCAATAATACTTTCTTCCCTGATTTTCCATTCATCTAGACACTTCAAAACATGTTTAGCGAACACCTATTTCATGAGCGAATACCCATTCAGTAATAACTGTTGGTGTCATTCATGGTGGTGGAATGGACATGTAAAAAAATATAAAAGTTGTAAGTTACTGAGATGTGTTTTGCATCTCTTGACCAAATTTAGTCTAATGGCTAATAATTTGAATGACAAAAAATGTTGCCTAAATTTTTTTTCATGTTAAAATGTGTTTTTCACTAAGAAAAAAAACATTTCAATATCAAATTCCATCGATGCAATGTGGCAAGTCATAAACCGAAAGGATCAGTGGAGTATATTCTTAAAATTACACACAGCGTGTCACGTCGGTACTTTCAATCGAACATTTAGTAGTATTCGATTTGATTCGATAACATTCAATCAGAAAAAAGCTTTCTGATCGAAACCTAAAGGAACACATTTACACAATTCGAGCCTCCTAGAATCGAGTTTTTTTGTGAAATAGCGAAAGTGGGTTGGGACAATAACGTTACCGACTCTTAAGTAAGAGGATCAACCTATCTCGCAGAAGAAAGGCTCAAGATATTACTGGAAGGAAAGTGAAAAAGTAAAAGAAAGGGAAAGACAAAGGGGTGAATGAAAAGAATTAGGTACAGCTACTGGGGTTGCCTCTTGCCTGAGAAAGAGTGTTAAAGTGCTTAAATGAATCTGCTAACCGGGTTCTATTTTTATTAAGATAGGCAACTAATTATAACTTGGCTAATAAATTAACTATACTTTCATTCGTGCGCAGCCGCGATTTTTTATTGTTTGATAAGAAATACGTTATATTGTCGGTTGTGCTCAGAAAAGTAACTCACAAGATATGCTCATACTGTTTGAGCGTGGGCGTAAACATAATATTGTCCTCAATCGGAGTACTTACTGTGTGTTTCATCGATTTCGATTTTGTGTGTGATCGGAATGAGAACTATTTGAATTTTGATGAAATTTATTTAAACTCACTATTTGCTCTATGCCTTGTTCGGTTGTCGATGAAAAAATTATCTGCCTCTATATGTGTACATACAACAAACACGGAACTATGATGAAGAGCTTCATGATGCTTCATACGTTCAATAGTTTTGCTGAGTCAACATGAACAAAATTGGACAATTTGAAATCTGTCGGCATTTACTACTGAGATCACTGCCAGAACATCGTAACACTATCCTGCCTATCGTGAAACTATCTTAAAAACAAATTCTGCCTATGTGCCACGCTCAGTAATAGATATTTTTTCGTAAAATGTTACAGCTAAATATTTATCAATCGCTATAAGGATGATTGACAAAGCTTTGAAAGTTACTCCATTCGATTCACCGTGCTGATAAAATGAAACAACTTTTTCTTACAGATGGCACAACTGGTGCCAGCTTGGCGCCGTTCCCTGTCACCATTGTGGCACCAACTACACTATACCAGCGAATGCTGAAGGCGTTTTTGCTTTCTCATGAAATAGATCTGAACAGAATCAGACATTCCAGCACATTTGGTTGTATGCTGAAGAGTTTCTTGCGGTTAAACGTTCAATACGTTTACTACTGGGTCAAAATTTGAAACATTCCGAGTGCTGCTCAGACTTGGTCGAATCGTCGTAAAAATATCAGCTCAACTCACTTGAAATAGATTTGAACGGAATCAGTCTTTTCAACACACTGTGTTGCTCCATCACTGAAAAGCGGGATGAACGTAGACTTTTGGTTTTGGGCAACGATTTACGTTCGTGCCTGATTCATGTTACGTGAGTTTTCCTGTTTTAGTTAAATATTTAAAAGATCAACAATGGAAATAAATACTCATTAAGTTGAGTTCATGCACAACATCAGCAGCTGTCATACCAATGCGAACCAAGATTTATAGTGAAGAGTGATGGATCACAAAACGTGATCAACATTTATTCTAGCAGGGGTATAGATGGGCGGGGGGGGGGGGGTCTGGACGAAATAAATGGTGTATTTAAATTTATTTATTTTGTTTCGTATCCATGGAAGAAAGGTCTTCAACAATCCAACCACGTGGTAGAAAAAAAATTTGTCAGTCCTTTAGAAAACCAGAATTTTAGAGGTATTTTTGGTCATTTCAAAGAAACTGAGCAGTATTAAGTGTAGGGGCATGATGAATAAATATGTGGAATAACAGCAAATTTCCCTTTGTTTCGTACTGAAAATACCCCTTTTGCTCCTCATCTGTCATCGCTATGTGTAATCCGCGTAATCTTGTTGTTTTGATTATGATTTTTTGATCTTCAAATAAATGCAGATGAATGTAGCACTTGAAGGTACTCCTGCTCAAATAGTTATTATTAGAAATCGTATGAGTTACGAGGCTCCGCATAGAAAGCCTCCTTTGGGTGAATTACATATTTCGTAAGACCTATATCACTCCTGAGAAATAAGACCGATCCGAAAATCTCTTTGAGACAAATTACGCACGGGATGCTGGGGAACAGGTTGGTGGAGATTTGTGGAGCCGAGATTGTTTTCCCAAGCCTCCTCGACCTTTTCATAAAATATCGTCCTACCCGAACCGCAGAGCCATCAATTGAAGTGGTCTTACGTCAAGATATTACCGTCCCCACCATTGTTTCTTCCCCTCTGTTTTTTAAAGTGCGACTCGCAATAACCCTTAGAACGGGGTTTTCGGAATAGGGAGGTAAAGCCTCAGGTTTCCTTGTGAGGTTTAGAGCAAGGAATAGCTCGTGTCTTGGGAGGAGAAAAAGGGGTACACTATGCAAATGGCGCGGGTCGTAGAGTTGAAGTACCAAGACTTCATTTAGAAGAGGCTTTCATCACATTGAAAGCTCTCCATTAAGCCAGCAATTACATTGAACGTCCGTCGAGTACTGAGTGCTGATGGTTGAGGTACGTAATTCACCAAATGAACAAATACTCTGTGATAGCTTACAATGTGTATTCTACAAGTTGTTCGTCTTATACATAATTGCAATGACACGCAGTCCACCATAGTTGTTTGTTACTGTAATTTGTGTACTAGGCACCTCCGTCATGTTGTGTTTCTTCAGGCAGCGGGCGCTCCTGATGGGTATGAAAGTAGTTTCAGCTACCCTACATTTAAAGAAAAATGAAAATGTTGTCTTTTAGCAGGTTTAGGTATATAAGTAGGCCTTGCAAGAAAAGTGACATTTCTTAAAAAAACGGTCTTTTTCGATTCCAAAATTCGAAAAAATTAATACCTGCATGACGAATGGAGTAACACTTCCAGTTTCCGTGGGTTCCGAAACTATTTGAAAATGGCGATTTTTAGATTCATCAGTTTTCTCGCAGAGGAGCACTACTTGCCAAATTTGGATTTTTGCTTCATTTATCACGCTGTATGTTTGTTCTGCGAAAAATCCTCTCCAAATGGGTTATATAATTTGGAATTTCGGCGTGTCCTCCTAGACTATCGACTTGAGTGTTTTTGATGTTACGGCTGCGCCACTTCCTACGACACGGCGGCAGCAATAGCGCCTCAGTCCGAAGAACAACTGATTTTGGATACATAGGTACATACAAAACTGTTGCTAGATTTTGCTTCACAACAGCGCCAGGTCCTTCCAGGGCGTGGTATCTAACAGTACTAAATCATCCTCGCCAATAAGTGATCGTGCGTTACGTGGTGTAGAAAGAAATAGTTCATTTATTGCATACTTTAACGTAAATGTAGGTATATAGGTGTAGGGTATTCATTCAACATTCCTCATCGCGACGAATTCAAGTATTATTTCTGTGGGGAGAGATGGATAAAACAAGGGGGAAGCGGAAAGCCCTGGCGGCACCCGCTTACTTGATTATGCACGTTTTATGAAGGCTGATGCGGTCTTTGGGTGAAGCTCCCCCTCATATTATGATGATTCAACTGCTGGGGGTTAACTGGTGGAATTTTAAGGGGGTAAATGCCATCATTTCACGTTCCTATAGGTCGTTAAGGTAAATTATGAGAAAGTTAGTTAAGTAAATATAAGTATAAAGTAATCTGCCAGTCTACCTATCAGTTACAATCAAGAAATTTCAGGTTTGTTTTTGGCATTTGAAGTCGAGCGGCACTATTTTCCGTACTTCACTGTCTGTCTATTTATTTATATTCCAAATCTGATGAAAGTTTGGGGAAATGTTGATGTCCAACTTGAAATCTGACACCATTGAAAAGTCAAAAATTTGACCTGGAGGTGGTTTTTTTTCTGCAACTGAGTGGGTCATTGATGGAGAGGGGGTGGGTGGTGGAAACCAGCATTAACTGTGGTGAAATACCTATACTACCTAATACCTAATACTGCTGAGATGATCCGATTTGAATGAGTCGTTGAAGATGAAATCGGAGATCTCTAGAATCAAAAATATTGGACCGGGAAGGAAATTTATGGGAGTGGGGGGAATTTATATTTATTTATGTATTTACATTTGTTGGTTAATAATTTCTTAATTAAAGTAAAATTGCTGTAACGATAAAATACCTACCAAAGTGCTCTAACTTCAATGAATCTTGTGGAACATGTCCAAGGCAGTTCAGCTTTAAATCTGAGATCATCAGAACCATAAATTATATTGGATTGAGAGAGGTAATATTGTAAGAGATTAGTGGGGTAAATTGCCGTAAAATGCCAATCTAATTGTTCCGATTTTAATGAAACTTGGGGAGTATGTCGACAGCAGTAGTTACGAGTTGGAATTTGACATCTTCAGAATTATTGTGACTAAGAGATAGTGGGTTTTATTGGGGAGTACGTGGAGAAACGACATGAAGTTAAATGGGTATGCAAGACGTCGACCTACCCATTAGTTTGTACTAATTTGAACGAAAATTTAGTGATGGTCCGGCTGCTAGTTCTCCTCCTTTTTGCTATTCTTGTACCTAAATTTATAATATCCATCTTGACGCTCCTATTTAATCGAACTACTCAGATGTAGGTTCAAAAAATTTATTGTGGACTTACCATTTCAAACCCCTGGCATTTCTGTTATAGACTACTGATTTTGTAGGACATTGTAGTATAAGACTATGAACAAAGACCCATACGGTTATTGTATGACTCAAATTAATTATTTCCTGTGCAGTGGTCCAGCTAGTTTCTACTCGTAATATCGAGGTACCCCTGTAATACCCCTATAATACCGCGGTTCCCCTGACAACTGACGTGTTCTTTACACCTACAGGTTTGAATATTTATTTCCCCTTCCTTTGGCATCAGTGAGTTGAAATATTTTACCTAGGTGAACATCTACCATCTGAGTATTGAAAAAATTAGCATTTTAGGGGAAAATAAGGGTTGATGCGTTGCCCGCCCTCTGGGACGTTGAAGCAGGAGGTAATTTACCTAATCCGCCACTATCGACTTCGCCTGTGGGGGTCGTCTGATCGATTGCTGGACTTTCCCTTCGATCACGTCCTACGAGTGTTCAATTCGTCTGCCGGTGCCCACGTCAATATGTCCGGCGAAGCGACGCATTTCGAACAATCGCAGGCCCTTCGGTCGAACCCTCGCTCGTCCCTATTGTACTACGGCATGAATATTATATTAAACCGAGTAAGGTAAGTGGTGTTGTGGCGAGGGGAGGGCAGGGGAAGTGATAAGAGTTGGGTAGGTAGTGGTGGAAGGGGGAGGGTTGAAAACATTCGAGAAGTGGAATTAATGCCCGCCTGGTAATAGGACAACCGGCTTTCGAACTCCAAACAAACAATTTTCAATTCCCATTGCAATCGGCCTGCCATTTCTGTCATCCAATCATAACGATTTAGGGTTTAACACTATTAGGCGGTTGCAGCAAAAATGCCCTCAGAGCTCACGTTAGCATGGAGCTACGAGGTCTTCCAACGTTGCGCAACTTCACATTGCAAAATAACTCATATCTATTCGTGGATTCTAACTTTTTACTACCCTTAACTCCAAGTTGTCCGAATCGTCTTCTTTAAGATGGAGTGAACGAAAGGATCAACAGGATTTACCATCAATAAATTTTGCTGCCAGAAGGAGCAAGGTTTTGTTTACATAAAGCGTGTTTGAATGTCCAATATCATAACTCAATCATTTTGGTCGTCAAATTTGAAAACATTCATTGAAAAATCGTAGCTCAGTATCTGGGCGCTGACCAATTAAGCAAAAACTCTACGAGGAAGGGAAAACCGGGAAGTTATAAGTTCGAAAACCGATTCTAGTGAAAATATTTTACCTATAGCAAGCTTCCGGCGGAATTTTGCAGTGTAGCACGTAGTTCCATGCTAAACTAACAGTGCTTTGTAGTATCAAGCGATGGAAATCTGCTTTGCAGATGGTTGAAAGTTTCGTGAGACAGTCTGCGGAATCTGCTCTGGCTCTTGATGTACTGAAGTTATTAGCTGCTATCTGTCATTTTCATGGGTCAAAAACATTAAAACAAAGTCCTACATACTGGGACCGAGACTGTAAGAATGTAATTATTCTGAACATTGCAGAACATACTATCGTTCCCAGTAAACCAAAAATTCCAAATACCTGGTAACCCATCAGTGTGTATCAAAAATCACTAAAAATGTTCATAAATATTTAAACTTCTCCAACAATAATTTGTAATGTTATACATTTGAACGTGAAAATATTATTTTTATGTCGGGTACGAATAATTGTTAGATAGCAAATTATTAAGAATTGGAATACTTCCGATGAATTAACAAAGAATTAATAGTATTAGTAATAGTAGTAGTAGTAAGGATCTGTAGGAATGAGAAAAATCTTCAAAAGGCATAAAGATGTTGGTTATTTGATATGGTTGAAAACAGTTAATGATGTTAATCAGGTAATATTAGTGGTAGCTCAAAAGTAGAACGGATGCATCTATACTTCCAAAATCCGTTCATTAGGCCATGCTGCTTGCCTGTAACTTTTTATCTGCCTTATATTTATGTAAAACTCTAGTGTTTGCGTATGTTACCTAATAGGTCTAAACTGCTTGACCCATTTTAATTAGGGTGCTCTCAAGGTGATCAGCGATGGGCATAAGCAATGGGAAAATCGTCAAAACGTCCTCTTTTGACGTGAACGGGGCTTTCCTTCGCGACCCGATTGTTTGGTTTTTACGAATCACCGAATAACGTGAATTTGAGTGGACCACTTTTTGACGCTAGACGCATTGACGTATACTATCGCTCGGACGAAGCTGGCTATAAATGCTGGTACCTTCATAAATTTGGTGTGAGTGACGAGAGCTCACATGGTGTTGATAATGAAATGATTCCTAATATGATCCTATCGAAATACTTTTAGGGCGAGACAAATGTTTGTATTAAAGCACATAAACCACGTTTTCGCACCTTGTTGACAACTAGGAAATAGCTGTAAGTACACGATATCCTCGAATGATGTCACATTACACAGCACTATGTGGACAAACGTTCTCTATCAAAAGACGTCAAGGAGTCTTGTGAAGAGTTTAGTGAACGGTCAGAGACTTTTCTAAAAGAGATTCACTCGCTTTTAGAACGCGATGCCATTAAAATAAACGGTGGCTTTCAAAGTATATTCGCACAAGGGAGAGCATTTACTCAAGTCATCACCTTTCTTTTTGAGTGGCTTCGGCATAGAGCTAAGATGGTCCCATCGCACTTTCAACTTACAACCGTTTCCGTTGGGTTGAAGTGCCTCTCGTTCTCTCCCTCCCAGCGCTTGAGAAAATGTCATTTCGAGCGTCAACACCTACCTTAATGGTTTTTCTAGCAGGGGACTTGGTGTTGGTCTGGCTTACCTGTTCGGAAACACGATCACTGAAGTTTTCTGGGCTTATTATATAGTTTCATTCTTCTGAGTATATATTTTTTAAATGGATTGCTTGTAACCAATCTGACCCTTCTCATGTACTAGCGACCTGGCAAGTACAGCTACGAGCACATAACAACTGCAGCTCGATTGGGGTTCCTGAAACGTACCTGCTACTCGTGAGTTCGATGGCATTCAGGCCATCGTTTTGCTGTACAAGACGTTAGTTCTGTATTCTGCCAATATTGGAGTACGCCTCCTATTTGGTACCAGATTATTCGCCTTCTCCACCGTCTTCACGCTCCCAACTTTGGTGACAGCCCACCCGGCCTTTGATGTCTTCAGTGACTCGCTGACTTCCCTTAGATCCCTGATCGCCTCGTTGATTCTTACCTTTGGAATCGAGCATAAAATTGTTTTAACCCCCCCCCCCCCCCCCCAATTTGATGGTTTCCGTTTCAAGGTATTTAGAATCCGAAAATGCAATAAAAAAATTTCTGTCCGTCCGCCGTACGCCGTACTGAGCAATTTTTTTACATGAACCAAAATTGACGAAATTCGGTTTATAGGTCCCATTTGGGGTCTAGTTGGCCCTCGAAGCTCGGGGTTAATGTCAGCCATCCCTAAGGGGTGAAAAATAGGAGTTGAAGTCTCCAGGACGCCGTTTTCTCGAATTGTTTTACGGTTTTAAATAGTTCTCGAACTTGGGAGTTTTTTAAGACCACCCCGAGCGTTGTTCGTCTAGCCGTTCGTTCACAGCAGTGCCCAGAAGTTCGCACCGACAGGCATTCAACACCAGGGTGAATGAAATTGTATACATTCAGCCGAAATATCGTCACTAGGGACGCGCTAACAATTGGGAATTGGCCCCAGATAAAATCATTGCTAGGGATCACCTGATTATCATCACGGAGTATGAAGTCGAGTTGTTTGTTCTGTGATGTAATTTCATTTGAAAAATGATGGCTCTTTTGGAGTTTGTTGTTAGGTAGTGAAACTTGAACAAGCGTTGCAGTATTATTGATGGGTAAATTATTACACAATGGTAAATTATTACACAACGGTAAATTATTACACAACGGTTCATTATACCATCTACGTAGAAGGGGCTGGAGTTTGTTGGTAGGTACTTTTGCACCTTTTTTCACTACAAATCAACAATTTCCTTTCAGAACTTCATTATTTGCGTTTCTTTTGCCATTTTAGCTACTGTTTGTCATCGACAGAATTATTTTAGCAACATTTAACTCGTGATTTACGTAGTCTACCTAGTAACGAGTACGGTGTTAGGTACTAACCTATGGAGGACTATACATAATTCTATACATAATTTGTATAGAATAGTACATATTATATGATATAGACGGGTTATCTACACAGAGAGCTGTGATCTGTAACGAAAGGATATTCTGTACAAAATAATAAACCGTTGTGCAGGGATTTGCAGCGTTTTCTGTATGTAGCAGCCTACTTTTTTGGTTTATTATTTTTAGCGAATTTTCAAAGAAAATGAAGCTATTGCAATGGCTTCGAAATTTAAATAATATAAATTTTTGGAAATTTTCTTCATAGAAATCCGTTTCAGACCATTCTAAAACGATTCCTGAAATTTAACACTTTTTTATATGTATATATATATATATATATATTTATTTATATATGTGTCACTCCAGACGATAACTCTCGATAGAATTGAGATAAACAGCTCAAATTTGCACAAAAAATCTATCTTGGCAATCGAAAGGCTAAGTTCGAAGATGGGCGAAATTGGCCTACTCTAAGGAGGGTTTTGGCGCATTTAAAGTGCGCAAAAATTACCCAAAAATCCCCAAAATGTTATTTTCCAACAAGTGACCCCTCATTTTAAAGGTTTTTGCACGCTGAACACGATGGTGGAATCGGATTTTAGATATCTTGATCCGTTCTCAAATTAGAGCATTTAAAGTGCGCAATAATTACCCAAAAATCCCCAAAATGTTATTTTCTAACAAGTGACCCCTCATTTTAAAGGTTTTTGCACGCTGAACACGATGGTGGAATCGGATTTTAGATATCTTGATCCGTTCTCAAATTAGAGCATTTAAAGTGCGCAAAAATTACCCAAAAATCCCCAAAATGTTATTTTCCAACAAGTGACCCCTCATTTTAAAGGTTTTTGCACGCTGAACACGATGGTGGAATCGGATTTTAGATATCTTGATCCGTTCTCAAATTAGAGCATTTAAAGTGCGCAAAAATTACCCAAAAATCCCCAAAATGTTATTTTCTAACAAGTGACCCCTCATTTTAAAGGTTTTTGCACGCTGAACACGATAGTGAAATCGGATTTTAGATATCTAAATCCGTTCTTAAATTAGAGCATTTAAAGTGCGCAAAAATTACCCAAAACTAGGATAATCTTTAAACTCTTACCCCCCCCCCCCCACCCCCTTAGAGTGGTCAGATTGAAATATGTGAGAAGTATTAATTGAAGACGAGAGTTCGAAGCAAAAAAGGGGGAGGCAAACGATTAGTACAACTCCTTGAATTTACCCACAGCGATCAAATAAATAAGCACTTGGTACAATTACGTAATAAACAAACGGTAGAATCAGGATGGACAAAACGTACAAATTAAAATAAATACGAAGAGAATATACATAGAAAACCAAATTTTAGACCGAAGTTTTCCTTTATTCAAAACCATAGCCATTAATTCGAATATTTCTTTGAAAATTCGCTCATTAAGTCATGCTGCATGACTGGTTTTTTTTATTTCTAGCCTAGCTTAAATGAAGTAATGTGAAATGCATTGTTCACTATGTTTGTAAAACCCAAATCTGATTGGGCCTGTCCCGTACAATTATTATTAATAAATAAATAAACTCAAGTGCCTGAAGCAGCTAGCCTGTCATGTGTATTATGTAGAAGTGTTTGGGTGATTTGTGTGGCTATTTTGATGACAATGTTTCAACTTTTTTTCTGCTAGAAAATAAAGTAGAGGTTGGTAGGCATGCTTTACCCAGCCATTGATTGTCGTAATGTACGTAAACAATCATTTTCTTTATAAACCCACCTCAAAATACCTTCATGGATGTAATAAATTACAATAATTTGACATGAATGGAGGTTCTTCTGTTTGCCGATAGTTGCATGTTTCAGGCAAATGTTCCATCACAAAGCAATCCGTCGAGTTTGATTTTAGACAAGAATGAATCGATACGTGGTGGAATAAGTAACTTGTTGCGGAGCCAATAATAGATCAAAATCCCCACTCCAGAACTTGACGGCGTCTCCCAGTCTTCGCTACCCTCCGTTTTTGGCCGGGATGGGGGCGTTTTCGTAATTTAGAGGGTTCCCTGCTCGAGAGATACCCCTCCTCAGCATCACCCATGGCAACACCCCCATAAACTACCCTCACTTTGGTAATCACACCCTCAGGGTGTTGCTGGGAAATAGGTATCGGGGATTCCGCTAGGGCGGGAGGTGAGAAAACCCCTAACGGGAGCTCCACGCACGTTTTTCACTGGTCGGAGCAGCTAAAATAGAAATGTGTCAAAGTTTGACAAGTCGGAGTTCCATAATCATTTATATCGAATTCGCATGCCCATTTGCATGCCATAACCTTCACTCGTGGTTCAATATTAAACTTTACCCTGGCTCGGCCTGGAATTGGGTTGCCGAAATTATAGACTATCCCTGTTCTCTACATAGACAGAATAGGTTAGTAGGATTTTGATACAATTCATCAAAGCTATTTTCCTCCATCCTGGTAGTTATGGGTGTTTCAAGGATTACACGATGCGCAGACGAACGTTACAGCTTGGTTTCGATGAAATTCAATTCTTTGTTGACGCCACGGTTCGCGCTCCTATGCCTCCTTTTATTTCTCCCTGTAGTGAGTTCCAGCTGCGGTGGTCTTGCCTTCATAGTGATTGCCATAGTGATTGCTCCTTCAGGTATTAGGTAATATCTCAGATAGGGGGAAAAAACCCGTATCGGTTCTACTTCCCCACGCTCGCCAATTCGATACAAACGCCCTCACGTCACACGGCGCGACGAGGGTCAACCACATGAACCCTCAGGTCAAACCGGTATAATTACGTTTTTCGTGCCTAGAGGAATGTAGCAGGTAGGGGACTTTCCACACAACGTGACAAAAAAAAAAAAAGAAGTGTTCCTATTCTGGTGGGAGGAGAAAATACGCTCAGGAAAAAAGAAAACCCTGGGGGAAGGAAAAATCAGGATTTTTTTTTCTGGAGGTGACAGTAACTGATAGCCGGGGTAGGTATTTTCACCCCTTTTTTTCCCACGGAAGGACCTCCGGGAGTTGACACCTCAATAATTACTTTTTTCCTCGATAGATGCCGCCATTCACTACCGAAACCGCCTGTGTCGCGTTGGATTGGACTCGATTACGCTGCATATCAAATTTGAGTGGATCCGACGATCGAAAACATTCCGGGGCTGTGGGCGTGAAATGAAATCCGCGGTTAAATTGGACGGGGCTCTTGGACGTGTTCCCGCTGTTGACTAATTAATTAATAATATCATTTCGATAGGTGTTGGGCGTTTGAGGTTTGGACGTGTCGAAGGATGAAATTCCGAATGTTAGGCCACAATAACTGAACTATGTCGTCCACTCACTCCTGATGCTCGTTTCAAAACTACGATACTATCCGACATAATTTCTCAGCCATTAAACAAATGGAAGAAGTGGAATGCCAGAACTGGAATTCGCCAAAATGAATGTAATTGTACCACTGAAAGGATGAGTTCGATGTTGCGTGTTTGTTGGTAAAAAATTACCAAAATTATGCCAACAATTGTTTTATAGTGACTCAGGGCAAAACAAACTATCTGCTTATTTCAATACTTTTTCACAAAAATAGATTATGATAAATATAACTAAAAGGAAACCTATATGTATATGGTAATTTTTTACAGAGTTCTATGCAAGAAAAATTATAGTTTCAGTGACAAGACGTCTGTAGAGTTTTCACGAAAAATTTGGAAATTGTTTGCTGACGTAGTAATCGTTACTTTCTCGACAGAAGTGAAAATCAAGATAGTATCAAGGAAAATCTTTCTAGGCCTTATCGGTACATGAGCGACCTGGAGGATGCATGAATCCCATCAGTAGGCCAATTCCCATCCACCAAATTAAACCCAACTGCTAAATTAAATAAAAGAGAAGTTTTTCATGCTGCATTGTGTTGACTGTTCAGAGTCAGTTTAGTATAATTTGATTAGTCATTTGATTAATTGCGTATAACAATTAATATTAATTCATCTGTTTTATTGGGCTGTGCAGAAGTATCCACAAGTTCCTTCAGATGGTAGTAAAAATTTGTACAAAACCTCTTTCTATAGACAGAAATTAAACTCAAACCCTCTTTGAAACCAACTTCAATTTACAGGGTATTAATTAATTTATTATCCAAATAGAGGTAAACAAAATCCACCGGGGCGGTTTTGATGTTCGTTCCAAAAAGCGACATCTCGAGTTAAACCTTATCAAACGAACGGGGAAAACTAAAAATATCGCTACTCCTTCAATAAAATTAAATAATCCAGCACTTGAAGCTTTTAATTACTCTTAAATAGAAACCCTTTCGGGAGAGGAGCAACAGTATGAGGGCGGTGCGTTTGAAAAGGCGGTATTTCAAGGGTTCCAGGGAGGTCGGGGAGGGTAATCAACGTCCCCTTTTTACTTTGAAGAAAATGTATAGAGCGCGGTAGGCAAAAACAAAAAAAAGGCTGGGAAGGAGGTAATAAGGGTAACCCTGCACAGAGAAGAGACCCACCCTGAAGGAATATTGGATTTAGCTAATGAATCTCTTGTCTTCCTTCTTACTTTCTACTGATTCGCTTTCTCGTGTATTTTGGGTTTTTCTCTTCTCTGGGAGTTGCACAAAGTGGGTTTGGCTCGGGTAACGTTGAATGTGGACGTTATTTTTGATGTTGGACCGAAATGCAATCAACTGTCGCTTTCGTTTCTTTCGAGTATTGGGCATCTTATTACTTCTTGCGGTTTATCCCTACATTTCTGCTATTCATCGTAGACACTCCTCTTTCGTTTCAAAACGCAGGATACGGAAAATCCGAATTTTTATCAGTTATGTAAAAGTTTTCAATTGCCATAAAACTATATCGTAATTCACCATTTTGGATTTCAGTCTTGTAAGCATACGAAGTCACCATCCCACGCAGCATGAGTTTATTATATTATAGGAGCATTGCCGTATTAAGTTCAATTCAAATCTATATTCAACAACATATAGTCCATAATGAAGAATATAAGTACAGAAACGTGTATGAAACGTGTTTTCTTGAAACGACCGTAATCATACTAATTATGATGAAGACATCAATATATCCAGCTCAATTTCGCCATAGTACATAAAATGATACAGAAGTAGAAAAGGAAATATGAGGAGATAAACAAAGAAGAACCATGCAGATCGGAATTTACTGCAACTATAGTTTCTTCTATGAGTGATTTATAGTGAATTACAAGATATTTCTTATGTATATTCGTGTTTAAAGTCCCATAGTGGCATAGTAACATATTCCTTCCACCATGATCATATTAATAGTGCTACAACACTGAAGTCATTCAACTGGCGGACCTTTCTCCGTCTGTATCAGTACCACGAGGAACGACGTGATCATTGCCAGCATCTATAGATCAATGAAACAAATCAGTATTAAAATGAATCTATTGTATTTCGTGAATAATCAATACGTTTAAGTGGGTAGGACCCTGCGCGCGATATTCACTAAATGGAAATATTTTTGTTTATGAACTTCACAGGTACCTGCTTACTAGTTAGTTACTAGGTAGGTACTCACACTATGCAGAACCGGATAGTCTACATCGAAAAATCCAGCTGCAGTGAACTCCACCTCCCGGTTCATGGCCAAATGCAAATCAAGCTTTACCTGTTGATAAGATTGATATATGTGAGTTTAGAGTGATGATAACATGTAGTTTAGAATAATGTAGTTGAGAATAAGGGGAAAGGGGAGGTGGATGATAACATGTAGTTCAGAGAATAATTTAGTTTAGAGTGCAGTAAAATATATTCTACTCACATTCCATTCATCCTGAATAGGGCTTTTGATGATGTTCTCCAGCAGTAAAAAGTTGAATCTCTTTGTCTAGAACATCATACCACTCAGATTATCGTTCTGTGAATACCTACTGTATTATTATGACCATTTCATTTTGTACCATAGGACCAGAGAATCCTGGTCATCAAATTACCACGCATGGAGCAAAAGAGAAAAAACGTTTCCAAGTGTGTTACATTGAAAAACAGTTCTTTCTCAACGATTTTTAGTAAATAGAGCACCTCAGGGCTAGGCAGTCTCGATCACTGTGCGGTACAGTATACCGTATGAAGATGTGAAACGATGAAAAATAACAACCTAATAAAAACGTTGCCAATTATTACACAGCGTTTCATCATTTCCCTGTATAAATACTCCCATAAGTTTTGGTTCGTGGTAACTGAGGAAAATGCTAACGGCCGGCGGACAGAAATTTGTTTTATTCCATTTCGGTACCTTGAAACGCAAATCATAAAATTTTGACAGCGGAGGAGCCCCCTCCCCTGGAGGGGGTTCAATTTTTTATCATGCTCGATTCCAAAGGTTCATTATAACTGAAAACAATAAAACTAAAGGCGTTATTAATAACAAATTCTTTAAGACACAACTGCGCTTTAATGAGTTGTAATATTGAGGGAAGGCGTGGGTTGCTTGCTCCGCTCCGTTGGTTCTTTGTAAAATTCATCGAATGCTAACCAAGTTTCTGCTCATTTGGAAATGATTCTCACAAAAAATTATATACTTTGTTGCCCAGTGTTGAGAGTAGTCGCTGACCGCGCACCGCAGCTAGCTTGTAGACAGTTTAGCCTTCATTGTTACCTACCAAATGAAGATTTTAGAGTTTTGCACAAAATTATGATATTTTCGATTTTCAGTCGATTTCAGTTGCCAATTTAGGGAGAGGCACTGGGCGTGTCATTATTCAAATCAAGTGCAGAAAAAATAAAATAAAATAGGAGGATACCACTAATTCTATCATATGCTTATGCTATCACAGAACAAGCCACTCTAACAGAAACCTTGGTTTGAATCAACTGATCTACAGTATGAAAATTTATCTGGGTTTACCGTGCTTTCTATAATCGGATCGATGTTTCATTGGGTTAACGCATATTTTAAAAGGGTTAAATCGTGTGCACGACGGTTTCCATTTATCCCGATTTTGGATTCTACGAGCACGTAACCACTAATCGTTGAACAACAAAACATCTTCAGATAAATAAACATTGTTGTTATGGATCGATCATACTAATAATGCTCATAATTGAAAACGAAAACGCTACAAATTCTTCCGCATTGTGCCTATGTACAATTTACCATAAAGATGTAAACTTAAACTAACCTCTCTTGAAGTGTAAGATGAGGCGGAGACTACGTAGGAAAGATTGACTATGAGAGATGACAACATTGCACACAAAACTAAATTATTAGCAACCGGTTGGCTCTCAAAATTTGATATCAACGAGCGGGTAAGAACTAGAACCTTGATGAAAGAACCCAAAAACAGTAAAATTAACGGGTAGTTGTGAGAAGCCTCAAATTCCTCGGCTGCTGAGCACATCAAGTGATGGAAATCGGCAAACATGCTCAGCTTGAGAGATTTCTTCCTTCCGCGTTCATTTAGAAGTTCTTCGGTTTTCGAATTAACAAACGACATTTGATCGCCTATAATTTTTAATAAGGAAACGTAAACGAAAATTATCGTGGAACCGGCGAGTAGTTTGAAGCGGTGGAACGTGTAGGTGACCGTGATATGGGTGGTGTTGTGTCGTCTAATGAGAACGAAGGTTGACATTATCAACGAAAAATTGATCCATAACAACAAGTACGACACGGTGATCTTTTTGGTCAAAGGGACTTCTGCTAGAATCATCCTGGCGTGAGAGATCTTCCTTATCCCTCCGTTCAGCGTATCGAGCCTAAACGCGAAGAATATAACTGAGATCAAGTTGTAAAAGCACAGCAGGAAATCAGCAGTTTGACTCATCGTCGTGGACACTGGAGACCATCCGTAGCCGACTGAACGAGCGAAGAAGCTCTCATGGAGTGCGACGACTATGGGAGAAGTCATCAACGTGATTGAGATGAGAAGTTGCCATTTGGAGATTCTGAAGGCTCCGTCGACTTGAAACGGAAAAGCGAATATCAGTCTGGGAACGAACGTGATTTTATTCAGGATCGAAGAAAGTCGGGATTCGCGCTTCAGCTGTGCTCTTTTTGACAACATCGTTCTGTATCGAATGACCGAGGACTGCAAACGTTTATTGGCACATAAACCCCCTCCCCCCCCCCCCCTTAACCTGGGGTGTCAGGAATGATGAAACACCCATTTTCGTGGGTCAGTGAAATGACTTCGTCATACCACCATTAGGTACATAATTACTTAGCTCATTTCTCATGGTGATATAATATTGTCCAAACTAACAGTGATTATTGATCCGAAGTACAATTGCGTCTGGTGTAATACAACATCATTACAACTTCAGATTGGTGTCAGTATTCATCTTCAATTATTATAAAGGTATAAATTCCCATATTCTCTCTTTTCCGCGGTCTCTACTCCACATCCTACAGCTCATCAAATATTTTGAGTTGAGTAATTTTTATATTTCCTAAAAAATGTTGAACGCATCAATCGATTACGTCATTTATTTCACTCATTAGTCACTCAGATATATTCTAATCTCCTTAAAAAAACACTCCCTGTAAAAAAAGATGCCAAGCTACAAAAGGTGTGATATCCAGGTTGTGCCAAGCACTGTGCCTAATAATCTTCCGTCCACATCCGACAGTTCATTTTCGACGTTAATTTTGAGGTGAGGAGTGAGTTAATCTTTAGGAAGTGTGCTGCTTGTCTGTCTACGACATATCAGGCACATAGCATGTGAATCATTAATTTTGATGGCTTCGAATCCTTCGTGTAGGAACTGAATAGATCAGTAACTAGACCGGCCAAGCAGCACACTTCCTAAAGATTAACTCACTCCTCACCCTGTTAGCTAAGTCTAGTCTATACCTCAAAATTAACGTCGAAAATGAACTGTCGGATGTGGACGGAAGATTATTAGGCACAGTGCTTGGCACAACCTGGATATCACACCTTTTGTAGCTTGGCATCTTTTTTTACAGGGAGTGTTTTTTAAAGGAGATATCACAAATTTTGAAAGGTTGCAATTAAGTTTGGAGGGGGGGGGGGGGTGAGGTATTGTTTTTCAAGACGAGGAGACTGATTTCCGATACCTAAGTTTGTTGTTGAACTTTGTGAAAACTTGTAATTTTTTGTGCTTCCAGTTGGATGTTGTTCATATAGTTGTGTGGGTACCTACTTACACAAAATAGTAAATTAAGTGAAAAGGAAGAGAGGGGGGAGGGGGGAGGGGGGGGGGGGAGACGACATTTTCGAACAAATGAGCACTAAACAGTTGCTATTTAGTGAGCCCTACATCCATGACAAGGTGTTGGACATTGGTGAGGTTAAGACATCCGAGAACCGGGAATGAGAAACGGAAATGGTCCACCCGAAGCTGAAATCAATGTGGCGCAACAATATCCGAAGCCTGAATGAATGTGGTGCAACAATATCTGATCCGAAGCCTGAATCAATGTGGTGCAACGACGATATTCTCACACAAGCAATGCTAAAAATGCTTGACACTTCACATTGGAAAGGGTAGACCTCCCGTTATTCGCCATGTCACTTCGGCATTACAGTTTTTAATTTTCGTTTTGATGGAAACACCCAAAATCACTTCACGCATTAACATGATTTGGATCGGTACTAAATTTCATAAATATCGGTCTAGGGAAGAGGGTATATAAGTGGCGTGACAAAGAATGGGTGGAACAAACAAGCCCCCATCCCCCGGAACCCCCCCTTTGCTTGTGCGAAAACGGTTACAACTCCCAAAAGGTACTTCACCACGCCAAACCTGATCTACATACTAAATTTCATAAACATCGGTCGAGGTAAAAGGGTTGAAGTGGCGTGACAAAGAATGGGTGGAAAAAAAAAAAAAAAAAAAATGGGAAGAAAGTCACCAAACACGTATTTTGAGCCCTATTTTTCGCAGGTTTTCGAAACACCTACCGCTTCGAATTTGGTGTCAGGCGACTCAGGGTGTTTGCCCCACAAAATATATACGCGCGAATAAAATATAGAAATAACGGGGAAGGCCCGGGAGGGGGCCAAAGTTGGCCCGATTCTTCGCTCAGTTATATATTAGGCTCTGGGGCAGCCGGGCGCGGGTTCATGCTTGGCATCGCTCGGCTACCGCCTCGCTTGATTAGTTTAGCTGAAAAACGAGGAATCCCGTTGGTGCAGTTCAAGTTTGACATTAATAGTAACAATCGTGAAACAAGTTTTTAATTGTCACTTAGGATCATAAGTAGGTACAGTAGAAACCCGAGCACAAATTATCCGAGCTTTCAATTATCGGAGGTTGAAATTGGCGGTTTTTGGCTGCCGAGTATCAGAGGTCTTTCGAGATATATTGACCCCCTATCGAGATCAATATATTAAAAGGAGGATTGCAGTAACTTGTTGGATCCTGAAGAGGTTGACGAACCTGAGAACCTGATAGCATATAGCCCTCTTTCAAAACATTTGACAAACCATATTCCCTAGCTTGAAGACGTTACTCTGACGTCAGTGCTTGGATTCAGGCAAACGATGTAGAATTCCTGTTAAATTATGACGAGCGGTAGATATGAATGGCAAACAAAGTGGTTGACAGCGACACACAGGTTGACGAGAAGAGTCTGGGGATGACAAAAGTGCTGCAGAAGAGGTTGTTCCACCAACGAAAGGGTCTTCCTTTGAAACAGCTTAGCAAATGTGGTGCCTCATTTAGTGACATTTATGTAGTACTAAGGTGGAGGGGGAGAAAAAAGGGACCACGCGGATCTCCAGAGACTCTCACTCCCAAATGGAAAAAAATCGTCCAGTTTTTTTTAAACCACAATACTTCAGTATTTAACTTGTAGGCTACACGTTGCATATGGCATATGCGAGAAATAATTACACTCTACGTAATATTTTTGACTCTGCGTATTTTTATGCACCCAACATCATTATATTTCAAAACACATTAAAAAAAAAGCTTGAGGGATGAAAAAACTTTCAGCGAATTTTTGGGGAATATGAAACTATTTCGAATCCAATAAACATAATAATTAAAAGACGCTGCAAATTATTACACAACGATTTACTATTTACCTATGTAGATGCTCCTTCTGCGTAGATCACTGTTTTCTGTGGTCAGTACCCTCGAGCACCCCCACCAAAGCCCTAAATCGAGTACTGGAGCCGGCCCGGTAATTAAAGTTTCATGCAAATGCGCGGGATTCAATAATTCAATCATTCATAATCATCATTTTTGTAGAGATTCGTGAAGCATAAGGTAAATAATAGACCGTTCTGTAATAATTTACCTGTATAGGTGCTCTCCTACGTAGGTAGTATAATAAACTGTTGTGTAATAATTTACCGTTGTGTAATAATTTGCCGTTGTCTAGTAATTTACCGTTGTGTAATAATTTACCGTTGCGTAGTAATTTACACAATAATAAACCGTTGTGTAATCATTTGCAAATAATAACCGTTGGGTAATAATTTACCTGTATAGATGCCCTAAATCGAGTAATGAGCCAGCCTGAGAATTACATTTTCATAATATTGTTGTTATTCATGAAACATAACGTTTATTCAAGTTACAAAAGTACCTATCAACAAAACCCCATTCCATTTTTCAATGATTATCCCGGGCCAATTCCAAATTGTTGCCGCGTCCCTAGCAATGATATCTGGGCTGAATGTATACAGTTTAATTCACACTCCTGTTGAAGAAGCCTGTGGGTGCAAAATTCTGGGCCTTACTGTCAACGAACGGCTGGACGTACAATGCTCCGGGTGGTCTCAAAAAACTCCCAAGTTCGAGAACTATTTACATCCTGAAGATTTCAACCCCTATTTTGCACCCCTTAGCGATGACTGACATCAACGCCGAGCTTCGAGGACCAGCTAGACCCCAACTGGAACCTATAAACCGAATTTCGTCAATTTTGGTTCATGGTAACTAAGAAAAGTGCGAAGTACGGATTACGGCGGACGGGCAGAAATTTTTTTATGGCATTTTCGATTCTACGTACCTTCAAACAGAAACCATCAAATTTGTGAATGTGTACCGGTTCTTGATGAGAACTGCAGTTCTGTGCAGGTTTTCGGAGTGACTAAAATCCTTCCGGAGTTGATAATCAGGAAAATCAGCATTAAAGCGTCAAACCACAGAAGTCTGTAGTAGGAAACTTGATGTTCTTTGATTACTCTGAGTGTTCTGAGGAGCGTCCTCACGTCGTCCAGTTTCTCGAAATCAAGTCGTTGAAATGAGCCAGTTGGACAGCGATTTTCACGACTGCGATCAGGTTCTAGATGGACGTTTGCGCATTACCACCGCGCATGATGGCCGCTGAAACTTGGACCATCCGAAAGAGGAACCCGCGCCGTACAGCACTCGTATATTATCATCCGAGAGCGGCGGATGTCGTCAGAAGTATCAGATAAATCACGAACTCCCACTTCGATATGATTGCAGTTCGCCCGCAAACGGAAAGGAAAGCGAGCACAATTTTTTGGGATTATCGCAATTTTTCGCAAAAAAATAGGCTGTGGCGAAGTTTTCCTCTTCTTCATTTGTGACTTGAGCGCTACGGACATCTACCTACAAGTCGAATGAGTTATTCTAGACATTTGTAGTTTATAGACTAGCATTAGGCGTAGTATGCGGACAACATTACGCTTAACATCTGTCCCTCATCATCATTAGTCTACCTAACATACTCGTAATACTTTTCCAAATGGCGCCTTCGCTTCCACCAGTACTATATTTAACCTATGAAAAGCATGTGAAGTATGTAATTTTTTCCGAGAGAGACAGTGAAAGAATAGGAGAATTTTCATTATGAAAATTATCTTTGCCTTCCAAATCAATAAAATATATCTTACAGTAAGACCTTACTGGAAAAAATTGGTTCTGGTATGTATCTGTCGTTGTGTCTGTGAGGTTAACCTTAATATTACTCAGTGGTATTACAAGGCACATTTCGTTTGATGAATTTAGAGCCCCTAAGAAAGGCAGCCTTCAGGTGAAAGTCTACCTTTACGAAACCGCGTTTTCATAACAAACCTGTAATAGAAGGCTGACCTCATTTGCAAGGTTACTTTTGGGAAGGACAGATAAAGAGTGATGGGTGTACCTCTAGAACAAAAGTGACGTAGCGAGAAGTTTCCTCGTAGAACTGGGTAGCAAAACACCTACTTTCACGAAACCCGTTTGGGGCCGAGTTGGAAAAATGTTATCCGCCAAAGGGTGCCGTAGTCATATGATAGCCAAGGTTCAATTAAGTTAAGGCGTTCGTTAGGCTAGGTCCGCACGACTCGTGTGTCGTGCCGAAGGGAACTCAGGCGCTGTGTGGTAGTGGTACTGGTCAACGTCGTTCAATGAACATCTGAAGAGTATCTACACTCATATCGGGAGTGGATGAGATTTGGATTCGTGCTACATGACCATATGAGAGAGTTTTCGAAATAACGCACCACCTGATAATAATTTGATTTTTGCCGATTTTATACGATTTTGGCCCCATAAATGCAAATTTTGCGATAAAATATAGGTATTTGAAATAATATGTTTTTGTCCGAGCAGTCATCCCACGAAAATTTTGATGAATTAACAGAATTTTACTGACTTTTGGCTATTTTTGGTGATGATAATAATTACAACTTTGACAACTTTTTTTTAAAGCGATTTTTGGCCCCTAAAATGCAGTTTTGACCCACTCATATTGGGAACAAATTGAAAATTGAAATATTCAATACTTCAATATTATCGAGGTGCTTTGAGATTCATAGTTTGACTTTATTGTTCTGAAAGATCGATTTCAGCTATTCAGTCCTTTTACTGAACTAAAGAGTTAACATCAGAGAGCAAAATAGGCGAGTGGAAGTGATTCTTATGTGATTGTCTTTTGCTCACAACGCGCTTGAAGCCTCAAGGGCTCTGATATTGCCGTTTTGAAGGGAACTTCTGGAAGATGGACAACGGGAGGACGTGAGACGATCATAAGGATTAGATGTCATAAGGAGCTTCTGATCGGTGAGGCAGAGGGAGAGGGTTCCGCATCGGGGTTTCAAGGGCCTTACGAGTATCACGTGTACAGGCTTCATTTTCGTTCTAAAAAAGTCGTTCTTTCGCACACATGCTCCATTTTGGCCCTAGTTGTGTCCCGAATCTTTGCAGCCCGATCGGAATATACCCAGGGGTGTTATGAGTGAAAATGTGTATAAAAATAGGTACTTTTTGTGTTTTAGTAACATGAGCTTTTGAGATATATTTTTGGGGGCGAGAAGACCGAATATGATGTCGATTTTGACCAAGGAGTGGAAAATTGAGTTCTACTAAATATTCAGCTCCCAAAATTGATTTTTTATGAGTGAAAAACCTTGTAAATCGTCTGAAATCGCCATAAATTTGTATAATACACTGGAAAAAGTGTCAACACGTGGATCAAGACGATTAAATGGCACTACCAGTGATCAAAGATAGTTTAAAAACGGGAAAAAAGGCGTATTTACCTGATTTGTGTTTTAGAGGCCAAACTAGCTATTTCGATTATTATGCATGAAAGTAACAATAAATGAACAGCCAACATTTCTCAACATCCAATAGAATTATAAACCCATGTGAAAAAGACTTTGCAGCTTTTTTTTTTTAAATCGTGCCCGATATAACGACGGTTGTAGTTTGTTGGGATAATTTATGTGGATTTTAATAACTATTTCTCCCAAATAAAACTTGGGGCAAGTGTGACATGAAGAAAATTGGCAAGAGCCCTCCCTAGTCAGATATCACACCTCATCCTCTAATAATAACTTGTAATTCGATGCACCCTACGAAAAGGAGTAGGCTGGGGCTGTGTAGAAATCGTATTAGGTTGCGGTGAAGGGGGTTGGTCCCACCCGACACTTCACCTCGTGTAGAATTTATACTTGCAAATGACTAATACGGAAAGGGGAAGCTGTGTAGAACCCAATAAAGCTTGCGGCCCAACTCTTGACCCCAGTTGAATCCGAAATGTACAAGTGTCGCCAAGCTGCACGAGGCACTTATTTATCGTGAATAGTGTTCACACGTGGAAGTATTGTAGGAACATTATCAGCCAAACTATTGAATCCCTTTAGCTTTGATCAAGCACGGAATCCCCAGTGCTGTACTTCCGATGGTACGTTGGACCGCCCTAGAATTTATTTGTCTCAACTCAAGTAATTATTGCAGTGTTACTTTGTTGGCCTCGCCTACTGTATAATATTATGTACAATTGAAACAACTATGTATATGTGTCTCTGTCGTTATTTTGACTTCTGTACAGAGTATATAAGTAAAGAGGTGTTTTCATCCCAGTATTTCCGTATCCCGCCCACCAACCTTTCCAGTTTTCCCATTAATATTTTATTCAACCTCTTACACACTTACCTTGTACTTCACTTACATCGGTTTTCGTTAAGTCGGTAAAAACGAATTTTTCCACTTGCTCAGATATAATTATGAGATGCCCAATTCCAAAAGCCACTAAGTCCATTTTTCAAGAAATCGAGTTAGACAACAATTTTAATAAAATCGATGTTGTAGAAATCGATAGTGAAGTCAGTTTTTTACCCACTATGTCACCTTGAAATACACGTTTGAATGTTGGCCTTTTTTTCCAAAAGGCACCAGTCCAACTAGTTTCCCTGTTCCAAAAGCCGCTATGTCCCGAATAGCCGAATGGCTATTTGGGTTATTTCAAAATTTGGGGTTACATATTTTGTGTCACGCATCTTTCGTGAGCACCCTGTTTGCCGTGGAAATTCGTTGGCGTCTAGGTGGGCAGCGTAATATAAAATAAAAAAATTACTAAGCACAGAATTCAAAATTGTTTAAATACCCCAATTCTGTCTCCCCTACATCTGTCACAGATTTGAATTCTACACACTTCGAAGCGTAAGGTGAAATTTTCAAGGGGTGTTCCAAAAAAAATTTTCCGAACCGAATACATACCTAGTTTATTATTCGGCGAATAATTATGGAAATGAGTAGCTAATTAAAAAAAGGGACGAGGCAATGAGTAGCTAGGTAAAGAGCTAAATGATCAGATCGAATTTCGATCCTCTCATTGGAGGACAGTTGGTTACCCGCGACGCTGACAGGGCAGTTGAACGGAATGTCCCAGCCTGGAATGGCTGTTACTTTACTTTTCCTAGGTGTAATTATTCAGGTTTAATTATTCGGAGAATAATTAAAAAAAGTAAAAACCACAGTCATGCAGCATGGCTATAAGAGCGAATTTTCGAAGTTTTCGGCATCTTCCTCCTCCGCCTAAAATTTTCTGAAAATTAATTTTCGGCCAATGTTTTCCCAACTTGATACCATACAAAATTAAAACAGGAGTAGTTTTACGCAAAGTAAAATTTGCGGTGGAAGGAGGGGGAGGGGGAACTCAAAAATGTTTTGAATACCAGAAGAGTAGGTATTGGGTACGTAACAAATTTTTTGTTCCATTTTTTGCCGAGTAACACCTCGGTTTGTAGATTTTCCAACGCTGAACACGATGGTGAAGTCAGAATTGCGATATCCCATTCCGTTATCAGATTAGAGCAGACGAACCAGGAAGAACATCTCAAGAAATAACCACGTTCCTTCATCTTCAAAGTGCTCCAGTTTGAGAATGGAATGAGATATCGCAATTCTGATTTCACCATCGTGTTCAGCGTACAAAAACCTTTAAAATGAGGTGTCACTTGTCAGACTTTTTCATTTTGGGAATTTATGGGTAATTTCCCCCCCTAAAACTCCCCAAAACTCCCCCTTAGGGTGACCCGATTCTGCCCATCTTCGAACTTAGCCTGTCGATTGCCAAGACAGATTTTTCGTGCAAATTTGAACTTTTTATCTCAATTCTTTCGAGAGTTATCGTCTGTAATGACACATACATATATAAATATATATATAAATATATAAATATATAAATATATAAATATATAAATATATAAATATATATATAAATAAATATATATATATACATATAATTTTTGGTGTCTTTCGGCAGGGAATTCAGGATGGTCTGAAACGGATTTTGGTATAAAAATCTTTCGGAAATTCGAGTTTTAAAAATTTTGGACCGAGAACAATAGCTTCCTTTTCTTCGAAAATTCGCTAAAAAAAGTAAAGCAGTATTTTACGAATGTTGAGACTGATTGTATGACTTGAAGAATTTGGTTCTTTTACTGTAATGGTTTTGGAATTTGATTGTGATAAAAAGACTGTTCTAAACTAAGAAACTCTTTTAGTAAATGAAATATATATAAACGCTATAAGTTCATCTTACCCGTGGTTTTCTCTCTCCCTAAAAATCTTGTCTCTCCCTAAAAGTAGAAATTTTAGAAAATTTTCAAAATCCCGTATCGTTGGGAGTACTAATAAAGTGTGCGCTCACTTCAGGATCTTTCATGGGAATCCATACAAAGAAAATATACGAAAGAAAAAAACGCAAAAATTGAAAATTAATTTTGTAAAACAGCTGAGCCCGAAATAACCCCAAATTATGAAATAACTCATCTACTGTTACAAAAACCACCTTGTACCCTGTCCCCCCCCCCCCCTCCATAAGTTTCCTTTTTCAAAATCGCCATGTGGCAGGACAACTTCTTCCTCCTCGATTTCCATCGATTCCACTCACAATCAGATTTTCACAACTTGTTTTCTTTTCAACACTGGAAACATTGTGGTTACCTATTTTTATTATGTTACATGATTAAACAGAAGTGAGGTATTAATTTAATTAATGCAACCAAAATAGGGCGTTGAAATAATTTGGCTCCACGAAAAATCATTTGAATTGAAAAATATTTATGTACGTTTCGGGACAAAAAGTGACTAAATTGGGGTTTCATGGTTAAATTGGGGTTTAATGGAAAACGTTTGATGAAATGCCAACCAGCAAGGTTGACTGATGTACGTTGCTTCGAAAACTCGCTCATGTGGTCACATTGCACGATTGGAACTTTTCGGGTGAATCCCTTGAACTTGAATCTCGGAAACGCCTGCTTTATGAAAACCCCACTTTTCTCCTACGTTACCAGTTAGTACAGGGTACCTAATGTATTCAGCAACGCACGGGTCGTCCATCAAGTTACCTGCTCATATAATAGAAGATAGGATTTGTTCCAAACCGCACGAAGTGCCAACGCGCGTAAGCTCTGCAGCAGCGTTCAAGGCCATTAATTTGTGCGAACAGACCGGGAAAACGACATGATTCACGGACCGTTCCGTACAAAAGACGGCAATCAGAGCTTCTGCGGGCGGGAGACAATGCACCACCGGAGTTTCCACTTCATTTGTCTTCGTCCTCGAAAAGGACTTAACACAACACTGAAACGACAAGGAACTGAATTAGCTTTCGGGAAGTTGTGCGTAGAAACCGCCTTCCCCACTCCAATCCGACCCCTTATCCGCTCAGAAGTAAATCTTCTGAGTGCCTTTCCAGCAGTAAATCAGTTGGTTTCACTGGAAAACTACCTGGCATTAGCTTCTGATTCCGCTTCCCCCAGACCGACTTTTCCGAGACTAGGAAAATGGGGTTATGCGGGAGGTGAAGCACATTTTCAAAAGGTGCTTCAACTCCCTCCACTATATTCTTCGACCCTCATTTATCCGTTAAAGCCAACATTTGCGTTGAGATTTACTGGGGCATTATCTATAATTTATGGCTAGGCCGCGACTCTGGAATAGCAAATAAGGAAAATTAATCCGTTCTTCACGGCGCCCTCCCGGCTTAGTCCCTTCGTCGCGGAGGATTTGCCGAAGCACACATTTGCCCATTAAGTAAGATACCTTTTCCTGAGCGTTTGTAAGATAGAAGAAAATAGTATCACCCCGGTTGGCGAATTGACAATAATAACCCCCACAAAGGATTTACTTATTTACCTGCATCTTCGAAAAGCCCTTCGAAACCCTTTGGTCCCAAACGTTTTTGTTATTTACAGTTGTTTACTGTGTAAATTCACCACCTTCCCTATTTATTATAAAATTACTAAATTATTTCAATTTTGGGTGGTTTTCAAATAATTTAAGATAACCACACAATTTTTTTTAGAGAAACAGCTGGTGAATTTGGTTTATTATTCTCAATAATGAACCTTTGGAGTCGACCATAAACTTTTTCAGCCCCCCCCCCCCCCCCCCCACCCGTGACGGTATATGGGAATCCCGTGCATATTGGATCCGGGCTCTTCCCGATCTTTCTGACTCGCCGCTGATGGGGCGGTCAATTCGCAAAAACGAATCGACTCCTGGAAGTATTGCGTAATAATCAAACCAGTGTCTCTTCAGGGGTAGCTGTCACTGCCTCCCTGCCCTTCTAGAGTCGAGAGGGGAAATTACGCTGTATGGGCGGCTATTTTTACTCCCCCTAATCCATTACACCCCTCAAAATTTCATGGTTTACGTTTCAAGGGACGTAGAGTACGAATATAGAATAAAAATGTTTCCTTCCGTCCGCAGCTTTTCATTACCTACTTCCTATGAACCAAATTCGCGAAATTTTGTATATGGGCCTCGTTTGGGGTCTAGTTGGTTCTCGAAGCTCGGCTTTACTGCCACTCAACTCTAAGGGATGAAAAATTGGGGTTGAAATATCTAGAGTCCCTATCTCGGAACATGTTATTTTGAGGTGTCTCCATACAATTTGCTATGAAATCTGCCCTAATGAGCAGCGTGTATGCAGGCATGAAGCTGGGTTGAGAGCGCACACCACTTGTCTCTAGCCTAGGTGGCTGCTGTAGCGGAGTGGTATAGGCGTCGGGCTCTTACACTCTTAGACTTAAAATCGGAGGTTCGAATCCCGATTCCGGGACCGAATATTTTTCACTTCATATCAACAGTTTCCCTTCAGAACTACACTTGTGTTTCTTTTTGCCATTTTAGCTACTGCTTGAGCGTTCAGCGCATCTGTAACAGAAGGGTGTTGTATAGAGAGAGCTGTGATCTGTAACAGAAGGGTGTTCTATACAAAATAATAAACCGTTGTGTAGGGATTTGCAGCGTTTGTATTGAAATGTGGTCGCTTAGAGTCATTTTTAGTAGTTGACAAACAAAATAAATCTCAAATTTTACCTTCCTTCTATTCAGAAACGTTGCAATTTTCGAATTCATTCTTTTGTTTGCCACTACAAGCAAATTGTCGAGAATTGGATTTTTTTATCTCGTATGCCATGTCGGAGATAGCGTCTAGAGTGATAAGATATACATAGATACATAATATGTACCGATCGATATACACACGTATTGAGAGTTAGCAACCGCATGTGCAGGCTGTAGAGCACGAGTCTCGAGAAATGGTGTTTTGCAAACTTCCCATTTTCTTTCTTGTTGCAAGTATCGTAAGCCACCTGTGGATTCCTGATTCTGCACTTCCCCCGCAAGTTATGAAATCTGAACCCGGTAAGAGTCTGCTGATTGGTGTAGGCGATAAAGGAATCTCATCCCAGGCAATCAGGGGACCGAGACCTCGGTTATCGTTGGCAACCCTGGAGCGATGATCAGCTCGCTGTACGCAGACTGGGGGTAGAACAGGTAGTTCCCCCTAATTACGGACTAACTACGTGAACGAAGCGCAACTGTCGTTAGCTCCTAATGGGTTCATCAGAGGGGTGTATCATATCGAACCCGTTGATCACGGCTGGAACGGCCCTCTCTGGGCCTCCCTCATCAGTTTGGGTTTGACCAGGTCAAATATCGTTACGACCCTCCTGCGCGATCGAGGCAATCCTGGAACCGATCGCTAGCCGCTGGCTAAACACCATCTGCGGCTTGCAAGATCATCAATAGTCACCAAACTCAAATACTTGAATTAATTAGAACGTATTAGCATATTTGGTTGCATCGAATACACAGAACTCTGCAGAGAAGCTATCTAGTTACCACGAGTCCGTGTCATCATAGCTCCTGGCTATCAAGCGATTGATGAAAAGCAGGAGCCTCTAGTGGGAGAACTGCAGCCAACTTCATCGTAGCAAATAATGGAAGACTATCAGGAAGGAAGGTGAATGTCGCGGAGGTAATTTAAAACTTCGAATACTCGTGGTTAAATAACCCTCCTGCGTGGATGAGCGGTCTAGATGGTCGCTAACACTTCCATTTCAAAATAAATAAAAAACCACCCCCTCGTCAAACCTTTTAGAAAATAATATAATATGAGTGTGCGTGTGAACCGAAGTCGTGGACATGTCAAATTGAATTCAGGGGAAGGATATCATATCGAAAAATTCAGTTTTCCCCCTTCCAGAAGCCAAGTAGGCAGGCGTATTATACAACATATAAATAAAAGAAACGGCCCAACAAGGGAATAGGTGAGTAAGGGAAAGGTGATGGCTTCCGTTATGAGTCAATCTATATACAGGACGGAGGGTATAGGACGTATATGAGAGTTTGGCCAACCCCTTTTCAGATTTCAATGATCACGAATCACGACAAGGGGATCAGCCACACTTCTGACCCTTTTCTTGTGTTGAATGATGTCCTGGCTGTATACATAATGTTCAGTGCAGTGGGACAGGGTGGACATCCTACGCCGCACATTGGAGCTAAACGGTTAATTTTTGGAATAAAACTAAGCGCTCCTCCATAGTTATGAGAAATTTTGCGTGTACTGTCAGGAACGTGAATACCATAACATGTCAGCAATGACACTGAGTTCATTGATCCAGCAGTGAGGCCGTATACAGCAACCTAGTATGTAAGTATACATTTCCTGTGTTACCACTGCAACCAACACTATCCCATACAACGCACGGGTAATTCAGCTGGTGTTTACATAACTATGCACACTTGACATTGTTGTGGACGTTAAAGTGTATAATGCATTAGCTGCTCTGTCGGACTCGACGACCTCAGCGATAGAAACCAGGCCGAGTCCGTCAGAGCTCCGCTAGGGGCAAGAGCGCTAGCAGCTTCTCCTGGCTAATTATCTGTCAATCTGTTATCTGTCATCTGTCCATCCTATTATCTGAGATATCTCCAACGAGTTGGGAACAATTTTCGGGCGATAAAAACATACGAAGTTGTACACACCTACAAATATAGCAACTATAGCAACTGGTATCTGAGTGGAAAACGATTGCCGCAAAATTGATTACCCAAGCAAAATTCGAGTATTTGTCCGTCAGATTATAGGTAGGTGCTGGGCAGATCAACGAGATACATTTGAGAGAGGTTTTCGAAATATGTCAAATTAATATTGTCTATTATATATATGTACCTATTAAGAGAAGAGAGTTGGGTGATCACGTGAAACATGGGCTCCTGTTCTGGCCTCTATTTCCGATAGTTGCCCGTGGTTTTGGTGTCTGGATTTTTGCATGCGGCGAGATTACACATCGACACAACCCATCGTGAAGTCTCATCAAATTCGACCGTGAGTAATGAGTTTTTTTTCTGATCGGAGATTCCGGTAATTAATTTCGCCAGCGCGATCGGTTGGCAATCGGCTGTGTTGTTTTTTCGGCGAAGTCCATTCGGTCCGCCTTGTGATCTGCTGATATCGTCCGTCTCTTTGTGTACGACCTTGACACGTGCGACCGCTAATTATTTGTTGAGAGCTGTATTTGTGGTTTCGCCTGCATCTGTCGGTTCCGTCCGATTCGCAAACCTTCAACGTCGATCGTCATTGCGGATTGCCTATCTGGCAATTAGCAGCAGTGGAAGCGCTCGTGGCTTTTCGCATGGGAGATAAATATTATCAATTATTCTCATGGGAGTTAATCACTTTCTTTTCGTATGAGTGACATTCAATTCTAATTAGAAACATGAGCAACACGTCTTTAAGCTTGTCTTTAGCTTACTCGGCCACTTTAGCTGATCGGGAGCTCACGGAGATTAAGGATGACTTGGTATCTCTGTTGAGTGATGTCGTTGGGGGCGGGGGGGATGACCGATTTGTCCAGATCGGAGAAACGTTCTCGAGGTTCGTCTTTGTTATAGGTGAGAGACTGGATGAGCTCCACGAGGTGAGGTTGGATGTGTCCTCCCTCCGGAGTGCCTACCAGTCATCCAGGGGGCTGCTGGATAGCTCAGTGCAGGACCACCTTAAGAATGAGGACGCTTGGATGGATGAGAGGGAGGCCCTTCAGGCGGAGTTGACGCGTTGGAAAAGGAAGGCTCGCAGTCTTGAGAGCAGGCTAGTGAGCAGGTTTAACGGTTACGAAGTTAAGGATGTTGATACGCAAACTGTCGTTCCTCTAACGGTTTCTACGCAAACTAGTACTTCATCTACTGCTGATGGTTCTACAGTGACCAAGGCTCTAGCGGTCTCTACGCAAACTAGTACTTCATCTACTGCTGATAGTTCTACAGTGACCGAAGCTCCACCAAGAGTGGAAGCAGCTTCCTGCCAAACTGAGGGTCTTTTACTCGATGATTTGTCCAGTAGACTGGACAACTTGGAATCGGGGATGTCGCGTATTATGGGGTACGCCTTGGATAATCGTTTTACCCAACGGGATGTAGATCAGACTCTAGACCCACTCGCTTTTGCTGCGGATTCTAGCGGAGGTAACGTTATGGAATCACCATTGCCTACTCGATCGCGGAATCGTCGAAGGTATGCTGGGAGGAGTCGAAAAGTGTTAAATGAATGGATTGTAAGTGAGCAGAATGATCATGCCCGGGTGGATCAGCCTTTCATTGGGAATCCTGAGCCTCTGACCCCTCAGGTGGTTGTTCAGCAGGCTGTCGACGGCGGCCTTGTCCATCCTGCTCTACCAAGGGCGGTCTCTATTATCGGGGATTCATTCGCGTATGGCTTGAGTGATGAGTTGAGATCTGTCCTCCCGCGTGATTTTTCGGTGTCTTCCATCTGCATGGATGATGCACCGCTTTCCGTCTTGGTTGAGTCATTGACGGAATTGAGGGATCTCCCGGACTTCCTTGTGCTTTCGGCCGGATCGATTGATGTCGCATACAACGAACTAAGGTCTTTCAAGGAGACGATTCTAAGACTCTGTACTGCAATCGGAGGGAGGACAAGGCTGATTCTCTTGTGCGCCCCTTTCAATTATCGGCTTCCTAGCTGGTCAGCAGTTAACGCTGAAATATGTCGTCTAAACAGATTTATAAGATCCTTATCCCACAAGTTCAGTTTCGTCAATGTCGTCGATTTATCTCTGATTGATGCGGGAATGATTCGGTCCTCGTCCAGTCCATACTATAAGCCAGTTGCCAGAGCCATTTTGTGCAAACGCATCAGATCCAACATCATGGATATCACAATAAATATCTCAGCACCACTCGTTATAACTCGGGACGGGTTCATTCCCGACTCTTCATGACTATCTGGACCCACCTCCCTTCCAAAGAATGAGTTAGTTATCCAACTGTCAAATGTGCAAGGCATCAGGTCAAAAATAACCCAAATCAATTTGCACGTTTCTACTTGCTCAGATGTCAGTATTTTCGGCATCACTGAACACTGGTGTAGTCAAGAGGAAATCATCTACTATGCCCCTGCTGGGTTCTATTTAGCTTCTTCATTCAGTAGACAGCTAAGAAGGGGTGGTGGTACTGCCATCTTCGTGAATGGATGTTTACCTTCTGAGCCAATGAGGAATGTAAATGAATTGTCAATCGAATCCGTCTGCGAAATATCTGCTGTTAGTGTCTCGGGTCTTAACTTGATCATCTGTTGCATCTACCATCCCCCCACGTCATCTGTCTTTGATCAATTCATTGAATGCATGGATCGCCTCTTGTCATTTTTATGCACCTTGGACAAGATGCTGGTATTGATGGGGGACTTTAACGTTCATTACGAGAATACTGATAATCCTGCTCTCATTATGGAGCGCTGTTCTTTTCAGAACCTTATCGATGGATATGGTTTACACGTCACGTCCACTGGAATAACAAGGTACCCTTCGGGACATCAAACTGGCAAACCGTCATGCTTGGACTTATTTATAACGAACTTTGCTTCAGGATGGTACAGATCAACAGTGCAGGACATATCATTTTCGGACCACCGGGTGACTCAATTGGTTCTTCTCAAGTCCCTTCCTTCCGCTCCTCGGATCAATGTAAGGCTTCGTCAATCAAAAATTGAAAATATTCAACTACTTTGCCAACTTCTGGCTCCCGTCGTGTGGTTTCCGGTTTATCAAGCAAGGAATGTCGAGCTCGCCACTTTGGCTTTTTTGAATATAATTCTCCCGATCCTAGACTCTGCCTGCCCTTGGGTGTCAAAAAGTGTGGGTTCTGGTCTGATGCGCTCAAGACAGGTCTTCCCAGATGAGATGCTCGACCTGAGGAGCAGATATCATAGTTTCAGGGACCTGGCTGCATCCACTCGAAATGACGATTTCACTGGCCAGAGATACACGGAACCTGTACAGAAGGGCCATTTCTGCTTTCAGGAGCGACTCTAATGACCTAAGGATCAGCTCGGCCCCGAACAAATCTAGGGCTTCCTGGGAGGTAGTGAACATGGAATTGAATCGAAAGATGCGACCAACTTCGTCTAATAACAGTAATCTGAACTCACAAGGATTCAGCGATGCGTTTTCTGAGGTGTTTAATCGGTTTGTCGCTCCCAAGGACACCCCGGAGTTTCATTCTATGCTTGCACAGGCGCCAAAGCCTTCAGGTGCATTTCAGCTTTCCCCTATCTCAGTTGAGGACGTTTATGCCACGATCCTTTCGCTGAGGAACACTACGGCTTCTGATTCCTTTGGAATGAATGCACCAATGATCAAGTCTGTCGCTTCTTTCATTGTTGAGCCACTTGCATTCATCATTAATTTATGCTTCTCTGAGGGAAACTTCCCATCAGCCTTAAAGACATCACAGGTAACCCCGATCCCCAAAAAGGGCATCAGTGGGGATTATTCTGGGTTTCGGCCAGTTGCTAAGTTGCCCATGTTCGTTAAGGTCTTTGAAGCCTCAGTTTTGAAGCAGCTAAGGGTATTCTTGGAGGATAATAAAGTGATTCACTCGCAGCAATTTGGCTTCTCAAAGGGAAAGAGTACCACCTCAGCCGGTGCATCCTTAATTATTACAGCTCTTCAAGCTCTTGAAGAGAAGCGTCACGCTTCACTCCGGTTGTTCGACTTGTCCAGTGCGTTTGACTTGGTGCCCCACAACCTTCTCATCCAGAAGCTGTCCCACTACGGCTTTACAGAGGTGGCTTTATCGCTCTTCGACAGCTTCCTCAAAGGCTGGACACAGACCGTGGTGTTCAATGGGGAGCATTCGTCTGGCGTTGTCATTCCCTGTGGTGTGAAGCAGGGATCAATTTTGGGGCCGTGCTGCTTCCTGCTTTACGTGAACGACCTGCTCTACCATTCCAGAGATGATGGTCGGCTATTCCTTTTCGCTGACGATATGACAGCCTTCGTCCATGGCAGGTCAGTTGATGACATCGAGGGAGGATTGGCTTCTTGGGAGGGTGTTGTGGAGGGGTGGTGCTCAGCCAATGCCCTCGCCCTGAATAAACAGAAGACACAGGTTCTTGACTTCGGCCTAGGACGTCAATTGGATCACCACGTCAACTTCCTTGGGATGATCATTGACAATCGAGTATCTTGGAATAAGCATATTGACATGCTTCTGCCCAAACTTGCATCATGCAACTTCTTGCTTCGCCGTCTGGCGGGCTCTGTCTCCCACAGCGTTCTTCGGATGGTCTACTTTGCATGCTTCGGGGGTCGGGTTTCTTATGGCATTTTGCTTTGGGGAAATTCCTGCCATGCACATCAGGTGTTCGTCCAGCAGAAGAAGGCCCTCCGCATCTTGCGCAGGCTCCGTCCGAGCGACAGCTGCAGGGGTTACTTCGTAAAAGAGAGAATCCTGACCACGCCCAGTTTGTTTGTGTACGAGTGCCTCAAACATGTGAAGAGTTGCGTGGATACGCTCCCCAAAGGTGCTGACAGACACCAATACAACACGAGAAGGAAGGATGACCTGTCGTTACCCTCTGTGCGCCTCACCACATCGATGAACTGCAACCCTATGGTGGTGGGAGTTCGTCTGTTTAATCACCTACCCATCTCTGTTCGAGAACTTCCAATCAAGTGCTTTACTAAGAAGATTAAACAGTTGCTGCTGGAGGCCGAACTATATTGCGTCGCGGACTTCTACTCGGTTGTTTTTTAATTGGTTCATTGCCTGTCTACTCCCTTACGTTTATGGTGGTTTAAGTATTTAATTTTTTTATCTAGCAGAGGAATTTTAATCATAGTACTCTGTCTAGTTTATCTAGTACGTGTTTGTTCATCATATTATTTATTTTATTGTTGACTGTTTGTTAAGATGAGATGCGATAGTATAGTCTTAGATTTCAACCGATCAGATTTCATCTTGATGTTTTTTGCATTTGTTTACCATTAGTTTTACGTCTCTGCCTGACTTTTGTATTGCCATGTTTTGGCCGTTACAAATAAAACCTGATTTGATTTGATTTGATTTGAATACTGTAGTAATAGGCAGGTAGCAAACCAGCATGAATTAAATTGAACAGCGCTGTTATCCTGGCGGAGGTCTGACGAACCCGGCCTGGTTCCTGTCGCTAAGGTCCAATCTCTGTTGGAGGTCGTTAGCGCATTCTGTTGACCGTCAGAAGAACCCTCCGCATCGCCCTCGATCCGCAAGGGGAGAATAGCTGGAGGGCCCTCCCGGTGGGAGGACCTTTATTGTTACTAGGCATTTATTTGGAAATATGATGGATTCAGAAATAAAATCGTGTTCATGTTATAACTTCGCTTACAACAAATTTAGATAGGTACCTTTCTGTGGTTTATGTTCAGTAACTCGTGGAAACCGCATAATCCTAAATTTAATATGAAACTCAAAGTTTGTATGTGTGGATGTATTTCTTGAGTCGATAGCCAAACGACTGAACGGATCGTGATGCGGTTTTTTCTGGTGTGCTCTTCAAACGCAGGCGGGTAGCATAGGTTACATGCAAGTTTCCAAATCCGACTCCTTCATCGTAAATTCGGTGGTCCTTCACGAAGACAGAATGTTTAAATTTCGCTGTAACTAAAGGCTTGAGTGAGGTAAGCGCTATAAGTTTTGGAATTGGTTTCGGACGAAACAAGATTTAATGGAAAGAGATTTTCTCGCTGATTCCCACCAAAACGATTCCTGTGCGATCAACCGTTCGTCCGTTGTAAGAGGTCACTGTGCAAGGCACGGATAATCCAGCTAGTTACACATAATTGTACACAATCGAGCACTGAGTTAATCTTGAACGTGACACCATCACTTAGCGAAAAACGGTGTCGTGGCGTAGATATTCCACGTTATTGACTCGTCAACCCATCACATTCGAGTGGGCTTGAGAAAATAGTTTTTCCTGGTCAACTTGAGGTTCTTCAGTGAACATCACTGTAAATCCATTCCATTTTACAATCGAGAGGCAATTGCGCTACAAGAAGCTTTATCTTCCTTCAGATTAAGTCCAAGCAACAAAAGAGGCAATGAACTTTCAGCCGTATGAACGCAAACTAGTCACTTGCTTTCCCAAAGAACGTCAGTTCTCCTTAGAAAACCAGATACTCATCAATCCGACCTGGAAAATTGGCAGGAGGTCCAATGGTTTAAGATATTAAAGTAATAAAATACACTCCTGATGGAAAAATCCTGATGAAGCTTGACTTAAGCGACGACTGAAGATCTACCCCAGGGACCTAGATCTATGCGGCTATCATCTGTAGAGCATATTTCTCAACTAGAGTTCTATCAAGCTCAGTTCGCGAGCTTAGGGATTTACAAGATTTAAAACATAATGTACCTACCTTACGATTGTCATACATTCTATGGCAACCTCGCGCATTGACATTTCATTTATTTTATGTATGATAGCCTCGTTCTATTTACAATTTTTTAAAATTCTAGTCGTTTTGTATTCTATAAGAAAACCATTGTCGAAAATGAAAGTGGTGATTTTTCTACAGTATTTTTTTAAATAGGAAGTTGGAAAGGAAACAGGATCTGAGCACACGAGGAAAAAATTAGGTACCTACTTACCTATTTTTCCTAAAACGTTTTAGATGCCTAAGTATGTTTGAAATAAGTATTTAAAATTCTCAGGTCTACTATTACGTTTAGAAGTTACCATTTGCACTACCTTGATAGTAATGAAGAGTTTTTGAAGAATTCTTGAAATAGAAAAAAGTTTAAACTGTTGTTGGCTTCGTGTTGATTTACCTGCCTTTATTTTACGTTCTCGATGAAATGTGTCCAAATGTTTGGCGTAAAAAGAGCATAATTGTTTTCTCACAATAATTTTCAACGCCCCACAATGATTATCTACCAAGAAATGGTTATCAACTAACATTTTTCAAAAAAAATGTGAGGTAATAGTGAGACCACGTAACAGCACTCAGTTGTAGTATTTTTCACTGGAGAAAACGTGCATCTGTCCAAGGGAGGTACAGATAGTATTGAAGGATAATTGTGAGAAATCACATAATGGGACAATATTCCAAGTGTACAGTTCAAGTCGAACTCACATTTTCTGCTTCATTGAGCTCGAACTGTGAAGTTTTTTGCGTCTCCTGTAAAACCTATGTTTTGCAGATACGAGGTTACTCGTGTTCACCGTCGCTGGCGAGGAGTAAATTTATATAATGAAATTAAAATATTAAATTTGAGATTACATATCAACTTTGTCAGATAAATCCATTGGTTAGTTATATATAGAAAATAAATAACTAATGTTGATCTATAATTTGAAAAGTGTATTGCTTCTAGGAAAGTACATCACGAGAAAGTGATGACTGATGATATCTAGTTGTTGGAAATATTGTTGATTTTCTTTTGAATCAAGAGGATGGTAGTATAACGATGGCAGTGGGTCCTATATTTACTACATCGCGCTTCTTAGGCGTACTGCCGTTTGACTTGAACGGCAAATTCGACCGTCTGGTTCATTTATACTCTCTAGTTTTCTTCATCGCCCTGTCAGCTTTTGTTTTGTATGCAAAACTCGAGCGACAGGGGAGCTTCAACTTAGTTTCCCTCATGTCCATGGCTCAGTATACTTCGCAGATTCTGTCCGTTTTCACTCACTTGTACATGTCTTGGGCCAATAAAAAACCAATGGGAGAAATACTGCGGGCCATTAGCAGTGTCAGAGGTCCAGAATACGATCTCCAGTTGCTAATCATCGGTACGTCACTCTGCTTCGGTGCAGCATACAGGGGCATTTTGTTGAAGGGATTCATAACCCGTTCTGCTCTCTCAGGGTTTGGAGTGATCATTTTCACATACCTCAACTTCCTAATAGTCGCTCAGTTCTGCACTATCGTCAGCAGGCTAAACTGGTGCGTTGAACAGCTTCTCATCAAGATGCGCCTGTACAAGATCGATGTGGGAGAGCATTTTTATTATTTGACTCTGGCAAAAATGGCTAATGACAAATATTCGTACCAGTTGTTGGTCATATTCATCCAGATGTTCTCTTACTTCGTGACGTATCCGTACTTCGCATGGAGAGAAGGCCAAGCGAATTCATCTCATTACTATCTCACGTCCCATTTCTTCTACTTAATGCTCCACGTCCTTATCAGAGTCTTCATGCTGGTTTCCATTACT
Organism: Leptopterna dolabrata; assembly: GCA_954871275.1. Taxonomy (NCBI): domain Eukaryota; kingdom Metazoa; phylum Arthropoda; class Insecta; order Hemiptera; family Miridae; genus Leptopterna; species Leptopterna dolabrata. Next base: position 15,213,900 of record OX940984.1, on the reverse strand, counting down.
TCAACATGTCACAAAGCCGTCTCTACAGTAAGTCAAGTTACATAATGATCACTTCGTAGTTCTAGAAATTAATACCTATATTGTTGAGACGATTCCCAGATATCACGAAAATGGTCAAGTAAGAACAGGGTAAAGAGTTGATTTGTTGGCTAAATTACCTAGCTGCTTCTACCTCCGCTTACCTAGTACTTCTTCTTCAATTGCCATGCCCTCGTCTACTGTCTGGTTCAGTATCTGTCAATTTCTCTGTAAATCTTGTCACGAACTCCGGTTCTGAAAACTCCGGTTACACTGAAACTTTTACTGGAAGACGTAACGCTTTTTTGTTATTGAACATAGATTTGTTACCATTATAAATATTCCTGCAGATATAAGGAAGTTGATTTTGGCGTTGAATTCAATATCTGGACTACTCCCTATTGACAACAGAATGGTGGAGTCAGTAGAATATACGGTATAAATAAATCCGTCACTCGCGAATAAATGAAATGCTTCTGAATCCTATCTGATCCTTGTTAGCATTAATTTGGCCTTGTGTTGATAGTATCTCCACATGCTAACCATCATTCTGTATTTATTATTATTCATCTCGATCGAATAAATCGCCTAAGGCCTGTTTACATACGTTGCAACTTCGGTTTATGAGCCAGAATGAACGTTTTAGTGGTGTCAAAGATTCTAGCAATATTCCCTTTCTCTAGACGGTACGTTTTGGAGAAATCCCTTCTGGTGTACTCTGGTTTAGTACAGCTGTTTCTGAACTCCGTCTGGATCGTCCTCGTGTCGATTATCTATTTGGAACACGCTACGAATCCGTCCGCCTACCTCAGCGTGGCTCTGCACTTGACGTCACAACTTATGAACATTTTCTGTGTTGCAGCTCACATTGCCAGAATGACACAGAACCGGAAGTTCATGGAAAAAATATTAGGATACCTCGATTTATACGCTTACGGTCACGAAATGGGGAAATTTCTTGTTTTGGGGGCTGCGCTCACGTTTGGTCGATCGGTGACTGTTTTGTATTACCATGCTGTGGAACGTCACGTCTTGCAATTCATCGAAGTGCTCTTCTCCGTATTTTTCAACTGTCTCAAACAAATGCTTTTACTGCAATTCTATCTGATATTGCTTGTTAGCTGTAAGAGGGTACGATCCCTGGTGTCCAGAATGGGACCATCCAAAATTGACGTTACTACCCATTGCGATGTCGTGGATCTTCTCAAGGAAATCAACTACGTTTTTGACTGGCAGCTACTTCTGAGTTTATGTCAGATTTTCATCACCTTCGTGTCTAATGGATATTGGCTGAGTATAGATCTCCTTCACTTTGATGTGCCTGGCTTAAGAGTCTACATAGCCCCAAATATCTGTGCACTGCTCTCTTCGTTCTTTGAACTCTCTGTGATTGTCAAAGCGGTTCAGGATGCGACGATTCAAGTGAGTTTATGTATAGGTACCTTGGTGTTCTGTATGTACTGACAACTTGATGTGCACTCTAGAGACACAGTCAGGGTTGTAAGCCGCAGGATGCCGCTAGTTTAGGGAAGTCTTGCCAAGTCCTGTGGCGGACCATGAAGTTACTGAACGATGAGGACTTTTGACGCAAAATAACCCACCTTCACTTCAGAAAGCGAATAGGTATTGCCCATGTATCAACGATCAGTGTTTATAATCGGAGGGACGTTCTGGGGGCTATTAATGTAGAAAAACTTACATACTTGATCTACATTTTATGGAATTCAACGCATCCAACTATTTGAACTAAATAACAATACTAGTTGTTCATTATCATTTACGAGTAACCAATCTATTCCTATTCGCCGTCCTAAACGCTGCAAATTATTACACAACGGTTTATTTACCTGTAGATGCTTCTTCTGCGTAGATCACTGCTTTCTGTGGTCAGCACCTCTTGCATCCCTCAGAAAGCCCTAAATCGAGTATTGGAGCCAGCCGGCAATTAAAGTTTCATACAAATGTGCGATGGATTCAAGAATTAAATCATTAATGAGTTTTTATTATTCATGAAGCATAACGTTTGTTCTAGTTAACAAAGTACCGATGGGCAAAATCAAAAATAACAGTTATTCTTCAGATGAAATGATAATTCGGAACAAACAACCCTATTTTATACAGCCGTGTGTTCCCAGCAATGATGTATAACATTTCATTCACGATCATGTTGACGAAGCTTTTCACTGCAAACTTCAGGGCCCTTACTGCGAACGAAAAGCTGGACATACAGTGCTTCGGGTGATCTCAAAAAATTGCGAAGTTCGAGATCAATTTAATAACATTAAAAAATCGAGATAACAGCGCCCTGGAAATTCTGACCCTTAGAGATGACTGGCAGTAATCCCGAGCTTCGCGGACCAGCTAGGCCCAAAATGGGACCCACAGACCAAATTTCATTAATTTTCGTTCATGGTAACTAAGGAAAGTGCGAAGTACGGCTGACGGCGTACGGCGAAGGGACAGCAAGTTTTTGGTAATAATGAACCTTTGGAATCGACCATGAAAAAAAATTCTAACTCCCCCTCAAAGTTTGATGGTTTGCGTTTCAAGGTATGTAGAATCAGAAAATGCAATAAAAACGCTGCAAATCCCTGCACAATGGTTTATTACTTTTGTACTGAATAAACCCTCCTTAGGTTCGTACCTAACCCCGTACTCGTTACTAGGTACCTACCTAAATCACGAGTTAAATGTTGCTAAAATAATTCTTTCGATGACAAACAGTAACTAAAATGGCAAAAAGAAACGCAAATAATGAAGTTCTGAAGGGAAATTGTTGATGAGGAGTGAAAAATGTTGGTACCTTTCTACGTAAATGGTATAATGAACCGCTGTGTAATAATTTACCGCTGTGTAATACTAAATTACTAATTTACTAAATAATACTTCAACGTTTGTTCAAGTTGCAAAAGTGCCTAATATCAACAAAATCCAAAACAGCCATCATTTTTAAAATGGAATAATATCACAGAACAACCAGCTCGACTTCATACAGCCATCCGTGATTATAATCAGGTGATCCCTAGTAATGATTATCTCTGGCCAATTCCCGATTGTTAGCGCGTCACAAGTGATGAAACCTGCTGTTCACGCTGCTGTTGAAAAAGCCTGTCGGTGCAGACTTCTGGGCTTTACTGTGAACAAACGGCTGGACTTACAATGCTTTGGGTGGTCTTAAAAAACTCCCAAGTTCGAGAACTATTTAAAACCGTAAAAATTCGAGATAACGGCGGCCTGGAGATTTCAACCCCTATTTTTCACCCCTTAGTGATGATTGACATTAACGCCGAGCTTCGAGGACCAACTAGACCCCAAATGGGACCTATAAACCGAATTTCGTCAATTTTGGTTCATAGTAACTAAGAAAAGTGCGAAGTACGGCGGACGGACAGACTTTTTTTTATTGCATTTTCGGAATCTACGTACCTTGAAATGGAAACCATCAGATTTTGATTGTGATGGTGGGGGGGTTAATTTTTTTTTCATGCTATATTCCAAAGGTTGAAACTTGAACAAACGTTGAAGTATTATTGATGAGTACATTATTACACAGTGGTGAATTATCACACAACGGCAAATTATTACACAACTGTTCATTATACCATCTACGTGGAAGGGACTGGATTCTGTTGATAGGTACTTTTGCAGCTTGAACAACCGTTGAACTATTATTGATGGGTAAATTATTGGACAACGGTTCATTATACTATCAACGTAGAAGGGGCACCGATACAGGTAAATTATTACGCAACCGTTTATTATTTGCCTTATGCTTCATGAATAACTACAAATAACTAATGACTGCAATATTGAATCCCGCGCATTTGTAGGAAACTTTAATTCCGGAGCCGGCTTTAGTACTCGATTTTGTGCTTTCGTGCGGGGAGGGTACTGACCATAGAAAACAGTGATCTACGCAGAAGGTGCATCTATACAGGTAAATAATAAAGCATTGTGTAATAATTTGCAGCGTTTTTTATTCCATTTTCGGGTTCTGCGTACCTCGAAACCGTAACCCTTAAATGTTCATGTTAGGTTGGAGGGTGGTTGGGGGGGGGGGGGGGGGGGTACATCCATTTATTTATTTTATTTTAATGTTTTAGCGAATTTTCAAAGAAAATGAAGCTATTGCAATGGCTTCGAAATTTAAATAATATAAATTTTTGGAAATTTTCTTCATAGAAATCCGTTTCAGACCATTCTAAAACGATTCCTGAAATTTAACACTTTTTTATATGTATATATATATATATGTGTCACTCCAGACGATAACTCTCGATAGAATTGAGATAAACAGCTCAAATTTGCACAAAAAATCTATCTTGGCAATCGAAAGGCTAAGTTCGAAGATGGGCGAAATTGGCCTACTCTAAGGAGGGTTTTGGCGCATTTAAAGTGCGCAAAAATTACCCAAAAATCCCCAAAATGTTATTTTCCAACAAGTGACCCCTCATTTTAAAGGTTTTTGCACGCTGAACACGATGGTGGAATCGGATTTTAGATATCTTGATCCGTTCTCAAATTAGAGCATTTAAAGTGCGAAAAATTACCCAAAAATCCCCAAAATGTTATTTTCTAACAAGTGACCCCTCATTTTAAAGGTTTTTGCACGCTGAACACGATGGTGAAATCGGATTTTAGATATCTAAATCCGTTCTTAAATTAGAGCATTTAAAGTGCGCAAAAATTACCCAAAACTAGGATAATCTTTAAACAACAAACTCTAGATAACAAACGGTAGAATCAGGATGGACAAAACGTACAAATTAAAATAAATACGAAGAGAATATACATAGAAAACCAAATTTTAGACCGAAGTTTTCCTTTATTCAAAACCATAGCCATTAATTCGAATATTTCTTTGAAAATTCGCTCATTAAGTCATGCTGCATGACTGGTTTTTTCCTGTTCGGTTTTGAAGGTTCATTTACTGAAAATAGCAACCCAAATCCAAACCCAAACTAAAACCACTTGCAACAAGGAAAACTGCAATCCCTACCAGGTATCAATGATACTCATGTGTATCCAAGAGATCTATCAACGTATTTTAGCCGCCGATACTCTACAGCTTTCAATTATTTGCTGAATCTTCCTTACCTCAATGACATCCCTGAATCATAATTAATGACCATGTGTACCTGACGTCACTGAATCCCAGGTTGTTGTGGTTTTGTTTCCTTTTGTTATCACTCTGAATTTCTTATTCGTATTTCAGCTGGGCCCTCAAATGTGGAAGAGTGACTTGTTAAAAATAACGTCATATCAATTTTGGTTTTACCAGAAACGTTTATTTCATCGCACAGTGTTAAATCCTGTCTCGTTAACCAAGTTCGTTTATTGATTCGGATATTATCTCATCGAGTTACCGAGTGGATATTATCTCTTGAAGTCACCTTCCTTGAATATTTCTTTATATGTATGTCCAACTCCTCGCTGTAAAATCATACTGTTTCCAACGTTCACAGATTCTTCACAGCAATGAATATTTTCTCGATTTCCAAAATACTGGGGATTTTCCCTTTCGGGAACGCATACTGCTTTGAATCTGTCATTTTCGTGTATTGCTGTTTCATTCAGTTTTCCCTTAACTTCAGCTGGCTAGCTCTCACCATCGCTCTTCTCATCATAGACTACATCAGCTTCCTGTCCAGCTACCTCAGCCTCGTCCTCCACATCATATCTCACGTCATGAACATCATATGCATCCTTGTTCATATCGTGCAGATGAGTCGTAACAGACTTTTCATTGCTAAGTTGCTCAGACGCGTTGATGGATTCCGCTACGGTCATGTTTTACAGCGGAGCTTCATCGTAGGGGCGCTCCTAACAGTTGGCAGATCTCTTCCTATCATAATCGTCCGTTCCTTTGAGGGACACATTCGGAAGCTTTTTGACGAACTATTCTATCTAACTATGAACGAGTTGAAACTCCTAATAACCTATCAATTCTGCTCAATGCTTGAACTCATGTGTCGACCAATTGAAAACCTCGTAGCTCGGCTGCCGAGCTCGTCGACGATAGACACCAGAACGCACTTCGTCGAGATTTTGCTCTTCAAAAAAGTCAACCGTATTTTCGGGATGCAGCTTCTTCTGACTTTCTGTCAAATTTTCGCCGCCATTGTGTCAAACGGATACTGGCTCGGTTCTTCGTTCATATTATCAGAAAACAAGCGGGATTTCGGCACGCCGTTTTTCCAAGCTTCCAACGTTTTTTCTCTGCTAGCCTCGATGTTCGAAGTTTTGGTAATCACTAAGGAATGCCATTTGACCTCAGCACGAGTGAGTTGACTATATCTTTCCCTTCATCATGTTGATTAATAGTTTTCTCCTGATATCGTTAGAAAAGGGGCATGCGGTTCTCATCCGTCTTTTGCTATTAACGAATTTGGTTCATCAGTGACGAATCACAATAATATGTAATGTGTAATGTTTATTTCTTATTTCTTGCAATGAAAGAAAAGTAAAGAAAGTACTATTCCAGGCTGGCCTTTCTGTCCAACTACATTAGAATTCGTTTCATTATTCCCATGGCCCATTTCCTCACCACCCTAGTTTAGGAGAGTGGCAGAGATTTGAATTCCTAGTCTCACACTGCCTTTTGATAGACTGCAAAGCCAATATGGACCTCCGGCTATACGTCCGCGTAAGCTGTACCTATTTTGTATCCCGAATTCTTCATTAATTTGATCACACCATCTCAGTACATAAATTAGCCGTTGGTGTACCTACGCTAGCAACTGCTAAAATCCTCTGCTGCATGTTCGTTACTAGTAATTCGTTGCTACTACGAAATTTTGGTCGTTAGAGGTTGCTAACTACTTCGATCCACTTTAGTCAACTTATGAGGCCTTTTTCGTTCTTCAAAATCGAGTCATTCGCATGTAAATTTGGTTAAAATTTTCGTTCTAGGTGGAGAGCTTCAACGTGGAACTATTTCGGCTGATGAGAGACAGCAAGCATCTATGTGAAAACGTGAGTTGTGCACAATTCATGTATACACTATGTAGAATCAAGTAATAGCAGTAGTAGGTAAATAATGTAATTTAAAAAAAACTCCATAATTATCAGATCTGCGTATCGGGAGTGGACCTAATAATTGCCAAAATTACATTCCACAGCCTGCCCACCTATTTGTAATTACCAGCTGTACTTACCTATTAGTTATTAGTTAGCTTCCGCTACATAAGCCCGAGTTGTAAGGTTTCTCTTTTACCTGTGACATGGTAAGAATAAGTTGACGAAAACCGGAATATTCATAACGAAAAATTCCTGCACGAGCGAAACCAACAACCCAAAAGATCTTCACCTGAGAATCATCTAATTAAACAAATGAGCCATAGTTGAATAGAACAAATTATCTACACTGTACATTGATGCTGAAGCTGTCCAAATGCAGTAGGTACCTACCTTGTTGTTATCCTTCATGCAGGTGTTTCATTGTTTTGACAGGAAAACTTGTACCTTTACGCCACGATGAAAAACGGAGTAACGTTCACAGCTTGTGGATTTTTCAATTTGGGTTACCCGCTGGTAACATCGGTGAGCGAAACACCTTTTTTATTCATAGTTAGTTTATGGTGTTTTGTTCATTGCAATTATAGCCATTGCATGGCCGTTTTCGCGATACTGTTTGTTTTAATCGATTTTCAAGTGAAACCAAACCGTAGGTATGTGTTGATATAATATCTTCTTTGCTGTTTATGAGATTTTGATGAGTGTTTTTGATTTACATATTTTTCTTTAAGCACCTTTCAAGGGATGCATACTCGTAATATTTATATTACTCTTGGTTGTTAATAATAGGTAACCATAAATCGAAAAATGACGTGATGATTACCGATTCAAGTACTCGAGAGCCTTCTATCCTCCCCTGTCCCTGCTTGTATACTTGTGCGAAAATTCTATAGGTATTAATATTGTTTAGTAGGACCACAAACCCCTTCCCGTACATCTTCATACTCAAAAAGCAGGCGCGTAGCGTCAGGGGTACCGGGGGTACCGGCGCTACCCTACACGAAAAATGAAAAAAATTACATTCCGTAGGTAGGTAGCAATTTGAATTGTCCACTCATAACTCCATCCTCCATGACTCTCCCTCCATGAACTATCCTCCAACCTCCATGTCTGCCAGTCATGGACGAAAAACAGCCAAGTATCGATTAGTCGATTAGAATCATATGGTTTTCGGCAGGTTTCGAATATTTGAAATCTCAAGGTCGCTGGGGTACCGCTACCAGTCCTGGGGAGGCCCAGAATCCGATGTGTGTGTGTCTCTACATCGTCTGTGTGAGTGTGTTTGCGTGTGTGAGTGAGTGTCTTACACATCTTCAGGAGACTGTGTTAGTAAGTTGGGCTAGCGCAAATATCCAGCGTATCCAATCTTGGTGAGGAGGGATACTGGCGTATGGATCGATTGTAGCTATCAATTAAAAACTCGAGAAAAAAACTTTGACAACTTATAGTGTCACTCTCATCCATTTTGCTTTTCGGAAGCTATTCTTACGACGGCCTGTTTTCTCATAATTTTATTACTTGTAGTTTTCACAATAATTGTTCCTAATTTCAGGTTTAGTTGTTTGAATTCGAATCTTTCCTAGTGTCCTAGTCTCCTCCTAAAATGGATAGTTGTTGCGTTAATTGTTCCGTGGTTCGGCGTTCGTTTAGTTCTCGTAGTTTTAGCGAAAAGAACGACATCATCAGAGCCGGCGCGGCCGTTCAACCTCAGCGTTGCCTGATTTCAAGAGAGTTGTGAAGGAGCGTAACCGTGAGTACACTCGGCATTTCACTGTTGAAACATACAATAGGAACCAATGGTTATCAGGCTGTAGATCGAAAAACCTTTTATTTTGTTTGCAAGGGAATGTTATGAATTATTTCTAATGAATTTGGAAGATCAATAATATCATAAAATTCCTTTGACAAACAGCTTGCTAAGAACTGCTTCACATTTACATTTTTAGAGTGTGTGAGGAAGTGTGAATGTTGGTGGTGGGGGGGGGGGGGGGGGGGGAACTCATTGCGGTACCCCCGTCACCAGAGGCACGCTACGCTCCTGTCAAAAAGTCATACCTACCTAATAAAATAGGAAAATACTACATTGCCAATGACAGGACTAGAACAAAAGCTTTTTAAATCAGACACTTTTCAATCAACAATACCTACGTTCTAATATCGCTGTTGTTGGGTACAGTCCCAGTGGTACCAGTACGTGCATGAGAATGATTACGAACCATGAAGCTCGTGCCTAAATGTTGATATTTTTAGCAGTCACTTGGAGCTTCATTTTACATATTGCAATAATTATATTCCAACAGATAATTGCTGCAGCTGCGACCTACCTCGTCATTTTGATTCAGTTCAGCTCAAACTCCAAAGACTGATGGAAACAGCGCTGCATGACATTCAGGTGTGAGCTGACGTAGGCTACAAGAGTATTACAGTGGATTCAATCAATGAAATTCCATTTCATTTTTACTGAATCAGGTTCCACGTTTTACATGAACATTGTAAAAACTGATCGGACGTCAAACATAATTAAAAGATATGTGAGAACTGGTGAAAATATAAATTGATTTCAAATATTTTTGTGCTGATCATGAAAGAATTTATTCCTTATTGTGCCATTTTGTGAAAAGCCACTCGTAGCATCGTAGTAATCCTTTTTCTACTTTATACCAACGCCATTGCTAAAATTTATTATGACCTTCAGCAATAATTGCGTGAGTAGCATATCATTTTGAACAGTGCGAATTCATAAACGTTTTCAGTCATACAGGAAGTACGTATAGATAAGTTTCTTAGAATAGGACGTAAATGTTGTGAATTTCTATAATAAGCGATGGAGAGTGCGCACTAAAGAGGTAAAATTTCCTATGTTGGATTTAGAATACAAATAACTTCACCGGTGGGTATCAGGTATTTACATCCCATTTTATTGTCAACTAATGCGTCAGTATACAATACTTAGTAGATACCTACGGATAATTTTATTCAGCGAACTGGATTAGAACCACTAAGTAGGTGACAGCCGCAGCGATGAGCTGGAAATGAAACATAAACATTTCTTTAATTTTGGTTTCTACGTTTAGATCTACTACGTTTATATCTCACGAGCGCCTTATCATTCGATAGGTACATTTTCGGATCTAGAAATGAATTTTATACATCCATAGCATTATGTATGTGGGGTATCTATCTGATGATGTAAATCTTTGTGTTCTTTTGTATCTTTTATATACTGTATGTACTGGAACAAGGCACAGGTAAGAACTTATTCTTCCTATTCATTCATCATTCATTATTCCACATCATTGGAAAACTGTAGGTATGTCTTAGTGATTGAATACTTACTGACGTCACGAATGGGTACCCAACCGTGAAAAACCCACAAGCCGTGAAACTGATCGAGTACTTCTTCACAAGATATAACCGCAATGTTGTCTGTAACGGAAAAAGAATTGATCAATGTATAAATGGTATGGTAAGTGCAAGTAGGTATATATATATATATATATAGGTATATATATATATATACCTACTAATTTACTTATCTTTTCTTTACTATTGCTGGTAACTAATGTATTGTCCCACTCACGGTAGATGAGTGAAAAGTCGAGCATGAGCTTGCGATTTCAAATTTCCATTTACATGCATGAATAACAATGAAGTGGTTTTTGAAATGACTCCATAAATGCCATCACTAGCTAAGGTCGCTGTTATAATGAAATTCTGTCCTTACTTGAGCGAGCATCTTCGCATCTTTGTTCATGATTTCAAACAAAGCTTTGTTGAATTCATCAGCCTGAAACAATAAATGATGCTGCTTTTTCATATCCATACCATTGATGACGAACTGCATGTTCTGAAAATTTCATCAGTAATCGTTGACGAGAATGTCGGACTGACTAAACAAAAGCAGGGATTGAAGGATCGGTTATGCATAGGAGCTGTTGGGGTAGGTACTTTTAATTCAACTAAATTTACAAGGGAAAATCTGAGGACCTAACCCCATGAACTTATAATAATTTCATTGAGTTTGCATCAAATGCTTGTGTTTGTCCACCCGAAGAGTTTTCGGACTTTGTTGTTGTTTACTGCATGGAACCGAATTCTTCCTTGAAGACTGGACCGTAAAACGGACATTAGGGTTTCTGAGGCCAAATAAAGAAGTAGAGCTAGAAGTTTGCAACGATTAGATGAACTTACTTGATGTGCATGCTCACCAAGAATGACGAGTAGTTCGACACTGAAGCAATCCAGTAGATCAGTACAGAGTAGAAAATAACAGAGAAGATCTCGGGGTATTGAATTTGTTTGGATTTGATCGAAGCGTAGAACATGAAAAGTTTTTGTACAGTGATGATGAAAGCGATTAATACAGAAAGCAAAATGGGGGGTCCGTATGTGTCGTTGATGAGTTTGTGAGCTCTAATTACTTTTGAATGAGCTTCCAACTTCTTCTCGTCGAATTCGGCTGTAGATTTTGTGAGAAGCTTGAGGTAACAGTTCCATCGGTTCGACAGCAATATGTACTGAGCTGTGAACATGACGTGTTGGATAGTCACTATGACGATTGCCACGCTGTAAGGCAAGTCCTCCTTCCTAACTAGGAAATAAGTCGAGAGAATGAAAGCCAGCAGAGTGATGACGCTGAAATTCAGATTCATCCGGTGAACTTTGATGTTTTTGACGTTCCTCATAATCGTCGGGTAGGCCTTTCTCCGTACTAAAAGTGACACTGTATTGATCAGGATGAAGACGATACTTCCAAGAGCCACGACTGCGCTCACGGTACCTTTTATGAACTGCTCCTTCCCCGTCGAATCATTTAGTCTCAAGCGTTGCATGTAACTTTGATATGTAATCCACGTGTAAGTAGATGTGAATACCCCGAGAAAAAGGGTTGAATACGCGATTCGGTTTATCGACGATTTCCCGCTGTCGTCGAAAGGGAAGCATCCCAAAACCCTGGACAACGTGAAAACGAGATGCGGACCAAACGGCTTGTTTCGAGATTTCTTGCTGTTTTTATCCTGTAAGTTTAGAATCAACATTTCCAGTTAAGCAGTACTAATCGAATGATGACTTATCGCGCTCGTGGATCGACCAGAACTGAGTATAGTTTATGATAAAGAGTATGATTTGGAAGGGGTTAGAGGATGTTTACCGTCCGACCAAGTTTCTCAAGATGGACTTACCATTGAGGTTTGTCGTGTAAATATATTGATTTAAACAACCTCAGTTTATTGTTCTTTTTTTAACCCACTGCTGCTATCGATCTCGTTGTAATATTAGAGTGAAGTAAAATGCAAAACGGAGACACTACATATCCCAGGTATCACGCCCCAAAGTAAATGGGGCAATGAATAACAGAGAGTATAATTCATTATATCGCATTTTTCCATTTATGGCATTATTCAGAATTTTTTACTATTATTATTGCTTTCATCCGTAGTTGAGGCTCTGTCAAATATGTGAACGTATATAGAAATCCCGTCCAATTTATATATTGGTTCCCGGCTCTTTCCCTATCTTTTTGACACTCGGCTGATTCGCGAAAACGAATCGTCAACTCCTGGAAGTTTTGCTTAATAATCAAACCAGTGTCTCTTCAGGGGTAGCTGTCACTGCCTCCCTACCTTTCTGAGTGGAGAGGGGGAAACTGTGCTGTATGGGCCGCTAGTTTTACCCCCTTCATTCATGACAAGTATTAGCTAGAATCTCTGGTTTGAGATAGCCTGCCCTTCTCTCTATGTTTACGTCTTGAGGGAATTAGGGGTTGGGCATTGGTGATAGAGCAGGTATCGAGTAGTTCTAGTGTGAACCGTTTAATCATATGACAACTGGAACAGTTCCAGCTGATGCAACTGTTTTATTATCTTTGGAAGTCTAATTCCAAGATCTGTTATCACAGCAAAATTAGTTCATGTTGAACGTTTATGTTTGGGCTTGGAACAGCTTCGGTTCGGTAAGAGGTGAGCGTTGGAGGCTTGAAATTCAGTTTACACAAACCCAAACTCCGAGCTATTCCATATTCACAACATGTTTATCCGGTCGAAGAGCGGAACTCAATTCGACCAGGAGTACATTAGCATTTCGTTGGAAACTGCACTGATTTGAAGTTCAAGAAAGTGAAAGATCACTTGGACTGTTGTAAACAAATTATACAAATGTGGTATTTAATCTGACCATGTACTGCAGAAGTTGCACGCAGAGCGTATCGTTCCAATGGGAACAGGTGTTGACTAAATGCTCCGACTCAACTATGAACCACAAGAAATTGTAGGTAAGCGTTCGAAAACGGGAAATCTATATGCAAATATTATCATAATTATGATATGTAGGGAGACGAGGGAATTGATGATTTGGGCGTATATAAACATTATAGCTACAAATTTAATTACGTTATTAATACATTAACACAAAATTATACAAAATTAATACAAAAAGGTGCACAATTAATACAAATTTAATTACAAGTACCTACATGGGCTACGTTAGTCAAGTTTCAAAATTTTAAACGATCGTGAACACCTTCCTCACTTCTTTTTTTAAATTTTCGTAAACATGTTTTGTGCGTTCTCCTCGGATCTTTGATCAATATCGGCTATTAAGACAATATCGGCTTAATAAACAGAGAATAAAATACGACGGAATAAGTTAGCTGTGTTAGGTCTGCTTGATGAAAGTTCGATTTGCATCGACGAATTTCACAGACTAAAAGTTATTAAAATTTGGATTTTGTGCTGAAAAACGGTAGAAAATGATCAATTAAGAAGTAGGTTTCGAAGCGGTAAATCCGATACTACAAAAATTTTATTATTAGGTCATTAGTTCGAACTGCATGACTGGAACTTTTTTTTCTAGGTGCTCCTTCTGCTTGAACTTAATAATATCCGAAGCCATTCCCAGATATTCCGTTTAAGATCCATCCTCAAGAAGAACAGTCCGTAAATTTAATTTTTTAAACGCCAGGAACACACCAGCTGAATAAATGCTAATACGGGGCGATCCGTTTTTCAGATCGACCCCTTGACCGAATGCGTTTTTCACAGCTTCCCTCGTATCCCAAGCCCGGAAATAAATTTTCATAGTAAATCATTTCATTTCACCCCCTCCAACCTCATTTCCTTCGTCGTCTATTTTTTCGAATTTCGTATCCTACCTCCACTGAATTATTCATACGGTGTCCCACGGTATTGCGGTCTACTTTTGCTCTCCTAAACTTTCATCTTTGTTTGGTGGTGAGCTTTTTCATTCTTCCCTCCATTTGCAACCAGCTTTGAGAAACCCCACTGTTTCTGGGAATCCTTGTATTTTCTTCGGAGGCCAGGAGCCTGCCGGGCAATTACAGTTTCATAATATACGGTTGATTAAAAAATGCTGTAATTAATTATTTGTTGTTATTCATGAAGTTTAACGTTTGTAAACGAAATAACATCAGGAAACAACTAACTCTATTTCATAAAGCGATGCGTTATTATAGTCGGATGTTCCCTAGCAGTGATATCTGGGCTGGAAGTATACCGTTTCGTCACACTCATATTGACGAAGCTTATGGGTGCAAACTTCAGGGCATTACTGCGATAGAAAGGCTGGAAGTACAATGCTCCGGGTGGTCTCAAAAAATTCCCAACTTCGATTTTTTTTTAAAATTATTTTAAACAACGCCGAGACGTTTGGCTCTGGTGCAAAGTCGTCAAGAGGTCTCTAGCAGCCGTGTCTGCCAAAGCAGGACACGTGTCAATGTGAGAAGGCGTCATCTCGACGCCCAACGGGCATAGAGGGCAAAGAGGTAGAACATCTTCGCAAGTATCTTGCATCCTCTCTGCAAGTCCAATCCGGTGTAGGTGCGACTGCAGATAATCGTGGCCTGTCGCAAAGCGGAAGGCAACCACGTAGACATCACGGGGCTTGTCTGGCGGTGGGCGATTGGTAGGGAAGAGTAGGGAAGACCACGACTTTTCCCGAAAGCGCTCTGTCTGATCTCGCTTGACAGCATCCAACACCTTCCTCTTGATCTGGGTCCGAGCGGCACCGCAAGAGACAGGCTTTTCAATGTGGGACATCCTGGAGCCCAGCTTCGACAGAGCATCAGCTCGCTCGTTCCCAGGTATTGCGCAGTGAGAGGGAACCCACTGGAGCACTATTTCCTTGCCCGCTGCCAGCTGGTTCTGTATAAGCTGGCGGCACTCCATGACGTCAGCAGAATCGGTCGGAGCAAGGGAGGCAACCGCCTGGATCGCCGCTTGGGAGTCAACCACCAGTACGGTTTTAGGGTATTCCCTTCTCTGCAGCTCTGTCATTGCCAACAGTAGGGCGTAAACCTCCCCGTCGAAACTAGACGCGGAAGTGCCAACCGGGGCACTCATCTCGAAATCCCTCGAGTGCACACCCGCTCCCGCATTTGCATTCTCGCCAACTGCCAAGCCATCGGTGTAGACCCGATACCACTCAGAGGAGGGATACCGAGCCTCCAGAGTCTCAAGGGCCAACGCTCTCATAATTGCCGGCGGGGTGTCCGCCTTTTAAAGCCTCAATTAAAAGCTGTAAAAAATTTCGAGATAATAGCGCCTTGAAAATGTCAACCCCTGTCTTTCACCCCTTAAAGATTACTGCTTTTTTTAAATTAAAATTAATAAACCAAAAGTCACAAGATAAAATTCGAAAATTCAAATATATCATGGATTTCAATATAACTATTTTTTCAACTGCAATTAGTTGTCTTGCTGCTTCCTGAGCTGAGCAGCCGGACATAAATAGAAGAAATACAGGTCCATCAGCTAACTTGGCTTTGGTGTCAGAGTTCCCTTCATCCCTCAATTTAAGTAGCAAAACGTTGGAATCCCTTTGTGATCTGAAAATTCAAAGTTATACTTCCTACTAGCGTTTCATTTTTTAGCTCGAAACTATTCAGTATACTGTAAACTGTAGCAGAGTAGCACAGTACTACATCAAGAGATTCACGTGTTTCTGTTCAGTAGTCAACGATAATCAGAAACATGAACAAGAAAAGTCGATTTGAGTGTAGCTTCCACTGGAAGACTGGTGCAGGTTGAATGCTACTATGCGCAAACGAGAAATCCCTTGAAGCGTACGATTTTAGTTCTATTTATCTGGATTTTGGATTTTGGTTATGGTTTTGGTCATTATTTTCAATAATGAACCTTCGGAATCGGTCATGAAAAAAAAAGAAAAAAGTTTAACCCCGCCTCAAACTCTGATGGTTTCCGTTTCAAGTACCTACGTTTCAAGGTACGTAGAATCCGAAAATGGAATTTTAAAAAAAGTGTGTACGTACGCCGTACTTTGCACTTTTTTTAGTTACCATGAACCAAAATTAATGCAATTTGGTTTGTAGGTCCCATTTGGGGTCAAGCTGCTCCGCGAAGCTTGGCGTAACTGTCACTATCTCTAAGGGGTGAAATATAAGGATTGAAATTTTCAGAACGCCGTAGCTCGAAAATTTTCAGTAGAAGGGTATGGTTTGGTATGGTTTCTTTTACGTTCTTAAGTTGATCTCGAACTAAAGAATTGTTTGAGACCACCCGGCGCATTAAGGTCGGCCGAACGTTTGCCGATAACCTTCGTCAACATGATCGTGAATGGAACTGTGTCAATCCGGCCCAGATATCAGCGCTGGGGAACATCTGATTTTTATTATTATTATAATCACACATGGCTGTATGAAATCGAGTTGGTTGTTCTGTGATATTATTTCTTTTGAAAGTGGCTCTTTTGGATTTTGTTGATAAGTACTTTTTCACTTTGAACAAACGTTATGCTTCATGAATAACAACGAAATTAATAATCGAATTATTGAATTCCGCGCATTTTTATGAAATTGTAATTCCCGGGCCGGCTCCAGTACTCCAGTGGATTTAGGGCTTTCGTGGGGGGAGCACGAGGGTATGTTTTGACCATAGAAAACAGTGATCTACGCAGAAGGGACAGGTAAATAACAAACCGTTGTGTAATAATTAGCAGCGTTTTTTGAAATCGTCCATAAATAATTATAGACTACACAACGGATGAAAAGATTGCGCGTGACAACAGCGAGAGATGTTTCAGCGTGTTTATATTCTTTAGCTGAATTAATCAGAATTATGCTCGTGAAATGTCGAGTTGATTTTACTGTACAATAAGCTGAAATTTGTGAGGTAGGCGTGGGTTGGGTTCTTGATTCTTTTAGGTTGCTTCCTACTCTAAAATTTTTAAATAATTGGGCACCCTCCAGCACGTCTGCCACCAGCTACAATGGGTGGTCACATGAACGGTTTATTCCATTGAACATGCGTAATACATGGATCTATATGATCAGATGTTACTGTAGTTAGGGTTCGTATGTTTGCCTAGAAAATTTGCCCACCGGCTCTTTCAATTTAGTGTAATATTGCCTTAGCATATTGAGACTCTGCAAGAATGTTATTCATGCTATAATTCGAACGTCCGTTCCCTAGTAGAGCCCCCTTTATGTTCGCTCGAACTTCGAATAACTAACAGGTTTATTGAATATCGTTTAACTGAGTTATGAAGTGCGGTTCGTGCGAGCGAGATGTTTTCAATCAATTCGCCCCAAGCTCGGGAGGAAGACTCAAAAGCCGTTTGAGGGCAAAGGGAACTTGTGTTAAGTTGATTCGGCGCTCCATTAACCCTTGGAGTAGGCGCTAGGGAGAGGGAAATACTTCGAAAAGTCAGCCGAGGGTGACGAAACCAGGAAGTGATGCGAGGCGATAGGGCCGGCGGTTGAGGGCTAAGTTGAGGTGTAACAACTTGAGGCTGTTCGAGAGGTGAGTCGACTTTGATTCAACAAGGTTACCCCCGAAGAGGATGAATAATGAGATTTACTGGTCTGGGTGAAGTGACTCACCCCGTAACGCCCATACATCAGCCTACGACGTTGACGGGAATGAAATCTACATTTACGGTATTATGGGTAAGGGAACCAGAAATGAGCAAAATGCAGTAGCAGCTACAGCTGCTACTAGATTAGTTTAGTTATATTCGACAGCTAACACCTAAATAGTACTAGGAAGTCTCTCACGAATGTTTCTGAATCTTTCAACTCCTGTAGGTAGGTTCAGTTACATTAGTTCAGGAAAAACTAGTCTCTACTATTCATTTGTCAGTTGTCAAATAACAACCAACAACTACTAACTGTATACATGTCTTCTTTCCTTACGAACTCCAATATGAAGACTTTTTTCCCCAAAATTTAATTAATTATATCAATCGCAAAGTAATTTCTTACGTTTAATCAGGCTCTATACGATAACTACTACTAGATAACTACTACTAATTCAGTTGAAAGAAAATAGTTGTGAATATCATAAACTAGAATGCTAAAAGTAGTTACAACTAGTTAATTGTTAATTGCAATGTTACTCGTACTTAACTACAAATTAAACGAAATGCTCTGAAGTGAATGGTCTATGAGTCAGTCCACCTTATCGTTTGAACAGGTAATTTCAACAGAATGGAGCTTTGGGTTGACAAACTTGGCCGCTTACTTGTAGCAAAAATCTCGGTATCACGGCTGTAAACTGAGGCTGGATTTCATGGCTGTTTCACTGATGTGTAAAATGAAAATATACAGGATTTTGAACCACTTGGGGTTATGAAAATGAGCACCAACGCATGTCTACGCCTCGAGTTAATTTTATTTATTTTCATAAACCTAGCATAAACCTAGTGTTTTTTGTTATTATTGCTGGCATTGCAAAATACATACAGCCAGGAAAATAAATGAAATAATGTCACACATATAAATACTCGAATTTATAAAATGGAAATAAAACTTTCCTTATCTTTACATTTGAAATTGAATTTTTATGCCGTTGTCCTGTGGACACTTAAACAAAACATTAAAATCACCAACATTTTCTTGGACTTACAACAAAATGGTGCTTTCATGACCTTATATAGTTCAGCAAACACTTGGTCCCTGGATACAGTATAGATGTCGCACTCCATGACAATGCTCTTCTATACTCCACCATCTCCGCCACAGTGGGGGCAAGAGTCACTTCATTTCCATTCCTCACTCTTGCCAAGTAAGACGGGCATACCGCATGGCTGCTCCTCATTCTCCATACAACTCGAATAAATTTCTTGTTGGGCTCAACATTTGCAAACCACGGATTGCTACGAATATCTTTGGAAAATCGCCCTGTCACTATCCGTATATATACTTATTTTGCCATTCCATTCTCTCCGTCGCCTGCACAAGTACCTTCACTTTCTCCTCTGCCTGCCTGCCATCGGTACCTTTTGCTTAGCCTTTTTTCGAATTTTCTCCTGCCACCATTAAGGTCCCTGCACCCGAAAACAAAATTTCGTCTGCAAATCTGCCAATTCAAATTCCTACCATTTGCCATCATTGGAGAGAATTTCGTCGATAAACGTAATTCAACGTCGAAGCCCACGCCTGCCTATTTCTCCATTTTGGCGATCCCAACATGAGGTTTTTCGAATCGAATTGAGCTCGACTCTACCCCAAAGCTCTTAATTACAGGTTCCTGGACACTCGCAGCAACTGCATAATTGCTTTAGCCGACGCCAAACATATATGCTGATCGCTGATATTCAGTTCGCAACAAAAATATTTAAATTTATTTGATTTTTAAATTTAAATTTGCTAAAACTTGCATCAGAACAATTGTTTCAATAAACATTGTTCGTCTGAGAGTTTTAATAAAACTAACCTCTGCCTCTGCTCAAACAAACAACAACAAACAATAATTGCTGTTTGAACTACAAAGTTCTCATCTACACCTATATGGCTGTTACTCAAGTGTCGAGACTCATAGGTACTTCTCATACTATATTACCCGTAATAATATTACTTTATACTCATGGAGGTTGAAGGGTTATGAACAAAAAGCATCGCACCATTGTTTATAGTCATGATTTATAAGTTCACATTTCATAGAATTGAGGACTGTATTAATCAATATTAATTGTTACTGTTCTCTTACAATTTTTGGAGATTGCCTGGATTAGATTTGCTGATACCCTCCGAGTTGTACGGAACAAATTCACACGTCTTGCATTGCCAAGTTTCGTAAACGTATTCAGTTAATCCCAGATTGAACTAGTATTACTCCATAAGTCACAGTGGCAGCTAAGACCTGGAAAATGCAGGAGGTTTCTAATATTACTGAAGTGTAGAGTATATAGTATGTTAATGTAAAATGAATTTTCAAGTTTTTGTTGATATAGGCCGTCCACTCAGAAAACACAACTGAATAAAATCAAGGCCTTCTAAGTGTGAGTGGATTTCATGCAGGCTGTCTGTTTAATTCTTCACGTAATTTCGTACTTGCCATACATTATTTAATTACTACGCCTATTATTACTTTGTTTCGAAATCAGCAATAATATTTCATTTCTCCTTTCATTAGTGGCCCAAAATATTGATTATAAAAACTTACTGATGTAATTAGAGGATATCCTATCTTTATGAACCCACAAGCGTTAAATTCAACAGAAGGTCCCTGTAACACGTACAACTTCAATCGCTCCTGTGAAAATTCGTTATAAATTATTACGAAGTATGGCGTCACGCGAACTGATATCCTCAAAGTAGAGGACCCAGTTAGAATCACCTAAGTTTTGCATAAATATAGAATTTATTCAAAATGCTAGTAGGTATAGTATATTAAACACCGAAAATTAGTTAATTTGATGTCATTAATGAAGTTGTGATGCTGCGACTCGCCTGTTGTATGCAGTAATACTGACTCAATGTTCATGAATATACATCTTCATTCAACTGGCAGTAATGTGTATAATAGCGTGTATTTGCAAAAACTTCTTCTTGTTCTGATGTCAGTATCAGCTGAAAGTATACGTTACCCACATAGCTAGTCGAATGTACTTACGCTCTTATATAGATCTGGATTGTACCTCACCATCTTGAAAAGTTCGTTGTTGTATTCGCAGACCTTGAAATAATGTTCAGTAAATGAATTAATACGTCTCTAACATTCTCTACTCTCTCTAATTTCTTGTCTCTCTATGATTCATAGACTTTCTCAGGTAAAGAGTGAATAGCGGACACCGTGATGGATTTTATGTTTCGCGAAATGAATGATTACCTCCTCCTGTTTCTAAATCACATCAGGAAATCGGACCAACTGAAATTCATCCAACTAGACCAACAGTCCAAATGTTCTTTGAGTTTTGTTGAAATCAGTATTTCTCTGTAAACGAGCTGGAGGTTGAGACCAATTTATAGTGATTAGTGTGTAGGGAGTATGTTCATTACAACAATGGGAACTTATTCCTACCTACACATCGATTGGTTTTTACCTCACACAACCCGAAGGACATACTTTATATAATCCACAAAAATCTGGCCATTAACGTTGGAATGCTGACTGCATCGGAAACTAACATAAATTCGAAACTATGACATGGATAGTGCGAAGAACAATGTGCAGTATTTATAAACTGATGAGTAGTGTTTATACTTGATAATAATAAAATGCATAACGAACAGGATGTTTAAGAACCATAATTATGTCATTTATAAATGCGATGAAGTACTATTGAAAACGTCGAAGCAAACAACCGTGAACACCAACCGAACCAATAGTTTTGTTTAAATTATGTTTTATCAGTGTAATCTATGTTATGAGTAAATCTGTTCAGCTGTAATACCTTTGTCTCAGTCTCACTGCAGAAGTAAGCCATCTGAACAAACATGGCCAATGAGAAGACGATATGGCATCCCAGTGCTCTTTTATACCACGGATCCGGTGTGAATTCGAATTTGTCAAAGGTTAATAAGAAATAAGCGTTCGTTAGCAAGTACGAGAAAGCTTGGGAGCAGTTCAACAGGGTTTGGAATCCGTAGAGGCGGTTTGTCGTTTCCAGAGCCTCAACGATTTTCAAATGTTTGCTTTCCGTGAATAGCTCGCCGCTGTTTAACCTATCAACATGTTGAATAAGCTTAATATAATGATTCTGACATTTATTCTCCGAGGGTCTGCAGCAAAGAGATTTACCGAACCCAATACAGTATAAAAATCACAACTTTCTTTACGCACACTCGATGGATTTTTTTTTTCTTCTTCTTCAATAGATATGGTGGCTACTTGCTGTGGGTCATCCTTGAAGAGTACTTTTATCTTATTATATTATGTGGTTGTAAAAACAGTACTACCTAATAGTTGGCCCATTAGCCTTCTCTGTTTTTATAAACGATTTGCCGGAATACCTGGGAGGAGGGATAAGAGTGGGGGAAACAAAAATTAAATGCTTAATGTATGCTGATGACGTAGTCCTACTAGCAGACAACCCAGCATCGCTGCAGATGATTATTAAAAAGGTTGAAGAGCACTTACAACCATGAAACCCAAAGTGAACCGTAGTAGGTCTCAAATAATGATCCTGGGGAAGAGATCCAAGAGTGAGAGTAGGAAGACCAAGGATAACCTCTCGATGTTGTGGTTAGGTATAAGTACTTAGGGATAATAGTCATTCCATCCCTTCATCTGGGTGCGCATTTTGCCAAAGAGGTACGTAAGTGAAGTGAATGGTGGTAGTGTGGCGAAGGTTGATTCGAAAAAGACAGTCCCACTAGAGGTGAAATATAAAATATTTAGAGCCCCAATAAGATCAATAGTTTGTTACGGGTATAAGGGAAATGAAAAAGTGGAAAAATTACTAAGATATTGTATTAAAAAGTATTACCTTTGCCACAAAACATCCCAACTACATAGTTTATGCAAAAGTGGGTTTCAGCCTATGTTCATGTGCACTATGAAACTGCAGGTCGAGTTTATAGCGAAAGTCGTGAATTGTCCCCTGTGCAGATACGCTAGGATCGAAGCTGATCAGTGGGCCTATTCACTAAAAGAGATAGTGAAAATATATTATCAATTTTGAAAATCTGGGAGAGATAGTCTCCCTCGGGAGACAATCTCAGTGTCTCCCAGGTTCGTCTATTTTACTGAATAGCTCTCAACCCCTACCTACTCAGACATTTTTACTCATGAATCGATCGACAACAATCGACTTACCTTTAAGAGATGAAAAAACATGCGTCAAAATGGCCAATATGGTAGCCGATGAACGAAGGATGATACAAACTCAATATCAAAACGCTGCAAATCCCTGCACAACGGTTTATTATTTTGTATAGAATACCCTTCTGTTACAGATCACAGCTCTATGTATAGATAACCCGTCTATATAATATGATATGTACTATTCTATTATATGCATATTATGTAGATCGCAGACCCTCCGTAGGTTAGTACCTAACCCCGTACTCGTTACTAGGTACCTACCTAAATCACGAGTTAAATGTTGCTAAAATAATTCTGCCGATGACAAACAGTACCTAACAAAAAGAAACACACATAATGAAGTTCTGAAAAGAAATTGTTGATGAGGAGTGAAAAAAGTTGCAAAAGTACCTACCAACAAACTCCAGCCCCTTCTACGTAGATGGTATAATTTACCGTTGTGTAATAATTTACCGTTGAGTAATGATTTACCGTAGTAATAATTTACCCATCAATAATACTTCAACGTTTGTTCAAGTTTCACTACCTACCAACAAACTCCAATAGAGCCATCATTTTTCAAATTAAATAATATCACAGAACAACCAACTCGACTTCATACTCCGCCAATATAATCAGGTGATCCCTACCAATGATTGGCCGTATTCACAAATTCCTATTGTGGGCGCGTCTCTGGTTACGAGATTTGGTTTGGATTGTATACAATTTCATTCACACTGGAGTCGAAAATGCCTGTCGGTGCAAACTTCGGGGCCTTACTGTGAACGAACGGCTGGACGTACGATGCTCCGGATGGTCTTAAAAAACTCGCAAGTTCAAGAACTATTTAAAACCGTAAAAATATTTACGTAAAAAAATGGTATAGGCGTTTTGAAAATTTCAACCCCTATTTTGAACCCCTTAGAGATGACTCACAGTAACGTCGAGCTTCGAGGACCAACTAGACACCGAACGGAACCTATAACCCGAATTTCATCAATTTTTTTTCATGGTAACTAAGAAAAGTGGCCCGTACGGCGTACGGCGTACGGCGTACGGTGTACGGCGTACGGTGTACGGCGTACGGCGTACGGCGTACGGCGGACAGACAGAAATATTTTTATTGCAGTTTTGGATTCTACATATCTTGAAACGTAAACCATCAAATTTTGAGGGGGGGTAAGAATTTTTTTTTTCATGCTCGATTCCAATGGTTCATTATTGAAAATAATAAACCAACAAACGAGAAGTGAGAAACGGACTCTCTTTCGAGAAGACTCCTAATTAGGTGTCTCTCTGAAAGAGATCGAAAATGCCGATGGCCGCCAACTCTGTCTATTTTAGGAGTTACTGAGTAACCCTGTCTTGGATACTATAAAAATCTCTTCTGCCAAAAGAGAGAGTCAGACTGAAAAGAGATTTCTCTTTGGCTTAGTGAATAGGCCCCCAGATGGTGCAGGAAAATGTGATATGGTGGATAGAATGTGATAGGTTGGCAAATAAATTTGGCTGTCCGTTGGTGAGAGACGATTGGAGGGACGGAATGGGAGGTCTGCTGGAGAGGTTGGGACAGAAATGGTTGAGAAATATAAACAGAGATGTTACGAATTCGGCACACCATCAGCATTACGCTGGATTAAACCGAACCGTGGAAGGTGGGCAGGCGTACCTACTTGGCATGACCTACCTCACCAACACGAGAATAATATGTAGAGCACGAGCAGAAATGTTGACGGTTAACTATGGGTGGTGGAAGGGAGGGGCAGGGTAATAAGTGCAGTAAGTGCAATCGCCAAGACGAGGAAACGACCTTAGATTTCATGGTTGTGTGCCCATTGTTGAAAGAGTTCAGAGTTGCGCATCTGGGTAAAGCGAGTTTATCAGAATCGAAAATGATAGGTATTTTAAACGGGAAAAGAGCGAAATTGAGCGGATTGGTGAAGTAAATTAGGGAGGCGGGCAAATATAGAGCGTTCCTGGTCGAAGAGTTCAGTTATATGAGTAAACAAATGAACAAATTATAGGAACAAGTACAAAGAAACAGAATTGGTGTAGACCTGAATCGAATCAGCAAAAGCGAGTACAGGCAACCCCCTGCGACGACCGAAAAAGACCAGCAGTATAAGCGTTAAGTAGAAAATAATTATGTCTATTAATATCAGCATGTATTTCAAATGTACCGATACAGTTTAAAAAATAATATGGTACCTAGTGTATTAATATTTAAAAGAATAATTGTAACAGAATAGTAGGGAATATTGTAACATAAATATAATAAACACAAAGGTAATGTAATGGATCAGGAAGCAACAGGTTAGTGAGGTACATATAGATTTAATAGCGTACAAAACTGTAATAATATGGTTAGACAAATGATTTATGAAATTAACAAAGCGCTTTACCTCTGTCTCCCGCACTCTCATTTAAAATTTGGTACCTACGTTAGCTACTTATGACTCAAAAACAGAACTACTTTCCTGACCTCACAAGTCGATTTAGTGCGTTCAGCTCGAACAGTTTGTATTAAATTCATGTGACTCATAGTAAATTATGGAATTCATCAAAATCTTGAAATTTATGTGGTAAGAAGGTCGGAAATGTGAGTTAACACAATAAATCGATGGCTTAGCCTTTATTTCATGGATATTTGTAAAACCATTATCTCACCTTCTGATCAGCTCAGATATTCTACACTTCCCAGCCTCAAGTAAGCAGCAGAACTGTAAGTTAATGTAATAACACAAAGAGGAGAGGCAGACAACGCATGCGCTGTCAATCCTGTGATACGGTTTTACATCATCCATGTACTTTGGCCATTTCGATGTCCGAAGGAAGTTAAAACTGTAAATAGCACTCCAACAAATTCCACCAATCACCCCGCAAATTGTGATAAGTGGATTGGTTTTTTCCGCACTCAAAATCTTGAATACGGTTTCGAAATCTCTCCTTTTAATAATCGATACGAACAAATGTAGGGAACACGTTAATACTTTTGCAACGAACGATAGAGTCGGTAGGGCATGGCTAAAAATATCTAATTCGAAATCGTTGGAATGTACGCGTGCTACGTATATTCTATTGTATAGACCGACTGTACACACGGCACATAGCACTAAGAACGAATATATAGCGAGAACAAATGAAAATCGGCCTTTATAGTTGAATACACAAAGGCCTGTTAGGGTCGAGACGAAATATATCAGGTGGGACAAGATCATGATTCGCGCGGTTGGTTAGATGTTGCGAATAGTAGGTGCCTATGACTCATGAATCCACCGGTCGCTATGCCGTGCAATACCTCAAAACCCTTGAGACCCTTTATACCGCTGACTGGGAGAAACGTCACGATATTATCAGCCAAAACTGAAGTCCTTCTCAAATTTCTTATCGCGTAGACAAGTGTCTGTCAGATTGGATTTGTAAAAAAAAATTAAATAAAAAAAAGTTTGATGGCACAGCTTCCTCGTATCGACAGTATGATCGATGACTGTATAGGTCATTTAAACGTAATATATGATAGATAATCAGTTCACGAAAATTGGGCCATAGACTTTTGAGTATCGTCTGATCACGGTGAAATGCGTAGGGAACCATATAGGAGCTACACTCTACCTACCCATTCCTGAAGTCCGTAGCAGTAGAATAACGTTCCTAAAATTATACCTACGGTTTTAGAGTTGAAATGTTAGAGTTAAAGAGAAAGTACCACCTTTTTAATTAAAGCACCAGTGTAAAATGTGTGCCACCAGGTGGTACAGATTTTGTTGTTATTTCCCATCCAAAAAACAATAATATTTGGTGTGGTATATGTGGCTCAGTGAGCATCAGATTGTGTGGTGTGGTGGGGTGAGGGGTCCTCTCGGGGACCATCTTGGGCCCAGCTCACATGATGATTCGTGAAATTTTCAACAAAATAGGATTTGAACTGAGGAATTTATGCATCTGGCAAGGATTTGCGGACATACAGACACCGAATCAAATCTGTTCAGAAACGTAGAACACGCATGGAAATTCAAATTTTGGAGACAAAACATTTTTTCCTCTAAAAAACGAGAAAAAAATCTTCCGCTGCCTTGGCAGGCTCGGAAGCAATGTGACAAAAATATAAGTTACGAAATCGATATACGGTTATATTTGAACTTGTAGGAAACCCCGTTATACTAAATACAACGGGCTCTAGAGCGGAAGGAATCGAACAGAGCCACGAAAAATTCGCTGTTTCACATATTTCTCATGGATACGAACTTGTTTCATATATATTCCTAACTGTGCCTGTCATGTTTATGTTCACTGGAAAAAGTTATGAAAACTGTGGGTCCACCAATACTCAGAGCCAGTCTGACAATGAATCTCATCGTTACCCAGGAACACGTAGTGAAATTTTAAACTCCGCTTCTTACGAAGTATCACCCCAGCCCAGTTTGGATTTCACGATTATGAATCACATGGCACAGTAAGAAACACAACACGGGGCACCGACCGTTCAACTACACGATTATTATTATTATTCTGACGATGAAATCTCGATCGTCAAATAAATATGAACGGCTTGTCCAAGAAAAGTCGTTTTAGTACGGTTGAAACCGCCTTGAAAACTTCTTTCCGACAGCACCCACCTTATTCTGGTATGGGGTCGAAAGTGATCCGTTCCCAAAATTGATGAATGGGCTCCACCGCAGCAGCCAAAAGCACGAACTCGGACGCTGTCATTAGTGACGGCCAGGAATAAGATCAGAGGTCTGGAGGATCGAGCGATAGCCTATAACCTGGCCTGGAACCTGCTGATAACAATGAGACCACCCTCATGAAACGCCGTTCAGCCGTTTGGCTGATGCCGACACACAAACACACATCCGTACGCACGCACACGCACCCGCGCGAGCACACACACGCACATGCACGCATGCACGAATTAGGTAATTGATTACTCCTAGAGCCACTGTTTGAAAAATGAAGGCGAACTCGGAATTATCTATGCTCCTTTGATTCATACTCTTGTGTGAAAAATTAAAAACCGTAACTGAAGCGTTGTAGATTGAATAATAATGGTTATTAGTTTTTCCAGAGTATTACTATTTTGGTTTATATTTTCAATAGCAAACCTTTGGAATCGAGCATGAAACAACGATTTTTAACCCCCCCCCCCCCTCAAAATTTTATGGTTTCCGTTTCAAGGTATGTAGAATCCGAAATCCGAATATAAACATTTCTGTCAGTCCGCCGCGCCGTACGTCGTACTTCGCATTTTTCTTAGATATGAACCAAAATTGATTAAATTCTGTTTGTAGGCCCCGTTTGGGGACTAGTTGGTCCTCGAAGCTCGGCGTTACTGTCAGTCTTCTTAAGGGGTGAAAAATAGGGGTTTAAATTTTCAGAACGCCATAGCTCGAAAACTTTCAATAGAAGGGTATAGTTTTTTACGGTTTTAAATTGATCATGAACTAAAGAATTTTTTGAGACCACCCGGAGCATTGTACGACCAGCCGTTCGTTTGCACCGATAAGCTTCGTCAACATGATCGTGAATCAAACGGTTTAAATCCGGCCCAAATGTCATCGCTAGGGAGCACCTGATTATAATCACGGATGGCTGTATGAAGTCGAGCTGGTTGTTCTTCTGATATTATTTAATTTGAAAAACGCTGCAAATTATTACGCAAATGTTTATTATTTACCTGCTGCGTAGATCACTGTTTTCTCTGGTCAGTACCCTCGAGCTACCCCCAGGAAAGCCCTAAATCGAGTACTGGAGCCGGCCTCGGAATTAAAGTTTCCTGCAAGTGCGCGGGATTCATTAATTCTATCATTAATTATTTGTAGTTATTCATGAAGCATAAGGCAAATAATTAACTGTGTGTAATAATTTACCTGTATAGGTGCCCCTTCTACGTAGATAGTATAGTGCACTGTTGTGTAATAATTTATCGTTGTGTAATAATTTACCCATCAATAATACTTCAAAGTTTCTTCAAGTTGCGAAATTACCTACCAACAAAATTCAATAGTCCATCACTTATCAAATTAAATAATATCGCAGAACAACCAACTCGACTTCATAATAGCCATGCGTGATTATGATCAGGTGCTCCCTACCAATGAAATCTGGGCCGGATTTATACCGTTTGATTCATGATCATGTTGGCGACACTGAGTATTATTGGAAGGAAATTTTGAAGAAACCCGGGTTTTTCTTTCTGTTTACACGAAATTGTTTCTGATGGATGCTTTAGATTAATTGTAGTCGGTACTTTGGTAGGTACCTACCTACTTTTCAGAACCGGCTCCACCGATGATTGTCATTAACTTCAACGAGTCATTCTAACGGAAAATCTACAATTGTGCTTAAAACTTTCAAATCATCGTTTCTTCAGTTTCTTTTCATTTTGCTACAGCAAACACTTTTTCAAGTGGAGCAATATCCAAAGAAGAACATTAGATACCACATTTTATTTTCTACCTACCCTACGATATTTAATACATAGGTATTTCCTCGGCAGATCACTGGACTCGTTCTTTCTTCTTTTCAAATCAAGATGATGATGATAGTTAACAGTGACAACTGTTGATAATGTTGATTATTTATTATTATCATTACAGTAGTAGTGTTGCATTAGACTGAGTTCATCGAACGACCACAGTAGTTCGCCGGATGAGTGGACTGTATGGAGTCCAGTTTCAATCTCCCAGGCTTCGTTCCTGAGGTCCCGAAGGGTTTACTTAGGCGAAGAAGGCATACTGAACTGTAGCAGTATGACGAGGTATGTGGTGGCGGCTGCAATGATCTGAAACAGTAGGTATGTTAAATAATTTCGTAATTAGGATGTTGTCAGTAACGCTGGTTCAACCGTTCATGCAGGATTCCGGAGAGAATTTAGAATCAAGGCCTGAAGCATCCGGACTTACCACTCCCAGGACGAAGAAATGTCCTGAAATATCGGTTGGGGTTAACTACTAGTATGAGAACCGAGATGTATATATTCGATACCACTCATGTATTAAAAGGAATGTATTAGTACTAGATACGAGAATCGAAAGGAAAGTGTGGAACTTCTGTTGAGCTATCACAAAAAGTACTGTTAAGATAACATTAGCAGATATTAAAGGAAAATTCAGTCATTACCAAATAAATTATTCTATGACATTCGATGGTGCAATGGCGACGGGCCGACCATTTGACCGTTCGCGTGGTTATTAACGTATGGGCAGTCAGACATCAACAGTACTGTGCTCCGTAGCACCTCCTCCTCCACTGTCCCTTCAGCACGCCCCGTGGAGTCCACTAAGCTACAAGTCAAGACTGATATCCGTAGAATTGAGAATTCTCTCAAGACGTGTGTGCGAAAAAAGCCAACATCGATTGGTAGACAAGATTGGTGGACACAGGAAAGTGCGTATTGCCAGGACCAGAAGCAAAGCACTGCTGCTGGTCGAGCTGTAGGTAGTGAAACCTCGTAAGTCCATAAACTAAATTTTACAGGAGACAAGTCTCCGACTTGGTTCGGATTGTTAGAACTACCCGAAAATATCAATACCTCACCAAGTTTTTCGCTTTTACTGTCGATATAACAACTACCCTTGGGATGTAATATCCCAGTAATGTTGATATAGAATAATTTAGGAGAGCTGAATCTGTTGGTATCTGACGATCTTATACGAGTCCCTCTAGTCCCGCTCCAAATCAGTTCTATGGCCGGTTTTGGTCACCTTCAACAACCGCCTACTACAACGAGGTACCTGCATTATTGGTGTCTACATTATATTAAAACGACTTACTGAAGTCACCAATGGGTATCCAAGACTGAAGAAGCCACATGCTGTGAAATTGACATTCTGCCGCATCGTCACGTACAAAAATAATTTATTCTGGAACGTTATAAACAAATTAATGCTAACTTTAAAATTAATTTTATAATGTGTGTAATATATTTCATAATATAAGAAAATTTAAAATTTTCCTTGTAGTAGAGGTGGAGGTTGTTTGCACCTATAATACTTACATCGCTGCACAGTTCTTTGTTTTCACGCATCAGTTTGAAAAGTGCATTGTTGAATGCTTCAGCCTGAAAGAGATTAGTCAGTTCAGTTAGCGCTCCGATTGTTTGGAAATTAAACTGTTACCTAGCTGGTTTCATCATAGGCAATGAATTCCTATATTCAAAACATACGTGTTCAAAAGATACCCCACTCCTACACAGTTTAGAAGTATAAATGCCTAGGTACGTTTAGGAGGTTTTGATTTTCTGGCGACTTATTTCTCTGACTATTGAATACGGATACAGAAGATTGATTCATGTGCTTATGTCACCCTCTCAGGAGCTCGGTATGTCTATGTCTGTGTTTGACGTAATTTTTCTCCAGACTTCTTTGATTATAACGATGAAAGAAAATAATCAAGTCGTTAGTATAATTGCGATTTCAAATTGAACCAGAGCGAACTGCAAAATCAGAGCGTTGTCCCTCATTTGCTAGATTGGACGATAAGATGAATAATTGATAATGAATGAGATGGAGTATTAATAATGCATGAACTTAATGAAAGGCAATGCATAAATATGGCGTCATAGGGTAGATGTAGTTCCAATTTTTTCAGCAGTCGGTCGCCCAATAATTTAGATTATGTGAACTCCTTTGAACTCCAAAATACAGTCCAACACAGACAAACATTTCTGATTTGTTCAATTATTGGTTAATTAGCAAATTATTATTATTATTTAGTTAATAATTTTCCGGAAAAATTCGATCTGGTCCGCATTTTTGGTGGTCTAGACTGAAATTGTTTGCTACAACGCGATTTCTCACTTACTTCAACATTGAATGATTGACAACTGGAAGCGATCATGAACATCTTTATTATTCTTGTCAAAATGCTAAAGCTAAACCATTCAGTCGAAGGCAGCGACAGAGGGAATTCCAGAATAAGCTTGTAGTGAATGAGGTCGAACGTATACAGAACGCTGTACCCAAATATGTGCCCCATATTGAATAATATTTGCCACTGGTAGAATTTATTGGTATGTATAGCAATCTGGATCAACCTGCTGAACTCGCTGTAGTATATCCTTTTGCGACGTATTTGCTTAACTAGTTGGTGCATTCGGACGCTTACAATGCTCATAATGAGTCGAAACTGCATTATTACCATGAAGCTACTCAAGTTCATCAGTATCAACGATGTTTCCAAGAGAATTCCTGTCAAATAAGAGTTCTTCAATGACCCGCGCCACATTTCAGCGTATACTACTATGAAAAATATCACCAAACACTTATGATGAGGCGGGCTCCTCTTCAACGCCAAGGTTCTGAAAATTAATTTTGCACGACGCTTTTGGTTGGCGCATACGATTGGATGACTGATGCAGGCCAAACCGAGCAAAATTTGCATCAATACCCCCATTGCTAATTTCGGAATAAGAAATCTTGGATCCTCCTCTTCATCTTCTTGCTGAATCAGGTCGATTATCCGTACTACTATTGAAGACCCCGTTATAAAGATGGCTACAATCGAAGAAGATTTCGAACGAGATTTCAAATAATTGCCTCTTTCGTCAAAAGGACAAACACCAATGCA
Source organism: Leptopterna dolabrata (assembly GCA_954871275.1). NCBI lineage: Eukaryota > Metazoa > Arthropoda > Insecta > Hemiptera > Miridae > Leptopterna > Leptopterna dolabrata. Next base: position 15,181,297 of record OX940984.1, on the reverse strand, counting down.
TCTGGAGAAAGCGAACTTTCGACTGTTACTCCACATTTTCTTTTCCCTCATTTCAAACTACCACTACAACTGACAACCTGTTAGTCTGGTAGGTACTCTCGGAATTTTCTTTGCTGTTTAACAATAAAATTGTGATCTGGGATTCAATTCAATTATCATCCAAGGTCACAGCTTGACCTTTCACATTTTATATACTTATCGGCACATCAAATCTTTATACTTGTCGTTTCAAATCGCCGTGTCACACAAAACTGTACGACATTTTCAATTGAATAAAAAACATGTTGAAAAAAGTTGCATGTTACTCAAATGTATATGCTCAACCCAACTTTTTGTTATATTCTCATTCTTTGCATAGATTTTTCTAGGTTTTTAATAATTTCTTTTTGCTACCCGGGAACATTGGCATTTTTTATCACTGAAAAAAAAAAATTCTATGGTTTCCCCCTCCCCCCACTACCCTCAAAATCTTATGGTTTCCGTTTCATGGTGCGTAGAATCCGAAAACGGAATTTAAAAAAACGCTGCACATTATTACACAACGGTTTATTATTTACCTGTATAGATGCCACTTCTGCGTAGATCACTGCCAATACCTACCCTCGTGCTCTCCCCGGGAAAGCCTTAAAATTGGTTACTGGAGCCGGCCCGGGAATTACAGTTTCATAAAAGTGCGCGGGATCCAATAATTCAATCATTCATAAATTTTTTGTTGGTATTCATGAAGCATAACGTTTATTCAGCTCACAAAAGTACTATCAACAATATCCAAAAGACCATTCATTTTTAAAATGAAATAATATCAACAGAACAACCAATTGGACTTCATAAAACCATCCCTGATTATAATCAGGGATCCCTAGCAATGATATCTGGGCCGGGTTTATACCGTTTGATTCACGATCATGTTGACAAAGCTTATCGATGCAAACGAACGGCTGGTCGTACAATGCTCCGGGTGGTCTCAAAAAATTCTTTAGTTCATGATCAGTTTAAAACCGTAAAAAACTATACCCTTCTATTGAAAGTTTTCGAGCTACGGCGTTCTGAAAATTTCAACCCCTATTTTTCACCCCTTAGAGATGACTCACATTAACTCCGAGCTTCGTGGAACAACTAGACCCCAAACTGAATTTTGCACTTCAGAGAGCAAGAAACTAATTCAGTTCTGTGTCCGTCTGTGATAACCACGGTGTTAACGTAGGATCGAAAGAACAATCCAACCGAGATGCAATTTTGAGGGTGCGCTACTTCAGTAATTGAATACGGACGATTTTGATGTCATTTTAAAGGGGCATTCAATTACTTGTTTTGTCAGAGCCTTCTTTAAAGCATTTTGAATTGCAGTAGCCGTGATCATGCGCAAACTCGAGCTCTCATTTAACGTTCGATATGTAGCTGGCCTTTGGATTCTATGGGGAGGTGCTATACGTCTGCTATAAATTTAGGATACATCAGCGAACTCTATAGATCCAAGTAGGTGACATCGTGAGGAAGCTATCATAATGCTTCTTTCTATTCCACTCTAAAAACTGTCACGGAATTGAGTGCCTATATTCAAGTACGTGTTCGAACTATTTTCATACCTTCTGAAAATATTTCCGTTATTCATTTATGGGGTAATTCTCCGGAGTATCAATAGGTTTTCACTTACTTCAGTGGAAAATGAATGAGCGCTAGAAGCTACCATCAATAGATCGCCCAGCCTGCGGATGATGCTTAAGCAATATATTTCGTTGATCCTATGTTCTTGTGGTATTTGTATAATCAGGGGCGTTGCGTCCATAAGGCCACTTGGGCCACTGCCCCGGCACCCAAAAACACTTGGAGTAAAAAAAACTCCCTCCGCACACTCTACCTATCTTTTTTCACAAAGTTCAACAGCGACTCGCCAGATTTCTCTGGCTATGGATACTCAGTATTCTAGTAGAGCATCCATGGTGGTTCCTTCATGTTAGGTCCATAGACCAAGCATGTTAGGGAATAAAGCGACAGTAATCGATGTCCTGCAATCGAAATCGAAACCTAGGCTCCTGAAACTGGCAGGTAGGTCCTGGGACCTAGTGTTCCCATGGCAACTGAGAATAGTGGCCCGTCCGCGCATGCTCAGTCGAGTAAAAATTTTGTTCGCCACGCTCAATTTTGGACCCTGTCCCCAGCATCTGATTTCCACCCCAAAATCGTTCCTTTTCACAATCGATTCGATCCCTTCGATTCAGTTTGTCATCTCCTTACAAGATGCTTCTTTGTTTTCCGATTTGTTTTTGTTTTGTCTCGTGAATCGCATTCGGTTTCTCTGTTGAGTCAGTTTTTAAGTTTTTACGTCTAATATTGTGCGTTTTGCTTTCGATCCGGTTTCGATGGCAGATTTTTATTTGTGCAACCTCTGTTTGCTGTTTGTGGATTGATCGACGTCGTTGCACACAGATAACTAGCTAGCTTCTAGTCAATAACTTCTCCATTCTACTAATCTAATTTTATAACACATGAATCGGTGGCTAATTAGCAGTAGAAATTGTGTTGATTAAAAGAGAGCTTTGCTGAATAACAATCATTAAATTAATAAGGGAAGGGTGTTGTTGCCTTGGGGTGTTTTGCAGACAAATGTGTTGGTTTTGTGTTCTGGTTTGCTGCCCACCGTTTTCAGAGCCCACGCACCGCTACTATGTATAATTAGATTGTTGTAGATTAAACTGAAGGAGTTCGAGAGGCCGTAGCCAAATGTGTTCACTAACGAGAACAGGATCTGCCACTGGTAAAGCTCAATCACATTTCGTTAACGTGTTAAGTTGACTAAACTCGTTGTATATGTCCTCCGACAGCGCAGCTCCTTCACGAGTCCACGCATGCTGAATTTCAAGGTCTGAACAATCCTTTGGAACCGTAGAAGTACGATGAAGTTGTAACAGTTCATCGAGACGAGCGAATCTTTTAACGTAATCTAGCAACCAAGGATCACGCGGAGAAGGTCGCCCCCATTTCCAGATATGTTGCGGTGTACATCGCCAAAAGAGCTTTGTGTGATGGAGGATCTTCAGCCAGTGGCACGTTGACGAGAACGAGTTTTAGCCACACTTCGTTTCCCCAGGCATTGATATGCATGGCAGAGGCAAAAGACATCGTCACGATGATTGTATTCGCGACTTTTACCATAACTGAACTCCAGTAAATCAGCGATTTACTGTCCTAATTTATCATAATAGATATCACTGGCAACGTCAGAGCAATTATCACACAATAAACGGCACACCAGATTCGTCGAAGGGCGTAATCCCCAACCATCTGGAAATTCGCATAATCCAACTGCAACCATTCTTTTCTGATAGTCTCATCATTCAGAATTTACAGTCACTAATGGAAACCACAAACTGAACTGTACCTGTTAATATATGATTATAACCTAATATATTTAGGTAGTGTTCCTATGGCGACGAGTGGTTACATCCCACTACATGGCAATTCGATATTTTTACCCTGATTTGTAGCCGATAATGTCAATCTTATCATCAGCGCATTGATTATGTGGTTAAATCAAAAATATTTGCTACTTCGACCGTGGAATCAATAAATTAATTGGTAGTAAAACGACTGATAGACAAGCAAGAATTTATCGACGAACTTTTCTCGAGCAGGGCGGCGGGTAGTGGCTCGGCTCGATAAAATTAAATTTAGTTTGAGCGGTCGAGTATATTTGGATTTGGACAATAAACAGTTGCAGTGAAACTTTACACAACAGCATTAATTTTTAGATTTCCCAATTTTACAAAATAGCATTTTTGTAACTAGTACTAAGTAAATATTTTATTAGTAAAACTTGTATTTTGAGGCTACTGGAAATTTGATTATACCTAGGATAGAACAGTAGAAATGGTAGGAGGAGTGAGTAATTTAGAGGTAATATTATAATTTTATGTTTACGTTTTAATGTAGACTTATTAATTAATCGACGCCTATATTAATAAGGTCATGTTTCTGTTTGTCTGTGAGTTGATTAGAAATACGGAACTTTACGTTTCCTTTCCGTTCTGAGCCAAATGGATTTTGCTATAAATAATACGAAAAATAGGAACACGAAAGAAACCCAACGGTTCACAATAGAAGGTTAGAGTAGCTTCTAGTTCGTTTTTTTTTCCAAATCTTATGCTTAGACGGATTGCGACAACTTCGGCCATTCGTCTTCTCGCAGCTCAGTAAATCACCAAGTTTTCGTTATAAATGCAACTTCCGACCTCCAAGGATGCACGGAACCGTAGCTTCCGGTTTGGAGACGTTCTTTAACACATGTCCTTTTTGGTGATGAAACATGTTGTTAAGTTTGTGTGTGTTAGAAAGTCGGCAATGTATGAAAACGTTACATGCCCGATGAAATTTCTTTTCTCTGAACAATACCGTCTATTCGATCTGCCGGTTGGATCATTATCAGCCTGACCTCTTCATTTGTTTGTACGTCTTGATAGAAATCGACCAGTTACGTATGTTTTTTCGTTTTTAGAGTAATTCGTCAAAATTTGTGATAGCAACTTTTTATAAATGCTTGTTGCATCATTTCACGAGGCAGCATAAAGGCTTATCAAGACAATATCTACTGACAGGTACCTAACAAATCGTTGCGGACAAAAACTTGCAGTTAAATTTTTTTTGGTATATATCTACTTACTTCAGTGGACAGCGATTCTACACAAGAAGTGACGAGAAAAATGTTTAGAAGCCTTGCTACAACGCTAAAACAGTAGAACTCCAATTCTAAATTCGTCACGGCAGAGTTTGTGATTACGTAGTGGATGGAGGTGAATGAATAAACCACTCCATAAGCGAACGTTTGCATTAACGCAAAGAGGATTTGCCACTGGTAGATGTGATTGATGAATTTGGCAGCTTTCAATAATCGCGAGAATTTTGAATAGTATATTCTTTGGTGTCGTAACTCGGCGACCAAATGGTGAACACTTGAACTGAATTCCTCGACAACTCGCCTGAAGTGTATGGCCACTGCTGCATTATATAAGTTTAGCAGGAGTAGAGATGTTTTGGTTATAAATGTGATTGTATCGTCATACAGACCGGTTCGGGCCATCTCCGCATTTATGGCGAAGATTAATACCAAAATACTTATGTCAGCAGTCGAATCATGGGAAATGGAAACCAAGCTGTAACTCTGTTTGAATTGGATCTGATTCCTGAAGCACTGCCAGGGATGACTCAAACAAGTTATGATGTCCAATAGTTGCAATAAAAATACCATAATTAATTTTTGAAGTATAGCTATTGGCTCATCTACTGGCGGTTTGTATGACAGAGACAAATCCAATATCCGTGCCACGACTGAACACATCGTAATGAGTACAGGGACTGCCACTGAATTTATTGACATGTTCCCATGCTCCCCGAAATCCTGAAATGGTAGAACTCCTAGCCATCTGGAAATCCTGAACGTCAGACTGTGGAATGTGGTAACCTTCCGCCACATGTTGAGTCCCACTATTCGAAAAGTGACGCGTAGGGTAATCCATTGAACGTGTTGAAAAAATTATTGTATTCGATGTTCCGATACTGGAGCAATTATTTATTTTAGAAACTGATTCATCCGACTGTCGCAAATGTTTGCATATTTCCAGATCAGTCCACGCCAAAGTTAATGACTTTCTGATACAATCTAGAGTGCAAGATTGTGGGTAGATTGTTCTCCTGTCCAAATATACCGTTGTTGACACCGATTCGATTCATTTTTTCCTCCGCCGACTATTGATCATAAAAAATTGATAGTATTGCGATAACTGCGACCCCCCCCCCTCCCCCACAAAATAACTAACATATTGTAAAAATTTACCCTAAAAAAAAACCTCCTCAGCAGCAAAAAGGATTGCTATCCATTTTGCGGCTGAGGAGGTTTTTGGCGGTTTTTATAGGACAGTGTTGTTTTTTTGGGGATATCACATCTTTTTGCATTGATGAAGTAAATATTTTTTCCCAGGAAGCCGAAGTGATGAGCGATAGAGTGAGTAGTTTGAGGATTAAATCCCCTAAATTGAAATATGATATCACTGTACACATTTTCCCTACTGTTCCGTCAATAAAATAAAACGCATAAATCACTAAATAACCGAATAACTCGATCAAAGTCAACAGGATTTGTCTCTCATACAGAACGTGTAGTGATTTTGCTACTTCTAGAAGCCCATAAAACTCATTACCGTATATTTTTCTTAGATATCGACGATGTTAAAGTACCACGTTTGAAAGTTATCGTACTTAAAATAGACCAGAACTGGAGAGCAATAAAGAAACTGTAGAAAAACAAAGAAGTTATGCTTGCGAGGAAGTATGTATATTTGTTGGTGAATGGGATAGGTGATTTGAATGTGGGAATCGTTATAGCGATAAAGTTAAGTGACAGAGAATGCCAAAAAATGCTAATCTATTCCCGCATTAGGATGTTTCGGTTATGATTAGTTTATCGAAAATGAGTTCGAATCGTTTCCTACCACAGAAACCTAGAAACATATTATGTTGGTTGAGCGATAATTGGGCAACGATTCCGATGAAAGTTTTGAAATGAAATCTAAGTATGTGGATGATATCCGTTGCGAGAGGAACGACGGTAACGGCGAACATTATAAAAACGTAGTAGATGTCTTGGGGTTTGCTCAATTTCCCTTGAAAGTCGAAAGGAGTTACGCCCACCCATCTGGAAATTTCGAAGACACGGCTGGCGGCGATGGATTTGTGCTTTCTCATCGCTTGTTGAGTTGTATGGGAAACTCGAAGGCGGTTTGAGTGCCCTGCACTTACCCTGGACGTGAAGTGGGCTTCAACATAATTGATAGAAATTTATTGGATTCGCTGCTCCACCGTGTTTAAAAAGGAGATAGGGGTTCCCCAGGGCTCTGTCCTGGGACCTATATTGTTTATATTATCACTGATTGGTTTCGCAGGTGATCTGGGTCTCGTTATTGCGGCAGATTCGTGGATTAATGTCCACAGTCTTGCTGCCTTTGCAGTATCAGTCATATCGGATTGTTTTGTCTGTGATGCTTTAACTGCAAATAAATTAAAAATATCTTATATTACGCACTCCATTACGGAAGCAGGGTAGCCTGACTTGTCTGCTATCACTTTTCACGTTCGATCAAGTGGATGCTCCGCAACCCCCTGTACGTGCCCTAGTATCCAGCGAGTGGATTGTCAAAGATACTTAGGTGTTGTAGTTGACAAGTTTTTGAAATGGAAACATCATATATTTTTCAAGTGAGAAATTCAATTCGAAGATCCTCTTTCTTTTTTTTTTTTTTAAATAAATGCCTACCTCTGTCTGTTTTGAAAATGACTTACCATGCTATTTATCCACTCACTCTATTTTAACCTATTGCCTTACCTTATGGGGTGGGGCTTATCAAAAGTCGTTTAGAGCAGTAGAGCTGGCAATTAAATCAGCATTACGCCTCATTTTCAGATCTGGTTTACCGTAGCCCAACTAAACCTTTATTGACATTTTATGTCTTTACTTTGCTACATAAACTCGAAAATGTAACGCGGGACATGTAACGGAGAAGCGTCACGAAAATATTTCTGATGATTTTCGCTTACAACCGATTCGTTGCTACGGAACTTTAACTTCGCCAGTTATCATCGTACAAAAATCGTTCACCACTCGTTGGATAGCTCTCGATTTACCTAACCATATTACGTTAACCACTGCGGAGTGCGTGGCCGACAAGCTGCGGTATGAGCGTGATTGTTTAAAAGAATGCGTATGAACTTCTCCGGTTATCATCACAAATCGTTCACCACTCGTTGGAAAGCTCTCGATTTACCATTACATCGCAACCATCAACGAGCACAATCAAACGTAGTTATCATTGGTCTCATATACAAACAATATATACAAACTCTAGCCTACACATCGTACTTTTCTCATCATCGGCCATTGCTCAGCGTTACAAATTCTACTGACAACGCTCATGATAATGATATATGTATGGAATAAATTATAACAAAATTGTATTTTGTAATTAATTGTGTTTATATTTGTTAACTTTCTATGAATAAAAAAAAAACCGTCTATATAATTTATGATATGTACTATTCTATACATATAATGTAGATCGCAGACCCTCCGTAGGTTAGTACCTAACCCCGTACACGTTACTAGGTACCTACCTAAATCACGAGTTAAAGTTGCTAAAATAATTCTGCCGATGACAAACAGTACCTAACAAAAAGAAACACACATAATGAAGTTCTGAAAAGAAATTGTTGATGAGGAGTGAACAAAGTTGCGAAAGTACCTACCAACAAACTCCAGCCCCTTCTACGTAGATGGTATAATGAACAGTTGTGTAATAATTTACCGTTGAGTAATGATTTACCGTAGTAATAATTTACCCATCAATAATACTTCAACGTTTGTTCAAGTTTCACTACCTGCCAACAAACTCCAAAAGAGCCATCATTTTTCAAATGAAATAATATCACAGAACAACCAACTCGACTTCATACTCCGCCAATATAATCAGGTGATCCCTAGCAATGATTTCATCTCCGCCAAATTTCCTATTGTGGGCGCGTCTCTGGTTACGAGATTTGGTTTGAATTGTATACAATTTCATTCACACTGGAGTCGAAAATGCCTGTCGGTGCAAACTTCGGGGCCTTACTGTGAACGAACGGCTGGACGTACGACGCTCCGGATGGTCTTAAAAAACTCGCAAGTTCAAGAACTATTTAAAACCGTAAAAATATTCACGTAAAAAAATGGTGTAGGCGTTTTGAAAATTTCAATCCCTATTTTGAACCCCTTACAGATGACTCACAGTAACGTCGAGCTTCGAGGACCAACTAGACGCCGAACGGAACCTATAACCCGAATTTCATCAATTTTCTTTCATGGTAACTAAGAAAAGTGGCCCGTACGGCGTACGGCGGACAGACAGAAATATTTTTATTGCAGTTTTGGATTCTACATACCTTGAAACGTAAACCATCAAATTTTGAGGGGGGGTAGGAATTTTTTTTTTCATGCTCGATTCCAATGGTTCATTATTGAAAATAATAAACCAAAAATTGTTCTTTATTTTTTTCAAAAAATTGAAACATGATTCTTTGTCATTTGTGACCGCCCAAGGACAGTTTACCATTCGTTGGAAATCTTGACCAAAACAATTAAGTACGAAGTACGTGGTGTGGGTGCGGGAGGGGGCGCAAAGACATGAAATGTCCCTCGTGGTTGCGTACTTGTACGAAAGCTGTACCCACCGTTTGTGTTAATGGTAATTTCCCGATACTTCTCATCAGAGGATGATGATGATGTTGAAAATGCTTGACCCTCCGACAGCCGCTCGAGAGCGACTTAATTTCGTCGTCAGTTTCAATGCATCTTGATACACTCGGTAATTCGAATTTTCCAGACTCAACATTCTTCCTCTTTGGCTTACATATGTGGTTGAATTGCTTAAATACTACTTCAAGCACACACATCCCTCGTTTACACGGTATTGCACGATGTAATTCATTGTTTAAGATACCGATTCCTCACCATAAATGCGATTTTTTTAAGGGACAGTTTCCGTTTTTAGGTCCAAGATTGTTTTCAGAATTGCCTCTACATATCAAGCAAATTGATAATTTTGGTAAATTTAAAACTACAATTAATGTTCTTTTTAAACATCAATTTCATGATGACTTGTTTATTTCCCTTCTGAGCTTTATTCAATAATTACTTTCAATTATTGTTATAATATGTTTTTCAACTTACTTATATATCCTAACATTTATCATATGTTGGGATGGTTGCACTTGACATGTTGTATCTCGTATCTAATTAACTCCTGATCTCCATACAATTTTCTTAAATTATGGAGATCAGTAACTCCCTTCCTGTTTCTCTCATGACGTGTACCTTATTTCGTTTTGCACTGAAGTATCAAAAACTTCTTTTTGTATTGCTTATTTGTACATTGTGTAAATAAATTGCATTTATAATTCCGACTAAGAACCAAATACATTTCTGGGAAGTGATGGGCGAGTATTGTGGGGTTATTCTGACCCTTGAACTATAAATTAACAATAAACATGTCTGCTATTAAACGTCTGCCAATTGAGTAGGCAGTATGCTTCCTCACTTATGGCGACATGGACGTATATAGTTAGTTAGTATATAGGGTCCATTCGGTCCAAACCTCAATGCTTCACGACGATTTCTAAGGTAGTTGTGGCCTCTAAAAGGATTTCATGTTGGCGCAGACGAAAGTTATAGTAATTTTTAAATGAATTTAACTGTGTGCTCCAACCCGCGCGTACCCTCCAAATTTCAACTCATTACGACTATTTTTTCGGGTAGTTATGGACGTTAAAAGGAATTGGCAGACGTTTCGTCTTTGCGCATGCGCATAGAAATCTTAAAGCCCGAATTTGATGGAATTGATGGGGAACCAGAACCAGCAGGTTACCATTCTGCATCTGCCCTCGAATTCAGGTCTTTTCGACAATTTCTAGTGTATTTACAAGCTTTACAAGGATTTCACGTTTGCGCAAACGCAGACAAAATTTGCTGTACTTTTTAATGGAGTTGATATGGGACCATCTGTGGCCATACCCGCACCAACCCTCCGAATTTAAACTCATTACGACCATTATTGAGTAAAGTTTTGCCGGGGACAAGGAACTGACCACAGACAGCTCCACAGCCACAGACAGACACACAGCCACGGAAACAAAAATGTTCCTTGATGTCTGAAACCTAAAATGCGAGTGGAAATTTTCATTTTGGAGGATATGCATTTTTTCGACTCCTGCACGGATACAAAGCTTCCCTACCTTCGGTAGTGAGGAAGCGAAAAAGTTGTGAGGGGAAATGAGTTGCTAGTAACACAGTTGAATTTCGGGACCTTGAAAAAAAAACTTCAAATTACCTACTGAGTTTGATCAATTTAACGAGAGTAAGAATTTAAAAATTCAAATCAACGATAGAAAACGAACATTTTTACAACAAAATCTCAACAAAACATGACTTTTTGTTTTAAACACAAAATATCAACGATATCTATTAAAAAACTAGTTGAATGTTTGAAGAATCATAAGTTCGTGTTAATGGAGCCGGGCATTATGTGGAAGTAAATGAAAACTATGGATTAACGAGAGGAGGAAACTACCAAATTCGGAAAACGTTGAAGTACCAACTGCACTAAAAACACAAATAATTGCTCGTTGTACAAAATTACACCACCATACCTATTCCTTTGTATTGTTATGGTTTTCAATAAATTCTATCATTTTTTAAAACAAATTTCAAGCAATTTTTTTCAAGAAGAACCGATTTTGGTTTATTATTCTGTGAATAATACACCTATGTATTCGCTCAGCAAAAAATTTTTATAACACCCCCTCAAAATTTTTTCTTTTCCGTTTCAAGGTGCGTAGATTCCAAAAATGCAATGTCCGTCCGCCGTCCGCCGTACGCCGTATCACGTGTACAGGCTTCATTTTCGGTCTAAAAAAGTCGTTCTTTCGCACACATGCTCCATTTGGGCCCTAGTTGTGTCCCGAAACTTTTCAGCCCGATCGGAATATACCCAGGGGTGTTATGAGTGAAAATGTGTATAAAAATAGGTACTTTTTGCGTTTTAACAACATGTTAGTAACATGAGCTTTTGAGGTATCTTTTTCCATGTTTTTGAGGACGAGAAGACCGAATATGAAGTCGATTTTGACCAAAGACGCGGAAATTGAGGTTTTACCAAAGGTTCAGCTCCCAAAATTGGTTTTTTATGAGTCAAAAACCTGGAAAACTGTCTGAAATCACCATCAATGTGTACAATAACATTGGAAAAAGTGTAAACAGGTGAATCAAGACCATTAAATGCCACTACCAATGATCAAAGATGATCTTAAAAAAAAAAAAAAGCGTAGTACCTATTTCATGTTTTGGGGGCCAAAATTGGTGGAAATCATCAGAAATAGCTATTTCAATCATTCCACATGAAAGAAACAATACATTTAACAGCCAACAAAAATCTCTAGAACTCCAATAGAATAATAAACCCATGTGACAAGGACTTTGCAGCGTTTTTGTTATTTTTGGCGCAAAAGTATCATAGGGAATTAAAATTATTTTTCCCGTTTCGATTTATTATTGTATACAATTTTTGAAACTAGCAACAATTTTTGGTTCTAGTTAATAACAAGTTTTGTAATTTTAGCGAATTTCCAAAGAAAATGAAGCTATACCAATGAGTCAAAAATTTTCAGAACATGAATTCTTGAATTTTTTTTTTTTAGTCAAATCCGTTTCAGAGCATTCTGAATTCAAACCTACATTTTACACACTAAACAAAAAAACTAGTTATTTGTGTGTTTGTGTGTCACTCCTGAAGATGTCTGACCTTGAGTACGTGATAAAACTTCCAAATTTTGCCAGTATGTTCGTATTGCCAAACAGAAAGATGAATTCGAAGTTGAGCAATTTTCTAAAATTCTAAGGAGTCACATTCGAGTTTTAGGGATCAAAAATTGGTTAAAAAACCGCGAGCAATTGATGTAAAGTCATGGAAGTGGTGTATGGAAGGGTGACAAAAAGACAGAAAAATACAATTTCAGTTTTTTCATACAGAATAGGTGTCAAATTTGGATTTGGGGGGGAGGGTTAAAAATTGGTGTTAACGGCTGAAATCCGTATTAACTCACGTGATGTTGGATGGGATGGTGATTCACGACAGAAAGAGGGATTATTTCGATTATAAAAATTGTTTCTCTAAAATGAGTGGGTCAGATTTGACTTTATGAGGGTCAGAAACCGGTAAAAATGATATATTGGAGAAAAAATCACGGTAAAAATGATATATTGGACGAAAAGTGGTATGTTTTCGCTCTACATCATATTTTTACTCAATTGCACGAATATTTCTTTGAAAATTCGCTCTTATAGCCATGCCGAATGACTGTTCAATTGGGTTTGGGACAAAAACTCAATTAATCTAACCCAGTTTCGGTTTTTATTTTTGAACGGAAATTCGTGAAGTTTTGCGTATAATTATGACCCCACACGGCTGGAACGATATCAAGGCGATACCAAACATACCAGACGAGTTTCAGCACTTCAGGCGCTACGAATTGAGTTTGGTAGGAACACGAATTTCGTGAAAAAAGCTCTTCACTGAACTTTCACTTCTTCACATGCGAAATTCTGATACTAAAACTGATTCGAATGAAGGCACGCATAAAATATTGAGCTTCTAAGAGCCGCCTCCGTTTACCAAGAAAACCTCAAGAACCTCCTGTCTGAAACTTATTCAAAACTGATAATCTTGTTTGTAAGCTAGGTATGATCGAGTCAAGGACTTGGAGTTCACTCACTTGAATATGAAACTTCTGAGGGCTCGCAGTGATCAGGAATAGCTTGAATAATTTCATGAAAATCACCGCCAGATTGAACATTCCTAACACATCCCATGTCTTTGGTATGATCGAGCGAGCGAGAAAATAATAAGAATATAAAACGAGATAACCGAATATCTCAGTTAAAGTTAACAAAATTTACCTCGAGTAGGTTCGTTTTAGAGCTTTCGCCACTCCAGGAGTTCATTAAAAACTTGACAGGTAACGTAGCAGTGTATTCGACATCAGGGACGTCAGAATTGACGGTTATACAGTTTTCAAAATTGACCAGAACTGCAAGGTTATTAGAAAGTCGTACCAAAACAAGTAGGTCAAGCATAATAGACAGTAAGAATATTTCGATACTAATGGTATGGGTCATTTGTGAAAGGGAATATTCAATAATGATAGGATAAGTGTAAAACGGTGCCTGATAATATTATATAACTGTGAAATCTTGATGTTTCTGTGATTTTCAGTCTGCCAAAAATACCTATACTGGCATTCCGTTCGTTTTTCGAAGCATACGATGAGGTGTTCCAGACACGACAGTGTTTGCGTCGATTGAATTATCGCTCCTACAAATGTTATGAATTAAAATTTCAATGATCTTTGAGGTATTGACGAAGGCTGTCAAGAAGGATATGCCGTTGACAAATAGCATTGTTAGAACATAGTAGAGAGCTTGGGTTTTCCTCAATTTTCCTTCGCTAACGAACAGCGTGACTCCCGCCAGTATGGAAACCGTGAAAACCAAGTTGGCCCCAATGGGCACCTTGTTCCTCATGCCGTACTGAAGAATTGATTGAAGTCACTATTGGTAACCACTAAGGTACTTGTTTGTGTGATTGAGACATGTCGATACTCAAGCAGAACCATACTAAAAAAACCACAGTCATGCAGCATGGCTATAAGAGCGAATTTTCGAAGAAATAACCACGTTCCTTAATCTTCAAAGTGCTCCAGTTTGAGAACGAAATGAGATATCGCAAATCTGATTTCACCATCGTGTTCAGCGTACAAAAACCTTTAAAATGAGGTGTCACTTGTCAGACTGTTTCATTTTGGGAATTTATGGGTAATTTTTCCCCCCTAAAACTCCCCAAAACTCCCCCTTAGGGTGACCCGATTCCGCCCATCTACGAACTTAGCCTGTCGATTGCCAAGACAGATTTTTCGTGCAAATTTGAACTTTTTATCTCAATTCTTTCGAGAGTTATCGTCTGGAATGACACATACATATATAAATACTAGCGGATTACCCGGGCGTTGCCCCGGTCGGGGTGCATAAATAATTGGTCGTGAAGTGCTCCCTCGCACCATTACCGACTATGTACGCATGGTGGGTTGTGTTGATGCGAGGTTAAAATCCAGCTGTAATATTATATAAATGTAGTGTCTGAGATTTTCCTTCGAGTGTTTGAGATAATGAAAAACAGTTTTTATTGATTTTATTGTAATGGTAGGTGATATATAAACATCTTTTCTGCTTTTTCCATTACAATAAAATCAATAAAAACTGTTTCCCAAAAATCTGTTCTCAAAAAACTCGAATGAAAATCTCAGACACTACATTTATATAATATAGCGGACCCGACAGACTTCGTCCTGTCATAAAGATTTCTAATGTGGCAGTTTTTTGTTCCTACGTATTTTATAGTCGTGGCTGAAAATTCTCCTGAACAGAACCGTCACCCTGGTGTTAGGGCGTTGTCAATAAAAAATAACTAAATGAAACATATACAGGGTGTCACCCTTTCGGGCGCACCACCGGCCAGGGTTCGATTCTACTACTAATTTGCGACTTTTTTTGTCCTATAACATATATTTTTTAATTCACGCTAAATACCACTTTTTTCACTTTTAAGATTTTTTTCGCATTTTCGACCTTGTTCGCTAAAACTGTCATAACTCCCTTAATTGATGAAGTAAATTCAAATTTGATTATACCATTGGAAAGAGCGTTAAATTTCCTATCACCCTGACGCCTTTTTAGACAATTTAAAAAAAATGAACGGGTGAAAAATAAGCCGAAAGTGAAAAATTGGTAAAATTTCGAAAATGTTCACTTTCTTCAAAGCTTGTCTCTCGAAACGTCCTGAACGGAAATTTTTATGCTGCAAGCCTAAAAGTTGCATCTGAATTCGAGCTTTCCAACGGTGTAGTCAATGTTTTTTTAAAACCACTTCTTTGGTAAGAAAATGACGTTTTTAAGGCAGAAAACGTTAATTTGCGGGTGAAAATCAGCGTTTTCCACCAGAAGTGCTTTCCAACTTAACAAATTCGTTTGACACGGAATTTTACGTATTTTTTGACGCTGAATCGAATGGTGACACTTTCACATCTCCTCGACAAACAAATAGCGCTTTTCAAGCCCTTTCTGGGTTAAACAGGGTACAACAACTGAGTCCTCGAATCATTTGATTTCTTGAGTATGTTTATTGTTAAAGATGTTCAAATCGCCGGTGATACTCCCTTACGGCTTCACGGGCATTGCTGTTGGTGAACCCGTAAACCAACAACATATCTGCATACTCCTGGTTTGAAAAAGATGCCATGGTTTTCAAGCGCAGAGTAAGAAGCAACTGCCTACCTGCACGTCAACGGTTGAACGTTCCAACAATCACAAATTATATTTGTACCCTTGTTATCTACTTGTGTACTTGTTATCTATCGAAAAGAGAAACCTTTCCGGAGATGATCGGGACGATATTTTCGAGACAGCGGGCAAAAATTAGGTAGATATAAACAAATTGGGAGGAGTGCGAGTCATTAATAATCCAGACCTCCCTCAATGAAAATTTTGGTTAAAACGAACAACGAAATTGACCCCTTCGCCCAAAGGAAAGGGCTTGAAAAGCGCTATTTGTTTGTCGAGGAGATGTGAAAGTGTCACCATTCGATTCAGCGTCAAAAAATACGTAAAATTCCGTGTCAAACGAATTTGTTAAGTTGGAAAGCACTTCTGGTGGAAAACGCTGATTTTCACCCGCAAATTAACGTTTTCTGCCTTAAAAACGTCATTTTCTTACCAAAGACGTGGTTTAAAAAAAACATTGACTACACCGTTGGAAAGCTCGGATTCAGATGCAACTTTTAGGCTTGCAGCATAAAAATTTCCGTTCAGGACGTTTCGAGAGACAAGCTTTGAAGAAAGTGAACATTTTCGAAATTTTACCAATTTTTCACTTTCGGCTTATTTTTCACCCGTTCATTTTTTTAAAAATTGTCTAAAAAGGCGTCAGGGAGATAGGAAATTTAACGCTCTTTCCAATGGTATAATCAAATTTGAATTTACTTCATCAATTAAGGGAGTTATGACAGTTTTAGCGAACAAGGTCGAAAATGCGAAAAAAATCTTAAAAGTGAAAAAAGTGGTATTTAGCGTGAATTAAAAAATATATGTTATAGGACAAAAAAAGTCGCAAATTAGTAGTAGAATCGAACCCTGGCCGGTGGTGCGCCCGAAAGGGTGACACCCTGTATAGGGATTTAAAAGATAGTAATCGCTTTATTGTCAATCATGTGAATCATAGTTATTAAGTAACAGAAATCAGTTTTATTATCATTGTAGTGCTTTGTGATATACGATGTTTTTTGTTTGATTACTTGGCGCATAGACAAACAAATCTGATGGTTTTCCAACACGGGAACAGGCAACATACAATTGACCATGTGAGAAACATGGGTTTTCTAGATTAATTCCACAAACACTTAATGATTGCCCCTGGGACTTGTTTATGGTCCCGAACTACATTTGTTGCCCCAAATGAAGTCATTTGAAAGCAATTGTTATATTGTTGGATATGTGTCAAAAAGTGTATGGAATCCGTTCCTACTCCTGAAACCAATGAGTACAATGGCTCTGGTGGTGGATCCAATTTTATCAATTTCACTTTACCATTCGCGCAACACAATCCATCGGCTTCGTTTTTGTATTTCAATGCTTTACAGTGTGAGCAAACCGAGTTCATAGAACCAATAACAACACATTGGTAGTTACTGTAGTCAATTGACACATCGTAACTGAAAGCAGCTCGATTCAAACTTGCGCGATTATTAGTTGAATGCCGCGCTCGCGCTTCACGCGTTTGTGATATCCGAATTCTTTCACGTTCAATTCTGTCGTCACGTTCTTGCGCAGTACGATTAGATCGGTAATTAGCTTGGTATGTAGCATTTCGGTTCTTCTACCTAAATTCCTTCGTCTTATAGGAGGCATATCAATTATAAATTATTTTGTCACTAAACACTAACTAAACAAACACTAACTAAACACTCAGCACAAAACACGATATACGAATTACTTGCGTGCCGAAAGTAGGTAGGTAATTCATAAGAAACGCGAGTTTTGGAACTCGACGTTAAACTCCTCCAACGATGTATTCTGAGTTCCAACGCACACACGCACACTGTTTCCAAAACAGTTTTTTGATAGAATCTATCTCATATCTGACAAAAAACGGTATCCAAGATATGAGGTTATCATGTGATGCCATCCATATGATCTTTGACGTTAGGAACACACCTACATTGCTTAGACAACAGTGAGTGCTTGACTACGTTTGAGTTAGTAAACATTTGTATGTGAAAAAGAAAAGGGCTTTTATTATGGTTTTTCCGGCAATTATTCGAACATTTCTCGCCGTAAAAACCATCCTTGAAGTTCAATGAACATTTTAAAAAAAGAATTGGGCAAATTGGTCCAGGCGTTGTTGAGTTATGCGCTTACCAACACATTTTGCGATTCATTTTTATATAATAGATATATATATATAAATTAATTGCTATGCAATTTTAACGCCGGGGGTCATGTGAAAAAAATGTCCTGTCACAAAAACGCGTCACGCAAAGAGGAATGTGATGAAGATGAGCACAAAGAGGAATATGATAAAGATGAGCACAAAGAGGAATGTGATAAAGATGAGCACAAAGAGGAACTTGATAAAGATGAGCACAAAGAGGAATGTGATAAAGATGAGCACAAAGAGGAATGTGATAAAGATGAGCACAAAGAGGAATGTGATAAAGAATTGGTGGTGTGGGGGGGGGGGGGGGGGGGGTAAATTGCATAGCAAATTCTCCTTTGTTATACGAAGTATAAGAACACATCCTTCGGGGGTGAGGAACGGCGAAGCCGTTCCGAGGGGGCGGAGCCCCCTTTGGGGGTCCAGGGGGCTTGCCCCCTGGCGAGGCCTGAAGGGCCGAGTATATATATAAATATATATATAAATATATATATAAATATATAAATATATATATATATATATATATATATATATATATATATATATATATATATATATATATATATATATATATATATATATATATATATATATATATATATATATATATATATATATATATATATATATATATATATATATATATATATATATATATATATATATATACATATAATTTTTGGTGTCTTTCGGCAGTGAATTCAGGATGGTCTGAAACGGATTTTGGTATAAAAATCTTTCGGAAATTCGAGTTTTAAAAATTTTGGACCGAGAACAATAGCTTCCTTTTCTTCGAAAATTCGCTAAAAACCTTACCGATTTAATTGTTCCTTTATTGACCTACCGGTCTTGTAGATGTCTTATATAAAAGTTGGCCAATGACCGTCCGTCCTCCAATACTGGAGACATAAATTAATACTATAAATATCAGCTTCTTCATGCGGTTCGGCCAATACGTGCACCGAAGTGATATAGAAATACTCGCAGGTACTATTTATCACTCTTGATCGCGTACTTATCACTTGATCTAGTATTTCTATATAACTTTGACGTGATGGTATTATATATATATATATATATATATATATATATATATAATATGAACCAACTTTTTTAAATTGAATTTTCTAAATAAATCAGCTGTTGAAATAGGTCCAAAATTATTGGAATACATTCTTGGAAAGTTTACCCATGCACATCCGTTGAGGTTTTTTAAAACTTCTGTTTACGTTTGAATTACTTGTATGAAGAATAATGTTGGAATACACTTAACGTAGCAGAACTGAGTTTCTTTTCATTCTTGTAAACAAAAACCTTATATTAAGGGTTAAACGGGCAGCGAGTCCAAATCATGAAACTCGGTCGTAAGTTATAACTTGACCATTGAACCTTTTAGAGAAACAAATTTATTTATGTTTAAGAACCAAAATTGCAACCATGTATCATGTTATTAACTCGAAAAGTGAAGGCTAGGTAGAAATCTACTACTTGAAACGTATGTGCTCGTTTCTTCTGACGATGTCTTGTCTACATTTCTTGAGCACCATAGATGATACATGTTAAAACGTGACAACCAAACAAGCGTCATTGTTTACTATCCATTTATAACATTCATTTATATAGTTATAGTATGAAACTAGGAAATAAATACCAAGAACAAATACGAAATAAATTCGCGATAAATCAAGAGCTTTCCAACGAATGGAAAACGATTTTTGTCCGATGAAAATGAAAGAAGTTTCATTTCCCTAGCAACTACTCGGTTGTACGTGAAAACCACTATGCATTCTGCGCGGAAAAAGTTGACGCTGAAAATTGACGCTCAAATTTGACGCTCAAAATTGACTCGCAAAATCGACTCGCAAAAAATGCTAGTATGCCAGGGCTAAAACATGATACATGTTAAAACCAAATTGAAGATCTTATCCTATACTTTCTAAATCACTAAGGAAAGTCGAAAATACTATGACCCAACACACGTTATCCAAGAGTTGGCCCATTTCAGCAAAGTCGCAGTTGGCGGGTTCTATACTTATTTTGTGTTAGAATCATAATGAAAGGAGTGCTATGCATCCAACTCGATTCAACCTAAAGGACACCATTTATCTCAATCAATATCAAAATAATAATATATGGACGCCACTCCCTTGGCTGGAATCAGGAGTGCATTTGTTCAGGATGATTTAATACAGGGTAGCTTGAATTATTGCATGTTTGGAAACCCACCAGTGTCTGCCCCCCCCCCCCCCCCATTCGTTTTAGAACATTAGACACGGATCAGTAAACAAAGGTAGCTTATAATTATGGTTTTTATCATTCCGAAACATTATGGTCAGAGTAATCTTTGTTAACTTTAGACAGCCTATAAAGGAGCTCGATCGTTAAAACGCGAACTTACCTAGGTCTTTTTAGACCACCACCATAGGAGTTTTTGTATGTACACTCGCATAATTTTATGTTCGTTAATTCTTTGTTCTTAGATTGATAATGAGGAGTATTACATTAATCTTTGCAACTGCGGCTAATTGAAGAAATCATAAATCGCCCGTCTTGCTAGCCTTTTTTTTTTTGGTGGTGGTTGTGGTGGGTGTCTTGTTGGGGGGGGGGGGGGGGGGGGCAGCAGAAGTTAATTATTGTCGTGTTTTCGCTTCGGAGTCTATAGAAATAGCGAAAGCCTCGTGATTACCGAAGAAAGTGTCTACAAAAATCGAAATTTCCGGAATAGCTTTCCGTACATATTACGCATGGTGCCGCAGGAGAGAATTTTATTTTATTAAAGCGTCCCAAAAATAACCCCATCCATGCTTTGTTTCTCACACGTTCTTTGAGGTAATGTGGCCTGAGATCGACGTTTTTTGGTTTATTATTTTGCTTACTCACTACCGAAGGAAGCCTTATATTCGTGCAAGAAGTAAAGCAGAAAACTGATCTCCGAAATCAAAATTTTTTCTCGCTTTTTGCATTTCGAAGATTTCTGAACAATTTTGGTTCCGTTTCTGTATGTGTGTCTATAGTCAGTTCCTTGTCCCGATCAAAAAACTATAGGCAGTTATGGTCCCAGTTTGATTACATTTCTGAGGATTGTGCGGGTCAGCCCCTAGACCGGTGGTTCCCAACCTGGGGGGACTTCCGATATCGCCTCTGCTTCTGACCTCATACTGCTGTACTAATATTTTGCAGTCACGCTTTTTCTTCTTCGTTTGTTTTGTTTATTTTTATTATTCGGTCAGGTGCTGTTAATCATAACGTTAACGCATCAAAGCTCACAAGCTCAGTCCCTAACTTTCCTCAGTGTTTCCTCAGCTTTCGTGGGAGCGAAACTGCATCATAGTGTTTCTGAAGTTTGAGTGTCGTCAATTTCGTTCGCAATGGCCTGAACCAAGAGACTCCGATTTTTTCTTCCTTTCATCGGCTCAATGAAATACTGTCTGGTGTCTGCCCAAGAAAATTAAGTTATTCCTGCTGGACTGAATAATTGTAATTAATGCTACTGTGATTACACATTTCGACCAGCTGCACAACGAGTTCCTGCAATATTTTCCAGATTTTTCAAGCCAAAGCTGGCAATGTACACTCACAGTAAGTCCATTTTCTGTTGACGTGGACACATTACCTGAGAGACTGCAAGAAC
The DNA here is from genome assembly GCA_954871275.1 of Leptopterna dolabrata. Classification (NCBI taxonomy): domain Eukaryota; kingdom Metazoa; phylum Arthropoda; class Insecta; order Hemiptera; family Miridae; genus Leptopterna; species Leptopterna dolabrata. The sequence continues at coordinate 15,159,550 of OX940984.1, read as the reverse complement.
AAGCCCTCGAACTGAAGAATAATACATGTGCTAGGAGTGAGTTCAGCAACGGCTCTGTTGACGATTTTTGGGTGAAATATCAGCCTATGTATCCAGACGTCTCAACTGAAGACCTAAAAGTGCTGTTGCAGTTCGCATCAACGTTCCTATGTGAATCAGGGTTTTCTAGTGGACCAATTTCGTTCAACTTCTGAAAACAAAGCACCGAAACCGTCTGGATGTGGAGTCAGACTTGAGATGCTGCCTCCCAACCATACAACCAAACACTACCAACTTGTCCAGGGAGAAACAGTATCAGCCATCGCATTGAACACTTTAAAAAAACTATAATAGCATTACTTTCTATTTTCCTACCATTTTAATTGTAGGTACCAGCTAACAATAGCATTAACTAGCTGTTGTGCCCGTCGCTGACGGGTAGAACTCGGGGTGGGTCCATCTGACTTTGTTACCTCTCGCTTTACAGATTATATCTCTTACATGTCCTTCATGTCAAAAACCCCCACCCCTATCCATCGGATCGGGAAGTAAACCTCCTTATGTCCTTCCCAGGTCATAGAAACATTTAAATACGCGAGATGGGTTCGATCCATTGAGCTGTTTTCGAGAATTTAATTTTTTTATGTTTCGGCTTCCCTTTAAACCCCCACCCGTATTCATCAGATCCGGGAGTGAATCCCCCTATGTCCTTCCCTGGTCATAGAAACATTCAAATACGCGAGATGGGTTCGATCCATTGAGCCGTTTTGGCGTGATTGAAAGACAAACAGACAGACACCACGAAAATCACCTGTAAATTTAGTTTTATAGATTACAATTATAATTATTACTGCAATTTCTTCTCCCCATACCCTTTCTTCTTTTCATATCTACATAACAACGGGGTGGGGGCATGTGGGTCTCAAACCGAGTAAGGGGGGGGCACGAATGAAAAAAGGTTGGGAACCACTGCCCTAGACCGTCCCGCATGAATTTCGGATCAGAAATAACCACAGCACACGCGCTAACGTGAATATCATGAAACAACGATTTCTCAGTACCTAGTGGACCAATTTCGTTCAAATTCGGACGGTAGTTGGCTTCAAGACGATTGCCTTTGAAATTGCGTCATGATTGGATCAATAATAGCCATTGCTACCTGAAATTGGTTTTCACAGGCAAAATTCCAGAACTTGGTAGGAGACTAGTTCTAGTGAAATTTTCAGGGATTGACGCGGGATACTCCTAGTCGGTCCCCCATGAATTTCATCGCCGTGCTAACGGGGTATAGATTTCATTTTTCAGGGCTAATGTAGCGTGTGCACGTGCGCAGTCGTGAATTTAATGAAAAACGATTTCTCAGTTCCATAGTAAAATAGTTTTTACACATTACTCCTACGAAAGATGTAGGAGACCTGTATTGTGATATCAGTAAGTACCTATTTCATTAGTTTTATTATAATTATTAGCTTTTATTAGCTTATTTTATTATAATTATTAGTTTCACTCAGTTGTTTCAGTACCTACCTATACAGTCTTGTAATTCTTTCACATTCAACTGCGAGTATATTGATAATTTATAAATAGGTACTCCGTTTCCGTTCTTTCAGTGGTTTATACCACAGCTATTTAAAACACTAATCAATTCCTATAATGCTATTACGCATATTAGTTAATTTATTACTTCTCTATTTATTGCTATTCGATCATTTTGACTCATCGTGTTTTACCAACTGGTTCTATACGTCCATGTTACAATGTGAGGAAGCTGTAATACTGCCCACCCAACTTACATTTTTTCGTTACCAGATTTTCTGAACAAATAAATGGCCTATTGGTAATGGGGCAATGGGTAGGTAGGTACATGATTTTTTTTTAAATTCGTCGATTCATTTTCATTTCAGAACAATCTGAATCCATCCCCAGATTTCATAATTCTTCACATATATTCATATCTATGTACTTATGTATGATGTAAGACCTATGTATGTAAGTATGTAAAGACGATTTCTCATGTACTTACCTTAACTGAAGGAAAATTCCATATTCCGCCAAAGTGTTTATAATAACAAATGAAAGAATGAGGTAGAAGATACCTGATATTTTTCGAAGCGTCAAATTTGAGTTTCGTTGGGTAAAAAATAGTTACCGAAAATTCGCTCACAATTGTGGTCGTGCTGCATGACTGGAACTTTATTTTTACGTAGTGGATTGGAAAGGCGATGGTGGGATCTACGTTTTAGGTAAATTCTTATTGCCTTTTTCCACTCTTCAATTGCAATTTTTGAGACATTTGGCATTTGTCGAAGTTTGGAAATTATTGAAGTTGGACGAGAGGGCTGACTGCAAAACCCATGCTCCATTTTTCCATTTCTATAACCACTGGTGCCGCTGCTCAATTGAGCGCTCGGGGTGAATTTGGAGGTTACAGGTTCGAGTCCAACTGGTGTCACATTTTCCCACCAATATTCCTTCGTTAGCTTACTTTTATCTTACAACCAGTTTATTCTTACTTTTCTTACTTTCATATTGAACGATTCGCATCTCGACACGATCACTATCAGCGTCAGGCACTTGAGGAGAATCTTTTCGATCAAACAGATGAGAAGGTGCGAGGGGACCGAAGACATCCCAACTAAATCGTCGATCAAAAAATACGTATTTGTCGCCACGCTGAAAAATATAACTGCTAGAGTTATCAAAATCGGTCGACGAAAAACGATTTAGCGTTCTCGCCGCATACAGAAGTTTGCGGTTCTCCGCCAAATATCTCTCATCGCTCTTCATGAGCGTCGTCAAAATAGACAATTTCGCAGTCAGTACGCCCAGCAGCGACCAAAATTGAATACAAATCAGAAAATTGTAGAAATTCATGTACGTCAAACCGGCAGACAGTAGGTAAATTTTAAATGAAATTCGACGTCCGGATTTTGCTAATAGATAAAGTTCAAGTGAACAAATTGTTATGTGGATTGCTACGCCCACCAATAGTAGACATTTTTCTGAATGCTTTGTGATTTTTGAAGGTAGTAATTTTAAAATGTAATTGAATTTTCGTCTTTGTTGGAAACAATTCCACGAATATGAAAGGCACGAAACTACGAGCGCTTGGTGAGTCAGTATCCCCACGGCGGACTTGATTTTCTTATTCGGCTCTTCAGACCTCGCGTACTCACCGCTTTGCGCCATGATGTTGTCATTTTCGGATATGACGAGCTTGTAGATGTTGAACAGGTGGAGACCACCTACTACGGATGACGAAAAAGAAAGCATCAAGAAGTGATAGGCCGCGAGAGGTTTCGAAAGTCTCCCAATAGCGTCGAAAGGGCTCACTCCGAGATTCCTCGACAAGAGAGAACACCAGTTATTGGATTTCCGTTCAGCCCTTGCTATGTTCATAATCAGTCTTCACTAATCCACTGTAGACACAAAGCTGCAGTAATCATACTAAGAGAATTACTCTCAAAGCTCGATAATTATTTATTGGAATCTCAATCTCGTCGAAATCGTCCGTTCATCACCCTTCCCCCTCACAAGTGGGTGACTAGTGTGGAGCAGGAACTCACTTTATTAAACTTGAGAAAACATAAATGTGTTAGCTTTTTTCAACAAGAAACTTTCTGTCGAACTTCATTAAGCAACTACTGGATGATCCAATAATCACCAAATTATTATTACCCAATAAATTATTAATTGAAACTAATATAAAGCAGTTCTATTTCAGTGGCAGTTACACGTTGGGCCTATTTAATAAAACTGATTTACCAAAATTTTCTCGTAGATACTAATTCATAAGTTTCAATACGTAAAATCTAAAAGTTATTGTCGATTTGTCCTACGAATATGACAAAAAAAGAAAATTGGAAGATGCACTGGTTCGATAGAGGTGAAAGTGTAAACTAATAAAACCCAAGGAATTTTGAATAAGCTTACATTATAATTGTTGCCGTATCACAAGCACATTTTGTTACAAGTGTTTCATAAAGGTACAAGTGTTTCTACGTTAGGTTTTTAGCTAAGATAGGTATCTGCAGTTCCATTTGCCCGTGATGTGTTGAGGTTTATGAGTGTGTGAATATTGTTGGTCAGGGTGGAAAAATCCATTTTTCAGTTGCAAAAAAAGAAAAAAAAGAGAGTGTTTATCTACTCTACTGAGCTGAAGACAAAATATTTGCAAATTGTTCAGGTAGTTTTTTATCCAATCAACCAGTATGCGAGTAGTAGTTTGTTAATTGCTTTGCTGAATGCAAACTGTCAAATTAGGTACATACGTAAGTATAATAAATTATTGTTCAAGTACCCAACAAATTACCTTCACTGTCGCCTGCTCGCATTCATGCACGAGAAAAAACGCTACAAAGTCCTTGCCACATGGGTTTATTACTCTACTGGACACACGTTCAGAAATGTTGGCAGTTCATTTATTGTTTCTTTCACGTGCAATATTACAATAGCTATTTTTGATGGTTTCCAGCAATTTTGGCCTCCAAAATCACGAATAAGGCTCCTTGTTTTGGTTTATTATTTTCAATAATGAACCTTTAGAATCGAGCATGAAAACAAAATTTTAACCCCCCCCCCTCCACCGCCTTAAAATTTGATGGTTTACGTTTGAAGGTACGCAGAATCTGAAAATGCTGTAAAAACGCTGCAAATTCTTACACAACGATTTATTATTTACCCCTTCTGCGTAGTGTTTTCTGTGGTCAATACCCTCGAGCTCCCCCAGGGACAGCCCTAAATGGAGTAGTGGGGACGGCCGGGGAATTGAAGTTTCATAAAAATTCGCGATATTCAATAATTCAATCGTCAATTATTTGCAGTTATTCGTGAAGCATATATAAGGTAAATAATAAACCGTTGTCTAATAATTTACCTGTATACATGCCCCTTCTGCGTAGATAGCAATACAAAAATTTCTGTCTGTCCTCCGTACGCCGTACGCCGTATTCGCAATTTCCTTAGTTACCATGAACAAAAATTATGAAATTTGGTTTGTAGGTCCCATTTGGGGTCTAGTTGGTCCTCGAAGCTCGGCGTTACTGTCAATCATCTCTAAGTGGTGAAAAATAGGGGGTTGAAATCTCCAGGACACCATACCTCGAGCTTTCTTACGTTTTTAAATAGTTCTTGAACTTGGGATTTTTTAGACCACCCGGAGCGTTGTACGTCCAGCCGTTCGTTCACAGTAAGGCCCCGAAATTTGTACCGACAGGCTTCGTCAACTGGAGGGTGAATCAAATTGTATACATTCAGTCCAGATGTCATTGCTTGGGGACACCTGATTATAATCACGGATGGCTGTATGAAGTCCAGGTGGTTGTTTTATGATATTATTCTGTTTGAAAAATGGTGGCTCTTTTCGATTTGGTTGATAGGTACTTTTGCAACTTGAACAAACGTTGAAGTGTTATTGGGTAAATGATTTCACAACGGTAAATTCATGAATAACTACAAATAATTAATGACTGAATTATTGAATCCCGTGTACTGAATTACTCAATAATAAACCTTACTATTTCCTGCAGCCATTAGCATAAATGACAACTTCAGAGTCGTACAAATCACCTTTCAAAACCCTCTAGTGCTGATTCTCAGTCATAAGTTCCATCAAGGTTCAGTAATCAGAAGGTGTGGAGTGGCGTCAGAAATATTTCAGCGACCCGGGAATGTGATGTGAATGGGGCGATGCCGCCACTCAAGCCAAACTGAAGTCACGTTAACTTCAACATTAATTTCATGATTACAGCTTTATGGAATCGTGTTACTTATTTCATTTGGAAATCGGATTAAGGGTCCTTGGAATTACCTCGTAAGTACCTACCAAACTTCCGCAAAATTTCCGCATTGAGAAACGAGTGGGAAGAAAGAGGTTAGGTGTCTCAATTTGACACCACTAACTTGGATTATTATAGGTATAAATGAGTGGTTGGACTTATAGATCCAAGAAAGTTATTGACATCCATTTATTGGTGTTCCATCAAATGACCGATTATTTGGGGTTTGCCATGAAGTACCTATAAAAAGTAGTTTATTATAGTTTTCTTCATTTGGTGGCACTCGTGGCCTAGAGCGAATTATTGCATGAATCGAACTCACTACGCTCAAAATGGTTTTTGTGCGGAGTCATTATGTACGAGTGTAACTTCTTTGCTAAGAGTATGATGCTAAATTAGACTATCAAAGTAAAAGTATGCGTTGTGACTCTTTGTGGCATAGTTACCGTTAACTGCCTCCCACCCTCACCACCTTCATCCCCGAAGAAAGGGCGAATGACGACTTGATTGTAATTGGCATTCGATTTGGGATAGTAGAGGTTTTAATGGTTTATGATTCATTCAACCGTCATAACAAATTAAACTAGCGTGTAACCATTGCGTCGGACTGAATAATCCAAACGGTTTCTGCACGTTCCGAACACAATTTATTAAATCTATTACCATGCGATACTACCACTCAATGATCAAACTTGCGGCCAAGGTTGTAAATCCTACTTTAATGCCGCTTAGGCTCTATCTCAACTTTCTGCATCAGCCTTTAAATAACAAAGAAAAATTACCTCTGCTGATAGAGGTAGCTCCCCAATTTGAAGTTCTCTCCCAGTAGTAGTACCAGTGAAGCATTATGTTAATTTTCAGCTTCTCGAGTTGTATAGGGTATAGATTATTATCAGGTGCTGTTCAGGCAGCGTTTTGGAGGAGTTTCCTGACTTATGGTCTTATTAGTGTTCGGAGATGAGGCGAAAATAGTGAAACTTGACACTTGTCATCCATGAACGTATTTATACAGAGTGCGAAATTCGCAAATTAAAAATAAAAACGCTGCAAATCCCTGCACAACGGTTTATTTTTTTGTACAGAATACCCTTCTGTTACATATCACAGCTCTCCGTATAGATAACCCTTTATATTTTATAATATGTACTATTCTATACATATTATGTAGATCGCAGAACCTCCGTAGGTTAGTACCTGACCCCGTACTCGTTACTAGGTGCCTACCTACATCGCGAGTTAAATGTTGCTAAAATAATTCTGTCGATGACAAACAGTAACTACTTAAAATGGCAAAAAGAAACGCAAATAATGAAGTTCTGAAGGAAAATTGTTGATGTGGAGCGAAATAGGTGCCCCTTCTGCGTAGATCAATGTTTTCTGTGGTCAGTACCTACCCTCGTGGTCAAGTATAATGAACCGTTGTGTAATAACTTGCCCATCAATAATACTTCAACGGTTGGTCGAGTTGCAAAAGTACCGGTCGACAAAATCCAGCCCCTTCTTGGTAGATGAACCGTTGTGATTTACTGTTCTGTAATAATTTACCGTTATGTAATAATTTACCGTTGTGTAATAATTTGCCGTTGTTTAATAATTTACCATTGTGTAATAATTTACCCGTCAATAATACTTCAACGTTTGTTCAAGTTTCAGAAGTAGGTACCTATCAACAAAATCCAATAGTCTATCACTTATCAAATGAAATAATATCGCGGAACAACCAACACGATTTCATACAGCCATCCTTGATTATAATCAGATGCTCCCTAGTGATGATATCTGGGCCGGATTTATACCGTTTGATTCACGATCGTGTTGACGAAGCATTTTGGTGCACATGAACGGCTGGAGGTACAATGCTCCGGGTGGTCTCAAAAAATTGTTTAGCTCAAGACAAATTTAATAACGTAAAAAAAACAATACCCTTCATTCGAAAGTTTTCGAGATACGGCGTTCTGAAAATTTCAACCCCTATTTTGAACCCCTTAGAGATGACTGACAGTAACGTCGAGCTTCGAGGACCAACTAGACCCCGAATGGAACCTATAACCCGAATTTCATCAATGTTTTTCATGGTAACTAAGGAAAGTGGTTAGTACGGCGTACGGCGGACAGGCAGAAATTTTGGTTTATTATTTTCAATAACGAACCATTGGAATCGAGCAAGAAAAATAATAAACCAAAAAACATGCTAACCCCCCTCAAAATTTGATGGTTTACGTTTCAAGGTATGTAGAATCCGAAAATGCAATAAAAAAATTTCTGTCTGTCCGCCGTACGCCGTACTGGTCACTTTTTTTTAGTTATCATGAAAAAAAAAAAAAAATTGATGAAATTCGGGTTATAGGTTCCGTTCGGGGTCTAGTTGGTCCTCGAAGCTCGGCGTTACTGTCAGTCATCTCTAAGGGGTTCAAAATAGGGGTTGAAATTTTCAGAACGCCGTATCTCGAAAACTTACGATAGAAGGTTATGGTTTTTTTTACGTTATTAAATTTGTCTTGAGCTAAACACATTTTTGAGGCGACCCGGAGCATTGTACGTCCAGCCGTTCGTTTGCACCAAAAAGCTTCGTCAACACGATCGTGAATCAAACGGTATAAATCCGGCCCGGATATCATCGCTAGGGACCACCTGATCATAATCAAGGATGACTGTAAGAAGTCGAGTTGTTTGTTCTTCGATATTATTTCATTTGATAAGTGATGGACTATTGGATTTTGTTGGTAGGTACTTCTGAAACTTGAACAAACGTTGAAGTATTATTGATGGGTAAATTATTACACAATGGTAAATTATTACACAACGGCAAATTATTACGCAATGGTAAATTATTACACAACGGTAAATTATTACACAACTGTAAATTATTACAGAACGGTAAATTATTACACAACGGTTCACCTACCTAGAAGGGACTGGATTTTGTTGATCGGTACTTTTGCAACATGAACAACCGTTGAAGTATTATTGATTGACCAGTTATTACACAACGGTTCATTATACCTGACCACGAGGGTAGGTATTGACCACAGAAAACAGTGATCTACACAGAAGACTATGTGGAGTCTATTTCACTCCACATCAACAATTTTCCTTCAGAGTTTCATTATTTGCGTTTCTTTTTGGCATTTTAGTTACTGTTTGTCATCGACAGAATTATTTTAGCAACATTCAACTCGCGATTTATGTAGGTACCTAGTAACGAGTATTTCAACAGAATTGTGAATGAATTGGAATTGTATACATCTAACCCAAATGCCATCACCAGGGACGCGCTAAAAATCGGCAATTGGCCCGAGATAAAATCATTGCTAGGGATCACCTGATTATATTCACAGAGAATGAAGTCGAGTTGGTTTATCTGTGATATTATTTCATTTGAAAAACGCTGCAAATCCCTGCACAACGGTTTATTATTTTGTACAGAATTCCCTCCTGTTACGGATCACAGGTCTCCGTATAGATAAACCTTATGTAATAATATATATATGTACTATTCTATACATATTATGTAGATCGCAGACCCTCCGTAGGTTAGTACCTAACCCCGTACTCGTTACTAGGTACCTACCTAAATCACGAGTTAAATGTTGCTAAAATAATTCTGCCGATGACAAACAGTACCTAACAAAAAGAAACACACATAATGAAGTTCTGAAAAGAAATTGTTGATGAGGAGTGAAAAAAGTTGCAAAAGTACCTACCAACAAACTCCAGCCCCTTCTACGTAGATGGTATAATGAACCGTTGTGTAATAATTTACCGTTGAGTAATGATTTACCGTAGTAATAATTTACCCATCAATAATACTTCAACGTTTGTTCAAGTTTCACTACCTACCAACAAACTCCAAAAGACTTCAAATGAAATAATATCACAGAACAACCAACTCGACTTCATACTCCGCCAATATAATCAGGTGATCCCTAGCAATGATTTCATCTCCGCCAAATTTCCTATTGTGGGCGCGTCTCTGGTTACGAGATTTGGTTTGAATTGTATACAATTTCATTCACACTGGAGTCGAAAATGCCTGTCGGTGCAAACTTCGGGGCCTTACTGTGAACGAACGGCTGGACGTACGACGCTCCGGATGGTCTTAAAAAACTCGCAAGTTCAAGAACTATTTAAAACCGTAAAAATATCCACGTAAAAAAAATGGTATAGGTGTTTTGAAAATTTCAACCCCTTTTTTGAACCCCTTAGAGATGACTGACAGTAATGTCGAGCTTTGAGGACCAACTAGACCCCGAACGGAACCTATAACCCGAATTTCATCAATTTTTTTTTTCATGATAACTAAGAAAAGTGGCCCGTACGGCGTACGGCGGACAGACAGAAATATTTTTATTGCAGTTTTGGATTCTACATACCTTGAAACGTAAACCATCAAATTTTGAGGGGGGGTAAGAATTTTTTTTTCATGCTCGATTCCAGTGGTTCATTATTGAAAATAATAAACCGAAATGATGGCTCTTTTGGAGTTTGTTGGTAGGTAGTGAAACTTGAACAAACGTTGAAGTATTATTGTTGGGTAGATTATGACACAATTGTAAATTATCACACAACGGTAAATTATTACACAACGGTCCATTATACCATCTACGTAGAAGGGGCTGGAGTTTTTTGGTAGGTACGTTTGCAACTTTTTTCACTCCGCATCAACAATTTCACTTCAGAACCTCATTATTTGAGTTTCTTTTTGCTATTTTAGGTACTGTTTGTCATCTACAAAATTGTTTCAGCAACATCTAACTCGTGATTTAGGTAGGTGCCTAGTAACGAGTACGGGGTTAGGTACTAACCCACGGAGGTTCTGTGATCTACATAATATGTATAGAATAGTACATATTATATTATATAGACGGGTTATCTATACAGAGAGCTGTGATCTGTAACAGAAGGGTATTCCGTACAAAATAATAAACCTTTGTTTTCGGATTCTACATACCTTGAAACGTAAACCATCAAAATTTGAGGGGGGTTAGACTTTTTTTTCCATGCTCGATTCCAATGGTTCATTATTGAAAATAATAAACCAAAAAAGAAGTTTCAAATTACCTGGGCTCACTGCCCATTGGTCAAATCGGGGAAAACAAGAGGAAGAGGTGGTCTTGATAACAAAGTGGATGGCAAGAGAAAACCAAGATCATTGATGGGAGTGTGGGGAAAGTCGAATGGACAGCAACAAGCTCACCTATTTATCTCTCCCGAAAGCTGTGCGTCGGGGAGGCTGAAACGAATCGGTAGCGATTATCATGCAAACGGCTGACTATCATTTCGGAGGGCGGAAGGGTTGGTTTATCTTTCACGGCAGAATAAACCTTTGTGGCGTCCTGCATCCCGGATTTCAGATGCGAGGAAATGACGCGGAAGATGAGGGTTTTTCGTCTCTTCCGCTGGTTGGGAGCATACGAATGGAATGAGCCAACGAATCAAGTTGACCACCTCCACGTGTGTGTATGTTTGTGTGGGGGCGGTGTCAGATGAATCGCCTGGCTGAGGGAAGATACCTACCGAGTGGTTGCATTGCGAAGTACCACTTGAGTTCAACTGCTTGAAAGGTTGTCCCTTTCCCGCACTTCATGAGCTCGATGGCAAAAACTTAGTTTTTCACCATTTGAAACGATCGAAAATCGTTTTCGATTAGGATTAATGTTATACGTACAACTAGGTATAAAGAAACAACAATGATTTGTCGTTTGTTTTATCAAAATACTCGTGTGCTCGAAATACAGCTCCCAGAGTTTAAATGTAGTCTAAATGGATTTTAAATGTAGTTTCTTTGTCGAAAATACAATATTGTGCAGGTGCGCAATTCGTATAGCTTGAAAGAAAATTACCCTTCATAAAATTGGGAAGTGCACTTCTGTGTAATACTAAACCAAATACCCACTTACTGGTATGAAATTACCCTCACCTTGGTGAAATGGTGCACATTATTGCATGCCCATCTTATACTATTATAAGATGGGTCTACCTACCGATAAACCTATTATAAGATCGGGTGGCTGGCTTGTGACCAATCGTAAAAATGAACAGTTGGTCGGAATTTACTGGGAGCGCATATTTTCAAGCCAACCACGAACCCCGAAACGCTGCTAATTATTACGAAAAGATTTATTACCTACCAATATGATCTACCTGTACAAGATGCCCCTTCTGCGTAGATCACTGCTTTCTGCGATCAGTGCCTACTCCACAGGAAAGCCCTAAACCGAGTACTGGAGGCCCCGAATTAATGTTTCATAAAAAAGCGCGGTGTTCAATAATTCAATCGTTAATTATTTTTAGCTATTCTTGAAGCATATTAAGGCACATAATAAATCGTTGTGTAATAATTTACCTGTATAGGTGCTCCTTCTACGTAGATAGCATAATAAACGGCTGTGTAATAATTTACCATTGTGTAATCATTTACCGTTGGGTAACAATTTACCATTGTGTAATAATTTACCCAATAATAATTCAACGTTTTTTCAAGTTGCAAAAGTACCTATCAACAAAATCCAAAAGATCCGTAATTTTTCAACTGAAATAATATCACAGAACAACCAACTCGACTTCATACAGCCATATAATTAGGTGCTCCCTAGCGATGGTATCTGGGCCGGATTTATATCGTTTGATTCACGATCATGTTGACGAAGCTTTTCTGTGCAAACGAACGGCTGGTGGTACAATGCTTCTGGGTGGTTCTTTAGTTCAAGATCAATTTAATAACGTTAAAAAAACCATACTCTTTCGTTAACAGTTTTCGAGCTACGGTGTTCTGAAAATTTCATCCCCTATTTTTCACTGAGCTTTGAGGACCAGCTAGACCCGAAACGGGACCTACAAACCAAATTTCATTAATTTCGGTTCACGGTAACCAAGAAAAGTGCTAAATACGGGTAGGTTCGGCGACAAGCAGAAAATGTTTTATTGCATTTTAGAATTCTACATACCTTGAAACGTAAGCAATCAAATTTTGAGGGGGGGTTAATTTTTTTTTTTTTATTCATGCTCGATTCCAAAGGTTAATTATTGAAAACAATAAACCAAAATGTATTATTTATTGTCAACTGAATTAGAAGTTTTCTCAGTACCTACACGGTAATCCGAATTGTGAATTTTATTAGTAATCCCACCAAGAACTCCCTGTTATCGTCATCGTTACGGCCAGTCTCATTGTCCCGTATCAGTTCAGCCATCTAAATATCGTCGGTGTCGTGGTAGGTACCCTTATACCAATTAACAACGGAGAAGCCGACTTATGCAGTGTGAGAGACAGGGCACATGTAGTCCAAAGGGCCCTCCAACGACTCCCAACGGTCATTCCTCTCATCTGGGATCAGTACATTGCTCTCATCCGCCAATGGGATTTATGGAAGTTTGTTCTCCTCAAAAAAGCAATCCCCCCTCCCACCCCTCCCATCATGAAAAAAATCTTTCATTACAGCATATCCATCCGATTGGAATATACTCAGGGGTGTTATGAGTGAAAAACGGGTGTAAAAATAGGTATCATTTGTGTTTTAGTAACATGAGTTTTTGAGGTATCTTTTTCCACGTTTTTTTAGAACGAGAAGACCGAATATTAAATCTATTTTGACCAAACTGTGGAAAATTGAGGTTCTAAAGAAGTTTCAGCCTTAAATTTACGTTAAATTTTGTTCTAAAATCGTCGTTCTTCCGCACAGTTTGAGTCCCCATTTGGGAACACATTGGGGTCCTAGTTGTGCTCCGAAGCTCCGGAGCCCGATCGGAGTACACCCACGGGTGTTATGGGAGAAAAATGGGTGTGCAAATAGGGGTTTTCGAGGGATTTTTGAGGCTTTAGTGAACATGAGCTTGTGAGGTATCGTTTTCCATGTTTTTTAGGGTGCGAAGACCGAACATGAAGTTGATTTTGACCAAAGAGTGAAGAATTGAGGTTGTAACGAAGGTTGAGCTCCTGAAATTTATTTTTTATGAGTCAAAAACCTGGGAAATTGTCTGAAATCACCATAAATTTGTATAATAACGCTGGAAGTAGTATTAGCAGGTGAATCAAGGCAATTGAATGGCGCTATCAGTGATGAAAGACAATCTGTAAAAAAAAGCCTAGGTCTTGTTTTTGGGGGCCAAAATTGGTGGAAACCATCGAAAATAACTATTTCAATTATAGCGCATGAAAGAAACCATAAATGAACAGCAAAATTTCTGTAGGTATGCCCGATGGAATAATTAACCCAAGTGACAACGACTTGGCAGCGTTTTTTCATACACACTCAATTTGGTAAATTTTATCAAGCTCAAGGTTACACACAACGCTTGTTCGCGGTTCATTCACAACATGAAACTCCGACACCTGTCGGGGTCCGAAATGTCAAATTATTCTGTTTAAATTTACAAAATTATTAAAATCTACGTCACTTGCTTTTCCTTTTTAAAAGTTGAAGAGGCCTCAAACCTGTGTACCTCTCTTCACTTCTCGCTAAAGCCAACTCAGCCAGATCCAATTCCCCTAATGTTAGTCCAGCACCGTTCCTCCATGTTTGCCAAATCCTCTTAGGGGCAAGATTGTGGAAGTCTTCGTCCCTCCCCAAGGGATATCCCGTGATCGGCATGTTCAGGAACGGAGAAATTGAGTTCCTTAACCATGATGATTGAGCGCTCCTCACTCTCTTTCCTATTTCTTATATTTCATGAGATGTAAGGCTGTATATAATTTTTTTTGTTCCACACTGTTTTATGCATAGGTACTTACCGCGGCTACAGTGTTTTGTTTTTTGTCCATTTCTTGGAACAATTTTCATTTATGTAATTCCGTTTTTCTGTAATTCGTTACACATGTATGGGCCAACTAGCCTAAGTTTGGTTAAAGCATTATTATTATTAGACATTATTAGGCTGTAAGCATTATTCGGTATTGTTATTATTGCCAGGCAGGATGGAAAAGGAGGTCGCAACGCATACTACGCCCTGGGCATGATAGTAAAGCTAGCAGTCATTCTTGATCACTGATTCGTCAATTTTTTACTCATTCACTGATCAACTCACCATTAGTAGTCAAAAGTGTAATGCAATACTGTACCTACACTTCAGTAGCCAAGTTGATGTGGGAGGTTACGATGAAAACACAAATTGGTACTCTGCTGCCGAGCAGCTCAAGGTGAGAGTGCAACATCAAAGGGACCTCTTTCCAATTACTGGTCCAGGTGGCAAAGCACCTCTAATAGCCTCCACGTCAAGACCTACGTGGAGTCCCCTTGTTTTCTTTCCTCCTTAACAGACGGCAACCCTTGACAGGTAACAGCCAAGTATGAGGGACATTTGGCTTTTTAAACGGAACCTAGCGAGGAAAGGGTTAAAAGCCTCCTCTACCCCAGAAGGGAAAAAGCGACCTGCCCCAGACTTTTTAATAATTGGCCTCCTTCTTGCAGTGGAGTTCAAAGGTTGCAGCGCACCGAGTGAGGACCGACAAACAAAGGCCGAAGAGAAACAGTGATGGGGAGACCGCCTAACTTATCACTTGCAGATTTCCGTTCCTTAAACACCCCCCTCCCCCATGTTGAAGGGTTGTTTGTTCTTTCGACTTCTATTCCTTCTGAAGGGTTGAGAAGGGATCAAAGGTGGAGAGGTCCCTCATCTATTGTTGCAAGACGATCCTAATGAGAAATACGATCCTACTTTCCTCTTGGATGGTTGACACTCATACTTGAGTTGCTTCATCATTGTGTGAGCTTGACGACTTTTGCTGGATGTTAGAAGACCAACTCTCAATAATTCTACAATTTCCAGTGCAGTGGCAATTTGGCAGTTGCAAAATTCAAAGAATAACATGGAGCGAATGGCATCAACCACTAAGAAAATTGGACGAGTGGTACTAGATTTTTATAACAGGAATGCGATTTAAATTCCAATTTCACCATGATCTATATACATTTTCCGAAAATGATTTAGGTACAGTAGATAAGTAGGTACCTTCTACAGGGAGAACAGAAAGAATGGACCCTTGCAAAACCTAAAGATACGTACCTACAGTGCTATCCATCATTCAACTACAGTGATTGTTATGATAACAGAACATTCTGTGACATTCTTCATTGAATGTTATGAACATTTAATCTTTCAAGAGTTCGAGGACAAGTTTTTGAAGGCTCCTAACCAAAAAAACATCGTAACATTTTTGTTTCAGAGATCGCTTGGATGTGGGGATTCCACATTACAAGGCAGCATTACGTGCGGTCAGTGTGATTTGGAGTAATTATTCCAAGAAAGTTTATGATCAAAAATCAAAAACCGCTGCAAAATCCTTATCACGTGGGTTTATTATTCTACTGAACAAACAAAAATGTTGTCTATTCATTTACTACTTCGTATGTAATGATATTGATATTTACTGACAGTTTTCACCAATTTTGGCTCCAAAAACTCGAATTATGCTCCTATTTTTGACAAGTTATCTTCGATCATTGGACTCGTCACTGAATTGTGCTGATTCACGTGTTGAAACTGCCTCCTATGTTATGCAAATTTCTGGTGATTACAACAATTTTCACAGGTTTTTGAATTCTGAGAGTTGAATATTGAATTTTGAGAGTTAAAACTTCGTCACAACCTCAATACTTCACCCAGTGGTAAAAATCAACTTCATATTTGGTCTCATCACCCTGAAAAACGTGGAGAACGATACCTCACAG
Source organism: Leptopterna dolabrata (assembly GCA_954871275.1). Classification (NCBI taxonomy): domain Eukaryota; kingdom Metazoa; phylum Arthropoda; class Insecta; order Hemiptera; family Miridae; genus Leptopterna; species Leptopterna dolabrata. The sequence goes on along the minus strand of OX940984.1, from coordinate 15,143,127 downwards.
CCCATGTTCACTAAAACCTCAAAAATACCTAATTTTGCAGCCATTTTTCACCCATAACACCCCTGGATGTTTTGCGATCGGGCTGCTGAGGGATACAACGGGCCCAAATGGAGCCTGTGTGCGAAAGAACGATTTTTTTTAAATACCGAAAATTAAGGTAAATATTGGTGACATGGCGGACGGACATTGCATTTTTGGAATCTACACTCTACACACCTTGAAACGTAAAAGAAAAAGTTTGAGGGGGTGTTCCAAAAAAAATTTCCGAACCGAATACATAGGCTGTGTAGGGGTTGTTCAGAGAATATAAACCGAAATGGCAGTCGCAAATTGAAGAAGTTCCAGAAGTAAAAGACTATAAGCAAACTATAATAATTAATTCATGTTCCATTTCCTTTTCTCCAAGTCATCAGGTTTTGTTCCTTTCTGTATCTTTTAAGTAAAGCATTATTCAGAAGACGGTTGTTTTCATTTCTTATACCTACTCGTAATATAATAACATAACTGAAGCATCATTCAGAGCTAAAAGCTCAGTGGTTATTAGAGCCGATAGCGGCCTGAAACTAGAAGCTATCACAGCGTCGCCAAATCTTGTGCCGCGGCCTTCTCTAAAGCCCGCCATGATCACCGAATGAAAATTGGGGAATTCCCTCATTACAAAATTGAGTTGACATAATGAATACATACTACATAATATTTATGTGGATGTGTCTGAGCTTCATAACGTAGGTATCGATGTTTATCACTATTAACTAGGCTTGCCCGTTTTCATCAAAATGAAATAAAATTACTAGGATTTCCCGTGAATTCTATGGATTGATTTCATGGGTTTTCTGAAGTTCGACAACCTTATTGAGAAATATGTACGGAAAGTTAGCTTCGAAATGGTTCAATGTCAAATCGATCGGATGTGGATGGGGTCTCCTATTTGCTCCACTGAACATAACCAGTATGTCCTCAGATGGTCTTATCGTAATAATTGTTTTTTCCCCCACCGTATTGATTACGGTACATCTCCCGCAACACAGCCTACAGAGTTCAAAATCATTTACATACCTTCGATTGGGTTTTCCTGCATTCTCTTAAAATAACGATCAAGTTGGTGAAAGTGACCAATACGTGGATGAGATAGCCCGCCACAGTCTCGTTTGATGTCATGAGTTGATTGAATACAAGAAACCCCAATTTAATCAGGGTCACCGCCGTGTCTAATACGCTGCTCGCCAGCTGCCATCCGTAAATATACTGCAAGGAATTTCCGACGTTGAGTAATCGGCCGTGTTCTTGTGCAGCTTGGTGCAGATTCGTGTTCATGTTGCAGGCGAGTTGCGCAAATGCGTCTCCCAGGCCCTGAACAACTGCTACGTACTGTGACTGGATCATCACTGCCAGCCAGTACGTTGAGAAATTCAAGGCGAATTCCGTCCACTCGACCCAGTTCCCGTGGAACGCTCGGTCGAAATGAGCTGACATTATTATTGGTATCCTTGTTGGTGACAAAAATATCATGAGGAGTTCGCTTGCGCAAGGCTCATCAAGGGCGGCCGTTGTGAACGCTCTTTCGAAGAGTTTGTGATTCCAGAACAGTGACCACAAGTGGAAAGCTGTCGTTCCCAGTTTGGCCACCAAGCCGACCACACGATAAACGAACATTAACCCTGGTTCTTTTCTGTACTGTTTCGGGAGGAAATGGAAACAGAGTATCCACATAAAAACCACTATCATCACAGAAACCGCAGCAAGAGAAATCTGGTACCATCGTTTCATAAAAACTCCGCGTTTCGAAAACGGAAACAAACAACTGTATTTGTACAATGTGAAAGTGTAAGAGCCTGCCATGGTGAGAGAAAATATTGAGGGTAACTAAATAAAATGGTATAACATTCTGAGTAATCGTCTGTGTGAATTGGGTCGATAAGCCAATTTTTTCAAATGAATAGCTTGGAAAAGCTTGGTCTTTCAGTTCTTTATATTGACAGTCATTTATGAAAGTTGATGGCTATCTTTTTGAACGAAAGTAATATTCGTTTCCCTTCTTGTATGATTAAGTAAAGATTGTGGTACTACCTATTGTTCTTATTATGCAGTTTTATTGTGGGCAGGAATTAATTTAAGGAGAGATGAAGTAATATGATTTTTCAAATTCTTTCGTATACAAACCGTCGTAGACAATTTTTATTGCATTTACTTTATTTAAGTTCATTTATTAAATAATTTTAGGAAATCTTGACTGTATGAAAAAGATACCGCAGTTCAGAAACAGATACAAACGAAAATCGTAAAAGTGCTGTATTACTTTCGAAAGCAGTTTGGAAGTAATTTAAAATTGAACCATAGTAGCCGATGCCAAGTTAAAGCTGCTGGTAATTCCATCAGTGAAGGATTCTCATCTAGAAAGACATATTATGCGTCCAGGGGTCCCACCCCGGGTCTCCTTTTGGTCAAAGGTTTTGCATTGGTTATGGTTGTTCAACTCAGGATTGATTATGATTCAACACACAAATCATGGGAGGAAAATCAAGCAAGTTGAACCCACAGATATAACTGTGTTTCATTTCGTTGTCTTAGTGGGAAGAGGGAGGTTATAGGAACAATCAAGCCGTGGCGTATATTGTATTCGACGGTTTGACTTTTTTTTGTATCTTGCTATGTTTCATTAATCATTATCATGGGTAAACAGCTGCAAATTAGCGTGGAAAAATACTTACCTTCTTTTTAGTTCGTTCACAAGCGTGTACTGCAATGAGTGGGTAACTAAAAACTGCTAGGATTTTGACGATTCTGAGGAATGTACTCAATATGTAATCTGGTTGTAAGGGTGAATACATGATTGCCTGGTAGGTAATTCTGATGACTTTCACTGTCGTTTCAAAAATGTTGATCATTATTTGCCAACCGTATAGTACTGATACCAAATCAGCCAAGCTGCAAAGGTATTTGTAATTATGCGTCAGAGCATTCACAGTGCTCGGTTCGAGGGAATGGCATAGAAATGTGAAATTCTCCCCAAGCGTTTCAACGACCGCAACGAACTGGGAGTATATTGCGGCGACGACCCAGACCATGAGGAGGAAAGTCACCAAGTCAATAATATCTATCCAAGAGCGGAGACCGGGGTAGCCTTGTAACACGATGGCAACGCAGTAACAGGTACAGGGAGCAATCAGAAGAAGACAGTGGAAATGAGTTTGCTCCCACTTCATGACTGCAAACAGATGTTTGAACTGGGAGCGGCTCACGACCATCGACCAGACATGCGTTGTCACAACAGACGCGTTTGATATGATCCCAATTGCATTGTACGTCAAGAATGACCAATGATACTCCTGAGCGAGTGTTGGCAAGTAGAGAACAAAACTGGATATCAAGTATACTGAAGCTAATGTAATTAAAACGGAAACTGACACAACATCTGCTCGCTTTTCATCCCGGCTTTTCATGGCTGGCAACGTAAAACTGTACTTGAACAACCAATATATAAAGGATTTTTTCTCGCTTCGTGAAAACATCTCCTGAGCTCTACACTACTTGAATTCTACAACCAAACTGTACCTGCAACCTGCGTTAAGTGCACAATTTATGTTATTTTCACGAAGGTCGTTATGACATCTCGTCAGTTACATGATGTTATTCTAACCGTTGATAGGTTTCTAACTGATTCTAGCCAGCTTCAAATATTATTTTGGTTCACTGTCATAAACTAAGCCTTTTTGTTATTATGATGGCACTTGGTAGCGATGTTCTTCTTGTTTTTGTGCCATCGGTGAATCCAAAGACATTCTAAAACACAACTGCCTCTTATTCGTTCTAAAATGAATGTTATGAAGGTAAATATTTATCTTAGTTAAAATGACGAGCTTACCATCGAGTGTGTTTTCAGAGTTCGATGTATAATGCGGAATACTCACTTTATTATTATGATTATTATCATTATTATTATTATTTTTTTTCAATAATGAACCATTCGAATCGAGCATGAAAAACACAACACAACACAACACACAACATGATTCTAACCCCCCTCAAAATTTGATGGTTTACGTTTCAAGGTATGTAGAATACGAAAATGCAAACGCTGCAAATCCCTACACAACGGTTTATTATATTTTACAGAATACCCTTACGTTACAGATCACAGCTCTATGTATAGATAACCCGTCTATATAATATAATATGTACTACTCCTACATATTATGTGAATCGCAGACCCTCCGTAGGTTAGTACCTAATCCCGGTCTCGTTACTAGGTACCTACCTGAATCACGAGTTAAATGTTGCTAAAATAATTCTGCCGATGACAAACAGTAACTAAAACAGCAAGAAGAAACGTAAATAATGAAGTTATAAAGAACAATTGTTGATGTGGAGTGAAATAGATGCCCCGTCTGCGTAGATCACTGTTTTCTGTGGCCAATACCTATAATGAACCGTTCTGCAATAACTTGCCCATCAAAAATACTTAAACGGTTGTTCAAGTTGCAAAAGTACCGATCAACAAAATCCAGCCCCTTCTTGATAGATGAACCGTTGTGTAATAATTTGCCGTAGTGTAATAATTTGCCGTAGTGTAATAATTTGCCGTTGTGTAATAATTTACCCATCAATAATACTTCAACGTTTGTTCAAGTTTCACAAGTACCTACCAACAAAATCCAATAGTCCATCACTTGTCAAATGAAATAATATCGCAGAACAGCCAACTCTACTTCATACAGCCATCCTTGATTATAATCAGGTGCTCCCTAGCGATGATATCCCGGCTGGATTTATACCGTTTGATTCACGATTGTGTTGACGAAGCTTTTTGGTGCACACGAACGGCTGGACGTACATGCTTGGGGTGGTCTCAAAAACTTGTTTAGCTCAAGACAAATTTAATAACGTAAAAAAAAACCATACCCTTCAATCGAAAGTTTTCGAGCTACGGCGTTCTGAAAATGTCAACCCCTATTTTGAACCCCTTAGATATGACTGACATTAACGCTGAGCTTCGAGGACCAGCTAGACCCCGAACGGAACCTATAACCCGAATTTCATCAATTTTTTTTCATGGTAGGTAACTAAGAAAAGTTGCCAGTACGGCGTACGGCGTACAGCGGACAGACAGAAATATTTTTATTGCATTTTCGGATTCTACATACCTTGAAACGTAAACCATCAAAGTTTGAGGGGGGTTAGATTTTTTTTTTTCGTGCTCGATTCCAATGGTTCATTATTGAAAATAATAAACCAATAAAAAAATTTCTGTCTGTCCACCGTACGCCGTATTTCACTATCTGTATTTCACTCCACATCAACAATTTTCCTTCAGAACGTCATTTTTTGCGTTTTTTTTTGCCATTTTAGTTACTGTTTGTCATCGACAGAATTATTTTAGCAACATTTAACTCGTGATTTAAGTAGGTACCTAGTAACGAGTACGGGGTTAGGTACTAACCTACGGAGGGTCTGCGGTCTACATAATATGTATAGAATAGTACATATTATATAGACGGGTTATCTATACAGAGAGCTGTAATCTGTAACAGGGGGTATTCTGTACAGAATAATTTATTTATTTATTTATTTTACTTTTACGGGAACATGCCCAATTGAACAGGAACATAATACAAATCAGGCAGCGAAACAATTCGCATAATACAAAGATACAAACAATAAAGAAACCTCATACGGAAGTGAAAACAAGGAAACAAGGGGAAAAAACAAAATTCGCTAAGTGATGCACAGAATGGTAGTACTTAATTAACAGAAACTTGTCTGTGAATTCAGTGGGATGGGTCTTCAGTGAGCCAAGTGAGTCGTTGAAGAAGTATAATTCACAGTGGGTAGTGATGAAGAGGAACCCGTTGTGCAGGGATTTGCAGCGTTTTTTTTTTTTTTTTTTCGAAAATAGACACTCAGGTGAGATGGTACCTATCTTGCATTTATTTGGACGACATGATTCCTTAGTTTATAACGATTTATAATTAAATATGGAAGTTTTGATGATGTCATTGCCGACTTTGTATGGATACAGCTTGTTTTATATTGAGTTGAGCACATGTCCATGTTGGCCCAGTCGGAGTACTGCCAGAGAATTCGCGGTGTCTCTTCCGCTATGCTGTAGCATGGATGAAAAAGTAGCGACAATGACATCATTGCCGCTCTCCACTTAATCTTGGAAACTAAACAAATAATGATATAAATGCTATTCCGGCGAACCGATTCTAGACATCTTATCAACGAGCAACACAAAACACGCTGCAAATTATTACGCAACGGTTTATTGTTTTCCTCCATGGATGTCCCTTCTGCGTATACCACTGTTTTCTGAGGTCAATACCTACCCGCGTGCTTCCCCCAGTAAAGCTGTATAAATCGAGTACTGGAGCCGGCCGGGCAATTCATAAATATGCGGCGGGTTCAAGAATTCTGTCACTAATTGGACCAAATTTGTTCAAGTTACAAAAGTAGGTAACTGTCAATAAGTACATCAGCACGAATTTTACATCCACCATTACAGTGTAGGTACCAGATGTGGCCCACGTCCCTTATTTTCCTCAGTTGTGGAACACATTGTTTTACCTACTCTCTGTTTCTATTAAAACTGAATAAATAAAGGAGGATAGGTATTGCAAGCGAGTACTTGCTGTATGATATGGAGGCAGTACAGTGAGCTAAACCTCAAAAGTAGCCTCTCTTAGACATGCGCTCATTCCCATCCAAGGGCATCAAGCGACTTTTGGAACTTGTTACGGTTTATTCTTCTACCGACAATGAGTGCACAGTTATGGCAGACGCATTTTACAGGATGCCGAGCGTACAATAATACACATAGAGCACCCAGTGGTACTCCTGTGGTGCAGGGTTTGGTAAAAAGTAGGTAGTAGAGGTTGCTAGTGAAGTACACTGCTATTAATCCCATTAGAACTGTCACTGAAACTAATTCAATTTCCACACCACAACCACCTTCCGCTAAAGGGTGTTTGATACTGTAGTTGACCAACAGATTTTTCAATAATTGGACTCTCATGATCGCGAGAATACATTTGAATTTGAGATTAACACTCGAAATTCAATTTATCACATCTGTAGGTACCGTAATAATGATTAAGATCAAATACCGAATGTTGATAGACGCATCAAGTCCACTGATGGCAGTTTAGGTGAAAGTGACAATTTTCCAATGTATGGCCAGCGAGCTTCCGCTGTAAAATTATGACGACCCTTCCATAATAACTCAACATGAGTAATAATACATTTAATCAATATTCATTTCAATTCGATGAGTGGCTACACGGTAAAATTCATGTTAGAATCAAATAACATAGTTAAATAAAAATTGCCAAACATAAGTGTTCGAGTGCCCCACTGCTTCTAATATTATGGAGGAGGATTCGGAACTTGGGATTTGACCTACTGACCTACTTATTCCATTGTAAACCTATCTCGCAATTATTTTGAGACTTATCTTCTGGAGGAAAAGTACCTACCCACATCCTCGTGAGTATATTATTCACAGCGGACTCCGTCCGACTAACTAACAAAATTCATTTTAAATTCGAATTGAGTGCAGTCATTAGGAACTGAACGTGTGCCAATAATGTTACACGGGAAGCCGATTTTCCTGGCGAATAGCTGAATGGAATAAGTCATTAAATCCGATTTTTTACAAAATTAAATACGCGTGTCTCGCTGTAATTTTTGGTCGTTCTCCTTACTATAGGCTGCCTACCTTGTGATTTTTCCTGTTTTATTGTATAAATCGATTTCCAGGGCGTCCCCTTCGGATTCCCCTTCCCTCATCTAACTCTCTTATGATGAGTCCACCAAATCCGGGATGCCTGATCTTGAAAGAAGGAAGAGGATGAGTAGCTCGGTGGGAGCAAGTTTGAGAGTGTGGAAGGAGAGCGGCACTTTGGGAGCTCAGATTTGAATAATGAAAATAACCCCACCCCATCCACCAACCACGGTTCCTGCGGATTTGCATGATCGCAATTCAAACAGCTCCCAATGTCTATGAATTTTAATACGATCCTCTCCAAACATTCTGAGCAAATGGTCATCACCCGGAGTTTGTATAAAGTTATAAACAATCTGATTATCGCCGTAATTGAATTAACGATGCCCCTTAGAAAGCATCCGGAGAGAATCATTTCAAGATTCGTAGATCGATGGAACTGGGGTAAAGCAAAGTCGTTCTGTGAACGAAATAACAAAGAAATTCAATGTTCTTAATACATTTTTTAAATATATTTATTTTTTTATTACGCCAGATGCGCGGCAAAGTAACCAAGTATAAACCAGACTTCATAGACCAAATGGTTTTGTCATGTAAATGGGTTACGCGCACTATTTATTTATTTATTTAATGAAAGCACGTATTTAGTTATTTTATTTTATTTTTCTGAATTCCATCCTGAGAATTTTGACACCACACTGTTATAGGATGCTTTTTCTATGATTTTTTCAGTAGGAGTGCGGTTGGTCTCAAAATTCTTGATATGGAATCTATTCGAAAATACAAACAGAAGTCATGACTGCACTCCTCTGACGTCTTTGCACCCCGGAATCTAGTTTCATTAAAAAATAATATAAACAGTTTTTTTGCCCCATGCGCATACCCCATTTTCTGCAATCCTGCAGTGAAGGACAGTTGTCCTGATGATAATGAACCGTTATTAGGGGAGTTTTCTGCGCAACCTTATGTGGGGACTCCGTTCAGTAAGCTTTGTAGCTTTGTATAAGGTAGTTCTATTGTTTTAGACAGGAGGCTGCCGATTGCAATGGCCATCTGTGGAACAACACTCGCATACCTATCAGCTAGCTCGAATTTTTCTTTCGATTTAAGATGTGGTGGTTACAACTAATTGTGCGCAGGCACGGAACCAAAATTGTTCCTTGTGGCTGCAACACAAAAAGTGAGTGGAAGTTTTGATTATGGAGGGCATCATTTTGATCAACTCTTGCATGAACAACGCTTCTGGTAGTGAGGAAGTAAAATAATTATTTATACGACCCAGTTTTCAATTCGTTGCGGAAGTTGCCGCAAATTGGTCGTCATTAGTAGCAAAACTTGCTTTATCAGTCAGCAGAGTCGAATCAGTTTTGTGTCCGCTCACAAATTAACTAGTATGGATCTTGGGGGCAAATTGCTTTGTGGTTCTGATAAGTTGCACACGAAACACAGTTATCTGATGGGCTGACTGAAACCATTATTCCCTCCGACTCCCTACTTCGGCCAACCCGAACACCTTGGGAAGCTATTCGTGGAACGTACCTCTGACTTGTTTACGCGCACGAACTGACAGTTACTGGCAATGATGGTCGCATCAATCCTACCCCCGATTTCCGACCGGTTCACTGTTTGCACCGTCATTTTCAAACTGTCAGGTGGAAGTGACTCAATAACGAACTTGTTTACAAACTGCGAACCCCGCAGTCGTGTAAGTTCTGTGTAGGGTCGAACAATGGACTTAGGACCTCTGTGGACGAACGAAAAAGATGTCGGTTTGGTGTTCACGGTGTCGCGAGGTTTGGGGTTGTTTTGTTTCAATAAAAACGGTGAATTTTCCACTGTTTTATACGTTTGGTCGTTTATAATAGTTATGTTGATGTCCACATTGTCGTTCACGTTCGTTTTATTCAGTTTGCTTTACCACGCCAGTAGCGATGACCCAGCAGACAACTTCTGGTCAGCCACGGAAATGATTCGGTGCGGTTTCGACATAGTTTCCTTACTCGTGCATCTCCTTCGGATGGTCATACGACGGAAAAAATTCAAAAAATGTTACAATCGCGTTACGAGCCTCAGTTCTGCGAAAACGAGCAATCTAGACGTCGCGGGGTTGTTTATATTGTTTACTTTCCGTTCTTTGTGTTACTTGTTACAGTTGCACTATGCGGAGTCTTACAGTCAGGCGATCGACGTGTCGTCGGGACAAATCATCGCTTTAATGTACTTGAACACCTCATTGGTGGCCGTTCAGTTCGCCAAATTGGTCGACGCCGTGCGTCACCATTTCAGCGAGTTTCTGAGCATTTCACGTCAGCATTACCTCCACACGGACAGACACTCGAAGACAGTCGATATCGTCGACGACGCGATGTTGGTCTACCAAGCAGCTATTCTGTTGTTCACAGTGAGGGCTCTCATCGAGCTGACGTCTTTGGGGTTTTACACGTTTCTCACGTTTTATAAAATGGCGACGTTGAGGACGATGTGGTACGTCGTTTACACGGTAGTTAACATCGTTTCGTGGTGCATCGTCTTGATGAGCATCATTTTAGTGATCATGACCTGTGAGAAAACTGCAGAACAGGTATCGGAAAATTACATTTTTATGGTCTATTTTTTCGTTGCATACGTAGCTCATTATCAGATTTTCAAAGGCCTGAAATTAGATTTGCGCTTCGAGACAATATGAGTAATTCTATAATATAAGTAATATCTACCAAATAAATAATAGATTATCAAAAACTAATAGATTTTTCTACTTCTTCAAGTTTTAGGAGTTTACTTAATTTTTGAGCCTACGAATATACCACATCATGCATTTCTGGTTGACCGAACCATCACCTCCCCTCGCTTCGAGTTTTGCAGCGTTACCTGAGTACAGGGACATTGCCGATTCAAATGATACTTAGGCGGTCTTTAGGCACGACTTTTTTCTGATCCAATTCAGGTTGTCCTAATCCGTCATAGACCCCATTTTGCTTGTTCGACAGTTACATCATTTTTTAGCGAGCAAATACACTATAGATGGGTGGATGCGCTAAAAGTGGAAACAGTAGGTAGTTGTGGATGCGCGTTTATGACCCGCAAACTAACAGGGGCCGGTCTTTCAAGTTGAGCGCCCTTTTATCCAGTTTTACTTGTGAGGGGCTGGCAATCAGAGAAGCCCTTCGTTACGCAGCGGCTAGACCGGAGAATTTGGCGGGAGTGGTTACAGACACTGCCGTAGTGCATTGCTAAAGCTTAAAAATTGCATACTGGTCTGTAGGCTGTGACAGAGTGTAACAGTGGGGGTGGACCCTCGAAAGTCCCCCTCCTAGACCAGTGAGATTATCACCGGTTAAGAAGGGATATCGATTAGGCTTCCACTCACCGATCCCGTCTCCACCGGAACAAAAAATGTATCGAGAACAGCCACACTGTTACACTCCTCCCCACATGACATACTTCTGGGTAGCAGAAGTATGAGAGGGAAAAGGGGGAATGAAAAGTAGTACGAAGTTCTGGTTCAGGAAACGACATCTGAACAACTTCAAGGTGACCAACCTCCATCATAATGGTACTACCTCAATAATATTTACTGGCGGAGAACAAAGCTCCTACATACGAGTATTGGTGGATAATGTCAGAGGTTGTTGTCCAGTGAATTGTGCTCATGTGGGCAACCTCTAGGTGATCATCCTCCATCGTTAGGATTGAACAACTATTGGGACTTGTCAACTGGGACACGGAATCAGTCGCCTTCTGATGAGCTCAGTATATTTTAATTATTATACTGACACTCTAAAGAGTGGAAAGGGGGTGGGGAAGCCAATAGATGTATGCATTATCAAAGGGACAGGTTGTTAGTAAAGGAATCCTTCTGGGAAACCTTTGGGCTTATCCTTCTGGTAAGCCCACAAAGAGTGGATGGAGTATTGTGAAGTGCTCAGCGCATACTACCGAACCACGCTCTGCTACCATGTGACAGAGTGTAACAGTGGGGGTGAACCCTCGAGAGTCCCCCTCCTAGGCCAGTAAGATTATCACCGGTTAAGAAAGGCTTCCACTCACCGATCCTGTCTCCACCGGAACAAAAAATGTATCGAGAACAGCCACACTTTTACAAGGTATAACGGTATTCTGATGGGGATTGTAGCTTTGGTCAGGCTTATGAGCATATCACACCGCCAAGTACAACTCGGGGTAATGAGACAGCCGATTCCCTGTCAAACGAGGCCAAACGCAGATGGATCTTCCTGGACGTTAGTTAGACTTCCATACACGGACATAATTATGTGCAAGCTCATCGACATCTTAAGTCAGAATGGCAAGTGCAGTATGACAGCGCCGAAGCAGATGCGCAATACCGGTTCGAACCCCCCCCCCCTCCCCCAGATAACTGTAAAACCATGGTTTAGTGCCTTTGAGCTTGACATAAAGTCGATTCGAATAATTTGTCGGTTGCACTCGAACCGTGCCCTGTGCGAGGCATATTTACATCGAATCGGACAGCGCGCCACACCCGAATGCACCAACTGCCACGATGGCGTGAGGGAAACTTTACACCACATCTTCACGGAGTGTCAGAAGTATGGAACCGCAAGAATGAAGTTGTTGGAGAAAGCTGCGCTGCACTTGGAGAACCCGGTTCATTATCATAAATTGATATGTGGATCTATAAATATGTAGAATTCTGTTAGATATGTGTATTGTAGGTAATAATGGATTTTACATCTAGAATTCGTGTAAGATTCCATATCCATGTACTATCTAATACCTATTGGATCCATGTAATTGGCTACCCACCAGTGTAATGGACAGGCCACTTTCAAACTTTTTTACTGTCCAAATTCAAATGACGTATGGGATCCATTTCGAGCAGAAAAGGGTCATGCCCGGACCACCCCTCCTCTCCCCCGGCACCATCATCTCGCAAACCTTATTTATTTAACAGATGATTCACCTTTAACAGATGATTCACCATTATTCCAAGGTTGAAGCAGCATTAAACTGAAACAGCCTTATCTGAGCCATCATTATTAGCTACCTATCATTTCGATGGATAGCCTAATTTTTGCTCTCGGAAAATACGCTGTTTTCTCTTTTGGCACGAGTCGAACAATTAAACTGGTTTTACCACTCACTGACAATTAATTTTGCTACACTTTGCGATAAAGTTATTGATGGAATGGGACGCTGTCAATTTACCAGTAGAACCTCAGGCGAATTTATTGTTTTCTCAACCGTCTGAATCCTCGAACGTTTTTCTATTACAGCCTGGTTCCTAGTAGTAGGTGGTAACCATAACCAAAACCGGTATTACAGTTATGCTTAAGGAACCTGGTCATCGAATTTTTATGATTGTGTTGTTGCAGAAGTTGCGATAAGGTATTTTGGAAATACTCTTACATATCTACGTTCCTTATCTTATTTTCAACAATGAACCGAATTTTAGGTTCAGTGTCTTTCGTTTTTACTGTTCTTGAAAGGACATGAGAGGATCAACATTGTTAGTTTGATCATTAAATAAACCTAAATGTAGTGCGGTTCTAGATCTTGATCACTTAGTGCAGTAGATAGGAATCAGTCAAGATCGGTGGTCAATAAGGAACGTTGTAGTAGGTGACTGCATTATCGTCGCTATGTTCAATACCATTCCGTCAATACTCTTCATGCAAGGATTTAGTTAGGCTAAGGGCCGCTGTCCGAGTCTGTTACGGATGGAGGTTGGGCCTGTTCTTTATGTATTGGTGACCGCTGGCGTTTTGCCGTTCGACAACGTCGGCAAATACGACCAAGGTCTGATGAGAAGGTTCACCCGCACTCTGATATTTTTCACGCCTACGCTCATCGCCCTGCCTTCCGTCATTCACTACATGGACGTCCTGGAGAATCGTTCGTCTCTACGAATCACGATTTCCGTTTCGTTAGACTACGTTCGTGTATTTCTCAGGCTCGCTGCCCTTTGGGCGGTTCGCCTCTCAGTGGTCAAACACAAAGATGAATTTCGAGCGTTCTGGGTATCGTGCAGTGGCTTTGTGCTGTCCAATGTATACCGACCTCAGTTGATAGTAGTGTGCTTTACCAACTGCATTCTATTGTCGCGTTGGTTCTTATTCGAAGGTCTCGTGTTTCCAGCCTATGGATACACAGTTAACGATATCATGGAAGGCCTAATGGCAATTTCTGTATGGACGTTAACTCTCTTGACTCTCTTCTATTGCGCTATTCTCAAATCACTCTCTCGTAAATGTTGCAATTTAAAAAAACACTTAAAATCATCAGAAGAGTCTGCCTGTGCAGCCCTCCTTGATTTAACGGACCAAATGTCCAAAGTCAGCCAACTTTGTGGTTACCACACTCTCTTTATTATACCTGGAAATATCCTTGATTTGATACAGGGATCTTTATTATTCCCACTTTTGATGTACTCACGTCCCGTTTGGAGTTTTGGATTGGTTTATGAAATTGTTCTTCAGTCGGTATTGGTCTTCATGACTTTATTCAACATGTGCTTTCATGTATTTGAATGCGTCAGAACTCGAGCCAAGGTAAGAAAGCATTCATCTACTATCGAGGACCTAGCGGGGACATATTCGTGAATATAATAATTATTATTATATGTTAGTCTATTTCGATGTCAAGAGGGGGGGCTTAGTGCTCTCACAGTTATACATTTCGTATATCTAATAGACATTGTATTAACCAACAAAAAACTAACCTTGTTACGTCGACTGACTTCTCTTGTAGCGTTATTTCTAGCGATGAAAAAAATTATTTAGGTAAATAGGTACCTACCTATTGAAGCTTTCGAATTTAATAAGTTTTCAATTTTGAGATTGAACACTGGACTCTCTCTAGCGAGGTAGAATGGAAAACACATAGGTACGTTGTAATGAAAGCATGTCTTGGTACCATGTGGAAACGTTCCGCGATTCGACGGTTCCTTAATCATCGGTGAAATTAGAATATCAACAGAGGGGATATTCTCACAGATATTATATAGCTAACTCAGACATCCGCATCGTCATGCCTCCTGTAATTCTACATTTACATCACACGTTTGTGCGAATTTTATGTACCTACGCATACATGTTTCAACCCGTTGAGGTGAGCTTTCTCCGGATTTCTCAGCTTATAGAAAGTTATAAAAGGAGGAGAGGAGGAAAGGAATATTATATAGATTCATCGACATAAAAAATGACGCGATAATCGCCGGTGTTTCACTTTGGGGCTTCATGTTTATCACTCTGACGAAATGAATTCGTGGACGTGATAAATTTTAATGAGATTGATTGACATATAAGAGGGGTACGGGAGCCAATATAGATTGCCCTCATTAGTTGATGTACAGACGAATGATTCCAAAGTTTCTTTCCTTCCTAAATTTAAAAATCTATTCATTTGTAGACGTTTTACTGTTCTGCTTGAAAACCTCAGCCTTCGTTCTTTAATGGATTGTCTGAACTGACTAACAGGAAGAAATAACTCGGCGCTCCGCGCCTCGCCAGGGGGCAAGCCCCCTGGACCCCCGGTTACCTCTATTTACATACTTCGGACGAAATTATAGAAACACAGAATGTGTTTTAGCTCACGTATTTCACATAAACCTTTTTCGACTGATATATTGACTGCTCATAGGTTACACCAGGTTACACGATCCTTAGTTCCGTATCATCGGTACTTATATAAAGCTTGCAATCGTGTTCACAATATAAATTATTGAGAATGATCACGTGTGTGTAAACAATTATTATTTAAACAATGACGCTCATACCGCAGCTTGTTGGTCACGCACTCCGCAGTGGTTAACGTAATATGGTTAGGTAAATCGAGAGCTATCCAACGAGTGGTGAACGATTTTTGTACGATGATAACTGGCGAAGTTAAAGTTCCGTAGCAACGAATCGGTTGTACGTGAAAATCATTAGAAATTTTTCATAACAGCGTCCCAGATTTCGTTACGAAATTTCGTTACCTTTTTTGGCTAGTTAGTCCATGGCTAAAACACATTCTGTGTTAATAGTAGTATTCCATGCTACTACGCTGTTTTGGCAGTAAATGAAAAGAATAGAAAAAAGTCTGTAACAGTGTGGGATGTTCTCGATACATTTTTTCTTCCGGTGGAGACGGGATCGCTTGGGGAAGCCTAACGATATCCCTTCTTAACCGGTGATAATCTCGCTGGTCTAGGAGGGGGACTCTCGAGGGTCCACCCCCACTGTTACACTATGTCACTTGGTAGCAGAGCGTGGTTCGGTAGTATGCGCTGAGAATTTCACATACTCCATCCACTCTTTGTGGGCTTACCAGAAGGATAAGCCCAAAGGTTTCCCAGAAGGATTCCTTTACTAACAACCTGTCCCTTTGATAATTAATGCTCAGCCTACATTGTTGGATAGGCTGAGCTGGATTATAGCTAATGGACGTAGAGGACGTTTTACGATTGCAGATTGCTCTCAGCGATCCTGCCATGGCGCACTTTTTTGACCAAAAAAGAAAAAGACGATGGTATCTGCTCTCCTTCCTCCTACTACCTCTCTATCTATGTCCGACCTCCCTTCGCCGCGTCAGTGGCAACACTGGCTTGCGGCCAACCCTGCTTTCTCCCCGCTTCCCAACCTCACTTCCGTTCACAGATCCGCAGGAAGGCGACCGCGCGGTTGGGTGGGAGTGTCGGCCCGCCTACCACAAAAAACCAGGGCCGACACTTTAGCGGTGGGTGGTAAAACGTCCTCTACGTCCATTAGCTATAATCCAGCTCAGCCTATCCAACAATGTAGGCTGAGCATTAATTATAGTACATGGACTCCGAGGACGTTTTACGATTGCAGATGATTCACAGTCCCGCGCGGACGCTAACAGCATCCCCCTGGGACCGGTCCATCCGCCTGGCCACGACCGAAGGCAAGCCGAGAACTCAAAGCACGAGGCAGTCTGATTTCTATAACACAAAGGCCGATTTCTGCCTGCCCGGCTAAGCTCTCCAGGCCAGCCGACGTCTGTCCGGCATTTGGGTTACCCCCCCCCCCCCTTCCGGAGAGCAGACCCGTCCTTCTCCCTAATGGTCCCCCTAATTTAGAGCTTAAATTAGGAATAGAATAAAATAAATTTACCTGATGACTACTTCAGGCCGAGCGACTGTACGAGTGAGGCGAGACGAAGCAAACCGGGCTCGACGCGCTGCCGCCACGAAGTTACCGCATAACGGTACGTCAACCCAGTGAGGTGTAAAGGCGTAACAAATGAATTATCTCGAAGTGAAAAACCGTCAGAGGGTTATGTATTAATGTTGTCGTTATCAAAGAGAGGCTTAAGTAGCGGACAACTACGCATCAGAGTGTTAAATGACCATGTCCAATGTTGGGGGCCCTGTAATAGGGACGCACCACACACGGGGTGAAACAACCGGTCTTAATTGACTCGAAAAAACTCTGTGCAATGAGGATACTGAATGAAATCTTGAATTTAGGAATTTAGAAATTGACGCATGAAGTTAAATTGACGCATGAAGTTAAATTGACGACTAAGGAAGTTAAATTGACGACTAAGGAAGTTAAATTGAAAGGAACAGGAAGCTAAAGCCAATGTGTATTAATTCAATTATGCGGGCCCTGCGAAGCCCCGGATGTGGCAGGGGCGTGGGGATCGATAATGGCCGCTGCGAAATCACCCTGTGAACAAAGGGGGCGGTTATATACCGTCGCAAACATGGACGACGATTGAGCCCATCCCGCAGCTTTGAATATTACTGCTAATGGCACCCCCTTTCGTGCCGCGGCACTAACCGAGGCATGCCGGGTGGAGTAGGCGGAGAAAGTACTAATGTTAATTCCCGCTTCGCCGAGGAGGGAGGTCACCCAGCCTCTCAGGGTCACAGCTGTAATAGGTGTGTAGGGCGGTCGGGAAGTGACTAGTAACGGTCCCTCCCCCGGCGCCTCAGCTGTGCGGTCAAGGTAAGCTTTCAGGAAGGTCGGAATGCACCATGACTCATCGGCCGTATAAAAGGGAAAGTGAAGGGTAGGAGCTATCGATCTGGGTCGGGAAGTTTTGAGGAGCGCTGGGACGAAAATATGAACGCCCGATTGGGAGAATTTGATACATGAGCGGTTGATAGCCAAAATTGTTTGGGGCGTGAACCTGACGCCAACAGTAATAACATAGCCAATTTACGGGCCAAATTTCGTATGGACATCGTCGAGAATGATCGAAGGAACGTAATGACGATATCAGGGTCCCATGACGAATCATATTTCGCTCGTGGGGGTCGCAAACGAAACACTGCTTTTTAAAAACCAAGTCACAAGCTTGTCGGAGCCTAAATCACAATCGGCTAACCAAGACAGAGCCGACCGGTGAGTGTTAAACGTACAGGAAACACTGCTTTTAAAAACCGAGTCACAAGCTTGTCGGAGCCTAAATCAAAATCGGCTAACCAAGACAGAGCCGACCGGTGAGTGTTAAACGTATAGGATACTGAGGAAGAATCAAGCAGATATTGAAAAAACTGCGAAACTTTCGACGTATCAACTATAGAGGGGTCCAAATTTCGCTCAGAGCAAAAAACGGTCCACCGAGCGATTGACGATAAATATTGTTTATAAGTATCTGACGTTACCGATCTGCATAGTGTATCCACTATATCTGCCGACAGACCCCTGGAAATTAGGGCGCCCCGGAGAGGGTCCCCGCCATCAACTGAAGGGTGTGGGCCTGGGGGTGCGGCGTGTCCCGGTAAGGAGAGAACAAGAGCCTAGGTGACGGGTCAAAGTATAAAATTTCGGAGATAGCCAAGTCATGAAATAATGAAAACCAGGGCTGTTGAGGCCAACAAGGGGCTACCACGATCCCGCAGGCCGAATCCCTACGAATCTTTTGGAGTACTCTGGGAAGGAGGACGAAAGGAGGGAAGCCGTAGAAAAAGATTCCGCCCCACGGAATCGTGAACGCATCAATATCGACAGCGTGATCATCGGGGCGAAAGGAAATATAACGGTCACATTTATGTAGGAGAGAAGAGGCAAATAAATCGACCTCCGGGCGTGAAAATTTTTCTACAATGGAATCAAAGGCCTCGTGGGATAACCCCCACTCCCCTTGTTCGAATTCGTGACGTGATTCCTCGTCCGCTATAACGTTCTCGCCGGTGGCGATGTAGGAGGCCCGCAGCCGTATGTTCCGCTCTTCGCAAAATTTCCAGATTAGGAGCGCGACGGCTTGTAGGCGCGGATAGGATACCGATCCCATCCTATTGATCATGGCCACTGCGGTAGTGTTATCGATTCGTAACAAAATCGACATATCCGTCCAATTGCCTGCGAAATGAAGCAGGGCTATATAAACCGCCCACATCTTCAATTCGTTAATATGGCATGTAGCTCTATCGGCCCCCCACCAACCACTGATTTTATGAGGGGGTAAGTGGGCTCCCCAACCCGTCAAGCAGGCATCCGTCCAAATGCAATGACGATAATCCTCGGGTCGAATGGGAGCCGGTCGTAAAGAGGTGTCCGAGCGTCACCATAAGAGCTCGGCTCGAGCGAGGCCCGACAAGGTACCACGTGCCGAATAGTCGTTCCGATAGCGAACTAACGCACGTACCTTACCTCGTTCTAAGGATCGAATGTAAATCCGTCCATATCAGACCGCTGGAAGACAGGACACCAAGTATCCAATAAGACGCGCCAGGGATCGTATCGACCATGACGATTTATGGAGAAAGCGCGTCACCTGTGTTCTAAGGGATAAAATTTTAGATTCTGGTAAGGAAATATACATGGTAATCGAGTCGAAATGAAGGCCTAAAAAGACAATCGACTGAGCCGGGGTAATCACGCTCTTGGAGTAATTGATGACAAACCCTAAGTGGGTGAGTAGGTTGCAAGCGGATAACGCTGCGCGTGTGGTGGCGGCCTGAGACCGGCCCAGTAGGGCATTGTCATCTAAATAGTTTACTAACGTAATTCCCGAATTCCTCAATGTTGCCATCACCGGCCTCATTAACTTATGAAAAACATATGGCGCGCTAGCCAGGCCCGTGGGAAGGGCCGTCATTACGTATGTACAACCCAAAAATTCAAACCCGAGATACGGTAAATCCGCCCGGTGAATAGGAACTGTAAAGTATGCGTCCGATAAACCAATTTTGGAAGCAAAATCCCCGGGACCCAGCAGCGCACAAAATGATCGGTAATCGTCTAAACGAAATTTATCCGTAACAATGAATTTATTAAGTTGTTTGAGATTGAAAATAAATCGGCAATCAGAGGAATCTTTTTTCGGAACTAGAAAAATTGACGACAAAAAAACAGGGCTGATCCGGTGGCCATGCCTCCACTACTCCAAGATCACGTAATTTAGATAATTTAGACGCCATCAATTTCTGTGTACTAGAAAGATCCGTCAAAGCGGGCGAATCCAGGTGAATTGGCACAGAAGTTAAATTCGGCCGGTGGAGGGGAGGTCGACCGGGCCCAAAGGGCAGCCGGTAACCTTCCACCCACTGTAATAGTAGTGGGGAGTCGGTGACTCGCTCCCAATTCGTATAAAAATGTTGGATTCGGCCTGCAAAAAGGGCGGGGGCAGCCAATTTGGCTTCCAAATCCCACCACTGGTCAGACTGAATAGTTAACTGACTAGAAACAACTGGAACAAAACTCACCTGAGGAGGCATCAGTGTTTCCTGGTGCGGCTGAACGGCTTCCGGTTTCGGCGGCGTTTCTGCGCCCTCGAGAGCGGCGCACCTTGGTAGGCCTGGCCCTGCTGCCCCGACGGTGGCTGGCGCTGGGGCGGGCGAGAGGCGTTTCCCGACTGTTCTACCCTGGAGGTCGACGGAAGCGACAATTGACGTCGGGAGGACCCGGCCGCGTCCCGAGCTGTTGGTTGGGGCGGCGGTCTCTTTTTTGCCATTGGCGTGGCTAGCAGGATGGATTCTGACCTCGCGACGTCGCCCGCCTCTTTGGCCCAAACGTCGGAAGCATCCCCGAATAAGTAGTTGTTGGCCACGGGTTGCTTTCGCGCAGCCGGCTGAAACTGCGTCTTGAAGAACTTTATCAGACGCGATCTCCGCATGGCGGACAACCTGAACTGCGAGGAGCAGACCATTTGCGAAATCTGCCACAATCGCTGGAACAAATCCACACGACTTGTGGCGAGATCCCGCGACAAAACAGCGTTGATTGCCCCCGACAACGCCACCATAACCCTGGGAATTAATGAGTTGCGACTTCTGGAGGCTGCTGTCTAGGCGATCGTTGGGGGTCACCTGTTGCGCTCGGCCCCGAAGAATTGGGTCCACCGCAGGGGGGGCCAACGGGGGGCAATGAACTGCCGGATCAAGGGTAGCCGCTAGGCGACGATAGGCATCTGCGTCGATCCCCTCGGCGCACCATTGGGTCCAAGGGCCCAGTAAGTCCGGGTGGACGGGGATGGTGGGCGGAGGAGGGGGCTTCTCTCCGACGATGGCCCGAATCTCGTCCGGAAGCGCCAGTGGAGATGGCGCCCGGACGATCTCCGCGGGTGGCCCGGTGGATAATTCCGCGACCTCCGAAGAGGAAGACGTGGAGGAAGCCGAAGGAGACGGCGCACGGCGGCGATGGCGCCGTTCCCGTTTTCTCTTCTTGAGTTGTTTGGCGCGTCGCCTCGCCCTTTCCCTCCTAGACTCCAGCTCCGCTGATGAAGATGACGACGAGGATGAAAAAAGAGGATGAGGATGACGATGTCGATGACGACGCCGACTCCCTCTTCTTGACGCCGACAGTTTCGGCTTCACGCCCGAGGGCCCTTGGACCGCTGTAACGGGGGCCGGAGCGGCCTGAGCCGGCACTCCGATGTCCATTGGACAATCCAGGGAGATTTTATCCTCTTCGTCGCTGACCGGCTGCGGTTCGACGGTTTGAGGCCTCATGAAATGAGGGACAAACCGATTTACGGCAGCCGAACCGAAATACCAGTCGGGAGCCAACGCGGACGCGGGAGCGACCTCTCGGACCACAGAGGTCCCTAAGTGGGACGTGTTGGCACTGGAGAGTCCCGCCGGCACCGCTGAAGGCTCGGTAGACTGAGGAACGGCGGGGGACGACGCGTAATGTCGAGAACCCGCAGAGGCCCGTAAGTCGGGTGTGCTGGGATTTCCGACAACCGCTGACGAACCCGCCGATTCCTTAACCCTCGACGTCGACGCGTAAGGTCGAGAACTCGCAGAGGTCCGTAAATCGGACAATGCGGAGTTCCCGACGACCGCTGAAGACGTCAGGACCTTAAAACAGGCAGCTGAAGGCTGTGTCGAAGAGGACGCGTAATCTCCCGAACTTACCGGCTTCTTAATAGTCGCCGGGTCCTTCGAGGAGACCGCTGAACTCTTCTTTGGTGGCGCGGCGTCACCACGAGATTGCGGTTTTGAGGTTATCTCCGCGTCTCGGTCGACCCGCACCCCCACGATCCGAACTGTTTTCCGCGACATCTAAGCGTAGAAAACACAGAACGAAACAAAAAACGGCACACGCGTAACTGTATAAGAAGAATAACGGAGAAAAGTAAAAATATTGAAACTTATACGGGAAGCGTGAATGAGAAAAGTGTCCAGGCGGATGGCGAAAACAAAAGTGAGGTTGGGAAGCGGGGAGAAAGCAGGGTTGGCCGCAAGCCAGTGTTGCCACTGACGCGGCGAAGGGAGGTCGGACATAGATAGAGAGGTAGTAGGAGGAAGGAGAGCAGATACCATCGTCTTTTTCTTTTTTGGTCAAAAAAGTGCGCCATGGCAGGATCGCTGAGAGCAATCTGCAATCGTAAAACGTCCTCGGAGTCCATGTACTATAATGCATACATCTATTGGCATCCCCACCCCCTTTCCACTCTTTAGAGTGTCAGTATAATTAAAATATACTGAGCTCATCAGAAGGCGACTGATTCCGTGTCCCACTTGACAAGTCCCAATAGTTGTTCCATCCTAACGATGGAGGTTGATCACCTAGAGGTTGCCAGATGAGCACAATTCACTGGGCAACAACCTCTGACAACATTATCCGCCAATACTCGTATGTAGGAGCTTTGTTCTCCACCAGTAAATATTATTGAGGTAGTACCATTACGTTGGAGGTTAATCACCTTGAAGTTGTTCAGATGTCGTTTCCTGAACAAGAACTTCATACTACTTTTCATTCCCCCTTTTCCCTCTCATACACAGCTACACAGAAGTATGTCATGTGGGGAGGAGTGTAACAGTGTGACTGTTCTCGATACATCTTTTCTTCCGGTGGAGACGGGATCGCTTGGGGAAGCCTAATCGATATCCCTTCTTAACCGGTGATAATATCACTGGTCTAGGAGGGGGACTCTCGAGGGTCCACCCCCACTGTTACACTCTGTCACAAGTCTTATCTTGCCCGTATTTCATAACCATGCATCCCATGCAACCTCCCCACGTGCAGGTTAGGCTACCTCATCGTTTTCTTGCTGCCACCAAGATTGCAGGCCTTAATTGAGTAAGCCCGTTCTAACTTGTATATTCAACAGGTTAGCCAGTTTCTTCTTATACCATGCTCAACAAGACAGAGACTTGAACGCCGTATGGCTCGTGTATAATATTCTTTTTTGGTCCCTCGTCGTTCGGAACATCGACGGTCCAGAAGCCGCTCGCGTTCTTCTCGTCGTCGTAGGCCTTGTTTTCCATCTCTGTCGAATGTATTTTTTGAAAAGATGTTCAAAGAGTTTTCTCGCATGTCCAATCGTCAAAACTTTCATCGCCGAAATCGCCAATCTTCTTCGTCGTCGTCTGATAGCTCTACTTCACTTCCACCGGTCATGAGGAAACGCCCGTCTTCTCGTTCTTGCGATCTTGCCGATCCGGTCTGCCTGTGGGTCCCAACCCAAGGAAGCCGAGAGGCAATGGAAAAGAGAAGTTGAGTTGGCGATGCAGGCCACATTATGGCTATTCAAGGCCACCAGCTTCCAGCCTGCTCTGGCTTTGGACAGGCAGCTCTTACTAATTATGCAGAGAAGCTGCCTCACTTCCACGACCATTTCCGAGTAGACCACACGCACAATCACAGACCGCGTCAAGCTCTACGATCTTAACAATAAATTTCATTCACTCTCGGACCTATTCGTATCGTAATATCACAAAACCGTATATGCTAGCAGTAGTAAGTCCGTAAATTGTCCTCCTGAGAATCTGGTGAAATTTGTACATGGGACCTTCCTGAAAACAACAAGAGATCCCCTGAAGTAAATTTGATCACAATTAGATCAACTGAACCGGAGTTATGCTTACTTGAGAGACAGACAGTCCGAGATGTACCTACCTCTAGGAGGTACGTTCAAGTGTAGTGTAGAATGGATAGTGTCGGCAATGTGTAATTCCCGAGGTCTTTTGTCATTGGATAATGAAGCAGTTACAAATTCAATTGAAAATGTTGATCAATCAGCCCTTATTCTTAAGTTTTTAACGGATGAGGGGTCTGTAGGTATGGGGTAAGTATCTGCATGGCTCTTGCGGCATTAGGGAATGTGCAGAGGCCTGATGGAACAATGATGAAGTGTCTGTAGCGGGTGAATCATTACTTGTATTGGAATGTTCTGCACGTTTTTATTTTTTCTCAAAAGACCTACCGCGTCAGAACTGACTAAGAGGGGTAACGAATAACGAAAAATACTTTCTACAAAACTCGTTATCTTGCACATGATTGCACGATCAATTATTAAAATATGATCACGTTGTTACTCGATGGGATGCTTGAATATTGATTGTGTTCGGCTTTCCTGCAAGTTCCAAGCTCCTTCCCGATCTTTTTAGGAAATCTGTCAGGAAAAACGAGCAATAAGGCTGTGATGAACAGCAAAGATATCGCAAACAAGGATATATCGCCATCTAACAAGACAGTGAAGAAAAGTTCAATTAGTAGTAAAATTGAGCCTAACGATGTACCTAGTTGCTGTAGTTGCATGTTATTTGTGACATCTGTGACGTCGTTTCCATTGTTCCTTTGATTTAGATGAATGAGATATTGGATCTAGCTGAAATATTTCGTTGCTTACCTAAGCCTTACCTAGTATTTGGTAGAAATTACAGTGAAGAAGATGATGAAATCGAGAAGAGTCAGAGGTAGGGAGTTCTGTAATCGTTCGCTGACAAAAGTTGGGCCAGTCCTATCTCTACTCGTGGCCATGGGCATTTTTCCTTTCAATGAAGCTGGAGGATACGTGCGCTCTCTGAAGTGGAGGTACACCTGCGCCCTCACTTGCCTGACTCCAGCTTTCTTCGTCCTTCCTGGACTCGTATACTACTTCGATTCTTCGGTTTATCCGACGAACGAGAGAGATCTCGTGCTGTTGCTGACAGATTTCATCCGCGTGTTTCTGAGAACCACTGCCATGTGGGCGGTGTATCTTGCTGTTAACGACAACAAGGATGAATTCCAAGCCATCTGGATATCCTGCAGGGGTCTCAAGGTGTCAAAAATCTACCGTAAACAATTGATAGTAACCTTTGTTGTCAACTGCGTCGTTGCTCTTCGGTGGGCACTGGTAGAATTGTTGCTGTTTCACGATAGCTACAGCCAAATATGCAATAATGTTTTTGAAACTTTGATGGCGTCTTCTTCGCTGATACTGGCACTTCTAACCGTTTTTTACTGCGCAGTGCTCAGAGCTCTGACTCTCAAGTATCGCCAATACGTAAAGGATCTTGAGTTTGCTGACGGCAACTGCGTTGAACATTTCATTGATTCAGTCAACCTGATGTCTGTTGTAAACAAGCTGTGTGGATACCATACGCTTTTCGTCGTTCCGGGACACATATTTGATTTACTTCAAAACTCGTTGTCATTTTTCTCCTTCATTTGCATACTTCCATCTCTGGGTTGTTATGATCTATACAGTTTGGCTGTGAACGTCATTGAAATTTTTTGTACAATGTCCATAATGATCGTCCACGTCTGCGAATGCATGAGCACCCAAGCCAAGGTAAAACTATTCAACATTCGTCATGGGTAATCAGTAGGGACTGGAATTTGCATATCTTGCATTTATGTGTTTTTTATCTTGTATATTGTTCTACTTTTCCGTTTTGAGGGTAAGTATATGAAGCGTTTAGCGTGTGTTGAATTGCAATTTAAATAGCATAATTATTTTGTTCGATTTCGGAGATTTTTGCATATTTTGGCCGTTTTATGCATATTTCTGCATTTTTGATCAAAATTGGGGAATTTCCCCATTTTTTGACATTCCAATCGCCAAATCCTCCGAGATATGTGTTTCTGAAAGGGGGGGGGGAGTTTGATCCAAAATCTACCCTGGCTATCCAGAAGACAACCAAAGCTGTGGACGGCAAGTCTGTCACACACAACTTGGCATTTATCATGGCCCATTTCAAAATGATTCCGGCATTGATCACTCGCCTGGAGACCCAAGGATTGGACCTTTGAACAGCCGTGGGTGCAGTTCAGAAGGCACAAGAGGAAAGTGCTAACTGGCCAGGGGATGCAGGCGAGGCATTAAGGAAGAAGCTGGATTCTGTCCTACAGCGAAATCCCGGATGGCCTTTTTTACTGGAGGTATCAACAATTTTGAGAGGGGTGCACTCTGACCTCTCATCTGGCCTTACCCCAGGTGAACTCAGCATTGAAATTTTTACCCATAGTGCCCTGTGATGTCGAGAGGTCGTTTTCTACCTTAAAGTTGCTCCTCAGCGACAACCGTAGGAGATTTACGGTTGACCATTTAGAAAAATCAATTGTGATCCAGTGCTATAATTGTGATAGCGAGTGACTTAAAAAAAAATATATGTAAATATTGCATAGTCGAGAAAAAATATGTGTACATTTGCATTCCATTTTCTTCCTTGATCCTTTTCTATAATTTTTTAAGGACGCGATAGTAACTGGAACATAATGTATAGACTACCTGTACCCTGTACGTCTCACAGCAAAATTTAGTTCCTTTTAGAAATATTTAAAATTTTTTTAAACGTAATTTTGCTCGAGGTGAATATTTTGCCCATTTCGAGTGCATATTTTGGCCAAATTTTGTGCATATAATTCCAGTCCCTAGTAATCAGTATTGCAGATTATTCTGGTCATGTCATTGTCTGCCGTTGAATAATGAATAAGTCACTGAAATAGAGACGACTTTCTGTACGAGCAGATAGTCCTTACTGAAACATTCCTTCTGCAGAGTAATTTCATAGTTATTGAAAGACTGAAACGTAAAAGTAGTTTGGAGGGTGGATTTAGGACCGATATTCGCTCCTTATCAACCATCGGAGTCGACCAACTCTTCGTCAGTCAGCCTTTCGACTTCCAAGGGGCGTTTTCTGCTCGACTCAGGAGGCGTTTTCGGATTTGGTTAATCTTTCTCGCGCCACCTCCTTTGATTGCCAGTCCTCACCGACTACCTTCGCCTTCTCCTGAGGCTCTTTGCTCTCATGATGGTTTTCTACATCACATCCGCACGTAGTGTTCATTTTAAACACATTTTATCCAGTACGAGTAAAATTCAACTTTTCAACATTTAATTACCGGCCCCCGCTCTTGTACTGCGCATTTTCAAGGCCTTGAAAATAAGGTGTCGTTTCCTTCAAGCTTCCTTCAAGCTTGAGGGGAGAAATAATAAACTGCATTGTAATAATTTGCAGCATGACTGGGACAGCTCTCGAATTCATACAGAGTGGATTCAGATGCGTGGCTTGCGTGTACTTCTCCGGAGTTGGATTCAGGCGAAATACTGCTTCTTTTTTCCACAGAGTCCGCATGGTGGTGGTGTTGGCGACCATCCCTGTTTAGACGTAATTGGTTGGATAGAACGAGAATTAAGAAGATTTAACGTTTGCACGTGCGCACATGGAAGTACCGATGATACTCATGGGCTGTTCGAGCGGCGTTTGGATGACCGGGCGTACCAAAAGTGGGGGAAGCGAGTCACAGAGCCTGCTACTACTGAAGGTCTGGCGGTGGGGACGCCTTGCCCGGCCATCCAAATCCAAACGCGGCACAACTATACAGAACACGGAACTATCCACGGACTATGCAGTTCCATCGCAACTGGACATTTAACCGTTGAATACTCTATTTCACAAACATCTCAACACACAAATCATATAAAGTTGTTGTGTTCATTCCCCGAATTACTTCTTTCTCTCCTTCATAGAATTATGTAATCACTGGTAATGAAATCTATGTATATTTTTGTTCGAATTTTTGTGAGAAAATGGAACTCGCTTAACAACTGCGATGTTGGTAAATTTCTTACGTTATCTATTTTACTTCCTCTTTGAGTTCCCATGTTTTTCTCGTTACTTTTAATTGCGTTCAAGTTAGGTAGGTACTGCATTTAGCGTTCATGTTTCACTGTCTGTTTTTCCTTCCCATTCCTCGCTCTCAGTAAACAATATTTTTATTATCTCTTCAACCCCTTTCATGGGCACATTAATTATAGTCAGTTTATTATCGGTTGATGGGCTTGGACCTCTAACAGTTGTTATGGAGTTTCACAAGCGTAAATTAAACTGGTTCCTTTTATGTGTAAGGCGTTAATCGTTGTAGGTTCATGGAGGAAAAATCAGGTTAAATAGTGGAGTTTGTGGTGAAATAAGTTAGATCAGAACGGAAAGTCGTTTTCAGTGTACATGTACCCATACGGCACAGGTAGCTACTAACTAGCCACCTCGCTTCGCTCGCTCTCCAATTGAACGTCTATATTTCGGCCCGTAAAATTCATTCCGAAACTTGCTTCGAGTAGAAGTGTGAATAAAAAAACACGTTCATATCGGTTCAGCGGTTCGGTCACAGTTTAGAGATGTCTTCGGTTTTTAGTGGATGGGATCTTCTATTCTTTCAGGTCCGTTTTTTGAAACTGTAATGATCGGACATGTTTCATGTTGACCTACTCTTGACAAGGTTGTCCTAGCCTCCTTTTGAACGATCCGCACGGGTGGATATTGTACCGCTATTCAGCGAATTTCTTCACCTCACCGCCTATAACCCCAATTTGGTTTGTTCTTTTAAATTTCAGGTGGTGGCGATTTTTAAGTTTGACTGCCCTTGTGCCCGCAAGTTCGAAACAGGCTATCCAAATGAGGCCCAAACAGTCGCCGTATTGGTTCGGTATAGGCGTTATGTAGTAGGACGGAAAGCAGGATCCAGAAAAATTGGCCCTCAGGTGGGATTTGAACCCACATCCTCTGGTTATCTCGGGCTTAGTGTTTTCAGCCACTGAGGATCTTGGAGAGAAAACTTGGAACATGAGCCAAAACCCCATGAAGCACATTGCTATGCATTTTATTAACTTCAGTCAATTTATTTTATTTATTCAGTCATCGCTGACGGCCCAAAGCATACCTACGTTCTCATTAACAAGTAGTAGATGTGTTTGCAGTAACCTTAATGAGGTGGAACACTCATCGACTGACAGGCTGCGTTGGTATCTTTCAGATTCTATAATATTGTAAGATTTTATTGACGATAAGACAGGCGATTGGTTTATTTTCATACAATACAAGCACGTCGTCCTAGAGTACGTCATACCGGTTTTCGTAATTAATTCTGATGGACTCTGACACAAAAAGCCTTTTTTTGTGAAATTGACCCCACAGCAGTCGCCCCACGGTGGTGTCTGTCTCGCCATGCAGTATTCTCAGGAGTTGGTCCCTTGGAACCGCACGCCGAAACTTCAGTTTCCCCTCAAACTCGGGCCAGTCCTTTCTGTGTTAGTTCTCACCGGTGTTTTGCCTTTCAGTGAGTTCGGCAAGTATTCGGTTCACCTCAGATGGAGATATCTTTCGTGCCTCGTCGTCAAATCGCCTATCCTCATGATCATGCCTGGCTCAATGGTGTTTTTCGCCACTCAGGAACAGAGCGTGTCGAAAGTCTACCTCACTCTCATCACAGACTACACCCGAGTGGTGATCCGCTTAGCGGCGCTTTGGGTGGTGTTCATTGTCGCTTCGACTCATAGAAAGAAGTTTCAAACGATTTGGGTGTACTTAGCCGGTGTTGAGTTTCCCGAAATTTACAATTCCAGAATATCGACCGTCTGCCTCATAACGGGTATCTACTCCCTCCGTCTGGTGCTGTTCGACTTCATGTTACCATACACAATTTACAAGTTCCTGAACCACATCTTCGAACTCCAGATGTTGTACACGTTCTGGATGCTGATCCTACTCACGCTCTTTTACTGTGCCGTTCTAAGGTGTTTGGGGCACAAACTGCAGTCTTTCATAGAACGTTTGAAGAACCGCTATGATGACGGCGGCATCAAAGATTTCTTCACAGCCTTGGACGTTATGAAGATAATCAGTCAGCTTTTGGGATATCACACCCTTTTCTTGACCGCGGGGAATATCCTGGAACTGATTCAAGGTGGATTTCTATTCTTCGTCTACGCCTACAACCCTCCCAAATTTTCATTCGGCGAAATTTACATAATTTTCTTCCATACAATGCACATGCTCTCCGTTATGACCATAATGTGGGTGCAAATCATTGAATGCGCAGAGGTCCAAGACAAAGTAAGTGCGTTACCTGATATCCTTGGGTCAAATCATATATTTTGTTTATTTCTATTTCTGTCGTAGGCCCAGTGGGCAAAATCGTGTCTGATAACTTCAAGTACTGTAATCTCACCAACCTTCACATGTGCGCTTGCGTTGAGTATCAATAATAGAGTGGTCAATGTGATATGGATGATGATCAGGTTTATGGGACCAATCAGGAGCAAATCCGTGCCTTCCGTCAGTTTTCAGCTCTTTGCGACCCTTGTTTCGTTCAGTTGAACGCGTTTACAGGATACCCTAACATACGAGTATAAGCAGGAATACTGAGGGGCACGGAACTGACCAATAAGGAACGTGAGAACGCAAGCATAAATTTTGATTTTGTTAGTCAACAAAGTTTTACCTCTTAAAACTGATTACTAGGTTTCCGCTGACTTGTTAGACTCGAAATCAAAACCATTGATATTCTTTATCGTCTTACCGTAGATGCGTATGATGGTGAAATGATGTGTATCATTTCTCTTTTCGATGCTTCATTCCTAACTGACATTATGGACTGGTTACGTAGCTGTACCATTTCATACAAATTAGGCCGACTTTCTTGCATTTTGGTTTATTTTTTTTTCGTTTATTTGTATTATCTTGCGACATCACAAGGAGTAGCGATAAACTTGAAGTTAAATATGAACAAAACATTCGTACCTTCCTAAATTAAAAAGACTTGAAGAAGTATACAAAACAGAAAAAAGAATACCAGTTCTATGAGAAAAGAAAAAATATAGAAAACTTAATGATAAAGAAGAGTGACAGCAGACCCAAAACTCGGCAGCAGACAACAGACGAAACCAGTTAACAAAACGCTGCAAATCCCTGCACAACATTATATTGTACAGAATACCCTCCTATTACAGATCACAGGTCTCCGTATAGATAACCATTCTATATAACATAATTATGTACTATTCTACACATATTATGTAGATCTCGGACCCTCCGTAGGTTAGTACCTAACCCCTTACTCGTTACTAGTTACCTACCTAAACCTGTGTAATAATTTACCTGTATAGGTACCCCTTCTACGGAAATAGAATAATGAACCGTTGTGTAATAATTTGCCCATCAATAATACTTTAACGGTTGTTCAAGTTGCGAAAGTACCTATCAACAAAATCCAGCCCCTTCTTGGTAGATGAGCCGTTGTGTAATAATTTACCGTTGTTTAATAATTTGCCATTGTGTAATAATTTACCCATCAATAATACTTCAACGTTTGTTCAAGTTTCAGAAGTACCTACCAACAAAATCCAATTGTCCATCACTTGTCAAATGAAATAATATTGCAGAACAAACAACTCGACTTCATACAGCCATCCTTGATTATAATCAGATGCTCCGTAGTTATGATATCCGGGCCGGATTTATACCGTTTGATTCACGATCGTGTTGACGAAGCTTTTTGGTACTCACGAACGGCTGGACGTACGATGCTCCGGGTGGTCTCAAAAAATTGTTTAGCTCAAGTCAAATTTAATAACGTAAAAAAACCATACCCTTCCATTGGAGGTTTTCGAGCTACGGCGTTCTGAAAATTCCACCCCCTGTTTTGAACCCCTTAGAGATTACTGACAGTAACACCGAGCTTCGAGGACCAACTAGACCCCGAACGGAACCTATAACCCGAATTTCATCAATTTTGTTTCGTGGTAACTAAGAAAAGTGGCTCGTACGGCGTACGTTGTACGGCGGACAGACAAATATTTTTATTGCAGTTTTGGATTCTACATACCTTGAAACGTAAACCATCAAATTTTGAGGGGGGGGGGGGGGGGTAAGCTTTTTTTTTTTCATGCTCGATTCCAATGGTTCATTATTGAAAATAATAAACCAAAATGAAATACAACAGATGAAATTGGCGAACTAGTGACAATAGTGACAACTGACGAATTAATAAACAAGTAAATCTTAGTTTTTCAGTCAACTAACGAAATTAATTCTGGTCCTCATTGCAAATTTTTGAAAGATGTACGGGCGCACAGCGTCCTGTTTTGAGTCTACATTGAAAATATTAGTAGTGATATCGGCAGATAGGGTGTCCAACCTGAAATATTTTTCCCGCACACTCACCAGACGCGTACATGTGCTCAAGAAATTGTGCAGCGTATTCGGTTCGTCGGCCTGGCGTACTGGACACTCCGCAGGCAAATCAATCGCTATCTTTGAACCTTTAACGTACAGGGAGCACCGCTGAGTACCAGCTAAGTGTTCCTGGCACAGCGCCCTCTTACAGAGTATGTCCATGTCGAAATCCAAAGAGTTTGCCGACAGCCGTGCCTGGTGCAAGTGCTTATACGTATCACTGAACGAGGAGGAGAAAATTCTTTCTATGTCCTGCATTTTGGTTTATTATTTTCCATAATGAACCTTTGGTATCCAGCAAGAATAACAATTTTTAACCCCTCTTCCCCTCCAAAAAAATTGATGGTTTGCGTTTCAAGGTAGTAGAATCCGTAGAATGGAATAGAAACATTTCTGTTCGTCTGTGCGCCGTCCGCTTTCGTTAGTTACAATGAACTAAAATTGAGAGAGAGACAAAAAAAAAAAAAAAAAGAAATTGATGAGATTTGGTTTGTACCTAGGTACATTTGGGGTCCAGTAGTCTAAGGGGGTTAAAAATAGGGGTTGAAATTTTCAGAACGCCGTAGCTTGGTAACTTTCAATAGAATATATGTTTTTATGACTTTTGGTTTATTATTTTCAATAATGAACCTTCGGAATCGGTCATGAAAAAAAAAAAAATTAATGCCTTCTCAAAGTTTGATAGTTCCCGTTTCAAGGTATGCAGAATCCGAAATTTGAATAAAAAATTTTCTGTCCGTCTGCCGTACGGCGGACCATGAACCGAAATTAACGAAATTTGGTTTGTAGGTCCCATTTGGGGTCTAGCTGGTCCTCGAAGTTCGGCGTTACTGTCAGTCATTTCTAAGGGGTGAAAAATAGGGGTTGAAATTTTCAGAACGCCGTAGCTCGAAAACTTTCAATAGATGGGTATGGTATCTGTACAGGTAAATAATAAATCGTTGTGTAATAATTTGCAGCGTTTTAAATTGATCCAGAACTTTGGGATTTTTGAGACCAGCCGGTGAGTCCAGCCGTTGGTCCACAGCAATGCCCTGAAGTTTGAACTGAGCTTCGTCAACATCAGTGTGAATAATTTATATGGTATTATAATAATTATGATATGGTATCCAGCGCAGATATTACTATTGAACAGCTGATAATCACGCATGGCGTAATGAAATCGAGTTGGAAGGTCCGCAAATCCTTGTATTGCAACACGCATAATTTGCTCGAAAACCGCTTGGATAATTGGTAAGCGCACCGCTAATCCGAGGTGCTAAATTGCTCATGAATAAGTTGCCCAATTTTGCTCAAATTCGATGGATGGTTTGTAGCTTCTAGAATCTAGATGTTCCCCTGTGGGTGGGTTTCACCACCTAAAGTGCAAGTTAGATACGTCAACTTTGAGTTACAGAAATAATGAATGCGTTTTGCATGCCTATTTCCTCCTGCCCGTTTGTCCTATGAATTTCAAAACGCCCAGATCATTGTGAATGTGTCCACTGCGCATGCGCAAACGCGAAATCTGAGTTGCTGAATTCCTAATGAACGTTCGGCCCGATTTTGATGAAATATTCTTTAAACTAGGCGGAGGAATTTTCGTTCAACTTTTTTTTAAAACTACACGTTAGACTCCAAGCATAATAACAAACAATACTCTTGATACAACAATACTCTTAATTCTTATAGAATTCTTGAATCCGCGGTAATTAATTCATAGGACTCGGTTTAGGGCTAGGGCTTTCCTAGGGAAAGCACGAGGGTAGGTATTGACCATAGATAACAGTGTTCTACGCAGAAGGGGCATCTATACAGATAAATAATAAACCGTTGTGTAATAATTTGAAGCGTTATTGACTAACTGACCCAAGCAAGTAATCAATTTTGCTTGATGTCCTCCTTACGCCAGCCTGTCAATTATAGCAATCAATAGTACGCAATATAGTTATTCTACGTATACTGTAGTAGATTGTTGGAATAACTGAACGGCGTCGCGATTCGTTCCCAGATTATTCTCTTGCGCTTAGCTTTGCTTAGTATTTCAACAATTACTGTTGTGGTGTCAAATCTCGAGTGAAGCAGTGAGAACCTGTAGTGGCCAGGGGTGTGACTGAGATAGGTAGAACGAATTTAAAACTTTACACAGACCCAAAATGCTATATCCTGTGGAAATGAGGACTAGGAACCTCCGACTAAGGCGGGAACCTTTCAACATGGGATGTTTCAAGATTTTGCAATCTGTTGGTTTCCTACCTTTCAGCAGGTTTGGCAGATACTCAGTAGCCCTGAGCACAAGGTACGTCCTGTTCATCATCCTGGTTACTCCGTTTCTTTTGTTTCTGCCTTTATGTACCGCATATGCGGACGTTCTCAATGGGTTGGAAAGAAGTATTGACATGCTTTCCCTTATGATTGACTACCTCAGAGCGATATCTAGGTTGTCCGCCCTATGGGCAGTTCATTTCGCTGCTGTGAACCATAAACAAGGATTCGTCCACATCTACTCTTCGGCAAAAGGTGTTCAGCTCTCAAAGTTACTCTTCGCTCAAATGATCTCCGTCGGCGTGGCCAACAGTTTATATATGTGCCGGTGGTCTGTCATCACGTACATCTTATTTCGTACAATGGGTGACCTGTACAACAGCCTCTTCGAACTTATATACTGTTGTACCTTCTTCTTCTTGAACATGCTAACCCTCTTCTACTGTTCAGTTCTACGAACAGTGACCAACAAATGCGTTCTGCTCAAGATGAATTTGAAAACAACCGAAAGCGCCGTTTGGGTTGCTAACGACTTCTTCAAGGCGTTGGATATCATGTTCCTAGTTAACGATCTTTTAGGCTACCATAGCCTCTTCACGATCGGGGGGAGTCTTGTTGAAATCATCATTTATGGATATCGTTTTGTATTGTACGATTATTTTTCAGCACCGGTACCCAAGGAGGAATACTGTAAAGTTTTCTTCCACTCCGTGTATATATATTCCGTTCTTTCAATAATATGGATTCAGATTACGGAATGTGAATCTACTCTGGTGAAGGTAAGTGCTGTCGATTTGAATTGTAATTATGTTTTCAAAAACATGTAGGTACATTGCTCAGCATCCTGTAAAACTTGGAGCTTTCTCCCGATTCGTCAAATACTACCTACTTTTTCAGGGCTTAATGAAATGAATCTTGCGTAAGCAACCGTTGAGCATCGCCCCCAAACCGCCTTGTGGACCAACACCAGCAAACCCTCCTCCCTTCTTCCGTCTAGTTGTTTACTTAATTTATCCCCATACCTATTCTTTGGAAAGAATAGATACGCGGCCTGGTTCTAAGATGATCAACTTATTTCTGGTGACATCTCTGAATATGATCGATCAGAAATTTATTGCTTCTTCGACAACGTAAACATAATTCAACATGCTCTGCTTTTGAATCAGTTGGGCTTCGAGCGTTGGACAGGCATTTACGATATCTGTCCTACTACCCTGTACATTTGATCACAAGACAGATTGAGGCTCTTGAGGGTTGGTCAGTTAATGTACAATTCCTCTCTAGACCGACGTTGTGACGAATTTATTCGTCTTTTTCTAGGCTTTATGTACAGAAGAAGGTGCAATATGAACTAGTTAATGTGGAAGTTACAATATGGATCTAACGTAATAGTATACAGCAAACCTGACAGGCATCTTACATTAAATGCCTCTTGCATCTTGCATGAAAATTGCACCTACATCCCGTAACCAAGGCCTTAAAAAGCTAGAAAACTGAAATGTAAGGATTTAAGAGGACGAAAAACCTCGAATCTGTTGATCACAAGTACAGGTTTGTTTTTGTTGCGAAATCCTTGCATATTGACGATTCTTGGTGTCAGATTTTGATGAAATTTATGCGGAACCATTTGGGGACCAACCCTATCTACTCAACAGTTCAGCTCAGGAGGTTCTTTTTATACTGGGGCGATTCAAAGGTGTAGTATTTCACAAAGACACACACATAGACAAAAAGACGAGAACAGTAGTGGTCCGGCCCTAAATGAACAGAAAATTGTAAATCGTACCTAAAGAATACGCAGCTTTTTTCGATTCACCACAGCGAGTCAGCAACAACGTTCACAAATATGTTGAAATAATTACTGTGAGGAGTTGGGGTAATGGAAGACGCTATAAAAGAAAATTGTATCGACAAATTTTTTTGGTGTCGTTATTGATTAGGAATCACTGTTTTTACAAGCATTATTTAACAACAGTACGTAATAGACACGATTAGACAGTTCTATATATCATTTTCATTATATTAGGTCATTAGTTTCTAAACTGACCTGATTTTCAGTTATTGCAAAGGTTCCAAGATTCATTGTTTCCAATTCGCATGATAAATATACCACGACTCGATTCCGTTTCCAGAAGTTTGAGAAAATCGTAAAAAATCGAACATAAATTTTCATGTATTGCGTATTCTCACTTTCATTTTCGGGAACCAACTATAAATTAATTTTAACCAGCCGAAAAAAAAACAAAACTAATGACAGTAAAAAATGTATTCGATCGAGCCATAAGTAGGTTTGCAAACCGAATTCTACAATAGCCTGCACTTCATGTCAATCGTAAGCTTTGTTGTTGAACACTCCTGACACAATGGGGACATTATCGATTATTGCGACGCTATCGTGAACTTAATCAACTTTCGCCTCTTATTGATTCTCTGATTGTAAGGAAGTAATTATGAAAATAATATTTGGCCTAAAACACTGTGACCGTTGACACATCTTTTATTTTTTGTATTTCTTAGTTTAGTTACTGTTCCTTATTTATTTTATATCCGATGGTTTCACAGTGCTCTGTCGATTCACTCTATGTTCAATCTCTATAATCAGGTAGATATGGGAAGAAGCAATGTCGTGGAATATCGTGGATGTCGAAAGTTCAAATTCATATTGGGAATTCTGACGAAATTCGGGCTCCACTTATTCACAGATAGAGGCTCTCCTAGCATAGCGTTAACTATCCATTCGCTGCTCATGCTCACGGCATTCTGCGCCGTTTCTAATTCGATCAACATAGTTCAGTTCGGTTTGCGTCTTGAAGCCATGACGTTAGTCGGGACTCCGAAATTCGGGATGGTCGCCAATCTCATCGACACGGCGCGCGTCATTCTTTTAAATGTTTCCTCATCGACTCACCCGATTATCGTTGTGTTATGTTGGAAACGTTTCAAAGCTTTGTACTCGTCCGCGGCTTTGGTCAGGAGCGAAATCGGAGGAGGGACGACAATATTTGTTACGATGGCAATACTGTTGTGTCGGCTCGGAGCATTCACGTTCATGATGGTCAGAATCGCCGAGGTTTGGCGGCGATACGTCAATTTTAGTTATGAGATCGCAATGACCATCGGTACCTACGGACTGCTCCTGGTCATCTTCCAGTACTGCGTCATTATCGAAATTTATACTGAGCAGTTGAATCAACTGGCAAAAGCCTTGAGACGACCACTAATGAGCCAAACTTGTGCAGAATCCACTACTGGTAACATCACCGCCTCTTCGGATTGCCCAGGTCTCTGGTTCTATGAAATGTTAAATTTCGTACGTTCTGATTTTCCAGGGGATGGTGAGGAAGTGGTCAGAATTCGTTTCATTGTCCGAGTGATTTTTCGTTTATTATTTTCAGTAACAATCTTTGGAATCGAGCATGGGACAAGTTAACCTCCCCCATTTACAATTTTGATGGTTTGCGTTTCAAGATACGTAGAATCCGA
The DNA here is from genome assembly GCA_954871275.1 of Leptopterna dolabrata. Lineage (NCBI taxonomy): Eukaryota > Metazoa > Arthropoda > Insecta > Hemiptera > Miridae > Leptopterna > Leptopterna dolabrata. The sequence continues at coordinate 15,105,079 of OX940984.1, read as the reverse complement.
AGATGGAATAAAATCATCTGTCCTTCCGTCATACGCTGCACTTCACACTTTCCTTAGTTACCTACCGTGAACGAAAATTAATGAAAATTATTTCGAAAATAGAGTTTGATAGCGCGTTACAGGAGTTAGCAAGCCTTTTTTTAAATTAATTTATTTAATTATTTGTTTAAATAAAACGTGAACGGGAATATTAGGGAGATTGTACTTCGAATCTGGTGAGATTCTTGAGTAGGGGTATTATGGGCGTTCTGCGGCAAATTCGACCTTGACGTTATCTGATAACACTGATAAGAAGGTCGCTGACGTCATGACCTCTGACGTCACGGCCTCAGCTGATGTGATGCCACAGCCTCCATGTCCATGGATGTTATAAAGTGATTTATGACCCGTGGATGAAGTCAAGCTACAGTATCCATGTAAATTCCTCCTTAACTGGTTCCCGCCAATCTTTCAAATGCTCTTTCCCACTAATTTTCAAATACCTCCTCTCCTCCCCTCGTCTAATACGTAATAGGTTATATCAGCTGGTAATCAATCTCCCGCCAATTTTTGAATCCAGTTTTCAACTGTCAAGGCTTTTCCCTCTCATTTTCAAAAATACTCCCCCCTCGCCCCCCACCCATGAATGACATAAGACCAGCTGTTTACCAAATTCCCGCCTTTTCAAACTGTCATTGCCCTCCCCTCCCCTCATCTAATAAGAGGTTAGATCAGCTGGTTATCAATCTCCCGCCTTACCGCCAATTTTTGAATCCAGTTTTCAACTGTCAAGGCTTTTCCCTCTCATTTTCAAAAATACTACCCCTCGCCCCCCACCCATGAATGACATAAGACCAGCTGTTTACCAAATTCCCGCCTTTTCAAACTGTCATCCCCCTCCCCTCCCCTCGTCTTTCTAATAAAAGGTTAGATCAGCTGGTTATCAATCTCCCGCCTTACCGCCAATTTTTGAATCCAGTTTTCAACTGTCAAGGCTTTTCCCTCTAATTTTCAAAATACTCCCCCCTCCCATGAATGACATAAGACCAGCTGTATACCAAGTTCCCGCCTTTTCAAACTGTCATCGCCCTCCCCTCCCCATGTCTAATACGAGGTTAGATCAGCTGGTTATCAATTTCCCGCCTTACCGCCAATTTTTGAATTTCTCCCACTCCCCCCTCGGCCATCAGCTGATGCTCCAACGGCCAAGGCTTTTCAAAATACTCCCCCCTCCCATGAATGACATAAGACCAGCTGTTTACCAAATTCCCGCCTTTTCAAACTGTCATCTCCCTCCCCTCCCCTCGTCTTTCTAATAAAAGGTTAGATCAGCTGGTTATCAATCTCCCGCCTTACCGCCACTTTTTGAATCCAGTTTTCAACTGTCAAGGCTTTTCCCTCTAATTTTCAAAATGCTCACCCCCCTCCCATGAATGACATAAGACCAGCTGGTTGTCAATTTCCCGCCTTACCGCCAATTTTTGAATTTCTCCCACTCCCCCCCTCGGCGATCAGCTGATGTTCACCTTACCTCCAGTTTTCAACCGCCAAGGCTTTTCCCTCTCATTTTCAAAATACTCCCCCTCGTCCCATCCCATGAATGACATAAGACCAGCTGTTTACCAAATTCCCGCCTTTTCAAACTGTCATCCCCCTCCACATCATCCTATGGTTTCCCTATCATTATCAAATACCCCGCCCCCACCCCCGCCCCCAACCCGCCCCCACACCCGCCCCCACCCTCTCCCTATCACCACCCTCCACCACCCCCAAAGTCACAGCTGATGTGATGTCAGCTGTTTACCAAATTCCCGCCTTTTCAAACTGTCATCCCCCTCCACATCATCCTATGGTTTCCCTATCATTATCAAATACCCCGCCCCGACCCCCGCCCACACCCCCACCCCCACCCACGCCCCCACCAAGGCTTTTCCCTCTAATTTTCAAAATGCTCACCCCCCTCCCATGAATGACATAAGACCAGCTGTTTACCAAGTTCCCGCCTTTTCAAACTGTCATCGCCCTCCCCTCCACTCGTCTAATAAAAGGTTAGATCAGCTGGTTATCAATCTCCCGCCTTACCGCCAATTTTTGAATTTCTCCCACTCCCCCCTCGGCAATCAGCTGATGTTCTCTTTCCCTCCAGTTTTCAACCGCCAAGGCTTTTCCCTCTCATTTTAAAAAATACTCCCCCCTCGCCCCCCTCCCATGAATGACATAAGACCAGCTGTTTACCAAATTCCCGCCTTTTCAATCTGTCATCCCCCCTCCACTCCCCTCAACCTGGTCATATGGTTTCGCTATCATTATCAAATACCCCACCCACGCCCCCTTTTCGGGCTTTTCCCTCTAATTTTCAAAATGCTCACCCCCCTCCCATGAATGACATAAGACCAGCTGTTTACCAAATTCCCGCCTTTTCAAACTGTCATCCCCCTCCCCAACACTCCACCTGTTCATATGGTTTCCCTATCATTATCAAATACCTCACCCACGCCCCCTTTTCGGAAACCCTCCCTCCCTCCCCCACAACTTGGATCAGTTCATGGATCATAATATGTAAATTATAAGATCCATCGTTTTCCACATGTCTTTCACGTGGCCTTTGGTTTTCCCCTTCCCAATCCCTCAAATTTTCATTTACCCTTCTCAACCTTTATCATAATCACCTGGTGTGACGTCATGCCCCCCTGTTATTATTTTTTCTGGGAGAATCGACATCTATGGATGAACCAAAAAGTAAGATGCTGTCCAATTTCGGTGGTGGTCCTCAATTTTACAGGTCCTGGATGTCGAGTAGGTAGGGCCATAGCTGTGTAACCCCTCAAACGAAAGCTCTTTCAGTGGACGTGACGAATATAGGAACCTCGAACCCCTTAAAACCCCCAAAATTTGCCAAATTTCGAGAAGGTAGTACAAGAAAGCATTGAGATTTACAAGGAGAACAGAAACAAGAAGGAGCTATCGGTAGATTGAAATATGGAAACACGCGAGGAATACCTCGGTTAGCGTTGAAGGAGAAAAAAGGGGTGTAATATGAGGCGCTACATCAGCAAGCTGCGGGAACCTCGGGCCTCGTCCGTTTCGACGCAAGTCGTTGCAGTCGATAGAATCAATTATCTTCACCATCCATTCTTTGAACTTCCATCAGGTACCTACGTGTACTACATTTGTGAAATATACCTATACTTTGAAATAAATGTAGGTTCCAGTGTTTGAAACATCATATACCTACACCAACAATAATATTTTAAAATGCTTATCATCAGTTTCGTAATTACCGATTTTCCTATCACCGCAGCCGAAAATATTTTATAATCATCATCGTCGTTCTTGAGACAGGTGTGGAAAAAAGGATTTCAACACAAAAATTCACACATGAGAGTAATGAAAGAGCTCTGTCAGCACGGAGCAAGTCTCGTAAGTTTTGAGAATGAAACCCCTACCAAAGTCACCTTCCAGCTCTACAGAGAACTGCTTGGTCAGCTATGCATGTATTCTCATGAATCCTAAGGTTACTGACACTCCCTTACCACAGCCGATGTCTAGGTTATATCCCCTCCTACACAATTAGATAGCTGTAGTGGGGGTTTTGTTCAAATAGGTACCCACCCGTCTGAAAACTCATTCTGTCTGGAGAAATCAATCAAGAGACTTCTTCTCTGTGATCACCCCTTCCATCAATACAAGGTAATTAACATTTACATACTCTCTTCAATAAATTATTCCTTATGATTATATTTATGTTTATGTTTCATGAATAATATTATTTGCAGATGAACTCTTTACTTAACAAGATCCAACAATCTGCCGCCATTCTCGAACTTAGATCGGTGGACAGTCTAGTGATAGACACACCGTATGCTGTAATGAAAATGGTGAGGGTGCAAACTCAACACGGACCTGCAGTTCAAGTTCATCTGCAGGAACTTCAAGAAGGGCAGATACTGAATGAGGGAGAGACTGCATTCAGGGTATACCTGCCTAAAAGGATCTCCGAAGCCCTCACTCAAGAAGACATAGACAATTATAATTCCACCAATACTATCTACACCCTCGTATACAGAGGAAAATTGGGGAGGGCCTTCCTTATAGATTTTTACTAATTAAATATATAATGTAACTTATTGTAATAAAATTTAAAAAAATAAAATAAAAATCAATAAAAGAACGATGGAAAAAAAGGAGTGTGAGTTCATAATGGTTGTCACACACTGAACATTGCGAGGATGGGGCAATGTTTATTTTTAAAAAACCAAGAAGTTATTAGTCACCCTCACGTGTATAAAACACGAAATTTCTGATATTATGGATTACTAGTACTCAACATGGTTTTTGCCATTGCAGATGTAAAACTTGGAAACGTGAACAACGACAACAACAGAAGTCAGTAGAGGGTAGTCTCAAATGCAACATTTATTAAACTAACCAATAACGACATCCTATTGGATAAACCCCCCTCCCTCTCGAGTTTTTTTTAATACCATGATTCATCTCACTCGCAACAAAAGAACTATAGTTAGTGTTCGTCTTGTGATCAGTGATGGTGTTACACGTTGAAAAAATTCGTTTTGACAAGCGTGGGCTCAAAGGAGTCGATATACGAACGGATGAAGACATAGGGTTGAAACAAGTTGTCGTCCATAACAGAACAAACCGTATCGTTATACCCGCTGATGAATGGATCTTGATCGAGGAAAATCTACAAAGAAACTTGCCTGCTTACATCTCTCAAAGCTACAAGAAAATACGAAAGGAGGATCACTCAGTCATCATATCAGACACTTGGTTATTCCGAGTCCAGTTTGGTATTCCTTCTACACGTAAACATCGCTCGCTTGTTATATATGAAAAATTCGAATGGTTCATAGATTATGATCATAGCATTAACGAAATCGCTTTAACTCGTCGAGATGCTACACAGCTTTATGATAACCTGCAGAAGATACATGATTACCTTTACGTGACTCACGGAACAGGAGTCGAAGTTGATTATCCATCAAGTTTCGAGGGAGCGTTGTTGGCCAACACATCAGAGCAGTACACATTTTGTCAACCAATCGTCTTTGAGAATCCTCAAAATGTAGCAGAAGCGAGCCTCCCCGCAACAGAAAAATTTGATCTAACGACTCAAGATTGGACTCACATATATGAGGAGATGAAACTAATAAGTCAAAGAGGATACGAACCATTGCGCGGAGAATTTTATGACAAACTCAGTTCAAAGTTTTTAATTACGGTTTAAATAGTCATGAACTATACAAAGATTATCGTTTGTCACAAATAGTCCTCAACGTTAACATGAGCTTGAAGAGAAATCTTGCTGAAGAGCTGCATAAGCCTAAACGAATTAATTATCGCAGGTCGACGGTTTTAGTCAAACATATTCTCGATGATTTATGTCAAGCTGGCTTGATTGATTTAACTAAGAATCCTGATAGAGGTTTCAAACATTTTACTGGCAGTAATCGATGTCGGATCGAAATAAAATTCTGAGCAGGCGATGAAAGTGTTTGTCCTCCTTCCTTAAAATATCTTCATTGCCAAATTGCGAGCTCATGTACCAAAAATTAAAAATCTAGGTTTTAGACAAGGGGTACCTACTTGCCTTCATTAGCCAACGAACTATTAATCGTCGCACGCATACGGCGAAATGATAAAGCACCTAATAACAACACTTATAATACCATTTACATGATGTCTACGGAAATAAGATATAAGGATGATTTTACGAGCAAGATATGAAGAATACCAACTTTCCCGATCAATATTTGGTGGGGAAAAACTAAAAAAGAAGAAATGGTGAAGTTCTTGTCAAATGGCTTTGTTTTTGGTGACACACGATGAAATGAAAAGAACGAGTTAAATTATGATCTGTACCTACAACCTATTTTACGTAACAAACGAATAAATAAAATTCTGAGCAGGCGATGAAAGTGTTTTTCCTCCTTCCTTAAAATATCTTCATTGTATAGGTTTTAAGGTATTTCCTATGACGCCAACCAAGTACCTATAACTCGAGTAGCTTAGACACATTAGTTCACTGATCAATATTATTAGAAGGACTAATTTCTGAATTTCGACGATATCTCCCCAAATTCACAGTAAACGTTCTCTCATGAGATTACCTAGTCTGTTCATGAAATCTATGAAAAGGATGTTTTTCTTGACCGACGTCTTTAGCTTTTTGATTACGCGGCTTCCGAATATTGGAGTCCTTAAGTTTGGCATGCAGACCAACAAACTATATGATAGGGATACCTGCTACCTTGCCTCATCCTTCAATAATTCTATTACCCAACTACTTTCTTATTCGCAAGTGACAGTCAAGGGTGATGATTAGAGTAGTTGCTGAAATCATTCAAGTTAACTACCTATCTGTATTCTCAAATTTATCGTATATTGTACACGTAGTCTTAGTAATTTTTACATATGGGATGAACCCACCCTACATACTATCCATCTGTATCCATATACATCTCCTCTCTACCACCAAGAGATGGACGGAGGGGTTACCAAATTTTTCATCGAAGGTAAATCTAGCGTTGCAATTTGTTCTGTTAGCTAGTTTCGTAATTATCGAGTCGGTGGTTACCATTTGAAATCTTTTAACTTGCACTTGTTCATCACAGGTCGTCCTAAGACGGAGTTTTAGGTTGATTTGTAGTAATCTTTATCGAATTCCGAAATCATTGACATCGAGACGGATTATGTGTTGAACACCTTCTCAGAATTAACACCTGACGAATACGACGATTGGAATCCACCTATACCAAGCATGAATCCCTATGAAGAAATATGGTGAAGGAGGGGGTGGGGAGGTAGATTTGACAACTGTAGCGATATTATTATTATTTAATTTTGGACTTTGTCGATTGGCAGCCACCTTCTTTTTCCAACTTGAACAAACTCTATGCTCATGAATAACAACAAATAATATTAATTTTAGAATGCTTGAATTCATTGTGTATTTATGAAACTTTAATCCTCCCCCGACCGGGTCCAGTACTAGATTTTGGTGACACGCAGGGAAATAAAAAGAAAAAGTTAAATTTTGTTCTGTACCTACTACCTACCTATTTTTTTTTTTTTGTACGTACTAAACGAATAAATACAATTCTGAGCAGGTGATGAAAGTTTTTGTCATCCTTCCTTAAAATATCTTCCTCAAGGTATTTCCTATGACTCGAGTAGCTTCGACACATTAGTTCATTAATCAATATTATTAGAAGGACTAATTTCTGAATTTCAACGATATCTTCCAAAATTCACAGTAAACGTTCTCTCATGAGTTTACCTAGTCTGTACATGAAATCTATGAAAAGGATGTTTTTTCTTGACCGACATCTTTAGCTTTTTGATTGTGTGGAGTCCTTAAGTTTGGCATGTAGACCAACAAACTATATGACAGGGATACCTGCTACCTTGTGTCATCCTTCAATAATTCTATTACCCAACTACTTTCATATTCGCAAGTGACAGTCAAGGGTGACGACTAGAGTAGTTGTTGAAATCAATCAAGTTAACTAACTATCTGTAGACTCAAATTTATCGTATATTGTACACGTAGGGTCTTAGTAATGTTTTTACATCTGGGATGAACCCCCCCACCCTACTCCGGGATGAATCCATCTGTATCCATATACATCTCCTCTCTACCACCTCGTCAAATTCCACTTTAAATTGCATCCCTCACATTGTGGACCAATACTTACCACTGAGATGGTCGTGATGAGCGAATTTGTTTTCTCTTCGTTGGTACAGTTAAATTGTACATAAAATAACATAATTCTCAGTGGGTTGCTCTTTCATGTTTTGGTACTCACTAAAGTCCAGATTAATTCTTTGCCCGTATGATAAAATGAATCTCGATGGTAATTCACTAGCTTGCATCAAATTTTCATCGAAGGTAAATCTAGCGTTGAAATTTGTTCTGTTAGCTGGTTTCATAATAATTATCGAGTCGGTGGTTACCATTTGAAATCTTTGAACTTGTGCTTGTTCGTCACAGATCGTCCTAAGACGGAAGGGGACATTAATCATAAGTACCTCTTTGTCGAAGGCCGAAATGTCACATGGTCAGACCGGAAATTTAAGACAGGTAAAATCGACGTTATGCAAAAACTCTTTCTGACTCCCGGTTTAGTCCTTGTTAGTTAGTCCAGAGGATTACCGCTAGATGGCCTCTGTGTTCACTTGAGAAGTCGGGACTTCTCTCTCTACCAGTTGGTTTGATCTACGTCATTTCCCCTCACCCGCCTCAACATCACAAACATAGAGTTGCACATCAGCAGTTCTTATCGCCGTACAGCATCCTGTGTCGGCTCGCGGGTCCCGACTTCTCAAGTGAACACAGAGGCCATCTAGCGGTAATCCTCTGGACTAACTAACAAGGACTAAACCGGGAGTCAGAAAGAGTTTTTGCATAACGTCGATTTTACCTGTCTTAAATTTCCGGTCTGACCATGTGACATTTCGGCCTTCGACAAAGAGGTACTTATGATTAATGTCCCCTTCCGTCTTAGGACGATCTGTGACGAACAAGCACAAGTTCAAAGATTTCAAATGGTAACCACCGACTCGATAATTATTATGAAACCAGCTAACAGAACAAATTTCAACGCTAGATTTACCTTCGATGAAAATTTGATGCAAGCTAGTGAATTACCATCGAGATTCATTTTATCATACGGGCAAAGAATTAATCTGGACTTTAGTGAGTACCAAAACATGAAAGAGCAACCCACTGAGAATTATGTTATTTTATGTACAATTTAACTGTACCAACGAAGAGAAAACAAATTCGCTCATCACGACCATCTCAGTGGTAAGTATTGGTCCACAATGTGAGGGATGCAATTTAAAGTGGAATTTGACGAGGTGGTAGAGAGGAGATGTATATGGATACAGATGGATTCATCCCGGAGTAGGGTGGGGGGGTTCATCCCAGATGTAAAAACATTACTAAGACCCTACGTGTACAATATACGATAAATTTGAGTCTACAGATAGTTAGTTAACTTGATTGATTTCTCAACAACTACTCTAGTCGTCACCCTTGACTGTCACTTGCGAATATGAAAGTAGTTGGGTAATAGAATTATTGAAGGATGACACAAGGTAGCAGGTATCCCTGTCATATAGTTTGTTGGTCTACATGCCAAACTTAAGGACTCCACACAATCAAAAAGCTAAAGATGTCGGTCAAGAAAAAACATCCTTTTCATAGATTTCATGTACAGACTAGGTAAACTCATGAGAGAACGTTTACTGTGAATTTTGGAAGATATCGTTGAAATTCAGAAATTAGTCCTTCTAATAATATTGATTAATGAACTAATGTGTCGAAGCTACTCGAGTCATAGGAAATACCTTGAGGAAGATATTTTAAGGAAGGATGACAAAAACTTTCATCACCTGCTCAGAATTGTATTTATTCGTTTAGTACGTACAAAAAAAAAAAAATAGGTAGGTAGTAGGTACAGAACAAAATTTAACTTTTTCTTTTTATTTCCCTGCGTGTCACCAAAATCTAGTACTGGACCCGGTCGGGGGAGGATTAAAGTTTCATAAATACACAATGAATTCAAGCATTCTAAAATTAATATTATTTGTTGTTATTCATGAGCATAGAGTTTGTTCAAGTTGGAAAAAGAAGGTGGCTGCCAATCGACAAAGTCCAAAATTAAATAATAATAATATCGCTACAGTTGTCAAATCTACCTCCCCACCCCCTCCTTCACCATATTTCTTCATAGGGATTCATGCTTGGTATAGGTGGATTCCAATCGTCGTATTCGTCAGGTGTTAATTCTGAGAAGGTGTTCAACACATAATCCGTCTCGATGTCAATGATTTCGGAATTCGATAAAGATTACTACAAATCAACCTAAAACTCCGTCTTAGGACGACCTGTGATGAACAAGTGCAAGTTAAAAGATTTCAAATGGTAACCACCGACTCGATAATTACGAAACTAGCTAACAGAACAAATTGCAACGCTAGATTTACCTTCGATGAAAAATTTGGTAACCCCTCCGTCCATCTCTTGGTGGTAGAGAGGAGATGTATATGGATACAGATGGATAGTATGTAGGGTGGGTTCATCCCATATGTAAAAATTACTAAGACTACGTGTACAATATACGATAAATTTGAGAATACAGATAGGTAGTTAACTTGAATGATTTCAGCAACTACTCTAATCATCACCCTTGACTGTCACTTGCGAATAAGAAAGTAGTTGGGTAATAGAATTATTGAAGGATGAGGCAAGGTAGCAGGTATCCCTATCATATAGTTTGTTGGTCTGCATGCCAAACTTAAGGACTCCAATATTCGGAAGCCGCGTAATCAAAAAGCTAAAGACGTCGGTCAAGAAAAACATCCTTTTCATAGATTTCATGAACAGACTAGGTAATCTCATGAGAGAACGTTTACTGTGAATTTGGGGAGATATCGTCGAAATTCAGAAATTAGTCCTTCTAATAATATTGATCAGTGAACTAATGTGTCTAAGCTACTCGAGTTATAGGTACTTGGTTGGCGTCATAGGAAATACCTTAAAACCTATACAATGAAGATATTTTAAGGAAGGAGGAAAAACACTTTCATCGCCTGCTCAGAATTTTATTTATTCGTTTGTTACGTAAAATAGGTTGTAGGTACAGATCATAATTTAACTCGTTCTTTTCATTTCATCGTGTGTCACCAAAAACAAAGCCATTTGACAAGAACTTCACCATTTCTTCTTTTTTAGTTTTTCCCCACCAAATATTGATCGGGAAAGTTGGTATTCTTCATATCTTGCTCGTAAAATCATCCTTATATCTTATTTCCGTAGACATCATGTAAATGGTATTATAAGTGTTGTTATTAGGTGCTTTATCATTTCGCCGTATGCGTGCGACGATTAATAGTTCGTTGGCTAATGAAGGCAAGTAGGTACCCCTTGTCTAAAACCTAGATTTTTAATTTTTGGTACATGAGCTCGCAATTTGGCAATGAAGATATTTTAAGGAAGGAGGACAAACACTTTCATCGCCTGCTCAGAATTTTATTTCGATCCGACATCGATTACTGCCAGTAAAATGTTTGAAACCTCTATCAGGATTCTTAGTTAAATCAATCAAGCCAGCTTGACATAAATCATCGAGAATATGTTTGACTAAAACCGTCGACCTGCGATAATTAATTCGTTTAGGCTTATGCAGCTCTTCAGCAAGATTTCTCTTCAAGCTCATGTTAACGTTGAGGACTATTTGTGACAAACGATAATCTTTGTATAGTTCATGACTATTTAAACCGTAATTAAAAACTTTGAACTGAGTTTGTCATAAAATTCTCCGCGCAATGGTTCGTATCCTCTTTGACTTATTAGTTTCATCTCCTCATATATGTGAGTCCAATCTTGAGTCGTTAGATCAAATTTTTCTGTTGCGGGGAGGCTCGCTTCTGCTACATTTTGAGGATTCTCAAAGACGATTGGTTGACAAAATGTGTACTGCTCTGATGTGTTGGCCAACAACGCTCCCTCGAAACTTGATGGATAATCAACTTCGACTCCTGTTCCGTGAGTCACGTAAAGGTAATCATGTATCTTCTGCAGGTTATCATAAAGCTGTGTAGCATCTCGACGAGTTAAAGCGATTTCGTTAATGCTATGATCATAATCTATGAACCATTCGAATTTTTCATATATAACAAGCGAGCGATGTTTACGTGTAGAAGGAATACCAAACTGGACTCGGAATAACCAAGTGTCTGATATGATGACTGAGTGATCCTCCTTTCGTATTTTCTTGTAGCTTTGAGAGATGTAAGCAGGCAAGTTTCTTTGTAGATTTTCCTCGATCAAGATCCATTCATCAGCGGGTATAACGATACGGTTTGTTCTGTTATGGACGACAACTTGTTTCAACCCTATGTCTTCATCCGTTCGTATATCGACTCCTTTGAGCCCACGCTTGTCAAAACGAATTTTTTCAACGTGTAACACCAACACTGATCACAAGACGAACACTAACTATAGTTCTTTTGTTGCGAGTGAGATGAATCATGGTATTAAAAAAAACTCGAGAGGGAGGGGGGTTTATCCAATAGGATGTCGTTATTGGTTAGTTTAATAAATGTTGCATTTGAGACTACCCTCTACTGACTTCTGTTGTTGTCGTTGTTCACGTTTCCAAGTTTTACATCTGCAATGGCAAAAACCATGTTGAGTACTAGTAATCCATAATATCAGAAATTTCGTGTTTTATACACGTGAGGGTGACTAATAACTTCTTGGTTTTTTAAAAATAAACATTGCCCCATCCTCGCAATGTTCAGTGTGTGACAACCATTATGAACTCACACTCCTTTTTTTCCATCGTTCTTTTATTGATTTTTATTTTATTTTTTTAAATTTTATTACAATAAGTTACATTATATATTTAATTAGTAAAAATCTATAAGGAAGGCCCTCCCCAATTTTCCTCTGTATACGAGGGTGTAGATAGTATTGGTGGAATTATAATTGTCTATGTCTTCTTGAGTGAGGGCTTCGGAGATCCTTTTAGGCAGGTATACCCTGAATGCAGTCTCTCCCTCATTCAGTATCTGCCCTTCTTGAAGTTCCTGCAGATGAACTTGAACTGCAGGTCCGTGTTGAGTTTGCACCCTCACCATTTTCATTACAGCATACGGTGTGTCTATCACTAGACTGTCCACCGATCTAAGTTCGAGAATGGCGGCAGATTGTTGGATCTTGTTAAGTAAAGAGTTCATCTGCAAATAATATTATTCATGAAACATAAACATAAATATAATCATAAGGAATAATTTATTGAAGAGAGTATGTAAATGTTAATTACCTTGTATTGATGGAAGGGGTGATCACAGAGAAGAAGTCTCTTGATTGATTTCTCCAGACAGAATGAGTTTTCAGACGGGTGGGTACCTATTTGAACAAAACCCCCACTACAGCTATCTAATTGTGTAGGAGGGGATATAACCTAGACATCGGCTGTGGTAAGGGAGTGTCAGTAACCTTAGGATTCATGAGAATACATGCATAGCTGACCAAGCAGTTCTCTGTAGAGCTGGAAGGTGACTTTGGTAGGGGTTTCATTCTCAAAACTTACGAGACTTGCTCCGTGCTGACAGAGCTCTTTCCCCCGTTAATTTGATTCCTGTGAGATGATCAAACAGGTTTCATGTATCAGGAGGTATCATCAGACAAAAACCCCGTAGCACGATATACCTAATCGACGCTTTCTGGTATTACCTTCTCGAAATTTGGTATAATTCAGGGTGTATGACGAGCCTTACTGATTCCACAGATCGGAAAAAAATAAATTATTCAAAATTTTAATATGATCGATGTGACGTTTTATACTTTCGTTTAGCTTACCATGGGAAGATGGAAATACGTCTTACGATAAAATACCTGAATTTGTACAGGATGCAACCAGGGTATCAAACTTCGTTACGCAAAAGGTTCGGAAAAGTGCGCAATATTAGAAAGTCACTCTCTCATAATAGGATGATTCATGATTTGGGTCAATTTAACTGTCCCAAATTAACTGCGCTACACGATTCATCGTTGGAAAATCCTTGTTCAGCCCATGAAAAAGCTGGAAGGCTCTACTACCCCCTTCGTGTTCAATTGTGAAACTTCAAGCCCTATCGAAGTGGTTTTCATCAAATGAAATGCAAGAAAATTTACTGGACACTAAATTGAAATTTAAAGGAACAAAAATAAGCGTCGATCCTTCAATAATGGTGACAGGTGGATTTTGCCGAAACCCATTTTCCAAGGGATCAATCTGTTGCGTGTATTGCGACAAAGTATGCAGGAGTTCTGACCATTACCTTCATAACTGTTCGGATCTTTTTGGCGAGGACGACTCCAGTGATTATGTACTTATTAAGTGCCTTACTGATTCCGCAGATCGGTTCAAAAATAAATTATTCCGAATTTTAATACGATCGATGTGACGTTTTATACTTTCATTTAGTTATTAGTTATTTTTTATTATACTAGTACCTAGTTGTACAGGTCCCATAGCAAACAAATCTGTATGAACTCATTTCTAATGGTATGTACCTACTAGTTATCGAATAATATAGGTACCTACGTGAATAATTATTGAGAAAATATAGATTTTTTTTTCTTTTTTTTACTCACATGTGTGAATTTTTGTGTTGAAATCCTTTTTTCCACACCTGACTCAAGAACGACGATGATGATTATAAAATATTTTCGGCTGCGGTGATAGGAAATTCGGTAATTACGAAACTGATGATAAGTATTCTAAAATATTATTGTTGGTGTAGGTTATATGTTTTAAACACTGGAACCTAAGTACATTTATTTCAAAGTATAGGTATATTTCACAAATGCAGTACACATAGGTACCTGAAGGAAGTTCAAAGAATGGATGGTGAAGATAATTGATTCTATCGACTGCAGCGACTTGCGTCGAAACGGACGAGGCCCGAGGTTCCCGCAGCTTGCTGATGTAGCGCCTCATATTACACCCCTTTTTTCTCCTTCAACGCTAACCGAGGTATTCCTCGCGTGTTTCCATATTTCAATCTACCGATAGCTCCTTCTTGTTTCTGTTCTCCTTGTAAATCTCAATGCTTTCTTGTACTACCTTCTCGAAATTTGGCAAATTTTGGGGGTTTTAAGGGGTTCGAGGTTCCTATATTCGTCACGTCCACTGAAAGAGCTTTCGTTTGAGGGGTTACACAGCTATGGCCCTACCTACTCGACATCCAGGACCTGTAAAATAGAGGACCACCACCGAAATTGGACAGCATCTTACTTTTTGGTTCATCCATAGATGTCGATTCTCCCAGAAAAATCGCTTTCTTTTGAACCCCCCCAACAAGCCTACGTAGGTTGGTCTACACCCGAAAAAATAATTGTAAAATAATTGCTTTATCTATATCGTAATCGTTATCGCGTGATTGAGAGCTATAAAAAGAGCCTAAACTCGATGGGGTCTACGTTAAACCAGTTGCCCAAATGTTTGGCCCACCCTAAACATTTTGATGTTGTCGAAATGAGCGGGAGTGTGCACAGATTATTGTTATCGGTTGAAATAGCGGCGTGGGGAGGGGGGTAAAAATAACATCAGCTGATTCCTGAGGGGGAGTGGTCGTGGTGGGATAACGCCCAAAAATAATAACAGGGGGGCATGACGTCACACCAGGCGATTATGATAAAGGTTGAGAAGGGTAAATGAAAATTTGAGGGATTGGGAAGGGGAAAACCAAAGGCCACGTGAAAGACATGTGGAAAACGATGGATCTTATAATTTACATATGATCCATGAACTGATCCAAGTTGTGGGGGATGGAGGGAGGGAGGGTTCCCGAAAAGGGGGCGTGGGTGTGGTATTTGATAATGATAGCGAAACCATATGATCAGGTGGAGTGTTGGGGAGGGGGATGACAGTTTGAAAAGGCGGGAATTTGGTAAACAGCTGGTCTTATGTCATTCATGGGAGGGGGTGAGCATTTTGAAAATTAGAGGGAAAAGCCTTGACAGTTGAAAACAGGATTCAAAAATTGGCGGTAAGGCGGGAGATTGATAACCAGCTGATCTAACCTTTTATTAGACGAGGGGAGGGGAGAGCAATGACAGTTTGAAAAGATGGGAGGGGGTGAGCATTTTGAAAATTAGAGGGAAAAACCTTGACAGTTGAAAACTGGATTCAAAATTGGCGGTAAGGCGGGAGATTGATAACCAGCTGATCTAACCTTTTATTAGACGAGTGGAGGGGAGGGCGATGACAGTTTGAAAAGGCGGGAACTTGGTAAACAGCTGGTCTTATGTCATTCATGGGAGGGGGTGAGCATCTTGAAAATTAGAGGGAAAAGCCTTGACAGTTGAAAACTGGATTCAAAAATTGGCGGTAAGGCGGGAGATTGATAACCAGCTGATCTAACCTTTTATTAGAAAGACGAGGGGAGGGGAGGGCGATGACAGTTTTAAAAGGCGGGAATTTGGTAAACAGCTGGTCTTATGTCATTCATGGGAGGGGGGAGTATTTTGAAAAGCCTTGGCCGTTGGAGCATCAGCTGATGGCCGAGGGGGGAGTGGGAGAAATTCAAAAATTGGCGGTAAGGCGGGAAATTGATAACCAGCTGATCTAACCTCGTATTAGACATGGGGAGGGGAGGGCGATGACAGCTTGAAAAGGCGGGAACTTGGTATACAGCTGGTCTTATGTCATTCATGGGAGGGGGGAGTATTTTGAAAATTAGAGGGAAAAGCCTTGACAGTTGAAAACTGGATTCAAAAATTGGCGGTAAGGCGGGAGATTGATAACCAGCTGATCTAACCTTTTATTAGAAAGACGAGGGGAGGGGAGGGGGATGACAGTTTGAAAAGGCGGGAATTTGGTAAACAGCTGGTCTTATGTCATTCATGGGTGGGGGGCGAGGGGTAGTATTTTTGAAAATGAGAGGGAAAAGCCTTGACAGTTGAAAACTGGATTCAAAAATTGGCGGTAAGGCGGGAGATTGATAACCAGCTGATCTAACCTCTTTTTAGATGAGGGGAGGGGAGGGCAATGACAGTTTGAAAAGGCGGGAATTTGGTAAACAGCTGGTCTTATGTCATTCATGGGTGGGGGGCGAGGGGGGAGTATTTTTGAAAATGAGAGGGAAAAGCCTTGACAGTTGAAAACTGGATTCAAAAATTGGCGGGAGATTGATTACCAGCTGATATAACCTATTATTAGACGAGGGGAGGAGAGGAGGTATTTGAAAATTAGTGGGAAAGAGCATTTGAAAGATTGGCGGGAACCAGTTAAGGAGGAATTTACATGGATACTGTAGCTTGACTTCATCCACGGGTCATAAATCACTTTATAACATCCATGGACATGGAGGCTGTGGCATCACATCAGCTGAGGCCGTGACGTCAGAGGTCATGACGTCAGCGACCTTCTTATCAGTGTTATCAGATAACGTCAAGGTCGAATTTGCCGCAGAACGCCCATAATACCCCTACTTTCTTGCAGTGTATGTGTGTGTGCGTGGGTAGGTAGAGGTATCCAACGCATAAAACGACCCTGCCAAAGGCTTTTACACTCTAATAGGAATTCAGTGATCCACTCAGAAGGGGTCTGTGCGTATCAAAAGCAATTGATTCGAAACGCTTACTTATTAAGCACTTACAAGAAAATGATAAACCGCTGTTTACCTGTCTGATAATTTGAAGCGTTCTTCCATAACACAGCGTTATTAAATGGAATTGATCTAGTCAAACTGTTGCACAACACATTTATAGAACTGAAGAGGTTTTATCCTGTAACAGTATTATAGCAAATGGTGATCAGTTTGGGTGATCGGTTAAGGGTAAGAATTTGATAACCAGGTGAAAAAATGTGGCACCAGCATTCGTCCAAAGCCCCTGCTAGTTCAAATAAGTAATCAGACAAGGAGAGGTGGAAGAATGAGACTTATCTCAGGATTGGTCACAAAGGTCAGATGATACTAGTAGGTGAGATGAAGAGCGTGTGCGAGTGAAGGTTGCAGGTTCAAATCCTACTGATGTGCATTTTTTCACTCAGCTGTTGACAACATTTTCTCCCCAGATGATAAATTGATCACTTTTTGACCATTCCTCGGAACATCAGACCCTAAATTATTGCTCCAACTATTTGTCTATATTTTATAGCCTAAATTGGATTTTAATATTCATAAACAAAAGCTCTTCTGATATTATCATAGAATCGTTGGTTGGTACCCTACCTTTCTTGAGCTCTGGGAGAAGGGGAAACTAAGCTGTATGGGCTGCGTTTTCCCCCTCCAACCGTGATATAGCGTATTCCTTTAAAAAAAATAGTTATTTTCAAATTATCATTGTAATAAGGAAATAATATCCTATCCAGTGACGGACCGCTACCTCGCTTCGGTGATCAAGAAACATTCCACGCTGCTGCAAAAATTGGAAGAGATCCAGTTTCTGTTCGGGTGGCAGTTAGCTTCCTGTATCAGTTTCGTATTCATTGAATCGACGGTCAATCTCTACTACTCGATATACGTGGGGATTTTGGAGATGTTGAATAAATTCGTACTGAGACACCTTGTCTACTTTATTCAAAACTAGCTGTGTACCCGCGCTTCGCAACGGTAGAACAGACACCCCCTGTATCCCCCCCCTCCTCAACTGATCAGAAACCTTCCCCAATGCCAACCCTAACTGCCTTTAACCCCCCCCCCCCCGTATCCTATGAACCCTCCCTACCTGGTTAGAAACATTCCTCAATGTTCACACAACAAATTCCCAAAGTTGCACTCCAATTGGTCAAGTAGTTTTGAAATTTCTGTAGACCCCCCCCCCTCTCATAACCTGTACCCCCCTCCCACTAACATCCTGATTGAAGTACCACTTGAATGTACCTACTCGTCTGAATCCAGAACCTAATTACAATCGAATTTACGTCCAACCGTTCAAAGTTATTATAAGCATAAACGTCCTCATAGAAGTGATTATAACACGTTTTTTAGTAGTATTTCATTCATAGCGTTTCAACGGATGGACAGATTCAAATGCGGTTTTTTCATAAACCTTCCCAGATAAATTCTGCGTCAAATGGTACCAGCCGCAACTTTCTACGTTCAGCCGTTCTCAATTGATGCCGAGAAAAACAAACAAACAAACAAACAGACAAACAGACACTGTTTTATTATTATGTATAGATATGCTGCGGGGTGCGCTTCTGGCATCTTTTCTGGCTGCGATTGTACATACGTTGCAGCAGACCTCCCAGTCTGTAAGTGGCATAGGTTTTTAAGTTATAGTAATTATTGCAGTTCTTTATTTTAGTATTGTAATTATTGTAATGGTCGTCCCTGTAGCTATAATTTCTCTCGGTTCCCCGTGATAGTGCTATTCTGTAACTGTGTAAAGATTTTATCTCGGATTTTGAACTGAATGTTTTTAGTAAAAAACTACATTTTAGTCACAAACAAGGGTCTCACAGAAAAGGGCCAATTTTTTTTTAAATGGATCAAATTTTAATTTTTGTGGGTAGAAAATTGCTAATAATTATAAAAAAACCACCCACGCAAACCTACCAAATACTACTCAATAATAACCAATAATGGAATGGGGTGGTGACTCGTGACAGATACAGAGTATTTCAATAGTAAAAAATACTATTCATACTCAACGAAGGTCGAAAATTTAGTTTTTTGTTATTCAGTATTTTCCCAAAATTTGAATAAATTTGTAAAATTAAAAAAAATGAGAGGAGGCATTTTGAAACAATAAACAGTTTTAAGGACAAAAACGTTTTGAGGCATTATAAGAGAGCGTTCGGCGAAACTATAAGAAGTGTACAATAGGCTGAATAGGTACGTTAATTTAAACATTCGCTCATACGGTCATGCTGCATGACTTGAATTTTTCTTTTTACTTCTTGCGAGATATCGGGTACGTTAGGTGGGTACCGACATAGTTTTCAGAAAAACCTACAAAAATCGTAGCATCTACCCCAAATTATGGATTAAACGGAACTTTGTAAGAAATGCCATCAAATCAGCAGTTCAGAACTGTTCCTGTGCATGTCACAAATTGTAGGATGTCAAGGATAGGGTGGCCGTTACGTTAGCTCATGCGCAGGCGATACTCGTATCCAGATCTTGATAATATGTGTATAGTTACTGTCATTTTATGCGTATCACATACTGAAAATTGATCCTGAGAAAAGTGGTTGTCCATGTACAGGCATTGGTAAACCATTGGCGAAGAATTTATAGTGATTCTTGGATCTGAGTAACCTATTTGTTCCTCTTTGAACAGCCGATTGTAGACGCATGAAATTAACTCTCCATTCAGCGTGCTTCAGGGTTAATACCACAGGATAATGTTGAACAATTAAATCTGCGAGTCTGTGGGGAGAGATGCAATAGCCTGTGATGGAAAGATCCTTCCTTTGGTGAACCTGTCCAAGTAGGAATACCAAAATGATGAAATATACGGAACTCACGTAAGAATGCATTGCTAGGCTTGTCTGCTGTCATTTCCTGATCTGTTGGAAACATATTTCAGGTAATACTATAAAAAGAGGATTTCGAATTGCTCATTTCGCTCAACGTAAGACGGGTTTTTGTCCTATGGCCGACTGCGAGGGTTCCCTAGGCAATAATTTCACGACGAGGTACATTATTATAGTTCACCATTAGACTGTCGAAACAATACCTATGTTAGCAAATAAATTATCGATAATATACCGTTTACGATTCCTTCTCGGTTCCTCATCGTGAGCGGTCATAATAATATGTGGGTTGGAGTTTATACGTATCCTTTCAACGAAAGAAGCAAATGTCTTCACATTATCACACAGTTCCGTCCTATCAAGCTACTTTTTTCAAAACAACACCAACGGAAACCAGTACTAGTAAATGTGTCAGTAGTAAATCGTCCTGGTGCCGTCCGTGTGGTGTGAAATTCAAAATGTATAACGAGCGATGCACCGTTTTCCATAAACCTTCGTCATGCTATATATTTTATAATGCATATAACTAACACTTTACGCAAAAATACAGTTTATGATATTCTCCCTATCGACCAAACCACAAATTCTTTGGGGCCGCGTTTCGATTTTTCAGCGACTTCTCACCGAGGTTTGGTCCTGTGTTTTGTGCGGTTGTGTGTTCGAAATATATGTTACGGATGAAGCAAGAATGAAAGGTAAACCTAGGTTAGACCGATTAAAGTGTGTATTAACCAGGGATGGTTAGGATAGGGATTGCCTAGGTCAGGTTAAACCTAGATTAATCTTTCATTCTTGTTTTATTCGTTACGTATACATGTGTTGTTACTATTATTCAGTGATTGGGATCATTATTTATTTCCACAAGTACTAATCTTAACTTTTTTTTTACTTATCTTAATTTAACATTAGGTAGTGAATATATTAAGGTATACGTTCAAGAGTTAACTGAACAGAATAAACGTTCTGATTTTGATTTATTATTATTTTTTCAATAACGAACCTTTGGTATCGAACATTCAATAGAGGTACGGTTTTATGCCGCTTGAAATCGATTTTTTGAGACCACCCGGAATATTGCCAAGTCGTTATTTCTTAGCCGGGCCCTGAAGTCTGAACAAAAAGCTTCAGAATCATCCTCCACCCGATCGTGGGGCCGAAACGGCGCGTTACAGGTGGTGGAGGCGATGGAAAAGTGCATATCAATGTCACTTTAATTACCCGGCTGGCTCCAGTACTCGATTTAGGGCTTTTCTGGGGGAAGCACGAGGGTAGGTATCGACCACAGAAAACAGTGATCTACAGAGAGGAGGCATCTATGCAGGTAATTAAACCGTGAAATAAATCTATAACGCTAATAAACCGTTGTGTAATAATTTGCAACGTTTTGTAAAGAAGCAGTTTTGACGATATGACAACTATCAGTATTCCCTATTTCGTTCAATGGATAGGTATGATTCGAACACGATGATTTGTCACGTTTTGATTTTCCCCACGCTAATCCACGACATAATTTATTTTCTTTGTGTTTCCCGTGGCAATAATTTTACAGCTACAAATTGTTTACTCGTAATCTCTCACGGAATCGACGGAACAACTTGTGTGCAAATAACTTTTTGATAGTTTACCTTTTCCTTTCTTTCTCGATTCTCATCGCATGCGTTCATACAACATAATATAGGTAGGAGTTTGTATGAATCGTTTCAACAAAAGACGCAAATGTTTCGACTTTTATCGCACAGTTCCATCTTATCAACCTCCGCCAAGCTAAGTTATTTCTTCAAAATAACACCAACGGAAACCCACAGTTTTATACCAAGAATTATTGCGATCTTCCTTCTGGTGTTGTCCTTGTGGTGTGAAATACAAAATGCATCCTATAATAACCAAATTCCGTACCCTGTAAACTTCTACTTTGTACTCTATTCGGCATTGTCCATTTTCAACATTATATTAATTTCCATGATACATATAACGCATTACGCTAAAATACGTCACATCCTCCCTATTGACAATTTCTATCCGATCTCGAATTCTTTGCGATCGCGTTTTGACTTTTCAATGGCCTCTGGGTTGAGTTTGATATTATGTTCTGTGCGTTTTGCTTGTTCAGTGTATTATTGTTATCCGTTTATAATTGGGGCCAGTCACCTTTATGCGGGTTTCAGCTTGAGCTGCTTATCGGTGTTCGGTCTGGTGAACCACATGATTGCTGCTCAGTTCTGCTGTTTGCTGAAAATTATGGTTGAGTTCACATCTCAAACGACAAAAACTCTAAGAGTTGGAACGATTCATTTGAACAGACACTGGCGGGTTATAGAACTGTCGTTGGCCATCAACAAAATGTACGGGTGGCAGCTGCTTTTCATGATCACGTATAACGCAGTGCAAATGATTACAGCTTCATTTTACTTTATTCTCGTTTTCATGGTCGTGCGGGACAGACTGATAAGGTTCGTTGTTCTTTCAACTCTTCACTGTTCCAATATCCTCTACGCCGGTGTCCAGGTGTTCTGGACCATCGGTTGTTGCGAGGACGTTAAAAACGCAGTAAGTGAGGCACCATAATTATTTCCATACAATCAGCTAGCAATCAACTTTAATGAAAATCATGAAGGCATACCGTACGTTTTTGAGTTGTTCTCGGTTGAACATGATTTTTCTACGAATAAGAACAAATAAATGGGTTAATAATTACACTACCGGCATGGTATATTTTTGGGGTTATTAGTTTCAATGATGAACCGTTCTAATCGATCAGATTTGTTCGTTTGGGTATCGAGCTACCTGCATAGTATTAAAAGTCATCACAGGACTAAAATCAGTCCTGTATATGTATCAGTCCTGTATATGTATCAGTCCTGTATATGTATAAGTATTATCTTCTTACACCTTACACAGAACTGTGAAATGTCGAATATCGTTTCGTAATGATCCTTAAATGTTTTCCTATTCCTCACTTAATCGGAAGGAATATAATATTATAGCAGGGGTAGTCTACTCGCAAATCTGACATTCGTTGCGCCTTCATGAAGAAGGTTGTTTCAGGTTCGTCCCACTTTTGATAAGAGTATTGTCACCAAGAAACCACCGTTTGCACATGCGCGTACAAAATTTAGTTATATAAACAGAA
Organism: Leptopterna dolabrata; assembly: GCA_954871275.1. Classification (NCBI taxonomy): domain Eukaryota; kingdom Metazoa; phylum Arthropoda; class Insecta; order Hemiptera; family Miridae; genus Leptopterna; species Leptopterna dolabrata. The sequence continues at coordinate 15,081,964 of OX940984.1, read as the reverse complement.
AATTGTAAACGGGATCAGGAATCTAGCAGCGTAGTTATCACTCATTCTGATCCCCTTTAGATTCAGACCTCTGAACCAGCGGCAAATTCTCCATTTGAGAAAATTATAAGGAGTTGTGGATGAATTTTCAGTATTTTGTAATGCAATGGGTTGTGTTGAAGTTCTTCTTCCGTTGCCAGAGAGATTTTTCAACGTTAGACCTAATGTAGAGGAAGACGTGAGTATGACTGAGTTGACCTCGTTCAGTGGATACTTCATCATGAAGATAGAAGTACATAAATTCTCATTCCCCAAAATCATTTTGGTTTCTTCTTCCTCTTATATGAGTGCCGTAGACGATGAACACCCATAGGCGACCTATCCTATTAAATTCCTCTCCTACACTGCAGGACTCCTCTCAATCGTTGCAGTCTTCAGAGTGGCGAAGTGCTGGATCCCCATCCACCTGCGAATATTACGAAGCCACGACAGCTCCTTGCGGCCAATTCCCCGCCTGCCTTCAATATTTCCTTCCAGTACCACTCGCTGGAAGGTGTATCGTTCCCCTTAAAATGAGGCCAAGGTATCCAAATTTCCTTATTTTTGTCCAGTTGAAAAGTTCTCTGTCTTGGAGTCCGGCTCGATGCAAAACCTCTGTTTCGCACACGCTGAACCTACGAGATGCGATTTGGTTTTAGGTCCCGTTTGTGGTCTAGTTGGTCTGCGAAGCTCGGCGTTACTGTCAGTCATCTCTAAGGGGTGAAAAATAAGGGTTGAACTTTTCAGAACGCCGTAGCTCGAAAACTTTCAATAGCATGGTACGATTTTTTTCACGTTTTTAAATTGATCTTGAACTAAATCATTTTTTGAGACTACCCGGAGCATTGTACGTCCAGCCGTTCGTTTGCACCGAAAAGCTTCGTCAACATGATCGTGAGCGAAATAGAAAAAATCCGGTCCAGATATCTTTGCAAGGGAGCACCTGATTATAATCACGGTTGTTCTGAGATATTGTTACATTTGAAGAATGATGGCGCTTATGGATTTTATTGATAGGTACTTTTTGCAACTTGAACAAACGTTATGCTTTGTTTGTGAATAACAACAAATAATTAATTATTGAATTATTGAATCCCGCGCATTTTATGAAACTGTAATTCCCTGGCCGTTCCACTCGATTTAGTGCTTTCTGGGGGGGGGGGGGGGGGGTTAGCCCGAGGGTAGGTATTGACCGTAGAAAACAGCGATCTACGCAGAAGGGGCATCTGTACAGGTAAATAATAAACCGTTGTGTAATAATTTGCAGTGTTTTCATTGACGAATGCCCCGAGATGCTAAGCTTTGGACACGTTGTTAGCGAACATCTCAATTCCCAGCATTTACATTTTATCATCTAAGAGGCACCACCATAAATTTTGAGCCCTATGGATTGACATTCCTCTGCCACAATATCAACTACAAACCTCTGCAAGATGCTTTGAGAGTCGGCCATAAGGACGGTGTCGTCGGCATATCTTCCTAAATATTGTTTACAATTTGTTTTTTGGTTTATGTAGAAACAGTTTGTCTCTGATATGAGAATAAATAGAATAATTCTAAATTGCTCAATCCCTTCGATAGATTTGATTGAGTCTTTACGCTTTTTCGTAGTCATGATAATGATTTCGCATCTAGGAAACGCTTTGTTATTCTTCCTCTACCAACATTTTTTCTAATAGAGTTCACATTCGTTCATTCCTAATACAAACACATCAGTGATAATGTATGTACAATTTTTATACATTTCCTACCTGAATTCCATCGTATGCGGTCTCTGGTAAAGTTGCCGTTTGTTTAAAGAATAACGCGATGTCTTCGCTGTTATTGCACAGTAACGTTTTATCAACTTCAGTGAAGTTGAGTTATTTTTTTAAAATGGAGCCAAAGGAAATCCACTCCCATATTCCAAAAATAATTATCATCTTCCTCCTGGTATTGTCGATGTGGTGTGAAACTAAAAATGTACCGATTGTTAACGATAAGCCGTATCCTGTAAACTTCTATCTTGCCCTCTATTCGGCATTGTCAATTTTCAACATAATATTTATTTGTATGGTACATATCACGCATTACGCTGCAATAAGTCACATACTCCCTATCAAAAATCTCTATGTAATCACAAATTCTTTAAGACCACGTTTTGACTTTTCTGCAGTTTCTTGGTTCAGTTGGCTATTGTGTATGGTGCGTTTTGTTTGTTCGGCTTACTATTGTTATGAACATTTCGATAACGTTTACTTGTATATGTACTTCAGCTTAAGCTGCCAGCCGGCTTTCGGTCTGGTGAACCACATGGTTACTGCTCAGTTCTGCTGTCTGCTGAAAATGGTGGTTGCACTCACATCTCAGACGACGAATGCGTTGAAATTTGGAACGATTCGTATAGATAAACACGCGCTGGTTTTGAAACTATTATGTGCCATCAATAAAATGTACGGATGGCAGCTGCTTTTCATGATCACGTATTATGCAGTTCAAATGATAACAGCTTCGTTTTACCTAATAGTCTGTTATATCGTGTTGCGAGAAGAATTGATAAATTTAATACTTCATTTAACACTTCACAGTGCCATTTTCCTCTATGCGATTGTCCAGGTGGTCTGGACCATTAGTTGTTGCGAAGATGTTAGAAACCAAGTAAGTGAGCTACCATACTATTCGTAATAGGTATATTTTGGTTCATTGTTTGGTTAATGTTTAAAGTTTTGCACGTATGGAATTCATATAAAATTTCAAAATTTGCCGTAGGATGATCGCGGAACCTTTTTATAACCTTAGGTTAATTGGGGGAGGGGGAAAAAAAGCCACCGGAGGTTCACCAGTTTCAGTCCCGCTTTTAGTTTAAGGGTAGGTCTCGTTTCTTCTAGTGGTATCTAGGTATTCAACTATTTCTCACATTTTGATTCAACCATTCATTTTGTTTATGCTTAAGGGATTTAATTTTTTTTAAACCCTCAAAATGTTATTTTTCCGTTTCAAGGTCCGACCGCCGTACGCCGTACTTCGCACTTTCCTTAAATACCGTGAACCAGAATTGATGAAATTTGATTTCTAGGTCCCGTTTGGGGTCTAGTTGGTCCGCGAAGTTCGGCATTACTGCCAGTCATCTCTAAGGGGTGAAACATAGGGGTTGAACTTTCCACAGCACCATCGCTCGAAAACTTTCAATAGAACTTTCAGTAGGTATGGATTTGGCTTACTATTTTCAATAATGAACCTTTGGAATCGAACATAGGAAAAAAAGTTAAACCCCATCAGAATTTGATGATTTCCGTTTCAAGGTATGTAAAATCCGAAAATGGAATTGTGGTGATAATTAGATTGAGGTAGGCGAGGTTTGTACAGGTGAGGTTGAGGTGGAGAGCATAGGGTATGAGGTGACTAGCATCCAGAAAGGTTACACCTCATTGGCGATGCCAGAAAGGTTACCATCACATTAGGATCTTTTATGAGAGAGGTTGAGGAGGAAAGTAAGGTGAGACAGAGAAGTCATCGAGTTCGAGTGCGATCGGTGGAATATCGAGCCGGCAATGAGGGCGCCTTATAAAGGCGCCTCTGCCCTCCACCGGTCCGCCAACGGCGGTTGAAAGCCGTTGAAGGATCGACGGAGGGAGGCTACCTGTTTGCGCCCTTCATGTCGCGTAGCTCGCCTTCTCCTTGGCTTTACTGGGAACAATCTTAATATGTACATTGAGTGGTATGTTATAAAGGGACACCACGACAGGAATAAAACAATTTCTGTCCGTCCACCTTACGCCATCTGCCGTGAAAATAGGGGTTGATATTTTCAGAACGCCGTAGCTCGAAAAAATCAATAGAATGGTATGGTTTATTTAAGTTTTTAAATTGATCTCAAACCAAAGAATTTTTTGAGACCACCCGGAGCATTGTACTACCAGCCGTTCGTTTGCACCGAAGAGCTTCATCAACATGATAGTGAATGAAAAGGTATGCAACCATCCTAGATATCATTGCTAGGGAAAACCTGATTATAATCACCCATGGCTGTATGAAATTGAGATGGTTGTTCCATGATATTATTTCATTTGAAGAATGATGGCTCTTAGAATTTTTTGATAGGTAATTTTGTAACTTGAGCAAACGTAATGCTGCATGAATAGCAACAAATAATTAGTGATTAATAATCCCGCGCATTTTTATGAAACTGTGTGGTTCCCGGGTCGGCTCCAGTACTCGATTTAGGGTTTTCCTGGGGGGGAGAACGAGCGAAGTTACTGACCACAGAACACAGTGATCTACGCAAAAGGGGCATCTATACAGGTAAATAAGAAACCGAGGCGTAATAATTTGCAGCGTTTTCGTTATAAACAACTTTCGGCCTCAAAGGGTGCACGGACTCGTCGTAGCTTCTAGTATGGAGATGGTCTTTAGGACATGCCCTTCTCGGTGATGAAAATGTCCTGTTCAATTTGTGTGTATGTGTGTGTGTGCGTGTTAAAAATTGAGCAAAGTATGAAATATCTCTAGATCCGATTTCCGGGGAGAGCACGAAGATAGGTATTGACCACAGAATACAGTGATGTACAGACAAAGGCATCTATAGGTACAGGTGAATGGTAGACCGTTGTGTAACAATTTGCAACTTTTTTGCTCATGTTCGATAAGAAGCTGGCGAACACTATAAAATAAATCAATGTTGAACACACCAAATTGTTGTACGAAATGGATAGGTATACCTAATTATCAAGGTTAGGGGGGGGGGGGGGGGGTGGACACCCCCACTTGGCAGATAATCCAGCACCTCGGAAATCGATTCCTCGTGACGCTTTCCGTATTAGAAAATTGCCTTCCGAAACGCCGCATGTCTCCTAGCACTTTATCGAATCACGAGCTTGTCAAACCATTTGACGTGAATCGAGTGAATATCGGTCCCATTTTAATCAGTCGTTAAATTCTTCTTTTTATCAGTTGTGACATGGAAGAACCTCTAGAATGACCACTGCCCTTAATATAAGTACCCTTAATAGTTATATTATATTAAGGTTCTTTGAGATGGCGCACGAAGTCGCGAAGCACAGTTCATTGTTATCATTATCTGTCAGACTCAATTATTTCTTTAGACCGGATCGGCGGTTTCCTTTGGGAAAGATTTTCGCTGTGGTTCTAATAACTTTTTCGATAACGGTCGAGACGAGGAATATTTTCCTTACTCGAAAACTCCCGCCTCCCCACAACTTTTGGGCGAACGTGTATTCTGTCGTAACTATATTCAATTTATGTATAGCGTTAATTGCACATACCGTACATTGTGCTTTGTTAAGTCGGCGGCATCGTTTTAGTGTTTTAAAAACCTCCGCCCGATTGAAATCTACGCATTTCAACTTTTCTTTGACTTCATGTGCATGTGTAGCTCTATGCGCCGTACGAGGGATCACGTCGTGCCTCAGTGCGTACTATTACCGCAAGACTGTTTTCGTGTGGATTTATCTCAACATGGCTATCAAAATTGTCTTCGATCTCTTCAACCACCTCGTCCTCGCCCAGTTCACATCTTTACTCGAAATAGCGATGCTGGTGAGTGAAGAGTCGCTCGAATTGATGAGATACAAGTTCGTCGACCCTCGTAAACATGCTTCACTCGTCGAGCTAGTCCAGTCGCTCAACAACTCCTACGGCATACAAATAATGATCTTGTTCATCCACTCCACATTGCTGATGATTCAGTCGATGCATTACATGTTTACGGGCTTGTACGCCTTCAAAGGCAAAACTGCGTTGTTAATCTTGAACACAGTAATGCACTCGTGTGGCCTGGCGTACTCTTGGATACAAATTGCATGGACCATCAGAAGTTGTGACGTATGCAAACGTAGTGTAAGTTTTTTTATGACACCTATACGTTGCCATGGAGAACAACGAGTGGAAGAGAGCAACTGGAGTTCCTCCAGCTCGAAGTGCTTAAGTTTCCAAAGCCAATAACTAGGGCTATTCGGGAAGGTTCAACTGACTGGTGTCGCTCAATTGATCAATGTTTTGTTCAAAATAGAAAAAAATTATTTATTTTACCGTAAGATCTCAGTATAGGTATTAGGTACCTACTTATGTTCCAAAATACGCTTCGACTAAGTTACCGACCCTGAAAATGCTACTAAGAAGAACAAAAATCAAAAAAGTTCAACAAGTTCTACTCGATATAACTCATTTACCTGCTTCTGGTCTCATTTTGTCGAGAAAGATGCCTTCTAAAAATTTCGATGGCCGAATGAGCCAAAAATGAAATTTGGCATTTCTATAAACAAATAAGTAAAGTTTGGTTTCCTGAAAAAATTTTTCCGGCAAATTCAAAATTCATTTTGGTTTATTATTTTCAATAACAAACCTTTGGAATCGAGCATGAAAAAAAATGATTATTTTTACCCCCCCCCCCCCACCCTAAAATTGGTGGTTTACGCTTCAAGGTATTTAGAATCTGAAAATGGAATACAAATATTTCTGTCCGTCCGCCGTGTGCCGTACACCGTACACCGTACGCCGTACTTCGCACTGTTCTTAGTTACCACCAACCAAAATTAATGAAATTTGGGTTTTAGGTCCTGTTTGGGGTCTAGTTGGTCCTCGAAGCTCGGCGTTACTGTCAGTCATCTGTGGTGAAAAATAGGGGTTGAAATTTTCAGAACGTCATAGCTCGAAAACCTTCAATAGGTTATGTTTTTTTTTACGTTTTTAGATTGATCTTGAACCAAAGAATGTTTTGAGACCACCCGGAGCGTTGTACGACCAGCCGTTCGTTTGCACCAAAAAGCTTCGTCAACATGATTTTGAATGAAACGGTATGAATCCGGCCCAGATATCATCGCTAGGGAACGCCTGATTATAATCAAGGATTTCTGTAGGAAGTCGAGTTGGTTGTTCTGTGATATTATTTCATTTGAATAATGACGGATATTTTGGATTTCGTTGATAGGTACCTACTTTTGCAACTTGAACAAACGATGAAGTAAACCATTTATAATACTATCTACGCAGAAGGATCATATGTACAGGGAAATTATTACACAACGGTTTGTTATTTACCTTATGATTTATGAATAACTACGAGTAATTATTAATGATTGAAATATTGAATCTCGCGCATAGGTATGACACTTCAATTCCCGGGCCGGATCCAGTTCCTTCCATTTAGGGCTTTCCTGGGGGGAGCTCGAGGGTATTGACCACAGGAAACAGTGATCTACGCAGAAGGGGCATCTATACAGGTAAATAATAAACCGTTGGATAAATGTTATCCGGGAACATGTTGTAACAATTTGCATGTTGTACCACTAGTTCTCGAGGTATGAACATAGAAAAACATGTCGAAACCCGGTTAGCGGGAATCGCGCCTTGGAAGTTGTGCATCTGGTTTCGTACTTTTTCACGATTTAATTTGAAACAACGCACATGATGGTTTATACGTTCATTATTATAAGTTCTGGAACATAAATAGGTAACACGTAATTTAAGGAGGTAATAACACGAAACATTAGTCTAGAATTACGGCTGGGTTTGACTAATAAAGTAATGCCATAGTTGATAACCTGCTGGTCTTATCAATTTCATGTTTATTCTTCCTCTTTGCCTGTAGTTCTCTTGGTGGCCTATTATTTGTGTTGGTTTTTGACATTTGCTCAAAACAAGAGAAGCGAACGAGCTTGGGGTACATAAACTAAACGTAAAATAGAAAATATTGAGAGCGTGGAAGCAAAATCCGCCTAAAGCGCATTTTTTCAACCTGCCGCTTTTACCAAGAATACCAGAAAACCTGTCTGCCCTCGGATAAGATTCTTGGGTTCTTGCAGATGTTCCTCACAATCCATAGAACAAAAAACATTCGAAGAAAAAAAAAACCCCGAAAATTCAAAATTTTAGGTCGATTTCGGTGGTTCATCGCCTTAAACATCGATATCGATATCCTTCGTTCGTGTAAAATTGGAATTCTACCCGATCTACTTCTGTTTTGGTTTAGAGCTATAAATTAATCATTATGGGTCGTTCATACTTGATTTCAAAGAACGAAAATAATATAATACTTACCAACTCTACTTACAAATGCACTCCATCTGCTTATATGCCTACTGCTCACAACCATTCCAATATCGAGATCTACAGAAAGCGCAGCTAATCTTCCAATTTTATCATAGTACATGTATACAATCTTAAATAATGGCTATCAAGGGTTTTTTTGACGTTTGATTTTCTGCACTGGATGCATTAGAGTATTAGAGCATCATGGAAAATTAAGATTATTATTATTATTGGTGTCAAATAATGATGTTATCATGATGTTATGTCATAAATTATAGAAAAACTAATTCATCGACGGGAATCGACGAGAGTCGAAAAACTCCTCGTAAACTCTCTCTTATTTTTGATCGGAATCCCTTCGTTTCATTACTCATTATGAAACCTAGCCAAATCAGTTTTTCGGCTGCCAGCATCTATTAACAAACAATTCGATTCAAATTGGTATAAATTCACGAATCGAAATTTCATAGAATGCTGAGGGAGAGAGCTGTTCAAATACAAGTGATGAGAAGAAAAAAAATTTACACAAAAAAAAATGCTCAGCAGTTTGGTCAGCCGATGTGTTTTTCCCCCCAATTCATTTCCTTCCTTTTCCAGTCGATGACGACGTACAATATTTTGTGCGAGTGCAATATTCGTGCACCGATTTAACATACGTGTTAAAAAGGCTAACTTGGTTTTAACGGAAAGTTTCTGCCGTGGAACTGTGTTTCTGTAAAATGACCTGTACCCATTAATTTAACGTTTGTTAACCCTGTTTCCTCATATTTGTTCTGTATATCTGCATTTGGTTGTGTGTTATAATTGGCAACGTTTATTGTTTACAGGTGGACGCATTTTACCGGGAACTGTTTCGGCTGATGAGGGAAAGCAAAACGCTGTGCAGCAATGTAAGTCGACGCATCTTCTTCCTATTTACACTGGTAGGAATGAAATATACATTTATTTTAGTAAGAGATAATAGTGAATGAGATAACCTTTTCGTGGCTGTAATTGTGTCTTTCAGTTAGTTAAAGTAAGTTATGGCTTCACACTGGTCTAAGTAGGTGCCTACCCACCTTGTAGTAGCAGGCCTGATAATATGTACATGCATTCAATGATTGATGAAATCCCTATTGAACCTTATTGTAAATTTGAACAGTAACACGAACTATGATATTTTGCTTCCTCTGTACCGAAGTTAGGGAAGCCATGGATTCGTGATTGAGTAAAAAAAAGTATGTCCTCCAAAATGAAAATTTCCATTATCATTTTGCGTTTCAGACATCGAGGAACATTCTTGGTTCCGTGTCTGTATGTCTGTCTGTGGCAATTCTTTGTAACACCAATAACTACCCAAAATAAAAGTCGAAATGGACTGAAATCTGGAGGGTAGGTGCGGGTTGGGTTCTAGATGATCACATACCAAAATCATCAAGAAAGTACTGTAAATTCCGTCTGCATGTGCGCAAACGTGAAATACTTGGAACGCCCATAACTACCTTAAATATCGTTGAAATGAGTTCAAACTTGGAAGGTCGATTAGGAATAATAATTTAATGATTCAGTACGAATTTCATCGGAATTGTACCGTAACTTTTGTCGGCGCATGCGCGAACATGAAATGTTGACCATTTCCTTGTAACACTGTAGAAAGCTGAGATTTTGAGAGTATGCGCGGATCAAAACGCAGATACTCCTTTATCAAAATCATTGAAATCGTACCGTAACTTTCGTCTGCACATGCGCAAACGTGGAATACTTGAAACGCTCATAAGTACCTTAAATATCGTTGAAATGAGTTCAAACTTGGAGGGTTGATCAGGTACGATACTTTGATAGTTCCACATGAATTTCATTGGAATCGTACTGTAACTTTCGTCTGCGCATGCGCGAACATGAAATGATGAAAAATTGTTGAAATGGTTGACCCTATTACGCATGTTAGGTAATTTATTACTACTCTGTTTATTGCTATTCAATCATTTTGACGCATAATTTTTGTACCAACTGATAAGTATAACTGATGTTATTTTTTTTCGTGATTAAGATTTCATTTGTATTGATGATAATTAAATTTCTCTGTAGAAAAAACTTTGTCTATACGTCTCCATGAGGAAAACCGTCAACTTCACGGCTTGTGGTTTCTTCAACTTGGGGTATCCACTCATCACATCGGTAAGCTCATCAATAGATAGTGATACTAGTAGATAGTGATATTGATCAACTAGTAAAAATTATGTTCAAAAAGTCAGCTTCGGTGTTTGCGTACAGTGTTTGTACAATGTTCGCCTACCGTTCAAGTTTAGTTGGACATTATATGGGTCTTATTTGGGTAGTTAACTACCTACTTAACCTAATATATCCTGTGAATTCAGTTACAATAGGTTGTTTAGGGCCGGAGTTGAAATGCGGTGGTGCTGAAAAATTATGTACAGGCCACGTGCGGCCCGCCGTTACACTCCTAATTTCAGTACATTACGACCATACCCACTTTCGTATAGTTACCGGTCTTGTGGATTCCACGACTCCTCTGCAGAAGAAAGTTTCTGCGCAGATTTAAGTGGAAATCAATACATAGAAGTTATTCGTACAGTCCTTGGAGTTGAGGAGTTCACAAGTAGGTTATATTTCATCAATTCATGTTCCATTCCAGATCATCGCCGCAGCTACTACTTACCTCGTCATTTTGGTTCAGTTCAGCATCCCCAAATCCGAATGAACACAATCTCCTACCGACGATGAATGGAAGAGCGATGGCGAGAATAATTGTTCCTAATTCACAATGTTACTCATTGAGCTTGAATGATCTGTAACTTAGCATTGTCAGTTATGAGCGATAACTAAATAAAATCCAAGCATCCACCCTGAAAATGAACATTCAACGCGTTTAGCTGCTCATTCAAATTGAGCGTTTCCAATTCAACAATGATGGGTATGAATATGAAAATGAAATGAAAATGAAAATGACTCGAGATAGGAGAAGGACGGAGTGGCCGACCTCATCTAAGTTGGTTTGCATCACGCCCGTTTCCGCCTGAGATTCCAAGATGTAAAACGTTTAGTTACAGCTAGCATCACTCTACGAAAATTTGACCTCTACCCTATAGGTTGATCCAAATTTTATTTTCTTCAGTACAGTCGGTTTTAAGTTGTAATATCACCTAACAGGTAAGTTGTCATTCAATGGTGAGTTGAATAAGGAAACTGCAAGGCCGATGTCCTTCCTATCTTGGGGACAGGAAATCATGAAGATTAATATTAATTTCACCATTCTGTTCTTATAGCTAAAAATAATGAGCGTTTTTCCTGTATTTTTTGAACATTGAGAAACAATTGAATTTGTTATTCTTCAACACTACGGAAGTTAATTATAACTTTAATATTACGAAATGTTGAAATGGAACCAGAACGTAGAAGTGCCCATTAAATTTTATTGAACTATTTGAATATTGCATAAAAATGTTTATTTTTCAAGCAACTTTTCATTACGATGGTTACAAAACTCTTAGCGAACTTGTGATCAAAATTTCATAATACAATTCGGTTAGGACAGAGCTGGATATATAAACCACGGATTATTTGCCTGTAATTATAACACATCAATATGTACATATATGACAATATTTTCATAACTGAATTATAAGTAGGTACTTCAAACAAAACATGTAACCTAAGTCATTATGCTGATTATTGCTTGGCAAATATTGTTGTAATAGAAATACACGAATGATGGTTTTAAGGCGACGCTTAATTATTCGAAATCATACCTATTCTTTTAATTTTATGAATAATTACATAAAGCACACCAGTAAGCCGGGCTGGATACTTCCTAGCTCTGTTGATACAAACATTTGATAGCATACCCATAAGAAAAGTACTTACCTACAAACCTTGTACAATTTGACTAAAGTTATAGGATTATGGGTTGTTTAAAGCTCTAAGGCCATTATGGGATCAAAGAAAAACCATTCTCAGCCTTTCATTTGGATGAGTATGACCAAGTAAGACGCCACCTGGCATACGATCTGTGGAACGAGAAAAAAAAATGTCATTCCATAAGGACTACGTGGCACGTGGTATGAGTAGAATGTATATGAATATAGGTACCTAATTATTATGTTGGAGTCAAGAAAATTGACATTTCAATCTTGTCTCAGGTTGCAATGTACTTCTATGTTTGGACAGGAGTTGCATAATCTATTCCGGGGTCAGCGCAAAACTATCAATATGAATATTACATCGTATTATATTTTTCCCAAAATAATTATATACCTACCTATCTCATTCCGGCCCACTGTGCGACGAACTTCGACACACGGGGGATATAAAGTAACAACAACAGTCGAGTCGTTGTGGTTCTAGTTGTGCAGCAAACTTCCGGAAACTAGTGTAAGTATACGGTAATTATATATCTCAATTTTAAAAGGCTTGGCCGTGATCATGGATGAGCCCTCGTACGTGTGCTTTCCATAGTTTGAAATGTCTCTCACCGCGATCTCTAGTAGCGAGTCTCAACTATGATGAAGCTCCAGCCATAAACGCACACACCGTCCAGTATACTGCCGTTTGAAACAAAAACGCCTTATCTCCAATGTTGACAAAAATGAGATTTTTACGTACGTGAGATTTTTGATATGTTCTTTTCGATGGTGAAGTCCAAATTTTAAAATTTCATTAAGAAGTGGGGGTAATTCCTACCCTCGAAATCAAAAAAATCGTTGAATTTGAAGGTAAAACGCCTTATCTCACTGTTTTTTAATGTGAAACGCCTTAACTCTGTTCAAAAACGCCTCAAACTTATGTTGATTCGTGAATATTTTTGATGGTGAAACGCCTTAACTCAGCGAAAATTGGGATAAGGCGTTTTACCTTCAAAAGTTTACTTTTTTTGGGCTTCAGATTTAGGATCAGACGAATCTTCAAAAATTGCAAGGCGTTTCTCCTTCAAATGTTTGCTCAGCTGGTTTAGCGATGAGGTTTTTTTTATCTTGAAATATATAATTAGGTTATCCTGACTTGTAGAGTTGAGGTGTTTTACCTTAAAAAACAAGAGGGGGGTAGGGGGTAACACTCTTGTTTTTGAAGGTGAATCGCCTTACATGATGGTTAAGGCGGTTCACCTTCAAAAACATGGCAAAAAAATCAATTCGATTTGATTTCCCCGCCTTAAATAGAGTTTTTGGTTTCAGAATCGATTTTTTTCGATTTTTTTCGATAATTTTGTCAATTCAAGCAATATCGATGTGTCTCTAAAAAATGGGTTCGATAGCACAAACTGGATGGGAAGTACAGCCTGATTTATATAGAAAACTTAAAAAGCGATTTCTGAAATAGGTGGTTTTCGGAGATAAGGCGTTTTTGCTTCAAACGGCAGTATAATGTGTCCCCTGTTGTAATACTGTCATCAATATGTTGGAATAAACCACTCAGATAATCTAACCTTACGAAACGAATAATGAATGCTCAACTTACTGAAGTGACCAGTGGGTATCCTACTGTTAACAGTCCACCTATTTTGAATCCATTGCGAGGTCTCATCGTGACGAAAAGCACGAGCTTTTGCTGTAGTGATTAAAGAAAGTAACCGTTATAAATAAAATCGATATAATTAGCTGACAGGCTTGTTAATTTAATACGCCTACTGGGTACGTAATTAACGTTTCCATGTCATTAAAAGTTTGTTTGATTACTCACATTTGAACATAAACATTCCCTTCCTTTCATGAGAATGAATAGTTTGGTATAGAACGCTTCGACCTGAAATAGCAATGTGAAGTTTGGATGAAGTTACTTACTTGTTATGTTTATAATTTGGCATACCTTAATATAATTAGTATATTTGTATGAGTCGCGGAGCTTACTCCCACCCTCTTCACCCAACTATGCTGAAATAAAAAGTATCTCTGGGACTGAGGAGACGATGGGCAGCCTTTGTAAGGACTGTCGGTAAAAAATACAAGTTAATTTCTGCCCTTAACCTGAGTCTGAATTTTTGGAAACTATTTTATGAGTTTTTCTATTGACCAATTTAATTTTGAAAATATATACCGATTTGAAGATAGATAGGTACGTTTTAACCCTAGAACACATCACTGGGGTGCCGGGACGTACTTACCTAAGGTAACTAGAGTGTGGAATCTTATATAATAAAAAGTTTGTATGCGTGTATGTATGTCTTGAGTGGATGGCCAAACGACCGAACGGATCTTGGTGCGGTTTTTTCTGGCGTGCTCTTCAAACACACATGAATTTTTCCAAATCCGGCTCCTTCATTGGAAACTCGGTGTTACCACCGTGAAGATTCTGTTATCACAGAATGTTTAATTTCGTTGTAATTAAGGGCGTGAGGTAAGCGGTATAACTTTTGGAAGCGGTTTCGGACGAGACACGATTTGACGGAAAGAGATTTTCTTGCTGATTCCAAAGATACCAAAACGATTTCTATGCGATGAACCGTTCGCCCGTTATAAGAGATTGTTAGGTAATGTTGCCACGTGGGTAGGTGAAACATTAATATTGCCCGTTGGAGTTCTGCCTGTTCACCGTGCAACGCAGGTGTAACCGAGCTAGTTGGCTATACAAATTCCAGCCAAGGATTATAAGTATTGGAAAACGCAGCAAATTATTACACAACTACGTTATTTTCCTAATAGATATCTATCTACATTTGGGGTCTAGTTCGTCCGTCTAAAGGCCCGTTTACACGAGCGGACCGGGCCGGATAAATCCGAGGAGTACAGTAAGTGCGTACTTCAGCCCTGCCGTCTAAACGCTCGTCCGGACCGGTTATGGGCGTTCCCACTTGCTAGGGAGGCCCGATGGAAATTCCTTCGGATCTAGGGTCCCCCCACCGGACGATCCTACTCTCCCCACCCGTTTGCCCTGTCACCCTGTGGTGTAAACGCATATCCGCTCAGGATCTTCTCCAGGACTAGGTACCTACATCCCTATAAACATGCATATAGTTTAAAAACGCTGCAAAGTCCTTGTCACATGGGTTTATTATTCTATTGAAGTTCTAGAGATTCTTGTTGGCAGTTAAATTTATTGTTTCTTTCATGTGGAATGATTGAATTAGCTATTCCTGATGATTTCCACCAATTTTGGCCCCCAAAACATGAAATAGGTACACTTTTTTTCCCCCCAGATCATCTTTGATCATTGGTAGTGCGATTTAATGGTCTTGATTCAGCTGTTTACACTTTTTCTAATGTTAGTATACACATTGATGGTGATTTCAGACAGTTTTCCAGGTTTTTGACTAAAAAAAAACAATTTTGGGAGCTGAACTAATGGTAAAACCTCAATTTCCGCGTCTTTGGTCAAAATCGACATCATATTCGGTATTCTCGTCCCCAAAAACATGGAAAAACGTTACCTCAAAAGCTCATTTCACTAACATGTTGCTAAAACGCAAAAATTACCTATTTTTATACACATTTTCACTCATAACACCCCTGGGTATATTCCGATCGGGCTGAAAAGTTTCGGGACACAACTAGGGCCCAAATGGAGCATGTACGCGAAAGAACGACTTTTTTAGATCTAAAATGAAGCCTGTACACGTGATACGGCGTACGGCGGACGGACATTGCATTTTTGGAATCTACGCACCTTGAAACGGAAAAGAAAAAAGTTTGAGGGGGTGTTATAAAAATTTTTTGCTGAGCGAATACATAGGTGTATTATTCACAGAATAATAAACCAAAAACGCTGCGAAGTCCTTGTCACATGGGTTTACTATTCTATTGGACAACCTACAGAAATGTTGGCTGTTCATTTATTGTTTCTTTCATGTGAAATAATTATTGAAATAGCCATTTATGATGGTTTCCACCAATTTTGGCCCCCAAAACACGAATTAGGTACGCTCCTTTTTTTCAAATGATCTTTGATCATTGGTAGTGCCATTTAGTTGTCTTGATTCACCTGTTGACACTTTTTCTAGTGTTATTATACAAATTGATGGTGATTTCAGACATTTTTCCAGGTTTTTGACTCATTAAAAATCAATTTTCGGAAATGAACCTTTGGTAAAAACTCAATTTTCGCCTCTTTGGTAAAAATCGACTTCATATTCGGTCTTCTCGTCCCCCAAAACATGGAAAACGATACCTCAAAAGCTCACGTTACTAATATGTTATTAAAACACAAAAAGTACCTATTTTTATACACATTTTCACTCATAACACCCCTGGGTACATTCCGATTGGGCTGCAAAGTTTCGGGACACAACTAGGGCCCAAATTGAGCATGTGAGCGAAAGAACGACTTTTTAGACAGAAATTGAAGCCGGTATCGTATGCATGATACGGCGTATGGTGGACAGACATTGCATTTTCTGAATCTAGGCACCTTGAAACGGAAAAGAAAAAATTTTGGGGGGTGTTATACAAATTTATTGCTGAAGATAATAAACCAAAACGGTGGAAATTGTTATACAACTGTTTATTACGTTCTTGTCTTCGGTCCGGTCGTGTAAACGGCTGCCCGAAGGGAAGGAAGCCCCGCCCCCCACGGAGCGAGTCAGGAGGCTCCTAGCTAGGAGCATCGGAGTATCCGGCCCGGTCCGCTCGTGTAAATGGGGCTGAAGGTCGGCGTTACTGTCAGACATCTCTTCTATCAGTAGTGAAAAACAGGGGTTGAAGTTTTCAAAACGCCATAGCTCCGAAACGTCCACTAATAGGGTATGAATTTTATGACGTTTTAATGATTCCGAATTTGGGGATTTTTTGATGGCACCCTATGCATTTTCCGTCCAGCAGTTCGTTCACAGTAAGGCCCTGAAGTTGGAACGGAAAAGCTCCCTCAATACGAGTGTGAATCATACGGTATACATCCAGCCCAGATATCATTGCTAGGGAACATCTGATTATAATCATGCATGGTTGTATGAAATCGAGTTCGTTGTACCGTGATAATAGTTCACTGAAAAAAGTTGTTATTAATTTTAATTATTTTTTAAATTTATTTATTTATTTATTTTTATTGATAGGTTCACGTTTGCCGTTCACGACGAAACAGATCTTCCAAGTTAGGTGAAATGTTGGGAATATTTTGGGGGTCCTATGTAAGTTCAGTGACCGTCAGAATTTAAAAAAAATCAAATTTACGTTATTGTGATTGTCGAACGATGGAGAGCTATAATACTTAGACCCCGGTGGCATTTTCGTCGTGCATCCGTGGGTGGGTAGGTATTGCTTAAAACGACCCTACTTATTCAGGGTCTTACGCTAATAGGAATTAAGTGATAGACGCTGAAGGGGCATCTATACAGGAAAATGATAAACTTTTGCGTAATAATTAGTAGCGTTTTTATTTCATTTACAGATTCTACGTATCTTTAAACGTAAACCTTCACATTTTGAGGGAATTTAAAAAGGGTGGGGGGTGGGGGATTAACCTCGATTCCAAAGGTTCGTTACAGCAATAATAAACCGAATATTACGCATTTACAAACCTGTCTCTTGTATTCATCGAAGCACTTCACTGTATGTAGAACACAAAGGAGGTACCAAGTAGCTTGGCCACAGCTATGTGTTATGGAACCTGTACCCTTCATTGCGTAAAAACAGAAAATGACCGATCGAACGAAACACGTGAAATAAAACAGTAGAAGGTGGGGTGAGAAAAACCCGACGACGATATCCGCTATACGACATGTTTTGGTTACTTTATGGCAGGACGTCATCGGTGCGATGTGAACGGTCGACGTGGCCAGTCGTATTTCCTGCGATAATGCTGTCATGATTCCGGTCAGAGCGAGCAGTGCCGAGAAGCCAGCTGTACTTAAGAATGCGAAACTGTAATAGTTGTACATTTTAATTTTTCGATTAAGTATAAAGTTCATGTTGACGTATGCATCCCAGGAATCGAAAAAAGACTGGATGAGGAGGATTACAATGTGGATAGGACGGTCCCAGTCTAACCTGCAGATGAGGTTCATTACCAAGGCAGAGCGTTTGAAGAAGATAATGCGGTGTAAATTAACCAAATATAGTAAAGTGGGGAAGTATTGTGCCACAGTGATCACCATTGTGATAACATGTGGCACATTCCAAAAATAATTTTTGAACCATCGAAAAGCGAGAACGAGACCGGTTACTACATATAATAGTACGGAATAACACAATAGCATTCGGGATACACGATTCCTAAAGTACGGGAAAATCCCCACTAGTGCTCCGAAAACGAGGATCAGCCTCATTTTGGTTCTGCCTGCGCTGTGAGATTGAAACTGAATACACAGAATATTTGATTTTGTAATCGTCAGTGCCGCAAGCCACTGAGTGGTGGTAAGAGAATTATTTTCTGTTCCCGCAGGTTTGAAATCATCAACTGAACTGAAGTTTGGAAATGAATGTTTCACGACAGTTATAACGGACAGGTATTTATAAACGGCTGGCGGATACTCTTAAAACGGCTGGGAATTGACATAAGCTGTAATCATCGTATTTTGTACCATCTGCGTGATGTGAAAGTCGTTAAAAGATGTTGTGAGTGGCTGTAGTAATCTTTTCAGAACCGGTCTACTTTCGCGAATTTCCGCTCAGCGTTGTTTTGACTCATCAGCGTCTTTTATTTACAGTGTCGTCAATTATAGTTGTAGTTATCAATTCGAATTGACTGGAAACGAATGTCCAACCTCCTCGCATTCGTTGGCTTTAGATAAACTAAAGCCATCAACAGGAGTTGAAAGAAAAAAAGCCACCCATTTGCATCGACTTCAGATTTTGAAAAGAAAAGGTTTTCCTGCGCATGAATAAAAAGCGTGAGATTCTGTACCCGAGTTAGCCTTCAAAGAGCGTCTCATAAAAGGCTTTTTGTTCAAAATCACGCTCTTTTAGCAATTTCGGATAAAACAAACTACTGCAATAGGTTCAAAATTTCGAGTCCTCGTATTTTATACATACAAAACCCGGATTAGAAAGATTTTTCTGTTTTCCGAAAATTCCCATCTCCGCACACACTCCATAATTTTTGTAAATAAGTACAACGATTCGCGTAAGTTTGACATTTGGTTTATTATTTTCAATAATGAATCATTGGAATCGAGCATGAAAAAAAAATTCTTACCCCCCCCCCCCCCCCCCTCAAAATTTGATGGTTTACGTTTCAAGGTATGTAGAATCCAAAACTGCAATAATAATATTTCTGTCTGTCTGCCATACGCCGTACGCCGTGCGGGCCACTTTTCTTAGTTGCCATGAATAAAAATTGATGAAATTCGGGCTATAGGTTCCGTTCGGAGTCTAGTTGGTCCTCGAAGCTCGACGTTACTGTCACTCATCTCTAAGGGGTTCAAAATAGGGGTTGAAATTTTCAGAACGCCGTAGCTCGAAATCTTCCGATAGAAGGGTATGGTTTTTTTTACGTTATTAAATTTGTTTTGAGCTAAACAATTTTTTGAGACCACCCGGAGCATCGTACGTCCAGCCGTTCGTGTGCAGTGAGTATAGAAGTAACAGTTACTTCTATACTCACTGTTCGTGTGCACCAAAAAGCTTCGTCAACACGATCGTAAATCAAACGGTATAAATCCGGCCCGGATATCATCACTAGGAAGCACCTGATTATAATCAAGTATGGCTGTATGAAGTCGAGTTGTTTGTTCTGCGATATTATTTCATTTGACAAGTGATAGACTATTGGATTTTGTTGGTAGGTACTTCTGAAACTTGAACAAACGTTGAAGTATTATTGATGGGTAAATTATTACACAATGGCAAATTATTAGACACCGGAAAATTATTGCACAACGGTAAATTATTACACCACGGTAAATTATTACACAACGGCTCATCTACCCAGAAGAGGCTGGATTTTGTTGTTAGGTACTTTTGCAACTTGAACAACCATTGAAGTATTATTGATGGGTAAATTATTACACGATGGCAAATTATTACACAACGGTAAATTATTACACAACGGCTCATCTACCCAGAAGGGGCTGGATTTTGTTGATAGGTACTTTTGCAACTTGAACAACTGTTGAAGTATTATTGATGGGTAAATGATTACACAATGGCAAATTATTACACAACGGCAAATTATTACACGACAGTAAATTATTACACCACGATAAATTATTACACAACGGTAAATTATTACACAACGGCTCATCTACCATGAAGGGGCTGGATTTTGTTGACAGGTACTTTTGCAACTTGAACAACCGTTGAAGTATAAATGATGGGCAAATTATTACACAACGGTTCATTATTCTATCTCCGTAGAAGGGGAACCTATACAGGTAAATTATTACACAACGGTATAGGTAGGTACCTATTAACGAGTTCGGGGTTAGGTACTAACCTACGGAGGGTCCGCGATCTACATAATATGTATAGAATATTACATATGTTATATAGAAGGGTTATCTACACGGAGACCTGTGATCTGTGACAGGAGGGTATTCTGTACAAAATAATAAACCGTTGTGCAGGGATTTGCAGCGTTTTTTTATCATGTACCTATCGATGGTCTGATATCGTCTGGAGTGACTCCTAAACACAAATACATACATACATTTAACGGTTTGTTAAAATCTGATGCTTTTAGAGTGCTCCGAAGTTGATTTGTACTGAAGAAATTCATTTAGGCATTAAAAGTCTTGGATTCATCGCAGTAGTTAATTTCCTCGGAAAACTCGCCAAAATATGATTAATAATAATTAGGTAATTATATGAAAGACGTGGTTTAATTATTATTTCATTTTACTATTATCATCCCCATTAGCGTCAAAACGCTTGTTTTTTTATGGATATCTCTGTATAATACACATATACATAATTATTTATATCGGACTCTATTCAAATAACATCATATCAAGTGATTCTTTCGTATACTGAAGAAATTGAACTGGATGGAATCTACGAGATTGTTAACGTCACCGTAGCTGACTTGCTTCTGACGGTCTTCATGATAAGAGTACCTAGTAATTGATTTATCGTGTAGATTTCAGTTCTCCTATCAGTCAATTCTCCCTCATTATGCCCAGTGTGGGGTGGTATATGATCAGATACCTGTCGTAAAGCTATAGTTGATTCCTCCAAGAAGATTTGAGTTCAGTGTGTGACTTGCTACATTATTTATTCCGTACTGAATTCATGATGCCGTACTTCCATTTGGGATTCTCCACATTTCTCGGCATTTTTCCGTACACGGGAAGCGGTCGTTTCAGCTTGCGATACGCTGTTTACTCTTTTCTGGTTTTAGCAGGGTTTTTCTACGAGGTTTTCACTATCAACAATTCTTTTTTTCACACCGACGGCTTCCATAGCTCGAAGGCCGGTTGGCTCATTATCGATTTGGTCAGCCTCAAGAGGCAACTCGTGGTGGTCATGTCAGGCGTCCACGTTTGTAAACTTATTCGGAACAGGTACTTAAAGTAGGTACAGTTATAAAAAAACCAGTCATGCAGCATGACTTAATGAGCGAATTTTCAAAGAAATATTCGAATTAATGGCTATGGTTTTGAATAAAGGAAAACTTCGGTCTAAAATTTGGTTTTCTATGTATATTCTCTTCGTATTTATTTTAATTTGTACGTTTTGTCCATCCTGATTCTACCGTTTGTTTATTACGTAATTGTACTAAGTGCTTATTTATTTGATCGCTGTGGGTAAATTCAAGGAGTTGTACTAATCGTTTGCCTCCCCCTTTTTTGCTTCGAACTCTCGTCTTCAATTAATACTTCTCACATATTTCAATCTGACCACTCTAAGGGGGTGGGGGGGGGGGGGGGGGTAAGAGTTAAAAGATTATCCTAGTTTTGGGTAATTTTTGCGCACTTTAAATGCTCTAATTTAAGAACGGATTTAGATATCTAAAATCCGATTTCACTATCGTGTTCAGCGTGCAAAAACCTTTAAAATGAGGGGTCACTTGTTAGAAAATAACATTTTGGGGATTTTTGGGTAATTTTTGCGCACTTTAAATGCTCTAATTTGAGAACGGATCAAGATATCTAAAATCCGATTCCACCATCGTGTTCAGCGTGCAAAAACCTTTAAAATGAGGGGTCACTTGTTGGAAAATAACATTTTGGGGATTTTTGGGTAATTTTTGCGCACTTTAAATGCTCTAATTTGAGAACGGATCAAGATATCTAAAATCCGATCCCACCATCGTGTTCAGCGTGCAAAAACCTTTAAAATGAGGGGTCACTTGTTAGAAAATAACATTTTGGGGATTTTTGGGTAATTATTGCGCACTTTAAATGCTCTAATTTGAGAACGGATCAAGATATCTAAAATCCGATTCCACCATCGTGTTCAGCGTGCAAAAACCTTTAAAATGAGGGGTCACTTGTTGGAAAATAACATTTTGGGGATTTTTGGGTAATTTTTGCGCACTTTAAATGCGCCAAAACCCTCCTTAGAGTAGGCCAATTTCGCCCATCTTCGAACTTAGCCTTTCGATTGCCAAGATAGATTTTTTGTGCAAATTTGAGCTGTTTATCTCAATTCTATCGAGAGTTATCGTCTGGAGTGACACATATATAAATATATATATATATATATATATATATATATACATATAAAAAAGTGTTAAATTTCAGGAATCGTTTTAGAATGGTCTGAAACGGATTTCTATGAAGAAAATTTCGAAAAATTTATATTATTTAAATTTCGAAGCCATTGCAATAGCTTCATTTTCTTTGAAAATTCGCTAAAACATAACATACAGCTAAATCATGAGTCGCTCCTGACTATCTTCAACCTTGGATACGTGAAAGAAAATTCAAAATTTCGCCAAACCACCAACAAAACATCATGTTTGAAGATGAGATATTTTTGAAATAGAAATCAGAGCAAATTTGAATTTTGTGGAGAAATAAACCGTTGAAAATAAGTAGAAATTGCATTTGGTCATTGTTAGCAATTTTGACTAATTTTCAACGATTTCATTCTCCACAAAACTCAAATTTGACCTGATCTTCGTTTTCAAAAACAGCTCTCCTTCAGCGACCAAAATTTGATTGTCCTGATATCACCAAACGTAGATAGTATTATAGAATGGGTCTCGAGACATCAAAAAACTATTTCAATACAACACTTTTTTTTTTCTAGAAAAAATTGGAACAATTTTATGGGTCTATAATTTGTTAAAAATCGTCCAACATCACCAACAATACGATAGATTCATCAAACCATTTTTACATAATGGTATTATGAGAAATTAAAATAGGTCCTATTTCAATAGTAAACAATATTTTCTCGAGTAATGTGAGACAATGTGAGTTGTTCTAGGTCAAAAATCGCTGAAAATCGTCAATAGTTCAAGTCACCAACAACACTACAAATTCCTCAAAACTGTTACAAGATGGCCTATTGAGATTGACAAGCGCTATTTCTAAAGCCAAAAATATGTATTCTATTTAATTTTTATTAATTAATACCCCCGAAATTTGAGTAAAGTTAGCGAAGTTGAAAAAAAATTGAGGGTTGTTCGTGATTTGTTAGACACAATAAGCATTGAATAATAAGTACGTTGGGGGGGGGGGGGGGGGGTCAAATTGGTCGTGGAAAAATGTTCGATAGTATGTACCTACCTACTATTTAGATGATCTGTTCATATGGTTTGTCTGGATTTTTTAATCTTATGCGGTTACCAGCTCCATTATCGCCACTGGCAGTTCTAAACCTGTTTGCTTCATATTCTCTGAGCTGATCCCTTTGTTCAGGACATCCGTATCAGAAATCTACCGTTTGTCCGGAGCGCCGAACAACTCTGTGCCATTCGCCTTCGCTGTTGCCGCTCTCATCGTGAAATTCGCCATTGAATGGGCCCTCTACGACTTCTACAACAACCCGAAACGGATGCTGAATTATATGATAATGTTCCACATCAACCTCACCGAAGCGACCATCTTGCTCCAGTTTTGCGGGTTCCTGAAGAATTTCGACCGCCAACTTGACACCCTGTACGCCCACATGCGGGAACAAAAGGTCACAAACGCGTCGGCTTTGGTGGATCGGCACGCCCAGGTTCTGACCCATATGAAACAATCTAACGCTATTTACAGCCACCAGATCTTATCGGCGTGCATAGTTTACGGCGAATTCATGATAGTCAACTTATTGCTCTTAGTTATTGGGCTCATGAACAACAAAGGAGTATTGGATTTGGCAAATAGTGCATTTACTACATCCTTCTATTTCATAATGCTGTGTTACCTATCAGCGCGGTGTCAAAGAACAATGGAGACGGTAAGTGTTCTGAGTTGCATACGCTTATTAAATTTTCATGTAATGGAAGAAATATTTGACAGCAGGGCCTATTACACATTTGCTTATTCACATTCGTACCACCATTCTACAAGCGGATGCGAATGGTGATAGAATATTCAAATTGCAACAAAAAGTCGTTTTGTAAGACCACTAACCATCAGTGAGGGGTTTCAGCAGCATTTAATTTCTTACGCTGTGCGTCTAAAGTTGAACTTCTTCCCATATATTTGTTTTTCGAATTACTTCATGAAAGAATCACATTTTTCTCACTACAAAATTAGCTGCTTACAAAGATCATTTCATCGAGTAAAGTTAACGAATTACGTATCACATGTTGGATGACCATGTCTCAGTTTGTTGATATTAACTTACAAAGTTAATATCAACAAACATGAGCGGGTGAGTTGGATGAGGATGAAGATAGAGGTTGGATGAGGATGAAGTTGAGATGTTGGATGAGAACGGATGAGGAAGGACGTGCTCCGTAGGAGTCTTTTTCTAACGCCCCGTGGTTTTCACCACAGCAAGCTTTAGTTGGAGGGAAGGTTAGCTCCCCGCAGTTTTCACCACAGCAGGCGCTAGAGGTAGTGGCTCCCCGCGGTTTTCACCTCAGCAGGCGCCTGGGATGTGGAGGCTAGTACCCCGCGGTTTTCATCGTAGCACGTACTAGAGGAGAGGAAGGTGTCCCGCGGTTTTCACCACAGCAGACACCG
Source organism: Leptopterna dolabrata (assembly GCA_954871275.1). Classification (NCBI taxonomy): domain Eukaryota; kingdom Metazoa; phylum Arthropoda; class Insecta; order Hemiptera; family Miridae; genus Leptopterna; species Leptopterna dolabrata. Next base: position 15,056,991 of record OX940984.1, on the reverse strand, counting down.
GCATGATGGAGGCTAACACCCCGCGGTTTTCACCACAGCAGGTGTTAAAGGAGAAGGAGGCGTCCCGCGGTTTTCACCACAGCAGGCGCGTGGAAGGTGTAGGCTAGCACCCCGCGGTTTTCACCACAGCAGGTGCCAGAGGAGAAGGAGGTATCCTGCGGTTTTGACCACAGCTAATGCCAGGAAGGCGGAGAGCATCCCGCGGTTTTCACCACAGCGAGTGCAAGAGAAGGTAGAAGAGAGAGGGTCGAGAGAGAAGTCGCAAGTCGAGGGTCGGTCGGTCGAATGACGAGCTGGGCCAGAAGGTCTGCTTATAAAGGCCCCTTTCCACCTGTCCCCCGTCCACAATCGGTCGTTATGACCGTTGAGGAGCGATGGCTGTTGATGAAAGGGACCCTTCTCCCTTGGCGTTCTCTTCGTTTATTTGGTTAATCTTTCTATATCACATATGAGTAGTTATTGTGGAGATTTGAGGGGAACCACGACATTTACAAAAGGTACCTTTACCTATCTGGGGCGCATTCGACCAAAGAATGGGGCCAGATTCGACTGGTGTTATGGTTTTGAATGTGCTCAATTTCTCGTTTCTGCGTCCGAGATTACCGCAGTAGCCTTGTGATCACTCTTGGGATGAAGCGTATATTTGCCCTTCGAAATCGAGATTCCACTCGGATTTTTGTGTTCCTAGCCTTTCAGAAGATGTTGTTGTCTGCGTGTCCGCAATTCCACCCTACGCTTCACGAAAAAATAGTTGCATTGAGTGAATGGATAAATGTCGGCTCAAAATATACTGAGGATACGCTGCGGTCCTTTGTAGACTACTTGAATAAATGAAAGAACCATCAACCATCTTGCTGATTTTGGCATTCATCCAGGTTTCAACCATCTTAGAATCTTAAGTGGTTACTCATACGAACATTCATTCTTGAATGGTGAATCGAAAATCAGCTCACACGCTCAATCCTTCTTATGTCTTCTCTGTGACACCTTCATTTTACCTAACTCTACCTAACTCACAACATGGGCATACGCTTAAACGAGTCAAGAATACCGAACTCTGGTTATCTCTGGTTTCTATGACCAGCCCTAAAAGCAAGTACCTATTACAATTTTGAGGTAGATAATTTTCAAAATGAACAATTTGCTAACCTGTAGTTGGTCTAGAATACAGCATTTTAAAATAGCTGCAGTGGCGAGAACAAAACATGGCTATCACGGAACCTGTTAGCAGTCTTTCAAGGCTCTCTAGCCACATGTTTCACTCATTAGACGGCTAATAACTACAACAATATTACCAAAAGGGAGGTCTCCAAAATGAGGTACTACCTTCTAATTGAGCTCCTTTCATCTACTTTTTCTAAACCAGTTTCTAGTTTTTTCTGAACGGCGACATTGCAGCTCAAAGTTTTGACATCAAATCTTCAATCGTCACCATTCCAAAGTAGTTTTATCATGATTATTTCGTGCTGGTTCTTTCGTTGCTGGAGTTTTGCACCAACGCTTCTACGAAGTTTTATCCTACGTTTAATTATTTGCCAATTTGAAATCGAATAAATTATGCCAAGCTTGAGGTTGTCGTAAATCGCTTGCTCATTGTACATGAATCCACTTATCTCGTGTTCCAGGCAAATGACTTCAACATCGAATTGTTCCAACTGATGAGAAATAACAATGAACTGTATTGCAATGTAAGACATATTTAGTCATATATTATGCGGTACATTATTTTCCATTAATCAACACGTCTGTCAAGGGAGTAAGCTTCCTCACGTCGGAGCATCGGTTCTTATAAATCGTTGATGTACTCTACCCATAAAGAAACCGCTCCCCAATAACATTGGAAATTCGAAAGACATCAAACTAGGAATCCGTGAATAGTTCATTGTTTGCGCTTACGCAAATCTACGGTTACACCAATCGCAAATAATAATAAGGAAGCAGAAACTAGTTTTTGATTCTAAAATTGAAGTTGGCTCTCCAATGGTTCCTATAGACTCAACATAACTATTTCAGCATCCTCATGTAGTTGCCAAATATATTGTTTTGCAATTCGTTGGTGCTTCCATATAGATAATCAGCGTTTACATGAATGGCCCCTAACTATCTGCGGTTTATGGCTGCGCATGTGCAATCGCGAACCTCGAAACTCAAATAATTATTTAGATCCGTTCCACCTTTATTTCTCCTATGAATGTCACTCACTGCATGTTGTGATACAAGGAAGTTAATATGTGCCTTAGGTGTATTTGCAGATGATTATAAATCGCTGAAAATTCTTGCACAACGGTTTGTTGTTTTCAGTTTTGTTGTTTTCCTTTATGCCTAGGTCACGGTTCTGTGCGCAGTACCCTTACAATCTCTATAAGGGTAACAGTTTACTGCGACGGTACTGGCCAATAGAAGAACACCGTGATCTGTGCAGAAGGGTTATCTACACAGATCAATAAAAATCCGTTGTGTAATAATTTGCAGCGTTTTCAAGAATTTATAATATTATTACAATAAACTGTAAAATTAAATCCAACTAAATATTTTTTGTTGCAGGACAAATTGTTACTATATGTTAAGATGAAACAAACAATTCAATTTTCAGCTTGTGGGTTTTTCACTCTTGGATTTCCGCTTCTGACATCGGTAAGACATTGTTTAGACATACGTTGGTGTTCCCAACTATTTGAGTAATGGAAACGAAATAAAACGTGAAATTCACAGCCTGGAACCTGATATGCATATCGCCTTTGCAGATAATGGCTGTGGTCACTACCTACTTGGTGATACTCCTGCAATTCAGCTTACCAAACCAGTAATCTTGCTACAGACTTGCTGCTCCATCACTTGAATGATTTTTATGTGATTCAGTCACACAGAATTGGATCCATCACAAACGCTGTTATTGTTACGGACATATTTTTAGTAAAAACTAGTTGGTACCCAAATACAGAAAATATTCATTTATCAATTTGTACGGCTTCTTGTGACCCCAGGTACATAGTGATATATAATTATGTACTAACGAAACATAATTATTATGCAAACAACGTCATATTTTTCCATGTTAATTTGATGACTTACCAACTTGATAATATATAGGTTGGTTCTACTGAGTATTGAACCTTTGAAGATAAAAAAACTACTATATTATCAAAAATTTATAACTATTTACTTATTTAGTTCAGGTTGGTTAACATTGTTACTGGGATGACATCACTTCTTATTCGTCATTCATGGTGGCACGTTTGTTCATTGCTCCGTCTTATCGTTTTCATATTTATGTATTCTTTTACAAACAGGCGAAGCCCAGTTGCAATTCACATGATATAGGTAATACATTTATAGAAAGTCGGTTGAAAAGAGCTGTAATGAGGAAGATAAGAGGCTAGCAAGAACTTCGAAGCAGAATCGGTGGGATCCCATCAGGACCCTAGCCTTTATCAGAGTCAAGCGATTACAGTTCAGTAAGAACGGTACCCTGTGCGATTTTAGTATGCAACCTCACATTTTAAATGAGACGTACGTATTAAGTAAGTATGTTTGGCGTAAAAACAAAAACTAAGGTAAAAACGAATTTTCTAACATCAACAACCCAACAGGTAGGTTTATTTTGTTTATCTATGTTATCTTTCCTAACTAATATTAAACATCAATGTCATGAACTTCTTACCTGAAAGCGTAGGTATTCCTGTTGGTGCTTGTGAGATGTAGACTGACGTGGTGAAGACAGTGTTGAATTTAGATAACTGAAGGGGAGAAAATGGATTGAGTACTCACCAGTGTTGTTGCTGGAAAGTAGGTAGGTATGTGCAAAATGATGTACAGTCTTCACCCTGTCCAACTGGAGCTGAGGGTTGGTGAGTTGAAGTCCAGCGTGACACACTCCACCACTGGACAAAGTAACTGGTTATCTTGTAGTAACTCCTGTGAAAGCTGAGATGGGACTGACTGAAAGTTGAGATGCAGGTAAGGGTTACGGGGATTAACCGCTTGAACTCAAGAGTTCACATCTTGTACAGTTATCTTAACTTTATAATTATAACTTCTAGAACAGGTAGCTGTTTAGGTAATGCATATTTATGTTAGTTGAAACTAGTCTCTGTGTATAGGTAGTAGTAGATTATAATTTAGTATTAAGGATAAGAACATTAAAAATAAAGGAAATTAGTTTGAATGTAAAATTCTTGTAGCATAATGTAAATTTTATGACAGTTTGAATTTGAAATGAAATTTATAAATTTCATGAAATTTGATTTCAATTAGTGGTTCGATTTTCATTTTAGTTTAGCATTTTAGGTTTACTTTTTATGTTTTAAATAGGAACATATTTCATTTGTTTTGGAAAATGTGGCCAAAACAGGTGTGGTGAGCGGTTGTTGAGGGAGTTCTTTAGGAGAGCTAACACCCGGTCATCATCACAGGAGGCGTTAGAGGAAGAGGCGTCCCGCGGTTATCACCACAGCAGATGCCAGGGAGAAGGAGGCAAGACCGCAGGGAGTGCTAGATGAAGGAGCGTGTCTGGTGGTTGTGATCACAGCAGTAAGAAGGGGGATGCTAGTGCCCCGCGGTTATAACCACAGCAGACGTTAGAGGAGGGAGCAATCTGCGGGAGGCGAAAAGGTAGGAGATAGAGAGAGGGCGTAAGGTGAGCAAGAGAGAAGTCGTAGGTAGGAGTGCGGTCGGTCGAATGAAGAGCTGGGCGAGCTGGGCGGTTTATAAATGTGCCTCTACCTCGCCCCCTGTCTGTCAATGGCCGTTATGGCCGTTGAGTTCGATGGAGAGGACCCTTCTGGTCTTTTTCCCGAGGCGTCGCACAGCTCGTCTTTCTCCGTGTTTATTTGGTTAAATCTATATTTACAAGTATATGTCAGTGGTATCACAGCTGAGGGGTACCAGGACAACAGGTATGTAGGTACTCGTTAGATAACAATCTGAACCAACAACGGGTAAGCAGCAATCAAGGTCTAAGGCGAGTATTAATGGCTACTGTTCACTGGAAGTTACTGCTTTCATTGGTCCATTTTATACACTTGTGTTTGTTTTCTCGATTTCCCCAAAACGTACGACTGTGGTTTCACAGATTTTTACTGTTCAATGATTCTTTTACAGGTTTTTGAACGAAAGGTGCCATTATGAATTGAACGCTCAACTGTATTGATACTTAATTATTGTTCGTAAACTCCCGAAAGGTACTTACTGGTTGACGATATATTCTCTTCATTTCATATTTTTCGTTTCATAATGTATGATTAAAAGCGGATGAACGGGTGATCTAACGACGCTAGTAATGTTTTCCAAATGAACATCTACCGTCGATTTCCCATTCACCAAGTTGAAACTTGAATAATACCTACTCGGAAGAGGGAGTTCAGATAAAAATACACTGCCAAGGTGATGGCACAGGAGCTTCCTCGTCACAATCAGAGTGACCCATTATAAAATAGAACAGACTCGGAAGCAAAATAACATAACATTACATTACATTACATTACATTACATAACATTACATAACGTTAAATATACATATTACATAACATTACATTACATAACATAACATTACATAACATTACATGAAATATACATATTATACATAACATGACTTCCATAATACATTACGTCCATTATACATAACTAGCCTGACCGCTCGCTTCGCTCGCTATCCGAGATTCGCTGTACGCAGTATCGTGGAACCAACAAACGACGGAAAAATCCCATACCCTACCGGGTATTTGTGCCCAATTTTATCAAAATCCGTCAAGCCATTCAGGAGTTGACCATGGTCGACCATATTTCCGCTATGGTCAGGGAATTAAAAATGCGCCTACGTTCAACTTGGGAGGCTACCGGATATTGGTGCCAAATTTGGTCGATATCCGTTGAGCAATTCGGGATTCGACCATGGAGGGGCCCATGGATGCGCTAAGGTCGACCGCGGGGGTAGTCCGAAGGGTCGATCGTAGATAGAATTTCACGTAGATTACGAATACGCGATAAAAAATAGGGGTTACCATTTCAATTAACGAAGTTGACCATGGTCGACCATAGTTCCGCTATGGTCAGGGAATTAAAAATACGACGTTGCACAACTTGGGAGCCTACTGGATATTCGTGCCAAATTTGGTCGATATCCGTTGAGCAATTCGGGATTCGACCATGGAGGGGCCCATGGATGCGCTATGGTCGACCGCTGGGGTAGTCCGAAGGGTCGATCGTAGATAGAATTTCACGTAGATTACGATTACGCGATAAAAAATAGGGGTTACCATTTCAATTAATGAAGTTGACCATGGTCGACCATAGTTCCGCTATGGTCAGGGAATTAAAAATGCGACGTTGCACAACTTGGGAGCCTACTGGATATTCGTGCCAAATTTGGTCGATATCCATCAAGCCATTCAGGAGTTGACCATGGTCGACCATAGTTCCGCTGTGGTCAGGGAATTAAAAATGCGACGTTGCACAACTTGGGAGCCTACTGGATATCCGTGCCAAATTTGGTCGATATCCGTCAAGCCATTCAGGAGTTGACCATGGTCGACCATAGTTCCGCTATGGTCAGGGAATTGAAAATGCGACGTTGCACAACTTGGGAGCCTACTGGATATTCGCGCCAAATTTGGTCGATATCCGTCGAGCCGTTTGGCCGTGCATAGAAGGACAGACAGACAGACAGAGCGCATGCGCAGGGCGAACCGCTGGCTCTATCATGTTGAAATTTATATGGGACCTCAATGGGCCCTACCCGCTTAATCCCTGAGAATTACATTGAAATTGGGTGAAATCTTTGGTTACTACGGCTGTAACAAGGAAATTGAATCTATTTCACGCCAGCGCATGCGCAGAGCGCACCGAGGGTCCGATCATGCTGAAATTGATACTGGAACTCACTAGGCCTTGTCCAAACAACCCTTGAAAATTTGAGCGAAATTGAATCAAAATTGTGAAAGTTATGCGTGTTTGTTGAATTTAACGTTAGCGCATGCGCAGGGCGTACCGCTGGATCAATCATGTTGAAATTTGTATGGGACCTCAAGGGGTCTTATCCGCACCATCCCTCAAAATTTGAGCTGAATCAATTCAAAATCGTGGAAGTTATGGCTGTAACAAGGAAATGCGGACAGACTCACAGACTCACAGACTCACAGACTCACAGACTCACAGATTCACAGACTCACAGACTCACAGACTCACAGACCGACAGACACGGAACCAAATTTGTTCAGTAGGCTTTGAAACGCAAAATGCAAGTGGAAATTTTGATTTCTGAAGACAAAAATTTTTTGGCTCACGAAAGTGAACACAAGGCTTCCGCTGCTTCGCAGACTCGGAAGCAATATTTAGGCGCGATGGACGGATATCGTTATTTGGTACTTTATTATTCATAATGATGGCATTTTAGGTTACTCATAATTATGATATTTTTCTGTTATTTATATATACCTTTCCGGTTGGGAAAGTTGGGAGTGGAAATTGTATCGTGATTCCAAATTTACTGGGTCTAGCGTTTCATGACACCATTCATAGTAAGAAGATGAGAAGGGATGAAAATGATTTATAGAAAGGGGAGGGGAGGTTACATCATGTACGAGTGTGCCCAGTGGTTCAAATTCGCATTGTGGGAAGAACAGTAATAGTGAAGCCTCCAAATTTTATCTTACTTTGACTACTCTTTTATTGAGTTATTTTCTTGTGATGCTACGAAAGTTTATTATTGATGGGACGATCAAATTGAAAGTTCAGATATAAAATTGAGAAATACTTTTGAGTGCTACGGGATATAACATTAAAAAAAAATACCTTCCAGTTCTGGGTTCTTCCAGTTTGCTTGTTTTTTCTACTTTGTTGCCAATTAAAATGAGCGAAGCGATTGTTATCTGATATAATTCGGGTTATTATGCCATCTGCCGAAATGCAAGAAAACAAATAATTTATGTTTACGAGCGTGATGAATTCCAAAATGATAGGATTTGAATTATGGAACATTTTCAATGCCCTGAAACGAGTAAAATGAGAAGAATTGAAGTAAGCAGCCATTTCAAGCTAGGGGCTTACGCTCAATGGGGTTTGCGCGGGTATATAATTGAAGGCACGAGTGGAAGAAGGTGCTAAGTGACATTTTCACAAAAACTCGGGTTTTTGCATAAATGATGGTTTTGAAGCACTATCTATCTATGGTGGCAGTCTGGATACGCAATAACAACTCCCTGGAGAGATATAGAATGGAAGAAGGTGTCATGTAACTAGATTACTTCATTTTTTCAATGGAAGAAGGTGCTATAAGACCTTGTCACCTTATTTCAATAATACAAATGTTACCTCTAAATCGCTGCTTCATGGAAGAAGGTGCTATGAGCCCATGTCACCTTCTTCCAGTTATATAAATAATCTACCTGTAAAACGTTGTTTGATGGAAGAAGGTGCTATGTGAGGTACATAGCACCTTCATTCATCAGAGATGTCCAATTTTGGAAGCCAAAATTGGACATCTCTGATGAATGAAGGTGCTATGTATAGCCGTTTTCTTATCTACTGGTCGTCATTATGACTACTTAAAGAACAGCAGCTTAGTGTAGGTGTCCGAGGGGAAGGTATGCAGGAAGAAGATCACCAGTGGGGCGGCCCAGGGTTCTATATTGGGGTCTGATCTGTGGAATGCGAGGTTAGATGGGATCCTTCTGCTGGACATGCCGGAGGATATGTTCCTGGTGAGCTATGCCAATGATGTAGCAGTGGTGATAAAATACCGTACTTTGGACGGACTCCAGTGGAAGCTCAACCGATCAGTGAGGTGAGTCAAGCCTTGACTGGAGGAACATGGGTTGCAGCTTGCAGTTCACAAAACCGAAATGGCGCTGCTGACTAAGAGACACATTAACCGTGTCACCCAATTTCAGGTGGAGGACGAAACCATTGAATCATCTCATTCGGTACGGTACCTGGGAGTGACCCTCAACTGCAGGCAGACCTTCTGGGTGCACATCAAGCGAGAAGGAGAAAGGGCAGGGGCTGTGACAGCAAACCTGAGCAGGCTAATGGCAAACATTGGTGGACCATCACCCAAGAAATGGAAGATTCTCATGACCACAGCCGAAGCAATCTTTTTATATGGAGTGGAGGTGTGGGTTGAGGCCCTACAAGTTAAAAAGTATCGAGACCACCATTAATCAGTGCAGAGGAGAGGAGCCTTGCAAATAGCAAACGCCTATCGTACCATCTCTTTCCCTGTCGTTGGGGTCATCCCAATCGACCTCCTAGCAAAGGAGAGGAAGCGGATCTACCTCCTGTGATCCACAGAAGAGTCAAAATCCGATATCCCACAGGTGCGCCCATGGCTTGACAGGAGTACAGAGAAGTTGATTTCTACATTGTGCGGCGACACTGTCACCGGACTTGACTTGACGACCTCACTTGCGTGCTTGTCTGAACCCATCCTTTGTATTTCAAAGGGGAGTGGCGAGACTGCGACCGGACCTGACTTGACTTGACTTGAGCCACCCACCGGACTCCGTTCTGATCCGGTCTGCATGGGTTGAGACCTGACTCCGGTCCCCCCTCTACTGCGATTTTCAACCCCTCGCACCCCCTCGAGCCATCCAAAGCAGCCCTCATTGCTCTCTTCTCATCCTAAAATAGTTTTGAAATTGAACATCGTTCAGTTTGACGAGTAGGGTGTGAAATTCACCGTATTGTGCTCGTTCGGAATCATACGGTGACATCCACGACTTATTCAAAGAACGAAAACTTGTCACTAGTTCTATTTCTTTATCAGAATCGGATTTTGGTTCTAAATCACAAAGAATGGCTTCCATTTCGGAGGACATACTCTTGTGACGTCTAAGAACAAACTGGACTGGTTGGAGTACCGTGACGCCGGTCAAGTCAAGTCCTGTGGCAGTGTCGCACCCCTCTCCGGTCACCAGTCCGGTGGCTCCGGTCAAATCAAGTCAAGTCCGGTGGCAGTGTCGCCGCAGCTTTATGATGTTCCTGCCGAGCCATGGATACTTCCGGTCCTATCTGCACAGAAGGGCGCTAGCAGACACGTCAGGGAAAGGGAGATTCTATAAGAACAGGAGGGTTAAATCACACCAACTAATGTGATCGGAAAGATGATCTCCAACCAGGGAACCAGGGAGAGGATTGTGTCCTACATAGTCCGAATCCTCAAGGCAAAAAAGCTGAACGTCCCGTTCCTCAGGTGAATAATAAACTGGAGACCTCAAGAAGACATCGGAAGAGGGCGTGACATCGCTCAGTGACCGAACCCACTCCGAAGTAATGCTGAGCAAGCGATTTTTCGCTTGACGACTTTTGAACCAGTGTTCAAGATTTTTAAAACCCAGATATTTATGCGCTTTACGGATCTGCGCGTGGGCTCTGTGCAGGCGGAGGCTGGAGCACAGGCTGTATCTCGACGATTACGCGCTTGACATCCGTAACTAGGGTTGTCCATGTGAATGGTTTGACGTTTTTACGCGCTTTACTCGAGCCTTTACGGCCTTTGCTTTTTACGTCATTACGTCATTGCTTTAAGTCGATTATGCGTCAATGTGAACCCAGCTTAATTCATCTGCAATAATAATCTTCAATGAAAATTTGAGGAAGAAATTTTTTTTTTACTGTTCATCCAAGGATGCAATACTATTTACACAGTATTTATAATCAGATTTAATATTCAATGTGTTTTTTATTCTATTTTTAACGTTACAACACCCCTCATTGATTAAATAAGGTTGAATCCCATTCATCACTCATAGTGGAAGAAGGTGCTATGTACACAATTCCTAGAATAACCATCCAACGCTTTAAAATCAAGCAAATTATCATCACTCGGTGGACATAGGGTACGATTAGCTACAATCTAAATACATAAAGTCGCAAAAATTTTCAAACCAACAAAAATTACGACTTGAAAACTTTAAAGTCAAATTACTCGAAATCAGTTTTTTGTAACATAGCACCCTCTTCCACTCGTGCCTTCAATTATTTCTTTATTTTATTTTTGTTATTTATTTTTTAAATGTACTTATTTTTTGTTATACTCCATCCTGAGAATTTTGTCACCAACCGCCCTGTCCTACAATAAGTATGTAGTAGTTCTTTTTCTGATTTTTCAAAAATTCCAGTAATTTCGACGTCATTGCACGTCGCCTGGGCGGGATCCCCTGCCCACTGTGACGTCAAACTTAATTACTGGAAACTTTGAAAATCTTAGAAAAATAGCTAGGTACTTATTGTAGGACAGTGCGGTTGGTGTCAGTGTTCTCAGAGTGGACCATGGGTGGTGGGTTACATTTGAAAATGTAATATAAAATGCTTATGCGCATACCCCATTGCCGGCGTCGCGGACGTGATCGACTTTCCTCTCAGGAGGATCGGAATTTGATCCGATCATTTCGTGCATGACCACTTATATTGCCTCACCGCCATAGGTTTGAACGAGGGGGGTTGTGATTCGAACCGAAGGACCGCAGTCGCCGTCCCAGATCCCAACCACCAAGTGGCGGAGCGTTTGGCCACCGCCTCACCCTAATAGAAAACAAGTATACCTACCATTATTCTGCTAAGTACAAGGTACTTAGTATGGCGTATAGGGTACATTGGCACGACAAAGATTACATCAGTGCTTGTATGGGGGCATCAATCTGGTGAACAAAAGCTAAACGAATACTGTGGAATCTAGATATTTTAGACCTAGGTAAGTGGGAAACCTCTGTGTCTGGGGCGGAGGTCCCGCTCCCACCCCTTCTGAGGACCAAAAACCTCATTGAGCGGGAAAATGAGACCTCTATGAGTGGGATTCGTTTTTCTGATGGACAACCTCCATGAGTGGGGATCTGTCGCCAGGGCTGTCGAACGAAAGCGCAAATGATAGTAATCCTACTACCCGAAAGCGCAAAAACATAGAATATGTGTGTGTACGAAAGCGCAAACACAGAGGGGAACGAATGCGCACATAATTCATGCGTCATAAAACATATTTAATCGTCAATTTACAATATTTAATATAATTTATATTATACGTACTGCAATTTGTCGTCTTCGTTATTATAATATGGAGCTATATCCAAGTTCCAGATTGTGGTTCCTATAGATGACAGTTCTCTCCTGATCAGTTTTGAAGGTCTTTCGTCCTTTCCTTCCTTTTGCACGAATTACGAACGACATGTCTTTCAACAATCGAGGGCTGAATGCGGCATGACTATGCTCGTTTTCGTTGCTGAATATTTGACTGCACGAATCATTGGTTACTACGGAACTGTTACACGTTCTGACCGTACAACGCCACGATACACGACCGTCATTCATCACTCTGTAACGCCGATACTTAAATCCTTCGCATATATAATGCACTGAACACCTTAATTGGTAACTGTAACTCGAAACATTCTCTCTAACTCAAACACAACAGATGGCACTAAACTGAAACAGCGGTTACTGACTGCGTGAGACGTTAGACCAGGTTGATTGTGAAGAGGTAAAAGAGGTCATGTAAATATTTACCTGATTGTTTATGAATTTTGCCTCGTCCATGAACTGTTGTTTGGGCTTCCGACGGAATCTCTTGTGCGCTTTTCGACCCCTCATCTTTGCGCTTTTCAACCCATTACATTTGCGCTTTCATGCACCTGTCAATCAGGATTAAATGGGATTTGCGCATTCGTATTCCACCGGTCGCCAGAGCCTCTATGAGTGAGTGCGCGACCTCTCATAGTGGGACTCGTTGATCTACCATGTAAGATGGCCAGAAATTGACATCTTCCTTTTTGACTCGGGCAGTGCGCGATCGATACCGGGGGTAGGAGCCGTCGACGTGAGATTTGTCTGCGCAGCTTTCCCACGATGCGGAGGGCTGAATTCGCGAGGAGAGGGGTAAGGGATATACCCCGTTGCAGCCGCCATGACAGCTCACTCGAGACTGGAACCCCAGAGACTAGACCTGCGACTTTCCCTGAGACTTTTGAGATAGTGGAGTAGTGAGTTGTCTCATAGAGCCTTCAGCTATATTGAGACCCCGTTGTGAACCCCCGTAATTGATAACCCTGGACTTTTCAATTGCTTCCCCTTTTGGATTAACGATTAGTACCAACGACCAGAGACGGGAGAGCGGAGAGAAGAGTATTCGGTGGGATTCGGCCAGGAAGCACAGGGGTTCAGCGCAGGTTGAAACCCATTTCCTGCCGCGGAGATATCCTGTTTCAGGCGAGACCAGTTCGCCTTTGGGTGGACGCCGGAGCAGTGGACCGCAGGAGCCAAGACAAACGCAGCCAAGAGGTTGCCTGGACGACGAACTTCCGCCAGTTTCCAGGAGAGGTAGGACTTGCACACTTACCCCCTTATTATTCATTTTTGTGACAGTCACGTAGTAGTGCCCTTCAGGCGTTCAATTTACATTTCATTTATCAGAAGTAACAGAGGGATTCTTCCATTCTGTTGCAGAACTTCCTTCAGGTAGTTATTACTACCCCGAGCCTTGGCCTAACGTGAACCCCTCTACCACGTGCAGGTGTATGCACTGACCCCCGAATTGCACCCCTTTGGATCCGTGCACCCGACTCTGGTGCCAACGGTACACAACATCATTTTCCAGCACAAGTCATTTAATAGATTTAATCATAGTAAATTCGCCCCTTTGCATTATCTCGAGTCCCGATACTTCGCGAGCATCATTTCTTCAGTATCTCTGTCTTCTACATTGCCGGACATCGTGAACCCCCTCATTTCTGTATTTGGCATTACATTTAATAACTTCTCTTGTTCATTAGTAATTGCATCACTCTCCCAGAATTCTCAGTCACTTGCTTGCCTTGCTGGAAGCCTAGTTCTTTTATTAAACTTTCAGCAGCGTGTCTCCTGAACCCGAGCCCGTACTGTGCAAAGCTGTCTTGGGGCCAAATGCCTCCTACAAACCAGGTAATAAGTGTAAGTGTGGGAATTCCAATATCACTATCTCGCCCACTAGCTTTGCCATCCCTAGGACAGTAGGAAATTAGGAATTCAACACATTACAACCAACCTCTAATAGTGGGAATCGAAGTTGCTTTATGTTGTTTTGCTAAGAATCAAAGTTAACTGATTATTGGCCCCGTTTTCCTTGACCTGGGTGGGTGGGACAAAAGTAATTAACACAATGAGAGATTGTGAAACGGGAAACTCTGGTAAGTGGGGAAACTATATGAGTGTGATTCAGAAGCTGGTCCCTTCAACTCCCACTCATCCAGGTTTCATCGTACATGTTTTACTAGGATTGTTTTATGTCATACACATTGATTTATTACTAGCTGGACGACCTGCGTGTTGGGCGGGGTAGCATTTGCGCGAAGTTCAGAGGTCCTTTCGTCTGTTAAGTAATTACTAAGGTTGGCCAAGTAGGGTTAGAAAAAACTTGTACCCAATCAGGTCTATATACATTCAAAAAGTGCAAACAACGGACACTGAGAAACCAGTGGCTTTTATTGGCACTTCCTCGTTAGGCCGCTGGACGTTAGGGGGAATGGGACATAAAACGGAGCACGTTATGGTGAATTATTACAACACGTTAGGAGGAATGATGTTTGACGAAAACGGCACGTTAAGGAAAACTCTCATTTAGACGAAATCAACACGTTAGGGGAGCCAAGCAAATTTTCCTTCCCACTTTACCAGACTTAGGACTGGCTACGAGAGAAGCGTAGGTGTGGTTAAAAATCTGAGGCTCCAAGTTATTTTTCCATAGGACATCTTGTACACATTTTACACAAAATGCAATTTTACGTCGTCCACCATTTACTCGGCACGGACTACTTTTTGCCCGACCTTCTCAATATATTATATGTGAGGGCATCCTTGTTTTGTTGATTTATCTCCCACTCATTTATGAGATACTCCAGATTTTCCTTGCGTTATCGCCTTACGGGTTTAATGGAGCCAAATGTCAAACTTTGGATCTTCAACTCACACTCTCGGCCTGAATTTTTCTCCAACACTTTCAAACCACCTGAATGTTTGGTCGCTTGAAATAAAATTTGTAGGTGAAGTCGGAGTGAAATGATTCGGACCTCTTTGTCGTCATATGGGGCTGCCCAAGGCAGGAGGTCGTGCCCGAAAAGTGGGGCTGAAATTGCAGTCCTCCTCGATATAGTTGGTGGGCACGTAAGCAAACGCCATTCCAGCAGTTGGTGGGGTACACACGAGATCGTTGAAGGCATTGCGCACATCATCCGGCGGCAGTTACCCCTCAAGCTGTGCCTTGAATACAAACTAAAACCACAAGTGACGAAATCGTGGAAATCAGTCGCCCTGTGACCATTGAGTTACTAGTTCTTAGTTCCTTAGTTCCCCTTCCTACATCCATCTCTAGACACCTGGTCCTTCTTTTACTCTGTGGTCCTAGTGAACGAACGTTCAGTGAAGTTAACTAAGTCGAGGAGTAGTTCAGTTGGCGGATTAGGTAGTTGGGAATCAGACCTACTAGCGTTACATCAAAATGTCGTGAGCCTTGATGATTGTAGATTAATGTACGGCAGTTGTTTCGCTTTCATTGCCATTTCTTCCTTGGATTCCCGATCAAACACACCATCCGAAGATCACTATGATGTACGGAGATCATAATCAGCGGAGCTCGTTGAACTTGGAAACGGTCATTTACCGGGGCAACTGGTGGTCTCGCGCTGCAACCCCGCCATTATAATATGGACCACGTCCACCTCGACTGAAGAACAGTAAAAAATGGTAACGACCAGTTCATTGATAACTTTCCGGTTTATATCACCCGACTCCTCATTCGTCCAACTAGTATCGGTCCGTCTCCCGCTAAGATCATAATGCAGATCGGTGGCTCCACTTAGTATAGCTCACACTCAAAGGTCTTAAATTCATCGTATAATGTTCATATCCTTCAAGGCTTTGGTTTTATTAACCGTTCAAGGTAAGAGTTTGAAATTCAACCTCAAAATTCAGCTAGTCGTTGTAAAAACATGGAAATTATGCAGATTTATCGCTTTATTGTTTCGTTTAGTCTTGTTATCAAACATTGCACTACAACTGTAGCAAATTTTTTTTCACAGTTTCAAAGAAACCTATCCTGTCCATTGCGATAGATTCACATTGTTTGTGGCGCAGCTCTAAAGAAATTTGGTATTTTGCCCAACTTTCTTCGCTCATTGACGCAAGTTGTGATTCTCATGAAAACTGAAACTACAGTTTCTTGAATCACAAGCTTTTACTGTCATGAATCAAACATATTTCCATATCAAGTTTAGGTTTGTGGTTTACGATTTTCAGGCAGTGTAGAGCTTTTTGATGATTGCTTAGTTAGCCCTCTCCTTAAATAACTCCTTGCTACGAATATTTGTATCCTGTTTAACCACAAACACCATCACCTTGTAAATCTACGTCCCCAACTGTTTCTAACGAGATTTCAACTTCAAGAGAATTTCGTCAACCCGAGACCACAAACTGTGTTATCAACAAGAAGTTCCATTTATTTGTTATGTCATTCACAAGAACCTGCCCAATATATTGTTCCAGTAATCCAGTTTGTTTTACCAAAACTAACTACAGTAATAAACAGTTTATTTTGTCTTGGATCATAGCGGGTACGAACGCGTCGACATATTTTAGGAGTATTTATACATGAATATATAGTACCTATTTTATTATATTTTTTCCATTGTTTCTGAACGCATAACTGTCTGGAAGCTCAGTATTATTCTAAGCTTCAGTCTGAATGTATTTTAAGTAGAAAGCGACTCTCTCCCAATAGTACAGGCCTAGCCTGAAGTTTGGATATGTATTCAAGGACCGTAAAAATTGTATTCGTTATTTTTCTTTAAATTTCGTAAGGTTTGGAAGGGACAAGTTTCAACATGCACATCCAAGAGTTAGGTGCGAAGCACCAAGCATGATATTTTGACAGGAAAAATGGATATCAATATTTTTGCGGCTGAGGAGGTTTTTTGGCAGGTATATTTTTACAACAGGATTGTTTTTGGGGGGATGTCACTTTTTTGTATTGATGATAAATTAAACATTTTACCCAGTACCCAAACATTTTTTCTCAGTCGGTACCTGCTAAACTAAAATGTATAGGCAACTGCTAAACAAAAATCACGAAAGGCAGTTCCTTGGAGCATAACGAATGTGTGTGCAACATTGCAGCTCGTTCCGTTATGTCTGTGAGGCTGTATTCCTGTCAAAGAAGAACAAACACAAGAAGTAGAAAAACGATTTTCAAACTTCCACAACTCCGGTCCCGAGGGTTGAAATTTGGTACACGTCCCCCTCGAGAATGAGTGTACGAATTCAACACCGGAGACCTCCCAGGTCTCGATGCTCTGTGTACGAAAGCGCGAAATGATTTGACTTCGAAAACGCCGCACACAACGGAACAAAAGCAGTTTTCCAACGTATATTGCTTCGGTTTTCACCTGGAACAAGTTTTTTTCAGAAAGGCAGATATTCTGGGACCACGACAAGAGTATGTTTACGGTTCCCTACAGTCACGAAAACCAAGCTCCAGCAATCCAAGGAAAGTACCTACCAGCAACACTCCGTGAAATAAATACAAAATGACCAACTACCATTGAAGAACTGATTGCGAAAAAATGGGGATAAAAAAAAAATCAAGCTATACCTACATGAATCTAACAGTAATATTTTTAAAAAAAATATCATACTTAAAGCTAACAGAAATCTAAAAAAAAGACATGTACTACTTAAAAGACATACTGCTTGAATCTAACGAAATTCTTCTCTTTTTTTCAACATGACATGTAATACCTATAACATGTTGTTTAACAGAAATATTATATTGTTTGTCAGAAGTATATCTGGTAGAAGCGTTGTTTTTTCACACTACCCTTCTTATGATACCTATGATACCGTTTCCTATATTGTTTGTCAGAAATATATTTGGTAGAAGTTCCCTGGTTGGTTCCTTTTCACTTGCGCTTTCATGCAAACGTCTTTTACCGGATTTGCGCTTTCGGGCTGTGTGATTAGAGCCATTAGCGCTTTCGGGCGGCAGCCCGACGGTTCGACTGACAGTATAACAGTGTTTTTTTCGTGTATTATAGGAAATAGACACTCTTTCATAACTCCGTTTTTATTCTTTGAAATGGGTTTCCACGATTTCGAGCGAGTGATTTAGTTCGTAGAGTCTTGGTCGCTGAGTAGGTTGGTAGGTAGGTATGGAGATTTTAGTTTTTCTTGGCGGTCGGGAAGCTCTCGCGTCCCTAAATTATGACGAGTGCATAGTAGGAAACGGGCATACTGAGTCCTTGGGGCATCCTCTGTAATCAAATTAATGATTGTTGTAGAAACAATAAACTATTGACCGAAATTCTGGAGCTGGATATATATATTAATTGCTATGCAATTTTAACGCCGGGGGTCATGTGAAAAAAATGTCCTGTCACAATATCCTGTCACAAAAACGCGTCACGCAAAGAGGAATGTGATGAAGATGAGCACAAAGAGGAATGTGATAAAGATGAGCACAAAGAGGAATGTGATAAAGATGAGCACAAAGAGGAACGTGATAAAGATGAGCACAAAGAGGAATGTGATAAAGATGAGCACAAAGAGGAATGTGATAAAGAATTACCAACGTTATCTTTGTTACCTATGAATAACTAGTTACCTACATTTCATGGTAACGGGCGCCGCTTGGCATTTTTTAATGTGTTTCTATGGAAATTGGCCCCGTATTGGCAACGGCTCGTTTGAATTTGGTATCTGCAATTTTATAATTACGTATGGAACGTTTAAACAGAATCGTTCTATTTTTTGTGTGTTGGTGGTGTGGGGGGGGGGGGTAAATTGCATAGCAAATTCTCCTTTGTTATACGGAGTATAAGAACACATCCTTCGGGGGTGAGGAACGGCGAACCCGTTCCGAGGGGGCGGAGCCCCCTTTGGGGGTCCAGGGGGCTTGCCCCCTGGCGAGGCCCGAAGGGCCGAGTATATATTAATTGCTATGCAATTTTAACGCCGGGGGTCATGTGAAAAAAATGTCCTGTCACAATATCCTGTCACAAAAACGCGTCACGCAAAGAGGAATGTGATGAAGATGAGCACAAAGAGGAATGTGATAAAGATGAGCACAAAGAGGAATGTGATAAAGATGAGCACAAAGAGGAATGTGATAAAGATGAGCACAAAGAGGAATGTGATAAAGATGAGCACAAAGAGGAACGTGATAAAGATGAGCACAAAGAGGAATGTGATAAAGGGGGGGTAAATTGCATAGCAAATTCTCCTTTGTTATACGAAGTATAAGAACACATCCTTCGGGGGTGAGGAACGGCGAAGCCGTTCCGAGGGGGCGGGGCCCCCTTTGGGGGTCCAGGGGGCTTGCCCCCTGGCGAGGCCCGAAAGGCCGAGTATATATATATATATATATATACACGTTTTCTCTCCTTAACGAACACCGGGAGTTAGTGAACACCGGCTGTATTGAACAGATTTTTAGACGTCTCCGCTAGACTATACCGCAAGACATGGGTGCCATATAGGTTGGTGTTATTCAGCTTGAAGGAGACAGGGCAGGGTGTTCATTAACCCTATTCCTGTATCACAGAGGAATTCCTTCAAGATTATCCCCTTCAGAACTTGGACCTGTTACCCGCCTCACACAAACTTCCCCTTCCACCTTCACGTTTGCAACTTGTACTTCCAGACTTGGGACTGACTTGTTCAATAGAAGATGGTGTTACAAATCATATTATCTCATTCGTACAGCATAAAATCCGTGAAAAAAGGTATCATTGTGTAAAAATCTAGCGGATTACAATTTTGAAGCTTATTTTTTAACAGGAGGTGGTTGGACTAGAGTGGGGGTAATTATTTATGAATTATCTTATTGTTATAGTAAAAAACCGGAAAAAATGTAGCATTATGTAAAAATCACCAGTACTTCAATTTTCAAGCACATTCTGTTATGAGAGGTGTTGGGACTAGAGTGAGGATAATTACACGAAA
This sequence comes from Leptopterna dolabrata, assembly GCA_954871275.1. Taxonomy (NCBI): domain Eukaryota; kingdom Metazoa; phylum Arthropoda; class Insecta; order Hemiptera; family Miridae; genus Leptopterna; species Leptopterna dolabrata. The sequence goes on along the minus strand of OX940984.1, from coordinate 15,037,041 downwards.
ATTATCTTATTCTTAGAGTAAAAAATTGGGGGTAATGGTGTCATTATGTATAAATCACACGGATTTCAATTTTCAAGCTTATTCTGTTATGGGAGGTTGTTGGACTAGAGTGGGGGTAATTATTTATGACTTATCTCATTCTTAAAGTTAGAAACTCGGGGAAAAGGGTATCATTACGTAAAAACCACGCAGATTTCGATTTTCAAGCTTATTTTGTTATGGGAGGTGGTAGGACTAGTAGTGGGGGTAATTATATGAATTTTCTCATTCTTATAGGAAAAATCGGGGAAAAAGGAGCCATTCTGTAAAAATCACACTGATTTCAATTTTCAAGCTTATTCTGTTATGGGAGGTTGTTGGACTAGTAGTGGGGGTAATTATATATGAATTATCTTATTCTTAGAGTAAAAGGGGTATCATTACGTAAAAACCACTCGGATTTCCATTTTCAAGCTTATTCTGTTATGGGAGGTGGCTGGACTGGAGTGGGGGTAATTATTTATGAATCATCTCAGTTTTACAATAAAAAATCGTGGAAAAAAGGTATCGTTATGTAAAATGAGCGGATTTCAAGTTTCAGTCTTATTTTAAGGGAGATGGTAGGACTGGAGTGGGTGTAATTATTTGTGAATTATCTTATTTTGCTTAATAAATCCCGGAGAAAAGTAGCATTATGTAAAAATCACACAGATTTCACATGTTGAGCGTATTCTGTTATGAGAGGTGGTGGGACTAGAGTGGGGGTAATTATTCATGAATTCTCTCTAAAAGGTATCATTGTTTACAATTCGAGGGGATTTTTCAAATTTTTGAATTTTCAAGCTTATAGTGTTACAGGAGGTGGTAAGACTAGAGTGGAGGTAATTATTTGATTTATCTCATCTTTATATTATAAAATCGGGGGAAAAAAGATGAATGAAGGTGTAGATATCACGCTGATTTCGTTTTTCAAGCTTGTTCTGTTTCAGGAGTGGGGGTAATTATATGAATTACCTCATTCTCACAGTATAAAATCGGAGGGAAAAGGTATAATTGTTTAAAATTCACGGAGATTTAAATTGTCAAACTTATTCTGTCATGGGAGGAGGTAGGACTAGAGTGGGGGTAATTATATGAATTACCTCACTCTTGCAGTATAAAACCGTGAATAAAGGTATCATTGTGTAAAAATCACGCGGATTTCGATTTTCAAACTTATTCTGTTACAGGAGATGCTAGGAATAAAGTGCGAGTAATTATATGAGTTACCTCATTATTGCCGTATAAAATCCTTGGAAAAAGGTATCACTGTGTAAGAATCGAGCAGATTTCAATTTTCTAGCTTTTTCTGTTATGGGAGGTGGTAGGACTAGAGTGAGGGTAAATATATGATTTATCTCATTCTTATTGTACGAGTATAAAATCAGTGGGGTTGGTGGGGGGGAAGTTATCATTATGTGTAAATCACGCGGATTTCTTTTTTCAAGCTTATTCTTTTTCAGGAGTAGGAGTAATTATATGAATTACCTCATTCTTACAGTATAGAATTTGTTGAGGAGTGGTGGGGGGGGGGGGGATTATTGTGTAAAATTCTAGGGATTTCAGTTTTCAAACTTATTCTCTTATGGGAGGTGGTAGGACTTGAGTGAGGGTAATTATGTGGATTACTTCAGTCTTGCAGTTTAAAACCCGTGAATAAAGGTACCTATCACTGTGTGAAAATCACGCGGATTTCAATACGCGAACGTGATATGTTGAATAAATGTTTACTTGAATCATTTATTCTGTTACGCATAATATTAGGTAATTTATGATTACTTACTATATTTGTTGCTATTTAATAATTTTGAGCCATAATTTTTTTACAACTGATTCTATACGTCCGTGTTACAATAAGCAGGGAAGCTAGTCTCCCTAAGCTAGCCTACCCGACTTGGCAGAATTTTGGTTTATTATTATTTTTTTTTAAATCAGCGCGGTGAGTGCAAGAGCATGAAACTATACATTTTCTAAATTTGGCTAACATCAAAGAGATTCCAGGGAGAAAAAGGTGGAACGCCCTCCTCACGTGTTACCAGACCTCACTAGACCCCAATCAACAGTCAAGCAAAGGCAAGCTATAGTAATTTCGTTCTTTTTCTCTGTACTCAACAGATACACATTACTCGGCGGATATATTAGTTTTTTTGGTTTATTTTATTTCATTAATTTTCTTATTGCCCATTGTCAAATAATCATGATTATCCTTTAACCGTATTACTGTGCAGAACTACCTACCTACCTACCGATAGCAATTTAGTAATCTGAATACCATTTTCATCATGGAACCCTTCCCAGATTAGAAAAAAAGACGTACGGGGTACAAAATATATTGAAGGCACATGTGACGGGGCTGGTGTTCAACCTCACTTGTTGAAGGTGAGGTGAGGCATATTTAGCGCAAAACTTTTTTTTTAAACCAAAGACTGTTTCTAAAAATCTGATAAAATCAGTATAACAACTAGAAGGTTTCTTGTAATCAATAAATTTTGAATGATCTCGTTATACCTTCGGAAACCGACGTTACATTGTTTTCCCGCTCCATCCTGCGTAGCAGTATCTATCAGTAGGAAATTTTCAGTGAAAATTTAAAAATTCACCCCGCCAATTCCGTGCCATCTTTTTGCCTAGTGTAGGTATTACATTTAATCAGCGTGATGAAACAAAGCGAATGAGCTCAATTCTGATCACATTTGAGCTCATCACATATGTGTGACTGGGTGAAATTTTAAATTGTTTTCCATTTTTCTATAACTGCCCATATAATTATACTGTTGGCAATGCTTAAACTATTCATCATTTTCACATCTAAATTTTGAGGTATCAAATAGTTATGACTAGAGATATCCCTAACAAACACTTACCTAATATTTAAATCGGCAACTGACGATGAGGTACATGAAGTAGAGGCACTTTCCATAACTGGTCGAATAGATGCCCTATGTATAGAACATTTGGTAGGTACCTACTTACGTTGAACCAGCGCCTGATGATGAGGTAAATGCTGGTTCGAAACGCTGAAATGTGATATAAAACTGAAATTTCTCACCCCACCGCTTCAATTGTGGAAAACAAGATCAGCAAATGTTGGTTAGTAATATTGAGTGGTAATATTGATTATTTGGTTTGTTGAATATTTATAACAATTTTTCCGCAATTTTAAAACCCTTCCGCAGCGAGTCTATTAGTGATTTTTAGTTCGTCCCTCAGTAGTAACAGACTTCCTTATGTATTTCATCTGGTCAGAAGACAACACTCAGCTGAGAATGAAAAGAACAACATTTTTTTAAATACGTTTCAGACCTTCCTGAATCCAAATCTGTGAAAAAAACTATAGGGGTGTGTGCGTGTGTGCGCGCGCGAGCGTGTGTGTGTTTACGAAATTGTCATACATGTTTTTTCCGCCATATGAAACACCCCTTCCGAGCCTATTAGTTATTTTTAAGCGTCAATAGGTACCCCACTCTTCTCGACTCCCCGCGTAACTCAACTTAAGCCTGGAAATTGAAATCCGCGTAATAATTGTTATGCAATGAAACCTTTTTCCCGGACTTAAACTGTTAGAATACGATAATTCATATAATTACCCCGCTCTTATCAAGTCACCACCCGTAACCTAGTAAGCCTGAAAATTGAAATCCGTGTGATTGTTATACAATGAAAACTTTTTTTCCGGACTTATACTGTTAGAATACGATAAGTCATATCATTACCCACTGTTATAGAATTCTGCGAATTAGAATATAGAATTTTGGGAGATTTGTACACAGTGATTCCTTTTTTCACGTATTTTATACTGTAAAAATGAAACAATTCATATAATTACCCCCACTCTAGTCCACTCTGTTTTGGTACCTACATTATCTTCCTATTGTGCCCATTAAAAAACTTTTCAAACAAAAACGATAAGCGGGATTGCATATCATTCAAACACATTGAAAGAATCAAACTGAAGATCCATGTTTCCTGTTCATCTTGCAAAGCTGAAATTTTTTGATGGGAGGCATTTGTGGGACTGTTGGGTAAAAATGGGAAGGTATGGGTTCTGGGAGAAAAAGGGTGGTGGAAAATCATGTGGTGTAAGGAAATCTGTTCGTCGTAGAGATTGAGGTTGGTCCCAGACTTCGTAGAATGGAATCTACTTTCATATAAAAATATAAACATAAGTCACGGTTACTCCTCATTGCTGCTTGTGCGACATTTTTCAACAGCGGTGAGATGCTACAGCATGGAACAGGGAGGAAGGTATTTTCTTGCTTATATTTATTATAATCAAGCCGAAGGCTGACAAGTAAATTACAGTCGCACACAACCAAAGAATTTCAATTGAAGAGTGATTATCGTCAATGGTCAATGAGAGGATGATAGGTAAGTATTCTAACAACACTCATTGTCTCTTTCAATCAGGCGCGGATCCAAGGGGGGGGGGGGGTCACAGGGGTCATGACCCCCCCCCCCCCCCCCCCCCAGAATCAGCCTGCATTTCATAACGCTGCAAAGTCCTTGTCACATGGGTTTATTATTCTACTGGACTTACCTACAGAAATGTTGGCTGTTCATTTATTGTTTCTTTTATGCGTAATAATCAAAATAGCTATTTCTGATGGTTTCCGTTAATTTTGGCCCCTAAAACACAAATTAGGTACTTACGCTCTTTTTTTGTGTTTTGTTTTTTCCTTTTTTTTTAAATACCCAACTATCTTTGATCATTGTGCCATTTAATCGTCTTGATCCACGTGTTGATACTTCTTCCAGTGTTATTATACAAAATGATGGTGATTTCAGACGATTTCCCAGGTTTTTCACTCATAAAAAATCAATTTTGGGAGCTGAACATTTGGTAGAACTCAATTTTCCTCTCTTAGGTCAAAATCGACTTCATATTCGGTCTTCTCGTCCCCAAAAACATGGGAAATGATAACTCAGAAACTCATGTTACTAACATGTTGCTAAAACGTAAAAAGTACCTATTTTACACGCATTTTCACTAATAACACCCCTGGGTATATTCCGATCGGGCTGAAAAGTTTCGCGACACAACTAGGGCCCAAATGGAGCATGTGTGCGAAAGATCGATTTTTTTAGACCGAAAATGAGGCCTGTAGACGTGATACGGCGTACGGCGGACGGCGTACGGCGTACGGTGGACGGACATTGCATTTTTGGAATCTAATCACCTTGAAACGGAAAAGAAAAAAGTTTGAGGGGGTGTTATAAAATTTTTTTGCTGAGCGAATACATAGGTGTATTATTCACAGAATAATAAACCAAAAGCAGAGCTGAACGAATTGTTCACAAACCCGAAAACAGAAAAAAATCAAACGAAAACGAGGGTTCGAAAAACTGGGTAGTTTTTGTGAAATCAAAAACCAGAAACAAACCAAACGACCAAAGTCAACTTACCATATTGTTATCTTAAAACATTGGAAACAAAATATAACAATAATTACGATTAAACTTTTTATAGGCTACTGATTTTTTTCAATCAGTGTAGCAACACTTGTGATTTGTTTACATTTGTATAAGTTCCAACTGGGACGATCATTTATAACACAAAATCTAATTTTCTATTTTGTTTCGCAAATCTGTTTTAATTTTTTAATTTTAAATTTTAAATTTGATCATTTGACTTCTGGATTTTAACAGACATGCTCAAGAAGAGATAATTATTTCATAAAGACGCATATTTTTGTTGAAGCACTTATTTTCGACGTAATTTGATGGCTTACATCTATAATTTAAGCTTTAATTAGGTGACACAACTTGCGAATGCTTTTCTTAAAACTATTAAATGGAATATTCAAAAAAATTGTCAACTAGATATTTTAAATCGCCACAAAAATAGAAAACTATATTTTACTCGTGAACACACGTAATCACAAAAAGTTGCAATTTTATTATTTGACAATAAAATATAAGCAATTAACTGTGCTCAAAAAACTGTGAAAAATTAAAAGCCATTCAATTTCTGACTGATTTGATAAAAACCGTTACCTATTGCAATTCAAACTTTAAAATCGAACAGATTCAGCCACTTTTATTTTTGAATTTTGCTTTATACACATCATCATTGTCTGAATATTTACCATGATGCATCCGTCAAATTGAAACTCCTATTTTCCCTTGTTTTTAGAAGACCACAATTTCTGATTACATGACCAATGGAACGTGTTGAACAAACTATAAACAAATAATAAAAGTGATAAAATTCTCGAAGAAACTTCATAAAAAACATCATTGCAATTTGAATTTGTAAACTTATTTGATTTGCCCACATAATCTTTTCAATATGTTGTTTCATATATACAATTGTATTAATATTTACCATGATGCTGATGCATTCGCCAAATTGAAACTTTTAATTTTCTTCGTTACTGGATTAAGAACCAGAATTTCTAACTATAAAACCAGTCGACTGGAAGGAATCAATAGTGTTGAAAAAAACTGGAAACAAATAATAAAAGTGATAAATTTTTACGAGAAATTCTATAAACAAAACATTATTGCAATTTGAATTTTAAATTAAAAACTGATTTGGCCACATGGTCTTCTCAATTTTGCTTCACATACAACTGTGTAAATATTTACCACTAGCTGTGTTGCCCGTCGCTGACGGGTAGAACTCGGGGTGGGTCCATCTGACTTTGTTACCTCTCGCACAAGTAAACCTCCTTATGTCCTTCCCTGGTCATAGAAACATTTAAATACGCGAGATGGGTTCGATCCATTGAGCCGTTTTCGAGAATTTAATTTTCTTATGTTTCGGCTTCCCTATAAACCCCAACCCCTATCCATCGGATCCGGAAGTAAACCCCCTATGTCCTTCCCCGGTCATAGAAACATCTAAATACGCGAGATGGGTTCGATCCATTGAGCCGTTTTCGAGAATTTAATTTTTTTATGTATCGGCTTCCCTATAAACCCCAACCCCTATCCATCGGATCCAGAAGTAAACCCCCCTATGTCCTTCCCCGGTCATAGAAACATCTAAATACGCGAGATGGGTTCGATCCATTGAGCCGTTTTCGAGAATTTAATTTTTTTATGTTTCGGCTTCCCTATAAACCCCAACCCCTATCCATCGGATCCGGAAGTAAACCCCCCTATGTCCTTCCCCGGTCATAGAAACATCTAAATACGCGAGATGGGTTCGATCCATTGAGCCGTTTTCGAGAATTTAATTTTTTTATGTTTCGGCTTCCCTATAAACCCCAACCCCTATCCATCGGATCCAGAAGTAAACCCCCCTATGTCCTTCCCCGGTCATAGAAACATCTAAATACGCGAGATGGGTTCGATCCATTGAGCCGTTTTCGAGAATTTAATTTTTTTATGTTTCGGCTTCCCTATAAACCCCAACCCCTATCCATCGGATCCGGAAGTAAACCCCCCTATGTCCTTCCCCGGTCATAGAAACATCTAAATACGCGAGATGGGTTCGATCCATTGAGCCGTTTTTGAGAATTTAATTTTTTTATGTTTCGGCTTCCCCATAAACCCCCACCCCTATTCATCAGATCCGGGAGTGAATCCCCCTATGTCCTTCCCCGGTCATAGAAACATTCAAATACGCGAGATGGGTTCGATCCATTGAGCCGTTTTCGAGAATTTAATTTTTTTATGTTTCGGCTTCCCTATAAACCCCAACCCCTATCCATCGGATCCAGAAGTAAACCCCCCTATGTCCTTCCCCGGTCATAGAAACATCTAAATACGCGAGATGGGTTCGATCCATTGAGCCGTTTTCGAGAATTTAATTTTTTTATGTTTCGGCTTCCCCATAAACCCCCACCCCTATTCATCAGATCCGGGAGTGAATCCCCTATTGCAAAAGCAATTTTTAACTCTATATCTCTTACTATAAGAAATAATTACTTATTCTTTGGATCTCGTGCAAACAACTCAACTTTTATTGAAATTAAAATCGTTAGGTTCGTAAATACATATGTTTTTTAGCTCTAATAATTTTTGTTACCAAATTTTAAGTATGTGCTGTTGAAGGTAAGAAATTTAGACTGCCGAAAATAAAAATTGATTAAATAATTTCGCATTTGCGACATCCCCCTATGTCCTTCCCCGGTCATAGAAACATTCAAATACGCGAGATGGGTTCGATCCATTGAGCCGTTTTCGAGAATTTAATTTTTTTATGTTTCGGCTTCCCTATAAACCCCCACCCCTATTCATCAGATCCGGGAGTGAATCCCCCTATGTCCTTCCCCGGTCACTGAAACATCTAAATACGCGAGATGGGTTCGATCCATTGAGCCGTTTTGGCGTGATTGAAAGACAATCAGACCGACAGACAGACACCACGAAAATCACCTGTAAATTTAGTTATATAGATAAAACATCCGTCAAATTGAAATTCCAATGTCCTCGCCACTAATTACTGTAATTTCTATTTACACAAACGGTAGACAGTGTTTAAAAAAACTGAAAACAAAAAAGAACTATAAAAAATCTAAAAAGATTCGATCAAAAATGTCAAAATTAGTCGAATATAATCGTACACTTGGTCCTACCAATGTTACTTTATATACAATAATTATGTCAATAAATTTACCTTGGTGTATCCGTCAAATTACACCTTGTTTATTTCTTCTTATTTTTGTTAACTATTATCTTGTTTTTGTTTCCTGCCAAATTCAGTAAAAACGATACTGAATTCACTGAGATCAACAATAGATTGTTGTGGTTTCAGTGTTTTGATTTGTAAACTCTGAAGTTAGCTACGCTGCCATAAAATGCGCCAATTTGTTTGAAAACACATTAGGACACTTTTTTAGAAGAAAATTGAAAATAAATACATTTATCAGTTAAATAATTAATAGATATTGAAAAATATTTTTTACATAAACAATGAATTTTATAAATAAATACAATTAATTTTGTAAGTAGACAAATTGGACGAGTTTAGGCATAAGGTTGAAAATTCGGTTTGTATTGTTCGTTTGGTTATTTTGTTATTTTTTTATATTGTTCTACCCTGTGACCCCCTCCGGAAAAAAATTCTGGATCCGCCCCTGCTTTCAATGAAGAAAACGATTTTCAAGAACTTATAATAGTAACAGTAAGCTAACTAATTTAGTATTTAATTCTAGAATTTGCATCGCCAAAATGCATAGTATTTAGAAGGAGAGTGAATTTTGCGTCGGTACCTACCTACCTTCTGCACTTCCAGGAGTCTGGAAGTGGATTTCATCTGTAGGTTTCAAAGACGCCGCGTGGGCGCTGGAATCAGCGTCGCTACCTTCGCCACCTCCGCTCTCTAGAATCCCCTACTCTGTTGCCTACTCTGTGATGTTCCCTGTTCTAACTCTACCCTAACCTCATCTTTCACTTATCACTTTGCATCTACAAACATCGTGTGGACCTTCGAGAATTCATCAACCATCAGTTGTGCGTTAATATCTGCTCGAAGTTTTTTCAAATAATTGTTACGTTCGGTTAAGTTCAAACCACTATGAACCAGCGGTACGCGGTCGTAAAATTTGTAGACTCGGGCTTGATGCGCGTTGTTCAAGAACGGCTGGTCATGTGTAGGTTAGCCAACAAAGAGATTCATCATGCAACATATTTGTGTGGGAAGAAATTCTCAGTGGAAAAGCTGTTTGTTGGTGGTAAGTATATCCAAGCTCATTATACAAGGTCTACCTGTATAAATAATTTGTTATACAGTACTTATTACATATTATACATCCTACTGCTTCCCCTTAGCTCCATGTGTTGGTATAGTCAGCTAACCCTCCACCATTTCCGTAGTGTCTTTGTAGTTCTAGCCACTGCAAAACTGCAAATGTGTGGATAAAAAGGTTACAAAACCGAATTGCACTTATAATTATACTTATACTTATATTTCGGAAGAGGGACTAATTGTATAAAACTATAAACATTTGCACAACAAATACACATTAATTTTCAAGTTGGTTTTGAAAATAACATGCCAGCAGGCTACATCAGTAGTTGTGTGTGGTTGACCCCCCTGTGGTCTTCAGTATTTCCACAATGTAGGTGTATGTTTGACTAGGTCACATTAGGGCGGAAAAGGCAACGGCAAGATCACACATTTCCATCCAATTTTGATGGAAACTTCAGAGATTGTGCGGGTTAGCCCCAGAGTTGCCAACCCCTAACGACCAAATTAATATCCATAGGTGGCCACTGAAAATGTGGTAGATTTCGGTAAAATATCCATAGATTACACATTAAAATTCCGTAGAATTTCGTTTTTGAAAGGGGGAGGGGGGATTCCTGTGCTGATTGATTCAGACAGTTCAAACTTTAATAAGACACGAAACCTGTGTACAAACCTAAGTGAATGTTCATTTCACTGCGATGAACCATAAATAATGCAACATTTTGGCATGGAACATAAAACAACAAAGAATCACTTTAAATAAAGTAATTATTTAAAGTTGTTTTACGTTCCATGCCAAAATGTTGCGTTATTTATGGTTCTATGCCAAATAATCACTTTAGTTGAAATATTTAGAAATGCAAATCGTTTATCTCAGTTTATCAATCGATAACATTCACAGTTTAAACCTAGAAATGCTTGACTAGGTAATTAGCAACAATTATTGATATTTGTTTTAAGACACTTCCCTGCACCACGAGGAATTCATGCACCAGACAGTATAAACTTATATTATGTGGTTCTTAGAACAAGAGTCATTAAACATGGAACTATTATAGGGATACTTGTATGAAGGTACCTAGGTATAATGTAGATAGCGTCAACGAGGATCGGGAATGGGGTCCACTGAAAAAACTTCACCTTTTTCGCCGAGCTTTCGATATATTATAATATCTTCATCAGGGCCTATAACAACATCAAAATAATCCCTAAAGCAGTGTTTCATCTAATTATTATTCGATATTATAATATATCGAAAGCTCGGCGAAAAAGGTGAAGTTTTTTCAGTGGACCCCATTCCCGATCCTCGTTGACGTTCCATGATATCTGGGTCGATCTTCATAAACTGCAATGTAGATAGCAGACACTAAATTGATTGAAGACTGCAAAATACTTATCTATTAAGAAAAACAAAAGTACTCTGATCACAAGAAATTGTGTAAAATGGAAATAAATGAACCTTCAGTCTTATAACAAAAAATGGTGGCGGGGGGGGGGGGGGGTCGGGGGTTAAATAACATGTTCCATGCTCGATTCTATCGGTTCGTTATTGAAAATAATATACCAAGAAAAAAAGTGACCTGTGTAAACTTTTACCATGGAACGCGGAACATGCTTTAGACTTAAACTGCCAGAAAATGTTACAAAATTGTGCTACGAAAATTTGACACCAAACTAGCGCATATTTTACATGAATTTTCCAGTACTGGGTTAGGGGAAATCGTTCTCCATGCCTTGGAAAGCTCTTAATTTATGCCAAAATGTTACGGTCCCCAGGCCACTATAAGAACGTATCAAACTGAGTAATACGCCAAGTTGTTAATGAACTGTAAACAAATTTTGATAACCCCGCTAATATTAAGGCTTGTTGTTGGCGAGCTTCGTTTATAGGTTGAGCGAGGTCGTAGTAGACGGTTACTATCGTTTGAAGAAGCTTTTAAGGGACAGAACGTCCAGGGGAGCTGAGCTTTTTTTTGTAACGTTGATACATCAACATTTCAAGTGAGTGAAACGAGAATAGTAGTAGGTACCTAATTTTGGTTTATTATTTTCAATAATGAACCATTGGAATCGAGCATGAAAAAAAAAATTCTAACCCCCCTCAAAATTTGATGGTTTACGTTTCAAGGTATGTAGAATCCAAAACTGCAATAAAAATATTTCTGTCTGTCCGCCGTACGCCGTACGGGCCACTTTTCTTAGTTACCATGAAAAAAAATTGATTAAATTCGGGTTATAGGTTCCGTTCGGCGTCTAGTTGGTCCTCGAAGCTCGACGTTACTGTGAGTCATCTCTAAGGGGTTCAAAATAGGGGTTGAAATGTTCAAAACGCCTATACCATTTTTTTACGTAAATATTTTTACGGTTTTAAATAGTTCTTGAACTTGCGAGTTTTTTAAGACCATCCGGAGCATCGTACGTCCAGCCGTTCGTTCACAGTAAGGCCCCGAACTTTGCACCGACAGGCATTTTCGACTCCAGTGTGAATGAAATTGTATACAATCCAAACCAAATCTCGTAACCAGAGACGCGCCCACAATAGGAATTTGTGAATACGGCCAATCATTGGTAGGGATCACCTGATTATATTGGCGGAGTATGAAGTCGAGTTGGTTGTTCTGTGATATTATTTAATTTGAAAAATGACGGCTCTGTTTGTTGGTAGGTAGTGAAACTTGAACAAACGTTGAAGTATTATTGATGGGTAAATTATTACTACGGTAAATCATTACTCAACGGTAAATTATTACACAACGGTTCATTATACCATCTACGTAGAAGGGGCTGGAGTTTGTTGGTAGGTACTTTTGCAACTTTTTTCACTCCTCATCAACAATTTCTTTTCAGAACTTCATTATGTGTGTTTGTTTTGTTAGGTACTGTTTGTCATCGGCAGAATTATTTTAGCAACATTTAACTCGTGATTTAGGTAGGTACCTAGTAACGAGTACGGGGTTAGGTACTAACCTACGGAGGGTCTGCGATCTACATAATATGTATAATAATAGAGTAGTACATATCATATTATATAGACGGGTTATCTATACATAGAGCTGTGATCTGTAACAGAAGGGTATTCTATACAAAATAATAAACCGTTGTGCAGGGATTTGCAGCGTTTTTAAAACTGCGGAACTCAAGTGATCATTTTTGGGTTGATTTTGCTAGTACTTTGAAAACAAAAACAAGTTTCTTTGTTCTTTTCTTGATGTTCTTGGCATGATTCAATTTGGTAGTGAGCTCTCGTCAATAGCTTTCATCAACATTTGATGTATTTTATCATTAATGTTGACTTATTCCCCATATATCCGTAGAAATCCGTATACTTCCAGCCAAAATCCCCAAATCGGTCTGATAATCCGTATATCTCCTTTGACCTCATCATAATCTGATAATACGTAAATCTCTTGATAGCCAATTTCATCATTGTCGGCACATGCGCAAAAGTGAGAACCCAATGGTCCGATTTTGCTCGTATTTTGGCATTAGTTGTGGACTAACCTGTAGATGATCTATCGATCTCATGGCATGGATGAGTTCTGCGTTCTGGCCACAGATTGGATGAGAGATGAGATGAGACTGATAGTAGTGGGGTGATCTATGCCAAGTGAATCCAGCTTAAGGCATTGATGAGTAGGTAATTACGGAGGTGAAGCAGTAGGTAGTGTGCCAATGATTATCCCTTGAGAATCAATGTTCAATTTTTTAACCAGATAATTGGATGGTTGATAGTAGGTATGTTTACATGGAAATAAGTGACTTTGTTCTTGTTTTGTAGACGAGTATGCCGCTAACCAGGAAATAGACCGACTCATCCATTGTGCCAACACCGAATCTTCATTCGTCAGGGGTAAGTTACCTGTCTGGAACGTTTCTAGAAACGTTCAAAACGTTCAAGAGCGTTTTTACCGATATTTCACTTCCAGGCTCTACGACAACCCAACAAAAGATTTCAATAATACATTAATAAAATTTTGAAAAATACTATAAAAAACTGTGTATATGGCGTGATAATACACTGAACCATGAAAACCTTCCGTAAGGGGAAATAGCCCGAAAAAAAACTTGTAAGAATATTCAACAGATGGCAACACCGTCGAGGGCAAATTAATATTCGCTCTCAATTCGTTAATAATTGACCGATTTTCAATCAGTAAACTGCATTGGATTCAGAATCAGCATAGAATTTCCGGAAATTGGTTCTAGTGTTCAAAATTTCAAAATTTGTACATCTGGGTCACTGGCGTTCGAATTTGGCTATTTTTTCGGAAATCCTAATTACCCAAATTCTAGAGGGTTGTGCGCTGATTACTATGATTTTTTCAAATTTAAAATTCGACTACTAAAACCCCATCAATTCTTGTCCATAAGGTGATTGGTGAGGGGGTTGGGGAGGAAGGCAGCTCTTGAATGGTGCTGCCACGTGGTGGCGGCTTTTGGAACTAGTCATCGGGCTATTTCCCCTCAACGAGTTGAATGTAGTTACCCCGACAGGATTGTTGATTGTCTGGTGATCAACACATTTGTGACCATAGTGAAACTGGACGAAGTAGTCAGGTGCCTTCCAAATCCAAAGCTTCGAGACAATGCTACCTCGTTTGGTGAGATATAAGGTAGATAGGCGTTCAATGTATTTGTATGTCACATGCGCAGCTTTTGTAGTCTCATTTTGGTTTATTATTTTCAATAATGAACCATTGGAATCGAGCATGAAAAAAAAAATTCTTACCCCCCCTCAAAATTTGATGGTTTACGTTTCAAGGTATGTAGAATCCAAAACGGCAATAAAAATATTTCTGTCTGTCCGCCGTACGCCGTACGGGCCACTTTTCTTAGTTACCATGAAAAAAAATTGATGAAATTCGGGTTATAGGTTCCGTTCGGCGTCTAGTTGGTCCTCGAAGCTCGACGTTACTGTGAGTCATCTCTAAGGGGTTCAAAATAGGGGTTGCAATTTTCAAAACGCCTATACCATTTTTTTACGTAAATATTTTTACGGTTTTAAATAGTTCTTGAACTTGCGAGTTTTTTAAGACCATCCGGAGCATCGTACGTCCAGCCGTTCGTTCACAGTAAGGCCCCGAAGTTTGCACCGACAGGCATTTTCGACTCCAGTGTGAATGAAATTGTATACAATTCAAACCAAATCTCGTAACCAGAGACGCGCCCACAATAGGAATTTGTGAATACGGCCAATCATTGGTAGGGATCACCTGATTATATGCGGAGTATGAAGTCGAGTTGGTTGTTCTGTGATATTATTTAATTTGAAAAATGACGGCTCTTTTGGAGTTTGTTGGTAGGTAGTGAAACTTGAACAAACGTTGAAGTATTATTGATGGGTAAATTATTACTACGGTAAATCATTACTCAACGGTAAATTATTACACAACGGTTCATTATACCATCTACGTAGAAGGGGCTGGAGTTTGTTGGTAGGTACTTTTGCAACTTTTTTCACTCCTCATCAACAATTTCTTTTCAGAACTTCATTATGTGTGTTTGTTTTTGTTAGGTACTGTTTGTCATCGGCAGAATTATTTTAGCAACATTTAACTCGTGATTTAGGTAGGTACCTAGTAACGAGTACGGGGTTAGGTACTAACCTACGGAGGGTCTGCGATCTACATAATATGTATATAATAGAGTAGTACATATCATATTATATAGACGGGTTATCTATACATAGAGCTGTGATCTGTAACAGAAGGGTATTCTATACAAAATAATAAACCGTTATGCAGGGATTTGCAGCGTTTTTTACTTAATATATATATATTTATTTTTTTTTGACCTTGTTTGAACAAGGCTGCTTATTACAGTTATTACTAACCCTCAAAATCAAGTTTCACGCGATTTTTATCCGAGGAAACTTTTGTTACCCCATATACACTTAAATGGTCATATACCTCAACTTCAGTGCGTGGTTGGGGTCTACATAGTTTTATAATATCGTATTTCATAATTATTCATAACATTGTTATGATATTATCGTACATAGCATAATGTAGTCAGTTAGAGTATGATGTATTCTATGGAATGAATTCTGTTGTAGGATGTATCCACCTTTTTGTCTATAGCGATGTATTTTGTCTTGTTTGGTGTATATGCCATCCATTGTATTTATCTGTCATCAACAGTGGCACCAACATTGGAGGTCGATGATGATGCCCTTTCTCAGCGGCCTGAACTCCAAAGCCAATGGAAACCTGTGGGCCACATTACATGGGCCAAGGATGGAGTTCCTCCAGTTACAGACAACAGAGAAACAAGAGACTCTGGCGAGAAGACTACCACTGTCACCATCGACTCTACGGCTCAGCAGGACTCTGGCAGTTACATGGTCACCACCACGAATATGGCTGGCAATGCTACACTAGAACTCAAACTCGATTTAACAGGTACGGTAAGACGTGATATTTGATGTGTCGCTGCTCGGTCTATAAATTAATGGTTGTACTGTTTAAACGTCTGGATTAGTTATCCGTAGATTAGAAGTCACCCAGGCCTACAAAAGTAGTTGTGACGTACCTGGTACATCCAGCCCGTAGTCGGGCGTTTCATTCTCAAGATGTGAGCGCTTGTATTTTTAATAGGGATTTTGGTTTTGCTTCCTCACTATTGAAGATAGGGAACCTTCATATTCGTGCAAGAATCGAAAAAATTATGTAAATGAAAATGTCCAGTCGCATTTTACGTTTCACACATCAACGAAATGTTGGTTCCATCTCTGTCTGTCCATGTAATTATGTAATTATGGGTCACAGATGGTCCCACCCCAAAATTATTGAAAAATACTGTAACTTACACCACCCATCTTTTTCACGCATCCCTACCATAGTCTGTGTCACGTGGGTTTGTGTCACTACGTTTTCATGTTTCAAGTACATTTCTGTCTCTGCTGGCAACTGTGAAATTCCCATGCATGTCCCCATTCCTACTTTGCACCATACTGAATGTGTGTGTGTCCATATGTTTTTTTTATGTACATGTGTTATTAGTAACATGTTGTTTGAGTAACATCTACATGTTTGTTAATGTATATTTGCTGTAGCTCATGTTTTCAGTTCGTTTTATTACCACTCAACGATGACCGGTCAACTTCTCATTACAGCCACCCACTGAGATGCAATGCTTCCTTGTGTTATGTGTTTCTATAGAGTGATGTAAGTATGTTTATGTGTTTCATCGTACGATTGCTTCTCTGATGAGATGAACATTTCTAGGTTGTGGACTTGGTAGTGCCTTTTGAAACTATATTTGTTCATATGTCCCGCCATGCAAGTAGTTGATGCAACTTTCTCACGTTAACACCTGTTCCATGCAGAACAATTGACTACTTCTGAGAACAAGTCAAAGGGAGTTACCCATCAATCAATTTATTCACAAACTTCCCCGTGTTTTTTTATGAAACTATAATTCTGGGCTGGCTCCCGTACTTGATTTAGGGCTTTCCTGGGGGGAGCTCAAGGGTAGGTATTGAGCACAGAAAACGGTGATCTACGCAGAAGGGGCATCTGTTTTAAAGATAAAAATAGTTATTTATGTATGTACAGACTTTAGCAACTGCCATTATTTGGCAGTTGTTCTTTTGGTTAGATAAACTAATTACCATTTGTTGTTTGCAGAAGAATTGGCTACTTCTGAGAAAAATTCAACGGGAGTTCCTGCAATCCACTCCAGCTTGTGGCAAGCGAAACCCTCAACTTCAACGTTTTTCAAACCAGGGGAAGGTTGGTAGTACCGTGACTCACCACACCTTTTTAAAAGATTAATAGTTATTTATGTATGTACAGACTTCAGCATCCACCATTATTTGGCAGTTATTCTTTTGGTTAGATCAACTCATTAATGTTTGTTGTTTGCAGAAGAATTGGATACTTGTGAGAACAAGTCTAAAGGAGTTTGTGCAATCAACTCCAGCTTTCGCCAAACTGAACCCTCTACTTCAACGTTTTTCCAACCAGAGGAAGGTGTGTAGTACCGTGACTCACCACACTTTTAAAGATAAATAGTTAGTTATTCATGTATGTACACACTGTAGCACCCGCTTAGGGATTGTTTCCAATGGTTTTCAATGGATACTTCAATCGGAATCGGATTTCAGTTGGAACTGGATTTTAATCAATCAATTTATTCACAAACTTCCCCTTGTTTTTTTTTATGAAACTATAATTCTGGGCCGGCTCCCGTACTTGATTTAGGGCTTTCCTGGGGGGAGCTCAAGGGTAGGTATTGAGCACAGAAAACGGTGATCTACGCAGAAGGGGCATCTGTTTTAAAGATAAAAATAGTTATTTATGTATGTACAGACTTTAGCATCCACCATTATTTGGCAGTTATTCTTTTGGTTAGATCAACTCATTAATGTTTGTTGTTTGCAGAAGAATTGGATACTTGTGAGAACAAGTCTAAAGGAGTTTGTGCAATCAACTCCAGCTTTCGCCGAACTGAACCCTCTACTTCAACTTTTTTCCAACCAGAGGAAGGTGGGTAGTACCGTGTCTCACCACACCTTTTTAAAAGATTAATAGTTATTTATGTATGTACAGACTTTAGCATCCACCATTATTTGGCAGTTATTCTTTTGGTTAGATCAACTCATTAATGTTTGTTGTTTGCAGAAGAATTGGATACTTGTGAGAACAAGTCTAAAGGAGTTTGTGCAATCAACTCCAGCTTTCGCCGAACTGAACCCTCTACTTCAACTTTTTTCCAACCAGAGGAAGGTGGGTAGTACCGTGTCTCACCACACCTTTTTAAAAGATTAATAGTTATTTATGTATGTACAGACTTTAGCATCCACCATTATTTGGCAGTTATTCTTTTGGTTAGATCAACTCATTAATGTTTGTTGTTTGCAGAAGAATTGGATACTTGTGAGAACAAGTCTAAAGGGGTTTGTGCAATCAACTCCAGCTTTCGCCGAACTGAACCCTCTACTTCAACGTTTTTCCAACCAGAGGAAGGTGTGTAGTACCGTGACTCACCACACTTTTAAAGAAAAATAGTTAGCTATTCATGTATGTACACACTGTAGCACCCGCTTAGGGGTTGTTTCCAATGGTTTTCAATGGATACTTCAATTGTAATTGGATTCCAGTTGGAACTTGATTTTAATCAATCAATTTATTCACAAACTTCCCCGTGTTTTTTTATGCAACTATAATTCTGGGCCGGCTCCCGTACTTGATTTAGGGCTTTCCTGGGGGGAGCTCAAGGGTAGGTATTGAGCACAGAAAACAGTGATCTACGCAGAAGGGGAATCTGTTTTAAAGATGAAAATAGTTATTTATGTATGTTCAGACTTTACCAACTGCCATTACTTGGCAGTTTTTCTTTTGGTTAGATCAACTAATTACCATTTTTTGTTTGCAGAAGAATTGGCTACTTCTGAGAAAAATTCAAAGGGAGTTCCTGCAATCCACTCCAGCTTGTTGCAAGCGGAACCCTCAACTTCAACGTTTTTCAAACCAGAGGAAGGTGGGTAGTACCGTGGCTCACCACACCTTTTTAAAAGATTAATAGTTATTTATGTATGTACAGGCTGTAGCACCCGCTTAGGGATTGTTTCCAATGGTTTTCAATGGATACTTCAATCGGAATCGGATTTCAGTTGGAACTGGATTTTAATCAATCAATTTATTCACAAACTTCCCCTTGTTTTTTTTTTATGAAACTATAATTCTGGGCCGGCTCCCGTACTTGATTTAGGGCTTTCCTGGGGGGAGCTCAAGGGTAGGTATTGAGCACAGAAAACGGTGATCTATGCAGAACGGTCGGTCGAAAACACGAAAAAAATCTTAATAGTGAAAAAACTCGAAAAATGAAGGGGTTTTCGAAAACTTTCTAGGAGGAACTTTTTGTTGCAAATTAGCTGCAGAATCGATCCCTAGAAGGTTAGCAGTCTTAAGTGTGAACACCCTGAATAGCTTATTCACGCCAAACTACTCGCACTTCGGAGCTGAAAATTGAGATTCAGAGGTTTTCGAGGGAGCTGACGAATCCGATTCCGAGGTCACAAGCAGAAAATACCTATACACGTCTGTTCCTCATTAAAGTGTTTCGAACATGCCCTAAATGGCACGGGCTTTTGTTTGTTTACTAGTACTAGACTAACCATCTTCCATTTTTTGCAGGATCGCAACGAAATCAAAGGAAGAAATATAGCTGCGTCTACTGTGAAAAGAGTGTCTGCAATTTTCCGAAGCATTTAGAAGACCGTCATTCCAACGAAGAAGATGTAAAAAAAATCATTATGCTTCCTCGCCATAGCAAAGAAAGAACCAAACTTATCGCAAATATCAGGGGTCAAGGAGCCTTAAAATTTAACACTTCCCAAGATGATGCCAGCAAGTTGCAGTTGGGGCGGAGGGTGGAGGGCCCAATAAATCCTGATAGATACATCCCATGCGTGGAATGTGGCAATTTCTACAGGAAGAAATATCTTGCAAACCATTACAGGAGATGTGCCGAGAAACAACCTCCTAGGGATTTGTTATCCCGTTGCAGGCGCAGAACAATGGGGCTGAAAACACCGGCTGATATCGTAATGACCCCTCCACTGAAAGAAACAGTTGCAGCTATGACGGGAAAACCAGAAATCCTCAAATTAATCGAATGTGATCCTATAATTGTTAGGTATGGTAACAGATTGTGTAGCAAAAATGTCCATATTTTCCAAACTCAAAGAAACTTAATCCGTCGGCACTTGAGAGTCATGGCATCCATTCTGTTACACATGTATGACAATGACTGTGATGAGGGAAAACAGCTGGCAGTATCATATTACTACCGCCACGATAAATTCCACCTTTTTAAAAAAGCTGTATTACATTACGCCGGGTATCGTGAAGGCAAATATGAGTCACCTTCCCAGGTGGGTGCTGTAGGCAGGATTTGGTATGACTGCACGAAAACCGTTGGCGACATGTGCCTCGATCAAGGGCTGGCGGATGAGAAGAAGAACCTCGATGAGTGGCTAACCAAATACAAATCCCAGTTTTATGAACAGCTGGAAAAACCGGCTAATTTGTATCTTGCGAAACAAAATTGGGGGAAAAAAATGACAATCCCAACTGACGACGACATGTTCAAGCTATGCGCACACCTCGAACAGCAAATGAAGTTCCACTTTCAGTGTCTCACCCAGGACTTCACTTCTCTCCACTGGAGTGAGCTAAGCAAGGTTGTTCTTGTTTATTTAACTGTGTTCAACAGAAAACGTTCGGGTGAAGTAGAAGGAACCTTACTGACACAGTACAACGAGAAAGTTAATTATAAGGATTTTACAGTCAACTGGTCCGACCACTTAACCACCAACGATGTGCACCAAATTAAAAAGTTTTCAAGAATGATTGTGAAGGGGAAGAGGTCGAAGGGGGTGAGTGTGTTGATCGACAAAAAGGTGCAGAAGTATATGGACCTTCTGCTTGCTTCTCGCACAACCGCGAACGTCCCAGCCACAAACCCGTATCTATTTGCCAATTTTGAATCGGGACATATCATGTGCCGACCCGCGCTTCGCATGATTGCCGAACAATGTGGTGCTCAACATCCTAACCGTCTCACGACCACAAAAATAAGAAAGCACCTCGCCACCAGTGTGCCTATGCTGAAGCTGAGTAGCAATGAACTGACTGTCGTCACCCAGTTCCTCGGTCACGACGAAAGGACCGAGGCACTCCATTACAGGATGCCAGATCCAATTACAGAAATGGCTCACGTGTCAACAATCCTGACAGCATCTATTTCTAAATCTCTGCCCCTACTTAAGGGAAGAACCTTGTCAGACATCAACGAACAAAATGCTGAAATGCCACTACCAGACGACGACGCGCCATCTACGTCAACCAGTGCCCTCCTACCGTTATCGGAAAGTAGCAGTGATTCTGACATTGAAACAGGACACGTACGATCAAAACGCATACTCACAGACACCGACACGGACGAATCATATCCAACACACCAGCCCATGCAAAAAGGGAAAGACACCTCTGAAGAAACGGACACACGAAATTCCTCCCTCAACGTACCGACAGAACTGAAAACACCACCTAAAAAACTAATGAAAAGACGTATTCCATGGACCCCCCGACAAAATAAAGTGATAGAAGAGAATTTCAAGCGATATTTAGACAACAAGACTGCACCACCTGCCCACCACATACGGGAAGTACTGACGGACAATAAAGACATATTACTGTTACGAACTGAACATAATATACGGACTCACATTAGCAATCTGAACTTAGGTAAAACAAAGCGTTTTAAAAAATTGAAGAAATCATCATTCTATGATTAAAATTATTTTGATCTAACCATTGCCTTCTTTGTTCTCCTACATTGAACTACTAGTACGTAATAAGTAATAAAATAATACGTTCGCCGAATTAGTAAAATATATTTTTCCCGTATTTTTAAACGCTTCGCAATCGTATTACTTATTTTTAAACTTCAATTACCCCCTCCACCGCCGGTATGTTGATACACAACATCTTCTATTGATTTTTATGTTCGTCCTACCTCCTCCCATGACGGCATAAGCTTGAAAATCGAAATCTGCGTGATTGTTACATAATAATACTTTTTTTCTCCGACTTTTTACTATAAGAATGAGATAATCATAACTAAATACCCCCACTACTAGTCCTACCACCTCCCATAACAGCATAAGCTTGAAAATTGAGTTCCACGTGATTTTTACATAATGATACTTTTGTTCTCCGATTTTTTACTGTAAGAATGAGGTAATCATAACTAATTACCCCCACTCTAGTCCTACCTCCTCCCATGACAGAATAAGCTTGAAAATAAAGATCCGAGTGATTTTTTCATAGTGATACCTTTTTTTTCTCCGATTTTTTACTGCAAGAATGAGATAAGTCATAAATAATTACCCCCACTACTAGTCCTACTACGTCCCATAACAGAATAAGCTTGAAAATTGAGTTCCGCGTGATTTTTACATAATGATACTTTTTTTCTCCGATTTTGACATTTTCATGTCTTTCATATGGCACATAACAAAAAAATCGTCACGAAAATCGTCACGAAAAATCGTCACGAAATTTGCTCACGAAAATTGTCCCAAGTCGCCACAATGATGATTATGACCATCAGAAGTGAAGTTGGAATTAGGTAGGTACTTTACAGTTTGTTATGTCTTTGCTATGGAGAAGCTGAGTGGCTCATGAAGCTAACTTCTTTCCTATCAACCGTAGGAAACTGAAATTTGGCTGGTAGCCTCCTTAGGACATGAACAATAAGGTGTACAGGGTCTTGATCAGCAGAGTGGCTCCTGAAGCTAACTTCTTCCCTATCAACCGTAGGAAGCTGAAATTTGGCTGGTAGCCTCCTTAGGACGTGAACAATAAGTTGCACAGGGTTTTGATTAGCTGAGTGGCTACTGAAGCTAACTTCTTTCCTATCAACCGTAGGAAGCTGAAATTTGTCTCGTTAGGACATGAACAACCACGCTACTGGAGTAGGTGATGTAGTCTGGCTCGAAAACACAGAAGAAAATGTCCCAATGTGTTGCAGACTCGTATGCAAGCATTTATGATTCTTAGAAGTGAGGTAGTTAGGTACCTATATGATTTTTTTTACTGTAAAAATGAGGTAATCATAACTAATTACCCCCACTCTAGTCCTACCTCCTCCCATGACTGAATAAGATTGAAAATTGAGATCCGCGTGATTTTTACATAATGATACTTTTTTCCTCCGATTTTTTACTGTAAGAATGAGATAATCATAACTAATTACCCCCACCCTAGTCCTACCTCCTCCCATGACAGAATAATCTTGAATATCGAAATCCGCGTGATTTTTACATAGGGATACCTTTTTTCCGATTTTTTACTGTAAGAATGAGATAATTCGTATAATTACCCCCACTACTAGTCCTACCTCCTCCCATGACAGAATAATCTTGAATATCGAAATCCGCGTGATTTTTACATAGTGATACTTTTTTTCTCCGATTTTTTACTGTAAGAATGAGATAATCATAACTAATTACCCCGACTCTAGTCCTAATTCCTCCCATGACGGCATAACATTGAAAATTGAGATCCGCGTGATTTTTACATGATGACACCTTTTTCCCCGATTTTTTACTGTAAGAATGAGATAATCATAACTAATTACCCCCACCCTAGTCCTACCTCCTCCCATGACAGAATAATCTTGAATATCGAAATCCGCGTGATTTTTACATAATGATACTTGTTTTCTCCGATTTTTTACTGTAAGAATGAGATAATCATAACTAATTACCCCCACCCTAGTCCTACCTCCTCCCATGACAGAATAAGCTTGACTATCGAAATCCGCGTGATTTTTACATAGTGATACCTTTTTTTTCCGATTTTTTACTGTAAGAATGAGACAATTCATCTAATTACCCCCACTACTAGTCCTACCACCTCCCATAACAGAATAAGCTAGAAAATTGAGATCCGCGTGATTTTTACATAATGATACTTTTTTTCTCCGACTTTTTACTGTAAGAATGAGATAATCATAACTAATTACCCCCACTCTAGTCCTACCTCCTCCCATGACGGCATAATCTTGAAAATCTAAATCTGCGTGATTTTTACATGATGACACCTTTTTCCCCGATTTTTTACTGTAAGAATGAGATAATTCATATAATTACCCCCACTACTAGTCCTACTACGTCCCATAACAGAATAAGCTTGAAAATTGAGTTCCGCGTGATTTTTACATAATGATACTTTTTTCTCCGATTTTTTACTGTAAGAATGAGGTAATCATAAATAATTACCCCCACTCTAATCCTACCTCCTCCCATGACTGAATAAGATTGAAAATTGAGATCCGCGAGATTTTTACATAATGATACTTTTTTTCTCCGAGTTTTTACTGTAAGAATCATAACTAATTACCCCCACCCTAGTCCTACCTCCTCCCATGACAGAATAATCTTGATTATCGAAATCCGCGTGATTTTTACATAGGGATACCTTTTTTCCGATTTTTTACTGTAAAATGAGATAATTCATCTAATTACCCCCACTACTAGTCCTACCTCCTCCCATGACAGAATAAGATTGAAAATAAAGATCCGCGTGATTTTTTCATAGTGATACCTTTTTTTCTCCGATTTTTTACTGCAAGAATGAGATAATTCATAAATAATTACCCCCACTACTAGTCCTACCACCTCCCATAACAGCATAAGCTTGAAAATTGAGTTCCACTTGATTTTTACATAATGATACTTTTTTTCTCCGATTTTTTACTGTAAGAATGAGATAATCATAACTAATTACCCCCACTCTAGTCCTACCACCTCGCATAACAGAATAAGCTTGAAAATTGAGATCCGCGTGATTTTTACATAATGATACTTTTTTTCTCCGATTTTTTACTGCAAGAATGAGATAATTCATCTAATTACCCCCACTACTAGTCCTACCTCCTCCCATGACTGAATAAGATTGAAAATTGAGATCTGCGTGATTTTTACATAATGATACTTTTTTTCTCCGATTTTTTACTGTAAGAATGAGGTAATCATAACTAATTACCCCCACTCTAATCCTACCTCCTCCCATGACTGAATAAGATTGAAAATTGAGATCCGCGAGATTTTTACATAATGATACTTTTTTCTCCGATTTTTTACTGTAAGAATCATAACTAATTACCCCCACCCTAGTCCTACCTCCTCCCATGACAGAATAATCTTGAATATCGAAATCCGCGTGATTTTTACATAGTGATACTTTTTTTTTCGATTTTTTACTGTAAGAATGAGACAATTCATCTAATTACCCCCACTACTAGTCCTACCACCTCCCATAACAGAATAAGCTAGAAAATTGAGATCCGCGTGATTTTTACATAATGATACTTTTTTTCTCCGACTTTTTACTGTAAGAATGAGATAATCATAACTAATTACCCCCACTCTAGTCCTACCTCCTCCCATGACGGCATAATCTTGAAAATCGAAATCTGCGTGATTTTTACATAATGATACCCTTTTCCCCGATTTTTTACTGCAAGAATGAGATAAGTCATAAATAATTACCCCCACTACTAGTCCTACCACCTCCCATAACAGAATAAGCTTGAAAATTGAGATCCGCGTGATTTTTACATAATGATACTTTTTTTCTCCGATTTTTTACTGTAGGAATGAGATAATCATAACTAATTACCCCCAATCTAGTCCTACCTCCTCCCATGACGGCATAATCTTGAAAATCGAAATCAGCGTGATTTTTACATAATGATACCTTTTTCCCCGATTTTTTACTGCAAGAATGAGATAAGTCATAAATAATTACCCCCACTACTAGTCCTACCACCTCCCATAACAGAATAAGCTAGAAAATGGAGATCCGCGTGATTTTTACATAATGATACTTTTATCTCCGACTTTTTACTGTAAGAATGAGATAATTCATATAATTACCCCCACTACTAGTCCTACTACGTCCCATAACAGAAAAAGCTTGAAAATTGAGATCCGCGTAATTATTACATGATGATACCTTTTTTTCCGATTTTTTACTGCAAGAATGAGATAAGTCATAAATAATTACCCCCACTACTAGTCCTACCACCTCCCATAACAGAATAACCTTGAAAATTGAGATCCGCGTGATTTTTACATAGTGATACCTTTTTTTCTCCGATTTTTTACTGCAAGAATGAGATAATTCATATAATTACCCCCACTACTAGTCCTACTACGTCCCATAACAGAATAAGCTTGAAAATTGAGTTCCGCGTGATTTTTACATAATGATAATTTTTTCCTCCGATTTTTTACTGTAAGAATGAGGTAATCATAACTAATTACCCCCACTCTAGTCCTACCACCTCGCATAACAGAATAAGCTTGAAAATTGAGATCCGCGTGATTTTTACATAATGATACCTTTTTTCTCCGATTTTTTACTGCAAGAATGAGATAATTCATCTAATTACCCCCACTACTAGTCCTTCCTCCTCCCGTGACTGAATAAGATTGAAAATTGAGATCTGCGTGATTTTTACATAATGATACTTTTTTTCTCCGATTTTTTACTGTATGAATGAGATAAGTCATAACTAATTACCCCCACTCTAGTCCTACCACCTCGCATAACAGAATAAGCTTGAAAATTGAGATCCGCGTGATTTTTACATAATGATACCTTTTTTCTCCGATTTTTTACTGCAAGAATGAGATAATTCATCTAATTACCACCACTACTAGTGCTACCACCTCCCATGACTGAATAAGATTGAAAATCGAGATCTGCGTGATTTTTACATAATGATACTTTTTTTCTCCGATTTTTTACTGTAAGAATGAGATAATTCATCTTATTACCCCCACTACTAGTCCTACCACCACCCATAACAGAATAAGCTTGAAAATTGAGATCCGCGTGATTTTTACATAATGATACCTTTTTTCTCCGATTTTTTACTGCAAGAATGAGATAATTCATCTAATTACCCCCACTACTAGTCCTACCACCTCCCATAACAGAATAAGATTGAAAATTGAGATCTGCGTGATTTTTACATAATGATACTTTTTTTCTCCGATTTTTTACTGTAAGAATGAGATAATCATAACTAATTACCCCCACTCTAGTCCTACCACCTCGCATAACAGAATAAGCTTGAAAATTGAGATCCGCGTGATTTTTATATAATGATACTTTTTTTCTCCGATTTTTTACTGTAAGAATGAGATAATTCATCTTATTACCCCCACTACTAGTCCTACCACCTCCCATAACAGAATAAGCTTGAAAATTGAGTTCCGCGTGATTTTTACATAATGATACTTTTTTTCTCCGATTTTTTACTGTAAGAATGAGATAATCATAACTAATTACCCCCACTCTAGTCCTACCACCTCGCATAACAGAATAAGCTTGAAAATTGAGATCCGCGTGATTTTTACATAATGATACTTTTTTTCTCCGATTTTTTACTGTAAGAATGAGATAATCATAACTAATTACCCCCACTCTAGTCCTACCACCTCGCATAACAGAATAAGCTTGAAAATTGAGATCCGCGTGATTTTTACATAATGATACTTTTTTTCTCCGATTTTTTACTGTAAGAATGAGATAATCATAACTAATTACCCCCACTCTAGTCCTACCTCCTCGCATAACAGAATAAGCTTGAAAATTGAGATCCGCGTGATTTTTACATAATAATACTTTTTTTCTCCGATGTTTTACTGTAAGAATGAGATAATCATAACTAATTACCCCCACTCTAGTCCTACCACCTCGCATAACAGAATAAGCTTGAAAATTGAGATCCGCGTGATTTTTACATAATAATACTTTTTTTCTCCGATGTTTTACTGTAAGAATGAGATAATCATAACTAATTACCCCCACTCTAGTCCTACCTCCTCGCATAACAGAATAAGCTTGAAAATTGAGATCCGCGTGATTTTTACATAATAATACTTTTTTTCTCCGATGTTTTACTGTAAGAATGAGATAATCATAACTAATTACCCCCACTCTAGTCCTACCACCTCGCATAACAGAATAAGCTTGAAAATTGAGATCCGCGTGATTTTTACATAATGATACTTTTTTTCTCCGATTTTTTACTGTAAGAATGAGATAATCATAACTAATTACCCCCACTCTAGTCCTACCACCTCGCATAACAGAATAAGCTTGAAAATTGAGATCCGCGTGATTTTTACATAATGATACTTTTTTTCTCCGATTTTTTACTGTAAGAATGAGATAATCATAACTAATTACCCCCACTCTAGTCCTACCTCCTCGCATAACAGAATAAGCTTGAAAATTGAGATCCGCGTGATTTTTACATAATAATACTTTTTTTCTCCGATGTTTTACTGTAAGAATGAGATAATCATAACTAATTACCCCCACTCTAGTCCTACCACCTCGCATAACAGAATAAGCTTGAAAATTGAGATCCGCGTGATTTTTACATAATGATACTTTTTTTCTCCGATTTTTTACTGTAAGAATGAGATAATCATAACTAATTACCCCCACTCTAGTCCTACCTCCTCGCATAACAGAATAAGCTTGAAAATTGAGATCCGCGTGATTTTTACATAATAATACTTTTTTTCTCCGATGTTTTACTGTAAGAATGAGATAATCATAACTAATTACCCCCACTCTAGTCCTACCACCTCGCATAACAGAATAAGCTTGAAAATTGAGATCCGCGTGATTTTTACATAATGATACTTTTTTTCTCCGATTTTTTACTGTAAGAATGAGATAATCATAACTAATTACCCCCACTCTAGTCCTACCACCTCGCATAACAGAATAAGCTTGAAAATTGAGATCCGCGTGATTTTTACATAATGATACTTTTTTTCTCCGATTTTTTACTGCAAGAATGAGATAATTCATCTAAATACCCCCACTACTAGTCCTACCTCCTCCCATGACTGAATAAGATTGAAAATTGAGATCTGCGTGATTTTTACATAATGATACTTTTTTTCTCCGATTTTTTACTGTAAGAATGAGATAATTCATCTTATTACCCCCACTACTAGTCCTACCACCTCCCATGACTGAATAAGATTGAAAATCGAGATCTGCGTGATTTTTACATAATGATACTTTTTTTCTCCGATTTTTTACTGTAAGAATGAGATAATTCATCTTATTACCCCCACTACTAGTCCTACCACCTCCCATAACAGAATAAGCTTGAAAATTGAGTTCCGCGTGATTTTTATATAATGATACTTTTTTTCTCCGATTTTTTACTGTAAGAATGAGATAATCATAACTAATTACCCCCACTCTAGTCCTACCACCTCGCATAACAGAATAAGCTTGAAAATTGAGATCCGCGTGATTTTTACATAATGATACTTTTTTTCTCCGATTTTTTACTGTAAGAATGAGATAATCATAACTAATTACCCCCACTCTAGTCCTACCACCTCGCATAACAGAATAAGCTTGAAAATTGAGATCCGCGTGATTTTTACATAATGATACTTTTTTTCTCCGATTTTTTACTGCAAGAATGAGATAATTCATCTAAATACCCCCACTACTAGTCCTACCTCCTCCCATGACTGAATAAGATTGAAAATTGAGATCTGCGTGATTTTTACATAATGATACTTTTTTTCTCCGATTTTTTACTGTAAGAATGAGATAATTCATCTTATTACCCCCACTACTAGTCCTACCACCTCCCATGACTGAATAAGATTGAAAATCGAGATCTGCGTGATTTTTACATAATGATACTTTTTTTCTCCGATTTTTTACTGTAAGAATGAGATAATTCATCTAAATACCCCCACTACTAGTCCTACCACCTCCCATAACAGAATAAGCTTGAAAATTGAGTTCCACGTGATTTTTACATAATGATACTTTTTTTCTCAGATTTTTTACTGTAAGAGTGAGATAATCATAACTAATTACCCCCACTCTAGTCCTACCACCTCGCATAACAGAATAAGATTGAAAATTGAGATCCGCGTGATTTTTACATAATGATACTTTTTTTCTCCGATTTTTTACTGTAAGAATGAGATAATTCATCTTATTACCCCCACTACTAGTCCTACCTCCTCCCATGACTGAATAAGATTGAAAATCGAGATCTGCGTGATTTTTACATAATGATACTTTTTTTCTCCGATTTTTTACTGTAAGAATGAGATAATTCATCTAATTACCCCCACTACTAGTCCTACCACCTCCCATAACAGAATAAGCTTGAAAATTGAGTTCCGCGTGATTTTTACATAATGATACTTTTTTTCTCAGATTTTTTACTGTAAGAGTGAGATAATCATAACTAATTACCCCCACTCTAGTCCTACCACCTCGCATAACAGAATAAGATTGAAAATTGAGATCCGCGTGATTTTTACATAATGATACTTTTTTTCTCCGATTTTTTGCTGTAAGAATGAGATAATCATAACTAATTACCCCCACTACTAGTCCTACCTCCTCGCATGACAGAATAAGCTTGAAAATCGAAATCTGCGTGATTGTTGCATAGTGATACCTTTTTTCACCGATTTTTTTATTTGTATCTTCAATTACCCCCTCCACCGCCGCTATGTTGATACAGAACATCTTGTATTGATTTGTATGTTCGCCTAATTTTTCTAACATTTAGGTGATAGAGGCGCCGGGAGGGGTAAGGCTGTTGTGGAAGGATTGCTTGAAATACTGGCCCGGGACTATTCAGGTATTTATCGATCTGATGAAATCCATGGCATCTAGTGAGATCTCTTGGAAGCTTGCTCGACTTGATTTACTTCATGAAAACGTTGCCCCTTCTATGGCTGTTAATGAACATATTTGTGACCGAAAATGTTCAATACAGCCAAGAAACCGGCTGTAATGGACACCTATAATGAACACATTTCGAGTGTTCATTAGCCGGCGAAAGTATAGAAAAAGTGTTCAATACCAGGGCAAAACAAATATATATATATATATATATATATATATATATATATATATATATATATATATATATAATTTGGCGCACTCGTACCGTCTACCAGTTCATCAACAAAAAGTACCTAGTATAAATAATATTATATCAAATGATACCTAGGTATATAAATCATTTTACCAAATTGTTTTAATTGGGCGTGGAGAAAAAGTAAAATAAATGGGCCATGAGAATACCAGTAGGTATCTACTAAACAACGAATTCATATGTACTAATGATAAAGTTTCTCGTTCTGATAATGAAGCTGTCTTCTTACTTTTTGACTCGTATTTATATAATCTCTTGACTCGTGATTTATATCATCGTATTTACATAAAAATATTAATCTGATCGCAATGCCACCCATCGAGTTTTTGCATTTGAGTAAAAGAGCTGGTGTATAAGAAATATTACTTTGTTATTACCCAGTTGATTGAAGTAAATATTTAAAAAACTCGAGTGGTTGTTGAGCGGCTGTTGTTTTATTTCTTGGTTCTTGGTTTTTTAATGTTAATGATACTGAAGCGTAAAACATAAATTTAGAAAGTTTCGATTTTTTCCATATGACGCGGAGGTTTATGAGTTCTAGAGATAACGAACCGGAATGGGTGTTGCGAGCTTGGCCGGAGACCCCTTGAGTTTTTATATCATTTAGTTATAGCGTTTATTGCCGTCCGTGCTCATAAAATTATCCTCTCGTAAGATGTGAGGATCGGTATCGAGTACGTCAGTGGCAACAATATTCTGTGTATTTATTTAATGTCCCCATTCAACGTATTTAATAATAATTGTTACATTGTGAACATTTATAATAGCCAGGGCAAAAATACTGTACAACTTCGGTTATGAAATGGGAGACGAACTAATTAACGTCTTTAGCGGTGACAGTGAACTGGAGAACAAAAATCAAAATGTGGATTGGTCTCAAGGAATAGGTTCTCTGATCAAGGATGTTGCTGAGTGAACGGTGTTGTAAATAAATTTTTGTTTAGTAAAGGACATAGAACAGAGGTGACGACCGTGCTGTCAGTTGAGGAACATGTAGCTGAATCTTTGAAAGCAGGGCTGTGCATTCAAAAGTTTGTACGGCAATAAGCGACATGCATTTATTAGGTTCCCATAATCATTTCGTACGTCGAGATTCCCAATTCGAACGCAATATACCGGAGAAATGTATGCTGTACTCTCTCGAGGCAGTACTTGAGTACAGGGTAACCGGGCGAACAGACTCAGTACCAGGGATTTGTGAGGTAGCGTAATTTAGTCAATATTCTGGCTCTCAATTGAGTCAACTCAGGCTGACTGTTCTGCCTTACAATCAGCAATTGGTCAAGTCGAGGGCTGGTGCCTACTGAATAATCTATTTCTCAACCCGTCAAAATGCTCAGTAGTCACCTTCTCTCGTGCCAACCAGCCTATCATGTTTGAGTACATCTTATGTGGTGATCAGCTAACGAGACGTCCCGACATGGTTGATTTGGGGGTGCTGCTTGATGAAAGAATGACGTTCTGGAGGCACATTGAGGGTGTTGCGGGTAGAGCGATGAGGGCTTTGGGGTTTTTGAAACGGAACACCCGAGAATTTACAAGTGTGGAAGCTAGGTATCGTCTTGCTGTATAAAGCGTTAGTACGTCCGATACTTGAATATGCCTGCCAGATTTGGTCCCCAAGCTATGCGATTCATAAGTGTACTCTGGAGAGGGTGCAAAATAAGTTTCTTCGCTACGTGGGATACAAGCTCGGTGTTCCTACTTCAGAAATGCAGTACGATCTACTGTTGGACTCATGCCATATGCTGCCACTGGAGACTCGCCGGAGCCATGCTGACATCGTATTATTTCTACATACGCTAATTCATAATAAGTTGGATTGCCCCGCATTGCTGTCGAAGATTGGTCTTCAGGTGCCACGGCTGTCCGCGCGCTCTTCCCCCCTCTTCCACATACCATTCGCACCATCGAATTACTTGGCCAACCGTCCTCTCCACAGACTCCTTCGTTCCGCGAACCTCTTCATCACTACCCACTGTGAATTCGACTTCTTCAGCGACTCACTTGGCTCACTGAAGTCACATCTTAAGAATTCAAAGACTAGTTTCTGTTAATTCCTACCTTTCTGTGCATCACTTAGTGAATCCCCCCCCCCCCCCACTGTTTTCCTTATTTTCACTTCCGTATGAGGTTTCTTTATTTTTTGTATCTTTGTATTATGCGAATTGTTTCGCTGCCTGATTTGTATTATGTTCTAGTTCAATTGGGCTTGTTCCCGTAAAAGTAAAATAAATAAATAAATAAATACATATTCGTAAACTCAAAGTAGGTACCTAGCGAATTCACGGAACCAATTCCAA
This sequence comes from Leptopterna dolabrata, assembly GCA_954871275.1. Lineage (NCBI taxonomy): Eukaryota > Metazoa > Arthropoda > Insecta > Hemiptera > Miridae > Leptopterna > Leptopterna dolabrata. Next base: position 15,003,543 of record OX940984.1, on the reverse strand, counting down.
GAGCATCATAATGTGTGTTTTGTTTTGTTTTGTTTTATTCATTTGCACGGGCAAGCCCAATTTACATTATACATAACATGGTCATTCATAAACATGGAGGATTTCAGAAAAGAATACAATTATTGAAAAGAAAGAGGTGAAGATAACAATATAGATTTGAGATTAGAAAGGGAGGAGTTGAAAAAGTCAAACTGTGGGTAAGAGGCCAGGAGGAGATTTGCACTTCGGAGGATTCGTTGAAGAGGACGGTTTCTATCGTAGTTTGTGGAGGAAAAAGGGACATTAAATAACACTGATGAGCGAGTGGGGGTTTGGGAGGCGACGAAATTAATTTTAGAAAGCAAGGAGGGACAATTTATACGGTTGTTAAGTAATTTGAACAGCAGAACGAGGTCTGAAGAACATCTTCTTTTTTCCAGGGTGACAAGGTTGCATCTGTGAAGGAGAGCAGTATAATTCACGTCTTCTGTGGGGATTCCCGATTTATACGCCACGTAGCACAGAAACTTCCTGTGCACTCTCTCCAATCGGTACTTGTGAACGGCGTACGAAGGGGACCATATCGATGACGCGTATTCCAATATAGGGAGAACGAGAGCCTTGTAGAGGGAAATAATGGCATCCACGTTTGTGAATTCCCTCGTATTTCGCTTGATGAAACCGAGCGAACGCATTGCACGGCCTGCTAGCCCCTCGATGTGACAGGAGAAAGTCAGTCACTCATCGCAAAGGACACCCAGGTCGACCATCCGCGGCAATCTTTGGAGAGGGATGCCACCCAAGGTGTAGTCATGGAAAATAGGTTGCAATACGCGATGGTAGGTCACAACCGAACACTTATTAGGGTTCAAAAAAAGATGGTTCGATTCACACCAGCTCTCCAAGCGTTCAACTGCCGACTGTAGAAAACCACAATCCGATGAACTTCCAGAGTGACGAAGGAGCTTGAGATCATCAGCGAAAAGCAAAGCCCTCACCCCATCCGCCGAAACACAGCCCACCACACTGTTAATAAGCAGCAGGAAACAGACAGGTCCAATGTGGCTCCCCTGAGGGACCCCGGAGGAAGCTGAGAAAGGAGAAGAGAGGGCACCCCTCACCCGAACGACGAGCACCCGTCCGGACAGGTAGGAACGGAACCAATCCAAGAGCGAACCATGGATTCCCAACGATTTCAGCAAGGCCAGCAGATGACGGTGAGAGAGTTTGTCAAAAGCTTTAGCAAAATCGGTTGCCACCACATCCGTCTGGAGCCCGCTCTGATAACCATCCATGACATAGTCTTGGAACTCAAGAAGGTTCGTAGTAGTTGATCGGCCCCGGACAAAGCCATGCTGTTCAACGGCGATGAAAGAGCTGAAGCTGCGTGAGAGCTGGTCGACCAACAGTTTCTCAAATAACTTGGGTATCGCGGACAGGGAGCAGACAGGACGATAATGGTCAATGAGACCTCTTTCGCCAGACTTATGGACGGGAGTAATGTAAGGTGTTTTCCATATTTCGGGAAAGCTGCCAGATTCAAGTGATTTGCTGAAGAGTAAGGTAAGAGGGCGGGTTAATGCAGGTGCACACTGCCGCAACAACACTGGTGGGATGCCGTCTGGGCCCAAACCCTTCCTTATATCCAGACCAGCAAGTCCACGCGAGACATCATCTTCGTTGATCGAGAGTAAACCCAGCGAAACAACATCTAGGTCAGGGTATGAAGGGACGCACGGGACCGGGGGATCAAAAACGGACGAGAAGTGAGCGGCGAACAGGTTCGCAATGCTATCCGGGTCAGACGCGCGCGAATCGCCCAAGCTCATGTGGTTTGGGAGGCTATTTCCACCTCGACGGTAATTGAAATAATTCCAGAAAGCCTTCAAGTCGCGCGGGATGGAGTCCTGGACGTCCACGAGATAAGAAGCGTAGAGCACGCCTGATTTATCCTTACAACGAGTCCGGAGGCACGAGAACAAGTCGTAGTCTTCCTGGCACCCATACAACTTGTAGCGGGAGTGGGCTACCAATTTCTGTCGAGTAAGGGACATCAAATCTCGATCAAACCACTTTGGAAAGGATGTAGAGAACTGTCCTGACTTTGGCACATAGGTGTCGATCGCCTTGTACATAATTGAGTACACGGAATCAACGGCACTCTGTAAGGAGCCCCTCACGATTTCATCCCAGGGAAACGCCGATAAGTGGTCATTCATGGCCTTGAAATTTCCTCTTTTGAAGTTATATGAAAATCTACAACTGGGGAAAAATTCATAGCGATTATCAGGTATCGGAATTGCAAACTCGAAAGGGGGGTGAGCGTGGTCCAAAGGCAAAAGGGGGTCAGCTAGTTTAATATCAGAGATGACGACATCAGCCAGCACCAGATCGAGAACGTTTCCAGCATGATTCTTGCATTGTGTGTTACAATGGTTGAGTGGTAAAAGGCGGAGGATGTGAGGATTCGTTACGCATGGTCTGTAGAATTAAGAATATGCAACGGGTAATTCAGAAATCCATTTACCAGTATGTTACTCGCGGTCTCAAGTTTTAATGATCGGATGGATCCCTTCATCATTAATTAATGATATATTAATTTCTTCTTTCTGGTATTTTGGTTTATTATTTTACCAGGAATTATTACACAACGGTTTATTATTTACCAGCATAGATGCCCCTTCTCCTTAGATCACTGTTTTCTGAGGTCAATACCCTCCAGCTCCCTCCAGGAAAGCCCCAAATGGAGTACTGGAGCCGGCCCAGGAATTAAATTTTCATACAAAATAGCGATATTCAATAATTCAAACATTAATTAGGTATTTGTAGTTATTCATGAAGCATAAGGTGAATAATAAACCGTTGTGTAATAATTTACCGTTGTGTAATAATTTTCTGTTGTGTAATAATTTACTCAATAATACATCAACGTTTGTTCAAGTTGCAAAATTACCTATCAACAACATCTAAAAGAGCCACCATTTTTCAAATGAAATAATATCACAGAACAGCCAACTCGACTTCGTACAGCCATCCGTGATTATAATCAGGTGCTCCCTAGCGATGATATAAGGGCTGGGTTTAATACCGTTTGATTCACGATCGTGTTGACGAAGCTTTTTGGTGCACACGAACGGCTGGACGTACAATGCTCCGGGTGGCCTCAAAAAATTGTTTAGCTCAAGACAAATTTAATAACGTAAAAAAAAACCATACCCTTCTATCAAAAGTTTTCGAGCTACGGCGTTCTGAAAATTTCCACCCCTATTTTGAACCCCTTAGCGATGACTGACAGTAACGCTGAGCTCCGAGGACCAACTAGACCCCCAACGAAACCTATTTCATCAATTTTGTTTCATGGTAACTAAGTAAAGTGGCCAGTGCGGCGTACGGCGGACAGACAGACATTTTTTATTGCATTTTCGGATTCTACATACCTTGAAACGTAAACCATCAAATTTTGAGGGGGGGTTAGAATTTGTTTTCATGCTCGATTCCAATGGTTCATTGTTGAAAATAATAAACCAAAATTGTGATGAATGAAAATAACATAGCATATAAACGAACCTTAATGTTTGGTCGAATACTTCTTCGGATAAACCGTATAACTATAACAATTAGATGATTGCTGAAGCTTCTCGTCTCTTGGGCAAATTGCTTAATACTGCTTTATGGGGATATTATTATGTTTTTGTACATCTGTATGGGCATTTGCACTTCTTCCGAAAAAGCGGGATTAGCCGTGCGTTGCACAGGGTTGAATTCATTTGGATGAATATAATTGAATCGTCTGAAAACCGCAAGATGGGGCTAAGATTTACGTTGATCTATTTCTTCATAATAGGCGACAAAGAGTAACCACACGAGTTTCGGTTTGGTGGTGTATGGCAGTAATACACCTTCCTTGCCGGTGTAAGACTGCTTGTTTAATCGAAAAATGCCAATGGTTCGCAATGTAATGTGCATGGAAGTTTTTGGGGTCATTTAAAATGCCATCACCATGCCTACCACACGGGCCATTCGACAACAACCTTGCCGTTTCCCCACTTCCTGACCGTTAACCCAGGTCCGATTATCAAAACTCCGATGATAGCCGATTTCAATTCGATAGCGACATATTCGTCGCCTTCAGTGAAAATTGGACAAATTCGTCAAGTTTCAACGAAATTGGAACATCTATTATATGGCAATTCCCTCCCCGTCCCACCACCCTTACGGCTGTTTCTACTCGTACTGTTGCAAGAGATGTTTGGAGTTTTTCCGCACTTCTTGCGCACATCCAAAAAAGGAGAGATCATTCCGAAATAATTCTCGAACTGCTATTCGAGCTGCACAGTAGCTCGCTTGGCAGCCTGAGGGAATTCTCCCTCTTCAACTTTGGGCAAAAATGATAGGTACTTGATTCGAGCCGTCTCTACAATATTTTCCCTAGTCGTCAATTGCTGGAATTCTCCGGTCGCAATAAAATTGTATAATTCGTTCAGAAGTCAGACCAGGTTAGTTTGAATATCATTTTATTGAATCGGCGGTTAGAAATTGGATCGAGGAGAATGATTGTCATCATAGACGGAAGTGGGTCTGCAAAGGCGGAATTCGGAATCTGTTATAGGGCAACAGAATTCTATAGGTAGTTCCAAGAAGCCACTATCAGGAACTTTGTGAGCCAAGAAAACCTTGGAAAATGTTTGATTTATGGAAAGTTTGGTTCTGAAATGAAATCGACTAATGAATTTAAGTTGATGTTGAATTGAACGTTGAGACTGTCCGTCGACCAGTGTACGCTCTAGATTTTTTCTATGGCGATGAAATGGTCACGAATCTACATGAATGATCAGTTGGTAAAATACGTCCAGTCAGGGTAGGTGGAAATGAAGCGCTATTTCGGGTTATCAAAAAAATAGGGAAAAATCGTATCATTAGGTTGGCATTTGTGTGTAACGCTTAAAAAATTAGTTTCCCTAGTAATATCCCGCCGAAACGCGTAATTACTGTTGATTATAATTGTTCGTCAATTAGGTCCAACACGTGCTTTGGCTTTGCGTTCATTAACCCCACTATAACGGAAGAGGGAGAGGGTAATGAGAGAAAAAACCCATGACGAAAATCACTTTCAATTCTTCCACGACTAAGCTGTATAACTAAATTTAAAACGCCCATTATATTTATGAATGAATGGTCAAAATGTGGTTGTAAATGGAGGATATTTACGGGCTTATCCCCTCCACCAACCCGTATGAATTTCATCAAAATCCGACTGTAGGTAAGTTTAATCGTGCAGTGAGTTCTTGAAGACACCGTAATTAGGTGCCTACATATACGTTTCAGACGAATTTTGTTGGTAGTCAGAAACTGTCTCAGTAATGGCCTAATAGGAAACAAAATTAGGACCTACATTTTGCTGGGCACTGAAGATCAATCACGATTACCATAATTACACCTAGAATTTATAATCCATTATGCGATATCACCTACCATAATTCCCGGTAATCCCCTGTGCATCTAAGTTGCTATATAAGTACCTAGTACCTGGATAAATACTTTTTTGTCTATTCCTGTTTGTTGAAGGGACCGTGAATATTATGGGTCATAATTATAATGCACCATTCTATCCAGTGTCTGTTCTTTTATTTCCAGGTTTCATACCTGTAAAATGCAATTTAGCAGAAGAGGATCCAGGTCTGGACATTGCAACGACATTGGAAATGCACCTTACGACGCGACCACCACACAGAATATTTTTTATCGAAAGTGGCAATAAAATTGAACGAGTGATCGATGGTATGTAGAAATAACTGTTGATTTATTAGCTATTGAATGCGGCGAGTAGTCTCGAACTGGCGCCGGAAGGCCTGTCTGAAATAGTGTCTATTTTCACTTTTAATTTTCACTCCAGTTTGTTTAATTATAATTTAACTGGCAATCCATCGTGAGCTGACATGGTGCCATTACCGAATCATGATTGGTCTCTGTAGCTACCAAATTTTATCTCTCTATTTCGGATCTAGATAAACAGCAAAGTAAACCAAGTAAGGTAAACGTCCATTTCAGCCTTTTAGTCGACTGCCCTGCCAGCGTCGCGGACTTAACAGCTGTCCTCTAGTGTGAGGATCAGAATGCATTCGTTTCATTTCGCTCTTGGCTTCTCATTGCCTTGCCCCCTTGAGTGGTCCACATACAGGTTAGGACCAATATAGGCTGAATTAGCTAATTCCTATTCCCCAAATACGAAAATAGCTGCGGATTTCACAATGAAAATTCGGAAATTGAAGTTTTACTCAGTACTGTACCAACTGACATTGGCTTCAGGCCGATAGAAAAGTTATGGACAATTTATTTCAGCGTTAGGTGAGACAATCTCTAGCTCTCCTGCTATGTAGCCTTGATATTCGCTAGATTTCCGTCTTCTAAACCCATTTTTCATGGCTCAAGATACTAGGATTACTAAGAAAAGTCGAAGATGAAATTCAAAACTTGAAGTTTCGATTCATTCCTGAAGGAGATAATTGTGACTGAGTCTTCTTATCACATTACATTGCTTTTCACCATTTATAAATATTATTACGCAATTTGCAGATGGTTTCATGCAGATGGCACCAGTACCAATGAGTGACAGTATGCCAGTGAACTTATTTTCAAGTCGAGGAGTGGCGTCATTGCAAAACTCCACGGGCTTTTCGGACTCCTGGATCCCAAGCAGCCCCATAGACGTCAGTGCCAATAGAGGAGATAACAATTTGTTTTCAGCTGATAATCCGCCCCCGGGAGATTCGCCTCGTGACTATCCTAGTGTGATACTTACTCCCCAGCGGTTCTTTCATATCAAAGTTTCCATACCCAGAGCGTTCTACTCGGTAAGAGTATACCCGGAGCAAGGAAATGTGGACGTAGTGGAAATAATTTCGAAGCCGGCATTGCAGAGCCAGCGAAGCTCTGACTCGAACAGTATGCCTGAATTACAACAGCCGGCAGCTCAGACTCTTTTCAGTGATCCTCCGACGTTAGCCAACCAACCTGGCTGGCAATCTGCCGGACCCGGAATGTCCAATCAACAGGTCATTAGTGTCAAGCAAAACCAGCCAGTCGAAAATCCACTCTCACCATCTGGCTCTTCGTATTATTATATGAGAAACCCAGGGCAATTCAACGAGCAAAACGGCGGGCCGGGGAATTTCAACCGGCAGCCTGCCGATTTTAGGGGGAATCACCTGTTTGGTGGGCCGAGCCAGTTCCCAGCAGCTTCTGGGAGAGTTGTGGATAGTTTACGCCAATATTACGCACCCTCGGTGCAAGAAGAGCTTCAAGGTGGACCATCCTTCCAACAGATGCCATCCCTTCATCCTGGCCAGTCATTCCAAACTGGTCAACGTTTTCAACCGGGACAACCGACTCAAAACGTACCGTCTTTCCAACAAATGCCATCCCTTCAACCTGGGCAGTCATTCCAAACTGGTCAACCGCTTCAACCGGGACAACCGACTCAAAACGTACCGTCTTTCCAACAAATGCCATCCCTTCAACCTGGACATCCAGCTCAAAACTCACCCTCCTTCCAACAGATGCCATCCCTTCAACCTGGGCAGTCATTCCAAACTGACCAACCGCTTCAACGTGGACAACTGGCTCAAAACGCACCGTCCTTCCAAGCACTGCCCTCCCAGGGTGGACAATTTTCCCAAGAAAATTCCCAAACAGGACAGCCGAATGGGCAACAGATCATGCAAATACCCCAGTTAAGCAATCCTGGCTTTTCCACAGGTTTACCAAGCCCCGTCAACCCAATTCGAAAGAGCTCGCTGTTTTCCAGCACTAGATTCGTTCAGTCTATGATGCAGCCTTTGAATTTCCCCTCACCCGAGAGTCTGAAGAACACTCAGCCCTCCCCACAACTTAAAAGTGGAAACGCAGTGAGAAGTTTAGATGACGGATCCAGCTCATGAACCTATTTCTCCAACAGGAATTATAGCGTACTAAAATAAACCAAGTAATTCAACCATGGTTTTCATACCAAACCAGCGGTTCTCGATGGAACGTTGAGCATTTTCAGTAACCAAAGAACAAAGTAGTAGCTACAAAGGCAAGTAGATGGTATTAGTAGTAGTAGTACAAAGTGGTATCTATGTTATCGTTGTGGGGAAGTGAAACGCCTGGAGCAAGAAACCTGAGGCGATTGGGACGCGTGGCACACTTTATTTTCTGTTATGTACCTATGTTCGATACCTTTGAGGAATGATAATATTTTTATTGTTGTCCATTGTAGCTGGCTCATTAACGTATATAATATATGTACATATGCGAGTTATGGGTGAAAAATGGGTGTAAAAATTTGTTTTTCTGGTGTTCTAGTAACATGAGCTTGTGAGGTATCGATTTCCATGTTTTTTAGGGCGAGGAGACCGAATATGAAGTCGATTCTGACCAACGAGCTAAGAACCAAGGCTAAAGGTAAATTTAAGCTCGAAGGTAAATTTAAGGCTGAGCCTTTTTTCAGCCTTAAATTTACCTTCAGTTTACGCACACAAGCTCCATTTGAATCCTAGTTGTGCACCGCAGCTCGGCAGCCCGATCAGAATACACCCAGGGTGTTAGGGTAAAAATAGGTATAACAATAGGGGCTTTCGAGGTTTTGTTTGAGGTTTTAGTGAACATGAGCTTGTGAGGTATCGTTTTCCATGTTTTTTAGGGCGGGTAGACCGAATATAAAGTTGGTTTTGACCAAAGAGTGAAGAATTGAGGTTTTAACGAAGGTTCAGCTCCCAAAATTCATTTTTTAGTGAGTCAAAAACCTGGGAAATTTTCTTAATTCACCATAAATTTGTATAATAACACTAGAAGTTAACAGGTGAGTCATGACAGTTAAATTGCATTATGAATGATCAAAGATATTTGTCAAAAATGGAGCCTAATTCGTGTTTTCGGGGGGCCAAAACTGGTGGAAACCTTCAAAAATTGCTAGTTTAATTATTGCACATGAAAGAAACAGTAAATAAACAGCCAAAATTTCTGAAGGTTTTACCCATGTGTCAAGGACTTCGCAGCGTTTTTAATTCGAAGCTGTTGTCCGCACACCTCTCACTGATGAAAGAATAACTGCTGCAGACACAGCGTGATTCGACCCAGAGCCACATGATTCAGTAACTTCTTATCTTGACCACACATCGGAATGCATAATATTATTTCTACTTACTTGGTATTGACCATCAATGGCGTTTTCCTATGATAAATAATTCTGGTGGACGGGCGCGTGACTCTACTTTCATAATTTCTTGACTAACGAGTTTACCGCAACTTAGCATTAGTTTGCGATGTAAAACCAAACAAAATATTGATAATTTTCAATGTTCTGCTAACGTTTGCACTGCACATGCCTAAAAGACAACTGGCAACATTATGCCTGGGAGTCGTTCTGAATAGAACTGTACAGTGCTTCAGGTACTGGGGTACTATGTCGTATTTACATGGTGAAGGACCTAGCAAAATTAAAACCTACACAAAATATTGTACATTGCACCACTTGAATATGCGCTAATTCTTAGTCATGGAAACTGAATAGTCCTGTGCAAAGTGGTTTAGAAATTTCTAATAATATAATAAATAGTATTCTGCGCCTTCTATACCTCTTTTAAACGGACATCTATTATGTGACTAGGATGGTCCGCGAGGTACCTAACGTGCCAAACACTGTGGATGGGGTGATAGTATTTGTTAAGACTAAAGGTACTGTTTACCTTCTCAAAACTATCGTATCGTACGACGAATTTCTTAAAATTGTGTAAGTAGGGCAGTACATATACCAGTATTTAAATAAGCGGAGTACTTCGGAGAAATCTCGGTAAATTCATTAGTTCTTCCAATTCCTACCGAGCATTAGAAGTAGGGACTACTGAAGGTTAACTCGAATTCTGTCAAGGCTAGTTAGTGAACCTCTGCATAAGAAACACCACATCATAGAAACTGTTTGGCCCTTGTAGGGCAAAAAAACCCCAAAAAATTATTTTTCGCACAAGAGACTTGTTTTCACCGTTCTCTATCCCTTTTATCCAGTAGCACATCATCCAATACCATCCGTTATCTACGGAGGAATGATGAATGACTTCTAAGCGTGAAATCTCCGCTTAGTTGCCTATTTGTATATTATAATCTCTGACGTCGCATTCCAGTTCTCTTAATAACTGAAGATTTTATTTAATCTACAGTAGTAACTGATTTTTATTAATCAATATACAACAGTCACGATTTTATGGAGGTTGCGGTTTAAATTTTGTTTTATTATTTCCAGTAATGAACCTTTGGGATCGAGCATGGACAAAAAAAAAACAATAAAAAAAATAACCCCTCCCCCCAACAAAATTTGATGGTTTACGCTTCAAGGTATTTAGAATCCGAAAATGCAATAAAAAACGCAGTAAATGATTGAACATCTGTTTATTATTTACTTCTATAGATGCTTCTTCTGCGTAGATCACCGTTTTCTGTGGTCAGTACCCTCGAGCAACCACAGGAAAGCCCTAAATGGAGTACTGGAGCCGGCCCGGGAATTAAGTTTCATACAATCGCGCCTGATTCAATAATTCAATAATTCATTCATTTTTTGTAGTTATTCATGAAGCATAAGGTAAGTAATAATCCGTTGTGTAATAATTTACCGTTATGTAATAATTTCCCGTTGCATACCTAGTAATTTACACAATAATAAACCGTTGTGTAATAATTAACAAATAATAATCATTGTGTAATAATTTACCTGCATAGATGCCCTAAGTCGAGTATTGAGCCAGCCCGGGAATTACATTTCATAATATTGTTGTTATTCATGAAACATAAAGTTTATTCAAGTTACAAAACTACTAAAACTACTACTTCAAATGAAATAATATCACAGAACAACCAACAAGAGTTCATGGTTATTAGCAGTGATTGTCTCGGGGCCAATTCCAAATTGTTGCCTTGTCCCTAGCAATGATATCTGGGCTGAATGTATACAATTTTATTCACCCTCCTGTTGAAGAAGCCTGTCGGTGCAACCTTCTGGGCCTCACTGTGAACGAACGGCTGGACGTATGCTCCGGGTGGTCTCAAAAAATTCCCAAGTTCGAGAACTAGGTACTTAAAAATGTAAACAAATTAGCGATAAGGGCGTCCTGAATTTCAACCCCTATTATTCAACCCTTAGGGATGACTGACTCTGACGCTAACGCCGAGCTTCGCACACCAACTAGACCCTAAATGGGACCTACAAACCAAATTAGATAAATTAATTTTGGTTCATGGTAACTAAAAAAAGTGCGAAGTACGGCGGACGGACAGAAATTTTGGTTTATTATTTCCAATAATGAACCTTTAGAATCGAGCATGAAAAAAAAAAATAATAAAAAAAAAAAATAAAATTGTCCCCCCCCCCCCAATTTGAGGGTTTCCGTTTCAAGGTATGTAGAATCCGAAAATGCAGTAAAAAAAATTTTGTCCGTCCGCCGTACAACGTACTTCACACTTTTCTTAGTAACCATGAACCAAAATTGACGAAATTCGGTTTATCATTTGGGGTCTAGTTGGCCCTCGAAGCTCAGTGTTAATGTCAGTCATCCCTAAGGGATGACAAATAGGGGTTAGAATCTCCAGGACGCCGTTATCTCGAATTTTTTACGGTTTAGAACTTAGGAGTTTTTTTATGACCACCCGAAGCATTGTACGTCCAGCCGTTCGTTCACAGTAACGCCCAGAAGTTTGCACCGACAGGCTTTTTCAACAGCAGGGTGAATGAAATTGTATACGTTAAGCCCAGTTATCATCGCTAGGGACGCGGCAACAATCGGGAATTGGCCCGAGATAATCATTGCTAGGGAGCACCTGATTATAATCAAGGATGGCTGTATGAAGTCGAGTTGGTTGTTCTGTGAGATTATTTCATTTGAAAACGCTGCAAAGTCCTTGCCACATGGGTTTATTATTCTATCGGACATACGTACAGAAATATTGGCTGTTCATTTATTGTTTCATTCGTGTGAAATAATTTAAATAGATATTGGTTTATTATTCTCTGAATAATACACCTATGTAATCGCTCAGCAAAACATTTTTATAACCCCCCCTCAAACTTTTTTCTTTTCCGTTTCAAGGTGCGTAGATTCAAAAAATGCTGTCCGTCCGCCGTCCGCCGTACGCCGTCCGCCGTATCACGTGTACAGGCTTCATTTTCGGTCTAAAAAAGTCGTTCTTTCGCACACATGCTCCATTTGGGCCCTAGTTGTGTCCCGAAACTTTTCAGCCCGATCGGAATATTCCCAGGGGTGTTGTGAGTGAAAATGTGTGTAAAAATAGGTACTTTTTGCGTTTTAGCAACATGTTGGTAACATGAGCTTTTGAGGTATCGTTTTCCATGTTTTTGGGGACGAGAAGATCGAATATGAGGTCGATTTTGGCCAAGGAGTGGAAAATTGAGGTTGTACCAGATGTTCAGCTCCCAAAATTGATTTTGTATGAGTCAAAAACCTAAGAAATCGTCTAAAATCACCATCAGTTTGTAGAATAACACTGGAAAAAGTGTCAAGACGTGGATCAAGACGATTAAATGGCACTACCAATGATCAAAGATAATTTGAAAAAAAAAAGATCGTACCTATTTCATGTTTTGGGGGCCAAAATTGGTGGAAATCATCAGAAATAGCTATTTCAATCATTCCACATGAAAGAAACAATACATTTAACAGCCAACAAAAATCTCTAGAACTCCAATAGAATAATAAACCCATGTGACTAGGACTTTGCAGCGTTTTTTATTTATAATTTTCAATAATGAACCGTTGGAATCGAGCATGAAAAATTTTTTTTTAACCCATCCTCAAAATTTGATGGTTTACGTTTCAAGGTTCTACATACCTTCCAAAAATACAATAAAAATCCGAAAATGCAATAAAAAAATTCTGTTAGTCCGCCGTACGCCGTACTGAGCACTTTTCTTAGTTACCACGAGCCAAAATTGACGAAATTCGGTTTATAGGTCCCGTTCGGGGTCTAGTTGGTCCTCGAAGCTGAACATGAAAGAAACAATAAATGAACAGCCAAAATTTCTCTAGGTTTGTCCAATAGAATAATAAACCCATGTGACAAAGACTTTGCAGCGTTTTTGTAATCTACTCACCTTGAAACGTAAAAGAAAACATGCTCGATTCCAATGGTTCATTATTGAAAATAATAAACCAAAATGTTGAGAGGGCCTTATTCACAGAATAATAAACCAAAATGATTTGGTTTTTTTGGAGTTTGTTGATAGGTAGTGAAACTTGAACAAAAGTTGAAGTATTATTGATGGTAAATTATTACACAACGGTAAATTGCTACTCAAAGGTAAATTGTTGCATAACGATTCATTATACTATCTACGTATAAGGGGCACCTATACAGGTAGGTTATTACACAAAGATTTATTATTTGCATTATGCTTGATGGATAAGTACAAAATAATTAATGATTGAATTATGGATTCCCCTGCATTTTTAGGAAAGTTTAATTCCGGGGCCGGCTCCAGTACTCGATTTAGGGCTTTCCTGGGCGGTGCTCGAGGGTATTGACTACAGGAAGGCGCAGCATCTATTCAGGTAAATAATAAACCTATTTGTAATAATTTGCAGCGTTTTTTAAAATGCATTTTCGGATTCAACATACCTTGATACGGAAACCATCAAATTTTGCCTTGGGGGGGGGGGGGGGGGGGTGTTAAAATTTCGTTTTCCTGCTCGATTCCAAAGGTTCATCATTGAAAATGATAAACCAAAATTTCTGACTGTCGGCCGTACACCTTACGCCGTACTTAGCACTTTTCTTAGTTACCATGAACCAAATTGACGAAATTCGGTTTGCAGGTCCCGCTCCGGGTTTAGTTGGTCCTCGGAGCTCAGCGTTACTGTCAGTCATCTCTAAGGGGTTCAAAATTTTGAAAGAAAATAAATTTTAAGAACGCTGTAGCTCGGAAACTTTCAGTAGAAGGGTATGGTTTTTTACGTTTTTAAATTGATCTTGAACTAAAGCATTTTTTGAGACCACCCGGAGCATTGTACGACCAGCCGTCCATTTGCACGAAAAAGCTTCGTCAACATGATCGTGTATCAAACGTTATAAATCTGGCCCAGATATCATCGCTAGGGAGCACCTGATTATAATCATGGATGGCTGTCATGAAGTCGAGTTGGTTGTTCTGTGATATTATTTCATTTGAATAATGATGGATCTATTGGATTTTATAGGCAGTACTTGTGAAACTTGAACAAACGTTGAAGTATTATTGATGGGCAAATTATTACACAACGGTAAATTATTACACAACAGATCATTAAATTATCTACGTAGAAGGGGCATCTATGCAGGTAAATTATTACACAACGGTTTATTATTTGCCTTATGCTTCATGAATAACTAAAAAATAATTAATGATTGAATTACTGAATTCCGCATATTTGTAGTTAACTTCAATCCCGGAGCCGCTCCAGTACTCGATTTAGGGCTTTCCTAGGGGAGCTCGAGTGTATTGACCACTGAAAACAGTGATCTCCGCAGAAGAGGCATCTATATAGGTAAGTAATAAACCTTTGTGTAATAATTTGCAGCGTTTTTAAATCATACATCTCTTCAAGGAAAAACTCATCTTTTTTGACCAACAATCTCTGTTAGAAAGTTTGTGCGTTGAAAGTTCTATACTTCTGCCGGGAAAAAGGTGTCCGCTTACTGGAGCTGTCCGCACTGTTCACTGTTATAAATATATTAAACATTATATATATTCATTCCATTATGACATAATTATTCCATTATGTTTATTTATTCTACATATATTGGGCTCTTGGCCATTTTGTAACATTCGAACAAAGCAAGAGAATATGAGTTTGTACAGAGAACTGATTCCTCATTCTGTAGGATAAGTGATAGGATGAGTCAAGGTAACATTCATCGCATGTTTGTATTTCAACCGCAGATAACATAAGGTGGACGATTTCCAAAGCATTTCCGTCCATCTCTGAAAAATAAGAATAGCAGGTGAATATTAATGTGGTTTACGACAGTTGGAGCTTAGAAATGAGAAAAAAAGTGGATAATATAAATTATACTTATTCTCGCATTTTGGCGAATTTATATTTCGTGACATTCAATGATGGGACCAGGCTAAAACGTTTCAAACGCCATCGGAATCGTTCAGAAACGAAACATATATTCAATGGACCTTTTTACACCGCTCAGTGTTGCTGATAGAGAACGGAGTGAGAACTCTCGCCATCAGGCCTCGGTACATCAATACATGAACGGAAATTTCTCAAAGAACGCTTGTTGAGAAGCTGTTATTCATTTTTAGGAGAGTCTGGCCAGAGCCCACTCCGGCCGTGGGTGTTCGGCCATTTCCGCCTGTTTCCGCGTGGAATTTGCTGTTCCGTGGTTCCGCCCTCCGCGATCGGCTCGTATCCTTATCACTTTCTTATCAGTTTACTTATCATTGATTACAGTGACAAGTCATTTGCGTTAAAACAACATGAGAATAGTCATGGCTGATCGGAAATCATACGCCTGCTTATTATGCAGCGGATTCGAGGCGTGCCGGAGTAGTCAATGGGAGTTTGAAGGACGATTGAGATCCAGGTGTTTTTTGAAACCATTGAGAAACACAAGCTTTCAACTGCCCTCAGACAGTCGTCTTCACGTTTACCAGAATTAAGATAAGTTTTCTTATCAGGAACAACTGAGGGCAGTTGAAAGCTTGTGTTTCTCAGTAAATAACGGTTTCAAAAACACCTGGATCTCAGTCGTCCTTCAAACTCCCATTAACCAGCATTGAAAAAGAAGACCCTACAACATTAACTACAAAATTAACATAACATTGTTCCGAGTCACTAGATATTATATTATTGATAACTCTTTGAAATTAGTGTGATATTCTGGTTATTTTCATTAATTTTGGCTATTTTCAACTGTATCGAACTACATTCAATTTTGGTTATTTTCAACTTATTCCTTTAGAATCGAGCATGATAAAAAAAATGTTAACGCCCCCTCAAAATTTTTTTTCGGTAAAACACAATATATTTTCACAAACAAGAAGAATAACAAAAACGAGAACAATAACGAGCCACCTTGCACATTCATAAGGCTTCCCCAGCCTCAGGACTTGATGGAGGCAACTTTCCCCCGTCGGTGGTGCCGCGTTGCTGCCGTCTTCGTCGTTTGCAGGCTTCACCCCTGAGGCCTCAGTTCAGTCCCAACTGAAGAGCCGCTCCATCTGACATTCCCAAAAGCTCTCCCGCGGGACGCCACTTCGTCCGACTTCCCCGCAGGCACATACTTGAAGCCCTCAAGATGGCGAAGGCCAAGCGGGGTCGGAGCCATCCCATAACCGTGCTGTATGGCCGCATCCACCGATCTGCCAAGCGTTCTGCCGTGTGTTTAATAAAAGTATTCATTTGAGGGGCAAAAACGGCGTCCGCGGTGCAAACGAGAGGCGTGAATGTCGCGTGGCGTTCTTCACAAGCATTGAGGTATTTTCTTTTCTTCTCCTCTTCTGCCGCTGATAGGACGCTGAGGACAGCCCGGGAACCGTAAGAGGGGGCATCTGAGTCAAGGACTCGGACATCGAATAATGCCACCCTCTGTGGTTCCCCCTCAAAATTTGATGGTTTTTCGTTCCAAGGTAAGTACGTAGACTCCGCAAATGAATAAACAAATTTCTATCTGACCGCCGTACTTCGCACTTTCCTTAGTTACCATGAACCAAAATGAGCTAAATTTTATAAAATAGTAATAAGATTATAGCATGATTCGAAGTCAATATAAATATAAAGAATTGCTGGACAAAACAGTCGTGATAGTGGTCACATAATCTGGCAGCGATTATTATTTGTAAATATAAAGTTAAGTACCTAGGTACTACTCCATCAATCGCTTATTAAGTAATAATAAATTATAGAAACTGTTCAAATCAATAATCTGTCAAGAAAATCATGGTTTCGAAGCCCTAACGCAACAAAAACTGATCTTACGAAAGTGTCAGCGACAAAAAAACTACCTTCGTTCCTAGTCTCGAACCTGCGATCTAACAGTCCGAGGAAACGTGTCGATACCACTGAGCTATCAAATTACCTCGTATGGGGTTGGCTTTTGAAAAAACAGGTATCTCATGCTGTAAAGCAGTAGGAGGCAGCGGAAACGGGCGGAAATGGCCGAACCCCCACGGCCGGAGTGGGCTCTGGCCAGACTCTCCTTTCATTTTTCGCTGTTTCACCTTGGAAATTCTACTAATTCCTTGAAATTAAGAAAAGTGAGGAACATGAAAAGTTCATAGAATGAGGAGGTTGGTTATTTTACTACAAACGTTAATGGAAAACGAGTGGATATTTATATTTTAAAGGTAAACATTAACCACCGCCAAAAATTGACCACGAGGCTCAGACTACCTGGGTGGACTCGGAAGCAGACGCAGGCAAATATTGGTTAGATTGGTCTATGGAAAATTCGCTCATTAGCTCATCTTGCATGGCTGGACCCCCCCCCCCCCCAATCTTATTAACGTTCTTAGGCCCTTTGGCTTTTGGCTGAAATATGAAGGACCAAATTGTTTGGTCGAAAAGAACGGACAACAATCTAATGCTCCAAGGCAGTGCAGGATCACCTAGGATTGGAGGGCAAATCCTACCGCTTGTCTTACTGTGCTTACCTTCGCTTTTGTCAAGGACTTCATAAGAGGCGCTAATCCATCATACCTTGGATTATTGTTGGCTGCAGAAAATCAGTACAGCTCATGATTGAATTCGCATGAATCATCGTGTCAGTTGAGTTTCCAGATTACTGGACGACATTACATGTATCTCTCAAAGTAAGAACATAATAGGAAGTGTAGGGCAGAAGGAAGCGCAGTTTTATGCAATCCAGGTTACTTTATCTTTTCAAAGATGGTTGAAACAGGGATGCATTTTTCGTCAATATTAGGAGAAGCAAACTATAGTAAAGACATTTTAATAAAAAATCATAACATAGTCTAATTTGATGATGAAATTATGTTTTCAAGTATTAATTATCGCTCATTAGGTATATCTCGAGTTTTTTTTGTGCTTCATAGGTTCGCTTGTTGTTTTCTAGGCTTCTTGAATTATGAGATAGTGTATTGAAGTGAACTTGCTTACCAACATACTGTTGAACAACATTTACATTTTTGGTTCATGTATAGACAACTTTGGGTGGAAGCTTGAAACTCAAGGCATGCAAAAGAATTATGCAGAAGAGTTCCGAAGGGTGCTATAATTAACGCAGAGTGGTTGTTTGCAAGAGCAGAGACATCCAGCAAAAGCTTTTTATTAATTTTTTATTTTTAGACCTAAGACATGCTTGATCATCGATTAGCAACAGCGCTTGTGATCCGAGGCCGAACAAAGTCCATCTGTGTGCCTAGTTTTTGTTTTGAGGTGAAATTTCTCCAATCCAATTTTTCGAACGCTAAAACTGAAATTTTATTTACTTGTACAATATTATAGGATAGCTTTTAAAGCAGACTGAGGTTCCTATACGTTACAAGGTGTTATTCAAATACGCATAACTATCAAAAGTTTAATGGTTTTAGTCAGTTACCTTTGGGATTACAATCGTTTTCCACCGCAGCACCACCTGGTGGAAGCGTGGTATACCTTACCTACCTATGATGACTAATTATTTATTCGCAAAGATATACCTACTGGTTTACGACAACGTTGAGCGATTCGCACGTGGCTAAAGTGTGGTTACCACGCGGTGAAATTTTAATTGAGACTACTTATTATCAACAGACATGGATTATGGACAGTTAGATGGATGCTCCATTAGTGACGAAGCAGGAGCTTCGCTTCATTCCGCCAAAGCTGATTATGGGTTTCTTATAACGTCGAAAGATCAACACCAATCATTATAACTAGATCGAGCAGTGTATGGAAATAAGCTGTTTTAGTAGGTAAGTATCTATGGGTTCGAGCAGGATATTATCGGCAACAAAGCATCTGTTAATAGAGAGTTTTTGCAACACACTCACGACGAAACGAACGAAACGAAAGCAGTGCTGCGCATGCGCACTTAAGACACCGAAAAGTTTGACGAACCGTGACGACGAAAAATACCGGGATCTCGCGGTGTCAGCTTTCGTCGTGTTGATATGACGAAACGTAATTTAACCTTACATCTGTCTACCTTCTTCTGTTTTCCTTGGAAAATAAAAATGTTGAGCGTCGTATTCACAGCTGCTTCTTGGCGTCTTGGCAGACTTGACGCCATGTGTGGACATAGATTTGTATTAACCATGGAGTAAAATGGATGAAAGAGAGGTTGACATAACGTTAGCGTGACTCCACCAGCCGGTAGACGCCAAAGCTGAACGAAAACTGAACCGAAAAAGGTTAGCATCTGACTTCGGTCGCCCTATCCGCCATTTCCGTTTCGGTGTCGTTTTCCGTTTCGTTTCGTCACGAGTGTGTTGCAAAAACTCTCTAATCTCATTTTATGATGCTGATGATGTGATCGCTAACTTAAAGAGATAAGAATAGGGGATAGAAGGTGTGTAACATGGAGGGGTGAGGAACCAAGGACTCCGCTCTAAACTCCGCCTCTCAGGGGCACGGATCCGGTGTCTACTAGTATCGATGTTTGAGCATCGATATATATATATTATATACCATAAGATTCTAGGCTCCGCCTCTCAGGGATTACTTGCTTCAAAAGCTACCATTGGCTGATGGTGATGTGCCACCTCTATCGCCTATCCCCTATTCTAATATCTTTGAACGATATGGATAGTTTCCATTATTTGCAAAGCACATTTCAAAATAAACAAACATTATCACTAGTGTTTCACCTGATTGATTATTTGTAATCATCGTTCTAGTAGTGCCTTCCGACTGGGGTATACAAGGCACGGTTCCCAATGGCTTTGACCTTTCGATGGAGTCGGTGTTTTCCAAATTTGTGCTCTTCATTTTCATTCAGCAGGTATATGTTGTTGCTCGGCATCGCGCGGTTGGCGATATGGCACTTCCTATTGTGAGAGACTGCGTGGTTCGCGCTCACCTTTTCGTCTCTGTACAACGCTCTGCTCCCGAGCAAGTGGTCCCCTTTGCCGTTGAGTGGACGATTTGCCACGAAACGATGATCGGGGTCCGCCGGTCCGTTGAACAGTGCTCGATTCCCCGAGATAAATGCTTTGCCGTAAAGTGCACGATTTGCGTAACTATACATTCCGTCGCCTATGTTGAGTGCGCGGCTTCCACTATGGGGCTCCATTGGCTGCTGGTCTGTGGGTTTATTGACATAACGTCCATCAATACAGTAATATCGTCAATACCATCAATAGTGCAATAACAATCGCTAAAAATCAAAGAAACTGTAAGTTATACATATACACACAAACGAACATGCAAGAATCGATAAATCATTTTTCCTTACCCTATGACATTTTTGTCTACCTCATCATCTCCTACAGTTTGTCTATGTTCAGCGGTGTTTATGGGTGTTTTTTCACCATAAACATGCTTGCCTGCTTGAATTTCGCATTTTGGTCCATCCCAGTAATCCTATGAAATTTTGAGCTCCAAGAGGTGCATGTCCCCTCCTTCATGGTATTGATAATCGATGATTTTGTACATCTTGGATGTCCAGCAGAACAAAAAAATGCATAAAATCCAACATTAAGGGTAATGGGGGTTTCAAAAAGATTCAGCATTTGTAAGCGTACTTTTGTGTACAAATTACACTATTTTGTTGAAATTTGTTTACCAAATGGAATTTACGAAAGATGCGAGCACAAAGGAGAGCAGAATAGCTAAGTAAGTAGCTACATAGGCTTACGAGATATAGCAAACTGTCCGTAAGCGAGGCGTAGTTTCCACATAAAACGAATTTCGGTTGAGCAGCAATAAGAGTACTTTCGAACTTTTTCTGAATGACTGTGAGCGCTATAGGGATTTGGTATTGGTTTATTATTTTCAATAATGAACCATTGGAATCGAGCATGAAAAAAAAAATGCTAACCCCCCTCAAAATTTGATGGTTTACGTTTCAAGGTATGTAGAATCCGAAAATGCAATAAAAATATTTCTGTCTGTCCGCCGTACGCCGTACTGGCCACTTTTCTTAGTTACCATGAATAAAAATTGATGACATTCGGGTTATAGGTTCCGTTCGGGGTCTAGTTGGTCCTCGAAGCTCGACGTTACTGTCAGTCATCTCTAAGGGGTTCAAAATAGGGGTTGACATTTTCAGAACGCCTATACCTTTTTTTTACGTGAATATTTTTACGGTTTTAAATTGTTCTTGACCTTACGAGTTTTTTAAGACCACCCGGAGCATCGTACGTCCAGCCGTTCGTTCACAGTAAGGACCCGAAGTTTGGACCGACTGGCATTTTCGACACCAGGGTGAATGAAATTGTATACATTAAGCCCAACTCTCGTCACCAGGGGCGCGCTAAAAATCGGCAATTGGCCCGAGGTAAAATCATTGCTAGGGGCCACCTTATTATATTGACGGAGTATGAAGTCGAGCTGGGTTTTCTGTGATATTATTTCATTTGAAAAATGATGGCTCTTTTGGAGTTTGTTGATAGGTAGTGAAACTTGAACAAACATTGAAGTATTATTGATGGGTAAATTATTATTACACAATGGTAAATCATTACTCAACGGTAAATTATTACACAACGGTTCATTATACCATCTACGTAGAAGGGGCTTTAGTTTGTTGGTAGGTACGTTTGCAACTTTTTTCACTCCTCATCACCAGTTTCTCTTCAGAACTTCATTATGTGCGTATCTTTTTGTTAGGTACTGTTTGTCATCGACAGAATTATTTTATCAACATAACTCGTGATTTAGGTAGGTACCAAGTAACGAGTACGGGGTTAGGTACAACCCTACGGAGGATCTGCGATCCACATAATATGTATAGAGTAGTACATAGGTATTATATTATATAGACGGGTTATCTATACAGAGAGCTGTGATCTGTAACAGAAGGGTATTCTGTACAAAATAATAAACTGTTGTGAAGGGCTATGCAGCGTTTTTATCATATAATTATATCGATCAGTTCCTGCTTCAGAAAAATTCTATAATCTTACAAACGAATAACACGCGATAACCCGGAGGTACAGTTTCAATGGACATCCTTCTCACAGCATTTTCTATACAGACATTAAATGATGGTTGGAAGTGAGAAATTAGGTGGGGTGAGTAATAAAACTGTTGCGTACAATCTTTCGGCGGCTGGTCAATATTTATTAATAAAATATTTAATAAATTTTACTGAGTGGTGATTTAATTTGATAGCAGTCCATATAGATACTATGTTCAACTAGACGAAGGATGTTTCAGTATAATAAGATTGTACCACTAAACAAAGCGTAATTACGATTTTGGTTTTGGGTTTTTGGACTTTGTTGATAGGTACTTTTGCAACCTGAACGAGCTTCATGGATGACGACAGCTAATTAATTAATGATAGAATTTTTGAATCCACTGCATATTTATGGAACTGTAATTGCCCGGCCTGCTCCAGTACTCGAATTAGGGCTTTTCTGCGAGGATCACGAGCGTAGGTGTTGCCAAAGGGAACATTGACCTACCTGCGCAGAAGGGGCAGCTATGCAGGTAATTAATAAACCGTTGTGAAATAATTTGCAGCACTTTTGAATACGGTGTATAACGACATGCTCTTTTGTACTGTAAGGAATTTTATGTTGGTCGAGAAATGCGATTACCAATAATAATATACCTATGCATTCGCTCAGCAAAAAATTTTGTGTACCACCCCTCAACATTTTTTCTTTTACATTCCGAAAATGCTATGTCCATCCGACGTCCGCCATACGCTGTATCACAACAGAAATGAACAAGCAACATGACTTGGAGAAACGGATGGAAGATGAATTAATTATAGTTTGCTTAATACAGTATTCTACTTATGGAACTTCTTCAACTTCGACTCTCATTTTGGTTAATTATTCTCCAAATACACATACGTATTCGGTTCGAAACGCTTTTTTGGAACACCCCCTCAAAACCTTTTCTACGTTTCAAGGTGTGTAGATTCCAAAAACGCAATGTCCGTCCGCCGTGTCATCGATATCTATACCTTAATTTTCGGTCTAAAAAAACCGTTCTTTTGTACACAGGCTCCATTTGGGCCCTAGTTTTGTCCCCTAACTCGCCAGTCCGATCAGAAAACGTCGAGGGGTGTTATGGGTGCAAAATTAGGTATTTTTCACGTTTTAGTGAATTTGAGCTTGTGATGTATCGTTTTCCGTGTTTTTTAGGGTGAGGAGACCAAATATGAAGTTGATTTTGACAACTGAGTGAGGTATTTGGGTTCTAACGAAGTTTTAACTCTCAAAATTCTATATTTATGGGTCAAAAACCTGTGAAAATGGCTGTAATCAGTAGAAGTTTGTATAATAACTCAGAAGTGAATCCGGAAATTCACAATGAGAAGTTCAATGATCGAAGATAATTTGTCAAAAATAGGAGCCTAATTCGAGTTTTTTGGGCCAAAATTTGTGGAAAAAGGCCAAAAATAGCTATATCAATATTATTACGCATGAAATAAATGGTAAGTGAATAGCCAGCTTTTTTGATGTCCAATAGAATAACTAATAAACCCACGTGGCAAGGATTTTGCAGCATTCTTCGATTTTTGATCTCGAACATTCTTGGAATAATGGTTCGTAATCACATTGACCGCACCTATTGCTGTCTTCTAATTTGGAATGCGATCTCTCTGAGACAAATGTTACGATTTATTTTTGGTTAGGAGCTTTCAAAAACTTATCCTCGAACTCTTGAGGGTTTGAAATGTTCATAACATTCAATGATGAATGTCATAGAATATTCTATTGTCATACATCATGTACCTGAATGATGGAAAGCACTGTAGTTGCGTATCTTTAGGTTTTGCTAGGGTCCATTCTTTCTATTCTTCCTGTTGAAGGTACCGTACCCACTTATCTACTGTACTTGAATCATTTTCGGAAAAATGTTATAAATACGAACCACTGACCTAGGTTTTGGTTCCCAGTTAGTACGGGGAATCGCTCGAATCCACTTCTTCTCTTCATCCTTGGGAAAACGAAACGAAGTCACATATTCTTTTGTACATTCCTAATTACCTATTTTTGCACTCTGGCACGACACAATTTTCCTGCATTCTGTTATAATTAAAAACAATAATTTTTGTTAACAATATTACTGTTGAAAATAATTTTCGCGAGAAGATCTGTAGGTATACTATCGAAACACGGAAATAAACAAACCTAGGCTTATTGGTGGGTGGTGTCGCGGCCGGCCTGAAGTGCGACGTTGCCAATTCTCTACTGCCGCAGCCTTTATCTGGGCCGGATTTATACCGTTTGATTCACGATCGTGTTGATGAAGCTTTTTGGTGCAAACGAACGGCTGGACGTACAATGCTCCGGGTGGTCTCAAAAAATTCTTTAGTTCAAGATCAATTTAGAAACGTTAAAAAAAACTGTACCCTTCAATCGAAAGTTTTCGAGCTACGGCGTTCTAAATGTTTCATCCCCAATTTTACCCCCTTAGATATGACTGACAGTAACGCCGAGCTTTGAGGACCAACTAGACCCCGAACGGAACCTATAATCCGAATTTCATCAATTTTTTTCATGGTACTTAACTAAGAAAAGTGCGCAGGCGGTATTTAAATCCGGTATCATTGCTAGGGATCACTTAATTATAATCACGGATGGCTGTATGAATTCGAGTTGGTTGCTCTGTGATATTATTTCTTTTGAAAAATTTTCGATTGTGTTGACAGGTACTTTTGCAACTTGAACAAACGTTATGTTTCATGAATAACAACAAATAATTATTGAATTAGAATCCCGCGCGTTTTTATGAAACTGTAATTCCCGGGCCGGCTCCGATACACGATTTAGGGCTTTCTTGGGGGAGCACGAGGGTAGGTATTGACCACAGAAAACAGTTATCTGCGCAGAAGTGGGATCTATACTGGCAAATTATTACAAAACGGTTTCTTACACACCGGTTTATTACTCAACGGTTTATTATTCATTATGCTTGATGAATAAGAACAAATAATTAATGATTGAATTATTGAATCCCGCGGATGTTTATGCAACTGTAATTCCCGGGCCGGCTCCAATTCTCAATTTAAGGCTTTCCTGGGGGGAGCTCGAGAGGGGGTATTGACGAAGGAAACATTGATCTACGTAGAAGGGGCATCTATACAGGTAAATAAGAAACTGTTGTGTAATAATTTGTAGCGTTTTGTTTTGGCTATTGAATTAGCCATTGAATATTGAACAAACTCGAGCTTTGTTGGTACAGCGCCTAAGTGACCGAGATTTTGTACGACCCGCAATGCTGTTGTGTCTTCAAGAGTAGGATACCTTCGGCGCCGTGTCTGGTTGCGCTCAAACCGAGAGGTCCAGTTAATGGATGTTGAGAATTTCAGCATTCACGTGACAAAAAATCGTCTGTTCTATAGAGGAGAAATGAATGGACCGGAACTTTCATGAACTAACTAGGTAGATCCCTACTCTCACTAGGGAGTTCTAGGTTTGTTCACTGAGTACAGGGTTTGAGCGAACCTTGTGACGGTGGGCAGTTCTCGAGTCGTTTGTGTTTCCAGTGAAGATGGGGGCGGTCTGGCTTGAAACCTTCTTAACTGGTTGTAATACTGCTTGGTCTAGAAGGGGGACTTGCGAGGGTCCTCCGTTACTCTCCTCACTCTGTCACAACCTTTGCACGTGCACAAACCAACCGATAAGTCGAAAATTATATGGGGACAGCTGAGGACCAACACAACTTCGGACTTATAGGTATGAAGGATGCGTACAGAAATCACCTAAGCAGAAGGGATACCAACACGGAAGACGATAAACCGTCGTGGAAGAACTTGCAGCGTTTTTGCAATTGGTATAAACAGAAATGCCTATTCGCATTTGGCGGCTTACAATTTCTGATGAAATGACAGGATTTAAATGAGAAAGTGTTACCAATTTTTATTAAACATTTCTAACCATTTTGTTAATGACATCTCCTGGAGGAGGAGGAGGTACCCATAAAGATCAGTAACATGAGCTTGTGAGAACTTACCACGCGTCAGCGGTACACGTATCAGTCCTGATAACAAATAGCAAATTACCATTCTCAGTACCAGTAAACATTACAGTACCTATGGATTTTTCTACCTATAGTAATCACATACCTATTTCATTCGACATCGCGCTAGGCATTTTATTGGTATATGGGTTGCGTGCAGAGTATTAGCAAATTTAAATTGTTATATTAAGTTTCATAGATTGCTCTCTGTAACAAATTGGATTTTAATTTATTAAAAAATTGATGGGAAGTGGATGAGTAAGGTTTTCAGCTCAGAAGAAGTGTACCTACAATGTAGAAGTGTTCTA
This sequence comes from Leptopterna dolabrata, assembly GCA_954871275.1. Lineage (NCBI taxonomy): Eukaryota > Metazoa > Arthropoda > Insecta > Hemiptera > Miridae > Leptopterna > Leptopterna dolabrata. The sequence goes on along the minus strand of OX940984.1, from coordinate 14,977,139 downwards.
TCATTGAGCGTTAAGTGACTTTTGCGGCTACATGCTTACCATGGTTTTTCTCAAAATTTGCTGGTCGCAATGCAGCTGCTGGGGCACGGATGGCTCGCGCGGCTGAAAACAGAAGGCATAATGGTCCCAATAATAAATTCCATGGTCAACATCATTGAATTCTATTTTATAGGTATTCTGTGTTTGTTAATAGTTGAATTTCATAGTATTATGTGAAGAAAATACTAGGAGCGTCATCCTTTCCGCGAGTTTTCCATTTAGAAATAGGCGTTTCGCGGACATCGGCGTTTGCACAGACTAATCCGATGGTCGAATTTTCGTGAAATTCGTATGAGGCTTCATATGGTTGTGAAACCACACCACCCATCCAAAATTCAACTCATTGCGGTCATATAAAGGGCATTGTGAAATTTTATCGCACGAGCGGGCAATATTTGATAAAATCCATCTTTTAATAAAAAGTAAAGTAATTATAATAGCCATTTCAGGCTTTTCGTCCCACTGCCCTGCCAGCGTCGCCGACGTGATGAGGTGTCCTTTCACGGCGTTCACCCATCTAAATAATAACCGCGAGCTGTCTCGTATCTCAAGATATCTTAACTTCGGTATCTCACAGGAACCGGTTTATTCCACGTGATATGGCCGTTGAACGATAAAATTCATATTATACCACACATAACTTCAGATTTTCTTGAAACTCATAGGAGGCCATTTGTTATGAAACGAGTCATGCAACATGGCTATAAGAGCTAATTTTCAAATAAATATTCGTGCTACTGTGTAAAAAGATATTAGCGAGAAACCATACCACTTTTCGTGAAACTGAATCACTTTTTCATGACTAGCCATTTTTACCTATTTTTGGCACTTATAAAGTCAAATTTGACCCAATATTTTTTTGAAAAATAGTCCCCCACTCTTTTTATCATCGAAATGGTCCCTCTTTCTCTCGCGAATCACCAGCTCACACAACTTCAGGTGAATTAATACTGATATTGGCTCTTAATCCTCTTCCAATCCTTCTTCTTGGCTCTTCCAATTTTTGGCACCCCAGAATCTAAATTTGACCCCTATTCGGTATGAAAAATAATTTAAATGGTATTTTTATGTCTTTACTCACCCTTTCATACCACTTTCAGTGACCATACCAATTCCTCGTGATTTAAGCCGTTTTACCGGTTTTTGACCCCTAAAAACTCAAATTTGATCCCCCTTAGAATTTTTAAAATTGCTTACCTTCGAACTCATCCTTTTGTTTCGCAATATGAACGTTTTGGCGAAATTTAGAAATTTTTATCGTGTACCCAACGTCAGATATCAAGAGTAAAAAAGGTGTATATACCTTCAGGCCCTATCCTACCTACGGGAGACCACCACCGAAGAAGGGAGCATCCGATAGGGCTCCCCCCACTCCTATTCTCAAGAGGGTTGGACTGGCGACTCCACTTCGCAATAATTGTTGGTGAATAATTCCTGAAATATTTGCTAAGTGAGATTCTCGTCGATGATTTCCGCTAGCCATTCTCCTGCTGTCCCTTTAATGCTGACGGCCAACGCCATGGCCAATGCGGACCGATTAGGTTGACGGTCGGACATGATAGATTTGCATGTCTGTATCCACGCCTTCGGATTCGTTTTCGTGGCATCAAACTCCGGGAATTTCAAATTTTCCGTAGGCATTCCTGCGGGGAATCTGTTCAGAATAGCCCCCAGCATTTGGCTTTGGAGCTCGACAACTTTCTGGATTACTGCAACTTTCTGGAATGTATATGCAAGGTCGGAGTTCCCAATTTCTCCTTCTTCCAATTCATCCATGGTTGTGAGCGTTAGCAATCAGGAACAATCACTTCGATTACGTAGTCTAGTTTATTTACAACTGTTAGATACCGAATCAAGTAGTAATGGAAGCCAGTTTATGAAGTCACAATAAATTTATCGAGCTTTTTGTAAAATGAACAAATATGGCACAACTCCCACTATGGACACGCTACTGTCTCTCAATAGGTAACAAGCAATGCTCGAGATATACTGCTCGGAACGCTCGGTGCGCCTGAGTATTTGAAAAAGCTCCGCTAGTGCTCGCTGTCAGTCACGTGAGACCCGGGTGTAAGGGCTCCGTCCATGGCGCTGTCACGGCCATTCCTGACCATCACGTCTGTCCTCAGACGTGGAATAGCCGGGAGCCGGACCTAGAACAAGAAGAAATGCTGGACAGGAATAAGTGTAACCACTCGGCCATGCTAGCAAAAATAATTTGCCCATTACAGAACACAAATGAGCGAGACAAACCCGCGTAGAGAACACAGAAAATCCACACATGACAGACAAGGAGACCAAGGGCTTAATGTATAAGAGCAACCAGAAAGTACAGAGCGCAAGGCGGCTCAACAAGGCTGAAGATAAGTAGCTCACGCAAGCCAGTATGCTGGTCGGGAAACACAGACAGGTCAGGGGCATAGGCCATCTGACCGGATCACTGAAGAAGAGCAAACCCGTGCACAGGTTTGGCCACCAACAATGACACAAAGTCGAGTGCGTAACAGGCAAGTAGGTGTCAAGTCAATGTGGAACCAGCATTAGCACCAATAGACTGAAGTTAGGTACGACTTACAAAATCTGCAAAGTGCAACGACCCGCGGTACAGCTGACGTTGGGGTTGCGAAGGTAATGAAGGTACCACTTACGCGCACTGCTGGGTAACACACGGTCAGCAACCAAAATGCAGCCAGTCCCCGGCAAAGAGGTTACGGCACGAAACTTTATTTTAAAATCAAAACTTTGAAGGTGTGCCCACCACTTATGTACACGAGTATGCAATTCTTGTTTGGAATAAGACTCCTTCAGAGATTTACAATCATTAAGAGCTATAAGAGCTATGAACGGATGATACTGAAGGTATGCATGGAAATGGATACCTTTCACGAGCGCAATAGTCTCCATTTCATGAGAATGATGTTGACTCTCATTAAACGTGGTTCTCTTGCTAAAATAGCCGACAACTCGGGGTTTCTTGTCATACAACTGGATTAAAATTGCTCTAAATCCTAAACTAGTTCCATCGAACCTACTGAATTACACAGGCTCCGATGTCAGGCAAGAGATAAATTTTTGACGAGCCTCCTCGTGTTCAGGCAACCATTTGAATGTACCCTTACACGACAATAATCGATAAAGAGGAGCAGCCATTAAACTGAAATCCTTAATAAACTGCCGAGTTCTAGGGGGCTTGAGATTTATCAGAGCTTCAACTTTTTCGAATTGGATCGAATTTCGCCATGACTGACCTCGAAACCAAGATAAAGAACCTTCGTGACCAAAAATATACATTTTTCAGGGTTTAAAACGAAACCAGCCAACGTGAGAGCGTGTAGAGTTTCATCTAACCGAGTAAGGGATCTATGGTCGTTGCTATAATCATAACATCGTCCATGAATGCAGCAACGTGGGTGTGTTGAAAACAGCAACTTGGTCTGTTTTTCAATCCCTTAGCCATTTTCAGATACTCGTAATGACCATCAGGAATCACAAAAGCCGTATTCTCAAGTATTTAGCGCCTGTTAGACGTGCAATTGGGCCATTAATTAAGGTCATAGGATGTGATTCGGGTATCTTATTCAATCAAAGCGCGAAAATAAGTAACCAGTCTCAGTTTACCACTCTTCTTGGGAACCAGCACGATGGGACTTACAAAGCTGATGTGCTTGGACGGATAATGCCCGCCGCTTCGAGCCTCACAACTTGTTTGTCCGCAGGAGAAAGAGAGTAAGAGCGACGAAGAAATATTTCATTTGGGTCGTGGAGGCGAATTTTAATTTCCTCGGTAGTTACTGTAGTCCTTGGTGGGGGACGTACGTTTGACACACAGCGAAGGGAAAGTAAGTTTTACGATTGGCACACCAGTTTCGTTTGACACACAGCGAAGGGGAAAGTCAGTTTGACGATTGGCACACAAGTTTCGTTAGACACACAAAGGAGCGTGAATAGCTTCTCGGCCTGGAGATGGTCCTTTACCTTTGACATACGGTTGTTGATAGGTTGAGAGGTTTATCACGGCGAGTTGTTTGGCTCCTCAGTAACGACTCAGCTATGAACAACGACGGTCCCGTTTGTGTTGCCGGTGGTTCCAAAAGAGGAAACGATGTATTTTTCAGTCGGGGGTACAAATTTGTTTTTCAAAGACAGCTAAAGTGTGGAGAGGATAGGTGGATATGTGCAGGAAGGCGCAAATTCAAGTGTAAGTGCTACTTAAGAACCTTAAATGGGAACATCGTGATGGCTAATGATAATCACGAACACGTAAGTGAGGATGACATTGGACAAGTACAGCTGAATGATTCGGTGAATGACTAATTTGTGTGGCAACAGTCTATCTCGACTTTTAGGAAAATTCGTGTGTCAAACGTAAGTTGTGTGTCAAACGTACAATGCAGTTTTCGCGAGGCCGTGTGTCAAACGTAAGTTGTGTGTCAAACGTAAAATGCAGTTTTCGAGAGGCCGTGTGTCAAACGTAACAGAATAATCAGCCCGTGTGTCAAACATAAGGACCCCAATTTTTAGTACATAATGGGGTTGTCATCTGGTATTATCAAATGAAATAACATCGCAGAACAACCAACTCGACTTCATACAGCCATCCTTGATTAGGTATAATCAGGTGCTCCCTAGTGATGATTATCTGGGCCGGATTCATACCGTTTGATTCACGATCGTGTTGACGAAGCTTTTCGGTGCAGACGAACGGCTGGACGTACAATGCTCCGGGTGGTCTTAAAAAATTATTTAGCTCAAGACAAATTTAATATCGTAAAAAAACCATACCCTTCTATCGAAAGTTTTCGAGCTACGGCGTTCTGAAAATTACAACCCCTATTTTGAACCCCTTAGAGATGACTGACAGTAACGCCGGGCTTTGAGGACCAACTACACCCCGAACGGAACCTATAACCCGAATTTCATCAATTTAATTTCATGGTAACTAAGAAAAGTGGCCAGTACGGCGTAGGGCATACGGCGTATGGCGGACAGACAGATTTTTTTTTTAAATTGCAGTTTAGGATTCTACATACCTTGAAACGTAAACCATCAAATTTTGAGGGGGGGGGGGGGGGGGGTTAGACTTTTTTTTTCCATGCTCGATTCCAATGGTTCACTGGTGAAAATAATAAACCAAAATTTCTGTCTGTCCGCCGTACGGGCCACTTTTCTTAGTTACCATGAAAAAAAATTGATGAAATTCGGGTTATAGGTTCCGTTCGGGGTCTAGTTGGTCCTCGAAGCTCGGCGTTACTGTCAGTCATCTCTAAGGGGTTCAAAATAGGGGTTGAAATTTTCAGAACGCCGTAGCTCGAAATCTTTCGATAGAAGGGTATGGTTTTTTTTACGTTATTAAATTTGTCTTGAGCTAAATAATTTTTTAAGACCACCCGGAGCATTGTACGTCCAGCCGTTCGTGTGCACCAAAAAGCTTCGTCAACACGATCGTGAATCAAACGGTATAAATCCGGCCCGGATATCATCACTAAGGAGCACCTGATTATAATCAAGGATGGCTGTATGAAGTCGAGTTGGTTGTTCTGCGATATTATTTCATTTGAAAAATGATGGATCTATTGGATTTTGTTGTTAGGTACTTTTGAAACTTGAACAAACGTTGATGTATTATTGATGAGTAAATTATTACACAACGGTTAATTATTACGCAACGGCAAATTATTACACAACAGTAATTTATTACATAACGATAGATTATGACAGAACGGTAAATTATTACACAACGGTTCATCTAACAAGAAGGGGCTCGATTGATCGGTACTTTTCCAACTTGAACAACCGTTGAAGTATTATTGATGGGCAAGTTATTACAAAACGGTTCATTATACTTTACCACGAGTGTAGGTGTTGACCACAGAATACAGTGATCTATGCAGAAGGGGCATCTATTGCACTCCACATTATTTGAACTTCATTATTTGCGTTTCCTTTTTGCCATTTTAGTTACTGTTTGTCATCGACAGAATTATTTTAGCAACATTTAACTCGTGTTTTAGGTAGGTACCTAGTAACGAGTACGGGGTTAGGTACAACCCTACGGAGGGTCTGCGATCTAAATATGTATAGACTAGTACATATTATATTATATAGACCGGTTATCTATACAGAGAGCTGTGGTCTGTAACAGAAGGGTATTTTGTTCAAAATAATAAACCGTTTTGCTCGATTTGCAGCGTTTTTCAAATGAAATAACAATACAACCGACTCGACTTCATACAGCCATCCTTTATTATAATCAGGTGCTCCCTAGCGACATCCTGGCTGGATTTAAACCCTTTGATTCACGATCATGTTGACGAAGCTTTTTGTTTTGAACGAACGGCTGGTCGTACAATGCTCCGGGTGGTCCCACAATTTTTTAGTTCAAGATCAATTTAAAAACGTGAATAAAAACCACACCCTTCTACTGAAAGTTTTCGAGCTACGGCGTTCTGAAAATTGCTACCCCTATTTTTCACCCCTTAGAGATGACTGACAGAAACGCAAAACTTCGTGGACCAACTAGACCTCGAACGGACCTACAAACTAAATTTCATTAATTTCGGTTCATGCTAACTAAGAAAAGTGCGAAGTACGGTGTACGACGGACAGACAGACATGTTTTTATCGCATTTTCGGATTCTAGGTATGTAGTTTGAAAAGTAAACCATCAAATTTGGGTGGGGGGGGGGGTTAATTTTTGACATTTTCATGTCTTTCATATGGCACATAACTCAAAAACCGTTACGAAAATTGACTACGAAAATTGTCCCAAATGGGTTTCTGACGATTTATGCGTACAACCGAGTCGTTGCTAGGGGAATAGTACTTCGTCATTTGTCATCGGACAAAAACCGTTCACCATTCGTTGGAAACCTCTCGATTTATAGAACTTGAATACATTCCTCTCACTCGGTTGTCGCCCTTCGAAAAGCTGAGATATGCGCATGACTTGATACGAAGTTTGTTTGCACACAACATTATGGTCGTTAGGTGTCCCAAATGAGCGGTGTGTCGCCTGGGTACATATACGCAATTGCTTTACGAGTGCTTTGTGGTCGTAAACTTATAAGAGCTACATAATAATATTATGTAAACACACAAAAAGTAAATTGAAACACACAATAAGGTTTACATGTAACAATATAATATATTGTTACATGTAAACCTTATTGTGTGTTTAATTGTTATAAATCTGACTACTAATACACGTGGCGTATTTACACGGGTTGGTCCTCTGTGTAGGTTATCAAGGGCAGTTAGTCACGTGTCGCAGTGTAATAATCATATGAATTCCAAGGAGTTGAAACTTGAAACTTCGTATCAAGTCATGCGCATATCTCAGCTTTTCGAAGTTTTTTGAATTTGTGCGTGATACGGCGTTTACATCACAGACCACCGACGCTGAAAAATATGAGCGATTTCTACAAGTTCACGGTGACCGAAAGACGTTAAAACCAGACACAGTGCGAAAACGTGAATACAGAGAACGAAAGAAATTAGCCGGCAAGTGGGGGGAGGATGACATGAAAATGTCTCAATGTGTTGCAGACTCGTATGCAAGCGTTTTTATTTTATTTATTTTTTTCATTATCGATTCCAAAAGTTTATTATTGAAAATAATCAAAACTAACCAGCCGTTTTTGTGTGGTTAGCGTCCTAAATCAAGGTTTTACCACTTCGCCATCTTGCCAGTTCAACAGTTTTATGCGACCAATTCTTCTATTATTGTTAATATTCTTGATATTACTATTATTCTACATCCTCAAAAATTAGTAGGGGGCTAATTAGGGCATTTCTGTTGGTATTGGAGGACGAAGATTTCACAATTCGCCGTCTTCAATGGATGAGAGAGCATATATTACTTTGAGCTCGATGATGTCGATTCTGCGACGAAGTACCTACGATTTACCTAATCAACTGAAAAGGCTTTCAGGCTTTCTCGTTTCTTTGAAATGGTGGGAGAGAGAAACAGCTTTATCTGCTTATCAACAAAAAAGTTCTAGTCGATCATGCAGCTGTTTGGATAATGAATACTGCGATTTTTTGCGACAATGACTCCATGCTGGTTTCCGCGATTTCGACAGTCAGCAAAGTTTCTTGCAAAAACAAGCCTAACACTACATCAACAGTATAAACAACAAACCAGTGGCGGCTCCTGTCCTGAAACTCAGGGGGTGCACATAGATCAAGAGGGGCTATCGCGAAGTGGACGGGAGAGGTGCTTTTCTCAGCCAAATACAAATTTCAACCATATGGAAATGGGATAAATCCTGTAAGCTTTCTCATCTTCAAATTACAAACGCGACTAAATACATACTCGTAAATAGACATGAAAAATGTTCTCTAATGGAAGAGGAAATTCTGAAATAATCATTGAAGGAGTAAACCCAAGAAATGCATGTTATTGTTAAAGCTGAAATGTGTATTTGCCCAGCAAGAACCAAAGCGGAGGTGAAAGCAACTCTTGCCAGGGAGGGGAAGGAAGGAGGGTGGGAGATGAGAGGTTTATGGGGAAAGGGAGGGGTTAGATATCATTGAGGTAAATAACGGGGAATACAAAAATAAAATAAAATAAAATTATCGTACACAAACAGGCGATAACACCCCATGAACAAAAATATCACGAATAGGGTGTCTACCCTAGGAACAAAATATGTATCACCAACACCAATGGGTGTCTACCCCAGGAACGAAAATATCTCGAATTGGGTGTCTACCCCAGGAACAAAGATATTAGGTACCAATCAGGTGTCTACCCAGGAATAAAATATTCATCTGTCACAAAATGGTAACTAGGATGTCCAACAAAATGGTAACTTCAATGGTCTTGTAAATAAAATCAGCACGCCTCTCCTTCTTACTTGCAAAAATATCAATAACGTTCTCATTAAAATCTTGAACGGATCTCACCAAATCTTTCTCAATTGACAGCATTGAAAGCGCCACCAATCTGTCCTCTGCCATGGAATTGCGTAATACTGTTTTGATTCTCTTCAAAGATGAAAACGTTCTCTCACTTTCTGATGTTGTCATAGGTATAGTAATCAGGAGCTTTAAAACTTTTGTCACTTCAGAAAAAACGGAACATAAATTATAGAGAAAACAACGGACGAAACCACGAAAACGAAGACCAATTGAGAATAACAAATGCAGGAGGGAACCGAATTGAGATAACAGATGATAATGCAGGAGTAAAGATACTGCCCTCGAGCGACTGCAGCGAACCTGACGAGGTGCAACAACAGTCTGTGCACCCAGCTAAACATTTTTGCTGCTTTTGATTGGTCAATCTCAAAGGCCCGCCATATTCAAACCGAAAAATGTCAGGCAGAAACAATGAGGAAATACGAGTCAAGGGAGGGGACGAGAGCAACTGCTCCAAGTGTGTGTGTGTTTTTCTCAATATTATAGGTTCTTGGCTCAGATGCCCAGTGGGGCGGTGGGTCTCGGTTTCGCGCGTCGATTCAAATAGTAAAATCCTGTTATCTGTAAATAGCCGACTTACTCTTCAAATGGGATGGAGGAATTTGGTTATTATGTTTGGTTTATTGGCTGGGGGTGCACATGCTCCTATGCTCCTATCAGGAGCCGCCACTGCAACAAACCAAATGCCAAAAAAAGCACCAGTAAGTAGAGGTCCTTAAGCTCGTAATTCACGTCAGAAACTGCGTTATCAATCGTAATCATCCACAATTCCTCCAATTTGGCGGGCCAATGCCTCCATGTTACGTTTAAATCGACGTTTAAACGTTAAATCGACGTTTTATGAAAACAATGTTTTATGAAATCGTCATAATCTTTTATTACACTCGTGAAACCCATTTGTCCTTAACGCTTCTAATCTTCGATTCGATAAAACAATGATATTGGATTAGGAAGTATTGGTGAAACCGGCCCTTATTCACAAGGTTCCCTTAAGGATTGTTGTGGGGAATAATAGCATGTATGCCTGTTGTGATGTGCGGAGGAGTTTGTAAACGATGGTGGGGGTGAAGGGCAAAGTGCTGTCTTGGATCATCGTATGACTACTGCGCATCAGCAAACTCGAAATTTTAATTGGCCTTTCGAATACCTCGGATTTCGCGTTGAGGCGCCGGCTTTTGTTTCTCAACGGGACGTTTCTTTTATATCCAGTTCCCTCAACCTCATCCTCCATTCCACTGTACGGCTCCATTTTCTAAGTGGTTACCCGATTTTAGGGCTTTCCTGGGGTGATGTGGCGAGGGGGGGGGGGGGGGGGGGCACGATGGTACGTATTGACCACAGAAAAGTGACCTACGCAGAAGGGGAATCTATACTGAAAGTAATAAACCCTTCTGTAACAATGTGCAGCGTTTTTGAGTCCACCCGGAGCATTGGCTCGAAAACCTCAATCAACATGATCGTGACTGAAACGACATACATCCATCTCAGACATCACTGCTAGGGAACACCCCTGATAGTGTAATCACGCGTGCGTTACAAACATTATGCTTCATGAATATCAACAAATAATATTAACTAATGCTAAAGTTGTGGAATCCACCGCATATTTATGAAACTATAATTCCCGGGCCGGCTCCAGTACTCAATTTAGAGCTTATCTGAGGGGAGTGTAGGTCATGACACAGAAAGCAGTGATCAACACAGAAGGGGCATCTATACAGGAATGTAATAAAACGGTGTGTAATAATTTGCAGCGTGTTTTATTCCATTTTTCGGATTCTACGTACTGAATGAAACGCAAACCACGAAATTTTGAGGAGGGGGGGGTTCAATTTTTATTCGATTCCAAAGGTTCAGTATTGAAAAAATAAAACAAAATTAATGCGAATCGCTTTAAAATTAAAATTGACGTAAAATTCTACAAAAGCATGTAGTCCGGAAGTTTGTTCATTATTTAATTTATTTGTTCATTATGCAATAAAACGGCGTGTAATAATTTGCAGCGTGTTTTATTCCATTTTTCGGATTCTACGTACTGAATGAAACGCAAACCACGAAATTTTGAGGAGGGGGGGGGGGGGGTTCAATTTTTATTCGATTCCAAAGGTTCAGTATTGAAAAAATAAAACAAAATTAATGCGAATCGCTTTAAAATTAAAATTGACGTAAAATTCTACAAAAGCATGTAGTCCGGAAGTTTGTTCATTATTTAATTTATTTGTTCATTATGCAATAAAACGGCGTGTAATAATTTGCAGCGTGTTTTATTCCATTTTTCGGATTCTACGTACTGAATGAAACGCAAACCACGAAATTTTGAGGAGGGGGGGGGGGGGGTTAAATTTTCATCCGATTCCAAAGGTTCAGTATTGAAAAAATAAAACAAAATTAATGCGAATCGCTTTAAAATTAAAATTGACGTAAAATTCTACAAAAGCATGTAGGCCGGAAGTTTGTTCATTATTGTAGTGTGATATTATAGGATTGATATTTCGTCAGCTCTGGTCTTTTAACGATTTTTTTTTTTTTGCTCTTGAAATGCATGATAAAATCAGTCGACGAGCATTTTGCGCTCATGTTGCATCTATATCTTCAAAAACTTCTAGTCATGTTCTAATAATTCATAAATGATACGTTTGGAATAGTAGATATATTACCTACGTCATGACCCCTCCAAGCCATCGCGTAGGTATATAGCAGCAGGGCGCAGCAGGGGCGGGAATACTTTTTCATTAGGCATTCTGTAACTACTTATTTCTTTTTGGAAGTTAACGTTATTCAACTCGCGTTGTGACTTGCGTACCTTCGTTCCGCTTACCCTTTCGTACTGTTGGTGATAACCGTTATTCGATTGTAATAACGACTTACGTAATCTGAGATACGTTTGACTATAAATGGTTGCTTTTTTATAAACTTACGCAACACGCTGGCTGTAATCGGTGGAAGACCTGGGATATTATTATCCTGTTCCGGAGGCCAGGCATTGTACTGCGACCATAATCCACCGTTGGCGTTTGATGAACCGATCGAAAGAGCTGAAACTAACGAAATGTTATTTACAATTTAGTAATAACCAACGAAAATGAGATGCTATAATTATTTATTAGTTTTGAGTATTAAGAACTCACAATAAATTACCCTACTGACTGTAGGATTGGTTGTACGTCCAGCCCAGATATCACTGGTATGCAGTCCAGTTGGTTGCTTCGTTATATAATTTCGTTTTTAAAATGGTGGTTATTTTGGATTTTGTTTATAGGTACTTCTGAAATTCAAATGCTTCACAACAATATTAATTAATGATAGAATTCTTGGATCCACCACATATTCATGAAACAGTCATTGCCCCGCCGGCTCCAGTACTCGATTTAGGGGTATTGATCACAGAAAACGTGATTGTCTAATAAACCGTTGTCTTATCATCTTCATTCTATTAAGCCTGCTCAATTTGTTTTTTAATCTTAGATCCCGAAGGTTCATGACTGAAAACTCTGCTACGTATCACACAACGGTTTATTATTTACCTGTATAGCCTTTCTCCGTAGATCACTGTTTTCTGTGGTTAATACCTACCATCGTGCTTCCTCCAGGAAAGCCCTAAACCGAGTACTGGAGCAGGGCGGGGAATTGCAGTTTTATAAATATGCGCGGTAGATCCAAAAATTCAAACATTAATATTACGTACTTGTTGTTATTCATGAATCATAGCGTTTGTTCAAGTTTCCGAATATCAACAAGATCCAAAATAACCATCATTCTTCAAATTAAATAACATCACGGAACAACCAACTCGATATTATACAGCCACGCGTGATTATAATCAAGTGTTTCCTAGCAATGATATCTGGGCTGGATGTATGTACCGTTTTGATCGAAGCTTTTCGGTGCAAATTTCAGGGCCTTCTGTGAACGAACGGCGCTGTGTACGAATTTGCAGCATGTTTAATGTTGTAAATTTCTATAGCGTCAGTATTTTACGATTGAGTGAGTAGCAGTCGATCCTCGTATGAACGGTAGTCGGTGTGTATAATTATGTATATGTACACATTATGCTTTCGGTACTTAGGTGTTATACTGAGGCCACTAGTTTTGAGGGGGTTCCCCTTTCCGGGGAAACGAGAAAACTACATCGTTGTGTTGGACAGACTTTAATGAACTAACAGTAAGAATTTGAAGCTATTACGACGACTGGTTTGTCTTCACCGCCTTCCAAAAGGCAGCAATGTCGGCCAGAATAGTGCGGAACGCATCGCCACCGCTCGCTGCGCCACCGTTCGCCACATAATATTCCACCAAATACGAGTCCAAATGGTGAAGAGCGGTATCACTGTGTCTTCTGTTCCTCCATTTGGCGCTTCCCCACGTTCTTTCTACTTGTTGAGTGCTTGCCCCTGTTTCTGGATCAACGAAATTATACTTGTGGTTGACCATTAAATGAACGAATCCTGCTTCCACGAGTTACGAATCACCGGACATCTTCCGATTCATTATAATCAAGGATGTTGGTAAGGTGTTTACAAACCTCAATCCTAATTACACCGCCGCAGCGCGGTAGGAACTAGTGGCCTCCGTATAATACCTTAGTATCATGCTGTCTTCTACTCAACACAAAAAACTCACTTGCAACCAAGAAGGAGAGATGTTTCAACATTGCGGACTCCAGTGCATCTGTGCTGTACTAAAAGTAGTTTTATACCCATCGCAAAATCGTTCGAGACAATTAACATTATCTGCTGATAAACTTTCCAAGTGCGCGTCATCAATGCCGTTGGGCCATTTCCAGATATTTCACACGTTCGACCGACCAGTGAGAACCTAACAGCCCTAACAAAAAGAACATCGTAAAGTCATTCCGAGCAGCAACTATGGAGTTACTTTTTTAAAAGTTGTGTTCATTGTCCTGAAAATGATAGCCTGATAACTGCAGTCGTTAATTCTGGTTTTCTTTGTCACTGCATGGTGCTCAAATAAAATTATTTCATCGATTCCTCCGAAGTTTGGATTCGGATGTTTCGGTTGATTGGTTAGTCTTCCAAACATCTCGAACAAACGATCGATCGATTTACGATAAAGTTACCTTTGAGCAATGTCTTCCTAACCTTTTTTTCAAATATTTAGTTTTACTGGGCCTTTCAACAAATCGATGTAATAAGCTTCTTCAGTACCGAAGGTCTAATAAATTGATCGATCATCATCACCAGAACTGATTCATCGAGATTTTGAGCATTTGCCTGTTAAGTTAATTGTCGATGAAAGCTTCTTAAACTCGACTGAAAGCCATGATGGCTTAATTACACGTTTGAATGGTTCAGTTTATTTGGTAAAATGTTCGACTGATCGATTCCCCCGTTTCAGTTGTCAAAAAGTTAATTTATTTGGTGAAAACTTTTATTTATTTGGCGTAAAGTTCAATTCATTAACAAGATTTTTACGAAACGGTCAAATGCTGTATAATAATTTCCCATCTGCGGTTACTGGCGTCATTTCCTAAAACCTAGTCGGTTGGTGGGTGGTTTTTTTCTTAGTTTTCTTCTAAAACTTGCTCATTAGGTCGTGCTGCATGACTGCAACTCTACTGCAGTCCTGTAAAATTTGCGGATTTCAGTCAGGAAATCAGGATCGATGGCTGCTAACAATTATGCGAGATCCTATGCGGTAATTTACATTCAAAGGCGATCCTAATTAGTGCGCCTTCATCAGCTTGGTCGTCAAATTTCTTATAATTAACAAATTGCTCGATGTTACAATTTTTTCCTACAGCTTTTTAACAAGCAATCTCAATGGTATGTATTGACAACGGTACATTAAGCAACGGTTTATTGATATCCTTTCTGATTGATACCCTTTCTGATTGCATCACCCCCTGCCCCATGTCGACAGAGATTACTACTACAGTCCCCCACCACGGACCCCGAGACGAATCAATGAAGACCTGCCATCACATGTCGAAACCGCCGAACCTACTATATCTGATCTTGAAAATGGAAAATGCCGAAGTATCGATGGCATTGCTGCTGAGTTTCTGAAAGCCGACCCGCACGTACTTGCTGGAGCCATACATCCACTTATCAGGAAAATGCTGGATTTGGAGACAGTGCCAACCGAATGGCGAAGAGGACAGTAAAGATAACTGCCTAAGAAGGGTGATATAGCTCAGTGCACACACTGGAGAGGAATCACACTTCTGCCCACACAAAGCGAGGTCCTCCTAATCCACCGTATAATAATACTCGAGCGAATCGAGGGAGCTGTCGAACTGATATTTCTGTACACCAGAGTTCTGTGCCACTGAAATAAAATGTTATCAGCTAAGACGATAAGAGTAGGTAGCCAATATTGTTGAAGTGCGTTACTATTTTCTCTTTTATATTTTAATGTGATTTCCTCCGTGAAATTCAAGACATTTAGTCCCCTTCACATCCGCGACTGCCAACGGAGTTGATGATAAACTTTTTAAGGTATCCACCAGTACCTACGAACTAAATCACTCGCGAAGAAATCGTGGAAACCCATTTAAAAAAAATGGAGTTAATGAAAGGTTCTATTTCCAACACATGTATTAGTGGAAACATCCTGTATTAGTGGACACAGGCAACCTTTCAGTAAATCCGTTTTTCTTCACCAGTACCTACTTAACTTTCTTCGGAATGAATCAGTTTATACATAAATTTCCTGATTATATTATTTTTACCAAATTCCATCCCTCGTAGATAGCCAAAATTTAACCTGGCCTAGGTTTGAACTAGGCCGTCCGTATATCTAATGGGCAGGAATCTTTGTTGCGAGATTAAAATAATTAAGAACATTGTCGAAACAACTCCTATTCCTAACCTATGTCTATTTCACTATTATCAGCATGATATACATTAAAATTTCTCTGGACATTAAAATTTCTCTGGAAGGATTCCCATGAGAGACCTCCCAAGGAGTTTTTGTAAGGCAAGTAGCTACTAGAATAAATTCATATCGTGGAGCAGTTACTACTCGTATAGTGAATTAGTGATTGTCTGTTAATGAGGTGCCGTACTGTTTCATAATTTCTTCGTAGCATGTGGGAATGGGCAATCATCGTTGTTTGGATTCATTTTGCTCTTCTTAAAGATATGGATATTTATGCGAAAGACAAAAACGCTGAAAGTCTTTGTCACATGGGTTTATTATTATATTGGACATACCTACAGAAATAATGGCTGTCCATTAGTTCATATTTTTTATGGTTTCCACCAATTTTAGAATTAACAGAATTAAGCTCCTTATTTCTTTCTTTTTTTTTTAAACAAATTATCTTTGATCATTGTAGTCAAATTATCACCCCTGAAAAGGCTTCCCTTGAATTTGACTCGGGCGGTCTCCTCCCCACGCCTCGGGCGGTTGGACCATAAGGAGCCAGGCCCTTCTGCGCCTCCCTTACGCGCAATGGAGGGGAAGGTTATAAATACCCCCGCTCACCACGCCATGACACAGTTCACCGAGATCTACCCGAGAACAGACCTGCGATAGTACCAAGAGTTTAGTTGTGTTGATTGAGATAGTGAGTGTGAAAGTGGTTAGAGTTAGAGTCAAGTTAGTTAGTTTATCCCTCCCGAGATTGATCCCCCTGTGAAGAGAACGAGAGGACTGGCGCGGAAATGGCTTTCAATTTGGACATTCATTATAATAGTCGAGCAAGAGGAAGGCGTACGAACCCACCAAGAAGGCACGTCTGAACCCAGACCTTTTGCCAGAGTACTGCCGTGGAAAGTCTGTGTTACAGGAGTCCCGCCGCCAAGAACCACAGCCCGGAGCCCCAGGAAGCCGTCCCTGGACCAGAAGCCCGGAAGGACCATCCCTGGACCACTTGGACCACCGTTCCAGCGGAGGTAGGAATCATCACCTTTTCTTACTTGTCTTTACCTAAGCGATATCATTCGCCTAATAGCGCCCCTCAGGCTTTGTGCATCACACTTCCTAAACGAGAGTCACAAAAGGGTTTATACCCGTCTGTTCCAGAACTCTCCACATCTTTGGCCCCAAGAAATCTCCCTTGTCCCTCGTACCGCCGAACGTCTGAACCCATCGTTGAACCCTCGACTCTGGTGCCACACTATTCGACATCTTAAATTACACTTATCTACCATACTTACCTTATTAGCTTCTCTCCCCGTTCATGTAATTTCCGTAACTCGCGTCTATTCAATTTCATCACATAAAGTCTGTCTTTTCTTTTGCGCCTTCGCGACCCCACTTCTTGTTGTTACATTTTCTTACCATAAATTCAGTTACCTGTACGTATTGAGATTCTTTCATATCCTTTTGAGAACAGTAGAGTCATCTTTCGAACTGCCATCAGGCCTCCAAATTATTAGTTTTACCATTAGGAATTTACAGCCGTACCATAACCTGTACCCGAAGTCAGAACCTGTGCAACGCTGACTGCGGGGCCGCTGCCAACCTACGAACTTCAGGTAATTCACTTGTCAACTTTTCCCTGCCAAATTTTAGCCTTAGCTCGCCATCCATCCTTTACATATTTGTAGGTAGGTTTTCAGGCAGGAAAGTTAGCCAAGTAACGATTACAATCATTGATAGTGCCATTTAATTGTCTCGATTCACCTGTTGATACTACTCTAGTATTATGGTACAAATTTATGGTGATTTCAGACAATTTCCCAAGTTTTTGACTCATAAAAAATTAACTTTGGGAGCTGAGCCTTCGTTACAACCTCAATTCTTCACTCTTCGGTCGAAATCAACTTCATGTTCGGTCCTCTCGCCCTAAAAAACATGGTAAAACGCTGTGAAGTCCTTGTCACATGGGTTTATTATTCTGTTGGACGTACCTACAGAAATTCTGGCTGTTCATTTAGTGTTGCTCGAACACAGAATTAGGCTCCTATTTTAGCATGGAACATGCTTTTAGCCTTGGACTAACTAGCCGGAAAACGTTACGCGGGATGGGTGACGCGGAAGTGGAACGAAATTTTAACGATGATTTTCACGTACAACCGAGTAGTTGCTAGGGAATGAAACTTCTTTCATTTTCATCGGACAAAAATCGTTTTCCATTCGTTGGAAAGCTCTTGATTTATCACGAATTTATTTCGTATTTGTTCTTGGTATTTATTTCCTAGTTTCATACTATAACTACATAAATGAATGTTATAAATGGATAGTAAACAATGACGCTTGTTTGGTAGTCACTTGGTTATAGATACGTAGTGGTGATTCATCATTACCGCTATACTCTAAAGTTAACATTTTCAGCAAAATGAATATGTTTCAATCTTTTGTTTGAAAAAACTCGGAACGCGGCTAAAGCATGTTCCATGTTTCTTGAATTTTAGAGTAAGCATCCGGGGGTCCAGGGGGCTTGCCCCCTGGCGAGGCGCGCAGCGCCGAGTTTTTTAAAAATTTTCTTTTGGTTTATTATCTTCAATAATGAACCATTGGAATCGAGCATGAAAAAAAAATTCGTACCCCCCCCCCCCCCCCCCTCAAAATTTGATGGTTTACGTTTCAAGGTAAGTATGTAGAATCCAAAACTGCAATAAAAATATTTCTGTCTGTCCGCCGTACGCCGTACGCCGTGCGGGCCACTTTTCTTAGTTACCATGAAAAAAACGCTGCAAATCCCTGCACAACGGTTTATTATTTTGTATAGAATACCCTTCTGTTACAGATCACAGCTCTATGTATAGATAACCCGTCTATATAATATGATATGTACTATTCTACACATATTATGTAGATCGCAGACCCTCCGTAGGTTAGTACCTAACCCCGTACTCGTTACTAGGTACCTACCTAAATCACGAGTTAAATGTTGCTAAAATAATTCTGCCGATGACAAACAGTACCTAACAAAAAGAAACACACATAATGAAGTTCTGAAAAGAAATTGTTGATGAGGAGTGAAAAAAGTTGCAAAAGTACCTACCAACAAACTCCAGCCCCTTCTACGTAGATGGTATAATGAACCGTTGTGTAATAATTTACCGTTGAGTAATGATTTACCGTAGTAATAAATTACCCATCAATAATACTTCAACGTATGTTCAAGTTTCACTACCTACCAACAAACTCCAATAGAGCCATCATTTTTCAAATTAAATAAAATCACAGAACAACCAACTCGACTTCATACTCCGCCAATATAATCAGGTGATCCCTACCAATGATTGGCCGTATTCACAAATTCCTATTGTGGGCGCGTCTCTGGTTACGAGATTTGGTTTGAATTGTATACAATTTCATTGACACTGGAGTCGGAAATGCCTGTCGGTGCAAACTTCGGGGCCTTACTGTGAACGAACGGCTGGACGTACGATGCTCCGGATGGTCTTAAAAAACTCGCAAGTTCAAGAACTATTTAAAACCGTAAAAATATTTACGTAAAAAAATGGTATAGGCGTTTTGAAAATTTCAACCCCTATTTTGAACCCCTTAGAGATGACTCACAGTAACGTCGAGCTTCGAGGACCAACTAGACGCCGAACGGAACCTATAACCCGAATTTCATCAATTTTTTTTTCATGGTAACTAAGAAAAGTGGCCCGTACGGCGTACGGCGTACGGCGGACAGACAGAAATATTTTTATTGCAGTTTTGGATTCTACATACCTTGAAACGTAAACCATCAAATTTTGAGGGGGGGTAAGAATTTTTTTTCTCATGCTCGATTCCAATGGTTCATTATTGAAAATAATAAACCAAAAATTGATGAAATTCGGGTTATAGGTTCCGTTCGGGGTCTAGTTGGTCCTCGAAGCTCGACGTTACTGTTGGTCATCTCTAAGGGGTTCAAAATAGGGGTTGAAATTTCCAAAACGCCTATACCTTTTTTTTACGTGAACCTTTTAAATAGTTCTTGAACTTAAGAGTTTTTTAAGACCACCCGGAGCACCGTACGTCCAGCCGTTCGTTCACAGTAAGGCCCCGAAGTTTGCACCGACAGGCATTTTCGACTCCAGTGTGAATGAAATTGTATACAACAGACGAAATCTCGTCACCAGGGACGCGCCGATTTTATCGGTGGGGTACATAAGAGGTCGAGTTGGTTGTTCTGTGATATTATTTCATTTGAAAAATGATGGCTCTATTGGAGTTTGTTGATAGGTAGTGAAACCGATTTTATTGGTGGGGTACCTATGAAGTCGAGTTGTGGTTGTTCTGTGATATTATTTCATTTGAAAAATTATGTGCGTTTCTTTTTGTTAGGTACTGTTTGCAATCGACAGAATTATTTTAGCAACATTTACCTCGTGACTTAGGTAGGTACCTAGTAACGAGTACGGGGTTAGGTATTAACCTACGGAGGGTGTGCGATCCGGCTGGATTTTGTTGATAGGTACTTTTGCAACTTGAACAACCGATAAAGTATTATTGATGGGTAAATTATTACACAATGGCAAATTATTACACAATGGCAAATTATTAAACAACGGCTCATCTTCCCAGAAGGGGCTGGATTTTGTTGATAGTTACTTTTGCTACTTGAACAACCGTTGAAGTATTATTGATGAGTAAATTATTACATAATGGCAAATTATTACACAACGACAAATTATTACACAACGGTAAATTATTACACAACGGTAAATTATTACACCACGGTAAATTATTACACAACGGCTAATCTACCAAGAAGGGGCTGGATTTTGTTGATAGATAATTTTGCCACTTGAACAACCGTTGAAGTATTATTGATGGGCAAATTATTACACAACGGTTCATTATTCTATCTCCGTAGAAATGAAACCTATACAGGTAAATTATTACACAACGGTTTAGGGAGGTACCTAGTAACGAGTACGGGGTTAGGTACTAACCTACGGAGGTCCGAGATCTGCATAATATGTGTAGAATAGTACATATGTTATAAGTATAGAAGGGTTATCTATACGGAGACCTGTGATCTGTAACAGGAGGGTATTCTGTACAAAATAATAAACCGTTGTTTTAATTGTTTTGATTCACCGGTTGATACTACTTCTAGTATTATTATACAAATTTATGGTGGTTTCAGACAATTTCCCAGGTTTTTGAATCATAAAAACTGAATGCTGGGAGCTGAACCTTCTTCACAACCTCTATTCTTCACTCCTTGGTAAAAATCTAGTTCATTTTCGGTCTTCTCGCCCTGAAAACACAGAAAACGATACCTCATAAGTTCATTAAAACCTCAAAAAAACCCTATTTTTACACTCATTTTTCACTCGTAACACCTCCGGGTATATTCCGATCGGGCTGCCGAGCTTCGGAGCACAACTAGGACGCAAATGGGGACCCAAACTGTGTGCGGAAGAATGACGATTTTAGGCCAAATTTTAACCTAAACCGAAACTTCGTTAGAACCTCAATTTTCCACTCTTTGATCAAAATCGACTTCACATTCGGTCTCCTCTTCCTAAAAACCATGGAAAAAGGTACCTCACAAGCTCATGTTACTAGAACACCACTTTACCCCATTTTTCACCCATAACACCCTTGGGTATATTCCGATCGGGCTGCAAAATTTCGGGACAAAACTAGGGCCCAAAAATGGGGCCTGTGAGCGAAAGAACGAATGTTTTAGACAGAAATTAAAGTAGATATGCATGGCACGGCGGATGGTGTACGGCGTATGGCGTATGGCGGAAGGACATTGCATTTTTGGAATCTACGCACCTTGAAACGTAAAAGAAAAATTTTTGAGGTGGTGTTAAAAAAATGTTTTGCTGAGCGTATACATAGATCAGAATAATAAACTAAAAGGAGCTTACCTAATTCGTGTTTTGGGGGCCAAAATTGGTGGAAACCATCATAAATAGCTATTTCAATTATTTCACAAGAAAGAAGCAATGAAGGAACAGCCAACATTTCTGTACGTATGTCCAGTAGAATAATAAATCCATGTGACAAGGATTTTGCAGCGTTTTTAGAATCTACGCACCTTGAAACATAAAAGAAAAAAAATGTTGAGAGGGCCTTATAAAAAGTTTTTGCTGAGCGAACATATGTTATTTACAGAATAATAAACCAAAATAGAGTGTAATCATGGAAGACCCCATTTTCTTTTTGCCAGGGTTTCGAAAATCATGATTTCATAAAAGAAGTAGCGAATTGCTTTTTATTTGCAAACGGCGTCGCTTTAACAAAGTCGTGGACTTCTACAATGCGTTTCTTCAGCCCTACATTTTTTGCTTCCGAGTCTGCGAAGCAGCGGAAGCCTTGTGTTCACTTTCGTGAGCCAAAAAATTTTTGTCTTCAGAAATCAAAATTTCCACTTGCATTTTGCGTTTCAAAGCCTACTGAACAAATTTGGTTCCGTGTCTGTCGGTCTGTGAGTCTGTCTGTCCGCATTTCCTTGTTACAGCCATAACTTCCACGATTTTGAATTGATTCAGCTCAAATTTTGAGGGATGGTGCGGATAAGGCCCCTTGAGGTCCCATTCAAATTTCAACATGATTGATCCAGCGGTACGCCCTGCGCATGCGCAAACGTTAAATTCAACAAACACGCATAACTTTCACAATTTTGGCATTCCTATCCCCGTCGCACTCGACGCTCTTAGGTAGGTTTCAATCAAACCACTTCTGAGGCCATCTTATATAACTAAATTTACAGGTGATCGTGGTGTCTGTCTGTTTGTCTGTTTGTGTTTCAATCACGCCCGGCTGAATGGATCGAACCCATCTCGCGTATTTGAATGTTTCTATGACCGGGGAAGGACATAGGGGGGTTTAATTCCGGATCCGATGGATAGGGGTGGGGGTTTATAGGGAAGCCGAAACATAAAAAAATTAAATTCTCGAGAACGGCTCAATGGATCGAACCCATCCCGCGTATTTAAATGTTTCTATGACCAGGGAAGGACATAAGGAGGTTTACTTCTGCGAGAGGTAACAAAGTCAGATGGACCCACCCCGAGTTCTACCCGTCAGCGACGGGCAACACAGCTAGTATTCGATAAATTTATATTTTAAACACATTGGGTAGGAAAAGATAAATGGATGCGTTAAGGAACAAATCACTAAAAACATAATCAGGTTATATATATACTCTTTAATTGATTTCATCAATAAGTTACTAGTCGTTGCTTTAATATCTAATACTCCTATTCGAACATTTTTCTTTCTAAGGGACAGCCGATATGGGTTCAGAAATAAAATACGTACAGCTTCTTGGGTCATCATAGACGTGTGCTATCTGGTTTGTATTAAAATTCGACATAATACGACTTGTCTATATTATATATTTTTGGGGCTTTGTTTGTTTTCTAAAACGTTTGTCAATATTGTTGTATTCGTTGCCGGTGACGGTTGAGAGAATTTCCGACACTCAAACGCCGTTTAGTTGTGTCGTGAGTTGCCGTTGCTCCCTGAAAATATGACAGAGCCAATCAGTAGCCAAGTAGTAGTAAAGTGCTTTTGCCGAACGTTAAACTTACACTTAGGCTCAGGATGCATTTTTCATAAATGTTGGTTTGTTCCATGAAGAACAGCGCTATGACGAGAGGCGGCGACGCACAGTGAGGGAAAAAGCGATTAGCCTGCAAAAACTATGTTCTATAATAGAAAATTTCGCGTTCGTGTTTCCATTTTCTATTATTGCTGTGGAAATTGGAACTATTATTGAAAAAATAAAACAATCCTTTTCGCCCATTGGAACCAACTACGTTGTAGACAACCAAATTCTGCCTAAATTGAGACCAACTCGAGCTCTCAGGCTATGTGACCTTAATTGTAGGCAGTTTTTCAAAATTTGGACATATTTTTTGCAGATTAGTGAAACACAGCAACATCGAGGAAATCGCCGAAAGTGGTGGCTACATAACTGTAGCCTTCGAGTAGTCTCATTTTCTCTATATTTCCTTAAAGGTTTTGTTAGGTTCTACTTATTATATATTATTCAAGTACAGCAGGACCTCGTTTATCCTGATAAAACCAGGTAATAGAGAGTAGCAAATCGGCAGTTTAGGTGGTCAATAAGTGGTACTGTTGAGAGGTATCGAGAGTTAAAATGGACAAGGGAATGTTATTAGAATCAGTGGAAAATTAGCTATTAGCTATGATAAGAGCATTTTTCTCGGCTCTGGAGAGCGTCGATATGGCGCCGACAGATTTGACCTACATTCTGTCCGGAACATTAAATTATTCTAATGAAATGATCATACTGGGGATAGAACTGAACTTCATAATTGTTCAATGCGTCAATGAGTTTGACTTAGCAATCTGTAACATCAATATTTACCTAGTAGGTAATGTGTTTCCGCGCCGCTAAACGCAAAAACATCAAATTTCGTGTCTTACTACTTGAATTTCACCATTAAGGTAGCCAAAAGTTGGACTGGGTACAGCTAATATTTTTATTATTATATGAAGATTCTTATTAGTGAATTCACTCTCAGTTCTACTAACTGTGCGAAGGGACGTCATGATTCATGAAAAGGTTTGATTACTGGATTATAACATTACTGGAAAAATTGATTATGATTATTGGAATTTCCTGTGATTGATAGTCCCCATTACACATTTCCAAATTACTACCCATTAGAGACGTTTCCCTATTTCCCCATGAATTTTGCTGTCAAGTTTCGTTAAACCATTTGTAAAACAAAACTCACTATTCACTTCTTTTCGGTGTCCAGCGATCTGATTGCCAGTGGAGTCAGCTGCTGTGTAGGGGACACGGGCCCATTTATCATGGCCGAGTTCAACGGGAAAGGGCTGGGTACTGGAACGGAAATTCATTTTAGCAGTTATTCACCGATAACGACCAGACGTTGCGCTTTTTAACAGGCTTAAAAAAATAGAAAATAAATAAAATGAGGAGGAGGTTCTCAATTCGACCTGTATCTATGTTCTTTTTTTTTAATGTTTGGCCAGCGATTATTCCGAAACAACTGGATCGATTTCGATGAATATTTTTTTCAAATGAATGGGTATCATCCCCCGGCGGCCCCTTTATATTTGTATAAAGATTGGCCAACAGGAACAGGAATAGTATAGTATGGACAACAGGTATAGTATGTAGCCCACAGGAACAGGAATAACGATTATGATAACCGATTATTCCGAAACTAATGGACCGATTTCGATGAATCGTTTTTCAAATGAAAGAGGATAATTCCCCGGTGGTCCCGTACTAGTTTTCTAAGTAAAAATAATACAAACGAAAAAAGTAGTGCTGGGCCTATATTAGGCAAGTTATAGGTACTCTTCAATTTCCAGAGCTTTTACAGACATTGCACGACGTGACGACAGGAAAAAAAAGAGTCTGCCTAAGAATGTGGATGCCTCAGTAATGATGGTATCAGTACTTGATAGCGTGAGGTACATTACTGAAAATCTCACTAAAATGCAAAAAATGATTTTTTTAAAAACAAAACCTGTATAAAACTAAAAAGTAAAGAATAATTTTTATGCTGAACACAAATACCTACATAATTTATTCAAAGCCAATACAACAAAATTTTTGAAGTCGGCGTCAAATTTTAACTAAAAACCCCACATACAGCCTTCATATTGTGTCCCTTGGTTACATTTTAGTGAAATTTGATGACGAATTCAAAAATTTTGTTGTATTGGCTTTGAGTAAATTATTCAGCATAAAAATTATTCTCTCCTTTTGGTTTATTATTTCCAATAATGAACCTTTGGAATCAAGCATGAAAGAAAATTTAACACCCCCCCCCCCTCCATAAATTATTATACAGCGGTTTATTATTTACCCGTGTAGATGCCCCTTCTGCGTATATTCTGTTTTCTGTGGTCAGTACCCTCCAGCTCCCTCCAGGATAGCCCTAAATGGAGTACTGGAGCCGGCCCGGGAATTTAAGTTTCATACAAATGCTCGGGATTCAATCATGAATCATTAATTATTTGTAGTTATTCATGAAGCATAGGGTAAATAATAAACAATTGTGTAATGATTTACCTGTAAAGGGCCCCTTCTGCGTAGATAGTATAATAAACCGTTGTGTGATAATTTACTCTAGTTACCTACTCTTTATACCTTGAAACATAAACCATCAAATTTTGGGGGGGGGGGGGTTGAATTTTTTCCATGCTGGATTCCAAAGGTTCATTATTGAAAATAATAAACCAATAATGGCTCTTTTGGATTTTTTTATGAGTACTTTTGCAACTTGAACAAACGCTGTAGTATTATTGGGTAAATTATTGCACATCGGTAATTATTACACAACGGTTAATTATTGCACAACGGTTTATTATACTATCTACGCAGAAGGGGCATCTGTATAGGTAAATTATTACACAACGGTTTATTATTTACCTTATGCTTCATGAATAACTGCAAATAATCAATGACTGCATTATTGAATCCAGCGCATTTGTGTGAAACTTTAATTCCCTGGCCGGCTCCTGTACTCCATTTAGGGCTTTCCTGGAGGGAGCTAGAGTGCACTGACCACAGGAAACAGTGATCTACGCAGAAGGGGCAACTATACAGGTAAATAATAAACCGTTGTGTAATAATTTGAAGCGTTTTTAGTTTCGTACAGCTTCTTTGAAGTCGATTTTGTTTTTTGTTAAAAAAAAAAAGTTCCTCTCATGCATTTCTATGTAATTTCTACATAAACATGATTTCTACTCTGTGATCGAATTCTATTACCTTCTTTTTGGGATGTGATATCGATATTGGTTCCTATCGAAATACTGAAATTTTCCGCTTTACTGTACGTTTTTATTATGCACATAAGAGATAATGAGTCCGCCCCAGTTGTAGGCCAAAACAATAACAAAAGAAGGAGGAGACGGTTGGAAGAAAATAATTTCCATGCAGCGCCTCTAATATGGGGCACAAGCATAAGTAAACATCTGACGTGTTCCTTAGATATCACCTATGGAATATCAATATTTTAGTTTTTTTTGCACGATATTGATATTTTACTTTTGATGATAAATATATATGTCTATGTTGAATAAATGTTTATGTTGATAAATATAAATATATATGTGTTGGTAGTAAATATATATATATATATGCATCATAAAAATAAATATTTACGATGCATGGCCTATCCTTTGAACTTAGGATAATTATCAGTATTATCACGCACCGCCAATTTCCCCTTTTGATGACGGAAATCTCCCATGACCGAAGAAACCCGTAGAT
The DNA here is from genome assembly GCA_954871275.1 of Leptopterna dolabrata. Lineage (NCBI taxonomy): Eukaryota > Metazoa > Arthropoda > Insecta > Hemiptera > Miridae > Leptopterna > Leptopterna dolabrata. The sequence goes on along the minus strand of OX940984.1, from coordinate 14,950,081 downwards.
TCGACATGAATTTCGGGGTCGGAGCAAAAAGTTTGTAGATGGAAAATTAGGAATCCGTAAAAAATGAGGACACATTTATTAGAAAGGTTGGCTGCCTAGCAACGTCCATAATATCAAAAAAATGCGCTTGTGGGTCTAATTGTTGGACGCATGAACTAATAGGCAATATCCCTTCATTTTACCGCTTGGGAAACACCTTGTGTTTCCAGTACTTCCATTTAGTAGGTAATGGCTTCGTTTTAGAAGCAAGTATTTTTCATATCACTTATATTCAACCATTCCATTTTCAAAAGCTGAAAGAATACATTCACTCGAATTTTATTGCTTGATTCTTCATCTTAGAAGATCATAAATCAACAAAAACAGTCACATAGATATGACCTCAGACTATCATAACAGGTTGTATCTACTACAGTATTATAGAGTTCCGGGGGTCCTATTATGAGTACCTGGAATAGACTGTACACTTACCACACACACATTTCACTCCGAGCACAGTTGGCATACTCGTCAAGATGTACCCAGTCGGGCACATAGGGGGCAACAGAAGTGCAGAGATCGGGGTGCACACTGTTGACAGGGGCAAGTTCAGTATTGGAACAAATGTTATGAATCATTACCTACTGTAGTTTTTGGTAGGAGGTACGTTCTAAACTCCGATACAACATGAATAAACAATGCAGCAAGAAAATTGAAGTTATTAATGACGAAAGGATGTTGATACTCACAGCTTCTCGGTATACCTCCACCTGTGGGAACAACATTATAATTATTTTGAAAGATCGTAAAATGAGAGTTCGCTAACTACACCAACTGCACTACAACAAATAATGAACCATTATTTTGCTGTTATAAATGAACTATTATTTGATTAAAATAAGCATAGAGTTGCTTGGTTCAATCACTCCAAGAGTTGTTGTATTTCTGCATCTATAAATTTGTTGTGTTGCTCTGAATGTTTCCTGGATTTAGTAATGAGTGGTTTGCAATTTGGAGTGAAATTAGCAAACAGTGCCACTGGTTCGACTTTGGCTACTGCCAGACTACAGATTTTTAGAGGAGGACTCGAACCACGAAACTGATGAATGAGTTTTCAAAACATTTTGCCCGATGATAGCATCAGCACAGAGATCTCTCATGACGAGCATAGGAACGTGTTTGTAAGAGTTGTCAGCAATGTCAAGAGTAACTTCGCGTTGCCCTAACACTTCAGAAAAGAGTGTCGAATTTGCCATAGAAATTCTTCCAGTGTATGGTAGGACTTTTGCTCCTATTCTATTGACAAAAGAGTTGTTGATGAATGAGAGAGAGCTTCCTGTATCGATTAGGCCCCGTAATATTACCCCATTGACTGCAATATCTGTAATTGCTCTCTTTAGACTACGTAGACTAGCAGCTAAGATAGTGGCTGCTGAGGGGTCCATTGAAGCAGAGGTATTGGGGGTAGATTTAGGTTTAGATTTACAGGCTTGTCCAATCTTGGAACAAAATGTGCAAGTAGCATCTTTAGCAGGACAGGAAGATCTTTGGTGTCGCGGACCACCACAGAAATAACATTTTCCGACCCGGAGAGCAGCTGAAGTGTTTTCGGGTTCGGGGTACTTGTTAGTCGCAGCAGCCCTAGGTTTGGAATAACCAGAGTAAGTTGCAGATTGTTGCTCTGCCATTTCTAGTGATCTTGCCTGGTCAAATGCCCCGTCTAATGTCAAAGTTGTGTTTTCTAATAGCCGTTGACGAATTCGTGGGCATAGTAAACCGCTAATAAAGGCTTCTCTGATTAACTCGTTGCGATGAGTTTCAGCTGTCACATCCCTGAAATTACAGTCTTTACTCATCTGCTTGAATACCTGTAAGTACCGGTCTACTGATTCACCAGCGTGCTGTCGTCTAGTAGCTAAGCAATGCCTAGAGTATATTTAATTTTTGGGTTTGATGTACACAGTTTCTAGAAAGTTTATTGCTTGCTGGTAGGTTGTGCATTCGGTTACGTATTCATAAACTTCAGAAACTATTAGTAAGTAACGGCAGCTTACTGGCATCAGTTGGTTCAGTAAATTGATTTAGGAAATTTGTGAACGTCTTCTTCCAGTGCGACCACTTCTTGTCTGCTGATGTTGCAGAGGGTTCAACATCAAAGCGGTTTCAAGTACATTTTATGCATCAAGACTTTTCGTTTATTAAATTGTAATGAAAACGGTATGAACACCTTTCTAAGGTTTTAATAAACGGAAATACATCCTACAATAAATTACAAGTGCGGATTTACGAGAAATAAGAAAGTATGAACGTTCTGGTAACTGTGGAAAACTGGTAACATACGTGAAACATTAGGTCTGGTAATAATGTAATAATCACCACAGTTACGGTGATCAATTTTTGAGTTTTGAGGAATATGAACCTATAGTGTTACTTCATAATATATATGCCGTGATCGACAAATGGACGTAATTTTAATTCTTAATTATGAAAAGGACTATGTCGAAAAAGCTTTCATAGGTCCGTCAGCCGTTTTGAAATTGATATTCTCACGGCTCTGTATAGGCATGGGATAGTAATTGTACAGAATAATCGTATATTCAAATTGCAATGAATCACTATTCTTATCTCCTCATATTATATGTATAACACGATCAATTTGAGCTCACAGATTAACCTAAGAACATAGTGTTTAGATATTCACTGCTATGGTATTTCGAAAAACCAGCAGTCAGCAGTAAAATTTGTTGTCCTAAAAACGCCACTCAACCTTGAATTACCTCTTCCGCAACCGTTAAAACTTTACGGGTCCCGAGAGTATTAGTCCTGAGCTGTACGAGTTGGGCCAAGTGTAATAAACACTTAATAATTGTGGTATCTAGAATTGACGCTACTTACCAAGACCTCCCGGAGAGTAGCCAGCGGGCACTGCAACAATAACAGAATAAAGATTATTTGTATCATCAATATTGACAGTCCTCATGATTTTGATGTTGGGTTAACAACATTGACAATCTCCATGGTTTTCACTCAACTCACATAATATTATTATTTTTAGAAAGTTTTAAATTTTATTCATTTTATGTGAATTCCCATAATAAAAACTTGAATGGTCATATACAATGATAATGCATATTGCCAATAAGTGTTAATTCTAGATTTCAGCTTTATGCATGATTGCGATGCATGTATGGAAAATCAATGATTCTAAACAACAAACCACTCATTATTGTGCCGAAACCTGTCCCTTAAAATCGTGTTATAAAAGTACCAAATGAATGAATGAATAATATTTCAAGTAACAAATTCACTTAAGTGGACTTGTGTAATTTTCCACTAACCCTCACGTTTTACTTTCAATTGAATAGTAATAATAAAAAGGTCCAATCATGCATCATGGTTATAAGAGCGAATTTTCAAAGGAATATTTGTAATATTGCGTAAAAAACCATAGGTACCACTTTTCGTAAAATTACATCCTTTTTTTCTTGAGTTTAGCTGTTTTACCGATTTTTGATCATTGTAAAGTAAAATTTGACGCACTCTTTTTTGAAAAAAAAAATTTTTATTATCGAAATAGTCCCTACATCGTGAATTACCATCCTACACATGTCAGGTGAATTAATATTTAATTTACACTTTAATACCAATTTTTGACCCCATAAATCCAAATTTGAACCCTATTCTGTGTGAAAAACAACTGCAATGGTATTTTTCTGTCAATACTTACCTTTCCACACCACTTCCAGTTATTTATGTCAATCGTTCGCGATTTTAGCCGTTTTACCGATTTTTGACCTATAAGAACTCAAATTTGGCCCCCTAAAATTTTTGAAAATTGTTGGTCTTCGAACTCATTCTTTTGTTTCGCAGTACGAACGTTTTGGCGAAATTTGGAATTTCTATCGTGATATGGTCACGATATCGCCAGGAGTGACACATAAACAAATAAGTATACATGTACAAAAAAATTTATGTGTATAGGTATATAATTATGTACAATAAAAATGTGTATGTATGTACATACATGCAACAAAAATGTTGTATATACATTTTTGGTAAAATCCAGCTATGAATTCAGGTTGCTTTAAAACGGATTTGCCTGTCATGTTCTGAAAATTTCGGACCCATTGCATACCTTCATTTTCAGGAAGTAGGATAAATAATTATTCTAAGGAAATTCCCTTCTAAGGAAATCGAAGGATATGAGGGGTCCCTCTTATGAAAGGTAAATATTATAAATAATAAACCATCGATAAAAATATAGTAAAAATGTACTCTACCTCGAGGTTTACCTTGAAAAAATAACAAAATACACATTTTAGTTCAAGTTGGTAACCGTTTATATGACGCTGAAGGAAGGTAGAAATATGATAGCGAATGAAAATAGTTTGATATATTTGTTTTACTTCTGTTATTTAAACATTGCCTAATTTTTTAAGTTCACGACTCTTCAAAGTACATGAAACTTTCAAAATGAACTCCAAGTTTCATCGTTTGACTGATAGACGAACTACCATTCATACCGTCTCAAATAGTCCATGATTAGTGTGATGAAATAAATTAATATGAAAGTGGTTTTCGTTTATTACAAGAGCAGCACTGGATTCACCTATTGTTTAATTACCTATATAGACAGGTTGAAAACACCACAATTTGAAGATTCTCCCTGAAGGGAAAATGATCACTGTGATGAGTTAACTACTTTTTCCAGGTCGTCAAAATTTCCGGGGTATCTAAAGCTTATAATTAGTGGCAATAAAATACATTCAAGATTCATTGTTCTAGTACTAGGTATCTTCTTCTCTTGCTATAAGTAAATCAACTATGATATGTTGAATGTATCTAGTGGCTAAATATTCCACCTGAACGACAATAATTAAATTCGTTCTTGATGGCTAACCAGGTCATCCACACAAATTAAAAATGCTGTAAAACAACATGATCAAAATGATGATCGATTAAACTAAACATTATAGGGTATGTTTCAGAGCCCAATTTTAGTTATGGAGATTTCCATGGTTATAATGCTCATGAGTCAACAATCAATCATTCTTGCAGTCAAATAATGATTTCTGACAGCGCATTCCAAAGGACATGAAAAAAAATGATATGATACAAAGTAAATAGCTTACTTATGAATAAAAACGGTCTGTCTGTGGAAGAAGCTCGGTGGTTTATGAATGGATTTGTCAATATTTATGGGGTCAGGAACTTCGTGGTCTAAAAATATCAACAAGACGATAAATGTACTCAAAGATGAGTTCAGATTGTGCACTACGTACCTGATTATGATGATCTGGAATCAATTGGACACAGTAACGAGCGCCCGTAAAACTAGACGGAATATTGAAGACAAGACTATTGTATCTATTTATATAGGCATGTAACGTAATTAATTGCTCGTAATCTATCTGATACTGGAGAGTTAATCGAATGTGTGATCAAATAATCTAAACTAGGTGCCTACTAAAAGATTTCATCGATGGGGTCATAAAATTATATTTTTCCGTCTGAAGTATTATGAGAGTCGCATCCGACGTTTTGGTCAAAATTATTTTATGCGGTGGTTTCTACCGATTTAGGAGTCACAAAGTCGTATCTGCGCTAAAAATTCTCCAAAACGACAGTACAAATATGAGATAATGACGATTCAAGAGATTTTACTCAAGAAAAAAGATCACAAGAAGTACCCTATTCCTGTCTAACCCTAACAAGTCCTGTCTAACCCTAGTTACGAAAATTTCACTGAACTCTTCGCACATACGGATTTTGTATTGTGAATAGTCAGGTGAAACGAATTTTCCGATCGTAAAATGTAAATTAGCACCCTAGATGTCTGTTACGAAATGGGTCCATGACGAGTGATTTCCTTCGTAAAAATGAGTCTTGAAATCCAAAGAAACTCAAAGCTTAACCTCAGTATCGGCATATTTAAACATCATGCGCCTAGAATGTCATTTTACCTTAGTGGTACTCAGTAATTTAATAAAAAATAATAAAGAGGCACTTGCATGCCACTTACACGTATTGGAGCAATTCAATGGTGAGCTAAACTGCCCTGCAATCGTCATAATTATTAAGTCCAGCAGTGCATTGTTTCTATCCATTCATCTCAAAACTCTGACGACGGAATCACACAAATGTCACATCTTTTAAAGAATTAATACCTACGCACAAAACCCTATTTTTAAGGTCAAATCCAACCAATCTAAATTTTTTAAAATAAATAATATTGAATTCATTCACAGTTTCATTTTTTGGATGCCGCAGGATTCAGAAATTACATTTTTAATAATTTATTGAAACTTACCTGGTAAACTGCTGCTTGGAGGAGGTGATTGGGGAACTTGAAATTTTCAGAAAAAAATTATAATTAATAAGCATCGATTGCTCCTCATACGTAATCCCGTTTTATTTATCAATGAGTTACGTTACAGTTTCGGTGGTATTGAGTTATTATGTTATAACCCTTAGTGGCTTAGTTTCATAAAGGAGGGAGTTGGGGAAAAAAATCATACATTCCTCCTCCACACATCATACATCATAATCATACATTGCTCCTTACATTCATGACTTCCGTTTTATTTATTACTGAATCTGTATCTATCTGGTTTTATTTGGGTCCGTTTTATTTGTCATTACTGTCACTGTAGTTTTGTTGGTCCTTAATTATTACCTATTATGTTATGACTATCAGAAGCTGTTTACAAATGCGATTTCAGCCAAATGTTGTTTATAGTTCTAACAGACTCTTAAAGTAATCCTTAGATATTATAGTAAGTAATCTTTAGCAGTCGTTAGTAATCGTTAGTTATTCTGTGAACAAACTGAGAAAATTTGGCTCAAACCTTGAGTTTAAGTTGAACTCCAGCACTCATTACGGTGTGTAATATTGAGAACAAAACAAAATTTGCAGGTTTCCAATCCATGATAATTCAATAATTAGATACCTACTAAATTTCCGGGGGGGATTGGGGGGGGGGGGGGGGAGATGGGGTCGGTAGTGGAAACCCTGTGGAGTGATTATATCGGCGGTTTGAGAATGGCGAGAACCTCATTGCCTTTTATTGTATCCTAGGATACCGACTAATATTCTGACTCATAACGACAACTGGATTTTGCCTACGGCTTAGGTAGGCTCTGGGATGGAGAGGTTCTAAACGAGACGTTCACAGCCGTTATTCATGTCGACGCCAATTCAGTTTCTAAGTGGGCGTCCTCGGGCGCAAAACCCACAGTTTAGGTGAAAATTGGTGATAACGAAATCTGATCTTGCTCATCATTTTACTGATTATGATTGAAATTTCTCTATTTAAAAAAAATAGGTCGGGGGTAGGACTACGAATAAAAAGGAATATACAAACTGAAATTACCTCTCAAACGATCAGAGTTGAATAAGAGCACCTGTGATCTCTCGAATGAAAAATTTATTTAAAAATTATAAGAATTCTTATAAATTGAACATGATTTCATATGTACAGTGCTGCACTAATAGATTAACAGTAGGTATTATATGTCTGTCAAGGTTGTTCCGAAAAAAACGCTGCAAATTATTACACAGCGGTTTATTATTTACCTGTATAGACGCCCTTCTGCATAGATCACGGTTTTCTCAGTACCCTCGAGCTCCCTCCAGGAAAGCCGTAAATCGAGTTCTGGAGCCGGCCCCGGAATTAAAGTTTCATACAGATGCGCGGGACTCAATAATTCCATCATCAATTTTATTTATAGTCATTCATGAAGCATAAGGTAACTAATAACCCGTTGTGTTATAATTTACCTGTATAGATGCCCCTTCTACATAGATAGTATAATAAAGCGTTGTTTAATAATTTACGGTTGTGTAACAGTTTACTGTTCTGTAATAATTTACCGTTGTGTAATAGTTTACCGTTTTGTGATAATTTAATAATACTTCAACATTTGCTTCTTTTGCGAAAGCACCTATCAACAAAATCCAAGAGATACATCATTTTTCAAATTAAATAATATCACTTAACAGGATTATGATCAGGTGCTCCCTAGCAATGATATCTGGGCCGGATTTATACGTCACGATCATGTTAACGAAGCTTTTCGGTGCGAGCGAACAGTTGGTCGTGCAATGCTCCTGGTGGTCTCAAAAAATTCTTTAGTTCAAGATCAATTTAAAAACGTAAAAAACCCATACCCTTCTCTTGAAAGTTTTCGAGCTACGGCGTTCTGAAAACTTGATCCCCTATTTTTCACCCCTTAGAGATGACTCACAGTAACGCCGAGCTTCGTGAACCAATTAGACCCCAAACGGGACCTACAAACCAAATTTAATCAATTTTGGTTCATGGCAAGAAAAGTGCTAAGTACGCGTACAGTGTACGGCGTACGGCGTACGGGGGACAGACAGACATTTTTGTTGTTGCATTTTCGGAATCTACTTACCTTGAAACGTAAACCATCAAATTTTGAGGGGGTTAAAATTTATTGTTTCATGCCCGATTCCAAAGGTTCATTATTGAAAATAATAAACCAAAATAGAGAAGAAATGAAAAAGAGAAAAAAGAAAAAGGTACGCTACGAAGATTTCGTCCAAGGTTTCACCATGTTTACAATCCATTTTACAATCTAGTTTTGTTATTTTCAATTTATATTGAGGTTATGAGCATGATGAAATTTTATTGCAGTTGATCAGTTGTCTAATTATTTCTTGCCTGAGATAGTTACTGGGTGTATGTAGTTGGGATGTAGATGCAGCATGGAGAAGAGCGGATAAGGTTTTACAACTCGACGAATAATTTGCCTTTTTGCATTTCAAATTCAACAAAATTTGAATATCTCGTAATTTTCCCCCAAAATTGCCATTGTGCCTTTACTAGTTTTTTGCTGTGCCCAAACCGGTTAGAAGAAGTCAGAGGGAATGGATAATGGATGACCATTGAAGTCCTCACACGAAGGCTATACAGAATGGGAGCTAAAGTACATATGATAAAGGTAAAAGCTATGGTGGGATACTGGTTGTTGTGGGGGGGGGGGGGGGGGTACTGTGGGCACACCCGACAAGTAAAAAGTCCCAAAAAGTTAAAAAAACAGTTGAAAAAATAAAGGTCACCTCTCTCTCCAATGTGCCTTCAGGGTGAATCAAATGGTATACATTCAGCCCAGACATCATTGCTAGGGACGCCGCAACAATATAGCCCCAATATTGGGAATGCGGGTTTAATGTCACCAATATTGGGACACCGCATGGGGGGGAGGGGTGTAAATTGGCATACGATCATTGGAAGAAGATGGTCCGCAATGAATTTCAGTCAGTCCGTTTATTCACAAAGTTCCCTTAGGTATTGCTATGGGGAATAATACGTGACTGAGGTGGTGAAGGGCAATGTGCTATGGGTTTCAAAACGCTTGGATAATTGTTAGACTACTGCGCATCAGCAAACTCGAAATTTTGATTGGCCTTTCGAATACCTCGGATTTCGCGTTGAGGCGCCGGCTTTTGTTTCTCAACGGGACGTTTCTTGTATCCAATTCCCAACCTCATCCGCCATTTCACTGAACGGCTACATTGTCTAAGTGGTTACTCGATTTTAGGGCTTTCCTAAGGGGGAGCACGACGGCGGGCGTTGACCTGTTTACACTACCTACATGGTTGTACATGTCACGCTGAGCCCAGTGAAATGACGCTGTAAGTAGTTAAGGGTAATCGGGACATATATGATTTCCGTCAAATCATATCAGTATCTGCTAGTGAGTTTAAAAAGGAAATTTTGACGACGCTAGTCTCCTGTTGTTCTGATCTCTATTCACAAATATCTCACCTATCTACTACTATTAATAGATTCAAAGACCTACACAATGATATTGTGCTTCAACTATAATTGTTTATTAATAATGTTTGTGTCCGTAAAGAGGAGTTTCACCGTATAAGGGTAACTCATAGTTCTTGCTACCATATTGCTTTAATGTGTGATGCTCTATTTGGGAGTATAATTGTGTTGTTTTGGCGTTGCTTGGAGGGATTCTGAAGACTCCTTCCAAGCACCCTTGACTAATAATATTTTTGTGGTAGAGTAGGAGAGAAATTCTTCCGAACCGAAAGTAATGACGAGGTAGGATCATCATCAGATTTCGTTATCCTAGTTTTCGGTTACTTCATACGTAAACTTTTGAGTTGAATCGTCATTTGCAAAAGTTATTCTGCGTAATGATTGTTTTGGAATGGAGAAGAACTATGCCCAAATGGTTTTAGGTAAAGTTTCCTGTGATCAGGAATATCCAGTATGAAGCTATGTAGGTACCTGCTGAATAGGCATCCAAAGTCAGACATGGTGGAACTGAACTGACGATGGGAACCTTCGTAACATTTGAGAAATGAGGTGCAGAATCAACTCCATTTCAAAATAACATTACTTAGTTCGTAGTAAAATTCAACTAATTATCTTTACCTTGTAGTCCTCCTAGCCCAACCAGACCTCCAGGTACAAATTGTCCGTTAGATACAGACAGTCCATTGGGTCCGTTGGGGCTGTTTGGTCCGTACGGCCCTGAAGGTCCACCGGGGCCGAAAGGTCCTGAAGGCCCAAAAAGTCCACCTGATCCTGCAACTGGTGACACCCAAAACAGACAGGTATTTTTACTACAGTTCATAATTTATTTTGGTGTGAGTCGTTCCATGACCCCCGTTGAATACAAGAGGGTTATTACGAAAATCACAGAGTCGTTTTCATTTCCCCTGCGTGTTTTCAATAGGAAACCGCTGTTACATAACCTTTTACATATCAGTGGGTTAATCTCAAGAAAACCATTCAATCCTACAGTGATTTCAGTAGGCACGTAGTTAACAAGAACCGCTACTCTCACCTGAGTAACTAGAACAATAAAACAAGTGCCAAACGAACAGTGCACAACTCAATCGCAAGAAAAATACGATAAATCATTATTATCGAATCGAAAAGAATTAGCTGGAGCTCTATACGGTGTGTACGAACAGGAACATCTATGGTGGATCAAACGATTGATGAGTTGAGGGCTTAAAAAGTACCTACCCTTCGATCAACAGCTGCAAAAATTACTAAAAACAGACTAAAACCACCTGAGCACGTTCTCGTTACACTACTCATTTGATCAAATTGTGAGAACATACAACAAAATGGTTGTGACGTAATTGCTGAAGTACCGTCCTCTTTCTGTTGTTCTGGCTCTTGTTTTATAACAAAGCGACCTCACACAATGTATGGATCATGATGAACGAGCTAGCGAATTTGTGTGCAAATGATAGGGTTCCAGTGAAACGATAAAAACCCACGAGTAAGTCCATTGATGCTACAGTATAATTTGACTAACAACCATTTTACTGTCCCACAGGTACCCGTAGGTACTGGACAGTAAAATATTAGTACCATCATGCGATGTGGCCATCATGCGAAGTGCCATAATGTGAAAGTAGGTACTTATAGTCGTTATAGGTAATATAACTACTTATCAAAATGAATACACTTTTACAGAAAATAGCTCTTGATACGGATTTTTTTTCTTGGGGTTTTCAAATGTCAGTGCAATCACTATCATAACAGTACCTACTACACAGAAGTCCTTTGACGGAATGCAATTTTAAACAAAAGATTAAGATTTATTGAAGAGATTTGATATAATTATTGATGGGGGGAGGGGGGGGGACATGTTTTGGAAACTATTGCGGGACATGTTGGGAAACTAAATTGAGACCTGGAAACTGTTGAGAAATTCAAAGTCTTCTCTTCACCTTGAGCATCATAAGAGCGTGATTCGCATTTACAACCCCAACTTTCAACCAGCTTATAATTTTCTAGCAATTATAATAATTATACAAAAAGAATGTTTTGATTTCAACGTGTATGGTCCGCACCATATTGTCATATTGTTGTGCTCTGTAACACATCTTGTAGCTGTTCGGATTAATCCATATCTAATAAAATGCTTACCTGGGTTATTCTGTCTAATTGCATCGACGTCAGTGTCTCCTAAAAAATAAAATAAATTATGATGATGAACAATATGAACTATGCTGTGTGATGTACTTAGTACGTTATAAAATATCTCTATCTCAATTCAGTGGAGTTGATAATACCATTAACACAAGTGGTACTCTGAAAAAGAAGTTTGCACCAAATGTTTCATAAAGGGATAATAATTAGATACCTATTATAATGATCCCGTACATCACGGATAGATAATTTAGGGTATCTATTGCTTGCGGACACCTACGCCACACAAGCTTTCATCATCCTTTCATTCCAACAGTTCATTGCCTAACCTGAAAATTCCGTAGCAGTGATATCTCACCAGTGACCAGGAGTCAGTACCTCATTCCCGTATAGGTTGTGATAATTCAGCACGTGTTGAGAATGAAAAAAATCTGCTGAACATTTACTGTAAGTAACTTCGCCGTCGACGGGTGTGAATCGGAACAGATCGAAAATCCAAGCAGCTTAAAATGTACATATTCAAATTTAAATAATTTGAGGTTCTGAAAAATGCACAGGGTAGTAAGTGAAGTTTATATTACGCAGAAAACAAAAATTTTAAGGCAGTGTGAAATATTTTGTATTATTTTTAAAACCACCCTGTTCTGCCCGTTCACACAGAGAAGGTTGTCAAGGTTGTTGTATTTTTTTTAAATCACCCGGGAGAAAAAAACAGATGCGTGTTCACCGTTCTCCCACGTCACCCCAAAATTACTTCTTTCGACTAAATATAAAAAAGAACCAAAATAAATTTTAAACAAAATTGAATTAAATTGTCTTAGAAAACACTAGAAAGCAATTGAATGTACCTAATTCTCCTTGATAAACGCTGCAAATTCCACAACGCGCTGCACAACGGTTTATTATATACCTGTTTAGATGCCCCTTCTGTGTAAGTAGATCACTGTTTCTGTGATCCCCCAGGAACTTACCCTCGCGCTTCCCCCAGGAACGCCCTAAATCGAGTGCTGGAGCCGGCCGGGCAATTACAGTTTCATAGATATGCGGTGGATTCTAGAGTACTATCATTAATTATTTATGCTGTTATTCATGAGGCACTAGGTAGGTAACGCTTCATTTACAAAAGTACCTATAACAAAATCCAAAATAATCATCATTCTTCAGATTAAATAACAAGAAGTAAGAAGCTATTCCCTAGCAATGATATTTATCTGGGCTGGATGTATTCATTTTCGTTCATGATCATGTCGACGAAGCTTTTCGGTGCAAAGGAACGGCTAGATGTACAATGCTCCGGGTGGTTTCAAAAAATTCCTGAGTTCGAGATCAATATTTAAAAACGTAAAAAACTATACCCTTCTCATTAAAATGTTCAAGCTATGGCGTTCTGAAAATGTTGACCCCCATTTTTCACCCCTTAGAGATGACTGGCAGTAACGCCGAGCTTCGCGAACCAGCTAGACCCCTAATGGGACCAACAAACCAAATTTCAATAATTATCGTTCGTGGTAACTAAGAGAAGTGCGAAGTACGGCGTACGGCCAGAATTTTTTAAATTTTTATTCAGTTCTGGGATTCAACGAATCTTGAAACGGAAACCATCAAATTTTTCGCGATGTGGTGGCGGGGGGGGGGGGGGGGGGTATGCTGGATTCCAAAGGTTTGATATTGATAATAATAAACCAAAAACTCAAAAGAAAAATTGAATATAGCCACCAGGGACATGGGGTTGTGATTAAAATACCCCCAAATCCTAGGGATACACACATTAAAAACCTCAGGGTCCCAGTCTTCATGCAGTGAGATGGGGCAGCAAAGTTTCATAGCAACTTATTTTCATGAAAATCGCACGTCAAACTACGAAATTCTATTAAAATTATAAATAACTCAATGGGCAATTGAATTTTGTCCTAAAACACTTCAACAACGCCAAGAAACAACCACCAATTGAATGCAAAGTTAACAAAAACGCAGTGTGGCCGAAAATCAGAGAACCAGCCAATTATCCCATATGTTCCAATTCACACCTCTCGATGGTAAGTTGCGCTTTTATAGTCGCTGACTGTTTTTTAAATTTCAATGAAGCCTGGAATTCATAGACTGCATAAATAATATGAATGCGTTCTGGTTGATACATCCAGATGAAGCAGATAAGAAGCTGAACATCGTATCGAATACCACTCATTGTATGAATGCCAGCAGTAGCAGAATAATGTTAGCAGAAACATTGCGCCTTACGAACTGGGATTGCTGGCTAGCTTCATGTTACATGACTGTTCGAGTAAACCTACCAGCCTTCTTTATTTCTACAATTTCATCAGACCCCAAAGGACCTTTAGGTTCTGAAGGGCCTCCTGCGCCAAATGAGCTACCTGGTCGAATACCTCCTGGTCCAAGTGGGCCTCCGGGTCCAAATGGGTTGTTTCCAAGTCCAAGTAGTCCTCCTGGCCCTAACGGTCCTCCTGGTCCATATGGGCCTTTAGGTCCTAATGGTCCACCAGGTCCAAATGGGTTACGACCAGGTCCAAATGGGTTGTTTCCAGGTCCGAATAGACCTCCTGGTCCCAATGGGCTACCACCGGGTCCAAGTGGGCCTCCAGGTCCATATGGGTTGTTTCCAGGTCCGAATGGTCCTCCCGGTCCTAGTGGGCTACCACCGGTTTCCAGTGAGCCTCCAGGTCCATACGGGTTATTTCCAGGTCCAAATAGTCCTCCAGGTCTTAATGGGTTACCACCTGGTCCCAGTGGGCCCCCAGGTCCGTATGGGTTGTTTCCAGGTCCGAATAGTCCTCCTGGTCCTAGTGCGCTACCACCGGGTCCAAGTGGGCCTCCAGGCCTATATGGGTTGTTTCCAGGTCCAAATAGTCCTCCTGGTCCTAATGGGCCACCAGGTCCGAATAGATTACCACCAGGGCCAAGTGGTCCTAACGGCCCGAATGGACTACTACCAGGTCCAAGTGGGCCTCCAGGTTTGTATAGGTTGTTTCCTGGTCCAAGTAGTCCTAATGCCCCTCCTGGTCCAAATGGGTTACCTCCAGGTCCAATTGGGCTACCACCAGGTCCTAACGGGCCTCCAGGACCGTATGGTCTGTTTCCAGGTCCAAATGGGTTGTTTCCAGGTCCTAATGGGTTGTTTCCGGGTCCAAAAGGGTTATTTCCAGGTCCCAATGGGCCTCCAGGGCCTAGTGGGTTGTTTTCAGGTCCCAATGGGCCTCCAGGGCCTAGTGGGTTGTTTTCAGGTCCCAATGGGCCTCCAGAGCCTAGTGGGTTGTTTTCAGGTCCCAATGGGTTGTTTCCCGGTCCGAATGGGCCTCCAGGGCCCGATGGACTAACTGGATATAATTGATCATGTCCATTGCTTCCTGGCCCAAGAGGGCCTCCAGGTCCGAACGGGTGGTTTCCAGAGGTTTTTGGTCCAAATAGGCCTCCCGGGCTAAAGGGATTTCCTGGCTTCCCTGGTCCTAGCGGTCCTCCTGGTCCATAGGGACTACCAGGTCCAAATTTTCCTCCAGGGCTGAAGGGACTGCCTGGGGTTCCGGGTCCTAAAGGACCCCCAGGCCCGTAAGAGCTACCAGGCCCAAATGGTCCTCCAGGACCAAAGGGACTGCCAGGTGTTCCTGGTCCTAGCGGCCCTCCAGGTCTGTAAGGGCTTCCTGGTCCAAGTAGTCCTCCAGGTCCAAATGATCCTCCAGGACCAAAGGGGCTGCGAGGTGTTCCTGGTCCTAGTGGTCCACCAGGTCCGTAAGGGCTTCCCGGTCCGAATAGTCCCCCAGGACCAAAAGGACTGCCAGGCTTTCCTGGTCCTAGTGGTCCACCAGGTCCGTAAGGGCTTTCTGGTCCAAATATTCCTCCAGGACCAAATGTACTGCCAGGTGTTCCTGGCCCTTGTGGTCCACCAGGTCCGAATGGTCCTCCAGGACTGAAGGGACTGCCAGGTGTTTCTGGTCCTTGTGGTCCACCAGGTCTGTAAGGGCTTCCTGGTCCGAATAGTCCTCCAGGACCAAAGGGACTGCCAGGTGTTCCTGGTCCTTGTGGTCCACCAGGTCCGTAAGGGCTTCCTGGTCCGAATGGTCCTCCAGGACCAAAGGGACTGCCAGGTGTTCCTGGTCCTATTGGTCCACCAGGTCCGTAAGGGCTTCCTGGTCCGAATGGTCCTCCAGGACCAAAGGGACTGCCAGGTGTTCCTGGTCCTTGTGGTCCACCAGGTCCGTAAGGGCTTCCTGGTCCGAATGGTCCTCCAGGGCCAAAGGGACTGCCAGGTGTTCCTGGTCCTTGTGGTCCACCAGGTCCGTAAGGGCTTCCTGGTCCGAATAGTCCTCCAGGACTGAAGGGACTGCCAGGTGTTCCTGGTCCTTGTGGTCCACCAGGTCCGTAAGGGCTTCCTGGTCCGAATAGTCCTCCAGGACCAAAGGGACTGCCAGGTGTTCCTGGTCCTTGTGGTCCACCAGGTCCGTAAGGGCTTCCTGGTCCGAATGGTCCTCCAGGACCAAAGGGACTGCCAGGTGTTCCTGGTCCTATTGGTCCACCAGGTCCGTAAGGGCTTCCTGGTCCGAATAGTCCTCCAGGACCAAAGGGACTGCCAGGTGTTCCTGGTCCTTGTGGTCCACCAGGTCCGTAAGGGCTTCCTGGTCCGAATGGTCCTCCAGGACCAAAGGGACTGCCAGGTGTTCCTGGTCCTATTGGTCCACCAGGTCCGTAAGGGCTTCCTGGTCCGAATGGTCCTCCAGGACCATAGGGACTGCCAGGTGTTCCTGGTCCTTGTGGTCCACCAGGTCCGTAAGGGCTTCCTGGTCCGAATGGTCCTCCAGGGCCAAAGGGACTGCCAGGTGTTCCTGGTCCTTGTGGTCCGCCAGGTCCGTAAGGGCTTCCTGGTCCGAATAGTCCTCCAGGACCAAATGGACTACCAGGAGTCCCTGGTCCTAGTGGGCCACCAGGTCCGTAAGTGCTTCCTGGTAAAAAGGGACCTTCTGGGCTTTCAGGTCCAAGTGGTCCAATCAGCCCGCCTTTTCCGAGCGGCCCTTCTGGTCCGAATGGCCTCAATCCAGATCCCCCTGAAAGAAAACCATATTGCAGTGGGACTCTCAGTCAAGCATGTGAGGTAAGCATCATAAATCTTGGTAGCATTTTACGTTCAAGTATATTTCATTCCAACTATCATAGTTTTGAACGTAGTATGAGGATACTGTAACTCGTTACGTTGCGAATTTTCTTGAAATTCCTACAAAGTTCGAATTGAAATGAAATGATTTCAAAACCCAATCAGATGATAGAACGATAATAATAATAACTTACCAATCGGTACTAATCCATTTTTACCTGTTGAGCAAACAAACCATTAATTGTAAATCAGTTGGAAAACCCCTGTACATCACCATAAAGCCCCATACATCACCATTTCACCCATACATCACATTTTACTTTCTGTATGATTGTAAGAGTGGCCAAAGTCGGACAGATCAATAAACAACGAAACAACGTCAACAAAGGTTGCTCTACATATTCCGTGAATTTGACCAAACGTTGGAAATGTCACAAGCAATGTTACGATTTACCGGGACGGGATCCTATCACCTTGAATAAATAATCATTGTATTTTCGAGTGTTTGCTATTGTTTCAACAAATCAGTACATCAACTACTTCAAATTCTCAAAAAACGGAAACGCCTGGTAAGTAACAAGCGACGGAAATGGACTATTTCAATAACCATCAATAGTTTTTCTTTAAAAAGTTCCAGGTGGGCGAGTTCGTTTTATTTTTAAATTTCCCGAAATTAGGATAATTTAGTTATCGAAACTGGCGGTGGAAGGGGGGGGGGGGGGGGGAGATTAGTGAATTCTTTCAATTAACAAATTTTCCAATGGGCAAAAGAGCCGTTTGGGGGCTACATTTGTAGTCGAAACCATGGAAAATGTCCGATAGCTCGTCGTACCCGCTATTCGGTTCAAAATTCGCTCATAATTTTCAGTGGATGGGCGTTATCGAATGGATCTGACAAAAGATAGTTTAAGTTGTGTGACTTATTATAAATGGACTGCTGCTTTTATGAGTTTCGTGGGTTTATTGTACGAGTTATTTGTTTTCAACAGGTTATAAGAGACCATTGTGAGACTTGAAAAATTCTACGAAACGATTTAACAACAAACCTCCAACTGTCTCCTAGTAATTTCTTGACAGCGCTTGTTCGGGCGTATTTTTAGTCTTAACATGTTTCCTTGCACATCTAAGAAGTTCTTGTATTGCGGTAGTCTTATTCGATTTTGATGAAAATTCTAAACGATATGGTGGCCAGTCCGAAGATCAACTGATCAGTACTGAATTTTCAGTAGCTTGTCCTGGTCTCCAAGACTCACTGCAATACGCTTCTAAATGAAGTTCTGCGCCACTAACTTGGCAGACAATTGCAATTTTGGAAATTCATTGTTGAATCGATTGCGGCAGACATCGGAAATTATTATTCTTAACTGTAAGATTGTGCATACGTTGCGACAAAAGTGGGTATTTATCGTTTCTAGTGACATCGTACGGCAAATGAGATGAGCTGTCTCCAGTCGCTATTCTTCGGTGCAACGCATGGACAACCGTACAACTTGCACCTATCTCAAAAACATGAAAATGTCAGCTTCTTTCAGTGACATCTTCACAAAAAAACTACGGACTAATCATTTTTTTGTATCATCTCTCAACTTACTGTTTCCATTTTAATGTAGATCGCGGCGCCTATTAGATAGAAGCAAAATGAATCCTGTGAGTACTTCGTATAGGTATTATTGTCGATGACATTTTCAGATCTCTTCATAAAGTTTACATTCCACTCAACCAGTTTCAATCCACATGGCTACCCACTATAATCTTTAGTTGGTATTCTTGAAGCTATCACGCATTCCCGAGTAGTCCTTATTTCACTTACAGAAAATAATGCCGATGTACATACGATATACGATGACGCCGATATGTGACGCTGTTCTACAGGTTTACCTCACTATAGCGATTATTTATTTCTCAAATTCCACATACACATCCTAGCTTGCCCCGTCAGCCCTAGGTTAGATCCTGAACGTTACGAGTCGTTTCTTGATCAGAGCTAGAGTATGTAATTCCAGTTTCATCGTAATTTTATAACAGCTTCCGTGAACATCCATCCAACACTACCGAATGTTCACAGCTCTATCAAGAGGATGATTACTGTAGAATAACACTAAAATGAAATGGCTTACCCTCTCCGGTTCCTGTAAACAGAAAAAAAGACTTCATCAGCGATGATTATTCAGTATGAATGTAAAATTTATCATAAAAAAGAATACCTAACATGAATGAGTAGGATACAAGGAATGTTGTTATAACCCCTGTGTTTTATAACCGGGTAAGTAAATGATTTTTTTTATTACCAATACTTGAACAAAAACACAACACAGCTGTAACAATATTGAATGTTATGCAGTAGAAAATATATTTGATTAGATTGTTCATTAGATGGCATATTATTTAAAAAAAACATTAAACAGAATGGTATTGAAAAACAATGCTAATATACAAAACATATTGAACAATACAAAAAAAGTTGAAATTTCAAGTTGGTGTTGTTTGGTTTTGTGGAGAATTAAACAAAAATACGTTTTCTCATGCAGATCAACAAGAGAAACCACGTGTAAATCACTATAAGTAAATGGGCTGCTGGAAAAATTTCAAACACTCGACATCACACGACATGAAACTTACCGATTTCTCTTTACTCTCCTCCTACAGTGCTCACTGAACATTGAATTGACACAAATGCATGCAACCGCAAACCTAGTCTGATCCCGACATGAAACTTACCCGGTTCTCGGATTGGTTCTCTATGCTTTTTATGGTGCTTTCTTCGACCAAGAGGTTCACCTGGAAGTCTTGGAAATTAGGAGCTTTCCACTTTAACCGTCTTCAGAGGCTTCCATTGAATACAATTATTATATTATCGACCAACGGCAAAATCGTGGTAATACAGTTACCTACATTGGCTCATAATTTGTGTAGGTAAATACAGCTCATGTCTTGTTTTCGTTGACTGAAAATACTATGGATTTTCCGTCAACGTGATTTTGTTACGATTCCGGACGTCTATCAGTGAATTTGTACGAAGAGAGCTCTTTAAGGAGGAGCACTGGAGAGGAGGATTGGTGAGCCCCACTACGAGCGCTCTTGACATGTGAAATATCGCATACTTGGTACTTGATTCGTTTTTCTACTTGGTTATCTCGTCTGCCGCTAATAATCTCAAGTCTTTCATATTACCACTCAACAGCAGTGGTCAACTATTGAAGTTTTTAAGTAGTAAATTCACTGTGACCTCAATGGTAGTGGGCTATTGATAAATTTATTATAATTACATGCGATTTATAATAATAATATAAAATGTTGAAAACAAAAGAGAAATTCTAAAGAAAAGAAAATCTATAGAAAGAACTTCTCCCCAAAAAATCTGTGATTTCGATGCTGAGATATTTCGAATACTTAACATGAAAGTTTAAAAGGCAAAGGAATAATTTTTTCCCGAGGCGACTCACATTCATGTTTTGGATTCCGCTGCCATTATTATTTTTTGTATAATGCCAACTCCATGGTTGCCGTCAAGATCTGTGGATCATTTACCATCCTAGTGGGGAGTTTGAAAATTTGAGTTCGTCTTGCACAAAATGAATTTATTATGATTTTATAGTTACAATTTTTTATTTTATGTATACATGTAACTGAATAAGACATAGAAATATTCTGTACTTTAAATCAGTCTTATAACTCGTTAGAGTGGAATGTAATATGCAAGCCACAACCGTAACGTGTTGTACGGAACTAATTGAATTCCCATTTTCCTCATCGCATTATTGCTGAATGATTTTGTTTTGTAATAAATCTTACTGTGTGTCCGATTGTAATAATTAATGATGGTTTCGTCGATCCACTTATATTGGCGGTTTTTATTTACCCCCCCCCCCCCCCCCCCCAACTTCGATGAAGATGCCAGGACTCCGTGATTTATATTGCTACGATTTATAATGGACGGTAAAGTCTATTATAAATCATAAGAACTTTATAAGTTATTATCGTCCATTATAAATCACGAAGAAAGTATCCATTCTTCAAAATTGTTTATTTACTATAAAAAAGAATCGAAGTAATAAACGGGCGAAAGTAATACTCGAACTTCCACCCTGAAAAATCATTCACAAGTCGCGGGTGCTTGATTAGGTAGTAGGCAGCTAGAGGAATAAAGAGCATTATTTCCTGTATTGAATTGAATCCAGCCTAAAATTTGATTTGCAAGGTTTTGATTGGTTTCACCAATTAGGTACCCAAATTTTCAACTGAATTAATTTGCGATCAAGAAACTATTTGCTTCTAGTTCTATTTTTCAAAAATACTTCCTAGTTGAGATATCCCAGCAAGCCTAGGTAACTTAGAAGAAGAAATTTGTTCTCAAATTTGCAAATAGGAACTAGGTACTAGTTTTAGCTCCAGTTGATCATTTTTCGGAACTTAGTTAAAATTCCAAATTATATTTGGTAAAAACTGGTTCAATCTTCATTGAACTTCATCTTCATTGAAGTTCAACTGTTTACGATGCAAAGAAATACTTTACCGCTTATAGAATTCTGGATGATATGCTCGAGGCTCTTGTTAGGACCTTTTAAAAATAATAAATACATTTAAAATTAGGCTTAATTGACTTACTTGGCGTGATTTTTTTTTTAAATTTCATATTTCCAACTAGGGAAAAATCCTTAAACTATACTGCTCTATTGTTTATATATACTATATACGTATATATATTGTTGTTATTATTTATAATTATTGTATCCATGTGGATTGGAACATGATGTAGGGACATCAGAAGTATAGTATTAAATCTAAAGGGTTATTTCCGCTAGTGTAAGAAGTAATATTACTATACCTTCCGGACGAGTCCGTCGTCACTAGCTGGTTGAGTGCTGGAGGCGAGCATTCTCTCGACGGCCTGATGATGATGTCCTTACATGGAAAGCACTCGCCTCCAGTAGGTACCAGCTAGTGACGACGGACTCCTCCGGAAGGTATGGTAATATCGGAAGTATAGGTTTTTTCATAACTTACAGGAAGCAACTAAGATCTCCAAATCGAACTAATTTGGAAGGTTTCGATTCCCTCCTGGCTTGTCAATCAAACGGTTTCAATCAGTACATTTGGGTTATGAATGGATTCTCGATTATGAAAGTGAAGCGATAATTAAGAAATTTACGTTGTTTCAACGATATGATCGATAATGATTGTCTTAATAATAATAATAATTAAAAATACACCAAGTCGAATCTATTTGGGATATTGACTATAAAAGGAGATAGCTAGGTAATAATGTTTATATTTAACGAGGGTTTTCTTAAAACGGATTCCTATTTAAGATATTGCTATAGATAACCAAACGTACCGTTGGAAGGCTGAGAAGGGGGGTTCTAATGGTTTGCCTGTATAGCGAAGGTTTTAATGCTGAATTTATAGGTGGTTTCTCCCAACTTTACCCCCTCAACATTGTAAAATCTCATTTTTCGCATTTTTCAAGGGGTTCTTCTTGGGGCACAGTTTCGCCGTCTAAGACGCAGGATTTGAAAATTTGGTAGGTATAGAGTAGGTACTCTTCCAAATTGGCTCAAGTATGTATCTTCCGACTCTGAGCCCGTATCACAAGGTCTCAGCTGCTGTAGGATGCAGCAAGTTGGAAGATGAAGAGTAGGGATGAGAGCCAATAAAAATGCCCTCCGCTTGTTCCTTAAAGCCACTGTCCGACATGAGGGCAACACGCCGAGAAGTTCATGGTAAGAGCTGAATAAGGCTAAGTTCACAGAGAAGAATGAGAGAAAACGTTGCGAATTATTACACAACGGTTTATTATTTACCTGTATAGATGCCCCTTCTGCGTAGACCACTGTTTTCTGTCGTGAATACCCTCGAGCTCCACCCAGGAAAGCCTTAAATGGAGTTCTGGAGCCGGCCCGGGAATTAAAGTTTCATACAAATGCGCGGGAATCAATTATCCAATCATTAATTATTTGTAGTTATTCATGAAGCATACGATAAATAATAAACCGTTGAGTAATAATTTGCCTGTATAGATGCACCTTCTGCGTAGGTAGTATAATGAACGGTTGTGCAATAATTTACCCAATAATAATTCAACGTTTGTTCAAGTTGCAAAAGTACCTATCAACAAAATCCAAAAGATCCATCATTTTTCAAATTAAATAATATCACAGAACAACCAACTCGACTTCATACAGCTATCCTTGATTATAATCAGGTGCTCCCTAGCGATGATATTTGGACTGGATGCATACCGTTTGGTTCACGATCATGTTGACGAAGCTTTTCCGTGCAAACGAATGGCTGGTCGTATGATGCTCCGGGTGGTCTCAAAAAATGCTTTATGTCAAGACCAATTTAAAAACGTTTAAAAAAAGATACCCTTCATCGAAAGTTTTCGAGCATCGGCGTTCTGAAAATGTCAACCTCTATTTTTCACCCCTTAGAGGTGACTGACACAAACGCCGAGCTTCGCGGACCAAATAGACACCAAATGGGACCCACAAACCAAATTTCATTGATTTTGGTTTATGGTAACTAAGAAAAGTGCGAAGTACGGCGTACGGCGGACGGACAGAAATTATTTTGTAGCATTTTCGGATTCTACGTACCTTGAAACGGAAACCATCAAACTTTGGGGGTTGTTATTTTTTTTTTTTTTTTTTCATGCTTGATTCCAAAGGTTCATTATTGAATATAATAAACCAAAACCATCAGAAATAGAAACTCCCATTAACGTGGGCGACGCGACGGAAGCTCAGGCATCGAGGTATGGGAATAGACCGCAATGTTGGCCTGCTTGATCTCCACCTTTGAGGCCTTCTGCAATTGATGGAAGTGATCCACAGTCTCTTCAACCTTCTAGCGAGGAACGTCATGATCCAAATGATGGAAGAACAATCGACAATTACGGAAGAAGAGGAAAATGGAAGCGAAAGGGAGTATGGCATTTGGTGGTCATTATAAGGACCCCTTGAATGGTGCGCTCAGCACAATCCCAGTGCTCAAAATATCGGCCATCAGTTCGAATTCATTACAGTCAGAGCTCACGCCTTCTTCCTCAATATAGAAATAACCGCAACTTGAATAACTCCTGCAAGTACGAATAGTTGCAATGTGAGCTTATCCGAACTAGACCTTACTAGAACTCTCCCTCTGAACCTAAGGGATTCTACCTCTTCTAAAACCTTAGCCTTCTCCGGCATCCCAAGTGATCGCAGAAATTGTTGGCCAGAGTGAAAGGTACTGATTAGTTCCTAGCCTGAGTTTTCAGGCTCAGACTTCCATCGTCCAGGAAACGCGACCATGTAGGCATGGGCGCCTCACTGGGCCATTGGTGGCCCTTATGCGCCCTGGGACACCCGTAGGGCTCCTTATATTGATTTCGTTATATTTTTATATACTAGCTATTTTCAGTACTCACATTTTCTATGCCAGCTTTTTGATACTTATATTTTCTACTCTAGCGGTAGGTACCCTTCCATTAAATGTTGCAGAGCTGTCACCTCTGAAGATTTCATCCTTTATTAACTAATATGCGTAATAGGACCAAACATTTCAAACTTTTTTCTACATTTCATGTATGCGCATGCCCATACGAACGTTACTTTACGATTCCAATAAAATTAATATGGAACTATCAATGAATTATTCCCGATCGACCCTCCAATTTTGAACTCATTTCAACGATATTTAACATAGTTATGGGCGTTTAAATTATTTCACGTTTGCGCACGCTCAGACGAAAGTTACGCTACAATTTCAATGATTTTGATCCGGGATTGATCTGCGATCTAACCGAAGAATAAAGAAAACCGAAGTCTTGGTCAGAGCAATGACCAAAGACAAAACGCTGCGAAGTCCTTGTCATATGGGTTTATTATTCTATAGGACGTACCTACAGAAATGTTGGCTGTTAATTTATTGTTTCTTTCATGTGCAATAATTTAAATAGCTATTTATGGTGGTTTCCACCAATTTTGGCCCCGCAAAAACACGAATTAGGCTCCTACTTTTTTTTACAAATTATCTTTGATCGTTGGTAATGAAATTTAATTGTCTTGATTCACCTGTTGGTACAAAGTGTGTGTGTTATTATACAAATGTATGTGATTTCAGACAATTTCCCAGGTTTTTGACTCAGAAAAAATTTGTTTAGCGAGCTGAACCTTCGTTACAATCTCAATTCTTCACTCTTTGGTCAAAATCAGCTTCATATTCGGTCTTCTCGCACTAAACAACATGGAAAATGATACCTCACAAGCTCATGTTCAATAAAACCCTAAAAAAACCTCGAAAGCCCCTACTTTTACACCTATTTCTCCCTCATAACACCCTTGGGTGTATTCCGGTCAGGCTGCCGAGCTTCGGAGCATAACTAAGACCCAAGCGTGTTCAGAAATGGAGACCCAAACTTTGTGCGGAAGAACGACGATTTTAGTCAAAAAATTAACGAAAATTTAATGCTGAAACTTTGTTAGAATCTCAATTCTTCGTTCGTCGGTCAAAGTCGACTTCATATTCGGTCTCCTTGTCCTAAAAAAGATGGAAAACGATAGCTCACAAGCTCATGTTACTAGAAAACCGAAAACCCCTACTTTTACACCCATTTTTCACTCATATCACCCTTGGGTATATTCCGATCGGGCTGCAAAGTTTCAGGACACAACTAGGGCAATGGGGCCTGTGTGCGAAAGAACGAATTTTTTAGACAGATAATAAAGTAGATATGGATGATACGGCGGACGGACATTGCATTTTTGGAATCGACGCACCTTGAAACGTAAAAGAAATTTTTTTGAGGGGATGTTGTAAACATTTTTTGCTGTGCGAATGCATATGTACGTGAATACATAGTTCACAAAATAATAAATAAAAATAAAAGTGATGTGCCTCTATATTATATTATTTATTGTTCATTTAGTATTATGTAGTATGCTACTGACAAGTAGGAATATTTCGCGGTGTATTTAGTTTTATTCTTTATGTTGCTTCCTCACTACCGAAGGTACGGAGGCTTTGTATTCCTGCAAAAGACGAAAAAAATGAATGCCCTCCAAAATGAAAATTTCCACTACCATATTTGGTTCCGTGTCTGACTGTGGTCAATTCCTTGTCCTGGGCAAAGCTATACGAAATAATGGTCGTAATGAGTTGAAATCCCGGTGGTAGGTGCGGGTTTGGCCACAAATATTCCCATATCAAATTCATCTAAAAGTACTGTAAATTTCGTCTGCGCTTGCGCAAAAGTGAAATCCTTGTAAAGCTCATAACTACGCTAAAAATCGCCCAAAAGAATTGAAAGTTGGAGGGTGGATACAGAATCAAACCCTCATGATTCCACATTGATTTCATCAAATTCGGACTTTACCATTCGGATTCGAAATGTTTGCCAGTTTACTTGTAACGCTCGTAACTACTCGAAAAAATAGACGTAGTGAGTTGACATTTGGAGGGTGGGTGGGGCTTGGAGCACAAATGGCCCATATCAGATTCATTGAAAAAGTACATCAACTTTCGGCTGCGCATGCGTCGACGTAAACTCCTTCTAGAGCCCACAGCTACTCTAGAAGTCGTCGTGAAGCGATGAGGTTTTGAGGGTAGGATAGATAGTCGCATATATTTAAGTCATTGATGAAGTACATAACTTTCGTCTGCGCATGCGCAAACGCAAAATCCTAAGTAGAACCCATAAATACCCTAGAAATTGTCGTAATGGGCTGAGATTTGGAGAGTAGGTGGGGGTTAAGTATCGGATGTTGTTGCCACAGGCAAAACTCGGAACTGCGAGACCAGTTTTAGTGAAATTTCCAGGGATTGTGCTTGTTAGGCCCTTTGACGGCCCCCAATGAATTTCATTGACGTCGGACCAATGGTAGCTCTACAACAGAGATAATTTAAAAAATCGATATTTTGCCAATAGTTCTACCAACAACTGATTCTTTACGTCCATGTTACAGTAAGTGAGGAAGACATACCGCCCACCCAACTTGGCAGACGATTTTTCATTTGATGTATCAGTTCACTGCCTTAACAATTTATTCGAAATCAATGAGTACACCACCGCCTATGAAACGAACGTAATCCCAAGCTCAAAATAAAACTCTTCTCTTGCTTGATCAGGCAACAAATTGCTATTGAGCAGTTACTCATAATTCCACGAGTTTCGCAACCATTGGCCTTTAAGCGACACCCCATAATGACTTCGGTGAATCGTTGCACAATAGGTACTCCAAGTAATCTTCCGAGATTGGTTTTGTATGGGTCCATTAGTGGAGTAAGGAGGAAACTTAGCGATTCGAAAGTGTCAGCTATTCGGTGGGTTTAGATACTAATTTGCACAAAAGCGACTGGAATAATTAATAGGTGGAAGCCTGTGAGTGTAAGAAAATGGGTAATATGGCGTTCAACTCATGGCCAGACAGAGTTGTTTTATTGCTGCTTTATCGTCTGTAAAATAGGTTTGACAGTGAAAATAATGACTATTATTAGCCATCATTTGTTTCAATTTGAATGTACTTAAATCACATGTTTGTTTTTATGATTTAGTATGAAATACTGGGACAAAACTATTCTTAGGGGCACAAAACTATTCTTAACGTAAAGGTTAGATGTATCAGAACAGTTTCATTAGTAGGCTCGTCTGTAATAAAATTGAGCCCTGATGATTTTCTTAACCAGTGAGGTATCAGAGCTTCAAGATTCAAGTGAAGCTAACCAGCCTTGTATGCAGGGCTGAGTCTTGTCACACGACGTAGAAAGTTACATTACAAAGTTACATTACCACGCGTTTTGTTATGTTCTATCGCAGAAATTACCTGCTGCTTCTACATACTAATCCAAACTGGATACTTATATAAATAAACTGTGTGTATCCCTGAAAACCATGAGAAATATTTGAAAAGCTGGAATTTTGGGCTCATTGCTTACCGTATGGTTGAACAGGGACGTTCCCTGAAACAAAAAGGACATTTCTTCATCAAAATGTAATAATTCTTGATTGTTATCAACATTAATTTGAGGTTGTATGATACCAGCATTATTGGAATAAGATATCTAATTATGGGATTCTAAAAATTATGATAGGTATCATATTTATATAGGTATAATCAAGTTTCCTGCTTACCTGGTAGTATTCCTTGAGCTGAAAAATAAGAAACGGAATACATCAGTTGGATCTTTATGGCATTAAGATGTCGAATATGAAATGGTATTAAATTGATGCACAAACATAAATGTACAAAAATATAAAATCACTTACCTAATAGCTGACATAAATCGCCTGAAACCACAAAAACCAGGATTTAGCATAACAAATAGCCTTAGGTATGTCGAGTGTTAAGTTCCCTTTCAAAAATATCACTAAACATGATCGTTTAACTGATTTTATTAGTGAGAGTATAATAGGAGTGTTTGTACTTACTAATGGTATAGATTGGTGTTCCTGGAAAAAATAGAACGTTATTTAAATTTCCCAATATTAACTAAGTACCTACCTACTACTACGAGTATATACCTAAATAGTTACCTAATATACTTAAGTCTTATATTTCTGTCGGTAATTTCGGTTCATCTAATTCGAAAATGAAATATCACACCTACCTACGTATGCTAGTGCACAAGTGACAAAACAACTCACCGGTTGACATCTTTAGCTGTGTTTACGAAAAACCGACTCAAAATGAAGAAAATATTTCCGTGACAAGATTTCAACATTTTTTTTTACCGATTTTCAAGTTCCAAAAACGTTAGGTACACAAAATATATTTGCTCAAGAGATTACAATATTTTGTTATCATTATCATCATGCGCAGATTCCCTACTACCTACTACTGATGACACACCGATATTTTCAAAAAACTACGGAAGACAAGACAACCACACGGAAGAAACACTCAACCAAGGTCGAGACTCTCATTTTCTTCCACATTTAAGAGCCTCTTTCTGTGTTTAAGAGTGATTTAAAACGCTTCCATATCACTTTGATCAGCCCCTTCAACCTGTTAGCTTATTTTTGTTAGTTTTCACCTATCAAAGTGTGTACAGCTAACCTTGTATGTATGTTGTTTTTGTTATTATTCAATATCCTAGGGTACTAAGCTTGTCTGTTCCTATAAGTATTTCGATTTCTTTCTGCTCGTAATTCTATATCTTAACCTGTAACGAAATAGGTGGAGGAGTTGACTTAGAAGTGTTTTGAGGCCTCACTGGTTAAAAACTAGCAAAATCTGTGCACCGCCATGATTGCCTTCAGCGTATTATTTGGCGTTGATTTTGATAATACCCCGTTTCTGAGTTACTAACTGCGGTTTCTTTTGATTCAATCTCGAAAATTCACTTTTTTGACCATTGAAATCTGCCATTTTGGTATATGTGCGTGGGCAGTTTTAGGTCGAATTAGGCCAACCCCAGCTACCTGTGTAAGACCAATTTTAGAGATTTTCTGAAATTTCTTATGATTACCACATTTCAAACAAACAGTTGATACCTTATACCTAAAGGAACCTCCAAAGAACCCAAAAAGCCTGTGTAGTAACTTAACGGTAAACATTTTGAGAAGAAAGCAGGAAATTGACGTTTTAATAGGTACCTGGATGAAATACTAAAGGACTATTACTAAGTAGGTGCTTAGTTAGTTGCCAAACTCACCATATAAAATGCGGGTCCATCACATCTCTTTCATGCAGGCACACTCGCCTCTCAAAAATCCCAGAATGTTTGAGTTTCGCCTATATTTGTCACCACAGACACCAGTAGTTTTCTTGAAAGACGTCATCTTCCTTACGGCCGAGTGGTAATATAAATTACCCGGTATATTCAAATAACTTATTTTTCCCCCAGTGTTAAGTAGAGCCAGGATGAAGTTACAATTCGATTTCAGTAAGAAAATATCAAATATGATCTGAGTTTAATTTTTTGGCCACTCTTGTTCGGACCAATAAAAAAAGTTATGGTTGGAGTAGTCGAATTTTACAATAGAGTTATAGTCACGCGATTGGCGTGTAATTATGAAAGTAGAAGCTAGAAAACAGAAAATGTGATTACTCCACGATTCCACCGTGGGAGAATTTCAGTCACCATTAGTTTCTGATATCGGTGTTCGTTCTTAATGAGGATAGAATGTACTTACCATTTGCATCTGCAACAAAAGAGCAATCACTACATTATAAAATTAGGTTATGAATAGGCAACTATAAAATATTATTGGTTATACTGACGTTCAATTTTTGAGCAGATTAATAGCGACTTCCGTTACGAAGATACTTTCCAAGCCATTGGCTCACTGTCCCTGATCACTCGCAGATCGGCAGATCGCTAGTTGATCGTCGGTATGGGAAAATAAACGTAACGATCGTTTCAATCTACCAATACCTAATACCCAATAGGTACCAGTACCCAATTACAAAATGTTTCCCTGCCTACTCAACTTCTCCCAATATAAACCACTTCTTGGCAACCTTCCTGGGTTTTCAGGTATGGAAGGGCTTCACCGTACAGTGCCGTAAATGATGAGTTCAAGGAGAGGCTCGCGAAAACTTGCTGCCTTATTAGAGATTGTACGGAAAGTAGTATTGGAATTGAAATCAGTAAGACTTTTGTAGCCTGAAAACCCAAGATCGCTGTTGTCGTAGAAACTAATAAAATAGGTTATTGATGGACGTTTCTTACCTGTCCTGGCGTACGGGCCGAGATAACCTGATGCGATATCTGAAAATTAATTAAATAACATGGGACTTGAGAATAATTTTCATAATATAATTCAAATTGAATAGGTAGGTATTATAATTCATATCACTCCTAAAGTATGAAATGCTGGGAATGTTTAAAAATCCTAGGCATTCTATTTCTGTTTCAGGCACCTGCCTTTTCATAACTTTGTTGTGTGCATAACACCCCGTTTCCCTCAACTGGGCGGGCCAAGGGGGGCTCGGCAATAATAACAAAAGCTAGCCTAAACCATTGTGCTCTCCCATCTGTTTGTCACGAAGATGTACAGGCCACCTACGTATCAATCACCTTGAATGGCTGCAGCGTAGTTGTTGGCAGCTGTTACTACACACCCTCAAAACGCTTGTCGCGGGACCACCTAGCAGAGGCTTTCCAAGCGTTGGGTCGTTTGAATGGGGTTGCCGTGCCACCAGCTACCGAGGTAGAATGCTGCTTGATTTAGTGGCACAGAATGAATTTACAGTGAAGGCACCTGACTCGCCAACATTCTGGCCAACATCTCAGAGGTTGCTTCCCGGATGTATTGGACATATTATTTTGAAGAATATACCGCAGCCTGTCGTAGTGGAGGGAATCCACGAGCTGAGCTCGGACCACGATCCCGTCCTTCTCTCTGGCAATGACGTGAATGTTGAGAGCAGGCCGATGTCACCCAAGTTGAACCACGGGCCAGTCAACTGGGAGCTATTTGCTTTAGAGTTCGCGGACCAAATTTATATGTCCTTACCCATGTCCTGTGTCGAAGATGTGGATGCCTGCATCGATCACCCAGTACAGACAGTGCGCCACAGCATCTGGAGTAGCAGTGTGCCATATGAGCCCAGACCTCAATGCAACCGCACCCCCAAGCATATTCGATCCCTAGTGCAACGGGAAAATGAGGCTAGTCGTCGTTGGCAAGGAACCAGGCATCCAAAGAGTAGGAGGCGCTTCAATCAAGTGAGTCGCAAAGTACGTTCCTCGCGAGCCATTTTGAGAAGGTGTCCAAACCCAATACAAGCGATGCGGTGGAGCAGTTGGAGTCCATGGGGCGAGATGAAGTGGAGGCGCCACTCCATATGTCCCCTCCACCTTCACCAATAAGTCCAGAAGAACTGCAGGGGGCCCTTACAAGCATGAAAAATAGAAAGGCCCCAGGTTATGACTTGATTACAAACCATGTAAAGGTAGGGCGTTCCTGTTGAGCCTTCTACAATGCCCTACTTCGGCTTGGCTATTGTCCAGAGGTGTGGAAGCATGCAGTCATCATTGTTGTGGGGAAACCAGGTAAGCCGCTACAGCATCCAGCATCTCATCAGCCTATAAGCTTACTGTCTGTGCTCGGGAACAACAAGGACCAACAAGGTCCTCAACATGTCCCCCTGAATACCAAATTTCCAATTTCAGCTCTCAGCACTCAACAACGCAGTAAGTTCACAGAGTGGTGGAATACATTGTCAAAGGGTAGGAAGAGAGAAAGTTCATAGGAGTAGTGTTTTTGGGACCAATTCCCCCCCAATTCCCTATTCTTGCTTATGAAGTCGTTTCTCAGTAACCGTACATTCACGGTAAGAGTTGGGCAAGAGTTCTCTTCATTCAAATTGCCAAGTGCGGGAGTTCCTGAAGGCTCACCATTGTCCCCCCTGATGTAAAGCCTCTACTGCCACGACTTCACCATCCCAGCCATGACAATGACTGCACAGTTTGCGGATGACACAGGTATTCTGGCAGCAGGGGAAACAGTGGACAAGGCAGAGAGGCACCTGCAGGAGCATCTTGAGGAAGTCAGCCACTGATGTCAGTGATAGAAAGTGAAGATAAGTCCATTGAAATAATCACTGACGACCTTCACTCTCCGCCGAGGCTCACTCTCAAACCATCCCATCTCAAACCGAATCCATCACAAGCCAGAGCTGAGATACCTCGGGCTGATTTTAGACCACCGACTGACATGGAGACTGGACATCAACCACACATGAGGGAGATGAAGCGACATGTATATATCAGCTGTGGCCCATGATGCACTCAAAGTCAAAGCTAGACATCAGCAACAAGAGGCTTTTATACAAGTCGCTCATCAAGCAAGTTTGGGCATATGGTTGCGACGCTTGTGCATGATCTATCAAGAAAATCCAGGTCATGCAGAACAAAGTCATGAGGGAAATCTGTGGCGGACCCTGGTTTGTGAGGAACGAAGTCCTCCACCACGATCTGCAGCTCAAACCCGTGCAAGACGGAATCAGATGTAGGTGCGGAACTCTGAGAACACGAGCGTCAGGTGATTTCAGCCCTTAGGTGGAAGCTGTGGCACGAACAGCCCCCTACGGTGGACACAGGTTAAAGAGAAGGGTTCTCAGGGACAATGTGGAAGAGGCAAAGACGACCATCACTGAACCAGCGCCTAGGTGAGGGCTCAGGAGCTGAAGGACCATCGATCCCCCACCATTTACAACACTCCTTCGCACATCACAACATACAAGCAAGGGTATTATTCTCCACAACAAACCCTAAGGGAAACTTTGTGAATAAATTGATTGATTGATTTATTGAATACGATGATAATTTACCTTAACTCACCTATTTTTGGAATTTGTTGACCAACCAGACCAGTGAATCCTCCCCGGGCACCATTGATAGAATTGATTCCAACTATCTGGGGCTGACTGCTGATGGGTTGACTGATGATACTGTTCAATCGTATCTGCTGCTGTTGCTGCTCACCCGTCGTTTCCATCTGTTGTTGCTCGTTGGTGAATCCTGTCTGTTGCTGTCCTTTGAGTCCTATGCTCTGCGAGCCGATGAATCCTATGGGCAGTGGACCGTTGAATCCTATCGGTAGTGGACTGTTGAATCCTATTGGCAGTGGACTGTTGAATCCTATCGGCAGTGGACCATTGAATCCTATCTGCTGCAGACCCGTGAATCCTATTGGCAGCGGACTGTTGTATCCTGTCTGCTGCTGCTGCTGCAGACTGCTATAACTGTTCACCCCTATTGGCTGTAGATCATTGATGATGTTGTATCCTGTTGGCTGCTGATTATTTAACGATTGTTGCTGAAATTGCTGCAACTCTGTAATTCACAGAAAATTAGTGGTAGGTACATTTTTTGTTCCTAACTATCTTTTACTTCGAAACTCTCCATAAGAAATATCATTCATTCCCAAAATTCCATGCTTTTTCATAATTTCATGTTACCATGATGTAGGCACCTATTCATAATTATTATAATATACCTATATTACAATAAATTAATAATATAATTGTCGTGATTTCCTCACAGTAACCACTCCTGTAAGTAATATTATGCGATTTAACCAAATAAACACAGAGAGTACCTAATAGGAGCAACTAATACCTATTGTGGTTCATGCTCGCGGGGTATTAGTACTAGGTCCATCTTTTCTATCTAACACCTGCTGTGGTTATACACTCGCGGGGTGCTAGCAAAAGACTCCTAAGGAGGAACCAATACTCGCTGTGGTTCATGCTCGCGGGGTATTAGTATTAGGTCCCTACCTTTCATCTAGCACTAGCTGTGTTTCATGCTCGCGGGATATTATCAGTATGTTCTGCCCATCCCTACAATAGGAGAAAATTTTACCAGCGCCTGTGATCGCAAAACATTTAGATCAGTGGTGACCCCAACCCTTCCTCAATCCACGTTGGTGACATGCACACACGCACGCATCACCACAGTAATTATTCATGATAAGAATGTAGGGTATGTACATAGTAAATCATTTTATATCTTTCATAGCATTTCAAGAATCATATTTCAATATTTTGACATTTTCATGTCTTTGCTGTGGCACATAAACTGATAAATCGTCACGAAAACTTGCTCACGCGATACCAATCATAAAAACGCTGCAAATCCCTGCACAACGGTTTATTATTTTGTATAGAATACCCTCCTGTTACAGATCACAGCTCTATGTATAGATAACCCTTCTATATAATATGATATGTACTATTCTATTATATACATATTATGTAGATCGTAGACCCTCCGTAGGTTAGTACCTAACCCCGTACTCGTTACTAGGTACCTACCTAAATCACGAGTTAAATGTTGCTAAAATAATTCTGCCGATGACAAACAGTACCTAACAAAAAGAAACACACATAATGAAGTTCTGAAAAGAAATTGTTGATGAGGAGTGAAAAAAGTTGCAAAAGTACCTACCAACAAACTCCAGCCCCTTCTACGTAGATGGTATAATGAACCGTTGTGTAATAATTTACCGTTGAGTAATGATTTACCGTAGTAATAATTTACCCATCAATAATACTTCAACGTTTGTTCAAGTTTCACTACCTAACAAACTCCAAAAGAGCCATCATTTTTCAAATTAAATAATATCACAGAACAACCAACTCGACTTCATACTCCGCCAATATAATCAGGTGATCCCTACCAATGATTGGCCGTATTCACAAATTCCTATTGTGGGCGCGTCTCTGGTTACGAGATTTGGTTTGAATTGTATACAATTTCATTCACAGTGGAGTCGAAAATGCCTATCGATGCAAACTTCGGGGCCTTACTGTGAACGAACGGCTGGACGTACGATGCTCCGGATGGTCTTAAAAAACTCGCAAGTTCAAGAACTATTTAAAACCGTAAAAGTATTTACGTAAAAAAATGGTATAGGCGTTTTGAAAATTTCAACCCCTATTTTGAACCCCTTAGAGATGACTCACAGTAACGTCGAGCTTCGAGGACCAACTAGACGCCGAACGGAACCTATAACCCGAATTTCATCAATTTTTTTTCATGGTAACTAAGAAAAGTGGCCCGTACGGCGTACGGCGTACGGCGTACGGCGGACAGACAGAAATATTTTTATTGCAGTTTTGGATTCTACATACCTTGAAACGTAAACCATCAAATTTTGAGGGGGGGTAAGAATTTTTTTTTTCATGCTCGATTCCAATGGTTCATTATTGAAAATAATAAACCAAAATAGACTCACTGTGTTGCGTAGATAACAATCAACTGTTTTCATATTTTGATGCTTGGGTACATGAACTAAGAAAACGTCACGCTTGACGCTTGCTCGAAATTGCTGACGGAAATATACAACTTCAAAGAATTGTAGTGACTCACACCTTACTTCACTACCTTGTTGTGTAGTGTTTGACATTTTGTTTTGGTTTATTAGTTTCAACCATTTCCGTACTATTTCCACTTCAAAACGATCAGTGAACAAACGCGAGAGTATCAAAAGCGAAAAAAATTGACGATGGACAAATCCGCTCCGAAATCGGACACCCAACGAAACCGTGAATATCGTGAGCGAAAGAAATTGACGATGACCGAACGAAAACGTAAACAACCGCCTCTTTTGGACAAGGAGAGGGCGCGTCAATATCGTTTACGCAAGAAACTGCGCACGAGTACACCAAACACTGTAAACATCCCTGAAGAAGCAGAAATTCGCGAAGTAAATCACATATACGCTCCACCGCCTCGTTGTGTCGCCGATGTGGAATTTAAGAAACGCTTTACGTCAAATCCGTTTGGTTTCTCGTGTTCGGTGTGCGATCGACTATGGTTCGAACAAGATTTGCGGTCAGTGCCCGTTCGTGCTTCACCTTTACTACTGAAAGAATTTCCAAATGAAACCATCTCTACTTTCCGAACGTGCGACAACTGCTACCGATGCCTCTGTCAAAACAAAATTCCGTGTTTGTCGCGATCGAACGGATTCCAATATCCGCCGATTCCATCTCACCTACCATCGTTGGATACTATAACTGAGCGCCTCATCTCGCCGCGTCTCCCGTTTATGCAAATCCGTCGATTGCGGTTCGTGAAAGGGTCAAAAGCGATCATCGGTCAAGTCATCAACGTTCCAGTCGATGTAAACAATATGGTGCAGGCTTTACCACGACAACTCGACGACGACAACGCGTTCAACGTACACATAAAAAAGCATCAAATTCATAAATCGTCTGCGTACAGTGGTTTCGTGAAGAAAAACACGGTAAAAGCGTGGTTACGTTACCTCGTCAATACACCGCTGTATCGTGAACATGGCGTATTGGTGGATGAATCTTTTCTACGCGAAAGTTCAGAGACAGACGACTGTCAAACAAAAGTGGCCATCTATAATGATCAAAATAAGAACGAACCAATGATAGAACCGATAGAAAACGACTCATCTACCGTCAAGTCGTTACTTTTGGCGAAACAACACACCATCCTGTGGAACGAGGAAAAGTATCTTTCACTCGCACCCGGCATGAATCGCCCCGTTGTCGCACTGGGTTACGATGAACATGCCGAAGAATTGTCGTTTCCTGGCATCTACCTCGGTCAACCTCGCCGCTTCAGTCAACGTGTATACAAGGACGTCTCCGATAGTGCTGGCAACGACGACGATGAACGACAAAAAGTATTCAATACAGTGTACGCGATGGCGACGAGTGAAATTCGACGCACCGATCGGCGTGGCGTCAAACCAGAACATATTCTGTACATGGCCATGAAGGTTATGCGACTGCGATTAACAGATGGGATGCGATTTGTCTTCAAAGCGACCGGCGATATCAAGACTTTGACGCGCGAAAATATGGAAGACAAAGAATTTATGGCGTCGATGGTCGAACAGAATTTCGCATTCCTCAAATCAATACCAAATTCGGTTCACTACTGGTCTGCGCGTAAAAAAGATGTATTCGCGATGATTCGACAGCTTGGGAAGCCAACCGCATTTCTCACAATGAGTGCGTCCGAATATGAATGGAACGACTTGCTCCGTTTGCTCTACCGTCTCGAGAATAACGGTCGTGAATGGACCTGCGAAGGTGATCCAGAAACGTCGATGAGCAGCGATTTGCATACGACACTCGTCAACGAAGACTCAGTAACGTGCTGCTTATATTTCAATAAGCTTATCGACACGATTATGTACATTCTTTCAAAACCATATAGCCCTTTTGGCAAATATCACATCGTCGATTGGTTCCAGCGAATCGAGTTTCAGCAGCGTGGGAGCCCACACGCTCACATTCTCCTTTGGTTGGCCAATGATCCAAAAGAAGATTTGAGCGAACATATGCCTCACTCGGTAGCATTGATAGACTCACTGTGTTGCGTAGATAAGAATCAACTGGAGAGACCATATCGACAGTCGCACAAACACACTTTTACGTGCTATAAAAAGAACAAGGACGAAGAGAACAAAGTATGTCGATTCGGAGCTCCATTTTGGCCGATGAGCGAAACTCGCATACTCATTCCGATGGCAAAAGAAGATGGTCGGCGTGAGAAACTGCTCGCGATTCACGCCGACATACATCGAGGCTTGGAATTTGGGGATTTCGATTCGGTCGAAGCGCTTTGGCGGCAATATCATGTTTGCGACGAAGAACACTACTTGAACGTGTTACGCGCCGGCATTATTCGTCCTCGCATCTTTGTTCGTCGTACGATGGAACAGAAGTGGACGAATAACTTTCATCCGTGGATCGCAAAAATGTTACGCTCGAATATGGATATACAATTCATTCTAGAAGAGTACTCGTGCGCTTCGTACGTTGTCGAGTATGTCAATAAAACGAATCGAGGAATCAGCGATCTGAACCGCGAATTGAGTAAATTGCGCGACGAATATCCCGATCTCGATTTTGCGCAGCTGGCGATGAAAGCCAGAACAAAACTACTCGATTCAGTCGAAATGTCGTGTCAAGAAGCTGCATGGTACCTGCTGAACCTTCATATGAGCGAATCGTCGCGTAAATGTGAATATATTCCAACGACGTGGCCGCACGAACGACATCGCGTTCGTAAATCGCTCCCTCGTATGCAAGAGGAAGGTTTAGCCGACAATTCGACGAACGTTTGGTGTCAAAACATTGTCGAGAAATACGAATCGCGACCCATGCATTTAGAAAACGTGACGCTCGCTCAATTTGCGTCTTGGTACGACAAGAAGAGAAGCGGCAAATGGGAACGCCGCAAGGAGCCAAGGGTTATTCGATACGTCAATTACGAACCAACGAAGAAAGACGACTATCGACGCGAACAGTGCTTGCTGTACGTACCGTTTCGTAACGAAGAACTCGACCTCCTCGATCAACATCAGTACCGACAATTGTTTGAAGCGCGCGAATCCGAAATTCTCGAGGCACGCAAAGAATTTGAGTCACGAATGGATATTGACGCCGTACTTGCAGAATGCCATCGACTTTTCATCGATCACGAAGAAATCGGCCAAGAAGGGGACTCATCCACTGAGTATATCGCCTCAAAAGCGTTGAACGAAGACTTTGTGCAATCAGTTCGTGACACTGTCAACAACGATATGATGGCCCGAATAATGGAACGAATGTCGACCGTCGTTCGTAAGCGCGAAAACACGCTCACTGCGGAGCAGTACAATGATATGATGCGCAAAACCAATATGCTACAA
Organism: Leptopterna dolabrata; assembly: GCA_954871275.1. Classification (NCBI taxonomy): domain Eukaryota; kingdom Metazoa; phylum Arthropoda; class Insecta; order Hemiptera; family Miridae; genus Leptopterna; species Leptopterna dolabrata. The sequence continues at coordinate 14,910,951 of OX940984.1, read as the reverse complement.
CGCGAACTCGTTCTGGAAGTTATCCACCGAATCTTTATCGATGGCGACCGCGAGCCCTTGCAAATCTTCTTCACAGGACCGGCGGGATGTGGTAAAACGACGATAGACGGAGAGCGTGTGATGCTCGTGGCGACGTATCTCTCAAATGGAACAACGCTGAAAGATAAGATAAAATTCTTTGAGCGTTACCTACTACCGTATTCGATTAAACTGAAAGGTATGTTTGTCTTTATTGACGAAGAAAAGTTGTACGATTTACCGATCGTACTCTGTGGTGATTTCAACATCGACTTCCGTTCAGACGAGGGGTTGCAATTCCGCCGAATGATGGCTGAAACGTTCGGTTTTGAGCTAAACAATTCCTTGGATGTCTCACCAACCCGCAATTCTACTTGCATCGACGGAATCTTTACACGAAACGTATCGAATGTAAAAACGATAGCTTACACTTCGTATTTTTCTCATCATCGCCCATTACTGAGTATTACCACATCTGACGAGTCAATAGATCCAGAGTCTATGGGTGTAAACTAGTTTCCAGAACTCTGTACGAGAATCGTGTATAATATATATGTTTTGTTAATAAAAACAGTTTAATGAAATCGTAGAAACTAATAGAATTGGAATGACAATTATTATTGATGTTCACATTACTCGTAAAAGTTATTTCTTGAAAATAGAATCCAACATAGTGATGTTCATGTTTGCCTGAGATTCCATTTGGGTTATCCTATTCAGCCGCGAAATATGTGCGTCAAGAGTTAGTTTAATGCGCTCGATCTTCTGTTGTTCTTCGGCCCGCGCTTCCATGTAGAACTTCCGAGCAGATTCCCAATTTGACTTCAGTGTTTTAAGCATGTTTGTGGGAACTATGTGCTTATTGGGCAGTTCCCACGCAGGATATAAGGGAAGGCTTTCAAAAATATCTGCATCTTCCTCGAGACAAATATGTGGTGATATTGAACTTTCTTGAACGGTTGGTTCGCCATGTAGAAGTTTAACCTATTTCCACACTCCTCGCCGTGTTGGTCCACTGAATGGGATGAGCTGGAACGTGCCTGTTCTGTATTTTCCGATCGTTTGGATTTCTTCGTAGGTGCCATTGTGTAATTTACGCACAAGAAAATTAACACTACACGTTAATCAAATTAGGCTAGACGCCTTATAAAATTAACTTTGCGACTTTTGATTTCTTAATTTACTATTATCCCGGCAACACAAGTGTAACAACAACGCTACTGGGGTAGGTGATGTAGCCTGGCTCGAATTCAATAAAGTACCCACGGGCGTCGGAACATGTGGAATGATGTAAGTGGCAAGTGGACCCTCCGTTTAACTGACTTTCGTCTTCTGCCGGAGGGGTCCCGCCCAACACCAGAAGGAGGAGGGAATGGGACGGGCCACCTACCTTCTAGCAAAGTTCACGACCAACACGAATCCAACCTCTGTTGGAGGGCAGACCGGTGGAGCTTTGCCCTAGGGCGTTGCTCCTGTGGCCTGGGGCTCCCTCCGCCCATGAGTCAACACCGATCGCGAATTCAATTAAGTACCCACGGGTGGGCGGTTTCTCTTATGGCCCATTTAATTGATCTGTACGCCCCGCCGTGCAACGCACGGGTGAGATCTGCCTAGTAATAAATAAAATAAGAAAACACACATGAAAATGTCCCAATGTGTTGCAGACTCGTATGCAAGCATTTTTCTATCTGCTTTTAGCGAATTTTCAAAGAAAATGAAGCTATTGCAATGGCTTCGAAATTTAAATAATATAAATTTTTGGAAATTTTCTTCATAGAAATCCGTTTCAGACCATTCTAAAACGATTCCTGAAATTTAACACTTTTTTATATGTATATATATATTTATGTATATATGTGTCACTCCAGACGATAACTCTCGATAGAATTGAGATAAACAGCTCAAATTTGCACAAAAAATCTATCTTGGCAATCGAAAGGCTAAGTTCGAAGATGGGCGAAATTGGCCTACTCTAAGGAGGGTTTTGGCGCATTTAAAGTGCGCACAAATTACCCAAAAATCCCCAAAATGTTATTTTCCAACAAGTGACCCCTCATTTTAAAGGTTTTTGCACGCTGAACACGATGGTGGAATCGGATTTTAGATATCTTGATCCGTTCTCAAATTAGAGCATTTAAAGTGCGCAAAAATTACCCAAAAATCCCCAAAATGTTATTTTCTAACAAGTGACCCCTCATTTTAAAGGTTTTTGCACGCTGAACACGATGGTGAAATCGGATTTTAGATATCTAAATCCGTTCTTAAATTAGAGCATTTAAAGTGCGCAAAAATTACCCAAAAGTAGGATAATCTTTAAACTCTTACCCCCCACCCCCCCCCACCCCCTTAGAGTGGTCAGATTGAAAAATGTGAGAAGTATTAATTGAAGACGAGAGTTCGAAGCAAAAAAGGGGGAGGCAAACGATTAGTACAACTCCTTGAATTTCCCATTTGACATATAATTGTTATGATACCTTCATAGATAGACAAGTACCGGCCCACGTATTACTAGAAGGAAGACGAAAGAAAAAATCTATTTCAAATTATTCAATTTAGGTACTAACAGTAGGAGGAAGAAGGTTAGGTAGGTATCTTATCAATTTATTATCAGTATCATACGAATATTTGATATTCAAAGGTAGGTAGGTACTTAACATGATAAAAATAATATCAATGAAGAATGAAGGATCTACCTACCTAGTAGAGCAAATCTTGAACTGGTTTTAGATACCAGGCCTGAAATCGTAGTCAAGAGGAAAGGCCATTCAGAAGGAACAAGGAATCTACTCATAACAGTTTATAATTATTACGTAGGTAATTATATGAAATTAATACCTACGTACAAAATGATTGTGTAAAGAGTTCGTAGCAGTTAATAACAAATTATAACCACATGGATAAATTAGAAATCAAGGTAATAAAAAAATATTAGTAACAGGGGCATCTAGTAGGAATATACCTAATAATTATGTTCCAAAGCTACCAATAGGTACTGACCTTCTTTTGAAAAAATCACAATATTGGTAATTACCTACCGATCATGTGATTTTTTTTAACAATAAATTTACATAGAGAATATACATAGAAAAGCAAATTTTAGACCGAAGTTTTCCTTTATTCAAAACCATAGCCATTAATTCGAATATTTCTTTGAAAATTCGCTCATTAAGTCATGCTGCATGACTGGTTTTTGGTTTATTATTTTCAATAATGAACCATTGGAATCGAGCATGAAAAAAAAAATTCTTACCCCCCCTCAAAATTTGATGGTTTACGTTTCAAGGTATGTAGAATCCAAAACTGCAATAAAAATATTTCTGTCTGTCCGCCGTACGCCGTACGCCGTACGGGCCACTTTTCTTAGTTACCATGAAAAAAAATTGATGAAATTCGGGTTATAGGTTCCGTTCGGCGTCTAGTTGGTCCTCGAAGCTCGACGTTACTGTGAGTCATCTCTAAGGGGTTCAAAATAGGGGTTGAAATTTTCAAAACGCCTATACCATTTTTTTACGTAAATATTTTTACGGTTTTAAATAGTTCTTGAACTTGCGAGTTTTTTAAGACCATCCGGAGCATCGTACGTCCAGCCGTTCGTTCACAGTAAGGCCCCGAAGTTTGCACCGACAGGCATTTTCGACTCCAGTGTGAATGAAATTGTATACAATTCAAACCAAATCTCGTAACCAGAGACGCGCCCACAATAGGAATTTGTGAATACGGCCAATCATTGGTAGGGATCACCTGATTATATTGGCGGAGTATGAAGTCGAGTTGGTTGTTCTGTGATATTATTTAATTTGAAAAATGATGGCTCTTTTGGAGTTTGTTGGTAGGTAGTGAAACTTGAACAAACGTTGAAGTATTATTGATGGGTAAATTATTACTACGGTAAATCATTACTCAACGGTAAATTATTACACAACGGTTCATTATACCATCTACGTAGAAGGGGCTGGAGTTTGTTGGTAGGTACTTTTGCAACTTTTTTCACTCCTCATCAACAATTTCTTTTCAGAACTTCATTATGTGTGTTTCTTTTTGTTAGGTACTGTTTGTCATCGGCAGAATTATTTTAGCAACATTTAACTCGTGATTTAGGTAGGTACCTAGTAACGAGTACGGGGTTTGGTACTAACCTACGGAGGGTCTGCGATCTACATAATTATGCATAGAATAGTACATATTATATTATATAGACGGGTTATCTATACATAGAGCTGTGATCTGTAACAGAAGGGTATTCTATACAAAATAATAAACCGTTGTGCAGGGATTTGCAGCGTTTTTTTTTTTTCATGCTCGATTCCAATGGTTCATTATTTTTATTGGAATTTGAGATTCTGGAATGATATGTTGATGGAAACTCTGATTTAGACTTGTAAACCTTCGATTTTGAAGAAAAAAGGAGTAATTGAAAAAATAGTCTATTTCCACTAATACATTATGAACCATGTATTAGTGGAATATGTATGTATTAGTGGAAATAGACTAAATTTCAATAACTCCGTTTTTCTTTGAAATGGGTTTCCACGATTTCGTCGCGAGTGATTTAGTTCGCTTCGATTTTGACTTGAAAATGATATAACCCAGAATAACACAAGGTGGTATGATTTTAATTAGAAAAATTTTCATTTACCTGCTCGAGCTATCTGATTAGCTTGGGCCTGAGCTGCTTCTGTGAACATAAATTTACTGCTGAAATGCTTTACGACACCAACAACAATCATAAATACTTTTGACTATCAATATAGTTATTTTGTTGATGAATGCAAGAAAACTGACGATTTTAATATAAAATCTTTTCCTTAAATCAGCCAATAAGGGTGAGACTTTTTCTACGGTTTAACCCCGCAGATATACTTATGAATTTGAAGAAATATATATTCGTAAACTTGAAGAAAGCAGATATGCTCAATACGAAATCTATATTTTTGAAAGACTCTCACAGGACAATTTTGGTTTATTATTTTCAATAGTGAACCTTTGGAATCGAGCATGAAAAAAAATTACCCCCCCCCCCCTCAAAATTTGATGGTTTACGTTTCAGGTGTGTAGAATCCGAAAATGCAATAAAAAACGTCAGTCTGTCCGGCATACGCCGTACGCCATACTTAGCACTTTTCTTAGTTACCATGAACCAAAATTAATGAAATTTGGTTTGTAGGTCCCATTTGGGGTCTAGTTGGTCCTTGAAGCTCGGCGTTACTGTCATAATCTCTAAGAGGTGAAAAATAGGGGTTGCAATTTTCAGAACGCCATAGCTCGAAAACTTTCAATAGAAGGTTATGGTTTTTTTTTACGTTTTTAAATTGATCTTGAACTAAAGCATTTTTTTGAGACCACCCGGGGCATTGTACGACCAGCCGTTCGTTTGTACCGAAAAGCTTTGTCAACATGATTGTGAATGAACCGGTATAGATCCGGCCCAGGATATCATTGCTAGGGAGCACCTGATTATAATCACGGATGGCTGTATGAAGTCAAGTTGGTTGTTTTGTGATATTATTTCATCTGAAAACTGATTGATCTTTTGGATTTTGTTCATAGGTACTTTTGCAACTTGAACCAACGCTGAAGTATTATTGGGTAAATTATTACAGAACGGTAAACTAATACTCACCGGTTTATTATACTATCTACGTAGAAGGGAGGACACCTATACAGGTAAATTATTAAACAACGGTGCTTATGCTTCATGAATAACTACAAATAATTAATGATTAATTATTGAATCCCGCGCATTTTTATGAAACGTTTATTCCGGGGCCGGCTCCAGTACTCGATTTAGGACTTCCCTGGGGGGAGCTCGGCGGTATTGAGCACAGCAAACAGTGATCTACTCAGAAGGGGAATCTATACACGTTAATAATAAATCTTTGTGTAATCATTTGCTGCGTTTTTTTCCCTGGATGAGTCCTTCACATCAAGACCTTGCAGGAACACACCTTGCATTTATTTATAACCACCTACTTACGATTTGAAGACAAACTTATTTTGTGATGCTCGACTACTCAAGGGTTTTAACATCAACAGCAAGTGAGAAAAAATAGATTATTATAACTCGTGTTTTGAGCCCGGGAGATTATTATAGCTCGAGCGCAAAGGTACGGTATTCACATCTCATTTGCAGAGAGATGTTTCAAGTACCTTCCCTAGATAAGCAAAAATAATCGTGCTATTGTTTAGCAATTTGTTCTTGGCAAATGGCTATAACAATTCCAACAATGAAATGTAGGCTTGAGTTTCTTGGTATGCGTCTGTCGGTAAAGAAGCAGCAGTAATAGCAGAGGATTCCATGAAAAATGAAATGGAGCTGGGGGTAATTTCATGTAATTATGCAAACCGTAAATCCCTTTGGGATTGTTGTGGGGAATAATTGACTTGTTTGTGTGTATTTGTGAGGCATTGAGTTATCACATCCTCCCTCCTATACTACTGCATATTCTATGGAATCCTGTCTGTACTTATAAGGCGTCTTGATGGCTCGTACGTATAGCTAATCCCCTAAACAGGGAACCTCGCGTTTAATTTATTTAAAACAGAAATCTGAAAAAATAACTCTTACGGCAGATCTACACAAGTGTCGACGAGCCCCTTCTGTACAGGTTACTCCGAATTAAAAATTTCATGACCATCTGTTTTGTTTATTTTACACCTTCTATTGCATGGTTCTTATAAACACTGATTCACAACTTAATATTTAACCAAGCTGGTTGCTGTTGCTTTCGTGAACGTGAATACTCACCACTTCGAAATTACTCGAAAATTGTGTATTTTTTCCCGTAATTGATTATATTGGGATGCTGCAATTTCATAATTCGATAGTGAAGGATAATAATGAATTCAGGACCATGTTATAAATCCATGTTTCATCCATGAGCAGGCGAAATTACGTTGGACTGTCAAAAGTCGAGATGATATCAACCGACGAATTTATATTAGGAAATTATTAATCCGAGTTCTAATGTCACCCTTGAATCTGAGTGCTGTTTATTTACAGCGTTTTAAAGTTTTATGGTCCTTAGAAAGAAAATTTAAGAGAGACACCTGAATCGGATGTTGTTTTCTTTTGTCACTCCATGAAATGATTGAATTTGAAATACAATAGATGTGAGTGGAATATTCTACAACTCGGTTTTAAAGCGAGCGCTCGGATAGAATTTGCAATTAATTGGTGTATTCTAGGAGGTATACCAATTTTGAACGATTTGCTGCATATAAAACTTGAACCATGAATGAAATATTGTTTAACACTTGCAGTGGATTGGGCCTTACGTTTGGAGTGTTCCATTCACCGAATGTCTTACGTGAGCCTAAAGTTCATCTCGTATATATTTACAGAGATGATCATCAAACACGTTTATCGCTATCACGAGAAGGGAATTTAGCTAGAATTTAAACTATTTCGATGTCGTCTCCTCACGAATAATTCGGCGGACTTATAATTGATATTACTTACAGAATTTTCGAAACAACGCTCCCTGGTTTGTGAGGAATGACACCCTTCATTCAGACCTCCGCATGGAAACGGTTGGTGAGGCCATAATAGGTATTACACACTTCGCATCAGCGCTGAAGGTCACATCAACCCGGAAGTAGCAACAATTGCACGCAGATTAATGAAGGTACTGCGAGACAACGTAACCGTGCAAGACTTACCCAACGATTCAACGCTAACCACCATCGCCTGCATTACACCTTCCATTCCGCTCATAGTCTGAAGGACTGATGTGGGAACTAGCCGTATTTACCGAGAGACACATTGCGTTACCTATGGATCCCTAAGATTCAGTAGACTGTTCGCCCAGAAGTGGGTGCAGGCACTCGGCGATGCTTCTTAGCTCAGCACCACAAAATATCCCCCCCCTCCCTAAGTGGAAATACAATAAATTGACTTATATTCGGATTAAAACAAAAAAAAATTATCGAGACAACTATTACAAATTTTGGGTTGTGACAAAAATCTAGTTTTGATTTTACTTGACGCTAGTTTTACGTGGACCGGATATTAAACTATATAATAAGGAGCACTGCAGGGATCACAGTGACTGAATGAAAAACACCGATTCTCTGATGAAAGCCAATACATCCAAGATGTAAATGTGAGTATATAGTTCATTCGGTCGTTTTATTCCACAATAATTCCTTGGATTGGGATATCAAATCGACTGGGGTATCAATAAGATATCTTAAAATTTGGGGCTGTACAAATTATTCCAACGATAAATTATTATAAGCGATAAATATTGGTTACTGAGGGCCATTTTAAATCATTTATTGAAACAGAAGCAACACTTGAAGAGGTTGAAATGACTAATCGTTTCAATGGCTGTGAACACAATTTGGGGATCAATAATTTTTCAATCCAATAAAATGAAAAATTCATTCAAATTGATGAATAGTACGTAAAAAATGATTTAATGACCATTCCATTCACTCAAATATTTCTCCATACATACACATAATAAAAAACAACTATTAATCCACATTGTGGATTATGACTTGTTTTTATTACATACACCTTATATCAGTATTATCTATGATGGGAAATTTCTCCCACAACGTGCTGCGATGTATGGCACTTTGGGAGGAACTCGATCCATTAAATTTGATGCCTATGTGTAATTAATTACATAGTAGTAAGTATGTAATAAAATGAAATGTTTTAATACCTTGGAGCATTCCATGGGCGCAGATGAAAATCTGGGAGCACGAAATTAAAAGGAGAAGGTGCCCCATCTCAGCGCATGACAGAAATGGCGGGGTAGAGGGAATTTTAAATTATTTATACCGACTATTGAAATTGAACGGTGAAATGTGTGTGCTCGCCGAGAACAATGATAATCTGTGCCGATTATTAGGTGCGAAAGGGGTTAGGTTCCTTTTTCTCTGTATTGGAATATCGTAAAGCTAATATAGGATTGTCAACCATCAAATTCCTATCATGAGACTAGGTATTGAATGACATTTACAGCGAATAATGTCTAATGAGAACTTGAAACAACACTGAATTCAGGTTTATGACGCTTCATGTTGCTTGTCTTCTTCTTGTTGATGCCGTCAGGGCGATGAAAAAGGCATTACTGTGACATTCCCAGTATCAGTTTTGTTGACGATTTCTCGGTTAAATCATACGCTTTGTGCTGTACTTGTCGCACTCGCACACAATGGGATACCGAGAAACATATAGGAAGAAGAATTGATTCTGCGAAGTTACGGGAGGGAGGAGTGAGGCGGATCAAAATTCAAACATCAATATCCCGAAGTAATCATTACAGAGTTGGTAGTAATATTACTCGGGTGCCATAGTAATTCAATTCTATATCCCTACCCCTAGTTTTTTGTTGAGCCTCTCAATCAGAGTGTGCAGTACCTGTATCAGAAAAGCGATCGAATAAAATCCTCCTTTTTAATCCGCCAGAAACAATAATTAAATTGAATGGATTTTTTTTTAATTTTTTAAAGCCATTTATTCACATAATGAGTATATTACAAATAATCGAAGTATTTGCTACTTCATTGCAAAATTATAAAACAAAATCATCATATCTTGTAAAGAGAACAAAACAAAACATGGCAATATTATACTGATCTGATTGGTTTACCTAGTACCTGCCTACAATGGAAATGACCAACTAGAGCATTTCTAAACGTTCAGTCCTACAGAATGACTTAATCAACTGCTATTACTTATCTAGAAAAAAAATTACAGGAGAAATTGCAATTCTTTCGCAGCTTTTTGTTAGTAGCGAAGAAAATTCATATTGGGTCCGTTCATTTTAGTGGTACTACTTGTGGGGTTGGAAGACAAAAAATGAAATATAATACACTTAAAAAGCTCACAAAATACGAATTTCGTCGAAATCTGAAGTGTAATTTATGTCTGCACTTGCGCTAATACAATTTCCTAGAAAGTGGAGGAGCTGAATGCTCAAGGGTATATGGGTGCTGACCTGTTTACGGTCATGTGTGAAGTTAATGAAAATCTCATTAGGAGGTAATCTCGTCGGCACAAACGCCAACAGTATATAATATTATCTTTGTAATTCCATAAGGCCCGGTTGCACCTCACAGAATTAACTCGCTGATCTCGTAATCCACAATCTACATAGGTAATATCAGACCTGCGGACCAGTGTTTTGTTTTCATAACTTTTTCAGTAGAGGATCATTCAGTTCTAACTAGTAGGTACCAACCTACATAGAGGTGCCGCGACCGATAAAATTGGTGAAAGGAGTAATTTTGTATAGTAAAATTCGTGAAAGGAGTAATTTTTCATAGTACGAGTAGCACTTGTTTTTCAGGGTACTGTTTTCAAAGATACGACCTTCTAGGTCTAGCAGCCAATATTTATAATGTTGGTTAGGTACCTACCAACAGTTTAACCTACTCGACTACGGTGTTTTATGACACATTGGGTCGGATCCGAACCCGGCGTATTTCTTCACTCATTTCTCCCTGGATAAGGTCATTTTTAATGGTAAAATGTAAGGCAATACTATGAAGAACAGTGTTTATTAAAAATAAGGACATAATCATTTAAAATACAAAAAATATATAATGAAGTTTTTGAAATTAAGGAACGTGTTTGTTTTTAAGTCCATATGGTTTCACCAAGTTGGAAGTTTCTTTCTTGACGCTCATCAGGTGGGAAGTAATAATAGTCATTGTTATCGCCGTCAAAAACACCTTCGCAATCGTCACTGTTCGATAAAATGACGTCGTCTGTATCTGTCTTCTCATCATCTTCATGACCTTCTTCATCATCCAAAACGCTGCACATTATTACACAAAGGTTTATTATTTACCTGCAGGTGCCACTTCTGCGTAGATCACAGTTTTCTGTGGTCAATACCCTCGAGCTCCCCCCCCCCCCCACCAGGAAAGCCCTAAATCGAGTACTGGAGCCGGACCCGGAATTATGTTCCATACAAATGCGCGGGATTCAATATTTCAATCATTATTTATTTGTATTTATTCATGAAGCATAAGGCACGTAATAAACCACTGTGTAATAATTTACCTGCGTAGGTAGCCGTTGTGTTATAATTTACCGTTTTGAAATAATTTACCGTTGTGTAATATTTTACCGTTGTGTAACAATGTACCCAATAATACTTCTACGTTGGTTAAAGTTGCAAAAGTACCTATCAACAAAATCCAAACACATCCATCATTTTGGTTTATTATTTTCAATAATGAACCTTTGGAATCGAGCATGGGAAAAAAATTGTAACCCCCCCTCAAAATTTGATGGTTTCCATTTCAAGATATGTAGAATTCGAAAATGCAATAATAACGCTGACAATTATTACACAACTACTACACAACGGTTTTAGAAACAGTTAACGGAGCTAAAAATCACAGATTCCGCACAAGAATGATTCTGTGGGTTTTTTTATTTATTATTTTTAATAATGAACCTTTGGAATCGAGCATGAAAAAAACGCAGAAGGGGTTATACAGGTAAATAATAAGCAGTTGTGTAATAATTTGCACTTTTTTTGTGTGGATAAGTAGAGATCGATTCGCCTGGTTACTGCAACGTTCCGTTTGGCTGTTGATTCGTTGTTACTGCGATGCCGCTTGTGGGTGCTCTGAAGTCTGATGTAGGTGATAGTCTGGAACGCGAATCTGTCAAAATGTATCTATGTATGTATGTATGTATGTATGTATGTGTGTATTTATGTATCTATGACAAGAAGTTCCTTTCTCTGCTCACTGAACTTACCAAAAGACACCTCCGCACTACTCAGCTCGAGATCCATTTGAATACTGAAATACATAGGATAGGAAATTAATGATAGGATGTGATGACATGTAGGATTATAACTGTTTCTTAATGCAAACCGCACACAGAAACTGTGACAGCAATCACAGTCAGCCTGACAGGTCAGTTCGCCTGTGCTCAGTTAACCTGTTACATTATAACAAACAAACAGCCTCCAAGGATTAGACAGGTCATAGTGCTCTGTTCGCCATCACCCCCAGTAATACAGGGAAAAAAACTATTTAAAGAAAAACTGGAGAAAAAAAGGTAGGTACATGCCTGGATGCTGTAGGTAGGGTATTGAAATGAAATTTTATTTTAAAAAACCGTCTGGAATTTAAAGGACAAAAACACGTTAACTATATATCCTACCCAAGAAATGCATCCTTGACTTATTTTTTGTCGAGTTGTTTTGTGAGTTGGGTTATCTGATGCAAGTTGGAATTATGGTCAAATACAGTTCAGCTGTTATCAACATTAAAACCTGCACCGCCACCTATTTCTTCTGGCTTAGGCAGGGGCGTTGCGTCCGTAAGGCCACTGCCCAGGCATCCAGAAACGCTAAGAGTAAAAGAAACTCAACCATGATTGTGTTCAGTTGGCCTTTGAATTTCCCTCCGTAAACTGTATCTAGCATTTGTCACAATGTTCAACAGCGACTCGACAGAGTTCTCTGGCTATGGATATTCAATATGTGGTTCCGTCATGTTGGCTCCCTGTAGCTTCACAGACGACATGTTATCAGATAATAGTGACAGTAATCAATGTCGTGCAATCGAAATCGAAACCTAGGCTCTTGAAACTGGCAGGTCCTGGGACCTAGTGTCTCCATGACAACCGAGAAAAGTGGCCCGTCCGCGCAAGCTCAGTCGAGTAAAAATGCTGTTTACCACGCCTACTTTGGGCCACTGCCCCAGAATCTGATTTCAACCCCAAAATCGTCCATTTACAATCGATTCGATCCCTTCGATTCAATTTGTCATCTCGATACGAGATGCTTCTTCTGATTTGTTTTTTCCGTCAGTTATCTGTTTTCTGCTTTGTTATCACTAGGGCTCGGATCAACATGCAAAAATTTGAGGCGAAACATGCACTGAAAAATGCCAAAACATGCAAAAGCATCTTTTTTAAAAATAATTCAAAGAAAAATTAATTTTAGGCTATGAATGCTTGTGGAACCCCGTTTTAACGAATGAGTACGTAAAATGTTAAGAATATTTGAAAAACCATGAAAAAAGTTTATGAAATGTATATCAAACTAATAATAAATAAATTAATTTAAAATTAAAAATTGAAAATTTTATATCATGCGTGAATAAATAAATTTGCAATCAATATTGCTTTTCATTAAAAATCTCTCAAGCAAAGGGATGGGTTGTAAGAGGATTACGTCTTACGAACCCATCCATTTTAATCCCCGCAAAAGAATCGGGCCTTTCCAGACAGCCTGGGTTCCTGCATTCTTTTGCCTTTGAATCTTGAGTGAGGCCAATCACCCCATTTTAGTTTGAAAAATGCTATAGAAAACAAACTACCACTCGTTTTAGTTAGTTATTTTTTTTTTTAAAGTTTGGTTTGTACCTAAAAATTAGCTAAAAAAATCCATTTTTGGTCAATTTTTTCTATAAAATTGCTAAGAATACACGAAACATGCACAAAACATGCAAAAATTTGGAAAAAAACCAAAACATGCTAAACATGCAAAATAAATTTTGATTTTTTTGGTTGCAAATGGTCTGAAAACGATCAAAACGAACTTCTATGAATGTTTGGGGCTTCTGAAAAAAATATGCAAAACATGTAAAATCCTAGCCCTAGTTATCACATTCGCTTCCTCTGTCAGTTTTCAATTTTTTGCTTCATATTTTGTGCATTTTGCTTTCAGTCCGGTTCCGATGACAGATTTGTATTTGTGGTACCTACATGCGTATTGTCCTGTTTGCTGTTTGTGGATTGATCAGCGTCAACACACAGATAACTACCTAGCTTCTAGTCAATAGCTTCTCCATTTAAGATTTAGGTAGGTACCAGCCGACTGGTCATTGTTTTGCTGTATTTTAGTTTACTATATTTTTGTAACACATGAATTCGGTGGCTAATTTGCAGTAGAAATTGCTGACGTTTTCGTACGACGATAGTGTTAATTAAAAGAGATAAGCTTTGCTGAATACCACTGCTATCAGTAAATAAGGGAATATCAGTAATATCAGTAAATAAGGGAAAGGTGTTGTTGCCTTGGGGTATTTTGTAGACATATCTGTTGATTTTGTGTTCTGGTCTGGTGCCCCACCGTTTTCTGACCCCACGCACCGCTGCTGGGTTTAGGTTATAGGTCGCAACCGAAATTTGTTTAGAAACAACTGCTTTAGAAGAATGTTTTCACTTAGGTGGTGGGAGAGCTTGGAGCCTCAACTATGCAGGACGCCTGATGTAAAATCCGAATTATCCCGTGACCGCCAAACGGACTTGAAAAAACCATCAGCTCAGGTTATATCTTTTTTGTATTTTATAGGTTAACCAGTGAATGGAATCATTCATAAGAAGAATTTCATTTCTAATTAGTCCTAGAGTTTCATAGATGAAATTCTATTACTCAGTTACCTGTTGATTCAACGGTTTGTGAACTATAGTTGAATTCACGATAGCCCCGCGAAGATGTTATAAAAAGCTTCTCAACATTGTGAAACTCGTTTCAGTACTATTTCATAATATGTAGTAGCAGATCTCGGAACGCGGTCTCCCAGAGTGACTTCACGGACACAACTAGATAAGTCGGTGTAGTCGTTTTCACTTCACCTTTCAGTTTTGTTAGGTACCTCCTAAGGATCTGTACTGCAAATCTTCCTTTGGTGATGCAGGTAGTTTTATCATTTTACATTTCTCTTCCGTGATAATTTTAACCGTCGCTTGTTTTTTTTTTCTCCTCCACCCTCTATTATCCAGTATAGTTAAAACGTTTACAATAATTTTCCTCGCAGCTCATAGCCATCCGGTTTCGCATTGCACATAAGTTTTAAACGATCGTTCTAAATTAACAAAACTTTTCTTTCGTCCCACTGTTACGGTGACTGGTGCATAATGTAGCTAAATAGTAAAATAACGTTTTTATCTCTGAACGTAACCGTAGCTTCATCTTTCTCCTGATCTATTGTGAGCGTGGTTTTTAGTAGACATCCACATTGGTTATCACCGACTATAAATATATAACAGTGATCATCCTGTAGTACTAACATTTTGTTTGACGCATAGCTGGCAAAATTTGGTACGTACTAATCCCAATGCTTGTTTTCTTCTCTAATTCAACAGATGCGGAAACAATTTTAGTACAGTTCTTGTTGAGTAGTTGTCACCTCAAAATCTTCAAACAAACAAAGTAACAACCTATCTGTAACTTGCTTCCCACACGAGAATTTTTCATGCCCATCTGACCATGGGACAGTCAAACCGATAAATTCTGAGCTTCCAAGTTGATGCATTATGTATAAGTATAGATAGGTGGAGAAGGTTGTTGGAAGAGTACTTCATGAAGCAATGATAATGAACTATACATCTCGAATAGTGTTAACTGAATGATAAGGTTTTGATATAAACACCACGAACATGGCTGTCTTATTAGATAGGCACTACCTGCTACTTGGCACTGCTTATTGAAAATAACAAACTAACTATCATTAATACTCTATAGAAACTCTAACAGGAATCACGAAATAAGAAATTTAGGTCGGTAAGAATTTATGGCTTACGTAATTTTTGGTTTATTATTTTCAATAATGAACCTTTGGAATCGAGCATGAAAACAAAATTTTAACCCCCCTCAAAATTTGATGGTTTCCGTTTCAAGGTATGTAGAATCCTAAAATGGAATAAAAAGCGCTCAAAATTATTACACAGCGGTTTATTATTTACCTGTATAGATGCCCCTTATGCGTATATCACTGTTTTCTGTGGTCAGTACCCTCGAGCTCTCTCCAGGAAAGCCCTAGATGGGAGTACTGGAGCCGGCCCGGGAATTAAAGTTTTATACAAACGCGCGGAATTCAATAATTAAATCATTAATTATTTGTAGTTATTCATGAAGCATAAGGCAAATAATAAACCTTTGTGTAATAATTTACATTACAGATCCCTCTTCTGCGTAGATAGTATAATAAACCGTTGTTGAATAATTTACTGTTGTGTAATAATTTACCGTTGTGTAATAATTTACCGTCGTATAATAATTTTCCGTTGTGTAATAATTTACCCAATAATACTTCCACGTTTGTTCGCGTTGCAAAAGTACCTATCAACACAATCCAAAAGATCCATCATTTTTCAAATTGAATAATATCACGGAAGAACCAACTCGACTTCATACAGCCATCCTTGATTATAATCAGGTGCTCCCTAGCGATGATATCTGGGGCGAACTTATACCGTTTGATTCACGATCAATGTTGACGAAGTTTTTCGGTGAACGAATGGCTGGTCGTACAGTGCTCCGGGTGGTAGGTATCAAGCAGTTCTTTAATTTGAGTGCAATTTAAAAACGTAAGAAAAACCATACCCTCTATTGAAAATTCTCGAGCTACGGCGTTCTGAAAATTGCAACCCCCTATTAGTCACCCCTTAGGGATGACTGACATTAACGCTGAGCTTCGCGGACCAACTAGACCCCAAACGGAACCTACAATCCAAGTTTCATCAATTTTGGTTCATGGTAACTAAGGAAAGTCCGAAGTACAGAGGCGGACGGACAGAAATTTTTCGTTTATTATTTTCAATAATGAACCTTTGGAATCGAGTATGAAAAAAAATTTACCCACCCCTCAAAATTTGATGGTTTTCGTTTCAAGGTATATGTAGAATCCGAAAATGCAATAAAAAAAATTCTGTGCGTCCGCCGTACGCCTTACTTCGCACTTTTCTTAGTTACCTACCATGAACCAAAATTAATGGCATTTGGAAAATAGGTCCCATTTGGGGTCTAGTTGGTTCTCGAAGCTCGGCGTTACTGTCATTCGTCCCTAAGGGGTGAAAAATAAGGGTTGAAATCTCCAGGACGACGTTATCTCCAAGTTTTTTTTACAGTTTTAAATAGTCCTCGAACTTGGGAGTTTTTTAAGACCAGTCGGATCATTGTACGTTCCGCCGTTCCTTCACAGTAAGGCCCAGAAGTTCGCACCAACAGGCATTTTCAACAGGAGGGTGAATGAAATTGTATACATTCAGCCCGAATATCATCACTAGGGACGCACTAACAATCGGGAATTGGCCCGATATCATCATTGCTAAAAAGCCCCTGATTATATTCACGGCGTATGAAGTCGAGTTGGTTGTTCTGTGATATTGTTTCATTTGAAAAATGATGGCTCTTTTTGATTTTGTTGATAGGTCACTTCAATGTTCGTTTAATAAATTTCACGTAAATGACATTTATGTATCCCTGCGGGTGCACGCTGAATACAAAAATTTATCATGCGTAATAATATCTTCTGTTGTTTATTCCTAAAACATATCAATTTAAAGTTTTCTTCACTTTACCTCATAGGTATTATGTAATTTTTACAGGACAAAGTAAATATCAGTTGGAAATTTGAAAATTTTCATTTTCTTTCCAGACAAAATTTGTTTTTATTTTCTAGTTTCAACCTAAAAGAGTTTATCGCTTTGTATATGTAATGCACTTGCGCCAGTGTAGTTCGGTAGCACGGTAAATTCATTATACATGTTTCCTTAGACCTTGAATTTAGTTAAATGATTGGGAGGGGATAATGCGTTTTTCCACAACATTTGTTTCAAACAACTTGCTTCCATTAACTTTCAGAATGGAAGAGGTTTGGTTCGTCTGAATAAACGTAGCGGTTTCTGATAACTTGAATGTGTGATGACACGGATTATAGTTTTTTGGGTACTGATTATTGATTTATACGCAGTGGTATGTCGACCACTCCAAGTTGGTAGACAGTACAACAATATACAACCAATCAACGCGTCATAGACGTTCATTAAACCTTTAGTATCTACGAGCGCTCTTAGTTTGGCAAAAATGTAAATCAGTTTTCTATATTGGTTAATCTATTATTGGTTTCCTTTATTTGACGATCACAATTTAGATTTTCATCAATATTACTTTGTGTTTCACAGTGTGAACAGTAATTTTATACTCATGGCAGGGTTGTGTAATCGCAAGGTTTTTATGGTTCACTGCGTCTTTGACGTCATTGAAAAAGTTTGAATTTTGTTTTATTAATATTTATTGTCAATTTATTATGTATTAACAAAGAATAGATGATTTGTAGGCTTTTTTCAGGTAACAGGTACATTTCGCTCCAAGATTTTGCGACAGTATACAGTATGGTATCATCCGTGAAAATAACTATCGATAATGGTCGAGGGCAGAGGAGTTGGAGGACCATCACTCCGCTGACATCACTTTACCCTTCACCACCCCACATTTACAACAATTCTCCGCACATCACAACAGACACACAGACAAGTCTATTAATCCGCACAAGAATCCCTTAGGGAACTTATTGAATAAATTGATTGATTGATTGATCCTGGAATATTAAGTTTCCAGGCCACTGGCCCGAGCACTGTACTCTATGGAACCCAATATTTTCCAGCACAGTCTCTTCGCTTATATCTTATAACGTCCTTCACCCACGTCACAGGCCCTTGCAAACTTTCGAGCGCGCCAGAACAATTCACTTCAATTCTTTATTCAAACACATATTTAGTACGTAATGCAGAATATAAGTACAGAAACATGAGAAAACCAAGTTCATGAATGGGCCCCTAAGGTCTTGACGACCCGTCCAGGGGCTGTTTGTCACTGAAATAGCTTATTAGTTTGGATTGAGCGTGTACTTTTAGCTGGAAACAATATATTTACAGACAATATTCAACTTGAGTGAAAAAAAATTAATGTATAAATATATGTATGGGTACGCAGCACCTATGCCATCCATATTCCAAGATACTAATTACCTAAATACATAACACAGTTACAATTACAGATCAAACCTATTCAAGAAGTCAGTGTGCAGGTCAGATTTGTGCATTTGCATGCAGAAACGCGCCAATTCTTTTTTTGAAGGATTTAGTCGACTGATCTGATTGTAAGGTAGTCGGAAGTGAGGCGTATATTGTGGGAGGCAGCCATGGAAATTGTCTTGTGAAAAAATCAGTGGTAGGGCGGGGAACTCGAATTTGGCTACCCTCGCATGTTGCTCGGGTGACTCGCAGGACAATGCGGTGGGGTAGACATTTTTTAATCTTGTGTACACGAAGCAGGGAGCGATAAACAAATATCAGTCTTGGTGGAAGAATATCAAATTTTTTTTAAAGATCATTGATTCGCGTTCGGGAATGCGACCGAGTGATGATCCGAAGGTGGGAGTTGAACACAACATTGAGCAAGCTGAAGGTTTGGGCATATGCTCCGCCCCAGAATTCCATACCATATATTAGGATACTGTATAGGTACATATGCGTAATACACCATCTTTAAGTTACTTTTGGAGAGCCATTTTCGTAGTAGACAGAAAAAGAAAAACGATTTCCTTATTCTCCTTGCTAGGGTCTCTATGTGCATCCTCCATTTTAGGTGCTGGTCTAGTTGGAGTCCTAGATATTTAATGCTGTTGACTTGCTCAAGCTTAGTGCAATTACATGTTTCATAATTTAAACATGATACTTCGTGGATTTTTAGATTGGTGGAATCAGGTTGACTTGCGGAGGTTATAGAGAAAGTGACATAGTTGTCTTAGAAATGTTCATTGTTAGGCTATTAATGCAGAACCATTGGTGTATATGAGTAAGAGTGTTACTTGCATCCTTGTGGACGTCCTCCCATGATTTATTTGTCAGTATTACTGCTACGTCATCAGCAAAGGCGACGAACTTGCCGCATGTTTGTAAACTGAAGAGGTCATTAAGTACAGTAAAAATAGTATAGGACCTAGAACAGATCCTTGGGGTACTCCAAATCTAATAGGCAAGGAATTACTGCGTACTTCATTAAATTCAACACACTGACTTCTTTTGGAAAGATATGACGAGAACCACTTAACTGCTACTCCATCTAATCCAAGCCTATCTAGTTTATTTATCAACCTGCTTGTCTCAATTGAGTCGAATGCTTTCGTTAGATCAATGAAAACACTAAGCACCTTATTTGCTGCATTTGAAATTTCGTTAACTACTTCAGCAAGAGCGTCTTGAGTACTCCGATTCGGTTGAAAACCATACTGTGCAAGTGATAGTAAATTGTTAGTTTCCAGGTATTTCACAAGTTGCGATTTGATTATCTTCTCAAAGATTTGGCAAAGTTTGAGGGCAATGAGATTGGTCGATAATTTGACGGCGAAGACCTAAATCCTTTTGACATTTTATGTCTTTACTATGGCACATAACACAAAAATCCCTGCACAACGGTTTATTATTTGGTATAGAATACCCTTCTGTTACAGATCACAGCTCTATGTATAGATAACCCGTCTACATAATATAATATGTACTATTCTATGCATATTATGTAGATCGCAGACCCTCCGTAGGTTAGTACCTAACCCCGTACTCGTTACTAGGTACCTACCTAAATCACGAGTTAAATGTTGCTAAAATAATTCTGCCGATGACAAACAGTACCTAACAAAAAGAAACACACATAATGAAGTTCTGAAAAGAAATTGTTGATGAGGAGTGAAAAAAGTTGCAAAAGTACCTACCAACAAACTCCAGCCCCTTCTACGTAGATGGTATAATGAACCGTTGTGTAATAATTTACCGTTGAGTAATGATTTACCGTAGTAATAATTTACCCATCAATAATACTTCAACGTTTGTTCAAGTTTCACTACCTACCAACAAACTCCAAAAGAGCCATCATTTTTCAAATTAAATAATATCACAGAACAACCAACTCGACTTCATACTCCGCCAATATAATCAGGTGATCCCTACCAATGATTGGCCGTATTCACAAATTCCTATTGTGGGCGCGTCTCTGGTTACGAGATTTGGTTTGAATTGTATACAATTTCATTCACACTGGAGTCGAAAATGCCTGTCGGTGCAAACTTCGGGGCCTTACTGTGAACGAACGGCTGGACGTACGATGCTCCGGATGGTCTTAAAAAACTCGCAAGTTCAAGAACTATTTAAAACCGTAAAAATATTTACGTAAAAAAATGGTATAGGCGTTTTGAAAATTTCAACCCCTATTTTGAACCCCTTAGAGATGACTCACAGTAACGTCGAGCTTCGAGGACCAACTAGACGCCGAACGGAACCTATAACCCGAATTTCATCAATTTTTTTTCATGGTAACTAAGAAAAGTGGCCCGTACGGCGTACGGCGTACGGCGGACAGACAGAAATATTTTGGTTTATTATTTTCAATAATGAACCATTGGAATCGAGCATGAAAAAAAAAATTCTTACCCCCCCTCAAAATTTGATGGTTTACGTTTCAAGGTATGTAGAATCCAAAACTGCAATAAAAATATTTCTGTCTGTCCGCCGTACGCCGTACGGGCCACTTTTCTTAGTTACCATAAAAAAAAATTGATGAAATTCGGGTTATAGGTTCCGTTCGGCGTACGGCGTACGGCGGACAGACAGAAATATTTTGGTTTATTATTTTCAATAATGAACCATTTGAATCGAGCATGAAAAAAAAAATTCTTACCCCCCCTCAAAATTTGATGGTTTACGTTTCAAGGTATGTAGAATCCAAAACTGCAATAAAAATATTTCTGTCTGTCCGCCGTACGCCGTACGGGCCACTTTTCTTAGTTACCATAAAAAAAAATTGATGAAATTCGGGTTGTAGGTTCCGTTCGGCGTCTAGTTGGTCCTCGAAGCTCGACGTTACTGTGAGTCATCTCTAAGGGGTTCAAAATAGGGGTTGAAATTTTCAAAACGCCTATACCATTTTTTTACGTAAATATTTTTACGGTTTTAAATAGTTCTTGAACTTGCGAGTTTTTTAAGACCATCCGGAGCATCGTACGTCCAGCCGTTCGTTCACAGTAAGGCCCCGAAGTTTGCACCGACAGGCATTTTCGACTCCAGTGTGAATGAAATTGTATACAATCCAAACCAAATCTCGTAACCAGAGACGCGCCCACAATAGGAATTTGTGAATACGGCCAATCATTGGTAGGGATCACCTGATTATATTGGCGGAGTATGAAGTCGAGTTGGTTGTTCTGTGATATTATTTAATTTGAAAAATGATGGCTCTATTGGAGTTTGTTGGTAGGAAGTGAAACTTGAACAAACGTTGAAGTATTATTGATGGGTAAATTATTACTACGGTAAATCATTACTCAACGGTAAATTATTACACAACGGTTCATTATACCATCTACGTAGAAGGGGCTGGAGTTTGTTGGTAGGTACTTTTGCAACTTTTTTCACTCCTCATCAACAATTTCTTTCCAGAACTTCATTATGCGTGTTTCTTTTTGTTAGGTACTGTTTGTCATCGGCAGAATTATTTTAGCAACATTTAACTCGTGATTTAGGTAGGTACCTAGTAACGAGTACGGGGTTAGGTACTAACCTACGGAGGGTCTGCGATGTACATAATATGCATATAATAGAATAGTACATATCATATTATATAGACGGGTTATCTATACATAGAGCTGTGATCTGTAACAGAAGGGTATTCTATACAAAATAATAAACCGTTGTGCAGGGATTTGCAGCGTTTTATTGCAGTTTTGGATTCTACATACCTTGAAACGTAAACCATCAAATTTTGAGGGGGGGTAAGAATTTTTTTTTTCATGCTCGATTCCAATGGTTCATTATTGAAAATAATAAACCAAAAGTGTGACGAAGAAAGCGTTATGAAAAATTTCTAATGATTTTCGCGTACAACCGATTCGTTGCTACGGAACTTTAACTTCGCCAGCTATCATCGTACAAAAATCGTTCACCACTCGTTGGATAGCTCTCGATTTACCTAACCATATTACGTTAACCACTGCGGAGTGCGTGGCCGACAAGCTGCGGTATGAGCGTGATTGTTTAAATAATTGTTTACACACAGGTGATCATTCTCAATAATTTATATTGTGAACACGATTGCAAGCTTTATATAAGTGAAGACATAATTTTAAGACCAAAAACCCGATAAACGAATAAATTATCTCTTGGAGATGTACGAGTCTTGGAGATGAAGCTCGGACTGTGTTTATGTTTAACAAAAATTTTAAACAAAAAAAAATAAAGTACGAGGTACGTGGTACGTGGTGTGTGTGCGGGAGGGGGCGCAAAAACATAAAATTTCCCTCGTGGTTGCGTACTTGTACGAAAGCTGTTTTAACAAGTGATGCAACATGATCTTCCCATCTAATTTAACTAAAAACACTGACGTAAATAAAGTAATAATAAGTGTATTTATCACTGTTATCTAATTTTTTTGTAAAGAGGTCGAACTACTGCGATTTTTAGTGAATCTGGAAAACAACCATTAAGTATGCTGAGGTTAATTATACGGGTCAATGGAGCAGTAATATATACTCCTAATGTTTTGATCAGGTTAAATTATATACCATCCCAGCCAGGGCTGGAGCCACCTCTGATTGACTGAATAGTTCTGAAAACTTCTTCAGTGCTGGTTAATTGTAGGCTCATCTTGCCAGTAGTTCTAGGGGGGAGGTTATGCATAGGACTGTAATTGAGAAATCTTTCGTTCAGTTGCTGGCCAACTGATATGAAAAATTCATTGAGTCCATCAGCTATTTGACTGGGATTTGTGGTTTCGGATCCACTGATACAAAGTTTTTCTATTTTGATAGATTCTACGCCCTTTCCTAGTGCGGTGTTAATAGTTTTCCAGAACTTGGCAGGATTCCCTGCTTTTTCAATTTCCGTTTTAAAATAGGAATTTTTCGTTCTTTCTATAATGGTTTTGAGTTTGTTCCTATATCTAATATAGCTTTTTCGCAGTGATTCATCATTAGGGTTATTTTTGCTAAGCTTTGCCAATTTATCGCGCTTATTGATAGAAGTCACTATGCCACTGGTAATCCAAGGTTTGAGTTTTCTCATTTTATGATTTTTGGCTACAGCAGGTGAAGAGCATAAGTCTATACAATGACTGAGAATGTTGAAAAACAAATCATATGCATCGTTGGTATCACTTTGATTATAGACATATGACCAGTCGATAGACTGCATGATTGACTTCAATTTATCATAATTAGTTACCCGGACATAGGTTACCTTTTGTTGCTTATCGTTACAAACACTCGGATTCTGAAAGCAATATTCGAGTGGTCAGTAATGTTTGAGTGAAATATAGCTGAAGCTGAGTGCCTAAGTCCATCGGACGGAGATTTAACCATAACGTGATCCAGACACGCTCTTTCCCTCGTAGGTACTTCAGTCCAACTTATATATCCTAATTCTAGTAGAAAATCATAATACTAATCATAATTTTTAAAATGTTCATGTTGAAGTCGCCAATGAGGATGCTCGTATTTCTGCAGTTCACATGCACATGCTTCATTAATTCTCTTCTTTTAAGGTCCTCACAAGTCGTGATCAGACGTGAGTCCTCACTGTACACTTTATCCTTCAGGTAACCCCAGAGAGCATAATCCAATGGCGTCATTCTGACGACCGGACAGGCCCTCAGGAAATGTAGCTATCCATCTGTCAGGAAATTCCCCGTTGAGAAAGAGGAAGGTTCATTAGACTATAAGATGTACAATTAAATGAATGCTAGTTAAATTAGTAAGTTAAGTGACACTAGCTAATATTTACATTCCGCTTACATTCAGAAAAATAAAAACATGATAGGCATGGACGTGTCGTCCGTCTGCCGGGTGGTTCGAGCCATAATTTATTATTATTATTACCATTTTTTTAATTTATTTGTTATTGTAAAACAGTTATAACTCATGGTTGATTTGATGCCACTACCAGTTGAACTCTGCAACCATCATTGATCTGTATGTACTTCCACGCATAGGGACTGTACCTCGCTACTTGAAGCCGATATTGTTTGTTATTTAGAGCTGCCACTATATCCCCCATGCTCAGTTCCCTAGCGCCCAGAAAACGAACCCAAAATTCCGACAGCACTGGGCAGTCACCAAAAAAGTGTACCACATCCTCTCGGGTCGCCATGCCGCACATGTAACAGATCCATCCTACTTGGGCTATCTGAGCGAACATACACACCATCGGTCAACGCCAGCAGTGCATCCCTGACCCTCAGCACCCAAATGGCGAACTCAGAGTGGGCGATCCAGATTCCGCCAGTTTCACGCGCCACTAGACATAGGTAACGATGCCCCGGCATCGTGAGAGCTCTGAGAGTGTAAAGACAGGCCACTGAGAGTGTGCACATAGGTCGGATCGGCACCAGACTCCAAGTATATAAAGTAATTTGGGGTATTTCTAGGCAGTCCAAATATCATTTTTATAAAATACCTCAGGACTTGATCCAATGTATTACACTGCGGGAACCCAGTAACCTGCGCCCCGTAACAAAAAATCGCCTTCACAACAGCGTTAAAGATATCAAATTTTAACAACGTTAAAGATATCAAATTTTATGTGCCCTGCTAGTGTTGGCCGGCAGAACAAGTTCCTATAAACATTTCTGATGGCAAGTTTAGCTGCAGCGGCCCTTTCAGCAAAATGCCTCGTAAATGAGAGCCTCGGGGTCATTGTTATGCCAAGGTACTTGTACGTACTTACTACCTTGACAGGGCTATTGTTGAAGGAAATTAATTTATACTCTCCAAGCTTTCCGCCCTGACGGAAGACCATGACCCCCGACTTTGCAAGATTCACCGTCATACTCCAGCCCCTGCAGTATTCCTCAAATCCAGTAAATATTGCATTGAAGATCAGCAGGTGACTGCCGGAATAACTACGTCATCCGCATACAGGAAGGCAGGTATCGTGGTACGACCAACCTCTACTCCACATGGCAATGTGTCAACAAAGTCATTCATGTAAAGAGCAAAGAGCTGGGGACTGAGCAGACAGCCCTGCCAAACACCGCACTCAACTAGGAATGGCTGTGAGATGCCGTCTCTTCCCCAAACTATACCAGAACCACAGCTTTACATAGAACTCACAGCCAAAATAAACCTTTGCCCAGCACCTGTCATATTCAGCTTCTGGAACAGCAAATTTGCTGTACCCTATCAAACGCTGCCTTAAAATCCACAAAAAAAGGCGTATAGTTTATGTCGGGGACCCGCAGCCAGCTGAAGGTGCACCAGGCTGTTAAGGGGTGAAGACTGTTTCGGAAGTGCTACATCCCGTACGAAATCCACACTGACTCTCATTCAGGGTCCCCTCAGCGTCGAAGTGTGTCCAGAAGCATAGAACAATATATTTTGGCATTAAAATTGATAAAAGAGAGCCCTCGATAGTCGGTAGGAGCATTAATGTCACCCTTCTTGAAGAGGGGGTAAATTATGGACTCAGAAAAGCACGCCGGTCTGATTCCCTGTTGGTATGCCCGGTTATAGGATTTCCCCGTTGAGGAAATACTTGACAACCCTAACATGGGTGTGCCTGTGCATACTGCCTACATTATGCGCGGGGCACCCATCATGCTGGTACCACATACGCTGACGCGTTGCAAGTGGTACGTCCTCTAGTAATTCTGGAACAACCGCTCTCAGGAAACGTTGATAATGATCACCGTTCAGATTTTCCTCGAGAAAAGGTACCAATGACACGATTACCTACTACACCATACACGTGATACACAACCACACCAAACGTTGATGGAAATAACTTGGTGTCGGGTTTGGTAGAGGTGACCCGATGAGTCCAAGTCCTGAAATTCTAACGATTGATTAAACCGTGGTTGGTGAATTTGGACACATCCGTCCACAACAGTGAGACAAAAATTCAGGGTTTTCGCTAATCAGCACATCATCAAGGGAAGGAAAAATCAGTCTTCGGTCTTCATCCCCTAGGCGTTAGGTACCCCCTGAGTAATAGGGGAAAAATACGCTCTCAAACCGTAATGACGAAGAACCCTTTGAATGGTGTCTTTTCTGATGCTAAGGGCTCGGGATGATTGGCGAAGTGAGGAGTTATATTCTCTTGCATGTATAACAGAACATCCGAATCCATGTCATGTGAACATGCGAGAGTTGGCCTCCGTTGACGCTGAGAGTTTCTCACGCTTCCACTACCATGAAAAGTCCTCACTTCGCGTGCAGTAGTTTTCCTATCTGGAACACTGCTGTTGGGAAACCTCTCGCGGTACCCAAACGGAACCCAAACTACCCGCAGTACGATGCTATCTCGTTCTCCACCACAACTCTTCACTAGGTTGCTGACCCTATAAAATATATTGCTTGTAATGTTGCGTCTGGAATAGAACCTAGAGCCACACTAGGCTTTAGGCACCATGCTACCCAAAAAGTGGCCCTGGATACAACTAAAAGTCGGCCATAGGTACAAACCTGGTACAGAAATGAAAATGTCAGGTATCCCCGTTTAGTGGTTTAGATCTTTTCATCGAAGGTATGCATAATAGAGTTGGACCGTAAAAAGTTCATTTTATTGCTCACCTTGGTTCTTTTATTCCTCTGAACCCACCCTAATGAAACAATTGTTCCTAGTTGAAAACACCACAACAAAAGTTCATATATCATTGGTACCTACTGTTGAATTTTTATATGGACCCTGGAAGGGGTATGAAACATGATACAGCATATGGTTCGTACATGATAAACGTTTTGAGTAGGTATCTTCGTTGTAAAATTTGGAACAAGAGGCCTTGGCTACACAGAGTAACCCAAATAAGTACAACGTCTCATCTTCATTATGCCGTTAATGAAAAACTAGACAGCGAAACAGCTCCAAAACCGAATAAAATTAAATGCGCGATCCAATCAATTCCATATGGAAACCTGAGCCACTCTATGGACGTGTGACCAAATAAATTCACTTAGTTCATTCAACTAATCTAACTGTTCAACGGCAGCTTTATCTAATCGATCTTGGTACTCCGTTCTATTACACCACTTTGACTTATCCCACTTCTTATATTACTTCTTATAACTTCGGAATGGTTGGGGTTTTCAGTAACAAGCGAACATAAGAAATTGCGTTTGCTTGGGGCTCTTTCCTTATCATTATTATACATACGTAGGCTTCCTCGGATATTTCCCCTAATAAAGGTATCGATTTCCCAGGTTAACACATGATTAATAACTATATAACATTAATAAATAATTTATATAGAACGTTTTATTCATAATTTATTACCCTGTATTAGAACGTTCTAACCCTCCATTCAGCCAGGAACCTATGGACCATCGACGAACTCAGGGTGAGTATGTTGAAACTAAGAAAACTATTGGCTTTTCAATAGTTGAGATTTATTGGTCTAGGTCATCAAAAATTTACTGGTATGTTACTCAGTAAGTACCCAGTATTATACATTTATGCCTTCCTTCTTACATAATTTGGTAACGCATTAGAACGAAGCAAGAACCCCCCCTCACCAGCCGTCCATAATCCTTTTATATATTTTGTATATATTTTATAAAGCATTAGAAAATAGTGTCAGGTGTGAGGATTTGTCTAAGTCCCGAAACGTCTAACACCATAATTATAAAATTCAATTTGTCATTAAATTATGGAGATCAGTGCAGGATCATTTTCCAATTCTCATATTATTGTAATGATTATATTATTATCATACCTATATCCTGGAAACGTCAATGATTCGTAGACACATTGAGCATTATAGAGCTACATAATTATAGTTATGGGACATGTTGATGTATTCGGTAAACATCATACTCACCAACTTACAAAATAGGTAATGGAAAATACGTATGTACCTACTACCAATGTATTATGTTATGATACCTATGAAGACCCTTTGTATATACAAAAATATCGAAGTTTTATTTGTATTTGGTTATATTCGTATAAATCAAAGGTGGTGATGTCCGCAAACGTTGATGACCTGTGTCACCAGCCACTAGTCCATCTGGTTTAGGTAGGTATTTGTGCCTTGACGTGAACGGTCCAAGATATGGGTAGAGACGTGGAGATTCTACTGTAGTTAGGTATTAATGGATTTACAGTTTTTCATTATCTGCTTTACAACCCTTGGGCTAAATCATTATATCGACAGTAAATATTCAAACCTCGTAAGTCAAAAAACTGAATTTACAGGAGAGGAGAAAAACGACCCAGTCTGCAACTTGGTTTTAGCTACGAGTAGTTCAGGTTATTGACATAGCATAAATTATAAATGATGAATGCCTACGTATATGAATATATATGTTTATTTATTTATATATATTGGTATATTATTTTCAGTAATGAACCTTCGGATTCGAGCATGGAAAACAAATTGTTACCCCCCCCCCCCCCCCTCCACAAAATTTTATGGTTTCCGTTTCAGTAGGTACGTAGAATCCGAAAATGGAATAAATAACGCTGCAAATTATTACATAACGGTTTATTATTTACCATGTACCTATAGCTGCCCCTTTTGCGTAGATCGTTGTTTTCTGTGGTCAGTACCTACCTATCCTCGTGCCCCCCCCCCCCTCCCGACAGGAAAGCCCTAAATCTAGTACTGGGGAATTACAGTTTCATAATGGATTAATTCCATCATTAATAATTATTAGTTGTTACTCATGAAGCATAACGTTCGTTCAAGTACCTATCATCAAAATCCAGAAGACCCATCATTCTCCAAATGAAATAATATCACAGAACATTTAACTCAGTTTCATACAGCCACCCGTGTTTACGATCAGGTGACCCCTTGCAACCCACCGGCTGAATGCTCCGGGTGGTCTCAAAAAATTCATTAGTTCAAGATCAATTTAAAAACGTTCGAAAAACGTTTTGAAAGTTTTCGAGCTACGGCGTTCTGAAAATTTCAACCCCTCATTTTCCACCAGTTGACTTACAGTAACTCCAAGCTCCGCGGACCAACTAGACCCCAAATAGGACCCACAAACCAAATTTCATTAATTTTGGTTCATGGTCACTAAGGAAGACGGGCGTACAGCGCGGTGGAGGGACAGAAATTTTTTTATTCCATTTTCGGATTCTACGTACCTTGAAACGAAAACCATCAAAGTTGCGAGGGTTTTTATTTGTGTTTTTTTTTTTCATGCTCGATTCTAAAGGTTCATTGTTGAAAATAATAAACCAACATTTCCGTCTGTCCGCCGTATGCCGTCCGCCGTGCTTCGCTCTTAACTTAGTTACCATGGCGACTGGTAATTTCGAAGCATGGTTGCAAAAGCTATCATTTGTGTAATGATTTGCCGCGTTTTAAAAGTAGATAAGTATATTCAAATTGTGATAGAACTTATTTTGGTTTACGTTTATGTTTTCAGATTTCCCGTTCCCCTCTGACGATTCAATCTCTTAAAATTTAAAACGATGCAACGAAGTTCAGGTATCTAACAATTTTTTGGGCTAAACCTCTGTCACCTTCTGATTTGTAGATGTATGATTGATTGTGAGTATGTCACCTTCTAGTTTTGAATTCCCCTTCGAGGTCATAATACAAAAATTCCAACAGCTAACTTTTTTGGGGCAACTGGTAATTTCGAAACATGATTGCAAAAGCGACACTCCTTGGGCTTTGATTACCACCTTTAGACCTCCTGGAGTTCCGTTTCAAATTGGGGCTATTGGAAATTTAACGACAATCGCTGTCGATTGAAACAAAAGTTTCTATACCTGCTAGCGCAACCGAAACTGAAAATTGCTTGCACTACCTCCCACAGCAAAAACCACGGTTTATTGTTTTGTTTAAAATGATGATCCAGAGGAGGAGAGAGCCTGTTGTTATAACCTTTCAAAGTTAGCGTTAGTATTCGGTGATATCGCATTGCGTAGGAGGTGAAATTTTTGTAGTCAGCTTATCAAATCAGGCAGTTCTATTGTATTTATTTATTTATTTGTTAAGGTGTTTCGCCATTTGATCTATCGGTCAGTTACCACAAATATTTATCGTTTAACTTGGCGTTGATTAAATTGGAGAGGATCTTATGCTCTTAGGGCCTAACTCGTTTCACACCCGTCAGCCAGCTCTCTTTCATACACCCTTCTCACACAACTAACTACCTATACCATCATCCCTTGTTCAGGCTCCCCCGTCAAGCAAATTACTTCCTCAGTGTCACTCCCAAC
This sequence comes from Leptopterna dolabrata, assembly GCA_954871275.1. Taxonomy (NCBI): domain Eukaryota; kingdom Metazoa; phylum Arthropoda; class Insecta; order Hemiptera; family Miridae; genus Leptopterna; species Leptopterna dolabrata. The sequence continues at coordinate 14,879,999 of OX940984.1, read as the reverse complement.
CTAGACTTTTTCTCCAACTCACTTTCCTTCCTCAAGTCTACGTTATTTCAGTCCGTTAGTTCTAATACCAGTGACATTATGTAACATTAAATTCTATTCTTGTCCTCTACAGTGGCTTTATGTTAATGCTCTTATTATTTTATTTGTAAATTATTTCTTTCTGGTGTATTACTTCCTCTATGTGATTACTCTGTCATCTGGCATCGTCACAACCTCGTTATTCTTTGTAAACTGGGCTTTGCCCGTTATGTATCAAAATAAAACAAATAAAACCAGTCCACAGCCAGGAACGCCCTGCTACTCCGATGCGACACTCCACGCCCATCATCACTCGCCTATGCTTCAACCTTTTCCATCTTGCATATGTATTATATTTTATACCTTTTGTAAATATCTTGTACCTCATACCTCTTGTAAATATCTTATACCTTTTGTGTACATATTTTGCCTTCAGCACCAATTTTATCAATTGTATCTTCTTTGCCTTCAGCTCAATTCTTGTCTGCACTCTCTGTTATAAAACTGTTTTTTATTGGCACAGTATGGGGGGACGTATGTCATGGTACCCGTACAATATACCATTCCTATAAATATGTAAGATTATTACAAATAAAGACACGGAGAAGTTGAGCTGCGCGGAGCAACGGACGAGGCCAGGTAGCTCTACCTCCACCGGCTTCCCACGGACGTCGGTGGACGGGAGAGGGTAGAGGCGCCTTTACAAGGCGCCCAGCATGCCCTGCTCAACATTCATCCGACTTCTCTCGAACCAGAGACTTCTCTCTCTTACCTATCTCCTCTTCATCAACTCACCCATCTCCTCAACCCTACGTTCTCAACGTGGTGAAAAACGGACGAGAACTTCCTTCCAAACACTCAACATGGTGAAAACCGGAAGGATATCCTCCCTTCCTCTCTTTCCAATTTCCAACGTGGTGAAAACCTGGCGGATATTTTCCAATCCTAGAGACGCATCCAAGGAGGTCAAAAACCCTGCGGATACGCTCTTGCACTCCTCTCTCTCCTCCTCATTCAACCTCACCTTCCCAAACCTACCTCAAACCACGCTTCACCACGGATGAAGTCTGCATTACGATTAAAATACTGTTCAGAAGGGTACCTTTGAGTAGAGGTCGAGTTGAGGAACGTCACTATTTCGCTAATGAGGTGTTTCGACCAAGTACCCATTTGTCGTAGATAGTATAATGAACCGTTGTGTAATATTTACCTTTGAGTAATAATTTACCGTTGTGTAATAGTTTACCAGTGTCTAATAATTTGCCCATCAATAATACTTCACCTTTTGTTCAAGTTGCAAATCCAAAACAGCCTTCATTTTATCGCGGAAAATAGAATAATAACGCGGAACAACCAACTCGACTTCACACAGCCATCCGTGATTATAATCAGGTGCTCCCAAGTGATGATACATGGGCTGAATTTATACAATTTGATTCACCCTCCAGTTGACCAAGCCTGTCGGTGCAAACTTGGGGGCCTTACTGTGAACGAACGGCTGGACGTACGATGCTCCGGATGGTCTCAAAAAACTCGTAGGATCAAGAGCTATCTAAAACCGTAAAAATATTCACGTAAAGAAAAGATATAGGCGTCCTGAAAATTTCAACCCCTATTGTTCACCCCTTAGAGATGACTGACATTAACGCCGAGCTTCGAGGACCAACTAGACCCCGAACGGGACCTATAAACCGAATTTCGTCAATTTTGGCTCATGGTAACTAGTAAAAGTGCTATGTACGGCGTACGGCGGGCGGGCAGAAATTTTTTTATTGCATTTTCGGAATCTACATACCTTGAAATGGAAACCATCAAATTTTGAGGGGGGGGGGGTTAATTTTTTTTTTTTTTTTTTTTTTCATGCTCGATTCCAAAGGTTCATTATTCAAATAATAAACCAAAATTTCTGTCCGTCTGCCGTACGCCGTCCGCACTTGTCTTAGTTACCATGAACCAAAATTGACGAAATTCGGTCCCATTTGGGGTCTAGTTGGTCCTCGAAGCTCGGCGTTACTGTCAGTCATCCCTAAGGGGTGAAAAATAAGGGTTGAAATCTCCAGGACGTCGTTGTCTCAAATTTTTTTACGGTTTGAAATAGTTCTCGAACTTGGGAGTTTTTTAAGACCACCCGGAGCATCCAGCCGTTCGTTCTCAGTAAGGCCCAGAAGTTTGCACCGACAGGCTTTTTCAACAAGAGGGCGAATGAAATTGTATACATTCAGCCCAAATATCATCACTAGGGACGCGCTAACAATCGGGAATTGGCCCGAGATCATCACTGCTAGGGAGCACCTGATTATATTCACGGAGTATGAAGTCGAGTTGGTTGTTCTGTGAATATTATTTCATTTAAAAAATGATGGCTCTCCTGGAGTTTGTTGATATGTAGTTAAAATTGAACAAACGTTGAAGTATTATTGATGGGTAAATTATTACACAACGGTTCATTATACCATCTGCGTAGAAGGGGCTGGAGTTTGTTAGTAGGTGCTTTTACAACTTGAACAACTGTTGAAGTATTATTGATGGGCAAATTATTACACAACGCTAAATTATTACTCAAAGGTAAATTATTGCACAACGATTTATTATTTGCCTTGTGCTTCATGAATAACTACATGATAATTAATTATTGAATGCCGCGCATTTGTAGGAAACTAATTCCGGGGCCGGCTCCGTTACTCGATTTAGGGCTTTCCTGGAGGGTATTGGCCACAGAAAACAGTGATCCACGCAGAAGAGGCATCTGCACAGGTAAATAATAAACCTTTGTGTAATTATTTGCAGCGTTTTCAAATAGAATAATATCACAGAACGCGACTTCATGCGTGATTATGATCAGGTGCTCCCTAGCGACTGTATCTGGGCCGGATTTATACAGTTTGATTCACGATCATGTTGACGAAGCTTTTCGGTGCAAACGAACGGCGGCCGTGCAATGGGTGGTCTCAACAAATTATTTAGTTCAAGATCAATTCAAAAACGTAAAAAAATCATACCCTTCTATTGAAAGTTTTCAAGTTACGGCGTTCTGAAAATTTCAGCCCCAATTTTTCACCCGTTAGAGTTGACTGACACTAACGCCGAGCTTCGCGGACCAACTAGACCCCAAACGGGACCTACAAACCAAGTTTCACTAATTTCGGTTCTTGGTGAGTGCGAAGTAGGGCGTACGGCGGACAGACAGAATTTTTTTTATTTCGTTTTCGGATTCTACGTACCTTGATACGTAAATCAACGAATTTTGAGGGGGGGGGGGGGGGGTTAAACAATTTTTTTCATGCTCGATTCCAAAGGTTGATTTTTGAAAGTAATAAATCAAAATGTTGGTCTTTTGGATTTTTTTGATAGGTAGTTTTGCAACTTGAACAAACTTTGAAGTATTATTGGGTAAATTATTACACGAGGGTAAATTATTATACAACGCTAAATTATTACTCAACGGTTTATTATACTATCTACGGAGAAGAGGACTCTATACAGGTAAATTATTACACAATAGTTTGTTATTTACCTTACGCTTCATGAATAACTACAAATAAAATTAGTGATTGAATTATTGAATCCCGCAAATTTTTATGAAACTTCAATTCCTGGGCCGGCTCCCGTAGTCCATTTTAGGGCTTTCCTGGAGGGAGCTCGAGGGTGCTGACCACAGAAAAGTGATCTACGCATAAGGGGCCTCTAATAAACCGTTTTGTAATAAGTTGCAGCGTTTTTCAATCATAGGCATACAACATATGAGGCATATGGATCAATTCGGTCAATATTCGCAATTTACTTGAAGGTGTAGGTATGTTGTTAATAGTTGTATGCATGTTAGTTTGGTAAAACTATGAATTTAATATCTACTTAGTATTACGACGTAATAAGTATCTGGCAATAAATATTATAATAAGTGCTAATAACAGTAAGACCGGAATGTTTAAATCTCATCGTAAAAGTCATGGTGAAAGTGGAGGAATCGTTAACTCCAAGTTACTTGGTAACTGCACTTGAACTGCAAGAGGGTGAAACCCGTCGATCAAATTTCCAACTATAATTTTAGTCGAGCCAAGGAATTCATTCAGTTTAAGGTCAATCACACCAGCCTTGATGCTGTATTTGTACTACAAGACCAAAGTGCTCCAGTTATTTTGATTCGGGAACTAATGCTTCAAGCTGACATATGCGTAGTTGAAGTTCTATCATAATTATGTTAAGTTCACTTTCACTTTGTTCGATAAGAGGAAACTAACAGGTAATAAATGCACCAATATCAAGTTACATACGTAAAATTCACACGGTGCGTGGTATTACAATAAAAGGATGTTCTGATTTCATTCAGGTTCAGGTCTATTATAAACTGCCTACTTGTTTAATAAACTACTGTTGCTTTGTCCTGTACTTTACCGTTTTAGGTACTTTTAGTATAACTTATTTTTTTAGCATGAACACAATTATAGTTTTCGGAAAAATTCTGAACTTGTTTTTATTAACGATAACTTAACGACTCTGTCACCTGTTGAAAAGTTGAAATAGTAACGAAATTAAATAAATAAATAATGGGAAGTCCCCTACATTTACTCCCCCTCCAGGAACACATCCAATCAGAAATAACAAACTTTCGTTAGGCCACGAGTAGGGAAGTGTACTGCTGTTCTTTCTTTTTTTATGAGGGATCGTGTTCCGCTGTATGTTCGAATATTATTCATTTCTTCTAAGTTGAGTTCGTTTGCTTCACATAGTTGATAAGCAGGTTTTATACGATCTATAGAAATGTTCACTTCTTTATTCTTCATGTCCAATGTGAAATATTTCTCTTCTCTCTTCTTTACTTTAAATGGACCTTCATAGGTTGGTTCAAGTGGTTTTCTAACTCTATCAACTCTAACAAAGACGTGGGTGCAGTGCGCTAAATCTTTATGAATGAAAACATTTTTGGATCTTTTGTGGTAAACTGGCTCAGGTTTAAGGACATTCATGTAATTCTGTAGTTTTTCCACAAAGCTTTCGGGATCGGTCATGTTGTTACTGTTTACAAAGAATTCACCAGGAAGTCTAACTGTTTTTCCGTACGTCATTTGGGCTATTGAGCTATTTGTCTCTTCTCTATGTGCTGCTCGCAACCCCAGGAGTACTGTTGGCAATGTTTCAGACCACTTAACCGAATTACGTGCTTTTATTGCAGTTTTTAATATTCTATGTTGACGTTCGATTTTTCCGTTCGCCTGTGGGTGCCATGCTGTAGTATAATGAATCTTTACTCCACAAAGCTGTGTTAGTTGTCGGAACAATGTCGATTGAAATTGTCTTCCTCGATCGGAAATCAGCTTGCTAGGTACACCAAACCTACATATCCAACAATTGTAGAATGTTTTGGCTACCGTTTCAGCCGTAATGTCGCTTATTGGTATGGCTTCTATCCAGTTATTGAATCTGTCTATCATCGTCAGTATGTATTTATATCCATCTGATGTGGGTAATGGTACTACAAGATCTATATGTATATCACTAAATCGTTCATCAGGTTCTTGGAATGAACCCATTGGAGATTTGGTGTGCTTGGAGACTTTGGTTTTCTGGCACGCAATACAAGCTTGTGACCATTTTCTTACATCGTTTCGTATCCCAGGCCAAATATACTTGGATGTCACTTGTTTTACTGTTGATTTTACACCTGGATGAGCCATGTTATGAATTTGTTCAAACATTTGGAAACGATAATTTTTTTGGGATGAACGGCTTTAGGCTATTTTCTTCCACATTGCACCACAATTGTTTTCCTGAAGGTAGAGGATAACTTTTGAAGTTTAAATTTTCGTTGTTTTTCTTCAACTTTTCTAGTTCTTCATCATTTACTTGACTGTCAGCTATTTCGTCGTAGTCAATGACTGTGATAGCTTCCAATCTAGACAGGTTATCAGCTACAATATTATCTTTGCCATTGATGTGACAAATGTTGGTGGTGAATTGAGAAATATATTGTAGGTGTCTTTGCTGACGTGGAGATGCTTTCTCGTTTTTTTGTTTGAAAGCGTATACTAATGGTTTGTGATCGGTATATATCGTGAATTCTCTTCCTTCAAGAAAATGTTTGAATTGTTTAATAGCGAGATAACATCCTAGCAGTTCTCGGTCATAAGTCGAATAGGCTTTTTGAGTTTCGTTGAATTTCTTGGAAAAGAATGCAATAGGTTTCCAACCACTATCTTCATATTGTTGAAGGACCCCCCCAACTGCATAATCACTGGCATCTACAACAACTGCTATCTTGAATTCAGGGTTCGGATACGTCAGTAATGCTGCATTTGCTAAATGTTGTTTACATTCTTCAAATTTTTCTTGAGCTTCGGGTGTCCAGTCTATTTTCCTATTGTCTTTTTTCTTTGCACCTTTTAGATATTCATGTAGGATTGCTTGGGTTTCAGCTGTGTTCTTAAGATATCTACGATAAAAATTTAGCATACCCAAAAAGGTGCGTAACTGATGAATTGTTTCTGGTAACTTGTAATCCGTTATTACTTTGACTTTTTCAGGTAGAGGTCTTGATCCTTGCGGCGTTATTAAGTATCCCAGAAATTCGAGTTGTTCTTCACCGATGACAGATTTTGATACATTGATTCTTAGACCATATTCGCTGAGTCGTTTGCATACCATTTCTAGATGTTTCTTATGTTCTTCCACGGAAGATGAGGCAATCAGCACATCATCTAAATAAGGAAATACGAAATCGAGTCCTCTGAAAACTTCATTGATAAATCTCTGGAAAGTTGCTGGTGCATTTCTTAATCCAAAAGGCATGACATTAAATTCAAAAAGACCGAATGGTGTTGTGATTGCTGTTTTCTCTTTATCTTCTTCTGCTAATGGTATTTGATGATAAGCTTTGAAGAAATCAGTTTTGGAATATATATTTTTGTTTTTTAGCATGCATTGGAAATCTTCTATTCTAGGTAAAGGGTAGCGATCAGGAACTGTACCGTCATTTAATCTCCTGTAATCTCCACAAGGGCGCCAGGTTCCACCTTTTGTCGCAACCATGTGAATTGCGCTGGCCCATTGTGATTTGGATGGTCTTATAATGCCTGTCTCTAACATATATTGGAACTCTTCTTTCGCTAATTTCATTTTCATAGGGTCTAATTGTCGTGGTTTACAATAAACTGGTTGTCCATGCGTTGTAATGTAGTGCTTTACGTTGTGCTTAATTTCACTTGGTACCCAGTTAGGTTTCGTCAAATCAGGGAATTTTTTGAAAACATCAGAGAATTTCTGGGAGCTGGTCATTGTACTTACTGTGATATTTTCGGAGATGGATGAGAATTCGCCTTTACAGAAAAAGTTAGTTTCACCATCTATCAGTTTCTTACCTTTCAAGTCAATCAATAGGTTGAATTTCTTCAGGAAATCGGCTCCTAGGATACCTCTCGTGGTTTTGGCTACGATGAAAGGCCATTGAAATTTACGACGAAGACCTAAATCAATATTCATGGTTCTGATGCCATAGGTTGGGATTTCAGTGTTATTTGCTGCAAATAATTTGTAGTCAGTTTTATTGCGAATACTGTCTTTGGTGGGGGGAAGAATTGATACGTCTGCACCACTGTCGACAAGAAAATGTAATCCAGTTTTTTTGTCAATAACAAATAAACGAGATTTACAGCTGTTTTCATTGAATCCAGCAGTCGAGTTCGCTGCTACTTCGACTGCTGTTTCTCGTTTTCCGAAATCTTCCACGAGCAGGGTTGTTTGCATCTATCAGGATAACATCGGCTACCAAATAAGAAATGATAGTAGCAGTATTTTCCTTTTGGGTTGTACCTGTTTCGAGATTTACTTCCGCTTCGGTGATATGATGGGCTGTGATTTATACTTCGAGATCTTGAATTTAGAGCTTCAATATGTTTACATAGAGATGCGATTTGAGTAGTGAGTTGTGCAGCTGATGATTCAGTTAAAATATTGTCATTAGTGCTTTTACTAGTTTGTATATTGTCTTGTTTAATATTGAAAAGTTCGTTATTGGGATTCATCTCTGTTATTCTATCTGCCATTATAGATAATTTTTCTAGATTTTCATCGCTGACAATTAGGATGTTTTTGACCGAATTTGGTAATTTGTCAAGCCAAAGAGTTTTTAGAGCTTTTTGTGTGACTTCAGAGCCCGCAAGAGATTGCATTTTTCGAAGAAGCTGACTTGGTTTCATGTCACCTAGTTCAAGCCCTGTCAACAATTTTTTAAGTTGCCTATCGTCACTTTCTTTAAAAATGTTGAGCAGTCGTCTTTTGGCAGCTGAGTATTTCGCTGTATCCTCGCTTGTGATGATATCCCAAATATTTTCAAGAAATTTGGGCTCCAGGTTTGCCACTAATTGATTGAACTTACTGGTTTCCGATCTCACTCTTTCGTTGAAAAATTGTGCCTCGATTTGGAAGAACCAGATTTCGGGTTTTTCAATCCAGAATGGGGGAAGTTTCAGTCGAACTACGTTGGCCTCGTCTTCATTTTGGTTGTTTGATCTGCTACCTGTTGCTGGATTCTGAATTTGAAAATTGTCTTCTTCGGCCATAATGAATTTGGTTAATTTGGAAAGTTGATATCAAATTTGATATCAAATCACGTCGGGGTCACCAATTTTAGGTACTTTTAGTATAACTTATTTTTTTAGCATGAACACAATATTATAGTTTCCGGAAAAATTCTGAACTTGTTTTTATTAACGATAACTTAACGACTCTGTCACCTGTTGAAAAGTTGAAATAGTAACGAAATTAAATAAATAAATAATGGGAAGTCCCTTACACCGTCATTAAGCTAATTTATTGTGCTTATACCAACTCAACATCTAATGAAATTCATCTAGGATCTCTCATGTACGAAGCCCTAGTAAAATAAGCTTGCCTGATGATCACTATTCACTAGTCAGTGATAACTAATGATCACTATTCAGATCACAAGCCGATCGTTTTATTCAATTCACAGAGTGTTCACTTTCCCATAAAACAATGTCATTAAATAGCTAGTTATAAAATGAATGGGTTCGTTGTTAGAGAATGACGTTTTCTGCTCACGTTCAGTTGACGACCGAACCTTACCTTACACGACAATCTCGATTTTAAATATTTAGTGCTTATCCAAAGTTAATAATATGGTTTATATCTTGTGTTGACAATTCTTACTGAGAGGATGATGTTGCCTCGTTTCATGATAAAACTTGATCCATTTCATGAACTTTACATGAGTACCCAGTATTTCAACCTCTGGAGTAATACTCCTATAATTCCTATAATAGTCATTCTAGCTGTCCGGACCGGTGCTAATCTAATGACGCGACAAAAAATTTGACAGAGATGAGTTTCATAGACGGTTTAATGAAGGTGGATGTTTATTACCAGCTGATTTGGGGCCATCATTTCCTAAATATCTGATTTGAGAGCTAATCAGCGGATGTGAAGCTCAGTCTCCACATGTCACCACGTAGGTTCGGTTATTCGAGTGCTCTAATAATATTTAATAATCTCTTATAAAAGCCACTTGTAACATTTTTTCCCTGAGGAAAATTATGGATTTCTTCCTCTCGCAAAATATATGCATGTCAAAAATCATGTCTATAGAGCCAATGGTTTGCTTTTTTGCGGGTTTTCATACAGAGGAAGACCTGCCAAGCCTTCCTAGTAGGTTTATAGCAACGTTGCTGTTTTTCTTGTTACTCCAAGGAAACATTACAATATAATTTTGATCCATGCTGGTTCAGAAGAATAATGGGTTGAACAAATTATCACTTTTCATGATTTTTATTTATTCAGTCATTTATTCAGTTCATTAGGTATTCAGTCATTCTCTGGTCCTCCCTGAGTACTCCACTACCCCCAAACCTTAACCACTGGTAGCTGTAACTTGAAATATAAAATAATAACTTTTATTCTTATTCCAAATGATTGTTTGTTGGCCATGAACCCAACTAAGTTTTATATTCATAATATTTACTTTTTAATTTGAGTAGATGAGGTTCACAGGATCAGCCTGGTACCCTTCCATAGCTTATAGGATGACATCTGTAAGCAATCATTTGTATAATCGGCGATACAAGATACCTACCAGCATTTAGATTTGCATTACTCATTGTAATGGCCAATATAAAGGGATAGGTAGTCCGATATAATATTTAATTATTGCTTGAAATATATGATCTGAGTAGGTACCTCTCCGAATAGACGCCATACCTCACTTTATAGGTGGTGACATGACACGCATTCTGATGTTTGTTTGCGGGGTCGTTACTCAGCTGAGTTATCTGACACCGTTATCAGGTGCAAAACTGAATGCTGATTTATGTTGTTAACTCTAAATGAGGCATTGCTAATTTGCACTTTGCAATTATTACCGTTCACCGTCGAACCGTTTAGGAGTGAGGGCGTCATATTCGAGAACACCCATAAAGGCCAGATGTAGTTTGATTTTTCTCCAAAAGCGTATTGAGGAGATCAAAATTGATACCACAACACATTAAGTCCGATATAGAAGACGATAACTGCCGCTAGTTAGAAATTGATTCCACTAATTCAACCCCGTAACTGAGAAAACCCCAATCAAAGTTTTATTAGCCATAACTTTTCACTTCGTCTGCTCTAAATCCGCAGATCACTGTTTTCAGTGTTTTCAGTGATCAATCTACCCTCAAGCTCCCCCCCCCCCCCCCCCCCGGGGTGGGGCAAGCCCTAAATCAAGAACTGGAGCCAACTCGGAAATTAATTTTATACAAATGCGCAGGATTTAATCACTCAATCATTAATTACTGGTTGTTATTCATGAAGCATAACATTTTTTCAAGTTGCAAAAGTACCTATCAACAAAATCCAAAAGAGCCATCATTTTTTAAATGGAATAATATCACAGAACAATCAACTCGACTTCATACAGCCATCCTTGATTATAATCAGGTGCTCCCCAGCGATGAGCTGGGCCGGATTTAGACCGTTTGATTAACGTTCATGTTGACGAATCTCTTCGGTACAATGCTCCGGGTGGTCTCAAAAACTTCTTTAGTTCAAGATCAATTTAAAAACGTTTTAAAAAAACCATACCCTTCTATTGAACGTTTTCGAGCTACAGCGTTCTGAAAATGTCAACCCCTATTTTGAACCCCTTAGAGATTACTGACATTAACGCCGAGCTTCGCGGACCAACCGAATGGGACCTGAAAGCCAAATTTCATGGTAAATTTTGGTTCATGGCAACTAAGGAAAGTGCGAAGTACGGCTTGCAGTGTGCGGCGGACGGACAGACATTTTTGTATTCCATTTTCGGATTCTACACACCTTGAAGCGGAAACCATCAGATTTTGAGGGGGGTTACAATTTTTTTCTTGCTCGATTCTAAGGGTTCATTATTGAAAATAGTAAACGAAGAATTTCTGTACGCCGTGCTTAGCACTTGGCCTAGTTGCCATGACCCATAATTAATGAAATTTGGTTTGTAGGTCCAATTTAGGGTCTAGTTGGTCCGCGAAGCTCGGCGTTTGTGTCAGTCACTTCTAAGGGGTGAAAAATAGAGGGTGACATTTTCAGAACGCCGAAGCTCGAAACCTCTCGATAATAGGGTATGGTTTTTTGAACGTTTTTAAATTGGTCTTGAAATAAAGAATTTTTTGAGACCACCCGGAGCATCGTACGACCAGCCATTCGTTTGTACCGAAGAGATTCGTCAACATGATCGTGAATCAAACGGTATAAATCCGGCCCAGATATCATCGCTAGGGAGCACCTGATTATAATCGCGGATGGCTGTATGAAGTCAAGTTGGTTGTTCTGTGATATTATTTCATTTGAAGAATGATGACTCTTTATGGGTTTTGTTGATAGGTACTTCTGGAACTTGAACAAACATTACCTATACTTCATGAATAACAACAAATAATAAATTAGTGACTGAATAATTGAATCCCGCGCATTTTTATGAAATTAATTCCCGGGCTGCCTCCAGCACTAGAGTTAGGGCTTTCCTGGGGGGGGGGGGGGGGGGGGACACGAGGGTAGGTGTTGACCACAGAAAACTGTTCCACGCAGAAGGGGCATCTCTATACAGGTAAGTTTTTTCTCTAAAACAACGGTTTATTACACAATGGTTCCTAACGTGACGGCTTATCACACAACGGTTTATAATTTTACCTTGTGCTTCATGAATAACAACAAGCAATTAATTATTGAATAATTATTGAATCTCTTGCATTTTTATGAAACTGTAATTCCCGCGCCGGTTCCAGTACGCGATTTAGGGCTTTCCTGGAGGGAGCGCGAGGGTTGTTAATGACCACAGAAAACAGTGACCTGCACAGAAGAGGCATCTCTATACAGGTAAATGATAAACCGTTGTGCAATAATTTGCAGCGTTTTTTTATTTCATTTTGTCTTATTATTCTTTAATGGACCCATTTATTCGCTCGCAAAAAGTTTAATAACACCCCCTCAACATTTTTTCTTTTACGTTTCAAGGTACGTGGATTCCAAAAATGCAATGTCCTTACGCTGTACGCCACACAGTGGAGAAAACACCCAGATTTTGGGGAAACCCCCTTTTTGCTTGAATCTCTGGTGGTTTGATATGATTCTATTTTTTTTTTTTGCTGAATCGAAATATTTGGTATATTTTTTATTAGGATTGACAGAAATGAGTTACAGCCAAATTTATCTCAAAATACTGTATGCAGTAACATATTTTTGGTTTATCATTCAATAATCCCTTGTGCTCGTACAATCGTACAAAAAATGGTAATAACATAGCCCCAAAAAAACGTTGTACCTAATATTTATTCACAACAAGTAGAGTACCTTCATTGAGATTCGTGCTATCATAGTATTTATTCCGCGCTCTAAAGCTGAACGGTTGCTCAAAAAATATAAAAATGATGAAAATAGCAAAACTCTCATTAAAAATTAAAAAACTGTAATCACATAGCAGTAGTCTTTGTTTTTCAAAAGGAGGACGCAAATGGGTAATAAAAGGATCCGCTGTCACTATTACTGGATTGAATATATCTTCATTGGTAGCGGTGTGCGAACATTTTCTCGAGTGGGGAAGCCTGAACTGCTTGTAATCTTTGTGTGACATTCCTGGGCTTCTTCAGAGAGGCAGCCAATAAGTAGAGCGGCATACTCTATGAAATATGATTTTATGCACTGAGTCTGGTAAAAAAAACCATGGGTACAGAGTCACGGCTAATTCAGCGGTTTTTGCAGCGTAGCTCCGAAATTTTTCCACGTCATTTGGGCGCCATTAACAACAGATTACCTGCAGTATAATTGTACTAACTTAGTCTCTGCGTATCGATCCCGGTGATTTCAGCGGTTATGATTGGGTTGGTGAAAAACCTGCGAGACAAGTTGCCGTCATTTGTGGTTCCCGAACCCTGCATCACAATATCTACTTTCGTCCCTATCCTCTTTGGAAATTCCTTTTGAACGTGTTCCTTTTTTTCTCTTTCGCTATACGAGTTGAATCATTCCACGCCTTGAATTCAATACTGCAACTTAATTGTAGTACACATATTCCATAAACATTAATCGCGCATGAAGGGTGGACATTCCTAACTGAAGTAAGTCATCTTTTACACCCTTGAATTCAAATCTAGAAAGGTCGTTCATCTGTGAAGGCATTGCTTTGCAAAGTGTGCGTTTCTTAGCAGAAGAAGTGTTAGTCATTAGCAGAGCCCTTCACAATATGGCACTTATTTTTGTGAAATAGGGCCCTAGAAAATATGGCAATATGGCACTTATTTTGGCCCAAATATGGCGCTTATTTGTCTCAATATGGCACTTATTTTTCAACCCTCTCCGACCACCCCAGCTATTCTGAGAGGATAATATCACAACATACAAGTTATTTATACTAAATGATTTATTTTATTTACAAAGCTTTATGCAAATAATTTATTATTATTATTACTATTATTATTATTATTATTATTATTATTATTATTATTATTATTATTATTAAATAACAACATCAGGTGTGCTGCAACGCTTTCCATTGAAAATCCCAGCCGTAGATCACTCAGAAGGTATTTCATTTTTGAGAAAGTCCTCTCCACATCAGCTGATGTTGCCGGGGCGTATTTCATAGAGAGGACATCAGCAGGTTCCCAGCCTTCCTTCAGAGTGGCTTCCTCACCGGACAGAGTGGTGACCTCTTCACCCCATTCCAAAAGGGTTAGAGGTATTAGTAATCCCTCTACATAATGGCCTCAGGGTTCGAGAAACCTCATGTCATTCAGACATTTTCACTACAAATTTTTTTAAAATTTTTTTTAAGGAGTTTGGCGAAAAAAGGCAAAACATGGCACAAACATGGCTTTTTCCCCAAAATCGGCAGAATATGGCATTTTACAAAAATTCGGCAGAATATGGCATTTTTTTATGGTGCCATGGCAATATGGCATTTGAAGGGCTCTGGTCATTAGTCACTCTTTGAGCGACTTTGCCGTAAATCATCGTGAAATATAAGATACTTTCAACTTCAGTGGTAGAAAATCCTAGACAAATTATTGAATTACGTAGTTCCTTGATTTCGTTATCAATACGGCTCTTTTCCTCTTTAATTAATTCAGGTGTTTCCTTTTTGGACAGCAACGGCCCTACAGTAATTTGTTGAAGACGGGCGGTCATTCTTCCACACTACTAATGCATCATCACTTGCTAGTGTAATTTGTAATCGAACTAAAGATGCTGTGAGCATATGAGTGTCGGAAAAACCATCATCCCCATCTGAAAAACGTTGCATGAATTCGTTTTGGCCGGAGAAACCGTCAAATACCTATTTTGTATGAAGCCCTCCCGCCCACATATTTCCACTTCAGATTTCGTTTGTAAAATTCTTGTGGCTGTATGATTCAATATATCTTGTAGAGGAAACTTTGCAGATGTGTCCAACATTTTAACGTTCTGCGGGTAGCTTTTTTTTGGGTTTATTATTTTCAATAATAAACCTTTCAAATCGAGATGAAAAAATTGATTATACCGCCCTCAGCATTTGATGGTTTACGTTTCAAGGTACGTAGAATCCGAAAATGCAATAAAAATGCTTCAAATTATTACACAAAGGTTTATTATTTACCTTTATTATAGATGCCCCTTCTAAATCGAGTACTGGAGCCGGCCCCGGATTTAAGCTTCCTACAAATTCGCGGGATTCAATAATTCAATCATTAATTATTTGTAGTTATTCATGAAGCATAAGGCAAATAATAAACCGTTGTGTAATAATTTATCTTAATAGATACCCCTTCTACGTAGATGCTATAATGAACCGTAGATTTGTAATAATTTACCACTGTCTAATAATTTACCCATCAATAATACTTCACCGTTTGTTCAAGTTGCAAAAGTACCTATCAACAAAATCCAAAACAGCCTTCATTTTGGTTTATTATTTTCAATAATGAACCATTGGAATCGAGCATGAAAAAAAAAAATTCTTACCCCCCTCAAAATTTGATGGTTTACGTTTCAAGGTATGTAGAATCCAAAACTGCAATAAAAATATTTCTGTCTGTCCGCCGTACGCCGTACGCCGTACGCCGTACGGGCCACTTTTCTTAGTTACCATGAAAAAAAATTGATGAAATTCGGGTTATAGGTTCCGTTCGGCGTCTAGTTGGTCCTCGAAGCTCGACGTTACTGTGAGTCATCTCTAAGGGGTTCAAAATAGGGGTTGAAATTCTCAAAACGCCTATACCATTTTTTTACGTAAATATTTTTACGGTTTTAAATAGTTCTTGAACTTGCGAGTTTTTTAAGACCATCCGGAGCATCGTACGTCCAGCCGTTCGTTCACAGTAAGGCCCCGAAGTTTGCACCTTCAGGCATTTTCGACTCCAGTGTGAATGAAATTCTATACAATTCAAACCAAATCTCGTAACCAGAGACGCGCCCACAATAGGAATTTGTGAATACGGCCAATCATTGGTAGGGATCACCTGATTATATTGGCGGAGTATGAAGTCGAGTTGGTTGTTCTGTGATATTATTTAATTTGAAAAATGATGGCTCTTTTGGAGTTTGTTGGTAGGTAGTGAAACTTGAACAAACGTTGAAGTATTATTGATGGGTAAATCATTACTCAACGGTAAATTATTACACAACGGTTCATTATACCATCTACGTAGAAGGGGCTGGAGTTTGTTGGTAGGTACTTTTGCAACTTTTTTCACTCCTCATCAACAATTTCTTTTCAGAACTTCATTATGTGTGTTTCTTTTTGTTAGGTACTGTTTGTCATCGGCTGTATTATTTTAGCAACATTTAACTCGTGATTTAGGTAGGTACCTAGTAACGAGTACGGGGTTAGGTACTAACCTACTGAGGGTCTGCGATCTACATAATATGCATAGAATAGTACATATTATATTATATAGACGGGTTATCTATACATAGAGCTGCGATATGTAACAGAAGGGTATTCTATACAAAATAATAAACCGTTGTGCAGGGATTTGCAGCGTTTTCAAATGGAATAATATCGCTGAACAACCAACTCGACTTCTCACAGCTATCCGTGGTAATAATCAGGTGCTCCCTAGTGATTATATTTGGGCTGAATTTACACAATTTGATTCACCCTCCACTTGTCCAAGCCTGTCTGTGTAAACTTGGGGGCCTTACTGTGAAGGAGCGGCGGGACTTACAATGCTCCGGGTGGTCTCAAAAAACTCGTAGGATGAAGAGCTATCTAAAGCCGTAACAAGATTGCAACCCGCTATTTTTCACCCCTTAGACATGACTGACAGTAACGCCGAGCTGCGAGGACAAGGACCCCGAACGGGACCTATAAACCGAATTTCGTCAATTTTGGTTCATGGTGACTAAGAAAAGTGCTAAGTAAGTACGGCGGACGGACAAATTTTTTGATTGCATTTTCGGAATCTACATACCTTGAAACGTAAACCATCAAGTTTGGTGGGGGAGGGGGGGGGGGGGGTTAAACAAACGTTTTCATGTTCGATTCCAAAGGTTCATTATCGAAAATAATAAACCAAAAAAAAAGCGTTGCCATAGGGGGCGTCTAGCCGATGTTAGGGAGATACATAGGTAATATCTGTGTATCTACTATATAATTTTTCTTGAATAACTGCGATTTAAATTTATTAATTTCTTGTTAAGTTCCAAATGCGCGCAAAAATACTTTCTGGCAGTAAATTGAGTTTTTTCACTTTTAAAATTGCTTAACGTTTGAATAATAATGCTCCGTAGAATTGACAAACGTCAGGGGAAGCCTTTGTTAATTCAATGAAACCTTGCTGCATTACCGAAACTTCTAAAATTCAAATGGCAACTTGAAAATTGGCAGCAGACTGTTAGATCCGCATTATTTAGATGAAAATTGCATCATCGCTCAGCGGACAGCACTTTGCCCTTCACCACTTTCACCACGTACAACACTCCTCCGCACATCACAACAGACACAAAGACAAGTCTATTATTCCCCACAAAAATCCCAAAGGGAATTTTGTGAATAAATTGATGGATTGATCATTAAAAGCATCCAATTTTAGGCGGTTTAAACTATTTTTCTTGTTCGATGTTGTACGTTTTCAGTTGACAAAAAACATTCGCCATGTTCAATTGCAATTCGACAAATCACTCGTTTTCTGATTGAAAACAACATATTTTGATTGGAGTAAGCTGCAGTACACATCACAGGGTTGGTTTCTGAGGGGAATGCAAAATCGTGTGAAGGAACATTAATGAGAACTCAGTCACACCTATGTTTCAATATCTATAATGTAACTATAATATCATAAAAAACACATTAAAAAAAATACCCAAATAGGTAGGTACTCATATTACTACATCTACAACAAAATACATTATGGTTTGAGGAAGGAATTGATACTGTATTCTGTACATCGATGCCGAAGGTCTGATCAGTTTATTCTCTTATTCGGTTACTTACATTCATTTGGCTAGCCAGAATACAAGATAATAATATTATTAACAAAAATATACATCGGCAGTGATTCCAAAAGGCTTCTCCTAATTTGTTCTTCCCTCCGAAACAATTATTATAATTTTTATTTGAATGTTGCTCTTTGTAATAACCTCTCACGATCTTGTCCCACCTCAGAATGAAAACCAAAACGAATGTCAGCAATAGATTTATTCATTTTTTTTTTAATTTACGGAAGGTGGATTTGCCGTTAGGTTGTGAATGAACTATCGCCGTACGTCATTCCTATGTGACCGCCATAGCTACTACGTTGCGCCCTCGTCAGACTTGGTGTTTTAAGCTGCAACAGTTTGAAAGGAAAACACGTTTTATTCTTTTAAATATATATATATATATATATATATATATATATATATATATATATATATATATGCAAATAATAAATAGGTGAAAGTGAGGATTGGTGCCAAAACACGGATTTCCGTACTATGTTATAAAGTGGGCAACTAATGTTCAAAGAGTTTTCATACAAGTAAAAATAAAAACCCCAACGAAAATAAACTAAAATCAAGAGTTTGATGAAAAAACAACAGTTTCCCAACATTCTGATATGGTAAAGTTAATCAGACTTTAAGTAGGTAGGTACCCACTTTATTTTATGACCAAACCATATTCAGTATAATATCAACTAACTCCTGTTGTAATCATTTAATGGGTTACACAATAAAATATTTTTGATTTGATCATCAATCAATAAATTATTTGAATTTTAAAACAAATCATATTTCATCAAAGGTTTGGTCATATTTTTGAGAGTTGGTTCACCAAATTCATGTAAAGCTATCACAATTCGTATCTGAGCTGTACTGTTCATTTCCGGCGATCAGTATCAGACCTAACAATAAGTAGTCACGACATTCTTCTGAAAGCCATCCACAATTGATATTTAGTTGTTATCTCCCCCCTCCCCACCCCTCCCCGGGAAGACTGAGAAAACGGAAAAAACCCAGGTGTATTTTAGTACGCTCCAATAAACCCTAAAAGTTACCAATCGCATTAATCAATTTCAATCAATTACTGAGGGGTTTATTGTGCTTTGATGTACCAGTCATGACTGACCAAATGCAAATTTAATCTGAAAATTCTTGAAAAATCATCAAGGAAATTAATCATTCACTATGAGCAGCGGGTTCTCGAGTTCCGAAACCATAGTTTTATTGGATATACTCGTCGATTTCAATAGATAAATCCAAAAAAAAAAATAATCCTGATATAGACACCCATTTGATCATGCCTCGGGATGACCGAATTATTGTTTGAGATGAGAATAGAAATGTTTAAATTTTATTTATGGCATCATGGAAACATTTCAACAAATGTCCGTTTTAAAACATCACGATAATGAACGTACTCTCATTTCTAGATCAATTAGTTTGAAAGCTGCTAAAGGATTTATGCAACACCTAATTCACGACTATAATTTAAATAGGGAAACGCGTTTGTTCCTAATTTTTTTTTCGAATTAATGTTCTCATGCAAGAAGTCAAATGGTTCAGCAGATATCAACGTTGAACATTAAACATCATCAAGTTGCGTTGAAAATCAAAAATTAAAATCACCATAAAACGTGAACCACTGCGCCGCGCGTGCCGCTGCAGAGGGTAACCACTGTATTACATAGTTAAGTGTAAGTAGTAGTAGAAACAGCTAAACTTTCATTTTAACAGGTTTAATCTTAAACCAATGTACCCCTCTCTTAACGGACAAAAGTACAGTGGCCCGGCAAGAAGGTTGGAATTTTGATCTGTCTGTCCACAGGAGATATTGTTGACAGGAGAGAATGTTGACATGATAACGGACATTTTCCATTCAAACTCAAACATGAGTTCTGTTCTGCGGTTGTTCCTCGCCTACTATAGGGAATCCCCCGAACATAATACATCGGCTGTACCTTTGGATCCAGTTTTTTCGTTTTTTTTTTTAAAGAAAAATTGAGCTTGATGAACCTTACCAACCTAAGTATTTGTATGCATTACCTGATGAAATAAATTGGTATAAATATAAATTGATAAGTTCATTATAATATATTTTCTTTTTTTGTTGTATTTGAATTTAAAAATAAAATTCAATTTAAAAAATTGAAACAACTTGTAAAGTATGAAACCGTGTACCGCATGTATAACTTACACCTTTCCATAACGGACACGTTAGATGACCCCGTGAGTTTCCGTTATAGACAGATTTCACTGTCGCACTCGAATAGTTGTATACCTACTGGATTAACTAAAATGGAGGACTAAATAATGGGATTCATCGACCACCATGGAAGGGTTAGGCGCTTGAGATAGACCTGAATTTCAAGACCGAGCAGTCGTGCGGGCTGCTGCCTAACCTCAACCCCTGCTCAACTAACTTTTGTCTTCTGCTACTATATCATTGTAGTACTTTAGTAGTACCTGAGTACTTCTACTCTATAATTGTGTATATCACGTTCGTTGTGTAATAATTTGCTGCTTTTTCTGTGCGTATAATGTTAGATAATGCCAATTTTCTCACTGGATATTAAAGGGGCCTTGAATGCGTGAGTATTTTCTGAAAACTCAACCACTTTGAAACTGGATAGCTCCCCAAACTTTTGGTGATCCAGATAAATGACTTGTTCGATGCTGTGATTGTGGGTATACCGTCAAGGGACGCAAATCGTTATAATTTGCTCTTTTGCAAACAGAATAAATTCAAAATTGGAATTGGATTTTGATAATACTTACCGTTCAGGTTATTGTAGTTTTCTGAAAATATAAACAGAAAAATTAATGTTTTTGAGGTACAAGTTTGGTATAATGTAATAAATTATAGTTTACTGAAAATTAAGTGGCCCTTAGTAGTTAAGGGAAAATACACCAGACAGATAATTTAGTTATCGTTATTGGCTCATTGGCTAGAAAATCTGACAGTTCAGCCATATTTCACAATACCCGGCGAATCTTCGGGATTCTGATACTGTTGACTCTACTGATATCTCACTGACCTTACTTACATCAATGGTTTGTAAGAAATCCTATCACCAACTTGTTGAAAACTCACTTATGATTTCTTCAAAGCCCAATGGTTATTTAGCATTGTTCACTCAAATTCCGTTATTATTTGTTTCTAACCTTTTTGCCTTTCATCAAATTTTGATTTTATCATTTTGGTTCAGTAGCCTACAATTTTATGTATCTAAACTACTGTCGGTGCTACAAGTATTTTTCTCGGACTGTTCGGAGATTCGACTCAGCTTTAGATTTGAAACAATTTTACCGAAAATCTAACGTCACTGTTGACAACCTCAAATTCAACAACAAAAAAGGCTATTTATGCCTTTGTCAAGGGGGGGGGGGGGGGGCTAATGAAGTTTATATGATTCACCGAATAACGATACAACTGGGGTAGGCAGGAATTGCAGTTCTGTGGAGAACTTACCGTTATCGAAAGCATAGTCGTAAGCTTGGTCGGCATCTGTAACAAATACGAAATTCGTTAAATACCAGCACTTCCGGTTTCGAAGCTCAATTTCTATTCATGGCCGGGAAACGGGCCAACTGGGAATTTTCCGGGGAAAATAAGTTTTTAACGTACCGTAATAATGTGATTTTCAAATATGGTCTGGATTAATCCATCCAATTTGAATGTACAATTTTATAATGTCTGGGGTACTGAAAAATGAGGAGAGAAGCGGGCTAAAGATTATCTGCCCAGCTCGCTAGCTACATTAAATTGGAGCCAGAGTGGGGATGGGTTACTTGTGAGCATATAGGCGGGCAAACTTTGAACGTAATGAAGAAGATTTCAATGCATCCTAGATCCCACAAAAAAACCACAGCAATACCCAATAAACAGCGAACATACAAAAACTTTTAAAAATCAGAGCTAACTACTCAAATCAACGAGTAAGAATACCTTTAGCGAATGAGCAGTTCTACAAAGTGCCTCGGAAAATTTTCTTGGTACAATTTTGACTGATTCTTCAATCCTACAGAAGAGGATTGAAGAGATAACAGGGCCAACAGAAACAGTAAGCAGCTACCTCCAAAAAAAACCCAAATTAATCTAATATTCACCAGAAAATGTGATTTTTCATAGCTTTTCTAGTGAAGCGTCTCGTTGTACATTGTGAACAGATCTATAATTTCAGTCAAAGTGTAATTACGTAAGTAATCAATTTATAAATTTTCAACTGGAAGTTTGCTCGTTATTGAAGGTAATGGTCATCCACAGTCCATTCAATCAAAGATCAAGCTCGTCGTGAATCGGCAAAAGAAATTAAGATGAAAAATAGTTGTAAAAATACAAACAGTTAACACTAAAACACTAAACACTGAACACAACATAAAAGGCTCGATTGAATCGTCATTTAGACACTTACCATTATCCTTTCCCACTTAAGGAGCTAAAATGATAAAAATATTTGCTTTAATGGTATCCACAATCTAATATGTTTATTACTAGTAGAGCTGAGATAATTGTAAGTAATTCACCATGCTTTTAGCGAATTTTTTTACATTCTGATGCACGGTATTTTTAGATCTGGAACTAGTTTTCTATTTTTGCTCCATTAATCGGGAATTGGCAAGCGATTTTCGCTTTACCAGTTTACGAACACTGAGGATTTTGGATTTTTCTCTCGAACAAGAGCATTTTTGTGAAAATTATTTCGCTATATTTCATTAATTACGCGATTATGTTGAAAAATCTGCAATCATCTATTAATAATAAGTACCACAAATTATTATTGATGTACTGGATCCCGTAAATAAAAATACTACCACACAAGATACATGAATGGTTGTATTGGTGTACTGGATCCTGTAAATAGGAATACTACTATCAGTGGATTTCAGTGAGTGGTTTCTCTCAATCGTAGTATCATACATTAGCTGCTAGTAAGTGCATTTGCCTTGGTATTATCGTCGTCATCATTAAACATCCCGTAGAGTAATGCATACATTACAATGCCCATCCCTTATGGTGGTGACCACTCTCACTCCCACTCATTGCAGATCTTCTGGAAGTATCTGTGATTAACAGATCTATGATGATGATGTATTCATTTCGTGACTAGTGACGCGATATGAACACCTTACGTACACGTTTGACTACTTATATTACAAGTAGGTGATGTTGTCATCATAACAATGCCCCGTGAATATTGTGAATAAATTTATTGATTGATCCAAGATTAAATTGCTATCTACCTATCGTCTGTTATAAAGGGTGTCTTGCAAGTAGATGACAATACTTAGGGGGTGGAGTTAGACCAAAAACGTAGATGAACGCCGTCAAACGCACCTCTCTCTCTATCCTTTCCAGAGATATGCCGTTTTAAAGGTTTTATCGAGAAAACCACTGTTTTGTCATAGAAACCTAAATTTCTCCATTTTACGGAATTTATCTCAACTTTCGACATTTTCGGACTTAGCGTGAAGTTTTTTTTGTAAGATTTAGGCCAGATTTAGGATGTAGGATTTTAGACGTAAGATGTAGGGAAACTTAATAACCATTCAAAAGTTGACAGTTTCTAAAAAAGTAGAATGTATAAAAAACCGTTGAAGGTTTCCTATGTTTCCCATTAAACCTCCTGCAAACTGCCTAATCTCACAACAGTTGTGACATTTAATCAGCTTTCCAACGGTGAACTCGAAATTGCAATTATATTTCCATTTTATGGAGAAATACAAGTTGGAATGAAAAAAAAAAGTTAGTAGGGACCTAAAAAACGCTGGAAAGTCCTTGTCACACGGGTTTAATATTCCGTTGGACACACCTACAGAAACGCTGGAAATACATTTATTGTTTCTTTCATGTGAAATTATTGCGAAACACGAAATAAGCTCCTATTTTTGACGAATTATCTTTAATCATCGATTGTGTCATTTAATTGTCTTGATTCACATGTTGAAACTACTTCTAGTGCTATTATACAAGTTTATAGTAATTTCAGACAATTTCCCAGGTTTTTGACTCATAAAAAACGAATTTCGGAAGCTGAACCTTCGTTACAACCTCAATCCTCACTCTTTGGTCAAAATCAACTTCATATTCGGTCTTCTCGCCCTTAAAACATGGGAAACGCTACCTCAAAAGCTCATGTTCAATGGAAAACGATACCTCACAAGCTCATGTTCACTGAAACCACGAAAAAACCTCGAAAACCCTTATTTTAAAACCCATTTTTCACCCGTAATGCACCCCTCGGTGTATTTTTATCGGGCTGCCGAGCTTCGGATCACAACTAGGAGCCAAATGTGTTCCCAAATGGGGACCCACACTGAGTGCAGATGAACGACGATTTTAGACAAAATTTTAATGTAAATTTAAGGCTGAAACTTCGTTAAACCTCGATTTGCCACTCTTTGGTCAAAACTGACTTGATATTCGGTCTCCCTAAAAAATATGGAAAAAGATACCTCACAAGCTCATGTAACTATAACACCGAGGAACCCCATTTCCCCCCCCATTTTTCAACCATAACACCCTCTGGTATATTACGATCGGGCTGAAAAGTTTCGGGACACAACTAGGGCCCAAGAGGAGCCTGTACGCGAAAGAACGAATCTTTTAGACCGAAATTGAAGGAGATAAACATGATACGGCGGACGGCGGACGGACATAGCATTTTCGGCATCTGCACCCCTCGAAACGTAAAAAAACTTTTGAGTGGATGTTATAAAAATTTTTTGCTGAGCGAATACATTCAGAGAATAATGACCCATAAGGCGAGGTAGGCGAGATGATGCGAACATTTAAGAATGATGTTACTTCCCGGATTGCAGTTTCTCATTTTTATTTGTTTGCTGAACAGATCTCGACAGTGCGTGGAGGTCGGTTCCAGCAAATCCCCCCCCCCACCCCTTTTTTTAAGCACACAAGTCACCTTTACTTTACTAGAAGTTGAACATGTTGATTTACTTAAAAAGTAAGTAAGCAGTTCGAGCATGTCGTTGGAAAGCTGATTAAATTTCACAACTTTTGTAAGATTCGGCAGTTTGCAGGAGGTTTTTTGGAAACTCAGAAAGCCCTAAAAGATTATATAAATTCTACTTTTTGGTTTATTATTTTCAATAATGAACCATTGGAATCGAGCATGAAAAAAAAAATTCTTACCCCCCCTCAAAATTTGATGGTTTACGTTTCAAGGTATGTAGAATCCAAAACTGCAATAAAAATATTTCTGTCTGTCCGCCGTACGCCGTACGCCGTACGGGCCACTTTTCTTAGTTACCATGAAAAAAAATTGATGAAATTCGGGTTATAGGTTCCGTTCGGCGTCTAGTTGGTCCTCGAAGCTCGACGTTACTGTGAGTCATCTCTAAGGGGTTCAAAATAGGGGTTGAAATTTTCAAAACGCCTATACCATTTTTTTACGTAAATGTTTTTACGGTTTTAAATAGTTCTTGAACTTGCGAGTTTTTTAAGACCATCCGGAGCATCGTACGTCCAGCCGTTCGTTCACAGTAAGGCCCCGAAGTTTGCACCGACAGGCATTTTCGACTCCAGTGTGAATGAAATTGTATACAATTCAAACCAAATCTCGTAACCAGAGACGCGCCCACAATAGGAATTTGTGAATACGGCCAATCATTGGTAGGGATCACCTGATTATATTGGCGGAGTATGAAGTCGAGTTGGTTGTTCTGTGATATTATTTAATTTGAAAAATGATGGCTCTTTTGGAGTTTGTTGGTAGGTAGTGAAACTTGAACAAACGTTGAAGTATTATTGATGGGTAAATTATTACTACGGTAAATCATTACTCAACGGTAAATTATTACACAACGGTTCATTATACCATCTACGTAGAAGGGGCTGGAGTTTGTTGGTAGGTACTTTTGCCACTTTTTTCACTCCTCATCAACAATTTCTTTTCAGAACTTCATTATGTGTGTTTCTTTTTGTTAGGTACTGTTTGTCATCGGCACAATTATTTTAGCAGCATTTAACTCGTGATATAGGTAGGTACCTAGTAACGAGTACGGGGTTAGGTACTAACCTACGGAGGGTCTGCGATCTACATAATATGCATAGAATAGTACATATTATATTATATAGACGGGTTATCTATACATAGAGCTGTGATCTGTAACAGAAGGGTATTCTATACAAAATAATAAACCGTTGTGCAGGGATTTGCAGCGTTTTTTTAGAAACTGTTAACTTCTGGACGGAAAAATCTTAGACGAAATTTAATTCCGAAAATAGTGTCAAAAGTTGAGGTGAATTGAGATAAATCGGAGAAATTCGGGTTTCTATGACAAAAAACGTAGTTTCTCGATAAGACCTGGAATGGATTGAGGTAGAGAGGGGAGGTTGACGGCTTTCAGCTACGTTTTGGTCTAGTTCCACCACATTCATTGTCATCTACTTGCAAGAATCCTGTGTACCTGTGTCGTGTGGCAACTTCAAAAGTTTAGAATATGGGCAGCGGACCAAGATTTGCTGAAAATCCCACATTCTCTACCCCTGCCTCTATAGAAATAAATTTCGGAATTCCGATGAATAGTTCATAACTAGACTGAATTCTGCGTCGAACAAGAAAAATAAACACGTAAATCGGCTGAGAATAAATTAAGCCCTGGGAAGAGAGCACACAAAATTTTGTCGAAAACACACATTTTTTCTGTATTGATCCCCTTCCCCTCGTCTGGAAGTAAATTTCGAAATTCCAGTGGCGTAGGGCACAGCTAGACAGCTCTCTCCATCGTGCAGCAAAAGAACTAAGTAAATCAGTTGAGAATTAAGCCTGGGGCAGCGCACCCGAGATTTTGTAGAAAACTCACGTTTTTCGGCATTAAACCCCTTCCACCCTTCTAGAAGTAAATTTCGAAATTCCGATGAGGGCACAACTAGATGGTTTTCTGGATCCAGCAAAAAAGAACCACGCAAATACACACACACGCAAACACACTTATGAGTTTTTTTTTCACGGATTCTGACCAGATCACCTGGAC
The DNA here is from genome assembly GCA_954871275.1 of Leptopterna dolabrata. Lineage (NCBI taxonomy): Eukaryota > Metazoa > Arthropoda > Insecta > Hemiptera > Miridae > Leptopterna > Leptopterna dolabrata. The sequence goes on along the minus strand of OX940984.1, from coordinate 14,853,071 downwards.
TTTAAACCGTCGCTAAACGCATTTGTAAATCATCATTTACAAATTGAAAAATAGTAATAGCAACTAGGAAAAGGTTATGGAACTTGTGTGACGGTATATGGGAATCCCGTCCATACTGGATCCGGGCTCTTCCTGATCTTTTTGACACGCGGCTGAAGGGGCGGTCCATTAGCGAAAACGAATTGTCAACTCCTGGAGACATTGCGTTATAATCAAACCAGTGTCTCCGGGGGCAGCTGTCACACTTCCTCACTACCTTTCTTGAGAATGGAGAGGGAGAAACTGCACTGTATGGGCGGCGAAGTTGTACCCCTCAGCCATTACAAACTACAAAAGGTATGTCGATATTTTTAACAAAAATCGTAAGCAAGATCCTATTATTATGTTATCTACTTCCTAACTCATATTATGTTCAACTGGAAGAGCAACATCACGTTGAAATAGTCGGATGGAACAGAACAGTCGAATGAAGTGTCGAATGTATGAATGTAGCGATGTATGAATGGAACGTATGATTCTTCGTATATGTATCGTAGTATGGATCGTATGACTCGTATAGATTGTATGTATTTTATGATATCGTTTAATGTTCGTTGTAAATTATCAATGCAGCAGCAGACATAGGAAGACAAAGTAGACAGCTAAGTCGATGAATGTAAAAAGCAATGTCATTGAACGGACTTATCATGCGTAATCGCAGAGAATATCATCAAAACATCAAGTTTGAGGGAGCCCAGGAAGATTGGGTAGGTACCTACCTTTGGGCAGTAAATTATTTTCGAAATCACACATTTATTGCTGTTCTCTGATGATTTCATTAATTTTAGTCTGATTTCAAAGGTAGGAGTGAGGGTTTAAATAGTCACCACCACGCTAGTGCTGACAAACCTTCCAAGCTAGATGGTTAGATAACCCATTATTCGTTATTTCATTTGATTTGAGGTGGTTATAGAGTTGGAGGAATTTTTTTTAGCCAAACACAGAATGAGATTTAATCATAATAATCAGAGGGATTAACAACCCGCAGCTCAATCCTGGTTAGTGGGCCCACTGAGGTGACGACGATTCGTGATGAGAGCATAATATGTATGATGCATATATTAAACCCTCCGCCTAGAAGCTCGTCTGCACTTCTCCACTTTTTCCTTGCCCCATGCATGCATAGGCTGGAGGCTCGGAGGATGGCGAATGCAACTCTGACGCGCACCCAAGCGCGCACGACGCTTTGCGGGCGAGACCACTTGTCCGCCAAGCGTTCCGAGAGAACTTTTATTAGGGCCGACATCTGGGGTCCATAGTGGGCATCTACTGAACAAACAACAGGTGTGAAGGATGCGTGGCGTTGCTCACAGGCCTGAACATACTTTCTCTTTTTCTCTTCCTCCGCAGAGATGAGTACTGCTGCGACGGTGCGTGAGGCATAAGAGGGAGCATCAGTGTCCATGACACGGATATCAAACAATGCCTCCCTCTGAGGCTCCCACACCCCGCGGCAGGCCAAATCACCTCGCAGACCAGGGCCATGTTCTGATGTCTCTGTAATCATTGGCTCCCGTGTACAGTTTCCCCAAGCGCTCTCCAGTAGGTCTCCCATCACATCTCGTATTTCATTGTGACGCCTGGATATTAACCCGCCCGTCTTGCAGCTCAAGGCGTGCTCCATCGAGAAGGTACTCCCACATCCATCGCAAGTTGTCGGCATCTCTACTGGCTCACGTCTGTACCACACTGCCAGAGCATCATGGAATTGGGTGGGAGACAAGTCGAAGTGCTGTCGGTTGATGGGGAGAACTGAGAGCCACCCCGAGGACTTATTCCACGACACCTTACAAACTGCCCGCTCAACAGTCCTCCTTCTAGGTGCAGAGAACCCCTCAAGAATTGTTTGGAGAAGAACATCTTCCTCCGCATCCTTCTTCTCCCCTGCCTCATTTTTTGCTGCTTTCAGAGTTGCCAAATGGTCACCTAGGGCCAGCTGTCTGCCTCCGCGTATTGCAGCTGCCAGCTCTGATGCTCCTTTCTTCGATGCCTCATAGAATGGTGTAGCTGTCACAATGGGATCGTTCAATGCTAGGCCACCTTTCTTGACAGGGAGAGAAAACAATCTACATTCCTCTTCGTCCATAGCTCCCTTCAAGAGAGCTGGAATAAACTCAGACCAGATTGACCGCTTCAATTCCTTGTATGTATCCTCGTTTCCCAAGGCTACCCTCTGAGCAAACTGCCATCGGAACTGCATGGACTTCACGAACGCTGCGTAAGCTGATTGAGGTTGTGTCTTTCCTGCTGAGGACAGCTTTTCCACTGACTTAACCCAGTGTTCAGCCTTACTGTTCAGGTATGCCTGTTTTTAGGTTTCTTGCCCAACATATCCCCCCAAGAAGCGTCTTCCCGTGACAACTTGTATGCCTGAATCTCGGAAAATTGAATTGGCCGCCTCGATATCATCAGGGTGCACCACGAGGTATGATTTCTGCCCTTGAGGAAAATAGCCGTAGTCAGGTCCCAATCGCTTCAGCTTGTCCCACCAGTGTTTCAAATCAGCAAACTGGCCTTGGGCCGAGGAGTCGTCTGCATACCAGCACTGGGTCACTTCTGGTTGCTGCAATTGGTCAATCAGCGGCAATGTAGACAGCCCATAGAGGAGCATGGCCAGAGGGTCTCCTTGAGTGACCCCCTCCATGCTGTGCAGCTTCTCCGTACTACCTCGGAACACTAGCTCCGCGTGTCCCCTGTATGTGTTGTACAGAAATCGAGCACAGCGCGGCCATCGGTTTCGAGCCTGCCACATTGCCGCCACTCTGTTCATCGCATTAAAGGCATTCCTGGCATCTACTAAAAGAAGACCCCATTGTGCGTAAGGTTCCGACTTTTCTTCAAATAGTGCATTCATGGCATGGATGGCGCCCTCTATACCTGCCGCCAGGCCACCGCAGAGTTGCCGTTCCCCACATGCTACCGTGACATCCTCTCCAGTTACTTCAGCCATACATTTACCAAGGATACGTCGCAGACACTCCCCCACACCTATCGGCCTCACGCCAGGGCACTTGTCTAATGCGACCATGCAGCTAGCCACGAGTGCCTGAATCGATTCCCAGGGCACAATTTGATTTGCTAGCTTATTCGCCAGGGATGCTACCGATTCACGCAATCTTTGACTGTGACGCCCATATCGCAACAAAAAGTCGGCCCACTGTTCCGCGCTGGAGCCACTAGGGCCCCCACCCCCCTTTAGTTTCCATGCTACAACCTCTACATGCTCCCTAGTTACCTGGACTTCCAGTAGAGATGGCATGCCTCCGGGACCTGGGGGCACCATGAGTGAGGGGTCAGGGATATCTGGATCTGGGTGTTTTGCTCGGAGTTCATCTAGTACTGTTGTCCGGCCATCACCCATCACCTCTGACGGGGTTAGTGCAGTCGTTGTTCCGCCTTCTTCTAGCCACCTTACTGCCTCCCTTACTTTCCCTCTGAGCATTAGGCGATGAAAAGTCTTATTCACATGTTCAGTGAGTTCAGCGTCACGCTTTGTCTTCTGCTTTCTACCCACTAACTTTTCGTCCAGCGTAAGAGCTTCTTGAATTAAGATATCATAATTGCCCTCTTCCCAAAGGTCCAGCCTCCTCTCCAAGAGAGCTCGAATATCCTTAGCCTGCCTCACCATTCTGCTCCTCTGAAGAACGACCGACAGGTAAATGAAAACACGTTCTGATGGGTAGGTACCAGCGACTAGGGCATCCAACTCCGTTGATAACGTATCGACAAAACGGCAGGTTCTTATTCCGTTAGGCAGGTCATATTGTTTCCCACTCAGCTTAGTAATATCTCTCCATCTTTTGTACCAAATCCCTGCCGTGTCGCCTGGACCACATATATATGGCGCTCCATAAGCAGATTCCAGCTATGCTACAGTGTCTGCTAGTGGTTCTAAGAGCAAGCTGTCCAGACTCCTGACGCTTGAGTTGGTCGGTGAGATGACGGAGGGCGATCCGTGAGTATCTGAATGACTGACCTGACGGGTTGGGGTAGAGGGTAGGACACTGGAAGTATGTGGAGCAGGGACGTTGAAGTTCCGCGAGTCCCGAATCCGTCGAGCAGCTCCCGAGCAAGCACTCCTATGTCTTGGCATTCCTCTAGGTCTGTACCATCCCAAGCAATTTACACATTGTATACGTGCTTGCGTTCCTGACTCTTCCATCACTAGGTGCAACCACGGGGAGCATCACTATGGGAGTTCGTGGCAACTTCAAACAATAAACTACATATCAAACATGAACAATTTTTGGAAAAACACGAAATGAAAAAAGTGGATGTCCTCGCCCCTAAAAAATTTCCCCCGCGAAGGTGATCGGGTAAATCGAGGCGACCCTCAACCGTTATCTCACTGGCGAATTTTCACGAGTCACAAACCGGGTTTTCCCACCTTTTAGCACTTTTGAACGGAGACTTCAAAGACTTGAACAATGGTTATTTTGGTTATTTTTCCTGTCCTGTATTATCTCACTGTCCTGTATTCCTCTTGGGCATTGAAAGAACAAAAAATATATCATAATATGAACCCAGCTACCTAGTTGTCAACATAATTATTAATTTCTAAAACATTCAGCTAAAAAACACCAGCAACTCAACTCAACATTCTTACCATTGTCATCATCGTCGTCGTCATCATCATCGTCATCATCGTCGTCATCATCGTCATCATCGTCATCATCGTTGTCGTCATCATAGTTGTCATCATCATCGTCGTCATCATCGTCGTCGTTATCATTATCATCGTCGTTGTCATCATCATTGTCATCGTCATCATCATCATCATCATCATCATTATCGTCATTGTCATCATCATCGTCATCGTTGTCGTCATCATCGTCGTCATCGTTGTCGTCATCATCGTCGTCATCGTTGTCGTCATCATCGTCGTCATCGTTGTCGTCATCATCGTCGTCATCGTTGTCGTCATCATCGTCGTCGTCATCATCATCGTCATCGTTGTCGTCATCATCATCGTCATCGTTGTCGTCATCATCATCGTCATCGTTATCATCATCGTTATCATTGTCATCATCATCGTCGTTGTCGTCGTCGTAGTCGTCATCGTTGTCGTCATCGTTGTCGTCATCATCGTCGTTATCATCATCATCGTCGTTGTCATCATCATCGTCATCATCATCATCGTTGTCGTCATTGTCATCATCATCGTCATCATCGTCGTCATCGTTGTCGTCATCATCGTCGTCATCGTTGTCGTCATCATCGTCGTCATCGTTGTCGTCATCATCATCGTCGTCATCATCATCGTTGTCATCATTGTTGTCATCATCGTCGTCATCGTTGTCGTCATCGTTGTCGTCATCATCATCGTCGTCATCATCGTTGTCATCATCATCGTCGTCATCGTTGTCGTCATCATCGTCGTCATCATCATCGTTGTCATCATCTGTAATAAACATATCCAAGTTTAACTGGAGGCTCAGCAGTAAAATAAATCAGTTCTAGTGATTTCCCTACAATAGACAGCCATAAAAGAACATTAACATATCTTTTGTTACAAACAATGTGCAGTAGTTTGAGATGATTTTTACCGAATTAGATCAAATTAATTCAACTTGATTACAACTTTTTGGATAGAATGTTTAATTTTTTTAATTAATCTGAAGCGAATTTAGCTAATTTATTTACCATCATCGTCATCATTGTCACCATCTGCAAAAAAAATAGCGGAAAACATTAGTAGATGTAAAGCAATCAGTCGTTGCCTTGGAGGCCAATAAACGTAATGATAATGCATTTAAATACACTGCAAAAATACGTCAAAATAAAATGTAAAGCAATTTTTTATTTACCGAAGTCGTCATCGTCGTCGTTGTCATTGTTTAGGTCTGCAAATTTAGAATATCCATCATGTAGATTTCATTTGTTGAAGCCATAGGAATTTTTTCATCATTCAAATTATCTTGGGAGAATTTTACTGGTATTTCTCGATACGTAGATCGAGAAATACCATATTGATAAAGTTACCAGCTCCGACTGTTATGAGCAACTGGTAAAATAATCTGTTTGGCTCTTACATACAACATTTGAAAGGAGGAACTTCAAACAATTTTATCTCATTTCTTGGCCATATACCAACGCCATATATTAATGACATAAATATATTGGTCATAAATGTGAAACGAGCACAATTTCAAGAAATTCCATTAACTCATTTGCTTCGTAATATACCGGTGTCGTATAATATATCAACATCATAAATATACTGGTTGTAAACTTGAAACGAGCCCAATTTCAAGAAATGTCATAATTTGACTGGTTAACGTCCCCACTTCAGGCCTCGAATTTGCAGCTAATTTGGACTTAGTATTAGACTGGTATCATCTCATGTTTTCATTTTCGTTCTGATCAGGAGATGGAGCCTGATTGCTTTGAACCAACAGTAAATTAAATTCCCTCCAAAAAGGATATTGTGGAAACTCGCTATAATCCACTTGTTTATGTAAGCAACGGTTTTTCCCATCTTCTTGAATAATGATTAATTTACGATTCTAAAAAGTGATTAAGAGGTTTTGACAGAAGTTATTTGTAGGGATTTATTTACTTGGCGAATTGACTCCTGATGTTTGGACACCTCCTAGTTACCAAACATTCTTGACCACATCGCAGCTGTATGTTCTGAGACAAGGAAGAATGTACAGCTTCAAACTTCAAAGCTGAAACTGTACAAAATCTTGTACACGAATTCAAGTCTTGTGTTTTTGTGTACGAATGTACAGCTTCTAACCGTAAGTCTTGTATACGAATTATATGCTGTTTTTCTGTGATATACTCATGAAAACTCAGTTCGGAGATATTCCCCAAATGTGCACCTACACTCATTAGGGCTGAAAATAAATACTCACGTCGTGGTGTCCATGATAATGAAATTATTAATACTCACAGTGGTCATCTGTAACAGAAACAATATTTTTCATTCAGAAATGTTTATTAATTAGGATAATTATTATGTACTCAAAATAGTCAGAAAACTTTGTAGCTTCAGCAGGATTGATACACTGAATACTAAACGCAAGTTTGTTTGTGTGATTCATAACCTACAATACCCATATTGTCTACTTCCAAATACGGTCAGGGAAACGAATTCCATGGAAGTAGGGAAACAATGATCCCCAAGTTGAATCCCTATCAATATCGGTGTGAAGAGCAAAATACGAAGAAAAACATTGCAATTTCGATGCAAAATTGTTATTCGATGCACAAATTTGGTTTGTGGTGAGAGGTAAGTTTGAGGTTGGTTCGGGAAGGTGAGGTTAAAGAGGTGAGTTTGAGATAGTGAGGTTGGATGAGGAGAGGAGTGTGAGAGCGTATCCGCACGGTTCTCACCACGTTGGATATTGGGATAAGGAAAATATCATTCCGGGATACTTGGAAAAGCACTCGTCCGGTTCTCACCACGTTGAGAATGTAAGGTTAAGGAGAAGGGTGAGTTGAAATTGATAACAATATAATATTTACAGGAATGGTATATTTGAACAGTACCATGACATGGTTCATTACTGATTTTGAAGTATTAGGTACCAAATTTGCTTTGCCGAACCCCAAACATTGTTTCTGATCAAATTTCTTTCAATTTGATGTGTTTGATTTGTAGGTTTTTGATCGAAATCTACCGATCAATTCAACAATACAACATAGAAGCTACTATACGGATTTCGTACGGCGATAGATTTATATCTAAGCGATTTCATTATCAGAACACTTCACTGGTAATTTTGATATAAACGAACAAGCTCAAAAGTAAGCAAATATCTACTTACCATCATTGTCGTTGTCCCAGTAGCCTGCAATTTGAGAAAAATATAAATTACACGTTATAATAGTTATTTTTATTACATTTTTCCAAGTAATGTTCAACGCGAGGTAATTATCATGTTCAGGTAATGCTACTACATTTTATGATTCAATATACGTAACCTATATCTATCCAACCGAGTACCAGAGTCAAGGCAGTCAATCCTGGTGGGACGTTTTACTCGAATACTAGATACTCCTCATGCTTATCATTTCAACTAATGTCCCTGTAGGCTTCACATGATTCCGCGAATTTTTATCCCAAACGGGGATATGTATAACAATCGGACGGTCTGGCCCTCTCGGAACCCCGGCCCCTCTACACCAGTTTAATTATAAATAATAAACATAATAGATTCTATGTATAATCTTACGAATTATTATTTCTACATGTTACGTTATTCATGAAGTTGGCCTTATGCTCAGTGTTGCTAACAGTATGGTTATAATCTCAACCGTGGGTAATAAAGTAGGATTGAGGTTCTTGAGGTTCGGTCAATGTATTGACCGACTATACCTAATGAACCGAATGTACATTATGTACATAATGTATATTCGGTATACATGGTGACCAAAATTTACGACCCACCCAAATATCTCCCAGAAAGGAGGTTTTGAAACATTTCAAATTCCCTAAATTTTTTGTGTAGAGTCTGAGTGATATTTTTGCGCACGTGCTGATGCGCAAAACATGCGCAATATCTTTTTTTTCGCTTCTTTTTTTTAAATGAGAACTCCTAATATGTATTGCAGATTCGGATTCTGCGTGAAATTTCATGAAAAAACCACCCATTGGCTCATAATGTGCGTGAAACGCAAACAACTGATTTTTGTGGGTGTAATAAAAGGCCACGTATGATCATGATTTTCTCTGTTTTCCAACGCTGAATAACGTGGTGATATTCATTTTTTGATCTACGCACGTTTAGTTCGTATTAACGCTCTCGAAGCATATTAGCGCTCTACAAAATGCGCAAATAAAAAAAAATTAACATCACCAAGTTGTTCAGCGTGAAAATCACATTAAATTGTGTATCACACTTAGTTTTTTTTGTGTGTATTGATTTCTTATACAGCCACACATACGAGTAATTACATTATTATTTTTACGTTGTTATTACATGGATACGTTGTTATCACATGGATACGTTGTTATTACATGGATACATACGAGTAATTACATTATTATTTTTACGTTGTTATTACATGGATACATTATTATTTTTACATTATTACATTGTTATTTATACATTACGTTTGTTTATATATATATTTATATATTAATTGTACTAATAAAATTAAATATTTCCTTATAAATGCAATAATCGTTATTTTGTAGTATAGCTATATAACTGAACGGATGCTCTATTTTATTTTGAATGACTTCAATGAGAGACTTTCGGTCCACCTGATATTCTGGGGCACTCCATCATCAGACGTGCCAGCGTCCCATACAGATCTCCACATCTGCTGCACTCCGGCGGTAGTTGTTTATTCACCCAAAAGGGGTATGAGTCGCAGACCCTGTGGTTTGTCCTTAGTCGGAAAACGGTCCTCCCGAAATCTTTCGATACGGATCCTCTTCTGAACCACGATCTGACTGGTAAAACTGGATGGATATTCTTGTAAAAGGAGCCTACATATGATGCTGAGTATGTATCTTGCCACAATGATCTGTAGGCCACAATTCGATGGTTACGTCCAGATGCACTCCTGTTAGGGACCCTTCTTTCGCCAGCCGGTCTACAATTTCATTATTTCTAAGTCCAGCATGAGCTTTTGCCCAAATTAACTGGACTTTCAGGTTTTGGTTTATTATTTTCAATAATGAACCATTGGAATCGAGCATGAAAAAAAAATTCTAACCACCCCTCAAAATTTAATGGTTTACGTTTCATGGTATGTAGAATCCGAAAATGCAATAAAAATATTACTGTCTGTCCGCCGTACGCCGTACCCCGTACGGGCCACTTTTCTTAGTTACCATGAAACAAAATTGATGAAATTCCGGTTATAGGTTACGTTCGGGGTCTAGTTGGTCCTCGAAGCTCAGCGTTACTGTCAGTCATCTCTAAGGGGTTCAAAATAAGGGTTGAAATTTTCAGAACGCCGTAGCTCGAAAACTTTCATTAGAAGGGTATGGTTTTTTTTACGTTATTAAATTTGTCTTGAGCTAAACAATTTTTTGAGACCACCCGGAGCATTGTACGTCCAGCCGTTCGTGTGCACCAAACAGCTTCGTCAACACGATCGTGAATCAAACGGTATAAATCCGGCCGGGATATCATCACTAAGGAGCACCCTGATTATAATCAAGGATGGCTGTATGAAATCGAGTTGGTTGTTGTGCGATATTATTTCATTTGATAAGTGATGGACTATAGGATTTTGTTGATCGGTACTTGTGAAACTTGAACAAACATATAAGTGATGGGTAAATTATTACACAATGGTAAATTATTACACAACGGCAAATTATTACACAACGGTAAATTATTACACAACGGTAAATTATTACATAACGGTAAATTATTACAGAACGGTAAATTATTACACAACGGTTCATCTACCAAGAAGGGGCTGGATTTTGTTGATCTGGATTTTGCAACTTGACCGACCGTTGAACTATTATTGATGGGCAAGTTATTACACAACGTTTCATTATACTTGACCCCGAGCGTAGGTACTGACCACAGAAAACAATGATCTAAGCCGAAGGGGCATCTATTTCACGCCACATCAACAATTTATTTTCCTTCAGAACTTCATTATTTGCGTTTCTTTTCGCCATTTTAGTTACTGTTTGTCATCGAAAGAATTATTTTAGCTGCATTTAACTCGTGATTTAGGTAGGTACCTAGTAACGAGTACGGGGTTAGGTACTAACCTGCGGAGGGTCTGCGATCTACATAATATGTATAGACTAGTACATATTATATAGACGCGTTATCTATACAGAGAGCTGTGATCTGTAACAGAAGGGTATTCTGTACAAAATAATAAACCGTTGTGCAGGGATTTGCAGCGTTTTTAGATTTGCATTCGTGGAGTAGATGGAGAAGCGTAGATGCCAGCCTATTTGAGGCACGTCCAAGGGATGCTGGGCTCAATTTTTCAGGGCGCTAAGAGAGTCGGAGCAAATCAGGTTGGGATTATGCCTCTCGTTTTCTTCAATTATGGTTTCTACTGCCTTCATTATCGCAATGATTTGGGCGTGGTAGCTTGATGTTAATGACGGTAGTTTATATTTAGCCGTGATGTTTTTCCCTACATTCCAGAAGTGGGGAATGTATGGAATGTAGGGGTGTAGTTTACTACACCTAAAAAAATCGATTTTCTGTGTTTAGAGCTCGTTTTACGCCATAGTGGATCACATCTTCGTTGTATAATACCAAATTTGTTCATGGTGATCAACTTAGGGCTGTGTACCGTGCAATCACCAGTGACTACTGTTGAAAAACGCGGCAAATCCCTACACAACGGTTTATTATTTTGTACAGAACACCCTTTCTGTTACAGATCACAGCTCTCTGTATAGATAACGCTTCTATGTAATAAATATATATATATATATATATATATATATATATGCTATTATATATATTGTATATATGCTATATACATATTATGTAGATCTCTGACACTCCGTACTCGTTATTAGGTACCTACCTAAATCACGTGTTAAATGTTGCTAAAATAATTCTGTCGATGACAAATAGTAGCTAAATTTGCATAAAGAAACACAAATAATTAAGTTCAGAAGGAAAATTGTTGATTTGTAGTGAAAAAATATTCAGTCCCGGTAGGGTTTCGATATCGGGAACTTTACCATGTCAGTTTGTCAGTCAGACCACTACGCTGTATCGTCCAGCTAGTAGGAGACCAGTGACGTGCGCTCTCACCTCAGCTTGATTCCTGCATACACCCAGATCGTTACAGCAGATTGTATAGCAAATTTCAAGGCAACCTCGTAGAATCTCTGCATCGTCTCAAAACTTCAGAAAAAAATCGAACTACCTACTTGTTTAAAAATGCGAGAAAACCCATAATTCAAAATACAATTTTCCGAGATCGGTATACACTGGGCATTCAACCCCTATTTTTCACCCCTTAGAGTTGAGTGACAGTAACGTAGAACTTCGAGAACCAACTAGAGCCCAATTGGGACCCATATAGGAAATTTCGTGAATTTTGGTTCATGTGAACTAAGGAAAAAGCCGCGGACGGAGTACGGTGGACGGCGGACGGCGCGGCGTGCGGCGAACGGACGGAAATTGTTTTATTCGACATTCGTATTCTACGTCACTTCAAACGTAAACTATCAAATTTTGAGGAAGGCTTAAACTTTTTTTAGGTAGCTGCCTGATATCATCCAAGGCCGGCCACAGGTTTAGTTATCGGCATTGCTCCATTCCCAAAAACGCTGCAAAGTTCTTGTCACATGGGTTTATTATTCTATTGGACATACCTACAGAAATGCTGGCCGTTCATTTATTGTTTCTTTCATGCGAAATAATTGAAATAGCCATTTCTGATGGTTTCCACCAATTTTGGCCCCCAGAACACAAATTAGGTGCTCTCCTTTTTTTTAAAATTATCTTTGATCATTGATAGTACCATTTAATCGTCTTAATCCAAGTGTTGACACTTTTTCTAGTGTTATTCTACACATTTATGGTGATTTCAGACGATTTCGCAGGTTTTGACTCATAAAAAAACAATTTTGGGAGCTGAACATCTCGTACAACCTCAATTTTCCACTCCTGGGTCAAAATCGACTTCATATTCGGTCTTCTCGTCCCCAAAAACGTGGAAAACGATACCTCAAAACCTCATTTTACTAATATGTTACTAAAACACAAAAAGTACCTATTTTTATACTCATTTTCACTCATAACACCCCTGGATATATTCCGATCGGGCTGAAAAGTTTCGGGACACAACTAGGGCCCAAATGGAGCATGTGTGCGAAAGAACGAATTTTTTAGACCAAAAATGAAGCCGGTACACGTGATACGGCGGACGGCGGACGGACATTGCATTTTTGGAATCTCCGCACCTTGAAACGGAAAAGAAAAAATTTTGAGGGGGTGTTATAAAAACTTTTTCCTGACCGAATACATAGGTTTGGTTTTTATTCACAGAATAAAAACCAAAAGGGGAAACGTACTCCTATTCGCTGACACTTCACCGCGAACTGACGAACGGTCCGAAAATATCTCCACGCGCGGGAAGACCGCGAGTGCGCAAAATTTTGGGCATTAGGCAGGAAGTGGGGTAGCTTAAGTTAAGGACAACTCTTGATGAAAAGTAAACCATTGTATCACTATTTTCTCTACTTGTGAACGCGTAATGTTTTAACCTCCTGTCTGTCTTCAAAAACCTCGTCAGTAATAATTATGGCAGTATTTAGCTCCGACTGGGGGCCTCTGAAGTCAGTCTTCAAAATTCCTTGCCCCCAACTGGCTCCGCACCACAGTGGAAACTACCACCTCCTTTCACAAGCAAACCTCAAGAACCTCAATCCTACCGTATCATTTATTCTAGCAAGTATTATATAGTTTTGTGTAGTTATACTTATAGGTATAACACTAATCATTATTTATTGTAGTGTAAATACTATTTATAGACTATGGTAGCGAATATCAACATGTATAACTTAATCATAATATCACGATTATCTTTACATAATGTAACAGCATCTGTTATTATTACATTTTCAGTTCTTAAGCTTCTTGAAGATTCCCGAACGTGAATAGCATTATCTGTAATGATGCTGTGTATTGAGTGTAATTATAAGCATTTAATGATCTATAAAAATGTTTTAATGTTGTTTTATTTTTCATGTTATAATGATGTAGTCTGGGAAATACCATACCTCTGTATGAAGTGAAATGTGGAGTTGTTGGGAATTCTGTGAAGTGAATATGAAAGGTTTTACCCTGTTGTTTATACTATACAAGAAATTGTTGAATGGGTATGTAGTCGTTTTCTTTGAATACAATAACGTGAATGCAGTAATAGTAAGTATAAAGTGCTAGGTACGTACAAGTACCTGTAGTGGACGGTAAGGGCAGAAATAACTACCGTGGAACTAGAAACCAAATGTTTTGAATGGTGAACTATCCCAATGAGGAATTGATGCAGAATTTGTTTAAAAAAAAAAAAAAAAAATCGCGAATCTACAATATGCAAGATGATTTTGGTACTCGTGAAATTATTTTTTTGGTTAGTTTTGATTTCTTCCCAATAATGTAGAGCCATGAACTCGTTACACGGTAGTAAAAATAACTAGGTAGGTACCCACTTTGGTACTTTTCAGTTATACCCGGGTTGTATTCTGATAATATATATATATATATAGAAAAATTACCGATTTTACTAGAAGTTGGAAATTTCGATTAGCATTTGATGAAGCAAATTGGCGTTCCTGTTCCATTGCCTCCACATGAATTCGGACATGTAACCATCCATCAAGGAACCAGCTGTGCCACATTGCCTTGTTCCTCATTTTCGTTGACTTCCAGAGACTCTCAGTTCCTTGCGTCTTTCCCCGCACCTACCCGATGGCTTTACCCTGCCCCACATTCTACCTAAGCCTATGAAAATTTGAAAGAAAAATTTAAAAATGCCTAAAGCCATCGGGAGGGCGTGGGTAATAGGTACGTAAGTATCTCTTTTGTATGTGTATACCAGTTTCAGGTGCCGAGGAGGGAGGCTTACATATTCTAAAAAGAACTTTTTCCCTCAAGAATTGATCCAAAATTGCTACGAGATAGCAAACTGTATATTGATGACGATTTCTTTTTTCTGCCTCCAAGCAGACACAACTCTTGCCGGTGCAAGTGCAATCGAGTTATTTTTGACAACTCACAGAATCAAACTATGATATATGTTTATATATACGTACTTGAGTTTACTGGCTTGCTCCATTCTTTTATTGCCATCTTAATATGGTGTCAAAAGGCACTAAAATAGTTTTCTAATACTGGTATTACTAGTTACTTATGATTAGGTAGGTACCTATCTTCTTATTGTGTGACAGGATTCACGATAGTCGTAATCTAGGTTGTAATCTAAATAATCTTATTCCATTCCTAAAATGTCTTCCAACTCTATTGTTAGCCATAATTGAAGTAGCCTTATTATAATTACAAAATAACTTTAATTACGCCTTGTAAACATAATTGTTGAAAATAGTGGTCCAACCTCTGCCGTGAAAATTGATATTATCATGAATATTCGTAGAACTATAAAAATAGTTGTCAGTAGCATTTAGTTACTGACTACATACGTCTTGTAATAAATAGTATAATATCAGTACTTTGATGAATTCGGCGCACAATGAAATTAATATTCTTATGTGCATTCATTGTGTACTTACTTGACATGCTGCTGTCATCGTTGTTGTCTGTAAATTGAAAATTTCAGTTACTAAACAGGTTTAGATAATCTAAACAGGGGAATTAAGAAATAAGTGCCAAAAACCAACACTTCTTTCATTTTTATAATTTCTGAGGAGTTCCATTTTTTAATTTTATTTTATTTATTTTTTATTACCTATTTTTATTTTTTTTATTTGTCCACTTCCGCCACGAGAAAACTTGAAATTGAAGAAACGTTTTGCGCCTGAAATACCTGTCTGAGCACTGGACCTATAATACTGACCTATAATAAATACCGACTACTTTTAATACTAGGTTTTTTATATTAGGTACTTCCTCTTAAAAGTACGTGTGTTTAAAAATCAAAATTTTTATTCCGATTGATCTCCCAGAGAATTTTCTTCAATTTGAAAAGAATTTTCTTTAACCTTTGAAAACTCACTAATAGTTCGGATAGATCAACTAAAATTATTCCCGTCGAACCATACAACTTCCTCGTTTGTACCCACGTGGATGATACGTGACCTCATCTAGGTTAAAATGCTGCGTGACTGAATTCTGTGTGGTTCGTTCAAAGTACATGGACGTATAATTCCCATTTACATATTTCCCACGGAAATGAGGAAAATAGAGACAATTATTTGCTGACCTTGATCATTATTATAGTAACATCGCAGTACATGTGCCAATTTGTTACCAATTCGACCTTTCATATGTTGATTTAATTTTACGCGGTTATTATTCGTTCATCTTGGGTTTTCAGTTCATCTTGGGTTATTATTCGTTCATCTTGGGTTTTCAGTTTCCCAATATAATTACAGGATGATAGAAGAAGAATTATTAAGGAAATAAATAGGTAAGTTTTAATCGGGTTATGTCGATTACAGAATATTCCTAGATAGTATAAAGAAAATATTGTAACGCTGATTCGTGATCAATATCAAATCAATAATAATTTCTGGTATCAAACCCGTGGCAAGATGGGTACACCAGTTTTTATTGGTCTGAACTTTGATCGCCTACGGCGATGATATTGACGCTGGTGGCAATAATTTTGATTCTGGCGTCGATGGGGAGAGTGGGAGGGGGCAATTAAAGGCGTCAACTAACGAGAAATACCCGAGGAGTTAAGGGAGTTAGGCAATGATGAATAATCTTTCGAAATAATGTTTCCACCTTTTTTTTACTGTTCGGGGTTTTTAACGATCACGAATCGAATGATCAACGACCGAATTAGAACTCGGTCCATCCACGTTTTGTCACGGCTAAAAATAGACGTCTCACCTTCGACAATGTTTGAAGATTTTCGAACTAAACATTTCCCGTATTCTTCATTTTCGATTCAAGCATGTATCATCTTTTCAGGTGCCTATATCATAAAACTAGTCGCTTACGAAATAACCTACCTACGAACTGGCTCCAGATTAAATGTTAAATAATTCAATATCTTGTGGGATCTTTCACGGTGATCACGAATGCACTTTATGTTGAAAATAATATGAGTGGGCGTAAATAGACCCTATCCACTTTCAAGGCAAAAAGGACTGCGATTTTTTACTATTTTTAGTGTTTTCGGGGGAAACGGAAAATGAAGAACAACAAATTTTGAATATTGTAGGTAGGTGATTAAATTTAGGGTAGAATGTGATACAATTTAGCTATTTACGTATTGTTTTGATTGTGTTGTTCCTCTTCCTAATGAATGTTTGGGAACTCCAGCTCCACTCAGCTTGATGTGTTCCATATTAACTCTACGTCTGCACCAAAACCAAGGGAAGCCACTTTGATGTTGAATGGTAGAAAAGGTTACAATAGCCCATTTTTAATTTTAAATCGTAGATTTGTGGAAAAACGACTTATTCTTCCTTCTTATTTACTCTTGATGATAATAAACTTTCTCCTTTGTTGTAACTCTTGTTATATTTTCTTGATTTGAAATTTTACAATTTACGAAAATCCACTCTACATTGCATGTCTGTTCAGTGTCTGATTACAGAATCATGGGTTAGCTAATCACAGAACCTTCAATTTTGATGGGATGAAATAATAGTCTTGCAGAGACTTGACATTAACACTTAAAATCCAGAATTTTTGCTTACGATTCAAGAGAGGTAGCTGGGTTCTCTGCTTATCTTAAGCACGAGTATAGCTATTCGGCAGAATAGGTTGCCGTAGTGGGCTGAAATTTGGTTTGTACGTAAGTGAGGGTTAGTCCCTAGATATTTCATCAAAATCTGATTGTAAATACATCTCCGGATCTACTACATACTCTACACCCAACTTCATCTGTACTACGCTATACCGAACATGCATAATTTTTAAAATTTATAATGTGTACTATGCACCATTTTTCAAAGCAGGCTTCATTTTTTGGATATGGAATCGAGCCACGTTATCTACTGAAAATCATCATACCGGTCTATTCTGATGTAAGAGACATCATGATCCTTTTTGCGAATGATAAACTCGGTTTCAACTATTTAGTTGTTGACACCTAATGATCGTGATTGGCACCTACTTTTCTTTAATAAAAACTTTATTCACCGGTTGGATGAGTAGATTAAAAGAAAATGAGGACTCATCTTTTGCAGTTCTAACCAACCAACCATAAGTAATTGAAACATAATGGCCTATACTGGAAAACAGAAATCCGCTTTTTACCAGCTATTGATCTCGCTCAATGTTTTATTTGGATAGCTCAATGGCATTATTGGGATGTGTATTATTAATTTTAATTTCACTTACCGTTGTAGCTATGGGCTGTAATAAAAATAAAAAAAATAAACACATTAATATCGGTGGAGATAAAAATTTATCATCAACTGGAATCAAGATCATTTCGTTGGAATGAAAAACGTAATGCTTGACGGGCGCTCCTGACTGTCAAGGCTAATGATTTTTGGGGAAGAACTAATTTATTAGGTGATTGATTGGGAAAGAATATGTGACGGCTTCTCAGGGTTCGGAAATCGGAAATGATGCAATTTTCTAACTCCAAAATATTTTGCAATAAAATTTCATCGCCGCTTTGAACATCAATGTTGATGCAACTTTAGTATATTCCCGTTTCCTGCGACTTAAGCTTGAGAGAGAAACAATAAACGAGTAGGCGATAAATTTGTTCCATAAATATGGGTGGTTTATAGAAATATACCTGATCATGTAGAGATGCATCGGCCATTACACGAAAGAACCATAGGTACCTAGTTCTGAATTGAAAAAAATTCATATTTTTCAAGATACTGTCGGTTTTTTTTTCCAAATATCAATGTTTGTAATTTCAGAACATAGTTACTTCTAGGATAATAAAGATACCTGGTTATAGTGACGATATTAACATCTAGGTATATACATATATTATTATATCTTATTATGCCTCGCTGTGTGTGTGCTCTACATTATGGCTGAATGTGGTATTATTTACTGAATCATGTTATATTATAAATTGTGTGATTTCAGGTAGAAATATGAGGTGAATGCGATGATTACCAAGATCATCTAAAGTTATAAGGCATTGGCGTTGAATCATATTTTTCATCTCTTGCGTAATGGTATTGGGTTTCCGCAGGGCTTCTTGCCAGTAGAAACAGAGCGAATCTGGCCTAGCCAATCTATAAAACTCTATCAAAAATACCTCAGTTAATAGGGTTACCTAAGCTTCTCGAACCACTACAAAGATCAACCAACACACTAATCAACCGCCCACCGTAATCTACACTTTTATTATTGATTTGGTTATTCGTTTTTCATCAAGAAAATACTTGCGATTTGTAGCCGTGGCAAGGAAATACATCCACAGAGTAGGTACGCTAAATACTGGTCAAATAATTATTTTGTCTTTCTTTTTATCTATAAGAATCTATGTCCGCTTATCTACTTTACAGAACTACCTGAACCAACCGAATTTGTTGAAAATTTTGTGAAATTCATACTCAGAGTAGTTCAATTAAAAATCCAGTATTATAGTGAAAGGTTGGCCTTTGGAAGTATGGGATGAACAGTTAACGACAAATGTTGAGAAGAGCACACAAAAAACACGTTAAACACAAATGTGCATATTTTATTAATATGTGAACGCGATATCCTAACAGAGATGAATTTACAGAAACAGTAAGATAATATAAAACCATTAAAATCATTGGGAGCATATTTTTTTATTGATTATACAGAATGGTCTTTTCTCAAACAATGGATCGATATAATAAAAAGATATGGAATAGGAACTAAGGTCAGCGAGTTTCCGGTTTTATTGACCTAATCATGTTTCATCCAGGCTATGGATGCTTGATAATAAATTTTGTTTAGGTATAACTCCAAAATGACATGATGAATCGATCGAAATGGGGCATTTTATTCAGCTGAGACCTGAGAATCATTACTTCGGCAGGAGAATTCTTAATGTGCAAAGTTATTGGTTATAATTCCCGTGTTCGGTTGCCTCTAACTCAAAAAAACTTCAGAATATAGAAAATGTCTGTTTTATTGGTCTGTTTGGATGGATTACCTTATTAATCAGGGAATCATTCTCGCTCATGGACATACACGGAGCACTATAGGACTATTCGTGCTGAATTCTTTCACCTAAATAGGAACGTACCCATGGAAATAATGGGAACCTAGTTTTTTGAAGGGTTATAGATTAGGCTTCCGCTCTCCGATCCCGTCTCCACCTGAAGAAAAAATGTATCGAGAACAGCCCAAACAGTTACACTCCTCCCCACATGACATACTTCTGGATAGCAGAAGTTTGAGAGGGAAAAGGGGGAATGAAAAGTAGTACGAAGTTCTGGTTCAGGAAACGGCATCTGAACAACTTCAAGGTGACTAACCTCCATCGTAATGGTACTACCCCAATAATATTTAATGGTGGAGAACAAAGCTTCTACATACGAGTATTGGCGGAGAAAAAATGTTGTCAGAGGTTGTTGTCCAGTGAATTTTGCTCATCTGGGCAACCTCTAGGTGATCAATCTCCATCGTTAGAATGGAACAACTATTGGGACTTGTCAATTGGGACACGGCATCAATCGCCTTCTAATGAGCTCAGTATATTTTAATTATACTGACACTCTAAAGGGGTGAAAGGGGGTGGGGAAGTAAAGGAATCCTTCTGGGAACCTTTGGGCTTATCCTTCCGGTAAGCCCTTAAAAAGTGGATGGAGTATGGTGAATTGCTCAGCGCATACTACCAAACCACGCTCTGCTACCATGTGACAGAGTGTAACAGTGAGGGATGGACCCTCGAGAGTCCCCCTCCTAGACCAGTGAGATTATCACCAGTTAAGAAGGGATATCGATTAAACTTCCGCTCACCGAGCCCGTCTCCACCGGAAGAAAAAATGTATCGAAAACAGCCACATATTAGGGATGTCTTAAAATATGTTTCCCATTATTTAGGTACCATGTCAAGGGAAACTTGTAACAGTGTGGGCTGTTCTCGATACATTTTTTCTTCCGGTGGAGACGAGATCGGTTTGGTTTGGGTAAGCCTAATCGATATCCCTTCTTAACCGGTGATAATCTCGCTGGTCTAGGAGGGGAAATCGAGGGTCCACCCCACTGTTACACTCTGTCACATGGTAGCAGAGCATGGTTTGGTAGTATGCGCTGAGCACTACCATACTCCATCCACTTTTTGTGGGCTTACCAGAAGGATAAGCCCAAAGGTTTCCCAGAAGGATTCCTTTACTAACAACCTTTCCCTTTGATAATACATACATTTATTGGCTTCCCCACCCCCTTTCCCCCATTTAGAGCGTCAGTATAATTAAAATATACTGAGCTCATCAGAAGGAGAGTAATGCCGTGTCCCAATTTACAAGTACCAATAATAGTTGTTCCAGCCTAACGATGCAGGTTGATCACCTAGAGGTTGCCCAGATGAGCACAATTCACTGGACAACAACCTCTGACAACATTATCCACCAATAATCGTATGTAGGAGCTTTGTTCTCCACCAGTAAATATTATTGAGGTAGTACCATTACGATGGAGGTTAGTCACCTTGAAGTTGTTCAAATGTCTTTCCGTGAACCAGAACTTCATATCATTCCCCCTTTTCCCTCTCATACTTCTGCTATCCAGAAGTATGTCATGTGGGGAGGAATGTAACAGTGTGGGCTGTTCTCGATACATTTTTTCTTCCGGTGGAGACGGGATCGGTTCGGGGAAGCCTAATCGATATCCCTTCTTAACCGGTGACAATCTCGCTGGTCTAGGAGGGGGAATCGAGGGCCCACCCCCACTGTTACACTCTGTCACAAACTGGATCATTGAAACTATATACTGATCCATACACTATACACCTATACACTGATACTGATCATTTTTCTCAAGACCTCATCGCCTCACCGCCTAATTTTTAGGGCGGGCAGGAATCGAACTCCCGCGCTGTTGAGGCGGCTGATGTCCCAGCTGCGAGTATAATATTACACATTTTATCATCAAATAAGTTTTCATTGCTCTTCTATTCGTATATTCTAATTGGGGAATGATATAACTTTAAATGTTCAATCCTTTATCCTAAGCTAGAAATTTACGACTCGAGGATATCGGGTAACATGATGTTTCCGTTTCTGTTTTAATTTTAACCACAGCGTTTTTATTTGTTGACCGTCACTCATTCGCCAATCGTAATTGAGCAATAAGATTTAGCAGTACCTACGGTAGGTAACCTAGTCGATAACATTATATTATATTACGAGTGAAATAGCTCGCTGATTTGGGGAATTCCTTTGACTCACCATGTCTGCCACTTCCTGTGAACATATGAAAATGAAAATCATAAAAAATTTATCATTTAAGGTACATAATGTTTTTTGATGACACAAAAAATATTTCCAATGAGAGGTCATTGTGAATGGAATACAGTAAATGAGTGGTCATAGTGGATGGCAATCAGCCAATGAGTGGTCACAGTGAATCGAAATCAGTCAGTGAGTGGTCAAGGTGAATTGAAATCAATGAGTGGTTTAGAAATTCCGAACATTCTAATAACAATCTGTTTTGCAAATATAGTGGTCCTTTCTCCCCTACCCGAAGAACAGATTGTTCTGCTGAAAATCAAGAGTGGGAAAGTCCACAAACAAGTCACACACATTTTTGCTGCTTTGTCTCAACACACATGGAATGTAACATTCAAGTCAGTTCCATCCATGTACCACATTGAATGAACCATGAAAATTCAAATCCCAGCCTGCAATTATCAACTGTCTCTGGAAGCTGCAACTCATATAATAAAATCAAGGCATCGAATTTTTCAAAATCGAACAACGGCTCCCATCACCAAGGTGTTTTGATGTTAGTTTTTTTCCTTTGACAATAACAGATATGTAGTTAGGTTGATGTGTTCGTGTTGGTACCTGATTTTGAAAACATCCACGGGGGTTGGGGTTTTTTGCAAGTGCCTTGGACTGCGAAAAAAAGAATAGCGTAAGCCCCTGATTGCGAGTTTTCAGAAGTACAGCTTGAGGTCGCCCAGTGTCTGGGGAAAACGATAGTTTTAAGGCTGAATTAAGGGCAGAAGAACCCCCCCTCCCCCCAAGCATCAATGGACTGTCAAATTGAGAAATTTGCAGCAGATGTTTGAATAACTCAATCTCTGTTGTCTGAGGGTTCTTGTCTAAGTGTTCAACCTTCAATCACTGTGATGTGTTGAATGGTTTCATTATGACGTGTAACTGACTGCAAGATATTTGCAAACTGCCGAGATGCAGCCAAGTCAACGGGAACTTGTCTCTATTGTATATCATCCCACTATGGCTTCACCCCACAAATAACGTCCAAACCGTATACCTCCGGACCGTTCATTCCGAATTTGAGCTTCATCGTAACAACTACTTGATAGTATACGTTGCGGCATGTTACTTTCTGCATCAGTCAACTGTCTGCGAGCTTTCGGAATAGTCTGTACCAGATATACGGTTTTGTGGCGCTTCACACACAAAAAAATTACTATCAGATACCGCTGTTCTACAATAATGAAGCATCGTTGTTACACCTTTATGCTTTTTTAGTTAGCAACATAGACTTGAGTAGGTATTACAGAGTTCTCACATACCTACGTACATTGACTTTATGTGAACAGGCCCTTCGTTACTAGGCAGAAATGTTGCCATAAATTTAAACCCATTCAGGCTGCACTTCTTCATTCATCGCTAGAACATAATATCTAGTCATGGGGATATCATCACGGCCCTCTGAACTATTTAAATTTGCTTTTGGCTTATCAAGCCTTCCTGATCTTAAAATTGTACAGTCATTATTTATAATCGGAGTTTTCATCCATTGATGTCAATTTTTGGTGAACTTTCTTGACACTTTTCCAACACCTTTCCCTCAAATCCCTCAGACCAGGACATTTTGAGGCCTGCAACAAACCATTTATTGTAAAGTTTTCTCGTTCTGAAGCCTTTACACCTGAGTTAGATAATGACTTCTCCTTTCAAATAAGGTTTTACATGCACAAATTCATAACAAATTTTTTTCTAACCTGTAACATGTTCACTTTCCTCAAAAGCTCGAATCGTTGCAGCAATAAAGCGTTGGTTGAAGTGGGTTAGTCTTTCGTTTGAGCCTCTAACTGCATCTCGACCATTTGCAAACATATTCAGTAATAATGATATTCGTGATAAAATTCCACGCGTTTACGCTACCGATTATGAACGGTAAGAATTGATATTTCCAGCGAACCCTTATATAGTTCAGGTTTTATAGTTCCTTTATGTTTTGTACATGTAGGTAGGTATCATGGAGTTGATTATGGTTCATGTATCATGACATGCTCACTCGATCAACCTAATTTTTCTACTACTTCAGTGTATTATTTCATAAAATATTGCAGCTGCACGATATAAAGTCTACTTATGTAATATAAAAATATTATTCAACTTACGGTGAACGTTGTAACCCGCGCCTGAAAAAGAAAACGATGATTCCCATTACATTTCATACAACACAGCCTTGCATGTGCATCTTTCACCCGACTGTCGAAAATACGCGGAAATGATCCATTATCATTCTACGCATCTGTTCTATTTTATCTTTGAACCATCTTCCCAAACCAATAGAATACAACACAACTCATGAAAGTGATGTTCAACCTAATCGTAGGTTTATGATTACTAATGATGACGCTGTCGTTGCATCAAGTGTTTTCAGTTTTTCTCAGGACCGAATTATGATTTGTTAAATCGGCTATTAAAAAGTTACCGGATTAAATCGTTTGCTGGTGCTAGTTATGAGTTTTGTTGATTACATTATTATTTGTCGAAAGATATGGTTTCTTAGTTTATTTTTTCTATTTTTGTTGAAGTTAATTCATTCAAAGGCCACAAGGAATGAAATTTATTCGAAGATGATACCGAAGGCTATGACATAACTTTTATTGTATGATGAAAAGTGATGATTCGCATAATAACTCATCGAAATTTCGTAGGAAACCATATTAATTTCGATGGCTATCACCTGCACTCCAACAATCACATTGGTAGGTAGGCAAAAATACTGTAATACAAATCATTGGTACCTACTTATGGTATGTTAGCGCAAAAGGTACCTACGTCATTTTCGCCACGTGGACACAACACGGCTATGACTGAAACCACCGCGCACGGTTATTTCGCTTTTTCCTCTGGTAGATATATTATGGTGGATATTTCGAAATATCTAATGCCAAATCTGTACCCTCTACGTAGGTACTGATTGTTCTGCTGAACAAAATTGTCTTCGTGAAAAATTGAGTTCGTGAAGCTGTCTTTGAATCATAAAAGTATCCGAACACTTTTTGTATTTAAATTACGGTTCACTGTATGAAATATGAAAATATTCTACTATCTCCATTATATTTTTATTGATTTTGAGGAATTTATTGCACCTTCTAGCAGTTTGAACTTTCTTCCTCAACTATTGATCTTATTTTTCATCTTACCAATATGTTGGCTACTAGATGCCTCCTTTCACTTATCGTTTAGTATTCTTGGGGATTTTATGATTTTTAGCCACTTTTTCGTCGCAAGAACACGATTTTTTCTGAGTGTAAATTTGTAAGTATTTCTACTGTTCCGTAATTGTGTAGTCTGATAAAATTTTAGATTTGGTACATATTTTAAAGCCGTGGCAATTGAGGATTTTCTTTCATAATTCACTAAATTGGTGATTTGTGCGAGTGCGGTCTCTTTTCAGATGTTCGACCAGCTACAAAATGTATTGCTTAATTCATCTTTTATATATAGGTATTCAGTTTTGTTCGAGATAATTCTCAAAATGTCGGAAAATATCCGTTGCAGACAATGTATGATGTGTAGTAATAATAACAAATCAAACCAATATCAGCAAAACCCGCTCATGGTCGCTCAGACTCGCGCGTTTCGTGAAAATCGACGAAGAGTCCATCACTTGCACAGTCGAAGTCCAGTAGAAATCCGGTGAACACATTTAAGAAGCACACGACAGCTCAAACTTGTTTTGTTTTTCTTTTAGAATTTGACTACTTACAGAGGGCGGTCAGCGCCAGAAGGAGAATGAACAATTTCATCTTTTCCGGTGAACAGGACTCACTACGAACGGAAGCTCGACTTTTAAACAAATATAAGCCTCACCCAAATGGTTTAGTGCCAATAAATTATGATTGGGGCATTTGAACTGACGGTAGCCAATAAACCGCTAATGACTCTAGTTGTCTTCCTTTCAATAAACCTGGCGTTAATGTCCACTTCAGAACAGGAAACTCAATAAAATTAATCCGATCTGGTCAACAATAAAGATCCATTAAACTCTTCTACGGCCAGTAAAACAAGGAGCGGGCAGGTGGGAGCGGGGGTGATCTGAGATCATCTTCTATTTATTCTGGCCACGTACACTGCCGATATAGGAGATGGGGAAGGGGGAGAGAGAAAATCAGGAAGTATAGAAGAAAGTGGATACCTACCGGGAAATAATCGATTACAATCAAAGATTGCAGCTCGTCGAGCAGACTCGCCAATCATCGATTCATGTACTATGAACATTCATTCTCAATATTCACCCGAACATCCTGGAATGCACGAAATCTTGGGTTACTTACATTGTTATGAGTTTTTCTTAAATGGAATGCTGAGTAACTCAGATTTTTGAACGCGCACACGCACACTCAGACAGTTGATACTCGTAACTGTTCAGGGATTTAATTTTCTGGGATTTGTGTCTGCTTCTCATCCTTCTTTTCGTTGGGTTTTCGGTTTATTATTGCTTATTTTTTGGCAGGCAAAACCAGTCAGATTATGGATTTTTGTTTATTATTATTTTGTTTATTTATGAAAAAATTACTGCTCGTCCGCTGTACTTCGAACTTTTCATAGTTACCATGAACCTAAATTCATCTTGTAGGTCCCATTGGGGTCTACTCCGTAGTTCGCCCGTGAAGCACGCCATAACTGTCAGCAATCTTTAAGGGGTTCAAAATAGGGGTTGCAATTTTTAGAACGCCGTAGCTCGATAACTTTCAATAGAAGGGTACGTTTATTATTTTCAATAAAGAACTTTAGGGATCGAGCATGAGAAAAAAAATTAACTCTCCCTCCCTTCCCCTTTCAAAATTTGCTGGTTTTCGTTTCAAGGTACGTAGAATCCAAAAATGGAGCAAAACGCTGCAAATTATTACACAAAGGTTCATTATTTACCTGTATAGGTCTCTTCACCCCGTTTGCGTATGTCACTTGTTTCCTGTGGTCAGTACCTTCCCTCGAGCTCCTCCCAGGAAAGCCCTTAATCGAGTACGCTAGCCGGCCCAGGAATTATAGTTGCATAAAAGTGCGCAGTATTCAATAATTCGATCACTAATTAATTGTTGTTATTCATGACGCAACAAAATCTAAGAGCCGTCATTATTCAAACGAAATAATATCACGCAACAACTAACTCAACCCCACACAGCCATAAGTGATTATAATCATGTTCTCCCTAGCAATGATATCTGGGCCGGATTTATACCGTATGATTCGCGATCACGTTTACGAAGCGTTTCGGTGCAAACAAACTGCTGGTCGTACAATGCTCCGCGTGGTTGAATTATTTAGTGCGAGATCAATTTAAAAACATTTTAAAAAACCATCATTTCTTTATGCACCTTATGTGGAATAAATAAAAATGAACCTTTCGCTCACCTCCAATTTTGCCACCAAATTGGTGGTAAGCAAAAGGTTTATTTTCTTTTATTCCACATTGGAAAAAAACAATACCATTCAATTGAAAGTTTTCGAGCAACGGCGTTCTGAAAATTTCAACGCCTATTTTTAACCCCTTAGATTCTGACAGTAACGCCGAGCTTCGAGGACCAGCTAGACACCAAATGGGACCAACAAACCAAATTTCATTAATTCCGCACCCTGGTTTGTGAGGAACGAAGTCCTCCACCGCGATCTGCAGCTCAAACCCGTGCAAGACGAAATCAGATGTTGTTACGGAGCTCTGAGAACGCGAGCGACAGGCCATTTAAACCCTGAGCTGGAAGGAAGTTTCGAAAATAAAAACCCGTTTAAAGAGTACTCCGATTTTGTATACTTTTCTATGTGCGCCGTAGCCAATGCGCATAAATATATAGGGTAAAGTTCCTGTCAAGCAGCATTCTCGAGACATAAGACATGAGGCATTTCGAGGAATCTTCAGTAAAATGCATTTTTACCATCATATTTTAAAGCAAAAAATAAATGCCCGTAATGTCAACAAAAATATAGGAAAGTGTAGGTGTAGTAGCAGGCACTATACCTGCAACAACACTATACCTGCAACCTACGTTCATGCATTTGAATAACGAAAATTTTCAGTGGAGACAACTTGTTCAAATTTGTATTTTTATATATATCTGGCTTTTTTACGTAAATAGATGATACTCATCATAGGAAATTCCTCACTGATCACGAATTTACCATTCAACGCTATTTACGTAAAAAAGCCAGTTATACCTATATAAAAATACAAATTTGAACAAGTTGTCTCCACTGAAAGTTTTTGTTATTCAAATGCATAATTTTGCTTCATCCTAAATGAATTTGGTACTGAACATTGGTAAGATGGGTTTTTATTATGCTGACGTAGGTATGAATAAGGGAATCTCCATTCCATTTCTCTGTTGCCTCAAAATCAGGACACTCTTGTGACAGTCTGAGGAGGAGAGTGACGGTGAACCCTTGAGAGTCCCCCTCCTAGACCAGCGAGATTATCACTGGTTAAGAAGGGATATCGGTTAGGCTTCCCCAAACGACCCCTTCTCCACCGGAAGAAAATGGCTCGAGAACAGCCACACCGTCACACTCCTCCCCACATGACATACTTCTGGGTAGCAGAAGTATGAGAGGGAAAAGGGGGAATGAAGAGTAGTATGAAGCTGTGGTTCAGGAAAGGACATGTGAACAACTTCAAGGTGACTAACCTCCATCGTAATGGTACTACCTCAATAATATTTTACTGGTGGAGAACAAAGCTCCTACATACGAGTATTGGCGGATAATGTTGTCAGAGGTTGTTGTCCACTGAATTGGGCTCATCTGGGCAACCTCTAGGTGATCAACCTCCTTCGTTATGATGGAACTTTTGGATGGAACGTTATGATGGAATTGTTGGGACTTGCAAATTGGGACATGGCATCAATCGCCTACAAATAGCCAGAAGATGTATGTCTTATCAAAGGGACAGGATGTTTGTAAAGGAAACCTTCTGGGAACCTTTGGGCTAATCCTTCTGGTAAGCCTACAAAAAGAGGATGGAGTATGGTGAAGTGCTCAGCGAATAACACCAAACTACGCTCTGCTACCATGTGACAGAGTGTAACAGTGGGGGTGGGCCCTCGATTCCCCCTCCTAGACCAGTGAGATTATCACCGGTTAAGAAGCGATATCGATTAGGCTTCCCCAAATGACCCCGTCTCCACCGGAAGAAAATGGCTCGAGAACAGCCACACCGTCATACTCTTCTTCTTAAGCTATAGCACCAAACAACACATCCTTGTGTACGAGTGCATTGACTCAGTAGGTATATAATGGTCAAACAGAGTTTTGTCGTGCTTTGAAAATCGTTTTGGTTTATTATTCCGTGAATAATACTATGTAACCGCTCAGCAAAAAAATTTTATAACAACCCCTCAAAATGGTTTCTTTTACGTTTCAAGGTTCTTAGATTCCAAAAATGCAATGTCCGTCCGCCGTCCGCCGTATCACGTGTACAGGCTTCATTTTCGGTCTAAAAAATTTGTTCTTTCGCACACATGCTCCATTTGGGCCCTAGTTGTGTCCCGAAACTTTGCAGCCCGATCGGAATATACCCAGCGGTGTTATGATTTGAAAAGGGGAATAAAAATAAGTACTTTTTGTGTTTTAGTAACATGTTGGTAACATGAGCTTTTGAGGTATCGTTTTCCATGTTTTTGGGACGAAAAAACCGAATATGAAGTGGATTTTGACCAAAGAGTGGAAAATTGAGGTTCTAAAGAAGTTCATTTTGGTTCACATTTTGGTCTAAAATCGTCGTTTTTCCGCACACAGTTCGGGACCCCATTTGGGAACACATTTGGGTCCTAGTTTTGCTCCGAAACACGGCAGTCCGATCGGCATACATCGAGGGGTGTTATGGGAGAAAAATTGGTGTAAAAATAGGGGTTTTCGAGGGATTTTTGAGGTTTTAGCGAACATGAGCTTGTGATGTATCGTTTTCCACTTTTTTTTGGGCGAGAAGACCGAATTTTTGGTTGATTTTGACCAAAGAGTGAAGAAGTGAGGTTGTAACGAAGGTTGAGCTCTCGAAATTCATTTTTTGTGAGTCAAAACATGGGAAATTGTCTGAAATCACCATACATTTGTATAATAACCCTAGAAGTAGGGTTATCATACAAATGGTACTACAATGATAAAAAATAATCTGCTAAAAAGAAAGCCGCGCCCAATTCGTGTTTTTGGGGGCCAGAATTGGTGGAAATCATCAAAAATAGCCATGTCAGTAATTGCACATGAAAGAAACAATAAATGAACAGCCAAAATTTCTGTACGTATGTCCAGTGGAATTAATAATAAACCCATGTGACAAGGACTTTGCAGCATTTTTTAGTAACATGTCAGTAACACGAGCTTTTGAGGTAACGTTTTCCATGTTTTTGGGGTCAAGAAGACCGAATATGAAGTCGATTTTGACCAAACAGTGGAAAATTGGGGTTCTACCAAAGGTTCAGCTCCCAAATTGATTTTTTATGAGTCAAAAACCTGGGAAATCGTTTGAAATCACAATCAATTTGTATAATAACACCAGAAAAAGTGTCAACACGTGAATCAAGACGATTAGATTGAACTACCAATGATCGAAGAAAGGAGCGTACCAAATGCGTGTTTCGGGGGCCAATTGGTCGAAACCGTCTGAAATAGCTATTTCAATTATTTTAGACGAAAGAAACAATTAATGAACAGCCAACATTTCTGTACGTATGCCCAGTAGAATTAATAATAAACCCATGTGACAAGGACTTTGCAGCGTTTTTTTCAGTTCACCTGCTCCCCGTCGCCGTCTTCTCAATTCAAACGCTCGCAGTTTGAGTTCTCTCTTTATCTTGCGATTCCAAATCAAAGCCGACGTTTTACCTTCTCCGAGAGTTTTTACTTAGTTCTCAAATCGGAGTGACGTGGAACAAGGTGATTGCATGACCAAAAATAGATTCCGAAATCGCGATATTGCATTTTTTGAAAGCTGATCATTTAAACTATATTATGACAGGTGGTATCGAGTAACGAAACTATTAAACAAAAAATGAGACGGTCGAGTTACTGTTCCTGGTTATTTTAAGAAATGATTTCACGGCTCTGCATCGTTTCGGACAGTAATAAAATTTCGTAGTACCCGCCATCCACAATGAACAGTTTCGTAATTTTATCTTTCTTTCGGGAGTAAAAATGTGGATTTTTGCCCTCTCCCGGGGTCTCCCGAGACGTTTTTGGGCATGAATCACCGCACAGTGCCGGGAGAGAGGAGGTTAAATGAGAATAATATAAATTATAACCAACTACTGTGTGAACGCCAGTAGAGGACGGAACAATTTCCATACCGTACATGATGAACCGAAACGCTTGGTGCTTTCATATTTCACGAGAAAATGGTTTCTATTTGATACTAAATTAGTCGACCACATCAAAATTCCAGTACAAGCGAGAGAACTTTTTCTATTTTTTTGTATGATGGGTCCATTCTTGTTGGTGAAATCTGAGTGTCAATAGTTAGATCTAGAGTTCATTTTTTGTTTATTATTCTTTGAATAATACACCTATGTATTCGCCCAGCAAAAAATTGTTACAGCACCCCCTCAAAATTTTTTCTTTTACTTTGCGTAGATTCAGAAAATGCAGTGTCCGTCCGCCGTACGCCGTATCATACATACCGGCTTCATTTTCGGTCTAAAAAATGCGTTCGTTCGCACACAGGCTCCATTTGGGCCCTAGTTGTATCCCGAAACTTCGCAGCCCGATCGGAATATACCCAAGAGTGTTATGAGTGAAAGTAGGTATACAAATAGGTTTTTTTGAGTTTTTTTTTGTGATTGAGTAACATGAGCTTTTGAAGTATCGTTGTCCACATTTTTTAGGACGAGGAGACCGAATAAGAAGTCGATTTTGACCAAAGAGTGGAAAATTGAGGTTCTAACGTAGTTTCAGCCTTAAATTTACGTTAAATTTTGGTCTAAAATCGTCGTTCTTCCGCACACAGTTTGGGTCCTCAGTTGGGATCACATTTGGTTCCTAGTTGTGCTTCAAAGCTCGGCAGCCCGATCGGGATAAACCCAGGGGTGTTATGGAAGAAAACTGTGTGTGAAAATGGGGGTTTTCGGTGTTTTTTTTTTGTGTGTTTTTTGAGGTTTTAGTGAACAGGAGCTTGTGGTGTATCGTTTTCCATGTTTTTTATGGCGAGAAGACTGAACATGAAGTTGATTTTGACCCAAGAGTGAAGAATTGAGATTGTAACGAAGGTTAATCTCCCGAAATTCATATTTTATGAGTCAAAAACCTGGGAAATTGTCTGAAATCTCCATAAATTTGTGTAATAGTAGTATTAACAGGTGAAAAAATACAATTAAATGGCACTATCAAAGTTCAAAGATAATCTGTAAAAAAAGGGGGAAAAAAGGAGCCGAGGTCGAATTTTTGGGGGGGCCAAAATTGGTGGAAACCATTTAAAATAACTATTTCAATTATTGCGCACGAAAGAAACAATAAAAACAGCGACATTTCTCTAGTTATGTCCGATATAATAATAAACCCAATTCAAGGACTTTGCAGCGTTTTTCTGGTTTAAATGTCTGTTCTTATCATTCGCAGTTAAAAGGTATAGGTTAAAATGTAGATAAAATTGAGAGCATTGTCTCCCACTGTGGCAGTTGTGGCAATACTAACAGCATCCTATCAACCCAAGCTTCTCGCGGTCAACGTCCATCATTGCTGTTAACTGCTCTCGTTGTTTTACTCGTGTTAATCCTAGAAGTTGTTCTCACTCACCACAATCTTCTTCCACGTCAGAACCAAGTGGTCAACTTCCGCAGTTTGGCCCTTCAAAAGGTCTAACTTGCAGAGCGGCCATAATGACATTTTTCGCAATTGGGTGTAATGGGTGGAAAAAAGGGTTTTTCGATTTTTTTAATAGGTTTTTTGAATGTCGCGGTACCTCTTCAAATTCTTACATTTACCACTCCTATGTAATATAATAGAGATTTAACCAAATAAACAAGGGGAAAGACGAGCTGAGCAACGCCGCAGGGATAGTACGAAAAGGGTCCCTTCCAACAAACACCATCGCCCCTCAACGGTTGTAACGGCCGTTGAGTCTCGCCCCTTTGCACTCTTCCCCCGCCCATCAATGGGGCGGCGAGTGGAAAGGGGCCTTTGTAAGCAGCCCGGCCAGCCCAGCTGTTCATTCGACCGATCACACTCCTACATGCGACTACTCTCTCCCTCATACACCTCACACCTCCTCTCTCTCACTCTTTCCCTTGCATCTGCTGTGGTGGTAACCGCGGGATGCTTCATTTCCTCTAGTACTCGCAGTGGTGATAACCGCAGGGTACTAACACCGCATATTCTCTGGCGTCTGCTGTGGTGGTAACCGCGGGACGCTAGCAAAATACTCCTAAGACACCTAATACCTGCTGTGGTGGTAACGGCGGGGTATTAGTTTCCTTCCTCCTGGTGCCTGCTGTGGTGATAACCGCAAGGCACCTTCCTTTCTCTCCTCTAGCACTCGCTGTGGTGGTAACCACGGGGTGTTAGCAAAGGACTCCTAAGGAGCACCTAATACCTACTGTGGTGATAATCATGAGGTATTAGTTTCCCTCATATCCTTCCAACTAACGCCTACTGTGGTGACAACCGCTGGGC
The DNA here is from genome assembly GCA_954871275.1 of Leptopterna dolabrata. Lineage (NCBI taxonomy): Eukaryota > Metazoa > Arthropoda > Insecta > Hemiptera > Miridae > Leptopterna > Leptopterna dolabrata. The sequence goes on along the minus strand of OX940984.1, from coordinate 14,819,464 downwards.
GTTAGCAAAAGACTCCTAAGGAGCAACTAATACCTACTGTGGTGATGTGGTATTAGCTTCCTTCCTATCAAAACCTACCCTACCATTAGGGATCACAACAGTGAACATGAGCTGGTGAGGTATCGTTTTCTATGTGTTTTTTTTAACGTTTTTAAATTAGTTCTAACATAAGAATTTTGTGAGACCACACGGTCTCATCTCACCAGGTACGCAGAATCCGAAAATGGAGTTCACACTTTCCTTAGTTACCCTGAACCAAAATTATTAAAATTTTGTTTGTAGGTCCAGCTTGGGGTCTAGTTGGTCCTCGAAGATCGGCGTTACTGTCAGTCATCTCTAAGGGATGAAAAATTGGGGTTGACATGCTTAGAACGCCGTTGCCCGAAAACATTCTGTAGAATGGTATGGCTTTTTTTTTACGTTTCCTAAATTGATCTCAGAATAAGGAATTTTTTGAGACCACCCGGAGCATTGTTCGACGAGCCGTTCGTTTGCACCGAAAAACTTCGTCAACATGATCATGAATGAATGAAACGGTATACATCCGGCCCCAGACATCATTGCTGGGGAACACCTGATTATAATCACGGATGGCTGTATGAAATTGAACTGGTTGTTCCGTGATATTATTTCTTTTGAAGAATGATGGCTCTTTAGGGTTTTTTTAATAGGTACTTTTTTAACTTGAACAAACGTTACGCTTTATGATCTACCGAATGTGTATGTAACTGTAATTCCTCGGTCGGCACCATAATACTCGATTTTGGAATTCCCTGGGGGGAACCCCGAGGTTAGGTATTGATCACAGAAAACAGTGATCTACACAGAAGGGGCATATATATGTAAATGATAAACTGTTGTGGAATAATTTGCTGCGTTTTTGACCTTGAAGCGTTATCAGACTGGCCTTTTTGTTTCCAAAATAGCACATCGGCCCTTTGTCCGCTCAGGTATCGATATTATATTATGATGTATAATTTTCGAGTGAGCTGTATAATTGAGCTAAATAATTTTCGAGTGAGGTTGCTGTTGCTACAATTCGTCTGCTGTCCCACACTCTCAGCCTGGTAACTTGACGTTTCATTTGTACAGCTTGTTTTCAAATCGTGGTGACGATTGTACACCTCCAGTCAACCCCCTCCTCGCCCCTAACAATCCAGATACAGGGCAGCCCTAGCCAGAAATATAAAAGGTTGCAAAACGGGTGGGTGTAACAATTTTTTATTTTGACTGTTAGATATCTGTTTGACAGAACAATTCAAGATGATCACTCAGAAGCCATATTCGGTGTCTGCTCCAATAGCAGGACACCCTCCCACAAACGAAGGTCCATTCAATATTTTCATGGTCCCTGACCCTGATGAAGCTTAAGAAGGACGAGTCCCATTGAAGTTCCTCCAAAACTCTTTCCGGTCATTTTGGTTTATTCTTCTGTGAATAATACACCTATGTATTCGCTCAGCAAAAACTTTTTGTAACAGCCCCTCAAATTTTTAACACAGAACATGTTTTTACGGGAGTAAACCAGGCTCTAAAACCAGTCCAGGTGAACTCGGTTCCCCTCCCCATCGCCCGCACAGTTCTCCCTCTACTCCTTAATGTTAATTTAAAATTATTAGGCAGTGCATTGAACAGTTTTACACCCAAGAACGAATAGTGCCTCTGGCCAGCCACAGTATATCTTCTAGGAGTCGATAAGCAACACTGTTCGCCTCGTCTCGTAACTTTCATAGATTGAGTGACTTGTTGGCTTTTTAATATTGAAAAAATCGCTTCTTTAATATACAAAAGAGGCAGGTTAAGGATGTCTAAATTTCTGAATATGGGAGCAGTGTGAGTAGTATAACCGCTTTTGGTCATCACTCGCATAAACGTTTTCTGATCCAAAATTAACGGCTTTAGATTACTATAGTACGCTGCCCCCCACGCAATAATCCCGTAAGAAAGCAGTGATTGTACCATCGCAAACTAAAGCGTTTTCATGTTATTTATACTCAAGATATTTCTGGCTCTGTACATGATGAAAATGAGAGGCTTTACTTTTTTTATAAGGTGGGCGACTTGGTCTTTCCATTTCAGATGAGCATCAATTGTAATACCCAAGTATTTTATTGTGTAAACACGCTCCAGTGGGTTACAGGTACAGTCAATGTTGCATCCGATCTCATTCTGTATTGTAATGTTGAAGCCATCATCTGGCTGGCCAATGGCGTTCAATGAGAAAGGCATATATATGGTTTTTCCCCTATTAACAGTTAACAAGTTCTTTTGACATTTTATGTCTTTACTTTGCTACATAAACTCGAAAATGAAACGCGGGACATGCAACGGAGACATGCAACGGAAACAACGTCACGAAAATATTTCTGATGATTTTCGCTTACAACCGATTCGTTGCTACGGAACTTTATCTTCGCCAGCTATCATCGTACAAAAATCGTTCACCACTCGTTGGATAGCTCTCGATTTACCTAACCATACTACGTTAACCACTGCGGACTGCGTGGCCAACAAGCTGCGGTATGAGCGTGATTGTTTAAATGAATGTTTACGTACATAATACAGTGGAGTCCGGCTAATCCGAACTAATTGGGACTGAAGGCTGTTCGGACTAGGTGATAGTTCTGCGACAATTAAGTACGAAGTACTTGTTTTTAAATTGAAACGTGATTCTTTGTCATTTGCGACCGCCCAAGGACAGAGTTTACCATTCGTTGGAAATCTTGACCAAAACAATTAAGTACGAAGTACTTGGTGTGGGTGCGGGAGGGGGCGCTAAGACATAAAATGTCCCTCGTGGTTGCGTACTTGTACGGAAGCTGTACCCACCGTTTGTGTTTCATCAGCGTTTCAGTTTATTGCATATTTGTGTCATACCTATGGAACTATTATTAGCAACCTCTTCCCATGAGTAAACATACCTCCATATCTTCTGTTATCATGTGCCTATTCGAAAAACATGTTCCATTTTTCCTTGCTTTGATCATTGATCTAAATCTAAACTGTTTTAAATCCGGGGGTCTGGGGGGTGTCCCCCAAATTTCATTCGACAATAAACGTACCGTCATGAACACAAACCACTGGCGGCTAGACGCCCCCTACGGCAACGGATTTTATTTATTTTTTTTTTTTGGTTTATTATATTGTGAATAATACACCTATGTATTCGCTCAGCAAAAAATTTGTATAACACCCCCTCAAAATTTTTTCTTTTCCGTTTCAAGGTGCGTAGATTCCAAAAATGCAATGTCCGTCCGCCGTCCGCCGTACGCCGTATCACGTGTTCCGGCTTCATTTTCGGTCTAAAAAATTCGTTCTTTCGCACACATGCTCCATTTGGGCCCTACTTGTGTCTCGAAACTTTTCAGCCCGATCGGAATATACCCAGGGGTGTTATGAGTGAAAATGTGTGTAAAAATAGGTACTTTTTGCGTTTTAGCAACATGTTAGTAACATGAGCATTTGAGGTATCTTTTTCCATGTTTTTTGGGACGAGAAGACCGAATATGATGTCGATTTTGACCAAAGACGCGGAAATTGAGGTTTTACCAAAGGTTCAGCTCCCAAAATTGGTTTTTTATTAGTCAAAAACCTGGAAAACTGTCTGAAATCACCATCAATGTGTATAATAACATTGGAAAAAGTGTAAACAGGTGAATCAAGACCATTAAATGGCACTACCAATGATCAAAGATGATCAGAAAAAAAAGCGTACCTGTTTCATGTTTTGGGGCCAAAATTGGTGGAAACCATCAGAAATAGCTATTTCAATCACCCCACATGAAAGAAACAATAAATATAACTGCCACCAAGAATCTCTAGAACTCCAATAGATTAATAAACCCATGTGACAAGGACTTTGCAGCGTTTTTACTTTCTTCTTCTTTTACGTTTCAAGGTGCGTAGATTCGAAAAATACAATGTCCGTCCGCTGTACGCCGTCCGCCGTATCATCCATATTTACTTTCATTTCTGTCTAAAAAATTCGTCCCTTCGCACACATGCTCCATTTGGGCCCTAGTTGTGTCCCGAAACTTTGCAGCCCGATCGGAATATACCCAGGGGTGTTATGGGTGAATAATGGAGTTTTAGGACGAGGAGACCAAATATGAAGTCGAGTTTGGCCAAAGAGTGAAGAATTGAGGTTGTAACGAAGGTTCAGCTCCCAAAATTCTTTTTTATGATTAAAAAACCTGGGAAATTGTCTGAAATCACCATAAACTTGCATAAAAACACCAGAATTAGTATCAGCAGGTGAATCAAGACAATTAAATGGAACTATCAATGATCAAATATGATTTATCAAAAATAGGAGCCTATCTCGTGTTTTTGGGGTCTAAAATTGGTGGAAACCATACAAAATAGCCATTTCAATTATGAAAGAAATTATAAGACACATGAAAGAAATAATAATGTATTCCAGCATTTCTGTAGGTGTGTCCACTAGAATAATGAACCCATGTGACTGCGGCTTTTTTTAAGCGTAGGTGGGGGGAAAAAAAACGCTTGCGTACAAGTCCGCAACACCAGTGAGACATTTTAATGTTGTATCACAAGCTTTATCTTGACAATAGGTAGGTAACTAAGAATCATTCTCGCTTGTTCTTTCTTCATCATAAGAAAAAAAATTGTAATGCTGTTTGGTGTGATTTCTTAATTTTGCGCTCTTTCACACAAAAATGTTTTCAAACCATTTCGAATCCATCGTAGACTACGTAACGCAATTTACAAAGGAACCTGTTCACACACAAAACGGGCAATCGCTATAATTAACAAAGGAACCTCTTCTTAATCTTGATTCAGGACTTGAAATGAAACACAACAATTTAGGGACAATTTACGGAATCATTTACGGGTTGCAAGGTTACCACGATCCGGGTTACACAGTGGTGAAAGGTTACCACATTCGATACTAGTAAACAATGACTTTCCTCATTACCTATGCTGCTGACTACCTAGTTTACCCACCTTTTTTCATCATGCTCAGCTCAGCTACCGCGCAACGGGGGGTACGGTTAACCAGAAAATATTCAATAAAATCACACGATTCCAACGAGTGGTGAACGATTTTTGTACGATCAAAATGGCAAACATGAAGTTCCTTAGAGATGAATCGGTGGTAAGCGAAAATCATCGGAAATGGTGAATAACGCGTTTTCCTGTGGCTTTCTGTTAACGCTTTTCGAGTTTGTGTGCCTAAGTAACGACATGAAAATGTCAAAACTGCTCGATCGCTTTGAATAACGATCAACTTGAGGGATCCTTCAACTAGGTAGGTACCTTTCCACAGTAAACTACCTACAACTAGTAGGTACCTTTCCACAGCAAAACGGAACCTAACTATAGACTGTAACTGACTTGCCACAACGATTCTTCATTGTATTACTTACAGAGCTTCATTATAGGTCCAATCTAATTCGTAGATATCAATCAGACGTATGGAAATGATAATTGAAATAACATAGGCTTAATAATGATGATAAGTCAACAAGATGAGAATCCGATTTCATGAAACTACGACCGATTGGAATGAGGAGCACCCATGATTCCTGTTTATGTCACTATTCCATTTTTAAATTTCGGCAACGACTGACAACATTGAATTCGTCCCGCCTTGGCGGCACCCCCTTACCGTTAGTGAGGTAGGTACTGCTGGAATCTTGGAAAAATCATGGAAAAGGAAGTGCTCATCGTAGGAGAGTGCGGTTGGTCCCAAAATTTTTAGAATGGAACCTACTTTCATTTTAAAATATATTAACAGAAGTCATGGCTACTCCTCATTAACGTTCCTTACAGGGTAAACTTGGTCGTGAATACTTTAATCCGTATCTTCTTAGTGTGAAAAATGTTGATACCTGAATTATTTCATTGAATTTGCAACAGTAGTTATAAAATATACTTTCTGGCGCAGGGTTCATCCTGCAATACCTCTGATACTAAACCAGCAACACACAATAAGATTTTTATCCCCCCTTTACAAAATTTTCGAAAATTTCGTTATTACCTTCGAAATTTTTCAAACAATTTTTCGAAAGTTTATGAAATTTTCGAAAATTTACGTAAATTTCATAAATTTTTGAAAAATGGTTTTGAAAATTTATCGAAGGTAATAACGAAATTTTCAAAAATTCCGTAAATTTTTCGGGGGAAAAAAATCGTAATGTGTGTTGCAGGTTTAGTACCAAAGGCCTTGCACGGTGACCTTGCGCCAGAACGTATATTAATTTTATATCTACTTACAGCTATAGCAAAATGATGCCCAACGATGGTTCAACAGTGATGATGATGAAATAGAGATGGAGCCCGAGCTATGTGCACTGCTGGATGGTGTTGCCGGTTTAACTTGCTCAAAACTCGCAGGCGCCCCTGAGATTCCTGTTTTTTCCAAAGTCCTTTTATGTTTTGTTGTCAGAAAGGATGCCTCTCCCAGTGTTGAACGCTCCAGTACATATGAATCCTGCTTCGAGCGTTTCGCCCATTAAATACCTCAACTCACCGCCTTGATGATGTACTCGTACCTACCTAATCCATACGGTTTGCCACGTAGGTATGATGTTCCTACCCATACACATGGAGATAGTTTAATGGATTCAAGAAGTTACGCGCATGCGCAGGCGAAAGTTATACTGTACGATTCCAATGAAATTCATAGGGAACTATTAAAGTATTATTCCTGACGGACTCTTCAACGTTGAACTCATTTCAACGACATTTAAGGTAGTTATGGCCGTTTCGAGTATTTCACGTTTGTGCATGAGCAGACGAAAGTTACAGTACTTTTTCAATGATTTTGGTAAGTGACCATCAACGACCCACCCGCACCTACCCTCCAAATTTCAGCCCATTTCGACCATTATTTCGGGTAGTTACCATTAGTTCGGGGCGTTAAAAGGAATTACCACAGACAGACACGGAACCAGAAATATTCCTCGATGTCTGAAACGCGAAATGTTAATGGAAATTTTCATCTTGGAGGATATACATTTTTTCTTACTCAATCACGAATCCAAGGCTTCGTAGCGAGGAAGCAAAAATTGTGTCCGTCCGCCGTACGCCGTACATCGCACGAGGGTAGGTAGTGACCACAGAAAACAGTGATCTACGCTGAAGGGGCATCTATTCAGGTAAATAATACACCGCTGTGTAATAATTTGCAGCGTTTTTATTCGTATAACCGTAATAAGCTTCAGATTATACTATTGAAGTTTTTGATAACGCCGTGGTTATACCGAATATCTGGTGAGTCCAGTCCAAATATGGTGGCACTTTTACACCTATGTATACACCTATGTATTCGTTCAGCAAAAAATTTTTATAACAACCCCTCAACAATTTTTCTTTTCCGTTTCAAGATGCGTAGATTCCAAAAATGCAATGTCCGTCCGCCGTCCGACGTACGCCGTCCGCCGTATCACGTGTACAGGCTTCATTTTCGGTCTAAAAAAATCGTTCTTTCGCACACATGCTCCATTTGGGCCCTAGTTGTGTCCCGAAACTTTTCAGCCCGATCGGAATATACCCAGGGGTGTTATGAGTGAAAATGTGTGTAAAAATAGGTACTTTTTGCGTTTTAGCAACATGTTGGTAACATGACCTTTTAAGGTATCGTTTTTCATGTTTTTGGGGACGAGAAGACCGAATATGAAGTCTATTTTGAACAAAGTGTAGAAAATTGAGGTTCTACCAGATGTTCAGCTCCCAAATTTGATTTTTTATGAGTCAAAAACGTGTTGAACTATACGAAGGTTGATATAGCTACCTTCAGAAGTTGTGGATTTTCTAAGCTTAGGCCGAAATTTCAACCTACCCTATAGTAGCCACAGCCATTGAAAGGATATTGCGGTAGATATTGAAAATATTCTTGATAATATTGAAACTACCAAAGCAAGAGAAACACATTTTGAGAGGTGGAATCATTAATGAGGTCTCCCAGTTCAAGAATCGACTGGCTAGGGGAATAGGTAACACAAGTATAGAAAAAATAATAATGCGAGCAGCTGTTACCACTAAGGAATTTTTCAAGAATAGGAGTGAACTGTTGGCACTGGATACAGATAAGTCGAAGAAACTTGCAAATGTAGATAGAGAGACATATAAATCTCAGGTCAATGTCATGTTAAACGATGAGACATCGTACAAAAAGGCCAGGAATTTTGGTAGAATGGATCCTACAGGGGCGATTGAGAGAAAAACAAATAGCTTAGTACTAGGTTTGTTCAATGGCGGATACATAGATGAGAGGACAAAGAACAGTCTAACATCTTATACTGCTACCGCTCCAAAGTTGTATTGTACCATCAAAGACCATACAAATGGAGCATTACGTCCTACCGTACCTAATTTTACATCGCCAACGTACAAGCTATCCAAGTTTTTACTTGGTCCACTCAGAATGTTACGGGAGAGTCATAATTTTGATTTGAAGGACTCGTTTCAACTGGCTGAGTTCCTTAAAGATGTGGAGATCCCTGATGATGACTATTGCTTGATTTCCTGTGACATCAAATCTATGTTTACTAATATTCCAATCAGTAGGGTTTGTCCATAATATCTGAAAATTGGGAAACAATTGCAAAGGTTACTGACATACCCAAGGATAGGTTCATGGAAATGTTGGAGCTATGTGAGTATATTCTTATTTCGTGTTTGAGGGAGCATACTGGCGTCAGACTTCGGGTTTACCTATGGGTGATCCATTATCGCCGCTGCTCTCATCTTTGGCTGTCCATGACCTGCTAACAACTGTTATAGCTGCAAATGGAGAGTTTGAGTTAAAGTTGTTCCGCATTTATGTCGATGATTCACTTGCATTAATTAAAAGAAATCAAGTTGACAGGTTCATAATGGCATTAAACTCATATCATGAGAAGATTCAGTTCACATGTGAGGTGGAGCGCGATAAGTCCTTGAGGTTTTTGGGCATGATAATTCATAGGGAGAATAATAGGATAGTGGACTAACTGGACGAGGAAAGAGATAGTGAGTTGTAGAATGCTTAATTTTAGATCTTTTGCACCCAAACACCACAAGACAAATGTGGTGTACAACATGCTGTACAGGATGTGCCGGTTGTCACATCAGAAGTTTCAGGCCAAAAACCTGAGTATATTGAGGAAACTTTTCAGAGCAAACAACTATCCCCACTCGTTCGTTGATAGTATGAATAAGAGTGTTGACCAAGTTAGGACATATCACGACAGAACCGACGGAGCATCAGACAGCTGAGAGTGTGGTGACAGGCGATGATAATGACCAAAGTGGCAAGGTCTATCATTCCTTCATCCACGTTCCTGGCCTTGGCCCTAGTTTGAGGAATATGTTGGAGGGGAAACTGTCTGCCGGTCATAAAATCTCGTTGAGCAATGGTAATGTGAGTAATGGCTTTTTACCTACAATTAAGGCACCAACAACGACTACGAATCGAAGCTCGGTTGTGTATGAGGTGCAGTGTGGTGCGTGTGACAAAGTTTCCACTATCCAAAAAACTAAGAATCGGATCAACCAGCATGAGAACAATGTGAGGAATCGTGACAATAAAACTGCTTTGTGTCAGCACTCAATGGATAAGGGCCATGCTTTTAGATTTGCAGATGTGAAAGTGATTGGAATGCAGAAGACTAGAAAAAAATTACTTCTACTTGAGGCAATTAAAATTAGGAAAGAATCTAAGACGGTAAACATTCAGGCAGATTCAAACTTCATTGATCATGCTTATGACAATATTTGCTGTTACGATCCTAAGTCATGTGTGTAGGTACCTGCTCTGAGTTCTAGTCTTTTTGATTATTGCATGTACCAGGAGTTGAATCCTTGTTGCTCGTTTTGGTTGTTGAAGAATTTGTTCCTAATCGTTTATAACTGCTTGTACGTTCATAGAATTGGTAATTATTGTATGTACCAGGAGTTGAAACCTTACGCCAAATATTTTATTGCTGTTCTTCTTTTGTTGAGTTTATGCCAAATATTTTATCGCTATTTTATTTTGTTCTAGGAATTCTTGTTTTTGAATTGTGTTTTTGAATTTTGAGTTGCAGTTCTAAGTTAGGTGTAAGTTGGTCTCGGACTGCCTACCTGCATAGCTGTGATCGGTGCCTATCTGTGATATTAGCTTTACGTGACCCTAGGTGATGTCTGTGTAGTTATGTTTTTTCTTGTTATTATTTAGGAGTTTTTAATTGTATTGGTTGGCAAGATTGCAATTATTGGAGAGTGGAATAGATGGTTGTTGGGACAGAACAGTCAAAAGAGGAAGGAGGTATAACCAGGTTAAGATTGCTGTTATCATGATTGTTGCAATTTAAAGACAAGGGCATGAGTGCAATAATTTGTTTCTACTTTTTTATTATAATTCTTGACGTGTTTCCATTGTGGAAATTATATTAGTGCAAATAAGTGGTTGGTTGTAGTATCCCTGGAGTCTGCATCAGCATGGGTTGATGAAGGTTAGTCCAGTGGCGCAGTGTTGTTGCAGCTTGTTTACATGTTAAGTTAGGCCTTTTTATTTAGTTTTTGCTTTGTTTTAATCTACAATTTTGTGATGATCTCACAGACTTTCCTAGAGGTCCGCGCATGCAGCCGCTCTGTTTGGGGAGAATACAGATGGCTGCTTGTAGCTGGGTGTAAGGTAGGTGGTACCAAGGATACTATACTAACTCTAGTATCCTTGGGTGGTACCTACCAGTAGTAGTTGAGGCAGGTAACTGTTGAGGGTTGGCGTGCTCGAATGGGTTGTAGTTGTTTGTGAATGACTTTTGGTTCCCCCCCCCCCCCCCCCCCTTTAAATCTCGCTGTCTGTGCCGGCAGATAAGACTGAGGAAGACTCTTTGTCGAAACCGGTATCTACCAATATATGCAAACCCCTCGACGCTGTTGGTTTTATTTTTGTTTCTCCACGAATCCACTGTCGCAGGGAGCCCGCCGCTTGGAAGCCAGGATCGCGCAACATAATATTATACACCAGCGTAACCTTCTTACTATAAACAGTGGATTATCAGATTCAGATTCTTCTTTATGTTTCGTAAAACCCACATTACCTATTATTAAATTACGTAAAGGATCGAATTTCTCTTCCATAAATGGTTCACGTTCTATTACCTTCTGCGTGTAGAATGCATCGGTATAGAAACAATTCGGTAGCCACAAGAGCCTAGAAATTAACCGGATCGGTGTTTGTTACCATCACCGTCGCGTCGGATGCTACCCGATAAAAGTTTATTCAGAGACACAAATGATGAAAACTGGTGATTCATTACCTCACGGCTATTTTTACCTCAATGATCCCTGTGAAACAGCGGTGGGAACCAGCAGCATCATAAATAATATTATTGTTGAGTTGCAAATTAGAAATGTCTAATTATGATTGGAGGTACAATCAAACTAGGCTACTGGACACCGAATTGTCCCAAATTGAATAATGAATAAATTTGGAACAGCACTACCTGTTTCATTGAACACCTGGAATAGACATATCATCTTTCGGTTTTGTACTTCCCAATCCAAAAGCATCAAGGAATTTGTATATAGGAAATTTACTTACCTGCCTGAGTAGCAGTTAATAGGTAGACTCCATAAACCATCAAGATGTTTTGAACAAAAAAATCAAGAAAAAGCCCAAATGAAAAGCAACTTCGAGAGAATATTATGTTATGTATTGAAATGAACTCAATGCCCTTCTTGAAAAACAAAAAAATTAATACTTCAGTGACCAAATAGGGCTTTCTAGCACGACTTCAAAAATTTGGAAGGCCATAAATATGGCATTAGGTAGAAACCCAGATGAATTGGTCCCAATTAAAAAGCTAATATGCGATGATGAGGAAATCACCGACCCGCAAGAAATTGCGAATCGACTGGACGGATTTTTTTTACAATAGTTGGTAGTAAATTAAATGTGTTTCAAAACTATGATCCGAATAAACAATTACCCAGCTCAGCATAAACCGTGATGAGCCTCCGAACGATATCTGAGGCAGAAGTATTTACAAAACTAGGTATGTTATCTATAAAACGGGGGTACTGGATACGGGTGGGATTGAACTTCATCTAACTTAATTCAAAATCTGGCATTGTCAATAAGTTCTCCGCTAACGAATTTGATAAATCTTTAGTAGGTATACAATGCGGCGAGTTCCCAGATGCTCTTAAAATAATTGCAGTTGCGAGACCAATATTTAGGGGTCCTCGTACCTCAGCAAATAATTACCGGCCTCTCTCCCTTTTGTCAAATTTTGCCAACATTTTTGAGAAAATAATCAATTCACAACTCATCAAATACCTTGAAGCAAAGAATCTCCTAGCAAGCTCACGATATGGGTTTAGGAAAAACTTGAGTACTCATGATGCCTTCTGTCGTGGTACCCCTTAGCTGCGATAACACTCACATATTCTTGTAAACAGTAGCGGGCTCTGAAAACAGTGGGCCACCAAACCGGAACACAACAGATTTTTCTACGAAATACCTGTAAATGTTTTCCAACAGTGGAGTCTTCTTATGAGAAATGAGTGGATTTTAATCAACCGCAGCTCTTAGAAAGTCAGAATGTAGGCACTGTGTTCACAGTAGTTCTGACCAGTACCCAGGAATACCAGAAGCTAAAAGTTCTAAAGCTTCATACGAGGAGGTGGCTGCGGGGCCCACCCACCCACTTCCAAAAATAAAATATGTACAAAAATGTGTGAAGACAACGTGAAAAAATATGAGTAATGTCGTCGGTAGGTAGGCAGAGCACACAAGAAAGAGATCACGAATTAGGACCATAACATTATGACTGAAGAGTAGTGACTAGATTATTTATGGCTAGAGTAATGACTAGAACCGAATACTACAGAAATGACTAAGTAAAGACTAATGAGATTAATGACAGACTAAAGAAATAATAACTAGAGTAAAGGTAAAGAAATGAATTCAAAAACACTACAAATACCAAACGTTATTCTACGAAGTAAAAATATTTCAACGTTTTAGGCCAAATGCAATAGCTCCATAAATACAGTAACTGCAAAATGAAGACACTAACACTAACAAAGGAATTTCCATTAAAAAACTCACAATTAAAATTTATAGGTAAAATCCAGTCTTCGTTCTTTTAGAAATGAGAAGTACTCGATAGCTGTAATGATCCCAAGTCGATAGACAAGACAATACACTTGGTTGAATGTTAGAATGAAACTGAACTTTATTAGTTACCGGCAAACGTTACCAAACATGTGATGTAAACCAGAGTAGTGGATATGAACGTAGTAACCTAGAACATCTCCCCCCTTTACGCCCCCTCCTGGGTCCTCTTGAGGTAGCGCCTGTTTCTTACATATACCTTGCCGCTGGGGACTTTAACGGTGTACTTACGGTAAGGACTTTTCCCTACCACTTCTCCTAGCGTATCCCACCGCCCAGTGCGAGGATTTTGCATTCTTACAAATGTACCTATCTGGAGAGGTGGCAAGTTCTTGGCTGTGATGTTATACCTGTCTGCAGATTTCAGCTTCTGGGCGTTGATCTTGGTATCATAGCTTCCTGTAGCCGTTTGCCATTCTTTTGCAAATGACTTGTGGTGTGCAGGCACTAAAGAACGGAGAGGGTGGCCGAACAGGACCTGCGAGGGCGACCGCCCGTTAGCTGTGGGCGTGTTCCTGAACTCCAGCAGCCCCGCATTGTAAGCCTCTTCTTCGAGTGTTCCACCTCTCATGCATTTTGTGATCAGTGATTTCATGGCTTTCACTCCCGCCTCCGCATGTCCATTGCTTTGAGGAAAGTAGGGGGAAGAAGGCGACATGGTGATCCCCCATCTGTTAAGGAACTGTTTGAATTCAAAAGAGGCGAATTGGGGTCCACCGTCGCACCGGACTCGGATAGGTACCCCCGTGTCAGCGAAAATTCTTCTTAGACTGGTAATGAGGATTCGACCGTTTGGGCATCGTGAGCCGAAATGACATACAACTGGCCAGCCTGAAAGTCTATCAATGTATACCATGAAGTTCTCTCCTCCTGCTGTGAGGAGAGAACTTCATGACCAAGGTCATGACCCTTCGGCATGATTGTATGTAGGTATTTCACGACTGCGCCATGCTTCTTATTGAAATCGGAAAATTAGCAATCATTTCCTTCTCTAATGACAACACTGTCAAAGCAGTGGGTCACAGTTGATCTAATAAAAGTTTTTATTATTTTAAGGGTCGAAAAACAACGCTCAGCTTCTGCAGAAGTCATTGGAATTGTAATCAATAATTTCAGCAGTTTCTCAGTTTCAGAAAAGGTATCAACTAATTGTTGTGCAAAAACTCCAGAAATGGTATTGCGCCTGTGAAATGAGAAAAACGGTTCTCTGATACATTGTCACCAATTCAGTTTTATGTTTCCTAGATTCTAACATTGAGTAAGCAGTGACCGTGTTTTCAAAATCTTCAGGTGGAAAACATTTTGAAGAATTCTGAAAACTTGCAGCATCAAGTTTGAAGCTGCCAAATTCCCCCTGAACGAATACCTGCTTCTAGCTCGAGCTATGATCTCACACACCTCCTCCACTGCAGTACCTAACCAGTTCATTTTTACTTCGGGACCTAGTTTCCTATTTTTGTAACCTGAGGGTTGACTAGAATAATCTAAACTGCTACTGGAATTTCTTACAGCAGAAATTTCATCAGAAATTCGTACTCTCTGAAATCCTATAGACCGTTCAAAATCGTTTACATTTTTTAGAGCCTGAAATGGGTCACAGTTTCGAGGTTCTGAGCATCTGATTCTGAACAAGTGAAGAAAAGTCTCATCCTTGAGCTGGGATGGAAGGACAGTAGCTTCTCTAACCGTGATATCGTTGGATTCTCGATCATCACAAATCGTTTCTAAACATTCCTCAAGAACATCTCGGTATTCGTAAACGGTTCTTACAAGTCTAGAATTAAAATTCCACCTCGTGTTCGTAGGACGCGGCAACCTACGACTATTTTCTATGGAATCAAGAATTCTGGTTCTTAGGGGCGAACGTGAGAAAAAATATGAAACCCCAGTCAAATTAAGGAAAATCAGCGAACTTGGGGGCTGCTGGAAGCAGCTTGAAGCATTATTAAATTTAGTTGGCGAGCGTAACAGTGTACGAAATTGGCGAAAGGATATTCGTCCTGAACGCCTGTTTGAGCATCACTACTTCCCCCACTCAAACGGCAGCACTATCGTAAGTTTGGAAAACCAATTTTGAATTACAAGACCTAGAATGGCGCGTAGCTGTTCTAGAATTATTGAGGCCAAGGTTTCAGCATTACACGCCGCAGGGTTAAAAAGACCATAGAATCGCTCGACCACTTTATTGTTGGACAGTAAGTAACGAAAAATTATTACAAACTGAGCTTTATTCGAAACATCGGTCGTTTTGTTAGCACTAGCAATTTAGTTATGAATTACCTCACGACCGACATGTAACATGCAATCGAGCACCTCGTCCTGAATGGTGTTCGATGTTCCTTTAATATCCTTCAAAATCAAATCAAATTTGGCAGTCATATCCACCAGTCCTAAGAAGACTCCTCTGTTAAGGTACTCCTGTTTCTCACTATGTCCTCGTGATTCCCAATTCGTACAAACCGCAAAATTTAATACAATCTATGAGGCTAGAAAGAACATGCCGGTTACGGTCGAGTTGCTCATTGTGACGTCTGATGGCAAGTTGATGCTGAATCCAACTGAGCAGCAATATTAGCCCTGCCAAGCAATGCAAAATCAGTGCTACTTTTGACGTGGAATTTACTTGACTCGTGTGCCTTGATTTTTTTTCTAGCAGGTGTTTCGAATCAGTTGCACCTTTAATCGTCCATGCCTGTTCACCATCCAATAATAAACAGCGAAAGCAGAAGAATGCATTTTTAATGGGACATCCTGTGGGCCACTCAGCTTTGTTATAAGTACATGTCAACATTGAACTTCCTCAAGGCAGCAACACCCTTCCCTTTATTTGCTGATTGAATAATACCTAGCAAAGGCATACTCTTCATAAACTTTTAATCATCACTCTGTCGTCGTACGAAAACGTCGAAAATTTCGACTGTAAGTTAGCCACCGAATTCATGTGGTACAAAAATACAAAAACAAACAAACTAAACTACAACTAAAAACAACGAACTATACTGAAATACAACGAAGTAATGACCCGCCGGCCAGTACCTACTTGAATGTAGAATCAGACTAGAAGCTAGTTACTTATCTGTGTATGTTGACGTCGATCAATCCACAAGACCACAGACAGGACACAACGCGCTTAATTATCACAAACCCAAATCTGTCACGGGAACTCGAATGGGAACATACAAAATTCGAAACGTAAGCAAAAAACGCTGCAAATCCCTGCACAACGGTTTATTATTACCCTCCTGTTACAGATCGCAGGTCTCCGTATAGATTTCATATGTACTATTCTACACATATTATGTAGATCGCGGACCCTCCGTAGGTTAGTACCTAACCCCGTACTCGTTACTAGGTCCTACCTACCTAAACCGTTGTGTAATAATTTACCTGCATAGGTTCCCCTTCTACGGAGATAGAATAATGAACCGTTGTGTAATAATTTGCCCATCAATAATACTTCAACGGTTGTTCAAGTGGCAAAAGTAGGTAGGTACCTATCAAGAAAATCCAGCCCCTTCTTGGTAGATGAGCCGTTATGTGTAATAATTTACCGTGGTGTAATAATTTACCGTTTTGTAATAATTTGCCGTTGTGTAATAATTTGCCATTGTGTAATAATTTACCCATCAATAATACTTCAACGGTTGTTCAAGTTGCAAAAGTACCTATCAACAAAATCCAGCCCCTTCTGGGTAGATGAGCCGTTGTGTAATAATTTACCGTTGTGTAATAATTTACCATTGTTGTAACAATTTACCCATCAATAATACTTCAACGTTTGTTCAAGTTTCAGAAGTACCTATCAACAAAATCCAATAGTCCATCACTTGTCAAATGAAATAATATCGCAGAACAACCAACTCTACTTCATACAGCCATCCTTGATTATAATCAGATGCTCCGTAGTTATGATATCCGGGCCGGATTCATACCGTTTGATTCACGATCGTGTTGACGAAGCTTTTTGGTGCTCACGAACGGCTGGACGTACAATGCTCCGGGTGGTCTCAAAAAATTGTTTAGCTCAAGACAACTTTAATAACGTTAAAAAAACCATACCCTTCTATCGGAAGTTTTCGAGCTACGGCGTTCTGAAAATTTCAACCCCTATTTTGAACCCCTTAGAGATGAGTGACAGTAACGTCGAGCTTCGAGGACCAACTATAGGTATGCCACAGAAACTGCGTTCGTGTGGCGCATTCTTCTGGAGAACATAGAACTAATTATCTCTTACCATCAAGCAGATTCCCGTGCGTACGATAATTTTTCGGAAATTTCTCGCCTCAAAAGTGACATGATTTCCCTCCTACTGCAGCTTGAAATTCGTGAATTTCCGAATCTGTTTTGAAGCCTATTATTCCACTATAATATTATAGTTCCACTATTATAATTCCATTATAATTGCTTGCATTATGACATAAATATTGCAAATAATGTGTATAATAAAATTAGTGATTACTCAAGTTAATTACCCCATAAAAATACTGTAGGCACTCTCATTCGATTCGGAAAACTGTTAAAAATTGGAAAATAATAATAATAGAAGTAACTCTACTCTCGTATTATCCCAATGTGTGTATGAAGTTGATTTCTGCACGATTTTCTTCGAATTTTGTTTAAAACTGATTCTACATTATTATTTTCTGATTGCCGAATACAACCTATCACAATGCAAAAATATCTGAGAACGAAAAAACCTGCTACCTGCTACAAAAATCATTTATGACGGATTAGGTACCAGGAAAGAATAAGAAATAAAAACAGGAAACAGGTATAAACAATTGACAAGAAATTTATTGTACAATATATATATATAGGATGTTTTTATTCATCATCAGAGAAATCCCACTCATCAGAACTATATTCAGAGGAACTGCTGGAACCTCCATCCAACCGGATGATCATCTCATCTACTCGTTCGTCGATGATGTGGTCAGTTTGCATGTATTGCATTTCAGTATCTTTTACTTTCCCGCACACCTTTTGCCACTGTTCCACGGAATATTCAGCGAATGAAGTACGCAAGTACCTCTCTTTTTCTCCGAGAGAAGTTCCAACGGACCCGTAGGCAAGTTTCCCTTTCAAATCCCCCCAGACCATCTCAATAGGATTAAGATCAGGATGGTAAGGAGGTAGGTGAAGAACGTCGTGGCCCTGTGCTGTGATCATCTCGTCAATCTTGAAAGTTTTTGGTTTATTATTTTTTCAATAGGAGCAGCCTTCACTTGTAGTTGCAGCTGTGCCTTCGTATTGGTTTCATCAAAATCGATATTGTTTTTTCTCAACCAGTCGATTACTTTGTTTTTCAGAGTACCGGAGTTAGGTTTTTTATTTACCTCAACATTGTGGTAAGCAGCATTGTCGAGAACTACGACTGGGTTTGGAGTTTGGAGTGGTAGTCGCCCGTCTTGATGGTTGATTTGAAAATCAGCAAACTGTTCGGCACAAACCCCATTTCACCACCTCCGTGCACAATGATATGTCCCCTTTCCTATGCGATTTTAATGCGATTTAATGCCCCAAGTTCATCTGGAGACTGCCAGCACTTACTAACATTGTGAGCCTCGTTGACGTAGGTCTCATCAAGGTAGACAATATTTTTTCTTCCTTCACGGCGGAACTGACGAATGGTATGCAGGTACCTTGCACGCCAAGCAGCTACATCTGTCCGTTCAATCAATAACTTACGGTTCGATTGGCAGGTCTTCCACTTGAAACCACAAGCCTTGATACGTTGACGGAGATATTCTCTCCCACAGCTCATTATTTCATCATCCTTCAGGCATTGTAGCACTCGTCCAACAGTTGGAAGCTCCTTCCGGACGAGGTAGAACTCCCGAATTTTGTTACGAATAACGGCGTCGTCAAACTCGTCATGTGGTATTTTCTTTGGGTGAGGTTTCTTTTTTTTGGGAGTGATGAAAGTAGCGTCCCCTTTCTACTCGATCGACCGTTTACCCTCAGCAATAATGGTACTAACGGTTCTGGGTGAAATGCCCGTCACTTCACTTGTGAGTTGACAAACGTTCACCCTAGATTTCTCTTCTGCCTTTTTTCTCGAGAAGTAGTCGGCAACATTGAACACAATCTCACGGGCTTGTCGACGAAGCGCATGTTGATAGGAGCGCACCACTGAGTAGGTTCTTCAATTTTTTCGATGATTCCAAGTTTCAACATTCTATTGATTTCTGATTCGACTTTCGGGCGAAGTGGAATTGAAATATTCCTCGGGGCATATACAGAATATGGAACGGCGTTATCATTTAATTCAATATTGTACTCACCGGGGATGTTTCCAATCCCGCCGAAGAGCTCCCAAGAGTGGCTCCTCCAAATCCGGCACAGCATACATTTTTTCTTGAAATTGTAGTCCACCATAGTGAAGGTCGGCGAGGAACATACCCGTGACTGTCATTTTTTGTTGATTTGCGTTTTTCAAAATCGTATCTGGCTTTATCATGGAAGGCATTATGGGAAGTACGTTGCAAGGGACAGCCGTCACTTCAGCTCCTGAATCTAATTTTAAATTGACTTGGTGGTTGATGACTTGAACCGGAACAATCCAGGGCTGAGTCCTAGTTTTCGGCACGTTAACAGCGCCCAAATACGCTACCTCTGCTCTGTCCCCCTCATCCTCACTATCAGAATGTCTCACTTCTCTAATTAGCGAATTTTCAAAGAAAATGAAGCTATTGCAATGGCTTCGAAATTTAAATAATATAAATTTTTGGAAATTTTCTTCATAGAAATCCGTTTCAGACCATTCTAAAACGATTCCTGAAATTTAACACTTTTTTATATGTATATATATAAGTAGTATCGGAATACCAATCCTGGACCACCGACTTCAATCTCTGTTAAAAATGTTTCTGACTTCAATCTCTGTTACAACTGCTTTTGTGCTAAACCCTGTTAAAATGCTTTTCTGTTAAACCCCTGATAAAACTTTTCAACACAAAACATCAGAACACATTTTTTAACACAAAACATCAGAACCAGTGACTTTTTCATTTAGCGACTTAAATTCCTGGTAAAAATTTTCTACACAAAACATCAAAACCAGTGACCTTTTTTCATTTGGGGGGGTTAGTTAAAAGAATCTCTTTTATAATAAAAATGAATAAGGCACAGCTATTGAACAAATTTAATTTTGAAAGCTCCACAAATAAACTCTCAGAACTGAAACTTGGAACACCATACAAGGTTCTAAGTTTTGAGTTCGTGAAAACGAAATACTCCCGGGAAAACTCTGAGTCTATAATAGCCAATTTGGAAAATTTCAGAGTATTTTTACCTGAAAGATATGCACTCACTTTTGAAAAATCCGATTTTTTAAATCTACTCGAACATGGTGTTAGTTTGGTTTACACTGGAATGATTAAATCAAAAAATGGAAAAGACATGCATAACATCAAGTTTGTTTAATTATTAAGTTTAATAAAAAAATGTTTTATTGGAATTTTTCCACTAAAACAATAATATTATACTAAGTTGTTAAAATATTTTTTTTTTCTAGTGAAAACATCAGAGGGAGCTAAATTTCGAAAATATCGACCCCTAAATAGTCCTAAATTTCGAAAATATCGAACCCTAGTCTAGACCATTAAAGGTGGACCCCTAGGGGTCCACCTTTAAGAATTAAAGGTGGACCCCAGGGGGTCCACCTTTAATAGAGGGGGGGTATCGATTTGATACCCCCTTTAAGAATTCAATTCAGACAGGAAAAGTGTACAACAATACAATATAAAATAACCTGCTAGTTAGTAGCATAAGAACTTTTAATGAGCTGTGTTCATTAAAAATAAAATCTCCTTCATACCCCAAGCATTCTGAGCTTTAGCAATAGATATCTTGAAACAGAACTGCAAGCGCTATCTATCGATTTTTCGGCGAATCTATGAACCGGTTGCATCACCAGGAAGAGGCGAGCTATAGCGTCCCGCGGGAGGTGGCGCGTTTGACCTCATTCGGCCTTGAAATCCACTACTCAACATTATAAAACGCCTCTCAGTTCACAACTGGAGTCTTGGCTCATTGGTTATCGTATCGGCTTTATAAGAGAGAGATCGGCGGATCGCTGCACGGACAAAACCTCAAGATTTTTTTGCCCTATATATAATGAGGATACACTTTCCTCGAGGTATTAGAAGCGTTACTAGCTGATGGGCCCTTAAGCTAATAATTAATCTAATTCCACCTCGATGGAAGTGAGAGTCGACCTTATCATCAAAATTTCCTTTCTTAACTGTTCTGCTCTCAACATCTACTTAAAATACAGCAAAAAACCGAAACTTCAACGTAACTGAAAAGCCAAGTTGAAATGACTCACGGAATTAAAACTCCGTTGTAAGTCGTGAAGGTTGTGCCATTCAAAGATCCCCTCCTATAAATGGAGGTAGAGATCGTTCAGGAATGGATGCTGTGTGTAGAAGTTGAGCAGCCACAGAATGTTCGGTTAAGTTGGGACATTTTGCTGAAATTTCCTTTGATTTTTTTATGAGAATTGCACCTATAAGTGTAATTCATTTAAAATTTCGTGAGTTGTAATTCCTCAGGATAAAAATTTCCTTGGATTTCCTCTCCGCTTAAATCTTTTATTTTATAAGTAACTGGACTCGTTTCTAAAATCTCAGCTATTTCAAAAATCTCTTTCGTCCAATTTGCTTCGTATTTGTTTGCAAAAGTTTTCTTTGATTTTGTAATTCTCACGCGATTTCCAATTTTAAATTTCTTTTTTACATTTTTTCCACTCTTTTTAAATAAATATCTCAGAATTTCATTTTCGTTTCTCGCATCAACTTGAGCAGGTGTCATTCCAATGGATCGATGAACGTCTTGTTTGTTGTACTCATTAACTAATTCCTGTAAAATATCGATCCAATTTTGATTTCCATTCACCTCGAAACGAATTTTAATTTTTTTATTCAAAGTTCTGTTAAATCTTTCGATAATTGCAGATTTTTCTAAATTTTCCGTGTGATACATTTTAATTTTATACTCGTCTAAAAGTTCTTTGAAAAGTCTATTTTCAAATTCTAAACCTTTGTCCGTGTGAAGGAGTTTAGGAGTAGAATGATTATGAGATTTTACATTTTCCAAAACTCCTTTGAAAGCTTTTGAAACTACTATTCCGTTTTTCTTTTTCAATGGAACTGACCAAACGTACTTTGAAAAAGTATCGATAATATTCAACATGTAACCGAATCCGTTGTTTTCATTCTCGTATTGTTTCATTATAATCAAGTCCGCAGCCCAAAGATCATCTTTTCCATGAGTAACAATTTTTCTTTTCTGAAATTTCTTTCTAACGGGTTTATGTAATTCTTTCGCAAATTCTAACTTTTCGTTTTCAGGCAAATTTATAACTTCAGTTTCAGGAATTACGTTAGTTTCCTCATTCGGATTTTTTATGAATTTACTTTTATTAGTTTTACATTTCAGACATTTAGCTGCAATTCTCCACCTTCCGTTCGCAGTTTGTACAATTTCCGCGTTTATATTTTTCGTTCGTTTTTTACATTTATGACAATAAATTTCATCCTCCATGTTTTATTAAAGGCTACCGAAAGATTTTTTTAAATTCTTAAAGAGGGGGAGCGAATCGCTACCCCTAATTAAAGCAAACACAAGCAAGTAGATTTTTTAATGGAGTGAACTCCATTAAAAATAAACCTTAGTATCTAATATTTAAGCTACTTCTTGCCTGATCATATTTTTAGTTGGATCATAAATTAAATTTGTTCTACTTACAATGATGACGTAACAAGTAGTACCTTCTGTGCTACCTGATGCAGATGCTACAGTTTTATTGAATTCTACATGAAGTATCAAATTACTTTTACTTTGAGATACGTTTTGAGGTTGATCCGACAAATCAATGCTATAAATTGGATAATCCCTTTTGTAAAATTCTGGTTCGATGTATGGAATTGATGGCTTGGAACTCATTGATTTTTTGAAGTCTAAAAATGCGTTGTACGCCAGAGAATAATCATTTTCATCGAAATCCAAATCTTGATTTTCCTCCGGGTATCTTCTACCACCTAATTCGATCCAATAATTTCTTACGTCTTTATGATTGAATCTAGAATTGTCCTTTTTCTGGTCGTTCGACGCGTCAGTTTGAAAAACTACGAAGCACCATAACGGATTATGCACGTTTCTGTAAATATTTGTAATATCGAACATTAAGGTTTTTCCTGTAACGTTTTTATGTTCTATGCACTGCCAACTTTTGAATTGAAATTGGTACGGCACGCTTCTAAGTTCTGCGATCAAATTAACTTTAGATTCGTTTTTATATTCAATCACTGGAACTCTCAAAACAAAAGATTTTATCTCCACAACTCCATCACTAGGTATAATCGAGGATGCATCCTTTTTCCAAACTTGAATAACGTTATTATCGCTGTTTCGAATAAAAATTATTTCAAAACCTCCCTTGAAAATTGGAATGGTTATATCTTTGAAAAACCCCAAACCTAAATCGCCAAGGTAACCAACTGCGTTGAATTGACCACCTCCTATTGCTTTCGAATTAAAACCTGAATTTAAAACTTCTCCATTATAATTCTTAGGGCCTGCAAAAGTGACAAGGCCCTGTACCAAGCCAGAAATGCCCGGATTCTCAATTTCATCTACTACAACATTGTGTTTTTTCACTTCTACACTCGAAAACATTTGACCCACGAAATTATCTACCAACATGACTGAATCTGAACCTGAATACGCCTTGGTTGGATCTTTCGACTTTAAAACTCCCTTTACGTAATACTGAATGTTTTTAGACAGAAATTCGTCTTCTAGATCAATTTTGAAAGTTGTCCTTTTGTTTTCAGCATTCAAATTTAAAGTTGAAGTCGGATTTATTGTACGAAACTGCTTTCGCACAATATCGTCTTGATATTTATCAAAAATCTTTTTAGTTTGATACATACTTTATTAGAAAAGAGATTCTTTTAACTTACCCCTCATTTTTTTAGATTTTTTATTTAGGTACTATGAATAAATCTTTAAATACTTGACTTGTATTTGCCTTTAACGTTAAAGAGGGTGGCCAATTTGGCCACCCCCCACTTTAAGAGTTTTAAAAGAAATTTTTAAGTATTCTCGACTTGTATTTGCCTTTAATATTTAGGTACTATGAAAAAAAATTTTTATGAGATTTTCTCATAAAAAACACAACTCACTGTAATAACTAAATTTAAACATTTTTTCTAATCGCGTTTATAATTTCCGCTTTTCCCAGTTCTTTTCCCTTTTCTAAAAGTTTCGCTTTTTCCGTATCATTATTTTTATAACCGTTCAAAATGTTGGTTTTCATCTCGTCGTAATTTTTAATTTCTTGTTCAATATTGTTGAATTCCTCATCCGAAATTTTACCATCTTTCAAAGCATTCGTGATTTTTTCCTCTATGGAATTTAATTTTGTTCTCGCCAAAAGTGCGATATCCGAATGTTTATTAATTTTGTTTCCTACATAACTGCCCGAAGTTCTCAGGATTGCAGAAAATGTTGTTAATACGACTGAAAGTGGAACTCCAAAAGGGATTGCCACAGGGAGAGTGATACAAACACCAATCATCCCCAGTTCGGTTAACGTAGTGAAACACTCTATTCCGAAAAACGTTTTCGATAATTTGCAGTATTTTTTTCTCAAATTTCCCCTCATTTTCATTTCGTTTTTTAAAAATTCATATTGTTTTATAATGCGATTTATTCTATAATTGTTGGAATTAAATTCCGGAACTGGAATCTGAGGGTAAATGTTTTTGTAAAACGGAGTAAATTGTATGTCATTTTCAACTGCAGGAGCAGACGGTTTTTGGTTTTCATCAATGTTGTTCATCTTATTTATTATACAAATTATTTACTTTTCAGCAACAAGTAAGCTTTAATATCGTCGAATTGAATCTGTTCGTTATTTCCCGTGGTTGTTGACAATTTTATCATTTTTATTTCTTTCAGTCCTTTTCTTAGTGGAATGAAAACTACTTTCTTTGGTTTTTCCGTGTAAATAGTATTAGGTGGCATTGGTTTCTCTATGAAAGAAACGTGTAATAACTCGTTTTCAACGTGCAAATGGGGATGTTCATCATGATTTGTAAAGCTATATTCCGTAATGTTACAATGCCATTCGACTATATTATCAGAAAGAACGAGTTGTTTCGGATTATTCTCTGATACGTAGTTGGTATTCTTTTTAAACAAATTATTGGAACCTAAACAATGTTTCAACTGAAATATATCGCAAAAATTCCCCTCATCCACAATCTTCATGTCCATGGGAAAGTATGCAGCAATTCTGTAAGAATCGTCTTTTAAATACTCGAGATCGAATTTCAAACTATTCGGAGTAACTTGTTGTATTTCTTTCATTTGAGCTTCAGAATACTTTTTCATAGTTTCTTTTTTCTCTAACAAACTAGTTTGAAAATTGGATAAAAAACTAATCAACTTGGCTTTGAATGAACTCACATTGAACGTTCCATCGATTTTATATTTTAGATCATATTTTCCATCAGTAAAAGTATATCTGTAAGCGAACACGAAGTTTTTTATCTCAAACGTTTTCCTAGTTGTAAACAACAAAGCTGACATACCCAACTGATACTCTTTATTCGGATCGAGTGGAATTGGACTCTCAAACCTTAGTGTATCTCCTGAAATTTTTATAAACATTATTTATTTATATATAATAAATATAATAAATAAAATGAGTCAAAAATATAACATAGAGCTTTTTTCATTTGAAGAAAAGACAGCTTCTCACGATTTACTACCTCTGCCCCTACGCTGCCTAGTGGTAGGGCCATCCGGATGTGGAAAAACCAATCTATTGTGCAACCTGATTGTACAACCATGGGGAATTCCGTTTGGAAATCTTTACATATTTTCCAAATCTTTAGAGCAAAAAGTTTATAAAGATTTGAGAAAAGCTTACGAAAAAATAGCGGCTAAAGTTGGAACGGAAATAGCTCATTTTTACAATAATTGTGACGAACTAATTGTACTAGATGATTGTCAGTCGAACAGTTTGATAGTTTTTGATGATTGCGTTAATGTTCAACAACAACAGATTATAAAAGATTATTACATGAGAGGACGTCATAAGAATATTTCTTGCATTTATCTAACTCAATCATTCACTAAAGTTGATACACAGTTGATTAGGGAAAATCTGAATTTTCTGTGTATTTTCAAGCAACGCCTAGTTTACATGAAAGCGATTTACGATGAGTATGTTGGAACAGATTTTACTTTTGATCGATTCAAAGAAATATGCAACGAATGTTGGTACGATAATCATGGATTTCTGACGATAAACCTCGAGAAAAAATTAAAAGATGGCCGATACATGAAAAAGTTTGAGAAAACGTTTCTTGAATAAACGATCAAAAACACCGTTAGACGATCAAAAACACCGTTAAATCACCGTTAGACGATCAAAATAACCGTTAAACCATCGTTAGACGATCAAAATAACCGTTAAACCATCGTTGAAACGTTTTTTAAATATACGATCAAAATAACCGTTAAACCATCGTTGAAACGTTTTAAAAATATACAATCAAAAAAAAATTTTTTGTTTACTATAATAAATAACTATGCCTACTGTTAAGCATTTAGAAAAAAATTTGTTGAAAAAATATAACGAACATAAAAAATATAACGAACATAAAAAAAAGATTGAAACTGATGATTCAGAAACTCGTGATCAAACTGATGATCAAACTGATGATTCAGAATTAGAACCAGAAAATCGAATTTTAATGAGAAAACCCAAAAAAGAAATGACTGTCAAGGAAGCGAACAAAATTCGAAAACTAGAACAAGAGTTAAGAAGTGCTTTCAGAGAAGCAAGAGTGGATATGCTGAATGATAAAGAAACCAAAGAAAGAATGTTTGCTCCCATCACGGAAAAATTAGTTGAAGTGAAAAATGCTGTGAAACAAGCTGACGAGGACTTCAAGAAGTTGGAAATTGTTCCTTACATGCAAGCTCCTATGGCGAGTAGTTCTCCTGTCAAGAAAAGAAAACTGGTGACTTTCGGACCTACTAATACTCTTGAAATTAAACCAACAGAAGGAGCTTCTGCACTAGTTGATACGACATCAGATGAGACCGTAGTAAACACAAGAAATAGTTTATCAAACATCATGGATATGGTAGATCAGAATCAATCCCCATCGAATAGTGTTGGTCCGAAAGGAATTGGTCCGATTGCTAGACTTTACATCAGACAGGATGATAAACAATTTGGTATATGGGGAGAAGAGGACAAAATTTTCATCGGAGACCAACAAATTCAAGTAAACGGAGATGCAATCGTTATTCAAAAAGAAACGTACAAAGGAACGCACGGATTATGGCGTTTGTTAACTGATCCTCTAGGGCCTGATCCTGATAAATACACTCAAGAGGATTTGAAAGTTTACAAGAAAATTCTCATTCAAACTAATTCTTTATACCAAAAGAATGATCCAACTACTAATAAAGTAAAGTCCAGTACAGGGAAAAAATGGAAAGATTTGATCGCACCTATCTGGAAAGAAATCAAAGCAAGTAAAGTTGGTTCGGGCTTGATAGAATATTCTGAAAATCCAGTGGAATTTAAATACATCGACAACCTCCAACAGCTGCATCAGCGTTTGTACTATTTGTATGCACAAGAACGAGCTGGTAATAACAATTTTCACAATGAAAAATTAGGAATTGTAAAGTTTATAACCGATCAGTTGGAAAAAAACATAGATAATCCCAAAGGAATAGAATATCTGTTGAGAGTTGTAAACAGTTTACCGAAAGGTATAATTAAAAATGGTTCCGGAGTTTTAAATACTTTGCTGAACAAACTTGATGGTTTCGTACCTGAAATGCATTTGTCGGGTGGATACAACTATTGTGGTCCATTTACAAAACTAGATAAACGATTGAAAAGAGGAGATCTGGGAATTAATAAATTGGATGAAGGCTGTAAGGAACATGATAAATTTTACAGGGATCACACAGACACGAAAGAAAGACATGTAGCAGATAAAGCACTGGAGGAATTAGCAAAAGAAAGAATGTACGCGAGTGATGCAAGTTGGAAAGAAAAAACTGATGCAGCTAAAGTGAGTGCTTTAATGAAAAGTAAACAATATTTCGGTATGAAAATTCATTATTAAAAAAATTTACTATAATAAATAACTATGATCACGAAAAATATAGATTTAACCGAAAATCAATTAACCAAATTGCGAACCGCTTACAAAAAGCGTAGATCTGTTACAGTTCGTTTGACAGCGAAACAAATTTCAGGAAACGGAAAACATAAAATCAGTCTGTGGGAAACTCAATCAAAAACATTTGAAAAAGCGAGAAAAGAAAAGAAAGGAATTACGTTAACTTTGGATTATGAACAACTACATTTGAATCACACGGGTGGATTCCTACCACTGTTATTTGCAGGAATAGGAGCACTTGGTGCGTTATTAGGTGGGGGTGCAGCAGTAGCAAATTCAGTAATAGACTCGAAACATAAAGCTGCTGAAGAAGCGGAAATAAAACGTCATAATCTCGAGATGGAAAAACTAGCTCAAAATGCAAAAAGTTTGAGTATTGGGTCCGGTTTAAAAAAACGAAAAAAACGAAAAAAACGGAAAACTACCAACCTCTGAGTAATTTAGATTTAAATCGTTATGCGAAAAATTTTAAAATAAAACATTTCCGAGGTGTTTTCATGAAGGATGAACTTCCTAATCGGTCTAAACCCGTTGAATGCGGAATTATTAATTTAGAAAATTCTAATCAAAATGGTAGTCACTGGACTTGTTATTTTAAAAAATCCGAAAAAGAAAAATATTATTTCGATTCCTATGGAAACGCATCACCGCCTAAGGAGTTGGTAAAATACTTGGAAAATAAAAATATTTTTTACAATTCCGAACAAATTCAAAAAAATAACGATCCTCCAATTTGTGGTCATCTGTCTTTGATAGTGTTAAAAGAACTTTCAAACGGAAAAGATTATGAAACTGTTTTAAAAACATGCAGAGGGAAATTGAATTCTGAAAAAACTTGGTCTCTGTAGGAGGCAACTCTTAGTATAATATTGTTGTTTTAATGGAAATTTTCCATTAAAAACGTTTTTTTTTAATTAAAATCTAAAAAAATGAGAGGTAAGTTAAAAGGATCTCACCAATAATAGACAAAAGAAAAAGGTGGGTGTGTACCATACACCCACCTTTAAGAATTCAAAAAAATGAGGGGTTAGTTAAAAGAATCTCTTTTCTAATAAAAAAATGAATGATTCGAAAAATTATATATCCTATAATAAAATGTATGATACGAGAAGGCATTGTGAAAAGTGCAATGTTAGCACTACTTATAAAAATTGGGCTAGGCACCTAAAGTCTAAGAGTCATGGAAAAAACGACCCGGACCGGACAATGACTATCAGAAAACCTAGAAAAGCAAAACCTGTACTTGTAAATCCGAGGAAATTGCACAAAGTATTTAATTTTAGTGAAAAAGTATTTGAAAAAAACAGAGAAGCTAGAAAAGCGAAATCTGTATTTGTAATACCGAGGAAATTGCACAAAGTATTTAATTTTAGTGAAAAAGTATTTGAAAAAAGCAAAGAACCGAAAACGGAAGTTGTTGAAAAGGAAACTGCATTTGAATCTAGATTAGTGACTTACAACATTAAAAATACGAAAGGATTTAAAGATGCTTCCAAATTTCTGAACAGTATTGAAAGAACCGCAACAGGTTTAATCAAATGGAAACTTAGAGAAATGAAACTAAAAGTTAATGTAGTTTTAATCGCAGAATTTAAAAAAGGAACTAACAAAAATAACATGGAGTATCAGGAACTCAATTTCAAAACTAAAAACGTAATAATATTGCAGTCAGCAGAAGTTGCAAACTGTTACGATGAAATGAAACAGAAAATTCTAAATGAAATGGAAACGTTCGAAATTAAAGGATCTAATTGGCGACTTCATAAGATC
The DNA here is from genome assembly GCA_954871275.1 of Leptopterna dolabrata. Lineage (NCBI taxonomy): Eukaryota > Metazoa > Arthropoda > Insecta > Hemiptera > Miridae > Leptopterna > Leptopterna dolabrata. The sequence continues at coordinate 14,789,353 of OX940984.1, read as the reverse complement.
AAGCATTTGGAACTTAACGTTAACAAGTACACTCCTTTGAGAGGATCATCTTACATTGAACTCCCAGCTTTTCTGCAAAGTAGGAAAGCAATTATAAATGTGAAAAATACGGATAATAAATGTTTCCTCTGGTCTGTTCTTTCAGCTTTACATCCTGCAGACCACCATTCTAATAGAATAGGAAAGTACATAACATGGGAACATGAATTTGATGAAGCGTTGAAAGATATCAGTTTTCCTATGAAACTTACAGACGTAAAAAAGTTTGAGAAAAGAACTGGGATTTCCATAAATGTTTACTGTCTGAATGAAAAAAATACTATAGTTCCCTTGGAAATAACGAAAGAGGAAAAGGAAAAACACGTTGACTTGTTGTACTTGAAAAACGAGAAAACTGAACATTACTGCTGGATCAAAGATCTATGGAAACTGGTTGGTCATAGTCAGCTAACAAAGGATGGTCACAAACGATTTTTATGTAAAATGTGTTTAAATAGCTTTGGAACTCAGGTCAAATTAAACGACCATAAAGAATATTGTGGAGATCATAAAGCTGTTAAAGTAGAATTACCAGAACCTTATGATAATGTTTTACAATTTGAAAATTATAAACGCTCCATGAAAGTTCCATTCGTTATCTACTCGGACTTTGAAAGTTTGCTTAGAAAACTTCAAACTGTTATAGCTGAAGAGAAATGCAAAACACCCGTTAAAAACTCTAGAAAATTTATCATAAAATCAATCAGAACTAGATTAAGAAGGGTTACTAATAAAATACACAAACACGAATCTAGCAGTTTTTCATATTACATAAAGTATTCCAACGGATATTATAAGCCCCCAGTCGAATATTCTGGTTCGGATTCTCCAAAAGTATTTTATCAGAAACTGAAAGAGGAAGTTTTACACATTGCTAAGGAATATTACGATAAAAATGTACCCATGAAACCATTGACTGACCAACAGGAACAGGAATTCAAAAATGTAAAAACTTGTCACATTTGCGAGAGAGGTTTTAACGAATTGCCTCCAATGTTAGAAAAGGAACTCGAGGTGAAGGAAAAAGCTTTGGTCTACTTTCACATGCAAGGAGATGAAAGTAATGCAAAACAAATACAAACGGAATTGAAGGATCTGAAACAAAATATCGATATGAACAAAAGACGTGTGGCTGACCATGACCATTTGTCAGGAGAATTTAGAGGTGCTGCCCATTCTCTGTGTAATTTGGAGTACCAATGCCCGAGATTCGTACCAGTATTTTTCCACAACCTAGCTGGTTACGATGCCCACCTATTCGCGAAACAACTCGGAGAGGATGAAGGGGAAATACGGTTGATTCCAAACACCGAGGAAAAGTACATTTCATTTTCAAAGATTCTCAGGTACGACTCTGGAAATTTTGATAAGAAAGGAAACCCAGTAATGAATAAAATTGAAATAAGATTCTTAGATTCATACAAATTTCTAGCAAGCTCTTTGGAAAAACTAGTAGGAAATTTAACTAAAGATCAATTTAAGGAATTAGAGAAACATTTTGGAACAGAGAACTTGGAACTGATGACAAGGAAACTAGCTTACCCATATGAGTACATGGATAGGCCGGAAAGGTACGATGAAACCTGTTTACCACCTATAGAGAAATTTTACAGTAGCTTAAACAAACAAGGAGTAAAAAAGTCTGAGTACAGAAATGCGCAGGAGATTTGGGATAGATTTGGAATAAAAAACATGAGAGAATTCACTATGCATTACAACAAATGCGATGTCTTACAGCTTGCAGATGTAATGGAAAACTTTAGAGATATTTCCCTTAAAACTTACAAACTGGATCCAGCATTTTATTACACGACACCTGGATTTGCATGGGATTGTATGTTGAAAATGACAAAAGTGAAATTGGAATTGTTGACTGATTACAATAAAATTCTAATGACAGAAAAAGGAATTCGAGGAGGTATATCGCAATGTAGTAACAGACACGCGAAAGCAAACAACAAGTACATGGTTGATAAATATGACCCAACTAAACCTTCCAACTATATAATGTACCTTGACGCAAACAACTTGTACGGATGGGCTATGTCTCAGTACATGCCATACGGAGGTTTTAAATGGGTAGAGAACTTGGAAAATTTAGATGTTGAAAATATAAGTGATGAGTCTCCTAAAGGTTATTTTCTGGAAGTTGACTTGGAATATCCTAAGAAACTGCACGATTTACACTCAGATCTACCACTTGCACCGGAAAACAGGATTGGAAATACAAAATTACCTAAATTAATGACAACTTTGTACAACAAAGATAAATACGTTTTACACTACAGGAATTTGAAACAGTGTCTGAGCATGGGAATGAAACTAAAGAAAGTACACAGAGCACTGAAGTTTGATCAATCGGATTGGTTGAAAGTGTACATTGACTTCAACACGGAACTGAGAACGAAAGCGAAAAATGATTTTGAAAAGGACTTTTTTAAATTGATGAACAACAGTGTATTCGGAAAAACGATGGAAAATATCAGGGGAAGAGTCGATATTAAATTATGTTCAAATGGAAAGAAACTGGAATCGTTGATAGCAAAACCCACTTTTGATCGTAGAACGATATTCACGGAAAACTTAGCAGCAGTTCACATGAAAAAGACCAAAATTCTTTTCAACAAACCCATCTACATTGGCATGAGCATTCTGGAAATTTCTAAAACTCTAATGTACGACTTTTATTATAACACAATTAAAAAACAATACGGAGAAAATGTCAAATTAATGTACTGTGACACGGACAGTCTGATCATGGACATAAAGATTGAGGATGTTTACGCAGACATTAAAAACATCATTCTCGATCAATTTGATACATCCGATTATCCGAAAGAAAATGTGTATGGAATTCCACAGGTGAACAAGAAAGTACTTGGAAAATTCAAAGATGAAATGAGCGGAAAAGTAATGGAGGAATTTGTTGGACTAAGATCGAAACTTTACGCACACAAAACGTTCGAGAATCAAAAAGAAACAAAGAAAGCGAAAGGAATAAAGAAAAACGTAGTTGAACAGGACATTAAATTCAATGATTTCAAAGAATGCCTGTTAACTAAGAAACCGATCTACAAAACGCAAATGATGTTTAGATCAAACAAGCATGATATTTATACTATTGAACAGAACAAGAAAGCGCTTAGTGCCTACGATGATAAAAGGTATATTCTAGAAAATGGAATAGATACTCTTGCTTGGGGACATCATACAATTGGAATAGAAAAAGAAAATTTCATAGATCATTTGAAGGAACTTACGAAAACACAAAACGAGAAAGAAAATGGAAAAAATGAGGGGTAAGTTAAAAGGATCTCTTCAATAAAATAAAAAATGTCTCATCCATTTTTACAATTTTCACTTAAGCATATCGAATTCATTGAATGTTTCGCATATATCGATAGAGATACAGATATGAAAATGTACAGGTTTATAGAACAACTGGTATACGGAGAAATTCCCGAAGATAAAATACTAAGTTTTAAATCGTTACTTAAAAATGTGGGTGTTGAAAAGTTTGTGGACACCGTGAAGAAAACAATACCAGTATCTAGAGAAAAAGATGTGAAATATAAAAGAAAAAATATTAAAGAAAATATGTTGGAGAACTACGTTATTCGTAATAAACGAGATAAGAAATTTCTACAAGAGTTGAACGTAAAGATTTTTTTAAACATGATTCCAAATGAAAATATAATTGTGGACGATGGTAATATTATCGATATAAAATTACCTTGATCGTATTTTGCAAATATTTTTTCAAAATATTTTCAAAATATTTTCAAAATATTTTTTCAAAATATTTTCTATAATAAATAAAGAGATATGGGTTTAGATGTTGAAGCATTAGATTTATGTGAAGAACATGGAGGTTTCTGGAAGTTGGTAAAGACACCTGAATTTCAATTTTATGAAAAAAACTGTTACGCACTAGATAACATTTTACGTGAATTGAAGGAGTATAGATTTTGTAAAGGGTTGTGCAGAGAACGTTTACTTGGTGTCGATGGTAAACCACCACTCCGAACAAAGGAGCAAGTAAAGGCATACCTTAAAGAAAAAAAGGTTAAGGTTCCTAAAAATGCTACTGAACATCAACTCAGAAAATTGCTTTATAATGAGGATAAAGCCGAACTGAAGAAGCAGTTTGAGGATTATTTTCCATATTGCTAAAGCTCAGAATGCTTGGGGTATGAAGGAAATTTTATTTTTAATGAGCTGTGTTCATTAAAAGTTCTTATGCTACTAACTAGCAGGTTATTTTATATTGTATTGTTGTACACTTTTCCTGTCTGAATTGAATTCTTAAAGGGGGTATCAAATCGATACCCCCCCTCTATTAAAGGTGGACCCCCTAGGGGTCCACCTTTAATGGTCTAGACTAGGGTTCGATATTTTCGAAATTTAGGACTATTTAGGGGTCGATATTTTCGAAATTTAGCTCCCTCTGATGTTTTCACTAGAAAAAAAAAATATTTTAACAACTTAGTATAATATTATTGTTTTAGTGGAAAAATTCCAATAAAACATTTTTTTATTAAACTTAATAATTAAACAAACTTGATGTTATGCATGTCTTTTCCATTTTTTGATTTAATCATTCCAGTGTAAACCAAACTAACACCATGTTCGAGTAGATTTAAAAAATCGGATTTTTCAAAAGTGAGTGCATATCTTTCAGGTAAAAATACTCTGAAATTTTCCAAATTGGCTATTATAGACTCAGAGTTTTCCCGGGAGTATTTCGTTTTCACGAACTCAAAACTTAGAACCTTGTATGGTGTTCCAAGTTTCAGTTCTGAGAGTTTATTTGTGGAGCTTTCAAAATTAAATTTGTTCAATAGCTGTGCCTTATTCATTTTTATTATAAAAGAGATTCTTTTAACTAACCCCCCCAAATGAAAAAAGGTCACTGGTTTTGATGTTTTGTGTAGAAAATTTTTACCAGGAATTTAAGTCGCTAAATGAAAAAGTCACTGGTTCTGATGTTTTGTGTTAAAAAATGTGTTCTGATGTTTTGTGTTGAAAAGTTTTATCAGGGGTTTAACAGAAAAGCATTTTAACAGGGTTTAGCACAAAAGCAGTTGTAACAGAGATTGAAGTCAGAAACATTTTTAACAGAGATTGAAGTCGGTGGTCCAGGATTGGTATTCCGATACTACTTATATATTTATATATGTGTCACTCCAGACGATAACTCTCGATAGAATTGAGATAAACAGCTCAAATTTGCACAAAAAATCTATCTTGGCAATCGAAAGGCCTACTCTAAGGAGGGTTTTGGCGCATTTAAAGTGCGCAAAAATTACCCAAAAATCCCCAAAATGTTATTTTCCAACAAGTGACCCCTCATTTTAAAGGTTTTTGCACGCTGAACACGATGGTGGAATCGGATTTTAGATATCTTGATCCGTTCTCAAATTAGAGCATTTAAAGTGCGCAAAAATTACCCAAAAATCCCCAAAATTTTATTTTCTAACAAGTGACCCCTCATTTTAAAGGTTTTTGCACGCTGAACACGATGGTGAAATCGGAGTTTAGATATCTAAATCCGTTCTTAAATTAGAGCATTTAAAGTGCGCAAAAATTACCCAAAACTAGGATAATCTTTAAACTCTTACCCCCCCCCCCCCCCCCTTAGAGTGGTCAGATTGAAAAATGTGAGAAGTATTAATTGAAGACGAGAGTTCGAAGCAAAAAAGGGGGAGGCAAACGATTAGTACAACTCCTTGAATTTCCCATTTGACATATAATTGTTATGATACCTTCATAGATAGACATGTACCGGCCCACGTATTACTAGAAGGAAGACGAAAGAAAAAATCTATTTCAAATTATTCAATTTAGGTACTAACAGTAGGAGGAAGAAGTTTTCCATTATTCAAAACCATAGCCATTAATTCGAATATTTCTTTGAAAATTCGCTCATTAAGTCATGCTGCATGACTGGTTTTTTTTTTCTTGGTATCATGCTTCTGGTTGCTTCGGCAGAATCTCATATAGTGACCTACTCTGTTGCAATTCGAGCAGATCGTCCCTTTGGCGGGGCACATATCTCGTGGATGACGAGATTTCCCACAGTTCCAGCAATTTGCAGATTTAGCCCAATTTTGTGGTTTCTTTATAAACGATGATGACCTGTCACGGTCCAAATCCGCTGCAGTCGGAGGTCCAGTACCCATCTCCTGCAGCTCTTTTGCCTGTTTGGTTACGGTTTCCCTTTGTTTGCATCGCTGAACCGCTTTCTTGAGTGTCAACTCTGAATCTTCTTGGAGTTGTGTGGATTGCTTTTTGTCATTTATGCCCACCACTATTCGATCGCTAATTCATCTCGAAGGATGAACAGAAGAAGTGTGTTCAGCCATTGCACATATATCAGCATAGAATGTTCCAAATGATTCATCCTCCCGTTGATATCTCAGGCGCGGATCCAAGGGGGGGGGGGGGTGTCACAGGGGTCATGACCCCCCCCCCCCCCCCCCAGAATCAGCCTGCATTTCAAAAAGCAGAGCTGAACGAATTGTTCACAAACCCGAAAACAAAAAAAAACCAAACGAAAACGAACCCAGTTTTGTGAAATCAAAAACCAGAAACAAACCAAACGACCAAAGTCAACTTACCATATTGTTAACTTGAAACATTGGAAACAAAATTATAACAATAATTGCGATTAAAGTTTTTATAGAATACTGATTTTTTTCTGTATTTGGTTAGTAGCAACACTTGTGATTTGTTGTGGTTTCAATGTTTTGATTTGCAAACTCTGAAGTTAGCTACGCTGCCATAAAATGCGCCACTTTGTTTGAAAACACATTAGGACACTTTTTTAGAAGAAAATTGAAAATAAATACATATTTATCAGTTAAATAATTAATAGATATTGAAAAATATTTTTTACATAAACAATGAATTTTATAAATAAATACAATTAATTTTGTAAGTAGACAAATTGGACGAGTTTAGGCATAAGGTTGAAAATTCGGTTTGTATTGTTCGTTTGGTTATTTTGTTATTTTTTATATTGTTCTACCCTGTGACCCCCTCCGGAAAAAAATTCTGGATCCGCCCCTGTGATATCTTGAATCAAATTTAGCCCTTTCGTAGGTAACATTACGTTTTCCTATGAAAACCGAATCGAAGGTATCCTTGACCTTGTCATAACTCGTTTGATCGTCGTCCGTTACCTTGGAGGCTGTGATGATATCTTCGGCCTCTTCCCCCATACAATAAATCAATGTGGTTACCTGTTTTTCCTCCGATTTTTTATCTATGCCCGATGCGAGTCTGTAACGTTCAAAACGTTTGAACCACCTTTCCCAGAGCTCCGGTTTTGGTTTATTATTTTCAATAATGAACCATTGGAATCGAGCATGAAAAAAAAAATTCTTACCCCCCCTCAAAATTTGATGGTTTACGTTTCAAGATATGTAGAATCCAAAACTGCAATAAAAATATTTCTGTCTGTCCGCCGTACGCCGTACGCCGTACGCCGTACGCCGTACGGGCCACTTTTGTTAGTTACCATGAAAAAAAATTGATGAAATTCGGGTTATAGGTTCCGTTCGGCGTCTAGTTGGTCCTCGAAGCTCGACGTTACTGTGAGTCATCTCTAAGGGGTTCAAAATAGGGGTTGAAATTTTCAAAACGCCTATACCATTTTTTTACGTAAATATTTTTACGGTTTTAAATAGTTCTTGAACTTGCGAGTTTTTTAAGACCATCCGGAGCATCGTACGTCCAGCCGTTCGTTCACAGTAAGGCCCCGAAGTTTGCACCGACAGGCATTTTCGACTCCAGTGTGAATGAAATTGTATACAATCCAAACCAAATCTCGTAACCAGAGACGCGCCCACAATAGGAATTTGTGAATACGGCCAATCATTGGTAGGGATCACCTGATTATATTGGCGGAGTATGAAGTCGAGTTGGTTGTTCTGTGATATTATTTAATTTGAAAAATGATGGCTCTATTGGAGTTTGTTGGTAGGTAGTGAAACTTGAACAAACGTTGAAGTATTATTGATGGGTAAATTATTACTACGGTAAATCATTACTCAACGGTAAATTATTACACAACGGTAAATTATACCATCTACGTAGAAGGGGCTGGAGTTTGTTGGTAGGTACTTTTGCAACTTTTTTCACTCCTCATCAACAATTTCTTTTCAGAACTTCATTATGTGTGTTTCTTTTTGTTAGGTACTGTTTGTCATCGGCAGAATTATTTTAGCAACATTTAACTCGTGATTTAGGTAGGTACCTAGTAACGAGTACAGGGTTAGGTACTAACCTACGGAGTGTCTGCGATCTACATAATATGCATATAATAGAATAGTACATATCATATTATATAGACGGGTTATCTATACATAGAGCTGTGATCTGTAACAGAAGGGTATTCTATACAAAATAATAAACCGTTGTGCAGGGATTTGCAGCGTTTTTGAAGTTGAACGGAGATGGCGGAGTGAAAACAAAAGATGTAGCTCCGTCTGAAATCGCCGCCGGGGGTGTCGTCGAATTGCCATCCGGTGACCCTTGTCGTTTTTTGGGGCCCATTTCGGTCTCACATGCACACTAGACACTTTTCACAAAACACCGCTGTCACCATGTAGCATTATTGGTAAGAAAAGGTTTAATTATTGAAAAGGGTCCAGCGTAAAATAGTAATAGTATAAAATTATTCGGCGGTCCCAGCCCGACATGATTGTAGTCCACGTCACCCAATTGTTCACGTCATCTGTTGTCGAACAGTCTTCTCCTTAATTACCTGTCAATCGTTAGGTAATAATCATTGTAGTGACCACTACACAGGTCCTACTTAGGTTCAGCCAGCATCAGAATTTCGAGAGTACGCTTACGGCGGACGGACCGATTTTTTTCCCTTGTAATTCAGTTTTCGGATTCTATGTACCTTGAACGCAAACCATCAAATTTGGGGGGGAGTTAAACTTTTTTTTCCACGCTGGATTCCAAGGGTTAATTTTAACTGAAAATAATAAACCAGTAAACCAAAATTGGCATCAATTACCTACCTATACATTCATTTTACTGGTGCCAATAGGGTCTCGCTCCGTGTCGTATTAGGTGGGTGCCCGGAGTTGAATTTTATAGGTTAATAATTATTTAGATCGTAGAAAATATTATTATAGATTTTAACACCCTGCAAACATCCAATAATTCCCAGTGTCCCTAATGATGTTCCCAGTGATAATATCAGTATCAGGTTTCATTCAATTTCACGATATATTTTGGTACATTACAATAATGGTAATGTAATACTATCTCAGTCAGGTCCATATTTATACCTCGTTTCAGCTAGGTACTTGTTCTGGATGGATCGTCTGTATGCATTTCAAAATGTTCCATTTCCTTCCTACGTACACACAATACAATAAATTATTGAATTGAAATGTATAACTTCAATCTTTGAAAGGTTGCTGATTCGATAGAATTTAGAAAGTTGTTATACATAGCTAAAGTTCGAGTTAGTAAAGCTGTCATTAGAGTGCATTGGAATAACATCTTGAATATACTTAACTAATTCTATTTGAGGCATTAAGTCGATTGAATGAGCTCGTTTCACACACAGAAAAATCCATTATTTAGTAGAAGATACCTATGATATCTATCCAGACCATTATAATTTGTCGTATTACATGTCTGGGAAATGCACACCCTCAATAAATGAAGACTCATCAGTAGTAGGCACCTATACCAGAATACTTGAAATTAAATAAAAAGGTCCTGTAATATAGATAAGTATATACCTAGATTAATAATTCGACACACCCATCAAAGGAATATCCACCTGCAGCTCACCCACGGTTCGTAATCGATCGGTTTCATCGCCTTCTACTTGAATGTCGATCATATATAATATGGAAGTGAGTCAACATGTTCATCTTATCATAAGGATATCATACATTATAGTTAACCATTATCAATAGGATTACCAATGGATGGAAAATCTGCACAACATTTAGACCTGAAAATTTGCTTGTATGATCAAAAAACGTGATCAAAAACCTGCCTAAAATTCCTGCCTAGGTAGGACCCCTCCTCCACAACCACCCATCGTCAATACAAAGAGGACAGCTAACCCCACTGCTAAAATCTGGTATTCAGGGGCGAAATATACCAAATAAAATGAGCTTTTGTTATTCGTTGTTAACATTGTGCCAGTTACCAATAAATAATATAACCATGTTGCAGTATAGACTGGAATTTCATAAAACATTTTTACTGCAAAGAAAAAGTGTAGGTAAAGGTTTTATTTAAAATAATGCACTTTGGTATCGATTTAAAATACCAAGACAGACATTTTTAAAAACCCGTTTTTGGTTATAATTTTTTCAAATGTCTCGGTTAGCCCCCCCCCCCCCTCACCCGCCCTTCCAAATTTTGGATCCGCCACTGCTGGGGTCGAGATGGAAAAGAAATAATATTATCATTCATATATTTCACATATTTCTCCTATAGTTTACTAACCTTAAATACCAAAAAGACTAAATATATGCTCATTGGGAATAAAAATTATGTCACAGATGATAAAGCCCCTGTTTTGGTTGTCCACAATTGCGTCAATCCATTAAACTGCACGTGTGTTCCGCTTGAGGCAGTAGATCACTACCGTTACCTAGGTGTAACTGTGGACGCGGGGTTGACGTGGAAAAAGCATATTGACGTCCTCCAAAAAAAGCTAAGGCAATTTCTTTATGTTTTTTACAATGTTAGGAATGTTTTTAGGCGTGATTAGCTCCGTTTACTGTACTTGGCTCTTGTGCAGTCGATTATACAGTACGGGATAGTGGTATGGGGGGGTATACTTTCCCGAGCTATATGGATAGCATAAATGTTATGCAGAGGTCAATTTTGAAAACTATTATGAAGAGGCCTCGTCTGTACTCTAGCATAAAACTTTATGATGAGTTTAGGGTGCTTACTCCACGACAACTGTTCATCAAGGCCCTCCTGCTCATGTATCATAGGAACCCAAGTATAGTTGAAAATGTTCACCATCATGTCTACATGACGCGTTTCAGACTGTTTGGTAATGTCATTAACCCAAAGCCTGTTCTCACGTTAACTACAAGAAGCCCACATTACATTATTTATATTATTCATCGGGTAGTTGATTATTCGCTTAAATCACCCATAGTTTTTACTCGTTCTTCCTATAAGAGAAAAATATTTGAATGGTTGATTAGACTTGGGATTAGAGAAGCTGAACATGTTATTAACAGTGTATACACGTAAGAAGTAGAATTTATATGTATGTTCAAGAAGTATAGTTTACTTATTTTTTGTTTTAATTAACACAAAAATCGTGTAGCAATATTGTAAATTGCTTGGCACTGCTCTTGCGGGGCGCTACGGGCATTTGCCTATTGCCTTGCAATAATGTTGTTTATTTCTGCTGAAAGGAGTTTCCTTATTGTATAAATTTGTGTTCTTGTATGTACAACGTAAATAAAATCAATAAAAATAAATAAATTCAACATCAGAGCCTCAGACGACCCGATCATAATATTATGAAACTCCATTCACTCTAGCGGTATTTATCTGAACTAATGCCACGACGCTAGAGCACTTAGGGTCAGATAGATACCGCTGCATGACTGTTTTCTCGCATTGTTGATGGAAGTTTCCCTTCTTCCACGGTCCTTCTACAATACTTTACAATAGGTAGGTACATACCTCTGCCCTCCAAAGTAAAAAAGCCGTAGACTCGGTTTTTTCCAATTTAGAGGTTTTAGTACGGCTGGATTCGTATATCAAAGACCTATTTTGGTATCTAGTTGTAAAATTTGGGAAAATTTCTCTAAAAAGTTATTCAAGGAAAATTTCTACGGTTTTTCGAGTTTTTGATGTTTTTCCAACGATGAAACGCAGTAGTAGTTCTTCCAACAAATAAAAACAATAGATTACAGACCTATGGTGTAAATTCATTGGAACAGTGAATTTAATTTAATGGTCATCAGGACAGTACTTTTTTTTATTGTTGTCTGAATTCGTCACCGTTTTTCAGTTTTGTGATGAGGCCAAAAGCTTTCAGCGTTCGACCGTAGATGGCTTCCATATCGTGGTAAGTCGTATTTTACAAGGAAAAATAAATGTACCTACTGTTTTTCTCTTTGGAAAAGGGGTGAAAGAACTGCAGAAACTACAGTGGGAAACAACCGTAGCATGAGCATCCAACGAAGAAAAACAGTAGCACCTCTACCGTTTTTTGAAGCAAAATTTACCTCATCTTCTACAACGGAGAAAAACAGTTGCTTATATAAATGTATGTGTATTCTTCCAAAATTGACGCGCCTTGCTGCTACAGACGTAGAAACTAAATGTTGATCAATTGCAAAAAAAATCATTGGAAAATATTGAAGACTGCCCATTTTATAGCCTAAAAACTTTACCTGCGTTTTTCTCAATACTAGATTTCCTCGTTCTGCGGCTTTCTTGTTGTTTCGTGTTGCCATCGTAGGTCGTACGCTGTGTGGCGTGTCATTATCATTATGAAGGAATCGAGTTTAGTCTTCAGTCTGATTGAGATATCACTTAGGTGTCAACTTATTTCAGGAACAGAGTAACAATAGAACTGACAGCCCCCTCCCCCTTTTTCCTTACTCTGTTTCCTAGCACGTAGTTGCGCTTTGGTCACCAAGCGAGAAACATCTTCAGGCAGCAATTGTTATTATTAACTGCTCACGTGCCAACCCTAGACATTATTATGAATGGTGACCAGATGTCCTTTTGGAAGGACAGTAGCCTACTACTTTTCAACCCGTGGTCCTGCTGTCCTTCGGACCCCTTGGAAGGACGCGTAAAGGTACTTCCTTCTAAAACGATAGGTACTTCCACAGGACCATTGGGACACGATTATAATACAATAAAGTTAATAATTCTGATACAATACATTTAAGGGGACATCCCTTTAGATGGGGAATAGAAAGTTAACTTCCAACCCGTAGCATCATTTTTGCTATAAAGTTAGGCTTCCCGAAAAAGGTAGACAGGTTCGCTTAAAAATTTATTACGTTGAGCAGGTGACAGTGGCGTAGGCGGGGGGGGGGGGGGGGCTGGCTCGAAAACTTTATCACAAATTAATTATATCAATCACAACAGTAACAAACAAATACACCAATAACAGATTAAACGGTAAACATTTAAATAATATTACGTTTATTTTATTGCAAACGAGCAATGTGAATATTTCTGAAATATACAATCATATACACATCCATTCACAGACACATTATGTGTAGATGGATGTGAAAAATATTTCCATCATCAAAATATCCCTCTTACTGTCGTGAATCACCCACCATCCCACACAATGTCAGATGAACCTATATATTTTAGCCCATAATACCAATTTTGACCCCCCCCCCCCACCATCCAAATGTAACACCTATTCTGTATGAAAATAAATGAACGAGTATTTTTCTGTCTTTACTCATCCATCTGTAACACTCACAGTGATTTTATATAGCAATTTTAGTAGTTTTTACCAATTTTTTACCATAAAAAGAAACTACTTAGAATTTTTTTAAATAGCTCATCTTCGAACTCGTCCTTTTGTTTGGCAATAAACACATTTTGGCGAAATTTGGAATTTTTATCACGTACCCAAGGTCAGATATTATCGTCTGGAGCGTCACATAAATAAATATATATATTATATGAATATACGTAATTGTGTTGAAATCTAGGGATGAACTCAGGATGCTCTGGAACGGATTTTCCTATAAATCAATTTCAAAAATTTATGTTCTGAAAATTTTGGGCCCATTGCAATAACTTCATTTATTTTTTTAAATTCGCTAACATTGTTGCCAAATAAATGTGTTTATTTTACAGTTAACTTGCCTAATTTCCTGTAACATTTAGCGCTTTATTAAACTTACACTCGGCATTTTTTTGTAAAGTCAGAACTTATAAGCGGATGTTCAAAGAAAATTAAGCTATTGCAATGGGTCCAACATTTTCAGAACATGAATTTTTAAAATTTTTTGTATAGGCAAATCCGTTTTAGAGTACCATCAGTTAATCTCTAGATGGTAATAAAAATTTATTTGCTACCTTCTATCATTCGATTACGATACCAATAAATATCTTCAATCAAACTTTTAGCAAGATTTTGGCTCATGAATTTCATTCACAACTTCGCGATCTTAAAATCGCTGGAAAGTCCTTGTCACATGGGTTTATTATTCTATCGGACATAGCTACAGAAAATTTGCTGTTCATTTATTGTTTCCTTCATGCGCAGTAATTGAAATAGTTATTTCGATGGTTTCCACCTATTTTGGCCCTCCTAAAACAAGACCTTGGATCCCTTTTTTTCCACAGATTATCTTTGATCATTGATAGTGCCATTTACTTGTATCGATTCACCTGCTAATACTATTCTAGTGCTATTATACAAATTTATGGTGATTTCAGACAATTTCCCGGGTTTTTGATTCATAAAAAATGAATTTCGGAAGCTCAACCTTCGTTACAACCTCAATTCTTCCTCTTTGGTCAAAATCAACTTCATATTTGGTATTCTCGCCCTAAAAAACGTGGAAAACGATACATCACAAACTTGTGTTCACTAAAACCTCAAAAAAACCTCGAAATCCCCTATTTTTACACCCATTTTTCTCCCATAACGCCCCTGGGTGTATTCCGATCGGGCTGCCGAGCTTCGGAGCAGAACCAGGACCCAAATGTGTTCCCAAATGGGGACCCGAACTGTGTGCGGAATAACGACGATTTTATACCAAAATTTAACGTAAATTTAAGGCTGAAACTTCGTTAGAATCTCAATTTTCCACTCTTTGGTCAAAATCGACTTCATATTCGGTTTTCTTGTCCTAAAAAATATGGAAAACGATAGCTCAAAAGCTCATGTTACTAAAACACGAAAAACACAAAAAATACCTACTTTTATACCCATTTTCACTCATAACACCCCTGGGTATATTCCGATCGGGCTGCAAAGTTTCGGGACACAACTAGGGCCCAAATGGAGCTTGTGTGCAAAAGAACGAATTTTTTAGACCGAAAATGAAGCCGGTATGCGTGATACGGCGGACGGACATTTCATTTTCTGAGTCTACTCACCTTGAAACCGAAAAGAAAAAATTTCGAGGGGGTGTTATAAAAATTGTTTGCTGAGCGAATACATAGGTGTATTATTCACAGAATAATAAACCAAATGTGTAAATAAATCAAAATTTTGGTTTATTATTCTGTGAATAATGCACCTGTCTATTCGCTCAGCAAACAGTTTTTATAACACCCCCTCAAAATTTCTTCTTTTCCGTTTCAAGGTGAGTAGACTCAGAAAATGAAATGTCCGTCCGCCATATCACGTGTACCGGCTTCATTTTAGGTCTAAAATGTCGTTCTTTCGCACACATGCTCCATTTGGGCCCTAGTTGTGTCCCGAAACTTTGCAGCCCGATCGGAATATACCCAGGGGTGTTATGAGTGAAAATGTGTATAAAAATAGGTACTTTTTGTGTTTTAGTAACATGTTAGTAAAATGAGCTTTTGAGGTATCGTTTTCCATGTTTTTGGGGACGAGAAGACCGAATATGAAGTCGATTTTGACCAGAGAGTGGAAAATTGAGGTTCTACCAAATGTTCAGCTCCCAAAATTGATTTTTTATGAGTCAAAAACCTGGGAAATCGTCTGAAATCACCATCAATTCGTATAATACCACTAAAAAAACGCTGCAAATCCCTGCACAACGGTTTATTATTTTGTATAGAATACCCTTCTGTTACAGATCACAGCTCTATGTATAGATAACCCGTCTATATAATATGATATGTACTATTCTATTATATGCATATTATGTAGATCGCAGACACTCCGTAGGTTAGTACCTAACCCCGTACTCGTTACTAGGTACCTACCTAAATCACGAGTTAAATGTTGCTAAAATAATTCTGCCGATGACAAACAGTACCTAACAAAAAGAAACACACATAATGAAGTTCTGAAAAGAAATTGTTGATGAGGAGTGAAAAAAGTTGCAAAAGTACCTACCAACAAACTCCAGCCCCTTCTACGTAGATGGTATAATTTACCGTTCTGTAATAATTTACCGTTGAGTAATGATTTGCCGTAGTAATAATTTACCCATCAATAATACTTCAACGTTTGTTCAAGTTTCACTACCTACCAACAAACTCCAATAGAGCCATCATTTTTCAAATTAAATAATATCACAGAACAACCAACTCGACTTCATACTCCGCCAATATAATCAGGTGATCCCTACCAATGATTGGCCGTATTCACAAATTCCTATTGTGGGCGCGTCTCTGGTTACGAGATTTGGTTTGAATTGTATACAATTTCATTCACACTGGAGTCGAAAATGCCTGTCGGTGCAAACTTCGGGGCCTTACTGTGAACGAACGGCTGGACGTACGATGCTCCGGATGGTCTTAAAAAACTCGCAAGTTCAAGAACTATTTAAAACCGTAAAAATATTTACGTAAAAAAATGGTATAGGCGTTTTGAAAATTTCAACCCCTATTTTGAACCCTTTAGAGATGACTCACAGTAACGTCGAGCTTCGAGGACCAACTAGACGCCGAACGGAACCTATAACCCGAATTTCATCAATTTTTCTTCATGGTAACTAAGAAAAGTGGCCCGTACGGCGTACGGCGTACGGCGGACAGACAGAAATATTTTTATTGCAGTTTTGGATTCTACATACCTTGAAACGTAAACCATCAAATTTTGAGGGGGGGTAAGAATTTTTTTTTTCATGCTCGATTCCAATGGTTCATTATTGAAAATAATAAACCAAAAGTGTTGACACGTTGATCAAGACGATTAATTGGCACTACCAATGGTCAAAGATAATTTGAAAAAAAAGGAGCGTATACCTAATTCGTGTTTTGGGGGCCAGAATTGGTGGGAAACATCAGAAATAGCTGGTCGTGAGTCCCTCCCGGGAACACTCCTATCATATTAAGTTCTCACCAATATCCAAACGCCAAACTAAAGCTCCGTAAATAAAGATATGAGTGGGGACAGGGGACAGAACCCAGGGTTACTCAACCTGGGGCCCCACTACCAGCTCCCAGCAAGGAGCTGGAGGGAGAGGCCCCCAAGTACTATAAAACCCCGGATCCTGGCGCTCAAGCTTCATTCGACACTTCCTCTAACCAGCTCTCTCTTCTCTCTCTTACCTTACCTCCCAGATGATCGGTTGAATACAGCCGCCTGGGAATTTCACCTCCTCTCTCCTCTCTCCTCCTCCTCCTTGTCTAGATGATCGGTTGAATACAGCCGCCTAGACAAGGGACCTCTCCTTTCCTCTCCTTCACCTAGATGAACGGTTGACTACAGCCGCCTAGGTGAAATTCCCTCATCCACCTCTCTCTCCTCCAAAGTCGTAGATGTTCGGTTGATTACAGCCGCCTGCGACTTTTCCTCCTTTTCTCTCCTTACCTAAATTCACTCACTCACCTTCCTTCCACGCCACCGTGATGAGAATTTTAAATCCATCACAGTGGTGAACCCGACGTTCACTCAACCTTCTTCCTTCCCACCTTCCCACCTCATGTGTCGCCCCAGTCAAGTAGTTCGGTGTCCCCAATTTTAAATTCAAAATTTTAACCAGTCAGTTTAAATTCGCAATTCTTGGCCCAACCCTCAACACTCACCGCTCAACTCAACGCACCACCGCTCCCGCCGATTGCGAATTTCGAAATTCAAAACCACGTCAAATTTTTGAATTTTAGTTACAGAAATGGACCCGAACTCACCGACGCCGCCGCTCCTGCGACCAGCCACACTGCAGCCGCCCGCCGCTGCGACATCCGACGCATTGGCCGACAACCCTTTCTCCACGCTCTCCCCGCCGACCTCTGCGACGTCGGACACCGCCGCCGCCGCCGCCGCTACGGCCGAAGCCGCCGCCAACGTCATGACGGCGTCCGCTGCGTTCCCTCTGTCGCTGCCCCCCTTCTACACGCACGACCCGGCGCTGTGGTTTTTCCAAGTAGACGCAGCATTTTCGGCCGCCAACATCCGCAGCCAGAAAACCCGGTATTCCCGGATCATTTCGCTACTGCCCTACGAGATCCTGCTGCAGACCTCGGATATCTCCCCCGACGCCGCCGCTGCGTACGACGACCTCCGCAGCCGCCTCATCAACACCTACCAGCCGTCGAAGATCGCCCGAGTAGCCGCCCTCTCCCAACCTCAACACCTCGGCGACCAGAAGCCCTCCCACCTCTACCGACAGCTGCGACACCAGCTGCAAGGAATTATGACCGCCGACATCGCACGCACGTTCTGGTTACGTGCCCTTCCCCACCCCATCCAGATGGCCCTTGCCAGCCATCTCGACGGTCCCGACGAGCCCCTCCTACGGCTCGCGGACACCGTGCACGATTTGGCCGCTGCGGCCGCCGTCGGTGAGGTGCGTACTCCGCGCCACCCCCCGCCGTTCCGGGACCGCACAAAATCCCGGGACCGCGGCCGGGCACCCTCCCTCGACGGACGTCGACCCCTTTCGGCGGACCGCCGGCGCGACTCGTCCGCCGACCGCCGCCGCCAGCGCTCACCCGAGCGCCGCAACGCATCCCCTCCCCACCAGCGCAGAGGACGCTCCCCGGCAGCTGCGCGCGCACCCGCCTCAGCCCGCCCCACTACAACCGACTACCTCCCTGCGGACCCCCCCCACCGTTGTTTCTATCACGTAAACTTCGGTGGGGAGGCCCGCAAGTGCCAACCCCCCTGCTCCTTCGCCCCTAAGCAGGGAAACGCAGCCGCCCGCCGGTAAATCCGGCGGGCCCCCCTCCTCGCCAACACGGGGGGGACCATGCACCTACCCCCCCCGCCCGCATTCACACAGCCACCACCACCGGACCGCGCTACCCCTCCTACGCCGCCGCCACGGCGGCCAACCTCCCGGCCGCGCCTGCAGCGCCGCCGAAACCCTCACCCCACCACCACCGCAACGGAACCTCCCCGCCCGCCACCAGGGTTACCAACCTCCCGGCCGCCACTCACGCCGCCGCTGCCGTTCCCCCACCACGGAACGGAACCTCCCCGCCCGCCACAAGGGCAACCAACCTTCCAGCCGCCACTCACGCCGCCGCTGCCGTTCCCCCACCTCGGAACGGACCCTCCCCGCCCGCCACAAGGGCCACCAACCCTCCGGCCGCCACTCACGCCGCCGCTTCCATTCCCCCACCTCGGAATGGACCCGCCAAGCCCGCCTCCAGGGCACAACCCCCTCCGGCCACCACTCCACCGGCCGCTACAAATCCCACCCTCCGGACCAGCAACAGACCGCCCCGCGTCTCCTTCGCGGAGGACCTGCAACCTCCACCACACGTCCCTGCCTCCGCCATCAAACACAACGCCCTTCCGACCCACCAGCGACTTTTCCTGCGCTGCAGGAAAACAAATGTTCCTTTCCTGGTGGACACGGGGGCGGCGCTGTCGATATTCCCCAACAACATCCTCCGTCGTCAGGCGCGCTGCTACCGGCAGCTTCTCTACGCCGCCAACGGTACCACCATCCCCTCGTACGGGACGTACCGCTCCTCTGTTCATATGAGCGGGCTCGCGTACGAGTGGGAGTTTACCGTGGCGGACGTGGAGAAGGCGATCCTGGGGGCCGATTTTCTTGCCTATTTCGGTCTCCAGGTCGACGTCCGGAACGCGCGCCTGATCGACCCCGCCACCAAAACACCCATACCCGGATTCATTCACGCTATCAACCACCCCCCAACACAGTTCGAACGCCTCCTCCTCAACTACCGTCCCCAGCGCCGCCCCTCTGCACACATCTCCACTGTCCAGCACCATATTGAGACCACAGGACCACCCATCACCGCCAAAGCCCGCCGCCTACATCCCCTTCAGTTGTCGAAGACCCGCCAACATTTCGACAAACTCATCGCCGACGGTATCATACGCCCCTCAAAATCCCCTTGGGCTTCTCCACTCCACATCGTCCAGAAGCCCAACGGGGATATCCGCCCCTGCGGGGACTACCGGCGGCTCAACGCAAAAACCACGCCGGACCTCTATAATGTCCCCCACCTGCGTGACTTTTCGTCACATCTCCATGGCGCCACGATCTTTTCCACCCTTGATATTTCGCGAGCGTTCCATCACATCAATATCCACCCCCCCGACGTCCCGAAAACCGCTATAATTACCCCGTTCGGGTTATTTGAGTATGTGAAGATGGGCTTCGGATTAAGGAACGCGGCGCAAACTTGGCAGCGGTATATGGACAGTATCTTGCGAGGCCTGCCTTTCGTATTTTGTTTTCTCGACGATATACTGATCGCCTCCAAGACCCAGGAAGAACACCTCGCCCACCTACAGCAAGTCCTCAACATCTTTTCCTCCGAAGGCCTCCTAGTCAACACCGACAAATGTGTCCTCGGCCAACCCTCCGTCCGCTGCCTCGGCCACCAAGTATCCTCGGACGGCATCACACCCCTCCCGGACAAGGTCCACGCGATTATTGACTTCCCGCAACCCCGCACGGTCACCGAGCTCCGCCGCTTCCTGGGTATGCTCAATTTTTACCGTAGACACATAAAACACGCCGCTCAACATCAACAACCACTCATACACGCCATTCCCCAACCCTCCAAAAAAAATGATAACCGCCCCATCACCTGGACCCCCCAACTCTCCTCCGCCTTCAAAATTTGCAAACAGGACCTAGTAGACGCCGCTCTATTAGCCCACCCCGACCCTCACGCTCCCCTTTCCATCACTACCGATGCGTCCGATTGGGCCATCGGGGCAGTGCTCCAACAGCACACCGGCGCCACCCCCCAACCCATTGGCTTCTTTTCTAAAACCTTATCCCCCACCCAGAAAAACTACTCTACCTTCGACAGGGAACTCCTCGCCATCCACGAAGCCATAAAACACTTTCGTGACTTCGTGGAGGGCAGGCAGTTCTCTGTCATTACAGACCATAAGCCCCTGACCCACGCCCTCCTTCAAAATCGCAAGTCCGCCTCCCCGCGTCGCCTCCGGCAGCTCGAGTTTATCGGACAGTTTACGTCCGATATTCGATATCTGCCGGGGGCCGACAACTGCGTGGCGGACGCACTCTCCAGACCCACCCCTGTCCCGGCGCCGGTGGCGGAGTTGCTGCCATTCCCTTCCCCTCAATCCATCAAATCACACCAAGATCCCACCTCTGACCCCGCCCTCTCCAACCTCATTTCCGCATCCAAGTTGGAACAGCTGCCCCCCCTCGACCTCTGGTGCGACGTAACGGCCGATTCACCGCGCCCTTACGTCCCACCGGGGTTGAGGAGGCAGTTGTTCCTCCACTACCATTCCCTTCACCATCCTGGCATTCGGGCGAGCCGGGACCTCATCAAGACGCGGTACTTCTGGCCCCATATGAATACAGATATTCGTAACTGGGTTCTGGGGTGCCAGAAGTGCCAGCGTTTCAAAGTCTCGGCCCACCCGCATGTCCCTCCTCAACCCATTCCCGACTCCCTGCCGTGGGAACACGTTCATCTGGATTTAGTGGGCCCCCTCCCCCCGTCCGAGGGGAAAAAATACTGCCTCACGATGATCGACCGTGCCACCAACTGGGTGGAATGCATTCCACTCTCAAACATCACCGCGGACACCTTCGCAACGGCTTTCCTTTCTCAATGGGTTAGCCGTTACGGTTGTCCGCGGACAGTCACGGTCGATCAAGGGAGGCAGTTCGAGTCCGCCCACTTTTCCGATTTACTGCGTTCCCTCGGCATACACAAAATTCACACTACCCCATACCATCCCCAATCCAACGGGAAAATAGAGCGGTGGCACTCGGTCCTGAAACAAGCCATTTCTACATCGACAAATTCCCCTTCCTGGACAAAATCCCTCCCCTACATTTTGCTCAGCCTTCGAACATCCGCCCGTCCTTCAGACCATACTAGCCCCGCACAAAACGCCTTTAAAGACCCGCTACGTTTACCGGCCGATATTTTCACTCCACACCACACACCGTCAATTAACAGGGAACCACTACACTCAACAACACCGACAAACGACACCACTTATCCCAAACGATTTTTCACCACAACACACATGTACCTGAAAGAGCCCGGCATCCATAAAACTTTCCAACCACTTTACGCCGGGCCCTTTCAAGTCATTCGCACAACACATACAACCGCAACCCTGTTAATTGACGGCAAACCACATACAGTCCCGTTAGCCAGGTGCAAACCCGCACCTGTGCTAACCCCAACACCTAACACTATCAGTCTCCCACCGTCCGTTCACGATGCACCATCACCTCTTCCCACAACACCCGTCACCTCCGTCGTTTCCGGATTTCGACTCGGATCCGGAAATGGCGGCGATTCTCCGGGACGTTTTTGTCCCGGAACCGCTTTCCCCCCTACCCCCTTCGCCCGGGCCTACCACACCGCTTTATTCTGTTCCGCCACGGATCTCCGGGTTACCTCCCCGGCCCCGACGATGGAAGTACCCCCAGTGGCGAATTCTACGCGAATTTCGCGTAGCACAAGCCACGGGGGTACACCCCCCTACACCCCAACCGACCCCCTGATGGATTCCATCCGTCGCGAGTTCCGCCTTGCGGAACTCATGCCTCCCCCGCCTCCCGTTCAAATTTCAGCCCCCCCCGTCCAAATTTCAGCCCCCCCCGTTCAAATTTCGACCATTCAACTTCAGAACCCCCCCATACCATTCAAAAACCCAACACCCCCCGCCCAACCGCCGATTTCGGAGCCCCCCGTTGTAATCCCCCCCCAATTTTCCATCTTCGATCCCCCTCCCTCCCCTCCATCGTCGGGGATATCCCCAATAGTTCCCGCCGGGACGAAACGGCCCGGGCGACGGAACGGACGGAGGGAGCGTCCCCACACCCCCCTCGTCCCGGCGGCCAAGTCCCCCGCCCCGCTATGAGCAATCACGGCGGGGCCTTGAGATTCCGGGACAGTGCTGGTGTCTCATCAACCCACTCGCACTGTACCGGAACTCGAGGCCCCTCCGTGGCCGCCTCAACACGTCGGCCGCCGGCGACTGCCCCCAACACACTATACTCACACACACACACACACAACCACTCGCCACACCACACCCAGGAACCGGCGGATCCTCGCAACCGCCTCCCACAAAGTGACCAAATGTTTGTACATACCTCTGTATTTTCTGTATATACTACTTCATCTTTTGTACATACTCACCCGTCATCTGTAAATACTCATTCATCCTCTGTACATACTCCATCTCATTGTAAATATTGTTCATCTGCCTCATCTCGCCCTTGCCGATCACTTCCCTAAATGCCACATGTTTAGGGATCCTGACCACCGCACTGTACATACTCCCGCCATCTCATCCTACTTATGCTACCTTATATTGCCTACCTTATCATCTACCTTATATTCTACCTTATGTTACCTACCTTATGTTCTACCTACTTACTTATCATCTACCATGTTACTACTTATCATCTACTATATTACTTACTTATCATCTACCATACTAACTCTGCCATGTTACTACTAGTTTTTAAGGACCGCCTTCAGCTCAACCTCTGTTTGCATCGGCCCTCAGCCCCTGTCTCTTTGCGCCTTCAGCTCCTCCTCTTGTTTGCCGTAGCCCTCAGCTCCTGTCATTTTGCGCCTTCAGCGACCACCTCTTGTTTGCCGTAGCCCTCAGCTCCTGTCATCTTGCGCCTTCAGCACCAATATTGGTTCAAACTGGGGGGACCTCTGTCGTGAGTCCCTCCCGGGAACACTCCTATCATATTAAGTTCTCACCAATATCCAAACGCCAAACTAAAGCTCCGTAAATAAAGATATGAGTGGGGACAGGGGACAGAACCCAGGGTTACTCAACCTGGGGCCCCACTACCAGCTCCCAGCAAGGAGCTGGAGGGAGAGGCCCCCAAGTACTATAAAACCCCGGATCCTGGCGCTCAAGCTTCATTCGACACTTCCTCTAACCAGCTCTCTCTTCTCTCTCTTACCTTACCTCCCAGATGATCGGTTGAATACAGCCGCCTGGGAATTTCACCTCCTCTCTCCTCTCTCCTCCTCCTCCTTGTCTAGATGATCGGTTGAATACAGCCGCCTAGACAAGGGACCTCTCCTTTCCTCTCCTTCACCTAGATGAACGGTTGACTACAGCCGCCTAGGTGAAATTCCCTCATCCACCTCTCTCTCCTCCAAAGTCGTAGATGTTCGGTTGATTACAGCCGCCTGCGACTTTTCCTCCTTTTCTCTCCTTACCTAAATTCACTCACTCACCTTCCTTCCACGCCACCGTGATGAGAATTTTAAATCCATCACAGTGGTGAACCCGACGTTCACTCAACCTTCTTCCTTCCCACCTTCCCACCTCATGTGTCGCCCCAGTCAAGTAGTTCGGTGTCCCCAATTTTAAATTCAAAATTTTAACCAGTCAGTTTAAATTCGCAATTCTTGGCCCAACCCTCAACACTCACCGCTCAACTCAACGCACCACCGCTCCCGCCGATTGCGAATTTCGAAATTCAAAACCACGTCAAATTTTTGAATTTTAGTTACAGAAATGGACCCGAACTCACCGACGCCGCCGCTCCTGCGACCAGCCACACTGCAGCCGCCCGCCGCTGCGACATCCGACGCATTGGCCGACAACCCTTTCTCCACGCTCTCCCCGCCGACCTCTGCGACGTCGGACACCGCCGCCGCCGCCGCCGCTACGGCCGAAGCCGCCGCCAACGTCATGACGGCGTCCGCTGCGTTCCCTCTGTCGCTGCCCCCCTTCTACACGCACGACCCGGCGCTGTGGTTTTTCCAAGTAGACGCAGCATTTTCGGCCGCCAACATCCGCAGCCAGAAAACCCGGTATTCCCGGATCATTTCGCTACTGCCCTACGAGATCCTGCTGCAGACCTCGGATATCTCCCCCGACGCCGCCGCTGCGTACGACGACCTCCGCAGCCGCCTCATCAACACCTACCAGCCGTCGAAGATCGCCCGAGTAGCCGCCCTCTCCCAACCTCAACACCTCGGCGACCAGAAGCCCTCCCACCTCTACCGACAGCTGCGACACCAGCTGCAAGGAATTATGACCGCCGACATCGCACGCACGTTCTGGTTACGTGCCCTTCCCCACCCCATCCAGATGGCCCTTGCCAGCCATCTCGACGGTCCCGACGAGCCCCTCCTACGGCTCGCGGACACCGTGCACGATTTGGCCGCTGCGGCCCGCCGTCGGTGAGGTGCGTACTCCGCGCCACCCCCCGCCGTTCCGGGACCGCACAAAATCCCGGGACCGCGGCCGGGCACCCTCCCTCGACGGACGTCGACCCCTTTCGGCGGACCGCCGGCGCGACTCGTCCGCCGACCGCCGCCGCCAGCTCACACCGAGCGTCGCAACGCATCCCCTCCCCACCAGCGCAGAGGACGCTCCCCGGCAGCTGCGCGCGCACCCGCCTCAGCCCCGCCCCACTACAACCGACTACCTCCCTGCGGACCCCCCCCACCGTTGTTTCTAATCACGTAAACTTCGGTGGGGAGGCCCGCAAGTGCCAACCCCCCTGCTCCTTCGCCCCTAAGCAGGGAAACGCAGCCGCCCGCCGGTAAATCGGCGGGCCCCCCTCCTCGCCAACACGGGGGGGACCATGCACCTACCCCCCCCGCCCGCATTCACACAGCCACCACCACCGGACCGCGCTAACCCCTCCTACGCCGCCGCCACGGCGGCCAACCTCCCGGCCGCGCCTGCAGCGCCGCCGAAACCCTCACCCCACCACCACCGCAACGGAACCTCCCCGCCCGCCACCAGGGTTACCAACCTCCCGGCCGCCACTCACGCCGCCGCTGCCGTTCCCCCACCACGGAACGGAACCTCCCCGCCCGCCACAAGGGCAACCAACCTTCCAGCCGCCACTCACGCCGCCGCTGCCGTTCCCCCACCTCGGAACGGACCCTCCCCGCCCGCCACAAGGGCCACCAACCCTCCGGCCGCCACTCACGCCGCCGCTTCCATTCCCCCACCTCGGAATGGACCCCGCCAAGCCCGCCTCCAGGGCACAACCCCCCTCCGGCCACCACTCCACCGGCCGCTTACAAATCCCACCCTCCGGACCAGCAACAGACCGCCCCGCGTCTCCTTCGCGGAGGACCTGCAACCTCCACCACACGTCCCTGCCTCCGCCATCAAACACAACGCCCTTCCGACCCACCAGCGACTTTTCCTGCGCTGCAGGAAAACAAATGTTCCTTTCCTGGTGGACACGGGGGCGGCGCTGTCGATATTCCCCAACAACATCCTCCGTCGTCAGGCGCGCTGCTACCGGCAGCTTCTCTACGCCGCCAACGGTACCACCCATCCCCTCGTACGGGACGTACCGCTCCTCTGTTCATATGAGCGGGCTCGCGTACGAGTGGGAGTTTACCGTGGCGGACGTGGAGAAGGCGATCCTGGGGGCCGATTTTCTTGCCTATTTCGGTCTCCAGGTCGACGTCCGGAACGCGCGCCTGATCGACCCCGCCACCAAAACACCCATACCCGGATTCATTCACGCTATCAACCACCCCCCAACACAGTTCGAACGCCTCCTCCTCAACTACCGTCCCCCAGCGCCGCCCCTCTGCACACATCTCCACTGTCCAGCACCATATTGAGACCACAGGACCACCCATCACCGCCAAAGCCCGCCGCCTACATCCCCTTCAGTTGTCGAAGACCCGCCAACATTTCGACAAACTCATCGCCGACGGTATCATACGCCCCTCAAAATCCCCTTGGGCTTCTCCACTCCACATCGTCAGAAGCCCAACGGGGATATCCGCCCCTGCGGGGACTACCCGGCGGCTCAACGCAAAAACCACGCCGGACCTCTATAATGTCCCCCACCTGCGTGACTTTTCGTCACATCTCCATGGCGCCACGATCTTTTCCACCCTTGATATTTCGCGAGCGTTCCATCACATCAATATCCACCCCCCCGACGTCCCGAAAACCGCTATAATTACCCCGTTCGGGTTATTTGAGTATGTGAAGATGGGCTTCGGATTAAGGAACGCGGCGCAAACTTGGCAGCGGTATATGGACAGTATCTTGCGAGGCCTGCCTTTCGTATTTTGTTTTCTCGACGATATACTGATCGCCTCCAAGACCCAGGAAGAACACCTCGCCCACCTACAGCAAGTCCTCAACATCTTTTCCTCCGAAGGCCTCCTAGTCAACACCGACAAATGTGTCCTCGGCCAACCCTCCGTCCGCTGCCTCGGCCACCAAGTATCCTCGGACGGCATCACACCCCTCCCGGACAAGGTCCACGCGATTATTGACTTCCCGCAACCCCGCACGGTCACCGAGCTCCGCCGCTTCCTGGGTATGCTCAATTTTTACCGTAGACACATAAAACACGCCGCTCAACATCAACAACCACTCATACACGCCATTCCCCAACCCTCCAAAAAAAATGATAACCGCCCCATCACCTGGACCCCCCAACTCTCCTCCGCCTTCAAAATTTGCAAACAGGACCTAGTAGACGCCGCTCTATTAGCCCACCCCGACCCTCACGCTCCCCTTTCCATCACTACCGATGCGTCCGATTGGGCCATCGGGGCAGTGCTCCAACAGCACACCGGCGCCACCCCCCAACCCATTGGCTTCTTTTCTAAAACCTTATCCCCCACCCAGAAAAACTACTCTACCTTCGACAGGGAACTCCTCGCCATCCACGAAGCCATAAAACACTTTCGTGACTTCGTGGAGGGCAGGCAGTTCTCTGTCATTACAGACCATAAGCCCCTGACCCACGCCCTCCTTCAAAATCGCAAGTCCGCCTCCCCGCGTCGCCTCCGGCAGCTCGAGTTTATCGGACAGTTTACGTCCGATATTCGATATCTGCCGGGGGCCGACAACTGCGTGGCGGACGCACTCTCCAGACCCACCCCTGTCCCGGCGCCGGTGGCGGAGTTGCTGCCATTCCCTTCCCCTCAATCCATCAAATCACACCAAGATCCCACCTCTGACCCCGCCCTCTCCAACCTCATTTCCGCATCCAAGTTGGAACAGCTGCCCCCCCTCGACCTCTGGTGCGACGTAACGGCCGATTCACCGCGCCCTTACGTCCCACCGGGGTTGAGGAGGCAGTTGTTCCTCCACTACCATTCCCTTCACCATCCTGGCATTCGGGCGAGCCGGGACCTCATCAAGACGCGGTACTTCTGGCCCCATATGAATACAGATATTCGTAACTGGGTTCTGGGGTGCCAGAAGTGCCAGCGTTTCAAAGTCTCGGCCCACCCGCATGTCCCTCCTCAACCCATTCCCGACTCCCTGCCGTGGGAACACGTTCATCTGGATTTAGTGGGCCCCCTCCCCCCGTCCGAGGGGAAAAAATACTGCCTCACGATGATCGACCGTGCCACCAACTGGGTGGAATGCATTCCACTCTCAAACATCACCGCGGACACCTTCGCAACGGCTTTCCTTTCTCAATGGGTTAGCCGTTACGGTTGTCCGCGGACAGTCACGGTCGATCAAGGGAGGCAGTTCGAGTCCGCCCACTTTTCCGATTTACTGCGTTCCCTCGGCATACACAAAATTCACACTACCCCATACCATCCCCAATCCAACGGGAAAATAGAGCGGTGGCACTCGGTCCTGAAACAAGCCATTTCTACATCGACAAATTCCCCTTCCTGGACAAAATCCCTCCCCTACATTTTGCTCAGCCTTCGAACATCCGCCCGTCCTTCAGACCATACTAGCCCCGCACAAAACGCCTTTAAAGACCCGCTACGTTTACCGGCCGATATTTTCACTCCACACCACACACCGTCAATTAACAGGGAACCACTACACTCAACAACACCGACAAACGACACCACTTATCCCAAACGATTTTTCACCACAACACACATGTACCTGAAAGAGCCCGGCATCCATAAAACTTTCCAACCACTTTACGCCGGGCCCTTTCAAGTCATTCGCACAACACATACAACCGCAACCCTGTTAATTGACGGCAAACCACATACAGTCCCGTTAGCCAGGTGCAAACCCGCACCTGTGCTAACCCCAACACCTAACACTATCAGTCTCCCACCGTCCGTTCACGATGCACCATCACCTCTTCCCACAACACCCGTCACCTCCGTCGTTTCCGGATTTCGACTCGGATCCGGAAATGGCGGCGATTCTCCGGGACGTTTTTGTCCCGGAACCGCTTTCCCCCCTACCCCCTTCGCCCGGGCCTACCACACCGCTTTATTCTGTTCCGCCACGGATCTCCGGGTTACCTCCCCGGCCCCGACGATGGAAGTACCCCCAGTGGCGAATTCTACGCGAATTTCGCGTAGCACAAGCCACGGGGGTACACCCCCCTACACCCCAACCGACCCCCTGATGGATTCCATCCGTCGCGAGTTCCGCCTTGCGGAACTCATGCCTCCCCCGCCTCCCGTTCAAATTTCAGCCCCCCCCGTCCAAATTTCAGCCCCCCCCGTTCAAATTTCGACCATTCAACTTCAGAACCCCCCCATACCATTCAAAAACCCAACACCCCCCGCCCAACCGCCGATTTCGGAGCCCCCCGTTGTAATCCCCCCCCAATTTTCCATCTTCGATCCCCCTCCCTCCCCTCCATCGTCGGGGATATCCCCAATAGTTCCCGCCGGGACGAAACGGCCCGGGCGACGGAACGGACGGAGGGAGCGTCCCCACACCCCCCTCGTCCCGGCGGCCAAGTCCCCCGCCCCGCTATGAGCAATCACGGCGGGGCCTTGAGATTCCGGGACAGTGCTGGTGTCTCATCAACCCACTCGCACTGTACCGGAACTCGAGGCCCCTCCGTGGCCGCCTCAACACGTCGGCCGCCGGCGACTGCCCCCAACACACTATACTCACACACACACACACACAACCACTCGCCACACCACACCCAGGAACCGGCGGATCCTCGCAACCGCCTCCCACAAAGTGACCAAATGTTTGTACATACCTCTGTATTTTCTGTATATACTACTTCATCTTTTGTACATACTCACCCGTCATCTGTAAATACTCATTCATCCTCTGTACATACTCCATCTCATTGTAAATATTGTTCATCTGCCTCATCTCGCCCTTGCCGATCACTTCCCTAAATGCCACATGTTTAGGGATCCTGACCACCGCACTGTACATACTCCCGCCATCTCATCCTACTTATGCTACCTTATATTGCCTACCTTATCATCTACCTTATATTCTACCTTATGTTACCTACCTTATGTTCTACCTACTTACTTATCATCTACCATGTTACTACTTATCATCTACTATATTACTTACTTATCATCTACCATACTAACTCTGCCATGTTACTACTAGTTTTTAAGGACCGCCTTCAGCTCAACCTCTGTTTGCATCGGCCCTCAGCCCCTGTCTCTTTGCGCCTTCAGCTCCTCCTCTTGTTTGCCGTAGCCCTCAGCTCCTGTCATTTTGCGCCTTCAGCGACCACCTCTTGTTTGCCGTAGCCCTCAGCTCCTGTCATCTTGCGCCTTCAGCACCAATATTGGTTCAAACTGGGGGGACCTCTGTCGTGAGTCCCTCCCGGGAACACTCCTATCATATTAAGTTCTCACCAATATCCAAACGCCAAACTAAAGCTCCGTAAATAAAGATATGAGTGGGGACAGGGGACAGAACCCAGGGTTACTCAACCTGGGGCCCCACTACCAGCTCCCAGCAAGGAGCTGGAGGGAGAGGCCCCCAAGTACTATAAAACCCCGGATCCTGGCGCTCAAGCTTCATTCGACACTTCCTCTAACCAGCTCTCTCTTCTCTCTCTTACCTTACCT
Organism: Leptopterna dolabrata; assembly: GCA_954871275.1. Lineage (NCBI taxonomy): Eukaryota > Metazoa > Arthropoda > Insecta > Hemiptera > Miridae > Leptopterna > Leptopterna dolabrata. Next base: position 14,758,477 of record OX940984.1, on the reverse strand, counting down.
CCCAGATGATCGGTTGAATACAGCCGCCTGGGAATTTCACCTCCTCTCTCCTCTCTCCTCCTCCTCCTTGTCTAGATGATCGGTTGAATACAGCCGCCTAGACAAGGGACCTCTCCTTTCCTCTCCTTCACCTAGATGAACGGTTGACTACAGCCGCCTAGGTGAAATTCCCTCATCCACCTCTCTCTCCTCCAAAGTCGTAGATGTTCGGTTGATTACAGCCGCCTGCGACTTTTCCTCCTTTTCTCTCCTTACCTAAATTCACTCACTCACCTTCCTTCCACGCCACCGTGATGAGAATTTTAAATCCATCACAGTGGTGAACCCGACGTTCACTCAACCTTCTTCCTTCCCACCTTCCCACCTCATGTGTCGCCCCAGTCAAGTAGTTCGGTGTCCCCAATTTTAAATTCAAAATTTTAACCAGTCAGTTTAAATTCGCAATTCTTGGCCCAACCCTCAACACTCACCGCTCAACTCAACGCACCACCGCTCCCGCCGATTGCGAATTTCGAAATTCAAAACCACGTCAAATTTTTGAATTTTAGTTACAGAAATGGACCCGAACTCACCGACGCCGCCGCTCCTGCGACCAGCCACACTGCAGCCGCCCGCCGCTGCGACATCCGACGCATTGGCCGACAACCCTTTCTCCACGCTCTCCCCGCCGACCTCTGCGACGTCGGACACCGCCGCCGCCGCCGCCGCTACGGCCGAAGCCGCCGCCAACGTCATGACGGCGTCCGCTGCGTTCCCTCTGTCGCTGCCCCCCTTCTACACGCACGACCCGGCGCTGTGGTTTTTCCAAGTAGACGCAGCATTTTCGGCCGCCAACATCCGCAGCCAGAAAACCCGGTATTCCCGGATCATTTCGCTACTGCCCTACGAGATCCTGCTGCAGACCTCGGATATCTCCCCCGACGCCGCCGCTGCGTACGACGACCTCCGCAGCCGCCTCATCAACACCTACCAGCCGTCGAAGATCGCCCGAGTAGCCGCCCTCTCCCAACCTCAACACCTCGGCGACCAGAAGCCCTCCCACCTCTACCGACAGCTGCGACACCAGCTGCAAGGAATTATGACCGCCGACATCGCACGCACGTTCTGGTTACGTGCCCTTCCCCACCCCATCCAGATGGCCCTTGCCAGCCATCTCGACGGTCCCGACGAGCCCCTCCTACGGCTCGCGGACACCGTGCACGATTTGGCCGCTGCGGCCGCCGTCGGTGAGGTGCGTACTCCGCGCCACCCCCCGCCGTTCCGGGACCGCACAAAATCCCGGGACCGCGGCCGGGCACCCTCCCTCGACGGACGTCGACCCCTTTCGGCGGACCGCCGGCGCGACTCGTCCGCCGACCGCCGCCGCCAGCGCTCACCCGAGCGCCGCAACGCATCCCCTCCCCACCAGCGCAGAGGACGCTCCCCGGCAGCTGCGCGCGCACCCGCCTCAGCCCGCCCCACTACAACCGACTACCTCCCTGCGGACCCCCCCCACCGTTGTTTCTATCACGTAAACTTCGGTGGGGAGGCCCGCAAGTGCCAACCCCCCTGCTCCTTCGCCCCTAAGCAGGGAAACGCAGCCGCCCGCCGGTAAATCCGGCGGGCCCCCCTCCTCGCCAACACGGGGGGGACCATGCACCTACCCCCCCCGCCCGCATTCACACAGCCACCACCACCGGACCGCGCTACCCCTCCTACGCCGCCGCCACGGCGGCCAACCTCCCGGCCGCGCCTGCAGCGCCGCCGAAACCCTCACCCCACCACCACCGCAACGGAACCTCCCCGCCCGCCACCAGGGTTACCAACCTCCCGGCCGCCACTCACGCCGCCGCTGCCGTTCCCCCACCACGGAACGGAACCTCCCCGCCCGCCACAAGGGCAACCAACCTTCCAGCCGCCACTCACGCCGCCGCTGCCGTTCCCCCACCTCGGAACGGACCCTCCCCGCCCGCCACAAGGGCCACCAACCCTCCGGCCGCCACTCACGCCGCCGCTTCCATTCCCCCACCTCGGAATGGACCCGCCAAGCCCGCCTCCAGGGCACAACCCCCTCCGGCCACCACTCCACCGGCCGCTACAAATCCCACCCTCCGGACCAGCAACAGACCGCCCCGCGTCTCCTTCGCGGAGGACCTGCAACCTCCACCACACGTCCCTGCCTCCGCCATCAAACACAACGCCCTTCCGACCCACCAGCGACTTTTCCTGCGCTGCAGGAAAACAAATGTTCCTTTCCTGGTGGACACGGGGGCGGCGCTGTCGATATTCCCCAACAACATCCTCCGTCGTCAGGCGCGCTGCTACCGGCAGCTTCTCTACGCCGCCAACGGTACCACCATCCCCTCGTACGGGACGTACCGCTCCTCTGTTCATATGAGCGGGCTCGCGTACGAGTGGGAGTTTACCGTGGCGGACGTGGAGAAGGCGATCCTGGGGGCCGATTTTCTTGCCTATTTCGGTCTCCAGGTCGACGTCCGGAACGCGCGCCTGATCGACCCCGCCACCAAAACACCCATACCCGGATTCATTCACGCTATCAACCACCCCCCAACACAGTTCGAACGCCTCCTCCTCAACTACCGTCCCCAGCGCCGCCCCTCTGCACACATCTCCACTGTCCAGCACCATATTGAGACCACAGGACCACCCATCACCGCCAAAGCCCGCCGCCTACATCCCCTTCAGTTGTCGAAGACCCGCCAACATTTCGACAAACTCATCGCCGACGGTATCATACGCCCCTCAAAATCCCCTTGGGCTTCTCCACTCCACATCGTCCAGAAGCCCAACGGGGATATCCGCCCCTGCGGGGACTACCGGCGGCTCAACGCAAAAACCACGCCGGACCTCTATAATGTCCCCCACCTGCGTGACTTTTCGTCACATCTCCATGGCGCCACGATCTTTTCCACCCTTGATATTTCGCGAGCGTTCCATCACATCAATATCCACCCCCCCGACGTCCCGAAAACCGCTATAATTACCCCGTTCGGGTTATTTGAGTATGTGAAGATGGGCTTCGGATTAAGGAACGCGGCGCAAACTTGGCAGCGGTATATGGACAGTATCTTGCGAGGCCTGCCTTTCGTATTTTGTTTTCTCGACGATATACTGATCGCCTCCAAGACCCAGGAAGAACACCTCGCCCACCTACAGCAAGTCCTCAACATCTTTTCCTCCGAAGGCCTCCTAGTCAACACCGACAAATGTGTCCTCGGCCAACCCTCCGTCCGCTGCCTCGGCCACCAAGTATCCTCGGACGGCATCACACCCCTCCCGGACAAGGTCCACGCGATTATTGACTTCCCGCAACCCCGCACGGTCACCGAGCTCCGCCGCTTCCTGGGTATGCTCAATTTTTACCGTAGACACATAAAACACGCCGCTCAACATCAACAACCACTCATACACGCCATTCCCCAACCCTCCAAAAAAAATGATAACCGCCCCATCACCTGGACCCCCCAACTCTCCTCCGCCTTCAAAATTTGCAAACAGGACCTAGTAGACGCCGCTCTATTAGCCCACCCCGACCCTCACGCTCCCCTTTCCATCACTACCGATGCGTCCGATTGGGCCATCGGGGCAGTGCTCCAACAGCACACCGGCGCCACCCCCCAACCCATTGGCTTCTTTTCTAAAACCTTATCCCCCACCCAGAAAAACTACTCTACCTTCGACAGGGAACTCCTCGCCATCCACGAAGCCATAAAACACTTTCGTGACTTCGTGGAGGGCAGGCAGTTCTCTGTCATTACAGACCATAAGCCCCTGACCCACGCCCTCCTTCAAAATCGCAAGTCCGCCTCCCCGCGTCGCCTCCGGCAGCTCGAGTTTATCGGACAGTTTACGTCCGATATTCGATATCTGCCGGGGGCCGACAACTGCGTGGCGGACGCACTCTCCAGACCCACCCCTGTCCCGGCGCCGGTGGCGGAGTTGCTGCCATTCCCTTCCCCTCAATCCATCAAATCACACCAAGATCCCACCTCTGACCCCGCCCTCTCCAACCTCATTTCCGCATCCAAGTTGGAACAGCTGCCCCCCCTCGACCTCTGGTGCGACGTAACGGCCGATTCACCGCGCCCTTACGTCCCACCGGGGTTGAGGAGGCAGTTGTTCCTCCACTACCATTCCCTTCACCATCCTGGCATTCGGGCGAGCCGGGACCTCATCAAGACGCGGTACTTCTGGCCCCATATGAATACAGATATTCGTAACTGGGTTCTGGGGTGCCAGAAGTGCCAGCGTTTCAAAGTCTCGGCCCACCCGCATGTCCCTCCTCAACCCATTCCCGACTCCCTGCCGTGGGAACACGTTCATCTGGATTTAGTGGGCCCCCTCCCCCCGTCCGAGGGGAAAAAATACTGCCTCACGATGATCGACCGTGCCACCAACTGGGTGGAATGCATTCCACTCTCAAACATCACCGCGGACACCTTCGCAACGGCTTTCCTTTCTCAATGGGTTAGCCGTTACGGTTGTCCGCGGACAGTCACGGTCGATCAAGGGAGGCAGTTCGAGTCCGCCCACTTTTCCGATTTACTGCGTTCCCTCGGCATACACAAAATTCACACTACCCCATACCATCCCCAATCCAACGGGAAAATAGAGCGGTGGCACTCGGTCCTGAAACAAGCCATTTCTACATCGACAAATTCCCCTTCCTGGACAAAATCCCTCCCCTACATTTTGCTCAGCCTTCGAACATCCGCCCGTCCTTCAGACCATACTAGCCCCGCACAAAACGCCTTTAAAGACCCGCTACGTTTACCGGCCGATATTTTCACTCCACACCACACACCGTCAATTAACAGGGAACCACTACACTCAACAACACCGACAAACGACACCACTTATCCCAAACGATTTTTCACCACAACACACATGTACCTGAAAGAGCCCGGCATCCATAAAACTTTCCAACCACTTTACGCCGGGCCCTTTCAAGTCATTCGCACAACACATACAACCGCAACCCTGTTAATTGACGGCAAACCACATACAGTCCCGTTAGCCAGGTGCAAACCCGCACCTGTGCTAACCCCAACACCTAACACTATCAGTCTCCCACCGTCCGTTCACGATGCACCATCACCTCTTCCCACAACACCCGTCACCTCCGTCGTTTCCGGATTTCGACTCGGATCCGGAAATGGCGGCGATTCTCCGGGACGTTTTTGTCCCGGAACCGCTTTCCCCCCTACCCCCTTCGCCCGGGCCTACCACACCGCTTTATTCTGTTCCGCCACGGATCTCCGGGTTACCTCCCCGGCCCCGACGATGGAAGTACCCCCAGTGGCGAATTCTACGCGAATTTCGCGTAGCACAAGCCACGGGGGTACACCCCCCTACACCCCAACCGACCCCCTGATGGATTCCATCCGTCGCGAGTTCCGCCTTGCGGAACTCATGCCTCCCCCGCCTCCCGTTCAAATTTCAGCCCCCCCCGTCCAAATTTCAGCCCCCCCCGTTCAAATTTCGACCATTCAACTTCAGAACCCCCCCATACCATTCAAAAACCCAACACCCCCCGCCCAACCGCCGATTTCGGAGCCCCCCGTTGTAATCCCCCCCCAATTTTCCATCTTCGATCCCCCTCCCTCCCCTCCATCGTCGGGGATATCCCCAATAGTTCCCGCCGGGACGAAACGGCCCGGGCGACGGAACGGACGGAGGGAGCGTCCCCACACCCCCCTCGTCCCGGCGGCCAAGTCCCCCGCCCCGCTATGAGCAATCACGGCGGGGCCTTGAGATTCCGGGACAGTGCTGGTGTCTCATCAACCCACTCGCACTGTACCGGAACTCGAGGCCCCTCCGTGGCCGCCTCAACACGTCGGCCGCCGGCGACTGCCCCCAACACACTATACTCACACACACACACACACAACCACTCGCCACACCACACCCAGGAACCGGCGGATCCTCGCAACCGCCTCCCACAAAGTGACCAAATGTTTGTACATACCTCTGTATTTTCTGTATATACTACTTCATCTTTTGTACATACTCACCCGTCATCTGTAAATACTCATTCATCCTCTGTACATACTCCATCTCATTGTAAATATTGTTCATCTGCCTCATCTCGCCCTTGCCGATCACTTCCCTAAATGCCACATGTTTAGGGATCCTGACCACCGCACTGTACATACTCCCGCCATCTCATCCTACTTATGCTACCTTATATTGCCTACCTTATCATCTACCTTATATTCTACCTTATGTTACCTACCTTATGTTCTACCTACTTACTTATCATCTACCATGTTACTACTTATCATCTACTATATTACTTACTTATCATCTACCATACTAACTCTGCCATGTTACTACTAGTTTTTAAGGACCGCCTTCAGCTCAACCTCTGTTTGCATCGGCCCTCAGCCCCTGTCTCTTTGCGCCTTCAGCTCCTCCTCTTGTTTGCCGTAGCCCTCAGCTCCTGTCATTTTGCGCCTTCAGCGACCACCTCTTGTTTGCCGTAGCCCTCAGCTCCTGTCATCTTGCGCCTTCAGCACCAATATTGGTTCAAACTGGGGGGACCTCTGTCGTGAGTCCCTCCCGGGAACACTCCTATCATATTAAGTTCTCACCAATATCCAAACGCCAAACTAAAGCTCCGTAAATAAAGATATGAGTGGGGACAGGGGACAGAACCCAGGGTTACTCAACCTGGGGCCCCACTACCAGCTCCCAGCAAGGAGCTGGAGGGAGAGGCCCCCAAGTACTATAAAACCCCGGATCCTGGCGCTCAAGCTTCATTCGACACTTCCTCTAACCAGCTCTCTCTTCTCTCTCTTACCTTACCTCCCAGATGATCGGTTGAATACAGCCGCCTGGGAATTTCACCTCCTCTCTCCTCTCTCCTCCTCCTCCTTGTCTAGATGATCGGTTGAATACAGCCGCCTAGACAAGGGACCTCTCCTTTCCTCTCCTTCACCTAGATGAACGGTTGACTACAGCCGCCTAGGTGAAATTCCCTCATCCACCTCTCTCTCCTCCAAAGTCGTAGATGTTCGGTTGATTACAGCCGCCTGCGACTTTTCCTCCTTTTCTCTCCTTACCTAAATTCACTCACTCACCTTCCTTCCACGCCACCGTGATGAGAATTTTAAATCCATCACATAGCTATTTCAATTATTTTAAATGAAAGAAACAATAAATGAACAGCCAACGTTTCTGTAGGTATGTCCAATAGAATAATAAACCCATGTGACAAGGACTCTGCAGCGTTTTTGGAATCTACGCACCTTGAAACGGAAAAGAACAAATTTTGAGGGGGTGTTGTAAACATTTTTTGCTGAGCGAATACATAAATAGGTGTATTATTCACAGAATAATAAACCAAATGAGCATCAAAATTTGTTTACATTCGTCCGAAACTTCCCAGCCACAGGGAACAACTTAAACCAATTCTAGTATTGAGGTAGATGAAAGCGCCAATAACAAAATACATAACAGTTGTACCTACCTACTTACTATGCCTATTGTTAAACGGCGTATTTGTTTTCTCGTGCCTACAGACCGTAATCTACATAAATTAATAATTTTATGGTGGACCGGGTCGGTAAGATGAAAACGGGAACCCCCCGGCGACGGTATTCATCAGATTCTCACGGCTATCAACGAGTTTGGCGCGTGCCGCCTACAACACGGGCAGGTAGGTTAGGGATTTCCCGTCCTCCGGCCAAACCGGGCATTCCCGTAGTAAATCACTGAATTACCAGCCGGCGCGAACCTTCCTGCTTTAGTAGACATTTCACCCGTCAACACAGATGTTTCATTGACACCGTAATCGCGTAAAAACCAGCGGGGAAATCTCGATCGTAACATCGTGTAATGAGCAGGCATATCGTGGGCTGGTTAGAGCAGGTGCCCCGTAGTAAACAACTTGGATTGTCTGCCTTCCCCACTAACCTTCACATTCATTAAGCAACGAATTCCTTTTTATTACAAATACGGTTGCAGTTAGGCTTTCAAGTCTACGCTACTTGCCATTGTTTTATTTTGGTTTATTATTTTCAATAATGAACCATTGGAATCGAGCATGAAAAAAAAAATTCTAACCCCCCCTCAAAATTTGATGGTTTATGTTTCCAAAGTGTGTGTCTGTCCGCCGTACGCCGTACGGGCCACTTGTCTTAGTTACCATGAAACAAAATTGAAATTCGGGTTGTAGGTTCCGTTCGGGGTCTAGTTGGTCCTCGAAGCTCGACGTTACTCATCTCTAAGGGGTGAAAAATAGGGTTTGAAATTTTCAGAACGCCTATACCTACCTTTTTTTTACGTGAATTTTTTCACGGTTTTCAATAGTTATCGAACTTGGGAGTTTTTTAAGACCACCCGGAGCACCGTACGTCCAGCCGTTCGTTCACAGTAAGGCCCCGAAGTTTGCACCGACAGGCATTTTCGACACCAGGGTGAATGAAATTGTATACATCAGACCAAATCTCGTCACCAGGGACGCGCCGACAATAGGAAATTGGCCGGAGATAAAATCATTGCTAGGGATCACCTGATTTTATAGGCGGAGTATGAAGTCGAGTTGGTTGTTCTGTGATATTATTTCATTTGAAAAATTATGGCTCTTTTGGAGTTTGTTGATAGGTAGTGAAATTTGAACAAACGTTGAAGTATTATTGATTGGTAAATTATTACTACACGATGGTAAACTAACTTACAACGGATTGGTGGGTAAATTATTACACAATAGCAAATTATTACACAACGGCAAATTATTACACAACGGTAAATTATTACACCACGGTAATGTGTTACACAACGGTAAATTATTACACAACGGCTCATCTACCTAGAAGGGGCTCGATTTTGTTGATATGTACTTTTGCAACTTGAACAAACGTTGAGGTATTATTTATGGGCAAATTATTACACAACGGTTCATTATTCTATGTCCGTAGAAGGGGAACCTATACAGGTAAATTATTACACAACGGTTTAGGAAGGTACCTAGTAACGAGTACGGGGTTAGGTACTAACCTACATAGTACATCATGTTATATAGAAGGGTTATCTATACGGAGACCTGTGATCTGTAACAGGAGGGTATTCTGTACAAAATAATAAACTGTTGTGCAGGGATTTGCAGCGTTTTTTTACGTTATTAAATTTGTCTTGAGCTAAACAACTTTTTGAGACCGTCCGGAGCATTGTACGTCCAGCCGTTCGTGTGCACCAAAAAGCTTCGTCTACACGATCGTGAATCAAACGGTATAAATCCGGCCCAGATATCATCACTAGGGAGCACCTGATTATAATCAAGGATGGCTGTATGAAGTCGAGTTGGTTGTTCTGCGATATTATTTCATTTGATAAGTGATGGACTACTGGATTTTGTTGGTAGGTACTTCTGAAACTTGAACAAACGTTGAAGTATTATTGATGGGTAAATTATTACACAACGGCAAATTATTGCACAACGGTAAATTATTACACAACGGTAAATTATTACACAACGGTAAATTATTACACAACGGTAAATTATTACACAACGGTTCATCTACCAAGAAGGGGCTGGATTTTGTTGATCGGCACATTTGCAACTTGAACAACCGTTGAAGTATTATTGATGGGCAAGTTATTACACAACGGTTCATTATACTTGACCACGAGGGTAGGTAATGACAACAGAAAACCGTGATCTACGCAGAAGGGGCATCTATTTCACTCCACATCTACAATTTTCCTTCAAAACTTCATTATTTGCGTTTCTTTTTGCCAATTTAGTTACTTGCTTGTCATCGGCTGTATTATTTTAGCAACATTTAACTCGTGATTTAGGTAGGTACCTAGTAACGTGTACGGGGTTAGGTACTAACCTACGGAGGGTCTGAGATCTACATAATAATACTTATGTATAGAATAGTACATATTATATTATATAGACGGGTTATCTATACAGAGAGCTGTGATCTGTACCAGAATGGTATTGTGTACAAAATAATAAACCGTTGTGCAGGGATTTGCAGCGTTTTTATTAATTTAATTATTTATTGAATACGGACAAGCCCAATTACACGGATAAATACAGCGTGGAAAAACCAAGAAACAAGATGCTGGATGCACTCCATGAGGAATTATTATACAAGTACCTACTAAATAGAATCGTACATATTTATGTTTGGTTGTGGATAGATACGTAAATCAGAATCAATAAATATCAAGTCTGTACCCTTTATATAGTATTCGCACTTTGTATTAATCCTTTCGCGAATTGAATTATACTTTTCGCCAAATGAATTAAACTTTACGCAAATTGAATTAAACTTCACGCAACTTGAATTAAACTTTCCGCAAGTTGAATTAAACCTTTCGCAATTTTAATTAAATCTCGGGTAACGCGGTTTTTTTTTACACAGAATGTTCAACAAAATTTATTTTAAGCAAGTCGTTGAAGAACACAAAAACTTATAAACAAATAAAGGCTAATAAACAAATAAAGTTCCACTAACGAATATTTCTTGGACAGTTACACGATAAAGAATATGGAGGCCCTGAGAAGGAATATAAAGACAGGTAGGTAAGGCGGAAAAGGGATGCTGAACAATGCGACAGAGATGGGTCATTGTTCCCTCTTTACTTTTTTATCTTTTCACCTATGTAGGTTTAATTCAAACTGTGAAAATTTTAATTCAAATTGCATAGTTTAAATCAAATTGCGAAAGGTTTAATTCAAATTGTGAAAGTTTCAATTCAAAGTGCGAATGCTATATAGCGTGGATTTGGATCACTTGAAAAAATTGTGAGTGAATCCTCATCGAAAATGGCGTAGAATTTCGCCAAGTATTTCTATCCGGTACAGAGTTATGATTTTTCTCGTGTTTTTGGACACGCTCTGGCAGCCCAACGGGCGTATCTAACTCGGCACCCTGATAGGTGTTGTCCCAGCCACGCAGTGTTAACGATTCCATTACAAACACGTTGTACACGAAATGCATTTTTGCGTATTCCCGAGCACTAAACTCAGCATAGCAAAAATCTGATTGTAGGTAAAGTAGGAAAATCGAGTCTTTTATTCATAACTTTTTGAACAAACATGAACGGATCAGTGGTTATTTGTAGAGTTCAATGGCCAAGAACTGAAAAGGATTGCAAACATGATTCACTTCTTCCACCCCCTTCCCTCAACCCCAAACTATCAATCAAAATAATTAGATCATTAGAAAGCTTACTAAATGACAAAATTTTTATGTGATTAGAATTCTGTAAGACTATCTTTAAAAGAGAGGCAAATTTTTGAATTTTTCGGAAAATTCCTGATTTCTGATAAATTTCACATTTGCCCTGTTATAAATGATATTTAAGATTGTCGCAAAGAAATAATGATGTAGACATATAGGAAATTTATCGCTGTTTACGAATAACGGGTGAAAATGTAAACAAATGAGGCAGAAGCTGAGAAAACGCGATTTAACGGTATAAAATCAGATTTTTTTCAAAAAAAAAAATCAAGCAAAAAACGCAAGATAAATAATCGTAACTGTGTAGCGAATTGAGATAGCACACACTACTTGGCGGCGTCCTGCTCCGTTTAAGACGTAGTTTCACCCACAAAAAAATGTTCACTCTGATACGAATCCACTCTGTACCATAGATTTTATTTGGACACGATTGGCACTTATATTTAAATTTTTCTCTTTCTATCAGTCTGTCAGTATGCTTCATCACTTGCCTTTCCTGCCCAATTTTTAGGAAATTTCGCGAGAAAAAACGGAAAGGAAGGCTTCATCAAAAAACCTCCGAAGTTGATATTTTTACTGGAAATCAATCTTATCTACTATTTATCATGTTTTTAAAGTTACTATTGTAGGTACCACGATGTTGATGAAGAAATAAAATTTAAAATTTGAATTCTCGAATTGAATAGTTGAACTATGGCAAAAATAATAAGCTGCCCAGTTGTCAGCGCTACTAAATTTTTAATTATTGTTACTATTCCTCAAATTACCTATTATTATTTCTACCTGTTCATTCATCCGTTACCACCAAGAGTATCAATAGTATCTCATAATAAATATTCGTCCACATATTTACTTAGTTTGAACTTAATTACCGACATCCATTATAATTTATAGTTCGGTGACTCAATTTCAAAGTATTATTTTAGGAAAACCCATTGCCCGAAGAGATGTGGAGATGACTGGTAATACTGACAGCCTGAATTGACGAATAGAGCTCATCTACTGTTTGTGTTGGAGTGGATTCAGATTTTGTGGTTTTCATTGACGGCAATCATCGTCATGGGTAGGTTATGAGTTGGAGGAAAGTACATAGTGACGTGATATTATTCATCGTACACTTGTTGTTGTTTACTGCAAACACGATGCAAAGAGGCGTTATTCAGAGGTATTAGAGGCTGTAATGTTATATAAAGCTCTAAGTGTTTTCGTATGTTACCTAGGAACACTGGACCGATTTTAATGAAGGTAGTCTCAACAGAGGTCCTGAGACGGACGTAGGCTTTGGTAAAATCACCGAAACGTCATCTTTCGACGTGCATGGGGCTTTCCTTCGAGACCCGATTGTTTGGTTTGACGAAATGTTTGTGAAATATTCCCGGGCGTAGCCGAGTGTAAATGCGAGTGGGTATGTTTAAAAACGCGTGACGTTGCACCGAGAAACGTAATGGGTATTACTCGTAATCAGAAGCTGAACAGAGAACCAATTATTACCATTTTAGGTTCACTGCTCAAAGCATACCTTTAGCTTCTGACGTGATTTAGCAATGCTATTGTGGTGAATGGTAAGATTGAGGTAGGTTTGGGAAGATGAGGTTAAAGAGGTGAGGTTGAGAAGATGATGTTGGATCATGAGGTGAGAGAGGAGTGCGAGAGCATATCTGCGCGGTTTTCACCTCCTTGGATGCGTCTCTAGGATAGGAAAATACCCCTCCGGTTTTCACCACGTTCGATATTGGTATAAGGAAATATACGTTCGGGGTTTTCACCACGTTGGATATTAGAAGGAGAGGGTAGGAAAATATCCGTCGGGTTTTCACCACGTTGAGTGCTGGGAAGGAAAGTTCTCGTCCGATTTTGACCACGTTGAGGATGTGGGGTTGAGGAGAAGGGTGAGTTGTAAACATTGAGGTAACGTAAGAGAGAGAGAGAGAAGGCTCTGGTTCAAGAGAAGTTGGTAGAATGTCGAGCTGCGCAAGCCGGGCGCCTTATAAAGGCGCCTCCACCCTCCCCCCCCCCCCCCCGGTTCACCAACAGCCGTTGGGAGCTGTTGGAGGGAGAGCTACCTGGCCTCGTCCCTTGCGTCGCGGCTCCTCTTGTTTCTTTATTTACGGGCGAGCCCAATCACAAAATTACACAGTACAAAATTCTAACGAGGGGATAGAGAGAAATAAAAATCCTAATCCTTATCTTAATAATCTTTTTTTTTTAGAAACTTGAATATTAATTTGAGATTGTAGATCTGTATGAGTGGTTAAATCAATAATTGTTTGCAACTGATTTCGATCACAGAAAGGTTATAACGATATCAGGGTACACACGTACAATAGGGATCCACTGAACTGATTGGAAATACCGATTGACTTAAACATGAAGTAGGCCATTCTGTTCTATGTTAATTTGGTGTAAGTAAACTAGTCTAAAAGTATAATATGATGAGGTTCTTGGCCGCAGGAATAACGACAGTTTGAAGGTTCGTTCAGATTCAGACTAACCGAACTTCAAGAACCTCCGAACTGTAGTTAAAATTATAATAATTAGTCAAATCTAAATTAATATTTATTTACATGCCGCCTTGCTATTTCCTTATTTAGTCGCTGTATAGTAGTAAATTTTTCACAACCTGAGATTATTAGTGATCAGGAAATAACTGAATTATGATCAGGTGCTCAAACTTTGTTTCGCCATCTTGTTAAAAGCAGAGAATTTCATAATTTGTGCTCAGGTTTCAGTTTCGCACAACTTGTGAAATAACGTCCTCGAACGAACTTGTTGAGTAGGTATAAGACCGATATAATATTGTTGATTTGCGTACATCGTATTTTTTCCAAATGGCTATCGTTCAACTATATACGGACTTGGGGTGATTCATCAACCGAAAAAGTAGGTAATTAAAATCAAAGTTTAATAGACTCATTTCTCTGTTCTTTGTTTTCTGGTGGCACATGGATGTTCTAAGACACTTCCATTTCTTAGTCCAGTGCACGACCAATGAATAATTAATCATGGTGGATAATTTTTATGTGATGTAGGGCCATATTGAAGTACTACCTACTGTAGCAGTTGATAATCAACTGTATTCGTTCACTATCATCCTGAAATGCTACAAACGTCTTCTCAGGAGAATCTCATACAAGGAGAAGGAATTTTTCACCCTTTTAATGAAACAATAATAATAAAATAATAATTGCCATTATTATTGCTGCGATAGTTGAGAATTATCTTGCGGAGTAATTATTATTGCATTACAGCATCAAACAAATCAAAATTAATTACATTTATCAACTAAAAAACGTAAATTATGTACACATTTTCGCTCAGATTCAACGTTCACCAAGATTAGTTTAGTGTGACGAATCGACTGACGCCTATCATGCATTACACAAGGCGATATTACCGTTTGATACCGTACGTATTACGTATAATAGTCGGTATGAATTGATTCTTTCTCAAATTTCATCAGGGATATTTTTATTCCACCTGACTCCTGCCCTTTAGAGCTCAATGAAATTACAAATCTACAATGATGCGAGTGCGAGTGCCTTGATGAAAGAACATCAAAACGGAGCCCGATCCTGTTTACCTCCGAGGGAGTAGGCTAGTTTATCGTTATGATTCACCCATTTCTGTGCAGCTAGCAGTCTCGATAGGAGAGTGACGTAGGATTGTTATGACGTGATCCATCGCATCGATGACTCCCTTGAAATCAGAGTCCGTTTCGTATAAGACGCTTTCTTTCCTCCCCAGTTTTTCAGCGCCTCGCTGGGTGGCTTCAACACGTTCGATGGTTTTCCCGTCGCTGGTCGACAATTTGGAATTTCTCCCGTTACCCCTCATTTAACACTTTTTTGCAAAGCTCTCGTTGAGATCCCTCAACTCAATGAATGTAATGAAAAACTCTGCTAACTCTGCCCCTTCTGCGTAGATCGCTGTTTTCTATGGTCAGTACCTGCCCTCGTGTTCCCCCGAGGGAAGTCCAAAATCGAGTGTTGGAGCCCACCGGGGAATTTCATAATAATTCGGTTGATTCAACAATTCTATCATTCATTATTTGTTGTTATTCATGAAGCGTTTGTTCAAGTTACAAAAGCACCTATCAAATGAATTCGAAATAACCATCTATCTTCAAATGAAACAATATCTCGGAACAACCAACTCGATTTCATACAGCCATCCTTGATTATAATCAGGTGCTCCCTAGTGATGATTTATCTCAGCCGAATTTATACCGTTTCATTCACGATCGTGTTGACGAAGCTTCTCGGTGCAAACGAACGGCTGGACGTACGGGTCTCTGCTCCGGGTGCTCTAACAAAAATTCTTAAGTGCGAGATAATTTAAAAATTAAAAAAAAAAGGAAAACGATACCTCGCAAGTTCATTTTCACTAAAACCTCAAAAAACCCTCAAAAACCCCTATTTTTACGCATATTGTTAACCCATAACACCCCTGGGTGAATTCCAATTGGGCTGCCGATCCTCGGAGCACAGCGAGGGCCCAAACGGAGCCTGTGGGCGAAAGAACCACGATTAGCCCAAAATTTAGGGTAAATTTAAGGCTTTAGCCTTGTTCAAACCTTCTTCGCTCTTTAGTCAAAATCGATTTCATATTCGATCTCCTCGCCCTAAAAAACTTGGAAACGATACCTCTCAAGCTCACGTTATTAATCCTATTTTTACACCCATTTTTCACCCACAACACCCCTGGGTATATTCTGATAGGGCTGCAGAGTTTCCCAAATGGAGCCTGTGTGCGGAAGAACGAATTATGTAGACAGAAAATAAAGGTAATTATGGATGGTACGGCGGACGGACATTGCATTACATAGGTGTATTATTCACAGAATAATAAACCAAAACGCAGCAAAAACGGTTTTTTATTTATGGTTAGTATTAATTATTTACTTAGTTATTTATTTATTTATTAGCTATTTATTATTACTAGTTATTAATCCGTGTTAATTATTACTTTTCAGCTCACTGAATGGAATGAAAAATCGCTGTATTTTGTTGATCGGTACTTTTGCAACTTGACCAACCGTTGAAGTTAATGGGCAAGTTATTACACAACGGTTCATTATACTTGACCACGAGGGTAGGTAATGACAACAGAAAACCGTGATCTACGCAGAAGGGGCATCTATTTCACTCCACATCAACAATTTTCCTTCAGAACTTCATTATTTGCGTTTCTTTTTGCCATTTTAGTTACTGTTTGTCATTGAAAGAATTATTTTAGCAACATTTAACTCGTGATTTAGGTAGGTACCTAGTAACGAGTACGGGGTTAGGTACTAACCTACGGAGGGTCTGCGATCTACGTAATATGCACAGAATAGTACATATTATATTATATAGACGGGTTATCTATACAGAGAGCTGTGATCTGTTATCAGCAGGGTATTCTGTACAAAATAATAAACCGTTGTGCAGGGATTTGCAGCGTTTTTTTAATAGGCACTTCCAAACGAAGTACCAGGTATTTTGAGTTTCAACAAAATGTATTACCTTCCAATTGTTTCTCGAGCGGATTCAATGAAAAAAAAAAACGCTGCAAATTATTACACAAAGGTTTATTGTTTACCTGTATAATTGCCCCTTCTACTTAGGTATTTTAATAAACCGTTGTGTAATAATTTACCGTTCTGTAATAATTTATCGTTGTGTAATAATTACATTTTTTAATAATTTACTCAATAATACTTCAACGTTTGTTCGTTTCAAAAGTACCTACCTATCAACGAAATCCAAAAGCCCCACCATTTTTCACATGAAATTAATAATATCAGGGGAAAACCAACTCGGCTTCATACAGCCATCCGTGATTATAATCAGGTGCTCCCTAGCAATGATATCTGGGCCGGATTTCTACCGTTTGATTCACGTTCATGTTGACGAAGCTTTTTGGTTCTAACTTCAGGGCCTGTGAACGAACGGCTGGACTTACAATGCTCCTGGTGGTCTCAAAAAACAATCCAGTTGACTAGTGGCCTCTTCGTATCATTGACTTATTATCATTGAATGATGAAATTAGTTCGTAAGTGAACGACGTGGATACCTATTCTGGTTGCCGTCACAGTGCTAAGGGTGCCCACAACAATTTTCGTTTTTTGTCGGAACTTGGACCTAACTACATTCTTATATAATTTCTGTCTTCCAGTCATTATACAATTCAACACATAACATACAGCTCTGACTAATGCTTTCAGGATAAAACCTCAAGCCAGGCTTATAAAAAGGAATATAATAGGTGAAGGTTGAAATGGCTACATTTCACTGGTAGGCACCCGTAGAGAATAACAGTGAGGAGATGGAGTAGGGAGATACTAGTGGATAATTATAGTGGGTAGTTATAATTTTCTTTGAATCATAGTTAGCTTCCATTGAAATTAAAACCTCTTATTCCAAGATTACGATAGGTATTCATACAAATGTTCTTGTTCAGGAAGCTGATTTACATTGGGGCAGTCCGTTATAAACAATAGAGTCGTCATCATCGTGATTTTCAATTATTGTTTCTAGACTTACTCGGCAAAATATATCTTATTATCACCTAGAGGTATTTCGAAAAGGAGATAATGAAACCATTTGGATAATCGCTGAAGTGGCACCATCTCACGTCAGAGAGCCCTTTCCTGTCGTACAAGGGCTTGTTTGGCTCATTGAACACGTACCGTCGAGTAGGTACTCTCATTCTTTCTCGATGACATTCGTCTTGGGGGCCAATAAAAATGAAAAAAAAAGAGCAGTAAAAAGATCGTGTCAAGCGGAAACGATTTTTAAATTCGAAGATTACGCTGGGAAAAAATCACCTGGAGTTTTCTGTTTGTCCACACGATGACGTTTGAAGGGTATGACCTAGCTGAGCGAAACGGATCGGAATCCCCTCTGCTTTGATAAAGCTGATAAGACTTCTGACGTGTGCATACTGGCACTGTAAGACTTGGGGCTCGGATAAATTCAGCTGGGTGAATAAAAGTGACAGTCCGATCCAGATAAACCAACAAAACTTTCCCGAAATAACAAGTATGGATTTAGAACGTTTTAGTATAAAATGACGGGGGAATATTTATTCTCGTTCATCGGTCCCCACGTAGCTTCCCTGATGAAAACGCTTAACAACGCTACAAATTATTACACAACGGTTTATTATTTACCTGTGTAGATCACTGTTTTCTGTGGTCAATACCTACCCTCGAGCTCCCCCCAGGAAAACCCTGAATCGAGTACTGCAGCCGGCCCGGGAAATACAGTTTCAAAAAAATGCGCAGAATTCAATAATTCAATAATTAATTATTTGTTGTTATTCATGAAGCATAACATTTGTTCAAGTTATAAAAGCGCCTATCAACAAAATTCAAAAGATCCGTCATTATATAAATGAAATATTACAGAAAAACCAACTCGACTTCATACAGCCATCCGTGGTTATAATCAGGTGTTCCCTAGCAATGGAATCAGGGCCGGATTAATACCATTTCATTCACAATCATGTTGAAGAAGCTTTTTGGTGCAAACACGAACGGCTGGACGTACCTACAATGCTCCGGGTGGTCTCAAAAAATTCTTTAGTTTGAGATGAATCTAAAAACTTAAAAATAACCATACCATTCTATTGAAAGTTTTCGATCTATGACGTTCTGAAAATTGGAACCCCTATTTTTCAACCCTTAGAGATGACTGACAGTAACGTCGAGCTTCGCGGACCGACTGTACCCCAAACGGGACCTACAAAGTGAACACTTAGTTGGTTCATTTTGATTCACGGTAACTAAGAAAAGTGCGTAGTACGGCGTACGGCCACGGACAGAAATATTTTATTCCATTTTCGGATTCTACGTACCATGAAACGGAAACTATAAAATGTATAGAAGGGTTCAAATTTTGTTTTTTTTCCATGCTCGATTCCAAAGGTTCGTTACTGAAAATATTAAACCGAAATACAACCGAAACAAGCTATTTCAGGGAGTCCGAACTTTTTAGTAAATGAATTTTGGATTTTTTGTCTATTCTTTTCCGTTTTAGATCATTCTGAATCCATCCCAAGTTCTCACCAAACGTTTATATGTACGCCTTTAATGTAATAATATATGTTTCTTACCTGCATGTCTCCCTAGGCTGCGAGATGAAAAATTTCTAATTCCGAAAAAATGTTGGTACTAGCACACGAAAGGATGAGTTCAAAGATGAGCAATTCTCGAAAACGAAAAGTGGGTCAAACTTAGGTTTCTGTGGGTTGAAAAATCTGTAAAGGTTCCAGTCATGCAGCATGGCTATAAGAAAAATTTCAAAGAAATATTCGTGGTATTGTGTAATATCATGATATAGCGAGAAATCATGCCGCTATTCTTAAAGTGATATCATTGTTTTCGTGATTTTAGCCTATCTTTACCGATTTTTGGCCCTTATAAAGTCAAATTTGGCCCATTCGTTTTTGAGAAAAATATTTTCATCATCGAAATGGTTCATCCGTCGTTAATCGCCATCCCACACAACGGCAGGTGAATTAATATTGATTTTAGCCCTTATTACCGATTTTTTAACCCAAAAATCCGAAGTTGACCCCCTATTCTGTATGAAAAACAACTGAAATGGCATTTTTCTATCTTTACTAACCCTTCCATACCACTTTCAGTAATTTTATACCAACTGTTAGCGATTTTAGCCGTTTTAACCGATGTTTGACCCATAAACTCAAATTTTACCCCCTTAGATTTTTTGAAAATTGCTCATCTTTGAACTAATCCTTTTTTTGGCAATACGAACGGTTCGGCGAAACTTGACATTTTTATTATGTACCCAAGGACATAATATAACCTGGTGTGACTCACAAACAAATCTATATAAATACATATAATATAGATATAATATAAACTATAAATTTTTGTTAAAATCTAGGGATGAATCTGAAACGGATTTGCCTACAAATAATTTTCATAAGTGCATATTTTGGAAATTATTTTTCTAAGAAAATTCGCTAAAACGGCTAAAACCACCGAATTTTATATACTCGTAAATTCACCATAAGTGTATAGTAGTGTATTGTGTTTACTCAATACGTAAGACTTGTTTCAATAGCTAAACATATTTTTTCCAAGTAATCTGAGTCTTCGGGGGGGGGGGGGGGTTCTAATTTTAGTTTTTGGGAGTTAAAAATTGCCAAGCCACCGACTTTGAAAACTCCCTCGCATCATGAATATTTTCTTACAGTTTCGCGCGTTGCAAGCATTTGCAAACACGCAGACAGGTCACGCACTGGAAGGTCTTAAAAAATCCTAAGTGGAAATGTTTCATAGAAACGGAAGGATTTTTTCATTAGGAGGAATAAGTGTCTAATACACCTCCCTCCACTCTCTGTGTGTCACTCTTATTTAGATCTACAGTATTTAAAAAATCGTTGTCCAAGGTAGAGGCAGCGAGAATACCTATTATCGAGAGACGAGAAAGTAATCGGCATCACGTCAGTGACAATGTGAGGTTATCAGTTGTAGTTGGGCGCCACTGTTGATATTGATTCACGCTTCCAGTATCAACCAATTAGGACCTTCACACTTCCGATCTCGGATATTTATAACGCTTGCCTCACATTCCTTCCTTACTCACGTGACCTGAACAGGCCCCTTATATCTGTTACCTACTTCTAACTGATTTTCCCAGATATATCGATCTCGAGATATTCACAGATATTATAATAGTTATAACATAACTCCTCTCGGGGATCTGATGACTCAGTCCCACCAAAGTAACTCGAATGTTTTACTCGCTCCTGAAATTCCATTCATCTCCCCTGCGAAACACTTCTGGCTACCCCTCATTCATGTAGTAATTATTGTTGTTCCTATACATCACTAGGAGGTTCATTATTTTACTAACTTCCTAAATCCAAAATTTACACCCCTTTTTTGTAATCTAGTTGTAAACATAGGAAATCATTACATTCTTCATTAAAGGTTAATATTAACTTAACTCATACAATAATATTCGGTAAATGAAAATGTGACTCACCCAAGCGCACTTGAATTTCAGCCTGATCTGACTGCGTTAAGTGCCTTAAAATCCATCCCCCTCCCCCCACAACTTTCCCTTAAATCTGGAATTTCCGAAAATTCAAATGAGTCAAGAACATTTTTGTCGTAACCAACGAGGAAGCGCTATTTGAACTGTTGGTTACTACTTGAATAATTTTCTTTTCTTAGGTATTGTCTTAGGTAACAGTATTATTATACTTCATCCTCTAGAGGCTTCCGAAAAACGTAACGAGTCTCTCAACTGCAGTAACCGTCGTGGAAAGTCTAGCGCTGTGGATTAGGACAAATTCAGTAGGTAGTACATGCATTAATATAGAGGGCCTCACAAGACAATACCGACAACCGTGCGATATTTGTCAAACTATCGCACGCTAATTTCCTTGATTTCTCCACAATCGGACACAACGATTCACGCCAGCGAAGGCCAAGGAAGATGGATGAGTTGACTGAACAATCAGTTGGATTGAAATTCTAGAATTGAATACTCAGTGATTTGAAATAACATTTTTATTAATAACTGAGCAAATAAAAGTTTCGTGTTCCAAGTTTTACATAGCGCCTTTCTTTTTCTCTGAGTTCAGTTCAATGCGGACGTTCCAGATCAATGGCATGATTTATTACAACTTTAATCCCCAAGAAATGGATTTGTGTGCTGGCTTTTGGAATTTAAAAAAAATACATATTCTTTTTTTTTTAATATCGCTAAAAAGGGTCTTGTGAGGGTTATGAGGTCCAGCTGGATGTTACTTTAGTTGCTCTCCTGTAAAATTAGGACCTTGTGGGCGACAAGTGCGCTGGTGAGAGTCGATATATTCTTACAATTTATTGCAATGAAAAATGGCCAAAGGCCCGTGGTACCCTGCAAGTATTAATTGTCGCCAGCTACAACCCGAGCTGATTTATTCTTCCTAATTTGCTAAAGTCAAAGGTAATTTGCTAAAGGTCTTACATATATATACAAAAATAATCACCCCTTCCACCTACCTCACTACTATTAAATCTGAAGGGTTATTTTCGATAGTAACTTTTAGGAGTTAAATTACCATACCTACCTTCAGGAATCCGTCGAAAGGTTAGGGCGACGCTCAATTCGATGCAATAATAATTTATTGCAGTTAGTGCGAGCTGTGAAGTACAGTGCGATGAGTTTCTATTTATTTTTACAATCGTAAAACTCGTAATTCGCGCTGGTATTGTACACCTACGGAAAGAGTCACTGACGGTGGAGCCAAGGTAATAAATTCCATCCGTATCTACCGAACTCATGAATGGAAGCCCCTCTGGCGAGTGTGATACACACAAAACGCTTATAATTTCTCCACGGTCTCATTCAAGGTTGGTAGGCAAGGTTATGATCTGTACAACATATCAGTAATACAACAACATGCCTATGTCAATTATTACTATTTATACAGCATAATGGGTACTAAAAGTACAGTAATACAACATTCCTAAATTGACTTTGTTTTAAATAAACGTCGTAAATATGCAAATTTTTTTAATGACTTGACAGTTCCAGATTCAAACGCATGTTAGAACGCCCCAGTCTGAACCTAACGAACCTTCGCCACGGTACCTGTAGTTTATCTTAACCAGTACCTTTCTGTAACCACTAACCAGTAGTTTATCTTTATACTTCTTGGTAAATTCCTTTTTGAAGATTATCCACGCAGACGTTCGTATTGCACAAAATACAAGGTAAACCTGTAAATTATCAAGAAAGATATCGCGGGTATGTGGAGGCCTGTCGTCCCGATAAAACTCATCAAAAAATTGACGAATTTTTTATTGCAAACTTGATGAATCGGGCGTCTCTCCCTTCCCCTAAGGAACTTTAGCTAACCGCTAAGTGCGATGTCCCGGTCATTCACAGATTGCAGTAGATTCGAAGGTTTTTTCCAGCAGTGAATACTATAAACATGCGAACAGGTTTTGGCGTGGAAGCACTGCAAGGTAGTTAACTACTACAACAATTACTCTACATTCGATTTACATGTGAGAAAATATGTTGACTACCCTTAACCTTAACCCCTGAACCAAATTATGTCGACAGAAGTGAAGGATCTTTTTCGCGCAAGCGCAGGGAAATGCACCGGTTGAGGAGCTCATGAAATTCAATGGCAATAATTGAGAGGAAACGACCCAACGACCGGCCCTCTAAACCTCGACTCACGACAGGGCCATCGATGCATTTACATTCATATTGGCGGTTCAGTTGTAGGATGAGACACACATCGATGAAGCCATTGTATCACACTCATATCTCATATAGGTACACGTGTACACTCTTGATAATATCGGGTCCTAAGAAATCGCACTCACGACGATTCACGATCCTTGGTAGTTTCATCCTGACATCTAATAGGTACATATAATTTACCTATTACACATATTCACAACTAACATATTACCTAGTAAGTACCTACCTTTAAACCTTCAAGAAAATTTAAATAAAAGAAGATTGCAATATTGATTGATGGCCAAAACAATGCTTCCATAATACTAAAATATACAACACATGATATAAAATATACAACACTACACAAATTATGGACACGGTCCCAAAACAATCGTTGTTGCTACCCATGACGCAGGCCCAGAAGAGTCCGAGGGGCATCGATCGCTCTTTTCAGCTCTGCAGGAGAATGTCTGGGACTGCCGCCTTCATGAGACGGGTGAAGGAGAAACTCCTGGATTTCCCCTCAGGAGATTCTTCCAGTCTCTAAGACCTCTAAGACCGTACCTTGTACGGTAGGTATACATTATGAACGCATACGCTTGTCTTGTACCATTTTTTGTTGTACGTTGATTGGGGAAAAATAAATAAATAAATGAATAAGCTCAGTCATTGCTGTTCTTAATAATCATGGGATGGATAAAGGATACCTCAGTGCTTCTGTGAACCAATATTCAGATCTCGAACGTTTGCGTATTTGAAGCCTGTTTTATCACTACACACAGAGGAACGTGTACCTCACCGCCCCTCACCACCACCACAATTGTTTGAACTTATCAAAATATTTGGAACAGCCGAAAAACACTTTCGATTTCGAAAGTATGTACACCTGTAATTTTTTTCCACACCTAGGTAAGCTGGATACGAACCCCCACGCCTACCTTGTTTAGTTCAGCTAGTTCCTCGTACGGTAGGTAACGCACACGTTTGTCTTGTACCATTTTTTGTTGTATGCCCATTGGGAAAAAATGAATAAGCTCAATCTGTCCTTAATAATCATGGGACGGATAAAGGATATACCTCAATGCTTCTGTGAACCAATATTCAGGTCTCGAACGATTGCGTATTTGAAGCGTGTTTTATCACTACACACAGAGGAACGTGAACCCCCCCCATTGTTTGAACTTATCAAAATATTTGTAACAGCCGAAAAACACATTCGATTTCGAAAGTGTGTACAACTGTAATTTTTTTTCTCACCTAGGTAAGCTGCAGAAGAACCCCCACGCCTACCTTGTTTAGTTCAGCTAGTTCCTCGTACGGTAGGTATACATTATGAACGCATATTTTTGTCTTTTACCATTTTTTGTTATATGTTGATTGAGGAAAAATAAATAAATAAATAAGCTCAATCATGGCTGTCCTTAATAATCATGGGACGGATAAAGGATACCTCAGTGCTTCTGTGAACCAATATTCAGATCTCGAACGATTGCGTATTTGAAGCGTTTTTTATCACTACACACAGAGGAACGTGTACCCCCCCCCCCCCCCCCTCCTCCTCCCCCTCAATTGTTTGAAGTTATCAAAATATTTGGAACAGCCGAAAAACACTTTCGATTTCGAAAGTGTGTACAACTGCCATTTTTTCCCCACCTAGGTAAGCTCTGCAGAAGAACCCCACGCCTACCCATCAGATCCATCGAATTTAATTCGATGATCCTCTTTCAGAAGTATTCCCTGGATCTGTCACTGATGACGCCTGTTGATTCCATTCATACTGACTTGTATCACAAAAATCAGATGATTCACGACTAAACAACTTGCCAATCTGCTGTCTTGATGCACGTCAGTTGGCAGCTAAAAGGGTCCGTTCAGTATCGGGATTCGCTAGGTAGAAGCCTGTACCAATTCTCGGACATGAAAGTGTGAAGTTGTAGGTAGAGCCGGTATCGGAGTCTAGTCGTTGCCCTAGGTCAGCGTCCTCACTTTATTGTGTGTACCATCCCGTTTCCCGCCTTGAGGATTTTTCGTTCCTCTTTTCCCTGTCGGCTCTCGTCTCTCTCCCTCCCTCGCAATTTTACCAACTGACTCATATCAACGCGTCCTCACGTCTATAAAACCATTCGGAGACCCGTCCGCCCCCTGCAGACCGTGTGCATGCTCAGGATGACGACGGTCGGTCGTTCGCGTTTGTCGGTTTTCGCGTTCGCGATCATATGCGGCTGTGCGGCTCACACAAGGCCCTGCCGGTTTTGGCACATTGACACCAGACCTCTGAGTATTTCTTCGTGGAACCCTCCGAAGACTGCGATCGCATGCCCTTGGAAACCCTACGTAAACCGCATCCGCGGACACACGGTGGAGGGGAAAGCCTGTGATTGGAACAAAATCCGCTGCAATGCCACCTAGTGAGTACCTATACTACCTGTAATAAGCTTAAATTAATAGCTAGTTACCAACTTGATTCGTTTATCGGCTGTGATCAAATAAAAGAACGAAAGAAAAAATCCACTTATACACAGGCAGTTTTGATAGCGCGGGTTTTAAGAGAGAGAAAAACAATCTCGACTGACTCATTCCTTGCCGATATAAGGTAGTTTTGGAAATGAACAGGTGACAGTTCGGGTAAGCAATGTTGGAATTCCCAATACGCGAAAACAAGAATGAGAAGCCTTCAATTACCCATGCAGCATGACCTAACGAGCGAATTTTCGAGTTGTGCTGTTAGAGCAGAAGGTTGCAGGTTCTCCGCTGTAGCCACTTTTTTCGCCATAACTATTTCCAGTATCTCAAGCGTATATTTCGTTTGCTATACACCTTAAAAACCTATAAAAATACCAACTTCCGCAATTTTTAATCAACTATGGGAAATAACTAGAATACCGGGCAATTTCTTTGTAGTCTTTCGCAGTCTTATTTTGAGTAGGTAGGTAGGTGGTGGGCATAGTCTTTTTCTGTAAGAAGCAACCACCATCCTATGCAGGTTGTGAATTTTAACGATTTTTGACCCACAAATTATCAATTTGAACCCACTTTTTTTATTCCAGCTACTTTAGTAAAATTATTGTTTTCTCAAAATGAATGACCAAAACTGTTGATCATTGTTTCCCATAAAGTTGCAATCTGTGGTGGTCTCCGATGAGTAGTTGTTGAAATTATGGCGATATCCCCTGCTTGCCGGTGGATCCAAATACCAAACATTTAACCTCGAAATCAGTAACCTACATACCCCGTTTTGCTGGCTCAACTCTTGCTGATTTTGAAGTCAAAAATGCACATTCCAACTTTAGAACTTTTCTCATTAGAAATAAAGAAATAAGTCCTAAATTCTTATTTCACGTTACTCCTGTAGATACCGCCTATACCTACTAATTTCATGTTTTTAACTATTTCTTTTAACAAATTGTCAAAATCACTGTATCACTGTAGCCAGCACTCTTCCCTAAGCGAAACTTTAAGCGGCCTGATTTTCAAGAACGATGTGGTATCGTTTATGCCAGTCGAGTAAAAAATATTTTAGTAAACTAAAAAACTTTGGTAAGTCGGTAAATCAGCAAACTATAATGACTCTTCCCTAAGCGAAACTTTAAGCGGCCTGATTTTCAAGAACGATGTGGTATCGTTTATGCCAGTCGAGTAAAAAATATTTTAGTAAACTAAAAAACTTTGGTAAGTCGGTAAATCAGCAAACTATAATGAATAAGTTTTCGTCATTACTGATCAGCAACCAGTGTCAAAATCATGCTTGAATTATGATGAAGATATTAGATGGCGGAGCTATCACTGGCGACGTGGCGTCGGCGTGACGCCAAAAGGTACAGCAAATTGGGCCTCCAACTAGTAGGCCAATTTCAACTCTCATCAAACATTAGTAGGCTGTCTTTGTTTCCAGCGGGATTTCACAATAAGTTATAGAACAGTTCATTATTATTAGTTGTTAAAGTTTAATATCGAAATTGGTACTTTCAGTGGAAGCTGTGTTCAAACTACCATACAAATCTCCGAAGACCGAGAAATCCTGGTCGCTTGCCTGCCGCATCAGAAAAAGCCCATACCAGCCCAACTCAATCAGCCGACCATCGTTTCGAGGCGCCGAAGAAGCCTGCAACAGTACGGTTGCAGAAAACAAAGGAGGAAATTGCGCCACCAACACCAAAGAGCACCCGTGACAAGTTTGGAACCCCCTTGCAAACCGGTGATATTGCAAGCAACGTAACTGGCATGTTTAGCCTTAGATCTCTAGTCCGTGGAATGAGAACTGTGAACTATTTCAGTCAATTTCATACTGAGTCACGAATGAACTCACTGAATTTGCTGAGGTCCGCAATATAAAGGCGATGAGGTTGACTGTCAAAATCCTTATCTAGCCTCGGGAAATAATTGCTGTCAGATTGGAAAAGTTTCTCGAATATGCATGCAGCTACTTGACGCATACATAAATATTTTAACCTCCATTTTTTTCAACTGTTGTGCATTGCCTTTTCACTGACTGGAGTCTGAATATGCAATCCACGAGCTGTGGAGGCCTAAAGCCTGGAGAAGTACCAAAAAGTTCCCCTTAAAGAGAGGGATACGATCATCTGTTTACCTGCACCCATTTTCGACTATCAATGAATCTCTCTATGAACTTCAAATATGAGCCAGATGAACAAATTATGCACCACATACCAACTCAACTGATGCGTCAAGTAGGAATCGGAAACGAGCAAAGATTTTGTGATTTAACACCCTATAGTTCCTATTAATCTACAAACACTATTATTGTTATTCATCGAATCAAAATGGCGATTCTTATTTATTCACTTGAATGTGATTTTTATACTTATTATTGCCTATTTATATATCCACGTTCAGGGCCGTGCTGGGCCCCTATGAGCCCCCGTAATGTGGGGCCTAGATTATATTATAATCTAGGAGGCTTATATAATTTACCTATATAGGTAAATTATATAAGGCTCCTATAACCATCTAAAAAATAATCCTCCCATATCTTTCATATTCTATTTTTAAAAACACACATTTTTAAAATGATGCAGGTACCTGTTATTCACTCGTTTGTTCGCTAAATTCTATGGTAACAGGGAAGGACAAATTGAATAACTGTATTACTGCAAGAGCATTTAACAGATGATAAATAATGTTCTAAATGTTATATACCTAGGATTAGCTAGGTAGGAAGGTATGCACCAAAACCTTATTGGAAAAAATAAAATAACCAAAGCATGAACAATCCACTTCAATAACATGAATAACTTGGTAGGCGTTCTCAAGGTATCCTGGGGCGCAGTGGGGCGAAAATTCGATGTTTTCTCTCAACAATTTTTGGTCATAGACTCTTATAGGAAATTTTGCACTGAACATACCTACCCCATGTTCATATACCTAAAATGGATAACTAGCTGCGGAATCATTTTTTTAGAAAAACCTTAGAAAATTCACGTTTTTGACCGTTGGAGATCAAAAATTTTTTTTGCATGAAAGAAAAGTTGTAGACTCTCAAACTCAGCGTCGAATGAGACCAAAGCCAGCTCGCCAACATTGTAGTCATGATTTTTGGTTATTTTTCATAGTTTGCTGTCGTGTCACACTTCACCGAAAGTCGTGAAAACGGCCTACCTGCATGTCATAGGGAGCCCCCAAACGAAGGGGTGGAGGGGGAAGAAAGTGTTCACGCTGGACGGCCCCAGCCATTCCTTACTTAACGTTAAGCTTTTTTTTAAATATTTTATTTTATTTTTTCCATTTTATTTATTTTATTTTTTTTATTTTTTTTTAACGCTGTGCTCCCTGCGGCCAGCCCAATCTTGTCCACGTTATGTGTACAATTACACAGTTGTTTAAAATAATTAAAGTTAAGGTGAACATTTTTGGGGGGAGGGGGAAGTAATGGGGAAACACTATGAAGTTCCAGTCATATTTCATGCCCTATCATACCAACTTGAACATTTACTTTAAAATTCAAATAATCGTTAATAATATTAGGTAAACCTTCCCCTATTTTTCTCCAATCTTTAGCAAAAATTCTCAAATTGAAAACCTCAATTTGTGTACATTTATTTTCATTGTCAGAATAATCTTTTCTTGTCATTGATCATCTTGTACCAGTGCTGTTGATTACAAGATGTTATTCTCAAAGAAATTCTCCAGCTATCTTTCATTTTCTTTTTCGATAGAGTGAACAATATGGAGTAACCAGATTCTTGATACAACGAGGAAAGATTATTCTGAGTGTTGCGATTAGTTTTCATATACTTGTTCAACAGGATGCTTCGTTTTAAATAATTCAAATCTTCAATATGAGATATTCGCATACACTAGCAATGTAAACATATACCAGTTTCCGTGGAGTAAAACTGAGCACTTGTAGTCGAGTACCTACCTACGCTTACCTGACAGTAGAAATAAATTTCACACGGTCATCTAAAAATGTAAAATATTTTGCAGTGTATTTTGCAAAATATAATTTTTTTATATATACTTTCACCAAGAAGGAGATCGTTGTTTAAATACAAGTCTGATTAATAGAATGTTGAAAAAACATGTAATAATTTTAATATTACTGCCGTATGATCTCAGTAAGCATAAGCCTAACCATTTAGAAACGGTAAATACTTAGTCCGTCTCTATGTTTTCTTGCCACAAATGACGAAAGTAATTACCTAATTGATATTGACAACCTAATTGATACAGCCAAATACTTACGTGCTGTTATTTATTTAAATTATTGATATTTTCACAAGTTATAGAATAAACTAAAATTGTTCATATTATTTATGTTAAATATTATTTATTCGTGTATGATTTAGTGCTGTATGGCTTTCTGTATTTCCAGACTGCAAAAAGTTGCATTGTTGTTTCGACTGAACAAGAACTCTTGTTAGATGCTATGTTCCGTAACAATACCTCCAAGTTTATGTTATTTGTATTTTCCAAAAATAAAACTTTTGTTACTCATCTCCGATACTTTTACATTCATGATGGAACCGGATCCTGAACTTTGCTGAAGGTCTTAAGGTGAAAACAACAATCATCATTTTAAAAAAACGCCAATTTTTATATATTTTCACATAACGAAAACACAACGCTCACATAAACACTGTATTCATCAACAGCATATGGATAGGCCACTTCTGTATAATTGAACATGATATTCACAATTTCCTTTCCTTCACAATTATTCCTCCATCCAGCAGACCTGGGAAATGGAAGCTCTTCAGGGAACGGATCCGCATTACGCAAACTACCACATAATACGTACATAACAGATTTCTTGTTTTAATAAATGTCAATAATTAGCAACACACGCGAGTACCCAATGTGTGGCTCGTATTTATAGACAAATAAAGCTTTATATTGGTTGTTGAAACCAATAATTTTAATAAATATTCAACATGTATAAAATAAATACAACATTCCATAACTTTTATAGAGGTTTAACTGTTAATAACTTCAAATAAACTGAATATTAGGGTTTATCGTGAAATACGATATTAAAATTAATTATATCTTTGAAGGGCAGTTGGATGCCAAAATATTCACACACACTGTGTGTTCTAGGTACCCAACAAAAGTTCACGTAGGCAAGCCTGGATGAAATCAAACCTGTATTATAATATGCGAACAAAGCAGCCTTATACGAGAAGTAAAGGTTATACTGGTATAGGCGCATATTTCAAACAAATTTACAAGAAGGAGGTCAATCTTGATTCCGTTCAAGTGACGTTCGGAAGTGAATATAATGGGAAACTCGTCGATGATACTGGAGAAATCGGAGGATTATCGTTGTGGTGCAATGCCATTATGCAATAAGGTTTACGTAAACATATCAGTTTTGCCTTTGTCATGCAGCAGCTCTCATTTGCACACGGACCAACGCCAAAGTAGTACCGACTTACGAAATTCTACTCATTTCCCCATTCAATGTTGAATGATTGGTTAGAACAGCCTAGAAGCGAGGAAATGTACCTAGTGGAGGGACCAGTTTGACGAGATATTTTTGTACCTAAATAAGTAGGTTAATTTAGTAAATTTACGAGACAATGGCATATTTGCACGAATTTTTTTTATTTTTTTTTATCGAAATTAAATTGCTACAGACACGTGAAAATGAAGGCTGTTCATTAGAACAACATTATTCGATTTACTTTAAACTAATAAAATCTCCAAAAAAATGAGGGTGATTACGCGCGAAATTCTGATCGCGCTTATTGGCTAGGGTTACAGCCTCCTTCAGTTCCTCCTTTAATGATGAGGTCGCATGAATAACTTTTTAGGCCGCCTAATGTCTCATTTCATTCCCATGACACCACCCTACACAGAAATTGAACAGTTATTTCGACTTCTCGTTTTCGTGCCAAAATAGCCCATTACTATTAGTAGATGTCGTGTTACCCTTACAATATACCACTCCTGTATATACGTTGAGATTTTTACCAATAAACAACGGAGAAGCCGAGCTACGCAGTGGGAGAGACACGGCCCAGGTAACTCTCCCTCCAACGGCACCAACGGTCGTTCCGGTGGGGCCTGAGGAGGGTAGAGGCGCATATAAAAAGCGTCCAACTTGCCTAGCTCAATCATTCATCCAATTTCTCTCCAACAAGTGCCTCCTCTCTCAACCTTTTACCTTCTCATCACCATCTAAGCCTTTTCCTTCCCTCTAAGTTCTCAACGAGGTGAAAACCAGGTGAGTATAATTCTCCTAGATAGTCAACGAGGTGAAACCGCGTGGATATCTTCCTATCCTAATATTCAACGACGTGAAAACCGGACAAATATTTACCTAAATCCCAGAGGCGTATCCAAGGAGGTGAAAACCCCATGGATACAATTCCTCACTTCCCTCTCCTCCAAAACTCCTACTCAGTCAAAATTCAACTCGAAGTCACATTTTCATTCAAAGTTAAATTTTACTACATTTAAATTTTAATCAAAACCAGAGTCATCACACTACCCAATACGTGATTGGGTACTCAGTGGCGGATCCATTGGCTCGCAATGCACACTAAAACGAGCTTTCCTTGAAACATGAAAACTTTATTACACTGTTAAATACGAGTATTATCTTGATCTGTAATAGACATTACTCGATTTTCTTGCCTTTACCTGCACAATATGAATAGAGTAAAAGTATTTGGTACCTATTACCTATCAATAATAATTTTTTTCAGTGACACGAGAATTGAGCACACACTAATTGGGTAGGATACATTTATTTTTAAAGTATTCCATATTTTGCATGTTCCAATGACATCATAGCCATGTTGAAGTAGGTATAGACTGGTATTTCATTAAAAATTTACTGCAGACGGAAAGTGTAAAGATTTGATTTATAAAAATGCATTTTAATATCGATTTAAAATATCAAAATATACATAAAAACCCTGTTTTGGGTTAGGATTTTCTCAAGCATTTTCCGGTTAGCCCCCCACCCCAAAATCTTAGATCCGCCACTGGGGGTTGAGGTTACTTATATCACGCCCCCTCGCAAACCAATCCATTTTTTGCTTACTAATGCGTTACCTGTTGATGTATGATCGATAATTAGCCCCTAATAAATAAGTTATCACCCCCTCCCCACCACCATATTAATATACTCTATTTTCATAAGGAAGAGAAAAAAAACTCTTCATAATTTTAGAGCTCAAATCCAGAATCACAATTTTATGATGGGGGGGGGGGGGGGGGGTCAACGCTAAATGTCTTCTGAATACCAATCGATCGTTCCTCCAATGTCACAAATAGGTACATCATTTCAACAGAACCGGATCTGATTCAAAAAGGAGTGTAGTAGACAATCCTTTAGTAACGTCTAAACTCATGTTAAACTTCTTTAAACTTAATACTTTTCGTTTTTCCAGTTCATACTAACAGTCACTTCCCACGCTGTTCTACCCGTCAATTCAACCATGAACGTATGTATTTACATCATCCAATTTCTCCTCTCACCGACGCGATCCTTCGTCTTTTGTACCTATTTGAATGGCAGCTCTAATATTATTTAAAACGGGGGTCGAGAAAACCAGAAGGCGAATTTACAACTTGTTTCATAACACGATAATTATTAGCACCACCAGGTAATAAAATTTCTGCTGGGCTGGAAAATATGTCACGAACATTAGAAACCCGTTTTTTCCGACTTAGCTTTGAATCAAGAACGCAAAAATAATCATCATAACGAAAATAACACACAAACAGATTATTATAAAAAACGAAATCTGATTGATTAGTTTTATGGAACAAAAAAATGAAACTTTGGTGGTATTTATTCCATCCACTTACAAACGCAGGTATATATAATTTAGGTATACATTCGATATAAACTGGGATATTTTTATGCCTTATAGATTTATTAGTGTAAATAAATTAATTTTCGGGCATCGTGTGTGCGAATTAAATTTATTATGAACGTAACCAAAGTGTAGGGTGCTCATAGTGCGTAATCTATTACGACGTGGTGCCTATTTGAAAGGGCAACGCAACGAGGCATTATACAGCCACGGAAGGCATTATAAACCCTCCTGGATTTATTGATTAATAATGTACATTCAAAATAGTGATGCAGCTGTCCAAAGAGGAGGTGAGACATCGTTGTACTTGATCCTCTGCACGATTACTTGATGCCACTGATTTATGACACGGTGGAAGTGCAACTGGATTAAATACAAAATGTTGCCCGAGGGTGCTTCATAACGGATTTGTATTTCCTTCAGAAAAGAATAACAATTTTGACCACTTCAATGTACAAGTAAATTAAATAGGACTTCATGTTATTCTTTCAAGTGAATAACCCTGGTGAATATTAAATCCTAATGCAAACTTGATATTATCGATATATCTGACGTTTATTGATAATTCCGAAGAAGGAACTGACCTATTAAATACTCGCAGATCAGCTTATTAGGATGGAGATATGGAGGTATTTTAGACTAAGCAGTAGGCTACAATCACGTCATTATAACCGTCTTAATGAAAAATCTGAGAAGATTGTCTGATCAGTCACTCTCGTGTACACTCAAAGACAACAGTTGACGTAAACGAGAGAATTGTACTGTCATCATCCGAAAGTGGTTCTTTACGTTTAAAGGTCGTGGGGGTTCACAGAAGTCCTTACATAATGATAATGGTTCAAGTCTAACGTTACAGGATGAGAGAAAAAATATGAGTACAACCTGCAGTTTGGCTCGTTCATTAAATTCAACATTCAACATTGAAATTTTGTTGGTAGGAGGGTGGAGGCACAGACAGCAAGTAGGCAGGCGGGCATTCAACGAACGATGAATCATGAGAGTGTCGGGAAAAGTATACGCAAATGAACCTATCCTCATTAGTCTCTGAACTAACGCTAATACTGACGCATCTAATTAGTATTCGCAGCTGGTAGGAGAAAATTCAAGAACGTATATGCGAAGTAATTTCTTCAGATGTGTGCAGAAGGGGAGATGGAAAGGATCATCTGATGCAGGAGAAGCCCTGGCGAACTGAATATCCTGCGGTATACCAATGACAAGGTATTTGTATTTGGCTTCCTATGTGGACAAGGATCATCTGAGGCAGGAGAAGCCCTGGCGAAGTTACTATCCTGCGGTATGCCGATGACAAGGTATTTGGCTTCCTATATGGACAAGGATCATCTGACGCAGGAGAAGCCCTGGCGAAGTGACTATCCTGTGGTATGCCGATGAAAAGGCATTTGGCTTCCTATATGGACAAAGATCATCGGACGCAGGAGAAGCCCTGCCGAAATGAACATCCTGCGGTATGCCGATGACAAGGTATTTGGCTTCCAATATGGACAAGGATCATCAGATGCAGGAGAAGCCCTAGTGAAGTGAACATCCTGCAATATGCGGATGACACGGTTTTCGGCTTCCGATATGCAGGACCGTCAGTCCTTGAGGCTTCCGTCGCACCGTAACATCAAGCAAACTGGTTTACATTCAATGTGCAAAACTAAATAGCGAGTAGTCCTAAGACCTGTACGGGGGAAGCAGCTAGTGTTTGGCAGCCGTGCCGTAACCCGAGTTTCCTCTTTCAAGTAGGTACCTTGGATCAGTAGTCGAATCTTCTTTAATAGGAAACAATGTAGCAGATCAAGCTAGCTCAGCCATCACAAAAACGCAAGCCTTGACCGGCAGGCAGCTCACTTTGTTTGAATAGCGGTACCTGCTATATGTATCCTTAAATACGTTCAAAACATGGACGCTCACCAGCGTTGAGGTCAAAGCGTGTTTTGGGAATCCGTCAACATGCAGCTGTGTAATGTCAATACTGTATAAATGGAGAATACCCTTGGTTCTGGAATTACTGATTAATTTCCAGATTTTGAATAAATTATGATACATCTCCATGTTGATTTAAGGAGGCAACGAACATTTAAAACTAATAATCAGAACTGGGTTAGTCAAGAGGCATAAAAATCACGGTGATACGTGAAATCGCACCACTCCCACTGGCTTATGACTTGAGCATACACTAGAGATGGGACATCATGTTAAAACGAGGAAATTCCCCAACATTACAGTCTCTGGATTCAGACTGGATGTGATGTCAAGTGCGGAAGATAATGAGTCACAACTTCTTGTTCGGGAAATCCAAACAGTTTGTTCCACCTATGATTTGGTTGATAGATTTAACTCCGTTGACACCTATTGGAGCATAGGGCATCCACGAGTCCATTCCGTTCATTCCGTCCAGGAGCAGTCCTCCTTGCCTCCTGGAATGTTTTGCCGACCCGGCCCGGTTCGGTTACTTCTTTAGTGATCATTGCCAGGTTCCTCTTCATCTCTCTCCCTGGTGATTTCATTGTAGAGATTCTTTCTCTATGGCACCATATGGCTTCCTTAGAGTGTGCCCTATCCACTTCCACTTTTTCTTTCTTATTACCATGTGCCTTATGAGTTGGTTGGTGGCTCTCTGCAGCCCTTCATTGGTTATTTTTTCAGGCCCCCGAATCCCCAGTATTCTTCAAGGGCAGCGGTTTATGAAAGTTTGGAGTGGGCGGGTGGTGGATTCTTCGGCCACCTTCCACGT
Organism: Leptopterna dolabrata; assembly: GCA_954871275.1. Lineage (NCBI taxonomy): Eukaryota > Metazoa > Arthropoda > Insecta > Hemiptera > Miridae > Leptopterna > Leptopterna dolabrata. Next base: position 14,722,041 of record OX940984.1, on the reverse strand, counting down.
TTCACAGCCACAGAGCAGGACTGACTTAACGCTGTTACTGCAATAACGCTGGTACCTATTAAATTTCGTTCCACATTTGACCACGAACTGAATACTTGAAGAAAAAAATTAGTGTATTTTTCAATTAGGTAACTACGCGCGTCAGAATCACTACAAAAACCCCAAATGTGTCCATTCGAAAAAACTCATTTTGACAAGAAATTGAGTTCGGACAGTCAGTCCAGGACAGTTCGGCACTAGTTCTAGCAGTCCTGGATTTTTTTTAGGACTTTTAGGACTGTTGATCCTGCACATGCGCACTCGATGCTTCTACCTTCAGCTTATGCGGAAGGTTACAATGCTTCAGGTTATACATTCGGAATCATCAGCGCGTGTTCGGAAAGATGCAGCTCTGGACTCAATCCTGGAGAGTTCTATCCCCTCATTCTCAGAATGTAGTTCCATCCTGGACTGGCCCAGGACTCTGTCTGTCTGAACAAACCAAAGAGTTGTCTCTCGCCTACCGTAGATTTAAATAATTATTTTTAATACCAGAATTTTTAAAACTAACTTCTGGGACAACAATAGCATAGGTAGATCATTACCAACAAGAATAATGTGCCGTACGTATACCTACACGCCTACCTACCTACCAACTTCCTCCCACAGGGTTATCAACTGTTCACAACAAATCACCTTGGTCGACAGTTATGTTGAAATATCTCGATGAATGACCTCAAAATGTATGTACATAGACAAAATTCCATTTTCATCTTAAACTTCAATTATACGTAGGTATGTATACCACATCACAAATGCCGTCTATTGACACATACCTATGCATATAATGTAACGTTTGTCGTGAACAGCCAAAGTTGTTGGAACAAAAGATAATTTATATAATATACAGATTTCGATATAAACTGTGTATGTATTACGCCATTTTACACTTCTCGTTCATTTTAGGTGTATTCGTATTGTTAAAATGTACACTGAACAACAGATATGAGTACATTGTTATTAATTTCGGCGTGAATCGGACATAATGGCCCGTAAGTGCCTCAGAATTTCGATGCATTATAGCACAATCTGCTGTGTATCCAAAGTTATCTCTTAGTTTATTAATTGCGTCCGCTTTAGATTTACCAATTTGAATAGAAGGACAATAAAAATGCGTTAGTTATCTAAATATTTCGGAGTTGTCACGGAGAAAGCGTATTAAACTTCATATTTTCGTCAAGCTCAACAATTTTGTGGGTTTTAAAAAAATGTAAAATCGAATAAAAAATCTATGGGTGTCATGAAAAAATATTTTTATGGTAAGGCACCAAGCCATTGTGAAGCGACAGATAGATATACGCAATAACTTCAAGATTATCATCCTCAATCAGACGCAGATTGTGCGGTAGATCGGCGGGGCAGTTCGGGCCCCACAAAACCCGAACGTCCAACCATACAAACTTTACTATACTACCGGACCATATACAAATATGGGATAATATATGACAATATACATAATATATACATTATACAGACCCTGAACAACACGAGGTGAAGAGCCTTTTGAGTCGACTTGACCGTTTTCTCCTTATTTCTCTCTGCCACTATGACGTTGCCATTCGGAGTTTTTGTTTTTTGACGAAATCCTGCGCGAGCTTGTCCCACGTTCTCGTTTCCAGCGTCTTCAAAATGGGATGATCTGGAACGTCAATGTTTATCACCAGCATGTTATGTTCTGTACCACTGAAGAAAAAATTATGTGGGATATTTAGAAAAAACTTATTTGGCTAAGTTCCAAGAGCCATTTGCCATCAAACTGTCATTTTAGAATTGCAGGTACTATCATCATCACCATTTTGAATTATACTGAACATCAAGTAGGTATATGTGTTATACCTACTTAATGTTCCGTATAATTCAAAAACGCCCAGGGCTACTTTCAATGATTAATTTCGATTTTAGAAATGAGGAATGGGCGTGGGTCGTAATTTGCTGATTTGACCTCATATTTTTTTTACCTTAGAATAGGCCTTAGAAAAACAGGCCTCATAATATACTTTTTTGGCTTAGAATAGGCCTTTTGGTAAAGCACCCTCCAACACCCCTGTAGACCAATTTTCAGCTCCGAAATCCGAGTAGTTTGGAGGGAACAAGCTAAAAATAAAACCCTGACGTCTTCAGGTATATAACTTCCTCTCACTAGGTTGCGTCCTACGGGAGTGAGAGGGCAATACATACCAGATGACGTCACACGCTTTTTCCTTCCCCTTTTTCACCCACTTCCGTTCATTTCCTATGCATCATCTAGCAACTTTTTGGAAAGGTGGAAACGAACGGCTGGACGTACAATGCTCCGGGTGGTCTCAAAAAATGTTTTAGTTCGAGATCAAATTAAAACGTTTAAAAAAATACCCTTATATTGAAATTTATCGAGATTTCAACCCCTATTTTCACCCTGTAGGGATGACTGACAGTAACGCCCAGCTTTGCGGACCATCTAGACCCCAAATGGGACCTACAAACCGAATTTCATTAATTTTAGTCCATGGTAACTAAGAAAATTAAGAAGTACGGCATACGGGGTACGGACAGAAATTTTGGTTTATGATTTTCAATAATGAACCTTTGGAATCAAGCATGAAATTTTTACCCCCTCCCCCCTCAAAATCTGATGGTTTCTGTTTCAAGGTACGCAGAATCCGAAAATATAATTTAAAAAACTTCTGTCAGTGAACTACTTCAACATGTTTTGACGTCGTAAATCGTAAACTCCCCGACCATAAACTACCACAAAGTATTTTGGGAGTTCGGTGAATTTTTGAGAAGCGGGAGGTTGCAAAATGCTCCAATCAGATTGTTACAAGTACTACGTACGACTATGAAGCAGGGTTCACATCCATCCGGAGCCGTCCGGAAATACGGATAGGGGAAGCTAGTGAAAAGCAGTGGAAGGGATGGAGGGGAATCGCGGAAGTTGGGAAGGCGTTCATAACCATCCGGAATTTTGGCTGACAACTCGTTTCCCGCGCTTCCTCCCACAGCTGTTTCGGTTGCCGACGCCATTCTGTATGCGCAGTAGTGAACTGCGCAGATGCGGAGCGGAAAATATCTGAAAAATCAGATGCGTACAGTTCGCTTCAAAAGTGCTTCTCCGGAAAGAATATTCCCCCCTCCCCAGCTGATGTCCAACCAATCAGCTGCTCGTACGCACGTTCCGGATAGCTTTCCGGATGGATGTGAACCCTGCTTGAGGACAGCAGGTTGCGAGTTGTCATATTACCATGCAGATGCTGCATGATTGGATTTCTTCTTCTTCTTCTTCTTCTATAAGAAAGCAGTTTTCACTCAGGCATTCATTGGGGTTAGGGGTTACTCACTTTTATCTTTTTGTTGCATCAGTGGGAGCTCCATGTGTTTGAGGCCGTGGAAGTTGTCAGCGCTGGCCGTGGACGAGACGCCGGGGATGTTGGACAGCGAGAGAAACGCTTCGCCCGCGAAATCGTTTGCTGTGAGGACGTCGTGGTCCATAACGGTGAAACAGATCATCGCACCTTCCGACTTGCACTGTTCCAGTGTCACGGGGCTGCACAATACATCATTACATTGTCAATTCGTCTGTGGGCTGCACTGATCTTGATACTATTGCTGGGACAATCTTTCTATTCTTCATGCTTCAGTGCTAAATAACTAGAAACTTTTTTAGACCACGAATCTGATGAAAGTGGACTGGTTGACACTCGGGATGGCGATTTTGTACTCCGAGAGACTACTTACTGGCTTGTGGTTCTTTTAGCGAATTTTCAAAGAAAATGAAGCTATTGCAATGGCTTCGAAATTTAAATAATATAAATTTTTGGAAATTTTCTTCATAGAAATCCGTTTCAGACCATTCTAAAACGATTCCTGAAATTTAACACTTTTTTATATGTATATATATATATATTTATTTATATATGTGTCACTCCAGACGATAACTCTCGATAGAATTGAGATAAACAGCTCAAATTTGCACAAAAAATCTATCTTGGCAATCGAAAGGCTAAGTTCGAAGATGGGCGAAATTGGCCTACTCTAAGGAGGGTTTTGGCGCATTTAAAGTGCGCAAAAATTACCCAAAAATCCCCAAAATGTTATTTTCCAACAAGTGACCCCTCATTTTAAAGGTTTTTGCACGCTGAACACGATGGTGGAATCGGATTTTAGATATCTTGATCCGTTCTCAAATTAGAGCATTTAAAGTGCGCAAAAATTACCTAAAAATCCCCAAAATGTTATTTTCTAACAAGTGACCCCTCATTTTAAAGGTTTTTGCACGCTGAACACGATGGTGGAATCGGATTTTAGATATCTTGATCCGTTCTCAAATTAGAGCATTTAAAGTGCGCAAAAATTACCCAAAAATCCCCAAAATGTTATTTTCCAACAAGTGACCCCTCATTTTAAAGGTTTTTGCACGCTGAACACGATGGTGGAATCGGATTTTAGATATCTTGATCCGTTCTCAAATTAGAGCATTTAAAGTGCGCAAAAATTACCCAAAAATCCCCAAAATGTTATTTTCTAACAAGTGACCCCTCATTTTAAAGGTTTTTGCACGCTGAACACGATAGTGAAATCGGATTTTAGATATCTAAATCCGTTCTTAAATTAGAGCATTTAAAGTGCGCAAAAATTACCCAAAACTAGGATAATCTTTAAACTCTTACCCCCACCCCCTTAGAGTGGTCAGATTGAAAAATGTGAGAAGTATTAATTGAAGACGAGAGTTCGAAGCAAAAAAGGGGGAGGCAAACGATTAGTACAACTCCTTGAATTTACCCACAGCGATCAAATAAATAAGCACTTAGTACAATTACGTAATAAACAAACGGTAGAATCAGGATGGACAAAACGTACAAATTAAAATAAATACGAAGAGAATATACATAGAAAACCAAATTTTAGACCGAAGTTTTCCTTTATTCAAAACCATAGCCATTAATTCGAATATTTCTTTGAAAATTCGCTCATTAAGTCATGCTGCATGACTGATTTTTTTTCTTATTTCTGTGGAAAATCCTTCTTTTTTAATCTCGACTAGGGCGCACATTATTCAAAAGTATTGAACGCTCAAATAGAAAAGGCTGTAAAATGATGTGGGATAACACAAAAAACGGTAGGTAGGTAGGTATACAATTTTTTTTTTAACTTTGAACCAGAAGCCTAACCTTTTCTAAAGACTTTCACTCCTCACTCTTCACTCTTCACACTCTGCACTTTGCGAACGGATTTCCGTTCCTAAGGAACGCTCTTGATTTGAAGAGGAAGAGTGAAATGCAAAGTGTAGAATTGCAGGGTTTTACCATGTTTTGAACAGTTCCGTTCCTAAAGGTTATCTCTCGCAAAGTGCAAAGTGAAGAATCTGCGTTTCAAACGAAGAGTTTACAACAGTTTTGCAGAGTCCCAAATAACTTCAGTAGAATGACATACTTTTCAAATCGGTTTTTAGGTTTTATTTCTTCGTTAATTCAATGTTTGGTAGTACCAATAAAAATAAGAGAATTCAATCTTTCGATTAGCTAAAGGTGGTCCAGTTAGTGTGAGGGCAAGCATATATAATAGCATCGAAGTAGCTACACTGAGGCCATCAAAATACTCTACATTTTGGAGGAAGGAAAGGTTGGGAAGCGACAAGTTGTTTTTAGCGGTTAAAAAGTGACAACCTACACCTAACTGTTTCGGAAATTTTCCGATACTTCTAAACAGAGGATGATGAGGACGTTGAACGTGCTCGACCCTCCGTCGGCCGCATTTATCGACCGAATTAATTCCGTAGTCAGCGACACAACTTTCAGGGAGTCGTTTCGCCTAATCAAATCCCAAGTAAGTTAACTTATAGAAACACGGAAGACATGATGAAATCGGATTCGGAATAAAACGATCGGAACATCGAATGATAAACTGTAATAGCTACTGGAGGTTACTGCACAAAACGAAGGTTACTCTTCCAGACACTCTTCGTTTCGAGTAGAACTGGAGAGTGGGAGCACGAAGTCTTTCGGAACAGAAAGTACTCCTACTTTTCATAATTCGCAAAGTGAAGAGTACAAATGAAGACTTCCAAAGTGAGAAGTTGAAGAGTTTTTAGGAATGGGCCCCTGGCATGGAAAAATCAAGAAAACGCGGGTAATAGTTATTCCTATTTGGCAGGAGCCACTAACAGGTTACAATTTTTGCATTTATTTCGACTGCGTCCACTCACTTGAACCCTGCAAATAACATAACGAATTCTTCAGAATTTAATCTGGTTTTTTTTTTTAGGACAGGGAACTCGGAATTAATTTTATCAAAAAATTTGCCCTACAGGTGCCCTGGAGGGCAGCTGTGGAGGTGGGCTGGAGAAGCCAACAGAGTAGTGGAAGTGTTTGGTGAGATTGAGGACATGATAATGATGACTTTGCGACAGTGTTATCAGTACCGCCAACTGAAGACATTATGAGAAGACAAGTAAGTAGAACGTAGTCCAGTAGAATGAAGCTATTAGCTAAAATTTACTAAATACGTGAATACTCACAATTCAAAGCATTCGTCGAACAGCGGATTCAACGTCTTTTTCTGTACTTTGGTCTCCTGTTCGTTGCAGTGTGGGAAGACTGACTTTGGAAGGAGTTCGACGATCACAAACGGATCACTAAAACCTGTTCGATACGAGATTTCAAAATCATTTCAAGTTTAAATAACACGTCAAATCTATGAATAATGTTATATTGAGAACAATAAAATCCTGAGTAAATTTCAGCGATCCAATGACTGTTGTAGATCTTGATGCAATTGTTCGATAGAAATGTCGGCCTAAGATTTCGGGGGGAAAAATCAACGCTTCTTTTAAAGAAGCTCCTACAGTTGGCAGGATACACAGTGCTTCCAGAAGCCCATTCGACAGAAATGCATCATCTTGCGGCTATTGTAACAAACAGGTTGTATTCAATTTTAATTTAACCCAAAAGTGTGTTTGACGAAGACGACATAGGAGCTTATTATTCAGGGTGCCCCCACTGATGCAGGGTATTTCGCATTTTTGGCAACACTGTGTGTTCTTGTATGCACTATCACGCATGCACTTGTGTCATCATCACGGACGTTAGTATCAATATTCTATGATCTATGGCACAGAGTAAGTACTTTTTTCCTAGCATATGGCAGAACCAAGTTTTCAAGAACAGTGTTTCAATTTTTTCATTTTTATTGGTACTGTTGCTGTTCTTGTGAGTGATACACGTCAGGCAGAAGACGGCAGAATTCGAGGATAGAGCCCAAGCACGAAACAGATCACAGGAACCTCCTGCCATGATAAAACCAGTCGGCCTGAATTCATGTACCTGTTCACTGAATCTGTAAGTATTTACCTTTTGAGATTCTTGCAACATTGTTTTTGGGCTTGTTAGTAGTAGGTACACTGTGTGTGTGAGAGCGGGATCCGTAAACGTAGGGAAATTTTGGGAGGTACTTTTTCTGTAATTACAGACTTTTTATCAGTTGGGATATGGCTGAGCCCAAACTCTATCCGTCTATCCATGGTAAGTCGGAAAGCCTGAAAAAATGCTGTGTCTTCCCACTGATCAAAGCTTATAGCCATATGCTCTTACTACTCGATGAAGGGACTAATGATACCCACTTAGGTAATGTAAGCTCCTAGAATTGCTCGTCGTTAAAACGGTGGGGCACCAAACCAGAACACAAAACCAACAGATTTGTCTACAAAATACCCCAAGGCAACAACACCCTTCCCTTATTTGCTGATTGAGTGATATTCAGCAAAGCTTATCTCTTTTAATCAACACTCTATCCTCGTACGAAAACGTTCAGAATTTTTACTGCAAATTAGTCACCAAATTCATGTGTTACAAAGTTAACTAAATGTTATGTTAGTTAACTATGTTATTCATGTGTTATAGTTAACTAAAATATAACAAAACAATGACCAGTCGGCCGGTACCTACTTGAATGGAGAAGCTATTGGCTTGAAGCTAGGTAGTTATCTGTGTTTAGGACGCCCATCAATCCACAAGACCACAACCAGCAAACAGTACAAAATGCACGTATGTACCACAAATACAAATCTGTCGTCATAACCGGAACAAACACAAAACGCAGACCCGGGGTGCCAGGGCAGTGGCCCAAGTGGCCTTATGGACACAACGCCCCTGGTCATAGGTGTGAGTCACGAAAATCAGTAATAAATTATTTAATAACTAGTTGGTACTCGTCGAAATCGACGGTCAGTGAACTTGCTCTCATTCAGCATAGTTTAGCAACTCTACGCTAGATGGCAGTGAAATCACTGGTCGCAAAAAATCTATATATTAATTTGAAACGTGTTTTTTTTTTTTTACTGTATCCACTAAATTGAGAGATCGGCTGGGTATAAACATTCGTTTGAGGTGTCTAAAGAAACCTTCTGGTCTTGGTGAATTGTATGCCATTTGCAATTTATTTAGTGCTTCCCTTCTCAACCTATAGAAAACGAGTTTAGCCTCAATCCTGGTGGTAGGTAACCCTCCAGATTTTATTTTTCACATGACCTAGTGGGAAAAAAATCGATCATCACTTTCTGTAGAACAACACTCTTCATGAAACCCTGGGGTAACCCTAGGGTTTCGGGTTAGGTACCTGGTGTTGTCGAACGGGCCCCAAGTAAAAGGCACAAGCCAACAACGGGGTAACATGATCTACTACATGTAGGCAACTGCTTAGAAACTTCTGTACGTTGCTTACCATTGGGGTCCAAGGGAATGACATCCCTGGCATTGAGGACTTCGATGCACAGGGAATCGTGGTGGAAGTACGCCCTCACAGAGAGCACTCCGTACTCTGTCACTTCGGTCGACAGCTGTTTGAACAACCTTTCTAGGTAGTAGAAGTTTATCAGAGGTTCCGTATCGGTTTTATGGTACTGCAACCTTTGCTCCACCGCACGATAGTTTTCTGAAGAAAAAGAAAGAACAATATGATCGTATGATGCACACAGTATTAATAACACTGGCAATTGATTCATTCTCTCCAAGTTTCCTTATAGCAAAAGATCACTCGAAGGTCTTGTCCTTCTCCAGAGGTTCCCAAACTAATTTTGGTTGCTCTAAGCTAGAAATTTGGCAACAGGTGAGCTGCAGTTGCATGCAACTTTAAATTTCCTAGTTAAGGTACGTGTTGCTCGGGACGACTGCAACGATGATCGTTCAGCGATTATCGTAGAACGATTATCGTTGCGTACTATCTCTTTGTTTTCCTTATGGAGCTGTGTTGCTTCGCACGACTGCACCTTGGATCGTTAACGACGATCGTACAGCGGGAACAGTCGTACGAGTGTGGGGTGGATATAATCGACAGTCGTGAACGATTATTTGGCCGGACCGGTTGTTTTTGTGAAAAATGGCTCCTTAGATATTATTACTGGCTACTTGGCCTTAGATATTATTATGGCTACTTAGATATTAGGCTTAGATATTATAATAAACTGTTGTATAATAATTTACCCAATAATACTTCAACGTTTGTTCAAGTTGCAGAAGTGCTTATCAACAAAATCCAAAAGAGCCATCAATCGGGCTTTGTAGACTCATTTTACTCAAACTCATTCTTGAATCGAACTTCACGTAAGCTTCCTCTTGAACGGTCAGGGAGCGAATGAGAAACGAGAGGTTTCGTGAGTACTCGAAAATCGTCGCTCTGAAAAACGCTCCGAGCAAAATGGTCACCAACGATTATCGCTCAACGATTATTCGTTCTACGATAATCGTTGAACGATCGTCGTTGCAGTCGTCCCGAGCAATATGTACCTTTAGAGCATTGCTGAATAAGCGTTCTGGGCGTTTCGTTTCACTGAGGCACAAAACTGAATAAACCAGGAATAAAACTTCAGGAGTGTCTCGAGCTTGACATGGTGTGGACCATTCCAATATGTATCAATGCAATACAATTCACGTCTATACAATTTCCATGATACATAAGAAAGAGTTGCTAGTAGTTACAAAATGGTGGTACCGTTCTGCCATAACAAGGTACGTACCACAACGTATCTCGATTCGGCTGAATCTCAATGCAAAAAGTAACCTGCCAAGTGCAACCGGCGCTGCGACGGTGCAATTTATGACTTAGTTTTCTCTGTGAATTGTGAATTTCTCCGATCTAGCATTTCTAGTAGGTATCATGGATTTCTAAGAATTACTTATAGGTAAATAATTATTTTCAAACATCTCTGTAACAATGGATTCGTTATATAAACATTCAGTGAGTCGCCCCTTCAGCTTCGTGTTTTCAGCGGATTCCTGTTCTTTATGAAACGAAATCGTTTCAGATTTCGTAGAGACTTCACTGTTTATTATTATGATGCAATAATCGTTACCTAGTTGAGTTTCTTTTTTTTCCACCGCGAAATTAGGTCAGTAATTCTTTTTTTTTCTTACCTAAACCCGTCATTTACCCTATAACAGATAGGGAATCACGTTACTGCTAGACACACATAATATGTTAACCCCCCTTCTCTTCCTATTTCCTTCTAATTAACAGCTTAAGGGTATGTAAACAGGTATCAAGAATTGAATGCTGGGAATAAAATATAAAGCAGTACGAAGTAATGTGGATAGTAACGTTTATATTTCTATACCCAAATACCATTTTTAAAAAAATCATAATAGATTTTTTTAAACCTTCACAGATAATAATAAAACCACATAACACCAAGCTTTTTTTAATTTTTTTATTTTTTAAACGGAAAAATTGCGTGGACTTGTCAAAAGTTCCATAAACCAAAACTGTGTTGGGGGAGTTGGCAAGTTCCTGTCGCGAAGTAATTTCTGCAGCTTCGGGGTTGTATTCTGGGTGTTCACGTAATAACATTTCCTCCAACGTCCGTGAATACAAGCACGGCAAGCCGCTTTGATACAACGCCATGATATAAGTAAGTACCTCACTTTTCCTCATGATCACTTCAAAATTTGAAATCTCCTATCCTATCCGCTTTCACCTACGAACGATTCCATCTCACAGTGACAAATAAATAACTGAGCCACTAAGCCGACAGGCTTATTATTGAGTAAACATGACTCATTGACCAATCGTCCTACACCCAATTGATTAGTAGTCCTTACAGTAAACAAACAGCACACCGATTGTGAGGCTTCCAGACTTGACACACTGACGTTATGTTTACTTTCCTTCATGCTCAACTGGCAACTGGTGAAACGGGGGTTCAGCTGCGCTTAATTGGTATGTGACTCTTACTGCTTAATACAGCGTTGCGCTCTGATCCTTGCATCCAGTGGCCAAAAATCGTCACGTGTCATGATACGAAAAAGTGTTAGAAGTAACTCCCAAGCGAGCTTCCCCAACTTATAGAGCTGCCTGGGTCGTCCTCCACCTCTTCGCTGGTTCCCCCTCCCCACTCCCATTCCAACACCTCCGTGGGCTTCCCCATTCTGAGACCAATCCGTTCGAGACCTTCCCTCAATATTTTGCTCGATCAGTTTCTTTCAGGCCTTGTAGCAATAATGTCTTGGCCGGGCCGTGATTCTAGAGCATGTACCATGTTTCATAATTTCTTCGAGGTAAACAGGCATCATCCGGGGTCACTAGCCATCTCTACGTTACTCCCAGAAAATTCGTATACATCATGTATGCATATCAAAAAACGAAGATTTACCCCTCCACCCCTCCCAGGAACAACTGGAGATGTCATTATTGTCATTCTCTAAGCGGTACATGGGCATTCGAAATGTGAATATACTGATTTAGTACAATTTTACATAATAATCATGTAACTCAATCTAACGCAATCTATTATGTGAAGAAAATTACCCAATCCTTGAAACGTCCATAGCTACATGAAAGAATGGTAGGTAAAAATGAACAGAAATGTGTCTTATGTGAATTTAATCATGAATAGAAGTTGTTTTAGCTGAGCACGCCCAAAGCTTGTTTTATTTGAAACGCCCATACCCAAATAATGAGTATGAGGAATAGTCCAAGGTGGATTTTAAATTTGGAGGGTAGATGTAGTCATTTGATGAACCCATCATTTGAATTTCATCATAGCCGGACTCTAATTTCCAGCTGAGCATGAGCAAACGCGTACCGACATATCCTTTAAAACCCATAATATAAGCGAGTGTATAAATGGAATTTTTCAAACTCAGTGTCGGGCCATGTAACCAATCCGCGGCCACCACATAGCCAAATTTCATAGTGAAAAGTTCACTCACCAGATTTCAAACACTCCAACGTAAGGCCTTTGCCCTCAGCGTGGAAAAAGTCCACTAAAATGTCCAAAGCTTCGTACAGCCTGTCGTAAAATCCTGGAAGTTTGTCAGCAGCACTTCCTGCAAGCAATCCACAATTTCTGGTCGTCAGGAAGAAATTTTATAACGCTTGGAGGTATTTACATAAACATGCTCTTACAATATGCATTTTAGTGGTGTATTTTCTATGCATATTGAAAAGTCCCTAGCCATAAGCAGGAGAAAACGTCATGGGAAAAGTTCGAGTGACGGGTTAAAGTTGAGATTGCCCGATGTTCTTCATAGAACCTGGCAGATAGATGTCAAATACCCTCATAGATTGGATTTCACCGCTTGAAGGTAAATTAATCTAGAAAATCACTGTAGAAAGTCATCATACATTGCAAACTGTCAAGGATCTTGATGAATGCTTAGATTCCCCATGCTGGCCTGTTGAAGATTGAGCAAAATCAATTGGAAAGACGAGGTACAAATTATTTTTTATCAATCAGAGTTTAACCAAGGTTTAGTAAAAATCGCAGGACTTTCAAGGTAAATCCGTAAACACAGGTCATTAAACATGAAACTAATGCTCCAAAACAGACATTTAAGTACCATCCATTTGATGGCCAAGCTGCAGGAGACAAACGTCCCAAACTGTTGACAACACTCGCTCGAAATTCCTGGGCAGGAGGGCCGCGTTGAGTGCCAGAAGATGAGTATCCAAGTACTCGAGGAGTGGCGAAATCGCATCGCAAGTTGGCAGCGAGTCTGGTGACCACGCCAGATGGAACATTGATTTCTTCAACGGCGAGCACATCTGTTGAACGAATTAATTAGATTTGTTTTTTCCATTTTACGATATATGCTGCAATCTCGAGTGCAGCTTTCTATCGAAAAAATAAATAAATAAATGAATAAAACAAAAAATAAATATAGGTGAACAGTTTATATTAGCTGCTGTCTTCAACTAATGAATGCAGGAACACGCCTACATAAAGGATAAATAGATACCTATCTCAAAGACATCATATCCCCTTAATCTCGTTTATAGCTGTACTCCATGGCTGAAGCTCGAGCCTATCGCGATGGCGATGACCTTGGTCACTTCTATTATCCATTTTGTACTGAAAGTGCTGCCGAGATATTTATCTAGAATTGAACTTCGCAGTCCTACAACACCTTACAAGTTACAAGTGCCAACTTGAAATAAATCACAGCCTGAGAAAACCTGAAAATAGTTTTCGACACAGGGTCTGCATGACCTTAATGTCTTGGGCTCTTGGGTAATCCGAAATCACGCATGATGCCTTCAAACAGCTACAACGATATCTACCTCCACGTCGCGTCCTCACACTCACTTTCACTCCCAGTCTGGTGATAATCATGGTGATGTCTGCCTCCAGCTGTTGCACCGCCTGGTCCAGGATGGCGGTGACGGCCGTGCGCCATTGGTCCCTTTCGACTCCCGGCCCTGCGGCAGCTTCCACAGCTTCGAGGACGGTTTCCATTTGAACTTCATCCGGGATCAAACTTACTGTCCGACGGACGTACTCCAAATCGTTCATAGCAACGCACATCTATAAGAACAACATTTTTGAAAGCATAATGAGGGCATCCATCGAGTTTTTGATTAGTATGGGAAAGGGGTGATTATTTACAATCGCCCTGAAGATGTTGGGTATACATGAACAAAACTGGATACAATCGGGTACATACCTATAAATAAATAAAGAGGCGACGTTAACAATCCATTCGAATGCTCAAGAGAAAACCCCGCTAACTTATAACTTACCTACCTGCTAACTTATATAACTTTGTCACACAAAAATTCTCACCAAAATATCAATAAACCGTTTAAATCTACTTCGAGGTATCTACGGAAGAATAGTTATAGGAACACAATTTTCTTAACTAGTCTACTCCACAGCAGTCAGTAAAAAATATGACCGTGCAAGGGAATATGGAGCTTAACTTGCCAGGGGTCCGAATTGAGTTATTATTTCTTCATTGTACACCAGATCTTGCTGAGAAAAACTTCTATTTTTTTTTTTTTTTTTTTTTTTTTATACACTTTCTATACCAAAGTTGTAATTTGTTCAAAACTGAAAAAGACCGTGTCAGAAAATTATCAGTTTTTGAAGAGAAGCCTTAAAAAAGTGACAACTTGCTTTCAAGATCGCTTCTGAAAGTGAAAAATTGAAATTTTAAGGGACCACCAGACAGTACACACCTAATTACGACTAGAAGGTAGAAGGTTGAAAAAACTGAATAAATCAAATGAAAAATTGAAAAATTCAACTTTTATTATTATTATTATATGTATGGTAAATAGGTAGGTACAGCATTTCGCTTTAGTTTCTACTTTTCTCTAAACTATTGAAACAAGTCTTGTCTTTCTAATCACATTACAGCATTTTTCTCTAGTAGGATAGTGATTAGGCAATGTGGATTTTAAACAGCGTCAAGGGAAAAGGTCGAGGTGAGGGAGACAGCGGGAAGGCAAGGGGAGGGGGGTCCAGTCACATCTGGACTTTTGAGGGGCTTGTCAGGAGGAGCACTTCGGGAAGACCTTCAGTGTTGGGGTTGGCGTATCTCTGGGACTGTTTCCTTCTTCTTCGTATTTTTTGTGCGACTTCGGGTGAGTGGACAAAATGCTTTCTGAGTCAAGAAATTTCAAAAATCTTTAGGTACAAAAAGGGAACTGAACTCGCCTGGTAAATTTATCAGAAGGCAAGAAAAGCTCCCTTTTCTGACTCAGGACTTCCTTCCAGATTTCCCAATTACCAATTACTTGAAGTTTTAAATTCAAGTTTTTACTTCGTTTTCAGGTAGAGGAACTGTTTTTGGAAACAAATTAATTTAAAAAATAATAATAAGCCATTTTTTACCCGACGTTTGTTTTTTGGCTCTCCTGAAAAAATTGCGCGGGCAAGTTAAGCTCCCTTAAGGTCACAAATATTCATGTCAATAACTAAGTATATAGAGATTTGAGGACGTATAAAAACCCAAGCCTCGCGCTTACGGTGCACTTCAGCACCAGAAATATTGCTGGATCCAAGAAGATAGAGAAAGAGAAAAAATTGGGATAGGAAATAGTTTGCACTCGACCGATTTTGACTCAACAAGAAGTTATAATCCATAGTTAGGCGCATGTCTCCATTGCAACCACGAATCGCAGTCTGAAAACATGATATTTCAACGGAAGTTATTGTGTAATTTGATGCTTGATTGGAGTTCAACTAATCATCAGCCAATTAGGACAGTAATCAACTTGCAGCAATATCACTTCAAACCAAAGGTTTCATTGATTTAAATAACAGAAATAAACCCCTGCGATAAAACCAAGAACAGCGGTGACTCAATAACACAATTAGCGTTTTAAGAAATTACGAGCAGGTTAACTTGTCCAACTATTGTGACCTAATGAATTTTACGTATCGCTCGAAAACCTGTTGAATGTAAAAGATGAAACCTAGTATGCACCCGTACAGTATCAGGTAGGTACGTAGAACCATGCGCAGGTATGTGGGGTAGGTACATAGGATAATTTTCACGAAAATATACTCAAAAGACTCGTTTTGGATTTGTATTCTTGTACCGATAGGACAGTTTGGGCCTACACAGAGAAATCCCAGGAGACCAAAACAGCGTTGATTTCCCGAGACCCTGTGGCCCATAAAATCACCCTTAATGGCAAGGCTCTAAAGCATACCTTCAAATGTCTGGGAGTCTGCATAAGTCAAAGCGAGAAAAAACCAGAACAGGCGCTGCAGAAAGACTGTTCTTTAGTCTCAATGGGAAATTCCTATGCAAGAGAGAAGTATCGCAGAAAACGATAATGGTAGTCTATAAGTCCACTAATGTCCCAGTCCTCACGTATGGTAGCACAGGTTGGGTCCTCACCAAAAAGCACGAATCCAGACTACAGGCTGCAAAGATGAGGTATCTCAGGGGAGTAACCGGCAAAACTAGAAGGGCAGTTTGGAACCAAACCATCCAGTCCACCACCAGCCTCTCCTGTCAACTGTCAAGAACACAGCTCCGCTGGTTTGGTCACGTCCAGAGGACGGATGACCGTCGCATCCCCCTGAGAGCGTATAGTGCTAGAATTGAGGGCAGGAGACCAGGCAGACCTCGTACGAGAACCTGAAGGTGGCTTCGCAAGAGCGAGGGTCCTGGTCCAGTACCCCTGGCCATGCACAGTACCGAAGAAGGTGGAAAAACCGTTGTTCTTCTTAACAACAAAAGGTGGAAGAGGACACTTAAGTAAGTAAAATTCAAGTAATTTATACTTAAATTATCGAAACATTCCGACTAGCTACGTACACTTCTTCAATATATATGACAAATCAACATCCCTTTCTGACAGATCATCTCTTCCAGCCTCTTCCTGCTCTTCAACCTTCCACCCTAGCCATTTCCTTACACTCATTATACTCTCTGGATCTTTAAAATTTGAAGAAACGAATTCAGTAGAAAACACTCTTTATTCACAATCCAGTTTTTAAACGCAAAAGTCCTTATTCCAAAAAATCTCTGACCACTTGTGTTTTTTTTAAATCACCCCAACGTACGTAGCCTTCCTCTTCCCTTATTTTTCTCCTGTTGTTGTCTATGACGTTGGGCCTTGGCTATGGCCGAGAAGAGGTAGAGCTACTGGATTCGTCATATATATTTAATTCCTTTTCAAGGCTGACAACGATCTCTACTTAGGCTGAAACTGTACCTAGCATCAACAAAAATTTTGGTACAGAAAGTCTCTAGATGAGTCAATCGTCCCACATAGTAAATCGTCTCATATCTATCTCAATATCTAATGTGAAAGTGCTGCAATTTCGTACTATACGTATTAATTATTAATATTTATTATTTCCCATTGAGACGATTGCATAAACGACTCGAAGAAGAAAGATATGTATATACTGCCGTGTGAAGGAAAAACGCCTCAACTCCAAAGTTGCCGAAAATGGGATTCTCACGTTACCCCCCTAATTCCAGCCCCACCTTTCTGATGGTCCATTCAAAATTTGGAAATTCAACCCGGAATGGGTTGAAATTTTAAACCTTGAATTCTGAAAGATGCTCAATTTGGAGGAAAAACTCTTCAACTGCGTGTTTGATAAGTAAAAACACCTCAACTCTACGTTTGAAACACTCTAAGTAGCATAATTGTTGAGGAAAAACGCCTCAACTCGCTAAAAATCGTCGTTGAGGTGTTTTTCCTCCAAACCGCTGGCTTCAAAATCGGGTTGAGGCGTTTCACATGGCTCTGAGAGGCGATTATCCTCCAAGAGTTTATGCAGCTGGCCGACCGTGAGGTGTTTTTCGTGACAAACACAGTAATACGTACAATACGTATAGTAACGTAATGAAAGTTGAGGCGTTTTTGAATCAAAATCTTTCCGAGAATACCCATTCAGTGTGAAGGTAAAACGCCTCAAAGGGATCTGAGGCATTTTTCCTCCAAGAACGTTTCAAAAACCGGCAAGGAATATTTGGAGTATTTATCGATCCCATTGATCTTGTTGAACATACACCAACGTCTAGCCAAAAAAATGGGGTCGCAAGAATGATCTGGACTGAACCTGTCGTGAGTTATTGTTGTATAACTTCAACGCTGATTTCTGAAAATTCAATAATTTCGAAATGTTTTTTCCTTCACACGGCAGTATATCTTCCGGAGATTTCCGTAGCGGAGAAAGTTCACAGTGCTGAATACTAAAGAAAAGTATGTGCATAACAAGATGAATGAAAAAAAAATAAGTGGACAGTTGAATGTAACATGTAAGGTATTGTTATGGTGTGGTGGTCATCACAATAGGGGCGGGGGAACAAGAATCAAAACACATGCTGGAAGACTGAAAACAAAGAGTGAAAAAACCTTAGGAAAAATCATGGCACCGTACACGATTTTCATTGGCAAGCACCCCATAATTTCGATTCGGAGGTGAGTATTGTGAAATGTGTTGTTATCGATGGAGTTTTCATGTTAAGTAGTTAGTCCAGCCATAGAGTTGAAATGGAATTCATTAGAAGAAATATCTCAGTTCTGAACCTACCAAAGATCCGACGAACTGAACTCCTTTCCCGTCAGTTCCCTTGAATTAGAAGAATGTCAATTCTTTAAAGTTTGAATATAGATATGTAACTTGAATAATTCGTACTTCGTCAATAAACTGTAAATAACAAGATCACAATATATGCGTAATGGTTTGAAGGGTACCTTGTAGGGATATACGAAATATGAACAGAGTCGTGCCTACATACCTACTATATGAGAAGTCTGGGCAAACTACGAGATGGGGCTTGAAAATCCCACAGATCGATGAAACCTCGTGAACTCGGGTATAAAACAGGAAACGCCATTAAGAAGTTTGTGTAGTTTTGTCATCGGGGAGTAACAAATAGACTAGGGTATGTGCACGTATTTATTTTATTTGTTTTAATGAAACAGATTCCATCCTCAGAATTTTGACACCAAGCGCACTGTCCTACGGTAAGCAGTAAGCTCATTTTCTATGATTTTTCAAAGTTTCATCCAATTCTGACGTCATTGCACCCCTCTCCCCTGGGCTGCTTAGTGACGGTGGCGCCACGTGTAGCATTTCATGGCGAATATGGACGGGGGTGTCCTCATTTCTCCCTTATAAGCTATAATTAAACTATAATTGAGCTAACTCACAAGACAACCATACCGCTCATATCACAACACAACCGAACTCATATCACAAAACGGGCTTATACGGAATAGTATCATGACAAAATGAGGTTATTTCTTCCTTTTTTTTTTTATATATTTCATTTGGCTATGCAAAAATTATTGCGGTGTCACTGCATTTTTGCACGGAAGGCACCTTTTTCCTACATAAAACGAAATCTCAACATTTCCAACACATACTATGCGAAATTTTTAGGTTTGATAATTCAACCAAAAGCCACAATGCTATTTTTGTGGTAACGTTCCGCTCCCAAAGGACTGCAGCTAATTTTTAATGTGTGATGAGTGGTATCCCACAAGTTTCAAGTGACCGCAGAAATTTTTTGTTATGGCAAATCTCTCGAAAATAACGGAAAGCTTCTAAATGCAACAGAAGTTCCACAACAGAAATTCTCGAAAAATTTCTATGAGGCACTTTCTGTTCAACATCAGTCTTGGAGGTTGATAGCTGTAAGAGGTAAAGAAAAACGGAGTTATTGAAAAATAATATATTTCCAAATATACGAAAAAACGCGAATATATCGGTTTCTGTGATCAAATTTGAGTTACCTATTGTTTGTTACTGACGGTGGTTTCATCACCGAAACCGGTATAGCAGTGTAATTTTCGCTTTTTTCGTGTATTAGTGGAAATATATACTATTTTTCAATAACTCCCGTTTTTTATTTGAAATGGGTTTCCACAATTTTTTCGCGAGTGATTTAGTTCATGCTGCATGAGAGGTCTTTTTAAAAGCTCCATCTCAGGGTTTGCTCAGACTTCGTGCCGTACCTCTGTATTAAAACTCACATAAAGTCCTGGAAAAAGGCTAGAATTATCTGGGGTTTCCACAGGCAATTAGTCTAAAAGAACTTTTCGCCATTTCAGCTGGATGCATGGCATAAAATGGTAAATAGTGTGTGGGTGGCAAGTTCATTAATTTAATATCTTGCTCGTACCTAATGAAAATGAATCCTCAACCCCGACACCCACATTGGCGGTAGGTAACGAAGGATGTATGCAGATATTGGGTCGTATAATAATCCAGCTGGAAACGATACTTATAAGGGGACTCTACAATGAGTGTTCCCCCGACATTTGGACGGGAGTATTTTTACCGATTCTACCTACATCGAGAAGAAAGTGAATACGTAGGTAATTTTTCTTTCCGTCTAATGGGCCTTGTTACCGTCAAAATTGATTTATTCCTATGTCCTAAAAACCACATTTTTGGCTTAGAAAATTAAATTTTTAAACCTTTGACCAAAGATTTGAATCTACATAAAACTGCGGCATCCTACATTTTTTGTAAAACATTTTGTTCTTGCCCAAATCCTACTCACAAAACGTGTAAATTTCCCTCGAAACTTGATGGCTTATTAAATATGATG
Source organism: Leptopterna dolabrata (assembly GCA_954871275.1). Lineage (NCBI taxonomy): Eukaryota > Metazoa > Arthropoda > Insecta > Hemiptera > Miridae > Leptopterna > Leptopterna dolabrata. Next base: position 14,701,720 of record OX940984.1, on the reverse strand, counting down.
AAACTGAGTTCGGATACCCCATCCTCAAGCACATACACGCTGAATGATTCACTGTGAGCATTAAAAGGCGTTTAGAATATAGAATGGTGTCTTCTCATGTATTTTGAAATGTTGAATTCCATGTTACTCTTATTTATTTTGAAATGCTGTATTCGAAGTTAATTTGTTCGCCTCAAGGAGCAATTTTTACCAAAAAATGTTGGTTTTAAGACGTAAGGCACTCTTGAGTGTGCTGAAAATATCGTAATTTACCTTTAAAAAAAAAATCGTCCCCTCAAACGTTTTGATCGGTTGTTATTTAGAGGGGATGAAAAAAAAAAACCTTGAAAAACCACGAAAAACACAAAAACTCCACTTCACCCCCCAGTCATTGGACGGAATGAAAAAATAAATTTCCACTTCTTGAAAAATGTAGAATTGATAAAAAATACTCCGGCCCAAATATCCAAAGTGCTCACTGTATAGTCCCTTTGTTAGGTAGAAGGGATACTACCAATGGTCACGTATTTACACCGAATGCATACGTACGCTGTATATGCACATTGGAGCCTATAGAACGTAGAGACATTATGTAGATGCGGGACTGCCTTTGCCACGATTCTCTAATCCAAGGATAAAAATGCTGGACTCAGGCTTAAATCCCAAGTACACCATCGGAGGACACCATAATATTAATCTCTGTTTACACAATTCGTGAGGGTGAACAAGGGGCTACCAATCATGAACACCAAACAAACATTATGAATTATTATCGATATGAAAATTCTGGGTCACACATCAGAACAGGATGGTTTATATACAGCAAACGGGTTCACACTTTGTTCTTCACACCCAACGAACCTCTACTACAGCTGGCGTCGTGGCTACTTGGGTGGCTCCGATGATTATATGCAGCGGCGTGGACTCGGCTGAGGACAGGTATGACCAAGCACCTTGGGGAGCCCATTCTCCCTACAATCCGCATTTAATATATATAACATGTACTGCTATTATCCGGTGGTTACAGAAGAAGAATTTCCCATATTCCGCACATAAAAAGTTTCTCGAAATTGAAGTAGGGATGGGAGGGTTGATAGGAGATTGAACCGCTCTCAACGCACCCACGAATAAGATACTTTCAAAAATGTGATTCATTCACTGCGGATTTACTACTAACCTGAACCCAATACGTGAAGATCGAACAGAAGTTAGGCCTAGTTCACACGGGCCTGTACACTACAACCCGCCAGTAGACTACTACTTACTGGCAAGTCAGCAGTTACTGGTATCATTGAGGGTTACGGGTGAGTAGATGTTCACACAAAAGTCGAGTTAGTTAAGTGTAGGAATCCTACAACACAAGATGTTGTGGAGATAGAAAAGTTATCAAGGTATTTGCGAACTCGAAAAAGTTTTGACTTTTAGCTGTTCCTTTAATGTACAGATTCGTTGACCCACAAACGCTCGAAGTCCCTGTACAACTCCACAAACTTGATTGTACAGTTTTTGGACCACTTCACTGCAAGCAAAAAATCAAATTACCTAATCAAAATTAACAAAAAAGCAAAAACGAACAACTAAACCAATCTGAAAGGTAACTTTGGACTATAACTGCCATGCTAGTCCACTAGCCCGCGTGTTCAGAGCAGGCTAGTAATATATAAGTTAATAGGAAATTGAAGAGAAGGAGGTTAGTAGAACTAGTACCTAGTAGAACTAGGTAGTGGGTTAGTAAAGAGCCCCTAGGCGCTATCTGCTAGCATGGCCTCTACTCCCTAGGTTAGTTCACTTACCGGGAGAGTGCACTAGTGTTCAGACGAAGCAAGTCCTGGCATGTCATCTGCTAGCACCCACCCCCTCCGCCCTGTACTAACCCTTTCTAAACGCCCGTGTGAACTATGCTTTACCAGTGAAACATGAACACTGCAACATGAACAACAGTGCGACCCAATGAACTCCGTCGCGATGTGGCCGAAGCAGTATTGAGTGTTTCCATCTTGAATACATAATTAGGTATACTATTAAAGTCCCCAGGTATTATTCATTGCCAAGTAATTGTCTCTATATTTCTCACCAACATACCAACAGCTCACCTACTCCACAACATTTCCTACCCACAGTCATGTAAAACCAACTACTTTTAATCCCTTCTTTGCTACGAATAAACCTAAGCACTAAACGTTTGTTGGATCTACCGAAATGAGAATATAACAAAAATCCCAAGATGGAGGTATTTAAATTACCTTGGAAACCTCTACCTAAATCTCTAATAAATTCATGGTACCTATAGGGTGTTGAATTGGTTTTGTGTGATTTGGTTGTTGGCGTATTTACAACAATAATTAAAATCTGATAATTTCCAACTTACATCGTCCGTGGTTTTGAAAGGCGAGGTGTCTTCATAGTAGCCAGTGTCCTGTAGCTTTTGCTGGGTTATGTGGCTGTAGTAAATAGCACCACTGCAAATGCTCTGAGGATACAAAACGAGGATTATTAGAGCTATGCAAGTTGCGGATGCGAAATCTGGTCACCTATACCAAAGGAAAGTCTGCCAAGAAGATAAGAAGATAAATATCAAAGCCTCACAAAAGGTGGAAAAATTCTCAAAATGGTTACATGGGATGGGGGTCCTCCATCCAAGACTATTGACCTAACAAACAAATGTGTACGTATATAGATAAGTGCGTTGGTTACATAGTAATAATAAGAAACTTAAAAAGAGGAGAAAGATCAATTACGACAATGTGCAAAGAGCGTCTCAAATTGTCCAACTTCAGAAAAACCAAGGAAAACGTTGATTGAAGCCTTTGAGTATAAAAATACTCCGAAGATGGAGGGGGACAATGTTGCCCATCATTATTTGAATATTTAAATGTTGTTGAACTATCTGAGTCATACTGTACCATTTGAGGGATTTCAAACCCCCATAAAGATGCAGTGAGCTTTGAAGGTAAAACAGCACTCGAAGAAATCCGTAGATTCAGGATGGGACCATGGGAGATGTCAAGGGTAGATTCATAGATAAATCCGTTTATGAATTGAGTGTTCTTTTCTGTCTAGTAGAAGTAAAGTTGGGAAAGGTAGTTTGACCAAACTAGACTTGTTATCGTTTTTGTTCTTTGCTTAATACATTGCTCGACGTTTCCACCTAGTGTGCTAGGTCCTATTCATGAGCTCTACAATCACAAAAATGATAATAATGGTTAATTGTAACGGGTAAAACATAAGGCTAGGTATTATATGATGTTCAGAGCTACTTATGCAATGAGGATGTTTGATTAACTGAGAGATGACTAATTATACAAATGACGAAGTGGCTTAAAGATCTTGATCTCTAAGATCTTGGCTTAAAGATCTTAAAGATGGCTTGGCTTAAAGCCTCTTGATCTTTAAGCCACTTCGTCATTTGTATAATTAGTCATCTCTCAGTTAATCAAACATCCTCATTGCATTAGTAAGTAGCTCTGAACATCATATAATACCTAGCCTTATGTTTTACCCGTTACAACTAACCATTATTATCCTTTACTGTGATTGTAGAGCTCATGAATAGGACCTAGCACACTAGGTGGAAACGTCGAGCAATGTATTAAACAAAGAACAAAAACTATAACAAGTCTAGTTTGGTCAAACAACCTCTCCCAACTTTAAATCCGTTTATATAAATTTTTTTTTTTTTCATGCTCGATTCCAAAGGTTCATTATTTAAAATAATAAACCAAAATGTTAACCCCCCTACCCTCCCCGCAAAATTTGATGTTTTCCGTTTCAAGGTATGAAGAATCCGAAAATGGAATAATAAAAGGTGCAAATTACTACACACTGGTTTATTATTTACCTGATCATTATTTACCCCTTCTGCGTAGATCACTGTTTTCTGTGGTCAATACCTACCCTCGTGCTCCCCCAGGAAAGAAACCTCCAAACTGAATAAGAAAAAGCACACAGAAAAGAATCAAATCGCTACTAAAACTACACAATAAATTATTGATCTACAAACAGATTCTGAGACCGATTTGGACCTATAGAATAGAGCTCTGGGGTTGTGCCAAGAAGTCAAATATTAAAATAATCCAAACTTAACAGAATAAAGTGCTACGAAGTATACGCGCAATGGAAAAATAAAAATGGGAAAGTAATATAAACAGAAGTCATCCCCTTGAGCTGCCATCACTCGAGCCCATGTTCACAACTTTACATCAACAGTATGAAGGTTGGTAATATTGCAAACGATGTAGGTAAATAATAGATATTTCTACTCATTCAATGCTTCACATCAACTATTGTTGCAAAACTTAATGATATAAAAGAAAAGCTGCCAATTTCTGCCACATGGATAGGTATTGCCCATTATGCTTACGTCAATGAGCTTGTAAAGGAGATTGTAGGAACCAACTAGGTCGGGCCATGACAGCTGTTTCCAAAACTCCTTCATCTGGTAAATACAAGCAGCGGTGTCCACAGCAGACGTGCTGTGTTTGACGATATAGTCCCCCGAGCAGAATCTGTTGAGCTCTGCAGCCTTCTTGATTCTGTTCATGGCCTACAAGAAGAGAAAGTTTGGAGCAAAACTCTTACTGCGTATAGCTAGCAATGGCATAAATCCACAATTTAGGACTAATCACGGTCCAAACCTTGAATTTTGCAAGATCCAACCATTTATCGACAGCTGGTTCAAACCACTGGTAGTACAAATGGACAGCCAATGCCTTCTGGTCTGGGAGATTCTCGCGGAAACTACAAAAAAATAAGGATAATCAGAGTTAGGACCTAAAGAGCAATATTTGCGAAGGTAGTTTAGAGAAGCAATGGGAGTCAACTTACATCAGCTACGTTGAAGTAGTTGCCATTAGCAAAACCATCATTAGCTATCCACACAAAATATACTCAGATTTAATCAGTTACAAACCTAGCAAACTCTTGGATCGACAGATAGAGCTCAAATATGGATGTAGCCATTTCTGCCCCAGGAGGAAGTGTTGGTGGGTCATCACCGAGTTCTGGCGTCGTGATTTGCTGACAGAGAGTTTGAAGTTCGGGTCCCAGGTCGTTGGAAACCTGTGGGAATGATCCAAGAATTAATTAAGATTCGTTCGGTGAACAATGAGCTGCGATCTATAAAAGAGCTGAAAGAGGCTAGACCTTTGTTTCAATTGTTTCATAAGAAGAAACACATAACTGCGCTGTCATCTTGACTGATTAATGAATTGAAGCATAGGCCTTCCCCCATTACGATTTTGGATGACTAGGTAACTATGAAAATAATCTAGCAGCTAATAAACGAAATTTGCGCTCCATAAACAGCCAAACCTAAAACTATTCTATGAACATCGAAAGCTCAATTCAACAAGAAAGCTCACCGAATTCATATCAACCAGAAAGGATGCTTCTAAAGACATTCTAAATTTATTGGACACATTCGTTCTCTTGGCTCAACGAATGAGAGATCTAAAGTCGTCATTCAGTTGTTGGAAATTTGACTACGAAATTACGACGAAGACATTATAGAGTACAGCAATTCAATGCCAAACGCTGAGGGCAATTAGACCTCAGGGACTTTAACGTCTCCACCCTACTCGTCTGCCTGATGTACTAAGCCAATAATTGGATTTTTCCCTCCTCATGTTTCTACCTACTTACCTTAAATTGTGAAACCTAGCGCATGATTTCAATTAAATAATTATAATTTAATAAAAGTTAGCCAACATCTCCCTAAATATCCTGAGGAATATGAAGTAGGTAGGTACCATCAGGACAAATCATGTATGGGGAATTTTCGTCAAATCTATTTTTTGGGAAAAAAATATTTTTGGAGCTCTTGGAAAAATGGTAGTGTGAAGCTCGTTTTGAAGAATAAGGGACATTTTTTAAATGAGGGTGAGTAAAGTAAAAATGCGGAAAGAAATTACGTATCAGGTCTATTGACATCTGACTGGCTGTTGGCCTAAGGAGGTAGAGTGAAGCTTCGGAGGCGAAGGTTCTCAATGCTGCCCAACATTAGAAGTGGCAAACCTTCCTAGCAACCTTAAAGAACCATCGTTGTGACTTTTCGTCAACCTCCTCTCGGGTTTAATTTTATGGACATGTTTTTTTAATTTATTTATACATTTGCGGTTCCATCCATCTATGTACTGCGATTCTGTACATCGTTTAAAGTGACGCACTAGTGGTTTAAGTGGGAGTGAGTTAAACTACTCGGTGATTTACTTGATACGTAATTTCTAGCGGGAACGCACATTCAAATTTCTAACTCGTTTTCTGCCTATACTTTCCAACACAAACAACTCAATATTTGGTCAAAAAGAGGTAATTTCCGTTATTGAACAGAGCTTGGCTGAAAAAATTAGAATTTTTATCCCAAGGAAATCGCCCATTGATGTCGTCCCATTCCTTATACACTAACAAGAGATTTCAAACACAAAGAAGTAATCCCTTAAATTGGTTAATCAAGCAAATACCAACAAAATCCTTCAGGGTAATCCGAATCTGATCAACCAAGTTGGACAGTATTGTTTACCAAGTGGAACAAAATAGGTAGGTATAATAAATCATGAAACTGTTTTCCCTGGATCTTTCACCATCGAACATTTTGTCTAAATAACTTGGAGATTGCAATAGGCTTGTTCGCAGTGACCATCTGACGGTTATGATGGGCTGTTTGGAGGGTTTTCCTGGCTATCCAAAAGCCAGTTTTTCTTATCATCATCCAAGTCCACAGAAAATCGGGTGGACGAGAACTGGCCATGCACTGCCTTCTCGATTCCCAACCATTATCAAACTCAAACCCTTCTCAAACGCTAAATCAAGACAACATTCGATTATGGATGGTTTCTTAAGGCTTTCTAGAAATCAGCTAACCGTCAGGAATAAGCCAGTGCGAACGAGCCTAATAGCGTGCTGGAAAACCTTATAAAAAGTGATGAGTTCCCGTGTCACTGATAGTACGATAAGGAAAAGCTGTATCTCATGCTCCGAAATGTGACTATTATGTGGCACACTACCTTAGAAAACGCAATGTGCGTAACAACACCTCAGCCATATTAATTATCGATCCGCACAGCTCTATATACATTATAGCGAGTGTGAATTAATATATACTACTGCAAAATGTTTTTAAATATGCCAGGAAAAAAATGAACTGTCGTGTGATTGTTGATTTTCAGTGTTGCTTCATCTTGAAAAACAATTCCTAAAGTGATGAAGCATGCTGAAGCAGCACTGAATGTACAGGTTGGTTTGGAGTTACTGAATGCGTAGGGACTGAGAAAATTAACACATTTTGTGCAGTAAATTACTTAGTTGTTTAGAATCAACACTTGCTGAGTAGATTAATATAATAGGTTTGCACCTATAGAAAACCCCTGTCCGATGAAGATAACCTCAGCTTTTGGCACAAGTTAATATATTTATGGACAGTGAAACAATGAAACAGACTAGAAATTGATTTATAATAGTGATTTTTTGAATCAATCTTTCATTTCATGGTTCTTCTTTCGAAAGGATTTTATTTAGATCCAAAACCACCTAATCCCAAAAAACGATCCCACTGAGAACACAGAAACATCTTTGTTTGGAATGACATCACATTACACACTGTCCTAGTGACATTCAAATGCATCTTGTAACACGTGATGCACGACGAAAGCAATCAATTTATAAAATCAAACGGTATATAAAAATCAACCAAAACAAAAATTCGAAAATAATATTCTATTACCTGAAATAAATTAAAGAAAAATCGAAATCAAAGATCATCTGCATAAAAGTGACAGTGTGCTTTCGTGCTTAACCTCAGAAATGAAAAGGTACCTCTATCAAGTCCAAATTCCTTGTGAGTTCCCTTGCCAGCTTCGAAATGGCAAGGTGAAAAGGTGGAAGGTACAAAGGATGAATAGAATGGAAAAATAGAAAGTGAGAATTAGCATCGGAGTCAGGTAGGTACAACGTGAATAATGAGTAAGTAATAATGCTAGATGAGATGGATTCCATTACTGGTTGTGGAAAGGGGGAGGAGGGTACTCTCAACGTCCATTGCCTTGTCAATATGTACGTACATTACATTCTAAATGTGAACTAACAGGTTGATGAACATATTAGTCAACCTACTGCGAGATGGTGATCATTGAATTCTTCATTTATTAATAAGGAACAAGCCCAACTACCTAGGTAAAAGGTCATAGTACATAGGTACCTACCTACGCCTTGAGAAATTTATAATACATGTATTTTTCAACAAAATGTACAACATATTTTTATATTTATGTACCTAGGTAGTTTTTTTAAATAGGCAGGATTTTTTAAATCAACTTCACAACAATAACTGTAATTTTTTCACAAACTAAATTTCAATTATAATATAATCGGGCTTGAATGAGGCAAGTTAGTTTGAAAAATAAAATATTCTCACAGAACCACATCCAGTTGTCTACGCCTCTCCAAATGGTTGAATATTTCCAAGTACCTAAGTACCTACTGTTGTGTAGTTCTATATGAAGGTTGACCCGCAACGCTACTGTGGTTTGAAGGCTTAAACTCCGTCTGAACTGTACGGCGCGAATTCATTGGCGACCGGTTTTAAACGTAGAAATCCGAAAAACCAACTCCGACTGTTACGCATGGCATTAACAGCCGTTTGCATTATAATGGGAACCTACCTACGTAGGTAGTCATTATTATCTACCATTTTGCTTCAGGACCTACTCATAGCATTATATACTAAGTATTTTTGTAATATAAATGTGAATATTACTGAGTAACGAGTACCTAATCTTTCTGTGACTTGAGCATCAGTAAAACCTTATTTCAGTTAATTATTTTTAATAATGAACCTTGTTGCCGAGCACGAAAAAAAAACTGTAACCCTCCCTCAAATTGGTTTGCGTTTCAAGGGGCACACGTAAAATCCGAAAATGGAATTTTAAAAAATCTGTCCGCTGTACGCTGCAATTTTCCAAGTTACCATGAACCAAAGTGGTTTGAAGGTCCAATTTTGGGTCTAGTTGGTCCGCGAAGCTCGGCGTTACTGTCAGTCACCTCTGAGGCGTGAAAAATAGGGGTTGACATTTTCATCAGAACGCCGTAACTCGAAAACTTTCAATAGAAGGGTATGGTTTTTAAAATTATTTCGAACTTGGGGATTTTTTGAGACCACCTGGAGCATTGTACGTCCAGCCGCTCGTTTACAATAAGGCCTTGAAATTCAAACCGAAAAGCTTCGTCAACATGAATGTGGATAATACGGTACACATCCAGCCCAGATGGTCCCATATGAATTACAGAACGATCGGATCATTGGTACGATCATTTCTGTTCGGTGTTTGCTAAGGTTGTTTAGCAGCTGTGGGTTTGCCTCATCAGAAGACTCAAAACTCACTGACTGGTATTAATTAAAAGACCTCGGCAGTATGCGATGCGTTGCACAGGTCCTGACAATGAAACTCATCTACAGCTACCTACTAAAGAAATGGAGAAAACTACAATATAATTTATTAATCTCCAATCTACAGACTGGTGGAATTAGCGTCTACTGTTACTACTGATCCACGACGACGCACACATCAAGTAATTGGTGGACTGGCAAGGTAGGAAATGGACAGCGATCCAAGTTCCAACTGAAAGTTCCAATTTTGCAGTAAGAAATTATAAGCGAATTTTTGAAGTAAAGCACTACTCAAACCACCATTTTTTTAAATTTACTATATTATCATTTTTCACCGTTATACCTTACCTACCTACCATATACCAACCGTTATACCAACCATACCTACACATTCGATGGAATTTTCAGCTATTTTCAACGGGTTGTAATATTTTACTGCGAAAAAAAGGTGACACTTTTTTTTTATGAAAGAATTAGTATATTGACATTCCAGAACTACTTTGTATTTTTTCTGTCTTCATACACCATCCTGAATCATTTTGTATAAATTTGAAGTATTTGTGGTGTCTTTGTTTTAACGATTTCGGAGATTTTGAGCCATGACTCTGTGGGTCAAAAATTGCTAAAAAATCTATAATGCCGCTGAAAAATGGTTTAAAACAGCGGAAAATGTTAGATAATGTAGTAAATTGAAAAGAACATACCTACAGATAGAGTAGAACTTTACTTAGGAAATTCGCTCATATGGTCATGCTGGACGCCTGGACCTCCCCGATCCTACAACACTGTATACACTTCCCTATTTCCCTGCTGTCTCTCAGAGTGCTAAAGTTTAAATTTATAGTGGAAATTCCACGTGAGGCGTCGCTCCTAGGCAGACGCTCTCGTTTGTAATTCGGATGTGAATAAGTCTCGGAGTTGAGAGCACTTGTTTGAAGGGCACAAGAATGAGGTTCTCCGGGTGGGTAACAATACTGCTAAGACAAAAGAGTGCAAAGTAAAGAGAGGAGCTCGTAGGAACGAATAAGAAGAAAAGTGGTAGAAATGTCGCCTCAATGAACTCACCAACTTTTCCAGCTGTTTGTAAGTGGCACAAAAGTAAGGGACTCCGTTTGTGCTGCCGTAAAAAAAATAGAAATCAGATTAAGACATAGTTAGATATTGCACTACTGTGGAGTCCATTATTTGGCACAACTGGGTACTTCAGTGATAGGGTTCTTTTATTGGGACTCCGCAACTATAAAGGCTTGGCAATAGTACGAGTTTGGAGATGGCAATAGTACGTAGTTTGGAGATCGATATGACGAAACAGTACCACACAAGGAGTTAGACAGGGACGTGGAAGCGTGCCTCCATAACGGATTGAGCTGAAATTTTGCACTTAATGTGTTAGGCTCCAAATAAGTGCCTTTTGTGCAACCCCCCCCCCCCCCCCTTCACTTCATGGAGGAATGCAGTATACCTAGGGGGAGGTTAGAGAGGGTTTTAAGAGCTAAAATTTAGCACACTTGTTCACTAGGGGCTCCCTGAGGAAGTGTTAAAATCTAAACTCGATCGGTTCAGTAGGTAGAAGACGAGTCATAACTGCTTTAAAAACCCGCTGGAAATTATGGTCAAATAACCTAATTTACGACATGACGTTTGAAGCGCTGTAACTTTCGTGCAGCACTTTTCAATAAGAGTTTCAAAAAATTAAATCAAAATTTGTTTTCGAAAATTTGAAACTCTTTCTCCTCTATTAACAGACCATCAAGGAAGAAGTATACCCTACGAAGTATACCCTTACATAAGAGAAATGCCTAATTCAAGTCAATATCACGATTACCTCACAAATAATAACGACGTTAGTAGACAGCTAAGACCGTGAACCACAGTTTTGGAAGCTGAATCCATCAAACCATGCGAAAAAACGTGCAAATATTCAACTACCTACAAACCCGGATTGGGCCCGGCACACACTGAGACGGCGGCCATAGCAGCGCAGGTTGGGGCAGTTCTTGTGAATTAAGTGAGCGCGAGTGGGCATGTGAGGTGCAAGACAGTAGTGCTCCACACAGAAACTGCGTCGCGCAGTTCGCGCGTGGCAATTTTTATTCCATTGTGTAGGTACCTAACCATACTAGTCACAATTTTTCGGCATGGAAAAAACACTGCCTTCGCCGACCTGCCACACGAAACTGCTTCCCAATACAACTGTGTTTTTTCCCTGCTGCCCTGTCCTGCGCTGCGCTGCCCGGGCTGCGTGACACAGCTCAATGTGCCCCTTAGCTTAGTGTTAACTGAAAATCCATTAGAACTGATTGATTTTGTATTACCTTTCGAACATTGGGTTGTAGTGATCTATGCCTTTTTGGAGATCGACAGTCAATGCTGTAATGAGTTTGACGAGTCCTTGTATCCTGGTGTCGGGATCAGCTTTGCTACCAGCTATCGTTCGATGTACATCCTCGTACCTTCAATAAAATTGAAAAATGACACGTGCGGGTGTTCCAACTTATTATTTAAAAATAGTCAATACACCTAAGGAACACAAATTTCAGATGAGTTTCAACACCTCTGAAGCGTTACTCTATGGAATAAAAATATTCTATAAAAATTCGACACCATTTGTTGACATCGCAGGATGCCAACGGTTCGACACTCAACAGATATAACCCATGAATTGGTTGAGGCAAGAGTATCCATACTCACTTGGAGTATCCATATTAGTTCAAGTTTATTATAAAGGGCTATCCACCAGTTTTGGAAGTTCTAACTAGAGGGATAATATTAATTATTAAAAATAATAAAAGAGAAATTTTTCTTGCTCGATTCCAAAGATTCATTATTGAAAATAATAAACCAAATCAGCCCATTTCAGCCTCATTAGATGGCCTTAATTTCAAGAAACGTGGATCAATAAAATCAAATAAGCTGGTTTTGACCATTTGAAAATAACACGGGATTTTGGGATTCGGCATATCTGGTCAAAGAAAGTAACGTCAATTCAATAATAGGCACCTACTCGATTGAAACATCGTAATCATTCACATCGTGTAATGGGAGTTGCAGTGACTTACCATTCAAGAGTACCTTTTTTGAGGTTGTTGATGATTTCCCCGCGTATTTCCTTGTTGAATGGACAACACTTGTAGAAAGCTTTCATATTCGCCAGAAGACCCAGACACCTGGAACCAGTCATTGGAATAAGTTTCGGAACTACTTGGAATAAGTTTGAGCAATACTGAGGGAGTTTGGAAGGTTTACCCGCCGGTATAACTAACTGTATACTGTATAACGGTATAACTAGGTACATAATTCGTGGTTAGAAAACTTGAAGTAATAGTAAACACACTTTATTATACACCACTGGATTTGATATGAAACGCAGTTTCACAAAAAGCACCATAATTCGCCGATAGATGCATTTTTCATGCTTGTACGGGTCAGACAAAATCACCTTTTTTTAAAGAAAAGTTCACGCTTTTTCTTGCCTTTTTCCCATTAATCATAGGTACCTACCTTACTATTTTTACACCTCCCGGTGGTTTCAAGGCGTTCACAATTCATTTGGTGTATAAGGGCGGAAGGAATTTTTCATTTTCAAAATCTGAATTTCGGGCTGATTAGGAATGATATGTCTACCACAAAACTCTATGAAAAATCTACTTTACCGACTCGATAATAAACTTAATGGACCAAAATCATCTCGTCCATCGGAAGAGAAATAAAAAACATTCAATTCCATCGAGTAGCTCTTGAGAGAACGCGATAAATTTGATGGGAGTTTTTCTCCCTCTGGGACCACTAGGGATTCTCTCCTGATCTCTCCCTCATCCTTTGTTCACTGGCGACCCTTACACTAATATGAATTTCACTGGTTTTCTCCCTTTGTGATAATAATGATGACATTTTATTCTTAGCTTTTGAATAAGAAGGTTTTAATAAAACTTGGGAACAGTTGAAAACAACAAAACCTCCAGTGTTCGTTCCGTATTCTATTGATAATGGGGAATTTTCGTCATAAATTTTTTTTGGGAAAAATATTCATAACTCTCGGAAAAATGGTAGTTTGAAGCCCGTTATAAAAAATAAGCGATATAATTCAATGGAAGTGATTAAAAGTAAAAATGCGGAAAGAAATGACGTACCAGGTTTATTGACATCTGATTGGCTGTTGGCTCAAAGAGGCGGAGCAAAGCTTTGGAGGCGAAGGTTCTCAATGATGACAACTACTTACCCAACATTAGAAATGTCAAACCTTCTTGGTAACCTTTTAAAACCTTTGCTGTGAGTTTTCGTGAACCTCCTCTCAGTTTGATTTTGAGGGCATGTTTTTTAAATTTATTTATATATTTGTGGTTCCATTCATCCATCCACTGAGGTTCTGTACATCGTTTAAAGTGATGCACTAGCGCTCTAAGCGTGATTTGAGTTGAATTACTCAGCAATTTACCTGATACGTCATTTCCAGCGGGAACTCAGAAATTCAAATTTCACAATCGTTTTCTGCCTATAGGTACGTTCCGACACAACACCTCATTATGTAGTCAGTAAGTGTTAACTTCCGTTATTGAACAGAATTTGGCAAAAAAAGGAGAACTTTTAACCCACGAAGATTGCTCATTCATATTTCGGAAAGTAATGCAGATACAGACAGGTGGTTTAAAATGTTCAGAAAAGATGTAGGGAGGTATAGGTACCCACTTACATTTTTTTAAATTTTGAAAAAAAAAAATCAAAAATTAACTCTTAATCAAGTGTTACTGGAATTCGATTGAGGACATCTAAAATCTACATGTGCTGTTTTCAAAATTTTACTCGAAACTTTTCGCCCTCTTCAGGGCAACGTCAGACAGAGCGAACGCACAAGTTTGGTGCGAAGGTCATTAAAGATGAAGGGGTACCTCAATCCAATTACAGCAATACCTCTGAAGCGTTAGGGCGCCTACGCACTTGCGATTTTCAGCCGCGCGATTTAATCGCCCCAGAAATGAAACACACAGAACTCAATGGATGAACGCGCACCTGCGATAATAAATCGCAAGTTTAGAAAAAGTCGCAGCAGGTTCTATTTTTCGGGCGGCGCGGTTAAGGCGGGGGAAAATGTGAAACACAGAATTGAATAACGTTGCACGCACAAGCGGTAGTTCAGTCGCGCGATTGCTTCGCTCTTGGGATTTTCCATACTGCATTCACGATTGAGCGTCTCCACTTGGTATCCTGGTAAGTGATTCCGGGCCGTGTCATTTCGAGAAGTTGGTTGAAGCTATTTACACTCATCCGATAATAATCGAAAAATTTTGCAGGGTAGGTATTGCTTTAAATCTTGACGAATTTTATAAAATTGCCCCTTTGCTTCCCTTTGGGAGATAATAGGGTGTACCCAAAACGTTTTTTCGAATTTTTTATCCCGCCGCCGTTTTGGTTTATTATTCTCTGAATAATACACCTATGTAATCGCTCAGCAAAAAATTTTTATAACACCCCCTCAAAATTTTTTCTTTTCCGTTTCAAGGTACGTAGATTCCAAAAATGCAATGTCCGTCCGCCGTACGCCGTCCGCCGTATCACGTGTACAGGCTTCATTTTCGGTCTAAAAAAATCGTTCTTTCACACACATGCTCCATTTGGGCCCTAGTTGTGTCCCGAAACTTTTCAGCCCGATCGGAATATACCCAGGGGTGTTATGAGTGAAAATGTGTATAAAAATAGGTACTTTTTGCGTTTTAGCAACATGCTGGTAACATGAGCTTTTAAGGTATCGTTTTTCATGTTTTTGGGGACGAGAAGACCGAATATGAAGTCGATTTTGACCAAAGAATAGAAAATTGAGGTTGTAGGTACCAGATGTTCAGCTCCCAAAATTGATTTTTAATGAGTCAAAAACCTGGGAAATCGTCTGAAATCACCATCAATTTGTATAATAACACTAGAAAAAGTGTCAACACGTGGATCAAGACGATTAAATGGTACAATCAATGATCAAAGGTAATTTGAAAGAAAAAGGAGCGTAGTACCTAATTCAAGTTTTGTGGGCCAAAATCTGTAGAAACTACCAGAAATAGCTATTTCAATTATTTTACATGAAAGAAACAATAAATAAATAGCCAGCATTTCTGTAGACCAATAAAATAATAGAATAATAAACCCATGTGACAAGGACTTAGCAGCGTTTTTGCTCTCAGAGCCAACGGTACGCCACTGATATCTCCAAGACATCCATTATCGCACTACCGCAGCCTGGTGCAGCTGGTGCGTGCGCGGTGATGACATGCTGCCGCCGCGATTTTTTAACCGCGATTAAATCGCGCGGCTGAAAATCGCAAGTGCGTAGGCGCCCTTACTCCTGATCGTCAATGTGAGAACCCTAACCTAAGTAAGTTTTCCAGCCGGTTCATAGACGGCCGGTGGTGATGAGGGAAGTAAATACGATGTTTCTTGACAAGCAGAAGAGCAAAATCCAAGAAGGTGTTGAAGGATTCGGCGAGATATTCTTCCTAAAAAACACGAAAAATGAAACGAAAAAAAGTTAATTTGTGCTTGATAAAAGATAAGTGACCCTTTCCATAAGTAGATTGTTGACTGTAGATTCAGAGGTTTTAGCAACATAAATTAGAATGGTCCAACCTAGTATTATATTTTTCATTGCGACAATACCTGAAGTACCTCAATGACATTTTAATAGAAAAACATGAAATAACATGGTACTAAGGTATTATACGGAGGCCACTAGTTTCCACCGCGCTAAATTCAATTAATACCTAAGTATGTACCAGTTAACACTGGAAATAGCATCAAAACATCGTCAGTAACAAACAACAAGTGAAGGCACACTGGAGAACGATGAACTTATAAACAGTCCCAAAAAGTGAAAGGTGGTCGATTGGGATTGGTTGTGAAGATAAAAGGAGAAGGGAACAAAGTGAAAAGGGTTCAATTCTGATTGGTCATGGAAGAAGTGAACGCCAAAAAGTGAAAGGAAGGTAGGGTGGAGGGAGGTGCTGTCGCAGAAATGAACGCAACAATGGAGAAAAATGTGAAGAAATTACATCATTCAGTGAATTACCCAACCTATCGCTCTTAATAATTTTGGATTTTTCATGGACATCCAATGGAGGCGGGGGAGGTATTGTTTCAGTTATACTTATCCATTCACTTATAGGAGCGATCCAAATTTCATATAATTATTTACAGTTTATTATAGTGATCGAATTGGGGCTGTCTGGAAACAGTCACTATACGCGACCTATCTCTATATAAGCGACTTCTACTGTATATACTTTGTGGTAATTTTAGCCATTTTTACCGACATTGGTGAACTATGGCCCCTAAAAAAAAATCGGGCAGAAATGAAGGAACTCAAAACACTGTCTATGTGTAAGATCAAAAATATTGAGCTATGACGTGCAAGGCCGACTCACCCTTAATATCCCTGAAACCTTTTTCATGTTCCTTCATCCTTTCTCTAAACTTCCTATCAGTTTGACCACAATAGTCCACAAGAACACTTTGATGTATAGACTATATACTTCTATCCTGAACATTAATTCTATCTTTAACAAAACCCAGTGAAGATTTGATATTATTTTTTAGTTTTATATCCTACTTTGAACCCTTCATTAGAAGTTAGTATTTTATCAATTTTGTCCAAAATTTTTCCATAACATGGTATACTTATCCAAATCTTCTCCTCAGTCGTAGCTTCCCTAACTGGGTTTGAAACTCCTTCCCTAATATTTTTCCTAAAAACCCTATTCCATATCGTATCAATTAATCTCCCTCATAGACATTACTTGCAGCTATACTTTTAACAGTTAACTTTTCTTTAGCTAAATTCTGTTCACTCATCGGCGTAGATTAAGCTCTGTTAATCATACTATGGAAAACAGCATGTTCATGGACTACTGGATGATTTGAAGTACTATGAATGGTATCGCTATAGGATCTTTCCGATATAATGAAAACTCATGTTTTCCATTATTCAACGAAATGGAAAGATCAAGAAAATGTAGATGATTACATCCGAATTCTAGGGTGAAGTGTATAAAAAAATGTTATTAACTTTTTTATAATACGAAAAAGTTGTCTTTCAGTTCCTTTCCAAATAATGATGACATCGTCTACGTATGTATACCAATAAAAGAGGCTATCTGAATGACATTTTTGGAAACCTTGTTTTTCAAGAAAATCCATACTAATATCTGCAAGCAACTGAGATGATGGAGATCCCACTGCAACCCCTGGTTGAATGTAGTCGAACAAGAAATAATTCTGATCCATACAGACAGACACTAAATTACACTATTCATCTTTTTCAAATAAATTTAAATTAGAATCGTCGATCAACCTATTAACAAAATCTTTATATCTATCGACATTAATGTTGGTAAAGAGCCTTCAAAAGATGCAAGTTTAACATTTGAATGCACTTGAATATCCTTAATTTTATTAAACAAATCGTAGAGTTTGTGAATCGTGTATTGTATTTTTCGTGTATTAGTGGAAATAGACCAGTAACTCCGTTTTTATTCTTTGAAATGGGTTTCCACGATTTTGTCACGAGTGGTTTAGTTCGTATTAATTATAAGTGCCTAGCTTTCCTTCCATGAGGTAGAGAATAGGGGTAGACAATTTGCACTGTTTTTCACAGAATGGTACCTAACCATGGCATGCCCTAACTTGTCTACGACAAACCGTTGTGAGAGGGTTTTCTGCAACAGCTAATCAAACGGTAACTTCGGAGTCTTTTTCGAAAACCTAATAAATGCAGACTCAGATGCTGCGTTCGGAACTAATTTTCCATCCTTTTATCAGCTAACTGAGGTAGAATAACCGTTCCTGACTTTTAAAAAGGTTTCTCCTGAGGGAAGTTGACGTTTTAATGGATGATCAGGGCAACCAAACGAGGCAGAGGAGGTTCATAATGGTGGGAGGGTGGGGGTTTATAACGTTCGTCCCTAATCGAAATTCAAGTCCTCTCCAAGTTTTCTCAATGTCGGTATTATATCGTCCATGGATCAGTCGATCGCGCGGGTTCATTAGATAAACCTCTGCAAAGGGATCAAAGGGGCGAACGGGGGTTAAAAAGCGATATTTCCTGCGTTTGGTGGGAAAGTAAAACCATACTTCTAGTATAAAGCACAAGGGCACAACGCTGAAACATTTTGTTCGTTTCGATGAAATATTCGCATACTGACAATCCGTAACTCCATTTTTTGCCAAAATGAGGTTTTTTCTACCAACAGACCAGTCTGTTTGGGGGTTTTTCTAGCGATTCCGAAGCACATAGTGGGGAAAATTAAACTAACAATAATTTTTGTCAAGTACTTACCTATATATTTAGTTTTTTTTTTGCATCTCCAGAGGTGGAACAAAGTGGTTGGACATTCCGAGCAAGGAGTTCCCAGTTTTATTCGTGAGGAAAATTGTTATTTTTTCACTTTAATTATAAAATCTACTGATATTTGAGCAAACAATAGGCCGATTTCCATGCAAAAAGGAACAGTTATTTGGGATATCAATTCACTGTCCAGTGAACTCTTGGTTAGAGACCACCACAAACCGTGATTTTCAATGGGGGTTTCATGCCTACTGAATAGCCCTTTTTTTAAAGAAAAATGGAGTTACTTAAAGGTGGTTTCACTAATACACAAAAAATACACTGTTATACAGGTTTCGGAGGTAACAAACAATAGCATTGGAGAGAGGTGACCTTATAATAGTCCCAAAAGTGAAAGGTGGTCGACTGGGATTGGTTGTGAAGATGAGTGGTGAAGGGAACAAAGTGAAGGGGGGTCGATTGGCCCTGGAAGTGAATGCCCAAGAGTAAACTCATTTCTGCAACGGGCTTCCTGCACCCGGACATCAAAGTGTTGCACTCGGCACCTCCAAAATTGCTAGAATTTTCCAACTACCTACAGGAAACTACGTTGCGGAAGATTCTTCGTTCCCACCAACACTTCAGGCTTCCCAATCAGCAGACCTCACTCGAACAACGAAGTGTGCTAATCGTTTCATTCACGGTTCAACGCCGGTGTGAATCGCCGCACCTTAACATCTACAAGCTAAACTCCCCAAAATCAGGCGAAACGAGGCAGCCGAAGCCAGGCAGACGCAAGGGACAAGACTGTATAGAGAAGTACATCGAGAGGAAAGAAAATGGTGACATCGCCCCTTAAATATAGGTGAAAAACCTCTCCACAAAACCCTGACCAAACCTCCATGAATCTTCTGACGGAGTCCACTTAATCCTTTTTTTTATTACCCTGACGACTTCCTCATCCGATAATTTACTCTACGAACATTTTCATGATTATTTTATATGGCACTCCCTTGTGTGGAATGACAGATTACATGCTTTCCACAGCACAGCATACAACACACACATTTTTAACCATACCTCTACACAATTTTAATGACCTGGGTACCAACTGCAACTTGGGTCCCGACTGCACAACTCAGTTTTGGCCGAGGCAGGGTTCCAAGTGCATCACTTGTTGAGGCCCAGGCTCCAAGTGCAGGAACCCTGTTACAGAAATGAGCATTGGCATTCACTTCCAGGGCCAGTCAGAATCGACCTTCTTCACTTCGTTCCCTTCACCATTCATCTTCACAACCAATCCCAATCGACCACCTTTCACTTTTGAGACTATTACGAGGTCACATCTCTCTAATGTGCCTTCAGTTATTGTTTGTTACTGACGATGGTTTCACCACCGAAACCGGTCTAGCAGTGTATTTTTCGTGTATTAGTGGAAATGGACAACCTTTCAATATCTCCGTTTTCTTTGAAATTTGTTTCCACGCAGGGCCGCCCACAGCTGGGAAGGGCCCCGGGGATAAATTCTCATCGGGCCCCTCCCCACACCAATTTTATAATTTATAAACAGGAGTACTGGACGTACTGTTCTACCCTTATTTATGAAGGAAGTAATTGAGCTCATTTATAAAAGGGAAATTTTTAGTTTGCACAATAACTGTGCAAATAGGGCCCGGGCCCTGGGGATTTTGCCCCCCCCCCCCCCTTCCACCCTCTGGACGGCCCTGTTTCCACGATTTCATCGAGTGATTTAGTTCAGCCCACTTTTGATCAACAGATGATGAAAAATTTACTGAATCACAAGATAAAACCGAGCTACAAGTAAAGTTGGTCATATTCGAGTTGGGTCGTCTCTCACCCACCGTTGTCATATCACGTCAAATTAAATCATACTGAACACCAACAGCCAATGTAATCAGAGATGAATGTATACATGTATAACACTGAAAATGTACTTAACCTCTTGACGCGTTAAGGACTCGTGCGGCCAGGCGTGCTCGAGGTTGGACAAGTGACGAGCCAGCACTTGAGGTTCGACGCCGTTTATGGCGGAGTACGCCACCCATCGAACGGCCGCTACTTGGAGGTTCGTCAGGTCGCCCTGGATGGCGTGCTGGTGCAGGATCGAGAGGGCAGCGTGAGGCAGTTCTCCCGACCACGTTTTCTGATACAAAATAAGAACGACCGTAAACAATTTGAGTGTAACATTACTAGCTTGGCCCACCTACTGTAATAATGACCCCCTAGCCTAGACCAGCGGTTCCCCTTCCCAACCTTTTTTTAGCTTGAGGCACACTAACTTAAAAACTCGTTCAGCCACGGCACACTTGGGTAAATAATCTCCATAATATAATGAGTATAATCATAATGTATTGTTATGTGATTTTTTTACTATGTTACTTTCTTTAAAAATATAATTTAAAACATGATTCATTGAGTTAATGCTGTGCTCATTATGGAAACTAATTAGGAAAATGAAGAAAACAAAATTGTAATGCACTTACAAACATATATTTTGTGTTAAAAGAGACGAGTTGATAATAAAAAATAATGGAGTATAAAACAGAATGTCCGTCTAATTAAAAATAGTGACACCATATCTAATGCGATATTTGTGCTTGGTGAACCTTCATTATTAAATCCTTTCTAGGACGTATTGTAGACAAGCACACCCTCAAGTCGTCCTCTAAAGATCTTAAGCTGTGAACGATTTTTGTTCTTGATGGCGTTCATCGACGAGAAAGCAGATTCACAGATATAAGAAGTTGAAAACAGTATTATTGCATTCATAGCTTTCTTTGTGACCAGTGGATATTCATTGAAGAGGGGAATCCAAAATGATGCAACATCTACATTAACTTTGATTTTCTTCAGTTTTGACTGAGCCTCCTCTGCTTCTTCAACTAGTTTACTGTACTTAAGTTTAAGTCCACGGTCGTTTTTTATATCTATCAGTTCACCCTCTTCATCAGTAGTGAACGAGGCCGTGTCATAAGCAGACTCGATGTATGGATTTCGCACCCAGTCCATTGTAAAATTTCGCGGCACACCTACAGGGACTCCAGGGCACACCAGTGTGACGCGGCACACTGGTTGGGAACCTCTGCCCTAGACGACCTCGCTAGAAAAGCATTTTGTAGGGAAACTCGTGTTGCGAGGTTGGCGCCACTGCTGAATCTACACTTCATTAAACAGGGGACAAATTTGAAATGAGGGAAAAACGGGAAACTATCCCAGCCCCTACCGTAATTTCTCTCATAAACGGCGTTCAATCTACTCGTATACATTGGCTTTCCTGCGAATTAGAGAATAAACCATTAAAAGGTTTTCCATTCCTATATCTGAACTAGGATCACCACCAATATTAGTAACATTACCTACAACAATGATCATCTATAAAATAAATAATGAGCAGTATCATTCCTAATAATTCTGTCACTGTTATGGGAGATAATTAATTAAGTTTCATCGTTATTATTTATTTAGGTACTTACATTATTTAGGTACGTTATTATCATTTAGGTACTTATACGTTATACCAACCGGGATTAGTATCTCAGTGTTGAAAATTTCATAAATGATTACCATAAAAATTAAATCCACTACGAAAGGGAATGGCGGAGTACAGTAAACTGTAGCAGTAGGTGGATTTGGTGGGCACCAGAACAATGGGTAATAAATTATCCGGAATGGTTTTCAATCTCAGCGAGAGATGATCGCATGTAATGAGCTAGTTGAGCTCGTGTAAGAAATTGCTTATTCGATTATTAAATTGAAATGCACTAGCCTCATCGGGAGGAGGAACGCATGTAATTACAGACTACTGCTCGTAAGAATGAAGGCTAAGGCTAAGGCTAAGGCTAATAAGGGACTCGTGCACCAGAACCGGCCTCTCTACCCGCGGATAGGTATACCTACTTGTGAGTACATGATTTCTTCATATAACTTCTAAGCATATGGAAGGTGTAGCCACCAAAAAATTATAATAAATTATGTCATGAATATTAGAAAAACCATTGCACGAGAACATCACTCACCTGCACGAAAAAAAAACCCTAAGAGACATGTTGAGTTAAAAGGAATTCATGACTTGTACCAAGCAGATCTTGCAGAAATGATTTCATACGCTCCAACTAACGAAGGATTTAGATATAAATTTAGATATCAACTGTTTAACTAACTTTACCCTATGCGGTTCCGTTAAAAAATGAACAAGCGAGTACTATCGTTAGGGTAATCAAACCGATTGTCAATACAAATGTTATGCATTCGTTACAATCGAATCTAGGGAAAGTTTTCCAACAGGTAATTTGAGGAGTGTATGAGACGATATGGTATAAAACATCACTCAACCTACAGTGTGAAAAAAGTGACTGCAATTGAACGCTTCAAATTAAAATCGCTAACGTATTAAAAATTTACTGAAATTGGAAATTAAAACTGGCTGCGGATATAACCATCTCTTTTGCGTGAGTATAACAATAGAAATCATCTAACTATTGGAATGAAGCCTAGTGAGTTAAATTTGACTAATGAACAAGCGGTGACGAGGAATATTCGTAAAAATCGTCAACACTACAAAGTCGATGACTCTAAGCGCAGAATCAAAGAGGGAGATAAGGTTAGAATAAGTACCTACTCGTAAATATAAGAAAATTTGATAAAGGATATTTACCTAATTGGACCAATGAGATCTTTACCGTCCATTCTGTCGAACCAACTCTTCCAGTTACCTACACGTTGAGATGCGTAACAGAATGTTGAAAGTTCTATGACAAAGAAATTAAAATAACCACAGTCGGAGATGTGTACCTAGTGGAAAAATATTAAAGACGAAGGGAAACAAGTATATGAAAACGTAGGATGGTACTCACAATTCTTGGATTGATATAAGTGAACTACATAGTTGAAGCAGCACTTAGGAATAGACTTGTTTACAATTTTAGCATGCATTATGAGGGCGAAGGTGAAACAAGGACGTGGTATAACAAGTCGCTCCCAATAGAAATGCACCTTCCTCGAGTATATCGATTTTGCGGACCTGGAACACGCTTTGAGGCGAGGCATAATCTCGGACAACGAGGAGTTTCTTCTTTAGACAATCTTTGCTATCACCACGATCGTGCTTATCACAATGCAAAGGACGATAAAATAAATAACTGTTTGACACTGACAAGAAACTCGAGTGGAAAGCTTGGAATTAGGCTCGAAATAAGCAACTAGCTCTTTCTAAACGTACAGCTTCTCGGTTGGTAAAGAATACAATGAAATTGAAAACTCGCAACTCGAAAAACCATCTGAGGGATCGGCCCTCAAATTCCATCACAAAGAGCAAAATGTAAAGAAGATGAAGTTAACGAAAAATAAACATTCACGACATGTTCATGGTGGTTTCCTACCAGCATTGTTGACTGCCCTCCAATTTCTCTCTGCAGCCGTGGCCAAAACTGTGACTGACGCTAAACGATCTCAGGAAGATTTGAATGAAACAAGGAAGCATAACAACAGAATGAAGGATGAAGCCAGGAAAAAAATGGACAAGGTCCTTACATCAGACCGTACAGAAGAGATAGTGTCATTGGAAAAGGTAGAGGGTTGTATATCAGACCCTAGAAGCAAACGGTTAAGGGTACGGATGAAGATAGGATCAAAAAACTAGCCATTGCGCTCCCCCTTACTAACAGTGATTGCACACATCTCGATGTTGATCACAAGATGTGATAACTCCCCAATATTAACGTACGTAAAGTTGAACGGCGAAGTACAAGTCCTGTCAGTGTAGGCTCCTGCAATTAGTTGTCCAATATCCGATGGAGCCACTGCATTTTCATCGAATATGCAGTTCATTTCACGAAGTCAACTCACGTGGTAATAGCATGCAAACCCCCTTCCCCGCCGACCCTTTTTCCTTTTCTAGAAGAATTCAACTCAACTCACCTTTAAAGATCTCTAGGAAGATTTCCTCACTATGTCGACAAGAATGATTAATTCTATATGGGAAAATAATAATTTGCGTTGTCTGAGAAAGCTGCATCGTTGACGTAGATTAGTACTGTTTTAAGAGTTAAAAAATGAAATGTGCTAAAATTAATTCCAATACACTGTCTCACAGATCTGATAGGTAGGTACTCTCAGATTAATAACACTCGTTAGGCTGAATAAGTGAGGTTCAAGCCATTAATAAAAAAATGCAGGCTCCTGCAGTTATTTTACACACATCTATCCGATAAGGGCAGTGTATTTCCGTTTAATAATAACCGAATACGCAATTTCTTAAGCTGAACACAGACTACGCTGACGTGACGTGGGCTCACGTCATAATGCCTGGGATATAAAAATGTAACACAGGGTTTTGGGCGGTTACGTTTATATTGTGCTGACGTGACGTAGGAACACGTTGGGTGATGCAATCTGACGCCACACGCCTTATGACGAGTGGGAAGAATATCAAAACTTCTAGATTTTCATCAGTCGTGGGAAGGCGTCAGAAGAGAAGTGATTTCTCGTGTACCGTTTCCAGTGATTATTCGAAGATGGAAGAGACTTTGATAAGTGCGTTCGGTCAAATCCGGTGCTGTATGACCCTACATCATTTTTTACTACATTATTTTTTCCAAATATTAACATGTATCATGTTTTAGCCCTGGGGTACTAGCATTTTTTGCGAGTCGATTTTGCGCGTCAATTTTGAGCGTCAAATTTGAGCGTCAATTTTAAGCGTCAAATTTTTTCGCGCACAATGCATAGTGGTTTTTACGTTCAACCGAGTAGTTGCTAGGGATATGAAACTTCTTTCATTTTCATCGGACAAAAATCGTTTTCCATTCGTTGGAAAGCTCTTGATTTATCACGAATTTATTTCGTATTTGTTCTTGGTATTTATTTCCTAGTTTCATACTATAACTATATAAATGAATGTTATAAATGGATAGTAAACAATGACGCTTGTTTGGTTGTCACGTTTTAACATGTATCATCTATGGTGCTCAAGAAATGTAGACAAGACATCGTCAGAAGAAACGAGCACATACGTTTCAAGTAGTAGATTTCTACCTAGCCTTCACTTTTCGAGTTAATAACATGATACATGGTTGCAATTTTTGGTTCTTAAACATAAATAAATTTTTATAGGGTACAATACAGCGAGCGCATTTGGAAACATTCTCATCTGTGCTTGCAGTACGCCAAATAGCTTAAGATAGTTACCGATTAACCGATGAATTACCCGTACATACATAATTTTTTTTTTAATGATTTTGATTTGGGACTATCAGTGACCCAACCTGCACCTGCCCTCTAAATTTCAGCTCATGACAACCTTTTTTTATTAGTTTGTTCTTTTATACCATTTATAATAGTTCAATAGACTTTATAGTTGATATTGATAGGAAAAAAGTATCAATCAATATAAAATATAACCAGACATGAATATAACAGATATTTATTATATAAATTAGGTTATATGAGCTAAAGTAACATCCAAAAGTAAAATTAAACTTAAAATTCATTTCTTCTTCTTGTTCCAGCATGTCAAAAACAGGGAGTACATTCATGGTTGGAGGTTCGAAACAAACTGTCGGGAAATGCAATGGGCACGAAGTAGTTGCTATACGTCAGGCCAATGTGAACACCGCTTCATGTCTGACGTGGTCCCACGGTGTCTGACGTGACTTGGGAACACGTCACGTCAGAGTAGTCTGTATTAAGCTTTACACGAGCTCAAGCAGCTAACGACCAGCAATTATCTATCGCTGAGACCGAAAACCATTCCGGATTATTTATTACCCATTGTTCTGTTGCCCACCAAATCCACCTGCTTGTAGCCTTGTTGATCATAAAACCTGAGTAATTTGATGGTGTTTGTTTCTTCAGTAAGCCGAAAAACCCCTCAACATGTTAGGTTTCACGATCCCGATATTGTTGGCGGCGGTAGTTGCTGTGGAACCACTACGGATTACCTATATATATCCGTGGTATAGAGTTCCTGACGATGGTAAACTCATCATATTTTCATTTCACGCACCTAAGCTAAAACATTCACGTTTCAAGCTATTATTGAGCAAATTCTGACAGAACGTTGAAACTGAGAGAGGTAGTAGGTATTTGTGTTTGTAAGCTATATTTTTCTGCTCGCGGATCGAAAGTCATTTATAATTTGCTCAATCTGAAGGGTGACGAAAAATACAACGGGAAACTTCAAAACTAAGTGGCTCAGATCAGTATAACTTACAGGTAATCGAAATATACGTTTCGTTTGGCGAAAGCACCTAGTGGAGGACTATGCTGAATATTAAGCTGAAATTTTAGCAATCAAGGGTTTTGAAGGGCGCTGAAACTATTTCTAACCACGTCCTTTGCTGTACGGTTGAGCAGCAGCACTGCACACCAGTGATCCTGTCCTGTAGCTCAGGTCATATATTCTTGAAAATTTAAAAGGCAACTTCCACTCGGTATAGGTAGAGAATCTCTGGTTCGCAACTAGCCTGACCAGAAAGTGCAGGTCACTCAGCGGCCTGCCTGTGCACTGCGCTCTCAGAACTTCTGTTTTGTGGTTCCGAAACTCCAGAATCCCGCACATTATTCATAAAATTACACATCTCTTACATAATATTACACTCCAGCCATTTCAGACATCATTCGAAGTATACGGGTTTCCCTGTGATTATTGTACCTATCGCTGATGACTGGTCATTTTGTTTTGTGTCCATAGTTTGTCGATATACACAACAAGGCCTTCCCATCAGCCCCAAATGCAAGTGCTGGCAATCCACAACACCTCCCGAATGGCAAGACGGACCAGTCCTGAAATGGATATGCAATGGCAAGGATCCGAACGTGAGGTTGGAAAGTCGCGGATAGGGGGCCTTAACTACACGGAATTTTAAACATCATCTGCAGTAACCAAGGCTTCTCAAAATCGGTAGTTTGCCTAACTTGATATAATTACATTAAAGTATCATTTTAGCAGATTACGAATGGTTTTTATTTATATTTCAACAGAAATGATTTTTGCAGAATTTGATGTCTAATAACATACGGATTACTTTGGTTATTATACAACAAATTCTGTAAACCCCAAAAAACAGTGGAAATTGTATCACAATAAAAAAATAATTGGGATGCTTTTTTCAACGAAAGTGAGGAAGTGAGAACACGACTATGTTCCAAAACATGTGCTTCTGGTTACAAGTTCGTCTGCAAAAAATCGTGTGATGCCTGAAATTATTTTTGCCGTGGACTCCAGTGTCGTGGTCTCCTGTGAGGGTGAACTCAATGTAGGGTTTGGTTTGAGTCGCAGGAGAGAGGAGGATGTGCCCCTTAGCAGTCTTTTAGGACGGCTAACACCCCGTGGTTTTCACCACAGCGAGTGAGTGGATTTGCCAGTACCCCGCGGTTTTCACCACCGAGTACCTACTAATCTTTCTGGGAGCACACCCCGCGCTTTTCACCACAGAGAGTATGCGAAGGAAAGGGTCAAGAGAGAGGAGGCGCAAGGTAAGACAGAGAACCCTCAGGCGGGAGTCGAGTCGGTAGAATGACGAGCTGGGTGAGCTAGGCGCCTTATAAAGGTGCCTCCACCTCGTCCCCTGCCAACCAACGAGTTGGAGTTGGTGAATGGGAACCCTTCCCGAGCTTTCCCCTAGGCTTCGCTCAGCCGTTCTTTCTCCGTGCTACATATTATTGGGTGAATCTTAACATATAGATTTGGAGTAGAATGGGGGTACCACGACAATTAACCACTTTGGGCATTCCAAAAACGTGATGAGGGGCGTGAAGAAAAAATAACAGTAATATGAGTTTGTGACGGTTCTTCTGTGGTGAGTTAAAACTTTGGGAGCCAAAAAACCCCCAACAGCGTACAGTTTAGCTCACCTCAGAAACCGTCGGAAACTCGTATAAGTCTTATTTGGGATACCCAAGGTGATTTGAAAATCATATACAGCTCTACAAGATTAGTTTGCAGGCACTTTTTAATTAATGGTAGAGGGGGGGGGGGGGTATGCGCGCGTATTTATTTATAGATTCCATCCTGAGACCTCCATCCTACGATAGGTAGTTCTTTTTCTACGATTTTCAAAGATTCCAGTAATGTAGGAGACATTGCGTT
The DNA here is from genome assembly GCA_954871275.1 of Leptopterna dolabrata. NCBI lineage: Eukaryota > Metazoa > Arthropoda > Insecta > Hemiptera > Miridae > Leptopterna > Leptopterna dolabrata. Next base: position 14,672,953 of record OX940984.1, on the reverse strand, counting down.
GCACCCCTTTCGCCTGGGCGGGACCCCCTCCTTATAACTATGACCTCAACATCACTGGAAACTTTGAAAAATCAGAGGAAAAGACATAGAAATCCTAGGACAGTTGGTGTAAAAGTTCTCAGAATGGAGTCTAGCTTCATTTAAAAAAATAATATACCTAAGACAGCATTTTGACCCATGAGCATTTACCTGCGGTACAAGTTGCAATTCAGAAGTTACTTCATAGGTAACTTTAAAACGGTATGCTAACTCGAATCGGATCCACCTTTTGGCCGTGATGTCAAGACAAGCATACTGATAAGAAGAGAGATGCTACCAAACGTAACAACTCAAGATTCTACATGAATTCGTTCGCGGTTACAAACGAATAAAATAAAAATAAAAGGATCTAGGAGGAGTAGGATAAGAATAAATTTTTTGTTCGGCACAAAATTGGAAAAATTGAACCGTCCAAGTTGACTGGTGAAGCCGTGCACTCGGTGTGATGAAGTATCGAATCTCGAATCGCCAGAATTCATATTCGACAGCAGATCGAGTTTGGTCGCTTCCCATTCCGTTGATTAAGGACCAGACTTTTCCACCAACGCTTTCCCTCCCATCTATACAAGTCGGGAAGGAGTTTTTAAATATTTTTCCCATCCCCAGGGGTTGCATTTCGTCTGTCAGTTTCGACGGTGAATACGAGGACCGGAGATGTTGGAATGCCGGGTCCTGATCGATGGGTCGCCAAGTGAAAAATGAGGGTAAGGGATTCTCACGCTACGCGATTCACGTTTCACAAATAATCCGAAACGTAGCTGCCCATTAGGAAGATTCATATGATTTCGCTCTCTGTTACCAAGATACATTGATCATCGATGTAAGTAAAACTGAGGCAAAGAAGGATTTATGGTTGGTTATTCATCTACCAATATGTCATCATACCTACCTGAATAACAACTTCCTACACATTTTCTACTGTTCCGATCACACCGGTCTCTTCGGCAGCATACCTACACGAAACATATGTGCACTGTTTGCCGTGTATACGGCCCTTTTAAAATGGTTACATAGTACTTCGAAATTCAGTAGGCTCCTATTATGGGGCATAAAATATACCACAGTAAAAATATTCATAACCCAAGGTCAATGAAAATTGGGGTAAAAACGGTACAAAATACTGTTGTAGTTCCTCCCAAATCTCTACATAAACCACTCCTATGTAATAGTAAGCGATTTAACCAAATAAACGACGGGAACGATGAGTAGGGCAGCGCCAAGGGGAAAAGTAACCAACCGCCATCGCTCCTCAACAGGCATAACGGTCGATTGTGGACGAAAGGTCCCTTTATAAGCAGCCTTTCTGGCCCAGCTCTTCATTCAACGATCCGACTCCCGACTTGCGACTTCTCTCTTTCCTGCCCCTTCCTCCGACACTCGCTGTGGTCCATTCCCCCAGGTGTTGGCAAAAGACTCCTTAGGAACAACTAATACCTGCTGTGGTTCATACTCGCGTGGTATTGTTAGTAGGTCCCCTCTTTCCAAAAGACTCCAAAGGAGCAGCTAATACTCCCTGTGGTTCATGCTCGCGGGGTATTAGTATTAGGTACCTACCTTTCATCTAGCACTCGCTGTGGTTCATTCTCGCGGGGTGCTAGCAAAAGACTCCTAAGGAGCATTAGTCGTTGTGGTTCATGCTCGGGGTATTAGCAGTAGGTTGCTCCCGTCCCTACAATAGGAGAAAATTTTACCAGCGCCTGTGATCGCAAAACATTTGGATCACAGTGGTGACCAATCCACGTTGGTGACTCGCGCACACCCGCCAATCACCACAAATACGTATGCAGTTTTGGAACTTTTCATGGAAAATTGTATTTTTTCTTGTACACCTTTATGAATGGATCTCAGTCTCTCATATGAGAAAAAGGGTCTGCCAATTCGAGTAGGCAGTATATAGCTTCCTCACTTGACTCACATGAGCATATAGAATAGTTGGGTAGGTTCGTTCTGATGCGGGACCATCTGCGATCCAACCCACGTGCACCCTCAAAATTTCAGCTCTCTACGACTATTTAGAAGCGTAGTTAGAAGCGTTACAAGGGAACGGTCAACATTTTAGGTTCGCACATGCGCAGACGAAAGTTACAGTACGATTCCAATGAAATTCATACGGAACTATCAGAGTACTATTGCTAATCGTCCCCCCAAGTTTGAACTCATTTCAACGATATTTAAGGTAGTCATGGGCGTTTCATGTATTTCACATTCGCGCATGCGCAGAGAAAGTTCAGTTACGATTTTAATGATGTTGATAAGGGAATATCTGCGATCCACCCCGCGTATACCCTCAACATTTCAGCTCTCGAAGACTATTTTTCGTGTAGTTAGAAGCGTTACAAAGAAAAGGTCAACATTTCATGTTCGCGCATGCGCAGGCGAAAGTTACAGTACGATTCCAATGAAATTCGTGTGTAACTATCAAAGTATTATTCCTGATAGACCCTCCAAGTGTGAACTCATTTCAACGCTATTTAAGGTAGTTATGGGCGTTTCAAATATTTCACGTTTGCGCACGCGCAGACGAAAGTTACAGTACTTTTTCGATGATTTTGGAACGGGACCACCTGTGACCCAACCCACACCTACCCTCCAAATTTCAGCCCATTTCAACCATTGTCTCGGATAGTGGTGGGCGTTGCAAGGAATTACTACAGACAGACAGACTCAGAACCAAAAATGTTCCTCGATGTTTGAAACGCAAAATTGTAGCGGAAATTTTCATTTTGGAGGACATGAATTTGTTTTACTCAATCATGATCAGCCGTCCGTTCACAACAGAGGCTCACAGTTTGAACAGAAAACATACCATCAACATGAGCGTACAATACTATAAAAACTTCTTCAGATTCTGAAATAACTTGTTGATTTGTACTGAACGGTAGGTACTGAGCAGGATTCCAATGGTAAAAGTTCAGCCAAATTTGCAAATCTGGGAACAGCCCATTTAAACCATATCGGGTTTTGTGAAATCAACTTAATTTTGGTTTATTATTTTCAATAATGAACCATTGGAATCGAGCATGAAAAAAAAAATTCTTACCCCCCCTCAAAATTTGATGGTTTACGTTTCAAGGTATGTAGAATCCAAAACTGCAATAAAAATATTTCTGTCTGTCCGCCGTACGCCGTACGCCGTACGCCGTACGCCGTACGGGCCACTTTTCTTAGTTACCATGAAAAAAAATTGATGAAATTCGGGTTATAGGTTCCGTTCGGCGTCTAGTTGGTCCTCGAAGCTCGACGTTACTGTGAGTCATCTCTAAGGGGTTCAAAATAGGGGTTGAAATTTTCAAAACGCCTATACCATTTTTTTACGTGAATATTTTTACGGTTTTAAATAGTTCTTGAACTTGCGAGTTTTTTAAGACCATCCGGAGCATCGTACGTCCAGCCGTTCGTTCACAGTAAGGCCCCGAAGTTTGCACCGACAGGCATTTTCGACTCCAGTGTGAATGAAATTGTATACAATTCAAACAATCTCGTAACCAGAGACGCGCCCACAATAGGAATTTGTGAATACGGCCAATCATTGGTAGGGATCACCTGATTATATTGGCGGAGTATGAAGTCGAGTTGGTTGTTCTGTGATATTATTTCGCTTGAAAAATGATGGCTCTTTTGGAGTTTGTTGGTAGGTAGTGAAACTTGAACAAACGTTGAAGTATTATTGATGGGTAAATTATTACTACGGTAAACCATTACTCAACGGTAAATTATTACACAACGGTTCATTATACCATCTACGTAGAAGGGGCTGGAGTTTGTTGGTAGGTACTTTTGCAACTTTTTTCACTCCTCATCAACAATTTCTTTTCAGAACTTCATTATGTGTGTTTCTTTTTGTTAGGTACTGTTTGTCATCGGCAGAATTATTTTAGCAACATTTAACTCGTGATTTAGGTAGGTACCTAGTAACGAGTACGGGGTTAGGTACTAACCTACGGAGGGTCTGCGATCTACATAATATGTATAGAATAGTACATAACATATTATATAGATGGGTTATCTATACATAGAGCTGTGATCTGTAACAGAAGGGTATTCTATACAAAAATAATAAACCGTTGTGCAGGGATTTGCAGCGTTTTTCTTTTATAAATTTCAGTGCCTCGGAAAGCAAGTTGGGCTGGTAAGGCAGACGGTTGAATCTTATTTCTCGTATTTGTGTTGGTGTGTCCACCTTCCCAAAATTGACGTCATGGTTCTCTCGTTGACTTCCCATTTTCACGGTGGAAGTAGGAGGACCAGAAAGTAGGTAGGTTTCCACCTCAAACCTTTACTTGCAATTTCAGCAGATCCTGGCTTGACGAACAGCCTTCTCATTTATTTATTACTTCAAGAAGTGCTTAGTAAGCACAAGAAAAGTTGATGGGAGGTTCAGTTCAAATGTGATGAGTTCTTAGTGTCAGTTCACTAGCATCAAATTGTGTATGTTTGACCAGGAACTTAGTTGAGAAACACATGAACCCAGTGAACCATTTTCTTACCTTCATCATTTAGGCGCAAATTATTCTTCTTTTGCAGTTGCGAATTCGCAAGCTCGTTCGTTAGGGGATGGGCATTTCAAAGGTGAGGGTACAGCTGTCACCAAGCAGCAGATCCTGACAAGCAACAGGATAATGAAAAACAACGCTGGTTGAAACGCGTTGATTTAATGAAAAAAAAAACTCTGCGAAGCCCTTGTCACATGGGTCCCACAGAAATGTTGGCTGTTCATTAATTTATTGTTTCTTTGATGTGCAATAATTGAAATAGCTATTTGTGATGGTTTCCACCACTTTTGGCCCAAAAAAAACACGAATTACGCTCCTTTTTTTTCAAATTATCTTTCATCATTGATTGCCTTGATTCACCTGTTGACACTTTTTCTAGTGTTATTATACAAACTGATGGTGATTTCAGGCAACTTCCCAGGTTTCTGACTCATAAAAAATGACTTGTGGGAGCTGAACCTTCGTCACAACCTCAATTCTTCATTCTTTGGTTAAAATCGACTTCATATTCGGTCTCCTCAACTTTAAAAACAGGGAAAAAGTTACCTCAAAAGCTCATGTTACTAAAACACCAAAAACCCCTATTTTCCCACCTATTTTTTACCCATAACACCCCTGGGTATATTCCGATCGGGTTTCAAAGTTTCGGGACACAACTAGGGCCGAAATGGAGCCTGTGTGCGAAAGAACGGATTTTTTGAACCAAAAATGAAGTAGCTATGCATGATACGGCGGACGGCGTACGGCGGATCGAGGACGGACATGAAATTTTTGGAATCTACGCACCTTGAAACGTAAAAGAATACATTTTGAGGGGGTGCTATAAAAATTTTTTGCAGAGCGATTACATAGGCATATTATTCGCTATATTATTCGCAGAATAACAAACCAAAAGGAGCTCCACTCCGACAGCTCGTTAATCCTAATAACCCAACACTAGATCCAATCGATGGTTCCACTGTGAATGGATTACTGTCGTTTGGATGGAGTTAGTGCTATTGGTTGCTCGCAAAAGAGTCCTTCACAAATAATAACCAATCCAGAATGAACATGAACTGGCTTGTAAACTCCCAGGGCGGTAAGTAGAGCAGTGCAGTTAATATTATGTATTATATGATGAGCCATGAATGTGCTCACACACTTTAGTAAATTCTAGTCAACCAGCATGACAATATTTATGAGCCAATTTTCGAAGTACCGTAGGAACTAATCGGCCCGCTATTAAACAACACCAAAAAAAAATTTCCACCGTTATAACCATTAAAAATCCAGATTTATTGATATGTCTTTTATCATTCAAACTAACTGTTTATTATAGCAAATTACCATCTTACCCATTCCATTTGATAATAGGTAATTCCGATTTTAATCATTTCTAAACTGAAATTCATGAACTAAAAACGCTGCAAATCCCTGCACAACGGTTTATTATTTTGTATAGAATACCCTTCTGTTACAGATCACAGCTCTATGTATAGATAACCCGTCTATATAATATAATATGTACTATTCTATGCATAATTATGTAGATCGCAGACCCTCCGTAGGTTAGTACCTAACCCCGTACACGTTACTAGGTACCTACCTAAATCACGAGTCAAATGTTGCTAAAATAATTCTGCCGATGACAAACAGTACCTAACAAAAAGAAACAAACATAATGAAGTTCTGAAAAGAAATTGTTGATGAGGAGTGAAAAAAGTTGCAAAAGTACCTACCAACAAACTCCAGCCCCTTCTACGTAGATGGTATAATGAACCGTTGTGTAATAATTTACCGTTGAGTAATGATTTACCGTAGTAATAATTTACCCATCAATAATACTTCAACGTTTGTTCAAGTTTCACTACCTACCAACAAACTCCAAAAGAGCCATCATTTTTCAAATTAAATAATATCACAGAACAACCAACTCGACTTCATACTCCGCCAATATAATCAGGTGATCCCTACCAATGATTGGCCGTATTCACAAATTCCTATTGTGGGCGCGTCTCTGGTTACGAGATTTGGTTTGAATTGTATACAATTTCATTCACACTGGAGTCGAAAATGCCTGTCGGTGCAAACTTCGGGGCCTTACTGTGAACGAACGGCTGGACGTACGATGCTCCGGATGGTCTTAAAAAACTCGCAAGTTCAAGAATTATTTAAAACCGTAAAAATATTTACGTAAAAAAATGGTATAGGCGTTTTGAAAATTTCAACCCCTATTTTGAACCCCTTAGAGATGACTCACAGTAACGTCGAGCTTCGAGGACCAACTAGACGCCGAACGGAACCTATAACCCGAATTTCATCAATTTTTTTTCATGGTAACTAAGAAAAGTGGCCCATACGGCGTACGGCGTACGGCGTACGGCGTACGGTGTACGGCGTACGGCGTACGGCGGACAGACAGAAATATTTTTATTGCAGTTTTGGATTCTACATACCTCGAAACGTAAACCATCAAATTTTGAGGGGGGGTAAGAATTTTTTTTTTCATGCTCGATTCCAATGGTTCATTATTGAAAATAATAAACCAAAAAGTGTTGGACCCTTTGTAATAGCGTATTTTCACCGAAAATTCTTCAAATCCCTTCAACCCTTTCCCTAATCTTCTTCAAATCTTCCCACCCGCACCAAATTCTAGACCCGACTTCTTTTCCCGAGTTATGAAGTCCCTTATCCCTCACTCTCGTATTTCGGACCCCAATCACTATCTAACCACCTTCAAATGTGTGAACACAGTTTAAGGTATTTTTAAGAACGTTTGCCTAGCAAAACGATACACAGCTTCTTCGTATCGAGAACATGACCGTAAAATCATTTAAACGTTTCTATAATAAATGATCAAGTCAGTAAAGATTCGGGCGGATTCGAGAGTATTTCTATTTCTATTTTATTTGTTTTTACGCATGCAGTATAACTTGTAGGTTGATGCCGTTTTTGAAAATTTCATCAAAATCGGGCCACAGGTTCGTGGGAACTCGAGTGTACCTCAGATTTCGGGTACACGCAGTGGCCATATAAACGATCCGATCGCGATGAAATTCATAGAGGCCTATCTAGGAGCTACACCCGAACTACCAACAATTATGAGCGGAATATAACCACTCTTTCGTAAGGAATTGAGTACCTACCGCGGATTACACATTGGCGCTACAGCAATGATCCGATCGTTCGTTCTGAAATTCGTAGGGGACCTTCAGCAAAATTGCATTTGAACTGCGGAAGTTATGCGTGTGGCAGAGATTTGTGGACACACAGACGGACAGACACTAACGCAAATTTCTTCAGAAAGCTCTAAATCTAAAATGTAAAGTGTGAGAGGAAATTTTGATTTTGGAGACGAATTTTAAATGTTTTCCTCTCCAAAGTGAAAACAAAGCTTCCGCTACCTCGGTAGCGCAGCATAACGTGTGGTATATGTATACTGCTATTCAAACGCGTGATCATTGAATTGATGATCGAATCCCACAGTTTAATTGATGTTTAGAGCTCTTCCAATAAATTAAACTGAAAGGTCCCGTTGGATTTGTTGCTGTAATGAAATAGCGGTTTGACAGAGGGCAACCGAGACTGGATGAGAGGTTTAGCTGGACCGAGGTCAAATCGATGACCTCAGGAAACCCTTATTGCTGAGAATCCTGTTTCCAAACACAAACTGATTGCTCGCAGGGTGGTTTGTATACTTAATACCAACAATATAGGTATAACTTAGCATGTAGGCATAACAACTATAACACCTACCAAGCATGTAGGTATAGCTTAGCACGAAACATCGAAAACCACATAAGTACCTAAGTAGGTGTTCTCTTTGGTCTACGCCGTATTCTTATTTCACGAATATTTCATTTCGTTTGTGTCATTCAAGCAACGAATCGTACTGGGTTCGAAAGGCCATCTCGCTCAAGCGACAGATACCCAAATGGCTTGCGAAACACCTGTTTGTGGGGATTTTGAGACATTCTCCTCCTTCATCGTGGACAGGCGCCTTTTGAAACTTCCTAACAAGAACATGCTACCTAATTCATAATACCCCTCCCCCCCCCCCCACCATAATGAGATAAAACTTAGTATTAGCATAAGACTGCCTGTGCAGTACGACCGAAAAATAAGGAAATTTTTGTAATAAATGAAGTTATAGTATATTATATAACGGAGAATAATCATCATATAACAAATATCATGAATAATACAATAAAACAGCCATAGAATATAAGCGTAAGATCACATTATTAAAGTACTTGAGGTTTAGGGTAGGTTACACTGTTAAGAAGTAACTTGAATATTAATCTAAAAACTCAGGAACTCAACGAAAAGTAATATTATTACGAGAAGACCGAATATGAAGTCGATTTTGACCAAAGAGTGGAAGAAAATTGAGTTCTACCAAATGTTCAGCTCCCAAAATTGATTTTTTATGAGTGAAAAACCTGGGAAATCGTCTGAAATCACCATCAGTTTGTATAATAACACTGGAAAAAGTGTCATCACGTGGTTCAGGACGATTAATGGCACTATCAATGATCAAAGATAGTTGGAAAAAAAAGAAGAAAAAAAGAGCGTACCTAATTTGTGTTTTAGGGGCCAAAATTAATGGAAACCATCAAAAATAGCTATTTCGATTATTACGCATGAAAGAAACAATAAATTAACAACAAACATTTCTGTAGGTATGTCCAATAGAATAATAAACCCATGTGACAACGACTTTGCAGCGTTTTTGGAATCTACGCACCTTGAAACGGAAAAGAAAAAATTTTGAGGGGGTGTTATAAAAATTTTTTGCTGAGCGAATACATCTTCTCTTATTCACAGAATAATAAACCAGAAGTCTGTACCACCTAATAACCCTTGAATTTCGTGCTTGTTTCCCTGTACGTCACGATTTAGTATACCATTTTGCGTCAGTCAGTCCCCAAACCCGAACATTTGGCCGTCCGAGTATACCTTCACCCGAACAAAACCTTGGATTCCCGAACTGTCCGGGTCAAACCCGTCCGGGTAGTCACCCCATTAGTGGAACGGAAGGTGAGAACAACAGCGAGGGTTCTCAATTATTGATATCTAGGTGTTGAATCCAGTGATATCCATGTTTTTCTTTGGATACATTAGTGTAGGGCTGCCACCCGTCCCGAATTTTAACGTTTTCCGGGCATCCCGTCCAGATGTTTAAAACGACCCGAAAAAGGGCGCCCTGAAACAGAATTGGGTGGCATTGAACGCCAGGCATTGAGTGCCTTAAGAATAACAGTTCAACTTGATGAAGAACAGAAAAGGGAAATAATATAGAGCTATTTATAAATGAAAACTGATTTCATTCATTTAAAGAAGAGTTATTAAAAAGAGGATTCCTTCTGGAAAACCTCAGAGCTCTTCCTTCTGGAGTAGCTCTCAAAATTATAAAGTGGAGGGGGTACCGAGGATAAAACACCAACCACGCTCTGCTGCCCAAACAGCTTAGTTTCCCCCTCCACTCAAGAAAGGTAGGGTGCAGTGTGACAGCTGCCCCCGGAGACACTGGTTTGATAGTTTGATTATTACCCAGTGCCTCCAGGAGTTGACAGTAGTTTTCGAGAATCGACCGCCCCATCAGCCGCGTGTCAAAAAGATCGAGAAGAGCCCGGATCCAATACGGACGGGATTCCCATATGCCATCACAAGGGCGAAGAAAAAGAATATGTACCTACTCCCTCCCCACCTACCTACAACTGACCTAGCATCGCTGCAGCTGTAGGACGTAAAATTCGAATTCCAACAACAACCACAATTACAAAGGAAACCCTCACAGTGGTCATATCCACAACCTTTCACTTGTACAGGTTCTCAAAATAGCATTATTGGATACAAGCATACCAACGTCTGACCACAAGATATCCTGAAGTAGTGCACTGGGCATATTGGAGGGCTGTACATGTTCTGCTAACAGGATTCAGCTGTAGTTTCACTTGGTAGCCGCAGTTGGTGCAAAATTGTGCAGAATTATCCACTACTTATATCCTTGTGTTTGAGTCCATCGGAGACCAGTCGACATTACTGAGCCGCCTCCTAATTTATATGGATTGAGCTGTGGCTTTAATATGATTCCAATTCAATTATGGTTCTGTGGACCGTGGCTTTGTGAGGGGGTTCCAATATAGAATTTTGGTCGTTCGCAGATTCAAGTGCTGAACCTGAGGTTGCTGCAAAATTTCATGGGTGGACGCTGAAGTTTAGTTGTTGTTGAGGATTCGTCAATTAATTCCAAGGGAGTTAGATGTCAGGGTCATTGTTACCAGTAGTCCAATTTCGAGCGTTTCAGTAGTAAGCAGTTCAAGTTTCGAAGTATTTGCCTGGAAGATCTCGGCGAGAGCTTTCCAAAAAGTCGCAACATGATGGGTTTCGAACTATTAAAAATTAGGGAAAATGTTTCATGTAATTTCAGTTTTCGTGCATTGCCGACTATTCTATAAGAAAGTATGCGTAGCTTTGACAGGAAAAACTAGCACACTAGCTTCCAAGTAGACAGAAAACGATAACGAAATAAAACTTGGTATCTGCAGACTTATGGCAACAGCCCATTATACATTCCAAAGAATTCTCGAGGTGCGAATTATAAGGAGACGACAGTCGAAGGCATGTACATGCGCAGTAAAGCAAAATAGGGCAGCTGTCATTAGAGGTTTTTTTCCGCTTTCCAACAGAAATTCCCCGTCATAAGGTTAGTTTGATGTAGAAAGGCTTGAAACAACAAGGAACAAAGGAACAGTTTAATTCCAGCGTTGGGGTATTCAAGTGGCTTCCCGTCGGGTGCCCCGTGAAATTAAATTCCTATGAAGCCCGAGAAAGACTGCGGGTATGCGGATTGGATAAGACCCGTTAAGATGTTCGAATGCAAAACCGTCGGAGAGAGGATAACGATAAAGTTTATGCTAGCGAAATTATCTTCAATTAAGTGGTTGAGGAGGAGCAGGGAACATAAGTTGAGATATGTACGTTCACAGAAGAATTTTCTCTTCACGTAGTTAACAAATTCTTCGCGTGTTTGAGAGTGTGCAGCTAGCTGTGATTGAGTTGGAAGTGAGTAGGTAATTAAATTTGAGGATCGTAGAACAGGGTAAAGTTATGCGCTCATCAAATTCTACTGATGCTGTGTTTTTCGTTAGGTACCTATACTTCTACTTAAAGAAAAACACTGCAACTTATTTTCGAGTCAAAGTATATGCTCTCTAATGTTCGGCTAGTACATTTACGTAAATTCGCAATTTCCCATCGCCTCCATCCCTTGTAAACGCGCCATTACGGCCACACGAACTCCTCACCCGGTCATTTTTGAAATGAGGAATTTTCATCAAAAATGTTTTATGACAGAACATATCAGAACTCTTGTAAAAATGATAGTTTGAAGCCCGTTTTCAAAAATAAGCGTTATGATGGTGATTAAAGCAGAAATGAGGGAAAAAATGGTTATGAGGTCAACTGACATCTGACTGGCTGTTGGCCCAAGGTTGCGGAGGGAAGCCTCAGAAGCGAAGATTCTCAGGGCTGCCAACAACTCAACATTGGAAACGGCAAACATCTGTGGCAACCTTCAAGAACCTTTGCCGTGACCTTTGTAACGGAGTGCGTAATATTATTTTTCACCTCGACTCTGCTCGTATTGGTTCACTCTCCTAAAATGCCCTAATAAAAAATAATTTCCTTTAAATTAGGTGCTATTATAGGAGAATTTATATTAAGTAGACAGATTCTCCTCTGACTCGATGCCTTTTTATTGGGTAATTAAGGAAAAAGCTCCAAGAAATTTGTTTTAGGGGAGAGAATAAAGGGGAAGCTAAATTTACCTAAGGGGAGCGGTAGGGGGTTGGATTTATATATTTCTCGAAGGGTGACAATTTCAAGGGATGACCTATCGGGCAAGCCCGCAGACTTGTTGAAAGGATGAAACGGTTTAAATATCGAGTGATATAAATAAAAATGAGGGAGGTGTGATCTTACTTGTTGAAGGTAGGAAACGGATTGACTGTCTCCTTCCTATCATTGGGACGAGTGGCACCGTTCCTGAGTAACAGTTCTGCGTGCTCATGCATTAGGAACTGTTACACCTTTCCCTGGGTTTGATTTTGAGGAGGATTTTTAAAATTTATTTATACATTTGCGGTTCTGTATTCGTTTAAATTTATGCACAAGCGGGATGTGAGTTGAGCTACTCAGCAATTTACCTGATCCGTCATTTCTAGCTGGACCTCAGAAATTCAATTTTCACACTCGTTTTCTGCCTATACTTTCCAACATAAACGCCTCGTCATGTGGTCAGTATGCGTTAATTTCCGTTATCAAACAGAATTTGGTCAAAAAAGGAGAATTGCCTACGAAAATTGCCCATTCTGATGGTCGCTGAACCTCTAAGTAGGACCCTCGACATTATTACGCAATTTTCTCCGAATTTGGATGATACATTTAGCCGTAAACAACAAACTTGAGCCAATCACCAAATAGGTTTTTTTTTAAATACCTATACAATAAATCCAAAATAACCATCTTTCTCCAAATGAAATAATATTACGGGACAAACTAGATTTCATACAGCCACTAGGGATTATAATCAGCTGTATACTGTTCATCTATATGATATGATTGATATTTATGGCCCCTCGGATTTTGAGGGAAGGGGATTAAAATTAGGTTCATTACTGAAAATAATAAACCAAAATTGACGACTTTTAACGAATCAAAAATCAGATCAAAAGAATGGAAACGGACATTCCTGTGGCTAAGATCCTACGTTAACATATTTCTACCTGTTCTTGTACATACTTTCAGCCCGAATTTATACTCCAGCTTTGAACAAATTCTTATGTGGAAACATCAAGAGATATAATCCTTCCGCATTTGTCGAAATCGAGTAAGTGGAAGGTGTTCCACTTACTCAACGAAATCCAACGAAAATTCAATTATGGGCACACGCCAAAACGAAATTGGTTCAAACTAACATAAAAAATGGCGGGGCTTACTCCCGGATCTCAATGGAAACCTCATGACATGTTTTGAGGTCATTTTTCATACGCAAGAAACTGTTCTCCGGTGTTTTGCGTATTCTCCTGTACCCTGGCGGCATTGCGAATCGCAGGTCTGAATAAAAACCATCACTCAGAACTCAGCACTGCAATTTCATACGTACTAGCCCGTTGAATATTCATCACGGAATATACAAAATGATGGAGTGTTTCTTTTTGAAATAAACGCGAGATTTGAAAAAAGAAGCTACTCATTCATTTAAACCGAGAGAGGTTGACTATAAAGTAAAGCTGACAAGAACTGTCACTCCAGCTGTGCCTTTTCGTTTTCAGCGCAGCAGTTTTCCTACTTCCAGATTTTCCATTAGTTTACAATACACTTTTCTCGACTTCCACAGAGATGATATTAAGAGGACATCCGGGTGGGACCTGCTGCCCACACGCAAGCCCATTCATACTTGAACCAGAGTAGCCCGCCCATTCATAACTGAGAATCACTTCCCCAGTTGGCCTGCCGTTATTACTAATTATTATTATTGTTATTATTATATTATAACGAAAAGTGTGAAATGTGAGAAAATTATACACTTTAACTACTGGTATCTGTAGTTAAGTATTGACATTTTATGTCTTTACTTTGCTACATAAACTCGAAAATGTAACGCGGGACATGTAACGGAGAAGCGTCACGAAAATATTTCTGATGATTTTCGCTTACAACCGATTCGTTGCTACGGAACTTTATCTTCGCCAGTTATCATCGTATACAAATCGTTCACCACTCGTTGGAAAGCTCTCGATTTACCTTTACATCGCAACCATCAACGAGCACTCGTTGTAATAACCTCAGTGACCGCGCGATGGAACTCGTGGAAGCACCTAGTAAACCGTCAACGAAGCGGAAGCTGCCTAAATCAGACAGGGACCGATCGCGTGAATATCGTTTGCGTAAAAAAACTCAACGGGATCTCAACAACACGAAACATGACGTGCGTTGATGGAGTTTTTACTCGAAATGTGTCAAATATATAAACTCTAGCCTACACATCGTACTTTTCTCATCATCGGCCATTGCTCAGCGTTACAAATTCTACTGACAACGCTCATGATAATGATATATGTATGGAATAAATTATAACAAAATTGTATTTTGTAATTAATTGTGTTTATATTTGTTAACTTTCTATGAATTTAAAAAAAAATTGTTCTTTATTTTTTTCAAAAAATTGAAACGTGATTCTTTATCATTTGTGACCGCCCAAGGACAGTTTACCATTCGTTGGAAATCTTGACCAAAACAATTAAGTACGAAGTACGTGGTGTGGGTGCGGGAGGGGGCGCAAAGACATAAAATGTCCCTCGTGGTTGCATACTTGTACGAAAGCTGTTCCCACCGTTTTTAATATAATTACTAGTTATTGCACATAATAACGGATTTAACACATTAACTGTAACATACATTTTTATAATGACTGATAATCCCAACAGATTCCCATAATTTCCTATTAATTCCTTTAATAATGGCTTTCAGGGTTCAAATGTGATGGTGTCTCACCTCCATGGGCAAGAACATCTGCAATAGGGAATTTTCGTCAACATTTTTTTTTTTTTGAAAAACTATTCAGAACTCATGGTAGTTTGAAGCCGATTTTAAAAAATAAGCGATATTTTTTAAATGAGGGTTATTGAAAGTAAAAACGCGGCAAGAAATGACGTATTAGGTCTACTGACCTCTGATTGGCTGTTGGCTCTAGGAGGCCGAGGGAAGTTCTCAATGCTGCTAACAACCCAACATTAGAAATGGCAAACCTTCCTGGCAATCTTTTTCTCCTGGAACCTTTGCTGTGACTTTTCGTGAACCTCCCCTCGGTTTGATTTTGAGGAATTTTTTTGAATTTATTTACAAATTTGCAGTCCTATCCATCCATCCATTGCGGTTCTGTAGATCGTTTAAAGTGATGCACTAGCGATCTGAGTGGGATGTGAGTAGAACTACTCAGCAATTTACCCCTGATACGCCATTTCTAGCGGGAACTCGGAAATTCGAATTTCACACTCGTTTTCTGCCTAGACATTACAACATAAACACCTCATTATGTGGCCAATAAGTAGTAATTTCCGTTATTGAACAAAATTTGGCCAACAAATTGGGAATTTGTAACCCACGAAAACTGCCCATTTCATTCGACAATGCTTCAACAATAAGGAATTCCATCGGATTCCTCATTTGAGTTACAGGAGCTTTGCTGTTTCAGACACAATTAACTGTCTCGAATTTCTGCGTGGGTTACACAGTACTAGTGCTGTAACGGGCTTCTTTATCGACTCAGTTATGCTGCTTTTGGGCGAAACGCCGTAAAACGAATTATATGCAGTCTTAATCACGTCAGAACGAGAAACATAGCTGTTCTTTCATATATAATTTAATAATTGTCGATTGGACGAAATGATCATGAATCAATCGGTAGTGTAGCTCTAACACACGAATTTCTCTAAAATCGTATGCGGATTAATAAAGATTTGAATCGATGCATGCTTTTACGAATCGTTATCACTACATATACTTACCTCCTTTATCACTAGAAAATATAAAGGAATATCAGCATGGTACCAATGTATTAATATTTTCTAACAACTGTCACATGTTACAATAAAAATTACGTACCTATCTACCATTCACGACCAACTACTATTCACATCAAACAACGCTAGGTAAGTACCTATTATAAGTACATTTAATCGAAATCAGGAACTCCAATCTATCGAACCTCTATAATTCATTATCAAACTAGCAAAAAATAACATGACCTAATGTAGAAATTTATCAACTATTGACAGAATTCAGCTAAAAGCGAGCTTGATTCGTTACGGTATTCTTTTCCGACAAAAATCATACACATCAGCCAAATACTAACTTACTGTGTTGATTAAATCAATGATCTCACCTTGAACATGTCCTGTCGGGGCTAAAAAATGTTCTCTTAGTATTCTCATGTCAATATCTTACAGAACGCAATTTTGCTACAAGTAGTTTTTCAACGTCGGTAGTGTATTTCATCAAAACAAACTTTTATTTACTGAATCTGCAAGCCTGAGGATTATTGGGCCTATTTACATCTACAGTTTGCCATGAACCAATGCCACAGTTTGCCAAAATAAGCCACTATTATTCGGGGGGTTCTATGACATTTCACTTGAAATTGGAAGAAGAATTGCTGGGTTGTCGCGTTATATGACAGTGTTGTTTTTCAATTGGGTACTTTTGGTTCCTACCTTCGATATCAGCAGACGAAAATCTTAATGCAACAAACCCAGGTTGCAAGAAAACAACGGATATAGAACTACAGCAGAAAACAGTGAAGAAAGTATTGGTAGGTAGTAGTATTTTCACAACGAACTGAACACATCCCATAATCAACGGTGTCGTCTCGTATTAGTTCGTCAGTTTTGTTGGTCTCTACCCTGTTGCCGATTTTAATGTTAGAGTGAGGATTTTGAAGGATGAAGACCTCTTCTGCTAAAGAATTTCTTTATTGGAAGACCGGTTTTGGTTAAATACAACCATCTTCGGTTCCTATCAACCAACAAAACAAAACAATGCTTTCTGAAGTAAAATTTATTTATGGTAGGCTAGATGTAGAATTTTTACATTTAAGTAAATGAGGAAGAAAGAAATGAAATGGTAAAATGAAGGCGAAATTACATCTTGGCAAGGTGGTAGAAGTTTAACATAATATAAATTGGGGAAGAAAGAAATGTCACGAAAGTATTTTGATCAGGGACCCGCCTTTCTGTCGCGGAGGTTTGGTTTGAAGGGATTTTTAACGAAATCTAGGGACAGGTTGTAGTGAAGTGCGCGGGATATTTTGTGACCCCTGACTGAACAATTCTGGTGGCCCGGAAAGTCATAGTGGGTCCTTTCGACTTACTTATACGTACCTACCTAAGTATTATGAAAAATAATAACAATAATAATAATGGATAAAGATAATAATTAATACCAGTTTAAAAACGCTGCAAATCCCTGCACAACGGTTTATTATTTTGTATAGAATACCCTTCCGTTACAGATCACAGCTCTATGTATAGATAATCCGTCTATATAATTTATGATATGGACTACACTATACATATAATGTAGATCGCAGACCCTCCGTAGGTTAGTACCTAACCCCGTACACGTTACTAGGTACCTACCTAAATCACGAGTTAAATGTTGCTAAAATAATTCTGCCGATGACAAACAGTACCTAACAAAAAGAAACACACACAATGAAGTTCTGAAAAGAAATTGTTGATGAGGAGTGAAAAAAGTTGCAAAAGTACCTACCAACAAACTCCAGCCCCTTCTACGTAGATGGTATAATGAACCGTTGTGTAATAATTTACCGTTGAGTAATGATTTACCGTAGTAATAATTTACCCATCAATAATACTTCAACGCTTGTTCAAGTTTCACTACCTACCAACAAACTCCAACAGAGCCATCATTTTTCAAATGAAATAATATCACAGAACAACCAACTCGACTTCATACTCCGCCAATATAATCAGGTGATCCCTACCAATGATTGGCCGTATTCACAAATTCCTATTGTGGGCGCGTCTCTGGTTACGAGATTTGGTTTGAATTGTATACAATTTCATTCACACTGGAGTCGAAAATGCCTGTCGGTGCAAACTTCGGGGCCTTACTGTGAACGAACGGCTGGACGTACGACGCTCCGGATGGTCTTAAAAAACTCGCAAGTTCAAGAACTATTTAAAACCGTAAAAATATTCACGTAAAAAAATGGTATAGGCGTTTTGAAAATTTCAACCCCTATTTTGAACCCCTTAGAGATGACTCACAGTAACGTCGAGCTTCGAGGACCAACTAGACAGCGAACGGAACCTATAACCCGAATTTCATCAATTTTCTTTCATGGTAACTAAGAAAAGTGGCCCGTACGGCGTACAGACAGAAATATTTTTATTGCAGTTTTGGATTCTACATACCTTGAAACGTAAACCATCAAATTTTGAGGGGGGGTAAGAATTTTTTTTTTCATGCTCGATTCCAATGGTTCATTATTGAAAATAATAAACCAAAAATGAAGTTTACTATGACCACCTGCATGTTAAAAGGGTAGAAGTTTGGAGGCGAAAATAAATTAATGTTCACTGAATAGGAAAAGCCAGTGTGAAAAAGAAAAAAATGTAATAACGAGTGAGAATTTAATTATATGATTAGTAGGTATTTAGGTAAAATTCGAGATTGTTTCTGTATTTGTAAAGCGCTCAGCCCTATAGACAAATAAAACATTTATTATATTCCATTCTGTTCTTTTCGGCTTACTTGAAAGAAGGATTTTGTGGCTACTGAAATGACAGTTACCCTTGACTGTGAATGAAGGTTTGCTACGGGAAGGTATACATAATATGATAACACGGAGTGGATCCTCTGCTCGCTTGTGGACCGTTCGTTTGATCACTGTTTCATACAAGTGTCACAAATCGTCCTTTCGTGTTGCGGTGTAGATTGGTGTAGTGTGTTTGTTGTTTTCTTATCCAAAAAAACAATAATAATTGCTGTGATACCTATATGTGGATTAGTTAGCATCACTTGGGGGGTACTTTTCTTTTTCGTGGAAAATCTGACAACCCTGGATATATCCCTAAATTCTGTTTAGTTTCTTTAGTTCGCGCACTACGGATGTGGTGGAAGGATTCTTTAGTCGGCGTGGAAAAAACGTATTGTAGTTGATGGTTGGTTATAAGTATTCAGAATTCCACACATTTTTGGAAGGAAGTGTAGGGGTCTAGCTTTTGTAGGGGCCATCAATTTACCAAGGAAAACCTCTAGAGTTTATGTGCCAGTAAGTAGATACATGATCTATGGGGCAAGTATGTTACGGACCGAACAGGACATCATGAGTCACCTATCGAGCGTGAGGTCTAGGTAAGCCCAAGTGATGAGTGTGAGGACGAGTAACCTATGTGTAGGTTTACACGATCCCTCAGCTCCGCTCTGTTCCGTTACGTTTCCGTTTTCTTCGAGAAACGGAAGGAAGGATAGATTGTTTGAACTGTCCGTTTTGTCATCCCGCGGGTTGCCAGTTTAGTACCACCCAGTCTGCTCTACCGACCAGCTCGTCTGGATCATGGAGAGGATTTCATGCGCGAATATGAGCGAACTATTGGGAAGGAGGTGGCTAGCTAAGTATATTATGTGCTGCTATGGAAAGTGAGGGTGTGCTTTCTCCTCCACCGACAAAAAGAAGATATTGTGTGCACCCTTATCACGAACAGCGAGATGAATCACACAATTTCGACGCGTGGTTCAATGACATTCGAAACTACGAGGATAAATTCTTCAGTATTATCTGCGTATTCAGATGACTACTTGTCCCAAAGGCTGGGCTTCCCATGGATGAGGGAAATGGACTTATCTACGTCCGTGTGGTCGTGAAAAAAGATGGCAGAATGGCAGGAGGCAACAACACCAATGGCGACTGCCTGTTGTCCCTGCTCCTTCCCTTTTCTGACGTTCCCTCATTCCGTTCCACCGGGCGCATGGTGCGGTGACCTCCTTCTCGCAGAACGGAGGGATGAAGGGAACGGAACAAAAACGGTCAATCCCAACAGGCCCATAAAGGATTAGGTGTTGGTCAATGACCGCTAAACGGAGGGCGACGCAAAGGAAGGATGAAAACGGATGGTGTTTTAAACTTACACTATCCTAGAAATGAATGACGACTACATAATTCTGGCTAGCTGGCCATTAAAAGTTGGTGTTACCATGATCCCAAAACCGTTACTTTCCGAATATGCCATGATCCCACTTGCGCTTCGATCCCAAACCCGTCACGTTTTAGGGCTCATGAACGCAACCCCCCACCCCCACCAACAATTGTTCAAATGACCGAATTCTCACATATGAAAATTAGCTCACATCCACACCACGAACCCATATAACCGTTACATTTCACTCATAACCGAAGATACTGTTACTTCGACATCCAAAAAACCCTTTCAAGTAAGCCGACAAAAGAAAAAACCCGCTGGCCGCCAGAACTGTTAACGGTCACTTATCCCCACAGGTAATATTAAGCCCTTCACTAAAACCCCGTTCTTACCTCTAGATTTCTTAAAATCCCTAGTCCCTGGGAGTTTGAGGGACGACTGAGATCCAGGTGTGTTTAGAAAACGTTTTTATTGAACGCAAGCGCAACAGTCATCTTCAGATGTAACAGAAATACCACGCAGAAGACCATGTAGGTATTTCTGGTGCACTTCTACAACGTATTTCTGGTACCTGAAGATGACTGTCAGAGGGCACTCGACAGCTTCTGTTCAATAAACAACATTTTCTGAACACACTACCTCAATAGTCCCTTAAACTCCCATTAACAAGAATGTTGAAAAGAAGATACTTTTCTTCATTTTCTTCATTTCATCACACAACAACACTAACATAAACATCCCTAGTCACTTCGAACCAAACCACCGACAGGACATTAAAATTATACTCTGCCAATGAAGGTTTACCCATTTAATTTATTTCTTCCTCATTTAAAACATACCTAAAACCGAAATATTCGACATCCAGCCTACTTTCTCTTCTCTTCCATTTTGGTTTATTATTTTCAATAATGAAACATTGGAATCGAGCATTGGAAAAAAAAAAAAATGCTACCCCCCCCCCCCCCCCAAATTTGATTTA
The DNA here is from genome assembly GCA_954871275.1 of Leptopterna dolabrata. Taxonomy (NCBI): domain Eukaryota; kingdom Metazoa; phylum Arthropoda; class Insecta; order Hemiptera; family Miridae; genus Leptopterna; species Leptopterna dolabrata. The sequence goes on along the minus strand of OX940984.1, from coordinate 14,651,732 downwards.
CGTTTCAAGGTATGTAGAATCCAAAAATGCAATTTAAAAAAATTCTGTCTGTCCGCCGTACGCCGTACTGGCCACTTTTCTTAGTTACCATGAATAAAAAATGATGAAATTCGGGTTATAGGTTCCGTTCGGGGTCTAGTGTTGGTCCTCGAAGCTCGACGTTACTGTCAGTCATCTCAAATAGGGGTTGAAATTTTCAGAACGCCGTATCTCGAAAACTTTCGATTGAAGGGTAGGGGGTTTTTTTACGTTATTAAATTTGTCTTGAGCTAAACAATTTTTTAAGACCACCCGGAGCATTGTAGTCCAGCCGTTCGTGTGCACCAAAAAGCTTCGTCAACACGATCGTGAATCAATTGGTATAGGTAAATCCGGCCCGGATATCATCACTAGAGAGCACCTGTTTATAATCAAGGAGGCTGTATGAAGTCGAGTTGGTTGTTCTGCGATATTATTTAATTTGATAAGTGATGGACTATTGGATTTTGTTGGTAGGTACTTGTGAAACTTGAACAAACTTTGAAGTATTATTGATGGGTAAATTATTACACAACGGTTCATCTACCAAGAAGGGGCTGGATTTTGTTGATCGGTACTTTTGCAACTTGACCAACCGTTGAAGCATTATTTATGGGCAAGTTATTACACAACGGTTCATTATACTTGACCACGAGGGTAGGTACTGACCACAGAAAACAGTGATCTACGCAGAAGAGGCATCTATTTCACTCCACATCAACAATTTTCCTTCAGAACTTCATTATTTGCGTTTCTTTTTGCCGTTTTACTTACTGTTTGTCATCGAAAGAGTTATTTTAGCAACATTTAACTCGTGATTTAGGTAGGTACCTAGTAACTAGTGGGGGGTTAGGTACTAACCTACGGAGGGTCTGGATCTACATAATAATATGTATAGAATAGTACACATTATATCATGTAAAGGGTTACCTATACAGAGAGCTGTGATTCTGTACAAAATAATAAACCGTGTGCAGAGATTTGCAGCGTTTTTTCGATCAACTATCTATATCACAACCCAAGTGTCTGAAAGCATTATTTTGTTAACTGACATGAACCAAATATGGTAGTACCTATAATAACCGAAAGAGGTCTTCATCCTTCAAAAAAACCTCAGAGAAAAAATTGTCAGTTTGTAGTGTCATAGATTACCTATTATATACATAAAATTATTAATAATGTATTTCATATATGTTATTATATTATGGGGATGTTCAATTTGGAGTGAAAATACTAGCAGTACGTAAGAAAGGACCTACACACAAAAAGAGCAGCATATAAAAAAATAGAAATCGTACTTTTTGCAAGAAGCTTGTATCTAAGTGTTCAGTATCAAAAACAGAGGTATTTGTACTCAGCGGGGGTTGTGCAAGAGTGCAGTAAGTAAGAAATAAATTGGTAATTTATCGTCATTCGGGGAAGATGTTTCAGTCAAACATCATGTTACGTACTTTAAGGTTTGTGCGATTCAGCCAAGAAACTTGAGTGATGGTGAAACTTTTGAGTTCGTTCATTTTCGAATAGTATAGATAATTATTATAGTACTTACAGCTTGAGCTCTGGACATTTCGTAGTTGGCGAAAACGGTAGTCAGCTTCACTTGTTGCCTCAGATCCTCCCAGTTGTCTTCTTCCGACGTTCCTGTACAAAGGGGAATCGAATGTTTCTGATGAAAAGAACTAAATAAACGCGTACTAAATGATAATATAACTAAGCCTAATGTAATACGATTTTCAATTTCGCCATGCATAACGACCATAATGAGCGACTGTTTCAAGTTGCGGTAACCGAATTTCAATCCCCAAAAACTTGAGTCTGACCCACTTTTTCAACAGAAAAAATACTTCTGGAGTGAAGAAAAGGCTATTTCTGTCTTGAGTCGTCATCCTGTAACGGTTTGATGAGCTTGGAACCAACTACGAATTTTTTCCCCCAAAAAATTCAATTTTACCTACTTTTAAAAAAACCATGTTCTACTATTGAAACGGTTTTAGTCTATCTCGAGTCATAAATATATACAACTTTCGGTGATTTTATATATAAGTATTTTTTATTTTTATTTTGTGCACTATTTCAAGCGGTCTAGACCCACGAAAACTGAATTTGACACATTTTCTAAAATTGCTATTACGAACTTATTATCACAAACATTTTGGCGTAATTCGCTAAAACATTTTTGAAGTCACATGGGATTTCTAGTCATCAAATGTTGATGAATTTACCCTTACCTCGGTCTTCCCTGGTGGATAGCCATAGTTTGAGACGGATCCTCCCCTGAATGTTCGATCTTTGTGTCCTGGCTTCCAATTTATACCAGCAGTCGAGCCCCGTTGAAGGAATATCCTGGAAAACATGAATCGGGTTTTCAAAGATTCGATACTTGTTGAAGTTATGTGAACAATTCTAGGTCGAGGTTACTAATTCAGTATTTTTCTTATGGAAAATAAGCCCTTTTCAATATTCAAGGACTCATAATTATTATCTCCCTAATAATCGACCACCTAACACTGTAAAATTAGGAATAAGTACACCCTCACACAGTATTTCCATTTTTGTTTAAACATTTTGCTGCTTGATCCAACAATCAATTTTGATTTTAGGTCTCCTGAAGGTAGCCGAACGGCTGGCCGTACAGTCTCAATTGATTCAGCAATGAATTCTCAATAAAAATTCGTATCATGGAAAACTTGCAACCATTCATTTGGAAATATTACGAAACGTTTCAAGGATCATCCTCAGCACAAACAGAACCGCATGTTGCATTTCAAGCCCCATAAAGGAATTTTGAACGGCCAAAAACATGTAATGATTTTGTTTCATGTTTGGCTACAACTAGGTACAGCAGAACCCCTCTTAACCGGTCTGGTCGGACCAAAACCCTGGCCGGTTAACTGTTAGGCCGGTCGGCGCAAGACGTTTCGTCAAATGCGTTGACGTAATGACTAGGTCAGGTGAAGGCCTTTCGTCAAAGGATGCGTTTTGTATAGTGTTTGGACAAAAGGTTAAAGACTTTTCAATTCATATCACCGATGATTATAAAGGTGTGGTGATTCTCCAGCACAACTTAACTACTGTTCACGTTTGTTCGTAATGTAATTCCTTGATTTCACATGTTCTTAATTTTCCTCATTCATAAAGCAAGTTTTGAGCAGAATAAAACCTTAATCCCAAAAGGTTTTCTCATTACAAACGGTTCAGAGGCAGAGCCACAGGTGCTCGGCTGTCATAATGAACCCATGATACGCCCACTTTTGGTCAAGCTGTTAATTTAACTGGGTACGGGTTATGATTTTCAGTTTCATTTTTGTTAATCCGGAGTTTTTTGCACAAAAGATCTACATCCCCTTTGCCCAAATGACTACCTTTTTTTCACGAAACGATTTGGTTTCGGCTGCCGCTTGACGAAACGACTTACACCCAGGCTGTTTGATCCGAAGTTCCTGTGAAAAATCGATTTTCGTTCAAAAAGAACCTACATAATTTCATCAGGTGTCATGGATAAACATGGCTTTAAGAGCGAATTTTCAAAGGAACATCCGGGATATTCTGTAAAAAGATGATATAGCGAGAAACCTTACCACTTTCGCAAAATTATATAATTTTTTTGGTGATTTCAGCATTTTTTACCGATTTCTTTACCTTTATGAAGTCAATTTTGACCCACTATTTTTTGGAGAGAAATATTTTATCATCGAAATCCTCTTTCTGCCGTGAAGTGTCCCACGCAGCGTCAGGTGAATTGATATTTGATTTCGATTTTAGGCCGCAATACCAATTTATGACCCCCAAAAATCCAAATTTGACCCCTATTCTGTAAGAAAAACAATTGAAATGGTCTTTACTCACCCTTCCATACCACTTCCAGTGATTTCTCATCAACTGTTTTCAGCCGTTTTTATCGATTTTTGACCCCTACACACTCAAATCTGACCCCCCTTAAAATTGTTGAAAATTTTTCATCTTCGAATTAATCTTTTTATTTGACAATACGAACGTTCTGGCGAAATTTGGAACTTTTATCATGTACCCAAAGACAGATATCGTCTATTTCTTGCGAGTCCTCCACGTACCTATGCATTTTCGCCATCGTTTATAGTACTTTTTCCAACGTTAAACTCGCTACAGAGCTTTTTTTTTTTACCGATTCATAGTAAAATAGACTCGGAAGCGAGAGGGGAACGAAACTCGCGCTCCTCCTCTCCTGTTCTGCCCCCCACAACACAGACACAGCGTCACCCCGTTGTATTTTCCAGTAAATGCCCCTCAAACGATGTTTGACTCGCCTGCTAGCTATTATATGCTGTAAGAGAGGACACAACTCTATTCTATGGGATATGCCGGTTAATCCGACGCCGTTGAGGGGGAGGTGTTCTGCTGTAACCAGGTACCTAAACTGTAATTAACGAAATAAACGACAACGTAGACCGTAAAATCTGAGGGTGCTAACTTTTCTTCCTTCCCGGTATTTTCCAGTGATTAAATACATCAACCGAACATCTTAAATTTGAATTTCTTTATAAATTCATGTGCACTGAAAAGTAAGTTTATTTCAAAGACGACTAGCGGAAACCCATGTCTGCTGAGCACTGGCTCTAGATTTCCCTCCAAATGTATGGTAATTGATACATTAGACCAAGTTCAAAAGTAACTAGAACTTTCGATCACTTCTGTCACCTCCTCGACCTGAAGGATTTGGTGCTTCACATTTCAAATACATTGAAATGAGTTTCTGGACGTGATTCCCCTTCAAGTTGAGTTCCGTGTCAAGTTTTCAGTCGGACAACTTATGAGTTCGCGTCAACATCTTGGAAACTCGAGTAGGAGCGGTTACTTGGCCGGGAGCACCTCGCGGGCTGGTCAGCGTACCAAACTTCATAACGCTCTTCCTAGTTTGTAAACTGCAGAACTCCCTCAATTGATCGAATTACCGTCAAGCTGAGAATTTTGAAGTTGGAGTGGGGTTGACCTCTCAACTTGGAAATTCAAAACAGCTATACTACAAATTAATGGGGTACGTTGAAGTACCAGACTATCCTGGCTAAAAGCATTCTTTCATTCTGGGGGGGGGGGGGGGGGGTGGAAAAAGTAAAGTTGGTAATGATAGTACTGAGTTTCAACTTCTCCTAAGCCAAACGTGCTTAGAAGACTTCAGAGATTCTCATCGAAACAATAGGTTGGAACTGTCAAGTCAGAAAGGACTAGAAATAGCTTTCTTATCTGAAGCCCAAGTAACCTCACGAGGCTAACTAGACAGATAGGTCAGGTTACTGAACAGAGAGATCGATCCAGTAGGCACCTATGAGGCAATTGTGAAACACGCCTCCCAAAACGTGTAGGTCAGTGCGCGTTCAGTTTTTTTTCTGACCTCGTCAAAACGCTCTGGATGTCTGACCTCCAAATTGGATTTAGCACCCTCAAAATCACTGAACTGCCAATTTTAGCGAATTTTTTCTAATCGTAATGAGCCGAAAAACTGATGAAATAGAGGATGTGACGTCACATTTCATCAATACAGCGTAACGGCCCACCCCTTCCTTCATCATTATCTGTTTCCACACCAATTCCTGCTCATAAGACACAGCTCATGACGCTGCTTTTTGAAATTATCTAGATGAAATCTTGCATTTCGAAAACTAGACAATTACCATGAATTTCCACAGAATATTGCATGAAAGAACTAACCACAATAGGAACGTTGACGCAGCCCAAGAAATCATCTTGAGATCCGGATCTGGCGCTTTGAGCGATTTGTTTGAAGAACCTCCCCAAACCTTTTACGCCTCGGACTTCGTTGAGTTTCGAGACGGCGTCGAAAACCGATGATTCGTCGTCATGATCCCTGAATTGAAACGAGATATAAGGGGAAAATGTTATAACAATTGAACAACTAAGCATATAAACAATCTCGTGCAATAGAAATGCGCATTAATTTAGGAATCGTCAAAGTGACGATCACTGAAGAACACAAACGAACACTGACCCACAATACATAGGTACTTTGTTTCAGGTGCGAGAAAAAAAGACTATTTAATAGTAGTAACTAATATATAAATACCCAAATAAACTAGACAGCAAAAAAAACCGGCGCACCTCGTATTTGTGTAGAAATACACGTCCAACGTGAATTAGTTAATGTTTTTTGGGTGTGCCAAGTTGAGTTCATATCCCATGAGTGAACAGCAGGGCGCAGATAAAAAAAATAAAAAATACCCGTTGAAAAAATAAATTTTATTTACTTCAGCCTGAATATTGTGAAACATTAATTTGATTCTTCTTGTTAAAAAAAATTGTGTAAATTATCGATACATTTTTTTTAGTATTCTGTGTTGCCTCCCCTTGCTCGGATCACCGCCTGCATTCTTCTTGGCATGCTGCTGATTAAATTGGAAATCTTTTCCTGACCGACTCTGTCCCATTCTGCTACCACCGCGGTTCTGAGGCCTTGGAGGTCCAAAGGAGGGTTTGGACGCCTTCGGATGCACCTCCCTAGCTCGTCCCATAGATGTTCAATAGGATTGAGGTCGGGGCTGCGGGCTGGCCACTTAGGGTGCGAATGCCAACCTCTTCGAGGTAGTCAGTAACCACATGTGCAACATGGGGCCGCGCGTTATCTTGCATAAAAATGAAATTTTCACCGATGAATGGGGCGAATGGGACTACATTCTCTTCCAGAATATCAGATATGTACCTTAGTGCAGTTAGGTTCCCTCTTGGAAAAACATGGAGGTCGGTTTTTGCTTCTGAAGTGATGCCACCCCAAACCATTACAGACCCGCCCCCATAAGGCACCCTTTCAGAAATATTGCACTGTGCAAAACGCAGTCCCGGCCTTCTCCACACTCTTACACGGCGATCTGAAGAGAATAATGAGAACCTGGACTCATCTGAAAACATTACTTTTCCCCAATCGCCTTCTGACCAAGCTGCGTGTTCCCGAGCAAATCTAAGACGAGCTGTACGATGTGCTGTGGTGAGTTGGATCGCAGTAGCTGGGGCTCTCGACCAAAGGTTAACTTCAGCAAGCCGCCTACGCTCTGTATCCACACTAACATCAACATTTCGGGCAATTCGAAGTCGCTGAGTGGTTTCTACAGCCGTCTGAAAGTGATTTCGCAGAACCTGCATCGTAATAAATCGGTTTTCTGCGGGCACTGTCGCTCTCGGTCGGCCTGATCCTGGTCTCCTGTTGAAGCTACCAGTCTCCCTGTACCTTTGAACTGCCCTACGAACGGTAGTTTCCGGTAGCCCTAACGTTCTAGCCACATAACGTTGACTTCTCCCATCTTCTGCCAACCCGACTATCTGGGCGACTGTTTCGGTGGTTAAAACCATTCCTCAGAACCGAACAAGCACAGAACAATCGAAAAACACAAGGTGAAAGAAAAAAAAACGCAAATGTGATCCTAGCGTGAACGACACCTGAACAAACGACTAGGGATAAACTGAAGGAAGAAGAGCAAATGCAAGCTAAGAGATAAACTGGGGCAAAGGTCCGCATATTCTAATGGACCTTGAGGTAATCATACTGTGTTATTGTTATGAAAGACTGCACTAACCATGTCGAAACAATAATTCGTTCAAAACAAACGTTGGACGTGTATTTCTACACAAATACGAGGTGCGCCGGTTTTTTTGCTGTCTAGTTTAGTTAGGTTTGAAGGTGATTTGCTGTTATTCTCATTCGACACGCAGTGTCACAGAACATAAATGGAGCAGTGCGGTTAATAGCAAGTCGAAACTCTCGGGGGACCTTGGTTGCCAAGAACTTCAGGATAATCGAGGCTCAAATGAATTAAACAGAATCGGGAAATCACGACTCAAGTGATCCCTCAAAGTGTCTCACACAAATTAATCTTCATCTCCTACCTGAGTTGAACGTCAAGCTCAATAAATCAGACGGTGCAAATAATCATACCTATTTACTTCGCCATATACTTCGGGAACCTAACAGAAAAACAATCAGTACTGCGCATCTACAGGAAGTGGGTTGATTTTTGACACGGATAATATTGAAATCTGTAACAATATTCAGTAAAGGTACATGGAAAACTAATTATTTTTTCTACTACCACGGATGCAAAGTAGGTTAACTTTGCATAATCAAATTAGCGAAGCTCAAACTACTTCCGGAGCATAGAAGAACACAAAAATTTGATCATTTCATTCATGAAATTTGGCGGCGTTAAGCAAATCCCTCCCAAGAGACGGTTCTAATTTTTTGGGGAAATCGCAAAAAACGATTTTGACATTCTGTCAAAAGCTTTCTTTTCAAGGAACTGAGCGCAAGAAATTGCGAGGAATGGAGGAAACGAGAGTGAAGCGAGAACATCAGAACAAAAAGCATGCCTATTAAGCGACAGCAAAGTTCCGAGTCCACAGCCTATTCCAGGAAAATAGATATGCAAACAATTTATATTAACCGCCAGTACTGATGTCGCTTATTTGGTTATTGCATAACTTTTCTTGAGATGAGGCGCTTAGTAGCAAATCGCGAAATTCTTATTGTTCTTTTTAGGGACTGCCGCTTAATTTATACCGGAATAGGTCATTCAACAATCGAAACAGGACTATAAAACCTAAATAAATCAATCCTATACTCGACTTCGATACCAATAACTCGATTTTGAAAATATTGTCGCTCTAGATTATTTGCATAACGCCTTCCAAATAATAGAAATGGTTTTATCGTGGGCTATTAAGCGATGTTTACACATAATAAATTTGAAAACAGACACTCAAACGTGAAAAAGGTCTGTCATTGAGATTGCGGTCACGTAATGAGTTATAATGAGCTCGGTATCACCTAACTTAATGTATGTTAAACTGTTATAACTTAAAATCTCAAACTCTTGAGTACTACAACAGAATAGCGACGAAAGAACGCTGCAGGCAAATAAGTAATATACTTTTAAACTCACAGATTTAAAATATTTCTCCTTTAATTATTTCTCCTTAGATTTCTGAAAAATACTAAGCTTCTTATAGGAAGCCCCGGTGAGTTCCGATGGTTGCTAGTAATCATGAAATCATGATTAGCGATAGATTATTGCATTGGTATAAAACTCACCAAATATCTAAATGGAGAATATCACTGGAAACGTCATCTATATCACTAAAATCAAAACGTATCCAGTTAGATACAAAAAGTAAAACCAAAATGCTGAGGTCAAAAATAAACAAAATTTGATGAAAAATTACCAGTTGGATGGATAATACTTACAAACGGAATTTCTCATTCCATCTCGGATTGAGTGTCTGTGGCCGTACTGAAGTGGCGCGAATGAACTTGGCAGGGACCGCGTTCGAAATGCTGTCTCTGTGCTCCCGTCTGTCTTTCCTCTTGAAGCTGAGCCTGAAACTGTCGAATAGATTTTCTTGCTTAGAGTTCTCTGGATATTGACAATTATGTGAACAACTCATCGACAAATTGGTCAGAAACATGGTTAGATGAATTTATCAAGAAATCGATTTGAATGTAGAATGTTCCCGCTAGGTACTGTTGAGGCCAATACTGAAAACCTTAATTCCATGGTTTCTCCATAAAATCATGCAGGCATGTGGGGGCTTTTTTAACCGACCTAAAAAAAGGGAGGAGATTCTCAAAGTTTGTCCAGATATTATTCTGAAACTACTGTAACGATTTCAAATGAAAGATTGGCCTCGGTGGTCCAATTATATTTTTGTAAAGATTGGCCCAGTATACAGCCAACAGGAACAGGAATAACGATTATGAGAAGTGATTATTCCTAAACTACTTGACCGATTTCGATTAATCTTTAGTACGTTGACAGACATTGCACGATGCGACGGCAGAAAATAATATGCCAAAGACTGTGGATACTCCAGTAATAAAGGTATCAGTAAATGACAGCGTGAGATATGTTACTAAAAATATCGAATTAAAAACCAAAAAAATAATGTAAAAATATTGTTCGCATATGTAGTACAGGAACTTGGATAAGTGGAAGTTGAAGGGACCAGTTTTTGAATCACACTCATAGAGATTTCTCACTTACCTGAGTTTCCAACTTAAGAAAAAATTAATTCTTCTTAGAAAAAAGTCGAGTGAGCTCAATGAAGATCAGTCAACGTCAATTCTTAGCAAGACAACACAAAAAAACAAAGTAGGGCCGATTCCCACTATTAGAGGTCGACAGATCAACGAGTCCAACTATTAGAGGTCGAGCTCCCACTATTAGAGGCTCTGGCGGCTGAGATTTCAACTCATGCATGTTGTATTTGGGAAAACCCCCACCCATAGAGGTATCATTTCCTACTCAATGAGGGTTCCCAATTTGTTGCTTTGTGTTACGTTGTTTTGCTAAGAATCAAAGTTGACGGATCTTTATTGAGCTTATTCATTTTTTTAAAGAATTAATTTTTTTTAAACCCTGCACTTTTTTCTACAATCCCTTCATGACGATGAATGACATTTTCCAAATTCATTCAAATACATTCTAAATTTCATCTTTTTTGTACTTTCTGCTTCAAGGGGAACTCGGGTAAGTTAGAAATCTCTATAAGTGGGATTCAAAAGCTGGTTCCTTCAACTCCCACTTATCCAATGGTTGAGAAGGGCTTCTTCTTTTAATTTGAGACACGACCATCAGACAGGACTTTCCGCCATTATATACATTTTTCTAACAGGAATGTTGGGGGAGGAGGGGGAATTCATATTAATTTTGAACACGAACGACAGGAAGCATCCAGTACAGACCATAAGCACAAAGAAGATTAACGATTCATATTTTAAACAGCGTTTCTTATAATCAATTAAGTATACTTTTTATAAATTCATCGAATTTATTTTTATGGTATTTATGTGAGTTATATACCTGAAGATGCTCAGAATTTGAGTGAAAAGCTTCGTAATAAATATAAATTGGTGGTAAACTGAAGGTTTATTTTTTGTCTTATTACTCCACATCGTAAGTAGACATAGTCAAAACAGCGTTGTAGGAGGCGTTTTGACGTGGCCTATCAGGCATAAACAAATAATAGTAAGTTCAATTGATTTTTCAACACAAATCGTAGCTCGGAATAATGTATGATTAATTCTGGTCATACTGGCAAATAAAACTACTCCGGAGGAGCTGTTTTGAATACTTGCAAGAGGGATCTTTTATTCGATGAAGGAAAACACCATGAATTAACAATTTTCTCTCACGTTTCCCAGTTCTGACGTGAGGAGTCGAGTCGCACTTTCGATTCAAACTTCAATCTAACGTCATGTCGCTCTAATCCATCGAGATTACGAAGGGAACCAGATCTCAGCCCCCCTCCCGCTACCGCATCCAAACGAAACCTCGAAGCCATTAGCGAGGCTTCAAGTATAAGATAAACAATTAGTGGAGCTCTACACGCAACGCTCCCCACGTTCATTTTAATCCAATTCCAAGCTCGGCTCAAGCAGAGCTCGGCAGGACGAAAACGAATCCGAATATTAAAGAGTGGGCTAGCCCGGGGTGTTCTCCAACTTTTCACAACATGATTTAATGCCTACCTTCATCATCGTTAGAGCAACATCTGAAGATGGAGGAGGGGGGCTTGATAAACGATAGGACGATAAGCCCTATCCATTTGAAATGGTCATTCCATTTTAAATTTGGGAAATATCGAGAAAACATGAAATGGACTGGGAAACAGCTAAATTAACTATACATATCTGATGGAGCTCTATTTCGTGCAGTTCGGGACTAACCGCAAACCTCCAGTCCAGCTTCCTCCGATCGAAAAAGATAATGTGGCTTCCCATACCGTTTGTTTTATTATTGCTGTGTCAATCTCGGACAGACCTTTCCAAAAAGACGAAATATGATGGATAGGTACCTGATCTTTCGAAGCGAGCAAACCCGCTGTAAATACATATAAGAGCCAAAATGAGTCTGTGCTACATAGTTCCATATTCGTTTATGCCCAAAATAAACGGAATTTTGGGCTTAAAAAAATTCCACAAGAGTAAATTATGTTATCGGCGAAGTGTGAAATAAGGCATTGTATGCAGTGCCTAGGCTGTGTATGAAATAAAAGGGCCAGGCAACCTGTGGAATAAATCGCATTTCATACTCTGCCCAGGCATTATATGCAATGCCTTATTTCACACTTTGCCAGTAACAGATATACCTAACTAATGAATACTACCATTTACGGTTTCGTGATATAATGACAGGCAAGCTGTGAACAGGACAAGTGCACATGGTGCGACTGTTTTGGGACATGGTTTGCGAACCAGTTTCACTCAACAACCAGTTTACCACCAGAACGCAATTTCCGTCCACCACGGACAAGACTGATTGTGGATCAATTGGTGTGATATCATGACCGTGGTCGAGAAGTACAGTTGGTTTTTCCTACGTCAAGTTCAGATCCAGATGAGGAAGTCATCATCATCATCATCAACACCGCAGGCTATTCGTGCATGTCTACCCAGGCAGTGGAAATTCGCACTATTTTAACTTCTTAGTTCATTTAGCTTTGTATTATCGTTATAATTAATAAATTTTTACTACAACAATTATTTTAATTTATAGAAAAAACGTTCCCCATTTATTTATTTTTTCACTAGGCATTAACTTTTAATTTGTAAATGCCCATAATCGAATCAGAAATTATAGCTCCTACCGCATCACTTTTGGCAAATATTTTAAAATAACCTGTAACCTTCTAATAAATTACCTACTAAATAAAATTAATACAATAGTAAGTTTTCATGACTGACATATGCACTTGGGCGGCCACCTCTTGCCTCCGTCATTTCTTTCCTTGAATACCCAGGAAGTTCATAACTATACGGTTGTTATTCGTGCATCGCCTCTCCGATGAGTTTCAAGTTTAGTTCTTGGTAACTCATGTTGACGAAAACAGGTTATTATATACACACGTTGAACACCTCTTAGTTCGGTGCAACTTAAAACTGCAACGCAACTACAACCGCGGAAAACATCGCGTACAACTGGTTTGAAACGGATTGCAAACTATCACATTCCGATCGCCACAGTTATACGCTGCCTAGGCCACAAAACAGTTGAGAGCTCAAGTGGTTTGCAACCTTCGTCCCAAAACAGTTGCACAGTGAGAAATTATCCTAAATAGTATACAGCGCTAAGTAATAAAGGAACATGACCTAATATTATGTAGTTGACACTTGAGACACAGCTGAAGTAACAACGCAGAAAAGCGGGACAGCATAATTGAAACAAATCCGAAGTTGGCGGCCAACTTCGTCAACAAGTAACTTTCATCTCAAATGATATGAAAGCTACTTGTTCTAGCTCCATTCATGTGTTAATCGTGGATATTGTCATACGAAGTCAGACTTATAATATCTGACAGTAAAGCTTCACATTCCTTCAACTGAAAACAATTAATACCGTCTGTATTCCACTCGTTTCCATAATGGCGACAGTCTAGGTTGTCCCTTTCCAAAACGATTTCATTCATTTCCCATTGGACGCAATTAAAAGCCAGCGGAAAGGGTCTACAGATGGGAAGCCATGAAGAGCCGACGCTAATTAAAGAAATTGCTGGAGAATCCCTCCCGGGAAAGAATTTATTCGAACCAACAAAGCCTGTGGGGAGTGGGCGTTCAAACTAATTGCTTATCTCCGCAGATTCTCTGGCTGTTCTTTCGTCACCTGTCGAAGCCTACTTCCGAATCAGATTGTTCTCTTTAGATTTCGAAGAGATTACTTTTTCCCAAATAAGGCACCTAGGCACTGCTTGCAGTATTTATCCATTGCATTCTAAATACTTGTTAAGCAACATCGTTTTTCTTCCAGTGACTACATCGGCTATGATTTATAACTTTCGCCATCTTCAATAATCCCGCACCATATTGCAGAAATACTGCTGTTGAAATGGAGCCACCCTTGGACGCCGTTGGGAACAGGACCAGGAGTGTAGGTTATGGAACCTGGATAGCTAACACCTCTCTATTGCCTCCTCAGTGCTTGTAGTTTGTACCTACCTTAAGTCCGACTCTTCAAACCACTTTCAAAACCTCGGATTGGTTTCCCAGAATAACGCAACCCTGGTGATGATCATAATCCGATTCCACGGACCTGTCCGAAAGGCGACACCACTTTCCAGCTGGAGCCTCCGTCAGAAAACCATGAAATTCCTGGTGGATTTTCGCTGTGAGTGAACTAACGCAATACCTAATATTCCTCACGATCACCTACCTGCCCAGAGCTGCTGACAGGATGTTTGGGGCTTGTTAATGAGGATAATAATAAGCGGATAATAAGCGGAAGCCGGCCTTTCAAGAGGCATTCACCCTAAAGTAAGCAACGTAAATGCACACAGAGAAAAAACAACGTGTTTACCTGTGATGTTTCCTTAACTTGTCGTGATGAGCTTCAGGTCGTTCCGGTTCGAGCCCGCCTTCAGACATCGTTCTAGATGTTGCCTGCGGCCGCGGGCTGGGTGGCGGCGGCGACGCCAGGTTGCCGGGTTGGATCCCAAGCATGCAGTACGGATCGCTGAAACCTGTGACAGGAACCAGTGAATCACATTTCAGCCACGATAGAATTTCTGAGTTGTAAAAAAATCAATCCTGGATTGTAACAAACGAAGTGCTTAACCTCATTTCAGTTTGGAGTCGTCCCTGATTGTGTGTCGTTTGAGTGTGTCCCAGTAACTTCCTAGTTCATACCCATGGGTGTAAGCTTACTTCAATTCATTATGTGTATTCGAACACGTTATTGCAGTAGTGCAAGCAATAAGAGTGTTGAGGGAACGACGAAGCCAATCTGCAGAGCACAGCATTGATTCCAAGGCTGTTTCGTGATCAATATTAATTTCAAGAGCACAGGTGAATTCTCACTAACCACCTCGATACCCAACAGTAACGACCTCCCTAAATCGAGGTTTGACGGTTTCTTTTTAAGTCGAGCTAATCAATAACATCAAAATCATTAGTACCTACCTAAATTGCCTCAAAAGGGCATCGTGATTATTGCTTTCATCGTTCAACTTACTCTATATCCAAATCCGCGATGCACGTTGAACGTTATTTTATTTAAAATTGCTTGGTGGCGTAAGTAGAAAAATGTACAGCAACTCCGGGCCCTTCAAAGGGCTGAAATTTCGGGGTTGGACAAGGCTTGGTATTTCTGGACCCTCGATTTTAATTTCCACTGCAATTTAATGGAAATTTGCACGGTCATGGAGATGCTACAACAATAATTCAATCAAGACCTGAAGAATTCAATTTCAAAGGCTGGAAGAATGTGTACAGGTGAAATGTCAGTTGTTGGCTCTATTCATAAGTACTGTTAAGTTTTTCACTGTTTTTCGATAGGAGGAAACACTTTTAGAGTCGATAACCCAAAAAACTCAACAACTGTCTAGCACTGGTTCATATTTGGTTGACTTTATACAGCATTCCCTTTCCACCACAGGAGAAAAGCACTTATTGCACCAAGCAGGCAACCTATTGGAGCTTCGGTCCCTCTGGTTGGTAATGTTTCAAAGGAATACATTGCGTTGCTTCGTGGCCTTTAATTCCCTTCAATGTTATAAATATTTCATTCGTTAATTATTACTAGGGTGTACTTCAATATAACCCTATACCTCAAGCATCAAATTCCTACGCACTATTTGAACGGAAGGTTAGGAAAATTTGAAACAACTAAATCTACTTGCAGAAAGGTAAGTAGGTTTACGTCTTTAAATTTCCATTTTCCATTTTGTTTTGAACGCTCAATCAAATGGCGCCACAGGAGTAGAGTGGATTCTTTGTTACAAATGGGCATATTAGATATTGGGTAGGTTGGTACTTTCTGCAGTCCGTAAAGGGGAAAAACCGAAACCCTACTAACGCCGATACAATAAATAGCGATCCAGCACTAACCGTGAAGCTGAAAATAAGCAAAGTTTTCGGTAAAGCCCCCCCAGGAAGTCCTATTCAAAACAATTCTCGACCCTAAATCTCTTACGGCAGTTTTTGAAGGGAGACCAGCGTCTAAGGATAATAGAATGTCACTTGAAGGGAGGAGGTTTGAGTACCACAGAGATGAATGTAATCGCATTATTCGAGTTTCCAACGCACATCGGAGTGAGAAGGAAAGTTTTCGGATCTCTTGTGAGAAGGCCACGGTCATTGAAGTCTTCTGCGTCTTGTCCCATTGTTTAGACTTTAGAGGCTCACACAAGTTTATTAGTTATCAATGGCTCACACAGGTTAACATTAGTTATCAAAAGAAAGTGGATATTTGAGCGTATTCAGTAGGTACAAGAAGAAGATGTATGTTGAGATGTCGAAGTAGAAATTGAGTTTATGTAAAAATTCCGATACCGTCTAATTACAATTCAAGAGATGTTTGAACAATATCTGACAGCCTGCCTGACTCAATGCTTTCAACAACATCTTTCTGCACTTCGTACATGAACATGTACGAAGCCGGGTGTAAAGGGGCGTTGCGTCCATAAGGCCACTTGGGCCACCCCTGCACCCAGTAACACAAAAAACTCCAAAAAGAATTCCAACCATTTGTTCAGTTGGCATTCGAATTTCCCTCCGTATACTGTACCTAGCATTTTTTACAAATTTCAACAGCGACTCGACAGAGTTCTCTGGCTATGGATATTCAATATGTGTTTCCGTCATGTTGGCTCGCTGTAGCTCCAAGGAGCATTTTATCGGAATATAGCTACAGTAATCGATGTCTTGCAATCGAAATCGAAACCTACGCTTCTGAAACTGGCAGGTCCCCAGGCCCTGGGACCTGGTGTAGCCATGGTAACCGAGAAAAGTGGCCCGTCCGCCCAAGCTCAGTCGTGTAAAAATTTGGTTAGCCACGCCTCTTTTCGGCTCTGTCCCAACATTTCCATCCAAAAATCCTTTGTGTTCACAATCGATTGGATTCTTTCAATTCATCTTGTCATCTCGATAGGAGAAGCTTGTCCTTCAATCTGTCCTCCACTAAAAATTGTTATCACCGCCATTCTGTTCCTATGTTGAGTTTTCAATTTTCTGCTTACGTTTCGAATTTTGTATGTTCCCATTCCAGTTCCCGTGACAGATTTGGGTTTGTGATAATTAAGCGCGTTGTGTCCTGTCTGTGGTCTTGTGGATTGATCGACGTCAACATACACAGATAAGTACCTAGCTTCTAGTCTGATTCTCCATCCAAGTAGGTACTGGCCGGCGGGTCATTACTTCGTTGTATTTTAGTCTAGTTCGTTGTTTTTAGTTGTTGTTTATTTTATTTGCTTCTGTATTTTGTACCACATGAATTCGGTGGCTAACTTACAGTCGAAATTTTCGACGTTTTCCTACGAGGATAGAGTGATGATTAAAAGTTTAGGAAGAGATAGGCCTTTGCTGAGTATTAGTCAGTATGAAGCTATAGAACTTTTAGCTTCTGGTAATCCCCAGTATTGGTCAGAACTACTGTGAACACAGTGCTTACATTCTGACTTGCTAAGAGCTGCGGTTGATTAAAATCCACCCATTTCTCATAAGAAGACTCCACTGTTGGAAAAACTTTTACAGATATTTTGTAGAAAAAGCTGTTGATTGGTGTTCCGGTTTGGTGGCCCACCATTTTCAGAGCCCACGCACCGCTACTGGGGGTGCAGTACCTTGGGTATCCCCACTTCGAAAATCGTTGAAGTCTGTCATTTTTCTATAAAACAATGAACATGGTTAGCGCAGCTCACATCGTTTGGACAAACATGTTGTCGAAATGAGTTGTTTATGTGAACTCCGTTCGACAAACCTTTTGCCCCGAGTGAGCACTCGATTCGACAACCAGATTCTTTGGTCAGCTTGTTGTTGTGATCGGTCGTGCGTGTGCGGTCGTTTCTTCGTATTCTCGTGGTAAAAAATGGATGTTCCTATCGATGCCAAATATCCTAGTCGGAGGGGAGGAAGTTGTGATGGATGAGGGGTTTAACTACGCCGCCCATACAGCGTAGTTTCCCCCTCTCCACTCTCTAGAAAGGTAGGGAGGCAGTGTGACAGCTGCCCCCGGAGACAATGGTTTGATTATAACGCAATGCCTCCAGGAGTTGACGATTCGTTTCCGCGAATCGACCGCCCCTTCAGCCGCGTGTCAAAAAGATCGGGAAGAGCCCGGATCCAGTATGGACGGGATTCCCATATACCGTCACACTCCTCCCCTTAAAAACATACTTCTTTGAGGAAGAAGTATGTGAAGTTAGACACGGGACTGAAAGTAGTATGGAGTTCTGATTCAGGAAGGTTCATCTGAAAAACTCCAAAGCTGATAGCTTCCATCGTAATGGTACTACTGAGAATTGTTACTGGTGGAGAACTTAGCTCCTTATCAATATCACTTGGCCGACTTGGACAAAAAAGAAAAGAAGTCGTTGTCAGAGGTTCTGGTTCAGGAAGGTTCATCTGAACAACCTCTGGGTGACTAACCCCCATCATAAGATGGAACAACTGGGAAAACAAGGGGAAAAATTGGCATTGAACGCCAGGCATTGAGCGCCTTAAGAATAATAATAAAGTTTGATAATAATAATAGTAATAATAATAATGAGTTTGATTTGATGAAAAAAGAAAATCCAATGGCCGAAGTGTATATTGATTAACAAAGGGGTTATTAAAAAGAGAAGATATTAAAAAGAGGATTCCTTCTGGAAAACCTCAGAGCTATTCCTTCTGGAAAAGCTCTCAAAAAGTGGAGGGGGTACCGAGGATAAAATCCAGCACATACCCACCAACCACACTCTGCTACCATGTAATGGATGAGGGGTTTAACTACGCCGCCCATACAGCGTAGTTTCCCCCTCTCCACTCTCTAGAAAGGTAGGGAGGCAGTGTGACAGCTGCCCCTGGAGACAATGGTTTGATTATAACGCAATGCCTCCAGGAGTTGACGATTCGTTTCCGCGAATCGACCGCCCCTTCAGCCGCGTGTCAAAAAGATCGGGAAGAGCCCGCATCCAAGATGGACGGGATTCCCATATACCGTCACAAAGTGCAATTATTGTTGGATAACTATAGTTTATTGGTGAAATATAAAGGATCAGTGGTGTGTGGTTTTTTATTTTCTGTCGTTTTTGCGATGGTTGTTGTTGGTGCAGGGTGAATTGGTTTTCCCTTCCATTTGTCGAAACGTGTTACGCCCGGTTAGCGTTTTGGAAACCCCAAAATCACTTGTTTCATCTGCTTCTGCCAACCAGTCCCTAACCCCTCTCCTCCATACAGAATTACCAAATTTAAAAATATGTGGGCACATACGGAACCTATTATTACACTAGGGAAATAGTTCCGTATGTGCCCCATGCTGTTGTGCATGAGTCACTATAACGGCTGAACGTTTGTTTCCTACTTTGTTTCCTTTTCATGTGACTTCGACAAGTTTGAATCACCCGTATGGTATAGATCGCTCTTTTGTATAGAAAAGTGGTCTGTTTTGTATAGAAAAATGGTTTATATTCAAGGCAAGATAAACCACCCTCCATCAATCCTTATAGACAAAAATATAGATGGGTGGGGTGTATATATCACCCATATGTCTAGATCTCCCTTTTACGTAGAAGGAAGTAAGTGGTATGTTTTGTGTAGAAAAGTGGTTTATTTTCAAGGGAAGGTAAAACACCCCCATCAATCCTTCTAGTCAAAAATATAGGCGAGTGGGGTGTACAGAGCACCATTTACGTGCAGATCGCCCTTTTGTGTCACACATGTGCTCAAAAACAGTTGAGGCACATACGGAAATATTTCCCTAGGACCCTAGGTAATAGTTCCATATGTGCTCCCAATTTTTCGAGCGAATTTTTCGTTGTGTGGGGATTGAGATAAAAGCATGTAGGGCAAAGAGAACATGTAGGGGAGAAGAAGAGGTTTTGAAAAAGCTAATTTTTTTTTTTTTTAATAAAATTACTGACTTTTGATTTTGACAGTGGCGGCACATACAGAACTACACCCCTCTTTCTTTTCAGCCATTTTATAACTGACCAATCAAGATGAGAAATTTACGATGAAAACTGAAAGTCGTGAGCTGCACTCGAAATTGCGTGTCTCGATCTAGCAGTATTTCAGTTCAAGCATTGATGATTTAGTAGGTTGAAGACCGTTATCATAAATTAAACTAGTTAAGCCCGTTCCGAAGCCCGCTATCATAAATAAAACCACCGATACTGGTTGAACTTCGATAATATACTGCTCAATACCTACATAAAATATCTGAATAAAAACATAACCTCAAACAAAAGCTCTTTATGTAAGTTCAGCTGAGGAGGGGTTTCTTGTAAATCGATAAGGACTTTTCTCGACGTTGCCTAGCTAATCCGCCAAACGAAGTTTTGTTTATCCTTGGTGATCATTATACTTGACGAGCTCATGTAATTTATATACCATAATCAATTCAGGCATGTTTTTGCGATGTTACTTTCTTTTGTTCCACGAAAATAAACTGGTTTCTTTAGTGACAGGGCGGCACAAAGCAGCTACTGCACCCTCCATCCACACCCACTAACGTTGCCTTCTGGAGCAAAAGCTGTTTGATGTTTCTGAGCCTGAGGGTTTTGATGTACCCACACCACCGAAGTTTCACTTCGCCTTTCCCGAATATTCGCTCGCTTTCTCCCCCCAACGTCCCGGTAAAACCACGCATGCCCCGTCTTTTGTCTGACATTTTCAACCAAACTGAGTTTTCTCTTTAGTATCCTGTCCACCAACAAGCTTCTTTCCGACCCCTCGAAACTGTTTTCTAAGGAGGAGCAAACATCCCCCTGTTGCCTTTGTTTTTTCTCTAACATCAAAACAGTACCAGCACGTTTTTTGCCCACCCACTTTCTTCCACCAACGGCTCAGTGAACAATGAAAAGAAATTACTGTAATTTGGGTTTACACCCTAAATAACTACCTCGAAATGACACTAAATACCTGATTCTTAAATGTGAACGGTCAGTCCTATCGTGATTCCATACCTTTGCTTCATTCTAATCCATCTGTTTTCTCTAGAAATTCCATCCCAATAACTGATGACTTCTATGTTCCGTCAGCTTTGGATCGGTACCATCCATTTTTATTTACATTTCCTCTAAATTATTTGGGAGCGTTTCTGTGAAATGTTCAGCGTTTTTTTACCGAATTTGATCACTGCGCGTAAGCGCAGGTAAGTCAATATTGTGTTGAGGAGAAAGAAACTAGTACCCACAGTAATACACTGGAAACTAGTTAGTCCTCCATTACCTAGTTATTTCCACTGTTGGCAGTATGTGTCTACTAGAGTGGTCACAAAAAGTCAACTTTCGAAATTCAATCGTGGCAACCCCCTAAAAGGTGCCATTTGACTAGAAAATGAGATTCCCAAAGTTTTAGGTCGATCGGATAACATTAACCCGTGCCGCATCGAGGTTGAAGTTTAGAAAAACTCACTTTTTTTCATAAAAATATTATTTCTTTCCTCATAACATAGTAACCATTTGTCCTAGAGACTTGAAATTGGTCTTATTTTATTTAAAATGTTATCTTCTTCAACTTTTACTTCCATAATTTTTTCGCTACATCCTGTAGATTTTATGTTATTCAGCTTTTCCTATCTCAAAACGTGGTCCGTTTCAGCAAATGTGCCTTTTTACGCATACCCCTAAAAACCACACTCCAGTCAATGAAATCGACCTCTAGGCAATTTGATACTTCTTTATCACTCTGGTACATATATTGAAAATTGATACATTTGAATCTAATATTTATAATATATGGAGGGGGTAGGGGGGAGATGGGTGGGTGGTGGGTGCTATGAAATGCACAAAAAACAATAAAAATTATGTAAAAAGTGTTTAAATAATTTTTATTGTTTTTTGTGCATTTCATAGCACCCACCACCCACCCATCTCCCCCCTACCCCCTCCATATATTATATATTAGATTCAAATGTATCCATTTTCAATATACCAGAGTGATAAAGAAGTATCAAATTGCCTAGAGGTCGATTTCATTGACTGGAGTGTGGTTTTTAGGGGTATGCGTAAAAAGGCACATTTGCTGAAACGGACCACGTTTTGAGATAGGAAAAGCTGAATAACATAAAATCTACAGGATGTAGCGAAAAAATTATGGAAGTAAAAGTTGAAGAAGATAACATTTTAAATAAAATGAGACCAATTTCAAGTCTCTAGGACAAATGGTTACTATGTTATGAGGAAAAAAAGAGTATTTTTATGAAACAAAGTGAGTTTTTCTGATCTTCAACCTCAATGCGGCACGGGTTAACGTTATCCGATCGACCTAAAACTTTGCGAATCTCATTTTCTAGTCAAATGGCACCTTTTAGGGGGTTGCCAAAAGTGATTTTCTCAAAAAAAATTTTGCCTATTGCCTTGTAACCACCCTAGTGTCTACCAATTATTTCACAGAACATACCAATTCAATATTGTGTGAAACTTGCCATGATGTTAATTCACATTTTTATCAAAGTAAGGTAACCTACGTATCAAATTGTTTATCGCTGGAATCTCAAAAATTTGTATATTATGCAAATAACACTCAAGAATACACATAGCAAATTCTAATTCACATAATATCACATCAACATACAAAAAGCTAATAAACAACACGAGTTTCTCCAAGGTCAACTTGTCTGTAAAGTTTTGCTCAGTGCACAAAAACATCCATTCGAATGACTGAAAAATATCATTCAAACACTCGGGGGGCGAACTGACAGAACTGAATTATACATTATTACAACAGAGACCAGTGGGGTTGGGTCAGGTCCAACGATTCATGCCTCCAACACTGAGAAGACACTCGTCAAGAGTGAGCACACATCACAGCATTACAAGGGATAATTCTCTGCGCTAATACAAAGAACATAAAGAGAAAGTGAGCAACCACCATCGTCTTCGCTCCTGATAATATATCTGTGGCACAAGGGTGTCGATAAAGCAGAATACTTCTAATTTATCATCAGCATTGAGAGGATGTAGTGTCGTGGTTGGTGAGGTGATCGAAATATGGGGTTTTCCAGACAAATATCATTAGGTGCTTAATTTCCGAAGTTGAGTTCCACGTTTCTCATAAAATGGTGTGTAAACATCATATACCTACCTACCCAAAGCACACAACCAACCTAGCAACAAAGCATACAAAAGATAATCTGACTGGTTGAAAACTAGCTGTCCGTGTGTGAGTGTAATTTTATTTTGCTAATCTGGCCTGTTTGTCAGAAATCTACACCTGCATATTGAAAGAAGTCCAATAAACAAATAAGCTCCATAATTAGAGAGTTAGGAGTTTAAATAGCACTTTTTTTACCTACTAAAAATGTTTCGTGTAGCTACTTGATTTGTGTGAACTGTTGAGTTTCTCTTCGAGCTCATTGATAGCAATATATTACAATACCTCTATGACAATAAGGTAGGTAGGTACCTTTGAAGATACTTATTACATAACGGAAAATGTTAGCAACTGACTAAAGACCAGGTTTTGGATGTCGACAAGTTGAGTGTGTGATAATCGTTCGAATCTGAGTAGTGCTGTGGAAAAATAAAAAGCACATGAATGACTGATCAATGCACTAGATTTCTCTGTCAGGCATAAACAAAATGCTTCAATTGTTTTTAATTTTACAGCAGGATTCATCAAATTTGGACATAGCAACCTACAATGAGGGTCAACCTTGTGGATGAGGCATTTTTTATAACTTTGTGGGGTATCATTTTTGGTTTTGACTTTTTTGCCTTGTTATCCATGTCACTTCATCAAGAACAAGCAAGGTTTTGATGAAGCTGGTGTGGAACCAACCCACATAACCACAGTAGGTAGCAGAGTTCATCCGAATAAATGTGGTCTATCAAAAGACATCAAGTTTACGGTACATAGGAGTATAATGGTACCAGTCCAATCGGGATGAATGTGGTCAACAAAGCGGTTTATATATTTTTTTATTTTTTTATGGAACTAGATTCCATTTTGAAAACTTTGACACCAAACGCACTGTCCTACAATAAGTAGGTGGTTCTTTTTCTATGATTTTTCTAAGCTTCAACCAATTCTGATGTCACAGTGAGCTACCCCTCAGCCCACGAAATAGTTCTTTTTTTCTACGAGGTTTCAAAATTTCGACAACAAGTGACGTCACACTGGGGAAGGGGGTCCCGCCCAGGCAAGAGGGGTGCAATGACGTCACAATTGTTTGACACTTCTAAAAATCATAACGAAAGAACTACTTACCGTAGGACAGTGCGGTTGGTGTCAAAACTCTCAGGATAGAATCCATTTTCATTTAAAAAATTAATTAAAATAAATATATATGCACACATTCCATTGTTTTGGCAGCATCTCTAGTGACCGAGATGAAGTGGGGCTATGAACTTGGAAGCGGGTGAGGACGGCTGCCGAAGCAAGTAAAAATGAATGGGATACGCCTGTAGTTACAATGGAGTCACCACAGTAGGTAGCCGTAACAGTCGGTAAAACATGAGAGGTAGTAGAGGCCGCAGAAATGTAGTGTTGGGAGCAGACAATGGTTGCAGAAGACTTTCAAAGGAGAAGGTCAAAAAAGGGTGCGCAAAGGAAAATTTGGCAAGCCTTTCAGAAAAACCAGTGTATCGGAATACGACCAGCAGGTAGATGTCCACACAGTAGAAACGCCTATCACACAAAGTCAGTAGAGGAGTTGACAGATAGGTTAGGTACCTACGGTTTGAAAAAAAAAAATTTTAAATTTTAATCAAGGAGGCGGTAGATGTAGGCAGCATAGACTCACACAAAGGAAACGTCAAGATCTAAAGGAAGATGAAGATTGAAAAGGAGGAAAGCAAATGAAAAACAGCAGGAGAGGGAATATTTTGAAAATTAGGTAACATCCAACGAGCGACTCACTATACCAATAACTGGATAGGATACCAATAACTGTCAGGAATGAGGAAGTTCAGACATTTTAAATAAATTCTTGTTTGACGGCACATGTATGGCTTAGTCCGGTAAGTTTTGTTGTGACTTGCAAGTTACTTAATACGTTTGAACTAACCTACATTTGACTGAAACCTAGGTTTTACGTATGTACCTAATAATTATATCAACTGCGTACCTATCTGTAAGAACAGAGATTCCTGAGAAACTCAACATGAATTTAATATTCTTCAACTCGAAAAAAAAAGTTAAAAAACTTAATAGCCGAACGCAGAGATGAACGACCGATGCGATGGTTTCTGGTGCCCATCAAGACAATGAAAATAAAGTTGATAACGACAGCTGGCCAGAGATTTGGACTTTTTTAAATTTGGTCTGTTGCAAACAATGGAATCATTGACAATAAGTTTCTGTTACACAAAACTGCACTTCAACTGTTGCTGAATTATTTTATTAGAGGTTTGATTCGTACAGTGTAGTTTCCAAACCGATAGCTACTACCTACTTCCTTTTTAACATTTTGCTTCAGAGTACTGCGTTGTAATTTCCATTTCTTAATAAGGTAGGGATTAAATAGGATACCTCCTGGATCGAAGGCTAGACCTACTGGAAATATTGAGTTGTCGCTCAAGAGTAGTGCAAAAAGATTATGAAGAAAAATAGGTGTTCCTATTACGTACTTACGAAGAATTAATACCTAGAATATGAAGAAAATTAAGGGCGGATTGACAATCGAATAGTTTGTAAGTTAGGATGCATGGATCAGGTGAAAACAAGAGCCCCCTAAAATACAAAATCAATCACAAACGGTCAATCACAAGAGTTACATTAAATACGGAGTTTGGCAGAGCTGGGATCACTTCGCTAAGAACGGGATAGGATTTAATGACGTATGCACGGGGTTGTTAGGGGACAAATGACGCACGAATTAGCTTCATTTTCGCTGGACTTCAAGAGGATCATTCGGATTTCATCTTCAGGCTTTCTCTTCCAAGTACCTCTCGCAATGAAGCGAGATAATCCCACCGAATCCTTTTTTTTTAAATCGACTAGTAAAGTACATGTCAACAGGGAAGAACGCTTCAATTCCATCATTGGCGCAAAGCTATCCACTTAAGTAGTTACCAGCGGGTGAGTTCAAAGTATTGAAATCCATCACAGCACAGAATATAAAAGGTATATCACCTATCAAAGGAAAATGTCGTTAAACTGTTCAAATTTAGTTTTTTATAATTAAAAAAATGTTGAAAATTTGTAGCACGTTCATACATTAATTAATGCATTCCTATCCCAGCCGAAATTGAAGGTACTTTCAAATGAACTGTTGAAACCCTCTTTTAATTGGAATTCTCATAATTCAACGAAGTACTTAACTTTTCACTGTCGCTATTATCTGTATGTAAGTACACAGGTAACATTTCTCGATATTAAATGCCAGGCATGCAAGAATGTTCTTTTGATGAACAGATCTGCTTTAATATTGCACAACAATTTTCTATGCCCCAGGAATGTACTGGTAAAACCAGTAATCGAGTTCACCTCAATATCGACGGTAGATGTGACAAAATAATAGCTTTTAGTAATGTGAAGAAGGAACCTGAAGATGGCAGCGAATCCCGAACGCCTGTCTCAGTAGAGGAAACAAATAATATTATATTTCTGAAAATAACGTGCCAATTGACAAGCGCCTTTTATCTCCTAGCAACGCCTTTTGATAGCTACTCAACTGAATCAAGGTCAATTATCTCTCAGAATATCGGGTTTCCACTGGTCAGTACGATTAGGAAATTCAACTACCCATCACTGAGGTTAGGAGCGCTACTGGGCTCTTGAGTGTAGCGACATCCTCTTGACACGAGGCATCTGAGGATGAGGCCCTTCGCAGGCTGGAAGACACTTGCCCTGGAATCACCCCCAGGAGGCAGTAGGGGTCGCTGTACCCTACCCCAACCCCACCAGCCGGTGTCAACAACAATCAGCTTTACATTCCAAAAGATAGTTACAACATATTGAGACAGATGACAATAATTTAGGTATTTCATTAGCACATACAGTTAGAGCAAGAAACCTAACAGCACTTGTGAATAATACATTATAACATTTTCTAATACCTTCGTGAGATACAGCTAGCTTATTTATTGTACCTATCTGCTGTAAAATGAGTAGGTAAGGCACCCACCTAAGGTACCGTCAAATGGCCTATTTATGAAAAGCCCTGATTTTTTATTCCTGATACGTTGACCTAACTTGACAGTTGGGCTTCCTTGTTTTATTGAAAATAACATGTTACTTAAATATCAAACCTTGGAGCCATTATCTGGCGCCATTCCTATCACTATTGTGGAACCAAAAATTATCGACAGAATTCTGAGGGTTCAACTATGTTTACAGTCGAGTTTTTCAACGTCAAGTTTACAATAAAATGCCTGAAGGCATGAAAATTGAGCCTAATGGGCAATTTCGCCTGTTTTATTTTATTTTCTTAAATAAAGGATATCGGCGAGCGCTTTCCGAAAAGGTGCTATATAAGAGTTATCCGGTTATCGAAAGTGGGCGATAAAACAGTGGAAAGAAAGCGAAATGACGTCATAGGTAAAGGCCCTCACCCCCACGTCCGCCTTACGACGTCGTTTTCTTTCTATCCGTTTACTGCCCTAGCTAGGTACATGGAGTTTTGAGATGAAAATCGGCAGTGGGGGTTTTTCAAGGGTGCCAAATCCGATTCTGAGATCAAAAATAAAAAATTCCTACACATGGAAACTGTCCACTGCATGCGGGGCCTGGAGTTCATCAGACATCTATGTATACTCTATGTATTACTTGGAGATGATACAATATGGAAGTTGCATGTTCCAATTCGAATTGCTCTGGTTGTATTCTATTTGGGGAACATACGGTAGAAATGGGGAAGGGGGGAGTGACAGAAGAGAACAGGGGGGGGGGGGGGGTCCAGATAGAAAAAACAGCTTGATTTCCCCTCAGGCGGAACATCGCCTCGCTATTTGTACAACTCGGAGGCTCCAACACACCCCTCCCAACCAGGACAGAACCCTGAGCCAGATTTCCTTGAGAGTTAACTGGCAATAGAAAATAAGCTCCGGGACGAAGGCCTGTGATGGAAATAAATGACACAGGGGTCGTCCCTAGGTAATCTAATAGGTAAGTCACTCTTTTCTGTAGGGAGAGAAGGATGTTTTTAGACGACCAATCTCGGTTATCAGTGCCGGTTCACACAAACCTCAATGATCTGAAACCTTTCATGAAGCCAAACAAAACCTAGAGTGGGGCACAGTGACTGAAAGGGTTAATGCGTACAAATTTATTGACACTTGGGTGAATGAAAACGAGAGGCAAAAATATCCAAATTGGACAACGTCAACTCTTCCCTCCCCTGTTTCGATATTCTCGAGTTTGATGCTCAACTAGACCCGAAATGAGTCGATCGGAAAAAGCTCATAGGAACTGGCAGAAAGTTGCGGCCTGGGCACACTGATTTTGTCTCATATACACAGCTCTACATACATATTCACATATGCACACTTGGTTTTTCTCGTGGAATATTTTTTATAACGGTCGTCCACTTAAAATAAAATCAGATACCCCTCAAATACCTATAGAAGCCTGGTTTTCGAGGGATGTCCTTTAAAACTATCTTCCACAAATGAATTATACAGGAATACATCATCAGCGGGTTTTCTGCATGTAGTGTGAGCAAACATCGATCACTCACTGATGAGCGTTTGCTAGGGGCATGCATCATATCTGACAATGCTGACTGCCTGGAAAACGTCATGTTACAAACAAACTTCTACTAATAGCAAAACTAAACTTCGCAGGTAACCCTAGAAAATAATGATGTACCTATTAGACTATGTGAACTGTAACATAACCAACAGTAGGTACTCAACATGACCAGTAAGTACCTTTGACTCCGGATTTCAACAACCGAAGTTTTCAAATAGGTATCCTTCAACTGCTGGTAGATAATTATTTCGAGTGCCTGTACGAATTGGAAACACTATCCTTATTTCGTGCATTAAACAAGTGCATTAGAAAAACGTCTGCCGATTCGAGTAGGCTGAGGAACATGAACGTATAGAATAGCTGGATAGTTTCATTTTGATACGGGACCATCTGCGATCCAACCCACTTGTACCCTCAAAACTTCCGCTCTCTACGACTATTTTTCGCGTAGCTAGAAGCGCTACAAAGAAACGGGCAACATTTCATGTTCGCGCATGCGCAGACGAATGAAATTCTTATGGAACTATCAAAGAATTATTCTTGATGGACCCTCCAAATCTGACCATTTCAACGATATTTAAAGTAGTTACGGGCGTTTCAAATATTTCACGATTTCCATGATTTTGAAACGGGACCATTTGCGATCCAACCCGCGTGTACCCTCAAAATGTCAGCTCTTCACGACTGTTTTTCGCGTAGTTAGAAGCGTTACAAGGAAATGGTCAACATTTCACGTTAGCTCATGCGCAGACGAAAGTTACAGTACGATTCCAATGAAATTCATTTGGAACTATCAAAGCTTTATTCCCGATTGACCCTCTAAGTTTGAACTCATTTCAACGATATTTAGGGTAGTTATGAGCTTTTCAAGTATTTTACATATGCGCATGCGCAGCCGAAAGTTACTGTAGTTTTTCAATGTTTTTGGTATGGGACACGGAACCAAAAATGTTCCTCGATGTCTGAATCGCAATATGGAAGTGGAAATTTTCATTTTGGAAGTCATAATTTTTTTTTATTTTACTCAATCACGAATCCAAGTCTTCCCTACCTTCGGTAGTGAGGAAGCAAAAGGAGTAGGAAAACGATCATGTTGGACGACTGGCTCGAAGGGACAATTCACATTTAACCACACACAAAAAGAACTATAGTTATGGGCTCCATAATATTTAGCAGACACCCCAGGGTAATTAAATACTTTTTACTTTCTCCTCTGAATATACCTAGCTCTTTCTAGCTACTAGCGCTGATGAACAACGATAAAAAGCTTTTTAATGGGTCATTCGATCTCCTTCACCACAGTAACGAGTAACACCACAGTAACTGCTACCAGCACGGTTTCAGAAAATATAATTTTGCGTCTACGTAGAATAGAAAGTGACCGATCTGTTCCATAGATGCGCGTTTCTCTACGAACATAGGCAGGGCGCAATGATATTATGTTCTATGGAATATTCTGTCCGAAAGCGCGGGATTCATCTACTAGCAGGAGAACGTACTAGGTACTAGTAGGCTAGTGCTCTTGCACTGAATGGCCGGTAGCACGAGGAGTGGTTTTGAATGGTCAGGATCAGTTTTTGTTAGTTGGTAATATCACCTAATCATAATATTATGGACTGATGATTCTGACAGTTTATATGGAACTGTCTTCAGAATCTACCAAATGATGACGCTCCACACAATTTTATTAGTCAACTGCAAATTTGCGTTCGATCCGCAAATTTGCACACATCAAAAAAAGTATTGCATCACCCTGAAAATCGTCGAATGCGTTTATTATTCCGGGAAAGGCATTTTGACCGATTTAGTGTGATAATAAAGAGCAACAAATCCGACGAAACGAGTTGGGAAAATTGAGCTCAGGCACCGGGCCATGAAAATTCCTGAAAAATCCGATAAGCTGCTGATAGGCTCAATGTCAAGTTGTTTTTCTGCGCTCCTACTGGTCTCTCCGCTTTCTTTTTTCTTCTTTTCTGTGACCTGTGAATGAATAGACAAGCTTTATCGCCAGGAAAGCGACACAGAATTGTTGCTTTGAGGGAGGTGGGCTTTTCAAATCCTTATATTACACTCGAGGTGATGTAGCGGTCCTCATTTCGTGTTGTTTTGCGTGGCCGACCACTGCGAGGTCTGTTTTCAACCGAACCTGTAGCCCAAAACCGTCCTAACAACGTCACTTTGTCAGACATTTAATCCCCCGGCGATTTGGCAGGCTCTTTATCATCGAATACTAAATAGATCAAAAAGCTTTCTAGTAATAACAAACCCGCTCGACGATTTTCAGGGTGATGCAATACTTTTTTGATGTGAGCATAATAAATTGGTCCTCACGTAAATTTACAAACACACGGACAAATTCAGACAGCCAATGGTTTTCCATACAGAAAGAAACCAAAGAATAACATCAGCTTGAATACGAAAAACTCTTAACTCCTCCTAAAAGCAACATTTACTGAAGGCGTTTCATTTTTACAAGCAATCAATTTTATGAAAAATGTTATCGAAAACCCGAAATTTTGATGATTGCTATCAATATGGTTTCAACTCTGTTTATTTTTATTCAGAATGACAGGAGGGGTACTCGAAAAATAATCAAGTCATTGTAACGAGCCCTTCGTTTAGTTATTGGCAAACCACGAACGAATGTGAAGGTAATTGACTTTCCGAAATGAAACTAGCGGGTCCTTGTGAAAAATCAGTCGCTGCTTTTTGTAAATACAAAATGGTACAGTTTACCGAAACAGAAAACGAAAGAAAACATTTGCAAAGATGGAATACAAAATGTTATTCACGTATTTTCGTGGAACTAGGATAGTCCAGGGAAATAGTACATTTTCCCTTGCAGATAATTTTTTTTGTGCTGTATGAGTGTGATCAATTGGCAGAGACAAATCCATGTTTTCCAACACGAAAGCCCTTTCGGATTTTTACTCTGACCAAAATTGAAGAACATTAAATACTGCGTAGAAAGACCTTCAACACTAAATTATGTTTAGCGGTTTGGTAGAATCGACAGCCAAAATCGGGCAAATTTTACCATTTTGACTGAATTGTGTTATGGTTAGCTTCACACGCCTGAAACTGAGAAAAGGTTATGCCAAATGAAAAACGTTATATAACTGCAGCTGTAGAGCATCAAATTCTGCGTTCCAAGCAACCCTACTTTCACTGAAATATTCATTTTCAAATTTTCTTAATTAAAATGTCAAATTATTTTAATAAACAAGGGCAGAATACGATGCTCTAGAAATTTAGTTGTACGACATTTTTCATTTGGAATAACATTTTTTCAGGTACAGGCGTGTGAAACTAAGCATAATATATCACTTACAGTCAAAATTGAAAAGTTTGCCTAATTTTGACTGCCAATTCTGACCAAACCACGGCCAAATTTAATTTCGCCGCAGAATTTAATGCTCCGTAATTTTGGAAGAGTAAAATTACGATGCACTCTTCAGATATTATAAGCCAAAAACCGTTAAAATTCGGAATATTTATTGGTTTTTAAAGACTTCCACAATGTTCCGGAGGGCTTTCGAGTTAGAAAACTTGAATTTCTCATTGCCATTTGATCACATACACCGAAAAAACGCTGCAAATTATTACACAACGGTTTATTTTTAAATGTATAGATGCCCCTTCTACGTAGATCACTGTTTTCTGTGGTCAATACCCTCGAGCTCCCCCCAGGAAAGCCCTAAATCGAGTACTGAAGCCGGCCTGGAAATTATAGTTTCATAAAAACGCGCAGGATTCAGTAATTCAACCATTAATTATTTGTTGTTATTCGTCATCATAAAGGTTGTCAAAGTTGCAGAAGTACCTGTCAACAAAATCCAAAAGAGCCACCATTATTCAAATCAAATAATATCACGGGAAAACCAACTCGATTTCATACAGCCATCCGTGATTATAATCAGGTGCTCCCTACCAATGATATCTGGGCCGATTTATACCGTCCCATGCACGATCATGTTGACGAAGCTTTTCTGTGCAAACGAACGGTTGGCGTAAAATGCGCCGGGTGGTCTTAAAAAATTCTTCAGTTCGAGATAAATTTTAAAACGTTAAAAAACCATACTATTCTATTGAAAGTTTCGAGCTACGGCGTTCTGAAAATTGCAATCCCTATTTTTCAACCCTCAGCGATCAACTGACAGTAAGCAAGCTTCGCGGACCAACTGGACCCCAAATGGGACCTGCAAACTAAATTTCATTAATTTTGGAACATGGTAACTAAGGAAAGTGCGAATACGGTGTACGGCTGACGGACATTTTTTCAATAATGAACCTTAGGAATCGAGCATGGAGACCAGCCCCCCCCCCCCCCCCCCCCCCACACCCCTTCCAAAGGTTCCGTTGCAAGGTATGTAGAATCCGAAAACGTAAAAAATCTATCCGTCTGCCCGCGTTTTTATCAATTTTCGTATTCTACATGCCTTGCAAAGGAAACCATAAAATTGTAGGGGGGGGGGAGGGGGGTATTTTTAGTTTTTTCCCCCTACTAGGTTCATTATTGAAAATAATAAACCAAAATCAGAACTACCTCATCTGATGGGCAACCCCCCTTTTCGGTAAGATTTCCCTGGACTAACCAACATTTGAATATACGCTCGCTTCTTTCCAGGATCATCCCTATAGGATCACCTAGATCTCCGAAACGCAGAATTCTTATTTGACTACTATCCAGCAATCTGGACCCAGAGTTATCTGGCGCATAGTTCAAACAAGGAAGGGCCATTTGGCATTATTGGTAGAGCGTCACATTTTTTCTCACCTCAACTCTTCAAGACATCACTTTTTTTTGTCGTAAGGAGAGGGATCAAAGAACCCACTGATCCCTGAATCACGTGAGCCTCGAGGGAAATTATGGTGGTTGAAGCCTAACTAACTCTTTCATATAGTCTGTTACAGAAGCTCGGCTCATTACAGACGGATGCCGGTGTTTTCAAATCCGTTCGCCCACATTCGTTCCAACAATGACGTCATGTTTCATTCCCTTACGATAAAAGCTCCTGCTGCCCTGTTGGTAACTTGACTCCCGTCGGATGAAGCTTCCCAGCTTCACTCTGAACCAAGACCACCTGCTCAATAAAAATAACACCTGAAGAGTGAGTTGTTACCTATTGATCCCGAAGAGTGAGTTATCTAAATGTCAGAGTTAGTTCTGCGGTGTTCTTTAATACCAGCACCAACTGCGAGATGGACGGTTTTCGATAATTCATCTAGCCAGTTCCTAAAGGTAGCCACTCACGTACAGGCCGAGCCTTGAGGACTGGACTCAAGGCCTAGGCCTTGGGGTTTGGCCTGAACAGTCCTTGCCCACACACGCGAGGAATTTTTCCTTCAGTTCAGTTCGTGACAGCAATGGAGGACGATATGTTGTTGGCTGTAAAGAGCTGCTTAATTGCAAAAAATTACATTTCGAAAAAGAAGAAAAGAGTTGGGCTCGGTTTCTTTCAATTTTGCAAGCAATAGAGCATATAAGCTGCTTGCCTCTTCGTTCTGTCATGGTATTCTTTACTCTGCACTTTCCATAAACAAGGCTCATTTTCGTATATAGTGAGAAACTGTTCCAAATTCTCACGATCCGACATAGTCGAAACAAGAAAAACACGTGACCGACGCGCAAACACTTCAAAAACTCCAAGCAGACTGAAGGAAAGGCACACACGTGAGGGAGGGGCCTGTACAGTCCCGGCCTCAGAGGCCGTCGGAATGGTTTTTCGATTCGTCCGTTTTGGCCTGTACAGGCCGTTCGGTGGCCTCGAGGCCACGACACTCACGTGAAGGAAATCCTCAAGTCCTGGACTGTTCAGTCCAAACCTTGAGGAAATCCTGCACGTGTGTGGGCACCTTGAGATTTTCAACGACACAATCAATTTCAAATTGCCACAAACCAATTACAGTTCATCAAATAACGGAATTCGATGCTACTTCAGCTTCTCGAACTATTTTAAGACACTAAATTACTGGTGTCACAATCTAAACTCCTCTCAACATGTGCAATAATACTGCCTGCGTTCTCTAGATTCTACCCAAACTTGGACGCATCCACGGACAATAATGGCTGCGTCCGGCGATTCCTTGTCAACAGCATTCTGCCTTCTGTATTTCCATTTTATAACCTCTTTTACTGACAACATAACCTTAACATACATCCCTTCCACCATGGAGATGGTGAACTCAACGTTCACCGTACGCCGTACTTCGCATTTTTCTTAGTTCCCATGAGCCAAAATTGACGAAATTCGGTTTATAGGTCCCATTTGGGGTCTAGTTGGTCCTAGAAGCTCGGCGTTAATAGGGGTAAATAGGGGTTGAAGCCTCCAGGACACCGTTATCTCGAATTTTTTACGGTTTTAATAGTTCTCGAACTTGGGAGTTTTTTAAGACCACCCGGAACATTGTACGTCCAGCCATTCGTTCACAGTAAGGCCCAGAAGTTGGCACCGACAGGCTTTTTCAACAGAAGGGTGAATGAAACTGTATACATTTAGCCCAAATGTCATCACTAGGGACGCGCTAACAATCGGGAATTGGCCCGAGATCATCATTGCTAGGGAGCACCTGATTATATTCACGGAGTATGAAGTCGAGTTGGTTGTTCTGTTAATATTATTACATTTGAAAAATGATGGCTTTTTTGGAGTTTGTTGATAGGCAGTGAAACGTTAACAAACGTTTTAAGTATTATTTATGGGTAAATTATTACACAGTGGTAAATTATTACACAACGGTTCATTATACCATCTACGTAGAAGGGGCTGGAGTTTGTTGGTAGGCAAGTTTGCAACTTTTTTCACTCCACATCAACAATTTCCCTTCAGAACTTATTGTTTGCGTTTCTTTTTGCCATTTTAGGTACTGTTTGTCATCGACAGAATTATTTTAGCAACATTTAACTCGTGACTTAGGTAGTTACCTAGTAACGAGTATGGGGTTAGGGACTAACCTACGGAGGGTCTGCGATCTACATAATATGTATACAATAGTACATATCGACACCTGAGAGGAAGAAGGGCCAATCTGATTGTTTTCCACCCATCAGATTGGCCCTTCTTCCTCACAGGTGTCGATATATTATACATATAAAGGGTTGTCTATACGGAGAGCTGTGATCTGTAACAGAAGGGTATTCTGTACAAAATAATAAGCCGTTGTGCAGGGATTTGCAGCGTTTTTTATTGGATTTTCGGATTCTACATACAAATTTAGAGGGGGAGGGGGGGGGGGGTTCATTTTTTTTCTTTTTTTTTTTCATGCTCGATTCCAAAGGTTCATTATTGAAAACAATAAACCAAAAATACTAATTAGTATGCACTAATGATGTGGGGCGTATGGTTCATTCAGCATTCAATTCCTAATACCTACCCATCTTAAAAGGTTAACACGAAATCAGGGATTTCATTAGAAGGAAGCTTATGGAAGGGATTAGTCAAGTCTAATTTTAACTAAGATCGCAATAATATTTTGACAACATTTAGTCAGTTCGAGATAACTTACCGTTAGCGTCTTTGGCTTCCAGCCCTTCAGCTTCCAGAACCACCACATTCAAAACAACAATAGGTGGCTGAAACATAGGAATACGGAAACAATATTATAAAATTTGTTTGGATAGATATGGATAAAAGACGTTAAAAAACAAGAAATTGAGGGTAAGGCAGAAAAAGATTGCAGAAAAAGAACACCTGAAAAGAAACAACATAAGTGAAGGTTCGAAATTCCACATCAAAACCAGAGACAAAGCAACAAGAATCCAGTTCCGTAGGGAATGGATGGAATTCTGAGCTGGAAAAAAGGCTTATGAGGTGCTAAGTCATGATAAGATTTGAATAGGCCGAGAGGGCATCAATGCCTTGTTTATTTCAAAGGGGTGTGTGCGACCAGAGTGTGTGCTGTAACAGGTAAATAACATTACATTTTCAAGTGATATTCATTTCACCTAAACACCAGGAGCCTTTAGTGTCTGTATCGTGATGAATATTTTGAAGTTTATAACAGGTCTTGGATTATGCTAATAATGAACCATAATTTTCCGCGGTTGGTTTGAATAAAACGCATGCATTGACCCCACGTGTGTTGCACGTGAACTTTTTGTCACGCGATTCGAAAATTCTTTGTCCGTGCAGTGATTAACTTGAAAACTTTAGGAATACTAAACAGAGTTGTAACCTCGTTTCGGTCGACTACATCTTTTCGATTCAATCGTGATAAAAAATATATAAAATCATTCTTTGGAAGCATGATTTTTTTTTGGGGGGGTCGTCGACAGGAAACGAATGAGATACCTACTTCTCGTTATGGCAGACCTTAACGCAAAAGTGGGCACGAGCAATGAAGGTGTGGAACATTACATCGCCAGAGGTCTTAGTTTATTTCACACACTATCAAACCGATGTACAATAAAACATACTCTAAAATATACGATAAAATAGTCTATGTTTATTGCCTGGTTTTCCTCTTGAAAATCGGAATCAGCCTCAATTAATCTTTTTTTTTTTTATTGTAGAAACCTAAAAAAAAGGTAGGTTACCTACATCGTCAAAAAGTACAACAACAACAAATTTACTCAACACTAAAAAGAAGAACGGAGTTATTGAAAAAATAGTCTTTTTCCACTAATACACGAAAAACGCGAAAAACACTGTTATACCGGTTTCGATTTTATCAAACCATCGTCAGTAACACACAATAACTAGTTATTGTGTGTTACTGACGATGGTTTGATCACCGAAACCGGTATAACAGTGTTTTTTGCGTTTTTCGTGTATATTAGTGGAAATAGACTATTTTTTTCAATAACTCCGTTTTTCTTTGAAATGGGTTTCCAAGATTTCTTCGCGAGTGATTTAGTTCGTTATTTAACACTAGGTAGATAGGCATACATAATAATTATAAAACAGTTCCAGTCAAGCAGCTTGGCTATGAAACCGAATTTTCAAAGAAATATTTGTGGCAATACGTAAAAAAATGATATAGCGAGAAAACACACCACTTTTCGTAAAATTATATAATTTTTCCGCTATTTTAGCAATTTTTAACGATTTTTGACTCTTATAGTCAAATTTGACCCACTCTGTTTTGAGGAAAATATTTTCATCATCGAAATAGTCCCTCCGTCGTGAATTAACATCCCACAAAACTACAGGTGAATTAATATTGACTTCAGCCCTTAATACCAATTTTTGACCCCTAAAAACTCAGATTTGACCCAATCAAATTTGATTTTGATTCGATTGTATATATGTATAAATATATTTCAAGTCCGCAATTCATAGACGCGTATAGGTACCTACTTTTCCATCCTACCCATTAAAAACCACACCTCAAAATTATCTGTCAAACTTGACCGAAGTCAGATGAGGTACCTATCTACGAGTTGAACGTAATGTATGTTATGGCATCATGGCTGTTAATAATAGCATCATAGTTATACATTTGAGATGGCTCTGCCAAAACATCCTAATGACTGGTTGAAACATCCTAATGAAAACTTCATCGAAATCGGTCAAACATAACCGGGAATTAGGTATAATACTATTTCACAAGAACATCGACCACTGTAGAATTCGTTGGAAACCATAGGTACATAGTTTTCATTGATAGCGTATAGTCAGTGTCGTGAGTCCCTCCCGGGAACACTCCTATCATATTAAGTTCTCACCAATATCCAAACGCCAAACTAAAGCTCCGTAAATAAAGATATGAGTGGGGACAGGCGACAGAACCCAGGGTTACTCAACCTGGGGCCCCACTACCAGCTCCCTGCAAGGAGCTGGAGGGAGAGGCCCCCAAGTACTATAAAACCCCGGATCCTGGCGCTCAAGCTTCATTCGACACTTCCTCTAACCAGCTCTCTCTTCTCTCTCTTACCTTCCCTCTCAGATGATCGGTTGACTACAGCCGCCTGAGAATTTCACCTCCTCTCTCTCCTCCTCCTTGTCTAGATGATCGGTTGAATACAGCCGCCTAGACAAGGGACCTCTCCTTTCCTCCTTTCCTCTCCTTTACCTAGATGAACGGTTGACTACAGCCGCCTAGGTAAAATTCCCTCATCCACCTCTCTCTCCTCCAAAGTCGTAGATGTTCGGTTGATTACAGCCGCCTGCGACTTTTCCTCCTTTCATCTCCTTCACCCAAATTCACTCACTCACCTTCCTTCCACGCCACAGTGATGAAAATTCTAAATTCATTAAGTGGTGAACCCGACGTTCACTCAACCTTCTTCCTTCCCACCTTCCCACCTCATGTGTCGCCCCAGTCAAATAGTTCGGTGTCCCAAATTTTAAATTCAAATTTCAATCAGTCAGTGTAAATTCGCAATCCTTGGCCCAACCTCACCGCTCAACTCTCAACGCACCTCCGCCTCCGCCTATTGCGAATTTCAAAATTCAAAACTACCTCAAATTTTTGAATTTTAGTTACAGACATGGACCCGAACTCACCGACGCCGCCAATCCTCCGGCCGTCCCTGCTGCAGCCGCCGACCGCTGCGACGACTGACGCCGACAACCCCTTCACCAGCCTCTCACCAGCCGGCTCCGCCGCATCCGCAGCAGCCGCCGCCGCCACCGCCGCCGCTACGGCCGCGACCGCAACCGACGTCATGACAGCATCCGCAGCCTTCCCTCTGTCGCTGCCCCCCTTCTACACGCACGACCCCGCGCTGTGGTTTTTCCAAGTGGACGCTGCGTTTTCGGCCGCCAACATCCGCAGCCAGAAAACTCGATATTCCCGGATCATTTCGCTGCTACCCTACGAGATCCTCCTTCAAACTTCCGATATCTCCCCCGACGCCGCCGCTGCGTACGACGACCTCCGCAGCCGCCTCATCAACACCTACCAGCCATCGAAAATCGCCCGAGTCGCCGCTCTCTCCCAACCTCAACACCTCGGCGACCAGAAGCCCTCCCACCTCTACCGACGGCTGCGACACCAGCTGCAGGGCATTATGACCGCCGACATCGCACGCACGTTCTGGTTACGTGCCCTCCCCCACCCCATCCAGATGGCCCTAGCCAACCATCTCGACGGTCCCGACGAGCCCCTCCTACGTCTTGCGGACACCGTTCACGACTTGGCCGCAGCGGCCGCCGTCAGCGAAGTACGCACGCCGCGTCACCCCCCGCCTCTACGGGACCGCACCAAGTCCCGAGACCGCGGCCGGCCCCCCTCCCTCGACAGACGTCGCCCCGCTTCAACGGATCGCCGACGCGACTCCTCCGCCGACCGCCGTCGCCTGCGCTCACCCGAGCGCCGCAACTCATCCCCTCCTCGCCAACGCAGAGGACGGTCCCCGGCCGCTGCTCGCCCCTCCAACTCGACCCGCCCCACCAACACCACCTACCTCCCTGCGGACCCCCCCCCACCGTTGTTTCTACCATGTAAACTTCGGTGGGGAGGCCCGCAAGTGCCAACCCCCCTGCTCCTTCGCCCCTAAGCAGGGAAACGCAGACGCCCGCCGGTAAACCCGGCGGGCCCCCCTCCTCGCCAACACGGGGGGGACCATGACCAACCCCCCCCTGCCCGCATTCACACCACCACCACCAAACCCCGCTACCCCTCCTACGCCGCCGCCACGGCTGCCAACCTCCCGGCCACGCCTGCAGCGCCGCCGAAACCCTCACCCCACCACCAACGGAACGGTTCACCCCCGCCCGCCACCAGGGCGACCAACCTTCCGGCCGCCACTCACGCCGCCGCTACCGTTCCCCCACCCCGGAACGGCCCCTCCACGCCCGCCACCAGGGCCGACAACCTTCCGGCCGCCACTCACGCCGCCGCGACCGTTCCCCCACCACGGAACGGCCCCCCCACGCCCGCCTCCAGGGCGCAACCCCCTCCGGCCACCACTCACGCCGCCGCTACCGTTCCCCCTCCCCGGAACAAAACCAAACCACCTCCTACCAAAAGGATCAGCCCCCCTGCCGACTCCACCGTTCCCCCCCTCCGGAACGGCAAGAAACCGCCCCGCGTCTCCTTCGAAGCGGACCAACCAACACCGGCGCAAATACCCACCTCCGCGATCCTGCACAACGCCCTGCCGACCCACCAGCGACTTTTCTTGCGCTGCAAGAAAACGAATGTACCTTTCTTGGTGGACACAGGGGCGGCGCTGTCCATATTCCCCAATAACATCCTCCGTCGTCAGGCGCGCTGCTACCGGCAACTTCTCTACGCCGCCAACGGTACCACCATCCCCTCGTACGGGACGTACCGCTCCTCCGTTTACATGAGCGGGCTCGCGTACGAGTGGGACTTTACCGTGGCGGACGTGGAGAAGGCGATCCTGGGGGCCGATTTCCTTGCGTATTTCGGTCTCCAGGTCGACGTCCGGAATGCGCGCCTGATAGACCCCGCCACAAAAACACCCATACCCGGATTTATACATGCCATCAACCACCCCCCCACACAATTTGAACGCCTCCTCCTCAACTACCGCCCCCAGCGCCGCCCCTCTGCCCACATCTCCACCGTCCAACATCACATTGAGACTTCCGGCCCCCCCATCACAGCGAAAGCCCGACGACTCCACCCCCTTCAACTTTCGAAAGCCCGACAACATTTCAACAAGCTCATAGCCGACGGCATCGTCCGCCCCTCAAAATCCCCTTGGGCTTCTCCACTCCACATCGTGCAGAAGCCCAATGGGGATATCCGCCCCTGCGGGGACTACCGGCGCCTCAATACTAAAACCACGCCGGATCTTTACAATGTCCCCCACCTGCGGGACTTCTCGTCACATCTACATGGTGCTACTATTTTCTCTACCCTCGACATCTCAAGGGCGTTCCACCACATTAACATTCACCCCCCCGACGTCCAGAAAACCGCCATCATTACCCCGTTCGGACTATTCGAATACGTGAAAATGGGCTTCGGGTTGAGGAACGCTGCACAGACATGGCAGCGCTATATGGACAGCATCCTGCGAGGCCTACCGTTCGTCTTTTGCTTCCTCGACGACGTCCTGGTGGCCTCCAGGACACCGGAAGAACACCTCAGCCATCTCCAACAGATCCTCGACATCTTCTCCTCCGAGGGCCTCCTGGTTAACACAGACAAGTGCGTTCTCGGCCAACCCTCCGTCCGCTGCCTCGGCCACCAAGTTTCGTCCGAGGGCATCAAACCCCTCTCGGACAAGGTCCACACCATTAGTGATTTCCCGCAACCCCGCACGGTGACGGAACTCCGCCGCTTCCTGGGTATGTTAAACTTTTACCGCAGACACATAAAACACGCAGCACAACATCAACAACCACTCATACACGCCATTCCCCAACCCTCCAAAAAAAATGACAACCGTCCCATCACCTGGACCCCCCAACTCATCTCCTCCTTCAAAATTTGCAAACAGGACCTAGTAGACGCCGCTCTATTGGCCCATCCCGATCCCCACGCCCCCCTGTCCATCACTACCGATGCGTCCGACTGGGCCATCGGGGCAGTGCTCCATCAGCACACCGGCGCCACCCCCCAACCCCTAGGCTTCTTTTCCAAAACACTATCCCCCACCCAGAAAAATTACTCCACGTTCGACAGAGAACTCCTCGCCATCCACGAAGCCATCAAGCACTTTCGTGACTTCGTGGAGGGCAGGCAGTTCTCTGTCGTCACCGATCACAAGCCCCTGACCCACGCCCTCCTACAGAACCGCAAATCCGCCTCCCCGCGTCGCCTCCGGCAACTCGAGTTTATCGGACAATTTACGTCCGATATCCGATACTTGCCGGGGGCCGACAACTGCGTGGCGGACGCACTCTCCCGGCCCACCCCTACCCCCGCGCCGGTGGCGGAGTTACTGCCGTTCCCCTCCCCCCAATCCCTCAAAAACAACCAAAACCCTTCCACTGATCCTGCCCTCTCCAACCTCATTTCCGCCTCCAAGTTGGAACAACTGCCGCCCCTCAACCTCTGGTGCGACGTAACGGCCGACTCACCGCGCCCTTACGTCCCACCGGGACAGAGGAGGCAGTTGTTCCTCCACTACCATTCCCTTCACCATCCTGGCATTCGGGCTAGCCGGGACCTTATCAAGACGCGGTACTTCTGGCCCCACATGAACACAGATATTCGTAACTGGGTTCTGGGGTGCCAGAAGAGCCAGCGGTTTAAGGTCTCGGCCCACCCCCATGTCCCCCCTCAAACCATTCCCGACTCCCTGCCGTGGGAACATGTACATCTGGACTTAGTGGGCCCCCTTCCCCCGTCCGAGGGGAAGAAATACTGCCTCACGATGATCGACCGTGCCACCAACTGGGTAGAATGCATCCCGCTCTCCCACATCACCGCGGACGCCGTCGCGACGGCTTTCCTCACTCAATGGGTTAGCCGTTACGGTTGTCCGCGGACAATCACGGTCGATCAAGGGAGGCAGTTTGAATCCGCCCACTTTTCCGATTTACTACGTTCCCTCGGCATCCAAAAAATCCACACTACCCCGTACCATCCCCAATCCAACGGGAAAATAGAGCGGTGGCACTCGGTCCTCAAACAGGCCATTTCTACATCAACCAATTCCCC
Source organism: Leptopterna dolabrata (assembly GCA_954871275.1). Classification (NCBI taxonomy): domain Eukaryota; kingdom Metazoa; phylum Arthropoda; class Insecta; order Hemiptera; family Miridae; genus Leptopterna; species Leptopterna dolabrata. The sequence continues at coordinate 14,608,606 of OX940984.1, read as the reverse complement.
TTCCTGGACAAAATCCCTTCCCTACATTTTACTCAGCCTACGCACTTCAGCTCGTCCTTCAGACCAAACCAGCCCCGCACAAAATGCCTTTAAAGACCCACTACGTCTACCAGCCGACATTTTCACCCCAAATCACACACCGTCAATTAACAGGGAACCGCTACACTCAACAACACCGACAAACGACACCACTTATCCCAAACGGTTTTTCACCTCCACACACATGTACCTGAAAGAGCCCGGCATCCATAAAACTTTCCAACCACTTTATGCCGGGCCCTTTCAAGTCATCCGCACAACACACACCACCGCAACCCTGTTAATTGACGGCCAACCACATACAGTCCCGTTAGCCAGGTGTAAACCCGCACCTGTGCTAACCCAACCCACTAACACTATCAGTCTCCCGCCGTCCGTTCGCAATGTCGCACCTCTTCCCGACGCACCCGTCACCTCCGTCGCCGTTTCCGGATTTCGATTCGGATCCGGAAATGGCGGCGATTCTCCGGGACGTTTTCGTCCCGGACCCGCTCTCCCCCCTACCCCCTTCGCCCGGGCCGACTTCACCGCTTCCGTTCGTCCCGCCACGGATCACCGGACTACCTCCCCGGCCCCGGCGATGGAAGTACCCCCAGTGGAAAATCCTGCGCGAATTTCGCGCAGCCCAGGCCACGGGGGTACACCCTCCCTACTCCCCCACAGACCCGTTAATGTCCTCCATCCTTCGCGAGTTCCGCCTCGCGGAACTCATGCCCCCCCCGCCCCCCGTTCAAATCATCATTCCCCCGATAAATTTCGACCCCCCACCCCCCGTTCAATTCACCAACCCCCCGGAAAATTCCGCCCCCCCAATTTTACCGCCCCCCCCATTTTCGATTTTCGACCCCCCCATATCTACTTCTCCCCCTCAAACACCCCCTCCCCCCCCCTCCGTCGCCGGGGATATCCACGATAGCTTCCGCCGGGACGAAACGGCCCGGGCGGCGAAACGGACGGAGGGAGCGTCCCCACGTTCCCCACGTCCCGGCGGCCAAATTCCCCGCCCCGCTCTGAGCAATCACGGCGGGGCCTTGAGATTCCGGAACAGTGCTGGTGTCCTCTTAATCCACTCGCACTGTACCGGAACTCGGAGCCCCGTCGTGCCCGCCTCGCCACGAGCTACGAGCACCCACCACCCCCGCACACCTCACTCACACACTCACTGCCACTCACTACACCCAACACGCACCCAGGAATCGGCGGTTTTCCAACACCCCGTTCCAATTTGTCCCCCACATTTGCACGAAGATTGTAAATATTGTAAATATTGCGAATATGGTAAACACTGCACATCTTGTAAATATTGTAATTGTTGCGAATATTGTAAACACTGCACATCTTGTAAATATTGTAATTGTTGTACGTCCTGTAAATATTGTCAATCCTCCTCATCTCGCCCGTGCCGATCACTTTCATAAATGCCAAATGTTTATGAATCCTGACCAATACTCCCATCATCCTGTAAATACTCTCACCGCCCCTGTCATACCAGCCTTGTATATATTCATCGACTCATCCTACTTATTTTCTGTTCCTACTTATAATCTACCTACGTTGTATTCTACCTACTTATAATCTACCTACTTATAATCTACCTATGCTTCCTGTAACGTGTAAATACTGCCTACGCTGCCTGTACCATACTACTCCTAAATTTAAGAACCGCCTTCAGCTCAACCCTTGTTTGCCTCGGCCCTCAGCCCCTGTCACCTTGCGCCCTCAGCTCCACCTCTTGTTTGCCGTAGCCCTCAGCTCCTGTAACCTTGCGCCTTCAGCGACCACCTCTTGTTTGCCGTAGCCCTCAGCTCCTGTCATCTTGCGCCTTCAGCACCAATATTGGTTCAAACTGGGGGGACCTCTGTCGTGAGTCCCTCCCGGGAACACTCCTATCATATTAAGTTCTCACCAATATCCAAACGCCAAACTAAAGCTCCGTAAATAAAGATATGAGTGGGGACAGGCGACAGAACCCAGGGTTACTCAACCTGGGGCCCCACTACCAGCTCCCTGCAAGGAGCTGGAGGGAGAGGCCCCCAAGTACTATAAAACCCCGGATCCTGGCGCTCAAGCTTCATTCGACACTTCCTCTAACCAGCTCTCTCTTCTCTCTCTTACCTTCCCTCTCAGATGATCGGTTGACTACAGCCGCCTGAGAATTTCACCTCCTCTCTCTCCTCCTCCTTGTCTAGATGATCGGTTGAATACAGCCGCCTAGACAAGGGACCTCTCCTTTCCTCCTTTCCTCTCCTTTACCTAGATGAACGGTTGACTACAGCCGCCTAGGTAAAATTCCCTCATCCACCTCTCTCTCCTCCAAAGTCGTAGATGTTCGGTTGATTACAGCCGCCTGCGACTTTTCCTCCTTTCATCTCCTTCACCCAAATTCACTCACTCACCTTCCTTCCACGCCACAGTGATGAAAATTCTAAATTCATCACAGTCAGCGTACATACTCCTATCATTCCAATTGTGATAAAACCCATAGGGATCCCTATGTAGGATCCCTACATAGGTACAAGAACCATGAAAACTATCAGCCTGTATCAAGTACGATTTGGGTTTTCCCGAACAATGGGGAATTTTCTTAAATGGGGGGGGGGGGGGGGGGGTATTCAGAACTCTTGAAAAATGATAGTTTGAAGCGCGTCTTTAAAAATAAAGTGATTAAAAGTAAAAATGGAAATGACGTATGAAGTCTATTGACATTATATTGGCTATTGGGCCACGGAGGCAGAGTGAAGCCTCTCAGGCAAAGGTTCTCAATGCTGCCAACAACCAAACATTGGAAATTACAAACCTTCCTGGCAATCTTAAAGGAACTTTGATGTGACTCTTCGTGAACCTCCCCTCCCCTCTGTTTGATTTTGAGGAAATATTTTTTAAATTTATTCATACATTTGCAGTCCCCTCCATCCACCCGTTGCAGTTCTGTTCATCGTTTAAACTGATGCAGTAGTGTTGCAGTAGTTCAGTCGAACTACTCGGAAATTTACCTGATACGTCATTTCTAGCGGGAACTCAGAAATTCGTTTTCTGCCTATACTTTCCGACATAAACACCTCATTACGTGGTCAATACGTGTTAACTTCCGTTACTGATCAGAATCTGGCAAAAAATTAGAATTTGTAACCCAGAAAAATGTCCCATTAATGAATATTAAAAATAACGACATTCTGGAGCAGTTAAGTACCACCTCACGTGAAAACCTAAATTTTTTTAGGGGAAAGAGAAGGGTAGAAACTATTATCATTCGTATCCCGAAATTTCATCTGCCTAAAAATCCCTAGGAGGAAGGAGGAAAAAATCGAATAAGTGAATATACGTCAGCGCGTGTAAGTAGCGAAATTGAACAGTGATTGAATAAATTATTCGTACACCCTTTGGCTCAACGCGGTACCTTTTCTGTCAGCATACTGATGAGGCAAACTCAACCTCAGAGATATTTTTCGGACCGGATCTCTGCGGATGAAATACCTTCCTACCACTACCTTTACTACTTTCCAATTCAATTCCATCCGTCGTTCATCACTTGCGGTTCACATGATCCTCACTCGGATGTCGACAAGGGGTAAATGAATGTTGTGGTGTTTGTATTCTCAAGCTATATTTAACTTGTGACGTCTTCTGTTCAATTAGCGTAAGATGTTCTTCAGTTGATTTCATGAGAAACTGGGAGGTATCACATTGTCAGTCCAATGGGCAATTATAATGATTGCATCCACAAAGAACACTTTTGGTAATGACTTTATTATACCTAGTAATATTCCTCTTTGCATTTGAAAGAGTTGAAAACTGAGGGAAAAGTTGCTTTACGGATGAAGAAAAGACGCAAAAGAAAAAAGGCTTTTCAAAGAGACTGCTGGCTTAAGTTACAGCTATAACGCGTCGACTGGCCACCTCTCATCTGCTGCCACCGGCCAGCCAATCAGAAACCATATCCGTACAACGTCACAGACAACAGCAGGGCCTCTTTCCCCGTATCTTTCTTGAAATCTCCAAGTTTGAAAGTCTCTCAAAATACGAATGAGGCATATTTTTCGATTCAGTCCTATGATCGCCAATCTCACATCAAAACTATTGAGAAAACATGCGAACCGTATTCATGGTAATTATTTCCCATTCAGCCAATTTTTATATAATTCATTTGGATCAGCTTCAAATTTCAATATTCAGGTCACAGATGGGCACAATGCAAAAGGCTCTACATTCCGTGAGGCGTGGCAAAACTCGCGTTGTTAGATAATGACCAGGAACCCACTTCATATGTATTTGTGAGGGAACATCAGTTTGAGGGTTGAGGGTTACAGGAGCCACTAGTACACGGTTCACATCTTGAAGGTGACTCCAGTGCCTGTCAGCAACGTTTGCTTCATGGATGACTCCTAAGTCTCAATATAGCAAGGTGTGATTAGGCCAACCCCTGAAGTCAAGTTCCCACTGGTATTTCAACTTAGTGGTCGATGACTACCCAAGCGACCTCCAAGAGAGAACCTCAACCATAACGAATTCACCGTCTATTCAGCTATAGCGGTCTGTTGTAAAATCATATTAAAACGGTCATTCTTGGTAATGAGCGACATCGCCTCAGTGGCGGTAGCTTATAACAATCAAATTGAAAATGTCTTTGGATTGAACAAAAGCATGTGATTCCATCAAACCAATACGGATTCGGGAAGAAACATCAAGTGCACAGGCTTGTAAAAATAATCATCACAGCTCTAGAACAGAAAACTCTTAAGGGGGTTAACATGGAAGAGTTAAGCTAGGTGTTTAACTAACCACATCATCAAGGAAGTACCAGCCTAATTAGGTGGTACTTACTTAGCGCATTCGTATTTTAAAAGATCACTCCTTGCACCCATTCGTACCCTCCCAGAACATCACTCCTTGTAAATATTCAAGATTGTACAAATAATAAACCAGATGAATGAAGAGGCGTACGTGACCGGCTGCAGGCAAAAACCCTACTCTCCCACCATCCCTAAACGGTCGGCAACGACCGTCAAGTGACTGGGGGAGAGTGGAAAGGGTTGTATAAAAACCCGCCATTCTCGCCCGTTTCTTCATTCTACGCCCAAACCAAGTCGATGACTTATCTCTCTCCTGTCACGCCTCCTTACCTTTTACCTAAAAGATCCCAGACTGGTGGAACCGGTCCGGTGTTAACCGACCTCGAGTGGCAACCACTGGGCAAATCCCTCTAGCGTCTTTAGTGGTGGTAACCTCCCTGTCTTTGCTATAGGTGTTAACCTTTTAGTCGCTAGATCCGGCACCTTCTTCTCCATCTCACTCACTCTCATTCCCATACCTCACCACTACCTCATTCTCAATCAAACCACCACAGTAATATTTTACAGAACAATAAAATTCTGCTGTGACTGATTCAATGGACAAACAAGCTGAAGGATCTATGGCTTATGTCGTCGCGAATGGACGCTTCAGTAAAGAACTCCGTTGGAAGCATTTGAAACTATTGTCAGAGGAGAAAGACAGATATGAAGCGCTCAGGCAGATGAAAGAAAGTCAAACCCACCTTTATAGGGGGAGGATTACAGTGTTAAACTTTGGAAGATATGGGAAGTCGTGAAAAGGTTGAAAAGATGGGAAGAGTTCCCGTGCTTCACCCGGCCAATCATTTTGAGATAGTAGCGCTCGCCGGATGGGAGGAAGATGAAGAGGCGAAATGTTCGAACGAAGAGGGAGCGAACTAGGTGAATCAAAGCTCTGGAAGTCACAAAGGGATGGCCCTCATCCTCCTATCCCTCCACCTGGGGTGTAATCCTAGCTTATAACAGTGAATGGCTTGTGATGGGGAAGGATTGCTCGGTGGAGAGGGGGAGAAAGGCCGAGGATTTTTATGAAAAGAGAGGAATTTAACCTCCGATTCAACGATGGGAGGATAAAACGGGAGGTTGGCCGCTCATCTTTTCCGTTGTACGTGCAAGGCATCTCGTCCCGGGGGCTTCTCCGGACCCTTATCGACCTCTTCTTATGCATGCTTCTGCGGTGTTGTGGAAAAAGAGGATACCTCGTGGTCAACGGTTTATCATAATACGGCGTACAAATTCAGAGCAATTTGTGAAAAATGAGCGAGGTTCGGATTTACCAGGGAAAATGGAGTTACTGGAGTCCAATTTCTCCGACCCTCGTTAAAACCCGAACCACTTCCTTGAAGCAGCATGGGATTTGGTGGGTAGGGGCTATTGCAGATCAGTGATCTACCCCTCGTAATAACTACATGCATAATATTGTCTGGCACACCAATTCCCGCAGGTGATAGTTAAATGAAAATACATAATAGGTAGGTACCTAATTAAGTTATTGTCAGCCGCTCAGTATTTAGAAATAACAGAGCGATTCACTGTCGTGTTGCTTCCTTGTCCATGCAGAGCTTGGGTAATGGGGGCCATTGAACACTTTTGAGAGAAAAATGAGTGTCTAGAACAGTGGTTCTCAACCTTTTTAAAGCCACCGCCCCCTTTGGGAGCTGAATATTTTTCAACGCCCACCTAATGTGAAAATCCTTAAGTTTGGATATGGTAAATGGAGGGTTCCAAATAGTAAAATTTGAATTAAAGGAATAATGTAATTGATATACGACTAAAACAGAACATAATTTACAAAAATAATAGTATTTGTTATGAATGTAATTCACACAGCTGTGTGTGGGATTGTTGTGGTGCAGAGCCCATTTCTTACAATGAGATTCAATGTTAGTGAGATGAAGGCGCAAGACTCATTTACTAGATGTCGAGTCGATTTCTTTTAGCATGGACCTACTGGCCGAAAGACGTCACGACATGAGAAGCGACCCAAAAAACGTTACTGAAGTGACTCATCAACGGTTTCGAATTTCTCTCGCGACGATCTTCCTTTTCACGCAACAACAGTATAACTGGCTAGTTATTGTTTGTTACTGACGATGGTTTGTTACTAGCGATTGTATAACAGTGTATTTTTCGTGTACATCACTGGAAGTAGACAAACTTTCAATCACTCCGTTTTTATTCTTTATCATTCGAAGTAAGTACAGAGGCATCATCCGGGGTCAAGGTTTGGAGTTTTTGTTGTTGTTGTAATATTAAGTAAATCAGTCACATTAATGAACCCTCGATTGACGAGGTAGAAGAGGGAGGCAATTAACAGTTTTTTTTACGACAGTCCGCACTCCAGCGTAGAGTTCACTGATATGCTTGAGCCATCATCCTGGAAATTGGCGTCCTACGTCTCATTAGTTGAAAGTTCAATCAATACTTCCTGAATCTCAACCTCTGTTTTCTCAATGTGCACAAAGGATTCATGACCCATTGAGGAACTTCCAGGCACAAAATATCCTCAAAACGTTCGGAAAAGGTCTTATGCAAAGACTCCAGGTGTTCACAGTAAACTGTTTCATCAAAGGGATTTCAATATTCTTATGCGGGATACTATTCACTATTGTTATCCGAGAGGATTGAAAACTGGCAAATCACAACTTCGTTGCAGCCAAAATTCAGCTTGCATAATGAGATTATTTTGGAAGGCAGAAATAACAGATTTCGTTTTTATTAAATTGAGTTCATCACCTTGAAGTTGCGAATTGATTCCATTGAATTTGGTGAATTTATCGGTCAAGTAAGCAACATCGATTATAAATTATAGCTATCGGCCTCTCAATTGTACCTAAATACATCTCAACCACAGAATCGAAAAGCTTCCGGAACCTGTTGAATTGTTCAGGCAGGCGCCTTTGGAGTCAATACATAAACACGCTCACCGCCCCCCTACTGCCCAAAACAAGTTCGCCACCCCTCAGTATCCCTCCACCGCCCCCGTTGAACAAATTTGGTTCTGTGACTATCCGCCACAGTATTTCAGTCGGTCTGACCGACTGACGTTTAATTGCAGACACAGAAATTCTGCAAATTAATTTTTGCCACGTATTAGGCGAATTTCGGAACGCAGGGTTGTGGATAGCTCACACAAATGTCATCGGAATTGCAATGATAATGTTGGCTACATAAAAATAATATGATACTTTGGGCTGCGTATGCGCTGACACGAAATATAAGTAAAACTTACAACTCCGATGCCATCCCACTTTGATTGTATTCAGCTGTCGGTTTGCCGCTGAATGGTCCAATATGTTTTCGCCAAAACCAAGAGGGGGGCTGCGCTTGCGCAAACACGAAACCTCATGACTCGCATACCTAAGCAAGTACTATAGATGTACCTATCGCTAGCTCATGTTAATTAAGAGCCGAATGATCCCTATGAATCCCAATCCGATCACCGTATGGGTATTTTGCTTCCTCACTACCCAAGGTAGGGAAGCCTTGGATTCGCGATGAGTAAAAAAAAAGTTGTCATCCAAAATGAAAATCTCCACTAACATTTTGCGTTTCAGACATCAAGGAAAATTTTGGTTCCGTGTCTGTCTGTCCGTGGTCAATCCCTTGTAACGAATATAAAATAATGGTCGAAATGGGCCGAAATTCGTGCTGAAATGTATCTCATACAAAAATCATTGAAAAAGTACTGTAACTTTTGTTTGCGCATGCGCAAACGTGAAATACTTGAAACGCCTTTCCTTAACTAGCTTAAATATCATTGAAATGAGTTCCAACTTGGAGGTTCGATCAGGAATAACACTTGGATAGTTCCACATGAATTTCATTGGAACCTTACTGTAACTTTCTTCAGCGCATGCGCGAACGCGGAATGTTGAAAAAATGTTGAAATGTTCGATCCTATCACGCATGTTAGGTAATTTATTACTACAATATTTATTGGTATTCAATCATTCTGACTCATAACGTTTTTTACCAACTGATTCTACACGTCCATGTTACAATAAGTGAGGAAACTATACTGCCCACCCAACTTGGCAGACTTTTTTTTTCTTTAGGGCAGTGAACACCAAGGTTCCATCATCTTACGAGACCAAAATCTCTTAATATTGAACAACAGATGTTTTCAAATTATATAAAACAATAAACAACTTATGTTTTTAAATTCATAAAACAAAAACCGTTTCGATGAATTTTTTCCATTTCGAATCCTATTTTTTGACATTCAAATAATTCGGCTTAACCCTCAGGCCGACCCGTTCCGAATGTCCCAATGGCACAAGATGGTGTAACTGTGATTATTTCAACGCCACCATCATCATCCGCCTCTCCTGTGGAAAGCTCTTCATACCCCTAATGGAGTCTACCTCCGCCGGCGAATACCTTAAAGATGATAACCGTATTTCAACAAGCGCCACGCCTCCCTTAAATATAGACGATAATTGAGATTTTTAGCGCCGAGAACTCGAAACTTACGGGTACTACGTGCCTTCATTCAATCATAACGGGACGTTAGCAATGCAAACGGTCATTAAAAATAATTGTCCCTCTCGGTGGAATGAAATTTTAAATGAGATCCGTTCCATTGCTAAGTTAAGAGGGTGGAGCTTAATGTTTGAAGAGTCTGCTCCCTTCCTCATAAACTTCTCATCATTCTTTCGTTCTTCAACTTTTTCTCTGCTTCGCTTTCTCAAAGTTTTCCTACTCCCAACATCTGCATCCGTTTTTCCCCAAACCTGTACAGAGTATAATAAGTTAAAAGCTTTTATAATTTCCATCGGATTTTTTCCCGTATTCCGTTCAGCGAACAAGGCTCTTTCATTTGCGGATCATCGACGTGACAAAAAGAAAGATCTTCCTTTTTCCAAATCCTTACCAGAAAAAGAATTCAGCAGCACGCCGATATCTGGTCATTCATCATTAGCCCTCGCTACTGATTCCTGACAAAGAAAAATGACCCTATCCAGCACCCCGAGATGAGAAACTCTCCATTCAGTATCCCTATAATCCAACCTACAGAACAGATGGGTGTCCCAGAAACCCATCTCCTGAATTTTCTGTTGATTATTATGAACTTTCGCAATCTAGCAAGAATTTCATAAATCCTCCTCAAAATGTCATGTTTATTTTTACCTACGGTCGTGATTCCCCTCACAGTAACCACTCCTGTAATATTGTTATAAGATTTAACCAAATAAACGACGGGAACGTTGGGCGAGGCAGTGCCAAGGGGAAAGTAGCCGAAGGGGTTTTCCCAACCACCATCGCTACTCAACGGTCATAACGGCCGATTGTGGGCGGGGGCCGGGTGGAAAATTACTTATATAAACAGCCCTTCTGGCCCAGCTCGTCATTCCACACTCGACCCACCGACCCTCGACTTAAGACTTCTCTCTCGACCCTCTCTTTGTCTCTCGCCCTCTCTCTTACCTTCCCATGCACTCGCTGTGGTGAAAAACGCGGGGTGCCCTCCTCTCTCCTGGTATCTGCTGTGGTGAAAACCGCGGGAAACCTCCTTCTCCTCTGGCACCTGCTGTGGTGAAAACCGCGGGGTGTTATCCTCTATCTTCCTGGTGTGTGCTGTGGTGAAAGCCACGGGACACCTTCCACTCCACTAGTAGGTACCTGCTACTGTGGAAACCGCGGGGTACTCGCCCACATCCCAGGCGCCTGCTGTGGTGAAAACCGCGGGGCATTAGTGCAAAAGACTCCTAAGGACCCCATCCTTCCTCATCCATCTTCATCCGCCTTCATCCAACCTCTCACTCCATCTTTCATCCAACTCTCTCCCGCCATGTCGAGAGCACAACACACCCGCTCACGACACCTACCAAAGAACAAAGAACGCATCATCCGAAAATGTTTTCATTTATAACTTTTCATTTAAAGTCCGTTCACTGTCCAAGATGTTATGCATACTTAAAACTGACAGATATTACTGGTCGTTACCACGTACCTAGGTAGGTATTTTTAAGAAAACATGAAACTATCTTCACATGTTCGACAATGCTAGAGGCACAGAGTTAATAGGCCGGTATAGAGGTGGGTGATGTCTGTTATTCACAACACTATAACATATTATGAAGATAAATATGTGGAACGATCTCTGATTTTCACCCGTTCAAGGACCTCGACCCTATGGTCACAGTCAGTAACACACCTACTTTGTAAGTCCACAACTACCACTGCCCATAATACCAAACTAATGGGGAATTTTCATCAAAAATTTAAAAAAACTAATTCAGAACACTTGGAAAAATTGTATTATGAAGCCTGTAAGTAGGTAGGTACATGATCGTAATGGATAACATCAAGTGACTTATAGAAGTTTATAAGTAAGTAATATAAGTTTATACAAGTCAATATTCTTCGCAGGAGTGTTTACCTAGATCACGAATGATGAAATAATTCCAGTAATGGCGAGACATAACTAAGAGTAATTTTTCAAAGTTGGTGACTTCTTGTTGTTTTGGTTTATTATTTTCAATCATGAACCTTTGAAATCGAGCATGGAAAAAAATTTAACCCCCCCCCCCCCCCAAAATTTGGTGGTTTCCGTTTCAAAGTATGTAGAATCCGAAAATGCAAGAAGAAAAAATCAGGTCCCGCTTGGGGTCTAGTTGGACCGCGAAGCTCGGCGTTAATATCAGTCATCTCTAAGGGGTGAAAAATAGGTGTTGAAACCTCCAGGACGCCGTTATCTCGAATTTTTTTAACGGTTTTAAATAACTGTTCTCGAACTTGGGAGTTTTTTGAGACCACCCGGAGCATTGTACGTCCAGCCATTCGTTCACAGTAACGCCCCGAACTTTGCACCGACAGGCTTCTTCAACAGGAGGGTGAATCAAATTGTATGCATTCAGCCCAGATATCATTGCTAGGGACGCTGGGAATTGGCCCGAGATAATCATTGCTAGGAAGCACCTGATTATATTCACGGAGTATGAAGTCGACTTGGTTGTTCTGTGATGATATTATTTCATTTGAAAAATGATGGCTCTTTTGGATTTTGTTGATAGGTACTTTTGTAACTTGAATAAACGTTTTACGTTCCATGAATAACAACAATATTATGAAATGGATTCCCGTAATGGCTCAATACTCAATTTAGGGCATCTATTAAATTAAATCCTAATAACTAATAATAATAATAATAATTAATCTAATAAATTATTATCTATTAAATTATTACACAACGGTTATTATTTGTAAATTATTACACAACGGTTTTTTATTGTGTAAATTACTACACAATGGTAAATTATTACACAACGGTTTATTTTACTATGTACACAGAGGAAATCATTACAGAACGGTTTATGCTTAATGAATAAGTACGATAAAAAATGATGAATGATGAATGATTGAATTACTGAATCCCGCGCATTTGTATGAAACTAATTCCCGGGCCGGCTCCAGTACTAGATTTAGGGCTTTCCTGTGGGGTACCCGAGGGTACGGACCACAGAAAACAGTGATCTACGCAGAAGGAGCATCTATACAGGTAAATAATAAACAGTTGTGTAATAATTTTTTTTACTTTTTTGGCGTTTTTAAAGCAACTTAATTTCGGTGTAGGTAGGCAGTCATATTGGAGCACGAACCGATAAAATCCCACTGATTTCAATAACCTACATGTAGACGGTGGTGTAGGTAAGGTACCCACTACTTAACATGGTTAATGGGTGGGGGGGGAGGGGGCACAAATGATGGGCTGGCGACATTTTTAGAGGTCCCTCAAACGATGATGGAAGTTGACATTTTGAATGCCGTGAGGTATTAGTTACGTTCAGTTTAATGAGAAAGAACAGCTCTGAGGTCGAAGGAGTAAAATATCGAAAAAAATATCTCGAGTAGCAACAATCCAGGCCAGTGCTTGTGATAGCGGTCTGTTGAAAGATTCCCTTGGACCGTCTGTCAACTCGCTCCAAAACAAGCTTTCCCCTCACAGGCCCTGCAACTCATTACTATACCGGAGGAAATCGATTAACTTCTCAGTGACTAGAGACGCAACGATAATCCCCCCCTCTCGAACCTCGTAAGCCTCATTCCGTTTGCCGGGGTTGCGGAGAAAATGAAAGAATGTTGTGCCGCAGAGGAACACGCCACCCCACAAGCACAACAGTATCATTCAAAGTGAGTGAGAATTTGCAAGAAATTTTCTCATAAGTTGAATCAAACGAACAGGTCAAAAGGTTCCAAATTATTTTTCAGAATAATTTCTACCGTGCAGAGCTTTCTTTGCAGTCCGAACCTCTGTTTCTAATTACTTGAGAGTTTTGAAATCAACACCGGATTATCAAAGGGACAAAGCTGGCGCAAGTAAGTTTTGCCCTTTTCTGCTCCCTTCGAAAGGAGCTGGCAGATTTTCTCGGACAGTCTGTAAATAAGTCCAGCGATTCAACATTTTCAGTCGGAAGATGGCTAAGTGAGAATACCTACGATAATCCTCCTCACGGTCTTCACATCAGAAGGTTTCTAAATAACTGCGATGCTAAATCACGGAACAGCAGAGGAAATACAACAATGATTATTAACTAGAACTTCATACGTACGCGACCACAACATGCATGAAATTCAAACTGACATCATTTAATGGCAATAAAAACAGAACTAACCTTTTCTTCAGTAGCGATACTCAAAGCTCGACGATGTTGTTCCGCTGCTACACCGAACGCCCTCTGCGCATAACCAAACAAATCCTCCTGGTAGTACTGGCCGCTCGAAGCTCCCACTTTGTGAGTTATCGTATACAGCACCTCGACGTAGAGTTTTTCCAGCTGAAAAATTCCAATTACGAGTGTGGTTGAAGGGAGAGCACTGGTATGCTGGAAATGAACTAGTTCATTCATGTGCAATACGTGCAAAGGCTCTTTCGCCCCAATCAGAAATGGTTATATTATGGTCTCCGGAGTGCGTCAGCTTGAGATGTACGGGGAAGCAAGGATGATCAAAGGTACATACATACACATCGGTTCATATGAAACTCGTGCTTCACAATACCCTAGACAATGTGGAATTTCCCGTAGTTGCTTGTTGCCACACTGAGCTAAGTCATTACAAACCCAAATCCGGCAATGCCTAACCTCCAGCACTTCCCAAGAACTGTAGTCTCAAAAAAAAGTGGGGGAGAAACAGGGCTTTCCAACGTGAGAAGATCTTTTGTCTAGAAGATGTAAAAAAAACACCAACAATACCTATTTTCAGGTAAAACAAAGTCCCTGAACCTTATTATTGCCTTCCCTATAGTTCATTTATTTATATAGGCCACGAACAACCATTTTTCGTGATTTTAGCACATTTCTACCGATTTCTGACCCTTCTAAAGTCAAATTTGACCCACTCCTTTTTTTTTTTTTTTTTTAATATTTCCATCATCGAAATCCCTCCCTCCGACGTGAATCACCATCCCACAAAACGGCAGGTGAATTAAGTGAATTAATGTGATTTTAGCCCTTATTACCAATTTTTGACACCCAAAAATCCAAATTTGACCCCTATTCTGTATGAAAAACAACTGAAATGGTATTTTTTGGTAACTCGGGAGAGTTAAGACCAAATAATATATAAATTAAGACCTAATGGAAGGGTTTCCATTCCACTTTCAGTGATTTTATATCAGCTGTTCGCAATTTTAGCCGTTTAACCGATTTTTGACACCTAAAAACTCAAATTTGACCCTCTTAGAATTTTTGAAAATTGCTCACCTTCAAATTCATCCTATTGTATGGCAATACGAACGTTTTGGCGAAACTTGGAATTGGTTTATTATTTTCAATAATGATTCTATGGAATCGAGCATGAGAAAAAATTTGAACCCCCCCCCCCCCCCCCTTCAAAACTTGATGGTTTACGTTTCAAGGTACGTACCCAGAATCCGGAAATGCCATAAAAAAAATTTTGTCTGCCTGCCGTACGCCGCGCCGTCTTAGCAATTTTCTTAGTTACCATGAACCAAAATTAATCAGATTTGGTTAGTAGGTCCCGTTTGGGGTCTTATCGGTCTCGGCGTTACTGTCAGTCATCTCTAAGGGGATTTTCAGAACGCCGTAGCTTGAAAACTTTCAATAGCAGGGTATGGTTTTTTTAACGTTTTTATATGGATCTTGAACTAAAGAATTTTTTGAGACCACCAGGAGCATTGTTAAGTCCAGCCGTTTGCACCGAAAAGCTTCGTCAACAAGATCGTCATGATCGTGAATGAAACGGTATAAATCCGTAACAAATGTATACACACATTTTTGTTAAAATCTAGGGATGAATTCAGAGTGCTCTGAAACGGATGTGCTTATAAACAATTTTCAAAAATTCGTGTTCGGCAAATTTTGGACCCATTGCAACAGCTTCATTTTGTTTGAAAATTCGCTAAAAGCCTCTGCTGAGGTCAGATTCCGAATATAACTAGCATTAATTTATAAGAGGGAGATAAATAATACAAAAAACAAATCAAAAAATAATAAACGACAGGGAAAAGAGATGACTGAAGAAAGGAGAATGAAGGAAAAGAAGAGGTCAGCTTTCAAAATTCACCAACCAAATTATTAAATTGAATTATTGTTAACTATAATATTATTGTTACAACCCCCCCCCCTCCCCGCTGTGTACCCGCGCTTCGCAACGGTAGAACAGACACCCCCTGTATCCCCCCCTCCTCAACTGATCAGAAACCTTCCCCAATGCCAACCCTAACTGCCTTTAACCCCCCTCCCCACCGTATCCTATGAACCCTCCCTACCTGGTTAGAAACATTCCTCAATGTTCACACAACAAATTCCCAAAGTTGCACTCCAATTGGTCAAGTAGTTTTGAAATTTCTGTAGACCCCCCCCCCCCCCCCCACTCATAACCTGTACCCCCCTCCCACTAACATCCTGATTGAAGTACCACTTGAATGTACTCGTCGAGCTGAATCCAGAATCTAATTACAATCGGATTAAACGTCCAACCGTTCAAAGTTATTATAAGCATAAACGTCCTCATAGAAGTGATTATAACACGTTTTTTAGTAGTATTTCATTCATAGCGTTTCAACGGATGGACAGATTCAAATGCGGATTTTTCATAAACCTTCCCAGATAAATTCTGCGTCAAATGGTACCAGCCGCAACTTTCTACGTTCAGCCGTTCTCAATTGATGCCGAGACAAACAAACAAACAGACAAACAAACAAACAGACACTGTTTTATTATATGTATAGATTCAACAACCAATTATAAATTATGTTGACTTCAACGTGCCTTCAATTTTTTAAATTATCAACCCTATATATACTCGTATTATGTATCGTGGCATAAATTATAAGTGTAAAAACCCTTTGTAAAATCTATGTAAGTAAATTGAAATTACATAGGGAGGTAATAAATTAGAGAATGTCATCATGAGTAAGTAGGCCTACAAATATTTCAGTGGACGTCCCTCCACCATCAACACCTCATACTCGTATTTGACCGTACCTCCTGCTGATTTCCCGGTTTGCCGAAAGACCACAACCATGGCGAAAGGAACCTTTCACCTTTCCTTTCACCTTTCCTTTCACTCCTCACCTTTCCTTTCACCATGACCACAACCAAGTGAACCCTAATTATTACGAAGAGCCACGTCTCTCAGGTATATAAGCTTTAGAAAGTGTAAAAGTGGAGTGTGTGGGAGAGAAGTGGCGGTACAAAGAAGACTAGTTCCCTCGACCACCGTCGAAAAACCGACTTCATCGCTGAGATCGTTTTGACACTCTCAGCCCCTAGATGCAATACCCCCTTAAAATGCACGCCGCCATCGAAGGAAACGAATCCCCAGAGGGTGGGAGTTCGAGAGCCTCGCTCCTGACACTGTGCGACTCAGTGGAATGTCTGGATGAGCCATACACCTGGTTTTAAATCAGGAGAATCTGGGTCACTTTGAAAAATCCACCAAGTAGGCTGGCAAACCAAAATCCGAGAAACGAATAAATTTTAAATTAAAATGTCCGTAGGTATCTTATAAAAGTTGTAAAGATGCAACACCAAATATTACGGATATGGGCAGAAATGCGAACGCGGGGCTATAGATTATAACAGAACCTAGTGTCAAGTGAAGTAGCAGTTAGCAGGATCCTCAGTATTCAGAAGACTCCTGGGACCAAATAAGTGTTCTCGTAAAACTTCGACAGTTAGTTTAGCGTTAGTATCTGGTGACAAAATCAGTCGAACAGCGAACACGATGACTCAGAGCTTGGTTTAGAAGAGACTTGAGGAGAGGCGTGGTTCTCCTCAGGGCATTGAAATAATAAACAGTTCATTACAAGAGTCTACACATTATAAATGGAACGCTACAGGAGGAGGATACAAGTTTCCTGCTGTAACTACAGTGGAAAGGGATGAGGATTTATTGATGTCCCCGAACTCATGGGAGTTAATCTCCGTCATTCTGCAGTACCGATCGTGGTATAGGTATGCCGTTTATACCCCCTCGCTGCGGGAAGTGATCACTTTTTCAGTCACTCCGAATCATTCACAAAAGGAATTCGAACGCTAGCCGATGGAATACAAAATGAGCTGCAGCTTGAACGACTCTCTCTTAACACACGGAAATGGTTGGACGTGGTAAAATAGTTGGTACAACTCCTATTCCGAGGATTTTATGCAGCCCCAACAGTGAGGGGCAGAAAGTAAAGTAAAGTAAATTAAACAGCCATTTGAGGCTGGGGCTTTTCGTCCGATTCCCCTGCCAGCGTCGCGGACGTGACCAGCTGTCATCCAATGAGAGGATCATAATTCGACCTGATAATTTCGCTCTTTACTTGGCTACACATTGCCTCGCCCCCTTGATGAAGGACAGAAATGCGGAGCAGGGAGGGGGCGGAAACTCCAATTAAATTTAATTTATTAGCATAGATTTATGAGTATAAACGTATAGGTACTACTTGTTACCAACAGCGTTACCAGGTAAGTAAATTGAAAGCGATGCAACAAATATTTTTGTGTTTGGGTGCGCGGAAGTGAAGTGTTGAGTGTCTTTTGGCCTTGCGGGTGATCTCCTCAGCAAATTTCCACAGATATGAGTGTTAACTTGGTAGGTATGTTACACATGTTTCATTGGCATTCCAGTTATAATATTATATCCAGTTACAATGAGGACGAATATCCTGCTTCTAGAACGTGTCTCGCTTGGCTCATGAAAGACAGAACAGGTGGCGGGCAAATCAGTCAGGAATCGCGCGCAAAAATTCTGCCAAATGCCTCCAGCCGAGCAATACGCAGGACTTGCTGATCATGTTGCTGACTTTGCACAAGAACCAAAAATGGCCATTCTGTTCTGGGGTGGTGGAATGGTTGTTCTGGAACGTGGCGGATCTGTTATTCTTCCCTCGAGTTTTGAAGCATCACCAAGGAATATGCGTGAGAGACGCTGTGATTATATGTCTATATTTTCCAGATGAGGTGCTCCCGATCTGTTCATCACATTCTCTTGGAACCCGAAATGGAATGAAATGACAGAAAATTCAAGTAGCGGTGAACAAGTAAGGTAATGCTTGCAGCAGTGCATAAATTTACAACAACTCAAATTATTGAGCTACCACAAAATGGTGTCCTGTAAATTGCCACCAGTAACAAACGATACCAGTCGGGTCCGTTCAAACTTCACAACAATCGATCTACTCACCCCACTAATCTATATTTTTACGTAAGGACCGATACAGGCTATTTTTTTCTTTTGGAGAGGAAAAAAATATAACCACTCAAAAGCTCGCATCCAGACCACTCGTCTATACCGAGAGAAAAATAACGCAAAACATATTTTACAATTGTGATTTCACAGCCTGGTATGAACTGGTAGCGATTGTCGCACATTTTTATAGGTGGTAGTGATTGTCACTGGTGGCTATTGACATGAATGTATTCCTACAAAATACCTCGTGGCCAAAAAACCATGGCACCTCACATCAATGCACGCTGTATGACGACTACAAACAATGGTCAATATGGTTCCAACAGTCTTGACACCTCAGGACTGTTCCAATCCGACAGGATGCCTGTATGAGCGACATTACAAATCTCTACCACCCAGATGTTTACCAAGGTACTAAGTAAGTACCCATTTAGCAACGAGGAAAATGGTCTGATGTACTCCCTCGCCCTTAGAAACATAGGAAAGGGTACCTCACAGGCCAGAATTTACGAAGACTTTTAAAATAACTAATTTTGCACGAATGTTTCACCCATAACACTCCTGGGTTATGACAATCGGGCTGTCGACCTTCTGAGCACAACTAGGGCCCAAATGGAGCCTGTGTGCGAAAGAACGACGATTTTAGACCAAAATTTGAGGTAAATTTAAGTCTGAAACTTTGTTAGAACCTCAATTCTTCGGCTCCTCGCCCTAAAAACCATGGAAAACGATACCTCTACAAGCTCATGTTACTAAAACACAAAAAACCCCTATTTTACACCCATTTTCTCCCATAACACCCCTGGGTATACGTCGAAGGGGCTGCGAAGTTTCTGGATAATTAATATAACTAATGTCCAAATGGAGCCTGTGTGCGAAATTATTTAGATCGAAAATAAAGGTAGATATGGATGATACGGCGATTGCATTTTTGGAATCTACGCACCTTGAAACGTGAAAGAAAAAAATTTGAGGTGTTCAAAAAATTTTTTGTTGAGCGAATAAATAGGCGTATTATTCACAGATTACTAAACCGAAATGCGGCAAGAAATTACGTATCAGGTCTATAAATAATTGACATCTGCTTGGCTGTTGGCCCGAGTAGGTGCAGCGAAATTTCAGAGGCGAAGGCCCAACATTAGAAATGGCAAACCTTCCTGGTAAGTTTCAAGAATCTTTGCTGTGGCCTTTTGTGAACCTACCCTTGGTTTGATTCTGAGGATATGTTTTTAAAATGCATTTATACATTTGCGGTTCTATCCATCCATCCATCCACCCACTGCGGTTCTGTACACTGTTCTGTACATTGAGCTGTACGTTGTACTAGCGCTCAAGTTGAACTACTCGGCAATTTACCTCATACGTGATTTCCAGCGGGAACTCGGAAATCAAATTTCACACCCATTTTCTGCCTAGACTTCCCGACAAAACGAGGTCAATCACGAGGCCAATAAATGTGTGTGGTGTGTGTGGCTCATTACGAGGTCAATAAATGTTAATTTCCATTATTGAACAGAATTTGGCCAAAAAACAAGAATTAACCCACGAAAACTGTCCATTGAATAGAATAACAGTAATCTTATTGGAAGCGGTTGGTTACAATATTCACCAGTGAATCTGAGGTAACTCGATATCTTGAAAATAACGTCCACGTGTTCAGGGAACTTGGTTCTCAAGACCTTTTATAACAGCCGAATATCCGTTTTCGATAGTCCTTGGGGGGAAAAATAACTTGAGGCGGGAAGGGGGAAAATATTATTTCTCGTCCTTCCTCGAATCCGTCTTCTTGTTGGTTCCTACTCGATCCGAGATGGAAAGAGGGGCGCGATAGCGCCGAAATCCCATTAGATTAGACTCGCTGCTAGAAAACACCATGGTTAGGGGCTGGTTGGGCCTCCCATGGCGTATGCTCCTTTCCACGCTGATCACATTGTTTACTTGCTCTGGCAGCAAGGGCCCCCATATCCCCCCTTCATCCGAAGATAGGGTTAAACGGATTAGGAAGGAAAAGGAAGCTGACCCTTTCTAGCACCTCATCGCATCATCAAGTCAGTCCCAACAACCTGGCCCCCGATCAGGTCTTCTAGAAAAAACACTGGAACCCTTCTGAAATGTTTGTGGATCCAGTCTTTAAGGGTTTCACCAACTTGAATTAGGAGTTTTTGTTTCGAGCTAATAGGTTTCGTCATTATTTGTAGAAATGCACAGAATACCGTCAAAACCGTCAATTATTCCCCCGAGTAGGTGTGTATTTTCGTGGGGAACTCGATTTAACTCCATTAGCGTTTCCTCCATTAAGGTACAGTGTAAAATAACAAATTACTTTGGGTGCTTGCACCTACATCAGACGAATCCTTTTAAACAATCAAATAACGTCGCTAGGTCAACGATGGGAATAAAGAAAACCATTTGTTAACATTAATTTCTATGTTCTTATTGAATAAGGTGGAAGTAGGTACTTAAGATGGAAAATGCAACCTGATGATTTCCTGCAGTCGAGCAAACTGATATGATATAGCATTGTTGCCCATAGGGTTCCAACTTCTAATTGATAATGGGGTCACCAAAAACGAAGTTGTTCATAAAACTCTGGTTAGGTTCGGTTACTGGAACGTTCTATCAAAGTTAATATACTACCCATGCTCATGGGTTCAAAAAAGACAGAAGGTATCGTTCCGAAATTGTAGTACTGCTATTTAGGTTGCTAGGCAGTCCTGAGGCGCAATGGTATTATGATAAGGATTCTCAATTTGCTTTTCAACATTGCAATAATTCACCTATGGTGTTGGGACTCTTGGGTGAGCACAGCGAAAATTATTCGATATAATTTTTCATTGCCGAACGCCAGTGAGGCTCTTACTTAGACTTGAGCGACATCTGCGGGTGGACATAATTATGTACTATGTATGTATGTCTGTACCTCACCCCCTAAGGTTTACTTACTTATTAATATTTTATCTTTTTATATTTTTAAAAAATTAATGAAAAATTATCAATGTACCGTCTCGGGTGATAAGGATGAGGTAGGTGTGACCAGCGAAAAAAATCAGTAGGTTCACGGAAACATTACAGGCTACCTGAGGTATCTGAAATACCAACGAGATTGTAAACAAAGTGAGCGAGTAACCAAAATCACAGTCTAAGCTCACCTCCTTCGGTTTCAAATGAGTGTTAGGACGATGGCATGCCGTTTCAGGCTTCGGAGGTGGCGTTTCTTCTCCATCGACTTCTCTCACTCTCATCAGCTTTCTGTTCTCCAGTTTCCACGAAACGGCAGTGTAGCTCTCGAAGAATGATCCATCGGTCTCTTGCACCCTGAAAAACAGGAGGTATTCATGAAAAATTATTGAAATAATTAAACGCACCTGCGCAGTTAAGTAGATGCCTTGGTATTTACACAATGTGCTAGTAAGTAGTATGACGAAATTATATTGTTAAATTTGATCCACATCTCACAACTACATTCGCATGCGCCATTGCCTTCTTTAACACCGCCAGTTTCTGCATGCAAGATTTGGTGAAAGTTTTATCTACATCGAGTTACCAAGTGCATGTGCGATGGTCCCAAATCATGTAAATACGTCCTATCCTTCTGTACATATAACGCCTTTCGAAGTAATGCACGCCCCCAACGGATCAAGATCATGGTAAGGAGTTCGTTAGGAAAGGGCTCTCAAATTATTAATATAAACGTTTCAAACTATGCCCCGGTCCAAGCTTTGGCCCATGAAACGGCCAGATTCTTGAAATCCTAATGGCAGGTACCAACCACCCAGTATTACGCACTTCGAAATTTCCATCTTCGAATTTGAGATTTGAACTGGCACTAATGAAGATCTAGTGGAATGAACTGACCAAATAGGGCGAAAAGCGGGGAATTCAGAGACGTAACATTGGACTACACCTTTATAAGTTACATGTTGGATATCGAAATAGAAATCATGCACCTAGAATAGAAGACATGTTGTGATGTGTTGAGGGGTATTTAATTTTAAGACGGTAGCTCTTCTGAATGGATCCACTACTACTTTTAGATGTGTCATCACTCATCAATCAAATCCACGATACGAACCTTTGGTCACAATTTTTCAAGATATGGACCTTTGATCCACCTTGAACAGCTGAGAGTCCTCAGAATAATTATTTCTTTCCTACCGACCTACGTTGTTGAAATATTAGAGTTGGAGCAACTCAATTAGATATCTACTACTGGATTTGGATGGGAAAGTGCCTGGAAACCCTTCTAACAAAAAGCTCATGAATCTGGAACTCGTAAACGCAAGCGCACCCCACTTTTACATACAGACGATTCATTCAAATCAATTTACCCAGAAGTTGCTTGCTGGTCGACCTCTGGCCAAGACAAGCGCCTACGGCAGAATACCATGGACTGACGCGGCTGGGGACTGGGAGGCGCCCTGAACGACCTCCTGGTCGCCGAGCTCTGGTCTATGGTCTTCCGGCGCGTTATGTGACCAATGGGAGGTGCCGGCACTCGACCGACGTAACCAGGGCCCGGGACGGACGCGGCGCGCTCGACTCCGGTCGAGATCCTTTCAACGCCCGACAGCGTCCCCGACGCGGACCCGGGTCCGGAGGGCGGTCCGGAACCTCCGCTCTCCTTGCTGAATGACATCCGTTTCGGAGAGAGGCTCAGGTTGGCCACCCCGCTGCTGACCATTTGCTGCAGCGACGAAAAGAAGCTCATTTCGTCTGCAATCAGGGAAAAAAGTCATCAGATTTCTCGTTATGGGAATTCAACTGCAAGACATTATTGTCTGTCAACGCTCAGTGTAAACAAACTACATTCTACTCCCTGAACTGCTCTTCGAGCTGTTACTTATCCAACCAAGCCAATCTCCCATTGCCAACAATTTCTTACTACTGAGTTATGCTTTATGTAGACAGTAGGTATAAAATGCACAGTCGAGAGGGTCAAAAAGTTATGACCGCCTTTCCAGAGCCACAAGCGCGAACAGGCTGCTGTTCTTGTACATACAAAAAATCGGCACAGGAAACTTTGCTGATTCTTAGCTGCAGCACTCAAACCTTCAAGAAAATTGTATTCATTTGTCAATAGAATTTAATGTTCTAGACATCCTGACTCTAGCTGTGGGTACACATTTCTTTACAGAGAGTCGAAAATAAAACTGTAAAGGGTTAGAGAAACAACACAAGGAGAATGAAGAAAAAATGTAGAAAGATATAAAAATCCAAACTTTTTCCTCTTGCACACCTTCGAGTAGGTACCTACCTTTACATTTTTGTCCTTTACCAACCTCCTTTGGAACAAACCATATATTTTAGTCGGAAATCACCACTGAGCACTGAGCTGTAGTGAGCCCACATCCAAAAGCGTAAAAATAAGCGCGGCAAAAGAGTGTTTGTTTACTTCCTTAGCACAACAGTACATATAAGCGCATATCTGGGTCCACACAAATCCATCTGTAGCGCTCCCAGAAGCATAAGCTATTCATGAGTTTCTGTTCTGTAACTACGGACGTGGACCTCATACTCGTAAAACACGAAAACTCCAGAACCCCTACCGAACTGATCGTAAAAGGGAAAAGCTCAGAGGGGCCCCAGAGGCGCAATATCCGGAAAGGTTTGTGAGTGAGTAGCTGCGGGAAGGCCCCAATGAAAATAAGGGAAACCAGCGGGAGATTGTTTCCAATCCCGATGGCGGTTGACGGCCTTGGTAAAGGACTAACAGCGGTGGCGAAGAAATTCGGAGGGTGTGAACATCAGTCGACTGTGTAGGGCTTTACGATTCAAACCTCGTGATGAAGGGGGGCTGAATAGATTGAAAACCAAAGAGAACGAACGATAAATTTAAGGAAGTGGAATTCGAGGGCACGTGATGAGATGCTTTCAATAGGCGAAATGCAGCAATGTTGTCAACAAAGAAGCGTTTGTGCACCGCCAACCCAGTGTGAGGTGTAAAAGCATTTCCTAACTGAGAACTCTGCAAATCCCTACAAAACGTTTCATTATTTTGTATAGAACACCCTTCTGTTACAACCACACTTCTCTGTATATAACACCCTTCTTTTACAGATCTGTATAGATCTCTGTATAGATAACCCATCTACATAGATCACAGACCCTCCGTAGCTTAGTACCTAACCCTCTACTCGTTACTAGGCACCTACCAAAAATCATATTGTGATGAATGTGTTTGAGCGTACATCCACCACGAGTGGCACGAGGGAGGATGTGCCCTGGCTGGTTATGGGCGGACCACCACCATTTCCCGGGATCTTCTCGGATGTGTCCGTTGGTTATGGGCGTACCACCACCATTCATGGAGTCTTTTCGGGATCGTTGCCGCCGGGTAAGGCTATGGGCGGACCACCACCAACACCTGGATCTTTTTGGAGTGTGCTCGGTAGGTTATGGGCGGACCACCACCATACCCGAGATCTTTTAGGAAGCGTTGGCTGTTGGTTATGGGCGGACCACCACCATTCACAGCATCTTTTAGGTTAGGAGAGAGAGACAAGGTAAGGAGGAGAGAGAGTAGTCATCAACTAGAAGAGATCGTAGAATGAGGGAAAAGAGGCAGGAGGCGAGTATTTATGTGCTTGTGAGCTGTCTCCCTCCATCCTCTAGCTAGTAGAGGATGGTGGGGATCCCCAGGCTGGCCCTCGGTTCTCGTGCGTCTTCTATCCCCACTCCTATGTTTATTTGCGAGATCTTAAGTTTGTGAGGAGTGGTTCTGGGAGGATACCACGACACATATGTTATGGTGCTAGAATGATTCTGTCAATGACAAACAGTAGCTAAAATGGCAAAAAGAAACATGAAGTTCTGAAGGTGATGTGGAGTGAAAAAATTTCGGTCCTGGTAGGGTTTCGATCTCGGGAACTTTGGCGGGAACCTGACCGAGAGACCAGTGACCTGCGCTCTCAACTCAGCTTGATGCCTCCATACAACCTGCTCTTTATGGCAACATCGTAAAATGCTCCGGATGGTCTCAAAAATTCAGAAGAAAAATCAAACTATTTAAGGAATGCGAAAAACCCACACTTCAAAATGAAATTTTCCGAGATAGGGATACCCCGTATATTTTAACCCCTATTTTTCACTCCTCAGAGTTGAGTGACAGTACAGCCGAGCTTCGAGGACGGGACCCATACACCAAATTTAACGAATTTTGGTTCACGGGAACTAAGGTAAAAGCCGTGGACGACAGACTGCGTATGGCGGACGGACGGAAATATTTTTATTCGATATTCGTAAACCATGAAATTATGAGAGGTTTAAAAAAAATGTCATGGTCGATTCCAGAGGTTCATTATTGAAAATAATAAACCAACAGGGTTGCCCGACAGTACTGACGGGTAGGGATCAACTGTGCGGGTCGAGGCTCATTAGAGTTGTAGAGTGTTAAAACTTACCGACTTCAACAGGCAACTAATGCTGCACCATCTTCACTCTCGTCCCATCTTTCACTCACTACGAAGCAGTGTCAATCAGGATGTCCTTGGGAGATAAGCCAACACAATCGCCTAGCTTGTTGACGATTATTAACGACCATAGCTAACGGCGGTGGCAACGAAATTCAGATGGTGAGAACAAGGTTTTACGATTCAAACCTCGTGATGAAGGGGGGCTGAATAGATTGAAAACCAAAGAGAACGAACGATAAATTTAAGGAAGTGGAATTCGAGGGCACGTGATGAGATGCTTTCAATAGGCGAAATGCAGCAATGTTGTCAACAAAAAAGCGTTTGTGCATCGCCAACAGCATTTACTAAGACAGGGTTCCCCGACCAGTCTGACGGGTAGCGATCAACTGCACAGGTCGAGGCTCATTAGTGTAGGTTTATACTGCGACGTTTTGTCGCGACGTTTTTTTTACCGTCGCGACACTTTGTCACGGGGACAGAAAGAAACCAATGGAGCCGTTTATAGTGCGACGGTAGCGTTCGGCGACAGACGTCGTGTCGCGCGACACAAAAAAAGTGTCGCCGCATGCTGGCGGACGGGCGACTGTCACCCCGCCCCGACGGCAGCGGCAGTCGTCAACCCCTCCGAACACATTGAACCTTATGGCAGTGTTGTTCTTGCAACAGTAGCGGAAGGTTATCGCGCGTTTTTTTTTCCTACTCATATTATGACGGACCAAGACAAACTGATCCAGCTCGTTGAGCTGCATCCTGTTCTCTGGGATCAGTCGCTGGAAGGGAACTCAGTGACATTCGGAAATAGTTTAAAAACTTGTCTTGGTACTTCCTGATTTTATTATAAAATTTGTGAAACTTTTCGTGGTGAGCGCTTTCGTTGAAGGGGTGAACGGTCCACCTTCGCCGCTCTCTGCCCTCACTTAACAGTCCCTCTGCTTCCAGTACTCCAACTAGCAAACTTCTGTTCATGATGGGGGTAGACCAACGACTGAGCTCAGACAGAACAGAAGTGAGCAACAGTGGGGATGGGGGGTCGAAAACGTCGCGACAAACGCCGCAGTATAAACGCGAGACACCGACGTTTTTTTACAGTCGGGCGACAGCGTTTTTACAGCCGCGACAAAAAACGTCGCAGTATAAACCTACACTTCGTGTTGTAAGGGTTCAACATACCGACTTCAACAGGCAGCAAAGGCTAAGGTATCATCTACACTGTCTTTCCCTCACTATCAAGCAGTGTCAACCAGGATGTCCTTGAGAGATGTGCATTTCGTCTTAGGCCAACGCAACAATCGTCTAGCTTATCGACGATTATTAACGACCATACCGTCTATCGCATGTACATGACAATAAACCATGCGTACAGTTTACTCTATAAAGCTACTCAAATTACTTCAAAGGTTGTCTATTTCCACCAGTACACAAAAATACGCTGTTATACCCGTTCGGGGATCAAACCACCGTCAGCACCAAACAATAAATTATTCAACTTAAATTTGACTATCTGATTTAACTTTGGAGAGATTATCTATTATTTTTTGAATTTTTCGATTGTTACTGCCGATGGCCCGGTATAACAGTATATTTTGGCGTATTTAGTAGAAATAGACAACCTTTCAATAATTCCGGTTTGGTTTATTATTCTCTGAATAATTTTTAAAAAAAATGTTTTGGAATCCCCCTCAAAATTTCTTCTTTTACGTTTCAAGGTGTGTAGATTCCAAAAATGCGATGCCTATCCGCCGTGTCATCGACATATACCTTAATTTTCTGTCTAAAAAAATCGCTGTTTCGCACACGGGCTCCATTTGGGCCCCAGTTGTGTCCCCGATCTCGGCAGCCCGATTGGAAAACACCCAGGGGTGTTATGGGTGAAAAACGGGTGCAACATTAGCTATTTTTGAGGTTTTAGGGAACTTAAGCTTGTGAGGAACCTACCATTTTCCATATTTTTTAGGGTATGAAGTAGATTTTGATCAATGAGTGAAGGACCCACAATACACCCTGAACACACAATATACTTATGGGCCAAAAATCTGTGAAAATGGCTGTAATCACCAAAAATATACTTCTATAATAACACAGGAGGTGAATCAAGGCAAGTCAATGACAATTTCACTGATCGCAAATAATTTGCCAGAAATAGCAACCTAATATTCGAATTTAAAACCGTCAAATATAGCTCTGTGGATCTCTTCAGTCTTCAGTGAGGTCCCAATCGTGCCGAGAATAAAAACCCATTTGACAAGGCCTTTGCAGCGTTTTTTGTTTATTATTTTCAGTAATGAACCTTTGGAATCGAGCATAGAAAAAAATGTTCTCCTACTCAAAATTTGATGGATTCCGTTTCAAGGTGTGTAGAATCCGAAAAAGGAATTTAAAAAAATCTGTTCGTCTGCCGTACTTCGCATTTTTCTTAGTTACTACGAACCAAAATGCATGAAATTTGGTCTGTAGGTCCCATTTGGGGTCTAGTTGGTACGCGAAGCTTGGCGTTACTGTCAGTCATCTCTAAGGGGAAAAATAGGGCTGCAATTTTCAGAACGCCGTAAACACTTAATAAAAGGGTATGGTTTTTTACGTTTTAAAATTGATCTCAAACTAAAGAATTTTTTGAGGCCACCCGGAGCATTGTACGACCAGCCGTTCGTTGGCATCGTCAACCTGGTCGTGAACGAAACGGTATAAACCTTGCCCAGATATCATAGCCACGGTACACCTGATTATAATCACGGATTGCTGCATGAAGTCGAGTTGGTTGTTCTGTGATATTATTTCATTTGAAGAATGATGGCTCTTTTGGATTAATGAGTGAATTATTGAATCCCGCGCATTTTTATGAAACTTCAATTCCCGGATCGGCTCCAGTACTCGATTTAGGGCTTTCCTGGAGGGAGCTCGAGGGTAGGTACGAACCACAGAAAACCGTTTTGTAATAACTTGCAGCGTTTTTTATTTTGAAATGGGTTTCCTCAATTCCATCGCGAGCGATTTAGTTCGAATAATAGGTATTCTTGTAGGTACTTTACCCCATCACATCACATTATTTTATCCTTAGTTTAAAACGCCAACAATGAGCTTTCCGGCCATCATACAGGCGAGATAACACGTTATCCCAAGTAAGTTTATAATCCATCAGCAGCAGCACTACCATGATAATGTATTAATATATTCATCCGCTTCGTCTGATCTACGTCATATTCCCCGGACATAAAACGCCCCCCTGAATCACTCACCTGTTGAGTGCGGAGGCGGTGACGGTGAGTCGACTGAAGAGAAAGACCGGCGAGCCGCCCTCGTATATACCGCCCCCCAGGGAAGGGGCGGTCCTATGGGGGGGGGGGGGGGGGGTTGTAATAAACTCTCAGGATATTGGCCTAAGCTCAGCAGCCGGTCATCAGGATTGATGAGACTTTTTAAATGCTGCTGCTCCTTCAGGTCGAACGACGGATCGAGTTAAATGGGAACACCAGGAAATTCCAGGTTGAGGGCGGCATTAATTAAAATTCCCTCTGTGATGAAACGGTAATGTATTCACCAACCTGTGAATAAATACATCAGAGATTTCAAGTGAGCCGAAAAAAGTTTGCTACAAGCTCAATATTGTGACAACCCCGGGACCTACACTAATAGGGACAGAATGTACATTGCCAGCAGGTGACTATGCCTAAATGGTTACCAGTCTTGCACCATTCCTAAATGATTACCTGTCTTATACAAGACAAGGTTATGAACCTTGTCTTGCAAGTAGATGCAACTATAGAGACTAGAACAAAAATGTAGATGAACGCCGTCAACCGCACCTCTCTACCTCAATCCGTTCTTGATATATGCTGTTATAGGTTTTATCAAGAAAACCACGTTTTTTGCACCTGAACCCCAAATTTCTCCATTTTTACCTCAACTTTTGACCTCATTTTCCATCAGCGTGAAATTTCATGTAAAATTTGTGTATTTTGCTTTGAGAAGTTACACCAAGGAACCTTAACAGCCGTTCAAAAGTAAAGAGTTTCTAAAAAGTAGAATTTCTAAAAATCTTTGAAAATTCCCTACGTTTCCACAAAACAATCTGCAAACTGCCGAGTCTCACGAAATTTGTGAAATTCAATCAGCTTTCCAACTGTATACTCGAAACTGCTTACTTACATTTTAAGTAAATTAAAATGTTCAACTTCTAGTAAAGTAATGGTAACCTGTGTATATATATAATATGTACAGTTGCTGACCTCCTCGCAAAACGCACTGTCGACATCTGTTCAGTAAACAAACAAAAATAAGAAATTGCAATCCGGGAACTAACATCATTCTTCAATGCTCACATCACCTCGCTTACCTCACATTTATGTGGTTCCTACTTTTTTCTGACATTCCAAATTGAATTTTTCCACCAAAATTGAAGATAAACGCAATTTCGAGTATACCGTTGGAAACCTGATTGAATTTCGCAACTTCTGTCTGATTCAGCAGCATGAAGGAGGTTTTTTGGAAACGCAGGAAACCTTCAAAGATTTTATAAATTCTACTTTTTTAGAAGGTGTTAAATTTTGAACGGCTATTAAGATTCCTAGGTGGTATTTTTCAAACACAGAAGTACACAAATTTAGACATTTAACGTTGGTTCCGCAAATGAGGTCAAAAGTTGTGATAAATAAGATGATGATAGAGGTAAAATGGAGAAATTCATGTTTCTATGACGAAAAACGTTTTCTCGATAAAACCTTTAAAACGGCAAATCTCTGAAACGGATTGAGATAGAGAGGTGCGGTTGACGGCGTTCAACTACATTTTTGGTTTAGTTCAACTCCCTAGCGTATTGTCATCGACTTGTAAAGACACCTTGCATAGAACCATCAGGTATAATGCAATATCTGCCGTAGACAAGAAGAATGACCCGTTCGTTGCACAA
Source organism: Leptopterna dolabrata (assembly GCA_954871275.1). Classification (NCBI taxonomy): domain Eukaryota; kingdom Metazoa; phylum Arthropoda; class Insecta; order Hemiptera; family Miridae; genus Leptopterna; species Leptopterna dolabrata. The sequence goes on along the minus strand of OX940984.1, from coordinate 14,577,779 downwards.
GATAGAAATTGTCGGTCAATGGCAATATCCCGGGACCACTAATAATGGGGCTGAAATGTACATTGACCATATAAGTACATAATTTGTGGAGGAGTGGCCTAGATTCCCAAGCAAAGTTTACGATTGAATGGTATACAAGTTTTTTGTTTAAATATGAAAGTAGATTCTATCCTGAGAATTTTGACACCAACCTACAATAAGTAGTTCTTTTTCTACGATTTGTCAAATTTTCCACAAATTCTGACGTCATTGCACCCTTCTCGCCTGAGTCCCCCCCCGACCCGGTGACGTCTGAATTGGTTGCCACTTCAAAAAATCATGGAAAAAGAACTACTTACCGAAGGGCAGTACGGTTGGTGACAAAGTTCTCAGAATGCAATCTAGTTTCATTAAAAAATAATATAAGCTTTTGAGACCCATGCACATACCCCATTATTTAGTGGAACTGGCTCCTTCCTTATACGAACTTTTATCTTTTATTATTCATTTTCATTTCGAACTAGCGGCTCCAGAGCTGTAGGCAACGAAGAGAAGCCACGAAAAATTCGGAGTTGCTCATGGCAGTTTAGTCTGACGGCAAATCTCATCGCTGCCCTGGAACCCTTCGTGAAATGTTCAACTCCGTTTGGAAATTCTCAAGATAGGACACGCATGTTCATGATCTTATTATGGATCACATGGGACAGCAAGAAACATGAGGGCAACCGCCTATCAATCAGGCCGATGAAATCAAATCTGACGATGAAATCACGATCATCGAATAAATCCTGGGGGCATATTCCCTAAGCAAAAGAGATGTCTTTTCGGTAGAACTCTTTCTTTTCGCTAGAGATTTTTATAGTTTATTCAGTAACTTATAAAAACGATAGTTGGCGTTTCTATCTCTTCAGAAGAGACACCTAATTAGATTATTTTCTTGATAGAAATAGTATCTTTCTCATATCTCGTTTCGTGTATCATCCTTCGTCCATCCACTACCCCATCAGTCATTTTGATTATTCATCGTTCATTATGGTCGTGTATATTTTTTCATCTAACAAAGGTAAGTCGACTGTTCATTAAAAAAAATATATATTATCGATTCATGAGTAAAAACGTCTAAGTACGGGTTGAGGTATGTCAAGGGAGCTTTTCAGTTAAATAGACGAACCCGGGAGACATCGGAAGAGACTGTGTCACGGGGGACTATCTCTCCCGAGGGATTTTCAAAATAGAAACCGCCGTGAAAACTTCCTTCCGACAGCACCCACCTCATTCTGGACTGAGGTCGAAAGCGATCCACGAGACATGGGCTCGACCGCAGCAACCAAAAGCACGGCCAGGAATACGACCAAAGAGAAGGTCTGGGGGATCGGGCGACAACCTATAACCTGGCCGGAAACTCGCTGATCACATTGAGACTCATGAAAATCCGTTTGGTACGCACGCGCCCACGCATGCACGCACGCACTCACTCAAGCACGCGAATTACAAAACAGAATTTCATTATTTGAACGTCAACGGGTTGACTTAACAACAAATCAACTGATGCAGAGTAAATAAATTTATGAAAGTGATGGAGGTCACCATGTCAATATTGAATAATGGGCATATAGGCTGGTGCCATCCATGGATTAAAGTGGCTCTAAATTGAAACAGGCCCTTGTGCAAGTCAGGGGAACAAGATAATTAGGACAGTGAAAATTTCCGAGTTCACACTACCTTTTGGCCTTGGTTGGATAGGGTCAATTATGAAGAAGTCTATGATCTTTGCAAACAACATTTACGTGGAACAAATGATAGAACTAAAGTTCTTAATCTATCTTCTATTATCTATATATATAAAAATGAATTGAGTGTTCAGAAATCAGTGATAGTGTACGAGATAAAATGTCAAGACTGTAATGCCCATTACTATGGTGAGACAAAACAGCTAGGAGTTGAAAGAATGAAAGGCCACACAACCGATAATAAAAAAGCCTTAGAACGTGATGTCCAACACCCAGATAACGATAGATATCCAACTGCCCTAGCCAAACATATTGCCATCTCAAAACACAATCCTGTAGTAGTAGGAGATAATTGGAAAATTTGCTGTCTTGAACTAAATTTACAGAAACGTAGAATTAAGGAAGTTGCATACATGGTAAAAAATGAAGACAAGAACATAAATTTTAAGAGAGACGTTAAGGGGTTGTCAACCGTTTACTCAAAACTACTGAAATAATATTTAAAACTAAATTTCCCTACCAAAATAATTACCACCCCTCCTTCCATAGTTACATAATCCTTTCTTGACATTATATACTTACCTACTGGTCAAACCATAACTATGTAAATATTCAACTATTGTCAACCGCACAATTCCATAGCTTAAAGTACCTACCTAATGATAAGTCACTCAATTCCAAATCATCCAAATTATTGATTGTAATATCCTACCTAATTCAAAGTCACGTAATTCTAAGTCATATAAATTATTGTCACATCATCTAGTACTCTAAGCCACAAGCATTACTGTTATCCCAGATATATAATATTCCACAAAATAGTTAATAAGTAGGTAAAATAACAGCAATTCTAGAGCAAACTTCCTCTATCTTATCACAGACTACAAAAAAATCCTTCCTCCATCTTTAACAAACACCACAATAGTACCACAATAGTATCCATTACAATTCCACCCAACTCCCACAGGCATCTCCTTCCTTGTTGTTGGCCTGATGTATAATTTTTAAATCTTTAAGACTAACCATTATTCGCATTATTGGTTTGCGTTGTTGGAATCATCTGTATAATTACTCAACTCTCAGTTACTCAACAATCCTCATTATGTACGTAAGTGTAATGTCATGTGTGTTGTAACATCAAATAATACCTAGCCTTATGTTTTACCCGTTACAACTAACCATTAGTCTCATTTCTGTGATTGTAGAACTCATGAATAGGACCTAGCTCACTAGGTGGAAACGTCGAGCAATGTATTAAACAAAGGACAAAACCGCTGCAAAGTCCTTGTCACATGGGTTTATTATTCTATTGGACGTACCTACAGAAATGTTGGCTGTTCATTTATTGTTTCTTTCATGTGCAACAATTGAAATAGCTATTTCTGATGGTTTCCACCAATTTTGGCCCCCAAAACTTAAATTAGGTAGGTAGGCTCCTTTTTTTTCTTTTTTTTCAAATTATCGTTGATCATTGATAGTGCCATTTAGTCGTATTGATCCACCTGTTGAAACTTTTGCTAGTGTTATTCTACAAATTGATGTTGATTTCAGACGATTTCGCAGGTTTTTGACTAATAAAAAATCAATTTTGGGGGCAGAACATCTGGTACAACCTCAATTTTCCACTCTTTGGTCAAAATCGACTTCATATTCGGTCTTCTCGTCCAGAAAAACATGGAAACCGATACCTCAAAAGCTCATGTTACCAATATGTTGCTAAAACGCAAAAAGTACCTATTTTTACACACATTTTCACTCATAACACCCCTGGGTGTATTCCGATCGGGCTGAAAAGTTTCGGGACACAACTAGGGCCCAAATGGAGCATGTGTGCGAAAGAACGAATTTTTTAGACCGAAAATGAAGCCTGTACACGTGATACGGCGGACGGCGTACGGCGTACGGCGGACGCCGGACGGACATTGCATTTTTGGAATCTACGCACCTTGAAACGTAAAAGAAAAAAGTTTGAGGGGGTGTTATAAAAATTTTTTGCTGAGCGAATACATAGGTGTATTATTCACAGAATAATAAACCAAAACGAAAAAAAGTCTAGTTTGTCAAACTACCTCTCCCAACTATAAAAACGCTGCAAAGTCCTTGTCACATGGGTTTATTATTCTATTGGACATACCTACCTACAGAAAGGTTGGCTGTTCATTAATTGTTTCTTTCATGCGTAATAATCGAAATAGCTACTTCTGATGGTTTCCATTAATTTTGGCCCCCAAAACACAAATTAGGTACGCTCTTTTTTTTTCTTTTTTTTTAAACTATCTTTGATCATTGGTAGTGCCATTTAATCGTCCTGAACCACGTCTTGACACTTTTTCCAGTGTTATTATACAAACTGATGGTGATTTCAGACGATTTCCCAGGTTTTTCACTCATAAAAAATCAATTCTGGGAGCTGAACACTTGGTAGAACTCAATTTTCCACTCTTTGGTCAAAATCGACTTCATATTCGGTCTTCTCGTCCCCAAAAACATAGAAAACGATATCTCAGAAGCTCATGTTACCAATATGTTGCTAAAACGTAAAAAGTACCTATTTTTACACACATTTTCACTCATAACACCCCTGGGTATATTCCGATCGGGCTGAAAAGTTTCGGGACACAACTAGGGCCCAAATGGAGCATGTGTGCGAAAGAACGATTTTTTTAGACCGAAAATGAAGCCTGTACACGTGATACGGCGGACGGCGGACGGCGTACGGCGGACGGACATTGCATTTTTGGAATCTATGCACCTTGAAACGTAAAAGAAAAAAGTTTGAGGGGGTGTAATAAAAATTTTTTGCTGAGCGAATACATAGGTGTATTATTCACAGAATAATAAACCAAAATGAATGCATGTTTCTTGTCCTTTATGCGCGGCCGCACTGCTCGACCGATTGGAATGAAACTTTTTCCAAATCATTCCTTGCACTCCCGGAACGGTTATGGGCTATCGGAATCTAACCCAAACCTGCTAAAGCATGTTCCATGTTTCTCGATTTTTAGCCGCAGGCTCCAAACGGTAAGCATCCGGGGTGTCCAGGGGGGCTTGCCCCCCTGGCGAGGCGCGAAGCGCCGAGTTTTCTGATGATTTCGCTTACAACCGATTCGTTGCTACGGAACTTTATCCTCGCCAGTTATCATCGTACAAAAATCGTTAACCACTCGTTGGATAGCTCTCGATTTACCTAACCATATTAAGTTAACCACTGCGGAGTGCGTGGCCGACAAGCTGCGGTATGAGCGTGATTGTTTAAATAAAATTGTTTACACACAGGTGATCATTCTCAATAATTTATATTGTCAACACGAATCCGACCCTCTCCACATTGAACTACTATCGAAAAACGCTGCAAATCCCTGCACAACGGTTTATTATTTTGTATAGAATACCCTTCTGTTACAGATCACAGCTCTATGTATAGATAACCCGTCTATATAATATAATATGTACTATTCTATGCATAATTATGTAGATCGCAGACCCTCCGTAGGTTAGTACCTAACCCCGTACTCGTTACTAGGTACCTACCTAAATCACGAGTTAAATGTTGCTAAAATAATTCTGCCGATGTCAAACAGTACCTAACAAAAAGAAACACACATAATGAAGTTCTGAAAAGAAATTGTTGATAAGGAGTGAAAAAAGTTGCAAAAGTACCTACCAACTAACTCCAGCCCCTTCTACGTAGATGGTATAATGAACCGTTGTGTAATAATTTACCGTTGAGTAATGATTTACCGTAGTAATAATTTACCCATCAATAATACTTCAACGTTTGTTCAAGTTTCACTACCTACCAACAAACTCCAAAAGAGCCATCATTTTTCAAATTAAATAATACACAGAACAACCAACTCGACTTCATACTCCGCCAATATAATCAGGTGATCCCTACCAATGATTGGCCGTATTCACAAATTCCTATTGTGGGCGCGTCTCTGGTTACGAGATTTGGTTTGGATTGTATACAATTTCATTCACACTGGAGTCGAAAATGCCTGTCGGTGCAAACTTCGGGGCCTTACTGTGAACGAACGGCTGGACGTACGATGCTCCGGATGGTCTTAAAAAACTCGCAAGTTCAAGAACTATTTAAAACCGTAAAAATATTTACGTAAAAAAATTGTATAGGCGTTTTGAAAATTTCAACCCCTATTTTGAACCCCTTAGAGATGACTCACAGTAACGTCGAGCTTCGAGGACCAACTAGACGCCGAACGGAACCTATAACCCGAATTTCATCAATTTTTTTTCATGGTAACTAAGAAAAGTGGCCCGTACGGCGTACGGCGTACGGCGGACAGACAGAAATATTTTTATTGCAGTTTTGGATTCTACATACCTTGAAACGTAAACCATCAAATTTTGAGGGGGGGTAAGAATTTTTTTTTTCATGCTCGATTCCAATGGTTCATTATTGAAAATAATAAACCAAAAATCAACATTTTGCTACGACTATTTGGACAATATATCGAAACTTGCCGAAACCACTCTACCTTCCAAAGAAAATTTCTTTTCAGAGCTGTACGAACAGGACATCACACAGGAAAAGTACGATAGGGTCAAGCTAATATGGGACACATTTGGTGTTAAAACATTGGGGCAGTTGGCTGACCTTTATCTAACATCTGACGTATTACTATTAGCAGAGTTTTTCCAAAACTTTCGCTCGGAAATGTTAGCATCAGAATATCGACTCCATCCATTCCATTTATATTCCTTACCCGGCATCGCACAACAAGCAATGCTTAGCCTAACCGGCGTGGAAATCCAATTAATAACCGATGACAGTATTTACAGCCTTTTTGAACAATCAATTCGTGGCGGGTACTGTGCTGCTTCCCTTAGACACGCTAGCACCGATGAATTGTATGAATTATGTTATATAGATGCAAATGGTCTCTATGCTCACTGTATGAAAAATTATTTGCCGATATCAGATTTTGAGTATATTCCACCAACGGCTGTTGACCTCCTTAGCATAAGTGATGAATCCCCTTATGGATATTTAGCCAATGTTAGTTTAGTTACACCCCCCCATCTACACGAGACATTCAATGATTTTCCCCCAGTAATTAACCACAAGCTAATCCCAGGCTCAAAGTGTAAAAAACTGGTAGGAACGCTCGAAAAACAGCCACATTTTGTTGTTCATTATAGATTGTTACAACTTTTGGCTAGCTTAGGTGTTGAGATCATACAGGTGCATGAGGTTGTACGTTTCAAACAAAGCCCATGGATTCGACCGTATATTGAATTTAATTATCAAAACTTGCATACGAGTCTGCAACGCATTGGGACATTTTCAAGTCTTTCCCCTCCTTCCTTCTCACCTACCACATTAGGTAGGTAGGTACCTAATTATAAAGTCGCAATCTAAGTTGTAGTGTTGATCATTCTCCCGTAATAAAACAAATAAAATAATAAAACGGCGGACGGACAGAAATTGTTGGTTTTTTATTAAATTTTCGGATTCTATGTACCCTGAATCGGAAACTATCAAATTTTACGGTGGGGGGGGGGGGGGGGGGGGGTTAAATTGTTATTTTTGTCATGCTCGATTCCAAAGGTTTATTATTGAAAATAACAAACCAACAATTTCTGTCCGTCCGCCGTTTTATTATTTGTACGTTTTATACAACCTGCATTCCGTTGTCGTAAGACTAATTACCAATTCTTTTATGATCAACACTACAACTTAGATTGCGACTTTATAATTAGGTACCTACCTAATTTGGTAGGTGAGAAGGAAGGAGGGGAAAGACATGAAAATGTCCCAATGCGTTGCAGACTCGTATGCAAGCGTTTATCAACGACTGTTTTTATTCTATTGGACATACCTACAGAAATGCTGGCATTTCATTTATTGTTTATGTGGTATCCGGGAAAACGTTCATTAAATAATCAACGGCGTAATTTTCTCAAAATTGTAGCGACCTACATACATAATTACATTCCCCAGGCCATGTACTTGATATTTAAATTTGTTGCTTCCTCATTACCGAAGGTAGGGAAGCCTTGGATTCGTGATTGAGTAAAAAAAATTTATATCCTCCAAAATGGAAATTTCCACTGCCATTTTGCGTTTCAGACATCAGGGAACATTTTTTCTGTCTGTCTGTGGTGATTCTTTGTAACGCCTATAACTACCCGAAATAATGGTCGAAATGGGCTGAAATTTGGGCGGTAGGTGCCGGTTGGGTCATAGATGGTCCCTTACCAAAATCATTGAAAAATTACCGTAACTTTCGTATGCGCGCGCGCAAACGTGAAATACTTGGAACGCCCATAAACCGCCCTAAAATATGGTTGAAATCACTTCGGACTTGAAGGGTCGATCAGTGGTAATACTTTGATCGTTCCAAATTAATTTCATTGGAATCGTACTGTAACTTTCGTCTGCGCATGCGCGAACATGACGTGTTGACCATTTCCTTGTAACGCTTCTAACTACGAGAAAAATATTCGTACAGAGCTGAAATTTTGAGGGTACACGCGGGTTGGATCGCAGGTGGTCCCGTATCATAACGAGCCTACCCAACTATTCTATACGTTCATGTGATCGAAGCGAGGAAGCTATAATGCCTACTCGAATTGGCAGACGTTTTTATTTTATATCAGCTTTGGAGAGTGAAACAGTTAGGTAGTTGAGTCAACGCATGTGAAATTCTGCCTACCTTTTAAGCTTCAAATTGTAATAATTAATATTTATTTATTTATTTATTTATTATTTATAAACGGGCGAACCCAATACATGGAAAAAACATGTTTACAAAAATTCAGGGTTAAATCTCAAAGTTGTGGGGAGGCCACGATCAGAGTCTTTAAAGAACGGAGGGAGATTGTAAAGATATAATAACGGAAATAGACAACGTGCACAAAATTGGTTATTTAATGATAATAAGAAATGCCCACGAACAGGTTTAACCTTTGTGGGTTCTATGGAAAAATATTGTTGATAAAAATATACGAGAGAAATTATTAATAATATATTTTTCATATTTTCTTACTAATTGCAATGATAACTATGTATTATTTTGTATTTTCCATGAATAAAAGCAATTTAAAAACTTAAAAAAACATAAAAACTCAATGTAGGTACCATGGGTACCTGTCTATTGCTTATTGATATTTTTCCACTCATATTTGAATAATATTTTTATTAAATGAATAGGTAGGTGCCTACTTATATTGTTGTATCTATGATGATGGATCAGTCGGGTACGTAGCCAATAACAAAATTGTACCTATCTAATCATGGTCAATTGGTCAGCGAACTGGGAAAAGGAGGTACGAGACATTTGAGTGAATTACACGAGTTAAACTTGCCTCAAACGAATGAATTCATTGAACAAAGTAGTTCAGTTCAATAATGAAGTTGCTCAGTGCCTATATCCTTACATTATTTTATACGAAGCCCCTGGTTCTAAATGAGGGCTCGGCTTGTACGGGTTCGTTTTGCGTTCGTCGGCTCCACTTCTCCCGCTAGACCCTCATAATGGTCAACCGACTCCCGAGGGAAAGTATTAGGACAACCGACTCCCGTCCTGGCTAAAATCAGAGAAGTGTGACCAACCGACTCCCGGGGGAATAAACTCAATCAACTAGAACGGAATAAATTTAGTGAAGATATTATTATATTAATACACAGAAAAATATACAGAAATAGTTATTGCCGATGTTAGGAAACATCTTATGTCATTTGAGTGTTAACAATCCTTAAAAAATACACATTATTATACTGTCTGCTCTTCTTCAGTTGCTTCGTCCCAATGTGGCCGGAGTTTGGAAGACTCTTTTAACAAATTTATAACTTGGGTAGCCTTCGTTTTGCTGCCTGTCAATGTATTTAGCAATCCACCGTTGTTGGCGTAATCGTTCGAGTTTTGGTTGATGATTGTGGTCGCTGTGAGTGGAATTAATTTTTGCATAAGTCTCGGTTTGAACCAGCAGCAGCGCTTCTACCGTGAGATATGTTCGGGTGCAGATAGTTAAATTCCCTATTATAATATTGGCGTTGAAGGATTCGCATGCATTTGTTGACAGAGTCAACTCTGCGGACTTAGGCTACGGTTACTATGCATGCGTTTTCTGACGAAAATGTATTCTGACGAGTTCTGACGAAATCCTCGTCAGAACAAGGGTGGTTCCACTGCACGCGTTTCCTGATATTCTGATCGCCAGTACGTTTCTGCCACTCGCCAAATATGGACGAACTTGATGAGTTATATCTGCTTGAAAATCCGTTGTTAAAGTTATTACTTTTAAATAGTGAAAAGTCGGAGCACGTGAGCCAGCTATTTGACTGTAGAGACGAGAAAGGAGAGTTCAATTTCACGTACGACACAACGTAAAACCTCGATTTTCCACTTTGGTCAAAATCGACTTCATATTCCGTCTTCTCGTCCCCAAAAACATGGAAAACGATATCTCAGAAGCTCATGTTACCAACATGTTGCTAAAACGCAAAAATTACCTATTTTTACACACATTTTCACTCATAACACCCCTGGGTATATTTCGATCGGACTGAAAAGTTTCGGGACACAACTAGGGCCCAAATGGAGCATGTGTGCGAAAGAACGAATTTTGTAGACCGAAAATGAAGCCTGTACACGTGATTGTACGTATTATTGTACGACGAGAAATGTCTCTGTTATGATAGTTTTTGTCCCTCATGTCCCACAAACACTGGTTTTCCTGCACACAAGCAATTAATTTCTCTATATCCATGGTGAACTAGTCCTCAGTTCCAATACACGTGGAAAAACCAACTAGGTACAGGTTGCAAAGGGTAGACCGATTCGGACGAATTCTGACGAAAATTTCAAGCTAGTTTGACCGCTCAAATCGTTCTGACGCCGACGTGCGTATTCTGACGATGCTTCCCCTCCCATAGTAACCACTTTCATTGGAAAGCAGGCGTTTGTTTGTTCAAGCGAATTCGTCAGAACTCGTCAGAACATATTTTCGTCAGAACACGCATCCATAGTAACCGTAGCCTTACACGCCCACAGGCACGGAGGATAAAGTGCGCCTTCTGATAACTGTTGTGCAGATACTCTGCAAATGCTTGGAATTAGGTTTATCTAACAACCACTGGCAGAAAACACGCCACCCAACAAAACGCCATCCCAAACGCCCAATGGAGCCATTTTCCAGCCTTATTTCCTTTCTTGTAATGATTAACAAGACCCGAATGTTGTATATTTCGGAACCTGAGGGAGTCGGTTGGGATGCGCTATTTTTAATTTCGCCTGACGCTCGCCCGCCTCCGGAGTCGGTCGGCCCAGTCCTTCGGACCACCCTTTCACTTTTGCTCCTACGGGAGTCGGTTGACCGTCCCCCCCCCCCCCCCCCCCCCCACCAGTAGTCACTAGGGATCAGGGGCGCCATTTAAGGGGGGCAGGGGGGGCCTAGGCCCCCCCCCCCCCAAGGAATTGATAAATAATGAAAATGACTACTGGAGTTATCTAGAATATCATAGCCTTCTTTTAAAAAGGAATATTTTGAATGAATGTTATTGGAATGTAGCAATGCTAATTTAATGAATTGAAAAAGGGTACTTTGATTTTGTTTGTATTTATTCTTTTATTGAAACTTTAAATATGTAAAAGGAAGCATAAAATTAGCCTACATCTAAATGTAATATTAATTTTAACAAATTTGCGGGGGAAAAAACCCTGGACCCCCTTTCCTTAGTAGATATATCATACCCCCCATACCCATACCCCCTGGTGTTCCCCCCCCCCCCCCCCCCCAACAGTTTGGTGAAATGGCGCCCCTGCTAGGGATGTGCGTTTCTGTTATTTTTGAGAAACGAAACACTTCGTTTATTGTAGGAAACGTTTCGGGAAAGCTGTTTCAAAATAACAGCTTTGGCAACTGTAACACTTCAAGAAATTTCGGTTGTCCACCAAAACAGCAGAAACGCGAAACTGTTTCTTCGTTTTGGTTTATTATTCTCTGAATAATACACCTATGTATTCGCTCAGCAAAAAATTTTTATAACCCCCCCTCAAACTTATTTCTTTTCCGTTTCAAGGTGCGTAGATTCAAAAAATGCAATGTCCGTCCGCCGTACGCCGTCCGCCGTATCACGTGTACAGGCTTCATTTTCGGTCTAAAAAAGTCGTTCTTTCGCACACATGCTCTATTTGGGCCCTAGTTGTGTCCCGAAACTTTTCAGCCCGATCGGAATATACCCAGGGATGTTGTGAGTGAAAATGTGTGTAAAAATAGGTACTTTTTGCGTTTTAGCAACATGTTGGTAACATGAGCTTTTGAGGTATCGTTTTCCATGTTTTTGGGGACGAGAAGATCGAATATGAGGTCGATTTTGGCCAAGGAGTGGAAAATTGAGGTTGTACCAGATGTTCAGCTCCCAAAATTAATTTTGTATGAGTCAAAAACCTGCGAAATCGTCTGAAATCACCATCAGTTTGTAGAATAACACTAGAAAAAGTGTCAACACGTGGATCAAGACGATTAAATGGCACTACCAATGATCAAAGTTAATTTGAAGAAAAAAAAAAAGATCGTACCTACCTAATTTGTGTTTTGGGGGCCAAAATTGGTGGAAACCATCAGAAATAGCTATTTCAATTATTTCACTTGAAACAAACAATAAATGTACAGCCAACATTTCTGTAGAATAATAAACCCCATGTGACAAGGACTTTGCAGCGTTTTTCCTGCTGCGAAGCTGTCCCTCGCAACGGACTATTGGCAATTTCGGGTCCCATAGTTGCCAATATTGGACTACCGGCAGTCTTGTGGCCCAAAATCGAACCAAGACCGTAAAGTTCGTTTTGCCTGTGGCCATTCTTTTGAAACAGTTGTTTCAAGTTTTGAGAAACAGTTTCGTCGTTTCTTCTCAAGAAACAGTTCCTTCGTAACAGTTTCACGTCTTTTTCCCATCCCCAGTAGTCACCCATAATATTTTTACCTACGGGAAAAACCTAAAGGCTCTTAAACCTACCTGGTCAACCAGATTTCACTGCAGGATCATCACACATGCTAACGTACCTTGCAGGTAATATTTACACGTCGTCGCTATCTTTTTTTTTTTTGGTATATTATTTTAATTTGTCAAAAATGGGAGCCTGATTCGAGTTCTTGGGGGCCAAAATTGGTGGAAACCATCAAAAGTAGCTATTTCAAGTATTGCAAAGGAAAGAAACAAATGAACAGCCAAGATTTCTGTAGGTGTGTCCAGTAGAATAATAAACCCATGTGACAAGGCACTGCAGTTTTTTTAAATTTTTTATTTTTTTATGAAACATACCTACATCTGTTGAAACGTAAATATAATGTAAACGTATATTTCATCGGCAGAGTTCCAGAAAAAGTACAACAATTACTAAGTACAAGTAGGTACCTACTTGAGTACCTAATTGACCTAGACAAAAGTCCTGTAGGTATGTGGACAAAAGTAAAATTCCTGTAGGTACCATTTACCTACAAGAATCTACATAGTTGTACTTATCAACTTCACTTATTTTATTTCCTAGCACCATATTGTGTACAATACTGTACAAAAAATATTGTCTTGTCAATTCTTTTTAGTTACGACTTACAAAAACATTTCCAGATCGAAAATTTTTTCCGCCATCTGGGTTTGCATAATTATTTACGAATAATGAAAACAATTTCTTGTGCTTGGCAATGGTGGCTGTTGGGTGAAACGGTAGAGAGCGCTGGGAGACAGGAAGGATCCCCAGTGCCCGTAGAGCCAGACGCATTTTCCCTTTTGGTTTCCCTGTCCTGGAGAAGCAGACGTGCGATGGCAAGATCCGGCAACATGGCGAATGGCCGTTCCCCTCCAGCAATGGTGATTGGCTGAGACCAGTCGTACGACCCCTCCCCCCCTCCACTCCTCAAAACCTTTAAACTTGTTACGAGAAAACTGATGTCAGGAGGCAAGTCTTGGAACTAGGGATGGGCGTTTCTGCTCTTTACAAAAAACGCTGCAAAGTCCTTCTCACAAGGATTTATTATTGTATTGGACACACCTACAGAAATGTTGGCTGTTCTTTTATTGTTTCTTTCACGTGCAATAATCGAAATAGCTATTTTTGATGGTTTCCATCAATATTATGGCCCCTAAAACACAGATTGCGCTCCTTTCTTTCCCCAAATTATCCTTGATCATTGATAGTGCCATTTAATTGTCTTCATTCGCCTGCACAAAAGCTCATGTAACTAAAACACAAAAACGCTGCAAAGTCCTTGTCACATGGGTTTATTATTCTACTGGACACACCTGCAGAAATGATGGCTGTTCATTTATTGTTTCTTTCATGTGCAATTATTGAAATGGCTATTTTTGATGGTTTCCACCAATTTCGGCCCCCAAAAACACGAATTAGGCTCGGCTTTTTTTAAACCAGATTATTTTTGATGATTGATAGTACCATTTAACTGTCTTGCTTCACCTGTTGATACTACTTCTAGTGTTATTATACACGTTTATGGTGATTTCAGACAATTTCCCATGTTTTTGACTAATGAAAAAATGAATTTCGGGAGGTTAACCTTCGCTAAAACCTCAATTCTTCACTCTTCCGTCAAAATCAACCAAATATTCGGACTTCTCGCCCTAAAAAACATAGAACGATACCTAACAAGCTCATGTTCACTAAAACTTCAAAAATCCCTTGAAGACCCCTACATGTACACCCATTTTTCTCCCATAACACCCCTGGGAGTATGCCAAACGGACTGCTGAGTTGCGGAGCACAACTAGGACCCAAATGGGGACCCAGTGTGCGAAAGAACGACGATTTTAGACCAAAATTTAACGTAAATTTAAGGCTGAAACTTCGTTAGGACATCAATTTTCCACTCTGGTCAAAATCGACTTCATATTCGGTCTTCTCGTCCCAAAAACATGGAATGCGATAGCTCAAAACCTCATGTTACTAAAAACGCTGCAAAGTCCTTGTCACATGGGTTTATTATTCTATTGGAGTTCTAGAGGTTCTTGTTGGCTGTTAAATTTATTGTTTCTTTCATGTGGAATGATTGAAATGGCTATTTCTGATGATTTCCACCAATTTTTGCCCCCAAAACATGAAATAGGTAGGTACGCTTCTTTTTTTTTCAGATGATCTTCGATCATTGGTAGTACCATTTAATGGTCTTGATTCACCTGTTTACACTTTTTCCAATGTTATTATACACATTGATGGTGATTTCAGACATTTTTCCAGGTTTTTGACTCATAAAAAACCAATTTTGAAAGCTGAACCTTTGGTAAAACCTCAATTTCCGCGTCATTGGTCAAAATCGACTTCATATTCGGTCTTCTCGTCCCCAAAAACATGGAAAAAGATACTTCAAATGCTCGTGTTACTAACATGTTCCTAAAACGCAAAGAGTACTGTGATGAATTTAAATTTATCATCACGGTGGCGTGAAGGAGTGAATAGATGAGAGCGAGGGAATTTCACCTAGGCGGCGGTAATCCACCGATGTAGGTGAGAGGAAGGAAGTTCACCTAGGCGGCGGTAATCCACCGATGTAGGTGAGTGGAAGGAATCTCGTCTAGGCGGCGGTAATCCACCGATGTAGGCGAGAGGAAGGAAATTCACCTAGGCGGCGGTAATCCACCGATGTAGGTGAAGGAAGGAAGGTGCTTGTCTAGGCGGCGGATATCCACCGATGTAGACAAGAGGAGAAGGTAGGAGGTGAATTCCCAGAGCGGCGGATACCACCAGGCATCTGGGAGGAGGAAGGTAGAGAGAAGAGAGAGCTGGTTAGAGGAAGTGTCGAATGAAGCTAAAGCTCCAGGATCCGGGGTTATATAGGACTTGGAGTCCTCTCCCTCCAGCTCCCTGTTGGGAGCTGGTAGTGGGGCTCCAGGTTGTGTCCCCCGGATTCTGTTGCCTGTCTCCCCACTCAGATGTTTATTAGCGGAAGGTAATTTTTACATAGAATATTGGTGAGAGCTTTAAGGTTGCTAGTGGAGTGTTCCCGGGAGGGACTCACGACAGAGGTCCCCCCAGTTCGAACCAATGTTTGAGGTAGCTGAAGGCTCAAGGTGACAGGGGCTGAGGGCTGCGGAAACAAGAGGGGAGCTGAAGGCGCAAGTATACAGAAGCTGAAGGCTGAAACAAACAATTGGAGTGCTGAGGGCAGAAGTGTTACCGGTGGTGTCTTAAATCTAGGGTTATATACAGGTAGCGTGACATAGAGCATAAGTAGACATAAGTAGACCGAAGTAAGTATGACAAAAATTGGTGATGGGAGAAATATGTACAATAGAGTAGTATAAAAAAAGAGAAATATGACATAGAGTAGTATAAGTAGACATAAGTAGACATAAGTAGACATAAGTTAGTATGACAAAAATCGATGATGTGAGAAATATGTACAATGAGGATAACGATGGTGAGGAGTAAAAAATTGATGAAGTGACCATATGTACAATAGCTGATGGATGATGATATGATGATGATGAGAGATGATGATAGATAGATAGATGATGATAGATGATAATATGATGATAGATTGGTATTTCAAGGTATTTACAAGTGGTATTTACAGGTATTTGAGGCCCCTAGATGCAAAACCGGACTTATGCAAAAAACCAATTTTTTCAGGAGACACAAAAAACTGTTTTCAGGAGAGTCACTATATTTCTGTAAGTTCTAATAATTTCTCATGATTGCAAATAGTTACAGCATTAATTAGCCAAAATTTCAAAATTTTAAATTCATTCAGTCAATAGTTATGGCTTTTTGAAATTTGCAAAAGTCCGATTTTGAAACTAAAATTGTATTAGTCCGTTTTGGAACCTCATTCAATTTGAAATGCATTTTTGAAATGACTAAGGATGGAATAAAAACGTAAGCCAAGCTACCCAATCTCAAAAACCCTTTATTTAAAAATAATTTGAGTAATCAAAATTAAAATTTCATTGAAAACACGATAAAATTTTAGTAAAAAAAATTCTTAAAGTTTCAAAAAAAAGCTGTTTTTATCTTCAACTCTCACGTCAAGATGCGTTTCATAAATTTTTTTAGTAAAATAGAGCATCAAAATTTCACTTTTTCTACAAGCTCGTTAACGAAAAATTCTTGGTAACGACAAAAAATAATCATGTAAAAAATATTGCGACTTTCACACTTCTTCAGGCTCATCAGGTTAAACTAAGGTTATTGCACTCAAAAGTTTTCTCGTGATTGCATCGAGGTAAAACTGGCAAATTCGGCAGTAGAGCACTGTAACGCATTCTCTTCTCCTGATTCCTCTTCCATTGTTCGACGTTGCGTTCCCTATTCCTTGCAAGCTGTGGATCCACGGGAGAAGGATCCATACCTAATCACTTTCCAAACACATTCACGATCCGGAACGGGAAGACAACAAAAATCTCGACGGAAGGAACATACGAAGTGGATCATTCACTGAACGTGGAAACTGGACTGTAAACAAAAACAAGCAAGGACAACCCCAGCAGGTGCCTCACACGCATTCCGAGAGAACGGGGAGCTCCTAGCGGGAAAACTCGCAACTTGCATAAGGCTGGTTTTGAAACTGAGGCTCACCTTCTGGATCGATTTCAAGGCGGAAGGAAGCCGTTTTTGAAACTAAGATTGTGCAGGCTAATGCGCCCTATGGTTTTCTGTTGAATAAGATAGAAAAACGAAAATCGATTTTTTTGCATAAGTCCGGTTTTGCATCTAGGGGCCTCATTTACAGGTATGTACAGTTGTAGGGGAGACAGATTGGAGCGGGGTTGCGAGATCCGCCGTTCCCTGGGTGCGGATAGTGTGCAGTGTAATGTAGTGAGTGTATAATGGTGGTGAGGTGATGGGGTGAGCGGGGCGACTCCCTCTAACAGTCTTCACGTCAGTGAAGACTGATAGAGGGGCCCCTTCACTGCCGGGGCGGTGGTGAAGGGGAAGAGCCGGTGGGGGCCGGTACCCGGGACGTCGCGGAGAGGGGCGGCGACGTTGGGGTCCGGTGGGCGAGATGGAGGTGATGTGTGGTGTTTGTGGTGTGGGGGTGGTCGGGTGAGTGGTGTGGGGCGAAGTGTCGGGGAGGACTGGGGCTGGTTTACAACGGGCGAGGGGTACAGTGTGGGGCTTCCCGTCAATTAACAGGGTAGCCGTGGTGTTTGTGGAGCGGATGACGTGGAAGGGCCCGGCGTAGAGAGGTTGAAATGTTTTGTGGATGCCGGGCTCCTTCAAGTACATGTGAGTGGCTGTGTAAAAACGTGTGGGATAGGTGGTGTCGTTGTGTGGTGTTGTCGTGCGGAGTGGTTCCCTGTTAATTGACGGGGTGGGGTGTGGGGTGAAGATGTCGGCTGGCAAGCGTAGAGGGTCTCGAAAAGCGTGTTGTGCGGGACTTGTGTTGTCTGAAGGACGGGCGGAAGTGCGGAGGCTAAGTAAGACGTAGGGGAGGGTTTTGGTCCATGAGGGAGATGTGGCTGATGTGGAGATGGCTTGCTTGAGGACCGAGTGCCACCGCTCTATTTTCCCGTTGGATTGAGGGTGATAAGGAGTGGTACGGATTTTCTGAATCCCGAGGGAACGGAGCAGGTCGGCAAAGTGGGCTGATTCAAACTGCCTCCCCTGATCGACCGTGAGTGTCCGCGGACAGCCGTAGCGGCTGATCCATTGATTGAGGAAGGCCGCGGCGACGGCGTCCGCGGTAATGTGGGCGAGTGGAATACACTCTACCCAATTTGTCGCACGGTCGATCATGGTGAGGCAGTACCTCTTCCCCTCGGAGGGGGGAAGAGGGCCGACCAGATCCAAGTGGACGTGTTCCCACGGGAGAGAATCGGGGATAGGTTGAGGAGGTACATGGGGGTGAGCCGAGACCTTGAATTGCTGGCACTTCTGGCACCCCAGAACCCAGGTACGGATATCCGTGTTCATATGGGGCCAGAAGTACCGCGTCTTGATGAGGTCCCGGCTCGCCCGAATGCCAGGATGATGGAGGGAGTGGTAATGTAGGAACAACTGCCTCCTCAGCTCCGGTGGGACGTACGGGCGCGGTGTATCGGCCGATACGTCGCACCAGAGATCGAGGGGAGGCAGCTGTTCCAATTTTGAGGCGGAGATGAGGTTTGAAAGTGCGGGATCGGAAGTAGGAGTTTGGTGGTTTTTGAGGGTTTGCGGGGAAGGGAAGGGCAGTAACTCCGCCACCGGCGCAGGGGTGGGGCGGGAGAGCGCGTCGGCGACGCAGTTGTCGGCCCCCGGCAAATAACGAATATCGGACGTGAACTGTCCGATAAATTCGAGTTGCCGGAGGCGACGGGGGGAGGCTGATTTTCGGTTTTGGAGGAGGGCGTGGGTGAGGGGCTTGTGGTCGGTGATGACAGAGAACTGCCTGCCCTCCACGAAGTCACGGAAGTGTTTGATGGCTTCGTGGATGGCGAGGAGTTCTCTGTCAAAGGTGGAGTAATTTTTTTGTGTGGGGGACAGAGTTTTAGAGAAAAAGCCGAGAGGTTGGGGGGTGGCGCCGGTGTGTTGGTGGAGTACTGCCCCGATGGCCCAGTCGGACGCATCCGTGGTGATGGAGAGGGGGGCATGGGGATCGGGATGGGCCAATAGAGCGGCGTCTACTAGGTCCTGTTTGCATTGTTGAAAGGCGGTTGTGAGGGTGGGGGTCCAGGAAATGGGGCGTTTATCGTTTTTCTTCGCCGGTTGTGGGATAGCGTGTATGAGTGGTTGTTGATGTTGTGCTGCGTGTTTGATGTGTCTACGATAAAAGTTCAACATACCCAGGAAACGGCGGAGTTCTGAGACAGTGTTGGGTTGTGGGAAATCGGTGAGGGTGTGCACTTTGTCCGGTAGGGGTTTTATTCCCTCGGACGAAACCTGGTGGCCGAGGCAGCGGACGGAGGGTTGGGCGAGAACACATTTCGGAGCGTTTATGGTGAGGCCCTCGGCGGCGAAGATGTCAAGAACCTGTTTCAGGTGTGCGAGGTGTTCCTTTGGGTCCCGGGAAGCGATCAGTACGTCGTCCAAAAAACAGAATACGAAGGGTAGGCCTCGTAGAATGTTGTCCATGTAACGCTGCCATGTTTGGGCAGCGTTACGGAGGCCGAAACCCATTTTGATATACTCGAACAGGCCGAAAGGGGTGATGATAGCTGTTTTAGGAACGTCAGGGGGGTAGATGTGAATGTGATGGAAGGCACGAGAGATGTCGAGTGTAGAAAAGATGGTTGTGTTGTGGAGGTGGGAAGAGAAGTCCCGGAGATGCGGGACGTTGTAGAGATCTGGGGTTGTTCGGGCATTGAGGCGGCGGTAGTCACCGCAGGGGCGGATATCCCCGTTAGGCTTCTGCACAATATGTAGTGGAGAAGCCCACGGGGATTTGGAGGGACGGATAATGCCTTCCTTGATGAGATTATCAAAGTGTTTGCGGGCCTGTGAGAGTTGGAGGGGGTGGAGGCGCCGTGCTTTTGCGGATATTGGGGGGCCAGAGGTTTCAATGTAGTGCTGGGTCTGTGAGATGTGAGCTGAGGGGCGGCGCTGGGGTTTGTAGTGTAGGAGGAGTTGTTCAAACTGGGATGGGGGCTGATCCACCGCATGAATGAACCCGGGGATGGGTTTCTGGGTGGAGGGGTCGAGCAGGCGCGCGTTACGGACGTCTACCTGGAGGCCGAAATATGCGAGGAAGTCGGCCCCCAGGATAGCTTTCTCCACGTCCGCCACGGTAAATTCCCACTCGTACGCGAGCCCGCTCATATGGATTGATGAGCGGTACGTCCCGTACGAGGGGATGGTGGTACCGTTGGCGGCGTAGAGGAGTTGCCGGTAACAACGCGCCTGTCGCCGGAGAATATTATTCGGGAATATGGAGAGCGCCGCCCCTGTGTCGACGAGGAACGGGACGTGCGTTTTTGAGCATTTTAGGAACAGGCGTTGGTGAGCTGGGGCGGAGTGTGGTAAAATTGCTGAGGTGTTGGGGCCTGTCGGAGGGGGGGGGCTTGGATCGTCCGAGGTGATGGGAGGCGGTGATGGCGGTGGTTGGTCCTCCGCGAAGGAGACGCGGGGCGTTTTTTTGCCGTTCCGGGGAGGGGGAACGGTAGCGGCGGCGCGAGTGGCGGCCGGGGGGGCGGTTGCGTTGGGGGCGGGGCTGGAGGGGCCGTTCCGTGGTGGGGGAACGGTAGCGGCGGCATTAGTGGCGGCCGGGAGGGTGGCTGCCCTGGAGGCGGGCTTGGAGGGGCCGTTCTGGGGTGGGGGAACGGTAGCGGCGGCGCTAGTGGCGGCCGGAAGGTTGGCTGCCCTGGAGGCGGGCTTGGAGGGGCCGTTCCGGGGTGGGGGAACGGTAGTGGCGGCGCTAGTGGTGGCCGGAAGGTTGGCTGCCCTGGAGGCGGGCTTGGAGGGGCCGTTCCGGGGTGGGGGTCCGGTAGTGGCGGCGCTAGTGGCGGCCGGAAGGTTGGCTGCCCTGGAGGCGGGCTTGGAGGGGCTGACTCGGGGTGGGGTGTCAGTTGATGGAGAGGTGGCGTGTTTTGTGGCGACGTCAGATGCGGTCGGGAGGTTGGCAGCCGTGGCGGCGGCGTAGGAGGGGTAGCGAGGCTTGGTGGTGGTGGTGTGAATGCGGGCGGGGAGGGGTTGGTGGTGGTCCCCCCCGTGTTGGCGAGGAGGGGGGCCCGCCGGATTTACCGGCGGGCGTCCGCGTTTCCCTGCTTGGAGGAGTAAGAGCAGGGGGGCTGGCATTTGCGGGCCTCCCCACCGAAGTTCACATGGTAGAAACATCGGTGGGGGGGGTCCGCTGGGAGGTAGGTCCTGGTGGGGCGCGCGGAGTTGGAGGGGGCTGTCGTGTTTGGGGACCTCCCTCTTCGTTGCTGGGTGGGGGAGACGGTGCGGCGGTCGGCCGAGCGCTGGCGTCGGTGGTCGGAGGAGGGGGCTGGCCGGCGATCGACGGAGAGGGAGCGGCGCCGGTGGAGAGAGGGGGGCCGGCGGCGCTCTTGAGACGGTGATCGGTCCCTGCGCGGGGTGGGGGTGCGGCGACTTCCGTGACGCTGGCGGCCGCGGCGAGGTCGTAAACCGTGTCGGCTAGACGGAGTAGCGGCTCGTCCGGTCCGTCGAGGTGGCTGGCGAGCGCCATCTGGATGGGGTGGGGGAGGGCTCGCAGCCAGAAAGTTCGAGCGATGTCGGCCGTCACGACGTCGTGTAGCTGGTGACGTAGGCGACGGTATAGGTGGGAGGGCTTTAAATCGCCGAGATGTTGGGGCTGGGAGAGCGCTGCGACACGTGCGATCTTGGAGGGTTGGTATAAGCTGATGAGGCGTGCGCGGAGGTCGTCGTAGGCGGCCGTGGCGTCGGGGGAGATGTCCGACGTCTGCAGGAGGATCTCATACGGTAGTAGAGAGATGATGCGGGAGTAGCGGGTACGCTGGCTGCGGATGTTGGCGGCAGAAAACGCAGCGTCGACCTGGAAGAACCAGAGTGTGGGGTCGTGCGTGTAGAAGGGGGGTAGCGACAGCGGGAACGACGCCGAGGCCGTCGTGACGTCGGCGGCGGCGTGTGCGGCAGCTGCAGCGGCGGCGGCAGCGGCGGCGGCGGATGCGGTGGAGCCGGGTGGTGAGAGGCGGGTGAAGGGGTTGTCGGTTGCGTCAGAAGCCGCAGTGGTCGGCGGCTGCAGCAGGGACGGCCGGAGGAGCGGCGGCGATGGCGAGTTCGGGTCCATGGTGGAGGTGGCTGTGAACAAAATTCAGTTTGAGCGGTTGAATTTGAAAATTCGCAATGAGCGGCGTCGGGTTTGTATGCGGCGGAGAGTTGAGAGCTGTGTGTGGTTGCGGGTGGGCCAAAAATTGCGAATTTATACTGACTATTTTAAATGTGAATTTAAAATGCGGGACACCGAACTAGACTGGGGCGACACATGAGTTGGTAAGAAGGGAGGAAGGGTAGAAGGTTGGATGAACGTCGGGTTCACCACTGTGATGAATTTAAATTTATCATCACGGTGGCGTGAAGGAGTGAATAGATGAGAGCGAGGGAATTTCACCTAGGCGGCGGTAATCCACCGATGTAGGTGAGAGGAAGGAAGTTCACCTAGGCGGCGGTAATCCACCGATGTAGGTGAGTGGAAGGAATCTCGTCTAGGCGGCGGTAATCCACCGATGTAGGCGAGAGGAAGGAAATTCACCTAGGCGGCGGTAATCCACCGATGTAGGTGAAGGAAGGAAGGTGCTTGTCTAGGCGGCGGATATCCACCGATGTAGACAAGAGGAGAAGGTAGGAGGTGAATTCCCAGAGCGGCGGATACCACCAGGCATCTGGGAGGAGGAAGGTAGAGAGAGAAGAGAGAGCTGGTTAGAGGAAGTGTCGAATGAAGCTAAAGCTCCAGGATCCGGGGTTATATAGGACTTGGAGTCCTCTCCCTCCAGCTCCCTGTTGGGAGCTGGTAGTGGGGCTCCAGGTTGTGTCCCCCGGATTCTGTTGCCTGTCTCCCCACTCAGATGTTTATTAGCGGAAGGTAATTTTTACATAGAATATTGGTGAGAGCTTTAAGGTTGCTAGTGGAGTGTTCCCGGGAGGGACTCACGACAAGTACCTATTTTTACACACATTTTCACTCATAACACCCCTGGGTATATTCCGATCGGGCTGGAAAGTTTCGGGACACAACTAGGGCCCAAATGGAGCATGTGTGCGAAAGAACGAATTTTTTAGACCGAAAATGAAGCCTGTACACGTGATACGGCGTACGGCGTACGGCGGACGGACATTGCATTTTTGGAATCTACTCACCTTGAAACGGAAAAGAAAGAATTTTGAGGGGGTGTTATAAAAATTTTTTGCTGAGCGAATACATAGGTGTATTATTCACAGAATAATAAACCAACATAAAAAGTACCTATTTTTATACCATTTTTCACTCATAAGACCCCTGCGTATATTCTGATCGGGCTGAAAAGTTTCGGGACACAACTAGGGCCCAAATGGAGCGTGTGTGCGAAAGAACGAATTTTTTAGACCGAAAATGAAGTAGTTATGCGTGATACGGCGTACGGCGGACGGCGGACGGACATTGCATTTTTGGAATCTACGCACCTCGAAACGTAAAAGAAAAAATTTTGAGGGGGTGTTATAAAACATTTTTTGCTGAGCGATTGACAGAATAATAAACCAAAAGCCAGCGGTAGAAAGCGATTTATGAAGCGACTTTGTCCCTTAGCATCAGCTCGGTTGAGCTAGCGGGAGCCCCCCCCCCCACCCCCCCACCACATGACCACTTTCACCCGAGTGGTTACTCCCCACCAAACTTCCCCTCCTGAGATCAGTCTGACGAGCACTCGCGACGGATGGTAGGTCTGTGGCGGTTTTTCATCAAAATTCATCTTGCAAGAATAATTTTCTGGACAAAATTACGCGTTTTGTGCGTTTTCTCTTCGAATCGCCCCGGTATGATGCGCCGATTTAACCCGCGGGAAGTGATTATTGCCATTAAATGGGCAGTCGAAACTTTCGGTTGTGCATAGGTTGGCCCGCCTGGCAATCTATGATAGTGTTTGTGAATGCTGCTATTTGGGTTCAACCACCTTCATCCACTCATCTTCCACTACTAAAGGTAGGTCAGACTTTGTTAATAATTTATTTATGTTTAACGTAAGTAAAATTTTTCTTTATCATTACAAATTTGAGGGTAATTAATGCCGATTTAAGTAGGTTCCAATTAGTAGGATCGTACTGCACAACGTATTGATCTCAACAAGGGCTCAAGGTTTATTCATACGAAGCACAGTAATACAAAACACTGTCTGTATATGACTGAAAATAAAAAACGCTGCAAAGTCCTTGTCACATGGGTTTATTATTCTATTGGAGTTCTAGAGATTCTTGTTGGCAGTTAAATTTATTGTTTCTTTCATGTGGAATGATTGAATTAGCTAATTCCTGATGATTTCCACCATTTTCGCAGGTTTTTGACTCATACAAAATTAATTTTGGGAGCTGAACATCTGGTACAACCTCAATTTTCCACTCCTTGGCCAAAATCGACCTCATATTCGATCTTCTCGTCCCCAAAAACATGGAAAACGATACCTCAAAAGCTCATGTTACCAACATGTTGCTAAAACGCAAAAAGTACCTATTTTTACACACATTTTCACTCATAACACCCCTGGGTATATTCCGATCGGGCTGAAAAGTTTCGGGACACAACTAGGGCCCAAATGGAGCATGTGTGCGAAAGAACGATTTTTTTTAGACCGAAAATGAAGCCTGTACACGTGATACGGCGGACGGCGTACGGCGTACGGCGGACGGACATTGCATTTTTGGAATCTATGCACCTTGAAACGTAAAAGAAAAAAGTTTGGGGGGTTTTATAAAAATTTTTTGCTGAGCGAATACATAGGTGTATTATTCACAGAATAATAAACCAAAACGAAAAAAAGTCTAGTTTGTCAAACTACCTCTCCCAACTATAAAAATGAATGCATGTTTCTTGTCCTTTATGCGCATATTTTCTATGAATACGAATACGAATATATTCATATTTACACGTGTAAATATGAATATCTCATATTCACACAATATCCATGTGAATACGAATATATTCATATTCACACGAATTTCGTGTGAATATGGTAGATATATATGATGATATTTGCCCGAATTTCATGTGAATATAGTAGATGTATGATGGTATTCAGTCGAATTTCAAGTGGATATGATAGGAATATGTTCATATTCACACAAATTTCGTGTAAATATGGTAGATATCTAGTGGTATTCTCTCAAAGTTCATGTGAATATGATAGGAATATGTTCATATTCACACAATTTCGTGGAAATATGGTAGAAATATAATGGTATTCCCTCGAATTTCATGTAAATATTGTAGGAATATGTTCATATTCAGAAGAATTTCGTGTAAATATGGTAGAAATATAATCGCGTTCCCTCGAATTTCATGTAAATATTGTAGGAATATGTTCATATTCAGACGAATTTCGTGTAAATATGGTAGAAATATAATCGCGTTCCCTCGAATTTCATGTAAATGTGGTAATAACATGTTCATATTCACACGAATTTCGTGTAAATATGGAAGAAATATAATGGTATTCCTTCGAATTTCATGTAAATATTGTAGGAATATGTTCATATTCACACGAATTTTGTGTAAATATGGCGGAAATATAAATGGTATTTACTCGAATTTCATGTGAATTTGATAGAAATATGGAAGTGATATAATCGTATTCCCTCGAATTTCATGTGAATATGGTAGAACCATGTTCATGTTCACGCAAATTTCGAGTAAATACAATACAATAAATTTAGTAGAAATAGTGTGTTCATGTTTTGGGGGAAAACACAAAAAATTTGATCACAAAGCTTCAGCTGCTTTACTAGACTCAAGAAAAATGAAAAGGTAGTAGCTACGGTTTTCAGTCCAAATACCCCTTTCAACCCTGGTGGGACGTGTATGTCCCACCATGTTTTTGCACTCATAACCCTGCTAGGACATATATGACCCAGGAACTACTGCTTCAATTTTCCAATCGTTTTAGGGCCTGTTGAACGCTACAATCCTTATTAAGGAACACTACAATGATTAGGTATGAATTCATCATGCTTCTTCCAACAAGGTAGGTAGGAAATGACTGTGGAACAGTTGAGTCCCACCTCAAACGCGCTGAAAAACGGGGGGGGACTTGTGCTGACGAAAATAATTATTCCCGGTTGGGCAGTGCAGTGAAGCTTGATTCTCAGCCGGGTTGAAAGGGAGATATTTCTACCATATTTACACGAGATTTGTATGAATATGAACATATTTATTCCTATCAAATTCACATGAAATTTGAGTGAATACCATTTATTTCTACCATATTTACACGAAATTCGTGTGAATATGAACATATTCCTACAATATTTACATGAAATTCGAAGGAATGCCATTATATTTCTACCATATTTACACGAAACTCGTGTGAATATGAACATATTCCTACAATATTTACATGAAATTCGAAGGAATACCATTATATTTCTACCATATTTACACGAAACTCGTGTGAATATGAACATATTCCTCCAATAGTCACATGAAATTTGAGGGAATACAATTATATTTCTACCATATTTCCGCGAAACTCGTGTGAATATGAACATATTCCTATCATATTCACATGAACTTTGAGAGAATACCACTAGTTATCTACCATATTTACACGAAATTTGTGTGAATATGAACATATTCCTATCATATCCACTTGAAATTCGACTGAATACCATCTACTATATTCACATGAAATTCGGGCAAATACCATCATATATATCTACCATATTCACACGAAATTCGTGTGAATATGAATATATTCGTATTCACATGGAACTTGTATGAATATGATATATTCATATTTACACGTGTAAATATGAATATATTCATATTTACACGTGTAAATACGAATATATTCGTATTCGTATACATAGAAAATACGCCGTGCGAATATATTCATATTCGTATTTACGAATGTGGGTGTTATAAAAATTTTTGCTGAGCGAATACATAGGTGTATTATTCACAGAATAATAAACCAAAACTGATGAGGAAGCATTTGCAGGGTTTTGTTATGTTGATTTCTTCAGATATGGCGTCATTCTTCGTTCATGACTTGGAATATGACATTTTCGAGGCCAATTAAATATCAACCTACTCATCACAAGTAACATGAAAATCAACTACTGTATTATAGGTAGATCAAATTGTAAAATCGTACAATGCAAAACTGAGTGTAGGTAGGTACCTATACCGTATACCGGGAACTATACGATTATTTTTATGTGGTGATTAATGCGTTGGCCTATGAAATGTTAAGACGTTTTGGAATGCGACCGCAATCGTTCGGTGATGAAGTTCGTACAACTCCCCAACCTGTATTATCCGCTTTCCAGGGTTTATCGATACTAAGCAGTACCTATTATACCATCCAAGGGTAGATCGTTTATCGTATTTATGAACAATATGAACATCAACCTACTGTATGGGTAGTACATAAAGTCGTATAAGTAAATCTGCGTTTAGGTAGGTACATACCGTGTACGCAAAATTATATCAATTAATGTAGGTACCACCGTGCAGGTTTTTGATTCGAAGTTACATAGCAGAGGTTAAAATATACTAAAATTTTAGTTTCAAGTCGAAAGCTGCTGGATTTTTCAAAGGAAAATTGCCGAGTGGACAAAATCATCTGTACGAAGACAGAGACACAGTCTTTGTGAAATGACGTGGCGTCAGTTTTTCAACCCAAAACCTGACAAAAGTTCTCAAATGTGGTTTAAATTACGAGAAAAACGCTGTTTATTGTGGAATGTTAAATTGAAGTTCAGGTGATTCACAAATACCTGAAAGCAGACATAAATTCGTCTAAACCTACGAAATAAAAAGCATTGGAGTCGAACAGAAATGAGATAGGTACCTACATTTTTATCTAATTTGACGAGGTCTTGTCGTACTTTCAACTTACTTACTTTTACTTTACTTTCTGTGGCGCTACAGTCCTCTAGAGAACCTGGGCCTCCTCAACAATCCTCCGCCATGCATCCCTGTCCAGTGCCGCAGTCCGCCACCGTCGAACGCCGAGCGATCTAATATCGGCCTCGACGTCATCGACCCATCTTGTGCGCGGCCTGCCTCTTCTTCTGCTGCCACCTGGCTTCCCATAGAGCATCTTCCGAGGGACGCGGGTCGAATCCATTCGCTCCACGTGCCCGATCCAGCGCAGTCGGCCCTTTTTGATGAAGGTCACAATGTCAGGCTCACTGTACAACTCCCGAAGCTCCTCATTTGTCCGAATCCTCCAGCGCATATCGTTAGGGTCAAAGATCGGCCCAAATATGCGCCTCAGGACCTTCCGTTCCCAAATCCGGAGCCTTTGTTCCCATTCCTGTGTGAGGACCCACGACTCTGAGCCATATGTTACCACCGGCCGAATCATGGTTTTGTACAACCTCAGCTTTGCTTTCCTTGGGATAGCATTGAACCTGAGCACCTTGCTGAGCGACCAGAAGCATCGGTTTCCTGCTTCCATCCGGCCTTTTATTTCTGCAGGGATGTCATTATCCTCCGTCACCATGGAGCCAAGGTACTTAAACTGCGAGTGCACTGGGAAATTGTAGCCGACCATTTCAATGGACTCAGGGCGTCGGGCTGGCTGGGCTCTTGATGTTTTCATGTAAACAGTCTTCTGCTCGTTGACCCTGAGCCCTCTTTCTCTTGCTGCTCCCTCGAACTCCTGGAAAGCTCCGGATAGAGCAGCAATTGACCTGGCCACTATTTCGACATCGTCAGCATATGCTAGGTGCTGCGTCATACGATGGTATATCGTGCCTCCTGGGTTCGTGCGTATGGCACGTATCGCTCCTTCCAGACAGAGGTTAAATAAGCCTGGTGCTTCCGGATCCCCCTGTCTCAATCCATTGCAAACCCCGAAGGTATCCGTGGTTTCTCCCTGCACCTTCACTGCGCACCTTGTCCCCTCCAGCGTCATACGGACCAGCCTCACCAACTTCCTGGGAACTCCAAATTCTAGAAGATCTTTTAGCAAGGCAGTTCGACTCACACTGTCATACGCCTGCTTTGCATCCACAAAAAGATGATGCAGTGTTACATCGTGCTCGTATGCTTTTTCCAAAATTTGTCTCAATGAGAAGATGTGATCTGTCGTAGATCTCCCAGCTCGGAAACCGCACTGATACTCCCCAATTACACGGTCAGCATATTTCTGCAGGCGGCGACTTATAGCTATAGACAGCACCTTGTATGCAACACAAAGAAGGGCAATGCCTCTGTAGTTCTCAGACGCGAGCTTATCACCCTTCTTATATATGGGACAGATAACAGCCACGCTCCATTCAGAGGGCATTCGTTCGTCCATCCAGATGTCATAGACCAAACGGGCCAACTCTCTGGTCACCTCTTCTCCACCCTGTTTCAGCAGCTCCGCTGCTATCCCATCCACTCCTGGCGCCTTATTATTTTTGAGGCTATTGATGATTTCCATCAAGTCTTCCACGTCTGGGGGGACCCCCTCTTCATCACCATCGTCGTTCCTCCCCTCACCGAGCAGAGTGCTGTCGAGTGCTAGACGGTTTCTTACCTCCCAATCCGTCTCTTCTCTATTGAGGAGCTCAGTAAAATGCCTTACCCATTCGGCTTTAATGTCTTCCTTGTCACTGAGGAGGTTGCCCTGGGGATCCTTCAGGAACTTCATGCGCGGCTTATAGCCTTCCTTCACATTGCGAACGCCCCGGAAAAAGCGCCTGGATCGACCGTCATGGTAGTCTCTTGTCAGCCTCTCGAGTTTCGACGTTTCAAAGAGCCTCTTCTTCCGCCTACAAACTCTTTTGACGACTGCTCTCTTCTGGTGGTAGCGCATCAGTGTTGTCCGCGTTCTTCTTTGAAGCAGCCTTTCCCTTGCCTCATTCCGCTCCTTGATGGCCAGCTCGCATTCCTCATCAAACCACGGATTCCGGCGTGGTGGGTCTGCTGTTCCAAGCACTTGTTCAGCTGCTGCCCTAACAGCGTTTTTTATCCGTAACCACTGGGTTTCTATATCCTGGGCATTGCCATTTGCGTGCAATTTTTCTGAGACTACTGCTTGGTACTGCTCCTTGACTGTCTCCACCTTCAGCTTTTCCACATTGAAGGCCACCGTTCTCTGGGATGGTCCCCTTGCCCTAACTGCAAGTCTCTGCCGATATTTGACTCTCACCATAAAATGGTCCGAGTCTGCATCTGCGCCTCTGAAAGACCTCACATCAGCAATGTCTGTAGCATGTCTCTTGTCAATTAAGACATGATCAATTTGGTTTCTCGTGAACCCATCAGGGGAGACCCAGGTCTGCTTATGGATGGATTTATGGGGGAAAAACGTGCTGCTTACACACATCCCTCGGCCGGATGCAAAATCAACAAGTCGGAGACCATTGTCATTGCTCACATCGTGCAGGCTATGTAGCCCAATGGTAGGTTTGAAACCTATCTCTCGGCCTACTTTTGCATTAAAATCCCCCAGAATAATCTTTGCATCGTACCTTGGCAGGCCATCGCACACCCTTTCTAGCTCTCCAAAGAAACAGTCCTTGACTTCTTCTTCACTGTCCTCTGTTGGTGCATGCGCTGAAATCAACGACAGATTAAAGAATTTTCCTTTCAAACGAAGGGTGCACAATCTCTCATTGATCACCTCATACTTTAGAATCGCACTTTTCCATCTTCGGGCAACCATGAATCCTGTGCCAAAACGATTTCCCAAGTCTCCACTATTGATGAGTAAGAAATCCCCAAGGTCCGTCAGCTCAGTGTCCCTCCATCTCAACTCCTGCAGCGCCACAACATCCACCCGATACTTGGTCAGCTCGTTCATCAGTGCTCGACTGGCCCCTGGGCTGAATAAGCTCCTCACATTCCATGTTGCGAAATTAAGATGTCCATTTCCACGCCTGGGTCCAAAATCCATAAAATCAGTCCGGCTCTTTCTTTGTTGAGGTTTCGTAACTTGAGGTTTTTTTACAGAGCTGGGGTGTTAACCCTGCGTCCAACCCCCATGCTTGGAGGGCCAGGGAGCTTTTCTGTCAGGGTTTCCTCTCCCTTAGATGGTTGCCAACCAAGGCTGAAGGAGCCATCCCTCCCCGACTAGTGCCTATTTGAAGTGGCGGCACTGGTTCGCCACTGTCGCACCTCTTCTACGAGTTATGGGGCTTTTTTTTTTAAGCCTATCCTTATCAACAGATAGCCCACCCCCTCTCCGAGGATGCCGCCTTGTCTGCGACTGCTTATTCGTCAAAGCTTATTTCGCAGCTAACCATAATATCTTATGGCCATCCCACTATCCGCAACCTGTGGACGCACCTGGTAGCATGGCATGCACACTGGGAAGAGAGCCCAGTCCAGGTGTCGTACTTTCAAGTGTTTGTGAATCACAGCTTCTATTCGACGTTCCACACTAAAAAGTGATTTTTTTTTCTCGTGATTTAAACCACATTTGAGAACTTTTGACCAGTTATTGGTTGAAAACTGGACGCCACGTCATTTCACATTCCTTGCACTGTTCTATTTTCCTCATGTGAGGAGTGAGTCTTCATATTTAGATGATCCTCATAAGTCAAGCTTTCCTCAATTTGAAACCAAAATTTCGACCCAGTTTCACATGAAAACGTTGACCCTAGCAAAGAAAATTCCTCCCTTAACAGCGTATTAAATTAGTTCAATATTATACGTAGATATCTTGTCTATTGCTGATCTCAGAACCATCACTTTCCTCAAAACTTTCGAACTAACAGGCATTTCGGACGTTTGGAATCGAACAGAAATTAGGTAGGTAGGTACAGCCTACATTCTGATCCAATTTGGCGAGGTCTTGTCGTACTTTCAGGTGTTTGTGAATCACTTAAGCTTCTATTCGACGTTCCACGCTAAAAATTGATTTTTTCTGATAATTTAAACCACATTGGGGAAGTTTTGATCAGCTTTTGGTTGAAACTAGACGCCACGTCATTTCAAATTCCTTCCAGTTCTATGTTCCTCATGTGAGGAGTGATTCTTCGTATAGATGATTCTCACAAATCAATCTAACCTCAATTTGAAACCAAAATGCTATCTACATATTTCGACCCAATTTCACGTGCATTGCAGCATGATATATTACTGAAAATATCGCACTAAAAAGCCAACAAAAAAATTAAACATTTTTCAACAAAAAATAAAACCTACTTCAAAAAAGCTGTGGTATAAACTAAAAAGTAAAGAATAATTTTTTATGCTGAACAAATTTATATAATTTTTTCAAAGCCAATACATCAACATTTTTTATGTCGGCGCCAAATTTTAACTAAAAACCCCACACACAGCCTTCATATTGTATCCCTTGGTTACATTTTAGTTAAAATTTGGCGCCAACTTCAAAAATGTTGTTGTATTGGTTTTGAATAAATTATGTACGGTTTTTCAGTATAAAAATTGTTCTTTACTTTTTAATTTAATACAGGTTTTTTGGTTTATTATTCTGTGAATAATACACCTATGTATTCGCCCAGCAAAAAATTTTTATAACACCCCCTCAAACTTTTTTCTTTTTCGTTTCAAGGTGCGTAGATTACAAAAATGCAATGTCCGTCCGCCGTATCACGTGTACAGGCTTCATTTTTGGTCTAAAAAAGTCGTTCTTTCGCACACATGCTCCATTTGGGCCCTAGTTGTGTCCCGAAACTTTTCAGCCCGATCGGAATATACCCACGGGTGTTATGAGTGAAAATGTGTGTAAAAATAGGTACTTTTTGCGTTTTAGCAACATGTTGGTAAGATGATCTTCTGAGATATCTCTTTCCATGTTTTTCGGGACGAGAAGACCGAATTATGAAGTCGATTTTGACCAAAGAGTGGAAAATTCAGTTCTACCAAATGTTCAGCTCCCAAAATTGATTTTTTATGAGTCAAAAACCTGGAAAATCGTCTGAAATCACCATCAGTTTAGATAATAGCACTGGAAAAAGTGTCAACACGTGGATCAAGAGGATTAAATGGCAATACCAATGATCAAAGATAGTTAAAAAAAAATAAAAAAATAAAATAACACGAGCGTAGGTACCTAATTTGTGTTTTAGGGGCCAAAATTAATGGAAACCATCAGAAATAGCTATTTCGATTATTACGCATGAAAGAAACAATAAATGAAAAGCCAACATTTCTGTAGGTACATATGTCCAGTAGAATAATAAACCCATGTGACAAGGACTTTGCAGCGTTTTTAAGTCGTGTTTTGTGTTTGAATACATTTTTTTACCAACCGTAAGCAATTTTAGACCCCAAAAAACTCAAATTTAACCCACTTTTGATACTTGATAATTATGTTTTGACATTTGATTTTTTGTTTTAAATATTGAGATGTCGTTTTTTTGTTGAGTCACCTTTATAATTAATAGGTATACCATTGCTAGTGATTGTACTTGTGTTTCTTCTAACTTACGAACTATTGTCAGGTCAAAACTACCTGAGAATTGTTTACTGGTTCAAATTATCAATTATTGCTAAAAATTCCAGAATTACTATTTCTAAAAATATTCTGCACTGATTTGGCGGGGGGGGGGGGGGGAGTAAAATCGTATAAAATTAATGTTTGATGCATGATCATCAAATGAGGTGTAGAATGGCAATTCGAGTACTACAGTATACAAAAAAATGTCGCAAAAAGTATTTTGTGGGGAAAAAGTGGGGTTTTTGTGGGGCAAAAATGGCGTCAACAAAACGTGCTACCTATCAGAGGGAAAAAAATGAAAATTCGCTTATGTAAATGATGCATTCTGGAACGTTTCCTCACAAGCGTCAAATTTAAATCGGTTAGGGTTTGGGTCATACTGCAATGACCTGTTTGGGAGGGGAGCACACCAACATAACTTTCAAAGCTCCAAAACGCTATCCCCCAATACCCGTCGTCAACCATCGACGATCCCTCGAAGTTATTTCGCGAAAAGGGCAAACTTCAAGCCCTTCAACGCAGTTTCCCGAGGAAAAGGGCTGAGTCCGTTAGCCAAACACGAGAAAAAAAAGAGCGAGGCAGGGAGTGGCGAGGGACGAAAAGCATCAAACGAAGCGTTGAAGCTCTGGGGAAAAAGGGTTTGCTCGGGTTCCTCGACGAGCGTTGCTTGCCGGGCCAATTACCGATATTCTGGCTTTTTCGGTGGCTTTCATTCCCATACGGTTCGGCTGCAGCGTTTTTCCTCCCGTTAATCAGGGAAGTACGTAGGTTGTAGTGTAACGGTTCATTTATTCCGGAACAGCCGCCTGGCCAGCGAATGAAAACTGGAGAGCGGTCACCCATAGGACAGGGAATTCGACCGCTACAGAGACGGTATTCCCTATTGAGAGGTTTTGGTTTATTATTCCACGAATAATACACCTATGTATTCTCTCTCAGCAAACGTTTTTATAACACCTCAAATTTTTTGGTTTATTATTTTCAATAATGAACCCATTGGAATCGAGCATGAAAAACAAAAATTCTTACCCCCCCCCCCCCCCCCCCTCAAAATTTGATGGTTTACGTTTCAAGGTATATAGAATCCAAAACTGCAATAAAAATATTTCTGTCTGTCCGCCGTAAGCCGTACGGGCCACTTTTCTTAGTTACCATGAAACAAAATTGATGAAATTCGGGTTATAGGTTCCGTTCGGGGTCTAGTTGGTCCTCGAAGCTCGGCGTTACTGTCAGTCATCTCTAAGGGGTTCAAAATAGGGGTTGAAATTTTCAGAACGCATATACCTTTTTTTTTACGTGAATTTTTTTACGGTTTTAAATAGTTCTTGAACTTACGAGTTTTTTAAGACCACCCGGAGCACCGTACGTCCAGCCGTTCGTTCGTTCACAGTAAGGCCCCGAAGTTTGCACCGACAGGCATTTTCGACACCAGTGTGAATGAAATTGTATACATCAGACCAAATCTCGTCACCAGGGACGCGCCGACAGTAGGAAATTGGCCGTATCATTGCTAGGGGTCACCTGATTATATTGGCGGAGTATGAAGTCGAGTTGGTTGTTCTGTGATATTATTTCATTAGAAAAATGATGGCTCTTTTGGAGTTTGTTGATAGGTAGTGAAACTTGAACAAACGTTGAAGTATTATTGATGGGTAAATTATTACTACACGATGGTAAATCATTACTCAAAGGTAAATTATTACTCAACGGTTCATTATACCATCTGCGTAGAAAGGGCTGGGGTATATAGACGGGTTATCTATGCAGAGAGCTGTGATCTGTAACAGAAGGGTATTCTGTACAAAATAATAAACCGTTGTGCAGGGATTTGCAGCGTTTTTATTTTACGTTTCAAGGTGCGTAGATTCCAAAAACGCTGCAAATTCTTTGTCATATGGGTTTATTATTCTATCGGACATAGCTACGGAAATGCTGGCTGATCATTTATTGTTTCATTCGTGTGCAACAATAATTGAAATGGCTATTTTTGATGGTTTCAACCAATTTTGGCCCTCAAAAACACAAATTAGGCTCGGTATTTTATTTTATTTTTAAATACAGATTATCTTTGATCATTGATAGTGTCATTTAATTGTCTTGATTCACCTGTTGATACTACTTACAGTGTTATTATACAAATTTATGGTGATTTCGGGCAATTACCCAGCTTTTTGACCCATAAAAAATTAATATTGAAAGCTGAACCTTCGTTGCAACCTCAATTCTTCACTCTGGTCAAAATCTACTTCATCGGTCTTCTCGCCCTAAAAAACATGAAAAACAGTACGTCACAAGCTCATGTTCAATAAAACCTTTAAAAAAATCTCGAAAACCCCTATTTTTACACCCATTTTTTGCCCATAACACCCCCGGGTGTATTCCGATCGGGCTGCTGAGCTTTGTAGCATAACATGGGCCCAAATTTGTTTCCAAATGGGGACTCGAACTTTGTGAGGAAGGAAGACGATTTTAGACCAAAATTTAACGTACATAAATTTAGGACTGAAACTTCCTTAGAACCTAAATTTTCCAGTCTTTGGTCAAAATCCTTCTTATTCGGTCTCCTCATCCTAAAAACATGGAAAATGAAGCCTCACAAGCTCATGTTACTAAAGCACCAAAAAACCCCTATTTTTACACCCATTTTTCACCCATAACACCCTTGGGTATATTCCGATCGGGTGCAAAGTTTCGGGACACAACTAAGGCCCAAATAGAGCTTGTGTGCAAAAGCATGAATTTTTAGACCGAAAACGAAGTAGATGTATGGATGATACGGCTGTAGGCGTACGGCGGATCTACGCACCTTGAAACGTAAAAGAAAAAATTTGAGGAGGTGTTATAAAAATATTTTGCGGAGCGAATTCATAGGTGTATTATTCACAGAATAATAAACCAAAATGCAATGTCCGTCCGCCGTATCATCCATATCTACTTAATTTCGGTTTAAAAAATTCGTTGTTTCGCACACGGCCTCTGTTTGAGCCCTAATTGTGTCCGGAAACTTTGCAGCCCGATCGGAATATACCCAAGGGTGTTATGGGTGAAAGATGGGTGTAAAAATAGGGTTTTTTTTTTGGTGTTTTAGTAAAATGAGCTTGTGAGGTGTCGTTTTCCATGTTTTTTAGGGCGAGGAGACCAAGTATGAAGTCGATTTTGACCAACGAGCAATGAATTGAGGTTCTAACAAAGTTTCAGCCTTACAGTTACCTTAAATTTTGGTCTAAAATAGTCGTTCTATCGCACACAGGCTCCATTTGGGTCCTAGTTGTGCTCCGAAGCTCGGCAGCGCGTTCGGAATGCACCCTCCTGTTGTGGATTGTAGTTGCCCCTGTCAGGAGTTTGCTCTTAATTTATTTGAGAACCAGGTTTGATATGCCAGGTTGGCAGCAATGATTCTTCTCATTTCAGGGCCCATTCTGTTGTCTGCATTGATCTGGGTTCCAAGGTAGATGAATTCATCTACCCATTCAAAGCTGTGCTGACTAATTCGTATCACATTCTCGTGGTTCGCATACACCTGGTATTTTCCTGTTTCCATGATGGCTGCTTCTCTCAGCAAATCCCCTATATATATGCCTCCATTATTGCTGTCTGAGATGGGCCCACGAGTTCTATGTCGTGTCTACATGTGTCAACAGCTGCATAGCCCTATTAATAATCGTTCCACCAACTTGTATTTTGGACTTCTTTACAACTCCAGTGTTGCTGCCAAGTTTGTTAAGTTACACATATATTTTATATATAGGTATATACATGACGTAATTATTGTCATTCGAGCCGTTTTGTCGTTATGAGCAAATAAACATACCAGACAGACGCCGGGAAAGAAAATGAGAATAATACTGTGCCTAACGAAATTGAAACTGAACTATGAACATCGGCTCACAAAATTCCTACTGCCAGTTGATTATTAACTTCAACACTTAATGTATGATGCTGTCATTACGTTATATGAATACATTTATTTTTAGTGAAACATTGACTCACCCCATCAAATGCGACAGTTCAAATTAAATCGTCCGTCTCAGATCTGAGCGACCTGGAGGAAACCTGGAACAGAAGGTGCCATAATTGATAATTAATGAACCATAATCCGTTCATCTTGTATCGACATTGTCTGTCGATTTGGTCAACCCGCAGCCAGTGGTTGTTCAAACAGTTTATGGTGAGGTACTAAATAGTTATAATAAACTGTAGGTAATGTATTGCCTATTATTTATTAACCCCCCCCTATTATTTATTTATTTATGTATTGCCTATTATCTATAGGTATACGTCTTAATTTCCTTCCTGGCCCTCTTTGATCTTTGAACTGTACGTAATATGGTAGGTAGATAAGTACCTCTGTAGATGCGTACTAGGATTTGACAAAACCATGGATTCGATAGATTCAGGTACTAGGTAGTACGTACGTACCAAAGATATCCAAAGTCCCACAAACCTAAAACAATTAGAATTCCGTCATTCTAATTGTTTTGAAATTCATGATTCTGATCAATGTCGAGACGTGCATGTCGTGAGTCCCTCCAGGAACCACTCCAACTAAACTTAAGTTTCTCGCCAATTCTTCGACCGCTAAGTATAGTTTCTACAAATAAACGGTACGAGTGGGGAGACAAGCCGCAGGATCCAGAGTGCACAACCTGGAGCCCCTCCAACAACCCCTAACAGGGGGTTGGAAGGAGAAGGCTTTCCTGCCTATAAAAACTCGGATCCTGCGCCTTTTTCTTCATTCGACGCTTCCTCTAGCCGCTGGCTACGCTCTCTTCTCCTACCCTGCTCTCCAACCAATCCATAAAAGATCCTAGATGACGGTGGTGGTCAGGCCATAACCGCCTAGGCAAATTCTCCTAAAAAGATCTCAGATGACGGTGGTGACTCGCTCATAACCGCCTGGACACCTCCAAAAAGATCCCAGATGACGGTGGTGACTCGCTCATAACCGCCTGGGCAAAACCTCTCCAAAAAGATCTCAGATGTCGGTGTTGATTCGCTCATAACCGCCTGGGCATTCCCTCACACCACCGTGATGAATATAAGCCAATTTTAAATTCATCACAGTGCAGATTCCTGATTCTATTAATTTTACACGATCAATTTCTTGTGCTGGACGACTTTTCTATCCATCTTCTCACAGAACTAAGCTCACGTTATTAATGAGTTTGTTGGACACCCTCAACAATAACCCTGGTCCCGCAAAACAACATCCTTCAAAACGTGACGGATAATCCGGGACACAATGAAGAGACAGTAAATCAGGTTGTGTTCTCCGAGTGAAGAGGATGGATGCGTTGGGTTACCGACCTCCCTTAATAAGTAATAAGATAATCACGGTTCGAGTATCAAGAGAAGATAACCTGTGGGAGATCCTTCATCACAACCTTCCCCTCGGGTTTCATCCCTCGTCGCCAGAAACTGGGGCAATTAGATTGAGACGTCATCCCCTTGACTCTCACCTCAAACAAACAATACTGTAATGGTGAAAAGACCCAGTGGAACAGATTGCTGCGGACCTCGTTTCCTCCGTGCCAATCGAGGATGTTCGATGATGAGCCTTTGGACTCCCAAATATTTGGAAGTGAGAGCAATATCGAGATGGGGAACCAACGAGAAGGAAATGAGCTCATATTGGAGCGGATTGTAATAACATGTTGTTGGGAGCCAGGCCTCACAGTACGTTCGTTCGCGTCACTCAAAATCAGCAGCTTATTACCTACTTAGTATTTGTCGCTGAGTGGTAGAATATGTGGTAAACCTACACGCCGTGTTGTAATTATTGCACTCCAGGCTGTTGGTGCTATTTTCCGTATCCTCGCTGAGCTTAATTACCTAAATTTATATTTTGTGATTTTTATTACTATCTGAGTCATAATTTGTGAGTCACAAACGCATCATACGTTAAAATTTCCATTTTAAAAATTATTTTCAATAATGAACCTTCAAAATTGACCATAAAATCCCCCCCCCCCCCCCCCCCCCCGATTGTATGGTTTTCTTTTCACCGTACATAGAATCCGATAATGGAAAGAAAACATTTTTCTGTCCGTCCGCCGTGCTTACCACGAACCAAAATTAATGAAATGTGGTGTGTAGGTCCCAGAAACTCTGCGCTACTGTCAATCTCTTAGGGGTGAAAAATAGGGGGTTGAAATTTCCAGGGCGCCGTTACCTCGAATGTTTGTACCTTTTTTGAAATGATCTCAAACTTGGGAATTTGTTGAGACCACCCGAGCATTGTACGTCCGGCCGGTCGTTCAGGGTGAGGCCCTGAACCTTGCACCGGAAAGCTTCATCAACTTGATCGTGAATTGAAACGTTATGTACATCCAGCCCAGATCCAGGGACGCGGGTAGGTACTAAGTATGTAGTACTGAGTGGGTAGTACAGAGTAGCTATGCTAAGTAGGCACTGAGTTAGTAGGTACCTACTGCGAAAATGTTTAGGTGCTTGCCTACTGGGAAAACATTTTACTTCATCAGTGCAAAAATATGTGATATCCCCCCCCCCCCCCCCCACGAAAACAACCCTCTTTTAACAGTTTACCCGCCAAAAACCTCATCAGTCGCAGACAGAATAATTGATTAATGCAAAAAAGATGTAACCCCCCCCGACAAACCCTCCCCAAAATACCCGTTGTACAAATTTACCCGCCAACACAATCTCCTCGGCCGCAGGCAAAAAGCCCCCGCCAAACAGCGTTAAGAAATTTCAAGTTTTGGGGGGAAGGAACAGGTTCCTTTACTCATATCCAACAGAGGGAAGAAACAGGTTTCTATATGCACATCCAACTTGCTACTTCGGCGGACAAAGTGTATAACAATCCGTTTTGCGGCTGAGGAGGGTTTTTTTGGCGGGTAAATTTTTACAACAGGGTTGTTTTTGGGGAGGGTATTATAGTTAGGGAACAGCAGGTTATGATCGCGCATGGCTGTATTAAATCGAGTTGGTTTTTCCGTGATATTATTTCATGAACTTGAACAAACGTTATGCTTCAT
The DNA here is from genome assembly GCA_954871275.1 of Leptopterna dolabrata. Lineage (NCBI taxonomy): Eukaryota > Metazoa > Arthropoda > Insecta > Hemiptera > Miridae > Leptopterna > Leptopterna dolabrata. The sequence goes on along the minus strand of OX940984.1, from coordinate 14,537,106 downwards.
GAATAAAAACAGTTAAATAATGATGTAATCCTTGAATCGACCGCATATAATATAATTTATATGAATTTATAATTTCCCGGCCGGCTCCAGTACTCGATTTAGGGCTTTACTGGGTAGGTATTGACCACAGAAACATGATCTACGCAGGAGGGGCATCTATACAGGCAAATAAACCGCTGCGTAATCATTTACAGTAATTTTCTACTCGCAACTCATTTTGGGGAGATTCCACAAGAAGTAATAGGCTTTTTAGAATTAGAACAAGCATTTACACAGCTTTAGAACCTGAAAATTTTTTTTTTTGGAACCAGAGAAAGTGAAAAAATAATCATGTCATAGGTGAAGATAACCGTGGCAATTTTATGTGAGAATTTGAGATAACCGGGACGCATCCCAGGACATGTGAAAAAGTTAACGTCATGCAGCATGGCTAAGATTGCTCATCTTCGATCTCATTCTTTTGTCTGGCAATACGTGTCTTTTGGCGATATTTAGAGTTTTTATCGTGTACCCGAGGTCAGATATCGTCCGGAGTGACACGTACATTATATATAAATATATATCTAATGCATTGTGGTGTATATAAATTTTTGTTAAAATCCAGGGATGAATTCAGGATGCTATGAAACGGATTTGCTTGTAACAAAATTTTAAAAATTCGTATTTTGAACATTTTGGACCCATTGCTATAGGTAGCTTCATTTTCTTTGAAATTTCGCGAAAACTAGGACCGAACCAAACGACCAAACGGGACACCCCCAAAACACAAACATTCTTGGGAAACCAGGAGGGATGGCAACCCGCTCACTGAGATTCAGGGAGATCACAAGCTGAGCTCACAACATTGACTTTGTTTGTAGGTAGTTTTGATTCATGCAAGTCAGCACCCGCCTACCTGGCTGTTTGAAGAATTGGATAATTTCTCTAGCACGTGACAAACATGTTTCAACGGGAAATGGGTCTGATAACAATAGCTGCAGATCTCGGAACTGTTAACGTTGCGGAGGAGCGAGCCTGCACCTGCCCAGAGTTCTTCGGAAACAGGATTTTGACGAAACGTGACGGGACCGGCGGGGTTGCAGGAACTACCTGCCAAAGTGGAGAAGGTTCACTCGTTGTTTTGGGGTTGCAAGTAAAGCTGAGTCCCTAGTAGTTATACCTACCATCCAGGGTTGCCAGATTTCATTGTACACGCCAATATTGCAATGCGAATTTCCACTCAGAAGCGACTATTCTGGCCGTTGTTTTGTTCTTAAGAATGTAACGGAACACACATTACATTTGAACGACGGACACTGGGACGAAAGGCATGTTTCCCCAGACATAATATGGACCTGTCGTTATTAAAAATATTTAAAAATAAAAAAACCCACATGTTCTGTCGCTTTCGAGTTTATCGGTTTTCTTGGCGGGCTCCCGCGTCCCTATACAGCGGCTTCAGTATCCATGGTGACATCCTAAAGTTCGTAATCTGTTTAATTATTGACCAACCCTCAAGATCCTCAACCTGTTTTATAAATCAAGAAAGTACCTAGTAATTAAACGATGTCAGTCACAAGATTAGGGTTGAAACGCTTGAAGCGTACAAGTCCGCAGTAAGACATTTTCATGTTGTATCACAAGCTTTATCTTGACAGTAGGTAGGTAACTAAGAATCATTCTCGCTTGATCTTTCTTCATCAGAAAAGGAATTGTAACGCTGTTTGGTGTGATTTCTTAATTTTGCGCACTTTCACACACGGAACCTTTACTTCAGACACGCAGACGTTCTCTTTTGCAACGGAACCTGTTCACACACAAAACGGGTAATCGCAATTAACAAAGGAACCTCTTCTTAACCTTGATTTAGGAATTGAAAGGAAATAGGTACTACGGAATCATTTAGAGGATGGAAGGTTACCACAATCCGGGTTACACAGAGGTGCAAGGTTACCACATTCGATGCATTTGATGTAAACAAATGACTTTCTTCATTACCTATGTTGCTTACTACCTTGTTTAACCACCTTTTTTCATCATGCTCAGCTCAGATACCGCGGAAGGTATAGCGGTACGGTTAACAAGAAAATATTCAATAAAATCACACGATTTCAACGAGTGGTGAACGATTTTCGTACGATGAAAAATGGCAAACATGAAGTTCCGTAGAAACGAATCGGTTGTAAGCGAAAATCATCAGAATATCAACCGTAACGCTTTTTTATAACTCAACGCTTTTCGAGTTCGTGTTCCAAAGTAAAGACATGAAAATGTCAAAAATCGAAACAATGAAAAACACTGCAAAGTCCTTCCTTGTCACATGGGTTAATATTCTACTGGCTGTTCATTTATTGTTTCATTCATGTGCAATAACTGAAATAGTTATTTTTGATGGTTTCCACCAATTTTGGTCTCCAGTAACACGAATCAGGTTCCTCCTGTTTTTTTTTTTGTTTTTTTTTTTTACAAATTATCTTTAATCATTGATACTGCCGTTAAATTGTATTTATTCACCTGCTAATACTAGTTCTAGAGTTATACAAATGTATGGAGATTCCAGAAAATTTCCCACGTTTTTGACTCATAATAAATGAGTTTTGGGAGTTGAACCTTTGTTTAAACCTCAATTCTTCACTCTGGTAAAAATCATATTCGCTCATCAGTCACTTCATATTCGGTCTCCTCGTCTTAAAAAACATGGAAAACGATACCTCAAAAGCTCATGTAACTAAAACACCAAAAAAAGCCCTATTTTTACACCAGTTGTTTACCCATAACACCCCTGGGTAGGTATATTTCGATCGGGCTGCAAGGTTTCGGGACACAACTATAACCCATATACTAGTTATAGAGTATAGTTACCCATATAGTTATAGAACCCAGATGGAGCGGACGGCGCAGGCGTACGGCGGACGGACATTGCATTTTTGGAATCTATGCACCTTGAAACGTAAAAGAAAAAAGTTTGAGGGGGTGTTGAAAAAATTTCTTGCTGAGCGAATACATGAAGTATTATTCACAGAATAACAAACCAAGAGGGCCTTATTGTGGTTTATTTTCAACTAGTAGAATCATCTAGTAAGTAGTATTACTAGTGGAAATAGTATCAAATAGTAATATCAACTAGAAGTAGTATCATCAGCGTCGAAGTAGCATCAACTAAAGGTAGCATCAAGGCAAGTAAATGGCACTGTCCGTGGTCAAAAATAATTTGTAAAAAATAAAAAAATAAAAATTAAATTAAATTAAATTAAAAAACCTAATTCTAGTTTTTGGAGGACCAAACTGGTGGAAACCATCAAAAATAGATATTTCAATTATTGCACATAAAAGAAAAAATACATCAACAACCAACATTTCTGGAGGTATAAAATGATGAATGAATGAAATGTGACAAGGACTTTACAGCGTTTTTGTATTTTTTGAACAATCCCTCATAAATTTGAGTTATACATGACTAGTTAGTTTAGTTTCAATAGTAAAAATAAATATTTTATAAGTTCCCAATGTCGCAGGTTTTGGCCGTTTCTTCCCTGCGTGCGACGCCTCTTCCTAATTGCCTTCCACAGGTATCCGTCCCCCAAAGCTGTATAATAAACATGAGTTGTAAATGACAACAATTATCTCCATTCAGATCAGTTTTAGAGCATCACTAATAATGTTCAAAATGTCTAAACTTTCCACAACTTTCCTGAATTTTGACGTCAGAATTGGTTGAAACTTTGAAAAATCATAGAAAAAGAACTACTTACCGTAGGACAGTGCGATCGGTGTCAAAGTTCTCAGAATGGAATCCAGTTTCATTAAAAAATAATATAAACCGCTTTTGTGACCCATCCACATACCCCATACTTTCTTGTACTAATACCTACTATATTTCGCTCAATAAATTATTCTATTTTATTCCCATTGTGCCTAGCTAATAGTAATGAGCTGAAAATTGGCGGTTAGGTGCCGGTCGGGGTACCAAATCGTAAATCGTGTTCTCTTGAAACCGTATTTTGGTTTATTACTCTCAGTAATGAATTGGAATCGAGCAGGAACCCTCCCCCCATCACACCAAAATTTGATGGTTTCCGTTGCAAAGCGCGTAGAATCCGAGAATGGAATAAACTTTTTTTGTCCGTCCGCCGTACTCCGTTTTTTCTTAGTTACCAGGAACAAAAATTGATGAAATTCGGTTCGTAGGTTCCTTTTGGGATCTAGTTGGTCCGCGAGGCTCGGCGTTACTGTCAGTCAACTCTCCAAGGTGAAAAATAGAGGTAGAAATTTCCAGGACGCCGTTTTCTCGTACTTGGGCATTTTTGGAGATCACTTCATCCACAATAAGGCCCAGAAGTTTGCACCGAAAAGCGTTGTCAACACGAGTATGAATCAAACTGTAGACATCCAGCCCAGATATCATTGCCAGGGAACAGCTGTATGAAATCGAGTTGGTTGTTCCGTGTTATTATGTCATTTGAAGAATTATGGTTATGTTGGATATTATTTACAGGTACTTCCGTAACATCAACAACATTGTGCTTCGTGAATGAGAGCAACAAAATAATTAACTATAGAATTCTTGAATCCGCTGCATATGTATGAAACTTTAATTCCCCGGCTGGCTCTAGTACTCGATTTAGGGCTTTCTCGTGGAGAGGGGAGGGGGAACACGATGGTAGGTATTGATCTACGCAGAAGGGGCGTCTATTATTCAGGTAAATCGTAAATCGTTGTGTAATAATTTGCAGCATAATTTTGCGGGAGACACGGTACCGCGGGAGACTTGAAATCTGCAGCACTTCTATTTATACAACTTTGCTGAAAATAACTGTATTTTCAACTATACATTTTATTAAATTTCATGAAAAAGGTTTCTTTTTGAATAGCTCCACAAGCATTGCATAATAACAGCAACATTACTCAACTCATTCTGGCATTAATTAAGTGATTTTATGACTGGTTTATGGGTGACTATTACGAATGGCTCTAATATGGACGTATTACGAATCTATGGCTTCATATTGTGACTTTATATTCAGCCTCTGCGCTTTTGCCCATTTATTGCCCATGAAATCTTCATTTCAACTTTTGCAGTTAGATGCCAGTTTGTGTAGAGTGAAATCCTACCGGTTTTAAATAAGCAGGGTTTTATTTTCTTTGTGATGAACATTTAACGCTGCCAAAGGTGGGTGATCGTGCTGGTGAATAAAACAATAATCCCTAATCTCAGGGGGTGCTAAAAGCTTCTGATAATACGTGTAGTTGCATCTGGTCGCTATCAGCGACATATTGTCATAAAAAGTGATCGATCGAGATTCACATAGCGGTGTGAATCGGCCGGCATTTTAGTTCGTAACGGGTTTCGAGGGACCATGAAAACCACGTCTCGTGGGTTTTCGCAAATTGTGAAAGAACTAAGAGGTTACCGGAACGATCGCAACGTTATCCAAATTTGGGTCAACTGCTGCCGACGACTAAGGGGGACACACGAACTGCCACAAATTTTGGGTCCATCTGAAACGCACGAACTGCCACAGTCATTAGAGGGGATTAGAAAGGGTCAACTCCCAAGATAAGAAACCCACGAACTGCTACAAGGGTTCGGTCAGGTAGCCGGTACAAGTCTTGTTACATACCTAACTTTATACATTCCACTAATCTATTCAGAAGTTCCAAACAACTTGCTCATTCACGGGATAGTCTCTGGGATTGTTTATCTTTTTTGAGATGCGAGCGCTAGCGAGCATCCAGATCGCTTGACAATGCATTCCACTAATCTATTCAAAAGTCCCAAACAACCTGCTCATTCACGGGATAGTTTCTGGGATTGTTTATCTTCTTGTACACCCACCGTCTTGTCTGACTGAACCCTTGTGGCAGTTCGTGGTTTTCTTATCTTGCGAATTGACCCTCCCTAATCCCCTCTAATGGTTGTGGCAGTTCGTGCATTTCATATTTGGTCTAAACGTTGTGGCAGTTCGAGTGCAGCCCGACTAAGTACCAACACACAGTTTTCGCGTGTTTCAGCGGAAATTTCATAGATTCAACCCCTGTCCTGGAGATAGCCCTTAACACAGGCGATAGCGAATTGGAAGCCAAAGACTGGAGATACCCTGCCCCATCGTTTGTGCTCGAATTCTAATTGAAATAGAATAATTATCCATCGTCGAGGAAATAGCGGAACCTTTCAGAATTCATTGAAAAGAGGCCATCGGAGAGGAGTCGGTAGAGCTTTGCCTCCTTTCCAAAAACAAACTCGGGCGAATTCATGAATTAATTTTCATTGTTATCGAAAATCCTCTTGGGGTTATTTCCATCCTCCTCCCCTCCGCCTCACGCTACTTCCAACCTCTAGCTCCACTCAAATTCTGCGTCACGGAGCTCTTGTCGAGCTTTCAATTTTCTCCCGGTTGAGAAAAAATATTGAGGTAAGGATCTGGAAAATATGGGATTACTTGGAAATACCAATTCAAAAAATAATGAAACTGAACACATTTCACTCCAACCCACATTCTAGCAACCTTGAATGTCCACAAGCCACCTGGATGAAGTGAACAAAATGAAAGTAAACGATAACAGAACAACTGATAGTAATTTAAAAGCGCTGCGAATTATTACACAAAGGTTTACCTGTATAGCTGCCCCTTCTGCGTAGGTCTCTGTGTCCTGTGGTCCCCAGGAAAGCCCTATAAGGAGTACTGGAGCCGGCCCGGGAATTGAAGTTTCATACGAATGCTTAGTTATTCATGAATCATTAGGCAAATATTATTATTTGTAATAATAATAATGTTGTGTAATAATTTACCTGTGCAGGTGCTCCTTCTACGTAGATGGTATAATAAACCGTTGTGTAATAATTTACCGTCGTATAATAACCCAATAATACTTCAATGTTTGTTCAGGTTGCAAAAGTACCCATCAACAAAATCCAAAAGAGCCGTCATTTTTCAAATGAAATAATATCACAGAACAACCAACTCGACTTCATACAGCCATCCGTGATTATAATCAGGTGCTCCCTAGCGATGATATCTGGGCCGGATTTATATCGTTTGATTCACGATCGTGTTGACGAAGCTGTTCGATGCAAACGAACGGCTGGTCGTACAATGTGCTCCGGATGGTCTCAAAAAATTCTTTATTTCAAGATCAATTTAAAAACGTAAAAAAACCCTACCCTTCTATTGAAAGTTTTCGAGCTACGGCGTTCTCAAATAGTCCCTATTTTCCACCCCTTGGAGAACGCCGACTGACAGTAACGCCGAGCTCCGAGGACCAACTCTACCCCAAACGGGACCTACAAACCAAATTTCATTAATTTTGGTTCATGGTAACTAAGAAAAGTGCCAAGTATGGCGTACGGCGTACGGTGTACGGCGGGCAGACATTTTTTTATTGCATTTTCGGATTATACGTACCTTGAAACGTAAACCTTCAAATTTTGGGGAGAATAATTTTTTTTAATACTCGATTCCAAAGGTCCATTATTGAAAATAACAAACCAAAACGCTGCAAAGTCCTTGTGACATTGATTTATTATTCTATCGGACATACCTACAGAAATGTTGGCTGTTCATTTACTATTTCTTTCATGTGTAATAAATGAAATAGCTATTTTTGATGATTCCACCAATTTTGGCCCTCAAAACTCGAATTAGGCTCCTGTTTTTACAAATTATCCTTGATCATTGATAGTGTCATTTGATCGTCTTGATTCACCTGGTAATACTCCTTCTAGTATTGCTGTACAAATTTATAGTGATTTCACACAATATCCCAGGTTTTTGACTCATAAAAATTGAATTTTGGGAGCTGAACCTTCGTTACGACCTCAATTCTTCACTCTTTGGTCGAAATCAACTTCATATTTTTGGTCTTGTCGCCCTAAAAAACATGGAAAACGATACCTCACTAAAACATTTAAAAAAGTCGAGAAAACCTTTTTTACACCCATTTTTTCCAAATGATCCAGTTAGCCTCAAATTTTAACCTAATTTCTCTCTGTTTTATGTCAACTGTAGTTAGGCGGTCTTTCTTGGGAGGGCAGTATAAATAGCAATAGGAGGATCAAGGACTTATTCAGTACTAGCCTGACCGCTCGCTTCGCTCGCTATCCGAGATTCGCTGTACGCAGTATCGTGGAACCAACAAACGACGGAAAAATCCCATAGCCTACCGGGTATTTGTGCCCAATTTTATCAAAATCCGTCAAGCCATTCAGGAGTTGACCATGGTCGACCATATTTCCGCTATGGTCAGGGAATTAAAAATGCGCCTACGTTCAACTTGGGAGGCTACCGGATATTGGTGCCAAATTTGGTCGATATCCGTTGAGCAATTCGGGATTCGACCATGGAGGGGCCCATGGATGCGCTATGGTCGACCGCGGGGGTAGTCCGAAGGGTCGATCGTAGATAGAATTTCACGTAGATTACGAATACGCGATAAAAAATAGGGGTTACCATTTCAATTAACGAAGTTGACCATGGTCGACCATAGTTCCGCTATGGTCAGGGAATTAAAAATGCGACGTTGCACAACTTGGGAGCCTACTGGATATTCGTGCCAAATTTGGTCGATATCCGTCAAGCCATTCAGGAGTTGACCATGGAGGGGCCCATGGATGCGCTATGGTCGACCGCGGGGGTAGTCCGAAGGGTCGATCGTAGATAGAATTTCACGTAGATTACGAATACGCGATAAAAATAGGGGTTACCATTTCAATTAACGAAGTTGACCATGGTCGACCATAGTTCCGCTATGGTGAGGGAATTAAAAATGCGACGTTGCACAACTTGGGAGCCTACTGGATATTCGTGCCAAATTTGGTCGATATCCGTTGAGGAATTCGGGATTCGACCATGGAGGGGCCCATGGATGCGCTATGGTCGACCGCGGGGGTAGTCCGAAGGGTCGATCGTAGATAGAATTTCACGTAGATTACGAATACGCGATAAAAAATAGGGGTTACCATTTCAATTAACGAAGTTGACCATGGTCGACCATAGTTCCGCTATGGTCAGGGAATTAAAAATGCGACGTTGCACAACTTGGGAGCCTACCGGATATTCGTGCCAAATTTGGTCGATATCCGTCGAGCCGTTTGGCCGTGCATAGAAAGACAGACAGACTCACTCACAGAGATCCGTTTTTATAATATAGTAGGGATTAGGTACAAGTAAGGAGTAACGATATTATGCGATTGATCAAAAGACAGTTTTCCAGTTGTCAAGCTAGGACTATAACAATAAGATTGGCCGAAGTGATGGCGGTCATGATGTGCAGCAACAGTGCGCATTTTCATTCCACCCGCTCACTTCCTCGTCATCGGGCTGTGTGACAAAGCCAGCATGTTTACTCGGGTCCTCTCCGGACCATTGTGTGTGCCAATCGGCGCAGACAACGAAACGCTGCTTGCGAATGGGGGTGCAGGTTTTGATGCCAACGAGAGGGAACGATGCCCCTGATCGGACTTGCTGGTGGCGAGAGTGACGTCAGTATCATTTCCTTTTGTTCCATTCACCCCGCTGCTGGTCTCCTACCGCTCCGAACCATTTATAGGCTCTGCCAGTGTGGATGGCGCCTGGTCGTCAACAAAGAGGATGGTGAACTGTGGTGGAGGAGATTGCTGCGGAGATTTGAGGTGTCGGTGGGGAAGAGTGGAGTGTTTCTTGTGTTTCGAGTGGAACATTCAAAGTCACCCAACCCCTCAAACACCATGGAATTGAATGCAGTACTGCTTCGTCGAAATAGTCCCACAGGTCAATGTATTACATATCCTCCTTTACTTTTTAATGACAAGTAAACCTAATTATCCCGAAAATATACTATTACACAGGTCTGCTTACCTATACGAGCGGCGACGAGAATTATGTGAGTACAGATCACCGAAAGATAGGTATTTCTTGTTAAAGAAAAATAGCTTTTTGTACAAATTGTTTCCTCATTGAAACGAATAAAATGCCACTATTCAGTATTTGAACAAAATGTTTGTCGGGCAGTTTAAGGGATAAGCATGGAAAATCTACATGCCCCTACGCAGATTTTTGGTTGGAGACCTGCAGCAAAGGTATACTGGCGACTTGAGGAAGTCCTTCGAATAAGGTATGAAGTGTTTCCTGGGGCGTCACCTGTACCAGTATGGGTTAGGAGCCATAGGCTCAGTCCCGCGGCAACTCGAATATTAAGTACAGAAAATGGAACACTTTGGTGTCAAACTTCTACCATAATCAACATCCAAGTCCTAACCGGAAGGATCGAGCGTAACGCACAAGCGGAAGCGGATGTTGCTCACTTTTCCAGACTGATAAACTCTTCGTAGATAATATTCCAGAGCCTCAGAGCCCAACTTTCACTCAATAACCCCATACTAATTCGCATCGTGTCAGGTGCAGAGTTTCCTAAGATTTCTTCGTTGGATTGACATCCCCCTAGTGACCCTAGTGACAGGTTTGGTCCAAGCACAATTGGACAGCTGATGAGGGAGAAAAGTTGTGGTTGGTATTTCAACGTTATGAGTATCATCATTTTTCAAATGGCATAATATCAGGGAACAACCAATTCGATTTCGTACAGCCATCCGTGATTATAATCAGGTGTTCCCTAGCATTGATATCTGGGCCGGATTTATACCGTTTCATTCACGATCATGTTGACGAAGCTTTTCGGTGCAAGCTTCAGGACCTTACTGTGAACGAACGGCTGAACGTACACTCCGGGTGGTCTCAGAAAAATTCCCAAGTCTAAATAAATTTAAAAAAATTTAAAATTCGATAAAAGGCAAAATTTCAACCCCTATTTTTCATCCCTTAGAGATTACTACAGTAACCCCGAGCTTCGTGGACCAACTAGACCCTCAATTGAACTCACAAACCAAATTTCATTAATTTTGTTTCATGGTAACTAAGAAAAAAAGCGAAGTGTGGCGTACGGCGGACGGACAGCATTTTTTTTAAATTCCATTTTCGAATTCGACGTACCTTGGAACGGAAATCATTAGATTTTTAGTTGGGGGTTAAAATGTGTTTTTCATGCTCGATTCCAAGCGTTCATTATTGAAAATACCTAATAAACCAAAATGGACAAAATACAGAAACATCCAGGAACTCTACAAGTATAACAGAAGAGAGTGGTGAGTGTTTCTTGCATTTTATGCGTGTGGTTCTAAACTGTTCGGCAAAGGGTGCACTAAAGTTCATTAGAATAAAGCCAGATGCCAGTCTGAAACAATGGGCCGTCGTGTAATAATTGGCAAGTGCAAGTCGATTATCCTGTTGGCTCGATACGAGAAAGGCCACGTTTAATAAACTTGCTTTTTCTCAACTTGCACGGGTGAATTACCTTTTCTATTCTCTCAGATACGCTCTCTCAGATTTCACTACGGTTGAGGACATCAGCTAACTACCTCCCTTCGCGCTTCTTTCTGTCTGAAAAGTTTCAGTGGAAGATGAAATAACTACCCCGCGCGGAACAACTTTTTCTATAATCATCTCAACTTTTGTAAATATTTTCTGTCCTCTGTTTCTGTTCTTTCCCGCCTTCATCCATGTCAAATACGTACACACCATGTGGTAGTGAGAGAAATGTTTGTATTTTCGTATCCGTCGTAGGTAGGAGGATTCAAACTTGTATGACAAAGCCGTAAACATTTTTTTTACCCCACGTCCTCATCAAATCTTTTCCATACCATCGAATCCAGATGGCATAAGCTAATAGTATTATATTAGAAAGATCAGAATTTTTTTTAAATTACCTACTGTTATTACATGGAGTAAATCATCTCTCCAATTCTAGCATTATTCAGCATCATTTTATGCCATCAGCCCTGAATCGTCGAGATTATCATAAATATTCACAGAATATGCAATGAGAAGAATCTAATATCCTGAAAAATTGTATAAGAGCAACGGTTTTACGATTCGCATTATCCCCGTTACACGTTGGAGATCTAGTCAATATTAATGAAATGGCAAAAGGAACAAGGCAAGTTGTCTGGCTAAATTTAATTTCAAGGGTCCTTGATCCAATAAAGTGGTTATCCGGACGATGTCGTTTGCATTTATATGAAATTTGTTTGAAAAAGGTGGGTTTGACCGAGGGAATAAATTCTTGTTCAGATTTCGTGATGGAACTTGTTGCTTTACACAAGTATATTATAATATAGTATGAGGCGATAGAGATTGAATATTCAGTAGGATGCGATTGGGAGGGAAATTAAAATCTCTTTGGTTACTGTGAAACGCGCCGGAAAATTTAATTAAAATTTATATCAGTGTATATGTTAATGAACTTGTAATACTGGCATTCTAAACAATGATTATAATAACGGAAATACATAATATGTTTCGCTTCAGTTTGAAGACAATCATTATTTAATTTTCTCTGTCTCTGCCTCATTAGTGGCATCATTACTTACTATTATTTAATTTTCTCTGTCTGTCTGTTCCCAGGTTAGTTCTCACGTCATGGTTATCCGAATTATCCGAACTAGATCATAGATATACAAGGTAAAAATGAATTAATAAATAATAAATAACGTAATAACAGTAAAAATAGCAGAACAGCCTAAGAATAGCATGACATCATACAGCTTGATAGCGATGAGGAATATATATGCGTGTGTATGTGTGTGTGTGTGAGGACTCGAATAATGTAAATCAGTGTAGCAGTAATATAACACAAATTACGTACCTACATTATTTTTATTTTAAGTGCAGTGTTCGGGTTATACTTCTTGCCGATCATCAATATTATATACTTAGGAGTATTTACCCTCATAATACTGTTGTACAAAAATTTACAAATTTCACTGGAAAAAAAGTCTGACTGCCCGTAAATTTGCCCAAAAACAGGGAGCTGAGTCAAGATGTTTCATCAAGAAGTGGTTTCCATGTGCTCCGACTATGCACTTATCGGATTATGTGTATTTTCAAGACTTTCCTTCCTTTAAACTATAGAAAGCGGGGAAAATTCGCAGAACCCATTTAAAACCTCCGCTGCCCCAAATAGGTACTTACACCTACTTTTAATCCCGAACTGTGAAACCTTTCATCGCCTTCACTCCTGCTTTTGCTCCCATCTGTTTTGCTTCCCCAGCCTTGGATTCGTGACTGAGTAAAAAAATTTATGACCTCCAAAATTTAAATTTCCACTACCGTTTTGCGTTTCAGACATCAAGGAACATTTTTGGTTCCGTGTCTTCTGTCTGTCTGTCTGTCTGTGGTAATTCCTTGTAACGCCCATAACTACCCGAAATGATAGTCGAAATCAGCTGAAATTTGGAGAGTAGGTGCAGGTTGGGTAACAGATGGTCCCATACAAAAACCATTGAAAAATTACTGTAACTTTTACCTGCGCATGCGCAAACGTGAAATACTTGAAACGGCCATAACTACCTTAAATACCGTTGAAATTAATTCAAACTTGGAGGGTCGATCAGGAATAATACTTTGATAGTTCCATATGAATTTCCTTGGAATCGTACAGTAACTTTCGTCTGCGCATGCGCGAACATGAAATGTTAAACATCACTTCGCAAGGCTTTTAACTACGCGAAAAATAGTCGAGCTGAAATTTTGAGAATGCAAACTGGTTGGATCACAGATGGTCCCGTTTCAAAATCGTGGAAATCGTGTTGTCTGCACATGCGCAAACGTGAAATACTTGAAACGCCCATAACTACCTTATATCTCGTTGAACCGAGTTCAGATTTGGAGGGTCGATCAGAAATAATACTTCAATAGTTCCATATGGGTTTCATCAGAATCGTACTGTAACTTTCGTCTGCGCATGCGCGAACCTGAAATGTTGACCGTTTCGTTGTAACGCATCTAACTTCGCAAAAATTGTCGTAGAGAGCTGAAATTTTGAGGGTGCCCGCGGGTTGGATCACAGATGGTTCCGTATCATAACGAGCCTACCCAACTATTCTATACGTTAAAGTGATTCAAGTGAGGAAGCTATACTGCCTACTCGAATTGGCAGACGTTTTTCTGGAACATGAATAAACCAAGAGTATTGAAAGATGGTTTGTATCGATACAAAGCTGAAAATTTCCCGGTAATGTATTGTAATTTTAATGATTTTATAAAAAGATCAAAGTCACCTTGGCGAATATACCTACAAAGTTTACTGAAAACTAGCAACGCCCACTTGCTTCATTGGTTTAACCCGCTGTGTATAAGTGTTGTTATTATCAATGGATAAATTCCATAGATTCATTAAGCTCCTGTTACAGTTCATTTTCACCTACCCACATACCTGCCTGTAGACTTCCAACTTTATTTGAGATATTCACCTACAAATTTGCATGTTTCACTGCACCTCCCTTCCCAAGCCACTAAACGGACATTTTAACCTCTTATGGTATTTCTGATGAATAACGATTTGGACGTGATATATAAAATCGTAAAATGCATTTTGTCATTTTGATGTCTTAATTGGTATTTATATATAGCTGAATGTATATGTACCTAATATTAATTTACTGTAGTTAAATGAATATACATGTGTAGGTAAGGTGCCTGCGCATCTTGACCTTTAATTAAGAGCTTACTATAGGCCTTAACTATTGATGCCTAAGATATTGATGATGAAGACTTAAAAATGGGGAGAAATATGGTCGTGTTTCACCCCTTAGCAGCGGTCTGCCCCTCCACTTGCCCCTATCCATATTATCGTCTGCCATCAACTCTCTCTAACTTCTGTTAACTTAACGCTGTTTGGTGTTATATGTATATTTATATTTGGATATAAATATCAAGGTAGTTAGGGAGACGACCCAACTGGAAAGTCCTTACCAAAAAGCACAAAGCAAAGGAAAGCAGTTTCGGCACAAATTTCCTAGTATAGGTGGAGAATAAGTAGCGCAATCAAATCGATCATGTTCTTGAAATCGAGTTTTCGTTATATAGCCCCGATGTAGCTACAATATTCGAATGCATGATTCCTAATGGAATTGGGAAACAAACTAGATTCCATCCAGTTTGTTTTTTGTTGTTGTTTAATTCGTATTTCGATTAATCTCTCAGGGAGAGTTCAAAAACCAGCATGGGGAGTCCGACGATTGAATGTGGGCGAAAAAGTGTCTTGTGAGTCTTAACTAGATTAAGATGCTGTGACGTCACCCATCCCGCGCCCGCCATCAGCACCCACACGTCTACGTCACGCCCGATCTTTCTACACGTTTTATGGCAAATCTATACAGAATTTTGAAGTGAAACTTAGTTCTCGGGAATTTTCTACAAGATTAAACACAATGGCGAGATGAAACTTTGTGGTCAGACCCGCTGGAATACTCCATTAGGGGAGTATACCGCTGAGCCAGTTCCCAACTATCCTCCATACGCGGGCACAAAGTGTAGGTTTTTCAAGAAAAACACGTTCGCCCATGCGCAGACGAAACTTCCTGCGCTCCTCGCACCCGTGTTTTATATTCCAGCTCATTTCTCCCGTAATGGGCGTTCCAAGGATGATGCGTATAACAATATACAACATAAATATATATCTCGTCAAATGGGTTGCCTGTATTGAAAATTATAAATTTTTGAATAAATTGCTGCATTTATTCTTTTCAGGCTTATTTTGTTATGATGCAATCAAGAAGCCGTTTGTGTGGATGGGGCCGTTAGTGGCGTGTGTTGTGATATGTATGAGGAAGTAGGTTCCTGTCCGTATGTACACACTGTAGGTAATTGGAATATTTATTTCACCATGTATTGAATTTTATTGGCACCCTGTGTGGTTGTGAATTTATACGACAGTTTTTACAATGGTATGGTTGGGGTGGGGATGCTGGGTTGGGGGATGGGAACCACATCCAAACTTACGGAAGTATTTGAGCTGGGCGTTCGTCGTCGTCTTACGCTCTTTGCGGTCGGGACAACGATACTGAGGCGAAAAGGATGTAACTTGCTGCCCCTCTCCTCGCAGGGTGTCGCCCCCTGCAGAAGCGGTTGCGCGAAAACGTTGGCGGTCGATACGCGTCCCTGGGCACCTGTTGGCCACGGGAAGACCTGTTGTGCCTCCTGGTGTTCCTCCCTTGTGTTTACCGTTATAAATATCCTCGCAAGACAGCCAGACGAGGATGCCAGGGCGCGATGCTCCTCCACTTCGGTCTTGAGTAGCTGAAATATTGAGGGTAGCAAGGATTTGTCTTGTATTCATCGATATCCGACAAGTTTCGTTTGCGAATCAGTTCATCAACAGTTGGAGGGTATCTTCTTTCCGTGGACACAACAAATCAATTCCTGATTTGAATCAGCTACTCTCTGATAACAGGGCATCAGCTCTGCCGGTTGATTCGCACTCGTGTTGCAGATGCACTGATGAAACCAGAGTTTGGGGACTAACCACTACCCAACTACCCAATGTTTGACGTCTGCATAATTAAGACGTTAACTTATTGATGTGAATTTCAGTAGCTTTTGTTTGAAACGTACATAAAACAACACCTCTGCTGATCAGGCCAGGTGTCTACCTTATTGGTTACCAAGAAGCAATATTTTCGCTCAATGCAGGAAAATAAAATATGTTCGCCCTATGTTAAGCAATGTGTATGGAAGAAATTAGTCCAGAGGTCCTAACATATTGAGAGGTTATGTTGTTGACTTCTTCCTCTTTGTAATTCTTACCAAGCTACGAACACCAACCTGAGCTCAAATTAAAGCTTATCTGATGAATTCCCTTCTACTTTTATTCCCGTGATTTTTAATGCATAATGTCATTTTGCCGGTATTTGTCATTTGTCATTTTGCCGGTGCTAAACATGAAAAAACTCAAATTTGCACTTTTTGGAAAACTGTTCCATTTTTGAAGAGCTGTGTCTCTAAATATCTGACTTAAAAAAAAACGGTTCAGGCATAATTTCGTAGAAAATTTTATCTACAAAAATTGTGTATGCTATTTGTCTAAAACGCATAGTTAAGGGGAAATTGTCGAGCTAGCACAGGTTTCTTGGGGTTGTATCTATGGATTTTTACTCCCAGTACAGGTTCCAAACGCTTTGATTGGCTTTCTATCTTTTCATGAATTTCTATAATTTCATGAAACTACATACGATAGATTCCAGCCGTTCCATACAATGAGCTGCGATTTTGCTGTTTTATTAATGCTCATGTTGATCATCATGTTCAGTTCAAACTATCGTCTACTAAAGAAAAGTGACTATACTGATAAAACGATGGCTAGGCACAGGAAAATATTGTTTCAGGTCCCTGAGGCCTCCAGTTCGACTGTGAAGGGTCAAAATTAATATAAGCAATTATTGTAAGCAGAATTTATTTTCTATTATACTTCTACACGCTCAGCCTTAATTTTCACTCGCGTGGAAAATGTCCTAAGTAGCAACAATAGCTATGGGCATTACTGAGGCGCACCGTTGCTGTCCTGGCTGTAAGAGCCGTCGCCCTGATTGCTTCTCCGAACCATTTCCAAATACTTTCTGTCGTCATTCCTTCTGATCCGATCAGGTGTTTGCCCATCGTAATTATTGCTGTGGCTGTAAGACCCGTCGCCCTGGCTGCTTCCCTGAGCCATTTCCATGTTCTTTCTGTCGTCTTCTCTCTCTTTCAGTCTGATCTGATCCGTTGTTTGCCCATCGTAATTATTGCGCTGGCTGTAAGAGCCATAGCTGAAGCCCTGGCTGCTTCCCTGAGCCATTTCCATGTTCTTCCTGTCTTCTTCTTTCTCTTTCCTTCTGATCTTATCCGTCGTTTTCTTCTTTTCCGCAATTTGCTGCCGTAGGGCTTCGGCGTAGTCGCGCTGCTTTTGTTTCCGATCGTCTTGGACTTGCTCGGCTTGTGATTGTTGGACGGTGTTCGTCTGCGGAAATCGGCGAAAATTAGAAATGGATGAGAGTAGAAGTCCCAGAGAAGAGACCTAGTGAACGACATTTCTTTCAGTAAATGAGCTGCGTCGTAGAGCAGTTCATAGAGGGGTGTTAGTTCTTTAATCTTAGTCCAGTCAGGAACCTAACTCGCTATCGAAGTGCCCGAAAATGAGCGATTCTGAATCTTTCAAAGATTATGTTTCGTTCATATATTATAACCAAGATCAGTTGGTAATCTTTGGACAGGAATAACAATAGCACAATGCACAATGGCAGCTTGAGATCATACTAAAGCAAGCAGCTAGACCTAAGGCGACTGGGTACAACAACCTCACTGGAGTTCAAGTGAGAAAAGTGAGAATTATTATCCACTTCAGTATTCAGATTTTCTATTGGTTTCATAAGGTTTTTACATGTACCTTCGTTAACATTAGGCAGTAGCGCTAAAAAAAAAAAAAAAAAATAGCATCTTACAATCTCATTCGGTTGCCAACCTAGGGGGTTTTGTTCTTGACTAAGTATCTAAGTTAGAGAAACCTATTAAGGAACCGGTAAAAATGAATGTGTTTCAGAATGAAGAATAACCACTCGTGGTTTGCATATAAGATTATCAAAAAATTTGGTTCGACGATTTCTCGATTTGGTTGGTTCCTACCGGAAGAACAATCCGAACGGCTGAAGGGAGAAAGAGGATATAGGTATATGTGCGAGTTTTCATATAGATATCATCAAAATCGAATCGTAAGTTTCAGCTCTCTTCTTGCACTCGGAAAAACTCCATACAACCAATTTTGACATTTCCCGTATCGATCCTGGGTGATTCTGACAAAACATTGAAACGTTGCAACGCCCTAATTTTAAAATCGGAAGATTGTGTGTATTCAGTGGGTTTAGTACCAAAAATTGTCCCCCTGCATTTTGATTTGGTCGTGGTAACAGTAATTTCTCGGATGAGCAAACATAAAATCCTACAAAAATCGATGTTGTTGACCATTTCAAGGGCCACATATGAAGGATGACCTACTACTACTACTATAATTAGTAATGTAATGTGAGTAATTAAGTGAGTGTCATAACTTGTATATATGACAGGTACGCACATCGAGAAGATTTCTAGTTGGGAAATCCTGTAGCATAAATTTTGGATATGTTACGGATAAAGCAAGAATGAAAGGTACTCCACTCGAGCCAGCCTCTCCTTAACCAACCTCCTAGTTTTAACCAGTTAAACCTAGGATTACCTTTCATTCTTGCTTTAACACCAGCTAATTGTATCAATCATACTAAACGGTGTGAGGAAGCCCACCTACTTGGCAAACCTTATTCTTTTGTGTACTTACATAGTCGTCTTGCTGTTTGGCTTGAGCCGTCTGCGTGTAAGCGTTGCTCCCGTCGTGTCGGTCCGTCTGAATCGAGGCCGATCGGGCTGCCAAATGAGCGACGTATTCGGCCTTTCGAGCTTCGTTCAGCTGCTTCCTCTGGTGTGCGATGCTCATCGAGGTTTCGTAACCGATGTCACACACCGACCCAATGCTCCCTTCTAGACGACAGAACATGATAGAAAATTTATACATCAATATCCAATTAAATCCAATTTACTTGATCTAATTAAACGAAAGAAGAAATATAGAAGGGAAACACGTACCTACACAGGTTCCCCAACATTGAGAACCAAAATACGAGTAAATAAATTCCTAGTTATTTTGCATTAATTTGGATGTTGTTACTGCATGATTTGTGTAGGATAGGTAAAAGTGTAATTTTTATATAATTGAATAATTTTTGTATATATATAGAACCCCTAGGAATATATATATAGGCCTTCAGGGGTGAAAAACGTCTAGTTCTATAGGATCTGGACAAAGAGAGCCTCATCAGCTAAATGCGTGCGTTTTTGGTCGTTGATGAATTTCTGTTCGAAACGTGTTCTATGAACAATAAATAATATTTAAATATCTAAGGCAGTATGTAGTACGGTTTCTGGTAAGAACAGCTGTTTTTGGGACTAGGTGGAGGTTCGTAATTTATGAGAGCACCATTGTTATAAAACCATAATCATATTGATTATGATAGCGGCGACTTATGATTGACAAGTAACCTTCGTTGTTGAAGAACGGACGTACGCTCACGTTCCATGTTTAGAGCAGTAGCGGTGCGTAGGCTCTGAAAACGGTGGGGCACCAACCAAATCTACAAAATACCCCAAGGTAACAACACCCTTCCCTTATTTCTTACTGATTGAATGATATTCAGCAAAACTTATCTCTTTTAATCAACACTATCGTCGTGCAAAAACTTCGACAATTTCTACTGCAAATTAGCCACCGAATTCATCTGTTACAAAATTATAGTTAACTAAAATACAACAAAACCCCGTCGGCCCTTACCTACTTGAATGGAGTAGCGATTGACCAGAAGCTAGGTATTTATCTGTGTGTTACGAGACGATCAGTCCACAAACAGCAAACAGGACAATGTGCACGTAGGTACTACCACAAACACAACTACCACTACCACAAACACAAATCTGTCATCGGAACCGGACCGAACGCAAAACGCACACAATTTAACGCAAAAAATTGAAAACTGACAACAGACCCAACAGAGAAAGGGAATGTGATTCACGAGACAAAAAAAAAAAATCAGAAGACTAAGCACCTCGTATAGAGACGACAAATTGAATCGAAGGGATCGAATCGATTGTGAAAAGGAACGATTTGGAGTGGAAATCCGATTCTGGCGACAGGGCCCAAAGTGGGCTTGGCAAACAACATTTTTACTTGACTGAGCATGCGCGGACGGCCACTTTTCTCAGTTGCCATGGGAACAATAGTTCCCATGACCTACTGCCAGTTTCAGGAGCCCAGGTTTTGATTTCGGTTGCAGGACATCGATTACTGTCGCTTTATTCCGATAACATTCTTGGTCTATGGAGCTCACATGAAGGAACCACCACTGATACTCTACTAAATATTGAATATCCATAGCCAGAGAAACCCGGCGAGTCACTGCTGAACTTCGCGAAAAATGCCAACTGAACAATGGTTGGAGTTTATTTTTACTCCTTGTGTTTTTGGGGTGCCGGGGCAGTGGCCCAAGTGGCCTTATGGACGCAACGCCCCTGCTTACAGAAACCGCTCTACACTTTAGAGCGGTTAAATACCACATAATCAGTGGGTAAATGCTACATCCCCATAACTTATTTTCGAGCTTGGATCAGAGAACAGCTTATGAGATCGAATCGTTGTGGACACTTTGCTGGCATGGATCACACCTAGAAGCCTTATGCACGCACTGAGCCTTATTTCTTCACTAGTAAGCCTACGATGATGATGTGTAATCATCATCATCATCATGTGTAATTACACGTCTCTAGTGATACAGCGGACAATGTGCATAAATAGTATACTAGTTGTGACTGCTGCTTCACTCAACCATCCAAGTGGGTGTATAGATCACTAGACTTTCTCATCCAAGTAGTTAAAGTCACCTGACTTGTAGTCTCATGACACGCAAGATTCCATGGTTACTACTGGTGGGGTTGTCCTTCTGGGGTTGAGGTGTGTCAGCCTACTATCTTGAAAAATATTGGTTTCAACTAAAATTCGAGTTGGGGTTATATATTAGTGCAATATCTGTGTAGATATGTTTGTATACAGTTGTATGAAATGTGTATACCTCGAGTAATGAGGGAGCGAGGGAGCTTCGAGAAGGGTAATGAGCGTGGATTCCCTTAATATTTATGTGTGTGTATAAGATGGTTACTGAGCTAGTAGTTAATTGTTGGTACACTAACTGTCTTGAAAACACTGGAGGGCTGGAGCCATGGTGGAGAGTGATGAGGGGGACGGGCAAAACGAAAGTTTTAGAATAGACAGTATAAAGGCTGCAGGTAGCAGTTGATTTCACCTCCTTTTACCTCCCACTAGAGGTGTGACGGTACCGCTGTAGCAGCGACGCGTCACCTAATCTCGGAGTGGAGTAGCTTGTCACTGCTACGCTCGTAGTAGTCTTAACGGTACAGCTGGACCGGTAACCTTGCTGCTACTGCTACCTACAGCTATGCTACGGACCATTTTTTGGCGTTTCTCTTGTAATTCATACGAATAATATAACCGACCTAGGTCCTCTTCTCTTCTACTCCACTAATTTCACCCAGTGCAGCTAGCTTTCAATTACAGACGCCCCACCACTTCGCCCACCCAAACCACCAGAATCTCAGCTGCCTGTGACTTGACTTTCAAGTGCCTGCCTTTTGCTACTCAGGTCCTGTCACTGGACCGGTATCCTGTCACTGCTACAGGCTCGTCACTGGAGCAGTTGGAGCAGTGACAGAAACTACCTGGACCGTCACACCTCTACCTCCCACTGCCCTTGCAACGTTTTTCCTTTTCACCTTGAGCCTTAGTACTATACATGTCGAGTACCGTTAGAAAGGGAGGCTTCCCCAAACTTGTCAACCAGTTCGGTTCAGCCATTCATGCTGTGAAGTTTTGTGTCATTCCCTCCCCCCAACACGGCACGATGGAAAAATGTCAGTCCAGCCGTTTAGAAGTTGTGCCCAGCTGCGCTCAGTTCTGCATTGCGCACACATCTATAACCACTGGGCAGCGATCCAGAGTCTGATACAAAAAGAATCGAACGAATCGGTTCAGAGGTTCAGACAGACCGAACGAAGGGCAGAATGACAGGACAGAATCAGACTTTTATAATCATTAATATTGTATAGATTTAACTCGACTCAGCAGATATTCTTCATCTGTACTTTCTTTGTCTTTAGATATCAACCATTGTTTCTGCTTTTGGGGACCCTGGGATCCTGTCACTGGACAGCTTTACGTTCCTATTATTCTGAAATGGAAGTACCTATGGCGATACCGTAAAAGATATGTAGGTGTTCGAGAAAACCATGGAATCATGTTCAGAAGTGCTCAAAACGTGTTTCTGGACGGTTTTCCGCTTGATGTCGCTCCTTATGTATGTTGGAACTTCAACTTCTTATCAATGTTGTTCGCAGTTGCAGCAAGTTGCAAAACCCCTAATACGTAGTATGTTGCTGATAACACTACCACTAAAATTTATGGCAAATGTGGAATTTCACCTGTTTCCTTTTATTTTCACAATTAAAAGATCTCCGCCGGTGCTTTCCGAAAACGCGCTATAATATGAGGGGTATCCGATGATCGAAAGTGCGTGATAAACCAGTGGAAAAAAAACACGAGATGACATCACAGGTAAAGGCCCTCACCCCTGCGTCCGCCTGGGGGGAACCCTCAGCACCATCCACTTATGACGTCATTTCGTTTTCTTTCTATCCGTTTGTTGCCCAAGCTACACGGAGTTTTGAGATGAAAATTGGCAGGGGGGGGGGGGGGGGAGTCCCAAGGGTGCTAAATCCGATTTTGAGACCAAAAATCAAAAATGACTACACACGGAAATTGCCCATTGCGATCTGCATTAGTTTCATCCAATCTGAAGGATGTATCTGAAATTCAGTCTAATCTGAAATAACTCAGCGATATGAGTATTCGTAATCCGGGATTTGTTCTGCCTGTAGCGCTCAATTTGGTGCTTGCACCAGACATGGACTTACCTCTGGCAGGCGGCGAGTCGCCATATCCGGCCTTTGAGGCTCGTCGCTCCATCTCCTTCCTCGCCATGTGATTCCTGTAGTCCTGATGACGCTCTTCGTCCAACCTTTTCTTGATTTTGTCGTGCTCGCCAACTCCGAGCTCCGTTCTCCCGTGGTATATCCCTTCCATTTGGAAAAATACAAAATTAATGAATCTGCAGTCAAAATGAGATGTTAGTGAAAAATCGTCCGGTTCAGGTCAATATTGAATAACAATACTTATTTGAAACTATATAAACTGGAAACAGGTTTGATCCAACTCACATGTTGGTTTTGTTAGGGAGTTGAAGAATATACTTAGATTTAGCTGTCACTACGGTTGTGGTGTAACCTACCTACTTGGCATAGTTCATTTCGTATGATTGTCCTTCCAGTATTGAAATGTAAATATTCATGAAATTCACTAGACGGCTAAGTTATTATAGGCAGGCTTTACAATCTAACTTATCGATATTAATCCGTTTCGGGGGTGGGGGGGAGGGGGTCAACTTTTTTAAATATAATTATGTAGGTTTCCCTAAATCAATTTCTGCAGGGAAGTGTGTCTGTCCGTAATGCCCGTCGAGAAGATATCTCATGACCACCTTAATCGAAAATCCCACATTTTTGCTATAACAAAAAGTCAAGGTTCAAAAACAACGAAGCACTAGGTACTTACGAAAAACGAACAGAATTTTGTGGATCAAATTGTTATGAACAATAAGTACATTTATATAAGTGAATAATCAATAATAATTATTGAAAGGCCTGTCCATATCGACTACAGCGCCGCTGTCTCTGCCACCAGGCACAAGAATATTATATGCGTAGGTTTTAACAAATGAAAGAGAGATTCACGGGTACTTAGTCCCGAATAATAATACCGAAATATCTATACATACTAAATACCTATACGATCCCTCAACCTCGAACTATAAATATACCTATACCTAATATTGTATAAAAGTTCCCTAACAAAAAAGTCGTCGCTTTTATTAAGTAGGTAGGTATTACTAAAATTCTAACATCATCAAAATTGCTAAAAATCTCATAAATTCTGAAATGACACAAAGTGCTCTGCTTAATAGGATTCTTATGTGGCAATCGTTGAAAAAATAAGTTAAGGATAGTTACCTACCTTGGCTTTTTTCGTTTACCTTGCAATCCAACCAAAGCCCCAGACGGGAGATTTTCTCCCTCTCTACAGAGAATAAATTTACATATTTATTATAGGTAGGACCTATTATCAAAGTTCTATACCTAGGATATTTCTTCAAGAGTCCTATAGTTGTTGGTATAGGTCTTGCGCTACAATACTTAATTAGGTTTTTAATAAAAGGTATAAAAATCAATGTTTTGTTAACACAACTTGGCAATTTTGGCGCATGTTGGGCGGATGTTTGTAGGATTAGTATGCCGGGTATGTGGATAGGGATAAAAGATATAAATAAATTCTCTTCTTATAAAAATGTAAATGAGAAAAAAATTTCATAATTTTTCTCTAAAATGTTATAATTATAAATTCACACATCTACTTACAATAATCTGCGAGTAGTGACTACCACTGAATACTATGGTTGGTCTTATAGTATAGGTATATAATATTTAGTTAGTACTTACCGTTTTTGGTTCCAGTTACCTTAAGGTCTCTTAGTTTGGAATCTAATCCCTTGATCATGTTGGAAGTTTGGAATTTATTATTGATTCTGCAGTGAGCACTTGTTAAGATGACGACAGATGAAATGAGTATAAAAGCGTCTGTGTTGTGGAAATGATGGTGGATGGTATAATAGGAACCAGGGGAGACACCGACTGAAGTGTGGCAAAGAGGGATTTGAACAGGGTTTGCCGAACGAGGTTTTCACCTGGTCAACGCCGGGCTGTTTACACCGTAGCTTAGCTACACCCTCAGCGAGCGATTGTTCGCACCAATGAATCCATCTGCGCCTGACATCGATTTCCTATGACAATGCAACCGGAGTCGGAGGTTCGTGGATGAATGCGTACCCGATGATTCACTCAGAGGAAAATTTTGGTGCGACTCCCATTCTGGAAGGGAGCATAAATATTATCTATCAGATGACATATCTAGCAATCAGGGTTGGAAAAAAAACAGTTTTTTTCATTTAAAACGTTTTTTTCCTCTGTGAGACAAAGGTTTTTTTAGGCTGTTTAAAACTGTTTTAAACATTGTTTTAAACAAGTTTTTAAAGATCGCTCATCAAGCAGTCAAGCACTATGGCAGCTTGTGTGGATACGAAAGATTGGCACAAAACATAGTGCTTTAGGTAACAGGGCTGAGAAAGAAACCATCCAATTTTTTCTTTTTAAACCGTGGCTGAATATTTTTATTACAATTTAATGTAGTTATAAACTCATACCTACCTACGACATAATTTGTTGAAAATGAAAATTAATTTTGAGAAACCCCGATCACAATTTACAAAGTAAAGCAAAAAAATACGTACGTATAGGTACACAAGTTATGCTCTAGAATTCAGGTGTTTCAGCACGGCCACAAGCTTCCCGGCTTTGTCTACCCCCAATCTATTCCGCAGTTTTGAATGAACCACTCCGAATGTGGAGAACAGCCGTTCGATGCCTGCTGACGACGCGGTGGCGGTAAAAAGTGGCCAGTGACATGGTTTCTTCAGAAATTTTATTCCCAAGTGCCTTCCACCAAGAAAAAATATTCAGGGGAGTACGTAATGCATTGACTTTCGCAGAACGGGGAGGTGAATTTATAGCGAATTCACAATTCAAATGAAAATACACTGCCAAGGTGATGGCACAGGAGCTTCCTCGTCACAATCAGAGTGACCCATTATAAAATAGAACAGACTCGGAAGCAAAATAACATAACATTACATTACATTACATAACGTGAAATATACATATTACATTACATTACATTACATTACATAACATTGCATAACATTACATTACATAACATTGCATAACATTACATGAAATATACATATTACATAACATGACGTCCATAATACATTACGTCCATTATACATAATTGCGAAAGTTATGCGTGTTTGAAGAATTCCACGTTAGCGCATGCGCAGGGCGAACCGCTGGCTCTATCATGTTGAAATCTATATGGGACCTCAATGGGCCCTACCCGCTTAATCCCTGAGAATTACATTGAAATTGTGTGAAATCTTTGGTTACTACGGCTGTAACAAGGAAATTGAATCTATTTCACGCCAGCGCATGCGCAGAGCGCACCGAGGGTCCGATCATGCTGAAATTCATACTGGAACTCACTAGGCCTTGTCCAAACAACCCTTGAAAATTTGAGCGAAATTGAATCAAAATTGTGAAAGTTATGCGTGTTTGTTGAATTTAACGTTAGCGCATGCGCAGGGCGTACCGCTGGATCAATCATGTTGAAATTTGTATGGGACCTCAAGGGGCCTTATCCGCACCATCTCTCAAAATTTGAGCTGAATCAATTCAAAATCGTGGAAGTTATGGCTGTAACAAGGAAATGCGGACAGACTCACAGACTCACAGACCCACAGACCGACAGACACGGAACCAAATTTGTTCAGTAGGCTTTGAAACGCAAAATGCAAGTGGAAATTTTGATTTCTGAAGACAAAAATTTCTTGGCTCACGAAAGTGAACACAAGGCTTCCGCTGCTTCGCAGACTCGGAAGCAAAATGACCCATCGGTAAATTTCTCCGGAACTCCAGAAGTTCGAACAAAGGAACAAACCCAAGTTCATTTCTACTTCCGAGAATTTCCAGGCTGGTGGTAGCTGGTAGGTATCTAACTTGTCATTCTGACTACTGGCGAATGGCGATGGAAATCTATTGTACAGGTACAATAGATAATAGGTCTATTATGTTTTTTGTTGCTCATTTCTCATGAGGTCAATGTCATTTTCCTCCTACAGGTCCAGTTTGAAACAACTTACGAAGGGCATGTTTAAAACAGTAGATATTAAACAATTTTATCTCAACTTCACTCTGCGAATAGTCTAAAATAATCACAGAGATTTCAACAATGAGTTCTTTTCACATTTTGTTTCCGAAATTTGAAAATTTTAAACTTCTATTTGATTATTTTAAATTATTTGTCCAGTTTGGTTCAGAAAACCGCTGTTCCAAGCTAAACAAAACACATAATATGTATACATATTATTAGTGAGGTACGTGAGGTTTTTTGAAGATTAGGACCTCATCTGTTTATATTCCGTTAGTGGAAGACCAGGATGTCATAAGAAATCACCACGAGTAGACGTCCTCATATCCAAATATTATCTCACATCTACAACACGTTCTCACATACCCGTTACAAACCTTCACTCACAACCAAAGATAACTGTCACTTTATTAGAAAAAAAAAAAGACTTTCAAGTAAGCCGACAAAAGGGATAACCCACTAGGACGACCAGGCCGCCAGAAATGTTCAGTGAGCCGTCACATACATCGCATTATACCCCCGTAGGTAATATTTCAAGTCCTTTACTGCCACCCATACCTCTAGTTTTGACGTCGGACAAAACCACCGCGACAGAAAGGTCCCTGATCAAGGGAAAAAAAACAATTTCAAAGCAAATTTCAGCAATTTTCAAAGCAAAATGATGAAATTTTTTCTCATTTACGTTTTTATAAGAAGAGAATAAGGAGATTCATTTCTATATTTTATCCCCATCCACATAACCGACATACTAATCGTACAAAAATATGCCCCACATTCGCCAAAATTGCCAAGTTGTGTTAATAAAATATTGATATTTTTATATCTTTTATCAAAAGTATCAATTAACAGCCAAAAAACGTAGAAATTTTGGCACTTCTTTATGATTTTGGCTTACAACATCTAAGCGATGCATCTTACAGAAAACTACGCCATTACTAAAATTAAAGAGCATTAAATTCTGCGTCGAATAACTTCCTTGAACATCGAATTTGGTTTAACGGTTTGGTCGGAACTGGCAGTCGATTGTAGGGAAAGATTCCCATTTTGACTGAAAAGTGTGTTATGCTCACTTTCACAAGCCTGTTACTGAAAAACGGTTAGGTATTCCAAATGAAAAATGTCGTATAACTAGATTTTATTTCTGATTGAATGTTTTAATAAACATAGGGAGTGCTCTGAACGCAGAATTTGATGCTCTACAACTTTTAGCTATATGACATTTTTCATGTTTTCAAGTTGTTCAAGGATGCACCAAACTTGATGTTGTTCAAGGACGTCAATCGACGCAGAATTTATTGATCTGTTATTCTGATAGGATTGTAGTTTTCTGTAAGATACACCATTTAGGTGGTTATAAGCCAAAAACTGAAAAAAGTCGTAAAATCTCGAGGATTTTTGGCTGCCAAAAGTATGCCTGCAACTGAAAAACGGTTATTCCAAATGAAAAATGTTATATCCTAAAGTTGTAGAGCATCAAATTCTGCGTTCAAAGCACCCTATGTTTATTAAAATATTCAGTTTGAAATTTTAAGATGTTAATTAACCAAAATTTAAAGTGGATTATTTTAATAAAAATAGGGGTGCCCTGAACACAGAATCTGATGCTCCATAACTTTAGTAATGAGATATTTTTCATTTGGAATAACCGTTTTTCAGTTACAGGCTTGTGAAAGTGAGCATAACACACTTTTCAGTCAAAATGGGAAAATTTGCCTAACTTTGACTGCCGATTCCGACCTAACCTTTGAACCAAATTTGATGTCTTTAGGCGTTGTGTGGGATGGTGAATCACGACGAAGGGACTATTTCGATCATGAAAATATTTTCCCCAAAAGACAGAGGGGCAAGTTTGATTTTATATGGGTCAAAAATCGGTGAAAATGACTATAATCACGAAAAAGTTATATAATTTTACGAAAAGTGGTATAGTTTCTCGCTGTATCGTCTTTTTACACAATAACACGAATATTTCTTAGATAATTCGCTCTTATAGCCATGCTACATGACTGGAACGTTTATACTATAATTGTTTTGATATAGTTATAGTATTTTGCCGCCCAAAAATAAAGTATAATGCTGTAATTTTAATTATAGCATGTCTGACAACCCGTCTCTTCCATTTCGCGATCTCTTTGTGTCGTGATACCGAGACCTTTTGAAAACGGATACCCTCGACCTTGCCACGACCACGCCTGCCCGCTGACCGATCCCAAGGACGTTCGTCGCACTTGGTCATTATTAGACCTTTGAAGAGTTGATTTTTTACACTGACGCCAGTGATCCCAAAATTGCATTTATCAAGGCGCCAACGATCTGACGCAACGTCAAGCGTGTAAAAGGAAACGTTCTCAAAGAAGGAAAAATACTTGATCTCTCTAGACCTTAGAGCTACTGCTTCACAGCTGATAGCTACACGACCTCACCTGTACCTATGTTACAAGTCACCTGCGTAGTGACGATTATAAAACTTCCGGTGTAGAGACAGCAACTTTCCATGTTCTTCATAATACAGTAGACGCCGCTTATTGTGGCCACGTTGGGTCCCAAGCCAAACCGGCTACAATAAGCGAACTGCCACATAAAGCGAAATGGGTTTAATCCAATAGAAATCATTAAAAAAAAAAATTATGTACATAAGGCATTTATTATAAAATTATGCGTGTATGTGGGCCACTTTAGGAGGCTGTTGTTGGGAAAAAATTTATAAAAACTGTGTTTTTTGGCGAAGAATAGGCCTGTTGACCCTTGCGTCCTTTTCTCGAACTTTTAAAAACCATTCTTTGAGCGCAAGTTCGACATCTTCGTCCTTCCGTCTTCGTTTCCTCTTCCGAGACTGGCTATCATTCTGTACAGCAGCACGTTCAACAGTTTCTCTCTCTTCAACTTACCGAGTGAGGATCTCTGGATGTTTCAAGGCAGCCGCCGTCTGGCTCATCTTTGGGAGGGCATCGTTCTTTTTCAAAATGTGTTGATGATGTGTCGCTAACACTGATGCTCCCTTACCTCGAATTTCGCCACATTAACCGAACTGACTGCCACAATAAATAGATTTTTTTTCTGCGTCGGATATACGTGCTGATCCGTTCCGGGCCTTTTTCTGCCATTATAAGCAGATTGCTCCACTAATCGGTGCTACAATAAGCGGCGTCTACTGTAGTATGGATACAATATTGCGGCAGGGGTCGCCCATTGCGGCCTGACTGGCCGCCCTTTTCGGTCAAAATCCGTAAACTTGCATAAAAATCTCACTGTCAACCACTTTCTGACAACACACCAACGTCATTTAGCTAGTAAACCTAGGAAATTTTAGACCTATTGACATATTTTTTGTTTTCAATTATTAGCCGAATTTTTGTTTTCAAATGTTAGCCAAATCGAATGCGATCGAGTTCAAAATCAGTAGGCATGAATCCTAAAGGACATTTGGGTACCAAACTTCCACATATTTTGGTCCAATTTTACGGCAGTTATCGTTGAAAAATCAAAGAAGTAGAAAACCTATCATGTCTCCCTTATTTTTCCACCTTTGCAGTCATTCTCATCGCATATTGCAGAGTTTAACGAGCTGAACAATACCCAAAAAGAAAATCTGAAAAAGACCGTCGCGGAAAACCTTCTAGAATTACTCGTTTCGACCACTTTCTTCTGAACAAGATTCCATGGTTTTCTCGAACACCTATTTTTGACGGCATCACCATAGGTACTTACTTCCATTCCTGTATAATAGGAATGTGGAAAGTAAACATTAGGGAATTTTTGAAGAGCTGTATCTCGGTAATTATCTGACTTTAAAAAAAGGTTCAGGTATAATTTCATAGCAAATTTAATGTACATTTCGAAAAAGGTTAAAATTTTCTAAAAACTCATCTTAATGAGATTTTGTCAAAATACCGAAACAATGCGAAAAAATCGCTGTTTTTCAACCACCATTCAGCTATCACAGGTTTCTCATGGTTGCAAATTTGGAGGTTTACTCCCAGTATGGTCCAAAACACATGTAAAATTAAACCATCAATGCTCCATTTAATGTAAGCTCAAATGTAACATTTGGCCTACCTGCTGTAGTTTCGGTACCTAAGATAAGGTGGTGTGGTACCTAAGATAAGGTGAGGTGAAGTCATTCCCAACTGATTTGTCTGCTATAGTGGCTTCTGGCAGCATAACACATTAAATAAAATATTTCATTCAATATGAATTGATCACATAGGTACTTAGCCAATAATCTCCAGATTTTTCTCGCCGTTCATTCACTAGGTAAATCCTTTAGCTTGTTTCACTCCATTTCACGTCCGCTTATTATTTAAATCATCACTCCTCACTTTTCTTGTTGCTCATTTGGTCCCTCGATTTCCACTCCCTCTGAATTCGCAGTCTTACTGAAATCATGCTAGTTATGTTTCACCCTATGATGATTGGCTGTTGGGTGAGAATAACTTACCCCAATGTTGTGGATTATGTTCTGTTTTTCGCGCGATTCCTCCCTGATTACGTGAACGATTTATTTCTGTCTTCTTATTAAAATTGAAAGGAACATTTGCCCTGTGTACATGTTTAGGCACTTTAGCTACTACGGCCATGTCTACGTCAATAGTCGTGGCAGGAACAAGGAAGAATACCCTGGGTGCATTCAGGGATGCTGTTGAGCGTCACTTCCTAGCCATGCAGATAACCTTTCTTTCCTTCCACTCTTCTTCTTTCTTTAACTTTTCCAGTTTTATTTTATCTTTTTGCCCCCACCCCTTAGTTTTTCTTCTGTTTTTTGGTTAGGTATATGCCAAATAAACCATCCGATTTTTTTTAATTAAAAAAAAAATCAATATACATACCTATACAGGGTGTTTCACTTGGAAATTGCACCACCAGCCAGCCAGCCAGGGTTCAGTTGTGCAACTAATCTGCAACAAAAGTTTTCCTATAACTTTTTTTTTACTCCACTAGAAAACAGAGTTTTTTCAGTTTCAAGATTTTGTTTCGTGTTTTCGACCTTACATCTCTAAAATGACTATGCCTTCCTTAGCTTACAAGTAAATTTATTAAAGTTGGAGGATACCGTTGGAAAGAGCGTTAAATTTACTATTATCCTAGTGCCTAATCAAGAATTGTTTCTGAACTCATCAGATGAAAAATGAGACTCAAGCGCCAAATTTGTAAAGTTTTGGAAATCTGCTTACAGTTTTTTCAAACTTTTGTAAACCATAATAATTCTACATGTTATTTTTGTATTATAACCCTGAAAGTTGCTTTAGAATCTCATCTTTCCAACAGTATAACTCTTATTTATTTTTACAATTTTTATTAGAGCGGCTTTTATGGTTACACTAACAAAATAACATGGAGAATAATATTATTCGGGTTTAAAAAATCAAATTTTACGGCCGCCTTAGGAGTCGAAAAACCAGTTTTACCTTGTCGGGTTGGAGGGGGGGGGGGGGGGTGTTAGTGTAACCGTTCGATTCAGTTTTATGAATATAATATAATACTTGTAACCGTAATTGATAAAAGTGTATTAGGCACCTACAGGATAATGTTTATTGAGGTCAAAACCTCAAGTTACAAGATATCCCAGAAACTTGTTATTACGGACGTTCTCTCTAAGATTGGCCCAGGTTATGAATCGGATCCTCGCAGTCCTTTCGATACCGTTTTTCGAGACAGAAAAGGAGACTTCATCACTGGCTACGAGATCGCTTCCTTGTGAACTTACCCAAGGCCGACCACGCCCGCCCTGGACTTGAATACTCCCGGACTTATCTATATAAAGCCC
Source organism: Leptopterna dolabrata (assembly GCA_954871275.1). Classification (NCBI taxonomy): domain Eukaryota; kingdom Metazoa; phylum Arthropoda; class Insecta; order Hemiptera; family Miridae; genus Leptopterna; species Leptopterna dolabrata. Next base: position 14,504,000 of record OX940984.1, on the reverse strand, counting down.
GACGAGCCTGCTCCTTAGACATATTTGCGGTTCAGCACAGACCTCACAGCTTCGATCATGAACAAATTGGTGAGTTTAGTCACAATAAGAAACGTTAAAACCTACGTAAAATCAAAATTGAAATTCGTGATAATGAAAGGGGAACGGACTTGATCATACACTCAATTCTCGAATATTCTTCATGATTATGACTGGCAAATTTTGTAAAAAAGAATCGCCAAGGAAAAGTTATTCACCCCCACCCCCTCATTCATTATTACCTACTCTTCTACATGAAATAGGTGCATAAATATGTGCTGCTTCAATATTCCTATCCCCTCGATTTACCTTAAGAAATAATGTAATCCTGTTCGAATCCTACTAAAATTATTCCTGAAATAGGTTAGCAAAAAACAAGCTCAATTGTGACAATCCGACTCAAAATCGAAAAGATTCCAAAAAAGTATCTCATAGAAATTGTTGGTGTTTCTAAATTAAAGAAAAACTCTGCATTTCAAGATCAGTAATGCACCCGTTACACGACTGGGGAAACCATCTAATGTTTATTGTAACACAATTCGATTTCTGCTTGGATTAAAGACCTACCTACGTCGTTTGCTTACTCACATAATACGTTACCTATCCATAGAGCCAACAAGTCTACACTCCATAGCTACCATAGAGTAGGTATGAATATACTAGAAATAAATACATAAATAATACCAGTTTGCAGTTAATTTTAAAAACATCGTGGAACGGCAATTTTTTGTTACTTTAATTTATTTAATTAATTAATTTATTTATTTTTTCAATAACTAACCTTTGGAACCGAGCACGAAACAAAAGCTGCAAATTATTATACAACGGTTTATTATTTACCTGTATAGATGTCCCTTCTGCATAGATCACTGTTTTCTGTGGTCAATACCCACCCTGGCGCTTCCCCCAGGAAAGCCCTAAATCGAATGCTGGAGCAGGCCCGAGAATTACAGTTTCATAAAATGCGCGGGATTCAATAATTCAGTCACCGATTATTTGTTGTTATTCATGAAGCATAACTTTTGTTCAAGTTACAAAACTAAAATTTACGTATCAAAATCCAAAAGAGCCAAATCCAAATGAAATAATATCAAGGAACAACCAACTCGATTTCATACAGCCATGCGTGATTATAACCAGGTGTGTAATATCAGGGAGGTGTATTACAATCAGGGCAATGATATCTGGGCAGGATTTGTACTGTTTCATTCACGATCATGTTGACGAAGCTTTTCGATGCAAACGAACGGCTACAGAAATTTTGTATGCCATATTTGGATTCCAAGTACCTTGAAACCATCAAATTTTGCGTAGGGGGTTATGTTTTATTCATTTATTTTATTTTATTTTATTTTTTTCATGCTCGATTCCAAAGGTTCATTATTGAAAATAATATAAAAAGAACATTGAACAGTTAGAAAAATGTTTTATGTTGTCGAAAGTTCTATGTTCTGTTCGTTATAAACGTTACGAGACAGTTGACGGGACCACGAAATCTGTTGTATCGTATATTATACATAATAGTTCATAAGTATTGAATCGGTTCATTATTGGACGCTTCAGATGATAGTTCTTTACAAACGATTTCTGTGTTAAAATCCCTGAAGGTTTCAAGCGATTCGTTATTTCCGATGTTGTTATAAACGATTTCTGCTGTATAGGTAGGCTAGCGGAAGTGAACCTCATCAGTCTGTGCCTTCAGACTGGTAGGTTGGTAGGTAAATTCGTTGCTTTTTTTAAAATATCATTTATTGAACCCAAAATAAAATAAAGATACAACTTTTACAATCATAATAGTACGTCAACTTAACTGTCAGCTGGTGGGTAAGCCCGTATTGCTGACAATGTATTCGATCAGTCAGACCATAAAAAACATAATATGTCTATCAATTGTATGAAAAAATAAATGAGTAAGCCTATTACAATGTATAAGACAAAGATTTCTAGATGGATAATTTGTCCTACTTGGCTACCCACGAGGGTTATTACCTAATAAATTCAATAGATCGAATTACACAGAAATGTCCTTAATTAGTCCTTGTCAACGTTAGGGTCCATTGTTTTCAGTTGCACATAATATTCCTATATCTATCCCTTGACGTAACATTGGGAGATTGCAAATAGCTGGGCAAACTTTTGTGCGCTACGTAGATAATATAATGCGGAGACGTGAATATTGCATTGGAAGGACGAGGGTTTACAACATCTCCCTTAACGAAAACGCTTTATGTAACTATTCGGCCTCTCCTCTGAAACAATGTTAAGAGTGCCTGTGGTAAAACATTAATAAGCTCTTCACAAACGTTGTTACCACGTCCTGCCAACCGTGATTGGTACTGCATTCTTCTACCTGCCTTCCTAATCCTTGAGCGGTCGATAGTTTCATTCCTCTTGATTTAGTGTTAGGTTTTTGGATGGGCGCCGATAAGTACCTAGTAATGATATTATACCTACGTAAATGCAGCGGCGGATTTACCACTGGGCCGCAAGGCTGAGGTTTCTTTCGCTTTTTTAAATTAAGGATACAAATAAAAAATCTGGCTTACGAAACGCATACATATTACAGGGTGATCCGCTCGTAGATGAAAAAAAAATTTGCGTAAAATTAAATCAAAAATGGAATAAAATGCCGCCAACCGCATATTTTTATCTCAATCCGTTCTCGAGATATGATTTTTTAAAGGTTTTCTTCAGGAAAACCGTGTTTTTTCCTTTTAAACTCAAATTTCTCCGCTTTACCTCATTTAATTTTACTTTTTGACCTCATTTTCGGAATTAGCGATAAATTTTCCATACGCATGGTGTACTTCAAGTCTTGAAAAGTACCATCTAGAGACCATAACAACAGCTCAAACATTAGACGAATTTAAAAAAATAAAATTTCTGAAATTTTAAAATCGTTACTACTCCTCCGAAAAAAATCCTGGAAACTGGCAAATCTCTTGAAAATTTCTTCATTTAATAAGCTTTCCAATGGTATGGTCAACTCTGTGATTATCTTGTTTCTTTGATGAAAAATTCAAGTTTGAATGCAAGAAAACGTTAGGCGCCTCAAAAGGGGGAATTTGATCAGAGGGTAGAAAAAATGTAAAAAAATGTTTTTAATGTTAATTTAGTTTTAATTGAAAAAATTTAGTCAATAATGCCAATTAACAATTCGAAATCAGGTTTTTCGGTAATTAGGAAACCCGTTTTCAAAATGCCCACCGTTATTTCTCCTGTACCCGTCGGCCAGGATATCTAGCACGATACAGCAAGCGCATTTCCATCGCACAACCCGTACACGAAATGTATGTCGGCGTACTCGCGGTTAGTGAACCGTGCCATTTCTAACATCAAACTGCATTGGGAATAACTTCCCATCACGTTGTTGTTTAAACAGGTGGATACACGAACTCATTTAGATACACTGTAATGCGTTGATTTTGAACCTTAGAAATAATTTACTGTTCAGAGTCACTACTCCCCCTGATGAAAAACAACATAAAATCTCCTAACGTTTTCTTGCATTTAAACTAACTAAATTGGCACTGTTGACTCAATTTTTTCAATTAAAAACTTTTTTTACATTTTTTCTACCCTCCGATCAAATGCTCCCTTTTGAGGTGCCTAACGTTTTCTTGCATTTAAACTTGAATTTTTCATCAAAGAAACAAGATAATCGCCAAGTTGACCATACCATTGGAAAGCTTATTAAATTAAGAAGTTTTCAAGAGATTTGCCAGTTTCCAGGATTTTTTTCGGAGGATAGTAACGTTTTTAAAATGTCAGAAATTTTATTTTTTCTAATTCGTCCAATGTTTGAGATGTTGTTGTGGTCTCTAGATGGTACTTTTCAAGACTTGAAGTACACCATGCGCATGGAAAATTTAACGCTGATTCCGAAAATGAGGTCAAAAAGTAAAATTAAATGAGGTAAAGCGGAGAAATTTGAGTTTAAAAGGAAAAAAACCTTTAAAAAATCATATCTCCAGAACGAATTGAGATAACAATATGCGGTTGAGGAATTTTATTCCATTTTTGATGTAATTTTACGCAATTGTTTTTGCATCTACGAGCGGATCACCCTGTATACAACGGCTAGTACATGTTATTTTGACATATAGGGTTTTGAACGAAAGAAATATGGTATTAAGTCCATCTTTAAATCTCGTCTTTAGGTCCATCTTAAAATAATAAGAATATAAAACAAATGAATTTATTATACCCAGGTGGCCGCTCACAGGTATAGGCCCTGGGCCGCAACAAACCTAAATCCGGCGCTGCGTAAATGTTATACTGGATATTTATACGCAATACCTACCATGTTGCAGTATCAAATGTTCGAGTGGCTATGTCTAAATGCATCAGGGGTTGGAGAATAGTTTAGTTTTGCGCCGAGATGTTTACTATCCGCGTGGGAGAGAAACGCCAGAGTCTAGTTCCGCCTCAAATCGAGAACCAGCCTTGACATTCAACCGCCTCGTGTATTCCCTCGTATTTCCGTACTGAACAGTTCGAATGTTGTCCGCAGTTGTCCCCTGAAAGAAATTTGAGAAATTCGTTAATGAAAACTTCAATGGAACATGTTTACATATATCCCCATGTCACCAGTCACCGTGCACCTACAAATCATAAATATCACGCCCTGTTGACAAGATTGTCATGTTGAGTATTAATGTATGAATGATCTAAAACGGATTTTCAATCACTGTTAAGCAAATTCCAGTTCTGTGAATGGTGGGGAGGGGAGGGATGACGGTAATGTAATGGGTCCAAAAATTTTATTAGCTAATGACTTCGGGAAAATGTTCTGTTTTAGAGCAGTCTGAGTCCACCCCTAGATTTAGCAAATATTTATATGTGTATTTATTCATTTATTTATATGCTATTTATTTATTTGTTACTCCAAACGATTGTGACCTTAGCTACGAAAAAAATATCCAAATATCATCCAAATAAAGCTCCTGTTCGAAGATGAGCGATTAAAAAAAAAAATTGAGTCGAATGTGGGAGTGTGGGTTTAAAATTGCTAAAAGTCGCTGAAAATGGCTCACACCCACCACAAAATTCATGTAAATTTACTGTAAATGGCATAAAATGGTGACTCAATAATAAAATACTTCTTCAATAGGTGATAGTCAATACCATTATTTTATTTTTTTTTAGGTGGGTCAAATTTGCGTTTTTAAGGATCAAAACCCACTGAAAATCGGTTTTTAAAAATAGCTTGAAATTGCTAACTTCGAAAATTTGGTTGTGTGTTCATGCTGCATTTCTGGAACTTTTAGAAGTTCTCACCACGAGCTTTCGACTGATATATTAATCTGATTTTTTTTAAATCTGAAATCATCAGGTAATTGGAAGTAGGTGTATTGAAATGAAATATTTGAATTTGTATGGCAGGTGGTGTTGTTGTGCGTGGTGGTCGCGGCCTCAGCAGCTCCTCACGTGGCTGTCCCAGCCTCGACCAGCCTCCTCCAGCAGGTCGCTGTTCAGCAGGTCGCTGTTCAGCAGGTCTCCCCTCAGGCTTACTCCGTCAACACCATTGCCGCCGGGCCTGCCGTTGCCGTCGCTCCCGCTGTATCCCGTACCCTTGTAGCTGGCCAAGCTTGGGCCGCCGCTCCTGTTGCTTACTCCGCCGCTCCCGTTGCCATCGCTCAGGCTCCTGTTGCCTACGCAGCCGCTCCCGTTGCCGTCGCCCGGGCTCCCGTAAGTGACCCTACCTGCTTCAATGAAACAAGCCACCTGTGAAAAACGTAGAACAGTAAGAAACAAACTGTGTTGTTCGAAAACACCAGCACAGCTTTTGAGGACTTGAACGAAATTTCGCGCTGATAATGACTATTGCAGTATCCTATGGGCGACACCATGGATGACTTTATGGGTTGGAAAGCCAAGGTCATTAAATTTCCTATTCCCTCAGTTAGTATCTAATAAAACTTTGAAAATTCATTTAAAAAGAAGAGTAACGAGCCTGCCATTGGACATGCGGTGGAAGTGTAAACTTCTTTGGCAACTAAACGCCTCTCTCTCTCCCTCCCTTTGTCTCTGTGAAGGGGGAGGAAGGATCTGAGCGTGTCGGGATCAAAAAATATTCAGGTCCACCAGGGATTTGAACTTGGGCCCACTAAGCTTTACTAATGCTGAGTCCCTCTCTTGGGAGGTAAACTAGGTTTGTTCAATATACCAGCGGCCAAGTCATCAAAATAACGCAAATTGAAAGTTTCAGCGTTACCTAGTGCGGATCTCTCCCGCCCTCACTTTCTCTGTGGGAGGAAGCCCCCTCCTACATGTGCTTGGAATCACTCCCCATCAGCGAGGAACGTTCCTGAAGAGGTTTCACTTCAGTAAATAAACATTAAATATTTTTTGGCTCCAGATTGTCGTCCCTCAGCCTCCGCAGATCGTCGAAACCGAATCCGTCGGCCACGTCCTGACCAAGAACGTTCACTACGCTCCCCAGCCCGTCGTCACCGGCTACTCGACCTCCATCATCAAGCCTGACCTCGGATCCATCGCCACCCCCGCTGCCACCGTCTCCCAGCAGACTGTTGCTGCTCCCGCCCGTGCCGTCGACACCGTTGTCCCTCAGGTGAGACAGTGGGGATGATAAGGGATGTGCAATGGTCGTTAAGTTTTCATTTTCAGCTCAGAAATAGGATTTAGCACCCTCAACACCCAAATTTCAGTACTTCAGGGCCATACATATGCCAATCCGATCTCAAAAACGCTGCAAATACCTACACAACGGTTTATTGTTTTGTATAGAACACCCTTCTGTTACAGATCACAGCTCTTCTATGTTATATATGTACTATTCTATACATTATTATGTAGATCGCAGACCCTTCTTACCTTAGTACCTAACCCCGTACTCGTTACTAGGTACCTGCCTAAATCACGCGTTAAATGTTGCTAAAATAATTCTGTCGATGACAGTAGCTAAAATGGCAAAAAGAAACACAAATAATGAAGTTCTGAAGGGAAACTGGTTGATGTGGAGTGAAAAAATATTCAGCCCCTGTTGGGTTTCGATCCCGCTAACTTTAGCGTATCAGTTTTTCAGTTAGACCACTACGCTATATCGTCCTACTAGCGGGAGACCAGCGATGTGCGCTCTCAACACAGCATGATGCCTGCATACACCCTGCTTTTTACGGCAAATTGTATAGCGTATTTTATGACAACATCGTGAATGCTCCGGATGGTCTCAAAAATGCAGAAAAAATAAAACTATTTAAAAATGCGAGAAAACCCACACCTCGAAATACAACCCGAGATAGGGATACTCGCGACATTTCAACCCCTATTTTTCACCCCTTAAAGTTGAACGACAGTAACGCCGAGCTTCGAGGACCAGCTAGAGCCCAAACGGGACCCATATACCAAATTTTGTGAATTTTGGTTCATGGGAACTAAAGAGGCGAACAGACGGAACATTTTTTATCATGATATTCGTATTCTACGTTCCTTGAAACGTAAACCATCAAATTTTGAGGGGGGATTTAAAAAAATTTTTTCATGGTCGATTCCGAAGGAATATTGTTGAAAATAATAAACCAAAATTGTCTTCAGATGTGCTTGATCCGCGAGCATATGTACGAAGCAAAGTTTAGTTTATCTTGTAAGGCACTTGCCTAACCTTCGTTGTTTTCGATTTATAGATCACCCAGGTCCAGCCTGAACTCCGTGTTCAGAAAGTCCCTGTTGATGTGCCTGTTGCCACCCCCGTCGTCAGTGAAGTTGAAGTGAGGACTCCCGTCGTTCAGCAGGCTCCCACTGTAGTCGCCGCCCAAGCCGTCGCTGCTCCCGCTGTCGCCACCTGGGCTTCCGCTCCCGCAGTTGCTGCCGTCCGTGCCGCTCCAGCCGTTGCCACCACCTGGGCTGCTGCTCCCGCAGTTGCTGCCGTCCGCGCCGCTCCTGCTGTTGCCACCACCTGGGCCGCTGCTCCCGCCGTTGCTGCCGTCCGCGCCGCTCCTGCTGTTGCCACCACCTGGGCTGCCGGTCCGGCTGTCGCCACCTGGGCCGCCGCTCCCGCTGCCTCCTGGGCTGCTGCCCCTGCTTATGTCGCCGGTCCCTCTGTTGTTGCCGAAACTGCTTGGGTTAAGAAATGAACAAGGATTTCGGATCCCTAACCATCCAAAATGTTCCGTGATGACTTCAAATTTGAAGTTTTCTAGTCCTCTTGTACATCGTACCTTCAACTCACTGTAATAAAGTCTCCCGTATTTATAAAATAAATAAGCTTTCTCATTTCCCAAACATCTAACCAAAACACTTAAATATTAGTTCTGCAATCATTTAATCCGTAATACGCTGCAAGCAATCGGGCATCCACCTATGAACATCCGGAAGAAGGGATTAAATAATTCACAGATTTATTATTTATTTAATTTAAATAATTTACAGGGTTTCATTCCCCGCAGGTACCTTAGACCACCAAAACCACGGATCAACAAATTTGGAAGGATGGATACAAGTCGGATTTTATTATAAACCAAAGCTCAATCAATATGCGTTCAGCTGCTGCTTGACCAATAAATTATAGTGTACCTTCATGCCACTGCCCCCACAAACAAATGTGTACTGTGAATCTTTTCAATCTGCCTTGAATTTAATCGATTATGCTCCCCTACCTGTTTGTATACAGCGTATATATCGGAATATGTGCCAGCGTGCAACAGAATCTTTGTTTAATGAGCGTTACTCACTCGTTCTGCTTCTTTATTTTTTATTTTTATGAAAGTAGATCCTATGAATTTTCCTACGAGCTTTTATTCTATGATTTTTCAAATTTTCTTGCACCAGTGACGTCGTTGCACTCCTCCCACCTGGGCGGGACCCCCCTGCCCGGTTTGACGTCACAAGTGCAGGGAACGTCCAAAAATCATACAATAAAAACTACTTATCGTAGGAGAGTTCGGTTGGTAACAAAATATTCTCAAGATGGAATTTCATAAAAAATTAAATTAAACTAGATTTTTCAGACCCATCATAGGTAACTCTCATAAGAATAGCAGTCTCATCCTTAGCATAGAGCACAGTAATACACCCAGTATTTTGTGGATGAGGTTACATCTGGTTCGAATAGGTCCGTCTGAATGTGTGAAATGCGATCAGTAATATTATGGTAGATTTGTAGTTTGCCCTGAGGCTTTGAAATTTTTCTACCCATGAGGGGTAGGATCTAACCCAGGGGCCCTCATACCTGTCTATACCCGAATCCCGAATGACATTTTTCATATCTTCAATAGGCCGATTACTCATCACCTCGTTTTCTTACATACATTTCAGTGGTTTCACGTGGTAATTGTATGTATGGAGCGCCGGAGCGTTGAAAGCGAAGCTTCAACGTCTTCGTTCCCTGCAAAATATTATAATTATCTGTAAGAATTTTGCGGATGTGTCATCACTTGGCAGTTAGTTCCTGATGCGATGATTATTATAGTTTACCGTCAGTCTCAAAAATATTGGCATCTAATCATGTTCACGCATTACACCTGATAGACGTAATCGCCAAGGCGATGTTATAAGACCTAATAGATGTTATAAGAATTAATCTTGCTGAAAAATAGATACTGCGAGCGTCGGTACCAGAAAGCAGATTTGAAAGAGGCGACGATGGATCTGGTAATGAAGGTAGTTTGCACCATTCCCTCATTGCAACAAACCCCTTTCGGGTTCCTCTTCCCACATTACTGTTGCGCAGTACTTATCTACGTTTTCTTAGTGGCTTACCAATATTTTCCAAACTCGTGTAGTTTATACTTGGCCTGTACCCGGAAGCTGCATATATTCTCCTTCTCTTAACTCTCGTGTACTTGATGTTTGAAATCGCAGTACGCTTCTTCTTCCTATTTATATATTATATCTAATGTATGTTTGCTTGGCATCTTTGTCTTACTGATCGAGTTAAAAATGAGTAGGTACTGAAAAAAGTGGTATTGTTGCTACCAACATTAGCAGCGCGCCAGCAACGTAAGCACCTCACAACGCAAAAGAAAACCTTCAGTTTACGAAACTCAGCCGCAAAATCCCGGAAGTCACTAGGAATAGAGAATAGCAGTGCACCTTCTCCGCTCGATACTTAGCACTGTGCAACAAATCCTGTGAGAGTCCGTATACTTGTTTGAGCGTAACGATAATTATTATCGCTGTCATCAACTTATAATATCGAAAAATAAAATAATATCGTTATCATCAAACTACTTGTAGAATAGTTAATCGAGCAGCCCTCTTATGGAAACTCGGAGTGTATAGATTATGGATGTTCACAAAAAAAAGCAACAAAATTTAACAAAAGTGATTTTGTCAAATAATGGAACCTCCACGTAGTAGTAGGTTCCAGAAGGTTTTCATTATAAAATTTACCTAATCCAGGTTTTCTCTGGTTTCCTCACTACCACAGTGAATTTCTCATCAACAGTATTTACGAGTGAGGTGATTATTGGAAGGTAATATGAAAGAATAACAATAATTCGAGTGGCATATGAAAATTTAATACTGTATAAATTGACAGAAGCCGAACATTCTCTCCGGTAAAATCAGATCATAAACTACCACCTTGTGCTCTAAGTTTTTATTCCACGAGTTAAATTTTATAGAGAATCTAAGAACCATTAATCATATACATTTAAAATAACGAAAAGTTGAATATTGATTGCGTTCTTGAAAATATCACATAATAAATTGTAGGTATTTACTAGAACGTAGTATCAAAAGAGGTTAATAAAATAATACAAATTCATAATACAAACAAGGTGCTTAGAAATAAAGGACGGGTCGTGTCTTTGATTTAATACCCTCTGGTAACTTGTAAAGGAAACATCAAAGTTGGTCTCGAAACATCACGTGCCAGGGTTCTCACCCGTTTGGGAGTTTGGTCTGTCAACGGTCGAGCTTGGTGGTTGGTTTCGGGGTCTGGTTTGATAGACAGGAACTTCGGGAAATGGAGGGGGCGGAGGTGGCAGGTCTGTGCTCACATTGTCGCCCGAATTTTCTGGAGACAGCCTGGAACTGACGGGAGCTGAAGTCGCGGACCCTTGAGCAGAACCGTCTCCGGTGCTGTCCAGACGATGTCTCGTTCGGCCGTCATCCCTGTAGATTTCATGAAGTTCGGTCAGACGGTTGTTGATGATTTCCGACCTTTGATTCGTTTGGTTCATCTTGCTGAACAGTCCTTTGCACCCTTCTTCCAACCTCCGCAGCCTGTCTTGTCTCGCTTGCAAGATTTCTTCAGCAGTCCTCGGTCTGACCGTAGACGGAGCAGCACCGCTCGTTGATGGCTGCTGACTTCCCGGGTCTCGAAGCCTCTCTACTGACCCGACATCTGATGGAGAATTATTGAACCTAGAAACTGGATCACTGGAATTCACACCCAAATTAGACTCTTCGGCTTCCTCCGTTCTTGCTGCATCCTCCGCATCTGTCCACGGCAAGACAGCACAGTGATCAACTTCTTCGTCAACTCTGAAGTTGATGAACGCAGTCTGCGAACTCTCAGCTGAGGGATTCGTGTTCGTTAAAGTACGTCGTCGTTCAGTTCGTGTATCCTCGGTTTCGTCCCATGCCAACACTGCACAGGGATCACTCTCATCATCACTGCTACACTTGCTGCTCGTATCGTTCTTTCTTCCTTTCCAATTATCTTCTTCATCTTGGGAATCCGTTGGTGATTCTTCATAACCACTTTCTGCTGAACTCGCCTGCTGTTTCCTCAACGCAAACTCAGACCTCAAGAGCTTCCAATCTCTCTCAGTTTGGCTGTTTTTCTCTCTGGCTAGAGACCAATTTTCTTTACACTCTTCCAGTTTCTTTTTCAATTCATTGAGTAGGAGCCTCTTTTGTGCCAACTCGTACCTCAAAACCTGCTCGTGAGTATGGAGGTTTTGATGTTGCCTCTTTAGTTTATTCACAACGCCCCATGTTGAATGGAGTTCTGTAGTAACTACTGTCAAACGACTTTCTTGTTCTAGAAGTCTTGTTTCCAAAGTTGAATTCAGATCTTTCAAGCGGCCCAGCTCTTTCATCAGAGTGTTCTTCTCCAAGATCAAATCCTTCAGTCTAAGGAACGTTTGACTCACACTAATAACAAGTTTGGGACCAGTAGGTGTGTCTACGCTCTTGTAACAACTTTCAGGTCCTGGCTCTTCATTCTGAGGCTTGACGATGTGGTGTCCCAACAACTCGACGAGAAGTCGCCAAACTTTACTCAAATGACCGGAAATATCCTCTCCGTGGTCCTCTGTGTTAGGAAGAGGATCTTTGTCAGCAATCTCAACCAAAGTTGAGGCAAGGTCGTTGATTTTTCCATTGGCCGTCAAATGATTCACCAAATCGTGATGCTCTTCCAGGACTTTCGTAATTTTTTTGACCGAATCTTGTCCAGGTGACAGCAACTGACCGAAAAGATGGTTGACCACAGCCATTTGAGATGTTGCGTTATACAAGTCCTCGTTCTTTCCAGCTAATTTGATTTTGAGTTCGCTTATTTGCGACTTGGCGTCATCCAAATTACTATCGACTTTATTCAGTCTCTCCTCCAACTCTTTATTCTTTTCTTCCAGTTCTAAAGCCCGGTGTTCAGCAATTTTCTGTCGGGTTTCAGCCGCTAGAAGTTTGGATTTTTCGCGTTCCAGCTCCATTTGGTGGCTGATGGTCATTGCCCGGGCTCTCTCCTCGTACAGATTCCTCAATTTCTTCATGTTTTCAACTTCTTTCTCGTACGCCGCACCCGTTTCTTCTATCGCCTCCAGCTTGGACTTGAGCTCGTTCACCTGAAACACGAACCATTTGGCATCGTTACACCATGTAGGTATACAAATGTGTGGTAATGGTTTGAGACTATTTTATATTGTAACGATCGGCAGTCACAAATTGCTGCTATGTTTGTTTGCCCATGGTGCCTACTTGAACCCCTGGGGTAATATGACAGGCCACTGCCGAAGTCTGTCAGAGGGAATGGCTAGAAGCTGGAAAAAATCCTACCATTCAGCTGGAGACTATGATGATGTCTTGTAAGTAATAGTAGAAAAACTCATTTCTGAAAAGTTCTATATTTATAACAGTGCGTATATGTAACAGGTTCTGCTATATTATATAGCAGAACTTCTGCTATCCATTTAGAGTTTGTAAAGATCAAAAGAAATCTGTGCTACCTGTACGGGTAACATGTAGCAATGGAACGCGGGTTTTTCGTCTAGGATCTGCTACTGTAGCATTTTCTGACAGTTCAACGTTGTAGCCTCGTGTGTGCGAGAAGTTGTGTCACTGCTATATAATTTACCGTTTTTTTGCGATGGGAGGACTGGTCAGTGACAGTGTGTGGGATCGGAATGCTATTTGTTAGTTCCGCGAACAACCAGCTTTAACCCTGTACTTGTAGGCCCCTGTACTGGTACTCGGTGGTTTGGGGAGACATGCAAGGTATGGTGGGGTCGCATCCGACCTGACTTGCTATTAATGGGGTTTTAAGCAACACAATTGCACAATAAGCGTTAAAAAAAATCAAAATCTTTATTAGTATCCGTATCAGGTACTCACTATTAGTTTAAAAACAGAAATTGGAAAATAAATTGAGCATTTTATGACAAATATAATCTTGCTCAAATATAAATCTTATTGTTACTAGGTATCAAATCTTACTGTAAATAAATCGCAAATTTTAACTAGTGGAAGGACTAGTGGAAAAACTGCAGAAACTCAATATGGACAGTTTAATATCAAAAGCAATGCAATCATGTGAAAAAGTGCTAGTAATGAGAAATTGTAGGCAGCACTCACCAACCATAGGGAAGAAAAAGAAAAAGCAAACTATTCACATTATGTCTACTAGGAATTAATTAGCACAAACACGTTTTCTTGGAACATTTTACACAAAAGGAAGTCCTTATCAAATAAAAAATAACAATTATAATACAATAAACTGCTGAGATAACATCCTCAAAAACGAGGTCTCCCTCCTCTTCATCGAGAATCCCTGGCCTGTTGACGTAGTAATTCATCTAATATCTCGTTTCTCAGGTTTTTCTATACTGGTTTCAAAACTTTTAGAAGTCAGGACTGCAGAAAGTTATGAAATCGTACCTAGTAAAATCGGTACATTTATTGGTACCATCCTGTCCCCAAATAAGCCATCTCACCGAAAAACAGGGATTAGGTAGGCAAAGGGTCCTACCAGGTAGCTGGGGCTGTCTGGACACCTTCCTTGATAGTTGGTATTGATTGGTGGGGATTGGTAGGGTACCTGGCCACTAGAGATCCATTTGAAGTGATGGGTGACGAGGGGAATGGAACAACCAATGCTCACCTAGGATTCAACACCTTACCAGTAAAGGGTTAACAGGATTTTCCCCAGTTTCCTAACTGCGGTCAGAATTCAGAATTGGAAAAGATATTCGAACTACGGTCCCCTTCAGTACTGAGGACGTACGAACTGCGGTCGCAAAAATACAAGTGACATACAAACTGCGATCCTGAAAGATTTTTGGAAAAACCCACATTTTCCTTCCCACTTTATCCAGAATGAGGGCTGGCTACCAAGCATTTTGGTAGCCAGCATTACATGATTTCATTGAGCCCACCCACCCTTACACCTCATCCTTCAAAGTGCGATAATATCGGAACTTGAAATTGTCGATAACTCCCAATTCTAACGAGCTCTGATACAAAATTTCACCAAGAGTACAACTTTTGATGGAAACTGACGGAATGGGCGAGACACCGATACTGACATGAATTATTGTTGATTACCTTGGACCACAGTTTGGATGTTCAATTTCCAACAAAAGACCACAGTTGTTATATCTTCTAATTGACTAAGCAATCCACGACCGTTGTTCGGATACAGCGGGATTTTCGAGTATCTAGCTGGATGACCAGGGGCCTGTTCCTAAAGACTTTCACTCTTCACTCTGTGCTCTTCAAATCCACACTCTGCACTTTGTGGACGAATTTCCGTTCCTAAAGAACGCTCTTGATTTGGAGAGGAAGAGTGAAATGCAAAGTGTAGAATAGCAGAGTTTTACCCTGTTTTGAACAGTTCTGTTCCTAAAGGTTATCTTTCGCAAAGCACAAAGTAAAGAGTCTGCGTTTCAAATGAAGAATTTACATTTTTGAAGAGTCCCAAATGACTCTGCGGTAGAATTACATACTTTCAGATCTGTTTTTAGGCTTTATTTTTTCGATAATTCAGTGTTTGGTTGTACCAATAAAAAGAAGAGAATTCAATCTTTCGATTAGGTCTAAAGGTGGTCCAGTTAGTGTGAGGGCAAGCATATGTGATATCATCGAAGTTAGCTCCACCGAGGTCATCAAAATACTCTACATTTGGGAGGAAAGAAAGGTTAGGAAAGCGACAGGTTGTTGTTGTTGTTAATGGACTGGGATTATAAAAAGCGGCAACCTACCTAATTTTTTCTTAATGGAAATTTTCCTATACTTCTCATCAGAGGAGTAGTATAGGTATAGTAGTATAGAGGAGTATAGGTTTTGCCTAACCAAATCCCAAGTAAGTTAACTTATAGAAAGACGGAAAACCTGATGAAATCGGATTTTGAATAAAACGGCCGGAACATCCAACGATAAACTGTAACACTTATTGGAGGTTACTCCACAAAATGAAGGTTACTCTTCAGAACACTCTTCGTTTGTGTAGAACTGCGGATTGGACGCACGAAGTCTTTAGGAACAGAAAGTTCTCCTACTTTTCATAATTCGCGAAGTGAAGAGTACAAATGAAGACTTGCAAAGTGAAAAGTTGAAGAGTCTTTAGGAATGGGCTCCAGGGCATTGCCCAAGACTCTTGAGTAGTTTTACAGACAGGAGGGAAACATCTTATTCCTGCACCAAAGGAAAAAACTGTAGGTAGCACACCATCCTAGGCGACCTTCTTCCAGTAAATAGTCAAAGGAGGTCAAAGAAGAGACCCTCGTTCAAGGGGAGGTTTGTTGAGAAAACCTAACAATGTCTAGTACCTGAGTTTTTTAAGAAAAACGCTGGTTGGACGGCACCCCCCCCCCCCCCCCCACCCTCAAATAATACCTCGTAGACCCTTCTACCTGCCGACCCTGCAGAACAACCTGAAGCAGACCCCCTGTTCTAAAAATATTTTTAGAAATTACCACTTTTGAAATGAAGACTTCTCCTGAAGGACCAAGATTGCCAGATTCCTTAGTGACCAAAAATGTAAAACATCTTCAAAGGTAGAAAAATATTCGAAACAAGTTTGTTATAATAATACAAGGCACCCAACAAAACAATGCATAACAGGCCGTAAGTACACAATGTTCACTAGCATAGGAACCAACCCTACAAGGATTTAGGAACGCAGGAAAAGTCATGAAACTACTCAAACGCCTATTTAAAGATTCTCCAAGTTGACCAATATTTTAAAAATAATGTAAGTTGTCGGACTAGTAGGTAATTTTGCCTGTACAGAACCATTCACCAAAATTTTGGTTGATTTTTGGTTCATTATTTTCAATAATGAACCTTTGGAATCGAGTATGAAAAAAAAAAAGTCTAACCCCCTCAAAATTTGAGGGTTTACGGTTCAAGGTATGTAGAATCCGAAAATACAATAAAAACATTTCTGTCTGTCCGCCGTATGCCGTACTGAGCACTTTTCTTAGTTACCATGAAAAAAAAAAATTGATGAAATTCGGGTTATAGGTTCCGTTCGGGGTCTAGTTGGTCCTCGAAGCTCGGCGTTACTGTCAGCCATCTCTAAGGGGTTAAAAATAGGGGTTGAAATTTTCAGAACGCCGTAGCTCGAAAACATTCGATAGAAGGGTATGGTTTTTTTACGTTGTTAAATTTGTTGAGCTAAACAATTTTTTGAGACCACCCGGAGCATTGTACATCCAGCCGTTCGTGTGCACCAAAAAGCTTCGTCAACACGATCGTGAATCAAACGGTATAAATCTGGCCCGGATATCATCACTAGGGAGCACCTGATTATAATCAAGGATGGCTGTATGAAGTCGAGTGGGTTGTTCTGCGATATTATTTCATTTGATAAGTGATGGATCTATTGGCTTTAGATGGATAGGTACTTGTGAAACTTGAGCAAACGTTGAAGTATTATTGATGGGTAAATTATTACACGAAGGCAAATTATTACACTACGGTAAATTATTACTCAACGTCAAATTATTACACAACGGTAAATTATTATACAATGGTTCATCTACCAAGAAGGGGCTGGATTTTGTTGATCGGTACGAGTACATTTGGAACTTGAACAACCGTTGAAGTATTATTGATGGGAAAGTTATTACACAACGGTTCATTATACTTGGCCATCAGGGTATTGACCACAGAAAACAGTAATCTACACAGAAGGGGCATCTATTTCACTCCACAGCAACAATTTTCCTTCAGAACTTCATTACTTGCGTTTATTTTTGCCGTTTTAGTTACTCTTTGTCATCGACAGAATTATTTTAGCAACATTTAACTCGTGATTTCGGTAGGTACCTAGTAACGAGTACGGGGTTAGGTACTAACCTACGGAGGGTCTGCGATCTGCATAATATGTATACGTATAGACGGGTTATCTATACAGCGAGCTGTGATTTGCAACAGAAGGGCATTCTGTACAAAATAATAAACCGTTACGCAGGGATTTGCAGCGTTTTTTATTTTAGAAATGTTGGGAATTTATTAAAAATAAAAGCCCACTAGAAGAGCTTCGGTTGGTCTTGTTCAACTCAGAATTTATTTTTCCTACTACGTTTATTCTGAGATGTTTCTTGATTTCAGCCTTTCGTGTTTATAGCGCTTTGGCCAAAATTTAAACAAAACGTAGAAAAATAAATGAAATAAGCAACCGTAAAAGAGCTATTCAGGGACCCTTAATGTATGGTACATTCATAATCAGCGTGAAGTTTGCCATACGCATCCGTAGAAATCTGATTTTTTTTTCACTCTGACCACAACTCGAAGCACTGTGCGCCGTCTCACATCTACCAGGGAGGATTATCAATACAGATTTGTCTGAAATTGACAACGGTCTTTGGTGAAAACCAACCAATACACGCATATATGCTTTTACATATCAATGTGATTTCAATCCACGGAACACAAAACCTCGTTACCAGCGAAAGGATCTCTCACTTTCGTTATCTTTAGGTAATCCAATATTACCGAGGTAAAATCCTTGTTTCCCCTGTCATCTGAGCACTTTCAGAGTCCCTGTTTACCCTGCTTATGATGGGAGATGATCGTCGCTGTTATATAACCTTGACCGTTACATAATAATAATATTACTGTCGCGGGGTACATTCCCTCCAACACAACGCAAATCGGATTTGTTGGGGATCCATCCTACAAATTAAATCCGATGTCCAAAACAAATGGATTGGATGGATCGGCAACCAATCGGTTGTCACGGAAAATTAGTTCTTCGAGTACAAGGATATGTAAAATATACCCAGTCAAATTAGACCAAAAAAGCCTCCGAATAACTCAAACAAAGCTGGAAATCCATCCACACCAAGATGATGATGGTGGCTGGCTGATGTCACTTTGGGCATCGCAATTAAGAGTAACATAACTTTGCGAGCTCAACTTTTGGAAGCCAAAAAACCGCGTTTTACACCTTTTCAGTTTTTGGCTTATACGTCTAAAGGTCTTAGGTCTTACAGAAACGTTTACTCAAATCACAATTGAAGAGCATTAGATTCTGGGTCGAATTACCACCTTAAGTATTAAATTTGCAGCGGTTTGGGCAGTATCGGCAATCAAAAACAGGTAACTTTTTCAAAAATTCAACCCTACTTTCCTTTCACTTTTTTCCAATTCGCTTCTACAGCCAGTTAGAATCGAACCCCTTCACTTAGCTCCCTTCTTTCATCTTCACACAATCCCAGTCGACCACTTTTCACTTTTGAGGACTATGTAAGCTCACCTCTCGCCAATGTGCGTTCAGTTATTATTGTTGTTACTGACGATGTTTTGATCACCGAAACTGGTACCTATAGCAGTTTATTTTTCTTGTAGTTTCAATAACTCTGTTTTTATTTTGAAATGGGGTTCCACGATTTCATCGAGTGATTTAGTTCGTGTTAGTGAAGGTTGATGAGTTATATTGATAGGACACACAGTCCGAATGACGCACTGATCCGTGGATTACGAATATAATATTGCTATTATTTCGGTGAAAACGGGCCAAACGCTTCAGAAAGAACCAGATCGGTCCCCTTCAACTCCTCAAGTCTATCAGAATTAACGTTTCTCAAACCTGCATGCTCCCCAACCAGTTGCTATTGGAAGTGCGGAGGGATTTCCGTCGAATCCTTCTGAGTTCTATAATCCGTTTGAAAGTGTTGACGACCCAGCGCACCTTGTGAGCCTTTGCTCGACTTCTAAATCTTCCGTCAAATAAGCAAATAACTTGAAAAGCTTTCGGTAGACGGATTCAGAAGAGGAAATGGGTTAGTTAGCGACCCGTCTACATCATTCAAATGACGCGCGCTCGCTACTTCTGTGTGGTGTTTGTCCCAAAAACTTTCTGAAACTCCGCCATGACTTTGGGGAGGACACAAGGACTCTGTGGATTATATACGAGAGTATAAACCTGTAAACCCCTCCAGGCCTTATTTGCTCTGGCAAGAAGTTAGGGTTCGTCTTTACTGCCGTCACATCCACTCCAGAGATGTACGGGATGGATGGAGTGTGGCGTGGCGAACTTGAAGTGGTGAAACATTCTGTCCGTAATGCTTGGTATACCCACTCAACGATTTGAAGGAGAAGGACAAATACAAAAGAGTTGAAAAAAGAATCAATTTTTTTATGCTCCCCCATCCAACACCAACGCCCTATTGACTGATCAATACGTCGATTTCTTCCCAGCAAGGATACAGAATCTTCCGGTACTATCATAAAATAAAAATACGAGATGCCTAGTGACAGCCTTCATCCAGCTTTCATTCTGCTACCAAAAAATAATTTTGCTTGAAATACGTAGGTGCGTACCTAACGAGGAATGGACGCGTATTTTTTTATTCTTTCAGATTCTTACGGAGAGCTTTCTGAAAAATATATGAATAAGATACATATAATAGAGGAAAAGGATATATATATAATATTATATATGTGTATATGATGGGTCGGAAGTGGGTGGAAAAGGGGAAGGAAAAAGCGTGGGACTTCATCTGGTGTATTATTGCCCTCTCACACCCGCAAGTGGGATTCTTGAGAGGAAGATACATAGTACATGGCGTTATGAGTTTTTTTCCTTCTTTAACTTATCCCACACTACTCAGGTTTCGGAGCTGAAAATTTGGATGCAGGGGTTTTTGAGGGTGTTGAATTCGATGCTAAGATCAAAAGCAGCAAATTCCGACCCTCGTCAATTCCTCATTCTGACCTACCACAATGAGTGTACCTACGTTATGTTACTTAATGCTCCGAATCTGAGCGTACCGGCTGAGGATTACCGCAACTGTAACGCGCCGTAAATGTAAAAAGTGTTTACATCAAACGACTAGAAAAACATTGATAAATCGTACCTACCTACCTATTGAAACAATCGACTTCTGATTCACCAAAATTTTAAATGACACAGTTTATGCACCTCTGTATAGTCCCCACCCAAACTACCATACTCCAGACACACTAACTTTTATAGGAATTTCACACTAAATTGTATAGGAGTATTATCAACGAACTGTGAATTTTGTGGGTCTTCTATAGGTTGTTGTTTTTAAATTATACAACAAGTGACTACGATCGTACTCGAAGAAATCGGGGAACTGTAGACCTAACGAGTAAACTTAAACGGTAAAACTTAGACGTTAAATTTTTTATGCATTGCGCTCAACTGCCTCGCGATAAAATTATTATGTACATTTTTTACTGACTAGAATTTCAATTCCAGCGAAATTTCAAAACCATCGAGATGAGTTTGCCACGCAAATCGATTACTAATGATGCTAATAGCGTTGGTACCAGGTACCTCAATAATAATTATTAGGTAAGTAAAATAACGAATTGGTTGATATTTATATGCCGTCCCGGCCGGCTTTCGTTTCAGGGTTTCAAAAGATTTCTTGAATTAATTCGGTTTTGTAAATACACAACGGTTTATTTGCCTTATGCTTCATGAATAACTACAAATAATTAATCACTGAATTATTGAATCCCGCGCATTTGTAAGAGATTTCAATTCCGGGGCCGGCTCCGGTACTCGATTTAGGGCTTTCCTGGGGGGAGCTCGAGGGTATTGACCACAGAAAACAGTGATCTACGCAGTGATCTATACAGGTAAATAATAAACCTTTGTGTGATAATTTGCAGCGTTTTTCATTATTCTGTTAGGTTCTGTCGAATAAATCCTATAGATTGGCAGTACATTGTAAATTCTCATTCATTATACTAGATACATAGGCCGGCTTCGATTATTTGATAACTTGCATTCATGGGGAAATGAAGACATTTTCAAAATGTTCATTACTTGTGTATCATTCAAAAACAACATAAAAACTACTTGTGATTCAGTGGGACCTCGATGGTGAGCCTGTTTAGTCACTGTAAAGAAAAAAGATCCACGCGACATTTTTTCACTCCATTTAAAGTCAGTGTAAAGAAATAAAAGAGACCACGCGATTTGATGAGAGATGTTTGATATGTCTACCTTTGTGATCGGTTGTGGCAGCTCAACATGGTAGCAAACCAAACGCTCCTCAATGACAAAACGCATTCGTACAACATCATAGTCTTTACTTATTGGACTTAAGGCATTTGTAGTTAGTTGTTTTAATTGTGATAACAGTGCAATCATGCTGTTTCAGTCACACATTAAATTAATTAAAAATACCAAACAACGCCTCACCTGCAACTCTCTAATCCGCAGCATTTCTCCACCAATCACCGTCACATCCTTCAGTGCCTTCACTTGCCTTTCCAGCCCTTCTATAATTTCATCTTTCTCTTCAAGATCGTCTTGATCCGTGTCACTGTCCATCAGTTTGTCTTCGGTAGCGTCGCCAGTAGGCCCATCAGCAGAACTGCTTGTTGTGCAGACAGCAGATGCCTTGCTCTCATTTCTGATGAAGGTCTCGTTTCCCGGCGTTGTCTCCCTCATCTGCTCACTTCCACTGCATCTTCTCAATTTGTCTAACTCTTTTCGAAGTCTTGCATTTTCCTGACTTTCCTTTTCTTTCTCTTCCGTCAGCTCTGCAATTTTCTTGTTTAGATTCTTCAGCGCTTCTTGGCGAGCTTCCCGCTTTTTAGTCATTTCCTCCTTGAATCGCCTCATGTCATCTTCTCGTTTCCTTTTCCTCTCGGCGTCATCGATTGCAGGGTCTTCACCTACCACCTGTAAAACCAAAAAGAAATTCAGACAGAAATCAAAACAACGCTTTAAATAGCTTCCCAGTCTATCTGTTAATCAGTGAAAAATCATCACTTCCCCGAGGTAAAACCCTACGGATATTGATTACGTAACTTTAATTTTGAAACCTCTGGACTTGTAAAAGAAAACCTTCAATACTTGAGAAAACAGGGGTTACACACTATAACCTTCACAAGATTGAAGAGGTAGGTGACGGGAGGAATTATCAATAACTCACTGTATCATTAGGCGTTTCATCTGGCTGGTCCTCTGCAGCACTCCTGCTCCACACTACTCCGCCCATGTCGTCCTAACTGGAAATAAAATTTTATCAACATTACCTTACAATCATTAACCTACCAACTAACTCTCAACTGTATTGCTTAATTCATTCATCAACCCACCACTTTCTAACATATATATATACACTAACATAGTGATACTCATCAAAATAATATATACACCAGAACTATAAGCTGTAGGTACCCATTTACTCAGCAGAAAGTTCGGAGCTAGAGATTGTTGTATGTAAATACTACATTTAATCGAGGCTTACGACAAGTTGGAAAATACTTTTTTAATATTAAAAAATTATAACCATTTCGTCAAATTTTGCACGAATTCGACAAAGCCATTCATCAACTCCAGTACTTGCCACTTGAGCTTGATTGCACATAAGCTTACGAACAAGAACAAGATGTTCCAAAGCACTCATGAATTTGAATGCTTCAGCATGAATTAATGAGCGAGTTTTCAAAGTAACGCAGCTTAAAATCACTTTATGGTTTATGGTTAAACCATCAACAATCTAAATTTTTGAACCATTTGAGCGTTCTTGTCAAGTATAAAATAACCGCTTATTGTTCATTTTACACCACCTACTCCAATTTTAAACGATTTACAAGCTAAAAAACATAATTTTTGGAATAGCCGTCCTAGTACTCGTCTGTCCAGATCCAACAGTCTACCTAATTCAAGGTGATATTTCAGCAATCTTAGGTACAATAAACGTTCGATTCCGGCATTGTCCGAAAAGTCGGATAATCGATAGGATGGCAAATTGTATTTACAAGTACATAAGTAAGTATGCACAAAAAATAATAAGGGGATGGTGGTGCACTGTCAAAAAATAATTGTTGGGTGAAAGAACGTCAAGGCGTGAGACTAATCAGAGATTGTGGAGATGAGATCACGTCGCATCTCGGCCGATTGTAAACAGTCGGTAAATTAAATAAACGTGTCGTTTAATCGGCCGGAGGAACGATTTCTGTCGTGAGTCCCTCCCGGGAACACTCCTATCATATTAAGTTCTCACCAATATTCAAACGCCAAACTAAAAGCTCCGTAAATAAAGACATGAGTGG
Organism: Leptopterna dolabrata; assembly: GCA_954871275.1. Lineage (NCBI taxonomy): Eukaryota > Metazoa > Arthropoda > Insecta > Hemiptera > Miridae > Leptopterna > Leptopterna dolabrata. The sequence continues at coordinate 14,480,300 of OX940984.1, read as the reverse complement.
GGACAGGCGACAGAACCCAGGGTTACTCAACCTGGGGCCCCACTACCAGCTCCCAGCAAGGAGCTGGAGGGAGAGGCCCCCAAGTACTATATAACCCCGGATCCTGGCGCTCAAGCTTCATTCGACACTTCCTCTAACCAGCTCTCTCTTCTCTCTCTTACCTTACCTCCCAGATGATCGGTTGAATACAGCCGCCTGGGAATTTCACCTACTCTCTTCTCTCTCCTCCTTCCCCCCTTGTCTAGATGATCGGTTGAATACAGCCGCCTAGACAAGGGACCTCTCCTTTCCTCTCCTTCACCTAGATGAACGGTTGACTACAGCCGCCTAGGTGAAATTCCCTCATCCACCTCTCTCTCCTCCAAAGTCGTAGATGTTCGGTTGATTACAGCCGCCTGCGACTTTTCCTCACCTTCCTTCCACACCACCTCTCTCTCCTCCAAAAGTCGTAGATGTTCGGTTGACTACAGCCGCCTGCGACTTTTCCTCCTTTTCTATCCTTTACCTAAATTCACTCACTCACCTTCCTTCCACGCCACCGTGATGAGAATTTTAAATTCATCACAGTGGTGAACCCGACGTTCACCCAACCTTCTTCCTTCCCACCTTCCCACCCCATGTGTCGCCCCAGTCAATCAGTTCGGTGTCCCGCATTTTAAATCAATTTAAAATTCACAAAGTTCAGTAATTTTTGCAATTTTGGCCCACCCTCAACCGCACGGAGATCAACTCTCAACATTCAACTCCAACGCTCAACTCAACCACCGCTCCCGCCGATATTGCAAATTTCAAAATTCAAAACCACGCCAAATTTTTGAATTTTAATTACAGAAATGGACCCGAACTCCCCGACGCCGCCGCTCCTGCGACCAGCCACACTGCAGCCGCCCGCCGCTGCGACATCCGACGCATCGGCCGACAACCCTTTCTCCACGCTCTCCCCGCCCACCTCTGCGTCACCAGACGCCGCCGCCGCCGCCGCCGCTACAGCCGCAGCCGCCGCCAACGTCATGACGGCGTCCGCTGCGTTCCCTCTGTCGCTACCCCCCCTTCTACACGCACGACCCGGCGCTCTGGTTTTTTCAAGTTGACGCAGCGTTTTCGGCCGCCAACATCCGCAGCCAGAAAACTCGGTATTCCCGAATAATCTCGTTACTGCCCTACGAGATCCTGCTGCAGACCTCTGACATCTCCCCCGACGCCGCCGCTGCGTACGACGACCTCCGCAGCCGCCTCATCGGCACCTACCAGCCGTCGAAGATCGCCCGAATCACCGCCCTCTCCCAACCTCAACACCTCGGCGACCAGAAGCCCTCCCACCTCTACCGACGGCTGCGACACCAGCTGCAGGGCATTATGACCGCCGACATCGCCCGCACGTTCTGGTTGCGTGCCCTTCCCCACCCCGTCCAGATGGCCCTTGCCAGCCATCTCGACGGACCCGACGAACCCCTCCTACGGCTCGCAGACACTCTACACGACTTGGCCGCTGCGGCCACCGTCGGTGAGGTACGCACACCGCGCCACCCCCCGCCGTTCCGGGACCGCACACAATCCCGGGACCGCGGCCGCGCACCCTCCCTCGACGGACGTCGACCCCTTTCGACGGATCGCCGACGCGACTCGTCCGCCGACCGCCGCCGCCAGCGCTCACCCGAGCGCCGCAACGCATCCCCTCCCCGCCAGCGCAGGGGCCGATCCCCAGCGGCTGCGCGCGCGCCCACCTCAACCCGCCCCACCAACCCCACCTACCTACCTGCGGACCACCCCAACCGTTGTTTCTATCACGTAAACTTCGGTGGGGAGGCCCGCAAGTGCCAACCCCCCTGCTCCTTCGCCCCTAAGCAGGGAAACGAAGACGCCCGCCGGTAAATCCGGCGGGCCCCCCTCCTCGCCAACACGGGGGGGACCATGCGCATATCCCCCCCGCCCGCATTCACACAGCCACCACCACCAAGCCGCGCTACCCCTCCTACGCCGCCGCCACGGCTGCCAACCTTCCGGCCGCGCCTGCAGCGCCGCCAAAACCCTCACCCCACCACAAACGGAACAAACCCTCCCCGCCCGCCACCAGGGCAACCAACCTTCCGGCCGCCACTCACGCCGCCGCTACCGTTCCCCCACCCCGGAACCGCCCCTCCTTGCCCGTCAACAGGGCAGACAACCTCCCGGCCGCCACTCACGCCGCCGCAGCCGATCCCCCACCACGGAACCGCCCCTCCTTGCCCGTCAACAGGGCAGACAACCTCCCGGCCGCCACTCACGCCGCCGCAGCCGATCCCCCACCACGGAACGGAACCTCCACGCCCGCCTCCAGGGCACAAATCCCTCCAACCGCCACACACCCCACCACTACTGTTCCCCCTCCCCGGAACGACGGGAAACCGCCTCGCGTCTCCTTCGCAGCGGACCAGCCTACACCCACCAACGTACCCACCTCCGCAATTGTGCCCAACGCCCTTCCGACCCACCAGCGACTTTTCCTGCGCTGCAGGAAAACCAATGTGCCGTTCTTGGTGGACACAGGGGCGGCGCTATCAATATTCCCTAACAACATCCTCCGTCGTCAGGCGCGCTGCTACCGGCAGCTTCTCTACGCCGCCAACGGTACCACCATCCCCTCGTACGGGACGTACCGCTCCTCTGTTTATATGAGCGGACTCGCGTACGAGTGGGAGTTTACCGTGGCGGACGTGGAGAAGGCGATCCTGGGGGCCGATTTTCTCGCATATTTCGGTCTCCAGGTCGACGTCCGGAACGCGCGCCTGATCGACCCCGCCACAAAAACACCCATCCCCGGATTCATCCATGCCATAAACCACCCCCCTACGCAATTTGAACGCCTCCTCCTCAACTACCGCCCCCAGCGCCGCCCCTCTGCCCACATCTCCACCATTCAACACCACATTGAGACCTCCGGCCCCCCCATCACAGCTAAAGCCCGACGACTCCACCCCCTACAACTATCTAAAGCCCGACAACATTTTAATAAACTAATAGCCGACGGTATCATCCGCCCCTCAAAATCCCCTTGGGCTTCTCCACTCCACATCGTGCAGAAGCCCAATGGGGATATCCGCCCCTGCGGGGACTACCGGAGACTAAATTCAAAGACCACACCAGACCTTTATAATGTTCCCCACCTACGAGACTTCTCGTCGCACCTCCATGGCGCTACCATATTCTCCACCCTCGACATTTCACGGGCATTCCACCACATCAACATTCACCCCCCCGATGTCCAGAAAACCGCCATCATCACCCCGTTCGGACTCTTTGAGTATGTTAAGATGGGCTTCGGGTTAAGGAACGCTGCACAAACTTGGCAGCGCTATATGGACAGCATCCTGCGAGGCCTACCGTTCGTCTTTTGCTTCCTCGACGACGTCCTGGTAGCCTCCAGGACGCCGGAAGAACACCTCAGCCATCTCCAACAGATCCTCGACATCTTCTCCTCCGAAGGCCTCTTGGTAAATACAGAGAAGTGCGTTCTCGGCCAACCCTCCGTCCGCTGCCTCGGCCACCACGTTTCGTCTGAGGGCATCAAGCCCCTCGCTGACAAGGTCCACGCCATTTCCGACTTCCCGCAACCCCGCACCGTGACGGAACTCCGCCGCTTCCTGGGTATGCTAAACTTTTACCGTAGACACATCAAACACGCAGCACAACATCAACAACCACTCATACACGCCATTCCCCAACCCTCCAAAAAGAACGACAACCGCCCCATTACCTGGACCCCACAACTTATCTCCTCCTTCAAAATTTGCAAACAGGACCTAGTAGACGCCGCTCTATTGGCCCATCCCGATCCTCACGCCCCACTATCCATCACCACCGATGCGTCCGACTGGGCCATCGGGGCAGTGCTCCATCAGCACACCGGCGCCACCCCCCAACCCCTAGGATTCTTCTCCAAAACGCTATCCCCCACCCAAAAAAATTACTCCACGTTCGACAGAGAACTCCTCGCCATCCACGAAGCCATCAAGCACTTTCGTGACTTCGTGGAGGGCAGGCAGTTCTCTGTCGTCACTGATCATAAGCCCCTGACCCACGCCCTCCTACAAAATCGCAAATCCGCCTCCCCGCGTCGCCTCCGGCAACTCGAGTTTATCGGGCAATTTACGTCCGATATCCGATACTTGCCGGGGGCCGACAACTGCGTGGCGGACGCGCTATCCCGACCCACCCCTACCCCCGCGCCGGTGGCGGAGTTACTGCCTTTCCCTTCACCCCAAATCCTCAAATCTAAACAAACTCCACATTCCGACCCCGCCCTCTCCAACCTCATTTCCGCCTCCAAATTGGAACAACTGCCGCCCCTCGACCTCTGGTGTGACGTAACGGCCGATACACCGCGCCCTTACGTCCCACCGGAGTTGAGGAGGCAGTTGTTCCTCCACTATCATTCCCTCCATCATCCCGGCATTCGGGCGAGCCGGGACCTCATCAAGACGCGGTACTTCTGGCCCCACATGAATACAGATATTCGTAACTGGGTTCTCGGGTGCCAGAAGTGCCAGCGTTTCAAAGTCTCGGCCCACCCGCATGTACCTCCTCAACCAATCCCCGACTCCCTCCCGTGGGAGCATGTACATTTGGACTTAGTGGGCCCCCTTCCCCCATCCGAGGGGAAGAAATACTGCCTCACGATGATCGATCGTGCCACCAACTGGGTGGAGTGCATCCCCCTCTCCTCCATCACCGCGGACACCGTCGCAACGGCTTTCCTCTCTCAATGGGTCAGCCGTTACGGTTGTCCGCGAACAGTCACGGTCGATCAAGGGAGGCAGTTTGAATCGGCCCACTTCTCCGATTTACTACGCTCCCTCGGGATCCAAAAGATCCACACCACCCCGTACCATCCCCAATCCAACGGGAAAATAGAGCGGTGGCACTCGGTCCTGAAACAGGCCATTTCTACTTCAACAAATTCCCCTTCCTGGACTAAATCCCTTCCCTACATATTGCTCAGCCTTCGAACATCCGCCCGTCCTTCAGACCAAACTAGCCCCGCCCAAAACGCCTTCAAAGACCCGCTACGCTTACCGGCCGACATTTTCACCCCAAACCACACCCCGTCAATTAACAGGGAGCCTCTACACTCCACAACACCCACAAACGACACCACATATCCCAAACGTTTTTTCACCACCACACACATGTACCTGAAAGAGCCCGGCATCCATAAAACTTTCCAACCCCTGTATGCCGGGCCCTTTCAGGTCATCCGCACAACACACTCCACCGCTACCCTGTTAATTGACGGGAAGCCCCACACCGTGCCATTGGCACGGTGCAAACCAGCCCCAGTCCTCCCCGACCGCTCTCACCACACCAATCCCACACCCAGCCCTACACCACCAACACCGCACATCGCCTCCATTTCACCCGCCGGACCCCAGCGTCGCCGCCTCTCTCCGCGACGCCCCGGGTACCGGCTCCCACCGGCTCTTCCCCTTCACCGCCACCCTGGCAGTGAAGGGACCCCTCTATCAGACTTCACTAACGTGAAGACTGTTAGAGGGGGTCGCCTCCCACACTCACACACACACACACACAAACACTCGCCACACCACACCCAGGAAACGGCGGACCCTCGCAACCGCCTACCACAATGTAACCAAATATCTGTACATACTGTATTTTCTGTAAATAATCATCCTCACCCGCCATCTGTGAATAATCATACGCCAACTGTAAATATTCACGCATCCTCTGTACATATCTCATCTCATTGTAAATATTGTTCATCTACCTCATCTCTCCCTTGCCGATCACTTCCCTAAACGCCAATGTTTAGGGATCATGACCACTGCACTGTACATACTCTCGCCTTCTCATCCTACTTATTCTACCTTATGTTACTACTTATCATCTACTCGGTTATTATCTACTTATTATCTACTACCTTATGTTACTTACTTATCATCTACTACCATGTTACCTGCCTTATGTACCACCTACTCACTTATCATCTAACATGTTACTACTTATCTACTATGTTACTTATCTACCATATTACTAGTTTTTAAGCACCGCCTTCAGCTCAACCTCTGTTTGCATCGGCCCTCAGCCCCTGTCTCTTTGCGCCTTCCGCGCCTCCTCTTGTTTGCCGTAGCCCTCAGCTCCTGTCATTTTTGCGCCTTCAGCGACCACCTCTTGTTTGCCGTAGCCCTCAGCTCCTGTCATCTTGCGCCTTCAGCACCAATATTGGTTCAAACTGGGGGGACCTCTGTCGTGAGTCCCTCCCGGGAACACTCCTATCATATTAAGTTCTCACCAATATTCAAACGCCAAACTAAAAGCTCCGTAAATAAAGACATGAGTGGGGACAGGCGACAGAACCCAGGGTTACTCAACCTGGGGCCCCACTACCAGCTCCCAGCAAGGAGCTGGAGGGAGAGGCCCCCAAGTACTAAATAACCCCGGATCCTGGCGCTCAAGCTTCATTCGACACTTCCTCTAACCAGCTCTCTCTTCTCTCTCTTACCTTACCTCCCAGATGATCGGTTGAATACAGCCGCCTGGGAATTTCACCTCCTCTCTTCTCTCTCCTCCTTCCCCCCTTGTCTAGATGATCGGTTGAATACAGCCGCCTAGACAAGGGACCTCTCCTTTCCTCTCCTTCACCTAGATGAACGGTTGACTACAGCCGCCTAGGTGAAATTCCCTCATCCACCTCTCTCTCCTCCAAAGTCGTAGATGTTCGGTTGATTACAGCCGCCTGCGACTTTTCCTCACCTTCCTTCCACACCACCTCTCTCTCCTCCAAAAGTCGTAGATGTTCGGTTGACTACAGCCGCCTGCGACTTTTCCTCCTTTTCTATCCTTTACCTAAATTCACTCACTCACCTTCCTTCCACGCCACCGTGATGAGAATTTTAAATTCATCACAATTTCCTACCTTAATGATCGGTATCGAATGCCGATTTTGAGACGGATAACCGAACTGTCGGTTAATTGGGAGTTAACTGTAATTTTCAACAATTTTCGACCGATAATTAATTTGTTTTTGATGATTGCTCATCGTCTTTTGTCAGAACAAACACCTGGGCAAAATTCGGAATTGTTTATCATGTAGCTAAAAGGTCAGATATTGCCTGAAAGAGCACATTTTGTATCGATGCACATTATGTGCATTTTTGTTAAATTTCGGGGTGGATTCAGAAAGCACTAAAACGAATTCGTTGGTGAAATTTTCAAAAATTTGTTTACCAAACTGCTTAGGTACTAAAACAACTCGGCTGTCTTACAGATACCTAGGGATCATTCATAATGATTAATGTAAAATGAATATCAAACCACACATGAACGTCAAAGCCTTTATTGATTGAATATTGGATTGGAATATTGGAACAGAGAATTATTGAAAACAACGAATTTTTGAATTATTATGAATTATTTACTGAAAGCCTGCCCATAATCATTATGAATGATAGTTTCCTGGCAGCGACTCCTGAAAGCAAACATTAATTGTGTCTGTCGGTCAATCGGACATATTTCACTGAATAGCCTGCCCAAGTGCCCATAATCGTTATGAATGATTGAAGTCCGGATCCATTGCAGCAGCGTATTTTCTCCGAAGATTAACCAATAGTCACCGTAATTCCTCGTGTTTAGAGCTATTATGATATATCTAGGAATATGTGGATTACGAGTAGGATCGAAGGGCAGTGTAGGAGGAGCGGTGGTTCTGGAAGAGGATTACACTTTTATAAACTTACAAACCAAAGAGCGAAAAAGAACGCGAACTTCCTCGTTCGGAAAGTCCGCATATGCCGTTGGGGGAAAAAGTAGGGCCTTAAAATAAACGCCCTAGATTAGGAGAACTCGATGCCCTTCGTTCTCGATCGAAACGGAAACTGAATAAACATTCGGGACACATTCACATTGTTCAAGTATTTTGGCTAAACTACGGACTGTATTCGTGAACGATCCTCAACTCTCCCTTCACCCTTTGAGCTCACCTTTAAAAAATTTCCTATTACGAACGTTAGGAAGGTGAATGCTTCAGAGTTCCTTTAATCGTAAGCAACATTGCTGTCGTCATTTCTCTCTATAGATGCACAGCCTACTTAGGTATAGGTACCTACCTACCAACGTACCTGTTTTGGTTTATTATTATGTGAATAATACACCTACATTAATAGCTCAGCAAAAAATGTTTATAACACCCCCTCAAAACTATCTCTTTTACGTTTCAAGGTGCGTAGATTCCAAAAATGCAGTGTCCGTCCGCCGTATCATGCATATCTACTTCAATCTCAGTCTAACAAATTCGTTCTTTCGCACAAAGGCTCGATTTGGGCCCTAGTTTTGTCCCGAAAAATGGGTGAAAAATTGTGTTTTTTTTTGGTGTTTTAGTAACATGAGCTTGTGAGGTATCTTTTCCCATGTTTTTTTTAGGACGAGGAGACCGAATATGAAGTAGATTTTGGTCAAAAAGTGGAAAATTGAGGTTCTATAGAAGTTCAACCTTAAATTTATGTTAAAATTTGGTCTAAAATCGTTGTTTTACGCACACAGTTTGGGTCCCCATTTGGGAACACATTTGGCTCCTAGTTGTGCTCCGAAGCTCGGCAGCTCGATCAGAATACACCCACGGGTATTACAGGTAAAAAATAGGGGGTTTTCGAGGTTTTTTGAGTTATTAGTGAACATAAGTGAAGTATCGTTTTCCATGTTTTTTTAGGGCTAGAAGACCGATTGTGAAGTTAATTTTGACCAAAGATTGATTGAATTGAGGTTGTAACGAAGGTTCAGCTCCCAAAATTAATTTTTTTATGAGCCGAAAATCTGGGAAAGTGTCTGAAATCGCCATAAACTTGTATAATAACTGTCGTGAGTCCCTCCCGGGAACACTCCACTACAACCTTAAAGCTCTCACCAATATTCCTATGTAAAAATTACCTTCCGCTAATAAACATCTGAGTGGGGAGACAGGCAACAGAATCCAGGGGACACAACCTGGGCCCCCCCCAAAACTCCCAACAGGGGAGTTGGAGGGAGAGGCCTCCAGTTCCTATATAACCCTGGATCCTGGGGCTTTAGCTTCATTCGACACTTCCTCTAACCAGCTCTCTCTTCTCTCTCTACCTTCCTCCTCCCAGATGCCTGGTGGTATCCGCCGCTCTGGGAATTCACCTCCTACCTTCTCCTCTTGTCTACATCGGTGGATATCCGCCGCCTAGACAAGCACCTTCCTTCCTTCACCCACATCGGTGGATTACCGCCGCCTGGGTGAATTTCCTTCCTCTCGCCTACATCGGTGGATTACCGCCGCCTAGACGAGATTCCTTCCTTCACTCACATCGGTGGATTACCGCCGCCTGGGTGAATTTCCTTCCTCTCACCTACATCGGTGGATTACCGCCGCCTAGGTGAAATTCCCTCGCTCTCATCTATTCACTCCTTCACACCACCGTGATGATAAATTTAAATTCATCACAGTGGTGAACCCGACGTTCATCCAACCTTCTACCCTTCCTCCCTTCTTACCACCTCATGTGTCGCCCCCAGTCTAGTTCGGTGTCCCGCATTTTAAATTCACATTTAAAATTGTCAGTTTAAATTCGCAATTTTGGCCCACCCGCATCCGCTCACGCAACTCTCAACGCTCTGCTGCAACCACCTCCGCCGCCGCAAATTGCGAATTTTAAAAAAAATTCAAAACCTCAACCAATTTGAATTTTGTTTCCAGACACCTCAACTATGGACCCGAACTCGCCGTCACCGCCGCTCCTCCGGCCGTCCCTGCTGCAGCCGCCGACCGCTGCGACATCTGACGCAACCGACAACCCCTTCACCAGCCTCTCACCACCCGGCTCCACCGCATACGCCGCCGCCGCTGCCGCCGCCGCTGCAGCTGCCGCACACGCCGCCGCCGACGTCACGACGGCCTCTGCGTCGTTCCCGCTGTCGCTACCCCCCTTCTACACGCACGACCCCGCACTCTGGTTCTTCCAGGTCGACGCTGCGTTTTCTGCCGCCAACATCCGCAGCCAGCGTACCCGCTACTCCCGCATCATCTCCCTGTTACCATATGAGATCCTCCTGCAGACATCTGACATCTCCCCCGACGCCACGGCCGCCTACGACGACCTCCGCAGCCGCCTCATCAACTTATACCAGCCCTCCAAGTTCGCACGTGTCGCAGCGCTGTCCCAGCCCCAACATCTCGGCGATTTGAAACCCTCCCACCTGTACCGTCGCCTACGTCATCAACTACACGACGTCGTGACGGCCGACATCGCTCGGACGTTCTGGCTGCGAGCCCTCCCCCACCCCATCCAGATGGCGCTCGCCAGCCACCTCGACGGACCGGACGAGCCGCTTCTCCGTCTGGCCGACACGGTCTACGACCTCGCCGCGGCCGCCAGCGTCACGGAGGTCGCCGCACCCCGCTTCCCCACCCCACGCAGGGACCGATCGCCGTCTGAAGAGCGCCGCCGGCCCCCCTCCCTCCACCGGCGCCGCTCCCTCTCCGTCGATCGCCGGCCGACCCCCTCCTCCGACCACCGACGCCAGCGCTCGGCCGACCGCCGCACCGTCTCCCCCTCCCAGCAACAGAGAGGGAGGTCCCCAAAAACGGCGCCCCACTCCAACTCCACGCGCCCCACCAGGACCTACCTCCCGGCGGACCCCCCCCACCGATGTTTCTACCATGTGAACTTCGGTGGGGAGGCCCGCAAATGCCAGCCCCCCTGCTCCTACTCCTCCAAGCAGGGAAACGCGGACGCCCGCCGGTAAATCCGGCGGGCCCCCCTCCTCGCCAACACGGGGGGGACCACCTCCAACCCCTCCCCGCCCGCATTCACACCACCTCCACCTCGCCTCGCTACCCCTCCTACGCCGCCGCCACGGCTGCCAACCTCCCGACCGCATCTGACGGCGCCGCTAAACACCCCACCTCTCCATCAACTGCTCCCCCACCCCGAGTCAGCCCCCCCAAGCCCGCCTCCAGGGCTGCCAACCTTCCGGCCGCCACTAGCGCCGCCGCTCCCGTTCCCCCACCCCGGAACGGCCCCTCCAAGCCCGCCTCCAGGGCAGCCAACCCTCCGGCCGCCGCCAGCGCCGCCACTCCCGTTCCCCCACCCCGGAACGGCCCCTCCAAGCCCGCCTCCAGGGCAGCCAACCCTCCGGCCGCCACCAGCGCCGCCGCTACCGTTCCCCCACCCCGGAACGGCCCCTCCAAGCCCGCCTCCAGGGCAGCCAACCCTCCGGCCGCCACTAGCGCCGCCGCTACCGTTCCCCCACCACGGAACGGCCCCTCCAACCCCGCCCCCAAGACGACCACCCCTCCGGCCGCCACTCGCGCCGCCACTACCGTTCCCCCTCCCCGGAACGGCAAAAAATCACCCCGCGTCTCCTTCGCGGGGGACCAACCACCACCATCGCACCCGCCCATCACCTCGGACGAACCAAGCCCCCCCCCCCTCCGACGGACTCCAACATCTCGCCAGTTTTACCTCACTCCGCCCCAGCTCATCAACGCCTGTTCCTGAAGTGTTCAAAGACGCACGTCCCCTTCCTCGTTGACACAGGGGCGGCGCTCTCTATCTTCCCCAATAACATACTCCGGCGACAGGCGCGTTGTTACCGGCAACTCCTCTACGCCGCCAACGGTACTACCATCCCCTCGTACGGGACGTACCGCTCATCAATTCATATGAGCGGGCTCGCGTACGAGTGGGAATTCACCGTGGCGGACGTAGAGAAAGCTATCCTGGGGGCCGATTTCCTCGCATATTTCGGCCTCCAGGTAGACGTCCGTAACGCGCGCCTGCTCGACCCCTCCACCCAGAAACCCATCCCCGGGTTCATACATGCGGTGGATCGACCCCCCTCCAAGTTTGAACAACTCCTCCTCAACTACAAACCCCAGCGCCGCCCCTCAGCCCACATCTCACAGACCCAACACTTCATAGAAACCTCTGGCCCCCCAATATCCGCGAAAGCCCGACGCCTCCACCCCCTCCAACTCTCACAGGCCCGCAAACATTTTGACCTCCTCATCAAAGACGGCATTATCCGTCCCTCCAAATCCCCGTGGGCTTCTCCACTACATATTGTGCAGAAGCCTAACGGGGATATCCGCCCATGCGGCGACTACCGCCGCCTCAATGCCCGTACAACCCCAGACCTTTACAACGTCCCGCACCTCAGGGATTTCTCTTCCCACCTGCACAACACCACCATCTTTTCTACACTCGACATCTCCCGTGCCTTCCATCACATTCACATCTACCCCCCTGACGTTCCTAAAACAGCTATCATCACCCCTTTCGGCCTGTTCGAGTATATCAAAATGGGATTCGGCCTCCGTAACGCTGCCCAAACATGGCAGCGTTACATGGACAACATACTACGAGGCCTACCCTTCGTCTTCTGTTTTTTGGACGACGTACTGATCGCTTCCCGAGACCCAACCGAACACCTCGCACACCTGACACAAGTACTTGACATCTTCGCGGCCGAGGGCCTCACCATTAACACTCCAAAGTGCGTCCTCGCCCAGCCCTCCGTCCGCTGCCTCGGCCACCAGGTTTCGTCCGAAGGAATAAAACCCCTACCAGACAAGGTTCACACCCTCACCGATTTCCCACGTCCCAACACTGTCTCAGAACTCCGCCGTTTCCTGGGTATGCTGAACTTTTACCGTAGACACATCAAACACGCGGCACAACACCAACAACCACTCATACACGCTATCCCACAACCGGCTAAAAAAAACGATAAACGCCCCATTTCATGGACCCCCGCCCTCACTACCGCCTTCCAACAATGCAAACAGGACCTAGTTGACGCCGCTCTATTGGCCCATCCCGATCCCCATGCCCCCCTCTCCATCACCACAGATGCGTCCGACTGGGCCATCGGGGCAGTACTCCACCAACACACCGGCGCCACCCCCCAACCTCTCGGCTTTTTCTCCAAAACTCTGTCCCCCACACAAAAAAATTACTCCACCTTTGACAGAGAACTCCTCGCCATCCACGAAGCCATCAAACACTTTCGTGACTTCGTGGAGGGCAGGCAGTTCTCTGTCATAACCGACCACAAGCCCCTCACCCACGCCCTCCTCCAAAATCGAAAATCAGCCTCCCCCCGTCGCCTCCGGCAACTCGAATTTATCGGACAATTCACGTCCGATATTCGTTATTTGCCGGGGGCCGACAACTGCGTTGCCGACGCCCTCTCCCGCCCCACCCCTGCGCCGGTGGCGGAGCTACTGCCCTTCCCTTCCCCGCAAACCCTCAAAAACCATCAAACTCCTACCTCCGATCCCGCTCTTTCCCATCTCATCTCCGCCTCAAAATTGGAGCAGCTGCCTCCCCTAGACCTCTGGTGCGACGTATCGGCCGACACACCGCGCCCGTACGTCCCACCGGAGCTGAGGAGGCAGTTGTTCCTACACTACCACTCCCTCCATCATCCCGGCATTCGGGCGAGCCGGGACCTCATCAAAACGCGGTACTTCTGGCCCCATATGAACACGGATATACGTACCTGGGTTCTAGGGTGCCAGAAGTGCCAGCAATTCAAGGTCTCGGCTCACCCCCATGTGCCTCCTCAACCTATCCCCGATTCTCTCCCGTGGGAACACGTCCACTTGGATCTGGTCGGCCCTCTTCCCCCCTCCGAGGGGAAGAGGTATTGCCTCACCATGATCGACCGTGCGACAAATTGGGTAGAGTGTATCCCACTCGCCCACATTACCGCGGACGCCGTCGCCACGGCCTTCCTCACTCAATGGATCAGCCGCTACGGTTGTCCGCGGACACTCACGGTCGATCAGGGGAGGCAATTTGAATCAGCCCACTTTGCCGACCTGCTCCGTTCCCTCGGGATTCAGAAAATCCGCACCACTCCTTATCACCCCCAATCCAACGGGAAAATAGAGCGGTGGCACTCGGTCCTCAAGCAAGCCATCTCCACATCAGCCACTTCCCCTTCATGGACCAAAACCCTCCCCTACGTTCTACTTAGCCTCCGCACTTCCGCCCGTCCTTCAGACAACACAAGTCCCGCACAACACGCTTTTCGTGACCCTTTACGTTTGCCAGCCGACATCTTCACCCCACACCCCACCCCGTCAATTAACAGGGAACCACTCCGCACAACAACACCACACAACGACACCACCTATCCCACACGTTTTTACACAGCCACTCACATGTACTTGAAGGAGCCCGGCATCCACAAAACATTTTCACCTCTCTACGCCGGGCCCTTCCACGTCATCCGCTCCACAAACACCACGGCTACCCTGTTAATTGACGGGAAGCCCCACACTGTACCCCTCGCCCGATGTAAACCAGCCCCCGTCCTCCCAGACACTTCGCCCCACACCACTCACCCGACCACCCCTACACCACACACGCCACACATCACCTCCATTTCGCCCGCCGGACCCCAACGTCGCCACCCACCTCCGCGACGTCCCGGGTACCGGCTCCCACCGGCTCTTCCCCTTCACCACCGCCCCGGCAGTGAAGGGACCCCTCTGTCAGTCTTCACTAACGTGAAGACTGTTAGAGGGAGTCGCCTCCCTCACCCCATCACCTCACCATCATCACACACTCACCACATTACACTGCACACTGTCCACACCCAGGGAACGGCGGATTTCACAACCCCGCTCCGATCTGCCTCCCCTGAAACCGTACCAAAACATTGTACATACCTGTAAATACTACTTGTAAATACCTTGCACCTGCAAATATCTAGCTATCTATCTGACTATCACTCCTCTTATCATCATCATCGAACTCATCACCTTTGTAAATATTGTCACTTCATCAAATTTTTCATCACACCCTCCTTGTACATATGTTTCCCATCATCAAATTTCGTCTACTTACATCTACTTACATCTACTTATGTCTTACTTCTACTTATGTCTTACATCTACTTACATCTACTTACATCTACTCACATCTACTTATCTACTTATGTCACCTTATGTCTACTTTTGTCTACTTAGCCCTACTTATGTCTACTTATGTCAACTTATGCCTACTTATTCTACTACTTGTATATCACCCTAGATTTAAGACACCTCCGGTCACTCTTCTGCCTTCAGCACTGCAATTGTTTGTTTCAGCCTTCAGCTCCTGTATCCTTGCGCCTTCAGCTTCCCCTTTTTGTTTCCGCAGCCCTCAGCCACTGTCAACTTGAGCCTTCAGCTACCTCAAACATTGGTTCGCACTGGGGGGACCTCTGTCGTGAGTCCCTCCCGGGAACACTCCACTACAACCTTAAAGCTCTCACCAATATTCCTATGTAAAAATTACCTTCCGCTAATAAACATCTGAGTGGGGAGACAGGCAACAGAATCCAGGGGACACAACCTGGGCCCCCCCCAAAACTCCCAACAGGGGAGTTGGAGGGAGAGGCCTCCAGTTCCTATATAACCCTGGATCCTGGGGCTTTAGCTTCATTCGACACTTCCTCTAACCAGCTCTCTCTTCTCTCTCTACCTTCCTCCTCCCAGATGCCTGGTGGTATCCGCCGCTCTGGGAATTCACCTCCTACCTTCTCCTCTTGTCTACATCGGTGGATATCCGCCGCCTAGACAAGCACCTTCCTTCCTTCACCCACATCGGTGGATTACCGCCGCCTGGGTGAATTTCCTTCCTCTCGCCTACATCGGTGGATTACCGCCGCCTAGACGAGATTCCTTCCTTCACTCACATCGGTGGATTACCGCCGCCTGGGTGAATTTCCTTCCTCTCACCTACATCGGTGGATTACCGCCGCCTAGGTGAAATTCCCTCGCTCTCATCTATTCACTCCTTCACACCACCGTGATGATAAATTTAAATTCATCACAATAACAGCTGAATTAAGACAATCAAATGGCTCTATCAATGATCAAAGATAATTTGTCAAACATAGTCATTATATCGTGTTTTTGGCGGCCAAAATTGGTGAAAACCATCAACAATAGCCATTTAAATAATTACACATGAAAGAAACAATAAATGTAGGTACTTCCAGCATTTCGTAGGTATGTCCAGTAGAATAATAAACACATGTGACAAGGACTTGGCAGCGTTTTTTCTTCTTTCCATTCGGCACTGCCGAAGGATAACAAACAAACCGCAGACTGGAGTATATAAATAGGTAAACAGACGCGCCACGGAATAATAGAAAACAGGATGGGCCCTTGGGGTTGAGCCCTTGGGAAGCGACCCTTGTACACACGTAAGAGATTGGCCCCTTGCACACAGAAGGGAAGCGACCTTTGTACACACATAAGAGATCGCACAGGAGCCCAGTGATCGCATACGATAGGATAGGACAGATAAGTGAAGTGGTAGGCTAGGTATTTCCAACAAATTAGCCATTTTCAATTCAAATAAAATTTAACCTAATTTAGAAAATTCTCATTTGATAATTGAAAAGTCCAAATCGAAAGAATTAAATCTTTAGACAACGACACTACCTAACGTACCTGAGGCAGAGACTGCCGATTACGCGCTACGTCACTATTGTTTACCAGTCCTTCCAGAGGTAACCTCTGAAGTTTGAACGTTTGAACCTTTCACATAACGTCAACCTTCTTACTGTACTGTACATGAAATGCGATTTCTTCGAAGGTAGCTTTTCAGCTGGTTTCTAAGGAATTGTTATAATTATACAGCCATAGATGAAATGTAACATTCGAGATCCAATCGCAGTAGTAAACGATTGGTTCACTATTATACAGGTACCTATTTATTATGTACAAAGAATGTCTCACTTATGTTGATTCTATGATGACATTCATAAACCACCGTTTACTGTTCAGATTATTATTTCAGCTTGAGTTGGATCAATTATAAGCATTTCTAAAAACGAATAACTCAAGTCGTCTCATTCAAGGTTCGTTAACACAGTCGTTCAGGATAACACAATGAGCGAATTTTCGAAGTATACATTTAATAAAAAATCAGTAAGTACCACCTATAATTTATGTGCAATTTACATTTTTTTAATCGATTCCATCGTGGCTGTACATCTACTAAATATGAATGTAGGTAACCCGTGGTGATGGATACAGAAGTAGTTTTGCCCCCCCCCCCCCCCCTCCATTGCCTGGCAGTACGAAAAGCATTTCATTCAGAAGTTTGCTGCATTCTTGTAACTTACGTGACAGCCACAAA
Source organism: Leptopterna dolabrata (assembly GCA_954871275.1). Taxonomy (NCBI): domain Eukaryota; kingdom Metazoa; phylum Arthropoda; class Insecta; order Hemiptera; family Miridae; genus Leptopterna; species Leptopterna dolabrata. Next base: position 14,463,144 of record OX940984.1, on the reverse strand, counting down.
GCCTCTGACGCACAGAGTTTATTCTTTGCCGTCGGCAAGGTTATGATGGTTTTAGATATTTCCGCGTTCAGATTTAGCCCCCTGAAACGACTGTTGTCTGTAAAGTTAATCGAGCGGCATTACAGCTCAAAAGTGACGAGAGTGCTGAGGGAGGTGAGATGTCATCTTCATGACTGGCCTGAATATCACACGATGAATGAAACGGTTGGTACAATTTCAAGTCCTGAAGCGTTTATTATGGCGATGTTTATGCTTCCTGAGGAATGCTGCAGTCACGCTAGAAAATCAAGCAGTGGCAAAGTATGGATGCTGTGAGTACAACAACATGCATGCAGTTGTTCCCTCAACCCGGAGTCAGATAGCTTCCGCAGTTTATTGAAAAAAGATGTTGAACAGCCACACGATAAGCAGCTTTGTGACTGCTGATCGGTTATTTCATCATAAAATGCTACTTATTGCAATCAAGAAGAGCTTGGGCGATGATTAGTGTTCCGCCAGGGCATTTCGCGTATTTATATTTCTCCAACCCCCAGGTAAGCTCTGTGCCCTCACGTTGCAGTCTGCTGTATGCCACCCCTGAACTACACTTACGTGCAGGCACAAGCGTGGCTCAAAGAACAACACAAATAACATAAAGTTAAAAAATATAACATGAATGTACTATAGATACCTACTACTACTATAGGTACTATAGATTGACGTCATTTTACAGTTTGTTGTTAACAGGTTACGACTGGAATTAATGAATGGCTTCGTGTTAATTATCCACTCTTCAAAATCACAGATTGAGGTTCAAAATGCTTTTTAGGAAATTAAAATGTAATTTTATATATTATCTATAAATCAAAAGAACTTACCTTGCATGAAACGTTAAGTGAAGAGTTGCGTTGAAATACTGAGGTGGTCTATATCTGTGGAGAGCTGAGGGAGTGGGGGCGGCGGGCTCGGGAAGCGAAAAATAGCACTGATGACGTCACGGACTCCCTTCCTACTTCTTGAGGGGGCAAAACATCAGTGGTGCAATCCCTTTCGAGAAAATAATATGCCAGGACAAGGATAGTATGCCTGGTTGGAGGGGGGGGGGGGGGGGTCGAGGTTTTATTATCGGAGTTTTGTTTACATTTGAACGGACGATTCCACATCCCTGTTGCGCTGTCGATTTGGTAGGTAAGATGGTTTTGGGGTTCTGAGTCATTTGAGCTACAATAGCAACAGGCGATTCGAATCAATTTGACGGTGACTCAACTATTTCTGTGAAGACTCTGCAGGGTTGGGCATCTCTCCAGGTTCCATCAAATCGGGCATCAATGACACTATCCAACATAAGAAACTGTCATCACTAAACCATCGAAGTAAATAACAGTTTAATTTTCAGTTATCCCGGGTGACCTGAACGAACTTTCGGCGAAACCCAGAAATAAATCACTTTATTTATACAACAATTTGTTGATTAAAGTTCAAATTTGCACACTTCGTATAACGAAATAATGTTGCTGGTCTCATACCTGCTTATTATGCTGATGGAGTAGGTGTCACTCGAAAATTCCAGACATTCTCATCTCACCATGTCTACCAAATGTTTAAGGTAATCCGAATTTGCATCGGAAAGTCAGTCGAAATATCAGTTTCAAATGTTCAACAGGAGGAAAGTTAGGTAGTAGAAATTCAGCAACGAAAGTGCTTGTTTTGGATGGACGGTAATTTCTCACTATGCACTCAGTGCATTTTTTGCGGACAAACTATGAAGGCAATATTTTATTATTGGCCGATTCCTATCTGTTTTCCAGGTCAGTCTGCAGGGTCCTATGTCGTTCGATTTCCGAAAAATGTTCCAGGAATTTAGTAATTAAGCAATGAAGACATTAGTTCCTACTACTTTGTTTGTACTTTTACACTCGCTTGCCTGAATATCAAAAAGGAAGTTCGAAAGTACTAAGCTTGAGCAAGTCAATAGCATTAAATATCTAGGACTCCAACTAGACCAGCACCTAAAATGGAGGATGCAGATAGAGACCCTAGTAATGAGAATAAGGAAATCGTTTTTCTTTTTCTGTATACTACGAAAATGGCTCTCCAAAAGTAATTTAAAGATGGTTTACTACGCATATGTATACAGTATCCTAATATATGGTATAGAATTCTGGGGCGGAGCATATGCCCAAACCTTCCGCTCGCTCAATATTGTGTGCAACTCCCTCATTCGGATCATCACTCGGTCGCATTCCCGAACGCGAATCAATGATCTTTTTAAAAAATTTGATATTCTTCCACCAAGACTGATATTTGTTTATCGCTCCCTGCTTCGTGTACACAAGATGAAAAAATGTCTACCCCACCGCATTGTCTTGCGAGTCACCCGAGCAACATGCGAGGGTAGTCAAATTCTAGTTCCCCGCCCTACCACTGATTTTTTCACAAGACCTCTGCCTCCCACAATATACGCCTCACTTCCGACTACCTTACAATCAGATCAGTCGACTAATTCCTTCAAAAAAAGAATAGGCGCATACCTGCTTCAAATGCACAAATCTGAACTGCACACTGACTTCTTGAATAGGTTTGATTTGTAATTGTAACTGTGTTATGTGTTAGGTAATTACTATCTTGGAATATGGATGGCATAGGTGCTACATACCCATTCATATATACTTTTTTTTTCTTTCCACTCAAGTTGAATATTGTCTGTAAATTTACTATTGTTTCCAGCTAAAAGTATCGATCCAAACTAATAAGCTAGTTCAGTGACAACCAGCCCCTGGACGGGTCGTCAAGACCTTAGGGGCCCATTCATGAACTTGGTTTTCGCATGATTCTGTACAACTTATATTCTTCATTATGTACTTAATATGTTTTTGAATAAAGAATTGAATTGAATTGAATTGAAAAATTCGAAAATCGGTGGACATCGGTCTCTGCAGAAACATTTTGCTGAATACGAATATATATCGGGATCAGGTTACAATTTTTTCTCAGGCGTTTCTGCGTAATTTGTCGGCAACGGGAGATGCGTCAAATCTCAAGGAATTGAACATACCACTAAGGAAATCGTTCACAAGAACTCTCGCCCTATGAGCAGCTACCACTTTACCATCCCTCATTCGGCCACACTTCTCGGCCCCTAACTTCCCGTCCTTGATGATTCATAAGTGTAAAGCGATTTGAACAAAGTAGCATTTGATGAAGATTCTGCTCCAAGTATACATAAATAATAATCATCTAAAATAACAATCATAATATTATCTCCATAATGTTGTAGACATATGGAGTTGCACAACTTGCCGTAGTTCTATTGAACCAATATTTATGAAATTGACAGGGGTTTTGCAGGTTGACTCGTGAATAGTTCCACAGTCTTTGCATCAAAATCCAAATAAAGCCATCTCTTGCGTTTGCCGCGGGGTTCAGTGTCCGCGTATTGTTGTCACAGCCTTATTGCGCATTCGGGAGCTGGTTGGCAGATAGCAGGTCATCACCATCAGTGACAATTAGTTGACATTGAGGTCTGCTGTTAGGTATTCCGATGCAGGGTTCAGTTTCTGCAGTTCCGAGCCACAACACCCCTTCCCCTCGTGTCGTCGGTTTATAATCGACCGTAGGTAACTGCTCTCCGTCGCCCTGACCGCTATGATTCAGAGAGGAGCTGTTCATGTTCTCTCATCAACTGTTCAACCTGGTCCCATTCACTTGTTACGACTGTTGTACCTCCCGGGCATCCCCACCGCCCTCCCGAACCGCAGTTTCCATTATTCATCTCTCGCCCGGCGGTTCACGGTTAGGTGCCCGTTAATTGTGTGAACCTCTGTTCCCTACCCATCGATAGACATGATGAGTAGATCATGAGTGCTCCTCTCAAACGATTCCAATTTATTGGAATTAGATGTACCCACAAAAGCCCTCTTTGCAGCTGTTAATTCAAGCGTTTTAGTGTAACAATAGCCAATTAATTACACTGGTACCTATAAACGATTTATAAACAGCCGGAGGAATCACTGAATAATTAAATTTCGATTGCATTATAACTTTGATCTCGATCGGATTTGACGGAGGTTGGACCACCGAGGTTTGAGGTTTGAGAGTTGTTGTCATTAAAAAAAAAAAAAAAAAAAAAAATCAGGCTAATGACAACATTTTCAAAATTAGGAATTTTTACAAGCATTCGGAGTCATTTGTACAACACTACAGCGTAGCCCAGAGGAGGCTAGGCAATGTAGTCAGCCTGTAGGTGTAGCTATGCTGCCAGTTTTGGAGAAAAATATGCAGGTAAATAATAAACCGTTGTGTAATAATTTGCAGCGTTTTTTTTTTTTTTTTTTTTTTCCAATGATGAACATCATCCGCAATCGTGAAGAATCGGATTCACCACTTTTCAGGTACAGCCATGACCATACGAGCGACTCTCGAAGTACTGTACCATGTTCGTTATCAAACGTTCTTAAAAGTTTCAGATTGCAGTCATACCACAAGGGCGAATTTCGAAGTAACGTACCCTCTCACAATCTTTGTTGATTTTATGTGACTCATTCAGACTTCGAGCAATTTTGATGTTTAAAAGACAACCAATTCTTCAATTAATTACTCAAGAATTGATTAATTCCTCAATTAATTACTCAACATTTAATTAATCCCTGAATTAATTACTCAAGAATTGAGTATACCTAACGGGGTATTAGTTTCTCAATTATTAATACCATTAATTGATTAATACAATTAATCGATTAATACATTTAATACCATTAATTGATTAATACCTTTAATACACTCAATCCCATTAATACAATTAATAAAATTGATACCATTAATACAATTGATACCATCAATACCTTAATAAAACTAATTACTCAAGAATTAATTATTCAAGAATTGAATATGTATACCTAATCGGGTATGGGCGTGGTTCACAAAAGCGGTTTATAAATATGATTTTGGTTTATTATTTTCAATAATGAACCATTGGAATCGAGCATGAAAAAAAAAAATTCTTACCCCCCCTCAAAATTTGATGGTTTACGTTTCAAGGTATGTAGAATCCAAAACTGCAATAAAAATATTTCTGTCTGTCCGCCGTACGCCGTACGCCGTACGGGCCACTTTTCTTAGTTACCATGAAAAAAAAATTGATGAAATTCGGGTTATAGGTTCCGTTCGGCGTCTAGTTGGTCCTCGAAGCTCGACGTTACTGTGAGTCATCTCTAAGGGGTTCAAAATAGGGGTTGAAATTTTCAAAACGCCTATACCATTTTTTTACGTAAATATTTTTACGGTTTTAAATAGTTCTTGAACTTGCGAGTTTTTTAAGACCATCCGGAGCATCGTACGTCCAGCCGTTCGTTCACAGTAAGGCCCCAAAGTTTGCACCGACAGGCATTTTCGACTCCAGTGTGAATGAAATTGTATACAATTCAAACCAAATCTCGTAACCAGAGACGCGCCCACAATAGGAATTTGTGAATACGGCCAATCATTGGTAGGGATCACCTGATTATATTGGCGGAGTATGAAGTCGAGTTGGTTGTTCTGTGATATTATTTCGCTTGAAAAATGATGGCTCTTTTGGAGTTTGTTGGTAGGTAGTGAAACTTGAACAAACGTTGAAGTATTATTGATGGGTAAATTATTACTACGGTAAATCATTACTCAACGGTAAATTATTACACAACGGTTCATTATACCATCTACGTAGAAGGGGCTGGAGTTTGTTGGTAGGTACTTTTGCAACTTTTTTCACTCCTCATCAACAATTTCTTTTCAGAACTTCATTATGTGTGTTTCTTTTTGTTAGGTACTGTTTGTCATCGGCAGAATTATTTTAGCAACATTTAACTCGTGATTTAGGTAGGTACCTAGTAACGAATACGGGGTTAGGTACTAACCTACGGAGGGTCTGCGATCTACATAATATGTATATAATAGAATAGTACATATCATATTATATAGAAGGGTTATCTATACATAGAGCTGTGATCTGTATTTCACTCCTCATCAACAATTTCTTTTCAGAACTTCATTATGTGTGTTTCTTTTTGTTAGGTACTGTTTGTCATCGGCAGAATTATTTTAGCAACATTTAACTCGTGATTTAGGTAGGTACCTAGTAACGAATACGGGGTTAGGTACTAACCTACGGAGGGTCTGCGATCTACATAATATGTATATAATAGAATAGTACATATCATATTATATAGAAGGGTTATCTATACATAGAGCTGTGATCTGTAACAGGAGGGTATTCTATACAAAATAATAAACCTTTGTGCAGGGATTTGCAGCGTTTTTAAATGAAACTAGATTCCATCCTGAGAACATTGACACCAATCGCACTGTCCTAAAATTAGTATTTTTCTACGATTTTTCAAAATGCCCTACGTCACAGTTAGAGGTGATGGGTGGGGTCCCGCCCAGGCCCTCTAGAGGGGTACAATGACGTAGGAGCCTCTGGAATCTTTGAAATATCGTAGAAAAATAACTACTTAACGTAGAACAGTGCGGTTCGTGTGACAATTCTCAGATGGTATCTACTTTCATTAAAAAAATAAAATTAAAAAAATAAATACGTGCGCAGACTCTATTACCTACCTTAAAGGTACTGTAGAAGTGTTTAAAACAAATAGGTAGGTTGCTAATTCAAAAAATGTAGTTTGTCAGTAAAACATGGTCTTCTCCGACATGTGTGCAGACCCCCCCCCCCCCCCTCTGTTTTACTGACACCATCAATTTGCAGACCGAAATTCGAATTTAAGATGTTGTTCAGATTAGCCCGCTATTCCGCTTTAGCTCCTATATTATGACTGTATTTGTGTGTACTCCTACGCACGGTGATAGTGGTATGTACACAAAAACGTGATGTAAATCCGCTTACCATCATGGTGTTGGTGGTGGAACGCCTCTGCCCGCACTGGCCGGTAAATCGAAAAAAGCCGCGTCGCTACCTACCAGAGCTTTTCGTTGTTCGACTGGGGGAGTCGCGGAAGTTCGCCTTTAGCTGTTGGAGCAAGTTGCCATGTAGGGCAAGACCCTTCGAGGCGCTCGACCTTGCCATCATGTGACCGCCGGTCCGTTTCACGTCCGACGAGGAATGCCGGGTTATGTCATGGCAAATACGGCTTGAGCCGTTGATGTTGATCCGCAGATCACCGTGTCCCGTTGATTGATCGATCATCTGCAGTAATACAGAGCTTACCTCGGTGCATGTGTTTTCGTCGATGTTAACATTGTGCTTGATAGTAGGTACGTAGATTAGGATGAGAAATTAATAATAAAACGAACATGTCAAGTGCAATGACAATGAACTAAGAATCCTCATTATTAGAGATGGGATGATATCTATGTCCGATATTATCAATATTCTTTTCGCCGATATCCGTTTTGGTCAGTATAATGTGCTCCCTCCCTTCACTCATGTTGTTAATTGTTAACAAATTCTATTATCGATCTAGAATTTTCTTCTATCTTTTAGATATTTATCTTGTTTCAACATCTGTTCAATTTGAAAGACGGGAATATAGGTACCTAATGAAACCGGACCGGAACAAGTTGGAGGGCGAACAAAAAAGGGCCTTGATGAAGTTAAAAAAAAAAAAAATATTTTCTATAATTTGTAAACTCTGGAATCGAGTGAGTATGGAAAAAATAAATAAATAAATAAATATAAATTAATTAATCTCCCCTCCCCAAATTTGTTGTTTTTAATGGTAGGTACGTATAATCCCAACATGGAATAAAGAAATCGGCCCGTCCGCCGTACTTCGCATTCTTATTTACCATGAACCGAAATTAATGAAATTCGGTTTCGAGGCCCCATTGGGTTCTAGTTAGTCCGCGAAGCTCGGCATAGCTCGATAATTTTCAATAGAAGTTTATGGTTCTTGTGACGTTTTTAAATTGATTCCGAACTTGAGAATTTTTGAGACCATCCGGAGCATTGCACGTCCAGTCGTTCACAGTAAGATTGAACCGAAAAGCTTCGTCAACATGAATGTGAATCATACGGTATACTTCCAGCCCAGATAACATTGCTAGGGAACACCTGATCATAACCACGTATAGCTTTGAAATCGAGTACGTTCCTCCGTATTTCATTTGAATAAAGATAGTTATTATATTGGATTGTGTTGATAGGTACTTTTGCATCTTGATCAAATTTGGTTCGGTGTGTCCGTCCGTCTGTGTGTCCGCAAATCGTCAATTTGAATTCGATTTTCCTGAAATCGTCAGAATCATGTGGTTTGGGCCCCAGATAGTCCAGATCCAGGTACTGAATAATCTCGCAAATCAATGGCCCCCTTGTGCTCAAATAGTTGGGGTTGGGCCCACTGCCCACGCGCAAACGCGAATCCGAGGTACCTAGTCAATTTCTCACGAATAAATTATCCGATTTCGCTCATATTCGGTTGGTAGTTGAAATGTAGCTTCCAGATGGTCCCCTATGAATTTCAAAACCCTCGGATCATTGGTATGACCACTGCGCATACACAAACGCGAAATCTGAAGTACTCAATTTCGCATGAACCTATGAGTAGATAGAAAAGGAGAGAACTGGCGCAGCAAAGTTCCTGCCAAGGTCGAGGGTAGGTATGCAAAACTCGCAACATATGACAAATTTTCCAAAAAATTTACAAAATTTCGTTTATAACTTCTAAAATTTCGCAAAAATTTACAAAATTAACAAACATTTCGTCATTAGCTTCTAAAATTTCGAAAAAATTTACAAAAATTTCGTAATTTTTCGACAAATTAGTAATGTGTGTTGCGGGTTTTCATACCCCCGACCTTTGCAGGGACTTTGCTGCGCCAGCTCTCCCTTTTTCTGTCTACTCCTATGGCCCGATTTTGATGAAATTTTGAGGAAGTTTTCTCCAAAATACGTCCGCGTAGGAATTTTCGTTCAACTTTCTTTTAAAGCAGTTAAAGTATTAGCAGAATGAGATTCTTTCAATCTTTTTTATTGCTGTCCCTGTTTGCCAAACATAATAATATAATACATTGACTTCACAATTCGGTGCACCACATTTTTTAGTGGTTCTGATTTTTCAGACGGTATTTCATCTTTTGGTTTCGATAAGTATTTACCAGAAGAACAAAATTTGTCATTCAGAATGCGATGAGCATGTTATGGGGTCTCATTGTTGAATGGTTGTTTTTCATTCCATTCGATGTTAATCAGGTAGGTAGGTAGGGAGTTGATGTAATATTACACCAATTCCATATTGTAGGGAGTCGATGTACCTACTAGAGTTAGTAGGGAGCTTTCTATATACGGACCTTCCCTGTGATATTATGCAGGACTTATGCATGGTTCCTCTGGCACTAATTATTCAACGATCATGGACATTGAAACTGAAAATGAACCGATGAGGGAGGAGGCATGTAGGTACCTGCTTGAGAAATAATCAAGGGATTAACCGAAATAAAGTGTTATTGTACATATTCATTGGTACCTATATACCAAACAAGGTATATAAGAAGGGTCCTTCTGTGTATTAGGCACATACACCATGCCCATCATCATCACATAGCAACCACCTGATAATAATAAAGCAGGGCCCAAACCACTGGGTTTGAAATGACATGGGCAGAGCACTCTATGGAGCGATGGTGCAACTGATAGGGCAATAAAACTTTCCTTCAAAACCGTTTGAGTTCGTGGTTGTGTCAATAAAGGGGGGACTCATTCACAACTCGCCTATTTACGCCTGAATTTTATTCACTTCTGAAGTTCTAAAATCCGTATAAAGTTAATGATGCTCTTCGTTCACAAAGGTGGGCACGTAATTCTCAATCCTTATTAATTTAATTCTAAATCTTCTCGATTATTAATTTGCTGAATCAATGCCACCTACGATCCAATACCTGCTATGAACTGCAACAAACGGAACACGTTCCCCTAATTATAAATTAAAATTACCTACCGATCAGATTTTAATGTACAAAATTGATAATGATATCTCAGTTTTCCCACTAGGTATTCCACAACTGCCCTTACAAGAAAGAAAGTAGGTAGGTACTTGACAAATTGATAGGTACTAGTACATATTTTAACGTAGTCGATTTTGAGGTAAATCTAGCATCGGGACGAGCACTTATGAATGTGCCACATATTATATTCTGGAAATGAAACAGGTTTACTTTCAATATTAATTTTATTGGCAAGGTAAAAGTTATTCTTTTTATTAATTGCCATTCTAAATACATACCAACACGTTTATATTCATATTTATGTCATTGAGTTAATGAAGTTGTAGGCTGTGCAGTTTTCTTACAAGTACATCGTTCCCTGATAAGATAAACGTGACTAAAGAATGAAATTTGTAAGCAATGATGATGAGAGATGTCTTTGACTGGTCTGTTTTGGTAGGTACCTACCTAGTGCATTATGACCGGTCCTCAAAAAAAAAAAAATACGAGTCAATTATTATTTTTTATTGAGCTTAAAAAGGCGCCATCCTATGGTTCCGAACGCAAAGCTTGGTACCTATAATTTCAAAAACAGTGAAGGTGAGTACTCAAACAAGTGCAAACTACTATACTTACCTGTGATTGTAGTAACCACCATTTACATACAACTCAGCTGGTATACAAGTATGTTTACTCACACTGTATACAGTAGTATTCGAGGGTCTTTTCGTCATTAGTTCAAATAGTCCATAACTTGCGCATCTAAAAAAGTGAAAAATTCAGATCGTGAATTTTACCTAGCCCTAGGTAAGTTTAATTACTAAACTTGCTGCTGGTAAGTTTCAGATTACTAAACTTGTATTAGTAATACGAATCATCATTAGATTCCACCATCCTATCGGCGATTCTCGTCCTGATACCGCAGGGGAGGTAACTATGGTAGATTCATAAATTACTCATTTAATTTTTAATACACATATGTAGTATGTCGTTTTTAGTGAACGGAGTTTCAAACCGAAACTGCAGACGATGTCTTACCATTGGTGCATGATAAAAATTCAACATTTCGCCAAAATAAAACAAGTAAGGGCATAAAATTTGTATAAGTGGGTATTATAAGTTTGGGTATTGCCCAACAAAAGGATGAGTTCGAAGAAGCAATTTTCAAAAATTCAAAGGGTGTTAAATTTGAGTTTTTAGGGGTCAAAAATTGATATTATATTAGTTAAAATAGGGGCTAATAAAATCAATATTAATTCACCTGGTGTCTGTGGAATGACGACTCGATAGAAAGAGGGACCATTTCGGAGATAAAAATATTTTTCTCAAAAAATAGTAGATCAAATTTCATTTTGTAAGGGCAAAAATCGGTAAAAATGGCTAAAATCACGAAAATATTATATAATTTTACGAAAGGTGGTATTGTTCCTCGGCATATCATCTTATTACACAACACGAATGGTTCTTTGAAAATTCGTTCTTATAGCCATCCTGCAAGACTGGAATTCGTTGAATCGTCCCGGGAAGGGAAAAATCGAATGCTGCAGTGCAATGTGTTAGATATGCAATATTATGTTAGATAAGTACCGGCGAGGTGTGCGAATTGGAATAGTTGAAAAATTCAAACCGTTGTGTTAAAATTAAAAAATTTTGAGGTTCTGAAAAATGCGCTGGGTAGGAGGATGTGTAAAGTTTATCTTAGCCACAAAACAAAATTTGTTAGGCAATACAAAAGTTTTTTATCGCTTTAAACTACTCTGTTCCAATTTATACCCCTCGACGGTAGGTAATCATGGTACTTACTTCATCAATTCATCGAATTTCTTTTTGCACCCTATGTGGTAAGCCATCTTGCAATGTGGAATAAACAAAAAATACACTGCCAAGGTGATGGCACAGGAGCTTCCTCGTCACAATCAGAGTGACCCATTATAAAATAGAACAGACTCGGAAGCAAAATAACATAACATTACATTACATTACATAACATTACATAACGTTAAATATACATATTACATAACATTACATTACATAACATAACATTACATAACATTACATGAAATATACATATTATACATATTATACATAACATGACTTCCATAATACATTACGTCCATTATACATAACTAGCCTGACCGCTCGCTTCGCTCGCTATCCGAGATTCGCTGTACGCAGTATCGTGCAACCAACAAACGACGGAAAAATCCCATAGCCTACCGGGTATTTGTGCCCAATTTTATCAAAATCCGTCAAGCCATTCAGGAGTTGACCATGGTCGACCATATTTCCGCTATGGTCAGGGAATTAAAAATGCGCCTACGTTCAACTTGGGAGGCTACCGGATATTGGTGCCAAATTTGGTCGATATCCGTTGAGTAATTCGGGATTCGACCATGGAGGGGCCCATGGATGCGCTATGGTCGACCGCGGGAGTAGTCCGAAGGGTCGATCGTAGATAGAATTTCACGTAGATTACGAATACGCGATAAAAAATAGGGGTTACAATTTCAATTAACGAAGTTGACCATGGTCGACCATAGTTCCGCTATGGTCAGGGAATTAAAAATGCGACGTTGCACAACTTGGGAGCCTACTGGATATTCGTGCCAAATTTGGTCGATATCCGTCAAGCCATTCAGGAGTTGACCATGGTCGACCATAGTTCCGCTATGGTCAGGGAATTGAAAATGCGACGTTGCACAACTTGGGAGCCTACTGGATATTCGTGCCAAATTTGGTCGATATCCGTCGAGCCGTTTGGCCGTGCATAGAAGGACAGACAGACAGACAGAGCGCATGCGCAGGGCGAACCGCTGGCTCTATCATGTTGAAATTTATATGGGACCTCAATGGGCCCTACCCGCTTAATCCCTGAGAATTACATTGAAATTGGGTGAAATCTTTGGTTACTACGGCTGTAACAAGGAAATTGAATCTATTTCACGCCAGCGCATGCGCAGAGCGCACCGAGGGTCCGATCATGCTGAAATTCATACTGGAACTCACTAGGCCTTGTCCAAACAACCCTTGAAAATTTGAGCGAAATTGAATCAAAATTGTGAAAGTTATGCGTGTTTGTTGAATTTAACGTTAGCGCATGCGCAGGGCGTACCGCTGGATCAATCAGTTTGAAATTTGTATGGGACCTCAAGGGGCCTTATCCGCACCATCCCTCAAAATTTGAGCTGAATCAATTCAAAATCGTGGAAGTTATGGCTGTAACAAGGAAATGCGGACAGACTCACAGACTCACAGACCGACAGACACGGAACCAAATTTGTTCAGTAGGCTTTGAAACGCAAAATGCAAATGGAAATTTTGATTTCTGAAGACAAAAATTTTTTGCCTCACGAAAGTGAACACAAGGCTTCCGCTGCTTCGCAGACTCGGAAGCAATAAACCTTTAGCTTACCACCAATTTATTCAGTACAAAGCTTTTCACTCTACTTCTGAGCATCATCAGGTAAGTACTCACATAAACTTTTATCTGTGTTTATATGAGTACTTACCTGATGATGCTCAGAAGTTGAGTGAAAAGCTTTGTACTGAATAAATTGGTGGTAGGTACGCTAAAGGTTTATTTTTTGTTTATTCCACATTGATACTTATTTCGTTGTAGAATTCGCTCGAAACGCTCATCATTCGCCACAGCTGATATACTTTGAACAGTATTTCTACTGATACGGTATAATCATCCACAGGATTAGATGACTGGATGAGGACTTTAATACCGTTGCAGACGTCGTAGAAAAAGTATGCGAGGTCGTAGAAAATAATGCGTGTGTAGAGTACACGTTCACTTGTTGTACGTTGTTCACTTCCTAAATTAAATTGAATAGGCAGGTAAGCCACTTAATTAGTGTAAAATCAGAGGCAAGGGTGCGGACAGGTTAGGTAAACATCGCCTAACTAATAGGAAATTCTAAACTAATTTGTGTGTATGTGTGTGTGTGTGTGTGTGTGTGTGTGTTTGGGGGGGGGGGTACTTTTTATTTTGATCAAGAAGATTGAATAATTACAAAAAAAATGCATCGAATTGAAAAATGTTTGAAGGATCTTGAGGTGAGGGTTGGTCAGAGATAAAAACGCTCCACTAGGCCTACGTTCCTATATTGATCAGGAGCGTATGGGATAGACAGTACCGCAAAATGCCCCCTTGCAACCCAAAACTGACCTACCAGAGCCACCACTCAGGTGAAAATAATGTTTTACGACTACAAACCAGTTATTTCCTGCAGGGTCCGTAGAACGGTGAACCATACGACTTTTATTATCCTAACGCATCCTACTTTGTTCCCCGACGTATTCCACCTATGCTCAATAACACCGAACGACGCCTTGCATGCTAAACTAGTTATAAACTTGTACAGTGCAGAAAACAGTAACTTTATGAAATTAGTGATGTTACGAGGTTACGACGATTCAAAATGAATATTGAGTCTCTTAATCTTGTGGCATTTACTAGCAAATTATCGATTTCCAGCAACGGTATTTTGTCTGGCAACATCGCCACATAAATTAGGTTCAGACATCTCGTTTTGACTTTGGAATTACAATGATCACAAACTGCTTTCATATTGATAATGTACTATAATAATGATATCGTTACTCAAATCAATGTATAGACACGAAGAATTGTGATCTTATTACATACGAGCTTTGTTCGCACTGGCTTTTTCTGGCAGTTAGCCGACTCCTAGAAAACCGAAAGAAATCATCCATAATCCAATACCATCTTGATAAGTGTTTGAATTTGATAATGGTTGGGAATCGAATCGAGAAGGCAGTGCATGGTCAGTTTCGCCGTATTTTCTATCGTCTGTGTACGGGAACGACGATCAGAAAACTCATCATCGATATTCAGGAAAACACTGCGAACAGCCTGTCATGGATACTGTACAGTCCCAAAAGAGTTCGAGAATCACTGCGAACGACTGCCTTTTGTCGGTCAGATAACCGTCAGCTCACTGGGAACAAACCTGTTACCTATGAGTACCTGTATGTGAGAGCGGAAGGACTAGCAAACGGTTTTAATAGGTATCAGTTCGTGTACATTCACAATTCGCAGAAAATTGCTGGTCCCACCACAAAATTTGATGTTTCACTATTCATGTTGAATATCAAAATATCTTATGGAAAATAAACACAAACCGTAACATAATATATCATCAATTTTGATAAGGTAACTCAATTCAAACACTATCTAAATAATTCTCTCTCTAATCGATGAGCTCTGTCCTTTGAAAATAGCAGCGTGGGAGTTGGAGATGGAGGTGCTCCTTTGATCCTGGCGATTATCATTTCGATTATGTTTCATGAACTGAAAGTCTCAGCCGTGCTTTGTGAGCTTACTATTAATATATCTTCTTCTCTAGATACCGTAATTTCCTCCAGTAAAAAGCAAGGGCAGTGAAGTTAATTATGTACCCATGAGCAGGAACGTTGGTTTATTGCTTGAAACGGGCGGATGATGGAATTTCCTTAGTTCGTTTGTTTTGCATTTTCCTTTTATCTAATTATGTACATGGTCGAAACGCAAGGAATTTTCGAGAGAACAGTCAACATAATTCGGATTATAGCGAATGTGAAGAATTTGCATCACTGCAACGTAGAAGGTTTCTCTTAACGATTTCCTACATTTCCTACTGAATCTGTATTCTATTTGTTTTGGTAGTATTAGTTTGAGTAACTTATAGGTGCCTACTTTCTAATAACGTCTTCTATAAATATAGGTAGGTACACCAAAAATTGGTACACCAAGCATTGTGTAACATATATGACCGTCAATATTTACCCAACCATCCATCATCAGCTTCACTGAACGAGTAATATCGATGTTCCTTAATTGTTTGATTTTTTCTTTTCCTGCAACGAGTGAATTAATCGATTCTCCGAGCGCACTTGTCGTAACCCACAAAATCCTAATTTTACAGTACAGCCGAAAGCTAAAATCGTCTCCAGCTGGACCTCTTGTCGTAACCCACACAAGACCCTTCTTAACGAGATATTTTGAAACAATTAAATATAAAAACTCAAACATTTTACTCAAAACCCAATTCAACAGCAAAACCAACGTTTCAAGTTGGTAGTAGGCAAATCCATTCGTTAGAGATTAAAGTTGGAATGAATCATACATACCATTGACCTAGAATAGGACGTCCTCACTGAACTGAACTCAGAAAAAAGGAAGGCCCTACGTAGAACGGAACGCGAAACCCCTATTTATTCATAAACGGTTATTAATAAAAATGTTATTTTAAATCATTTGAATACATTCGGTTCTAGTACTTCAATCGAAGTGATTATTCAACCACCTCATCCATTTCCATGGCCTTCATTGGCGTGAATCGTGGTGTCGAATTGTGAAAAAATGTGGTGAAATCGAGGAAATTAGCGTGTGATAGTTTGTCAATGTCGTACGGTTGAGGGGTTTTCCGGGCGTTTTTTATTACTGTATTCCATTCAGAGGCACCCAAATGTACTGTTTTGCCACGCGAGGCCCTCTCTATTAAGGCAAATACCGAATCGGCTGGCTTATAGTGATACCAAGGAAATAAGCGTACCGAAACGCGCGTATTATATAGGTACGTGCAAACGAGCATTTTTCGTCCTCCACAACGATAGGCTCTCCATGGTGGTTACTACAATTAGGAGATTCGTTACATTTTCGGATGCCTCTCTAGAGGGTGAAGTATTTGTTAGTTACGACAATAATGTAGATACCTAAGGTACCTAAGAAAATTATTCAAGTAGTAACCAACAGTTCAAGTATTTTCCTTTGTTGGTCACGACAAATGTTCTTCACTCATTTGAAATTCTGGATTTAAGGGAAAGTGGAGGGGGGAAATGGATTTTAGGGTAATTAACGTATTCAGATCAGGCTGAAATTCAAAGGTGACGCACCCAAAACTCTTTAGTAGGTACACATTATTGCAAAAAAGGTTATTTCCCGCCTTTTTGTGGGTTACGACAAGTGCGCTCGAGAGGGTTGAAATATCTACAATGAAATAATACCTACTGTGCTTACTAAGATCTGAACTTACTAGTAAGAGGCAGAAAACTTCGCGGAAGTTAATGTCACTGTTGTAGGTGGAAATTCCTGAAAATTTGCAGACCAAGAATATTGGAGGCAAGTAATTTTGGAGCTTGTCCTTCATTCTCCGTCAGCAGCAGCTCCTGTCGTTTAAACTCACGACACAAATGGTTTGGTACCTAGCTGGATATGAATAAATCATTTTACTTCTGCACGTAGTGTAGGACACTTATCAAAGGCGTTGGGAGCCAAAGATGGTCATGTTGATATTCGTAAATACGAATATGAATATATTAACACGGCGTATTTTCTGTACACCAGAATACGTATATATTTGTATTAGACGCGTAAATACGAATATATTTGTATTTATATTCACAGAAAATACGCCATGTCAATATATTCAGATTCGTATTTACCAATATGAATATGCCCATCTCTGTTAGAAGCTTTGTTACGAATGTCGGTTTTCCATGGCTGAGTCGAACAGCCTCATGGAGCGCTCCGGTATTCCGAGGAATAAAGAGAAAGATTGATGGAAGAAGGCTAATTAATCACCATGTATAAAAATTTATTGCAGTCGAAGGAGTTAAATATCCAGGCTGCCGATACCTGCCTGAACTTATCAGTATGTCCAACATGCTTACGCCATTTGGAAGAATACAGAACTGTATGACATAGGTTGAGTTTGGTATAAGACCATTATTATTTCTTTACCGAACTTAACTTTTCTTACAAGAAAAGTTTTAGTAGAGATTTTTCTCACCCCAACCCTGCAGCCACAGTAGTTGTGAATCCATCATCATTTGACTAAGTGGTTATGGTCCAGTGATAACATCGAAATTAGGAACCAATAAATCAACAATCAACTCCATATGTTTGTTAACTAATTTCATAGACTTGGGTGAACGACGTGGAAACTATTTACAAACCTGATATAAATTACCTACCTCAAAACTGCACAACTGATTTCTACGAAGTTTACTCACTGTAATTTTTGATTGTTCAAATTCTAAATGGTACTTCAGGTGAGATGTAATGCAGTTAACACCTGACCAAATAAATGGCTTCGTATTCTGGAAAATAGCGGAATGAATACGTCCTTCGCTTAAAAGTAGTTGAATGTTGAATAGACGTTTGGAAGATCCCTCCAAACTTGAATAGAATATAATAGAACCATTAAATGCGAGGCATCCACGGAGAAGACAGACAGGTATACCTACATTTATTAATTTATGTATGTTGATAAAAACGCCATAGAATACCTGCTGTGTGTTCCCTTGAAGCAATGTGAGCGCACAATGCCTTTTTGAAGTGAGAGGAAGGTCGATATGTACCCACTCGACTACCTACCTGATTCTGATTACCTCATCTGACCCTGATTACCCTACTCCCCTTATCTCACTGTGGCAAGAGGAGTTAAAAGGTTTTTTTTTTGTGTAGTAACCGTTTCGAAGTTAATCATTGCAGTTGAACTTACAATATTAATGGGGTAAAACAACGCCCAACGGCACATCAAGCTTGGTACACACATCAAGAGGAGTGGTTTACTAGATATGACTTAGTGATAAGCTCCACAGGGTGTCGGCTAGTGTATTTACTTTGCCAAATGACGATTCGGCAATTACGGACGGAGTGTTTCGGACAAAATTACACTGAACAATATCACTGAATTGTATCAACAGCAGGATGTGAGCTATTATCATTCCTAAATTGCATCATCAACATGTTGGGAGAAGCATAAATCGACGTATTCAACGCAATTTGCCTGTAATCTTTGCATGTCTGTTATCCGTAATCTCAGATTGAGCGAAAATTAACGGGTCATAAGGTACACAATGGCACCAGGCAGAAAAGAGTTTAGAGCAGAATTAGAATTAATTCCTATCTTACGTCCTGTGTTAAGTATAATAATTTTGGTTTAGTATTTTCAATGAAAACTAAGTATAGAAAATAGTAGATTATATTATATCATACAAACTATACATTAATAACACACGAATAAAGCTAAATGGTACATTGAGGTAATAGCTTTGTTCGCACTGGCTTTTCTGATGGTAGCTGACTCCTAGAAAACCGTAAGAAACCGTCCATAATCTAATACCATATTGGTAGGCGTTTGAGTTAGATATTAGCTGGTCAGTTTCTCGTACGCCCTATTTTCTGTGTATTGAAATTACGACCAGAAAACTGCCTTTTTGGTAGGCGGAAAAAAATTTGAACGGCCAAACGCCTTTCTAACGTCAGATAACCGTCAGATGATCATTGCGAACAAACCTAATTATTACATTACTTGCAGAGGTATATCAATGGATTTGTCCAGCGTTAGGCATTTTATATACAATCTCTAATACACAAAACCTGACAAGAGTCAGCAACTTATATACCAAGGTCTTTTATACTTTACCTCTTTTATACAATGCCTTGGTACATATCCGCTTGTGCTCGACAGCATGAAGGTAAATACATTTTCCGGGGGACGTGTCCTTATTCAATGCATAGCTAAATGCCTGATCACACGAACGAAAAGTTCACTTCACTGTAGCGGCATCCAAACCTGAACCTTCAGAGCAGGTGACCAATTCTGCCGTGTGAAGGAAGAACGACTCAAATCAAAAATGGTCGAAAATTGGATTTTCACGTAACCCTACCTTTTTGATGGTCAAATCGAAATTCCAAAATTCGACCCAGAAGGGGTTGAAATTGTTAGGGATGAAATCTGGAAATTGCTTAGTTTTGAAGAAAAACGTCTCAACTCCGTGTTTTTTTAATAAAAACATCTCAACGCCTCGATTGAAACACCCTAACTTGCGAGTTTTGTTATTTATTTGTTGAGGAAAAACGACTCAACTAGCTGAAAACGCCGTTGAGTCGTTTTTTCTCCAAACCGTTGGCTTCAGGATCGGGGTCCAAACCGTTGGACTCAAAGGGGATTTGAGTTGTTTTTATTCCACAAACATTTCAAAAATCAACCATGAATAAATCGATATTCGACTCAACTGCAATAAATCGATTGAAAAAACGTGTGTTTGGAGTATTTTTTGACAGCTATCGATCAAGTTGAACATGATTGGACATTTGGAAAAAAAAGGGGGTTGTGGGAATGCCCTGTAGCGAGTTTTCGTTAGAAAACTTCGAAGCTGATTTCTGAAAACTCAATAATTTTGAGTTGAGTCGTTCTTAATTCACACGGAAGAATTGGTGTGTGAGAATGCTGGGCCTCCATTTTTGTAGTCGCGACTGCAAAGTTTTGTCGCCAAGTTTCGTCACTTTAATGCCAATGGCGGCACAGCGTTTTCCACTTCTACTATACGCAGAGCCTGTATGGATACTACAAACAACTTTGGTCGCCTCAACCATAAGTTTGCGTTTTGTTCGTGCGATAACGCCTGAGACTACAACAAAATTATTTTATACTTCGTCTAGATGAGGGACTTGAGAGACTATTTGTTAAAGAGAGGGAGGCACATTATAAAATGCTTAGGATTGTAGCGTTTCATACATTACCGACAACACACAACTTACAGTTGTATGGGTAAACTGTTGTAATTTACTTGTATGATGACGCCACTGCAAAGTGAAGAAATTCAATTATATACCTACAGTATGTTCAGCTCATAAGTAGTCAGCGAGCACTTTTTCTCAGGTTTACGCCTCATTTTTATTCGACCGAAGATTGCATCGTAATATTAAAAGGCCATTGCGTTAATTAGTTACTCATCTTCCAGATTCATATTAATACTAGTGAACAACATATGCCTATACCATACTATGGAATACCAATATTGGTGTATGTATGTAGATACTTATTTATATACACAAGATGCAAACATTTATGGGTAACTATAGTTAGGGACTTATAAGAGACACTAGAGGAACTTACTGCTTGTAAAAATACTGCAATGTAACATCGAGGATCGCGTTATGAAGGATCATTCCAGTTATATCACAATCGTGAACTATAACTACTACAGAGGTCACGTCCAAGGTTCTCTCCAAAAATAAAGCTAGGGGGTGATGTGACACGTGGTTTCGAGATGATCGAAGTTGGTATCCAGTGTTTCACACATCTGGTAAGTAGGCAGTATTCACTTCTCCGAATGCATCATCTTTTTGTCTGCGACGACGGTATTTGACGTCCGTGAGGTCTATCTCACCCCTGAAATGCAAAAATCAAGATAACTAAAGGACTTTTGGTTTATTATTTTCAATAATGAACCATTGGAATCGAGCATGAAAAAAAAAATTCTTACCCCCCCTCAAAATTTGATGGTTTACGTTTCAAGGTATGTAGAATCCAAAACTGCAATAAAAATATTTCTGTCTGTCCGCCGTACGCCGTACGCCGTACGCCGTACGGGCCACTTTTCTTAGTTACCATGAAAAAAAATTGATGAAATTCGGGTTATAGGTTCCGTTCGGCGTCTAGTTGGTCCTCGAAGCTCGACGTTACTGTGAGTCATCTCTAAGGGGTTCAAAATAGGGGTTGAAATTTTCAAAACGCCTATACCATTTTTTTACGTAAATATTTTTACGGTTTTAAATAGTTCTTGAACTTGCGAGTTTTTTAAGACCATCCGGAGCATCGTACGTCCAGCCGTTCGTTCACAGTAAGGCCCCGAAGTTTGCACCGACAGGCATTTTCGACTCCAGTGTGAATGAAATTGTATACAATTCAAACCAAATCTCGTAACCAGAGACGCGCCCACAATAGGAATTTGTGAATACGGCCAATCATTGGTAGGGATCACCTGATTATATTGGCGGAGTTTGAAGTCGAGTTGGTTGTTCTGTGATATTATTTAATTTGTAAAATGATGGCTCTTATGGAGTTTGTTGGTAGGTAGTGAAACTTGAACAAACGTTGAAGTATTATTGATGGGTAAATTATTACTACGGTAAATCATTACTCAACGGTAAATTATTACACAACGGTTCATTATACCATCTACGTAGAAGGGGCTGGAGTTTGTTGGTAGGTACTTTTGCAACTTTTTTCACTCCTCATCAACAATTTCTTTTCAGAACTTCATTATGTGTGTTTCTTTTTGTTAGGTACTGTTTGTCATCGGCAGAACTATTTTAGCAACATTTAACTCGTGATTTAGGTAGGTACCTAGTAACGAGTACGGAATTAGGTACTAACCTACGGAGGGTCTGCGATCTACATAATATGTATAGAATAGTAGGTACATATCATATTATATAGACGGGTTATCTATACATAGAGCTGTGATCTGTAACACAAGGGTATTCTATACAAAATAATAAACCGTTGTGCAGGGATTTGCAGCGTTTTTTTCTAGCACTGGCACCTAATATATTATTATGATAGGCAGTGTTGGGTGGTAGAATACGCTGTAACACTAGTTAGGTAGGTATATTTCTATTATAATAGGCATAAAATTCATTTCAACCCTAAATAAATGAAGGGATCAGTCTACGGCTTTCCAAACTTCAAATTGGACAGGTCCACAAAAGGAGATAATTATATTCACTGTACAAAGACCTCTTAACCCTCCTACGATGAATAGTTCTTTTTCTAGGGTTTTTCGAAGATTCCAGCAGTTCCTCCCCCATTATCTGATAATTTTCACTAATAAAATGTTAGAATAGCTCAATAGCTAAATGGTTTCAACACATAACAGCACATGTGTTGAATTCAGAACGTATTATCTGGTGGTTACTGAAAAATGAGTCACCTGAAATGAGCTTGTACTTCTCCCAAAGACTTCCCCTCGGTTTCGGGTAATACGAGGTAGTAAACTATTGCACCCAACAGGCTGACAACTGCGTAGGAAATGAACATCGTTTTGAGCCCGAAGACCTCCAAACACCAAAGCCAGCTGAAGTTGACGATGAATCCCATGAAATAGCCCAGACAAGTGACCATGCCACTGGCAATAGACCGGACATCGGGAGTGAAAACCTGATGAGAACAATAATCATAGGTATCGTTATCATATTGGAGAGTTTGGCCAACCATTCAGTTATATTTTATGTATCTCAGAGTAAATAAACACCTGCTAGAGCATGCAAACGCGGTTGCTGACCACCCACCTCCAAAATAACTCGAGTCTAACTATATAGGTACACTACAAGTCACAAGCGTTAGTGCCGAAGGTGTAATACCGAGAACGAATAATATTATGTCAGCTATTGTTGACTTTAGACAGGAGTTATATAGGTAGTTATGTTAGTGTCAACGAAGGAATATGGAGAGGGAATACCTGTGCCGCCAGCATCCATTTCCCTTCACAAAAGAAATACGTACCATCATAGAAGGTACACATGAAGAAGAATACACATGAAGAAGAGATACATGTCTATTACATAAGTCCATCTTGCCCTGAATGAACCCTCAATTCCTGATTTTCCTAAACTCCAATCCACTCCAATCCACGTCCAGGACATTAAATCACACTTTTATGAGACTCTTGATTTTTTTGTTTTAGTCTTCATTATTTTGTTTTAGCCGTTGTTACTGGTATGTTAACTTTGCTGTCAATCACAAACAAGGTTTTTAAATTCCACAAAGAAGGTTTCCCCTTCACTACCTCCTTCAAAAGACGTTATCTGTGATGGAGAATCTTACATAAGATGTAAGTTGCATCTTACGTAATATGAGTCTTACATAATATGAATCTTACATTATTATGCATCTTGCATAATATGAATCTTACATAAGTTTCATCTTACATAATATGAATCTTACATAAAAATAAGAGATTGCTAGGTGTCTCGTAGCGAGCTATACCTACGTACATGCAGCTTTCATAAATTGTCAGTATTAATGCAGAACGCTTATAAAAAGTAAAGTTGTCGAAAAAGGCGTTTTCGGAACGAATTTTCTCACAAATTGGTTTTGTTTTGTAGGGAAACAAAATAGACTCTTTTTCAGGAAGGGTTCTTTTATATAATTCACAATGAGACAGGACGACAGGCTTTTCAAGTTACAGTGGAAAATAGCAAGGTAGGTCCCTAAAAGAAACAGTTCAAGTTCTACCCGGCATTGTTCCTTAAACAGCAGGTTGGCGTGGTTTTGACAGTACGAATTCAAGAACTCTTTCTCTCCTCTGCCAAAACACAATTTCAGCTGGCGGATTCCGAAAAATGGTTATTCAGCTTGGAACACAATGAAGAGTCAGGTGTCACAAAAATAAATTCGATGATCAGTGCATATTGACGTGGATTCATTTAGGTGTATGCTATAATCAAATAGGTGGCCTAGGTGATGTACCTAGCTGATCAATCGAACAGGCCATCCAAAAGTTAGTGTTAGAACTTCAAATTTGATAATGTCAAAAGGGCACGGTGATTAGCGTTGATCTGGCTTTTAAATTAGGTATCAACCCCGTTTGCCACTGATTTCATGAAAATACAGATTCGGAAATATGGTTGTTACTAGGCTACCTATCCTGATAGATAGGTAATTCGCGAGTTTGTGTGGGTGCGTGCATGCGTGTGTGTTGTGTGTGTGGGTGCGTGCGTGCGTGCGTGTGTGTTGTGTATGCGTGTGTTTGAGACGGCATCATGGCCAAACGGCTGAACGGATTTTTATGAGGGTGGTCTCATTGTGAACTGCGAGTTCCGGGCCAGGTTAAAGGCTATCGGCCGATCCTCCAACCTTTGGTCGTATTCCTGGCCGTTTCTAACGACAGCGTCCGATTGCATGCTTTTGGTTGCTACGGTCGAGCCCATGTCGCGGATCACTTTCGACCCCAAGCCAGAATGAGATGGGTGCCGTCGGAAAAAACGTACTAAAAAGATTTCTATGGGAGATGCCGATCAGGATTTATTTGACGATTTCATCGTCAGAACAACCGCGTGGGTGGAAGATGGTTGCCCTCATGTTTCTTGCCGTCCCATGGGATTCATAATAAGATCATGAAAACTAATGCGTGCCAATGGAGTGACTGCTTTGTTAGAAGCGGAGTTGAAGATTTCACGAGGGTTCCACGGTAGCGATGATATTCGTCGTCAGACTAATCGTTGGGACTAAACTGACATTATCAGCTAAGAATTTTTTGTGGCTTCTCTTCGATGCCTACCGCTCAAGAGCCCGTGGCATTTAGGACAACAGGCTTTCCTGCTGGGATTATAATAAACTAGCAAACTTACCCCCCCTTCGGGCGGAAAAAGCACGCGAGATTAAAAGAACTGGGGGATTCACTTTACAAAAATCGACGGCAAAATAAAATCCTAAACGTTGCTAACAATATTAACAGCGTGCTAACAACATAAATACTTCACAGCATAAACAAATTAACCCGAACGTCGCTAGGGATGGCCAATTTGACGAATAAGAACGAATTCAGGAGGTGAAACGAATTCATTCAGTCATTTTGCAAAACCTACACTAAAATCCGTCCAACTGTTAAAGCGTGTTCCTGTCAGAATTACTCAATTATAGTTTAAGATTGTGATCACTAATTGGAATGCAAAGAGGCATCCGTCCCTAAACCAGCCTGCAGTGCTCCAATGTCAAGAGAAAAGAACCGGAGTGATTTTTAGTTAAAATAAAGTATACCTATCCATGGATTTTAGAAGGTCTACCTATTCAGTATTACGACTATTTTCAGGAGCCAAACCGCACCTACACCACAAAAATGTCTGTTCACTCTGATAATATATTTAGGTTGTTCACTCGAATAATAAATATCCGAATGTTAGGGAGGCTCAAATTATAGTCTGGCGGTATTCATCTCTCTGCCTGTAGTTCAGTGAAAATAACACCATGTGGGCATTACCATTTAGAACATTGAGGGTCTACTTTAGACGGAATTCGCCGTATAATTTGGCGTCACAACGGCGCCAGGAAGCGGAAATGGAAACGCAAAACAAGCTAATTGCAAGCCTTACGACTAAAAGAGATGTATCGAGAAGTTGGACTATTATCCAAATCTCAAGTGAGACTGTCAGCGGACCCACGAGTTTAGGTATACAGCTTTGAGTGCATCATGGATTTCATGTTTCGCAGACAGGCATGCCAATTGGATGAAGAAGGATAATTACTGGGTAATTGAATCTTGATAGATTCTGAAGGAAAGGAAATTTTATTATTTTCTTTAGTTTCAAACAGGATGTAACAAGCTACAATTAGTGTTACCTGGGAGATTTCAAGGGGCAAGTTTGTCATTTTACTATTCAGCTGATTAAAAAAAAGAGTTGAATTATTGGGTACCAATACTCAACTCGCACCTCACAGCTGCAAAATATGAGAACATGAAATGCAAAGAAATGTCGGGGCGAAGTTAACAAACCATCCAAGCGGATTTTTTCCTCGTTTCGGTCGTTTGATTTTTATTACTTAACCCAGTCATTGTTCCATTGTGAGGAATACAGGTTGTGGAGTTGGTGGGGGGGAAATGCAAGGGAATTAACGATCATCGCTTGCCTCCTGCGCTATAAAAGTCGAGCGTTCCCGATGCTGCGGCTCAGAGACCCCGCCATCCGGAGGAGCTTGGTCCTTAGGTTGACGTTGGTCTCGAATAAAAATTGAACGGAATGTCCTTCCAACATAGGAACGACGTCCACATTAGGGTCGCCCTCCGTCCACTTGACCCTTCATGTGGACATGTCCGGGGGAGTGAAGACGTCCCTTTGCATGTCCGGGATATTTCTCAAACGAAGTTCGAACGTGTTAAAGTATATTGATAACGCAGCTTCAAGGAACAACCACAGTACCTCCTAGCAGCTAAAGCACCGCAACACCCGCGAAAATTGGCAGCATAACCCGCGGAAACTGAGAGGTTCTTTAGAGTTTACCCACGGCCTTCTACAGCAGTTAAATAATCGAATTATTGCAGTGTCCGTGCTCTAAACAGTGGTTTTGTAACTGACAGTTAAGTTGGCATTGATGCACGCTTCAATTCGATAAGCGGCAGTTATTCGTAAGAAATCGTTTAGCGTTGCAATTGATAAACCGGCCCTAAGTATTATAAAATATATTTATGACCGTGGTGAAAATAAGTATACCTTGGAGACCTGCATTCAGAAGTGTAGGTAATTTGTTTCGATTTTAATTTATCCATTTTCGAAATAAACCGATGTACATCTGCCGAGAAGAACAGCGTCAAGTTCATGTTAATTCTATAGATAAAAGCTTCTACTAGCAGGCTGCGAACGAGATCGCACGTCCTGCAGAAAAATTATGTCAAAAAACATTTGTAGGTGTTTTGAACCAGGATTTTGATCACTCGATGCAGTCTGAACGTGCTAAAACAACTCGCAATCGATTCAGCGACCCAAAAAACTTGGCAAAAGACACCTCACATACCTACATAAATAATGTGCAATTTTTTGGATTTCGGATCACAGTTTTGTAAATTTGGTACGCTGGGTGCGCATAATCGGACTGGGACTAGTTGCAATAGATTCACCGCCCAAAAAAAAACATGATTGACAACACCCCGCATGCCTATGTTGCTGAAATCCAAAATCCTTCTTGTTTTGATTTTTTGGACCAAAAATTAGTAAATTTGGACCGCTGCGCACAGTGCGATTGGGCTCGGTAACGAACTCATCATTACTCTTGCGAAGACGGATTTTTTTGCGCCATAGCGATTTTTTTACCAATGAAATTGAAGAACTTGCCGTGCGAAATGACACATGCACGCACGCACATATATAAAGTGAAAATCTATAATTTAGATTTCCGATGCTCGAAACGGATTTGAGAAGGGTTTCCGGTTCAAAGGGAGCTTCGATGAAATTTTAGAAAGAGCCAAATACCTACATTTTCTTTGAAAATTCGCTAAAAATTGTAGATAATGGTGATAATTGTTTCCAAATCGCGCAGACGGAAGAGAAACACAAAATTTTGTTCTCCTAAACAACTTACAGGCTAATGTGAACCTACAATTTCCGAATCACTTTGGTACAAATAGACAAAATTACGATTTTAATTATAATATGTGGTGGTTTGTAGGGGAAGAATACCATTTTATGTTTCTTACCTCTGCAATGAGGACCCAAGGGATGACTTTGGAACAAGTATTTATCAAGAAGACGCTACCGAGGAGGCTGAGCATAGCAGCCCAACCATCATCGACCGCCACCGACACGACGAGGAGAGCTGCAGTAAGGAGAGTGCAGGTGATAGCGAGCAACCTTCGACCAGTGAATGGGAGGATCAGCACGCAGACGAAAGAGCCAGCGAACTGGATGAAGCCTCCGATCGCAGTGGCCTGTAGTGGAGGAATAGGCGACTTGATGGATCCATAGATACCGACCTGCAATACGAAATGATCGCGATGAGTGGTTAGCAACACACAGAATAGAATCAAATCATAATAATAGCTGGTAATAGCTGGTAAACCTAATATAAATACAGGTAAACTTACCTACCTAAACTTTTTTTAAAATAAAATTTCTGATTTAGATGAGTTAGTAGGTATCTCCCACCCCTAATCCTAATAATATCCCTCAGTATCTCTAATAAATAAATATCTTGGTGCCCACTAAGCAGAATGTTGAGATATATCATCCGTCAAAATAATTTCATGAGAAGCAGGACACAGAGGAATGACCTTGGTCCATCCAAGGTCGTCGGCTGCCCCCTTCTCATTCACAATCCCCCCCCCCCCCCCCCCCCAAATCGTAATAACAATACTATTTGCTTGCTATTCATCCGATTTTCAATTTTCAAACTGATTTGAACTCCAAATAAATATCCCTAGCGCGCCTGGACCTTCAAATTCGTGAATAAATTTTTTTTTATAGGTAGAGTATCATAGCGGAAAATATGAAAAACGGAAATGGAAAAAACGAGTGTCATATCAATTCTACTTACATATGGTTTCCAAAAACGAATCCAGAACGAAAATCGGTTCAGCCGTCCGGGCACAAAGCCTATTCCAAATTTGCCCCCGATAGTGCTGCCATCTCTTGAAAAAATTTCTTAATAAAATCGGGGACATTTTAGCCTTAATATTATAGGTAGGACTTGAGGGTTGGTCACTTAATCAAATATTCACTATGCCGACGTTTCGATTTATTTATAAATCCTCTTCAGGGCTGTAATGATAGGAACTAATTACTCAGAAAACATTGACTCAAACAAGTGTAGGGATGGACTTATAAGTAAATGCTGAAAAATTAACTTAACTAAGGTAATTTTTCAGCCATCCTACACTTGTTTGAGTCAATGTTTTGTGAGTAAATAGTTCCTATCATTAGAGCCCTGAAGAGGATTTATAAATAAATCGAAACGTCGGCATAGTGGATATTTGATTAAGTGACCAACCCTCAAGAATCCTACCAACAATATTAATACTGAAGAACGTTAATCATATTCAAATTTTAATGTTTATGATTTTTTTTAAATCCATTTATTCAATCCCAGCTCATTAGATCAACAGAAAGAATATCCGGATATATTCCAGCGGATAGTTTTTTATACCACCTACTTATTACTACTATGCAAAGGGGCGCAGTAACTGTGCGCCTTTTAACCCAACTGGTGGGTTAAAAAAAAAAGTTTCGGTAAAAAAAATGTGCACGTTATTTCTGATGCACCTAGCGACAGCAGGGTCATAAAATCAAATCAAACTAGGTTCATTGTGAATAAAAGCCTCTGTACAACGAATTCTGCTTCAAGTGAGACTTGCCTAACCTCTAATTTTAAAGCTTGTCGAATTTTAAAGTTTTCTCTAGGCTATTTTAGGCAGATCGAACCAAGATAGTCGATGTAATAGTGGAAGGTGTATATTTTTTAATAGTTTTTTTGGCTTCGTAGTTCATTCTATAATATGTAGGTTCCTTGTACACATCACTGACCGGGTATACAAGTCAGTGTGGAGTAAGTGAAGTGCAGCCTTCTCCTAAATATGATTTGATCATTATTTCAAAAAAAGTGGATCAAACAGCGTGACTGTCAAGGGAGGGATAATTAATTTGGAGGGAGGGAGGATAACGATAAGAAAATAATTTTAACAATGAAAATGACTCATCATCAAATGAATAAGTCATGTAGGAAAATAAACAACGATTTTTATTGGACCTTTCGTGAAATGACTAGTTATTTTGAAATGAACACTGTTATTGTAGGGTTCTGGAAAGCGAGCTACATGTGCCGCAATGCATTCCTTCCTTCCGTAATATCGAAGCGAGTAATTGAAGGCGCTACATTCCGCATAATATTGGCTCCCTGTTGAGAGTAAATACCTACCCAAAGGTAATTTTCCGCTGTCACGCATATACTCTTATACAGACGATAATAGTGAGAGCCGCTCAATAAGCTTTATACACAATTTTGAACGTTTCTCAACTGTTTCTGGAAGAAAACACAAAGAGCCGAACATAAATTCATTAGTGAGTAAACTTCGAAAATTAGATCCCACGCCGAATGAGAATAAATTTGATCTCAGACGTTTTTCTACCAGATTATGATTAATTTCAGTTGATTTTCTGTTAGAATTTAGACAGAGATCGTGGTCCTACATCTTAACCAAACCCAAAGGTTCTGCATTTATACACGTGCTCCAGGGATGTCTTTCTGTACAGTAGGTTTCTACGCTGTAGGTAAAAAGCCGCACTCGCAAATCACTTTTGGGCGTTCGCAGTGGATTTTCTGACTCTTCTCTGACTATAGTATCCATATACTGTTCTCTGCAATATTCTGACCACTCGCGAACGGGTTTCCAGTCACAAGATTGGTCAGAGGATTTTACAGCTTACCGTTTTCTGACGAGATGCCCCACCATCCACCGTCAGGTATAGCCAATCACATCATTGGATTTCTATCTTCGGATTCATGCGTGCGCATTGTTTGAGCGACCTCATCCTCGTTCTGTAAAGTTCCGGTCAAACCCGTTCACCGTGCTCTTGACGTTCAGGTAGTTTCCAAGTTGTTGTCGATGTCTCAAGTTCACTGGGCGGATCACAAACCGGTTTGCTAGTGGTCTGCATGCCACTCGCATATCACTTTTGGGCGTTCACAGTAGATTTTCTGACTCTTCTCTGACTGTATAGTATCCATGTCCTGTTCTCCGCGATATTCTGACCACTCGCGAACGGGTTTCCAGTCACGAGATTGGTCAGAGGATTTTACAGCTTACCGTTTTCTGACGAGATGCCCCACCATCCACCGTCAGGTATAGCCAATCACATCATTGGATTTCTATCTTCGGATTCATGCGTGCGCATTGTTTGAGCGACCTCATCCTCGTTCTGTAAAGTTCCGGTCAAACCGGTTCACCGTGCTCTTGACGTTCAGGTAGTTTCCAAGTTGTTGTTGATGTCTCAAGTTCACTGGGCGGATCACAAACCGGTTTGCTAGTGGTTTGCATGCCACTCGCGTATCACTTTTGGGCGTTCACAGTAGATTTTCTGACTCTTCTCTGACTGTATAGTATCCATGTCCTGTTCTCCGTGATATTGTGACCACTCGCGAACGGGTTTCCAGTCACGAGATTGGTCAGAGGTTTTTCAGCTTACCGTTTTCTGTAGGGATACCCCACCATCCACCGTCAGGGATAGCCAATCAAGTCATTCGATTTCTATCTTCGGATCCATGCGTGCGCATTGTTTGAGCGTCCTCATCCTCGTTCTGTAACGTTCTGGTCAAACCCGTTCGCCGTGCTCTTGACGTTCAGGTAGTTTCCAAGTTGTTGCCGATCTCTCAAGTTCACTGGGCGGATCACAAACCGGTTTGCTAGTGGTTCGCAAGTCATTCGTAAACCCACAGCCAACAAACCTAGTTTGTCCCAGGGAGTTGGATACCTATTATACTGATCGATAACTTTTACAGTCCAAATACAGCCTTTTTCATTCCGCTTCTTTCAGCGTTATTTATTACAAAATAAAATGTCTGGCAAGATGAGGCACAGCATTTCCTCACATTTACTTTGGTCTTATAATGATACGAGCAAGTGGGCTTGATCTTGACTAATTGTAAGGGGCCATCTCCCAGTAGTATGAAGCAGGTAGGAGAGGGGATGTGAAAACCTCAGTCGAGCTGTGCGAACTTTTTCTGTCCGCTTTGGAGAAACCGGCGAAGTTAGAATAGGAGACCTCTACCTAACTTGAAAACCCCTGTAAATTCGACCTTAATTGGTTGATGGGAACGGGAGTTATGCTATGGCAAAGTTAGTATGTTTATGTATGGGTAGGCGAAATTAATAGTCCGATTATGATGGAGTTCATATACAAGGGACCAACTCTGAAATTTCAGCTCAATACGGCCTTTCAAGTTGAAATATGATTAGTAAGAAATTCGTGAGAGCCCAACCCGCACGTCCCGCACCTTCAAAATCTCAGCCTATTACAGTTACGATTCCTTCGTATACGTTGGACTGAGACAAATATCGTCGTCCTCAGAGCAACACCGCAATATCATCATTTTCTCAACTTTTCAGGAGGGCAAAAACCCCGATTTTCAATGATGTTCTTAAGGAAATGGTATAGTTTGAGTTCACAGAAGTACATTAATGAATGAGGGGGATTGTAATCAGGATCGGAATCGATTTTAGTGGAAACTATGAAGTAAAAAAATGCACATTAAAATAAAAATCAAACTTATTTAACTTTTCTTTTCCCCTACACTTGCTCCACGTAATCCACCATGCAACTAACGTAACAGCAATGGAGCTGACACTGGTATTACAACGTTTATTACAAAAAAGATACTCACGCTCATGTTCTGAATAGGTAATCAACAAATAGGTAACTTACTAGATTGATAAGAAAAAATGCTGCAAATTATTACACAAAGGTTTATTATTTACCTGTATAGATGCCCCTTCTGCGTGGATCACTGCTTTCTGTGGTCAATACGCCTACCCTCGTGCTCCACCCAGGAAAGCCCTAAATCGAGTACTGGACCGGCATGCGAAGGATTCAGTAATTAATTATTTGTTGCTATTCATGAAGCATAAGGTAAAATAATAAACCGTTGTGTAATGATTTACCGTTGTGTAATAATTTGCCCAATAATACCTCAACGTTTGTTCAAGTTGCAAAAGTAAGACAACAACCAACTCGACTTCATACAGCCAACCGTAGTGATTATAATCAGGTGCTCCCTAGCAATGATATCTGAGCCGGATTTATACCGCGTGATTCACGATCATGTTGACAAAGATTTTCGGTGCGTCGTAAAATGCTCCGGATGATACCAATTTAAAAACGTAAGAAAACCCATACTATTGACAGTTTTCGAGCTTCGGCGTTCTGGAAATTTCAATCCTATTTGTCACCTCTTAGAGATGACTACAGTAACGCCGAGCTTCGCGGAACAACTAGACCCCAAATGGGGCCTATAAACAAAATTTCATGAATTTTGATTCATGGTAACTAAGAAATGTGCTAAGTACTGCGTACGGCGGACGGGCAGAAATTCTTTTATTGCATTTTCGGATTCTACATACCTTGAAACGGAAACCATCAAATTTGTAGGGTGGGGTTAACCATTTTTTTGGTTTATTATTCATGCTCGATTCGAAAGGTTCATTATTGAAAATAATAAACCAAAATTTCTGTCTGTCCGCCGTACGCCGTAATTTGCACTTTTCTTAGTTACCATGAAACAAAATTCATGAAATTTGGTTTATAGGCATTTGGGGTGTAGTTGGTCCGAAAGCTCGGCGTTACTGTCAGTCATCTCTAAGAGGTGACAAATAGGATTGAAATTTCCAGAACGACGAAGCTCGAGAACTTTCAATAGAATGGTATCCTGGGTTTTCTTACGTTTATAAATAGATCTTGAGCTAAAGTATTTTTTGAGACCACCCGGAGCGTTGTACGACCAGCCGTTCGTTTGTACCGAAAAGCTTCGTCAACATGATCGTGAATCAAACGGTATACTTAAATCCGGCGTAGATATCATTGCTAGGGAGCACCTGATGATAATCAAGGATGGCTGTATGAAGTCGAATTTGTTGTTTTGTGATACTGCTTCATTTGAAAAATCTTGAGGATCTTTTGGATTTTGTTGATAGGTGCTTTTGCAACTTGAACAAACGTTGAAGTACCTATTATTGGGTAAATTATTACACAACGATTTATTATACTAACTGCGTAGAAGAGGCATCTATACAGGTAAAAATAAACCTTTGTGTAGTAATTTGCAGCGTTTTATGATGTGGGGAGCTACTCAAACGACGATTGTAGCGCTTTCTGTTGAGTGAATGACGTTTCCAAGTATTTCAATCGACCCGCCGTGAGATCTCGCTTCCAATGATACCAAGAACTCATTTTTCGCAAAAATTTATGATATAATTGTATGGTGTTGCTGTGAGGACGACGATATGTAACATAATCTTTATTCGCACTTACGGAGTTGCTACCTACCTAAGTACCTACGTAAAAAGTTTGTTTTGTGTGTCGTGTCAATTATAATAATTGTAAACGTACTGCATAAGTCTGTAGCGTTGACATACCACCGAAATGCCCAACGAAAAAAGTAAACGAAACCAAAGCGAAAGGTTTGTAGAATGTGGGATCCAAGTAGAGGGCGATCGTGAATGGAGACTCAGCTGTAGTCACGTCGTTGTTCGTTTGAATCAGTTCAACTTCACTCTTCACGTGGCTCGAGGGTACCCAACCTCTCAGCCACATCAGGGATTGTTCGACGTCTTTTATCCGATTTCGCCCTAAATGCAATGAGAAGACAACAGTTATTGAATAACAATCATATTGAAACGGTTAAATAAGTAGGAGCGTTGGTTAAATACAGAAAAACGCTGCAAATTATTACAAAACGGTTTATTGTTTACATGTACGTGCCCCTTCTGGGTAGATCACTGTTTGCTGTGGTGAATACCGACCCTCGTGCTTCCCCCAGAAAAGTCCTAAATTGAGTATACTGGAGCGGGGATTCAGGAATTCCATCATTAAATTATTTAATTCATCGAATTTCGGTATCTCCCTTTTGTGGTAAGCCATCTTGTAATGTGGGATAAACACAAAATAAATGCACCTTTTGCTTACCACTAATTTATTAAATACCCAAAGCTTTTCACTCAAATTCTGAGCATCATCAGGTAAACTCACATAAACACAGATAGACTTCTATCTGTGTTTATGTGAGTTTACCTGATGATGCTCAGAATTTGAGTGAAAAGCTTTTTGTGAAAGCTCTGAGCATCATCAGGTAAACTCACATAAACACAGATAGAAGTCTATCTGTGTTTATGTGAGTTTACCTGATGATGCTCAGAATTTGAGTGAAAAGCTTTGTGTATTTAATAAATTAGTGGTAAGCAAAAGGTGCATTTATTTTGTGTTTATCCCACATTAAATTATTTGTTGTTATTCATGAAGCATAAAGTTTGTTCAAGTTACTGAAGTACCTACCAACAAAATCCAAAATAACTTTCAGATGAACAACCAACTCAGTTTCATGAAGCCATGAGTGATTGGATGTATACCGTTTCATTCACGATCATGTTGACGATGTTTTTCGGCGCAAACGAACGGCTGGATGTGCAGTGGTCGGGGTGGTCTCAAAAATTGTCAAGCTCGACATTAATTATTTGAAAACCCAAATTAAAAACCTTCTATTGAAAGTTTTTGAGGTACAGCGTTCTGGAAATATCAGCCCCTATTTTCCACCTCTTGGAGATGAATGACAGTAACGCCGAGCTTAGCGGACGAAATAGACCCCAAATGGAACCCATACAC
The DNA here is from genome assembly GCA_954871275.1 of Leptopterna dolabrata. Lineage (NCBI taxonomy): Eukaryota > Metazoa > Arthropoda > Insecta > Hemiptera > Miridae > Leptopterna > Leptopterna dolabrata. Next base: position 14,427,596 of record OX940984.1, on the reverse strand, counting down.
CAAATTTCATTAATTTTCGTTCCTGGTAACTAAGGAAAGTGCACGGCGGACGGACAGAAATTTGTTGTATTCCATTTCCGGATTCTGCGTACCTTTAAACGGAACCAAATTTTGACGGGGGAGGGGGTTGTTAACTTTTCTGTTTTTCTTCCATGCTCGATTCCAAAGGTTCATGATTGAAAATAACAAACCGAAATTTGTGCCACATAGCTTCCTCGTAATCATTAGGTACATTTGATCGCAATGGCTATCAGTGCTGCGTAAATAAATCAGTCCATAAAACAAATCAGAGTTTTGCAATTATTATTTTAGGTATATTTTGAATATCATCACCTCACGGCATTAGGCCTTCGCTTTTCCGGGGAATTGGAAACGTTTTTTAATGCAAAATAAATTATAACCGTTAAAAGTCATTTTCTTGGTTATCTCTCGTCTACTGGGCTGCTTCCATGCTATCGCTCTTTCCAAGCCATTGAACGCGGACCCTATTCCATTTACACATTCCAGGCAAGGTGATCGAAGGAGGGGAATATTACCGTTGATAAGTTTAGCAATGCCGCATATCGAAACAGGTCATTCACGTTCCAACGCAGTACGAGTTTGGTGGTATGCTAGATGGAAATGGAAAACAGCCAGATAAAATGGCACTCGTAGCTTCCTCGTAAACTGTGTCTCTTTATTACCCTTAGGGCTGTCTGTATGTTTATAGTTATTGAAAATTGCCTATAATTAATGGTTAATTTGTAGAAATAATCAGCGACCACAGGCGATGAAAGATTTGCCGATGGCTTCAGCGCTGAGGCTAATTAATGCAAAATATACCTCATGAGTACTAAGTAGGGTACCGTATAATTAGGGTGACAAGACGTCCTTCTTTTGGAAGGACGGTACTTATTTTCAACCCGTGGTCCTGATGTCCTTCAGACCCCTTGGAAGGACGCCTAAAGGACTTACTTTCAAAAGCTGTGCTTCCAAAGAACCATTCTGACATGAAAAATCAAAGAAAATTCGCTGAAGGCGTAGTAACATCCTAATTGTGAAGTTATCAATACTGTAAAGCTAGGCTTTCCGAAATAGGTAGGTAGGTTATTGTGTTGATAAATTATTGTGCTGAACAGGTGATTATGGCTACTTAATCAAAGTGTTCTTCTTCGTTTAGTTTTTCTAAATTGTTCCTGGTTAAAAACGGCTATTTTGTTTTTTCCCCACAGTCAAGTTGTATTATTTGCGTTCCTTTACAGATTACTCCTCGAATCGAGGTCCTCGATTATTATCACTTTTTTAATCTAAGAAACCATAAATATGGATTGTCTTTTTCTCGATGCCTAACACTCATTGTCCACACCTTCAATGGTATTTACAACGTTCTCATCTTGGTACGGTGCAAGTGGTCCTTCTTTTCATGTCGGGAAATATGGTCACCGTACTTGTAATCCTTGCGAATTATGTAATAATCCTTTGACTAAAGGACGCGAAACTTAAAGTTACAGCCTGATTTGGATTAAATCTATGGCGATAATTAACCTGGCCTTTACCTATTAGAAGGAGGTCTTGATGAGCTTTAATTCGGGTGGCAGGTGGATTCTAGATGGTTAGGTTCTAGATGGTCCCATATGACTTTCATTAACATCGATACAACTTCCTGTGTTGTTACGAGCCAGCTTTGTGCCATAGAATAGCGTACTTTTTTTTCCAAGATTCCCAAATTTAACTAATTTTGATGAACTTTTCGAAGGGAAATAGTGAGAGGACGAGCGGCTGGAGGAGAGTTCTGGAACACACTGCGAAATCGTGGAGAGAATATTCGGCGTGATCCAACTGAGTAGTAAAACTTGAGCAGTTAACGGAAATCCCTCACAAATGAATAAGATGGGACAGAACCTCTGGAAGCTAATACAACTCGCTACATCCACCCGAGTAAGTTATGCAATAACGAGAAAACCAGCATTCAAGCAATTAGGGAGATAACGCTAGTCTGAACACGTCCCGTTGACGTGAGTTCCAAAAGCGGAACCACAAGCCAAAAGTTTTCCACAAACTAAGTTGAGAAGGATGAGTGGGAATAGCGACGGATTCCAACAGTTGGAGACGACTCATCACGCTAGGTGCTGTGATCAGATATCAAAGGATTTCAGATTTGAACATCATTTGAACTAAGAAAATACGCATTATGATTCACTAAATTTCAAGAAATGAAGAAATTTCAAATTACGATAATTGTAAATAAAATTGAACTCGGGGATGCAAAAGGTTCGAAGGGCCTTGCAATATGGTCTGTACATTTGAATAGTATATTACGGGGCACATAAATTTGTCAAAATGTCGTCAATAACTAGGAGTTTCTATAATGGCCAAATCCAAAGACCAAGCAAATAACTTGGTTCTAGAATTTGGATTAGATGTGCATATATTATTTTCCCCTAAGCCCCCAGTATCTCAGTGAGTTTGCAGATAGTGGGGAATTTTCGTCAAATTTTTTTGTTCGGAAAAAATTATTCAGAGCTGTAGGAAAAATGGTAGTTTGAAGTCCGTTTTCAAAAATAAGTGTTATTTTTTAAATGAGAATGAAAAGCGCTGCAAATCCCTGCACAACGGTTTATTATTTTGTACAGAATACCCTTCTGTTACAGATCACAGGTCTTCGTACAGATAACCCTTCTATATAACATTATGTACTATTCTACACATATTATGTAGATCGCGGACCCTCCGTAGGTTAGCATCTAACCCAGTACTCGTTACTAGGTACCTACCTAAACCGTTGTGTAATAATTTGCCCATCAATAATACTTCAACGGTTGTTCAAGTTGCAAAAGTACCTATCAACAAAATCCAGCCCCTTCTGGGTAGATGAGCCGTTGCGTAATAATTTACCGTGGTGTACCTAATAATTTACCGTTGTGTAATAATTTGCCGGTGTGTAATAATTTGCCGTTGTGTAATAATTTCCCCATCGATAATACTTCAACGTTTGTTCAAGTTTCAGAAGTACCTACCAAATAAATCCAGTAGTCCATCACTTGTCAAATAAAATGAAATAATATCGCAGAACAAACAACTCGACTTCATACAGCCATCCTTGATTATAATCAGATGCTCCGTAGTTATGATATCCGGGACGGATTTATACCGTTTGATTCACGATCGTGTTGACGAAGCTTTTTGGTGCTCACGAACGGCTGGACGTACGATGCTCCGGGTGGTCTCAAAAGATTGTTTAGCTCAAGACAAATTTAATAACGTAAAAAAACCCATACCCGCTTCTATCGAAAGTTTTCGAGCTACGGCGTTCTGAAAATTTCAACCCCTATTTTGAGCCCCATAGAGATGACTGACAGTAACGTCGAGCTTTGAGGACCAACTAGACCCCGAACGGAACCTATAACCCGAATTTCATCGATTTTTTTTCATGGTAACTATTTTTATAGTTACCAGAAATATTTTTATTGCAGTTTTGGATTCTACATATTATCTTGAAACGTAAACCATCAAATTTTGAGGGGGGGTAAGAATTTTTTTTTTCATGCTCGATTCCAATCAATGATTATTGAAAATAATAAACCAAAAAGTAAATTGAGGCAAAAAATTACGTATCAGGTCTACTGACATCTGACTGGCTGTTGGCCCAATGTAAAATTTCTGTTTAATTTTATCAGATAGTTTATAACTAATTGTACATAACCATATGGCTGTAAAATGTGCCCCATTAATGCCAAATAAAATTTAAAAAAAAAAAAAAAAATCTGCCTAGATTTCCGACATGAGCACCACCTCATTATGTGGCCAGTAAGTGTCAATTTCCGTTAATGAACAGAATTTGGCCGAAAACCCGGAGAATTTGTAATCCACAAAAATGGCCCATTATGTCTGTGGCCAGATACCAACTGTCTTGATATTCGTCACGGAGTTTGACTGGCCTAAAAACTGGGATCTCAAGTTTCAGATGATTTTACTTATAGCCCTTTTGATAAATTTTCCTCTTCAACCTTTGTTGAAGGGCACTCCCTACAAAGGGAGGGATATGGTATTAGTTTATTCAGTTTTCGCCCATTTTCCAACCCGTCAGTTTAAACGAGTTTCCCGCCCTCCTGAGGAAACAGGTATTAAAAAAAAAAAAAAAAACCAGAATTTCACGTTTTGGTCCAGTTTCTTTCCTTTAGACCAGTTTTTGGGTCTACGTATTGGCCTTGAATGAAACAATGCGGATACTCTTATACAGACACAATTTTTAAACGAGTTTCTCCAAGGTTCAAGCTGTAAAGCGATTTCATTGTATTTAATGTCCCTTAAAAACAGCTAAGAAAACGTACCTAACTAGACATCAACTAACTACAAAAATGGGTAAGAATACGAATTAGAACGGAAGAATACAAATTAATCTGGACCATTAGGTTACTTACCACCAGGTATATCAAGAAGCTATCTGAATATATCTACCACAATTAATAGTCTCGACGGTATTATACCAGTTTCAAGGAGTTGAATAACTTATTTCAAGTGGGTACGAATATACAGAGGGCTGATGCCGGCAGGGTTGCCAATGGCGCCTGCTCTAACCAATAAATCGAGATATTTATGTACCCGAGCTTCGCCAAATTCAACAGTAAAATATTTAATAACCGATCGCTCTCGCCCTTTAAATAATATCGCAGTGTTTTTTTGCATTGGTTCCATCAAAATGAAACACTTATCCTTCTAAATGATGAAATTCCGTAGGATTTGATTGAAATTAAAACCCCTTTAGGTTTGAATACAAGGACAGTTCTCGACATTGCCACGAAGACGCGGTTATATGCATACTGCGTCCAAATATACATCAATGTTTTTGTACTCACGGCTGATCAACCACCCAACGAATACTGTGTTTAACTTTGTATAAAACCTCCATATTCCTTCTGGCTCCTACTTACGTCGAATCACATGAAAATACTTTCCGCTAATACGGCTGTACATAAATGTACTACCTGTACGAAAATGCACAGTTACTTACCAGCTAACCAGTGAGGGCTTTCAGGGATGGCGAAAAGAGCTAAAAAGCTGAGGACAGGAGCTCCAACGTTGAGCAAAGCCAGATTTTTCCAGTCCAGGAAATTGGCGAGGAGGAGTTGAAGGCTGACACCGATAAGAGCAGCCAGGGTCGTCGTTGACGCCAACGGTCCTCGCACGTCAGGCTCGCAGACTTCCCCCACGTAGGTCAGAACCTATTGAAAGGAGGTGATGGATGAGAAATTCTTCATATTCAGCGAGGGAGGGACCACGAAGAAGGTCTGACGGCTGTGAGCAGTTCGATTGTTGTTTATACAGTGAAAATTCTTGGGTGAATTCTTTAATCTAGAATGCTGACCCATGAGACCCTCTTTTGAAGAGGTGCGTAAATATGGCAATATTCATAGCCGTCACCAGCTGAAGGAGCTCTGAGGCTAATGTGTTTCGTTAAGTTTGTTTATCTGATCTTGGATATTTACGAGGAAGGTTAGAAAATCAGGTATTATTAATCTTTCTTGGGTGTAGGGAGCTGTACAGCCCACCCACTAGGCAGGTGTTTTTTCACCCAACTGTCCTTGGATTGCGAAAGGCTCGTTGAAAAATATCCTAAGGTTTTGGTAAGTACCGATGATCTATGAAAAGTTTGAGCCCCACCCAATTTCAGTTAATCTCTATTTTAATTTCACCTTGCTGTGTGACTAAGGGTCATTACGAAGTTTATGATTCCGCAAATGGTTGTTGAGAGAAAGTAGAATTTACCGGTGACTCCATCAGTCCGTTGATGAATCCGTGAAGTACCAACCCGATGAACAGCATTGCTGGAGTCGTCGCCCAGTAGAAGACGAGCCAGGCGGCCGCAAAAGGAGCGCAGAGCACCAGCATCATAGTTCTACGCCCGAACCTATGCGTCAGTGGCCCTGATGCCAGGCATCCGAATGGGATGATTACGAAATACAAGCTGCCTGTGAGGACAAAACATGAAATTCAGTTGAAACAAGTATATTGACTGATTTGCTATCGTGGTGGGAGCTTACAAGGCATGGAATTACTACAGCCAATATTTTCTCTCCCTCAACATATCTATACAACAGAGCTCTACGCCGCAATCCAAGAGAAATATATAAATTAAATACACGCTTTTAGCAAATGAATTCCTCACCACCTTTGCCCTCATTACAAAATGCAGTCAAAGACAATGAAGAGCATTGTTCCTCAAATCTTTTTTTTTTTAAACTTGATGAGGAAATTCCTACTACTTAGCTGGGAGAGATGAAAATAATTTAAATTGGTTTTCAAACCTACATACCTACTGACTCACCCTGTCGAGTTGTTCATCCATGCCGCAGTTCGGAAGTGACGAAACAAGTTTCGACCTTTTCTTCATTTTTACTCTCAAACAAATATTTTTACTAGTTATCGGCCTTCCCAATTTTTCATATATCTCTCATTCTAACAGTAAGCTCAGATGCATGGGTTCTAGTCATCAGCAAATAAATACCTACATACATAAATACATACATCCTCGGCACTACAACCCAGGTCGGGTATTGGCCTGCCTAATCAACCCCTTCCATCGACTCATGTCAGCTGCCAGTGCTCTCCAGTTTCTGGCTGCCATCACTCGCAGGTCGTTCTCCATCAGTCCATCTCAATGGGCCACTCCATCAATCCATCTCAACCTGCGCCTTTCCGTCCAGCTGGCCCTTGAAGAGCCTCTTCACATGATAGAATGAATTCATACGGGCAATGTGACCCGCCCAATTCATTATTCTTATCTTGACCTTCTGGGCAACATCTGTGTCGTCATAGAGTGTGGCAATTTCTTCACTTGTACCCCGTCTTCACGTTCCCTGGGTGCAAGTGGGACCATAAATCCGACGCAGGACTTTGAGCTCAAATCGCTTCAAACCCCGTTCACTTTTCTTTGACAGGACCCATGTTTTGGCACCATAGGTGATCACTGGGATGATAAGCGTCTTATAAAGCAGGACTTCGTTGGTACGAGACTGTAAGCGCGACTTGAAGCTTTTGTTGAGCCATCATGATGCGCCTGGATATTTAATTCTCAGGATTGTTCTGGTCCGTGATAAGGGCCCCCAGATATATAATTATTCAGGCACCACCTCCAATCGGAACTCCCCAAGGCCCACATTGCACTCATACTGCTGCCTTCTCGTCTGTGAGATGGATGCAAAGAGATACTTGGTATTTTGTTGATTGACCTGCAATCCGAACTCTCTCGAAGCTAGTTCAAGTTTGGTAAATGTCTCAACAATATCTCTATGAGAACGGCCAACAAGAGCAATATCATCTGCGAATGTGAGTAGCTGAGTGGATTTGGTCATAATGAAGCCTCTCCCTTCGACTCCAGATCTTCAGATAGCAGTATCCAGAGCCACGTTAAATAGCAAACACGGAAACAAATACCTACACATCTCTTGTCATGCATCCAAAAGTATCACACCGACGTTTCTCGAACATATTGGTAAAACATATAATAGGATGTTCTTTAACGCTCTTGTTCCGACTAGTTTCAGCTGATAATACAAAGAATTTCAGTCGACTATTCGGGGAAGGATTAGAGAACTCACGTATCAGACCTAACCATAAGACTGCCATAAAAGAAAAAAAAAAGTAAGAGTCAACATCTTACCGAACCAAGAAATTTGTTCCTTCGTCAACAAGATGTCAGGAACAGGCTTCTGCAGTGCTGGTATGACAATTGTCGGGAAGGCTATACTTAAACCGAAATTCAGGAGCAGTGTGTTCTTTGCTGTCACCGCCAAAATCTGTGCAGTCAAATGAGTAATATGTACATGCCGTTGCAGTTGATGAGTAGGAACATAACCTATACAAGAACCAAAACCATCAGTTCGACCGTATATTACATTAATATTATCAACTACCTAAATATTCATGAACAAGTTTAATATTTATATTCTATCGATTCTGGGTCACTATATGTATGGAGTGAGGGGGGTCACGAAGGAACCGTAACCCAAATTCGAACAATTTGAAGAATATTCGTTAATGTAAATGATATTTTTTCCCCCTTTAAGTATTTGGCATAACAAACGGCATACAGCCATAGGTTTATAGAAAACTGAAATTTTAAATGTTTACCTATATTACCATTTTTAATAAATTCAAAGAGTTCTTTGTAAATTATTAAATTTCTTGATGCTAACATTGAGTAGTAATCCAAAGTAACTGGTGATCGTCTCATCACTTCACTATATAGGTAACACTATTCTGGAAATTCCTTTTCTAAATGTAGTACTTTTGTTACATTTGATGGTTTTATATGATTGGGGGGAGGGGGGTGAGCAGGTATGAACCAAGCTTTTCGATATTCGTACGAAGACCCAGCCACAAAACTTTGTGATTGTGTACTTTATTTGTTATAATACCTATATTATGTTTCGAAGAGAAATTGGAAGATTAGAACAAGATATTACTTGAAACTGGTACTTCCTTATACACACTGAGAGAAATTCAAAGGTTTTCATTTCGTTATATTATGCATTAGCTATTTTTATTTATATTTCAGGTAGGAACATTCTGACAAATGTTGAAGTTTTTTACAGCATCGTCAATCGTTTGTTTGATTTCATTCGAATATCTACATCAATATGAAATATTGATTTACCTAAGAATTTTATATACAACTTGGTGGTATATTACTTGGGGTAGCTTCCGCCGGAAGGTGGACACTGGTGGCCTCTCTTCTTCCTTCTTCTTCCCCATCCTGCAGATGCTCCTGGGGAAAAAAAATAGATTGTGGGTACAGTCGGTGTATTTTACAGAATGGGCCGAAAAAAGGACTCGTCCAAAATTGAGATGTTCTTTAGTACCCTGGAAATCGTGATTTTACAGAATTAATGTCAGATTCAACACATTTGGAAAATAGTTTTCAAAAATGTTGAGAGAAGATCAAGTTGTTGAAAAACATCCTAACTGTGGTGTGGAGGAAGAACTCTATTGTGTGACGTCTCTGCAGATCAGTAGGTATAATGCTGGAAATCAAGTGAATAACGTATACGTTATTTCATAACTATTTTATTTTTACTGTTGCGTCGAAAAGAGTTCTTATTTGTGACAGCTGCAAGACACATTCACAATCAAAAATTTCGTTTCCTTAATATTTTCTTCAGGAGACGAAATTAGCTACAATCTGGGGGTCAATAGGTGATGTAACATGCCTAATTTGTTTTTAAACCGTTGAAGCAAGAATACGCAATCGAGAATACGAATTATGAATGGGAATATTATCAAAATAAAATAGCTTCCTTGTCACACAAAAAAACCGCTGCAAATTATTACACAACGGTTTCCCTCCTAGGAGCTCCTCCCTAGGAAAGCCCTAAACTGAGTACTGGAGCCGGCCCGTAAATTACAGTTTCATAAAAAGGCGCAGGATTCAATAATTCAATAATTAATTATTCGTTGTTATTCACGAAGCATAACGTTTGTTCAAGCTGCAAAAGTACCTATCAACAAAACCCAAAAGAGCCATCATTCTTCAAATAAATAATATCACAGAACAACCAACTCGACTTCACACAGCCTGATTATAACCAGCTGTATCCTAGTAATTATATCTGGGCCGGATTTATACCGTTTCATTCAGTTTCATTTCAAGTTAAAGAAGCTTTTTGGTGCAAACGAACGGTTGGTCTCCGGGTGGTCTCAAAAAGTTCTTTACTTTGACATCAGTTTAAAAACGTAAAAAACCATACCCTTTTATTGAAAAGTTTCGAGCTACGGCGCTCTGAAAAAGTCAACCCCTATTTTTCACGCCTTAGAGATGACTGACACTAACGCCGAGCTTCGCGGACCAACTGGACTCCAAATGGGACCTACAAAATTTTATTAATTTTGATTCTATGATAACTAAGAAAAGTGCGCAGCAATTTTTTAAATTCGGTTCTCGGATTCTACATGCCATGAAACGGAAACCTTCAAATTTTGAGGGGCGGGAAGGGGGTTCCCCATGCCCGATTCCAAAAGGTTCGCTATTGAAAATAATAAGCCAAAAGGGAAGAGTGAAAATGCGAAACTTGCTTAATTATATCCTACAACCTGAAGAGGATGCCAACATCATTTCCGAACTTAGCACCTCTGTGCTTCAAGGTATCGATACCATCCTCCCATGAAATTTTTACTTGAAGGTTTGAACCCATCATAGTTATACTTACAAACATGATTTGGAACCCAAAGAATCCAAATAATCATTCTGTTTTGACACGGTTTCTAATATTTTCCCTATCGGCTGGTTACGCCATTTCTTCCAAGCTGCTCCTATCCCGTCTCGTCGAAATTTCTAGCCCAAGCACTATGAATTTCTCTCTGAGGTTCTCTTTAGACCTGATTTCCCTCGAAACTACAAGGGATACACGAATTTTGATTAACATTTTCATACCGCCTTTTCGAATCATAATGAACAAAATTTTGACCGGAAAAGTACGTAATTTACCAACCCACGCCTTTTCCAAGGTGGTTGTAGCGCTCTGTTCATCTTTGGAAAAAGTTCTGAATAAGAGTGAAAATGCTTAGAAAACCTTTCGAGAAAAGTCTGATGAAAAACGTAGGAAGTGAAGTCACGGTGGAAGCTTTGAACTCCTTAGTCAGCTCCTCAATACTTGCCTATCAGAGGCCACTCAGACACTTAGAAGGCGGTTCTCTTTTTCTCCATAACCACAGGTTCACAAAGGATTTTTTTCTCTCTCAAACGCACGCTTGCTAGCTTTGATTGAAATTATAGGTAGGGTGCTCCAGGAATGAGGTGGGTGATATGCGGTTGTTCTGTTTTTACGCAGTAAAATTACGTCAAGGCTTATTACATTTCGTCAGCCAGGAAATGATAATGATATTCGAATTAACCTCACAGTCGCTCTCCTGCAACGCATTTCTCATAGAACCCTATTCCACTAAAGCGAAAACAAAATAAGAACTTTCAATAAAGTTGATATCATGAAAGGGTGACCCCAACAACCTTTAGGGCCACGTTTTACGTAGGCATCAAAGAACCCTTGTTATCGAATTTTCAAAGAAATAAAGCTATTGCAATGGGTAAAATTTTCAGAACATGAATGTTTGAAATTTTTTATAGGGAAATACACAGACAGACAGGAACGAAATCAAATATTTTCCTTGATGTCTGAAACGTAAAATGCGAGTGGAAATTTTAATTCACTCTTTAGTCCAGTCATGCAGCATGGCTATACGAGCGAATTTTCAAAGAAATATTCGAGCTATTGTGTAAAAAGATGATATAGTAAGAAACCATACCATTTTTCAAAACATAATTTTTTCGTGATTTTAGCAAATTTTTGAGCATTCCAATTCAAATTTTGCCTGCTCTTTTTTTGAGAAAAATATTTTTATCATCGAAATAGTCTCTCTTCTGTCGTGAATCACCGTCCCACACAACATCAGGTGAATTCCTATTGATTACAGCCCTTAATGCCAATTTTCGACCCCCCCCCCCCCCCCCCCCAAAATTCAAATTTGACCCCTATTGTGTGCGGAAAACAAGTGAACATTTTCTGTCAGAACTCGCCCATTCGTACTCATTTCAGTGATTTTATGTCAATTTTTCGCGATTTTAGCAACCCCTAAAAACTCTCATTTGACCCCCTTAGAATTTTTGAAAATTTCTCACCCTCGAACTCATCCTTTTGTATGGCAGTACGAATATTTTGGCGAAATTTGGAACTTTCATCATGTAGCTAAGGTCAGATATCGTCTGGAGTGACACACAAAGAATTATATATTATATACTTAGGTATATATTAATAAATTTTGTTAAAATCTAGGGATGAATTCAGGATGCTGTAGAACGGATTTGCCTATAAAGAAATTTCAAACATTAACGTTCTGAAAATTTTGGACCCATTGCAGTAGCCTCATTTTCTCTGAAAATTTGCCAGTATAATATAAATATACCCCTTGCCGCACAACCCACCGCAATATTTGCGTAGCTACGTGTACGATGAGACTGGAAGTGATCAAATAAAAAAACATCCCGGCCTCGGTCAATGCGGTTTGTCGAAGGCCGAATCAAGCCGAACATCGACGGGTGATTCATCTTGTGAACGGCGTTTGAAATCGATATGACAACACACCTCCGTGCACTGAAGAATGCTTATGGGCCTAAGGGACGATTCTTAATGTTCTTTTGGACCTTGAACCACCCATCTTGTACATTCTGCGAACAGTTTTGTCCCTCTCGCGGGTACCCTCGGCTTCTTCATGGTTGGAGCGGCTCCATTAATCTCCGGATACCTCCATCCTTCTCGAGAAATCCTCTCAGACCAGCTTTGACGCGGGTGGATGGTCACAATAAGGAAGAACGCCAATCGATAGCGTCCTAAGAAGCATTTTTCAGATTTCACCGTCGACGTCTGGACCTACAGTGTGAATAATTCCTGGGAGATTTTCATGGGTGTTCTTCGTTACTCCCCCCCATTTTCAAACGCTCGTCGCTTCATGAAATTCTAACAAAAATTTGAGGTTGAGGTGATTTTCGGAATCTTCAGTTCGTCTAGTTTTTGATGTGTGTGTTCATATTTTGATGCAACAACTTTGTAAAAGCGAAATTCGCCGTGAAAAAAAGTGGGGGGGGGGGGGGGGGGAGTATCGAATCGAAGTATTTGCCATGTCAAATCCTTCGGTTCTCCCCCCCACGGTGAAAACCCAGCTCATTGAATCGACCTGGAGAGCCCTCAAAAGAAAGATTCATGGAGGCGGGATCACCGACCTTCATTCCCACCTTTGTGAATTCTTGTGGAGAAGGAACGTCAGGTAAGCAACTTTTCATTCAGCTTTTGGATTAAATGTGAGACAAGAACCAACAAAATTAATTATACGATTTAATTTTTTTAGGTACAATAATCAAGACCCATTTGAAGAATTCATTTCGCTCATCAAATCAGTCTACGATCCTAATGAAGCCTTGTAATGCTACTTTTTCAACATAATCGAACACCCTCTTCATGTACAATTAAATAATTATACAAATCCTGTAGTCGAAAATACTGTTTTCACCGTGGGGGGGAGTACCGAAGAATTTGACATGGCAAATACTTCGATACTCCCCCCCACTTTTTTCGATTGAACAATTCACTTTTACTATCTAATTCTGGTAAATTGAGGTTAATTAGACATAAAACTAGACAAACTGAAGATTCCAAAAATCACCTCAACATCAAATTTTTTCAAATTTTCGAATTTCATTTTTTTTGTTGGGGGGGGGGGGGGGGGGACTTACAGAGATCTAGCTCCTGTAATCTTGGTAATTCTTTTGTTGGGGGTTTCTAAAATCCTTTTGTAAGGTTGGACAGGCTCAGGAGGGGCGCCAAATTTTCTAACCCTCCCCACCCCTTTCAATTTTTGGTTTGTTATTTTCAATAATGAACCTTTGGAATCGAGCATGAAATAAACATTTTTAACACCCCCTCAAAATTTGATTATCCGATATTGGAATAAAAAAAAATATCTGTCCGTACGCCGTACTCCGCACATTTCTTAGTTACCATGAATCAAAATTAATGAAATTTGGTTTGAAGGTCCCGTCTCGGGTATAGTTGGTCCGCGAAGGTCGGCGTTACTGTCGGTCATTTCTAAGGGGTGAAAAATAGGGGTTGAAAACTCCAAATCACCGTAGCTCGAAAACTTTATGGAAGGGATGGTTTTTTAAACATTTTTAAACTTATCTCGAGCTAAAGAATTTTTCGAGATCACCCGTAGCATTCTACGTCCAGCCAATGGTTCACAGTAAGGCCCCGAAAAGCTTCGTCAACATGATCGTGAATGAAACGGTATAAATCCAGCACAGACATCACTGCTAGGGAACAGCAGATTATAATCACGCAGGGCTTTATGAAATCGAGTAGGTTATTCCGTGATATTATTTGATTTGAAGAATTATGCCTGTTTTGGATTTTGTTCATAGGTAGGACTTTCGTAACGTCAACAAGGAAAGTTATGCTTCATGAATAACGATAAATAATTGATTATAGAATTTTTGAATCCACTGAATATTAGCTATGAAACTGTAATTCCCCGGCCGGCTCCACCTAGGGGTGAGCACGAGGGTAGGTATTGACCACAGAAAACAGAGATCTACGCGGAAGGGGCATATATACAGGTAAATAATAAACCGTTGTGTAGAAATCTGCATAGTTTTTTTGGTTGATTCCAAAAGATCCATTGGTAGTTACTGAAAATATGTTCATAAAACTGAAGTTGTATAATATCGCCTTCCCTCTCTCAGTATTACATTGAAAACGTGGAGATTCTGAGATAGGAGCGAAATCCCACGAAGTGCTCTGGTATAATATAACAGTAAACCGTGCACTTAACCGTTTATATTGTGAGAAAAGGTCATCACAGGGAAATCTGCTTCGACCATCCCCAGTTAAAGTCTTAAGAATATTGGGGAGTCCTTAGTCGCATTATTCATTGCCTGCATTATTCATGAGTCGCAGAGCACCACTGTTGGGATAAACGAAGCGAACAATTTACTTTGATCTAACGCTACTTCAAAGCCCGATTCAGGAATCCAGTCTTCCAGTTTTTCTCCCATTTAGTCTGAAATGCATTTAGGTGCAGTAATTAAATTGGTTGAAATTACAATGGACTACCGGATTTTACGTGGAAGCACCTCATCAACGCACTGCCGTTTGAATCCCGTTTCAGCCACTTTCAGCAAATTTTAATATCGTGGAATGCAAAATAATTAAGGTACGGATTTTCCAATTTTCAAATGTGATGTACCGAGTGTTATTATAGGTGTTGAGAATTACGTAGGAGACACTGACAGACATTATCCGTGTACATTCTACGGTCCATACCTACCTAAAGCTGGGCCGAGAAACTAAAAAAATCTCTTTTCGACCAATGGCATCTAAGTACTTACTCTAAATATTCACTGTGGCGTTTGTGCAAATGAATAGCAACCAAGGAGGTGTCTTCCAATTTTTCTTTCGTTTCACAATGTTGTATACAGTAATTATTTCATAGCGTTTGCATAGTGTCACAGTAATTATTTCACCAGATCTGTCTCTATCAATATGAAGCATAACACCCGATACGAAGAGGGTTGTTAATTTGAAACAACATAATAATATTTAGCTACTCTACATAAACAACTGTACACTATTGGGTCGCCTCACGTAGACGTATAATATATTATTTCCAGATAGAATGTACCAAATGTATAATACTTTTTACTTTTACTGGCATCAGTGGCATCTGTGAGTGCCATAAACTTTTTTACGTACCTACTCATTAACTATTGTACCACATCATATTCAGCTGGAATTTTCTTAGAGAAAATACGCCATTATATTAGCACACGCTCTAGTAACAGGGACTATGAGATACAATAATATTATGGTTGGGAAAACTCTATTGTCTTTTTGGATTCCGGGTTTCGCAGTAGTTATGTTGAATATAACTTAATCTGTCAAATTGTAATATCCTTTATACTTTATTTTTCCAGGTTGGTCTCACGTAATCTGTCAACTAAATTTCTCGGCCGAGCCGACTCCATGACACTTAGGGCTAAAGTCAACATATACATCATATTATAAAGTCATCATTCAAGACAGTATTATTCTATACCACTTTGCTCTGGACCTGGAAACACAAACCATCAAATATTGACACGGAGAATAGGATCATCATGGCTAAATAATGAGATCCTTTCATCATAATATTAATGTCGCACGACGCTTGGGATTGCCCTCTTCTATCGAATCGCTAAACGCACATAACTTACGAGAGGATCCCATGCAAATTGGGGCTCTTCATTGGAATGTTCAACGCGATAGGGCGAGTAAATCAAGATTTGCATGTAAGCTAGGTGGGCACGTAATGAACGCACAGAGCAACATTACTCATTCGAACATTCCGACAAACGCCATTGCTTTCGACAAGGTAATGGCGACGGTTTAATGCATTAGGATAAGCAGATAAGAGCAGACGGATAATTATTCTCTAATCGTTCATTCGTACAGTAGGTAGGTATATTATCTAAATAACAGTTTTTCTTGATACTTAAAACCGCAGGTAGGTGTCCCATTAAACATTTGTTTCGACCATGTATTGTGTTTTAAACGCAATTTGAAGAAGTTTTTAAACGTTTGTATTAAACCGCCTACCCACTAACGGCAATTTGCGCCTTTTTACATAATTTTATTTCATAATTTTCCAAAAGCAGACACAATTTTCCAAAGACAAGTACCAGTTATGCAGCATGACTTTATGAATGAATTTTTTATGACTTTATGAATGACGTAGTTAAGCATGACTTTATGAATGAAGTACCATCTCTAGTCAACCCTCATCAACTTGCAACACACACTGTCGCAACACTGAATAGTACACTCGTGCTTCTTGTTGATTTTAATAAATTTATTGAAATTTTGAAGATATTACTAAATACAAAAACTCAAATTCGTATTGCTTGTTGTGCAAAAATATTTTCGGCTATCTTGCGGTCAACAGTCGCCATCATATAGGTACCGTTATTGGTGATATTTCAGGCATTTATGAGGATCTTTGACCCACAAAACTCACATTTATTCATGATTTCATTTATGAACTATGTGCAGGTACAAAACGGATAAGATAGGATGAGATAGGTTAGGTGTTTGAACGTAATCGTAAAAATGTAAGTCGTTGAAGAAGGGCAGGTAGGGGTTGGGTAAGATGCTTGAAACATTATGTTTTTAGAAAACATTTTGTGACGTATTTTGAAAAATAGGCACAGTTTTCTCCCCCAACTCTGTTTCCAAGGATATTTCAATACATATTTGTGTGCTTTCCTTCGTAACCCAATGGCATTCGCTATTACCCACTTGAAACTTAGCAACAAGGGCAATAACCCGATCCCGGCACCATCGCCCTCCACCGATCCATATACTCGTAGATTGCGCCAAGTGTGTTGGGTATGGTTTTAGACAAGAGGACCTAAGCAATGAAAATCCGGCCCAGTATCGCCCCACATTGTGGCTTGGAGAGTATCATCCGTATTAATTCCCCTCGGAAAATTTTATCAGGGACTAGATAGATAGAAAATTGTATCAGGGAAATAGATGAAGACTCAAACATAGAGATCAGAAGTCAATAAACGCTACCATTTTTTTCCACTGGAGGGGCTAGGCCAAGCTTTTGATGAAGGTACAAACTTATCATCACCTTCATGCGCAGTACTTACGTACCTATAAACAGTGTATATTTTGTATACTTACTTGTAATGCATATTACGTATAGTTCTAGTCATATTATGGATGCGAGGAATTTATGTGCCAAACCTTAGCAGACTTCTTAGATATCCCGATCGTCCAACTATAATATTGTCCACCCTCCAGATTATTTTCAGACTAATCTCTGTGAAAGGATGATTAAGTTTCCCACGCAGGAAGGCCATAAGTAACAGAATTTTCGGAGTCGATTAATTTAATTTTGATGGTTTTTTAGTGGTTTCTGACCCACATGTCCTCTACTTCCACCCAGTATTGAGGACAGGTAAGTACATTTTGGTTTATTATTTTCAGTAGTAAACCTTCAAAATTCGATGGTTTCCTTTCAAGGTACGTAGAATCCGAAAATTGAACTTAAAAATGCCTGTCCGTCCGCCGCACTTCGTTTTTTTCTTAGACAGAGCCAAAACATTTGGTCTGTAGGTCCCATTTAGGGTCTAATTGGCCCGCAAAGCTCGGCGTCATCTCGGGGTTAAAATTACAAGTTGAAATTTTCAGGGCGCCGTTATATCTAATAATAATTTAATGATAGATTAAATTCTTGAATCCACTGTATATTTATGAAACTGTAATTTCAGGCCGGCTCCAGTACTCGATTTAGGGTCTCTTGTGGGAAGCACGAGGGTAGATATTGATCGAATTAGAGTTGTATAATGATCAGAAAACAATTATCTTCGCAGAAGGGGCATCTATACAGGTAAATAATAAACCGATGTGTAATAACTTCCAGCGATTGGTCATAAATTCACTATTTGCTTAGGTATCCAGTAGGACTCATCGATGTAGTTTGCTTGGAATAATCTTTTCGTTTGTGCATGAGATAAGGTAAGAAAGGGAGCTTTTTTGCGCCAGAGACCTTGGCATATACCGGCAGACGCATTTTTACAAGAGTCAGTAATTTTATGTTTTCCATTCCTAGTGCAGCCCTTGTAGGCAGGTTCCTCTACCTGTCTCCTACTCAGAACTGGATCTTGGTCTCCGCCTTGGGAGGATTTAACTAGAAACATCCTATTCAGCAGGGAACAGGTGTATTCCTGAAAGTCAATTCCCTACACCCCTCTTCTCAGTGACGTCAAGAGCATCCAATCAGAAGGTGCCCCTATAGCTTGGTGAGGCTCCACGTGGAGCCCCCAGGTTCCAGGTTACTGAAGCCTTCCCTATAGTTTACTATACGATTTTCAGTGGAAACCCTTTCCCTCCCTTTTCTCAACTGTCTGCAAACATCCCAAAGCTCCCAGCTATGTTTCCTTATCTCACTGTAAACTCAAAGTGATTGTACCTTCCCAGTTTGGGGTGCAAAAATTCAAAGCCGAATTGGATCAGTAGACCTTCAACTAACTTGAGTTTTATTTTGGGTTCTTTCATTCTACTCATCTCCAGCAAGTTACTGACGCACTCCATACCAGCCATCTGCATGGCCCGAGCGTTGCACTCGTGGTTGGCATTCTCTTTTTTCTTCTTTGTAGAACAGAGGAAGGACGAAGGAAATCTTGGTTATCATTACTCTTCTCTTATGGTTTTCGTTTAGATAAGATAGGTAGGTGTGTAAGGTAAATTTTTTTTAAACTGTTTAAAAAACATTACTATTCCTAAAACATCGATTTTTTCGCCCATCGATGTTTCCCACCCATCGACGTTTCCATTTTTTTTAAAAATCTATGTTTTGGCTATCGTTCTCATCTCTACAATTACCTTAATACTTCTAACATCTTTGCCTCTTTCTAGTCTTACTGCACTCGTGGTTGGCATTCTCTTTTTTCTTCTTTATAGAACAGAGGAAGGACGAAGGAAATCTTGGTTATCATTAATCTTCTCTTATGGTTTTCATTTAGATAAGATAGGTAAGTGTTAGTTTTTTGGTTTATTATTTTCAATAATGAACCATTGGAATCGAGCATGAAAAAAAAATATCTTACCCCCCCTCAAAATTTGATGGTTTACGTTTCAAGGTATGTAGAATCCAAAACTGCAATAAAAATATTTCTGTCTGTCCGCTACGGGCCACTTTGCTTAGTTACCATGAATAAAAATTGATGAAATTCGGGTTATAGGTTCCGTTCGGCGTCTAGTTGGTCCTCGAAGCTCGACGTTACTGTGAGTCATCTCTAAGGGGTTCAAAATAGGGGCTGAAATTTTCAGAAAGCCTATACCTTTGTTTTACGTGAATTTTTTTACGGTTTTAAATAGTTCTTGAACTTGGGAGTCGTTTAAGACCACCCGCAGCACCGTACGTCCAGCCGTTCGTTCACAGTAAGGCCCCGAAGTTTGCACCGACAGGCATTTTCGACACCAGGGTGAATGAAATTGTATACACTCTCGTCACCAGGGACGCGCTAGATTCAATCAATCAATCAATTTATTCAATCAATCGAACAATCAATCAATCAATTTTTCAATTGCAATTGGAATTCACTTAGAATTGTAAATATTGGTATACTGAATTGAACTTTAATTTGAATTGGAATTTTTTTCGAATTGCCTAATTGGCATTGTGCGCTCGTCACCGGGGAAGCGCTCGATTCCATCAATCAATCAATTTATTCAATCGATTTCGAATTGGAATTCATTAATTGGAATTGGAATTCATTTCGAATTGTCTAATTGGCATGGTGCGCATTGGCATTGTTCGAAATGGTTCTGCAATTCTATTGGCCAACGTTTTCACTCCTCATCAACAATTTTTTTCAATTGCAATTGGCCACTGCTCACCACTCTACCTAACATCCCCATCTAAATTCCCGACACACTAATCCTATAAACATACACTCCACATTCGCCAAAATTGGCAAAGTTGTGTTAATAAAATATTGAAATTGCAATTGGATTACAATTTCAATTGCACTTTAATTCACTTAGGATTGTAATTGTAATCCTCTAAGATTGCACTTAGGATTGTAATTGTTAGTGCACTTAGGAATTCACTTAGAATTGTAAAAATTTGTATACCATCAGTCTGAATTGGACTTTCATTTGGAATTCATTTAGAATTGTCTAATTGGCATGGTGCGCATTGGCATGGTCCGAAATGGTTCAATCAATCGTTTTCTTTTGTTTTTTCAATAAATTTATTATGACTGGCCTAGGCCATTCCAATCACAAGGGCCGGCCACGGCTACGCGTTCTGCAATTCTATTGGCCAACGCTGTCTGCGATTCACATAATATGTATAGAGTAGTGCATATTATATTGTATAGACGGGTTATCTATACATAGAGCTGTGATCTGTAACAGAAGGGTATTCTATACAAAATAATAAACCGTTGTGCAGGGATTTGCAGCGTTTTGGTTTATTATTTTCAATAATGAACCATTGGAATCGAGCATGAAAAAAAAAATTCTTACCCCCCCTCAAAATTTGATGGTTTACGTTTCAAGGTATGTAGAATCCAAAACTGCAATAAAAATATTTCTGTCTGTCCGCCGTACGCCGTACGCCGTACGCCGTACGCCGTACGCCGTACGGGCCACTTTTCTTAGTTACCATGAAAAAAAATTGATGAAATTCGGGTTATAGGTTCCGTTCGGCGTCTAGTTGGTCCTCGAAGCTCGACGTTACTGTGAGTCATCTCTAAGGGGTTCAAAATAGGGGTTGAAATTTTCAAAACGCCTATACCATTTTTTTACGTAAATATTTTTACGGTTTTAAATAGTTCTTGAACTTGCGAGTTTTTTAAGACCATCCGGAGCATCGTACGTCCAGCCGTTAGTTCACAGTAAGGCCCCGAAGTTTGCACCGACAGGCATTTTCGACTCCAGTGTGAATGAAATTGTATACAATTCAAACCAAATCTCGTAACCAGAGTAGAGGTGGGTCGCATAACTAGAAACTGTTATGAATAACCGGTTATTTTGGAATACCGAACTAACCGTTATTCAATTTATAAAATAACAGTTATAAAACCACCTAACATTATGTTTTGCTTCTAAACCTATATTGCGACTATTCTAGCCTCACAATAAATTGTCATTCCCATAAACGTGGTAAACAAAAAATACGTTAATCTACGAGTATGATCAAGATCAAGCTGACCTTTTTTTCCCTTTGAAGCAAGAGTAGCTACCCTAAACAACCAACCTGTGTCTACCGCTGATAACGGCGAGACTGGACACTGGAAGAAACTTAAGCGGCCCCTACACGGTCAGTAATAATGACATTATCAGTAATGTCATTACTATTCACTCCTCGTCATTCCATATCATCATTACAATGTTCACATTACACCGTCATTCCAAAGATCATTTTTAATGTCATTACTTTTCTTCAGTATGCATTGTGATCTCCGTGTCAGAAGACGTTTTGTTTATAATGGATCCTCGCGAAGTCGCCTGTGTTGCTATAATTATGGCACTAACCACAAAAAAACGCGTGAAACGTTCTAGATGGATGAAGGAGTGGCTGAAAAAACGTGAACAGTATTCTCACGTTTTGATGTTGACTGAAATTCGAGACTCTGATCCAGATGATTACAAAAACTATTTTCGTATGAATGAAGCTACGTTTGAAATCCTACTCAATCTAGTTACACCTTTTTTAATCCGAAAAGATACAAATATGAGACAGTGTTTGCCTGTGAAGGAAAGACTAGCAGTTACTTTGAGATATCTTGCCATCAATGTTGTCAGAAACACTTTCCATTTTCTCAAAAACGGGTTCACCATTCGTCGGCACGTCATTCGCGTTGAGCTCCTCGAGATAGACTGAGTAATGGCGCATTAATGACATAGCGCACCCTACACCATCATTACTAATGACAGTATCCCCTCCAGTTTCGGTAATGATGGAGCTGAGATCAGAAAATCCGGATCCACATCATTACTTTTCGTCATTCCAACTTTGTCCACCTTACACGATCATTATTACTGTCATTTTGATAAGGTAATGTCATTATTACTGACCGTGTAGGGGCCGCTTTATCCTTCATCATGTTCGTCTTTGTAATCGAAACGTTATCGCGTCAGCGCATCGGTTACGGTGGTTATCTGAAGTTTTTCAGTTATTTTAGTTATTTTGCTTCCTACATCCTACGGGTTATTTTTTCGGTTATGCGTTATGGTGAGGCCGTGAAGCGATAACTCGTTTTTCTGGCTGTACCTACTCAGGTAAGGTTCTCGATTTCTTTTCGGTTATTCTATTTCATTATATTTTCCGTACTCCCGGCCATCACAGATATTTTGATACTCGACAGTTTTTTCGTTGTTTCCGTTTTTGCTTTTTCAATCTCCTGACCGTATACGTAGGTAGGTACTCAAATATTTTGTGAATGTTTCAAAGTTTTTCCGTTTTTCATTCTACTCCCGGCAGTATCAACAATACTCAACCACTTCTTATTGGGCTCAAACTTCAATTGCAGGTAATTCGGTACCTAGTACACCAACCTCAAGCAGCCTCTACTTGTAATTAAATTTCTGCACTAAGTAGGTACGTCTGTTAGTACGAGTCCTTTTAGTTCGTGTGTGTAATTCAATGCCTGATGTTCATAACAGCATAGGCATAAATATACATGAACGGAAGATCTGATCATGAAATTACTTAGCTGTTAGCTGGGTATACAGGGTGTTTCTTAAGTAGTGAACCACCCTTTCTAACTACGTTATTTTCAGGAAAATGAAAAAAAGCTTCTAAAGTAACCCCCCTTCATTTTTTACAATGAATTCAAATATTTCATTCCCGCACTTTGCGCATGCGCAGAAACATGCGCAATTGACACCAACTTCGGTTTTTCAAATGGGTACCCTAATTTTTTATTGCAGATTCAGATTCTACGTAAAATTTCATGAACATTTGACCCCTCAATCGATGAATTTGACTGCGCAGAACTTGTTCTGCGAGCGTGCAAAGTTGCTCAGCTGCCAAATTTCGCAAAACTTGGCGTCTAGTAATCCCCAAGTGTGGCACATGATTTTTCATTGTTTTTCAACGCTGATTCACATGGTGCTATCCGTTTTTTGATTTGACTCGATTTGAACGAAATAATGGCCAAAAGTCGGTTATTTTGTACGAAAAAAAACGTGTTTTGAGGCGTGTGTTTGCACATGAATTACATAATTTGCTATTCCCATCCTCTCTTCCAGTCTCAACAGAAGCGAAGGAATTTGTAAAATAAAATAATAATACCTTGCAGCTGCACCTGAAATTACATAATCCGTTCTAAAAGTGGTCCTCGTTTTCCTCCGTTCATCGCTCAGATCAAGTTATTTGCACTCTGGGAGGCCCAATAGTTAGGTTTAATCTACTTCTCGTGCAAACTATTTTTCTCAGTTTCAAGCCCTCATAGCCGGTTCCAAGCCCGAGTTTCGAAAGGGAGAGGAAAAATAAATTTATAAAAAATATTTTGGTTCGAGTAGGTAATTAATTCATGTGCAATCACACGCCTCAAAACACGTTTTTTTTCGTACAAAATAACCGACTTTTGGCCATTATTTCGTTCAAATCGAGTCAAATCAAAAAACGGATAGCACCATGTGAATCAGCGTTGAAAAACAATGAAAAATCATGTGCCACACTTGGGGATTACTAGACGCCAAGTTTTGCGAAATTTGGCAGCTGAGCAACTTTGCACGCTCGCAGAACAAGTTCTGCGCAGTCAAATTCATCGATTGAGGGGTCAAATGTTCATGAAATTTTACGTAGAATCTGAATCTGCAATAAAAAATTAGGGTACCCATTTGAAAAACCGAAGTTGGTGTCAATTGCGCATGTTTCTGCGCATGCGCAAAGTGCGGGAATGAGATATTTGAATTCATTGTAAAAAATGAAGGGGGTTACTTTAGAAGCTTTTTTTCATTTTCCTGAAAATAAAGTAGTTAGAAAGGGTGGTTCACTACTTAAGAAAGAAACACCCTGTATATCCGTTTCAGGTCCCTGGAGGATACCAGCCTCATGATGCCTTCTCACTCGGAAGTTTGGAATTTTTTTGAGAAAATTGATGGAGAAACAGCCAAGTGCGTCTTGTGTAGAAATACCTATTCGTACAAATCTACTACTTCGAATTTGAGGCATCACCTCAAGAGAAAACATGTGTCAGCGAGCTCAGCCCTTTCAAAATGCATCATTTCATCTGAGACTCCTATTGAAATCGAAGATCTTCCTTCTGTTTCTGAAAGTGACGTTAACGTTATTGTTATCCAGCCGCCTCTTCCCTCTGGAACTTTACCACCATGCAGAAGTGATGCAGAGCCTTCCACAAGTGCGGGTAGTGTAGGTAAACCCAAGAAAAAGCTTCAAACAGAATTGAGCGGATTCATTCAGAAAAAGTTAAAGCCTAACCAGAAAAAGCAGATAGATAGGGACTTGATTGATTTATTTCTTCTCGATTTCCAACCGTTTACTCTCGTAGAAGACAAAGGTTTCCGCAAATTCTGTAAATGGATCCCCGGTTACGAACTCCCATCGAGGAAGACAATTTCCAATGTTTGGATTCCATCCATTTACCACAAATGCTTGGAAACAGTGAAAAGTCAAGTGTCTGCAGAAGCCGAAAGTATCTGCGTCTCTACTGATTGCTGGTCTTCTCCCACAAACGATAGCTATATAGCTATTACAGGGCACTACATAACTAAAGATTTTCAATTCAAATCTGTACTACTCAAATGTGGGCATTTCGTCAGCAAACACACTTCGGCTAATTTAGCCAATGAGCTAGATACGGTCATTTCTGATTGGAATATGAAAGGAAAAGTAGTATTCGCTGTCTCAGATAATGCTTATAACATATCCGGAGCATTTGAATCATTCTTGAGATGGAAGCACTTTGGCTGCTATCCTCATTCGTTGAATTTGATTGTGCAAGCCGCTTTGGCTTTGGAATGCGTGCAACCATTGATTTCGAAAGTGAAAACAATTGTTTCATTTTTCAAAAGGAGCCACTTTGGCCAAGAGCGGTTGCTGAAGTACCAGTCAGACAATGGTGACCCCCAACCGAAGAGACTGATTCAAGACGTACCTACCAGATGGAACTCAACGTTCTATATGATTCAACGATTTGTTCTTCTGGAAGAAGCCATAAGAGCGATTACAGCCGTTACCAACCCCGACCTACCATCGCTTTCGCTGCCTGATTGGAAAACCCTCAAAGATTTAATAGATGTTCTGTCCCCATTTGAGGAAATGACAAGAAAAATGAGTGGAGACCATTATCTGACAGGTAGCCTGGTCATTGTGACTACAAGAATCTTATCGAGGTCTTGTGAGCTTCTTGAAAATTGCGATTTGGACGACAAAGCTGTTCTTGTCCTCGACCGTCTAAAAGAGGGACTTGCTAGTCGATTTTCGAACGTTGAGTTCAGCTCAAGCTACTCCCTATGCACGCTGCTTGATCCAAGATATAAAAGCTGTACGATTTTCAAAGATGCGAAGGCCGTTGACAAAGCAAAAAAAAACCTGAAAAGCCTTGTTGCAGGGCTTATTCAAGCAAAATTGAACTCACTTCCTCCAGAACCTCAGGATGTTTCCGGTGAGTCTTCAACTCCTTCGAACATTTCAGCCAAGGTGAGAGCAGCGGACGTCCTAAGGGATCTTGTAGGTTGCGCTCCCAAAAGCATTGGTAACGCTGAATCGAGAGCAATAAAAGAGATTGATGCCTACCTTGGAGATGACGTTCCGGCCGACGACGGAGACCCCAATCTTCCCTTGAAGTGGTGGAAAAAACATCAGCACGTGTATCCTAATCTCGCTTCAATATTTCGAACCAGATGCAATATAGTTGCCTCTTCAGTTCCTTGCGAGCGATTATTTTCAAAGTCCGGGAACCTGATTTCGGAAAAGCGTACTCGGCTAACTACGAGGAAAATCGAAATGATCATGTTCCTGAACGCAAATTCACATTTTTGTGGTACAACTGATCGTAGTCAATAGTCTTGGAAAGCATGTTTTTTTAGTCAAACTTGAAATCTACTGTGATTGTATTTTAGATAATTAAGAATATTTTAACACCAGAATAGTCTTGGGAAACATGTTTGTTCAGTCAAATTTGAAATCCTGTGATTTTTATCTAGTGAAATTTATCTAGTTTAGTGAAATTTATCTAAAATACTGTGATTGTATTTTAGATAAATAAGAATATTTTAACACCAGTCAGTGATTATGCTCCAAAGAGTTTGAACGAAATGTGATTTAAGATTTGAACAAGACTGAAGCTGTGCAATATTGGAAAACATTGCTTAAACCAATACCTACCTAATTTGTAACGTTTTTTTCTAATTAGTTATACTTACAATGTGTTATTTTTTATACTCATTCTCTCAAGTAAATTTTTTCTTCTCTAATTAATTTCTAAATAATGGATTTTTTCCCTTCTTCACCTTAGAGGAGTATCGGTTTGCCCACATGTAGAATCCCACATTAAATTGCACGTAGGATAGCGTTTAAAAGATTTTAGGGGTTAAAGAATAGGATGGTGTAAACATCAATTCCAGAGTTGACCGGCCTTCATTTTTATACGAATGGCTTGTAGAAATTTTAGTATCTACCAGTGTGTCGGATAACCAACTTGGAACTTAGCATTGAACAAAAGACATTGCTCGTATTTATACAATCTAATTATCGGGTAGAAATGATATTTTATCCTCTAGGTTTTCTTCACGAATCACTGCGATAATATTCGTGTACGCCGTAGGAGACTTTTTAAACTATACATAAATATAATTTTCAAAAAACTCAGTGCGTTATAGATACTCGTAGGTAGTTTGTGAAGAGCTGAAGAGGTATAAAAATAATACATCCATAAGCAACAAAGGATTTTTTGACTGGGAATGTTTGAATTGTACAATGTTAATATCAACAGAAAATGGAGTAGAGTAAATTACATTGTAAAATGTGGAAGTGCCATGGCGCTAAATTAAAAAAGATTTTTTTACTAGAACAGGTCTTACCCCAAAATTTTGTTCAAAACAAGAATCGCAGTAATTAACGTTCAATTTAAATTAACTAGCAAAACTGCTATTTTTCAAACACTGTCGCCAAAAGTGGTGTGCTAGGAATAACCTGACGACCGAAAAATAGCGAGAAACGGAAAAAACTAGCATGTAGGAAGTCACTGAAAAAATGAAACAGACTATTTTCGTAGGTTGTAGCAGAAAAGAAATAACGGTTATTTTGTAGCAGAAAAAAATAACGGTTATTTTTTCATAACTAACGAAACGTACCGTTATGGAAAAGTAGCAATAACGCCCACCACTAAACCAGAGACGCGCCCACAATAGGAATTTCTGAATACGGCCAATCATTGGTAGGGATCACCTGATTATATTGGCGGAGTATGAAGTCGAGTTGGTTGTTCTGTGATATTATTTCGCTTGAAAAATGATGGCTCTTTTGGAGTTTGTTGGTAGGTAGTGAAACTTGAACAAACGTTGAAGTATTATTGATGGGTAAATTATTACTACGGTAAATCATTACTCAACGGTAAATTATTACACAACGGTTCATTCTACCATATACATACGTAGAAGGGGCTGGAGTTTGTTGGTAGGTACTTTTGCAACTTTTTTCACTCCTCATCAACAATTTCTTTTCAGAACTTCATTATGTGTGTTTCTTTTTGTTAGGTACTGTTTGTCATCGGCAGAATTATTTTAGCAACATTTAACTCGTGATTTAGGTAGGTACCTAGTAACGAGTACGGGGTTAGGTACTAACCTACGGAGGGTCTGCGATCTACATAATTATGCATAGAATAGTACATATTATATTATATAGACGGGTTATCTATACATAGAGCTGTGATCTGTAACAGAAGGGTATTCTATACAAAATAATAAACCGTTGTGCAGGGATTTGCAGCGTTTTTAACTGTAAAAAACATTACTGTTTCTAAAACATCGATTTTTTCGCCCATCGATGTTTCCCACCAATTACGTTCTTACTTCTAACCTTTTTGCCTCTTTCTACTCTTACTGACTCTGTGTTTGTAACAATGGAGGCAGCATGTCCAAGTCTCCCCACTCTGTGGTTATCAGAACATCCACACAATTTAGGAAGGTGAGAGAACTGAGAATGAATATTGAAAAGAATGAGGGGGGGGGGGGATTTCTTCGCAGGTTTCACGGTATCAGGTTCGTGGAAAGAGGACTTTTAGTTGAGTTGGGTTGTGGCAGTGTGTGTATTGCCTGGAAAGTATAGAAAGGAGTTCGGTATGGAGGCCCAGCAACCAATTCCAATAACTTCCTTGGGTTACTAGAACATTCCATCGTTTGCAACAGTTCGTCAAAACAAGGTAGCATGTTTGTGAGTTTCAGGGCTGAACAAAACTGCGTTCTGTTGGAAATAACAATAAATTTGACACAAAAATAGATGGTACATAGATCCGAACATGAAATGAAAGTTCCACTATAACCAATGTGACCGTATTTTCCAACATGAAAAGAAGGACCGCTGGAAGTGTACCTACTACCTAGATGAGAACGTTGTAAATAGGACCATTCAAGGTGTTTAATATTCTGCATGCAGGCAGGTATAAGCTGATGATGTTTTGTGGACATTGGACAAACCCATATACCTACCTAGACTTTTTCGAAGAGTAAAAAACGCTGCAAATCCCTGCACAACGGTTTATTATTTTGTATAGAATACCCTTCTGTTACAGATCACAGCTCTATGTATAGATAACCCGTCTATATAATATGATATGTACTATTCTATGCATATTATGTAGATCGCAGACCCTCCGTAGGTTAGTACCTAACCCCGTACTCGTTACTAGGTACCTACCTAAATCACGAGTTAAATGTTGCTAAAATAATTCTGCCGATGACAAACAGTACCTAACAAAAAGAAACACACATAATGAAGTTCTGAAAAGAAATTGTTGATGAGGAGTGAAAAAAGTTGCAAAAGTAGGTACCTACCAACAAACTCCAGCCCCTTCTACGTAGATTATATAATGAACCGTTGTGTAATAATTTACCGTTGAGTAATGATTTACCGTAGTAATAATTTACCCATCAATAATACTTCAACGTTTTTTCAAGTTTCACTACCTACCAACAAACTCCAATAGAGCCATCATTTTTCAAATTAAATAATATCACAGAACAACCAACTCGACTTCATACTCCGCCTATATAATCAGGTGATCCCTACCAATGATTGGCCGTATTCACAAATTCCTATTGTGGGCGCGTCTCTGGTTACGAGATTTGGTTTGGATTGTACACAATTTCATTCACACTGGAGTCGAAAATGCCTGTCGGTGCAAACTTCGGGGCCTTACTGTGAACGAACGGCTGGACGTACGATGCTCCGGATGGTCTTAAAAAACTCGCAAGTTCAAGAACTATTTAAAACCGTAAAAATATTTACGTAAAAAAAATGGTATAGGCGTTTTGAAAATTTCAACCCCTATTTTGAACCCCTTAGAGATGACTCACAGTAACGTCGAGCTTCGAGGACCAACTAGACGCCGAACGGAACCTATAACCCGAATTTCATCAATTTTTTTTCATGGTAACTAAGAAAAGTGGCCCGTACGGCGTACGGCGTACGGCGGACAGACAGAAATATTTTTATTGCAGTTTTGGATTCTACATACCTTGAAACGTAAACCATCAAATTTTGAGGGGGGGTAAGAATTTTTTTTTTCATGCTCGATTCCAATGGTTCATTATTGAAAATAATAAACCAAAAAGGTATAAATCGAGGACCTTCATTTGAGGAGTAATAATGGAGTTAAGGGACGCAAATAATACAACTTGTCAACAAACAAACAAACCTAGCTGTTTTTAAACATGAACAGTCTAAGAAAATGTATGTCAATACAGAACTTTTGACTGTCTAGTCGTTATCACCAGCTCAACATAATAATTTATACCTACTAGTAATATAATAGTAATACTCATATCAAGTATTAATTATTTTAGCTACTGATTTGAAGTTAGCTTTCTATTATCCATGAAAAAATGCGTTCTCTACAATTTTATATTTAAGCTACATTTTCTTTGAAAATTAGCTCAAAATTTTCATGTTTCAAACTTCAGTGAATTTTCATTTTTTTCATTCGAAATTGTCCTTTGGAAGTACCGTTTCTGAAAGATGTACATTTAGGCGTCATTTCAAAGGGTCTGAAGGACAGCTGGACCACGGGTAGAAAAGTAGTGCCGTTCTTCCAAAAGAAGGACATCTGATCACCCTAATTATAACATCCCAATTTTTCCAGAATTACAGTAGGTTATTATAAACGTTGTACATTATTGAGATCTATGACCAGTCGAGTACGGATTATGGTTCAAATTTGAGTGAATAATTAACCGCGAAGACTATGAATAAATAAATAGGTAGTAAGTATAAATAAAATATGAAGTGAGTGCTTACCTACCTAACAGATATTTTGAATGAGTAAGTAGTACTTCACTTTCAAACAGACCCCCCCCATCAACCTAAAACCTTTTCGTTAGTCGTTAGTGGATTTGATTGCGGGAGGCCCTTTCGAATTGAGGCAAACGAGGTTATGATGACGGTGGACGATATAAATGTTTCACACGGGCAGCGCTGGAGTGTAGGACGACTCATGCAAACCGCCTAATCCGGAGCTTCCGGAGAATTTATGTCCAGTTGTTGGCAAACGCGGTGGTCTCTCGTCTGAAGGCACAGCTGGCGGTCGTAACTGCTACTTTGATTCATGGGACCCTCGTTTCGAATGGCCATTGATGAAGAACTAACCGTGCCATCCTTATCTTCTCTCAGTCATCCTCAAGTTAGCGAATTCCAAATAACCAGTCTGAACAGTGGTTTTAGAAACAGTTTTATTAGCCCAAAATCGGAATAAATTTCTGCCTTGTATAGAAAAACTATTTGCATTACAATGACGAATATTTATTATGGCCTTAAACGTCCGAAAACGTAATATATAAATATTAAAAATGATTGTGTCAGCCAATTTGGGAAGAAATAGTGTGTTGCGAAAGCAGAGGGAAAACGAAAGGAAGATTAAAAGTAGAATAGGTGAAATGGAATAGAAAGGAGAAGTTAATGTGGAAAGTAGGAGGGAATACACTGCCAAGGTGATGGCACAGGAGCTTCCTCGTCACAATCATAGTGACCCATAATAAAATAGAACAGACTCGGAAGCAAAATAACATAACATTACATTACATTACATAACATTACATAACGTTAAATATACATATTACATAACATTACATTACATAACATAACATTACATAACATTACATGAAATATACATATTATACATAACATGACTTCCATAATACATTACGTCCATTATACATAACTAGCCTGACCGCTCGCTTCGCTCGCTATCCGAGATTCGCTGTACGCAGTATCGTGGAACCAATAAACGACGGAAAAATCCCATACCCTACCGGGTATTTGTGCCCAATTTTATCAAAATCCGTCAAGCCATTCAGGAGTTGACCATGGTCGACCATATTTCCGCTATGGTCAGGGAATTAAAAATGCGCCTACGTTCAACTTGGGAGGCTACCAGATATTGGTGCCAAATTTGGTCGATATCCGTTGAGCAATTCGGGATTCGACCATGGAGGGGCTCATGGATGCGCTAAGGTCGACCGCGGGGGTAGTCCGAAGGGTCGATCGTAGATAGAATTTCACGTAGATTACGAATACGCGATAAAAAATAGGGGTTACCATTTCAATTAACGAAGTTGACCATGGTCGACCATAGTTCCGCTATGGTCAGGGAATTAAAAATGCGACGTTGCACAACTTGGGAGCCCACTGGATATTCGTGCCAAATTTGGTCGATATCCGTCAAGCCATTCAGGAGTTGACCATGGTCGACCACAGTTCCGCTATGGTCAGGGAATTAAAAATGCGACGTTGCACAACTTGGGAGCCTACTGGATATTCGTGCCAAATTTGGTCGATATCCGTTGAGCAATTCGGGATTCGACCATGGAGGGGCCCATGGATGCGCTATGGTCGACCGCGGGGGTAGTCCGAAGGGTCGATCGTAGATAGAATTTCACGTAGATTACGAATACGCGATAAAAAATAGGGGTTACCATTTCAATTAACGAAGTTGACCATGGTCGACCATAGTTCCGCTATGGTCAGGGAATTAAAAATGCGACGTTGCACAACTTGGGAGCCCACTGGATATTCGTGCCAAATTTGGTCGATATCCGTCAAGCCATTCAGGAGTTGACCATGGTCGACCATAGTTCCGCTATGGTCAGGGAATTGAAAATGCGACGTTGCACAACTTGGGAGCCTACTGGATATTCGTGCCAAATTTGGTCGATATCCGTCGAGCCGTTTGGCCGTGCATAGAAGGACAGACAGACAGACAGACAGAGCGCATGCGCAGGGCGAACCGCTGGCTCTATCATGTTGAAATTTATATGGGACCTCAATGGGCCCTACCCGCTTAATCCCTGAGAATTACATTGAAATTGGGTGAAATCTTTGGTTACTACGGCTGTAACAAGGAAATTGAATCTATTTCACGCCAGCGCATGCGCAGAGCGCACCGAGGGTCCGATCATGCTGAAATTCATACTGGAACTCACTAGGCCTTGTCCAAACAACCCTTGAAAATTTGAGCGAAATTGAATCAAAATTGTGAAAGTTATGCGTGTTTGTTGAATTTAACGTTAGCGCATGCGCAGGGCGTACCGCTGGATCAATCATGTTGAAATTTGTATGGGACCTCAAGGGGCCTTATCCGCACCATCCCTCAAAATTTGAGCTGAATCAATTCAAAATCGTGGAAGTTATGGCTGTAACAAGGAAATGCGGACAGACTCACAGACTCACAGACTCACAGATTCACAGACTCACAGACTCACAGATTCACAGACTCACAGACTCACAGACCGACAGACACGGAACCAAATTTGTTCAGTAGGCTTTGAAACGCAAAATGCAAGTGGAAATTTTGATTTCTGAAGACAAAAATTTTTTGGCTCACGAAAGTGAACACAAGGCTTCCGCTGCTTCGCAGACTCGGAAGCAAAAAATCCAAGATGAAGAGTCGGAGAAAGTGCAACGAAGGAATTAGCTCATGCTACGATATAATTATGTAGGTAGTCCCTGAGAGCAGCAATAAACACCTTGCTCGCGAACGTCTGACCATTTCACGTCTTTCTAGTCCTCGCACCCTCAGCTTGTGTTGAGTTACGAAATGCCTTAGTTGTAGAACGAAGCTGCGCCGAAGTTGAGAGTCTAGGAATGCATACGTAAATCATTGAGATATATAGAAGGGCATGTTGGATGAAAAATTCGAGATTTTGAAAACAAATAAACAAAATTTAATCTAAAATAAGTTATGCTAATTTTCTAATTAGTTTTCTAATTTTTACGGTGAATTCATATATAATGTATTTCAATTATAACCATCAATTTATGTGGCAGCTAATAGGAAAATTGCTGCACGCCTTTTCCTATCTCGCTTGGTCGCACGGAATCATGCGGACGTCGGTTCGCAATTTTTCTGTCCATCTCGAACTACGAACTTTTTGCCGAATGTAAGTGATTTGAGACTCGAGCGACATTTGCGGGTGAGTTTGTATGTCTGCACCGCGCCACAAGCCGAAATGTTGTGTATTTTGATTTTAAATGTGCCAGGCTGGCACCAGTGGTGCCATCCGTCAGGAAAATGTGTGTTTGGTAGTTTATCATGTTTTTCAGCACGCTGAATCGAACGGAACAACTTTCAAAGCTCTATTAATCTTGCTTAGTGCGATTGGTTGGTTGGTTGGTGGTGGTGCTTGGTGGATATTTAGCCCTAAAACATTACGTAAAATAGGTACTGTTGAGCGTGGTGCATAGGAAGAATTTGAGCCTATTTTCAAAACTGCGTGACACCTGGTCAGCGTACCCACTGACATCTCGAACAACGGTTTCTGTCGGTGTAGGTACATCAGGTATTATTTTGGCTTTTACATTTGGAC
Source organism: Leptopterna dolabrata (assembly GCA_954871275.1). Lineage (NCBI taxonomy): Eukaryota > Metazoa > Arthropoda > Insecta > Hemiptera > Miridae > Leptopterna > Leptopterna dolabrata. Next base: position 14,393,469 of record OX940984.1, on the reverse strand, counting down.
GCACGTAGGCCGGTCAGGAAGGTGATAATCGAATACATTTTTTGCAATATTCCTCGAACTTTCCTGTGAGATTTAGTGTTCCTGTAATAGTTTTTTTTTGTGAAATTGTGATAATGGACGTAAAAATTGATGAAAAATTTTCAAGTAAAAGGGGAAAAGACTAAATATTACGGACTCTTCCATTTAGCAGATCGCGACAAGAATACCCCAAAGAAAAAGTAAGCTTAAAATGCCTGTGAATTAATAAAATTAAAAGCTAACTACCTTTCAACAAAGTAACAAACTGCAAAAATTGTAGGTACTGGCTGACTCTGGGACCCTGGAAGGAAGCTCGGCTTCTAAATCACGCTCCTACCTTCCTACTGTTACTTCCTTGTTCCCATTCCTATAGGAATGCAAGTATGGTGATAAAAAATAGGTATTCGAGAAAACCATGGAATCTTCAACCATTGAACCATGGAAGTGCTCAAAACGAGTTTCTGTACGGTTTTCCGATTGATGTTGACCTAAAATGGTCATAACTTACTAAAGATACGGTGTTCTTCAGATTTTCTTTTTGGGTTTTGTTCAGCTCATCGAACTCTTCAGTTCGAGATGAGAACGAGCTTTAAGGGAGTTACGTTTTTTATTTAATTTTTCGCTTTTCAACGATTACTGCTGTAAAAGTGGACCAAAATTGGTGCGGTTGGTACCAAAATGTCCGTTTGGATGTCTAGATCATGCCTATTGATTATGAGCTCGATCGCATTTGATTTGGCTAATTACAGAAAAAAAAGTGTGTCAGTGGGTCAAGCATTTTCTAGGTTTACTAGCTAAATGACGTTGGTGTGGTGTCAGAAAGTGAGATTTCTATGCAAGTTTACGGATTGTGACCGAAATGGGCAGCCCTCGCCGCCAAACCTGTATCCACACTAACTACCATCACTAGATCATAGAAGCAATCTCTACAACGGAACTTTTATAACACCTTACAAGAACTTCATGGAATTAACGAGTAGTCAATTAGGAATGTGTGTTGCATCAGATTCGATCAGTACTAACGCGACTTGTTATTCACGCTATTATAAGTTACCTACCTGTAACGTGTTTAAAAAAATAAACCTAATATATTATTTAGTTGCTAAAATTCATGTATGTACTACGGCAAAAGTGCAAACAAAAGTTAGGTACATTTCAGAATTTATGTTGGACTATGTGTGGATCTATCCTCATCCTTCTTTTCAAATCATTACAATGTTTTCGTATTTTGTGGGGTATTTCAAAAACGTGAGTAGGAATACACATGTATACACAGGGGATGTATTATGTAGTGTTGAGACGGGATGGTGAAAAGGTATCGATTGTGTCGTGGTATCCTCCCAGAACCACAACTCTTGTACGTAGAAATAAGATCTCGCCAAATAAACTAAGAAGTGGGGACAAAGGCCGCAAGAGAGTCGAGGGCCAGCCTGGAGGTCCCCACCATCCTCTACTAGCTAGAGGATGGAGGGAGACAGCTCCCAAGCCTATAAGAACTCGTCTCCTGCACCTTTTTCTTCATTCTACGCTCTCCACTAGTCGCTGACTACTCACTCTCCTCCTTACCTCGTCTCTCTCTCCTAACCCAAAAGAATCCGTGAATGGTGGTGGTACACCCATAACCAACAGACACTTCCTAAAAGATCTCGGGCATGGTGGTGGTCGGCCCATAACCAAACTGGGCACATCCCCCCTCGCACCGCTCGTGCTGGATGTACGCTCAAACACATTCATCACAGATTGTTTTTAAAATCGATTCGTTTTTCAAAAAAGCATCGATTTTCCCTATTCTTTCTTGCAAAAAAGTATCAGAATATCGATACTAAATTTGAATATCGGTTTTCTTTTTTCCCACCAAAAAAGAAAAAAAAAGAATAAATAAATGAAATGCCTACCAACCTTGAGTTTTTGGCTCATTGATAACATTGTAGTTTTTGTATTTTTACTCTTGACAAGATTGTACTTTTAATTTGTAAAAAGTTGTTCTCATTCACCTTAACTGTTATATAATTTTCTTAACCTCCTTAGGTGCAGGACCTGAAATGCCTAAATAAAGTTAATAGCCCCCCCCCCCCCCCCCACCTCCGCCATTTTGGGCGTCTAGTTCTAAAAAAAATCGAATTTTTTTAAGAATCGATACTTTTTAAAAATGATACGATAATTTTTGATACCTATTTTTAAAAACTCGATTAATTTAGAACATCTGACATCCCTAGTGTTGAGTATGTTATTTTATTAACGTTTCCTCGTGAAAAGCAGCAAGAAACCAGACAGACCTCCAACACGCCAAAATACCAAGTTTATTGAATATCAAGTTCAGGACGGGCATGACCCAACGCAGCCGCCGCAAACGGTGTCAAGGTCGGTCGCTCTCACCGGTACCCACTTCAGGTGGCTGAGTGTCTCAGTACCCGTCTGCATAATTCTGTTACATCAAGTAGGTATCGTATTTGCATAATCACATCAAATAACGTAGGTATCGTATTTGCATAATCACATCAAATAACGTAGGTATCGTATTTTCTAGCAAGACAACGCAGGGCAGGGGGAAGGAGAACTGAGATGAACCGTTGAGAAGGAAACTCTTTTTAGCTTCCCTACATGCTAAACCTCTACCGCCCTTTTCGTAGGCCTCCATCACACGAATACTAATTACTCGTGTGTGAACCCTGAAAATAAGACTGCTGAAAGCGGATTCACAACGGCTTGATCATACATAAACCAAATGCATTATATAACGTAAATCACTTGCGGCGGAGTAGTGGAAATCCATAGCAAAAAACTACAGGATAAAAATATAATGGCCTATTTCCACGTAAACTAACAAAACTGTAGAACGGTTTCGGTTGAAACCATCATCAGTACACAATAGAATTCTAAAGGTTAGGGATGATTAGGGTTGGTTAATAGAATTCTATTGTGCACTGATGATGGTTTAACAACCGAAACCGGTCTACAGTTTTGTTAGTTTACGTGGAAATAGACTATTCTATTTTTATCCTGTGGTTTTTGCAAATGCATTATGATTGTAAGGCACGTAAGATGTAACCCGTGTTAATTTTGTATTTCTCAACACTACAACTTGTCATAAAACAACTGGTATGACACTCAAGTAGGGTGTGAGTGTTATGAATAAGGCTGTTATGAATAAGGCTTATGAATAAGTATTTGTAGGTAAGTACGTAGGTGTCCATCAGTTTTCAAGCTCGACTTCCTAATGTGAGGACTTTCAGTTGAAAACAGCCAACATTATGTGTTATGGTATTAAATCTAAAGGTTAATTTCCCCTAGCGCTAGAACTAATACTACCATACCTTCCGGAGGAGTCCGTCGTCAGCTGGTTGAGTACTGGAGGCTCTTTATTTGCTGTTTCTAAATGCAAATAGTATAGAAAGTTGCGAGCTGAATTTGTCTTTCTTGATGTTTAAACTCCTAATTTCGTTCCTAACCCACAATTTTTGTGCTATAGTCTTAGTTTTACGTGCAGAATAGATATGAGAGTTAATTTGAAATTTATCGTACTTAGGAATAATGTTATTAGCTAAACATGCCGTATTAAACTTAATACTAGCAATGGTTTTATGAAGTTGAAGAGTCTTATTATGTAAGTAGTAGTAGTGCCCCAGTGGGTCGTGTCTGGTATCAGATCTAAAGGGTTATTTCCGCTATTGTAAGAAGTAATAGTACCCTACCCACTAGCTCACTAGCTGGTTTAGTACTGGAGGCCTCCACTACTCAACCAGCTAGTGACGACGGACTCCTCCAGAGGGTAAGGTAATATTATGTTATGTTTCCCAAGTGATACCGACTAACCTGTTCAACGCACTCCATAGAGGTAATGATTTGCTAAATACGACCGAGGCTGGCTGTTCATCATAAATGACTCTTACAGGGTTCCGACACCCGTAACAATAGAAGTTATATCGTAACGAACGGTTTCGCCAGCAAACCGATTCATATCTGAACAGAAGATGAATGAGTTCCGGTTGTATGATTCTGAGTTCGATTAAATGAAAAATAATTGCAGACTTGTCCATATTACCTACCTACCTACCTACCCACCCATACACGATGTGGCCAACAAAAGCTCGGCCCATTATCATAATAAAAACGGAAAACGCTGCAAAGTCCTTGTCACACGGGTTTATTATTCTCGTGTGACTACGAGCACAACTGCGACCTCAGTGAAGAGACCCACAAAGCTTTATTTGACGGTTTTACACTCGAATATTAGGTTGCTATTTCTAACAAATTATTTTCGCTGTGAAACTGTCATTGATTCACTGTTGATACTGCCTCCTGTGTTATTATACAAATTTCAGGTGATTACAGCCGTTTTCACAGGTTTTTGACCCATAAATATTGAATTTTGAGAGTTGAAACTTCGTTAGAACCTCAGTCCTTCACTCAGTGGTCAACCAACTTCATATTTGGTCTCCTCACCCTAAAAAACATGGACAACGATGTCTCACAAGCCCAAGTTCCTAAAACCTCAAAAATGCCTCACCCATAACACCCCTGGGTGTTTTCCTATCTGGCTGCCGAGTTAGGGGACACAACTACGGCCCAAATGGAGCCTGTGTGCAAAAGAACGATTTTTTTTAGACCAAAAATTAATGTAGATATCGATGATACGGCGTATGGCGGACCAAAAAATTTCCGAATCGAATACATAGGTTTATTATTCAGAGAATAATGAACCAAAATTGATTATTTCAGTGACGACATAGCAATTTTCCTTGGCTTTCGTTTATTATTCTGTAGATAAGAAAAAGAAGAAGAAAGAAGAAAAACGGTTATTTCAAAAAATCAAAATAATATTCAAATTTTTCCATAGAGAATATAAACCCCACAGCATAATAAGACTTTACCATCTGCCGGAGGTAGGGGCAAATATAAATACTTCATGGTACCCCTCAAAATTATACATTTACCACTCCCATATAATGGGTATAGATGTAACCAAATAAACAAGGAGAACGACGAGCTGAGCAGCGCCCTAGGGAAAGTAGGAGAAGGGTCCCCTCCATCAACCACCATCGCTCCTCAACGGTCATAGCGGTGGAAAGGGGCCTCCATAAACAGCCCTGCTAGCCCATCTTCTCATTCGACCGACCAACCCTTAACTTCCCACTCTCTCAAACCTCTCTCTCCGACCTCTCCTTTTGCCGTACTTCACACTCGCTGTGGTGGTAACCGCGGGGTGCCTCCCTCTCTTTCATCTAGCACCTGCTGTGGCGGTAACCAGGGGGTGTCTATTACCTGCTGTGGTGGTAACCGCGGGGTGCAAAAGACTCCCAAGGAGCACTCCCTCTCTTTCATCTAGCGCCTGCTGTGGTTTCATACTCGCTGTGGTGGTAACCGCAGGGTGCTAACAAGAGACTCCCAAGGAGCACCTAATGCCTGCTGTGGTGATAACCGTGGGGTATTAATACTAGCTGCCTACCCCAACCTACCCTCCATAGGGAACAACCTCACACCAACCATTCACCACATCCCTGCCGTAAGGCCACAACACGCCATCACGACAATTAGACACAAGTACAGTCGAACCCCGATAAAAACCTCCCTCACTAAAGACCAGCCGTCTATAAAGACCACATTCTCTTATCCCCGAATGCTTCTAATTGATATATGCACTGAAAAACCCCTCGCCAAAGACCACCAGCTATAAGGACCGTGACCAGTCTGTCTGGGGACCAAAGCACCCATCATCCCTTACAAAGACCAAACACATCAGTCAGTGACATTGTGAAGAATTACTTTACTGAGAATAACTATATATGTAGCCAAGAAAAAGCAGTCTATGCAACAAAAATTAACTGACTATTTTCGATGCCGATGTGCTTTTTTTTTTAAATGTATGTACCTACATACACTGTCATTCACTTGTAAGTCACTGTTATTCCTATCAGCTATATATTTATGTATGTACATTATGTAAATATCTTTATGTTGAACACCTATGTACGTTGTACTTTGCCCAGTAATTAAATTTGTGTCTTGCTTCTAAGAAATTCATACATAGAACTAACAATAATTTTTGTAATTAATAATTAAAAAAATTTTAATTTTTTTATTCCTTTTTTAATTCTTTTAGTTAGGTCCCTGCACCATTTCCCTCGTCAGTGTAATTTCCAAACCATTTCTTTTGCAAATGAAATATTGTATCTAATTTGTACTACATATACACTCGCCCTATCCCTCACCAAGGACCACCTCACTATAAGGGGGGGGGGGGGGGGGTTTGCCTACCCCGAGGGTGGTCTTTATAGCGGGGTTCGACTATATTTAGTTTGTAAATAGGTAAGACATTTTGTTCCTACATTCTGTTTTAATATATTTTGGTGGACCTTTGGCGGACTGGCATCTTCTAATGCACTAATAACAGAATATATTAAAAGTTGACTTCCCCATCCAAAAAGGATCTGTACGTACAGGCCCGTTTACAGAGCCCAGTCTGGGCCATTAATAAAACCGATCGCAGCGTCACGAGATAGAGTCCCCTCACCGAAAGCCGAGTAGCGGAACTCCGAAAGGATGTGGGGCATCTACAAACATCCTCCTTTTCTCGGCGATTGCACAGGGAGCACTCCTCTCGTCGATCAGTCTCATTAAGGCCTTGCATTGAGATTGAGCGACTCTGCCCGGATCCTGAAAACCCACCTAGCGAAGAACAGCGGAAGATCAGGCGTACTCCTCACCAGGCTGGCACACTTGATGAGGCCTCCGAGCGCCGGCGAAACAGATTCCTCTTTTCCTCGCTGTACAAAACGACGATTTCCTCCATGCATCTCCTCAAGGGCACAGGATCAAGAGGAAAAACGATTCAGACACGCTATACGTCAACGCCATGATCGTCTGCCCACCAAGCGTTGGTGTTGATGAATTCCATCGCCGCCAGACGAGGGAGACGATTGGTAGGCATCCCGGCAACGCTCCGCAGATATTCGAAGTGAAGGTGAAGTGTGAACGAAGAGGTGTTGTCGAATTCTGTCTCCAGACGTACATGGGGCCAAAGTTTTTCAATCTTTTGACCCAGGACTCCCAAACCGCCATTCTCGAAGCAGCTGCCAATAAATATGGGCCAATTCTGCAAAAGAGGCCCGGTTCTAGAGCGCTGTGAACGCACTTTGAAATCTACGTCAATGTAAAAATTTGTCAATGTGTTTGATTTACTCATAAAATGACACGTCTAGCTCATTCTTGATCTGATTTCATTTGAGGGACTGTTTTTTCTTTTGTTTTTTCTCTTGATAGAGTAGCTATTTAATTTCTTTTTTTAGGTTTTTCGCTTGTGAAAGTGCTATTAGCAACTGAACTCTGACCTCACACGCGGGCATGTGCCCAAGTGAAGTCATAATTTCCACTATATGTTTTTCCCAATTAAATCCCCTTAACGGATTTAATTTAATTTTGCGATATGATGTTCTTTTATCTTTAAATTTGTGGAAATAAAAAGAAAAAAAGATGTATAATATGGAGGTAGAGAATTTCCTAATCGAATACATAGGTGCATTATTCAGAGAATAATGAACCAAAATTGATTATTTCAATGAGAAAATAGCAATTTTCCTTGACTTTTGGTTATTATTCGGAGAATAATACACCTGTATATTCAGTCAGCAAAACATTTTTTGAATACTCCCTCAAAATTTTTCTTTTACGTTTCGAGGTGCGAAGATTCCAAAAACGCAATGTCCGTCCGCCGTCCACCGTATCGTCTATATCTACATTTATGTTCTGTCTAAAAAATTCGTTATTTCGCAAACAGGCTCCATTTGGGAGTACTCGTAGGATGTTTTTTGGTGTTTGATGACATGAGCTTGTGAGGTGTCGTTTTCCATTTTTTTAGGGAGAATGTGAAGTAGATTTTGACCGAAGAGTGGAAAGTTGAGGTTCTATCGAAGTTTCAGCTCCCAAAATTCATTTTGTGTGAGTCAAAAACCACCATAAATTTGTACAGCAACACTAGAAGTAGTATCAACAGGTGAATCAAGACAATTAAGTGGCAGTATCAATGATCAAAGATAATTTGTCAAAAATAGGAGCCTAATTCGAGTTTTTGGGGGCAAAAATTGGTGGATTAAAAAACCTATTTCAATTATTGCGCATGAAAGAAGCAATAAATGACCAGCCAACATTTCTGTAGGTATTTCCAATAGAATAATAAACCCATGATTGTGACTTTGCAGCTAGGACCTTTGGAATCGAGCATGAAAAAAAAGTTTAACTCCCCCCCCCCCCCCCTCAAAATTTGAAGGTTTCCTTTTCAAGATAATATGCAGAATCCGAAAATGGAATAAAAAAAATTCTGTTCGTCTGCCATGCTTCGCACTTTCCACAGTTACCTACCATTTAATGCAATTTGGTTTGTAGGTCCCATTTGGGTTCTAGTTGGTCCTCGAAGCTCGGCGTTAGTGTCAGTAACTAAGTAACTAATGGGTGAAAAATAGGGGTTGTAATTTTCAGAACGCCGTAGCTCAAAAACTTTCAGTTGAATAGAAGGTTATGTTTTTTTTAACGTTTTTAAGTTGATCTCAAACTAAATAATTTATTGTTTGAGACCACCCGGAGCATTGTACGACCAACCGTTCGTTTGGATCGTTAACATAATCGTGAATGAAACGGTATAAGTCCGACCCAGGTATATTATCATCACTTGGGAGCACCTGATTATAACCAAGGATGGCTGTGTGAAGTCGAGTTGGTTGTTCTGTGATATTTTTATTTGAAGAACGGTGGTTCTTCTGGATTTTGTTGATAGGTACTTTTGTAACTTGCACGAACAATTATAATAATAATTAATGGTTGAAGTATTGAATCCTGCGCGTTTTTATGAAACAGTAATTTCCGGGCCGGCTGCAGTACTCGATTTAGGGCATTCCGTGGTTGTAGGGGGGGGGGGGGGGGGGGTAACGGCCACAGAAAACAGTGATCTACGCAGAAGGAGCATCTGTACTGGTAAATAATAAACCATTTTCTAATCATTTGCAGCGTTTTTTAGTAAGTACCTAGTTTTTTAACCCCCACATGTATGTACCTACTTGGTTAATATGCAGTCTAAAACTAGAATCGGTAAAAATGTGTAGATTTTTCGAGAATATGGGTTTGGCACCGGACCTCTTTTATATAAAATTTATATACTTGGAACCTTTATTTGGAAATATGTGGAATCTCTATTTAATAAAGATTCCAAGTATGAGCTGAATTACATCGGATGAATGGACGGTGCGTGATGTGTTCATGGATTAGGCTAAATTGCGAGATCGTAAACCGGGATTACGAATAACTGTTGAGTACAACAGCAGGGATTCAATGAGCAAACATAATTCATGTTGGACAAACTAATCCACCCAATAGTAAATATTGGATAGACGTAAGAAAATGAGAATCTAACCGAACATCAAAATACGCGTAAGTACATCATTCTGTGTACTTCAAATTTGGGTGGATAAAATAATTTGTCTGCTGATAACATCAGAAGATAAGGGCCCTTTACTTCGCCTATCAAATACCCATGGTAACCCCACATACATTTATTTGTGAGCACACCTCAAGTCAGTGTTGCCAGATACGAACTAAAGTTCGTATTTGTACAAACTTTTTACGGTGTGTACGAACCATGAAGTTAGTAGCTACGCTAAAATGTACAAACTTTCTATCAATGTACGAACTTTTTGCAATATTGGGAACTATTCATATAATTGAAAACAAAAAAAACCAAAGTGGAAAAATAATACCTAATAATTCTTTTTGTATCATCCTTACCTACCTACCTTCAAACTATCTAATATGCAGTGGTTCAAACATTTATCAACCGCCATCCACCTTATCTTTATCATAAAATCATCATAAAAGATGAGGCGGTGCTAACCTACCCACATAGATTTTTGCATACACTAGGTACAATCTCTGCTTTTATGTTTCTTTTATGAAGCTAGAGAAGTACCAGGTACATAACCTACCTAATATCTTTCTTTTCTGATTAATTAAATTTTTAATTTCAGTTCTGTAACAGTGTGGGCTGTTCTCGATACATGTTTTCTTCCGGTGGAGACGGGATCGCTTGGGGAAGCCTAATCGATATCCCTTCCGGTGATAATCTCGCTGGTCTAGGAGGGGGACTCTCGAGGGTCCACCCCCACTGTTACACTCTGTCACATGGTAGCAGAGGTTCGGTAGTATGAGCTGAGCACTTCACCATACTCCATCCACTTTTTGTGGGCTTACCAGAAGGATTCCTTTACTAACAACCTGTCCCTTTGATATACATAAATCTATTGGCTTCCCCACCCCCTTTCCCACCGTTTAGAGTGTCATTATAATTAAAATATACTGAGCTCATTAGAAGGCGATTGATGCCGTGTCCCAATAGTTGTTCCATCCTAACGATGGAGTTTGATCACCTACAGGTTGCCCAGATGAACACAGTTCACTGGACAACAACCTCTGACAACATTATCCGCCAATACTCGTATGTAGGAGCTTTGCTCTCCACCAGTAAAATATTATTGAGGTAGTACCATTACAATGGAGGTTAGTCACCTTGAAGTTGTTCAGATGTCTTTTCCTGAACCAGAACTTCATACTACTTTTCATTCCCTCATTTCCCTCTCATACTTCTGCTAGCCAGAAGTATGTCATGTGGGGAGGAGTGTAAAAGTGTGGGCTGTTCTCGAGCTATTTTTTCTTCCGGTGAAGACGGGATCGTTCGGGGAAGCCTAACCGATATCCCTTTTTAACCGGTGATAATCTCGCTGGTCTAGGAGGAGGACTCGAGGGTCCACCCCCACTGTTACACTCTGTCACAGTTCTAATTCCAAAGGAAGTCATTACCTATACAGGTATTGTGGGTTTCAATAAAATAATTGTGTTAACTAACTTCAAGTCTATTATCTCAATTTCCTTGAGTGGATTCCAGGGAAAAATAGACACGAATTTGAAAAATGATAACAGCAAGAAATTATGAAGACATGAAAACCTGGCTTCGAAGTGCTTCTAATTGAGTGGCATTGTTGAGTTTGGGGCTGCCATTTCCATTTGTAAAGTTTTCTTGATTAACATCTGTTTAACCTCAATAGCCCGTCGAATAATGTGTTGGAATCTTGTTGACCAGGGGTTTGTGCCAAAATGTGATAAGGTAGGTTCAAAAAGTCGCGAACTCACGTACGAACATGTTTACGAAATGTTTATCAATGTAAAGAAACAGATTTCAGAGTTTTGTTTGTACATTATATTACTTGAGACTCCAAACAGTGTTGATTTGCGGCAGTGTTGCCAACTGGAAAAATCAAAAGTTCGTATGGGTTTGCAAAAATTTACGGACTTTTTGCAAACCGAATACGAACTTTTGATTTTTCGATTTGGCAACATTGCCTCAAATCAAAATTGTTTGGAGTTCCAGCGTAATATATACCCAAAAATCTGAAATCTGTTTCTTTACCTTGATACCTAGTATCTTAATTGCAGTTCCTTTCACTGCACGCTAACCTTTATAAGTGTCCAGTATATCTCATGGTATTCTGGAGGACCGTAAGTACGGGTTTCATCTCGGTAAAAAACACGGTTATTGCTTCTCTTCACTGGCGGAGGGGGCTATTATTAAAATTCAGTCCGCCGACAGGGCCATTTGTATAAGAGTGCTAAAGGAAGAACGAAAAACTCACGTTATTCCCACTTGCGCTTTCAACGTTATTTTGATGCACGACCTTTTTTCACAATAAATTGCGCGTTTGTGTTTGCCTTCGCATTCATTGTTTTACTATTTTCAATACCTAGTGAACCTCTGTATAAAACCAAGGTAAACAATTTCTATCGAGTGGTTGGGTAGTATTTAGTAATGGCGATTACTTTAATCAACTTTTGTCTTCTGTCCTCAATCCTTACTCCCAGCAAGATTTCGGAGTATAAATCTATCAGCCAGTCCCCAAATAGGTTATTAATAACGACCCGTGATACCAAACCTACGCAAAATCGGAAACACGGAAGTTGTGCGTTTTATAGGTTCTTGAGCGCTACTACAATATTAATTTGTTCTGACGACTGTGCGCAGACGAACCTTGCCGTAAAATTTTCATCCAAATAATAATTATATGGGATCATCTGGGGACCCAGCCACGCATAACTTCACAGACGCATTGGATTATGAGATTAGATTGTTCTTTCGATGATTATGCAGTAGGGAATGTGGGCCAGATGTAAATGGAATTAAATTCGTTCTTCAACGTCAGAAAATCAAAATGCCAAATTTAGCCGTGGAAAAAAATATTTTTCACTAAATTTTAATGTTCCAGATCGTGAAACTTTTTAAATTTCTTGTATGGAAAGGTAGAAGGCCCTCAATAGTGAGGGCTAGGCAAAGAAACTTAGCTATGCCTAGGTGTGTCACCGCGTTCGTCGTATCCATACGATTTTAATGGGCGGCAGCTTGACTCCGATTCAGATCAAATTTATGTGAATCCATCTTGTGCCCCATGTCCTTTGAAAATCCATCAAAATCGGTTGAATAGTCTTGAGAATTCCATGACTCTCAATGCATCACTCAAACGAGCAGTTGGGCATTTGCACGGGTATTTCAGAAAATAGCTCAATCCACACCAAGAAGCCTGCTGGTTTCTGGGAGGTACCGTTCAAGACGAGGCAGCGAACACCACTTAATCGGCTAGCAATAAAATAATCAAGTATGTTCTCAGCTATCCAATCTTCTTAACATAACGAATGTGTTTGAATCGTTCAGCCATATAATTTTGGAGTCCAGTAAGCGGGCCAAGGTTGATCCGCGGCTAAACTAACATGAATGGATATTCCAAAATAAGGCTCGAAATGTTCAAAAGCTCGAAGCTAAGAAACTTATACAAAGTTTTCCGATAAATTTCAAATAAGAAAATAAATTTCTTTTATCGAATTTTCAACGAAAAAGAAATAAAGCTACTGCAATTGGTCCCAAATTTTCAGAACAAGAATTTTTGAAATTTTTTTGCAGGCAAATCCGTTTCAGGGCATTCTGAATTCATCCCCACATTTAAAAAAAATATATGCAGGTATAATATACCTATATATTTTTTATGTGTGACTCTTGGGTACTTGATAAAAATTCCAAATTTCGGCAAAACGTTCGTATTGCCAAAAAAAGGATGAGTTCAAAGATGCGCAATTTTAAAAAATTCTAAGGGGTTCAAATTTGAGATTTTAGGAGGTCAAAAATCGGTAAAATGGCTAAAATCGCGAACAATTTATGTAAAATCAGTAAAAGTGATATGGAAGGGTGAGTAAAGACCAAAAAAAAAACCAATTCCATTGTTTTTCGTAGAGAATAGGGGTCAAATTTGGAGATTTGGGCGTCAAAAGTTGGTATTACGTGTAGAATGGCGATTTACGGCGTTGGGACTATTTTGATGATAAAAATATTTTTCTCAAAAATGAGTGGGTCACATTTTACTATATAAGCGTCAAACATCAGTAAAAATTTGGAAAAACGCGAAAAAATACCACTTTTATGGTTTCTCGCTATATCATATTTTTACACACGTATATTTCTTTGAAAATTCGCTCTTATTGCCATGCTACCTCACAGTTGCTACTTATATTGTTATAGTCCTTTTAAATGAGACATCATTATTCATCATTTTAGTTATAACATTCATTATTACCTTTATTATAAGAGTTTATGACTGGTACTCACTTGCTGTACCGAATATATTAAATATAGTTAGGTATATGTTGTTCTAGTAATTCTGTAAGTGTTTTCTTCTCCTGTAGCAACATTATGATGAAATTTTAAAGACGGAAGTAAAGGGAAGGTGTTTGAAATAATTTTAGCAAAGTATTTCGTGGACTAACCCAGTTGTTCTTTGGCGTTCAGGTGAAATACGAAATGATGCTCTTGCGATTGAGTGCCGAACGTTTCGCGCCACTGACTGTTTAGATGGTCGCTCCAAGAGACGACCAGGCAATGGAAGGGGCAGCCTGCTAGTATTGTAGTAGTGGCTGGGGTTCGCCTTCAAGGCTGTTGAGAAGGTGGAATTTGCTTACCTATCTGTTCGTCAATGGAGTGTATGCGGAATGTGGACACCGACTGATGCTCCAAGGTTATTTCGAGTAAAGTCACGTGAGGTAGCAGTATAACTGAGTCACAGGACTTTAGGAGTAGCTTTACTTACAACAGTCGACCCTCATATCAGCATCACAAACCAAGTTAGATGCGGTTTCAAACATTTTACATTACCTAGTATAACTTTACTGTGTTTCAAACGGCGTATAAAACAATTTGAAACATAATTTCAAACATGATACGGTCTACAGTAATCCATGGCTCGGCCTTGGTCCTATGGGTGGAATTTACTGTCCTTATTCATAATAGGTAGTATTTTTAGGATATTCTCTAGGATAGTTCAAAAGAAAAGATTTTCCCAATTAACAATCCGGGCCATTGGGCAAATTAAGAAGCGACGTTCCCCGTATTTACCAAGGTTTGAACAATGATATATAAATTAATATATGGAACAGTAGAAAGTAAGAAAAATGGTATGTTTCGACCATTGGTTTCTGAGTTATTGCGATGGCGGTTCGACGGTTTTTACGTTTGCGCATGCGTAGTGTCTACTGCTGATCCGAATGCGACAGAATTCATATGGGACGAGACGAGGACCTAATCCCGTACTACCACTAAAATTTGAGCCAATTTTGACCATTGGATCGTGTTATTGGGTTCGACGTATTTCACGTTTGCGCATCCGCAGTCTCTAATACTGATCCGAATGAGACAAAATTCATATGACACCAACTAAGGTAAACGACCCAATAGTGGAACGGTCACCAGTAGTGGAAAATTCAACAAAGTAATGTAGAAAATAAGGTTTTGAGACCACTTCCGCTTGTGTTCCTTCCTCCTTGGCAATTCGGTGGGTCTTCCAGACAGAGTGACAAAACATGATGCAAGTTAAGCTGAACGCGGGATAGCGAGTGTTAAAAACATTATAGAGCGTCAAGTAGTCGTCGCTGAGCTGTGAATGCTTGTGAAAGCTGTTCAGGTATGCTCCTCCAAGATTAAGGTTTTATCTGATTATTTTAGTTCATTTTTACTTCAATTTTGCTTTCACTTCGTCCTCATTACTTCTTTTATATGTTTTTTAGAATAGAACGTCCGTATCAACAAATTAAGTGATATATTTTCTAATTTCCTCTATTAGTACACGGTTCTCCTCAATGCCCTCGTAGCGGAAATTTCCTTCCACTACTGGACCAGAGCTATTTTTTTCTAACTACGTTTTTGTTCGTTTAAATAATTATTCAGAGTTGGTCAAATAACACATTTACACTTTAAACCACGTATCGACACAATGGCTAATAGTGGAAGGGGCTTTCCACTACTGGAACTTTTGGTTTCACCTTTTGGGTCAGTACCATATGAAGTCGCATTCAAACCTTGCTTCAGTGCATCTGCGTCATCTGTATGAAATTTTAATCAATCTTTAAGGTGGGCCGTGAGAAGGTGTGGAGAATATTTCAGTATTATCGGATGATTCAGAAAATTCTTATATAGAATCCTTTGGGTTTTATAAGAAAACTTTTGATACTGTTCAATTACTCACACCACATTGTTGATGTTCTGTTTAAGGATGGCGCCTCTTGCTGAACATTTAGGTAGGGAAACGCTTTTCAAGGATGATTGGCCCGAGCAAATGGTACGAACTTTTTTAAAGAGACACCCAGAGATCTCTGTTAGAACCCCTCAAAATTTGACCTCATCAAGAGCATCCATCCAACGCGAGGATCAGTGGTTCAGTGGTCCACCACAGTTTACAAATATCTTGAAGAAAATAACTATGAAATTATTTCGCTAAACCCTACGCGGATATACAATGCAGACGAGTCTGCTTTATTTAACCAAAAAAATTAAAAAATCTAGCTCGCAGAGGAGATCATTGTGTTCACCAGAAAGTCAACAGTTACGAAAAAGAGTGTCTTACCGTATTATTAACCGTAAGTGCAAGTGGGTAGTTGGCACCACCATTAGTGGTGTTCAAGTACGAAAGGATACCAGAGAATGTAGCAGGGTGTGTACCAATTGGGTGGGCTACTGAAAACGGATGGATGAGAGAAGCTGCATTCTATGAATACTTGGCTAATGTAATTCCACCCTTGGCTGCTATTGAACGAAATCACATTACCAGTATCGTAAGCTTGTGCGTGGGCTTACGACAGGCTGACGGAAGGTATGGTTGGTTTGGATGAGGTTGGTATGGGTGAGGTTGGGTGATGTCGGTTTGGATGGATGAGTGAAGGATGTGCTCCGTAGGAGTCTTGCTGGCGCACCGCGGTTATCACCACAGCAGACCCCGGGAAGAGAGAGAATACCCCGCAGCAGGTATTCTAGAAGGGAGCACCCCGCGGTTATCACCACAGTAGGTGCAGGAGAAGGGTAGGAGAGAGAGAACGAGGGCGAGAGAGAAAGCGCATAAGGAGGTTGAGAGAGAAGTTGCAAGTCGGAGAGTAGTCGGTCGAATGAGGAGCTGGGCTGGCCGGGCTTTTTATAAAGGCCCCAATCCACCCGCCGTCCCCCGACCATCAGTGGCCGTTACAACCGTTGAGGGGCGATGGCGGTCGATGGATGGGACCCCTCTCCTACTTTCCCCGCGGCGTCGCTCAGCTCGTCATTCCCTTCGTTTATTTGGTTAAATCTTTACCATATTACATAGGAGTGGTAAATGTAGGAATGTGAGGGGTACCACGAATACCAGTAATACTGCTCATCGAAGGGCACAGTTCGCATATGACATTGCACACAAGTGAGTTCTACAACAAGAACGGATTTATCCTTGTCACACTTCACCCAAACGCCACTCATATAGTCCAGCCATTAGATTGCTGTTTTCAAATCATTAAAACACAAGTAGCAAGCAGCAGTTCCCGATTTGGCGCATGAGAAATATGAGTCAGCAGTTGAAAAAGAAGGGCTTCTGCCCTTTGTTACGTGATGCGTTGAATGGCATTGATCCCAAGATTGCAAGAAACGTTTCCGGAAGTGTGGTATTTTCCCTTGGATCCGTGAATCTTATTAACTGCCGTTATCTTAAGTTTTTTTAGTGATGATAAGCTCATAAAAAAATGTTTAAAACATAGAAGGAAGATTATTCAGTTGAAAATTATCACCTTTCCACTAATGGAAAAACAATTTCCAACTCAGGAACATCCAGCGTTTTTAGCCTTCCACTATAGGCACATGTCAGGGGTTTGGAAAAACGGATTTTTATCCCAAAAAACATACTTGTAAGCTCTTCCTTTTGTATACTACATGAAAAAGTAAATTTTCTGGAGTCAAAGATGTCAAAAAAGTTTCAATTCTTGAAAATAAAAATAAACCACAACGGAAAATATTTTCATTTCATAAGCTAAGAACCTTAACACTTCCACTATTGGGGCGTTTACCTTAGGCCCTAACCCCGAACTACC
The DNA here is from genome assembly GCA_954871275.1 of Leptopterna dolabrata. NCBI lineage: Eukaryota > Metazoa > Arthropoda > Insecta > Hemiptera > Miridae > Leptopterna > Leptopterna dolabrata. The sequence continues at coordinate 14,375,997 of OX940984.1, read as the reverse complement.
ATCAAATTTGAGCCAATTTAGACCTTTGGGTCGTGAGATGTGGGTTCGCAGTTTTTCACTTTTGCGCGTGCGCAGTCTCTAATACTGATCCGAAATTGCCTAAATTCATTTGGGGCCAACTAGGACCAACCCCGAACTACCTTTAAAATTCGAGCCACTTTTTTACCATCTGGTCGTGAGTTATAGCGGTTCGCAGAAATGCGTACACACACACACACACACACACACACACACACACTTATCTACCTGAGCGAGCTGAAATTTCCTTTTTTTCGAGGGGTACGTTGTCGAAAATGGGGAAATCTTCTTTTCCTCCCTCAAAATAATGAGTATTGTAAAAAAGTGTAAACACTAAAATATAAGGCCACAAAAGTTATTCTGAGCAAATCGCACAAGTGGATCGATCTATCATAGAATTTGTTACTAAGGTATTATACGGATGCCACTAGTTTCCACCGCGCTGCGGTGGTGTAATTAAGGTTGAGGTTTGTAAACACCTTAACAACACTATCCTTGATAATAATGAATCGGAAGATGTCCGGTGATTCATACTTCCGTCCGCCAAACACTCTACAAATAGACAAAAGTCAGGTCTGTGACCGGAGCGCGGGAGTGTTGCCACGGCCAGTCTCCCTGTTTGCGGTGGTTTGTGCCGCGAAACTGGACAACGTTTTCTTTTTGCAGTTCCGAACCGTGAAGCATGTACATTAATCAACGAAATTATTAACCATGTAGAACCCGGAACAACAATTATGTCCGACTGTTGGAAGGGTTATAAATCAAAAGAACTCGCGGAAGCAGGATTCGTTCATTTCGGTTTAATTTCGTTGATCCAGAAACTGGGGCAAGCACTAACAATAATATTATAGAGGTTCGTTCTTAGTGGGCGTTCTGACAGTTCTCGAACTTATAAGAACTGGGACGGAAAATCCCAGGGCATTCCGGAACTTGAGGAACCGCGTTCTGCACTGCGAACGATTTCAGAACGTTGTTAAATGCGCATGCGTCACCTACGTTCTTGAGTTCCAGTTCTGACAGTTCCGAAAAAAATCGGGGACTGTCAGAACCATTCGGAACTGGATTCGCAAAACACTGCGAACGCAGAACTCGGCGTTCTCGGCGTTCCGGAACTGGGCGTTCTGGCACTGCGAACGACAAAACTCGACTGCGCTTGCCCAGAACCGTTCGGAACTGGCAGAACGCACACTGAGAACGAAGCTTTGGTCGTGCACGAGAATATTGCCCTCCGACCCTGCACTCTATAGGAGGATGGGAGAAGCTGAGGGCTCGGCAGCCTGAGTGGGATGCAATGTTGGGACTTTTACTCTGTTATGTTGGCAGCCGTGCTGCCATTCAGGGCCAGCTCATTCCGTTCCCATATCGTGTTTTCGTTGTTTGCATCTTGCTTTTCGTTTCACCATCCTACCTATATCGTCGTATTAACCCTTCTTATTTTAACTGTGAGTATCATCACAATCCCCGTCATCCTATTTTTGAACTGAGTATCATCACAATCCCCCGTACCCGTCAGTTTCCGTGTGTCGCCTACACAAATCTCGCGATGGAACATCAACATTCATCGTCAGTAAGAAACTGGAAACCTGCTATCGCAATAGGCAGGGCTCTAAGGAGTCAGGCACGAGAAATTGTGTATAATGTGTGCCAGTATTTTACGAGGAAGAAGAAAGAATCACGCGAAATACAACGTTCGCGATGTGACTAGTGCAGCGACAGTGACTAGTGACTAGTGAAACAGTCGGCAACATTATGAAGGAAGCTGGAAACCAAACCACATCAGATCGGGCAAGACCTTTGTTTGTTACGCCAACCAAGTCCACACCACACAAGAAGGTCATCGATGCTGATGAATTCACCGATGCTGCTGTACGAAACAAGATACGTGAATTCTACATTGTTCCGAAAGAGTGCCCTTCATTGAAAACACTGTGCGGAATTGGCGAGTGACGGATTTCTCGAGTGTGGTAGAAGTTACCTTCGGTTAGTAGCGGTTTCAAGTGGAAGAAATGTCAGTCCAGCCGAAAAAATTGAGGTCGACTAAGTACCGTCAAAACGACTACCGTCAAAAGATCATTAGTCGAATCGGAGATCGATAGTTTCATCATTAATGTTGTGGGGGGGGGGGGGGGGGGGGGCTTCTGATACTGATAGCAGTTTCGATGAGGATTCGGATGCTCCCTTTACATATTTTTATGCTTCCTTTTACATATTTAAAGTTTCAATAAAAGAATAAATACAAACAAAATCAAAGTACCCTTTTTCAATTCATTAAATTAGCATTGCTACATTCCAATAATATTCATTCAAAATATTCCTTTTTAAAAGAATAACTTTTTAAAAGAAGGCTATGATATTCTAGATAACTCCAGTAGTCATTTTCATTATGTATCAATTCCTTGGGGGGGGGGGGGGCCTAGGCCCCCCCCTGCCCCCCTTAAATGGCGCCCCTGAATACTGTACCAGTTCGCGGAAGGATAAAAAAAGAACCGTGATAAATTCTTTGTATGTTATTTCCCGTGAATGATCAGGTAAAATGACGACCTTTTTTCGCTTTTGCTTCCTCACTACCTGAAGGTTGGGGACTCAAGATTCCTGATTGAGTAAAAACAATTTGTCTTCCAAAATGAAAATTTCCACTACCATTTTGCGTTTCAGACATCGAGGAACATATTTGGTTCCCTGTCTGTGTCTGTCTGTCTGTGGTCAATTCCTTGTAACGCCCATAAATACCCGAAATAATGGTTGAAAGGGGCTGAAATTTCGAGGGTAGGTGCGGGTTGGGTCACAGATGGTCCCCTACCAAAATCATTGAAAAAGTACTGTAACTTTCGTCTCCGCATGCGCAAACGTGAAATATTGAAACGACCATAACTACCTTAAATATCGTTGAAATGACTTCAAAATTGGAGCGTCGATCAGGAATAATACTCTGATAGTCCCACATGAATTTCCGTGGAATCTTACTGCGCATGCGCGACCATGAAACGAACCTACCCAACTATTCTACACGTCCATGAGATTCACGTGAGGAAGCTACATACTGCCTATTCCAATTGGCAGATTTTTTTTCTAATTTGGCTACGCAAAAAATTATTACATACAGCCATGACTCACTAATTATAACAATCCATTGCCTGTTGAATTTGAAGGAATAGAGTCATTTATGCGCTATCTGGGAGGAATTATAATAAACTGTTGTTGAGATAATTCTTGGTACGTGGATGTGTTTGATTATAAATTTGTTAACCTCGACGTGATCGCAAGTGATCTCGCGCTTGATCCAGTTCACCCACACTCCTACAGGTCATGTTCTCGTAGTCAGTTCCACTAGCAGTTTCTGACTTCGACTCGAACCCCACACTTATCTGCCCATCCGCGTACAATGTCTACCCCTCCACACTTGGGGACCGATTCTGTAATACCTTAGTAAATGAATTTATTCCGTTTCAGCGGAAATCAAAGGAAGTCCCCTTTCATCCTGTCCTCAAAGTCTCCGCGGTCCATCTCGCGATTCATCCAAATTGAAAACATTGCCACAACATTTCCCTCCCAAAGCTCCGACCAACTTCCAACTTCATAAATAACATCGGAGGCTTGGAAAATCGTTACTTCATTTCCATCTGACTCAACCTGAACTACTGCTGAAAAATTTCGAGTATAAAAGCTCGACGGTCTTAAAAAAAAAATAAATAAATAAATAAAATAAATAAAATGTAGCTATCACGAGCTATGGGGCCAAACGGAGAGCGGTTAAGTCAAGGCCAGTGCGAACCAATCGTTATTCCCAACATATCTAACTAAAGACCGATTCAAGTGACACATGCTTTTCTATAGTTGTTTTTCGGCCATCTTAAAAGGAGGGATTAAAAAAAAAGGGTCCAGTCATGTAGCATGGCTATAAAAGCGAATTTTCAAATAAATATCCGTGCTTTTGTTTAAAAAGATGATAGAGCGACCGCTTTTCGTAAAATTATACCATTTTTTCGCGATTTTAGCAATTTTTACCGATTTCGGTTTATTATCTTCAATAATGAACCTTTGGAATCGAGCTTGAAAAAAAATTGTAACCCCTCAAAATTTCATGGTTTACTTTTCAAGGTATGTAGAATCCGAAAATGCAATAAAAAAGTTTCTGTCTGTCCGCCGTACTTGGAACTTTTCTTAGTTACTAATGAACCAAAATTAAATTAAATTTGGTTTGTCGATCCCGTTTGGGGTCTAGTTGGTCCTCGAAGCTCGGCGTTATCCTAACAGCCTTCTAGTGGCTAAGGTAAGAACGGCAAAATACGGGCGAGTTACCTGCTAAGTTTCTGGGAGACATTTGGATTAGCTGTAGCTATAAATCAAATGAGCCAGAAAGTGACGAGTGTTTATAAATAATATATCATAATTATAAATTATATAATAGGTATATAAATATAAATACATAATAACTAAAATAAATAAATATGTATAGTATATATATAATTTTTGTTAAAATTTAAGGATGAGTTGAGGGTATGCTCTAAAAGGTATATGCCCATGACAAAAATTTCAAAAATTTGTTCTGAAAAATTTGAATTGCAATAGCTTCACTTTCTTTGAAAATTCGCTAAAAATATAACAAAGGATCCATTTTCTCAAGTAGTAGGTAGGTACTGTCCACAAGGTAACGCTTATCTTATTTTGGTACTAAGTAAATCTAAATGTTATCGCAACAGTTTACTTCCTTGAAAAAAAAGCAGAAAAAAATGCGGAATTTCGTCCACCAACCAGACGTTTTACACCGTAAGGTAAGTTGCTGAAGAAAGATATAATGAAAAAGTCGGGAATTTGCTACTCCTGAAATTGAAACACGGTAAAGCAGAAAGAGATGCCGAAGGCTTAGTTTTTAATTAAGTACCTAACCAAATGAAGGGTGAGAGAAATGAAAAATGAATTGCAAGGAATCCTAACTGAAAACGTGGATTTTAGGTTGTTGCTCAGATAATCCATTGATCCTCAATCAGCGACCCTAACATTGTTTGGAAAGCACTCCGAGGGATTCTGAACAACGTTTTATCGCTGAGGCTTGTTCGATTTTTTCCCCCCACGAAATTATATATTCAGGATTCAAACAATATTGGATTGAAACAATATTAACATATTAAATAAAATAGGCATCAATAAAACTGATAATTTTCGTGACGTTTCCGCTCGTTCTATCTCTCTTGCACTCGTTGGCGGGAATTAAATATTTATTTATGTGTCTCACCAAACGATATCTGACTTCGGGTACATGATAAAAATTCCAAATTTCACCAAACTGTTCGTATTGCCAAACAAAAAGATGATTTTGAAGATGAGCAATTTTCTAAAATTCTAAGGGGCGTCAAATTTGGGTTTTTAGGGATCAAAAATCGGTAAAAACGGCTAAATCGTGAACAATTGATGTGAAATTACTAAAAGTGGTACGGAAGAGTGAGGGGACAGAAAAATACAATATCAGTTGTTTTTCGTAAGAATAGGGGTAAAATTTGGATTGGGGGAGGGGGGTAACAATTGGTATTAAGGGCTAAAATCCATATTAACCAATCTGACATTGCGTGGGATGGTGATTCACGACAAAAAGGGCTATTTCATATGGGTCAAACTTGACTTTGTGTCAAAAATCGGTAAAAATGATTAAAATCACAAAAAATTATATAATGTTACGAAAAGTGGTATGGTTTCGCGCTATCATCTTTTTACACAATAGCAAGAATATTTCTTCGAAAATTCGCTCTTACAGCCGTGCTGCATGACTGGAACTTGTCCTTAATACCTTCACCTTTTTTGAAAGGTTCATTTCATAAAGTTTACATCTCATTTACAGCACATTTAAATGGGGAAAACGTGATAACGCTTTAGTGTGTGGACATGAATGAATTACGGTCAGTAATGGGTCAATAAATTCAACAAATTTCAAGTAGGTACCCTTGATTCAATTAAAACCTTGTAAAGCCACTATTAAGCTAGGTACATAGGTAGTATATATGTCGTGTAAAACACTCTTTAGTTTTTACACATCTGTCCATGCCAATTTATTTATCAATGCGATCTGACTTCGAGGCCGCACATCATTATGAACTACTAGGTAATTGCTGCTTAGGAAATATCGACGAAAGATAGGTCCGGGCCGGCATGGCATGCTTTTTATATCCAAATGAACTCATTCATTAAGGCCTCGTTGACGCATATACTCGTACTTTTCACTCATTTCATTTATAACAATTATAATATTATACAAGATGGGAGTTAGCTTCCCCCCACCATCACACTTAGTCGCAATACTCATTTGTACTGTGAACTCCAGTCCATCAATAAAAACCGCTGCAAATTATTACACAGTGGTTTATTATTTACCTTTATGCCTGCTGTATGTGCTGACAGCCTTACTAATATTCTCCTGACTAATAGTATACCCTTTTATTGTGTATAATAAAGTTTAGATCTAGTTCTGTAATCTGGTGCTCTATGTTAGGCTAGGAAATATTATGTATAGGACCTCCCGAAGATGGAATATTGCGGTAGGTACACATTATGATAGAGGTAACAGCACACTTTCAGGATACGACCGATAAGTAGTATGTACTGAGCCATCATACCGCCTGGGCTGGGTTTGTCTCGCGCCTGATTTTGGTTTGTTATTCTGTGAATAAGACAGCTATGTATTCGCCCAGCAAAAAAATTTTTGAACTCCCCCTCAGAATTTTTTCTTTTCCGTTTCAAGGTGCGTAGATTCCAAAAATGCAATGTCCGTCCGCCGTACGCCTTATCGTCCATATCTACCTTTATTTTCGGTCTAAAAATGTCGTTCATTCGCACACAGGCTCCATTTGGGTCCTAGTTATGCTCCGAAGCTCGGCAGCCTGATCGGAATACACCCAAGGGTGTTATGGGTGAAACATTTTTGTGCAAAATTACCTATTTTTAAAGACTTTGTCTTTAGGGAACTGAGGTTCTAACAACGTTTCAGCCGTAAATTTACCTTAAATTTCGGTTCAAAAAAAAAAAAATCGTTCGCACACAGGCTCCATTTGGGTCCTAGTTATGCTCCGAAGCTCGGCAGCCCGATCGGAATACACCCAGGGGTGTTATGGGTGAAACATTTTTGTGCAAAATTAGCTATTTTTAAAGGCTTTGTCTTTAGGGATTTTTAAATTCTTGAGGTACCTACCCTTTTCCATGTTTTTTAGGGTAAGGAGACCAAATATGAAGTTGATTTTGACCAAAGAATGGAAAATAGAGGTTCTAACGAAGTTTCACCTCCTAAAATTCATTTTTGAGTCAAAAACCTGGGAAATTCTCTGAAATCGCCAAACATTTTTATAATAACACTAGAAGTAGTACTAATAATGTGAATCAAGACAATTAAATTGCAAAATCAATTATCAAAGATAATTTGTCAAAAATAGGAGCCTAAACCGAGTTTTTGGGGGCCAAAATTGGTGGAACCAGCAACAATAGCTTTTCAGTTATTGCACATGAAAGAAACAATAAATTAATAGGCAAAATGTCTGTAGGTAGAATAATAAACCCATGTGACGAGGGCTTTGCATCTTCTTTTGCCTTGGCAATATATTTTTTGTCCTAGTGTTCGAAAACTCAGTTCTCTTCACATAACAGGTATGAAGGTAAAACGCAAAGGCGTGAAGAAAAAAAATAAACTGGGTAACCGAAATAAGCTTGCTCGAGCGGTCTTCACCAGGGTTCAGCCATAGCGTGTTCAGATTTAAAAATAAATAAATAAAACATGTGGCAGCAGACGTTTTCTTTTTAATTATGAGGGTTGTTTACGATGCAGAAGCGCGTGAGAGGGAGATTCCCCAAACTCCAACCACAATGGCCAGGCCCCTGGGTTATTACGAAGAAAATTAATGACGTAGCCGTGGGCAGACGAAAATGCCTTCTCTTGTACACTCCACTAGGCTGGCCCTATACTAGGCGAGGTACCACGACAGCCCAAGCTACAGGATACCAAGCAGTAGTAGAAGAAGGGAGAAGCAGACAGGAAGCTTGATAAAGGAGGGAGAAGTGTGGCAGCGCACATGTTTTGTTGTTAATTAGGATTGTTTGCGATATAGAAAGTTGTTGTAATTCTTAAAAATACGCCTGACCATCACAAAAATCGTGTTGTGTTTGTATAATACGTAGTAGGTACTTTGTCACCAGGCCAAAACCACAGTTGAACAATAAGTAAATTTAACTATGCTCTAGCCTAGGATGTACTATTTAGCAAACAGTTCGTGATTTTCAAAGATAATAATATTATTATGGTCCGTAGGAAGGGGTCGAGAGGGGTTTCTGTTTACCTGTTTGTCCTAGGTAGTTCTCTGGGTCTCCACAAGCCCGCTTGCCATGTTTGGTGTCCCACATTCTTTTTTTAGGACGTCCCTCAGTAGTCCTTATGTATTTGATCTGGAAAGCCGAGACTGAAAAGAACCACATTCAAATCCGTTTCGGACCATTCTGAATCCAAATCCACGAGGAAAAAACCATAGGTGTAAGTCTATGTGTGATAAAATCTTGTGTGTTCTGCCCAGGCCACAATTCTCAACTGATTCACGTGGTTTCTTTTTTGTTTGACACAGAAAACTGTCTAGTTGTGCCCTACGTTGCTGGAATTTCGAACTTTACTTCTGGAAGGGGGTAAGGGAGGGCTCAATGCCGAAAGAACGTGGGTTTTCAGCAAAATTTTCTGTGAGCTGCCCAGGGCGTAATTCTCAGCAGATTTACCTGGTTCTTTTTTTGTTCGAATTAGAGTTTAGTCTAGTTGTGCACTACGTCACTCGAATTCCGACATTTACTTCGATCAGTGGGAGGAGGAGAACGCGGGATTTTATGTAAATCTTGTGTCTGCTGCCCATATTCTCAACGATTGAAGATGCTGTAGAGTGTAGAGCATAGGACTACAAGAAACAATATGTAGGTAGCAGCCTAATCTTAGATTAACCAATCAATTTATTCACAATCTATACATATAATAAAACAGTGTCTGTTTGTCTGTCTGTTTGTTTGTCTCGGCATCAATTGAGAACGGCTGAACGTAGAAAGTTGCGGCTGGTACCATTTGACGCAGAATTTATCTGGGAAGGTTTATGAAAAAACCGCATTTGAATCTGTCCATCCGTTGAAACGCTATGAATGAAATACTACTAAAAAACGCGTTATAATCACTTCTATGAGGACGTTTATGCTTATAATGTCTCGGCATCAATTGAGAACGGCTGAACTTAGAAAGTTGCGGCTGGTACCATTTGACGCAGAATTTATCTGGGAAGGTTTATGAAAAATCCGCATTTGAATCTGTCCATCCGTTGAAACGCTATGAATGAAATACTACTAGGAAACGTGTTATAATCACTTCTATGAGGACGTTTATGCTTATAATGTCTCGGCATCAATTGAGAACGGCTGAACGTAGAAAGTTGCGGCTGGTACCATTTGACGCAGAATTTATCTGGGAAGGTTTATGAAAAATCCGCATTTGAATCTGTCCATCCGTTGAAACGCTATGAATGAAATACTACTAAAAAACGCGTTATAATCACTTCTATGAGGACGTTTATGCTTAAATGTCTCGGCATCAATTGAGAACGGCTGAACGTAGAAAGTTGCGGCTGGTACCATTTGACGCAGAATTTATCTGGGAAGGTTTATGAAAAATCCGCATTTGAATCTGTCCATCCGTTGAAACGCTATGAATGAAATACTACTAGAAAACGTGTTATAATCACTTCTATGAGGACGTTTATGCTTATAATGTCTCGGCATCAATTGAGAACGGCTGAACGTAGAAAGTTGCGGCTGGTACCATTTGACGCAGAATTTATCTGGGAAGGTTTATGAAAAAACCGCATTTGAATCTGTCCATCCGTTGAAACCCTATGAATGAAATACTACTAAAAAACGCGTTATAATCACTTCTATGAGGACGTTTATGCTTATAATGTCTCGGCATCAATTGAGAACGGCTGAACGTAGAAAGTTGCGGCTGGTACCATTTGACGCAGAATTTATCTGGGAAGGTTTATGAAAAATCCGCATTTGAATCTGTCCATCCGTTGAAACGCTATGAATGAAATACTACTAAAAAACGCGTTATAATCACTTCTATGAGGACGTTTATGCTTATAATGTCTCGGCATCAATTGAGAACGGCTGAACGTAGAAAGTTGCGGCTGGTACCATTTGACGCAGAATTTATCTGGGAAGGTTTATGAAAAATCCGCATTTGAATCTGTCCATCCGTTGAAACGCTATGAATGAAATACTACTAGAAAACGTGTTATAATCACTTCTATGAGGACGTTTATGCTTATAATGTCTCGGCATCAATTGAGAACGGCTGAACGTAGAAAGTTGCGGCTGGTACCATTTGACGCAGAATTTATCTGGGAAGGTTTATGAAAAATCCGCATTTGAATCTGTCCATCCGTTGAAACGCTATGAATGAAATACTACTAAAAAACGTGTTATAATCACTTCTATGAGGACGTTTATGCTTATAATGTCTCGGCATCAATTGAGAACGGCTGAACGTAGAAAGTTGCGGCTGGTACCATTTGACGCAGAATTTATCTGGGAAGGTTTATGAAAAATCCGCATTTGAATCTGTCCATCCGTTGAAACGCTATGAATGAAATACTACTAAAAAACGCGTTATAATCACTTCTATGAGGACGTTTATGCTTATAATGTCTCGGCATCAATTGAGAACGGCTGAACGTAGAAAGTTGCGGCTGGTACCATTTGACGCAGAATTTATCTGGGAAGGTTTATGAAAAATCCGCATTTGAATCTGTCCATCCGTTGAAACGCTATGAATGAAATACTACTAGAAAACGTGTTATAATCACTTCTATGAGGACGTTTATGCTTATAATGTCTCGGCATCAATTGAGAACGGCTGAACGTAGAAAGTTGCGGCTGGTACCATTTGACGCAGAATTTATCTGGGAAGGTTTATGAAAAATCCGCATTTGAATCTGTCCATCCGTTGAAACGCTATGAATGAAATACTACTAAAAAACGTGTTATAATCACTTCTATGAGGACGTTTATGCTTATAATAACTTTGAACGGTTGGACGTAAATCCGATTGTAATTAGATTCTGGATTCAGCTCGACGAGTACATTCAAGTGGTACTTCAATCAGGATGTTAGTGGGAGGGGGGTACAGGTTATGAGAGGGAGGGGGGGTCTACAGAAATTTCAAAACTACTTGACGAATTGGAGTGCAACTTTGGGAATTTGTTGTGTGAACATTGAGGAATGTTTCTAACCAGGTAGGGAGGGTTCATAGGATACGGGGGGGGGGGGGGGGGGTTAAAGGCAGTTAGGGTTGGCATTGGGGAAGGTTTCTGATCAGTTGAGGAGGGGGGGATACAGGGGGTGTCTGTTCTACCGTTGCGAAGCGCGGGTACACAGCTAGTATTCTATATTATTATGATGATAGCATCACCTACTCTAATATAGGTAGTCGAACATGTATGTAAGCTGCTTATTTCGCGTTGCTATTCACTCAATTAGGTCATTAAATTGCATAATGAATTTATTATCATTACAGATCATGTTCCTCATATATACTTCCGGACAATGTGCAGTGAGTCACAGTGTTCACCACCACAAGGGATGTCCACTGTAATAAATGCATCACTCCGTTGGATGTATTCCCCTCACGACAGGAGCGCCGATGCTACCAACCTGATTTCCCACTGTGTTTGGTCCCGGTTGTTGCACCTGTTCCACCTGCATCTGAGACAAGAAGGTTTATTTCTCGTCTTACCAATCGTTCTTCGTTCTATCCTGACGTCACGTTCGGTTATCTTGTCAATCCATGGTTTGTTTTGATTTCGCGTTGAAGACGTGGTTTACCTTAGGTATTCACACAACCCTTGGATTTAAAGCCCGTGAGGAGTTCGTGAAATGGACAGGAGACCTAGGAAAACAGGAAATGAGGAGGTAGCTGTATGTTACATTTTGGCCACCTCGAAAGAATAAAACTTACAGTTCAGCTAAATACCATTGCCATCATGATGGTTTTCCGTATCCATAGAGAGGCACACGAAAATAAAATAAAATAAAATACTAGGTTCAAACAAGATAAATTCCTGCTACAAAATCTACCTACGTAATTAATTTCTCCGTGGCTAATGCTATTAAAAAACGCTGCAAATTATTACACGAAGGTTTATTATTTACCTGTATAGATGCCCCTTCTGCTTCCCGTTGATGCTTCCCGTTTAACCGGTTTAAATAGCCTTCTATAAACGCTGTGATCTCCAAGAATCTAGCACAGCTTTTTTACGGGGTCTGAACAACCCCACATCACTCGCCCAATCTCCAGTCACTTCCCGGGGGTACTTAAAATCTCAGTAAAATTGCGTGTAGGTAGGTGCAACTATTATTATGTAGCAGTAGCACTGTACCTACAGGGCACTGCTGCCAACCCGTTTCAGCAACAAAAAAAACCACAAATCCATGAGAAAATCGCTCATGTCCTCCAGGATGAACCAGAAAATTCCCCAAATATCTCCCTTAGTTCAAGATGCCAAAAAAGGAATTTTTAACACAATAATGATGAAAGATTTCCCAAATTGAGTCACATCTTCTTTTTTTAACATACTGTACCTAATTTGTTCATTTTATTTTATTATTATTATTTTTTTAGAAAAGGAAGTAAGTGAATTATAACAGAAACATAATAAGTAAATTATAAGAGAAACAATGTAACAAAAAAGTATTCATGTTGTCAGTAAAATAATGGGTAACTTTGGCATGAGTTAAAAATTTACATATTATGTTCACATCTGCAATAAATCATTGAAAAATTGTGAACATGTAATAGTGAAGTAGCAGCAGGTGTGAACTAGTTTGTTGTGAAGACTAGTAACAGGAACTGTAAAAAATAAAATTCAAGTGCATACATCTAATCAACAAAATAATTCCATTCATGCGGTATGACAGCTGAATGGCTGTATGAAATCGAGTTGGCTGTTCCGAGATATTATTTCATTTGATGAATGATGGTTATTTTGGATTTTGTTGATAGGTACTTTTGTAAGTTCAACGAACATTATGCTTCATGAATAACAACTAATAATTAATGACTTGAGTATTGAATCCCGTGCATTTACTGCATTTCCCCTGCTCTAGTACTCTATTTAGGGCTTTCCTGGGGGGAGCACGAGGGTAGTTATTGACCCCAGAAAATCGTGATCTACTCAGAAGGGGTATCTATTCAGGTAAATAATAAACCGTTGTGTAATATTTTGCATCTTTTTTAAATTAAATTATTACATTCAAAATTTTAATTGATTGAAAACTTTTGAAATTTTAAATTTAATATTTTAATAAAAAAGGGGTGTTCTGAACTCAGAATTTGAGAATATGATATTTTCCATTGGAATTACCGCGACAGAGATATTTTCATTCAATTTTCGGATACGTAGGCACAACTTACCTTGAACACATACCGTCAAATTTCGAAGGTGGGTTAATTTTTGTTGTTGTAATGCTCAATTCCAAAGGTTCATCATTAAAAATAATAAACCAAAATTGGCATAATGTTCCTATTATTTTCGTTGTACACAAGAAAGGTAAGCAAGGTTCCGTTCACTATTTTTAAATAAATCGATTTGCCATCAACGCCGCCCCATCCATCACCAACATTACGGCACCAACCTCAACCTAACTTATCTCGACGGGTACTGGGACGGTTGCTGTGACTGACAGACTGACTAGCTCAAGTTTGCTCGCGCATGCTCTGTCAAATCCCTGGGCTCGCGGTGAAGGATGCTCGCGGTGAATACAATTTCCGACGAACACACCTATAACTAGGGTTGCTAGACATGCTGTAATTTTTGTTTAGTTGACAGCTAAATTTTTAGTTTAATCTATTAATATGCTATTTTAAAAAATGTGTTTGCCAAAACTGCTATATTTTTGAGCCCCTGAGAAATCATACTGGCGTCACTCAATGTTGATGCTTCCTCGTACTTGCTTGCGAAATCTTAAAAAATGACAATCACAGAGGCATGGACCTCCATGACTAGAATACTACAATATTCACCTTGCTGATGTCTGCTACGGAAATCCATTATCAGAACAATACCTACTGGATGGCTCATTCGATTTTAGCGTTGTAATTATTCATTGTTCTGAGAGATCCTGTCTATTTTGGTCAGTTCTAAATAACCTCCGGTTACCTTATTTTCAATTTGCCAAGGTCAAGAGTTGTATTTATTTTTTTTTTTCATTTTTTTTTTTTTTTTTTGAAAGTTTAAGAAATTTTTTTAAACGGAAAGTTGCATTTCATGAAATTTGTTTTTCTCGTAATATGACATAATCATACTCTATTTTTGTAATACAAGTGCTTGTTTTTGCTGAAATTATTATGTTCAGTTATTCTCCCCATGTGCCTTCAGGAGATATCTGTCAACGAGGGATTTTTCAACGGTGTTCATTTTTCTATTTACTGATAAGCTATTTTTGTCATCATGAGACAGTTGATATATATATATATATTTTGCTACTATATATTTTTCAAACTACGCATTTTTTCCTGATTGCGGCCAGAAATGCTATCATGTGGTCCGAGCAAATCTGACTAACGGCCCAGCTCGACCCATGTTCGCAAGTTGTGTCTCCGGCTTAATATTGCGGGATCTACAAAAATGTGTTTGCTTTTGTTTTAATCAAGTAGTTAGGTAAGTATCTAGATGTCAAAAAAAAGTTCGATTTTTTTCTCACCCGGAACGGGTTTTCTGGGCCCGGTGTGTGAAGGTAACATAGTTTTTTCGTGCTTGCCATCAGATTTTCATATTGTTTTTATAATCGAGAGTTTTTATTCTACTTGCTAATGAACTTGGGGATTGAACTTTATTTATACACATCGACCAGAGGGGCCCTGTAACGCATGCATTAGGTACTCAGACGTTAAAATTTGGACATAAACCATCCAAACTTGAACTTTTCAATTTCAAATTGAACCTTTTCAACATTGGCGAACAGATTTGTTGTTGTGTTTCAGCTCCGAGTTCAGATTGCCTCGGAACAGCTCTTTCTCAACTGACTGAAACTCGTTGAATCGGTTTCTCGTATAATCTTCTGCAGCATAAGCTGCCTGAAGTAAAATATCCACGCTTGAATTCCGCCTATCGAACACTGACGAACAGATTCGGTAATCTCATTACCTATTTCAAATGTTTTTCAACCAGCAGTGTTATTCGACTCGGAACACCTGTAAGTACTCTATTGATTTAAAACTCTCTGAGTCGGTTACTCGATAGTTAGGTATTAAGAAAGCCTACCTCCAGCATCCAGTTGTAATTGGTTTGGCTCCATGAGTTCTAGAGATTCCTGTGCGCGAATTCGTAAGGTTGTCCTACCGAATGATTAATGAATTCCATTCCGAGTCTGTAACTCCATCCTCGCTTCCTTCCCGGCTGCCGCATCATAATCGAACCGCAAATCGAATAATCTCCTCTGTTTCCGTCGATAATTCAGCGTAACAACGTTCTGTAGTGCTCCACCTGCTTTCCGGGAGCCAACTAAGTTAGTGGTGCGAAATGCTGCGAATCCCACAAAGCATTAAATACTACAAAATTCGTGTCGCTTTAGAATGGCCACGTTCATTTGCATGTGCCTACATGTCTTATCAGTCGGTACATTTTCAAAACGCGACCATATTTTTTTGTGTTATCCGCGCTTTTTCTGGTGGTTTTCAGGAAGTCACGTCGTTGCTGTGTTCCTGCAACTTCCTTAGTTGTGAGCTAAAAATTGCCCCAAGTGATTTGTGTAAAATACATTAAAGAAAATATTCAGGTTGATTGCCCGTCCCCAAGTGATTTTAGTTTATTATTTTCAGTAATGACCTTTGGAATCGAGCATGAAACAAAAATCTAACCTCCCCCCTCAAAATATTGGCCCATGATATCATTCCTAGGGAGCGCCATAACAACAAAAATAATTAACGATTGAAATATTGAATCCTGCGCATATTTATGAAACTGTAATTCCCGGGACGGCTCCAGTACTCGATTTATGGCTTTCCTGGGGGGAGCACCAGGGTAGGTATTGACCACAGAAAACGCAATTATCTACGCAGAAGAAGCATCTATACAGGTAGATAATAAACCGTTGAGTAATAATTTGCGGAGTCTTTTTATTGCGCGCTCTCTAGGGTTAAACTCCTCTAAAAAATTTCAACTTTTTCAACATTTTAATGAAATCTCCATTTTTCATTTGAAATGTACGCAAAAAATCATGAAACCGTTTGAAATTTTTTTCTAACTCGTTTTTTAAGGAAATGGGGGGGGGTCTCGTTGGACACTCTGATATGTGTATATATTTTTGGCGCAGATGTGCTACGAAGAATAGAGACATACTTATATATCGATTTTTACACGAAAGTTGGTATTTCGGCGCGTGCCTTTTTCAAAACGAAGAGTAGAAAAAATATCAGCATTTTGAAATGTTTTTTTCTAGTCTCCATTTTTGAAAAACGCTGCGAAGTCCTTGTCACAGGGTTTACTATTCTGTGGGACATACCTACAGAAGTTTTGGCTGTTCATTTATTGTTTCTTTAATATGCGATAGTAGAAATAGCAATTTTGATGGTCTCCACCAACTTTGGCCCCCAAAAACAGGAATTAGGCACCAATTTTTTTCCCCCCACAAATCATCTTTGATAATTGATTGTGCCATTTAACTGTCTTGATTCACCTGTTGATACTACTTCTAGTGCTATTATACAAATTTATGTTGATTTCTCACAGTTTCCCAGGTTTTTCACTCATAAAAAATGAATTTCGTTCTATAGTCACTGGTCAAAATCAACTTCATATTCGGTCTTCTCGTCCATGAAACATGGAAAACGATACCTCACAAGCTCATGTTCACTATAACCTCAAAAAAAAAAAAAAACTAAAAACCCTATTTTTATACCCATTTCCCCGATCGGGCTACCGAGCTTCGGAGCATAACTAGGACCCAAATGGAGCTTGTGTGCGAAAGAACGATTTTTTTAGAACGAAATTTAGGGCTAAAACATTGTTAGAACCCCAATTCTTCCCTCGTTGGTAAAAATCGACTTCATATTCGGTCTCCTCGCCCTAAAAATCGTGGAAAACGATACCTCACAACTCATGTTAGTATAAAACAAACAAAAAACCCTATTTTTACACCCATTTTTCACCCATAACACCCTTGGGTATATTCCGATCGGGCTACAAAGTTTCGGGACACAACTGGCTCAAATGGAGCCTGTGTGGGAAAGAACGAATTTTGTAGACCGAAAATAAAATCCCTACTATATTATAAAAACGGATCTCTGTCTGTCTGTGAGTCTGTGTGTCTGTCTTTCTATGCACGGCCAAACGGCTCGACGGATATCGACCAAATTTGGCACGAATATCCGGTAGGCTCCCAAGTTGTGCAACGTCGCATTTTTAATTCCCTGACCATAGCGGAACTATGGTCGACCATGGTCAACTCCTGAATGGCTTGACGGATATCGACCAAATTTGGCACGAATATCCAGTAGGCTCCCAAGTTGTGCAACGTCGCATTTTAAATTCCCTGACCATAGCGGAACTATGGTCGACCATGGTCAACTCCTGAATGGCTTGACGGATATCGACCAAATTTGGCACGAATATCCAGTAGGCTCCCAAGTTGTGCAACGTCGCATTTTTAATTCCCTGACCATAGCGGAACTATGGTCGACCATGGTCAACTTCGTTAATTGAAATGGTAACCCCTATTTTTTATCGCGTATTCGTAATCTACGTGAAATTCTATCTACGATCGACCCTTCGGACTACCCCCGCGGTCGACCATAGCGCATCCATGGGCCCCTCCATGGTCGAATCCCGAATTGCTCAACGGATATCGACCAAATTCGGCACGAATATCCAGTAGGCTCCCAAGTTGGGCAACGTCGGAATTTTTCGGTCCCCTTCACCATAGCGGAACTATGGTCGACCATGATCAACTCCTGAATGGCTGGACGGATATCGACCAAATTTGGCACGAATATCCAGTAGGCTCCCAAGTTGTGCAACGTCGCATTTTTAATTCCCTCACCATAGCGGAACTATGGTCGACCATGGTCAACTTCGTTAATTGAAATGGTAACCCCTATTTTTTATCGCGTATTCGTAATCTGCGTGAAATTCTATCTACGATCGACCCTTCGGACTACCCCCGCGGTCGACCATAGCGCATCCATGGGCCCCTCCATGGTCGAATCCCGAATTGCTCAACGGATATCGACCAAATTTGGCACCAATATCCGGTAGCCTCCTAAGTTGAACGTAGGCGCATTTTTAATTCCCTGATCATAGCGGAAATATGGTCGACCATGGTCAACTCCTGAATGGCTCGACGGATATCGACCAAATTTGGCACGAATATCCAGTAGGCTCCCAAGTTGGGCAACGTCGGAATTTTTCGGTCCCCTTCACCATAGCGGAAATATGGTCGACCATGGTCAACTCCTGAATGGCTCGACGGATATCGACCAAATTTGGCACCAATATCCAGTAGGCTCCCAAGTTGTGCAACGTCGGAATTAAGTACGATACTGCGTACAGCGAATCTCGGATAGCGAGCGAAGCGAGCGGTCATGCTAGTAGATTTATATGGATGATACGACGGACGGCGGACGGGCATTGCATTTTTGGAATCTACGCACCTTCAAACGTAAAAGAAAAAGTTGTCAGGAGGTGTTATAAAAAATTTTTGCTGAACGAATACATAGGTGTATTATTCACAGAATAATAAAGGGGTTGAAATATCAACAGTAAACGTATTTCGTGTAAAAATCTTTATATATCTGTATCTTTTTTTCGTTGCACATCTGTGCCAAAAATATATTGTTCCTCTGGAACTGTTTCAGCACAAACTAAACGGTATATATATATATATATATAATGTGTGTGTGTGTGTGTGTTTTGCTATATCCCTACTATCCCTACTTCCCTACTATATTATAAAAACGGATCTCTGTCTGTCTGTCTGTCTGTGTGTCTTTCTATGCACGGCCAAACGGCTCGACGGATATCGACCAAATTTGGCACGAATATCCAGTAGGCTCCCAAGTTGTGCAACGTCGCATTTTTAATTCCCTCACCATAGCGGAACTATGGTCGACCATGGTCAACTTCGTTAATTGAAATGGTAACCCCTATTTTTTATCGCGTATTCGTAATCTACGTGAAATTCTATCTACGATCGACCCTTCGGACTACCCCCGCGGTCGACCATAGCGCATCCATGGGCCCCTCCATGGTCGAATCCCGAATTGCTCAACGGGTATCGACCAAATTTGGCACGAATATCCAGTAGGCTCCCAAGTTGTGCAACGTCGCATTTTTAATTCCCTGACCATAGCGGAACTATGGTCGACCATGGTCAACTCCTGAATGGCTTGACGGATATCGACCAAATTTGTCACGAATATCCAGTAGGCTCCCAAGTTGTGCAACGTCGCATTTTCAATTCCCTGACCATAGCGGAACTATGGTCGACCATGGTCAACTCCTGAATGGCTTGACGGATATCGACCAAATTTGGCACGAATATCCAGTAGGCTCCCAAGTTGTGCAACGTCGCATTTTTAATTCCCTGACCATAGCGGAACAATGGTCGACCATGGTCAACTCCTGAATGGCTTGACGGATATCGACCAAATTTGGCACGAATATCCAGTAGGCTCCCAAGTTATGCAACGTCGCATTTTTAATTCCCTGACCATAGCGGAACTATGGTCGACCATGGTCAACTTCGTTAATTGAAATGGTAACCCCTATTTTTTATCGCGTATTCGTAATCTACGTGAAATTCTATCTACGATCGACCCTTCGGACTACCCCCGCGGTCGACCATAGCGCATCCATGGGCCCCTCCATGGTCGAATCCCGAATTGCTCAACGGATATCGACCAAATTCGGCACGAATATCCAGTAGGCTCCCAAGTTGGGCAACGTCGGAATTTTTCGGTCCCCTTCACCATAGCGGAACTATGGTCGACCATGATCAACTCCTGAATGGCTGGACGGATATCGACCAAATTTGGCACGAATATCCTGTAGGCTCCCAAGTTGTGCAACGTCGCATTTTTAATTCCCTCACCATAGCGGAACTATGGTCGACCATGGTCAACTTCGTTAATTGAAATGGTAACCCCTATTTTTTATCGCGTATTCGTAATCTACGTGAAATTCTATCTACGATCGACCCTTCGGACCACCCCCGCGGTCGACCATAGCGCATCCATGGGCCCCTCCATGGTCGAATCCCGAATTGCTCAACGGATATCGACCAAATTTGGCAGCAATATCCGGTAGCCTCCCAAGTTGAACGTAGGCGCATGTTTAATTCCCTGACCGTAGCGGAAATATGGTCGACCATGGTCAACTCCTGAATGGCTTGACGGATTTTGATAAAATTGGGCACAAATACCCGGTAGGCTATGGGATTTTTCCGTCGTTTGTTGGTTCCACGATACTGCGTACAGCGAATCTCGGATAGCGAGCGAAGCGAGCGGTCAGGCTAGTATATATATATAGATATATACATTTTTGTTAAAATCTAGGGATGAGTTGAGGATGCTCTGAAACTGATTTGCCAATTAAAAAAATTTCAAAAATTCATGTTCTGAAAATTTGGACCCATTGCAATAGAGTTTCTTTGAAAATTCGCTCATTATTACATATTTTGGTATCCATCTTAGTGGATTCATTTCCTAATCGGTACTTTAAAAATTAGATTGAGATTGAGCATCTAGGCAGTAGGTTAGTTTAGCAAAGTAGGAAGTTGTCTTTACACTTACCCAAATGTGTCGGTGTCATCCCAATCATAGCGGCGGATCAGAGGTTCGCTCTCGGGCGGCATCTTCCAAACAATAGGCCTGCAAGACCGATCCAACGGGCGCTATCGTCCACACTGACTCGATAAATGGAATTTTATCGTCTGCCAGCAGTTTCCACGGATTTATCAGACGGCGGGGTGCGGAAGGGCTAACAACATGTCCTTACTGATTAGCGTCGCATCTATATGAACATATCAGTTATCAATCATAAGTAGAAAGTCGACTTTCTCCAACCCGATCACCTGACTTGTAACCGACAGTCAGTGATAATCACCTGAAATACCTGCGTGAATATCTGCGTCCATTCGTGATTTTTATGGCATTCCATAACGTGTAAACCGTTTTCACATTAAATCCGACAAATAGGAAGTCGAATTCGGTATCTTAAACTAATTTTCGCAATCGACATTGATCTTTGGTTGAATAAACGTATTATCACCTTCTCTAGGCCTTCGCAATGAGGATGCTAATATGTGGGGCGTTAGTTGATATAAAGAAATGAACGTAAATGTTGATTCTTCAGACAGTAGAGCCGTTTGTTTATCTTTCTGTAGGCAGTCACTCGGATAAGACGAATAATTTCAACAAACTCCAGGGCTGCTGGCCTTTCTAGTAGATATATATTTATCTTATGGCGCTACACCTCGCTTCGCTTCGCTTGGCTTCAACGTTGCTTGCTTGAGATAATGAAAGGTACCTGCATACCCAAGAGTTCAGTCTAAACTGCTTCTGCCGACGGCGTTGTGGACCCAACCACTGTTCGAATTACTCCTCAAACGGTAAAGAGGACATTTCGGTGTACCTAATGACTACCTTCTATCTAATGAGGTAATTCAGTGTAATGCCCCTTTAATCCTTCTCTAATTGAATAAAAGATGATCAACTTGGCCTACGTAAATAATGAAGTTTAGAGTTGTCCCAAAGCTCAACACTTTCCTTTGCGCGTCAGCAGTCCAGGCCCTTATCTCACATAGATAAAGAGGAAGTGTTTGGAATTTTGTTTGTTTGTTGTTATTTAGAATAACCTCGTTATCAGAATGCCCTAATAGTCATAACCTTCTTAAAAAATCCACAAAAATGGACTTGACCTATATCTGTTTTCTATTTCAGCTTGTTGAAATATAACTCTTGCTGCGCGTTGCTGTGTTCCTAAAACGTCCTTAGTTATGAGCTAAAAATTGCCCTAAGTGATTTGCTGTAAAATACACGAAAGAAAATATTCAGGTCGATTGCCCGTCCCCTAGTGATTTTGGTTTATTATTTTCAGTAATGACCTTCAGGAGGTAGTTTTGTTTAGTCTCTAAGTTTTTAGGTAGGTATACCGTTTTGGTTTATTATTGTGTGAATAATACTCCTATGTATTTGCTCTGCAAAAAAATTTTTGAACACCCCCTCACAATTTTTTATTTTAGGATTCAAGGCTCAGATTCCAAAATCCGCTACCGTGCCGTCCATATCTACCTTTATTTTCGGTCTGAAGAATTCGTTACTTCGCGTACAGGCACCATGTGGGCCCTAGTTGTGTTCCGAAACTTTGCAGGCAGATCGGAATGTACCCAAGGGTGTTACGGGTGGACAGTGGGTGTAAAAATAGGGTTTTTTGGTGTTTCAGTTTCCACGTTTTTTAGGGCGAGGAGACGGAATATGAAGTCGATTTTGACCAACGAGCGAAGAATTGAGGTTCTAACGAAGTTTCACCCACACCTCAAATTTTGGTCTAAAATCGTCGTTCTTTCCCACAAAGTCTGCATTTGAGCCCTAGTTGTGCTCCGAAGCTCGGCAGCCCGATCGGAATATACCCAGGGGTGTTATGGGCGAAAAATGGGTGTAACATAAAGGTTTTGAGTTTTTTTGAGGTTTTAGTGAACATGAGCTTGTGAGATATCGTTTTCCATGTTTCAAATGTATCTCGAACTTGAGAATTTTTTTAGACAACCCGGAGCATTGCATATCCAGCCGTTCGTTTGCATCGAAAAGCTTCGTCAACATGATCGTGAGTGAAACGTTATAAATCCACAGGTATTGACCACAGAAAACAGTGATCTACGCAGAAGGGACATCTGTACAGGTAAATAATAAACCGTTCTTTAATAATTTGCAGAGTTTTTTTCCTAGTAACGCCCACAGCTACCCTAGAAATTGTCGTAATGCGCTGAGATTTGGAGGGTAGGTGGGGGGGTTAGGTGTCGGATGTGTCACAGTCAAAACTCCTGAACTGTTGGACCAGTTGAAGTGAAATTTCCAGGGATTGTGCTTGTAGGTCCTTGGACGGCCCCCTACGAATTTCATTGTCGTTGGGCCAATGGTAGCTGTACAGTAGAGATTATCAAAAATCGATATTTCACCAACAGTTTTACCAAATGATTCTATACGTCCACGCTACAATAAGTGAGGAAGCTCTACAGCCCACCCAACTTGGCAGACGTTTTGTTGGACTGCGAATTTGATTAATTGAACGATAGTATTAAAATTCTTGGGAAAATTTTGGAAAAAGAATCAAGTAGGTATGCTACATGGTTACAAAATAATTTAGTACACATACGCCCGATTTGCGGTCCACGAAGGATCTCCAGACGTTGGTAACTCTAGGCAAGGGGGTGGGTGCCATCGAATATGAGCCCTAATTTTTGCTTCCTCACTACAAGTTACACTCTTCGATTTGTGGTGCTTTGACAGACATTGCACGATTTGACGACGGAAACCATCCTGTGGTTGCCCCAGTAGTGATGGTATCAGTACTTGATAGCATGAGGTACACTACTGGACTTGTATCAAGTAATTACTGGGTCAGTATAGGTAAAGTGTAGGTAGATACCAAACTTGAAAAAAAAAAAATGAAAACCCTACTTCAAAAAACTCACTAAAAAGTATAAAATAATTCATACTTGAACACCTTTTTGAAACCAATGTTTTAAAAATAATCTGAAAAGAAACAAATACAAAAATTTCAACGAAAAATAAAACCGAATTTGGTTTTGAGAATAACAAAAAAGTTATTCTCAAAAACGTATTATTCATAGCCGATGCAACAAGATTTTTGAAGATGGCGCCAAATTTTAACTAAAAACCCCACACAATGTAGCCTTCATAATACTGTGTCCCTTGGATTTTTGATTTCCATACATTTTAGTTGGAATTTAGCGCCTTCTTCAAAAATCTTGCATCGGCTTTGAACAAATTGCGGTTATTGAGAATACACTTTTTTTGCGTTTGTTTTATAATTTTTTTGGTCAGCTTTCTTTTTTGATGAAATTTTATTTTATACTGGCTTTTTCAAGGGCTTCAAATACAGTTGTTGGGGAAAGAGAAATTTTGACGTGTACCAGTTAGTCGTTTTTCTGATATTCTATTTATGCCATTATGTTTCTAAAACTCGTTTTGGAAATGTCTGTAACACTCACGAGAAAAGGAAAAGTGGAGGCCTTTTTATGGCTGGCCTTGATTTCAAGGCATAACTATTAGTCATTAATCACTCGTAGTGTGTCATAATAGTTATTTGTCTGATCATTCAGGTGGGAATTGAATAATGGCAATTTCGAGATACGCGGAGTCCTTGATGTGGGTATAGCCTACTGGGTGCCTGCAATATATTTATGACTGGAATTTTCATGGTCCCGTTTCACACTGGCGGACTGGAAGTGGGAGATGGAATCGATCATCAGAGAGGTGTGATATAAAATGTTATACAGGACTCATTTTATACAGGCACGTGAAAAGGACCAGAAATCATACGTGAGCCAACTCAAAATACTCATCCACGTTCGTATCTGTAGGCTGCCGGGGTTGGTATTATTCATGAAGGTTCAGTAAATTCTTGGCTGGGATTTGGCTTTTCAGATGAAAAAACATCGCGTGGTCCTTTCAAGACTAATAAATCTCTCCGTATCTCTCACGTGTAGTTGAAGCGAACGAGGACTCAGAATTCCAGCTCTTTTATTACTAAGATGGATTTATTGGTAGGTAGATGCTTTGGTAGCGATGGTCGGCAGTAGCGTTAGCTACGTTAGGATCATTCACGGACATCAACCGGTTGTATAGTTCCCACCGTCAGCATAATGAAATGGAATACCTACAGAATTTCTGTTTATTACATGGGCTTCATATGTGTGGAGAAATACCTAATCGAAATTGTTCAAAAATCCGAAAATGTAGAGGTCGTGGGTCCGCTAGTGGCGTGGGAAATTCCTTTCCAACATGATGTATTTTGCACAAGCTGAGCCAGTTAGGAAATGTGTTACCATCTGCAGGTCGATGAGGGCAACTACCCACGTATTTTTACAATTTTAGTTTATTATAATCACGGATGTCTGTACGAAATCGAGTTTGTTATTCCGTGATATTATTTCATTAGAGAATGATGATTACTTATTTTGGATTTTGTTGGTAGATAGGTACTTCCGTAAATTTATTGAAAAAACGTTATGCTTCATGAACAACAACAAAAAATAATGGAATTAATGATAGAATTATTGAATCAGCCGCATATATGAAACTGTAATTGCCCGGCCGGCTCGATTTAGGGCTTTCCTGGGAGGAGCACGAGAGAAGGTATTGACCAAAGAAAACAGTCTCTTATGCAGAAGGGGCATCTATACAGTTAAATAATAAACCGTAGTGTAATAATTTGCAGCGTTTTAGCTAATTTTCAAAGGATATAAAACTAGCAATGGGCAATAGCCCAGCTATTGCAATGGGTCCAAAATTTTAGAAAATCCATTTCATAGCATCCTGAACTCATCCCTAGATTTTTTAACAAATATATATATATATGGCACAGACGTGCAACGGAAAATAGGTACAGATATAAAGTTTAATAGGTATATATTATATAGTTTGTGTCACTCCAGACAATATCTGTCATTGGGCACCTAACCTGATAAAAATTCCAAACTTCGCCAAAACGTTCGTATTGCCAAACTAAAGAATGAGTTCAAAAAAGAGCAATTTAAAAAAAATGTAAGGGGTTAAATTTGAGTTGTTAGGGGTCAAAAATCGGTAAAAACGGCTAAAATAGGGAACAGTATTGATTTAAAATCACTGAAAATGTTATGGAAGGGTGAGTAAAGACTGAAAATACCATTTCAGTTGTTTTTCATACAGAATAGGGGTTAAATTTGGATTTTGGTGGTCAGAAATTGGTATTAAGGGCTAAAATCAATATTAATTCACCTGACGTTGTGTGGGATGCTGATTCACGACGGAGGGACTATTTCGGTGATGAAAATATTTTTCTCAAAACAAAAAAAAAGTAGTGGGCCAAATTCGATTTTATAAGGGCCAGAAATAGGTAAAAATTGCTAAAATTACCAAAAATGATATAATTTTACGAAAAGTGGGATGCTTTCTCGCTATATCACCTTTTTACACAAGAGCACTAATATTTCTTTGGAAATTCGCTGTTAGAGCCGTGCTGCATGACTGGAACTTTTCTATTTAATAGCTTACTTATATTCTGCAACATGATAACGTATAATTTGTGATCTACTGAAGGTCATCGAGTTTCGAGGGAAGCGCTTCACGAAAGTGACGTCTCGTAAGTACCTACAGTTAGTAGGTATCTATGGTAGGTATACACGAGCTAGGTAAGACCTCCCCGAGGTCTCCGCATCTTCACCGTAAGGTTGAACAATAATTTAAGTGGACGTTGGGCGGAGGAACGATACAGCCATCGCGTGTGAGGTCTTCAGCTATTTTCGTCTGGCTGTAGCGGGAGGGGAACAAAAAAGATTTGGTAAGTTGTAGTTTTATGACGTTTGCGTGACGGTTGGAGTTTTTTGACACGAAATGTCCTAACTTCACTTCTTCCTTGATATTTCGCGTTCCCAACGTAAGTGCATACCTAGGTAGGAGAAAGAGGGAGATTTGTTGACATAAACATCAAGAAAAATAAATTATAATTATCGTCTGTGGTAATAAACATGAACTAAGAGTTGTCGTTAAACAGCTGTATAGCCCTAGACCAATGTATGATGTTATGCTAGTTGCGAAACTTGGACAAGAACATCGGTGCACTACTTATTATGTCAAAGCAAGCATAATTTTGAAGACCGGACAAGAATGATTGTCTTCTGTTTCTGTGGTAAATTTCACACTACTGTTAATTGAATTGGCCAGTGGTGAAGGGAACTAAGTTCAAAAAGTCGATTTTTTTTTTATAGCAGTTTTGAGTTCTCCAAGGCAAGACTCATCATCTGGAGGTGAAAAGAACTAAGTTTTCGCGTCGGCATGTCAGATATTCCTCTCCACCACCGAGCGGTTTGTGGAAAAAGGAACTAAGTGCGGTAGTTAGTGCCTTACACCACTAGATGTCGGATCTTGCCGGGCATGTCTGCTGGTGGGTTCGTCGAAGTTCGGGTCGTTGATCGAAGTCCATTTTTCTTCAATAAGTAAATAATAATAATGTTATGATGACTAGACATTATTTTCGTGGCCTTTTCCACCTCAGTCTGTGTTCTCCTGCGTTGAGGTAGGTGCATTGCTTTGGTTCGTGGATTTTCTACTGAGCGATTCAGTTTTTTTTTGGGATGGGTCCCAAACGTAAAGTTGGCGGATGTCGGCAAACTTATACAGTATGTCCCTGAAGAGTGTAAGCCATTCTACGAAAAAATAATGGCTTGGCCAACTCAAGAAGTGGAAGTAGACGATGGGGCCTGAGGAAGAATAATGGAGAATGAAGAGAATATTGCAGCATGATGATTTAAAATGTTCAATAAGCTGTTTTATTCTCTTTTATGTTCAAATAAAGAGATTGTACCATAATTCAGTCTTTATTTTCTTTATCCTCAGGTCATCCCGTGGTAAATGGCACTAAGTTCCCAAAATTTACAAATTTTTTTTGGTTATCCCCCTCAAAATTTTGCGGTTGTTCAGTGATGTTTGAACATCAGTATTATTGGCCTACCACCAGAAAAAAAACTAGGTCAGAATCACTCGTTTTCGTTAGTCTAGGCAGTTTTTTGCTTCTGCTGAAAAGTTGGGTTTTTGCTCTTAGTTCCCTTCACCACTGGCAGATTCAATTATTTACCTGTATAGACGCGTAGATAACAGTTTTCTGTGGTGAATACCTACCCTCAAGCTCCCCCAGGAGAGCCCCAAACCGAGTACTTACTGGACAGGGCCAGGCGATTGCAGTCTCATAAATTAATACCTATACGTTGGATAAAGAATTCCATGATACAACAATTTCTAAAAATTCTAAATAACTGTAGATATTTCTGTTATCTATAAAGTTACAGATTCTATAATTATTCATTTGTTATTATGCATGAAGCTTAACGTGCAGTTTGAATCCCTCCGTGTTGTTTGAAGAAAAGTTCCTGAAAATGTCATCGAAATAGGACAATGAGCAATTGAGCAGGTACTTCAGATTTCGCGTTTGCGCATGCGCAGTGGTACAATGATCCGAGCGTTTTGAAATTCATTGGTGACCAAATCAAATTTGAGCAAACTCGGGCAGAATATGTGCAAAATTTGTTCAGAATTTTCTTAAAAGTGAAACGGGAGTCGAAATTGTGATTTTGGAGAAGAAAAAGTTCTCATAATTGAAAACAAAGCGAGTGGAAAACAAAGCTTCCGCTGCATTGACTGGTAGAGTGAATGAAGCGAGTGGAAGATTATAAGCGAGTTGTTTTATTGCAGAATAATTCTGTAGTTGTTCGGAATCGAACTTTCGTAAGAAGTGAATACGTAAATAAATTGAAGAAATTTCTTGGCGGCGTCCACAGAAACCAAAACATACTATATGTGACAAGGTCACGAGCAGGAATGTGTAATATGCGTTCATTGCAAGGAGTTGACTCCCACCAATTCTCTCATTTCTGGGATGCGTTCTTTAGGACACGTTCACCCTTTCACTAGCGCTCTCAGCTGAAGATGATGACGCCCTAAACTCATGTAAGTGAACCTCTGCGAATAGCTACCTCCAAATTAATGATTTTTGAGGACACCCTCGACTTACTTGAGTAAACTCTCACCTTCTGAGAGAGTGAGGACTACGAATTCCGCCCTTATTCAGGTTGAAGGGTCAAGTAGGCACGATCCTTCAAAAATTCACTCACACGGTCGGCGATTAGTTTAATATAAAAATGTTAGGAGTTTATGATTATCCAGGAGAAACGAAGGCAAGAAGTAAGCTAGTCCGTTTTCATAGTAAAAGGTTGTAGAGGTGTGGGGGGAGGGGGGCTAAAAGTGATGAATGTTCAAAGGACCCCGCACTTTTTCAATGTAGAAATGGTTTCATTAGATCGAGCCAGAATTTGGCACGGGGCTTCCTTTCAGTCTCCTGAACAAAAGTCTCAATGGGCACAAAAAAATCTACCGTCAGGATTTTGAGCTATGGCCAGATTAAGCGCTTCAAGTTCGACTTTTTAAACACCTTCAATTGCTTATATCTCTCCAGGGATGCATTTTAGAGAAAAAAAGTGCACGAGTAAAATCGTCTTAAAATCGTCCAAACAACTCGATACCATACTTGTTTTAAGTAAAAAAATGTTTCTTCATTTTTGGCCAATAAGTCCCCCGTGTGCTTATGTATAAGAAAATATAAGAAACGTTAAGAAACATTTTTTGACTTGAAACAAGTATGGCATCGAGTTATTTGGACGATTTTAAGACGATTTTACTCGTGCACTTTTTTCTCTAAAATGCATCCCTAGAGAGATATAAGCAATTGAAGGTGTTTAAAAAGTCGAACTTGAAGCGCTTAATCTGGCCATAGCTCAAAATCCTGACGGTAGATTTTTTTGTGCCCATTGAGACTTTTGTTCAGGAGACTGAAAGGAAGCCCCGTGCCAAATTCTGGCTCGATCTAGTGAAACCACTTCTACATTGAAAAACGCTGCAAAGTCCTCGTCACATGGGTTTATTATTCTATTGGACATAGCTACAGAAATGTTGGCTGTTCATTTATTGCTTCTTTCATGCGTAATAATAATCGAAATAGCTATTTCTGATGGTTTCCATTAATTTTGGCCCCTAAAACACTAATTAGGTACGTTTTTTTTGTTTTTTTTAACTATCTTTGATCATTGGTAGTGCCATTTAATCGTCTTGATCCACGTGTTGGCACTTTTTCCAGTGTTATTATACAAACTGATGGTGATCAGACGATTTCCCAGGTTTTTCACACATAAAAAGTCAATTTTGGGAGCTGAACATTTGGTAAAACTCAATTTTCCACTCTTTGGTCAAAATTGACTTCATATTCGGTCTTCTCGTCCCCAAAAACATGGAAAAAGATATCTCAGAAGCTCATGTTACCAACATGTTGCTAAACCGCAAAAAGTACCTATTTTTATACACATTTTCACTCATAACACCCCTGGGTATATTCCGATCGGGCTGAAAAGTTTCGGGACACAATTAGGGCCCAAATGGAGCATGTGTGCGAAAGAACGATTTTTTTAGACCAAAAATGAAGCCTGTACACGTGATACGGCGTACGGACATTGCATTTTTGAAATCTACGCAACTTGAAACGGAAAAGAAAAAAGTTTGAGGGGGTGTTATAAAAATTTTTTGCTGAGCGAATACATTGGTGTATTATTCACAGAATAATAAACCAAAAGTGCGGGGGTCCTTTGGATTATTGTGGCGAATATTAAGCTTCAGGGGGGGGGGGGGGGGTCGAGTCATTCGAATGTGCTGGAATTTTTCTCCGTACCCCTGCGTTCAATTATACTCATCTCGTGATGGAAGCAATCGATATCAAACTGGTCGGTTTCACACTCCCAAAGCGGATTTGAACGAGCTGTTTACCCTTGTTCGACGTTTGATGGAATAAATTGACTATAAGCGAATGAGCAGGCGTTTTCATTTTGGAGCGGGAGAGGCCTGGTGTCGATGTCTCATTCCGTTAAGTGCAAACACTGGTAGTTGTTGTTTAAGTCTTCCCTCAGTGTGTAACGAAGTTGACAAACACTTTCTGATGATGATGATGAATTTCCGTGGGTCGGAAAAACGTACCTACTGTTCGGGGCCACACTAATTTGGTTCAACGATTCAAACTAGTGCAGTGGTTTGACTGGTGAACTTCACCATAGAAAATAGTTCGTCTTGCAGCATGACCATAATGAAAGAATTTTAGAATTTACGTACCTAAAATCATCAAACATTTTAAAATCGATTCTTACTACTTCAGTCTACTTACTTAATTTATGTACTCGATATTAATGATTTTTCACCGTTACCCGTAACAAACTCTAAATATAATAGATTACTGCCCTCTATACTTGTTTCTCTACATTTGTTACTTTCACGCTATTTTTTTCAAATCCGACAATATTTTGAGTTAAAACTCTCAATTTTCAATATATTTTGGAGCAAGCAAGCATTTTGTGATACAATCTTTATTCCTCAATTCACCGCCCTAAGTATGTGCCTACATATTTACATATTTTTAAGCGGTTTTTTTACCGATTATCGACCGTCAGTTTTTTCAGGTTCGCGGGTAATTTTGTGAAAACTCAAATTCGGCCCATTCATGTACTCCGAAATGCCTTTTACCCGGTCCTTTCGTAATTAGTAATTACTTGTAATTAGTTTACAAAGAAAGGCCTAGTGACGTTCATGTCTGGATTGTCAAAGGAACCGAGATATAGCCGATCCAACCGTAATAATATTGAAGTACTTAACGAAAGTACAATTATTATGTTTACACGATTAGGTGATTAAATTCTTAACCAAATATTAAGATGAAGATTTTGATTAGGCGCAGTAATATAAAGGACCCTACACACGGTCAGGTACGCCTGATCCAATACCCGACGGGCATAACTGACATCCTGGACATGACGTTCACACGTTCAGGTATAACTGACACCAGCCGCCTTCTGTCTGTGAGTGCAGCTCTTCTTGGTCATCAATAAAATGCAAGAGGTCATGAAACAACAATTTCGGAAAATAGGTAAACCTCGTTCGCCCCAGCTCCTGGACTTCGAGAATGATTTTTACCTTCTTTCCTGTAATCACAACGCAAGCTGTTGATTTTCTTCTTAACAGCTTCCTCATTTTCCCCAGAATCCACCGCTGTAAGTTTTTCAACTAATCTGGGTAAGCTTGATCTTTCATTGTCTTAGGGCTGGTTTATCAATCACAAATAAACACAGTTTGCTTCAGTGTGAGTGTTTATCTGTTCTGTTTATCTGTTGTAAACTTATCTGTTCTCAGGACAGCCGGATAAGAAAATGTTAAATGAGGTTTTGGAAGTTCAACCGGCTTTCTAACCTCAAAAACGCTGCAAAGTCCTTGTCACATGGGTTTATTGTTCTACTGGACGTACCTACAGAAATGCTGGGAATTCATTATTCCTTTCATGTGAAATTATTGAAATAGCTATTGTTGATGATTTCCACCAATTTTGGCCCCCAAAAACACGAAATAAGCTCCTATTTTTGACAAATTATCTTTGATCATTTATAGTGTCATTTAATTGTCTTGATTCACCTGCTGAAACTACTTCTAGTGTTATTATACAAGATTATGGTGATTTCGGTGATTTCAAACAATTTCCCAGGTTTTTGACTTCTCACTCTTTGGTTAAAATCAACTTTATAGTCGGTCTTCTCGCCCTAAAAAACATGGAAAATGATACCTCACAAGCTCATGTTCACTAAAACCTCGATAACCCCTATTTTTACACCCATTTCTCACCCGTAACACCCCTGGGTGTATTTTGATCGGGCTGCCAAGCTTCGGAGCACAACTAGGAGCCAAATGTGTTCCCTAATGGGGACCCAAACTGCGTGCGGAAGAATGACGATTTTAGACCAAATTTTAACGTAATTTAAGGCTGCAACCTCGATTTTCCACTCTTTGGTCAAAATTGACTTCATATTCGGTCTCCTCGTCCTAAAAAAAACCAGTCATGCAGCATGACTTAATGAGCGAATTTTCAAAGAAATATTCGAATTAATGGCTATGGTTTTGAATAAAGGAAAACTTCGGTCTAAAATTTGGTTTTCTATGTATATTCTCTTCGTATTTATTTTAATTTGTACGTTTTGTCCATCCTGATTCTACCGTTTGTTTATTACGTAATTGTACTAAGTGCTTATTTATTTGATCGCTGTGGGTAAATTCAAGGAGTTGTACTAATCGTTTGCCTCCCCCTTTTTTGCTTCGAACTCTCGTCTTCAATTAATACTTCTCACATATTTCAATCTGACCACTCTAAGGGGGTGGGGGGGGGGGGGTAAGAGTTTAAAGATTATCCTAGTTTTGGGTAATTTTTGCGCACTTTAAATGCTCTAATTTAAGAACGGATTTAGATATCTAAAATCCGATTTCACTATCGTGTTCAGCGTGCAAAAACCTTTAAAATGAGGGGTCACTTGTTAGAAAATAACATTTTGGGGATTTTTGGGTAATTTTTGCGCACTTTAAATGCTCTAATTTGAGAACGGATCAAGATATCTAAAATCCGATTCCACCATCGTGTTCAGCGTGCAAAAACCTTTAAAATGAGGGGTCACTTGTTGGAAAATAACATTTTGGGGATTTTTGGGTAATTTTTGCGCACTTTAAATGCTCTAATTTGAGAACGGATCAAGATATCTAAAATCCGATTCCACCATCGTGTTCAGCGTGCAAAAACCTTTAAAATGAGGGGTCACTTGTTAGAAAATAACATTTTGGGGATTTTTGGGTAATTATTGCGCACTTTAAATGCTCTAATTTGAGAACGGATCAAGATATCTAAAATCCGATTCCACCATCGTGTTCAGCGTGCAAAAACCTTTAAAATGAGGGGTCACTTGTTGGAAAATAACATTTTGGGGATTTTTGGGTAATTTTTGCGCACTTTAAATGCGCCAAAACCCTCCTTAGAGTAGGCCAATTTCGCCCATCTTCGAACTTAGCCTTTCGATTGCCAAGATAGATTTTTTGTGCAAATTTGAGCTGTTTATCTCAATTCTATCGAGAGTTATCGTCTGGAGTGACACATATATAAATAAATATATATATATATACATATAAAAAAGTGTTAAATTTCAGGAATCGTTTTAGAATGGTCTGAAACGGATTTCTATGAAGAAAATTTCCAAAAATTTATATTATTTAAATTTCGAAGCCATTGCAATAGCTTCATTTTCTTTGAAAATTCGCTAAAACATGGAAAACGATACATCACAAGCTCATGTTACTAACACACCAAAAAACCTCATTTTCCCCCAATTTTTCACCCATAACACCCTTGGGGCTGAAAAGTTTCGGGACACAACTAGGGCCCAAATGAATCCTCTGTGCATATGCATGATACGGCTGTTATTCACAAAATAATAAACCAAAAGTGAGTCAGTTTCATCTTTCATGCGATTTAAATCTTGTTCTGCGATATTGTGACATTATTATGAACACCATCGGTTTAGATTCTTCCGTCGTCTATAGAGTAGTGCATTTTCAGTTTTTCCAGTGGGAAATGACGTCGTGCTCGGTGAGAAATAGAGTCGACCTCGGTGTTTAGGTTCTTTTTACAAGTTTATGAGTCAAGTTTTCAAATAAATAGGTAGGTATCAGAACGAAAAAAATTGGGTGGCCGCCCTTCTGACGGCCGAGCCTAAAAACTGCTACCTCGCATCGTTGAAAAAATAGGTTTAGGTAGATAGGTACCTCGTACTACGTAGAAAGTCGAGGAATATCACGGCCGAACGTTCGGAACATGGGAAATCTATACGTCAGGTACCTTATCTTCCATAACAACGACTACAATACGACCCTCTCTCTGTCTTTGACGGCCAAACGGCAGAGCCTTGTTTTTCGAGCCCCTCCAAGGAACAAACACACTGCAGCTATTCAGCGAAAACACCACAAACAAAACCCGCGAGCCGCGAATCCGCGATAATCGTCGGCAGCATAACACGCAGAAACTGAGAGGTTCTTCGGGTTCTACAGGAGTAGTTAAGTAATCGAATTATTGCAGTATCCGTACTCCAACCAACGGCTTTCTGCCAGTTATAAGTTGGCATTGATGAAAGTATCAATTCGATAAGCTACAGTTATTCATAACTGTGGTTTATCTAACTGCCCGTTTAGTGTTGCTATGGATAAACCGTCCCTTATTATAGTGGTAGCCTTCTTCTTTGTACCTACTAGTCAGTAAATTCTGCCATTTCTTCCCGGTGAGACTGTCGCAGCTACGAAATGTGCAAAGTTTTGAATTTTGCACATGAAACTGAACATTTACCACCAGAACACAATGGTTTTTTATTTGTTTTATTTTATTTGAGGAAGAAGGGAAGAATGCCCGTTGATATAGGTAACCTTCTTCCTTCAACACAAAATTCTAACTAAAACGATAAATTGATCCGACAACTGACGAGGGTTTGACATCCACACACCACCCAGTTTTCTCTGAAGGTGCCTTCAGGCGTCAGGCATACATAATACTGCCCTGTGAAGCAAGAAGGACTTAAATTCACTCAATTACTTGCAAAAAATCACTAACAGAAATTCGATTTTTCAGTCGATTAATCGTACCTACTTGAAGCGTTTTTTAAATTTCACATTTCACAATAAATGGGCCTCACGCTCGAAAAATGTGGAGGAGCTGTGGCTGTGGACCTCAAGAATTTCAATTGAAATCCTCATCCTAAATCTTAAGCCAGTAATAATTGGCCAACTTTGTGAATGTAAAACGCCTCAAATAGATTTTTAACGAGTTGAGGCGTTTCTCCGTCACATTGTGCACAAGATATACAATAGTTTGAGTCTTTTTAGTCGAAAAGTTGAAGTGGTTCACCATGACAGCGCGTCAATGAGGCGTTTCTCCTCAGCATGGACAGATTTCCCGATACGAACTAAATCACTCGCGAAGAAATCGTGGAAACCCATTTCAAAGAAAAACGGAGTTATTGAAAAAAATAGTCTGCTTCCACTAATACACGAAAAAACGCGAAAAAACACTGTTATACCGGTTTCGGTGATCAAACCATCATCAGTAACAAACAATTACTGTCAGTTATTGTTTGTTGCTGACGATGGTTTGGTCACCTAAACCGGTGAAACAGTGTTTTTTCGCGTTTTTTCGTGTATTAGTAGAAATAGAATATTTTTTCAATAACTCCGTTTTTCTTTGAAACGGGTTTCCACGATTTCTTCGCGAGTGATTTAGTTCGTGATGATGTGTGTTGAAGCTCCGAATTGGGAGAGTAATAAACTGTTGATATACAACTTAGATGTTACTTTTTTCAACAGTTCAATTCAACGTTCAATAGTTCGAGAAATTCAACCATTGTAATGTATCGTCTTGGGGAAATAGATCAGACATCAAGAACTCTTATTTCCGTAATAGTGCCTAGATACACATTTCAAAAATTCAGCTCGTTCCAAATGTCCCTTGTTGTACGCAGTAATGATTTTCCTAATGAGTAAAAATTTTTTTGGAATTTATTATTGTGGCATGCTTTTGGCTCGTCTACACCATTCATCACTAACCATGAATCCACTTGCATTTTGGTTTATTATTCCATTGGAATCGAGCATGAAAAAAAAAAAAAAAAAAATTCTAACCCCCCCTCAAAATTTGATGGTTCACGTTTCAAGGTATGTAGAATCCGAAAATGCAATAAAAAAATTTCTGTCTGTCCGCCGTACTGGCCACTTTTCTTAGTTACATGAAAAAAAAATTGATGAAATTCGGGTTATAGGTTCCGTTCGGGGTCTAGTTGGTCCTCGAAGCTCGACGTTACTGTCAGTCATCTCTAAGGGGTGGAAAATAGGGGATGAAATTTTAAGAACGCCGTAGCTCGAAAACTTTCGGTATAAGGGTATGGTTTTTTTTACGATATTCAATTTGTCTTGAGCTAAACAATTTTTTGAGACCACCCGGAGCATTGTACGTCCAGCCGTTCATGTGCACCAAAAAGCTTCGTCAACACGATCGTGAATCAAACGGTATAATTCCGGCCCGAATATATCATAACTAGGGAGCACCTGATTATAATCAAGGATGGCTGTATGAAGTCGAGCTGGTTGTTCTGCGATAATATTCCATTTGATAAGTGATGGACTATTGGATTTTGTAGGTAGTTACTTGTGAAACTTGAACAAACGTTGAAGTATTGTTGATGGGTAAATTATTACACAACGGCAAATTATTACACAGCGGTAAATTATTACATAGCGGTAAATTATTTCACAACCGTAAATTATTACACAACGGTTCATCTACCAAGAAGGGGCTGGATTTTGTTGATCGGTACTTTTGCAACTTGAACAACCGTTGAAGTATTATTGATGGGCAAGTTATTACACTACGGTTCATTATACTTGACCACGGGTGTAGGTGTTGACCACAGAAAACAGTGATTTACGCAGAAGGGGCATCTATTTCACTCCATATCAACAATTTTCCTTCAGAACTTCATTATTTGCGTTTCTTTTTGCCGTTTTAGTTACTGTTTATCATCGACGGAATTATTTTAGCAACATTTAACTGGTGATTTAGGTAGGCACCTAGTAACGAGTACGGGGTTAGGTACTTACCTACGGAGGGTCTGCGATCCACATAGTATGTATAGAATAGTACATAATTATTATATTATATTAGACGAGTTATCTGTACAGAGAGCTGTGATCTGTAACAGAAGGGTGTTCTGTACTAAATAATAATCTGTTGTGCAGGGATTTGCAGCGTTTTTTTAAAAGACATTTATAAAGATGAAGATATTTGGGTGGGAGCTGGAGAAGTGGTTGTTGAATTTTGAGTGGAAAGCCTCGCAGTTATTGGTCGTTTACATAGGTACTTCTCCACGTCACCACTTAACCGGCGGAGCTGTCAACAAGCGCAGTTGTAAGGTGGGATTAGGCCAGTCCGGCGGAGATGTCAGCACCCCTACGGTTTTAGTGAAATAAGCCTGACCACTTGATCAAAAGCCAATACAGGGGCTACAACAGGTAGGTATTCTCAGATTAGGATCATGCTCCTCTCTGATAAGGAAAATAGTTTTTTGGAGAAGGATACCAACGCCCGCCGTAAGAAAACTTATATATTACGCCGTACTGGATAGGTACACTGACTCCTTTCTACCTCCGTTCACAAATCCGAACTTTAAATCATTTGAACTCCGTTACATACGGCACTTTCGTTTGGGCGTACTGGGTTTGGGCCACTTGGAAGTGAAGGGGCACTGGAAGCACGTTGTGTTCAGGCAAGCCAATAGACAGCAGACCCCAACGTCCACATCGTCATCAGTGTACTTAAGGAAATCCAAGTGGAAAACGAGTTGAAGATAGCAAGCGTGAAAAAAGGTGAATAATTACTACTCTCTAATATATAATATTAATACATAATGAATAATTTAGTGAATTAATTCAACTTAAAAACTAACTTAATTTAATTAACTTAATTTAATGAATATTGAACTTTACTTGGCATACTTTTATTTTGCTTACACAGGATCCACTAATATGGCCAGGAAAGCTACGCGGGATATACTGCAGAAATTGGACCGTATTTTGCTGCAGTGACAGCAAGACCAGGATATTCTGAAATACCTCGATGCGGTCCAGCAATCGGTATGACCACCATTTCGAAGGTAACAGCGAGAAATGATACCGGCGACGACGGCGACGAGCTGTGATTTTCGCTGAATACTTAAAACTTAGGACTATGACGACCACGAACAATGATAAATTCATACAGCTTTGGCAAATATCGGGTTTTGTTGGTATTGTTTGTTAGTTGGCCCAAACCCATTACTTTTCGTTTCACAGCCTGGCCCAAACTCATTGCTTTTTTTGGCCCAAACCCATTGCATTTCCGAGCGAGTGGCCCAAACTCAGGCCGCCCTTTCGTTTGTACCTCAGGATCGGTAGGTACTCGCGAGTACGTAACTCCAAAAACACGATGAAAACTTACGCCTCCGCACGTATCATTGAACACGTTCAAATTTGCTTCTGCTGCGAACCGTGCAGAGCGCAGGCGCATTGTGCAACCCAGTGTGTAGTGGGAGGGGGGGGGGGGGTGTCGTCGGGGGCGGCTTTTTTTCCGGATTGCGACGCCAGTCCTCCGTCGACCGCCCCCGCGATCGCCGACCTCAGGACACCGCCCGCGCGTCAGCCGGTTCTGTAAAACTCGCGAAAATTTCATAAAACGCCGAAGAAAAATGTCCACGTAAGTCCGCAGTTGGAATTGGTTATGTTCAGAGCGCTCCCGAGGAGAGGCCATCAGAAGGCACTCAAACTCGGGGGGGGGGGGGGGGGGGGGGAATAAAAAAAAAATCCAGTGCAGCATGACCATACGAGCGAATTTTCAAAATTAGTAGGTACTTACCTAACGATTTTTAGTTAGCGGTCATCGACCCCAGAAAACTAGAACTTGACCCACTTTTTCGAGAAAAAATACATTCAACAGTTGAAACAATATCTTTGTTTCGATTCACCATTCTAGATACACCATTCTATGTCATGCTGGTGAATGTGTACCTATAAGTGTTTGATGAGCCAGTTCGCAGTGTTGTATTTTTGTACGATTGTTGGCTTCAAAAGTTGAAATTTGACCGAATTTTTTCAGGAAAAAGTTTTTGTTCTCATTTATGTACTTATTGTGTCAACGAATCGATGAAAATAAGCTATTTTATTGGGCCAAAAACTGTTCAAAAATCTAGTTTCCGTGAATCCATCCTTAGATTTTAGCAATTTTCATAATTATGTATATATAATTACCTACTATAATATGGTTGCAAGTTTCGGTCAGTGTATGAGATGTTCATTAAAACTGTATCATACAGTAGTACAGCTTGTACAGTAGATACCTACGCACAAGTGAACACACCTATACCTAATTTTCTTGTGACAATAGTAACAGAATTTGTGCTTTACATAAGTTAACTGCCTATTCGCGTGTTTCTAACTGACTGGCCAAAATTCCTTATGAAAATGGCGAAATAATGCGCCAAACCGTTTCTCTCTATTAAGACGTTGGTAAAATTTGAATTTGTGAGATCGTTTTTGCGATTTCAGTTTTTGCGGAATCGGTAGAAATAGCTGGTATTTATTTATTTATTTATAATCGTACAGGACAAGCCCAACTGCGTCTGGGTACAACAAAAAACAAACTAAAGAAAAAATATACCTAATCAAAATTTGATATAAAATCACTAAAATTGGTATGGCATGGTGACTGGGGACAGAAAATGAGTATTTCAGTTGTCAACATTTTTCTCTGCAAAGACGTGGGTCAGAATCAAATTGGGGTTAAAAAATAGCTAAAAATAGATTAAAATCACCCAACATCGTTCATTAATCCCGACAACAAATCATGATTTCAATATCCTTATAGCAGTTGTTGCGATAATATAATTCAAGTTTGAGTTTTTCTGAGTAAAAAATGGTCAACATTTTGATAGAAATGCTTAAATTTCACTAACATTTGCTACCAAAAAGTTATATTTCGCCCATATGACGAACTTTTCTATAATGTATAATGTTCTTTTTATTGTACATCGGTAGGTGGGTTCTGCACCCACAGCACACGCGCGATCAAGTGCCACAATGATGAGTGATGAATTTAGAATGGATTTTCCCAAAACGGCCTCTGGTCGAGCTACCTTCAAAATCGTTTGGACTATATGGAATACCTATACATGAACACACTGCTGTTAGTGCCCTATGTAAATACCTAGTGTAGGTATTGATCGCTTTGAAGATTCCACTTGATTATATAGGTTTGCTATGTTAAATTATAAAATGAACAATGCCTAAGTCACGTTTCTTGGCTGCTTCTTGAGGAGCTGTTGAAGCCAAGGTCATAAAACGTTTTGTTGCCATAGCGATTGGTAAATTTTGTTTGATGAGATTAATTAATCAAGATTTCTTTCTTTCCTTTTCTGTTTACTGCAAATGCGGTGCCTTCTATTTATTAAGCCCTTACACTATAACATACCTCCAACTTGTCTTACGCTATATAACTCCACGGAATTTATTGGATAATTTCCGTTAAAAGCAATGAGTCGCCCTCGTGAAAGATTCCAACGTTTTTATTGCTGGAATTTATTAACCAAGTTTCACGCTATCGGTCGGATTGGAGGAAACTTTTCTCATTATTCCCTTTTTTTCCATCTTTTTTCGCCTCACGAGATCAGTCAATATTTCCCAACAATCCGAGCGTCAAAACGTAATTGAAGCTGGACGGAGGCTGATGATGGACGGAATGGAAATTATTTCTCAACCCATTTGCCCCCAGTTCTCCCTCTAAACCTTATATTCATTATTGAACGGTTCATTCATCTTCACCGTTCCACATAATCACTTCTTGTGTGGGATTTTTCGTTCTTTCAGCGAATTTCCGTTGCACGAATACTCCATTGCCATGGACCTACTATTTGTAGTAGGTGGGGATATGAATTTTGTTGATGAATTTTTGAAGCGTTGGGACGCCAACTTGGAGTCTCATTCATTTCATTTTCAATTTGTTTTCATTTTATTATGTTATTACTGGAGGTTACCAGTTATACACTACCGAATATGCTCCGAGCGACCTTTACTCAAACTATAACATAACATTATTCTGTGAATAAAACAATGTCGTATTTCGTTCGTATTTCGTGTGTGTCGTTCCAGAGTCACATAGTTACATTTCGATGGTCATTGCACCATTTGAGGACCAATCCGTACCTACCCGCTATATTAAATTTCAGCTCCTCAAGAGCTATCATATATGTATTATGGATCTTTTGAAGTAGTAAGGTGAGGGAATGGCACACCCTTATCTTTAACGTACTATAGAACGGTGTAGAATAATCGTAGAGTTGTGGAAATAGTATCATTTTGTCACAAATGTTATTAATTTTGATAACTCAGATTCATTTTTCAATTTTAGTGAAGATAGATAAAGTTCTTTAAAGCAAAAAAGTGCCATCTTACCGTTGGGGTAATGTTATCTTACTGTTGGGGGTAATGACATCCTCTAGTCTAGATTATCATGTCCTTTATTCATAATGTCTCATAATAATTTACTTAACAATTATTCTGCAATAAAAATAATTGAACTAGCAGCTATCCTACAAATAACTGTAATAACTGGTACCTAACAAATTTCAGACAAAATAGGAATTTCCATGCAGTATTAATATTAAACATTAAATAACTAAAAAAAAATAATTAACATCATAAGCCTAGGAGGACATAGGAACTCTGCAAACTTCTTGCCAGTATTTAATTCTACCACTATTTATGGCATCACATGCCATTCTCAGCTACTCACCCGTCCACGGAGCTTTCATCGTTGTCCTTGGCCTATTTCTTGGCATCTAAAAGAGTTAAATGTCAGGACCTTGACTGAATATTATCAACAATGAATCCATTTTATTTTCAAAACTCGAGAGAAAAATAGCTTGGGGGTAATGCCATCCATTCAACAATATTGATGCCATTCCCCCCAAGAAAAGGATCCCGTTACCCCGTGGTTCACATTTTGGCAAGCCGCACACTGAAACTTTGTTTCTGAAGCGATTTTAGAAATTCAAGAAGAAATCAAAAGGTAGAAAGCAGGCTATCATAAAATAAATTTAAAAATTACGGATAAAATTATTCACCTTGAAAAAATGACGCAGTGAAAATTACAGCGGATGCACTGAAAAACTTCACAGTTGGAAATGAATTGCATTTGTTTGAACAGATGTTACAATGTTCATGGTAATTAGTTCTGCGGATCACCAAGAGAATCCCGTTAGAACTCCGAAAGATTGAATAGTTTCCTTGGTAGCTCAAAGGATGCCATTACCCACAGGATGTCATTCCTCCCTTACCGTACACGATAGCGATCCTGAGGTTTTTATTCGCCTGGACTGCTCGAGGGTTCTGTCCCCGTGGGCCATTCAGCCAAAAATTTCGGTTCTGAGTAAGGGCGACCTTAGGAGCGGCTATCACGCGTCACCAGTAGACTCGGCTTTCCTCATAGGGCCGGTTTCACCAACGCAGCTCAAACCTGGTATTAATAAAAGTAAAAGATATATAATCAAGAATTACTGATATGCAAATAGAAAGAGAGTTTAATCTCAAAATCTCCCAATCCAAAAACAATATACAATCACCTCTTAAAAAATATATTCCCAAATATGGGAAAATACCTCCTCAGATCAATAAAAAGAAAGAAATCATATAATATATAAATCTAGTGATAAAAATGACAAAATCCTAATAAATCCTAATCTAATCTTAATAAATCCTAGATTCAAATTTGATCTGCGGTTCAGAGGTTTGACAGTTTCACCAACGTTTTTGATCCGCGGTTTAGCCGAACTTGGGTTTAAGCCGAGATAGTTTAGTTTGCATCAGCATTGCTATCCCCAGAAACACCAATTCCGTATTGCAGATGACATTGAGGAGAGATGCTCATCCATAAGTGGTGGATCTGTGCTATTTCTTCTATGGATAATTACGTTTTTTCCGCCATCCATTGTTGTGCAGACATTAAACTGTATAATAGCAGCCAGGTGCGGAAGTTTCCCAATTTTTTCTCACTTATGCGTTATGCCTCTGTCATTTTGAGAACTTCCACTCTGTCATTACTACAAAAGATCATCTTACATCTTTCGAGACAGCTGACTGCCATTCTACCTACTGGCTACTGCTCTTGTAATAAATTATAGATAGCCTACCTAGGCTCTTTTGTAAAAGGTACCTATCTACTTTTTTACAATAATTCGCTGTATGCAGAAGAAGTTATGCATGTACTTATCAGCGCAGTCTGCAAGTACCTACCGAGTGCTATGAAGGTTTGTTTACCTATTCGAAGAAATAAATAATGATGGGTCCGACGTTGTTGCCTACCTGGTTTGGTGTAAAATTATATTTATTACACATTTTTGGTTGGGCTCACATTCTGTTTCGAAAACTAGGCTTTCTACTGCATCGAGCACGAAGCTCATCCCTTCCTTGAGAAGGCGGAACCTCGCGAAAAAATCGCCGTCATCCCACTTGTGGAAATGCTCGACCCTTTCGCGAATTATCGCCGTCTGGGCACGGCCACTTCCAGAAGTTCATTGAAACCTTCATCCGAGGATGACTCAAACACTTCAGTGAAACGATTCATCGCACTAAATGTTGATGCAAGTTGATAAGTATGAAAAACGCTGATAGAATAGATTTCAAAATGACGATGGCCTGGCGGAGAATCGGAGATCAACCGTAGATCAGAGGTTTAAACCACCTGAAACGAGGTATTAAGGGGCCGTTGGCGCGAGTTATTCCTAGATTAGGCGTTCGTGAAACTGTCTTTTCTCAGAATTTATGGCTCAGCCGAGATTGAACTCTGGATAATCCGCGTTGGTGAAACCGGCCCTTAGACTCGTAGGCGGCAATACTTGCATTATGTTCCCCGAGTGCACCAGAAGAGCAGCAAACAGCGAATGCAAGACGAACCCTTGGATCATTGATCACCAAAGGATGGACAGTTGCTCTCCAGTCCATCTACCGAGGGACCAACCACACAAGCCGTGACTGAAGCCCAAAGCAAAGTGGAAGAAGAGGCTGAGCGATATTATGGAAGAGGAGCTGAGGGAAAGCAGTGGTGTCCACTGCTCAACACAGCCTGTCCCAACCAGATTCCCTCGTCGAGAATTCGTTGCGACTTTTCGCATGA
Source organism: Leptopterna dolabrata (assembly GCA_954871275.1). Classification (NCBI taxonomy): domain Eukaryota; kingdom Metazoa; phylum Arthropoda; class Insecta; order Hemiptera; family Miridae; genus Leptopterna; species Leptopterna dolabrata. The sequence continues at coordinate 14,331,520 of OX940984.1, read as the reverse complement.
CAACGGGTCACGATTTTTTTGCAGAGCCACTTACACCGTATTGGCGTGACTACTACCCCGACATGCCTGCTCAGCGAGGCTAATTCTGTAATGGACGCTAGGCACCTTAACCAGTGCCCCAGATAACTACAATTTCGACTTGACGACGATACCGATAGGAAAAAAGAAGTCGCTTATACTGGGCTGGTAGGAAGGAAATGGCTTCCAACTAGCGAAGGAATTTAAAAAAAAAAATAATAATAATAACCCTTCTGCGTAGATAACTGTTTTCTGTGGTCAATAACGTCAAGCCCTAAATCGAGTACTGAAGCCTGAATTAAAGTTTCATACAAATGAGCGGGATTCAATCATTCAATCATTAATTATTTGTGGTTACTCATTAAGCACAAGGTAGATAATAAACCGTTGTGTAATAATTTACATGTATAGATGCCCCTTCTGCTTAGATAGTATTATACACCGTTGTGTAATAATTTACCGTTGTGTAATAATTTACCCAATAATACTTCAACGTTTGTTCAAGTTGCAAAAGTACCTATCAACAAAATCCATAAGATCTATCATTTTTCAAATGGAATAATCTTATCACAGAACAACCAGCTCGACTTCATACAGCCATCCATGATTATAACCAGGTGCTCCCTAGCGATGATATCTCGGCTGGATTTACACCGTTTGATTCACGATCATGTTGACGAAGCTTTTCATTGCAAACGAATAGTTGGGCGTACAATGCTCCGGGTGGTCTCAAGAAATTCATTAGTTCAAGATCAATTTAAAAACGTTCGAAAAACGTTTTTAAAGTTTTCGAGCTACGGCGTTCTGAAAATGGCAACCCCTATTTTTCACCCCATTCATTTCTACAGTAGCGTCGAGCTTCGCGGACCAACTAGACCCCAACGGCACCTGCAAACCAGATTTCATTAATTTTGGTTCATGGTAACTAAGAAAAGTGCGAAGTACTGCGGACGGACAGAAATTTTTTTATTGCATTTTCGGATTCTACATACCTTGAAACGTAAACCATCAAATTTTGAGGGGGGGTTAAAAATATGTTTTCATGCTCGATTCCAAACGTTCATTATTGAAAATAATAAATCAAAATGATGGATATTTTGGATTTTGTTGATAGGTACTTTTGCAACTTGAACATACGTTGAAGTATTATTTGGTAAATTATTACACAACTGTAAATTATTACACAACGGTTTCTAAATTTCTTTGAACGATGTGATATTTTACAAGCCACGGTTTCTTTTTGATTGTATATTTTTGTGTCTAAAATGAAGCGTGTTCGCAGGCATCTTTGTTACAACCTACCTTGCTGTGAGAGTTCAGTTATATTATTTAATTTGATTGGTTTCTATTTTGAACATATATTTTGTAAGATTAAATATAAAGTTGGTTGATAAAATTTGTGTTATATTTCTTAGAAGGTCCTCCGTTTTTGTTTCAAAATTATGGTCACCGTGATATATTATAATTAATCTTTGGGACGACTAGGTACCTCCTAATTCATTAGTTTTGGGAAGATCTTGAAATATGCTGGTTAGTATAGTCTCTAAGACCCTTTCCTATCATTTCGTGGAGGAAAACAGAAAATGTCGTTTTTGTTCTTCGACTAAATAATGTGCCAAGACAAAATGAAGCGTGGCATTTTTCAGACCGATTGGAGTACCCCATTAATGGCATTCGTCAACTCGTTTTCTACCTCTGATATAAAGTGATATTTTTACTCCAAAGGGCAAAAAGTTGTTTTCCTCTCGTGTCTTCACGATCTTCGAAGTGAGAAACGATATTTGACTCGCCTGCCGGGAATATTTTCCCTTGAGAGGTCCATCAGCCAGAATGTAGGTATATTACGTCAACATCTAAGCCTCCTGGGCTTATAATACCGAAGTTTCCGACGTTGGTTGTAAGTACCTAATCCGATCAACGAGGCACCCGTAAAGTTTTGTAGAAGTTTCGGGGTTTGAAAGGAGCGCCTGGGGAATGTGGTACTGTCTGGTTTGACACACTGTATGAAAGGGTGCAGGTGACGATAGGAAGCCAACTTTAAATTAGCCTTCCTCAGACTTGAAATATTTAGTAGATGTATTTTATCTTCCTTACAAAATAACATACCTACTTTTATTTGTTAGGGACACCCCTCTGAAGGTTCCAGCAGAAGGGGTGCCTAACGTCAGTACCTGAAATATCGATATCGATGAAGAATATATCAATATTGTATTTCACCAAAAAGATCAACATTTCGTTATTCCATAATAATTATCACCTGTTCAGAATGGAGTCTTATCACCATGATTTCAGGCATCCTACCTTGCCACAGGTATTTGCCAACACCTTGTCGAACAAACGTGTCGTGTATTTATAAGGGCTAGTTGGTATCCATGTGCGTATTCTAACAGCTGTAGAACACATTCAAAAGAAATGTTGGTGGTTGCTTAGGTAACTTGTTCATGTACCAAAGATATCCAGAGATTCATGGATAGAGGAACGATTTTTGTGCCAGTAAAGCTTCATATTTCTGTCATTTTCCTTCCATCGAACACAAAATCGTTGTTACAAGTAAATGCCGTCGGGACGGAGCCGTTCGTTCACAGTAAGGCCCTGAATTAAAGGAAGAAAAAGAAAGTTTACTGTGAAAAAAGAATAATACCTATATCCATTATGGTTTGCACCAAAAACCTTGAATGAAACGGTATACATCCGGCCCAGATATCATTGCTAGGGGACTCGTATGATTGAGTTGGCTGGTCCTTGATTTGGAGAATTATGGTTATTCTGGATTTTATTGATGGTTCTTTGCAAATTGAAAAAATGTTATGCTTCGTGGATAGTAACAAATAATAATCAGTGATAGAATTCTTGAATCCACAGCATATTTGTGGAACTGCAAGTAATTGCCCCACTGGCTCCAGTACTAGATTTAGGGCTAGATGTGACCACAGAGAACAGTGATCTACGCAGGAGGGGCATCTGTACAGGTATATAATAAACCGTTGTGTAATAATTTGCAAAGTTTTCACTTGATAAGCCAGGGAATCTTCAGGGAATCCATGGATCTCATTCATGCAGAGCTTATGTTGAGAATGGCACGTTTATTAATATCGGATGGAAGTTCAGTTCCATTCTATCATTCGACCGTGACCGACTCCTTATTGCTTGAAGTTAATTGATAGGTGTCAGTTAATTGGCAGCACCTTTTTGTCATCCTATATAATGGGCACATCCTATCTTCCCAACTTATCTGAACCTTCTTCATCCTCCCTTGTCGGGTGTTTGTTCTGGGCGTTTTCCACAAACCCTTCGGTTCGATACCCTGGCTATTACATCATCATTATTTACGTACGAGTAAAAACAAATCGGTCGCTACAAACAGGTATCCTGTTTAAAACAGAAACCCTTAAAAATACCCAGTGTTTTTTAGTATTTAGTTATATCAATGATCGGTTCCACATCAACTTTTGTAGGCTCAATAATTTCAAATTCAGAAAGCCTTTCAGCACTTAATTAAAACGGGAGTGTTTATTCTATGATCTAAATTGGGGTTTCAAATTCCTTGCTGACTATTAGCATTCACTTACGCTACCCACTCACTCTTTTGCGATTATTTCTCCATTACCGTACAAGAATAGGGGACTGCGTATGTTATACATGTTTTTTTTTGTTAAAATCACAAAAATACAGTTTTGTACACATACTTCTAAGCAATTTAAAAACTGGGCTTACGCCTACATTCCCAGTTATTTCGATTTGGCCGATAGGCTATAGGTCACAATGACCTGTCCATGTCTCTCTCAGTTTTTGATCAAGTAAAAGATAGCTGAAAACGTGCATAGTGCAATAATTTCTAACATTTTTCTTCAGGGTATTTTATTCTTATTTTATTTTTTTTTTTAAATTATATTACAATAATGTCTGTAATACTGCACTGTTGATTTGATTATTTTTCAGAAACTTTCTTGCTTAATTCTTTTTTTAAATGTTGCAAGTGTTTTAGCAATTTTGACTGCGTAGGGCAGTTCCTCGAATAGTGATGGCGCCAGCCAGGGCAACTGCCTCGTGTAGAAATCATTGGATTACCATAGTTTTTCTAGTACAGCTGATAAGGATTAAACTATAATTTCTTTATTGGCGGCTTGTAACAATTAGGCCCTCTTAGTACCTATGTAACATTTAAAAAAAATAACATAAAACAAATTATTACGGCCACTGTTTTCCAAACCTAGGCAGTACATATATGAGCAGAAAAAAACAAAAACAATTTGACTAATTACAAAGTGAAATATCTTCCCTAAAAATTAGTGGAAAAAAAGAAGATAAAGATAGGCTATTTTTCATGTCAGCCATTATAATCCTCACATCAACAGTATTAATATTTCAAACGTAATCAGAGTTACGATTCCTAATTCATCAGGTCGATGATGAAATACAATACATGTGGATCATAATATAGAAACATTGAATTTCAGCTCATTCTTGGTTCGGTTTTTGGGTGGGTTCGAAAATCATGCTCTAGCTTTTTGCAGGGCTAATCCGCTCGAGCGTCTACGAATCTGACCTTCCCCTCGTGAAGCCGTGTTTAGCTATTTGTGTTGTTTACTGATATAAATATATAAACAAAGCAAAACAAAGCAAGCGAGAGAGGAGAGGAAAAAAACATCAAATGATAAATATTTGACCGGCTTGGTCGAATAACTTTCAGGCTCCATCTACCGGCATCATTCACGTCAGCATCTAAGCTCTAGGCCCGTACTGGCTATTACTTGCTGACCTGAGAGGTTCAACAGCTAAATTCCGTCAATGATTTTCGAAGGGTCTTTGACTTTTGGAATCCGAATAATTGGTCGCGGAGGAAAGCGTTTAGTAGTGGGGTGCGGTAAGCATGGGCAGCCTTCGCGCGCAATATCGTGGTTTCATAATGAACCGCATCTCGTCTCAGCGATTTACCTCACATTCCGCTGAAGCAAGCAGTAGCCCGGTTTTCCGAATGTCTGTCTACCCTTCTACCAAAATATCTCTTAGTTGTAGTTGTTCCATCACCGCAACTGCGAGTCCTCCCACCATCGATTGTGGGACTCCAGCATGTACTTTGCCTCCAGTACAACTACTAAACGCTCACTAGTGGTCAGTATTTCTATTCCGCTAGCACTGAGGATTATTCATCGGTTCAATATCCAACAATATCCTAACTGCCTACTGCGGCGTCAGAAAAAGCGACGATCTCCGCGAATACCTGAGCTTTGAGCATTAATAATTACAGCAACAACCAACTCAGCCAGTGAGTTTGTTTCAATTTTGTGATATCTACGACATTTTCACATTTTTCAGGAAAATAGGAAAACCTGAAAATACTAGTAATAAATATCAACACAATGCCAAGCAATAAATACCAACAAGTTGCAGCGACCTTCAATCCAAGGGAAACTGGGGGGTATAATAAAAGGTGCATCATTCCTTTCTGTCTGTGCGTAAGGGTATTACTGTGACATTTTGAAGAAGTTCATTTGAGACCATCAGAGGACCGACCTGGACCCAATCCCTAAATTTCGATCATTCTTTCATGTGGATAAAAGTGAACAAAGAAAAAAAAAATTATTTCCCTTGTTCACTTTTATCCCCATGAAAAGAACAAAATACAGTGTTATACCGGATTATTGCTGATATTGTTCTTAGTGGAAACAGATCATTTTTAAACATTTTCATCACTCCGTTTTTATGTGTACAGTAAAAAACGAAGTTATTAAAATGTTTAAAAAATGATCTGTTTCCACTAAGACCAAAATCAGCAAAAAACCGGTATAACAGTGTATTTTGTTATTTTAGATAACTTTAATAATTAGGTTATTAGGTAGCTACGTTTTTATTTGAAATGGGTTTCCAGGGTTTCTTCGCAAGCGATTTAGTTCGTAGCAGTACACAATATTTTACGAAAAAATCATTAATAGACGTTTTAGTATGAGGATCCCTGTTTATAATTACTGTTTATGTCACGAATTGATTTGGGAAGGAAAGGAGCATGAGCGCCGGGACCAAGGCTATGAAGGCAAACGCGCAAGCCGCCGGCGTCAGAGAGCGGCGCCAGCTGTCACTGCAGGCGCTGAGCGAGCATTTGTGGCGTTGGGGCCCGATTTGTTCGTTGTAAGCTATTTTCATTTGTATCAACAGGTGATCTGCTGAGCAATAATAAAATTTGGCGACGAAAAAGTTCAGTTTCGTGTTCCAATATCTGAAATCATGAACATTGGATTAGATCGACCTGGTCGAAAGGGTTATTAATTTATGAGTGACGCTTAGTTATTTAGGGAATTCCACCTGGTTTTGGGTTAAATGTTGGATAACCAAAAAAAATAATTTAAAAAAATTGTGTTAGGGTCCCAATTCGTTGAGCCCGGTTTGATTCCAGGCACTATTCATAGCTCTGTCAACAGAGATCCAAAATTTGATGTAAATAACCAAAAAAATCTGATGTACCTAAACAATCAGAAATACCTTTTCTGTACACAACAACAAACGGAAGCAATTCTATATTGATCGCCAATGTAGTTAAGTACTCAAGTTTCACGAGCGCGCTTCATTACAGCAAACGTGCGTGTGATTTCCAGTTATACAAGTTACGTTAGTCACATGTGGTCCCAATTTAGAAAACCCGAGGATCAAATCCTGGATCAGATCTTATAATTTTGTTCGCTATTTTCTGCACAGTTTTGTTCTGTTTGTCCAACTATTGTATGTTTCTCTGATAGGCCTGAGGGGCGATTTAAATACCACAAGTAAATTAATTAATTTAACACACTTGGTGTAAAATTGGTGTGTTATGGTGTGTAATTTTACACACCATAGAATTTTCTCCCTAGCTAGGTTTGCTACATTGAGGCGTGATTCGTAATTTATTTGGTGTTCATGTTTGCGCGGATGAAACAGGAGCTAACGCGTACCCTTCAAATCCCTTTAATATGGTCATTCATCATTACTTCTTATAGACTTATTGTTTCAGACTGTTCGAAGAAACAGACCCATGATGTAGTGTACCTTTGCAAAACGGTCCCGTCCGGATTGAGGAACAGAATCTTAGGAGTATATTTCCCATCTATATCATACTCCAGAGGCAGTCTATCCTCGGTGATTCTAATCATGACGAAGTGCGACGATTCGTCACGGATAGCGGTTGATGCGTTCAGTTCGTCCAAAACATCCAAACAAATCGCGCAGTCGGGTCTGTACACAAATAGGAGCGCCATCTTTGCATTTGCCTCGGCCTGAGCAAGCCCGTTCAGCATATCGTCGACCCATCGTATCTGCGATTTGAACATCGTGGTATCGTATTGCGGAAAGCAGAAATCACCGTGAAAATGCAAAATATCAAGCAATACTATCAATGTTTACAATACTTCGAGCGTAACGAAGTGAACCGCATAACAGTAGTTGCCTATTACTGTGTAGGACCATCTGTAAATTATGAAGTCCAGAGCTGTTATTTCGTGTTATGATGCTGCAACTCTGGAGCAACATGGTGCTACATGCTTCATTCAACTCTGTATCCTAACAGAAACCATAATATAACACTGTTGAATAATGTTTGCTGTTCATGCTAGGGTACCAAAGAACTTGACTAATGTACTCACAATTTTGTACGGTTTATATTATTATATTGCGTAGTTACAATACACTCACTGTGTAGAGCCGGTAATAGGTGCTGAAGGTAAGTAGGTACTAGTATGATATTCTCTAAGGGCCTCTCAGGATTCAGTTTTTCGTGGTCCATGAAGTGTCATGTTGTTTTTAGTTCAAAAGCAACTTACGAAAATTCGTCAGTTCGTTCTGTTCAACCTGAACGACTGTCGCGACGGAGAAACACGAGACAGTATAATAAATATGAAGCTCTTGTTCAAGAAGCTCTTGGTCATCAGCTCTGGGGTTTTAGCGTGGGGTGAGTCCCTACCAGCGCTAATAAAAATACACTGCCAAGGTGATGGCACAGGAGCTTCCTCGTCACAATCAGAGTGACCCATTATAAAATAGAACAGACTCGGAAGCAAAATAACATAACATTACATTACATTACATAACATTACATAACGTTAAATATGCATATTACATAACATTACATTACATAACATAACATTACATAACATTACATGAAATATACATATTATACATAACATGACATGTGTATGTCCATATGTCATGGTCAGGCTAGTTATGTATAATGGACGTAATGTATTATGGAAGTCATGTTATGTATAATATGTATATTTCATGTAATGTTATGTAATGTTATGTTATGTAATGTAATGTTATGTAATATGTATATTTAACGTTATGTAATGTTATGTAATGTAATGTAATGTAATGTTATGTTATGTTATTTTGCTTCCGAGTCTGTTCTATTTTATAATGGGTCTGTCCGCATTTCCTTGTTACAGCCATAACTTCCACGATTTTGAATTGATTCAGCTCAAATTTCGAGGGATGGTGCGGATAAGGCCCCTTGAGGTCCCATACAAATTTCAACATGATTGATCCAGCGGTACGCCCTGCAGGGTTGTCCACCATAGCGGAAATATGGTCGACCATGGTCAACTCCTGAATGGCTTGACGGATTTTGATAAAATTGGGCACAAATACCCGGTAGGGTATGGGATTTTTCCGTCGTTTGTTGGTTCCACGATACTGCGTACAGCGAATCTCGGATAGCGAGCGAAGCGAGCGGTCAGGCTAGTTATGTATAATGGACGTAATGTATTATGGAAGTCATGTTATGTATAATATGTATATTTCATGTAATGTTATGTAATGTTATGTTATGTAATGTAATGTTATGTAATATGTATATTTAACGTTATGTAATGTTATGTAATGTAATGTAATGTAATGTTATGTTATGTTATTTTGCTTCCGAGTCTGTTCTATTTTATAATGGGTCTGTCCGCATTTCCTTGTTACAGCCATAACTTCCACGATTTTGAATTGATTCAGCTCAAATTTCGAGGGATGGTGCGGATAAGGCCCCTTGAGGTCCCATACAAATTTCAACATGATTGATCCAGCGGTACGCCCTGCGCATGCGCTAACGTTAAATTCAACAAACACGCATAACTTTCACAATTTTGATTCAATTTCGCTCAAATTTTCAAGGGTTGTTTGGACAAGGCCTAGTAAGTTTCCAGTATGAATTTCAGCATGATCGGACCCACGGTGCGCTCTGCGCATGCACTGGCGTGAAATAGATTCAATTTCCTTGTTACAGCCGTAGTAATCAAAGATTTCACCCAATTTCAATGTAATTCTCAGGGATTAAGCGGGTAGGGCCCATTGAGGTCCCATATAAATTTCAACATGATAGAGCCAGCGGTTCGCCCTGCGCATGCGCTAACGTGAAATTCTTCAAACACGCATAACTTTCGCAATTATGTATGATGGACGTAATGTATTATGGACGTAATGTTATGTAATATGTATATTTCATGTAATGTTATGTTATGTAATGTAATGTTATGTTATTTTGCTTCCGAGTCTGTTCTATTTTAAAATGGGTCACTCTGATTGTGACGAGGAAGCTCCTGTGCCATCACCTTGGCAGTGTATTGCTTCCGAGTCTGCGAAGCAGCGGAAGCCTTGTGTTCACTTTCGTGAGCCAAAAAATTTTTGTCTTCAGAAATCAAAATTTCCACTTGCATTTTGCGTTTCAAAGCCTACTGAACAAATTTGGTTCCGTGTCTGTCGGTCTGTGAGTCTGTGAGTCTGTGAATCTGTGAGTCTGTGAGTCTGTGAGTCTGTCCGCATTTCCTTGTTACAGCCATAACTTCCACGATTTTGAATTGATTCAGCTCAAATTTTGAGGGATGGTGCGGATAAGGCCCCTTGAGGTCCCATACAAATTTCAACATGATTGATCCAGCGGTACGCCCTGCGCATGCTCTAACGTTAAATTCAACAAACACGCATAACTTTCACAATTTTGATTCAATTTCGCTCAAATTTTCAAGGGTTGTTTGGACAAGGCCTAGTGAGTTCCAGTATGAATTTCAGCATGATCGGACCCTCGGTGCGCTCTGCGCATGCGCTGGCGTGAAATAGATTCAATTTCCTTGTTACAGCCGTAGTAACCAAAGATTTCACCCAATTTCAATGTAATTCTCAGGGATTAAGCGGGTAGGGACCATTGAGGTCCCATATAAATTTCAACATGATAGAGCCAGCGGTTCGCCCTGCGCATGCGCTCTGTCTGTCTGTCTGTCCTTCTATGCACGGCCAAACGGCTCGACGGATATCGACCAAATTTGGCACGAATATCCAGTAGGCTCCCAAGTTGTGCAACGTCGCATTTTCAATTCCCTGACCATAGCGGAACTATGGTCGACCATGGTCAACTCCTGAATGGCTTGACGGATATCGACCAAATTTGGCACGAATATCCAGTAGGCTCCCAAGTTGTGCAACGTCGCATTTTTAATTCCCTGACCATAGCGGAACTATGGTCGACCATGGTCAACTCCTGAATGGCTTGATGGATATCGACCAAATTTGGCACGAATATCCAGTAGGCTCCCAAGTTGTGCAACGTCGCATTTTTAATTCCCTGACCATAGCGGAACTATGGTCGACCATGGTCAACTTCGTTAATTGAAATGGTAACCCCTATTTTGTATCGCGTATTCGTAATCTACGTGAAATTCTATCTACGATCGACCCTTCGGACTACCCCCGCGGTCGACCATAGCGCATCCATGGGCCCCTCCATGGTCGAATCCCGAATTGCTCAACGGATATCGACCAAATTTGGCACGAATATCCAGTAGGCTCCCAAGTTGTGCAACGTCGCATTTTTAATTCCCTGACCATAGCGGAACTATGGTCGACCATGGTCAACTTCGTTAATTGAAATGGTAACCCCTATTTTTTATCGCGTATTCGTAATCTACGTGAAATTCTATCTACGATCGACCCTTCGGACTACCCCCGCGGTCGACCATAGCGCATCCATGGGCCCCTCCATGGTCGAATCCCGAATTGCTCAACGGATATCGACCAAATTTGGCACGAATATCCAGTAGGCTCCCAAGTTGTGCAACGTCCCATTTTTAATTCCCTGACCATAGCGGAACTATGGTCGACCATGGTCAACTTCGTTAATTGAAATGGTAACCCCTATTTTTTATCGCGTATTCGTAATCTACGTGAAATTCTATCTACGATCGACCCTTCGGACTACCCCCGCGGTCGACCATAGCGCATCCATGGGCCCCTCCATGGTCGAATCCCGAATTGCTCAACGGATATCGACCAAATTTGGCACGAATATCCAGTAGGCTCCCAAGTTGTGCAACGTCGCATTTTCAATTCCCTGACCATAGCGGAACTATGGTCGACCATGGTCAACTCCTGAATGGCTTGACGGATATCGACCAAATTTGGCACGAGTATCCAGTAGGCTCCCAAGTTGTGCAACGTCGCATGTGTAACAAAAATGCGACGTTGCACAACTTGGGAGCCTACTGGATACTCGTGCCAAATTTGGTCGATATCCGTCAAGCCATTCAGGAGTTGACCATGGTCGACCATAGTTCCGCTATGGTCAGGGAATTAAAAATGCGACGTTGCACAACTTGGGAGCCTACTGGATATTCGTGCCAAATTTGGTCGATATCCGTTGAGCAATTCGGGATTCGACCATGGAGGGGCCCATGGATGCGCTATGGTCGACCGCGGGGGTAGTCCGAAGGGTCGATCGTAGATAGAATTTCACGTAGATTACGAATACGCGATAAAAAATAGGGGTTACCATTTCGATTAACGAAGTTGACCATGGTCGACCATAGTTCCGCTATGGTCAGGGAATTAAAAATGCGACGTCGCACAACTTGGGAGCCTACTGGATATTCGTGCCAAATTTGGTCGATATCCGTTGAGCAATTCGGGATTCGACCATGGAGGGGCCCATGGATGCGCTATGGTCGACCGCGGGGGTAGTCCGAAGGGTCGATCGTAGACAGAATTTCACGTAGATTACGAATACGCGATACAAAATAGGGGTTACCATTTCAATTAACGAAGTTGACCATGGTCGACCATAGTTCCGCTATGGTCAGGGAATTAAAAATGCGACGTTGCACAACCTGGGAGCCTACTGGATATTCGTGCCAAATTTGGTCGATATCCATCAAGCCATTCAGGAGTTGACCATGGTCGACCATAGTTCCGCTATGGTCAGGGAATTAAAAATGCGACGTTGCACAACTTGGGAGCCTACTGGATATTCGTGCCAAATTTGTCGATATCCGTCAAGCCATTCAGGAGTTGACCATGGTCGACCATAGTTCCGCTATGGTCAGGGAATACTGGATATTCGTGCCAAATTTGGTCGATATCCGTCGAGCCGTTTGGCCGTGCATAGAAGGAAAGACAGACAGACAGAGCGCATGCGCAGGGCGAACCGCTGGCTCTATCATGTTGAAATTTCTATGGGACCTCAATGGGCCCTACCCGCTTAATCCCTGAGAATTACATTGAAATTGGGTGAAATCTTTGGTTACTACGGCTGTAACAAGGAAATTGAATCTATTTCACGCCAGCGCATGCGCAGAGCGCACCGAGGGTCCGATCATGCTGAAATTCATACTGGAACTCACTAGGCCTTGTCCAAACAACCCTTGAAAATTTGAGCGAAATTGAATCAAAATTGTGAAAGTTATGCGTGTTTGTTGAATTTAACGTTAGAGCATGCGCAGGGCGTACCGCTGGATCAATCATGTTGAAATTTGTATGGGACCTCAAGGGGCCTTATCCGCACCATCCCTCAAAATTTGAGCTGAATCAATTCAAAATCGTGGAAGTTATGGCTGTAACAAGGAAATGCGGACAGACTCACAGACTCACAGATTCACAGACTCACAGACTCACAGACCGACAGACACGGAACCAAATTTGTTCACTAGGCTTTGAAACGCAAAATGCAAGTGGAAATTTTGATTTCTGAAGACAAAAATTTTTTGGCTCACGAAAGTGAACACAAGGCTTCCGCTGCTTCGCAGACTCGGAAGCAATATCCAGAGTGTGACGCAAAAGGCGGTTTTCAGGGCAGAATTTTTTGAGACCATCCGGAGCATTGTTACGTCCAGCCGTTCGGTTGGATTTCACCGAAAAGCTTCGTCAACATGATCGTGAATAAAACGGTATAAATCCGGTGAATAAATTATTGCTAGGGAGCACCACAGACGGCTGCATGTATGAAGTCGAGCTGGTTGTTCTGTGATATTATTTCATTTGAAGAATGATAGCTCTTTTGGACCTTTGTAACTTGAACAAACGTTATGTTTCATGAATAACAACAAATAATAGTAATTAATTATTGACTTGTTGAATCCCGCGCATTTTTATGAAACTGTAGTTCGTGGGCTGTCTCCAGTATTCGATTTAGGGCTTTTGTGGGGGGAGCACGAGGGTAGGTATTGACCACAGTAAACAGTGATCTGCGCAGAAGGGGCATAAACCGTTGTGTAATAATTTGCAGCGTTTTTATTCCATTTCGGATTATACTACTTACCTTGAAACGGAAACCATCAAATTTTTTGTCGGTGGGGGGGGGGGGGGGGGATAAAATATTTTTCCATGCTCGATTCCAAAGGTTCATCACTGAAAATAATAAACAATTTCAATGTGTTTTCGCTAGAGGTTTTTCACCAAACTATGTAGGTAGTTCATATTCTCTCCTCTTTGTATGTGGTGTATTGGTTTATTATTTTCAGTATCAAACCTTTAGAATCGAGCATGGGGAAAAAATCCCCCCTCCCCTTCAATTTGATGGTTCAAGGGAAGTATACGTAGATTAACGGCCGGCTCCGGTGCCTATTCGATTCATCATGGCTTTCCTGGGGGCAGCACGAGGGTAGGTATGAAAACAGTGTGATCTACGCAGAAGGGTTGGTATCTATACAGAAATATAATAGACCGTTGTGTAATAATTTTCAGCGTTTTTCAAATAATTCCTAAGTAGATAACATTCAGAAACACATACGTAAATCAATTAGGTACAATTAGGCAGGTAAAAACGGATGAATTTAGACGAGCTATCATACGACTATTATCATAATTATATCCTCAAGGTGATCCTGTGCGTAATATCTTATCCTCAAGGTGGTGATCGCTTTATTATCACCCCAGGTTTGTTTTCAACTATCTTCCTGCTGCATCCTAAATTTCTAACCCCCTTCCCCCTCCCCCGTCATTCACACAGCCTGTTCCTACAGGAACAGTCGACAGCTCTGAAAGCCAAATCCGCTCCTTATCCCTTCCAGTCGCGTTTGGAATTTTCATTTTCTCTTAGTTTTCCAAGTGTTATAATATCAGGCCCACTTGCTCCTCGCTCTTTTCTTGCCAGTGTTATAATAAGAAGCACTCGGAGGAAATTGTTTTTCGTGCTTGTCTCTTCTATATTTATGATGAACGGCGTTATTCCACGTTATTTAAGTCGGTGAATTTTGTTTTTCATCCATAAAATTAGAAGGTAACTTGGTCTCTCCGAACCTGGTTCAATTTAAATATAACTGTCCACAGTATGTGTCGGATTTCAAACCTTATTTTCTGTTATTAGACTTCAAAAAATTTAAATTGTAAGTTCCATCTACTAAATCCTCACTACAGTTTACTCTAGATCTATTAATCAGATTTCGATAGGTTTCATTTTACAGAACTGTCCTGGGGCCGACCTGCGTTACCTGTGTAATCTTTTACATGTATATACCATTATTAAATCAAATTTGCTGCATTCATTCCTCACTAAACGACCCAAGACGACTTACGCAAGAAATCTCAAAATTAATGTTTGCAATAGATGCGAAGAATCATTGTAATATACATTTAATATTGGCAGATCGTTTTTGTGTAGGACAAAACACGTTTTGTAAGTTCTACTCCGACTTTTTCCACGCTCTTGCAAAATAAACTTGTTCGTGCTAAAGTGTAATAGTTTAGCTTTATCTTATTTTCCTATGCGTAGGAATGGGTTTGATATTTAGTGTGGAAGCAGGTCGAGCGTTCTACGTCAGCAGCAAGATCAAAGCTGACGCACCAGCGTCGGGTGGTCATTTCACCTCGGGCGACGCGTTCGATTACTTGGTCACAAAGGGCTCTGAATATCTGAGAAATTCTGCGCCATGGGCTAATAAATCAACCAGGTAAATACAATCGAATCTCGAGAGTTGACTTGGATTTGAGGAATGTGTGGTCTCTGGATCCAGATCCCTCGCTGGTGTCAGTACTGCCAAGATCCGTAATTGCCAGGTGGATGAGCTGCTACAAGCAGCAGCAGGACTGGCAGACATCCTGATTGGCCAGATAAAGGTGATTGGCGCAAGGTGTGGCATAGTGGGTCAGCAGCAGATCCAGAATTCGGACTTGAATGGATGACCACGCGAGTCCTAAAGGAGACATGTTTATATGGTCTGCATTCAGGAGAACGGCTGCTCAGCGTGTGGTGGCGTGAGGGGCCCGGATCTGAGACAGAAAGAGAGAGAAAGAAATTTATTGACAGAGAAAAAATTCAAAATGAAAGAAATAACAATATTAATATTTAATGAACGAACATTTTGCATGAAGTAGGTAACACCTGTAATCTATACATATAATAAAACAGTGTCTGTTTGTATGTTTGTTTGTTTGTTTGTCTCGGCATCAATTGAGAACGGCTGAACGTAGAAAGTTGCGGCTGGTACCATTTGACGCAGAATTTATCTGGGAAGGTTTATGAAAAATCCGCATTTGAATCTGTCCATCCGTTGAAACGCTATGAATGAAATACTACTAAAAAACGTGTTATAATCACTTCTATGAGGACGTTTATGCTTATAATAACTTTGAACAGTTGGACGTAAATCCGATTGCAATTAGATTCTGGATTCAGCTCGACGAGTACATTCAAGTGGTACTTCAATCAGGATGTTAGTGGGAGGGGGGTACAGGTTATGAGAGGGGGGGGGGGGTCTACAGAAATTGCAAAACTACTTGACCAATTGGAGTGCAACTTTGGGAATTTGTTTGTTTGTCTCGGCATCAATTGAGAACGGCTGAACGTAGAAAGTTGCGGCTGGTACCATTTGACGCAGAATTTATCTGGGAAGGTTTATGAAAAATCCGCATTTGAATCTGTCCATCCGTTGAAACGCTATGAATGAAATACTACTAAAAAACGTGTTATAATCACTTCTATGAGGACGTTTATGCTTATAATAACTTTGAACGGTTGGACGTAAATCCGATTGTAATTAGATTCTGGATTCAGCTCGACGAGTACATTCAAGTGGTACTTCAATCAGGATGTTAGTGGGAGGGGGTTCAGGTTATGAGAGGGGGGGGGGTCTACAGAAATTTCAAAACTACTTGACCAATTGGAGTGGATCTTTGGGAATTTGTTGTGTGAACATTGAGGAATGTTTCTAACCAGGTAGGGAGGGTTCATAGGATACGGGGGGGGGGGGGGGGGTTAAAGGCAGTTAGGGTTGGCATTGGGGAAGGTTTCTGATCAGTTGAGGAGGGGGGGATACAGGCATATTAAAATACATGACCGTTGACTCCATTTATTTAAATCGCAGCAACACGCGTCGGTTCAAATAGTATAACATATCGTAAAACAGTGTCAGTCTGTTTGTTTGTCTCGGCATCGATAAATGAGAACGGCTGAACGTAGAAGGTGGTATCTGTTATGAGTGGGGCCTGTCCTAAAGGGGGTGTCTGTTCTACCGTTGCGAAGCGCGGGTACACAGCTAGTATTTATATAATATAGAAATAAAACCATTTCAAAATTGTGAACTCAAACCTTTGTGGGGAGGAGAGGCGCTGCCTGATGGCACAGCCAGAAGAGGCCCAAACCTCCCTCCATCAACTGGGACCACGGTTGCCACTGCTGCTGGATGGATTCAGCAGCACGATTCTCAAAGGGTTATAAAATGACGAATGGTGGAATATTATTTTTATTTATTTTAGCGAATTTTCAAAGAAAATGAAGCTATTGCAATGGCTTCGAAATTTAAATAATATAAATTTTTGGAAATTTTCTTCATAGAAATCCGTTTCAGACCATTCTAAAACGATTCCTGAAATTTAACACTTTTTTATATGTATATAATATATATTTATATATATATGTGTCACTCCAGACGATAACTCTCGATAGAATTGAGATAAACAGCTCAAATTTGCACAAAAAATCTATCTTGGCAATCGAAAGGCTAAGTTCGAAGATGGGCGAAATTGGCCTACTCTAAGGAGGGTTTTGGCGCATTTAAAGTGCGCAAAAATTACCCAAAAATCCCCAAAATGTTATTTTCCAACAAGTGACCCCTCATTTTAAAGGTTTTTGCTCGCTGAACACGATGGTGGAATCGGATTTTAGATATCTTGATCCGTTCTCAAATTAGAGCATTTAAAGTGCGCAAAAATTACCCAAAAATCCCCAAAATGTTATTTTCTAACAAGTGACCCCTCATTTTAAAGGATTTTGTATTTCTACGAAACAATATGGAAATCACATGAGAGGTGCTTAGGTACCGATCCGAATTATACTGCACCATTGGTCCTGTTTACATCGTGAACCATAACGTGGAATGGAAAGTTGCGATGTATCCGTACAGGCAACTTTCGATTCCAATAATTCTCAAGCAGTTTCAGGTCCACTCAATGTTGAATACTAGAATAGAACAATATTTCAACGTAGCACCCACATGTTCTTCCAAGTGATCCTTCCAGAAACCACATCCTTCCTTCATAGTTTATTTCAAGATTGAGCCTGCATGAAAAACAACCTGCACTTGAAGCACTCATGATTTTCTATAACAACTCCTTTACCTACTGCACTCTCTTGAGTAGGTAAGTCAAAAGTCCTAACTACCCTATCCTACCTAATATGAACCCACAGCGATCAAATAAATAAGCACTTAGTACAATTACGTAATAAACAAACGGTAGAATCAGGATGGACAAAACGTACAAATTAAAATAAATACGAAGAGAATATACATAGAAAACCAAATTTTAGACCGAAGTTTTCCTTTATTCAAAACCATAGCCATTAATTCGAATATTTCTTTGAAAATTCGCTCATTAAGTCATGCTGCATGACTGGTTTTTTTATTACTTGGGCTCGACAGTAGCAACCACAAGCACGAACTCGGACGCAGTAGTTGGGGACGACCAGCAATAAGACCACAGTGAATGTCTGGAGGACCGAACGATATCCTGTAATCTGGCCCCGGAACTTGCTGATCACAATGAGACCAACCTCGTCATAATCCGTTCAGCCTTTTGGCCCTGATGCCTTCACACACTCACAAACTGGCGAATTATATAGTAGGATTAGTACTATTTTTCTGTAGTAAATGTCGGTAACCTTGACGTCATAAAAAATCAGGGCATACCTTCAAGCCTGTTCTAAGTGGATAGGAAAATACGCCGTGTTCGTAAATGTAATATGGTTCGTTATACTCAACGAAAGTCGAAAATTCAATTTTGTATTCAGATGAACGTTGAACCAACTCCGTACTCAAGAACTGTGGAAGTTAAGAAGCTTGTGCTAAAGGAAGTTGGGAGAACTTGAGAAAGTTAGGAATACCAACCAAACTGGTTTTCATATGAAAGAAAAGCAGGAGACAAGTGTTCTCAGACTAATAAATAGCTAAAAACACAAAAAGGGTGTCGGACGATTAATGTCCGAAATAATGAACCGAAGTGACGGTGAAAAGTTTCATACTCTGTCCCCTAAATTACAGCCATTAGGAGCCGACGATTCTCTGAAGCGTTAGCAGTGAAAGGATCTTCTGTGCTCGCCCACCCTGCTACCGTTATTGTCACAAAAATAGTGTCAACTTATACCTGCATAGGTATGGCATATACACATAGCTTCCCACTTATCTAT
Source organism: Leptopterna dolabrata (assembly GCA_954871275.1). Lineage (NCBI taxonomy): Eukaryota > Metazoa > Arthropoda > Insecta > Hemiptera > Miridae > Leptopterna > Leptopterna dolabrata. Next base: position 14,312,610 of record OX940984.1, on the reverse strand, counting down.
AATGCGATTGCAATGCCATTTGTACTGCCGTACTCAGGCAAACCGCCTCGTCTGGAAAGTTAATTTTTCAGAGGAGTGAATACAACTTTTTTGGTGAAAAACGGCCTTCACATTCTTCCAGTTGGCGATAATAACTCCATTCTTTCGAGTATCGATTGTTCGATTATTAGTGAGTCCCAGCCGTGTGAAATATCGAGAAAAAATGTGTGGTATCGATTTATCGCGTAAAAGACGTTTTTAAACGTTTTCAAGCAACATTCTACGTAGGTACAGCTTGCAAGCAAAACCCTCAAGGCGATTTGCCTGCGTACGAACCACCTGGAGTTAAGTTTCCAGCCAGAAACTCTCGGAATAGTGATACTTGGAAGGAATTTAGGTACCTATTTCATAATTCTCAATTCTAATATTATATTAAAATTATAATACCTATAATTATAATAATACATAATGATAATTATTATAATAAATCGAATTCTAATTACAATCAGAATATAATAGTATACTCAAATATTACTTACAATTAGTTCAAGTTACTCATAAAATAGGGCACCTTCTCCGCGCCCTTCCTCACAGTGGGATGTTCCCCAGCGTGGGAAAAGGAGCTAGGGCCGGGTGACGCCTTTATGTCGGACCAGGGGAAGAAAAGCTCAGACTTTTCTTCCCCTGGTCCGAACAACTGAATTTATTGTTGTAACTAAAATTAAAATTTAAATTTAAAATGTATAATTCTAGAGTAATCGAATATTTTTATTCGTGTATTACATTTATGGTTTCAGTATAGCACTCGGTATGAGATGCAGAGTAATTCCAGCTACCTAAGAAATGTTCAGCGCTTGGACTGCAAAACGCCTTCGTTATTATGTTTTTATATCCCTAATCGAAACATCTGGTGCGAGGCATCACACTACTTTCTCACCCGTTTAAACCCAAAAAATTGCTATTTTCGCTCATTTCGGCATTTTTCTCAAAAAAGAGCGGGTCAAATTAGAATTTATAAAGGACAAAAACCTGTAAAACCGGCTAAAATCATACAGTTGATACAGTTTTACGAAAAGTGGTGTGGTTTCTCGCTATATCATATTTTTACACGACAGCACGAATACTCCCTTGAAAATTCGGTTTTATAGCCATGCTTTATGGCTGGAACTTCTGAATTAGATTGTAGTTCCGAAATATGGATTAGTGAATGAGGCATCATGATTCTTAGTTGGATTACGCTTGACGTACTCCCAGAGCCATTCAATTTAAGCCGTTCAGCCGGTGAGCAAACATGCTGAAATACAGACAAATTTGGGTGATGGTGCCGATCGCCTTCAAAGGGCATAAAACGGATGAAAATCACGGAAGTTCTTGTATCTAATTGATGTGTGTGGTGAATGCGAAATTTGACGCACATCCACTACGAGCAGTGTCGAGGGAGGATGTGCCCGGTTTGGTTATGGGCGGACCACCACCATGCCCGGGATCTTTTTGGAGTGTGTCCGCTTTGGTTATGGGCGTACCACCACCATGCACGGAATCTTTTGGGAGCGTTGCCTGGTTTGGTTATGGGCGGACCACCACCCATGCCCAGGATCTTTTTGGAGTGTGCTCGGTTTGGTTATGGGCGGACCACCACCATGCCCGAGATCTTTTAGGGTAGTTTGCTTGGTTTGGTTATGAGCGAATCACCACCATGCCCAAGATCTTTTAGGTAAAGGAGAGAGACGAGGTAAGGAGGAGACAGAGTAGTCAGCGACTAGAGGAGAGCGTAGAATGGTTAAAAAGGCGAAGGAGGCGAGTATATATAGTCTTGGGAGCTGTCTCCCTCCATCCTCTAGCTAGTAGAGGATGGTGGGGATCTCCAGGCTGGCCCTCGGCTCTCCTGCGTCTTCTGTCCCCACTTCTAGGTTTATTTGGCGAGATCTTATTTCTACGTACAAGAGTTGTGGTTCTGGGAGGATACCACGACAATCTGCAAACAGACAAATCTATGATCTTATCTTATTAGCCAAATGTGTAGAATTCCAACTCATCTGATCAACTGACGCGCTATCTTGGTTATCAAACACGTTCTGGCTCTCACTGATGATTTGACTGTGGCGGAAACAGTTGGAAAGCACAGCGGAAATCTGCTTTGAAATGGCACCAATTTCAAAATTGTATGCGGCGCCAAATCTTTATCTGGGTTGGCTACTGCTGGTGCCTTTACCCTGTATTATAATATTAGTTATATTATTATGATTTCTGGGATCTATCAATGGTTTCTCTCCATTGCAGGATGATCCCGGCGAACGACTAAGATGCTACTATGGAGAATATTACTAAGCTGCAGGTAGTGATTCTACTCACGGCCGTCGCATCTCATACAAACGTAAATTCCAACACCCAGAGCGACAGGCCCACCACAAACGAACCACTCACGCGAGGTAAGGGCTAATCTACCATATTTGTTGTATGTGGCTCAGCCACATCGCATTACAATATCAGTGCCAGGATATTCGATAGATTATGTTGAAATTATTTCATGTGCTCCATTAAAAAAAAAAATTGTCAATATGCACCCAGAAGTAGCATACTCTACTTGATACTTAACCAATGGAAAACAGGTAGATTTTGTCTCCTTCTCCTGTTACTTGATGTCTAACAGCAAAGTGCTACTGAAATTTAGTATTTTGGAGGACATGGTCATGTCTTCAGTTCCTGCATGAAGAACTACTATTTTTCGCGGTAGTAGGAATCATAATACAGGCGATTATGGACGAGTTTCTTTAGTTGTAACTAAGTCAGAATTGCGGATATCAGGAATGGAAAGTGCTGTTTGCGCTAATTCCAATTTCAGGAAAGATGGCTATGAGATATATAAACTGTTTAGAACCTACGCTTCTTTGAAGTTGATATAAATATCGTGCGTATCCTTGCAAATACTCGAGGATTTTGAAATAAAAGATGTATACGTACTTACAAATCATATCTTCGATATGTTTTTGGTTCGTACATAATTATACTATATATTTTTAACAGAGAGGTACTGTTATAATGAATTGAACAATTTTATATTATGGTAAAACAGACGGGTACCGCTCTCGACCACGACTCGTTTTGGTTTATTATTCTGTGAATAATACACCTATGTAATCGCTCAGCAAAAAATTTTTATAACACCCCCTCAAAAATTTTTCTTTTGCGTTTCAAGGTGCGTAGATCCCGAAAATGCAATGTCCGTCCATCTTATCACGTGTACCGGCTTCATTTTTGGTCTAAAAAAGTCGTTCTTTCGCACACATGCTCCATTTGGGCCCTAGTTTTGTCCCGAAACTTTTCAGCCCGATCGGAATATACCCAGGGATGTTATGAGTGAAAATGTGCACAAAAATAGGTACTTTTTGTGTTTTAGTGACATGTTAGTAACATGAGCTTTTGAGGTATCGTTTTCCATGTTTTTGGGGACGAGAAGACCGAATATGAAGTCGATTTTGACCAAAGAGTGGAAAATCGAGGTTCTACCAAATGTTCAGCTCCCAAAATTGATTTTTTATGAGTCAAAAACCTGGGAAATCGTCTGAAATCACCATCAATTTGTATAGTAACACTGGAAGTAGTATCAAACACGTGGATCAATTGAAAAAAAAAGGAGCGTACCTAATTCGTGTTTTTGGGGCCAAAATTTATTGGAAACCATCAGAAATAGAACTACTTCAATTATTTCACATGAAAGAAACAATAAATGAACAGCCAACATTTCTGTAGGTATGTCCAGTAGAATAATAAACCCATGTGACAAGGACTTAGCAGCGTCTTTTTCCTTACGTTCCTCCACTGGACAAGACCTAATTGATGTTTGAATTTATTTCACGTTACTCATTTTATTTTGTAACTCACAATCAGTTACGGAAATCCAAATACTGACTACCCTACAGATGGTAGTAGTTAATTTGAAAATAACGGTTGGTTACATATTTTGTTAGCTCCACTTCTCAGGGGATCTTCGTTCCTTTGTATTTTGTGTTGTAAAAAACATAATGATGTATCCATATAGGCCATTATATTCATTTATAAATTTATGTGAGTAGTTGCAGGGAGAGGTACCATGGTCTGTTAAAATTTGTTTTGGGCTCTTCGTTCAAACTGAATTTAGCAATTACTTTTTCACCGTAAAGTGGAGTAAATCTTCCATATTCTTCAGTGAAAACCGCAGTATAATATTTTTCAATTTTTTTTTTATCGGGTCGGGCAAGGAAAGTAAAAAACCACGTAGTTCATAAATTATCATCTGTGGCTGAACGCTGAATTCTCATCTAAATTCTATATACTTCATAAATCTAATATAATCTTAATGTATATCTAATATATTAATTTAATATATTGTAGAGAATAGTTCGGGGTGGTAGACCCTTTTTCGCTTCGATTTAAATCTGTTAGTGGACTGTATACTCAAAGGAAACCCCGGGAAAGTATGTTTTGGAAAATTCGAGTCTTTATACAAAATGATACGGAAAATATCAATATACTCAACGTGCCACCCCTAATGACAACCTGAGGAAACAAAGCTGAGTAAACCAAGAAATGTACGAAATAGAGGTAAAGGAAGGGAAAATGGAACTTACCCCTATTCCAAGGTAGGTACTCGCCTTGTGGAAGTCACCGAACGTAGATCCCGGCCGGGAGAGCTGCGGCGTCGAGGAATAACCTGGAGGCGGCGACGTGGGGGCGGTACAGGTATCGCGAAACGCACCGGTCAGGGCTTCCGACTTAAAAGGGTATGCAACGCAACGTGGGCGGGTTTAGTTGGTGGCAAAAATGAAAGGTGTCAACTGGATGGCAAACGAGGATAGACTGCTCCGTAGGAGCGGGGAGAAGCTGAAGGTATGGACGAGACGGGGGGTGGACAGTTTACAAACAACTCGGAAACTACAGGTGCAGAAGAAGGGCACAGTCGAGTTCTACCTATTTAAACGGCTTTCAACATACCCCCCACCCCAAAATACTAATTTTGGAAAAATTCAATAAAATCCCCAAGAGAAAAAAAAAATCCACATCTTGGCAGGAATCGGATTAAATCAGAGGAATGTGAACATTTATACAATCCATACAATGGTGGAGAAGGAAAAAAAAAACAAAAAATAAAAAAAATAAACAGAAAATAGGAGTGGTTGGAAAACATTACTGGGACGGGAGTGCGACCACCTTGCTAACGGGCCGCATCTGAGTGCCCCCCGAAGGGGTGAGGATACGTACCACGCGCACCGCTCCATCCGCCCCCGGCAGAATCTCAGAGACACGACCCAAGGGCCACTGTGATGTTGGGACACCCTGCTTGTGATACAAGACGAGATCGCCTACTTTTAAAACAGGGGGTTGATTGTACCACTTGGGTCTTTGCATCTGGGTGTGCAAATATTCGGCACTCCATCTTTTCCAGAAAGATTGGGATATTTGGCTGACTAACTGCCACCTAGACAGTCTATTAGAAGGGACATCCAGAACCACTGCTTCTGGACGTTGCAATAAGGGGGCACCAATCAAAAAATGACCTGGGGTCAGATAATCAAAATCGTCAAGAGGCGAGCTGGACAGTGAGCACAGAGGACGGGAATTCAAATAGCTTTCAATTTTAGTGAGAACTGTAATAAATTCTTCTAAACTGAGAATCCGGTCACCCACTATCCTTTTGAGATGCATTTTGGCGGATTTAACTCCGGATTCCCAAAGGCCTCCAAAGTTTGGCGCATAGGGTGGATTGAAAACCCACTGAATTTCCCTCAAGGCTAACCTGTCGGTAATATCTGGAGTTGCATCTTTGAGAAAGGCAGAAATTTCAGAAATTTCTCGAGCAGCTCCACGAAAATTTCGACCCTGGTCCGAGTATATGTGAGAGGGCAGTCCTCTTCTAGCTATAAATCTGTCCAGACATGCCAAACAGGCTTCGGTGGACAATGAAGTTAATGCCTCCAAGTGAATCGCCTTGGTGCTAAGGCAAACAAAAAGTGCGAAATATCCCTTTTCATATTTCCTACTTTTCACTCCACCCTGTCTTATTAAGAAGGGACCGCCAATATCAATCCCAACATGACTGAAGCATCGGCTAGGAGTTACCCGAGCAGGGGGGAGATCAGCCATTCTAGGCTGTGATGGTTTAGCTTGAAACTTATAACATATCCCACAGTAAAACATCCTCCTCCGAATTAAACTCTTAACAGACGGTATCCAATACTTCCTTAATATGAGGGATTGTACTAATCGCGGCCCTCCGTGTCCAGAAAATTGGTGATAGTAATCACACAACAAGGAAGATAAATGGCTTTCTCGAGGGAGAAGCACCGGATGTTTCGACTGGTATGGGAGAGCAGAACGGCTTAATCTACCCCCCACCCTAAGAAATCCTAGGGGACAAATGAATGGGGAAAGCGCTAAAAACTTTCTACTTGGACTCGAACCCTTATTAATTTTAGAAAACTGGTCACTGAAATAATATTGTTGCACTCTTTCAATCAGAAAGTCAAGTGCTTCACGGTATTCACGAACCATAATAGGGCCAGTCAACCAGTGAGAGACAGGAATCTTATGTTTTTTCAATAGCAGATTATAAGGGAATCTAACAATCCTGACAAAGGCCCTCAAACATTTGAAAAGCGATGAAAAGCGCTCCACAAAATCTACAAACATTTTATTATCCACATGGACACTTACGAGGGCAACTGACTTAAAATTGGTCTTAAATTCTAAAATGCTGCTATCGACCGTAAGAGGTGGATCAGAGGGCCACTCACACACAGGATTCTTAAGGTATTCTGGGCCAGACCACCAGAGGGAATTACATTCTAACCCGGAAGGCATGAGGCCACGGCTTGCAATGTCAGCCGGGTTATGCTCGCTCCTAACATGAAGCCACTGGGCATTTGGACAGTATTCTGTGATGCGGACTACGCGGCTTGACACAAATGTCTTCAACTTATACGGAGCAGTAGCAATCCACTTTAATACCGTCATCGAATCTGTCAAACAGAGCACTTTGGAAATCGACAAGGAGGATGATAATGGTAACGAACGTTTTATTAAACTTGCAAGAAGGCATGCTGCACCAAGTTCGAGCCTGGGTATGGTCCACGTTTTAAGAGGAGCCACCCGGGTTTTCGACTTCAGTAGGTGCATTGAAGTACCTACTTCCGTCTCCACTCTCAGATAAATGACAGCAGCCATACCAACGGAACTAGCGTCGGAAAACCCAACTAACTGAACCCGAATCAAGTTATCCTCCAACACCCAACGAGGGATCGAAATTTTTTCCAACAGTGGAAGTTCTTTAAGCATCTGCAGCCATTCTGCTTCTAAATCTGAAGGGAGGGGATCATCCCAACCTGTACCCTCAACCCATAGTCTTTGGAACAAAATCTTCATCTTAAATATGACGGGCGCTAAATATCCATTATAATCATATGTGCGCGCGACTCGAGATAAAATGCCACGCTTAGTGGCGGGTTGAGCAGCTACATTAATTTTATACCGAAAAGTGTCGTTGGCAGTATCCCACCATAAACCTAAAACTTTTACATCAGGTAAGGGGGTTGGCGCGGGAAACTCGCAGAGGTCTGGAGATACACTATCAATAATGTCGGTACAATTACTGGCCCACTTTCCAAGAATAAATCCACCTGCACTTAATAATGAAATTAAATCGTCTCTTAACCGGGTAGTCTCATTAATAGAATGAGAACCAGTAAGACAATCATCCATGAAAATCGATTCAGTCAAGGCAACGGCAGCGTTCGGCCATTTATGGCCTTCATCTAGTATAAGTTGACGAATCGTATTTTGGGCTAAAAAGGGACTGCTGGAAATTCCGAAAGGTACAGTAGTGTGCTCATACTCTAAAACTGGAGCATCTGGAGATGGCCTCCAAAATATGTGTTGATAGATACGATCATCTGAATGCATGTTTATCATTCGATACATATTCCTTATATCGCATACCAATGCATATTTATGAGTGCGGAACAATGAAATTACTTGTCCAATATCACTCTGTAGCTTAGGGCCAGACAGTAATGCGGAATTCAAACTTTGCCCCAAATGATCCTTTTCCGCGGGAGAAAACACAACCCTAATTTTCGAACCAGACGAAGTGTGCTTGACAACACCATGATGCGTCATGACATACGATGCCGGTTCAGAAGCTAATACCAAGTGACCTTGACTGATATAATCATCGATATTTTCCTTATACAATCTAAAATAACTCTGATCTCGAGAAAATTTAATTTCCAAACGTTTGAAACGGTTGAAAGCTAACTGGCGGGTAGAACCTAAATTCGGACGTTCCCCATTTTTAAATGGAAGACGTACTGTATATCTACCCGAAGCATCTCTAGTTACAGTATCAGAGTAATGCTGGTAGCAATAGGTATCCTCAGGAGAGGGCGGTACTGGAAGAATAACTTCTTCTCTTTCCCAAAATGATTTTACTACCGATTCTAATGAGTCGCATCCCACTGATAATAACGCGGGCGCAATAGAAGTGGGGGAAACTGCGGGTACAGAACCCATCAAAACCCACCCTAAAGCGGTATAAACCGCTGAAGGTTGTCCTTTAATGACAGCAGATTCCGAAGGCAAAATATCAAAATATGTTTGCACACCCAGCAAGACATCAATCGCTGCAGGTTTAGAAAACTCGGGATCAGCCAGTACAAGGGACGATAAATGAGGTGGAAGCGTTGGGGAAACTTCCATAGTGGGAAGATCGGAGGTTATTTTACCGATCACAGTAAATTCCAGCGACAAGGCAGGATTATTTGCATCAAAATGTGGAGTCAACTGAGTGTTAATCAACCCATAAGCATGAAGTGGGGGAGTCTCACCCACTCCGGAAATATTATAAGAGCAATTGGATCTAGGAAGACCTAGCCTAGACGCAAGGCGATTCGTTATAAAGTTCACAGAACTACCAGGATCGAGAATTAAACGTGCTGAGTGCCACTGATTATTCTTCCCCAAAATTCGAACTTTAGCTGTTCCCAAAAGTGCAACAGATCTTTGGGAACCCTTACTAAGGGCGCGGGAAGAGTTAGCCAGAGTGACAGGTAGGTTTAAAGAACCAGAATTAGGGGGCTGCGGATTAGAGGCCCTATTATCAATATTCCTTGGGTTAGGTCTTGATGTCCCTGAACCCTGTCCATAATCGGTTCTATGCAACAATACATTATGCCGACCACCACATGTACCACAGCGTACCTTTGAACGGCAAGTGTTAGCCATGTGCGGTTTAAGACATATGAAACACCGTTTCATACCGCGAATCATGGACTCACGCTCTGATAGACTTGCGTTTAACAATTTCGAGCATTTTTCTAAACAATGTGGTTGAGCACATGAAGGGCATTCATTAACTGCCTCAACATCACCCTGAGTAACAGCAAGAGCTCGTTTGGCCGTATCTTTAGTATTAGGTTTGACTTTATCAGGTGGTTTGTCGGAAGAATTACTACGAAGGGGACAATCCATAAGTTCCGCAATTAAATGCTGATCTCTTAAATACTGGATTAACTTAGCAGTACTGGGGATCCCATGCTCTGGCTCACCACCCAGACAACGTTCCTCAAACCCCTGCCTAGTTTGATTATCAAGAAGTTTGAGAGTCCAAAATAGTATAATAAAATCAGCTAAATTAGGTAGTTCTAGATCGGCCAAGCATGTGATGGTGGAATCCACCTTATCAATAAGTGATTTTAACTCGACGGGGCACTTCTTTTTCATTGGGTTCAAAGAAAATATCGTATTTAAATAATGTGTAGCTAATAGCCGTGGTTGAGTATAGGTTTCTCTCAAAAGTTTATAACAAGTTAAATAGTTCTCGGGGGCAAACGGTACAGTTTGTGCTATAGTTAGAGCAGAATCCTTCAAATTACTGAGTAAATAACTGAACTTTTCAATGTTTGTGATATACTTGACATTATGAATAAGGGTATCAAACAAAGCAATAAACCCAGGAAATTCGTAGATTTTGCCAGAAAAACATGGTATAGTAATTTTAGGAAGGGCTACGCGGGAGGAGGGAGGAGCCCCCGCCCTCGCTTCATCAGCAAGATTGCCATTCACAGGAATTGTTTCGGGTTTATTTGCTTTGTACGCAGCTAAAATCTGAAAGTACAATTCATCAAAACGTTGACTCAATTGCATAGTATCAGTTTTGAAGTTGGCATGTTTATCACTAAGATGATCTAGATCTTCTAAAAGGCTATTAAACTGAACAGCTGCATCCTCTATTTGTTCCACTCTAACTATAAACACATCCAATTTTTCAGGTAACGCTTTAATTAGGTCGTAACAATTTTGAACTCTTGTCCATACTCTTTCCTTCCTAGCAATCAGTGAACGATATTTTCGAGTGTCCTCCTCTGAAGGAGGAGCCTCCTGTTTCGATTTCGAACCACCGGCAGCACTCGTCATGTTGTGAACCAGGAGGGCAGACGATACAGAGGCGAACAGAAACTACCCAAGTAAACACAATAGCGGACCCGGGAGCCGACGGCCACAAACCAGACACAACAATGATCAGGAATTGTAAGGAAAGGATGGGAAGGCCAGTGTGGACAATTGAAATGAACCCCTGACTTCAAAGTGCAGAGAGAAACTGAAACGGTGCGAATCCTGTCTCAGGTTTATCGAGTTCGAATGTGTAAAAGACACTCTTTACCGAAACCTAATCTACAACCACGTTTTGTACTTGAATTGCACGCTTAAGGAATCATGAAAAAACTGAGGATGAATTAAAATCCCAGTTATTGTGCGAATTAAAGTACCACAAAATTTGAAAATCTTCCAAAACTATGAGAAATTATTTTTAATAGTGAGCTAATATCGCAAATGAACGTGCTAAGCTACGTTCAAGGAAAAATTCGCTCGCTAGGACCATGCAAAAAAGGGGCTATGTAGAGAATAGTTCGGGGTGGTAGACCCTTTTTCGCTTCGATTTAAATCTGTTAGTGGACTGTATACTCAAAGGAAACCCCGGGAAAGTATGTTTTGGAAAATTCGAGTCTTTATACAAAATGATACGGAAAATATCAATATACTCAACGTGCCACCCCTAATGACAACCTGAGGAAACAAAGCTGAGTAAACCAAGAAATGTACGAAATAGAGGTAAAGGAAGGGAAAATGGAACTTACCCCTATTCCAAGGTAGGTACTCGCCTTGTGGAAGTCACCGAACGTAGATCCCGGCCGGGAGAGCTGCGGCGTCGAGGAATAACCTGGAGGCGGCGACGTGGGGGCGGTACAGGTATCGCGAAACGCACCGGTCAGGGCTTCCGACTTAAAAGGGTATGCAACGCAACGTGGGCGGGTTTAGTTGGTGGCAAAAATGAAAGGTGTCAACTGGATGGCAAACGAGGATAGACTGCTCCGTAGGAGCGGGGAGAAGCTGAAGGTATGGACGAGACGGGGGGTGGACAGTTTACAAACAACTCGGAAACTACAGGTGCAGAAGAAGGGCACAGTCGAGTTCTACCTATTTAAACGGCTTTCAACATATATAATTATGTAGTAAATCTATTCTATATGCATCATAAATATTCTCATCTAAAAGAGACTTCACTTTCGTTTCTATGAGACTCATCTTCATAAAAATTCGCCAAAACTTTCCCCTGCATTTTGAGAAGGAGAGTTAAGACGAATTGAGAAACATAATAGGGCTTACATGGTTCCAAGTTGAGGCTCGCTGAAGGAGCCTGGAGTGGAGAGTACTCAACTATTCGGCGGGACGTCACGGGTGGGACGAAACGAGTGGGGGTGAAGAAAATAAGCGGGAGTGCTATAACATTACGTATTTACATTGAGAGAGACAGGTTATCTGTTGCGTGACATTCCTCGTCCTCATTTACTGACAGAACGTCGGCGAGTCTCATGTAATTACGTATATATTCATGTCAAAGGACCTCAGAATTAGCGTTATTCAGAGCTCCGTTATCAAGACAGCGTTTGGGGGGCGAAAATAATACTGAGGGCCTATTAGCAAGAGATAGTGAAAAGAGATTATCTCGTTTGAAAACCTTCCGGAAGAGATAGCCTCCTCGGGGGACAGTCTCTTCCAGATGTCTCCCGGGTTCGTCTATTTTACCGAATAGCTCCCATCTTGGTATAATAATATTTTAAATGTACATTCGACTTACTTGTATGATATTAAAACGCTGCAAATCCCTGCACAACGGTTTATTATTTTGTATAGAATACCCTTCTTTTACAGATCACAGCTCTCTGTATAGATAACCCGTCTATTTGATATAATGTACTATTCTATACATATTATTATGCAGATCGCAGACCCTCCGTAGGTTAGTACCTAACCCCGTACTCGTTACTAGGTACCTACCTAAATCACGAGTTAGATGTTGCTAAAATAATTCTTTCGATGACAAGCCTATTCATTAAAATAGACAGTGGAAAGAGATTATCTATTTTGAAAATCTCCCGCGAGAGATAGTCTCCCCCGGGAAGACAGTCTCTTCCAATGTCTCCGGGTTCGTCTATTTTACAGAATAGCTCCAGAGACCTTGAGAAAGAGATATGGATCCTAAACACGAAAATGCCATAGTATCCATGAAGTGAGAGATGTTCCTGCCCCCGGGAGTTCAATTCCTTAATAATGAACGCATTTCTTAATACCTATTCAATGGGTACCTACCTACCTCAATCCATACTTGGACGTTTTTACTCACGAATCGGATAAAAGTTTAAATGAAATTGAAAAAAGTCTCAATTATAAACGGAAAAAGTCGAATTAGGGGGCTTTTAATGCTTGTGTTATATCTACAGGTAATGAACCTCTTAGGTAGGTAGGTACCTACCTCCCTAAGGTACCCGTACTTGGACGTTTTTACTCATGAATCAATAATTATGTACCTATATATTTTTAATTTAAATTGACTTACCTTTATGAAATGAAAGAATACACGATCAAAAGTACCGATGTGGTTGCGGATGAAGGAGGATATTACACGGATGAAGGAGGATATTACACGATCACTGTGAAACAAACGAGAAATAGACTCTCTCTTTCGAGGGAAGACACCTAATTAGGTGTCTCTCTGAAAGAGATCGAGAATGCCAAGATGGCCGCGAACTCTCTCTTTGAAAAGTTACTGAATAACCCTGTCATGGATACTATAAAATCTATTTGGCCCAAAGAGAGAGTCGGACCTGAAAGAGATGTCTCTTTGGCTTAGTGAATAGGCCCCCAGTAACTATATGTAATGGCGAAAAGAAACGGAAATAATGAAGTTTTGAAGGAAAATTGTTGATGTGGAGTGAAATAGATGCCCCTTCTGCGTAGATCAGTTTTCTGTGGTCAGTACCTACCCTCTGGTCAAGTATAATGAACCGCTGTGTAATAACTTGCCCATCAATAATACTTCAACGGTTGGTCAAGTTGCAAAAGTATCGAGCAACAAAATCCAGCCCCTTCTTGGTAGATGAACCGTTGTGTAACAATTTACCGTTGTGTAATAATTTACCGTTGTGTAATAATTTGCCGTTGTGTAATAATTTGCCGTTGTGTAATAATTTACCGTTGTGTAATAATTTACCCATCAATAATACTTCAAAGTTTGTTCAAGTTTCACAAGTACTACCTATACCAAGAAAATCCAGCCCCTTCTTGGTAGATGAACCGTTGTGTAATAATTTACCGTTCTGTAATAATTTACCATTGAGTAATAATTTACCGTTATGTAATAATTTACCGTTGTGTAATAATTTGCCTTTGTGTAATAATTTACTGTTGTGTAATAATTTACCTATCAATAATACTTCAAAGTTTGTTCAAGTTTGGCTGGAAGTTTGGAGGGAATATGAACAGCTTAGTAACGCGGCCTTAAAATGGCAAAAATCTTCATGTTTGCTGATGATATGGCTCTGCTAAATACTGGGAACACCTGGCGGGAGGCCTAAGACAACGCACAACTGGACCTACGCACAATTGGACGGTGGATGATTGCAAATACGCTCACTATCAACGCTTCGAAATCGAATTTTATGAATATCAGTAGAAAACCCGATCCAAAGATCCTGCAAGAAAAGACACTGACCATTCACACTAGCACAGGAACACCTTGTAATTGTCCAAAAATTAAAAAAGTGGATCACTTGGTATAATATCTTGGAGTGACTTTTGTTTGCCGTCTGAAGTGGGATCTCCATGTGAATTTATTATGTCAAAAACTTCGGAAATGCGCCGACGTAATGTATAGCATTAAATACTTATCCAGCAGCATACTGCGAAACATTCATCAGGCACTTTTCGAATCTGTGCTACAATATTCTATTGTTATCTGGGGCGGGACATATAGATATCTGCTGGATAAATTATTTAAAATCCAAAAAACGACACTCAAAGTAATATTTAATAAACCTAAACGCTATCCAACAGAAGAGCTGTTCAAGAAAATGTACATAAAAAATATGATCAAGTTCATTAAAAAAGAAAAGAGCGTCTTTCTTGTAGACATCAGGAGAAGAAATGACATACCATACAGACTTAAACTACCAAAAGTAAAAAATACGTATGCACAAATGACAACTAGGTACAAAGGGATGCAACTAATTAACAAAAAATTCGAAAAGATTGTCGATCTATTAAAGATAAATCTTGTAAATCTACTCCGTAAAGAAATAGATAAATTTTTACTTGAAAACAACGTCTAACACCTCTTGTCATTTTAAAGAAAAACAAAACTAAAAATTGAAACAAATAAACTACTTTACACTAAATTTAACCTTTTACTTTAATAATAAACCGTAATTTAGTGGTAAAAACAAATAAAAAGTAAACATAAACTGAAAAAACAGTTTAGCAGAGGGAAATGAGGAAATAAAAGTATGTGATAATAATATAAAAGTTGAATACTTCGGAGTCAGACCAACTCCGTGCTGGGCCTCAGTTTCAACTATCCGGCACGGTCATCCTTTCCATTTCATGTACCTACTTAGGCCGCACCTACATTGGATCCGTATTTCTCCCGATCCGATCAGATCCGACGACTCCCGACCATCGGACATCGTCGGAAGAAAAACAAACACCTAGAGTGTAATGCAGGTGCCTACATTGGAAGCGGAACTCCCGATCCGACGTCTCCCGACGTCTCCCGACGACTCCCGACGACTCCCGATCCGTCGCCCGATCAAACATGTTTGTTTCCAGTCCGTGATCGGAGCCCGACGCGCCGTAAAATGAGTACAAAAATTGACAAAGAATTGTTAATTCTGCTTGTTCAGAATTATTTATTCGAGAATGTAGTCGAAGGTTTCCAGGGTCATTCGGTGATAATCCTTGAACTTGTCAGAGTGATTCCGCATAGGTATACACGTAGTATAAAATTCTCCTCCCGATCGGTCCACATGCCGAGTGTCAGGACAACGGCAGCGCAAAATGCGTATTTTTATAGAGGTGTGAAATACTTCAATTTATTGCCTGTAAGCCTTCGAAGGCAGCTTTTTATGTGTTGTGATTTCGGTGTCATCAATAAGTTGTTAAAAAAACACTACTGGTCAGGCTGCAAGTAATGTGTCAATCTACTTTCTTTTTTGATTATTGTTGTATTTAGATTGATTTTTGTTGTATGAGCTTCTTTTTTGTATGAGATCTAGTTTCTTTTTTGATTTTTGTTGGATTTAGAGTGATCTTTGTAGTATGAGATAAGAGTGGACTTGCTGGTTTGACTCATCTCCCTAACACGGGCATTGCCCATATAGGGGATTAGTTTTCGAGTAAACTATGTATATATTATTTCTGTACAGTTTTGGAAAATAAACGTATTTCATTCATTCATTCATTGAATTGGTGCACCCATGACCTTGTTGCACGTCTCTTTAGGAGAAGGTTGTTTTCCAGCAAAAACCAACACAAAACGTCATCGTCAGAATCACTCATGTCGAACTCACCACCACAGAACAGAGAACTATAATATGTTTATGAAGGTACCTACAACGTGCGCTCTCCCTGTGCTCACTACAACGAGCCTTGATTCCCCAAAAGTTTGGATCGGATCGGATCGGATCGGAACCAGTGTAGGCACTCAGTCGGACGTCATCGGGCTCCGATGGTCGGGAGTCGTCGGATCTGATCGGATCGGGAGAAATACGGATCCAATGTAGGTGCGGCCTTATATATCCAATGATTAATAGGTGCTCAAGAAGCTTATTATGTTTTCTTTTTTTTTGTACAGAAACGCACTGGATTTCCAACTAATGTTTTGTAATAAATTTGAAGATGACAAATAAAAATTATTATTATTATTATTACATATTGGATCTTTGATCTCAAGCGAATATTTGTTTACATTTATGTATGTTAGAACGACGCAGCTCGCGGGACCCATCGGAGAGGCAATCTGTCTCAGTTAAGATACCTAAATAGGTGTCCCCTATTAAAGAGATAGAAAATGCCAAGATGGCCGCTAACTTTCTCTTTTAGAAGTTACTGAATAACCCTGTCATGGATACTGTAAAAATCTCTTTTGCCAAAGGAGATAGTTGGACGGAAGAAGAAATCTCTTTTGCTTAGTGAATAGGCTTCCTGTTCTCTCTTCCCACTTGGCTGCTCGGAGCGGTGAAGTATTGCACTGTCGGCGTACGGCCCAATAAAGAATCCGCTTCTTCATTTTACCTTGTATCTCCACTTCTAAATGATTGGCCCTGTGAAGAGTTAAAAAAAACCCAGCTTCCACTGCCCCCCCCCCCCCACCATTTTTTGGAAATCATATTACCTATAACTTAGATAAAGCCTCTGAAAAGCCTGAAGTCAATAATGGAAGCAGGCTAGGCTTGTTATCAATCTAATTAGTTGAAAAAAATAAAATAAAATTTTTTAAAACCTGTAACTTAGTTGGCTTTTTATTAGGTACCTACATTACTTTAATTGCCTTTTATAATAATTCAATCAACTCCAGTTCACTTCTTAACCTAAAGCAAAAGCTTCACACAAAAGTATTTTGACGCCTCCGACGTACATACTAAGCGTAATTGATTCACACGTATCCGTGACGCGACGGTATCAGTGCTTACCATGTCATGTAGTGATGGGCGAAACGAATGATTTCAATAATCGAATACCAAGTATTCGAATGATTTTGATAATCGAATGATCATTCGAATGATTTCATTCAAATGTGGAGGGAACACCCACCGCCATTTTGAACTTGTGAATTTTTGAATTATGATTTTAATCTGTATCTAGTGGTGTTCAGTATTTCTTGAGTTTAGTGCAATCTTTCTACCAAATAGTGTGTTTTGTCATGTTCAGATTTAAGAAGAACAAAAAATAAATAAACAACGAAATGATGATGAGGTAGGTGTACGAAATATAATATACTTATCGTAAATTTATAAGACGTTCAGTATTTTTTACTTCCTCTTTTTATACAAACGATCTCGGTATTGTGATCTAAATTCTTGTAGGTATCTACCTACCTACCTACAAGTATTGAAAAACAACTTAGGTATAATGATGTTCAGCATTTTTATATAGTACCATAATTTGTTGCATTACCATGAGTTTTTAATTTTGTTCATAATAAAGTTTACAAATTTTCGAACTTCGTTTTCCATGTAGTTAATAATTAATAAGCCTATATTTTACTATTCAAAATGTGAATGGCCAAATAGGTATGTAAGTGGATGGATTATTATTATTATCGGCCAGTTAAAAACATGATTTATTTAGATTAGGTACCTGATTATTAATTTAGTAGCCGATTGGAAAAAATAAAATAAAATAAAACTTCCTACTTGGAAAATAAGTAACGTAATAATATAGGATTTATATTGAATAAAAAAAAATTAATTACCTATTTGATACTGACATTAGAATAGAAAATTCAGGAATATATAGGCAAAATATAACTTGATTTTTCATTGATCTTACTTAGTTACACGGATGAAGCTCGTTTCATTCGAATGATTCGTTTGCATCATGGGAAAGGAGTGGGAAAACCTCCAACAGATCCGAATGCAAAACAACCAAAGGCAGAACAGATGCTAAAGTATTCGAATGAAAAATAACCAATGGAATGGGATAGAGTTCGGATGAAAGTCTCAGCTGTGGTTGTTCTGTGACAGTTACATCCTCCTGTATCTTGAGCTTCGCGAAGATACCGCTAGTTTCGCTACAATACGATTGCGAAAGTATTCGAATACTTGAAATCTCACATCCGAATATCCGAATGAATTGAATAATCGAATGCCGCATTCGATTCTTCATTCGAATTGCCCATCACTAATGTCATGGCATCCGTGATGTTTTTCACTGATATCCACACAGCACCGTCTCTTTCCATGCTCAGTACTCACTGCTGTGGTAGGACTTTGTTGAAATACGGGCAGTGACCTCTCGTTGTATGTATGTCTCGTTAGTTGATGTAAACTTGGATAATGTTGCTGTGAAAGGGTTATTAGTATTAGTAATCGTCTGTGCCATTATTGTATAGTGCAAGGCAATCGCGAATTTATTCGGATTCGGGAGAGCGTCTTGAGAAAGCCGTGGTAAAACTATATATATAGAATAGGAGGTCTGAATGAAAGTGTATGCGTCAGGTTATGTATAAATCCAATCACTTGATCCGTCTGCATGATCTGGATACTTAAGTAGATAAACCGCAATCAGAGATTTGACTGATATATATATTAGCTAATCGTAGGTAATCGTGATTTCACTTATCTCTCGTACCTACCAAACATGCAGATCAAGATGAAAATGTAGATTACAGATTAAAGGCAATACGCAGTGGATTGCGGTCTGGTTGTTTTGGCACGATCGCCAGTGCGTTGCACCGGAGAGCTCAAAAGATTATCGGATCTCCCAAATTGTAAAGGCCGCTCCAAAACCAATTCTACTTATCAACAGTTCGTCATTCAAGACTAAAAACGCTGCAAATTATTACAAACTATTACTTAAATGGATAAATAAGTGCTACTATTTATAAGATATATCAGCAACTAAATGATACGAAGAAATATCTAACAACGCATCTTCGGTTGACTACTAAATGAAATAATATTCATGAAAAAAGTAATAAATTCATTAAACTTACACGCTGTGAAACGTGAAATGTATAATAGGCACAGCAAGAGTTAACCATGGTGGTGTTTCACTGTTCGTCAAAATGGAAGAATAACTCAAAGAACCAGATAGTCCTATCGCACTATTACCGCCTATTGTGTGGATACGATTAAGAAGTCCAGCGTTCTGTCACCTGTATGAGCAACTCCCACTGTCCACAACGCGGTAAGGTATTGTTTTCCACGGGTTGCTCTCGGTGGCTGCAGATTTCACCAAAGCAATTCGTGGTATGGAAAAATACAGTCGAAGGATAGATTGGAGAGGGAGTATTATTTGTTTGCAAATTCCACAACGGGAAAATGGTTGGTTTTTTGAACGTCCCTGTGTAGACCCACCCATACAGAGCTCTAGATCTTAGTGCCCTAATTTCCGAATCCCCCAATGTCGAAATCCTCGAATTTTTAAATTATTTATTGAAACATTGTGTGCTCCTGTGGCCGTTTCTTCCCGAAATGTGGACAAGTACCAATATAGACCACCCGCACACAACCAACTGCGCTGAATCATTTAATGCACATTACAACTCAGCATTTTACTCCCAGAAACCTTGTAGGTATCTGGAAAGTTACAGAAGTATTGTAGGAAATCTACGTCGATACAAGACTGAAAAATGCTGCCATACAGAAAGGATAAATATGTGGACCATCCACCATAGCTCAAGTAGAGCTCCACAGGTTGTCCGGTGATTGGTCATCTAACCAAATCAGCGAGAACGACGTCGTAAAAAAAAAGTCGGAAAAAGGATGAAGCACCGTTCGATTTCATAACGTGGCCCTATCCTTATTGTAGTGGATGTGGCGTATCCACCACCATTCACGGAGTCTTTTCGGGCTCGTTGCCGGGTAAGGTTATGGGCGGACCACCACCAACACCCGGATCTTTTTGGAGTGTGCTCGGTAGGTTATGGGCGGACCACCACCATACCCGAGATCTTTTAGGGCGAGTTGGCTGTTGGTTATGGGCGTACCACCACCATTCACAGCATCTTTTAGGATAGGAGACAGAGACGAGGTAAGGAGGAGAGAGAGTACTCAGACACTAGAGGAGAGCGTAGAATGAGAAAAAGGAGGCAGGAGGCGAGTAGTTATGTGCTTGGGAGCTATCTCCCTCCATCCTCTAGCTAGTAGAGGATGGTGGGGATCCCCAGGCTGGCCCTCGGTTCTCGTGCGTCCTCTGTCCCCACTTCTATGTTTATTTGGCGAGATCTTATTTCTACGTACAATCGTTGTGGTTCTGGGAGGATACCACGACACTTATCTTTTATTTAAAAAAAAGAAGCTTACCTACGCTGCATAACTAACTACCTATATTATGTACCTGTAACAAGCACGTAACTGCTTCTAATAAATGTCACTAGTTATTTTGTGCTGTTCCTTTCCTCTTTAGCTGAGGCGGCAGAAAGAGGCTTTTGACCAGAGGGCGTTGGTGACAGAACGTATGGTTTGAAAAAGGGCCGTAATTGGCATCTGGTTACAGAGGCACTCCGAAAGAGGTTAAGGTAAAGGGTTTTTCTCCTGTATTTCCCAGGGAGTCCCTCCGCGTATGAAATTCAGTATTGTCCGTTAGAAGATATTTACTACAGTACGAGGAAGTGCAGATAACAAGAATGTTACAGGTTCGTGACCTCAAACTCTAATACTATTTAATACCAAAGACGCCAAAATCATGTATGGAGAAATGTACGGAAATGAGGGCAAGAAGAACTTGCCTTCGATACATAGTTTTCGGCCGACTTTGGGTTTTCCTCAGCTCAGGCGGCTTGAAACTGACTCGTAAAGGGAGCGCCAGCAATCCATCCATTAGCGCATAATTGTAATTATCTCATGGTTCTCGGTACTACACTGAACTGCAGTCACATCTGTGATGAGCAAAGTTTACCAAAATCCTATTTATTTTCCAAGTATAATTTATATATATTAAGCAAGTTTATTTGTGCTTACCATTTTAGGTACCTGTTAGATGAAGTACTGTACATTTTCGGTGTAAGTGCGTTATATTGTTCAAATTGCCGTATAGGCATTTTATATTAAAATGTAATTAAAAAATAATACAATAGAAGTATTTATTAGGTATAATTAACGTTCTCGACCACTCATCATTAATATTGCTATATTATTTATTAGGTTGGTGTTTTATCTATTGAATGTTGCCATTATTCAAGCGAATCTGCGTGATTTCCCCAAGTCCAACAGCAGATTGATATAGAAGTTGGTCGATGTGTTTCGGAATTTGTGGCCGTTTTGTTTCCGTTATGTGTTGACTTTACGCACCCATATGTCCAGAAGAGTGTTGTTATGTATTTCATTACTTTGATGAATCCATGAGCGGTACCCAGTGGTAGAGTACTGAGCTCACACGCTGCTTTGGCGAATTTTGTTTTTAGGTAATTTTCATGATTTATTTAATCATTAATTTACAAGTTGATACAATTTCAGCACAGATAACCATATTATTACTATTATTATTATAATTGTGACTCATAAATTATTTTCAGTCCTTGGACCTCAGGTCTTGGACCGTCCAGGCCGTTCTCATCTTTCTTCCAGAAATGCCTTCTTGATCTCTAGTGATCCAACTCGTAGAATCCCCAGATAGTTGAGTTTCGGAGGAAAGTTCAAGGAGCGCTGTTTATAAAGTTTTCGCGAATAAAGAGCGGAAGGCATAAATCACTAGAGAAAGCAATTATAGGGGAGTAAATACCGTGGAAGCTAACGAGGTGGGCTCGTTCAAATTGGGTCTCAACTCTGAATAAGTAGAACACAATCGTCTACAAAGGTGAAGGTTGAATAATGAGGGAGAGGAGGTTCAAGATTAAAAAAAGGGAGATTGATAGATAGGATGATAGGCTACGAGTTGATGGAATACTTGGGGGAGAAAATCATATCACTTCTGCTACATCTAAAAACCTTTGGTTCATCTATAGCCTAGTCCACACCGGGCAAAAATCTGTTGCCAACATGTTGACATTGGTGTTGGTAACAAGGAAGTATTCGTCAACAAGCAGCAGTTGAGGGATACACGGCAACATCGGGCGGCTTGGGTTCAGAGAAATTCGTTGAATTCTGCTTGTTCATTAGAAAAAGGAAAACATCGGTAAGTCTGGACGGTCAACGGTGTTGTCATCATTAACTCTTCAACCAGTGTCGCAGAGCCGCGCAATAAAATTTCGTCAGGTAGGTAATAGTAGAGATATTACTGAGTGGTTTTTCAACTCTTCATCATGTTTTCATGTTCTCAACAACTCATTTTGATATTTCAAAAATCGGTCGACAATTCAAAATAACTTTCAAAAATTCGATAAACTTGCAGAAATTCAATAGGCCCCACCTACCTAGGTATACCTTTAAAGACACTTATGAAGAAAAATATGAGATAGCGAACTGCTCGCTTCTCGCTGATTTTGAAGTCCTGAAGTTGGAAGATATCAGTAATAAAATAACAATAATACAAGTATACAATGATTTAAGAAAGAAAAAGCTGTTGTTTGTGGATGAGGGGGTCACGAGATCCCAAGATCAATCTGTAGTCAAAACTGTATTCTTTAGAACAACGGACAGACAACATGCTTACGGTTTTAGAGGCGCAAAGTTGTTTAACGCATTGCCTTATGCGCTATTTGACTGCCGTCATATAAATTTCATCTAAAAAAAGCATCTACGTAAGAAATAAGCACCTAAATTGTGATAATCAAGATTGTCAAGACGTTGCGTCGTAAATAGGCACTGTTTACAAAAAAAAAATGCATTGCCTATGTATAATTTTTTTCGTTCTTCTTTCTTTTTAGTAAGCCGCCGTCTTGATGGATGGAGAACGATTTTGTTTTTCGATTTATTTATTTTTTATTTTTATTTTTTGTCATCTGCGGTAAAAATCCTCCCCACAGCTCAAGTTTTAAACTTCTAGTGGGGAGTAGCATTTTGAGGTCACGTATTGTACTTTTTTTTTTGTCTTTGGGAATAAATGCATTTTTAAAAACCCCATTCTTTCAAACTTGGTTGAATTTGGTCATTTCAAACATCTCTCATCTTTCAACAAATTATTCTCATCTTTTCACATTTTTAACATGTTTTCAACATTTTCAACATTTGTCAGGGTGTGAATTTATGATTTTGAGAGTAGGAGTAGGCGAAAGTAGAATATTGAGATTGGGAGTGGGTCGGCTTCCAGATTAATGTCAAAGTATTGTAACTTCCGTTTGCAGGTGTAAAACTAATTTTCCTTTTGGAACAAAAATTTAAACATGAGGAGTTATAGTGATGTCATGAAGATTATACGTAGATGCATACAGGTCCTAAGGATGGTCTAACACAGCGGTTCCCAACCTTTTTTAGCTTGAGGCACACTAACTTAAAAACTCGTTCAGCCACCGCACACTTGGGTAAATAATCTCCATAATATAATTAGTATAATCATAATGTATTGTTATGTGATTTTTTTTACTATGTGACTTTCTTTAAAAATATAATTTAAAACATAATTCATTGAGTTAATGCTGTGCTCATTATGGAAACTAATTAGGAAAATGAAGAAAACAAAATTGTAATGTACTTACAAACATATATTTTGTGTTAAAAGAGACGAGTTGATAATAAAAAATAATGGAGTATAAAACAGAATGTCCGCCTAACTAAAAATAGTGACACCATATCTAATGCGATATTTGTGCTTGGTGACCCTTCATTATTAAATCCTTTCTAGGACGTATTGTAGACAAGCACACCCTCAAGTCGTCCTCTAAAGATTTTAGCTGTGAAATAGTCGGTAAAAGTGATTATCACAGCGAATTAAAAAAGTAAATACTAGTAAAAAAGACGTAAAATTTCGTGGCACACCTACAGGGACTTCAGGGCACCTCTGGTCTAACATTAAACAGATCGAGATCCAAACTTTTTTTGGTCTGTTACAAAAATGTGCGGGTTGGTGTGTGTGTGGTGTTTAAAAATTGCAATCAATCCCGGTTGATCAGCAGTCCTCAGTTTACCAAGATATAGGTGGTTAGGGTTGAATGGCGGTGTAGGATGTGTGCATCATTCAGTTCCATGAGTGACAGCCCAATAATTCTATCGAAGTTCCTCCTGAATAAGTGTTGTTGTTTTTCGGTTGTTTGCTTTTACGTTTATAAGGTTTTCGAAGTCCACTCACGCGATGTGTCGCCGTTTACTTGGGATATTGCCTCGGCCCCTGGTCCGTCCTCTTCAGAATCGACCAGGTCACGTCCCCGGTTGCGGGGATCACGTTCCTCAGGACGCCATCCGACCTGTTCATCGAGAGGCCCTCGACTCCGGTGTTGTGCCTGAACACGTATCTGACGTAAATTGATAAGGCGAACATATCTAGTTGGCCAATACTATACTGGACCAGGTCGTAGCACCATTTCACGTCCCTCTACCTTCTGTTCCATTGATTATTTATTTTCAATTGTGAACATACTCGTACCTCAGGTCCCTGGAATATTATAATATTAGGGCTCGGATCGATAGGACCGATAAAACCTCTGAATAAGCGCGTTAAACCCATTAAATAAGATCGTATAAAGGATCGAAAAATGGCTAAATAAGACTGTCATATAGGATCAATAAATTGATAAATAAGCTCAGTCTTGAGCTCAAAAAGCATATCGCTCGATAGAAAACTTGAAAAAAGGGAAAGAAAGTGAAGGGGTTTAAAAATCATTCTTTTATTTTAAATTTATATACTAGGTAGGCACCTACTGTACATGTGAATTTGGAGATACGTGCAACAAATGAAAATATGAGTCGGTACATGTCAGCGAAAACGCGCTTTTTACAACTGGGAATTGTACTGAATCACCAGCAACCTTTCAATGTTTTCAGTCTTCAGAGATTTTCTTAAATCAGTTACCAGCAACTTCAAGGCGGAAAATGATCTCTCGACGTCAGCTGAAACGAGAGGCAAATACTTTAGTGAAGCCGCTTCTGCTGGGGTGAAATTGAGACCTTTGCACGGTTCTCCTCTGAGCATTTTGGCCAACTTTCCAGCCGGGATTCCGTTCAAGAACGAATTCTTTGACAATTTTCCCAGGCTTGCCGGGCCGATTGCCGGCTTTCTCAAGGGCATCTTCCATCAGTTTAACAACTTCAGCGAGTTCCTTTCCCCTGGTTTCGAGCCTCAGGATGAGTTCAGGATCAGGAAGTGAGCTTAGGTCTGCTTTAATAAAAGTGAGAGATGAAATGCAGCCTCATCCATAAGGGCAGGCAATGAACTTGAAACGGTTCGTGGATTCAAAATCCTTCAAGTATTTTTCGATAATATATGCCCTCTTTTCGGATGGTAGGAAATATGCTATTTTCATGCGAAAATGAGCAAAATAGTACACTAAAACAAGAAAACCCCACATACCTATAAGATTTTATAGGATTTTATTCAAAAAAAGCTCCAATAGGATTTTATAAGATTTTATAAATTCTATTCTGTGAACTCTAGAGACCTCATTCTACTGCCAAAATGCTTGTTTCAACGAGTATAATCGCCCATTAAAATATGCAAATATGCCCGGATCCGAGCCCTAATTATAATGCTTATAATAATGGCGCAGTCTCCTGTAACATGTCGGGCTGTCCAGATAAATGAACATAGTAATATTAATATGAGATTTATTCTACATACATCCGATTCGACGTCAGTTGAATTAGAAATAAGAAAATGTTGGATGAACACTTCGTTAGCTACTATTGTACGACTTGGTTAACACTGGTGTATGTTACGATTTGGTTTGTTAGAATCTACTAGGGCTGAAGACTCGGTGTGTTTTCTAAATAATATATGGTTGGAATGTGGTGGCGTTGAATTCGTTAAGAAAACAACCATAGTGTTGAATGTTATGAAAAAACGCTGCAAATCCCTGCACAGCGGTTTATTATTTTGTACAGAATACCCTTCTGTAACAGATCACAGCTCTCCGTATAGATAACCCTTCTATGTAATATATAATTATGTACTATTCTATACATATTATGTAGATCGCAGACCCTCCGTAGGTTAGTACCTAACCCCGTACTCGTTACTAGGTACCTACCTAAATCACGAGTTAAATGTTGCTAAAATAATTCTGTCGATGACAAACAGTAACTAAAATGGCAAAAAGAAACGCAAATAATGAAGTCTGAAGGGAAATTGTTGATGTGAAGTGAAAAAAGTTGCAAACGTACCTACCAACAAACTCCAGCCCCTTCTACGTAGACGGTATAATGAACAGTTCTGTAATAATTTACCGTTGTGTAAAAATTTACCATTGTGCAATAATTTAGCCATCAATAATAGGTTCGTTCAAGTTTCTCTGCCTATCAGCAAACTCCTCGACTTCATACTCCGTGAATATAATCAGGTGCTCCTGTACTCCCAAGTTCGAGAACTATTTAAAACCGTGAAAAAATTCGAGATAACGGTGTCCTGGAGATTTCAACCCCTATTTTTCACCCCCTAGGGATGACTGACATTAACGCCGAGCTTCGAGGACCAACTAGACCCCAAATGGGACCTATAAAACGAATGTCGTCAATTTTGGTTCATGATAACTAAGATAAGTGCGAAGTACGGCGGACGGACAGAAATTTTTTGGTTTATTATTTTCAATAATGAACCATTGGAATCGAGCATGAAAAAAAAAAATTCTTACCCCCCCTCAAAATTTGATGGTTTACGTTTCAAGGTATGTAGAATCCAAAACTGCAATAAAAATATTTCTGTCTGTCCGCCGTACGCCGTACGCCGTACGGGCCACTCTTCTTAGTTACCATGAAAAAAAATTGATGAAATTCGGGTTATAGGTTCCGTTCGGCGTCTAGTTGGTCCTCGAAGCTCGACGTTACTGTGAGTCATCTCTAAGGGGTTCAAAATAGGGGTTGAAATTTTCAAAACGCCTATACCATTTTTTTACGTAAATATTTTTACGGTTTTAAATAGTTCTTGAACTTGCGAGTTTTTTAAGCCCATCCGGAGCATCGTACGTCCAGCCGTTCGTTCACAGTAAGGCCCCGAAGTTTGCACCGACAGGCATTTTCGACTCCAGTGTGAATGAAATTGTATACAATTCAAACCAAATCTCGTAACCAGAGACGCGCCCACAATAGGAATTTGTGAATACGGCCAATCATTGGTAGGGATCACCTGATTATATTGGCGGAGTATGAAGTCGAGTTGGTTGTTCTGTGATATTATTTAATTTGAAAAATGATGGCTGTTTTGGAGTTTGTTGGTAGGTAGTGAAACTTGAACAAACGTTGAAGTATTATTGATGGGTAAATTATTACTACGGTAAATCATTACTCAACGGTAAATTATTACACAACGGTTCATTATACCATCTACGTAGAAGGGGCTGGAGTTTGTTGGTAGGTACTTTTGCAACTTTTTTCACTCCTCATCAACAATTTCTTTTCAGAACTTCATTATGTGTGTTTCTTTTTGTTAGGTACTGATTGTCATCGGCAGAATTATTTTAGCAACATTTAACTCGTGATTTAGGTAGGTACCTAGTAACGAGTACGGGGTTAGGTACTAACCTACGGAGGGTCTGCGATCTACATAATATGTATATAATAGTACATATCATATTATATAGACGGGTTATCTATACATAGAGCTGTGATCTGTAACAGAAGGGTATTCTATACAAAATAATAAACCGTTGTGCAGGGATTTGCAGTGTTTTTAATTGCATTTTCGGATTCTACATACCTTGAAACGGAAACCATCAAATTTTGAGGAAGGGTTAAACAAAATTTTTCATGCTCGATTCCAAAAAGGATCATTATTGAAAATAATAAACCAAAATTATTTGATTTTATCACATTCCACTCGTGGAATAACCTGAAGCGTAAACTACATACTGACTGGAAACACGAACACAAATATCGAACAACAAAGCAATAGGGCAGATCTAACGTTCAGAACAGTTCCTCTCGTTCATCTAGGTATTTACATTTCGGTCGCCTTTGGCTAGTGTAAATTCAGATTGGAATAGAAGAAACGCTGAATAGTGCAATCAGTTTGATGAAACTACGATCGATATGAGTCAGCAGTTTGGCCGGAAGGCTCTTCAGCCTGTTTTATTTCAACTGGAATTAAAACACCCGAGAATTGTTGTTTTAGGTATCGATTAATACAGTCCTGATTCCATGAATTCAATCCTACCCGTTATGACTTAACTGCCCGTTATGAAACGAGTACTTACGTCACTAACTCACTCCCTCGCACCAGTTTGGATTACATGAAACCGGTTTCCATTTGAGTCCTATAATTAGTTCACTTTATATTCCCTCTGTGACTCTAATTTTTTTAACAGGGCTTTGAAACGCACCTGGGTTTCATTACCGGGCCTGGCTCTTTCAAAGTACCCGGCCGAATCGAGTTATCTGGATATCAGTGGACACCTGCTGAGATTGCGGTGTGCTAATTCGTAGGCGTGGAAAATTGAAGTGGTGAAAACTCCCAAAATCGGGCTATAAACGCTTCCTCGATATTGCTACAACCAACAACCTGGAAACTGGACAATACTGCATTTGTGTTACCAGAACTGCTCAGTCCCTATAGTAACAGACCTAAAAACGCTGCCAAGTCCTTTTCACATGGGTTTATTATTCTATTGGACATACCTACAGAAATGTTGGCTGTTTATTTATTGTTTCTTTCATCTAAAAAAATTGAAATTGCTATTTCTGGTGGTTTCCACCAATTTCGGCCCCCAGAACACGAATTAGATATGCTCCTTTTGGTTTATTATTCTGTGAATAATACACCTATGTATTCGCTCAGCAAAAAATTTTTATAACAACCCCTCAAAATTTTTTCTTTATCGTTTCAAGGTGCGTAGATTTCAAAAATGCAATGTCCGTCCGCCGTATCACGTGTACCGGCTTCATTTACGGTCTAAAAAAGTCGTTCTTTCGCACACATGTTCCGTTTGGGCCCTAGTTGTGTCCCGAAACTTTGCAGCCCGATCGGAATATACCCAGGGGTGTTATGAGTGAAAATGTGTGTAAAAATAGGTACTTTTTGTGTTTTAGTAACATGTTAGTAAGATGAGCTTTTGAGGTATCGTTTTCCGTGTTTTTGGGGACGAGAAGACTGAATATGAAGTCGATTTTGACCAAAGAGTGGAAAATTGAGGTTGTACCAGATGTTCAGCTCCCAAAATTGATTTTTCATGAGTCAAAAACCTGCAGAATCGTCTGAAATCACCATCAATTTGTAGAATAACATTAGGAAAAGTGTCACCACGTGGATCAAGACGATTAAATGGCACTAACAATGATCAAAGATAATTTGAAAAAAGAAAAAAAAAGGAGCGTACCTAATTCGTGTTTTTGGCGGCCAAAATTGATGGAAACCATCAGAAATAGCTATTTCAATTATTTTACATGAAAGTTACATGAAAGTAACAATAAATGAACAGCCAGAATTTCTGTAGGTATGTCCAATAGAATAATAAACCCATGTGACAAGGACTTTGCAGCGTTTTGGAATCTATGCACCTTGAAACGGAAAAGAAAAAAATTTGAGGGGGTGTTATAAAAATTGTTTGCTGAGCGAATACATAGGTGTATTATTCACAGAATAATAAACAAAAACTCGTAGATTTCCAAAACTTGGACTGACGGACATTAGAATCCTGCCAAAACTGAAAACCTACAAAAGTCCAAGAACACTATTTACATCGCAGAACAAGTTCCTGCCCCCCCCCCCCCCCCCCCTCACACGGGTGACTAGGGGGTACTCCGGCGCTGATTTATTCTACACCCATTTTCGAGGGGTTCCTGAGAGCGTGCACTGAAATTCAACCCTCAATACCATCATATGCCGGATTT
The DNA here is from genome assembly GCA_954871275.1 of Leptopterna dolabrata. Classification (NCBI taxonomy): domain Eukaryota; kingdom Metazoa; phylum Arthropoda; class Insecta; order Hemiptera; family Miridae; genus Leptopterna; species Leptopterna dolabrata. Next base: position 14,282,695 of record OX940984.1, on the reverse strand, counting down.
ATGGATGTGAAAATCGCCATATTGGCCTGTGGGGGAGCACGGGGTAGGTGCTGACCAAAGAAAACCGTGATATACGCAGAAGGGGCATCTACACAGCTAAATGATAAACAGTTGTGTAATGATTTGCAGCGTTTTTTTTTCGTGCCTTGGAACGAAAACCATCAAATTTTGAGGGAGTATAAAAAAATTGTTCGTGCTCTGTTCCAGAGGTTCATTATTGAAATAAATAAACCAAAAATTATATAATCTTCATTTTTTGCCCCCTATAACTTCGAAAAATTGCACAACTTTTATTGCATAATAACAGTAAGAAGTTGTTAATAGAAAATAGGAAATTTAACACGTTTGTGGAAGTCGTCAGTAATATCAACGGATAACAGGAAAATCTTGAGTCCAGAAGCTTAAGGTCATTGCTCCTTTATGACGTTTTTGTAGTCCAACGCTTTCCTTTTGGAGCTAATCTTGAGCCGAACAGCGAGTTTATTAGTTTGACTCACCTGCTGAAACCCTCTTTTTGCAGCAGGCTGCTTGCAACATGCAATCTTGCCCATCATGTAAGCACTCGAGTAACCTATGTTGGACAAATTATTGTGCGAAACTTCGTCCCTTCTGATTGCGACTACCGGCAAGAGGTAACGTGAGCAATTTATTTGGCTGAGTGAGAATCCTCGTACGTCGACCGGATAATCACCCACGTCTAACCGACGGTGGAAGAATCCTCCGAACTCAGCGAAGGCTTTGCCACACGCAGTCGATCCAGCTCTCCCTATTTTCAGGCTTCCGTTTCTAACGATTTTTACGTGCATTGCCCAACCCGAAGGGCCACTACCGATAGCAAAGTAATGTAGGGTGGTACAGGTAGTTGTCCCTTCGGGTCGGTCGTTATTTGCCCTACTTAGGGAGGAAACAATTTTTACTTTCTTTACCCAACCCCAAGGGTAGCGGGAGTACATCATAAACTCACCCAGGATAATGGCTTTCACCAAATCTGATACCATCTTTCTATATTTTTCAGACTCATGTACGTTTGTGGGTATGTATCCAGAGTACTAGATTCTTGTCTCAACGAACAATATAAACGAAATTCCCATTTCGAGGCTCGATTCGTTTTCACAAAAGAATAGGTACTTCCGTTGGAACATATTGTTGGAATCTAAAAAGTTCTAGTCACAAAGCATGGCTGTAGGAGCGAATTTTCAAAGAAATATTCCTACTGTTGTGTAAAACGATGATATAGCGCAAAACCATACCACTTTTCATGAAATTATATACTAATTTTTTTTCGTGATTTTACCCATTTTTGACCCTTAAAAAAATCACCCCTCAAATTTCACCCACTTTTGAGAAAAATATTTTTTTGTATCACCGAAATAGCCGCTCTTTCGGTCGTGAATGGATTTTAGCCCTTAATACAAATTTTTGACCCCCCTGAAATACAGATGACCCCTATTCTACATGAAAAACAATGAAATGGTTTTTTGCGTCTTACTCACCCTTCCATACCACTCTGTGGTTTTATATAAATTGCTCGCGATTTTAGCAGTTTTTACAGATTTTTGACCCAGAAAAACTCAAATTTGGCCCGCTTGGAATTTGAAAATTGCTCATATTCGAACTCATCCTTTTGTTCGGCAGTATGAACATTTTGGCGAAATTCAGAATTTTTATCATGCACCCAAGGTCAGATGTCGTCTGGAGTGACATGTATTATATACGTACCTATATATACGTATAGTGATTCGGGTCTTGTTGAGGATCGGTCAATAAAGAATCAAGTTCCTGACATTTCGGCCGTTTATTCAGCCGTTTTCAAGGCTACAACAAAATATGGGCATAACGATAGTTCGCTAGTTTGTGGAATCAGTGAGCTACTGTTATATTATTATTATTATTATTATTATTATTATTATGATAGTATATATTATAATATATATTATTATATTGTATATATTATATATTACATATTATATAATATATATATATGTAATATATGTATATATTATATGATGGTATATATTATAATAAAGCTACTTACAGGGTTGAGTCGTTGGCGTTGATCTCATAAACTACAAGTATATAAGTCAAGGACCACTGAACTTGGAAATTGGGTTCAATTGGTGACTGACTTCCAGGGCCATGTGTTGGGATTTTTTTGGTGAGATATGAGAAAGTACACAATGGTATGATGATCGTTGATGGTACATGTGTAGTGTGTCCTATTAAGGGGATGAATGGAGGCGTCTACTTCAAATAGAGGGTGAATGGAGGCGTCTACTTCAAATAGAGGGTGAATGGAGGCGTCTACTTCAAATAGAGGGTGAATGGAGGCGTCTACTTCAAATAGAGGGTGAATGGAGGCAGCTAGTTCAAAGGGAGGGTGTGGCGGTTGGAGGAGTGTAGGATATTTAAGTAGCATTTACTAAGATTTTGTTCATTTATTTAGGGCGCCTACCTATAACCTATAACTAAAGTGCGAGTTACGATAACTTGGAGTTACAGAAAATTATACATGCAAAACGCATGACTTTTTTTCTGTAACTCCATGTTAACGTGACTCGCACCTTAACTCAAGGTGGTGTAACCCGCCCTTAGTGATCCCTTCTGATGGAATCACTAGTCATTGAAAGAAATGAACAGCAGACAGTAAATAAACGAACTGATGTTCAAAATCTTAGTAAATGCTACTCAAATATCCTACAGTCCTCTAACCACCACACCCTCCCTTGGAAGTAGACGCCTCCATTCACCCCCTTAATAGGACACACTACACAGGTACTCTCAACCGATCATCATACCGTTATGTACTTTCTCACATCTCACCAAAAAAATGCACAACACATGGCCCTGGAAGCCAGTCACCAATTGAATTGGCACCGACTCAACCCTGTAAGTAGTTTTATTATAATAAATACCTTCTCACTGTCGTACTTATTTCTATCACCATGTTACCATAACCTACGGCAATAATAATATAACAGTAGCTCACTGATTCCACCAACTAGCAAACTATCTATCATGTATCTATGTTATGTCCATATTTTGTTTGTCCTTGAAAATGGCTGAATCAAAGCCCGAAATGTCGGGAACGTGACTCTTTATTGACCCGATGCTCAACAAAACCTGAATCACTATTCATTCAACGGTCGAAAATCTCTTCACCATAATATATTTATATATAAATATATAAATGTATATATGTAGGTACATATACATTTTTGTTGAAATCTAGGGGTGAATACGTTTCAGCTCTGAAACGGGTGTGCCATTAGAACAATTTCAAAAATTCATGTTCTCAAAATTTTTGACCTGTTGCAATACCTTAATTTTCTTTGAAAATTCTCTAAAAATGCAGAAAAAATGTCTCTCAGGTAGGACTTACCCTCATTACCGGTGACTAAATAAATAAAGTCAGACAAGTGTGCCTCTGGGGGGTGTTGACTCAGGTCCACGTTTTCTGCTTCAAGGTCCTCAGTCGCTGAGAAGGTATAAAGACGCTGGTGTAGTAACCATCGGGCATAGGTCTATTCGTAATTTTTTCTACATTTTCTGATTCCGGGTTTCTTAATTTCTACATAATTTATTTTGTCGGGCCAAATCGACGACCATTCAGGTATATTCAAGATAATGAATTAGAGGGAAACCATTTTTCCAGTCAAACGAAACAGTTTTTTAACCAATATAACCTTTCTTCAAGCGAATAAAACTATTTAATTGGTAATAAAGCCTGAAAAAGTGGTATGTTCTGGGTTTAAAAAAAAATCATGTGCTCCGACTAGTAGTTTCCCCGATTTCCCGATGTTTTCTTCGATTCCAAAGGTTCATTACCGATTGAAAATAAAAAACCTAAACGTTCAACACCAGGTGTGGCGTAAAGTAGCGACAAGATTGAATGAAATAGCTCCCATGTCCGATGGACGCATGATATAACTTACAGTGCCCACTTGATTGGTTCAAAGGTGATTCCGGCTATTCGATCCCCTTCTTCATCATTTCATTAGGATCCCGTCTCGCCCCAGTTTCCTGGCCATAACAAGTTTTACGGTCCTCTTTGAGCATTTTCCGCCTTTTTATTGCCTTTCCCCCCTCGAGAACGAAAATGGACTTTTACGATCATTGACGAGGATAGCGGGATTTCGGATCACCGAGCGGACTTGGCAATTCCGGTGACTTGATGAGCGATTCAGGAAGACTGCATACGAATAAGTTATAATAGCAAGTGACAGTAATGATGTAAAATGGTAATGAGCATACAGAGCCCCTACGGGTCATGTCGTGGTATCCTCCCAGAACGACTCCCTGCAAACTTAAGATCTCGCAAATAAACTCGCAGAAGTGGGGACAAAAGTCGTAGGAGAGTCGAAGCCCAACCTGGGTCCCCACCATCCCCTACTAGCTAGGGGATGGAGGGAGACGGCTTCCAGGCCTATAAATACTCGCCTCCTTCGCCGTTCTAACCATTCTACGCTCTCCTCTAGTCTCTGACTAATCTCTCTCCTCCTTACCTCGTCTCTCTCCTTTAGCTAAAAGATCTTGGGCATGGTGGTGTTTCGCTCATAACCAAACCAATCAAACTACCCTAAAAGATCTCGGGCATGGTGGTGGTCCGCCCATAACCAAACCAGGCAACGCTCCTAAAAGATTCCGTGCATGGAGGTGGTACGCCCATAACCAAAGCGGACACACTCCGAAAAGATCCCGGGCATGGTGGTGGTCCGCCCATAACCAAACCGGGCACATCCTCCCTCACACCGCTCGTGGTGGATGCGCCAAATTTAAATCCATCACAGGTCATATCTGTGATGATCCATGATCAGACCAATGAGGGAAGTAGGTACATAATATCATGACGTATTTAGTTGTACCAAAAATAATACATAATCAAACTTGTGCGTGGACAAGTGGTTCGAACTCACTAGAGCGATCTTGAACCATAGTATCTTGACCGATGTAGTTATTTTTAACACTCAACTACCTGGGTTATCCAACATAACTGCCCATTACCCGAGAAAATCGATTGTAAATTAAATGGGTTACCTACGTAGAACCTTTCAGAGTCCGCTGTGTGGTTTGTTGTCAATTTGTTTAAACAAGTGGGTCAAAATTGAGTTGTTTTACGATAAAAAATGGATAAAATTGGCTTGGAATCATGAAACTGTTATATTTAGTGGCTTAGAAGGTGACTCGAAAATGGTCGTTTTCAGTAGTAAAACATATGTATTCGCAAAATTAATTCATCCACACAAAGTTCCAGCTTTTGTTGGTACATATTAATTTGATGTCACCAACAGGATTGCAGTTTCATCAGAACTGTTACAGGATAGTGACTTCGGGAGAGAAAACCGCTGTATCAATTTTGTGCAAAATATTTCTTCTCAAAAAAGCGGCTTTTCAGTGTAGATGTGTCCGTTCATTACTGAGTTACTAATGGACACAGGTAGTGCAGCACTAGCCCCTTTAAAATAGAATCGCTGACGTCTCTCACTTCCATCGATTGGACCTGGACTCTTAGGGATCTTCGTTAAATTTATTCATCGCCAATTGACTGCCCTCCCCTCTTCACCGTACCCCGCGTTTAAATCTAACAACGTGATAAGCACATTAATTATAGCCCGAAGAAATTGATGGGTAAACACGTGTCGGCCGAATAACCCGAATACTGAAACTTACGGTCGGGCTCCTTGTGAATTATTCAAATAATATTATTCATGAGTTCATCGTCCGAACCAGATTGAAGGACCGCTCATGTAAAAAGAGCGGAGAGGAGGGCATTATCATGAATTTCACGCGGGCCAAGTTGCGGTGGCAGTAACATGGTTTCATTCCGCTCTTGGCTTGTCTCAAACAGAATTTATTGTTTAAAACATGTCTGTGAAGCTTCCAGTCTGTTACGTCGTCAGATGGTGGATGTGGGGAATTACAGGATTCTTGGAAGGGATTTACCCAACTTAAATTTCTACTTTATTTTTTGCATATTATTTCCAATAAGGAACCTTTGAAATTGGGCACGAAACAATTATTTACACCCTCGAAATTAGTGTTTGCATTTCAAGGTATCTCACCTACGTAGAACCCGAAAATTGAATAAGAAAACTTCCGTCTCCGCCGTACGCGCCACTTTCTGTAGATTACCGCGAACCAGGATGTGAGTCCTATTTGGGGTTTAGTAGGTAGTTGGCCTATGAAGCTCGCGTTACTGTCAGTCATATCTAAGGGGTGAAAAATAGGGTTTCCAAGGCGCCGTTAACTCGATTTTTTAACGTTTTTAAATTTATCTCGAACTTGAAAATTTTTTGAGACTACCCGGAGCATTCTATCTCAAGCCGTTCGTTCAGTAAGGCCCTGAAGTATGCACCAAATGGCTTCGTCAACATGATCGTGAATGAAACGGTATACATCCAGCCCAGATGTCATCGCTAGGGAGCAGCTAATTATAATCGCGGATGGCTGGATGAAGTCGAGTTGGTTGTTCCGTGATATTATTTCATTTGAAGAATGATGGCTCTTTTGAATTTTGTTGATAGGTACTTTTTTAGTTTGAACAAACGTTATGCTTCATGAATAACAACAAGTAATTTTATAACGATAGGATTCTTGAATCCACCGCATATTTATTAAACTGTAATGAGGAGGACCCATGACTTCTGTTTATATTATTTCTGAATGAAAGTAGGTTCCATTCTATGAGAGGGGTGCAATGACGCCACTTGCTGCCGAAATCTTGAAAGCTCACCGAAAAAGAATATTCATTATAGGAGAGTGCAGTTGGTATAAACATTCTTAGAATAGAACCTACTTTCATAGTAGTAGGTATAGCAGAAGTCACAGGTAGTTATTCCTCATTGTCCGGCTGGCCCCATTACTCGATGTAGGGCTTTCCTGGGGGGGAGCACGAGGGTAGGTATCGACCAAAGAAAACAGTGACCTTCCCAGAAGGGTCATCTATACAGGTAAATAATAAACCGTAGTGTAATAATTTGCAGGGTTTCTTCAAATGAAATAATATCACGGAGCAACAATCCTGGTTTCATAATGCCATGAAATCAGTTGTTCCTTCTCAATGAAACTTATCAATGAATTGATATCGATACACGGCTGGTTGAAGTATACATTTTACAATAAAGTACAATAAATTGTTGAACAGTCGAAAATGAATTGCACACGCCTACATTGGTCGGTGTACCAATAGAACAAATATCGTTGGGCAAAGGAGCCAGCAAGTCATACAAAAATTCCAAAGTATTTCATGATTTTTGAGGAATAGACGAATTTCTTGATTTTTCCATTTCAGGATGTCCCAAAATTTAAGGACCCTAAAAATATTGATGACGGAACACGGAATTCGGTATGAGCTACCATAGGGTAGTGTTGGAGGTGACGATCGATAGAGAAAATGTGGATTTTCGTTGGCGTCCTCTTCATAGCTTAATTAGTCGACAAACAATATAGGTTTAATCAGCTGCGGTGCAATACGATACGATGATATCAAAATTTTGATTTTAAACAAACTATTATTATTATTAATATTATTATTGTTGCATTTTGATGATCAAGAAATTAAGGAAGTTTTCCTGAATCAATTTCATAAAACAATTTGTTACTCACATATTTTTGTGGTTTTGTGTAGGTGTGAACGAATTGAATTGCAATTCAACATCACCGGTCTTCCGTTGTGACGAATTTTCATGCATATCCAAATCGGCAGTCTGCAACGGCGTCCCGGAGTGCCCTGACGGACAAGACGAGTCAGTTCAACAGTGTGGTGAGCTTCTATAAATTTAATTTTCTCATTTTTTTTGGTACATAAACTGCGTCAAAGAACCCAATTAGGTATTCATTTATTCAACGGAGGGGCAAAGCCCAATGACAGAATTTGTTTAACGTTAACGCGGATAAAAAGACTCCTTAAATAATACGAATAGAAAGATGAAAAATCAAGTTTTAAAGTTAAAAGTTTTCCTTTTAAAAAAATGCCAGGAAGTTCATATCAAAATCATGAGCCATGCAGGTTTCCAGCGGAGGATGATGGGGATCAAGTTTTAATAAAGGGTGGGCTTGCATGCTACGTTGTGGGAGGAAAATACTAAATCCAGAAAGCGATCAAAAGCATTGGGGATAAGATTAAAAATTGCTTCAGTGGTAATGCTGAGAAGGATTGAAGAATAACAAAAGCCGGCTGGCTAGGCGATTGTGGTGGAATCCTATCCGAATCCTCCATTCCAAGTGCATCGCCACATTCTACGCTCCAGTCGGTACGCGGTAAATTATAATCTCCGACGATAATAATCTCTCCGTATATCTCCTAATACAAGATTCAGAACATCTCATGTCTGTTGCTCCTACGTAGTCAGTGGGTCACTATCAGGGATGTAGACTCCACATAACTGATGAAGAATCCGTCCGCAGAGCTAGAAAGATATGTTTAGAGTTGCGGTCATCAGGTATCGAAGCAAATTATAATATGGATTTTCACCGCAGTCACGACTCCTCGTCCACCCAGCCTTCTGTAAAAATCTGTCCTTACGAAATATGGTACCTACAACCGGTAAACCCTAGTTTAGGGTTACCAATACTTAACATGGCTCAAGCCGTATTCCTGTGAATACATAAATATCGCAGTTGTTAATAGCCATCTGTGATTTGAGACTGTGAGTTGATAACATTATCTTCAGCCCTCTCACATTCTGATAGTGTAATATGGAGATGTTTCCTAAGTTGTTAAGGTTTGGTTTACTATTTTCAATAATGAACCTTTGGAATCGAGCATGAAAAAAAAAATTTTTTTAACCCCCACCTCAAAATCTGATGGTTTCCGTTTAAAGGTATGTAGAATCCGAAAATGCAATAAAAACGCTGCAACTCCCTGCACAACGGTTTATTATTTTGTACAGAATTCCCTTCTGTTACAGATCACAGCTCTCTGCATAGATAACCCGTCTATATGTATAGTATAATAATTATGTACTATTCTAGGTACCTACCTAAATCACGAGTTAAATGTGGCTAAAATAATTCTGTCGATGACAGACAGTAACTAAAATGGCAAAAAGAAACGCAAATAATGAAGTGATGAAGAAAAACTGTTGATGTCGAGTGAAATAGATGCCCCTCCTGCGTTTTCTGTGGTCAATACTTACCCTCGTGGTCAAGTATATTGAACCGTTGTGTAATAATTTACCGTTGTGTAATAATTTACCCATCATAAATACTTCAGCATTTGTTCACGTTTCAGAAGTACCTACCAACAAAATCCAATAGTCCATCACTTATCAAATGATAAGTGAGATGATGATCGTTGTTGCACACGAACGGCTGGACGTACAATGCTGCGGGTGGTCTCAAAAAATTGTTTAGCTCAAGACAAATTTAATAACGTAAAAAAACCATACCCTTCTATCGGAAGTTTTCGAGATACGGCGTTCTGAAAATTTCAACCCCTATTTTGAACCCCTTAGAGATGACTGACAGTAACGCCGAGCTTCGAGGACCAACTAGACCCCGAACGGAACCTATAACCCGAATTTCTTCTTTTTTTTATCTTTTTTTTTCATGGTAACTAAGAAAAGTGCTCAGTACGGCGTACGACGGACAGACAGAATTTTTTTGTTGCATTTTCGGATTCTACATACCTTAAAACGTAAACCATCAAATTTTGAAGGGGGGGTTAGCATTTTTTTTTTTCATGCTCGATTCCAAAGATTCATTATTGAAAATGACAAACCAAAAAATTTCTGTCCGTCCGCCGTACTTCGCACTTGTCTTAGACCATGAATCAAAATTGACGAAATTCGGTTTGTAGGTCCCATTTGGGGTCTTGTTGGATCTCGAAGCTCGGGGTTAATGTCAGTCATCCCTAAGGGGTGAAAAATAGGGGGTTGAAATCACCAGGACGACTTTATCTCGAATTTTTTTTCGTTTTTAACTAGTTCTCGAACTTGAGAGTTTTTTGAAACCACCCGTAGCGTCCAGCCGTTCGTTCACAGTAAGGCCCAGAAGTTTGCACCGACAGGCTTTTTCAACAGGAGGGTGAATGAAATTGTATACATTCAGACCAGATATCATCACTAGGGACGCGCTAACAATCGGGAATTGGCCCGAGATTATATTCACGGAGTATGAAGTCGAGTTGGTTGTTCTGTGATATTATTTCATTTGAAAAATGATGGCTCTTTTGGGGTTTGTTGATAGGTAGTGAAACTTGAGCAAACGTTGAAGTATTATTGATGGGTAAATTATTTCACATTGGATTATTACACAACGGTTCATTATATCATATACGTAGAAGAGGCACCTATACAGGTAATTATTACCCAACGGTTTATTATTTGCCTCATGCTTCAAGAATAACTACAAAATAATTAATGATTGAATTGAATCTCGCGCATTTGTAGGAAACTTTAATTCCGGGGCCGGCTCCAGTACTCAATTTAGGGCATTCCTGGGGGGAGCTCGATGGTATTGACCACAGAAAACAGTGATCTACGCAGAAAACAGTGATCTATACAGGTAAATAATAAACCTTTGTGTAATAATTTGCCGCGTTTTTTGGATTCCATCTAACAGTAAGTAATAAATTCTTGGAATCCAATTCATCCTGCGAATCACCACATCCTCCGTCGTTCCTTTAACCCATTATTGCTTTTTCTGAATTCCTCTCGTTGTGAAACTGCATGATCCTCTGAAACGTTCTGTCTCTTCTCACTGAAGAATTTCCACTCCGACAGATCCAACAGGCCATGAGGAGGTTGCTCAAATACGATTTTGACCGGTCGGATTTTGTTGTCAATCCTTTTTACCCATTCGATGAGAACGAACGATGGGATTATCAGTAAGACCTGGAACAGAGTCATTCAGTTGGGCGATGCCGTTTGCGTCATATCGATCATTAGAACTTACCGGGAAATTGAACAGGATCATAATTACAACGTCGATTGCTTTCGTCGATCAGTTCCTCTAAAATATTGGCTGTCTTCACCGCTCATTTTCCCCGCTCAACTCGGAACGAATAGCACCTATTGCTACGAATGTCAGCCTTAAACTGGACTTGAAATGGCCTGTTTCCGTGTGTAGGAATTTTTTATTTTTGATCTCAGAATCAGATTTAGCACCCTCGAAAACCCCATAACAGTGTAGAAGAGTGAACTTTAAGTCACGTTTTTCTTATTGTTACAAACGTCCGCTGTTATCACTAAACCCATTGTTTCAGCTACCAAAGGGTAGTCTGATTTCCTCAAGTTCCATGTTTGTGTTATTTATATTTATGGTTATGTGCAAACTTAATAGTGGTACTCCACAAAAAGTTAATAAAAAGTTAAAGTTAAAGTTTTAAAAAAATGATGCGAAATGAGAAGAGATCGTCGGTGAGCGAAGTGTGATAAGACAGAGCCAAACATTACATACTTGAAATGAGTGAAGATGAATAATATAACGGCCCACTAGTCATCCAGTCACCCACTGGTCACTATTTATCCAGGTGTTCATAACTTTTATCGAGCCCTGGAAGTAACAATTTCATTCCGCATTGAATACCTGTGGTGTGTGTTCTGGATGGTTTTTTGTATGTAGGTTGCCCTTCATGAGTATTTTAGAGATTCCTGTTCTCCCTCAAGTTTTGGGTAGAATTCTCCTACATAAATATGTACAATTGTTACGTGAACAAAATAAGACAAAGTAAATTTTCTTGAAAACAAACTTTCTTTAGAACCCGTTTATAACTTGGAACAAATAACTTTGGTAACTAGCATTATACTTTAAAATGACTTTCTGGAAAACAAGCTTTCTTTGGTAGTTCTTAAATTTTCTTAACATTATCAAATCAATGTATCCGCGCTCCTGCTGTGTTTGTCATTTATATATTATTTGTATTAATTTATTATGCGTATTAATTTTTCAGTTAGGTACATATTATTATTGTTATTTTCTTTCTCTGAAATTCCACACCACCTGAAATGCCGCGCCCTAAGCGCGTGCCTTGTGTGCCTATCGGAAATACGGCACTGAGGTGCAGTGACTGAAGCACGTAATGACTACAACTAAACAACCCAATAAAACAACAACAACAACAGCTTCAACAGTACAGTAAATTCTCGATTAATCGACGTCCGATTAACCGACAATTCGATTATCCGTCTCAAAATCGGCATTCGACTAACCGAACATTTAGACAGGAAATCGTTCCTCCGATCACGACGTCACTGCGCTGGGGAGATTATCGTCACAAAACCAGAAGAAAATAACGACGTTTGCCAATGCCAACCCCTTTGCCAGCTTATCGATTATCCGACTTTTCGGATTATCCGACATACCCTTGAGCACCGAGCATGTTGGTTAATCGATAGTTTACTGTACAGTGACCACTTGAAACATCAACACACAATGGTAAAATTTAATGATCTACACGGAAAATGGCTACGCTTTGAAATGTATTATTTCGTCGTATTATTAGTCGTGTGCACTGTAATGTATGTCTAGTTAAAAACCTTTCTACCAGGGGCGTTGCGTCCATAAGGCCACTTGGGCCACTGCCCCGGCATCCAGAAACACAAAAAACTCCAAAAAAATGCCAACCATTCGTTTAGTTGGCATTCGAATTTCCCTCCGTATACTGTACCTAGCATTTTTCACGAAGTTCAACAGCGACTCGACAGAGTTCTGTCTCTCTGTCCCAACCTATGTCTGGCATGGCTGCGGCCAAGACAAGTAACTCGGAAGTAGAAGAAGAAGACAGAGTTCTCTGGCTATGGATATTCGAGCATTTTATCGGAATATAGCTACACTAATCGATGTCTTGCAATCGAAATCGAAACCTACGCTTCTGAAACTAACAGGTCCTGGGACCTGGTGTAGCCATGGTAACAGAGAAAAGTGGCCGGTCCGCGCAAGCTCAGTCGAGTAAAAATTTGATTAGCCACGCCCCTTTTGGGCCGAGGCCCACATTTCCATCCGAAAATCGTATGTGTTCACAATCGATTGGATTGTTTCAATTCATGTTGTCATGTCGATACGAGATGCTTGTCCTATCTGTCCTCCCCTAAAAATTCTTGTCACTTTCGCCGTTCTGTTCCTATGTAGAGTTTTCAATTTTCTGCTTACGTTTCGAATTTTGTATGTTCCCATTCGAGTTCCCAGGACAGATTTGGATTTGCGATAATTAAGTGCGTTGTGTCCTGTTTGCGGTCTTGTGGATTGATCGACGTCAACATACACAGATAAATACCTAGCTTCTAGTCTGATTCTCCATCCAAGTAGGTACTGGCCGGCGGCGGGTCATTACTTCGTTGTATTTCAGTATAGTTCGTTGTTTTTAGTTGTTGTTTAGTTTATTTGCTTCTGTATTTTTGTACCACATGAATTCGGTGGCTAACTTACAGTCGAAATTTTCGACGTTTTCCTACGAGGATAGAGTGATGACTAAAAGTTTTAGGCCTTTGCTGAGTATTAGTCAGTATGAAGCTATAAAACTTTTAGCTTCTGGTAATCCCGGGTACTGGTCAGAACTATTGTGAACATAGTGCTTACATTCTGACTTGCTAAGAGCTTCGGTTGATTAAAATCCACCCATTTCTCATAAGAAGACTCCACTGTTGGAAAACATTTACAGGTATTTTGTAGAAAAAGCTGTTAATTTGTGTTCCGGTTTGGTGGCCCACCATTTTCAAAGCCCACGCACCGTTACTGCTTTCTACCCCTCATCTGCATTAATTTAAAATGTTTATTGAGGCAAATTTTATTGAATTGTCGGTCATTCGCAGAAATATGTAGATCGACAGAAGCCTTTATATCGGGTCGAGGCACATAAGTGATCTACATAAAATGAAAGAGGGGCCACAGTCGCTGAAACGAAGCACCGTGAGATGTTTAGGGGAAAGGGTCACCAGTAATAAATGTCATACCTACTTTCTTCGTGAGAAAACAATCCAGATGGTGTGAAGGTGAATCCGGTAATGGTGAAGAGGAAACCTTGGTTATCAGGGGCTGAATCGGAAAGGGAGCTGTCGGCTAAGAAGCAATTATTCGTTGTGCGATGATTGATGTTCCAAGTGGGGATATGTCCAAAGTTAGATGGTGTGAGCGTGGTGGAGGCGACGGGAGTTTCATTCACGTCAAATCTTGGGCAAAACGACAGAGGGACTTACCTGTAAAAACCTTTTTCGAGACGTCAGCTTTTGAAAATGATCTTTTCGAACTCCAGTTTTGCTAAAATGACCTTATTTACTTTGGCCGACGAAAATGTTGGAAAGAATACGACTGGTGTAGATCAGTACGTACGTCACCTCACGTTTATACTCATCAGTACTAGTGGAAGGTGTTTATTGTAGTTCGATACTGTGGCTTCAAAGAGAAGTGTTTTAGAAATAAATAAAATTAGTTACGCTCGGTGAAAAAATAATATAGGCCTCAATCCTCATCGGCCTTCTTAATTGTATCTTGCATATCTAATCGTGAAGTAGGTCACTGATGCTCTTCTTACCTGAGCACTGTAAAATAGTATGGTTATCATTTCTATGTTCAACCTCTTGCTTCCACACTATTTTTTCTTGCCAAAATTTGGAATGCATAATACTTGGAGAAAATCAAATTCCCGAGTGCCGACTAAGTTGAGGAAGCTGTTCCAAGGATGTAAATCTCTTGTTGGTTAAGAAGAAACGATGTTTCACAAGGGTTAAATCGGAAAAGAAGGTAAATAAACAGTGATGAAACCACATATTGCGAAATCTACGGTGACGCATCCTTGTGGTATCATTACGGTATGGATGGTCATTGACGGGCGTTCAAACATCCCGTTATTTCAACTGGGAAAAAATCCCTAATTCATGCAAGCGATTGTGATACCACTTGAGTACGTACAGAACAACGGAAAAAGTTTATTACTTTTACCTGCCATACTTACCTGTGTTATACCTATTCATATTTGAAAGATAAATGTAGCAGGAAATATTATAGAAAGAATGTTCAGATCTTCTTCGGGAACAAAAAACATAGTGTGGTCTATAGTAATATGGACTACATGGATCGGCCTTGGTACTGTGGGTGGAATTAGTTGTCCGTGTTCATAATAGGTATATTTTGTATATTTTACGTAGGTATATTTTTGTATATTTTGTAGGATAATGTTCTAGGATAGTTGGAAAGAGAGAATTTTTCCCATTGGGGAAATTAAGAAACGGCATTCCCCGTATTAACAAGGTTTGAACCATGATCTAAATATATATGGAACACTAGAGACTATTGGACCAGATTAAAGAAAGATGGTTTGTTCGGACAATTGGGTTGTGGGTTGTGGCGGTGCAACGGTTTTTCACGTTTCCGCATGCGCAGTCGATGCTACAGATACAAATGCGAGGAAATTCATATGGTACCACCTAGGACCTAATCCTGAACTGCCTTCAAAATTTGAGGCAATTTGGACCATTGGGCTGTAGCATCTGCCTTTCGGCGATGTTTCTTTGGTACATTACATCCAAGCAATTTTTTTTTCAGAGGAATCTTAGCAGTCCTATCAAAATTGATGTTTTGGATTTACGATTATGACCCATTATTTCCACATTCAGTTCCCAGTTATTGAAAAATGGATGTTTTAGCGAATTTTCGAAGAAAAGGAAGCTATTGTTCTCGGTCCAAAATTTGTAAAACTCGAATTTCCGACAGATTTTTATACCAAAATCCGTTTCAGACCATCCTGAATTCACTGCCGAAAGGCTCCAAAAATTATATCTATACATAATAAAACAGTGTCTGTTTGTTTGTCTCGGCATCAATTGAGAACGGCTGAACGTAGAAAGTTGCGGCTGGTACCATTTGACGCAGAATTTATCTGGGAAGGTTTATGAAAAATCCGCATTTGAATCTGTCCATCCGTTGAAACGCTATGAATGAAATACTACTAAAAAACGTTTTATAATCACTTCTATGAGGACGTTTATGCTTATAATAACTTTGAACTGTTGGACGTAAATCCGATTGTAATTAGATTCTGGATTCAGCTCGACGAGTACATTCAAGTGGTACTTCAATCAGGATGTTAGTGGGAGGGGGGTACAGGTTATGAGAGGGGGGGGGGGGTCTACAGAAATTGCAAAACTACTTGACCAATTGGAGTGCAACTTTGGGAATTTGTTGTGTGAACATTGAGGAATGTTTCTAACCAGGTAGGGAGGGTTCATAGGATACGGGGGGGGGGGGTAAGGGAAGTTAGGGTTGGCATTGGGGAAGGTTTCTGATCAGTTGAGGAGGGGGGGATACAGGCATATTAAAATACATGACCGTTGGCTCCATTTATTTAAATCGCAGCAACACGCGTCGGTTCAAATAGTATAATATATCATAAAACTGTTATGAGTGGGGCCTGTCCTAAAGGGGGTGTCTGTTCTACCGTTGCGAAGCGCGGGTACACAGCTAGTGTATATATATGTAGGTTATATGTAGGTATATATTTATATATGTATGTGTCATTCCAGACGATAACTCTCGAAAGAATTGAGATAAAAAGTTCAAATTTGCACGAAAAATCTGTCTTGACAATCGACAGGCTAAGTTCGTAGATGGGCAGAATCGGGTCACTCTAAGGGGGAGTTTTGAGGAGTTTTAGGAGGGAAAAATTACCCATAAATTCCCAAAATGAAACAGTCTGACAAGTGACACCTCATTTTAAAGGTTTTTGTACGCTGAACACGATGGTGAAATCAGAATTGCGATATCTCATTCCGTTCTCAAACTGGAGCACTTTAAAATGAAGGAACGTGGTTATTTCTTGAGATAAAACAGTTTTACATAAAATCAGTTATTTCTTCGAAAATTCGCTCTTATAGCCATGCTGCATGACTGTGGTTTTTTTGATATTCATATGTATGTGTAACTATGTCTTATTCCTGGGGCCCAATATTTCGGAGTTTTGGTCAGTTTTGTTTGAGTTCTGAACCTCATTGCAGTGGGCGGAGAAGTGGGGATCTGTCCGAATTCCTCATACCCAGCTGTTATGCTCTCCACTCAAATTGCAGGCGTTTAACTTGTCCTCTACTAGCACTCCACTGCCAACTTCGTCATGACCAATAGCCCCGAACTTTCGAACGTGCTGTAGCTAACTTACCGCTGGGTCAAAACTCAATTGACTCGACCTTTCAAATCATAAACCTACCTCCATTTTGTCGCAACTTTGCCATATTTCGATGGGCAGTTTTGGAGGTGTGTGTGTGTGTGAGGGAGGTGGTATCCGTTTGATGGAAAATAATTTCCGATGAGTGCTTTCAGGACCCCTCACACCTCATTCATTTCCTGCCACCTGGCTTCTGCCGAAGCCTTCATCCATCCTTGCGTTTAACGAGGTTTTAGCTTAGTGACTAATGACGTTAACGAAGACGTGGATGGTGTGGTCGGGGACGGGGTCGGCTGTCCTTATCCATGAAAAGCGACGAAGAGAATGCACATTAGTCAGATGTCTTCGTTATTCAACGAAGTTTTAAAAGGGTGGAGTGCCCCCAAAAACTCCCGAGAAAGTTCACTGTTATTTTCCCAGATTGTATAAAGGACCTGCATTATTGGATGAGAGATCGTTTAGGGAGAATTGCACGAAATTATGACGGATCGTACCACGACTGTCTTGAGGTAATTGAATTTTTAGAGTTTAGATGTTTGGTCTTTTCGTATTTATGGTTCAAAGTGGACACTCAAAATTATTACAGTACCTACCTGTTTACCTGGTATTCCATCGCGTTTTTAGTGCTGTTGCAACTGAGACATTCTTAGTACTTTTCCATTTTCAGAGCGATTATTATTTCGCTAGAGTAATGTATTAATAAATTGACGATTGAGAGCCAGGGATTAGCTTCCTCGGTCAAAAACATAGACGCCCCAATTTGTAATCAAGGGTGTCGCCTCGGCTCACTAATCTTCGATCAATTAATTATTTTCAGTAATGAACCTTTGGAATCAGACATGAAAAAAGAAGAAAAAAAATTAACCTCACCCTCTCAAAATTTCATCATTTCCGTTTCAAGGCACGTAGAATCCGAAAATTGAATTAAAAAAATTTCTGTCCGTCCACCGTACGCCGTACACGCTTTACTTGGTTACCATGAACATAAATGAATAACATTTTATTTTACCATAACTTCCGGAGGAGTACGTCGTCACTAGCTGGACCACCATCTGTTGATGACAGACTCCTCCGGAAGTTATGGTAATAATATTGCTTCTCACACTAGCGGAAATAACCCTTTAGATTTAATACCAACATTTTATTTGTTGGGGGGTGTACCTATGAAGGTAGTTGGTCTGTGAAGCTCGGCGTTTCTTTTTCGAAGGAGTGAAAAATAGGGGGCGCCGTTTTCTCGTATTTGTTTTCGTTTTAAATTGATATCGAACTTGGGAATTTTTTCAGACCACCAGGAGCATTGTATGTCCAGCCGTTCGTTCAGTAAGACCCTGAAGTATGCACCATAAAGCTTCGTCAGCATTATCTTGAATGAAACGGTGTATATGATATACATCCAGCCTACATAATTATCATTGCTAGGGAACACATGACATGATTATAACCACGCATGGCTGAATGAAGTCGAGTTGGTTGTTCCATGATATTATTTCGTCAGAAGAATGATGATTATTTTGGATATTATTGATAGGTACCCTTTTTTTAACTTGAATAAACTTTATGTTCAAGAATAAAAACAAGTATTTATTGGTAAAGTGCTTGAATCCACCGCATATTTGTGAAACTCTAATTGCCCGGCCGGCTCCAGTACTCGATTTAGGGATTTCCAGGGGGGAGCACGAGTGTTAACCAAAGAAAACAGTGGTCTTTGCAGAATGGGCATCTATACAGGTTTAAAAAAAAACAAAAAACAAAAAACCGTTGTGTAATAATTTGCAGCCTTTTTGCAGTAGGGTTTGTCCCCCACTAATCAGTTCTCTCAAAAACGATTGTCCAGTTGGTACCTAGTTTTTTTTGTCAGTTTGAGAAGCTAGTGACACCGAGCCCATTCATCCACACTAAAAACACTCGGAAACACTAAAACTCCATTATTCCTCGCCTGTGGTCGTTGCCACATGCCATCCCGTATGTTCGCTTGGCTTCATCAGCTATTTCTGATTGTATATTATACGTATAGGGATTATTTACAAATTTGGGAAATTGTTTTGTGACTTAATTTAAAATTTTTGACAGCTCAAGGTCAGTGATGAGAAACTAGTTGTTAATTATTGAATTCTGTCAACATTTTAACCGTGTTTGTCACAATGTATATCACTTTTGCCGTCATAATTTTGGAGGTTTATAAATACGGAAAGGTTTCTAAACGATTAGACTATTGAGTTGGTTATATTATAGTGGGAATGCGGTTCGTGGATCGGGGGTTCCCACGACCATCTGTAAACGTACTTTATTCATGTGTAGTGAGTTTTCTTTATGCTAACAATAATTTCAAGCGGTGAAATATAGGGCAAAGTCATAATGACTTTGGCCTGTACAATCATTATATTCCTCCACTGCTGTCCAGACAGAATTATATTTATTTGCATCGCCCATATTCATCTTCTCCCCCTCGTGGGGACTCTTCAATCAGTATCGGAGATACTTATTCCCCTTTTAGGGTAAGTTACTCTATAAATGTTCATCTACTGGGGCCGATACTAGGTACGCCAAAAGTTGAACATCGCATAAAAATAAAATTCTATATCTAAATCAAATAATTACTCAAGCTTCTTGCGCCTTCGATCAACTAAATTCTACTGGCAGGTACAGCTATTAATTAATTTGGCCGGAAACGTCGTGAATATTACCACATCGATTTGGTAAACATCATCCCACCCCGTACTTTAGTATTTTATTACAATTAAGTAATACTAACAGATTTGTTTTGTTTGAATCTGAGAAGAGTTCGTGATGGTTATAATATCACTGTTTGAATTTCCACCTCAGAATCACAAGAAAGAATGAATTTCCTCTTCGAAGCTCATTCTCACCGCTTATTACATCAGAGGGGAAGAGGCTAATTTTTAATATAACGTTGATGAGAAAGGGGAGTGCTTAGGGCGTAGAAAAGGCCTCAGAGAACCTGAAGAAAAATATAATCCTGTTTGGTTAATCGGCTTTACGTCCCTTTCGCATTGTCCCAAGCCTCTTGAGGAGGCGGAAAAATCTATAAGGCGAATTTTACATGTTTCCTGTTTGAACCTTAATATAAAAACGTAAATACGAGTGTGAGAAATAGCCCTTTACAGTGGACCTTCCAATGGATAAGAACTCTCGTCTCGGATTTCAGATCCTAGAAGGAGTTTACTTACATCATACAGTTTAAATCTTCCTTTTAGTTTTCCTATGGTTGTTCGAAGACATGGACTTTCAAAATGTAGGTATTTTTCTCCAGAATTCTTCACACGAGATTGGTAATGAAGGAGGTAATAAAGAAGAATAGGTACTTATTCCATTTAAAAAATATTATTGACATTACATGGGTAATTATATTAAATAACAGAACTGCTTATAAATGCAGTACCTTTACAAACTGATATATGTGCATTCAACAAAACTAGGCCAGTCAAAATGAATTTATTGAAATCAAACTTGAGAAATTTTTCCACTTCATGGAAAAACATTGAATCATGGATATGTTTTTGGGCGCTGTATTTTCACATCCACTTTTCAATGTTTTTCCATGAAGTGGAAAAATGATATAAATTTTTGAATTTATTGATAATGAAAAAAGTGCAATTGGTAAAATTTATTGTACAGAAATGAATTGGAATATTCATTTCGAATTGTTTATGCTCATTTCATTATTCTTTCGCTGGGTATTGTCGGTAACTACACACGCACATCTCCAAATTGTTTATCGGTTGCAGCGTTGCATTTTTTTCGGTCGCAAATTTTAGAATGACCCCCCAGGGCAAAAACATATCCTTGTTAAAAACGCTGCAAATCCCTGCACAACGGTTTATTATTTTTGTATAGAATACCCTTCCGTTACAGATCACAGCTCTATGTATAGATAACCCGTCTATATAATATGATATGTACTATTCTATACATATTATGTAGATCGCAGACCCTCCGTAGGTTAGTACCTAACCCCGTACTCGTTACTAGGTACCTACCTAAATCACGAGTTAAATGTTGCTAAAATAATTCTGCCGATGAAAAACAGTACCTAACAAAAAGAAACACACATAATGAAGTTCTGAAAATAAATTGTTGATGAGGAGTGAAAAAAGTTGCAAAAGTACCTACCAACAAACTCCAGCCCCTTCTACGTTGATGGTATAATGAACCGTTGTGTAATAATTTACCGTTGAGTAATGATTTACCGTAGTAATAATTTACCCATCAATAATACTTCAACGTTTGTTCAAGTTTCACTACCTACCAACAAACTCCAAAAGAGCCATCATTTTGGTTTATTATTTTCAATAATGAACCATTGGAATCGAGCATGAAAAAAAAAATTCTTACCCCTCCTCAAAATTTGATGGTTTACGTTTCAAGGTATGTAGAATCCAAAACTGCAATAAAAATATTTCTGTCTGTCCGCCGTACGCCGTACGCCGTACGCCGTACGGGCCACTTTTCTTAGTTACCATGAAAAAAAATTGATGAAATTCGGGTTATAGGTTCCGTTCGGCGTCTAGTTGGTCCTCGAAGCTCGACGTTACTGTGAGTCATCTCTAAGGGGTTCAAAATAGGGGTTGAAATTTTCAAAACGCCTATACCATTTTTTTACGTAAATATTTTTACGGTTTTAAATAGTTCTTGAACTTGCGAGTTTTTTAAGACCATCCGGAGCATCGTACGTCCAGCCGTTCGTTCACAGTAAGGCCCCGAAGTTTGCACCGACAGGCATTTTCGACTCCAGTGTGAATGAAATTGTATACAATTCAAACCAAATCTCGTAACCAGAGACACGCCCACAATAGGAATTTGTGAATACGGCCAATCATTGGTAGGGATCACCTGATTATATTGGCCGAGTATGAAGTCGAGTTGGTTGTTCTGTGATATTATTTCGCTTGAAAAATGATGGCTCTTTTGGAGTTTGTTGGTAGGTAGTGAAACTTGAACAAACTTTGAAGTATTATTGATGGGTAAATTATTACTACGGTAAATCATTACTCAACGGTAAATTATTACACAACGGTTCATTATACCATCTACGTAGAAGGGGCTGGAGTTTGTTGGTAGGTACTTTTGCAACTTTTTTCACTCCTCATCAACAATTTCTTTTCAGAACTTCATTATGTGTGTTTCTTTTTGTTAGGTACTGTTTGTCATCGGCAGAATTATTTTAGCAACATTTAACTCGTGATTTAGGTAGGTACCTAGTAACGAGTACGGGGTTAGGTACTAACCTACGGAGGGTCTGCGATCTACATAATTATGCATAGAATAGTACATATTATATTATATAGACGGGTTATCTATACATAGAGCTGTGATCTGTAACAGAAGGGTATTCTATACGAAATAATAAACCGTTGTGCAGGGATTTGCAGCGTTTTTCAAATGAAATAATATCACAGAACAACCAACTCGACTTCATACTCCGCCAATATAATCAGGTGGCCCCTAGCAATGATTTCATCTCCGCCAATTTTCCTATTGTGGGCGCGTCTCTGGTTACGAGATTTGGTTTGAATTGTATACAATTTCATTCACACTGGAGTCGAAAATGCCTGTCGGTGCAAACTTCGGGGCCTTACTGTGAACGAACGGCTGGACGTACGATGCTCCGGATGGTCTTAAAAAACTCGCAAGTTCAAGAACTATTTAAAACCGTAAAAATATTCACGTAAAAAAATGGTATAGGCGTTTTGAAAATTTCAACCCCTATTTTGAACCCCTTAGAGATGACTGACAGTAACGTCGAGCTTCGAGGACCAACTAGACCCCGAACGGAACCTATAACCCGAATTTCATCAATTTTCTTTCATGGTAACTAAGAAAAGTGGCCCGTACGGCGTACGGCGGACAGACAGAAATATTTTTATTGCAGTTTTGGATTCTACATACCTTGAAACGTAAACCATCAAATTTTGAGGGGGGGGGGGGGGGGTAAGAATTTTTTTTTCATGCTCGATTCCAATGGTTCATTATTGAAAATAATAAACCAAAATTAAATTCATGCGAGAGCATATCGGGCCAACCTTCCAATCGCACTAATTTCTGTTGTGCAACATGATGAAATTCTTAGGAATCATGTTGGAATTATTTATATCAACGATAATAATTATTGGATGAATATTTCAATAGCTCATTTCTGCCGAAAGTTCTTGAAAAGATTCGTTTTACCTTAGTGAGAAACGGGATGGGGTGGAGTGGGGTGGAGGGGCATAATTTTCGTTTTTCAAGAGCAAACGAAGTTAAACGTTTTCGACTCGGAACCTGGTGACCTCGCTCTGGCTATATTTTCAATCATCGAGCGAGCTAGCAGCCACTTCGCTAATGACGTCTTTTTATGCCGTTTCAATCTCGTTAGTTCACTCATTTTCACTCTATCTCAATAGTTTATTTTTTTCAACTTGGAAATAGCAGTTGGCAACGCATATATTTTCTGAACGCAAATATGCATAAACCTGCAGTGAGCCCGGCATCTTGAGGCTCAAGCCGGGATTTAATAAATAAATAGAGTTATCGGGGAGGTCACCCCAGAGAAGTAGTTAGTAACTAGTTAGTGTCTCGTGAGATTTGGGTGTAGTCGAACCTTAGTAGTAGAAGAGTGGAAAAGTGGAAGCATCGAGGGTATGACAAGTGACATTTATTTATTTGTGTTTCTCTCTTTCAATTACCATATATTATAATCAAGTCAAGTGTCACTCAGCAGCGGTGCGTGGGCTCTGAAAACGGTGGGGCACCAAACCAGAACACAAAACCAAGAGATTTGTCTACAAAATACCTCGAGGCAACAATAAACACCCTTCCCTTATTTACTGATTGATATTCAGCAAATTCTCTTTCAATCAACAGTCTATCTTCGTGAAAACGTCCACAATTTCTAATGCAAAGTAGCCACCGAATTCATGTGTTATAAAAATATAATCAACTAAAATATAGGTAACAAAACAATGACCCGTCGGCCCGTACCTACTTGAATGGAGAAGCTATTGACTTGAAGCTAGTTAGTTATCTGTGTGTTGACGCCGATCAATCCACAAGACCGCAAACAGCAAACAGGACCAAATGCGCGGAGGTAGGTACCACGAATACAAATCTGTCATCAGAACCGGACCGAACGCAAAATGTGCTCAATTTGACGCAAAAAATTAAAAATTGACAACTGACAACAGAGAAAGCGAATATAATTCACAACAAAAACAAATCAGAAGACGAAGAAGCATCTCGTATGGAGAGTACGAATCAAATGCATAAGAAGAAAAAACGCAACCTCTGTCCACCACTATCGGCATGAAGAGTGTTTCTTCGTGGCACCCTCAAGAAAAACAACAACAACAAATTGAATGGAAGGGGTCGAATCGATTGTGAAAAGGAACGATTTTGGATTAGAAATCAGATTTTGGGGACTGGGCGCAATGTGGGCGTGGCAAACAACATCTTTACTCTACTGAGCATGCGCGGACGGGCCACTTTTCTCAGTTGCCATGGCGACACCAGGTCCCAGGACCTGCCAGTTTCAAGAGCCTAGGTTTCGATTTCGATTGCATGACATCGATTACTGTCGCTTTATTCCGATAGCATGTTTGGTCTATGGAGCACACCATGGATGCTCTACTATAATATTGAATATCCACAGAATTTTCATCCCATAGCCACAGAAATCTGGTGAGTCGCTGTTGAACTTTGTGAAAAATTCCAGGTACAGTGTGGGGAGGGAAATTCAAATGCCAACTGAACAACGGAGTTTTTTTTTACTTACCTATAAGGTACCTATAAAGTGTTTTTGGGTACTGGGGCAGTGGCCTTATGGACGCAACGCCCCTGGTGTCACTGTATGCTGTTAACCATTACCATTCTCTACCTGATGTGACCAGTTTGTAGGTTTCCGACTGGTAAATTTGTACAGTAGCCTGTTTATAGTAAGTATGAACAGAATAATAACTGTAATTATGCGAATAAGAGCCTAATTGATATATTTTGGTTTCTGTACCTCTCATAGCGCTGATGTCTCACGAAACGATTCTCATTTATACAAACCCACAAGATTCCCAAAACGAATGATTGTTTATGTCTGCCTACTGACCTGTTTACTCGCTTAAAGCCGGCGAGCTTAGAAACGGGCGAGCCAGCTTGTGCGACAGTAATGACACACAAAATCTGATCTCTCAAAACTTTACACTCGCTAAGCAGCCATCTTGCTAGCGACTTCGGACTGCGCGATGAAAAAGTTTTTTCCGCCTTCCTTTTCTTTCATTTGCTGAACTTTCCACTCGATCAGTAGCCAATTAGCTAGCGACTGTGAACCACGCTTTGTGAGTACGTCGTTTTTCTTTCATTTCCCAAACTTTTCTGGGCGTTCTAGCGTTAAAACGCTGCAAATTATTACTCAACGGTTTATCATTTACCGTCAAATGATAAACCGCTGTGTAACAATTTGCAGCGTTTTTTGTTGCATTTTGGGATTCTGCATACTTTGAAACGGAAACCATCAAATTTTGAGGGGGGTTAAACAATTTTTTTTTTTTCATTCTCGATTCCAAAGGTTCATTATTGAAAATAATAAACCAAAAATGTGTGGAATAATTTTGTGGAATTTCTTTACGTATATACCATTTTTTATGGAATATTACAGACAGAGACTACCTATTGCAACACAAAATTAGAAGGAGACATTTTAATGAAAAACAGTTATTTGGGAGAATGGGTGTGAAGGAACTTGAGGCTAACAGCTGATGACACACGGCTACTTTTTGCCGGCTTTTAGCCTTTTTACCAGCTAACAAGCCGACTCGCCAGCGACTTGCGAGCATCGAATTATGCTTAATTGTATAAACATTCTGCTAGTTAGCTAGAGCACATAATGACACTGCCAAGTTGTCTAGCGGCTTCTAAGTTAAACTAAATTCGCCTATGCTTCACCGAGCCATTAGTTAATGAGAATAAAATGATTTATTTAGGTAAAGGGCAGATATGGGATACTAACAGCCGATCTTATCAGTCCGAACGATGAAGGATTGAATTAGGTTCCTAAAAAAGTTTCCGAAACCCTTCCTCGGCGTTGAACTTGAACAATGAAAAATTGGAAGTCAGTATGAATTTCTACGTTGTATAAAATCCTTCCTACTCGCAGGACCTGCCTCCGCTCTTTATGCTGACCCGAGGCACTTTCATTCGTAAATTCCCTCCAAGAAGCTTGGAAGTATTTAGGCCAAGGCTGGGTGCCAAGACTGTGGACGGTTTATGTCGTATTTATCGGGCGAAAACGCTACAGACGAGAATCCGGAATCACTGATCGGATTATTCTCCTAATGACCTTCAAAAGCCTTGAAACAACTTTACGAGATTCGTTGCAGGAGTGAACTTTCTTTGGAAGTCTCCCTAATTGGTTTAGAAGCTTCTTAAGATTTGAACAGTTCGTTTGAACTCTGAAAAGGATGTTGATGGCAAAATCGGTTAGTTAATCCTGATGAACTGTACCTATGTAATGAAAAATGTCAGATAAGGAGACCCTTTTGATTTATTATTCTGTGAATAATACACCTATGTATTCGCTCAGCAAAAAATTTTTATAACACCCCCTCAAAATTTTTTCTTTTCCGTTTCAAGGTGCGTAAATTCCAAAAATGCAATGTCCGTCCGCCGTATCACGTGCACAGGCTTCATTTTCGGTCTAAAAAATTCGTTCTTTCGCACACATGCTCCATTTGGGCCCTAGTTGTGTCCCGAAACTTTTCAGCCCGATCGGAATATACCCAGGGGAGTTATGAGTGAAAATGTCACAAAAATAGGTACTTTTTGTGTTTTAGTAACTTATCAGTAAAATGAGCTTTTGAGGTATCGTTTTTCATATTTTTGTGGACGAAAAGACCGCATATATAGTCGATTTTGACCAAAGAGTGGAATATTGAGGTTGCACCAGATGTTCAGCTCCCAAAATCGATATTTTATGAGTCAAAAACCTGGGAAATCGTCTGAAATCACCATCAATTTGTAGAATAACACTAGAAAAAGTATCAACAGGTGGATTAAGACGACTAAATGGTACTATCAATGATCAAAGATAATTTGAAAAAAAAGGAGCGTACCTACCTAATTCGTGTTTTGGGGGCCAAAATTGGTGGAAACCACCAGAAATAGCTATTTCAATTATTTTATATGAAAGAAACAATAAATAAACAGCCAACGTTTCTGTAGGTATGTCCAATAGAATAATAAACCCATGTGACAAGGACTTTGCAGCGTTTTTTGGTTTATTATTTTCAGTAATGAACCCTTGGAATTGAGCATGAAAAACAAAAAATTTAACCCCCACAAAATTGGGTGGTTTCCATTTCAAGGTATGAAGAATCCGAAAATGGAATAAAAAATTTTCTGTCCATCCGCTGTACGAAATGTACCAAAATTAATGAAATTTGGATTGTATAATTATTGTATAGTTGCAATGAGATTTGTGGTATAGCTGGTCCGCGAAGCTCGGCGTTACTCTCAGCCGTCTCTAAGGGGTGAAAAATAGGGGTTGAAATTTTCAGAACGCCGTAGCTCGAAAACTTCCGATAGAAGGGTATGGTCTTTTGCATTGATATTGAAGTAAAGAATTTTTTGAGACCACCCGGAGCATCGTACGTCCAGCTGTTCGTTTACAACGAAAAGCGTTCAGCATGAACGTGAATGAAAGGTATCAATCCGGCCAAGATATCATGCTAGGGAGCACCTGATTATAATCAGGGATGGCTGTATGAAGTCGAGTTGGTTTTTCTGTGATATCATTTCATTTTAAGAATATGGCTGTTTTGGATTTTGTTGATAGGTACTTTAGTATCTTGAAAAAACGTTATGCTTCATGAATAACAACAAATAATTAATGATGAGGCGAATTAATTACTGATGATAGAATAGGGTATGTGCATGGGTCACAAAAGCGGTTTATATTATTTTTTGATGAAACTAGATTTTATTCTGAGAACTTTGACACCAACCGCACTCTCCTGCGATTTCTGTGATTTTTCAAAGTTTCCAGAGGTTCTGACGGCCCAGGTGTGTTGGTGGCCTTGGGGAGAGGGGTGCAGTGACGTAGGATCCTGTGGAATCTTTGAAAAATCATAGAAAAAGAACTACGCATCGTAGGACAGTGCGGTTGATGTCAAAATTCTCAGGATGGAATCTACTATCATTAAAAAAAATAAAATAATTACGTGCCCCTACCCCATTCTTGAACTATCGCATACTTATGAAACTGTAGTTGCCCGGCCGGCTCCAGTACTCAATTTAGGGCTCCTTCCTGGGAGGTGCACGAGGGTAGGTATTGACTCACAGAAAACAGTGACCTGCTGTGAAGGGGCAGTGTAATGCAGGTCACCATTGCGTAATAATTTGCAGCGTTTTGATGGAAATGTGAAGGTATGGGATATGGTAATGCCTCGCATGAATTATTTTGAAATCGATAGGTACTTAATCAATACCTCACTTTAAAAATGAATTGTATTAGTCATTATGAAATTTAGTTCGTGATAAAAGGTAAGTCTACGTGGGAAAATAGAAAACTGTCGAAAGTTAACCACATAATTTTTCAGCTAAAATTTAAAAAATCACTCACATATCAACGCACATTAAATGAACTCGCACGTGTATGAAATCTGACATGATTCCATATTTTGCTCGATCACATTCCATGATCTATGAATTCTTTGCCTTTGTGGGTTTATTCCCATACGACTTCTGTCGTTCTTCTGTGTATCGCAATACGCACGATCCTCTGGTAAATGCAGCCGAGTCGATCTTGTCTTTGGTTGTTCGTAACAATGCCGAAATGATAGTAGCTCGAGAAATTCTACCGTCTTCCCCTCCCTGAGTGGAATTTTAAAGCGCTAGCTACGAAGCACTTCGTCTCTCACTTCCGTTCTCTCACGCCACCGACTTCTGCGCGGGATTATAATAGTCCTGAACGCCTTCAGACGGTTCCAGTGAACGTGTGACCCATATAGTGTCACATTGTTAACAGCGGACGGAGCTAACACTTTTAAGCAGCCCAATAAATAAAAAAAATTAAAAAAATGAATTAATTAAAAAAGCTGCGAAATCACCCACAATGAATAATTGTTATTGCATGTGGGGTCACTCATCTGTGAATCATAGCATAAACCATAAACCATTAATTGAACCATTAATTAAACATAAAACATTAATTGAAAAACCCATCTGTGAACTAAAATATGGTGGGTAAATACGTGAAGGTTGATTATAACAGGTGCACATACGAAACTTGCCGTCAGTTTTTGATATTTTTTCGGGACCAATAAAGGACGAATCCACACTTACCCGCTATCCGTACGACGTTATCGATATAATGAAGTTATGTGCCATTAAACTTGGCAGAGGTTTTATTGTACGCTAACGTACTGATTAAAGTTTTTACAGAATTTAGATTTTCTTTTTGTGTAATGATTCAGTGGCTGCGGTTGGAGGGATTGTAGTCCGAGTTGTTCCTCATAATTATATAATTCATCTAAGCACTTTCGCATATTACGGTCTCCTCAGCGATATATTTGCAATTATATAGGTGAAATAGGATGGTATCCATTCATTGCCAATAATTTACCATTGTGTTATAATTTACCCGTCAATATACTTCAACGTTGTTCAAGTTTCACTACCTATCAGCAAACTCCAAAAGAGCCATCATTTTTCAAATGAAATAGTATCACAGAACAACCAACTCGACTTCATACTCCGTGAATATAATCAGGTGCTCCCTAGCAGTGATGATCTCGGGCCAATTCCCGATTGCTAACGCGTCCCTAGTGATGATATTTGGGCTGAATGTATAGAATTTCATTCAGCCCGCTGTTGAAAATGCCTGTCGGTGCAAACTTCTGGGCCTTACTGTGAATGAACGGCTGAACGTACAGTGCTCCGGGTGGTCTTAAAAAAACTCCCAAGTTCGAGAACTATTTAAAACCGTAAAAAAATGTGAGATAACGGCGTCCTGGAGATTTCAACCCCTCTTTTTCACCTCATAGGGTTAACTAACAGTAACGTCGAGCTTCGAGGACCAACTAGACCCTAAACGGAACCTACAAACCAAATTTCATCAATTTAGATTCATGGTAACTAAGGAAAGTGCGAAGTACGGCGTACGGCGTACGGCGGACGGACAGACATTTTTTTATTGCATTTTCGGATTCTACATACCTTGAAACGTAAACCTTCAAATTTTGAGGAGGGTTAAAAATTTTTTTTTCATGCTCGATTCCAAAGGCTCATTATCGAAAATAATAAACCAAAATTAGGAGTAGGAAACGAGCCCTGGGCGGGAGTTGATCATTCGAGAGCGGTAGGAGTTGATGCTCTTTTTGGGCTCTGGGTGGGAGTTGATGAATCACCGATTTGGTCTTGTACAGAACGCAAAAAAAAGGGTTCGGGTTTCCTATAACTTTGGGAAGGGTGTAATACAAAATATAACAAACCATCTCGGAAGAATTTGCAGCGTTTTTAATTTCAAATAACAACCCCCTGAGGTTTGCGGATTTGTTTATCTTCTTATTCGGGCCTTATCCAAATGACCAATTGCTGTAACAGTCATGTGGTAGCTACTGAGCTAAGATCCCCCCCCCCCCCCACTCATCTCGTCGTTCCCTTTGGTGTTGAACCATAAATCCTCCTCAGCCGATATTTTTCACGCGGCAATCATCTCGTCCCTGAACGCTTGTAAGGAATGATTGATGGATGGTGGAACACACTTCCGTTTGAAGGGATGACAACAACCAGTGTGAACGAGTCATTCGATTTCCCAGTGAAAAAATCCAACGTGATGATGTCCCGGGTAACATCCTTCAGGTTTTTCAGCGATTGGCCTCGCCAATCTAGATGGAAAATGGCTCTCATGACAGGAAGTGGCGTAACATACCTACGTAGTCCATAGATGAGTGAAATAACTCGGTGTTAGGTATTTCAGGTAAGTTAAAAAAGCTGCAAATTATTACACAACGGTTTATTATTTACCTGTATAGATGCCCCTTTTGCGTAGATCACTGTTTTCTGTGGTCAATACCCTCAAGCTCTAATTCGCGGTTATCACCACAGCAGACGTGTAAGAATGAGGGTCCTCTAGAATTTGGGAATTTATGATTCAAAGTTGGCGAATGCGTAGTAACTACAGTCAGATCACTGTGAAATTGATTGAGTGGCATCGGTAGCAAAATCTCTGCGCTGAATTGATATAATTTGCATCAGTTCTCTACTACAAAGTTTCATCAAGAGGTTCAGAATTATATCTTCACCACAGCGAGTATTAGAGGAGAGAAAGCATCCCGCGGTTACCACCACAGCTGATGCGAGGAAGGGTAGGAGAGAGAGAGAGGGTGTAAGGTGATGGAGAGAGAAGTCGCAAGTCAGAGTGCGGTTGGTCGAATGAAGAGCTGGGCGAGCCGGGCGGTATATAAAGGTGCCTCACCTCGTCCCCCGTCCGTCAACGGCTGTTACAACCGTTAAGAAGTGTTGGAAGTACGATGGAGAGGACCCTTCTGGTCCTTTTCCCGAGGCGTTTCTCAGCTCGTCTTTCTTCTCGTTTATTTGGTTAAATCTCAATTTACATAGGAGTGGTAAATGTACATTTGAGGGGTACCACGACAGATGAAATTTGGTTTGTAAGTCCCATTTGGAGTCTAGTTGGTCCGCGAAGCTCGGCGTTAATGTCAGTCATCCCTAAGGGGTGAAAAATGGGGGTTGAAATTACCAGGACGCCGTTACC
Source organism: Leptopterna dolabrata (assembly GCA_954871275.1). NCBI lineage: Eukaryota > Metazoa > Arthropoda > Insecta > Hemiptera > Miridae > Leptopterna > Leptopterna dolabrata. Next base: position 14,250,851 of record OX940984.1, on the reverse strand, counting down.
GCGCATTTTTTTACGTTTAAATAGTTCTTGAACTTCGGAGTTTTTTGAGACCACCCGGAGCATTGAACGTCCAGCCGTTCGTTCACAGTAAGGCCCCGAATTTTGCTCAGACAGGCTTCGTCAACAGGAGGGTGAATCAAACTGTATACATTCAGCCCAAAAATCATTGCTAGGGAGCACCTGATTATAATCACGGATGGCTGTATGAAGTCGAGTTGGTTGTTCCGTGATATTATTCCATTTGATAAGTGATGGCTCTTTTGGATTTTGTTGGTAGGTACTTTTGCAACTTGAACAAACGCTGAAGTATTTATTGGGTCAATTATTACACAACGGTAAATTATTGCACAGCGGTAAATTATTACATAACAGTAAATTATTACACAACGGTTTACTGTACTAACTACGCAGAAGGAGAATCTATACAGGTAAATTATTACACAACGTTTTATTGTTTGCCTTATGCTTCATGATTAACTACAAATAATTAATGATTTAATTATTGAATCCCGGGCGTTTGTATGAAACTTTAATTCCCGGGCCGGCTCCAGTACTCCATTTAGGGCTTTCCTGGAGGGAGCTCGAGGGTACTGGCCATAGAAAACAGCGATCTTCGCAGAAGGGACATCTATACAGGTGAATAATAATAAACCGTTGTGTAAACATTTGCAGCGGTTTTTTTTCCAAATAGGTTAGTATTGTAGGGAAAACAATATAATCCGAAAAATATAAATCATGAGCGAAACTCAGCGACAACATTTTGTCTTAAGAAAAGCTGATTTGGGTTTATACTAATCTGAAGCGTTAGCGCTCTGGAAAATCATTCTGGATATTATTACTAGGAATGATTTATTCTGATGGAAATTTTCCCGACTGTAGAGTTTCTTAGTGGCAGATGATTGAGATACAGCTCATGGGCTCATTCAGTTTCCCGCGATTGTTCCCGGTTGCTCGAGGGGGCGGGATAATACGAACGCTGGAAGGGCGGGATAATACGAGGTTCTTCTTGGAAGCCTGCCGAGGAAATGTGAAATCCCGTCTGATTTATATCACCGCGTATTAACCTGCGGTTCCGTTAGGGTAAAAGATATAAATATAAGAGTAGTAGGTACAACGTCGAAAAACCTGATCCTGAATTATTTAGCTCTCTCTACCTTTGTTGAATATTCCTTTACAGTTTTATTCCTTGGCTACCCACTGACAGACGTCAGTCATCACATTTGCCGTCATCCTCTTTTCGCTTGCGGTGTGTGGTACAGCAAGTACAGGCTTGAGACCCAGCCAGTGTCGTTTGTTGCGAAGCCAGAGTGAACGCATTTAGTATATTCCTCGCTTCGCTTCAGTCTTCTCTTCCTATGCACAACTGTAACAACCAGTTGGTACTTTGAGTTGTGCATCACAAGTCTCACTTCACAGCCTCTTCCAGCCATTGGTAACAAACTTGGGGAAAACACGGTTGGGGAAGGGGGATCCTACACAGCGAGTAAACGCGACACTATTGGGCACGACGATGGAGCACGATTAGGCTCGCGAAAACAACAACTATCGGGGACGTGAAATTCAGAATTCGATGATGAGCGCCTTGGGGCCGTGGGGACAGTAAACAATTTTACTTTACTGCCACAAGGGTTCAGTCAGACAAGACGGTGGGTGTACAAGAAGTTTAGTTCCCATTCCGCCGCTCGCATTGTCAAGCGATCTGGATGCTCGCTAGCGCTCGCATCTCAAAAAAGATAAACAATCCCAGAAACTATCCCGTGAATGAGCAGGTTGTTTGGGACTTCTGAATAGATTAGTGGAATGCATTGTCAAGCGATCTGGATGCTCGCTGGCGCTCGCATCTCAAAAAAGATGAACAATCCCAGAAACTATCCCGTGAATGAGCAGGTTGTTTGGGGGAATTTTTTTAAGACTGAATTTTTATTAATATGGGTTTTATTAAATAAAATAAAAATAAGGGTAAAAATGCATTTCTTGTCCTCTTCCCCAATTGTGTCGAAACCTATAACCGCCCGTCCCCAATAGTGCTTTACAGGTTAGGCTGCCGTCCCCAATCGTGTTCTAAAATATTCCCCAATAGTAACCAGATTCCCCAATCGTGCTTCAACCAAAAACTTGAGGGGGTTATTGCATCACTCTTCTCACTTATTCCCATTTTTTCTCTTTACCCATTCACCCATTCAAAAAACTGCTCATGCGAAGTCCTGCTTGCGATCCAATTACTTATAATGAAGAGAAAATTTAAAATCTCCCAAAATACATGTGTCGTGGTATCCTCCCAGAACCACTTCCTGTGTATTCACATAAGATTGCAATACACCAGGGAATGGAGCGGCAGACGCAGGAGACCCGAAGGACCTGTAGGGGATCCCCACCATCCTCCACCAGTATGGAGGATGGAGGGAGATAGTACCAGGGACTATAAAAACTCGGTTCCTTTGCCTTCCAACTCATTCTACGCTATCCTCAAGTCGATGACTTATCTCTCTTACCTCGCTCCTCCTATCTCCTTCTCATAAAAGATCCCAGAATGTGTATACCTTATAGGTAGTAACCGCTGGGCAAACTTCCATGCTCCAGAAAAGATCCCAGAGTGGTGTATACCTTCTCAGTAGTAACCACTGGGCTTATTCCTCCTAAGGTCTCAGTGGTGGACACCCTCCGGGTGGTAACCAGGGGCGTTAGACGTCCTCCTGACGCTTTAGTGGTGGACACCTTCTAGGTGGTAACCAGGGGCGTCAGGTTCGCTACCTCTTCCTACCTCGCCCCTCACCTATGCATCCACCACAGCATGATTAAACTTTTTTGTGGATAGGTTAAAAAAAAAGTCTCCATACCAGTGAACATACTAGTGATACAGTGCGATCGTCGAAGTTTTACCTCTGTAGGTTCAACAGTACAGAAAGAAAACTTTGAAAAATGGGAAAGTTCTCAAATGGGCGTTTTCAAAAATCGAGGGCTATTATAGGGAATCCTAGAACCTGGAAGTTCAACTACTACTGCTTCAACTAGTACTGCTACCATCGATGGGCTGCTCTTTTGCTACCTGCTGTGGGCAATGACCCCCTTAGACCATTATGTAGGATCTTGGCAAATAATCCCATTATTTTTCAGTGACAATAGGATTGGTAACACATTGGGAATATGAGGTGATGCAGCTGAACGGGCTAGATGGGTAGGTACCAAATGGGATTATTTTTATTATTCATAATGTTATGCATTGTTGGTCGGTTTGTTGTTTAGTTGGCTGCAGTGTTCGATATATTTTCAAAATGTTATTGTTTATCCATCTTTCCACCTGCATGGGAGCTCCGTTACTCCTATTTACCTATATAATACTGTTACCTACGACTGTTTGACAACTCATCATCGATCAATATACGACACGCGATGCCGAAGTACGATAAAACCGGGAGTGTGTACTACTGCAAGCAAAGGAAGAGAAGGAGGTTCAACGGATATGCAGCGAAGAAAATTAAGATTTCATCATCTCCAGATTTCTCTATGACTGAGGTAAACTACCATGAACTTTTGCTTTTGATATATTACTTTCATATTGAATCTTTGGAAACGAGCATGAAAAAAAACATAACTTCAACCCCCCCCCCCCCCCCCCACCACCTCAAAATGTTATGGCTACCGTTTCAAGGTACGTAGAACCCGAAAATGGCATTGAAAAATTGCTGTCCAAGCAAAAAAACATTTGAATTCTGGAATTTGAACCATTTGAAATTTTCTTCTAACTCTTTTCCTAAGGACAATTAATAGGAGAGAGAGAACGTCTCGCAGGACACCCTGTATAACATAGGTAGTACATAAATATAATATTGTTGTATTTAAATTTAATATGTTTCAGGTGTTCGAGGACGGAAAAAGGCAACCGAGAAAAATGAAAGAATTTGCTTGAGAAAAATAACATTAAATTATAGTTACCCACCTAATTCTTGAATATATTATGAGCAGCAAACTATTACCTATTGCTATAGTTGAATACCAATTAAATTATTAAATTGAATTATTGTTAACTAAAATTGTGGTGGCTAGGTGAGGTAAGGCGAGGTAAGGTGTGAGAGTGATGGAGGAGAAGGTTGCTGGATCGCAAGAGTCTAAAAGGTTAACACCTATGGCAAAGCCAGGAAGGTTGCCACCTCTAAAGTTGCTAGAAGGATATGCCCAGAGGTTGCCACTGGAGGCCTTGGTGATAACAGGCCGGTTCCACCAATCTGGGTTCTTTTGTGAGATAAGGTAAGGAGGCATGAGAGGAGAGAGAGATAGGTCATCGACTTGAGGAGAGCGTAGAATGAGGAGACACGTGACAGACGCAGACTGCGAGTTTTTATATGCACCTTCTTACTCACCCCCAGTCCATCAACTACCGCTGGGGACTGGTGGGGGAGCTGCAGGCCTCTGTGACTCTGGTCACCTACGCCACCTCACTCCTTGCGTTTATTATTTGCACAATCTAATAGGTAAAATAAGTGAAGTTCTGGGATGATCGTGGCAATAATATTATTGTTTAAGTTAACAACAAGCAGTTATAAATTATGTTGACTACGACGTGCCTTCAAATTTTTAATTTATCAACCCTATATATTATGTATCTTGGCATAATTTATAAGTTTAAACACCCTTTAAAAAATCTATGTAAGTAAATCGAAATGACATAGGGAGGTAATAAATTAGAGAATTCATCATGAGTAGGTAGGCCTAACAATGTTTCAGTGGACGTCCCTCCACCATCATCACCCCAAACTCACATTTGACCGTGTGCTGCTGATTTATCGGTTTGCCGAAAAACGACAACCATGTGAACCCTAATTAGGAAGAGTCTCTCAGGTACATAAGCTTTAGAAAGTGTAAAAGTGGAGTGCGTGAGAGAGGAGTGGGGTGACAAAGAAGACTAGTTCCCTCGACCACCGCCGAAAAACTGACTTCTTCGCTGAGATCGTTGCAATACCCCCTTGATACCCTCCTAAAAGGCCTCTACATTAGTCATTTCTGCTGTCCATGGAATCGCATTCTCATCGCTATATCAAATACATAGATACTTTCAAGCGGCTGGACGAACGGGAGGGTAAGCACTAAGCATCCCCCTTCACGCAGGACTTACCCGGAACAAAGTGAGTCAGTTACAGACACCCCCACACACTAATTTCTATTATAGTGGGAGGTAAAGGACGAACCAGTAAATTATTAAGGCCTTTCGAATAATATTGTCGTGGTATCCTCCCAGAACCACAACCTCTACACATTGTAAACTTAAGTTCTCGCCAAATAAACTCGCAGAAGTGGGGACGGAAGTCGCAGGAGAGCCGAAGCACAACCTGGGTCCCCACCATCCTCTACTAGCTAGAGGATGGAGGGAGACGGCTTCCAGGCCTATAAATACTCGCCTCCTTCGCCTTTCTAGCCATTCTACGCTCTCCTTAAGTCGCTGACTTATCTCTCTCTCTCCTCACTTAATCTCTCTCCTCACCTAAAAGATCTTGAGCATGGTGGAGGTTCGCCCTTAACCAAATCAAGCAAATTCTCCCAAAAGATCAGTAAAATCAGTTTTTGATATTTTTTCGGGACCAATAAAGGACGAATCCACACTTACCCGCTATCCGTACGACGTTATCGATATAATGAAGTTATGTGCCATTAAACTTGGCAGAGGTTTTATTGTACGCTAACGTACTGATTAAAGTTTTTACAGAATTTAGATTTTCTTTTTGTGTAATGATTCAGTGGCTGCGGTTGGAGGGATTGTAGTCCGAGTTGTTCCTCATAATTATATAATTCATCTAAGCACTTTCGCATATTACGGTCTCCTCAGCGATATATTTGCAATTATATAGGTGAAATAGGATGGTATCCATTCATTGCCAATAATTTACCATTGTGTTATAATTTACCCGTCAATATACTTCAACGTTGTTCAAGTTTCACTACCTATCAGCAAACTCCAAAAGAGCCATCATTTTTCAAATGAAATAGTATCACAGAACAACCAACTCGACTTCATACTCCGTGAATATAATCAGGTGCTCCCTAGCAGTGATGATCTCGGGCCAATTCCCGATTGCTAACGCGTCCCTAGTGATGATATTTGGGCTGAATGTATAGAATTTCATTCAGCCCGCTGTTGAAAATGCCTGTCGGTGCAAACTTCTGGGCCTTACTGTGAATGAACGGCTGAACGTACAGTGCTCCGGGTGGTCTTAAAAAAACTCCCAAGTTCGAGAACTATTTAAAACCGTAAAAAAATGTGAGATAACGGCGTCCTGGAGATTTCAACCCCTCTTTTTCACCTCATAGGGTTAACTAACAGTAACGTCGAGCTTCGAGGACCAACTAGACCCTAAACGGAACCTACAAACCAAATTTCATCAATTTAGATTCATGGTAACTAAGGAAAGTGCGAAGTACGGCGTACGGCGTACGGCGGACGGACAGACATTTTTTTATTGCATTTTCGGATTCTACATACCTTGAAACGTAAACCTTCAAATTTTGAGGAGGGTTAAAAATTTTTTTTTCATGCTCGATTCCAAAGGCTCATTATCGAAAATAATAAACCAAAATTAGGAGTAGGAAACGAGCCCTGGGCGGGAGTTGATCATTCGAGAGCGGTAGGAGTTGATGCTCTTTTTGGGCTCTGGGTGGGAGTTGATGAATCACCGATTTGGTCTTGTACAGAACGCAAAAAAAAGGGTTCGGGTTTCCTATAACTTTGGGAAGGGTGTAATACAAAATATAACAAACCATCTCGGAAGAATTTGCAGCGTTTTTAATTTCAAATAACAACCCCCTGAGGTTTGCGGATTTGTTTATCTTCTTATTCGGGCCTTATCCAAATGACCAATTGCTGTAACAGTCATGTGGTAGCTACTGAGCTAAGATCCCCCCCCCCCCCCCACTCATCTCGTCGTTCCCTTTGGTGTTGAACCATAAATCCTCCTCAGCCGATATTTTTCACGCGGCAATCATCTCGTCCCTGAACGCTTGTAAGGAATGATTGATGGATGGTGGAACACACTTCCGTTTGAAGGGATGACAACAACCAGTGTGAACGAGTCATTCGATTTCCCAGTGAAAAAATCCAACGTGATGATGTCCCGGGTAACATCCTTCAGGTTTTTCAGCGATTGGCCTCGCCAATCTAGATGGAAAATGGCTCTCATGACAGGAAGTGGCGTAACATACCTACGTAGTCCATAGATGAGTGAAATAACTCGGTGTTAGGTATTTCAGGTTAGTTAAAAAAGCTGCAAATTATTACACAACGGTTTATTATTTACCTGTATAGATGCCCCTTTTGCGTAGATCACTGTTTTCTGTGGTCAATACCCTCAAGCTCTAATTCGCGGTTATCACCACAGCAGACGTGTAAGAATGAGGGTCCTCTAGAATTTGGGAATTTATGATTCAAAGTTGGCGAATGCGTAGTAACTACAGTCAGATCACTGTGAAATTGATTGAGTGGCATCGGTAGCAAAATCTCTGCGCTGAATTGATATAATTTGCATCAGTTCTCTACTACAAAGTTTCATCAAGAGGTTCAGAATTATATCTTCACCACAGCGAGTATTAGAGGAGAGAAAGCATCCCGCGGTTACCACCACAGCTGATGCGAGGAAGGGTAGGAGAGAGAGAGAGGGTGTAAGGTGATGGAGAGAGAAGTCGCAAGTCAGAGTGCGGTTGGTCGAATGAAGAGCTGGGCGAGCCGGGCGGTATATAAAGGTGCCTCACCTCGTCCCCCGTCCGTCAACGGCTGTTACAACCGTTAAGAAGTGTTGGAAGTACGATGGAGAGGACCCTTCTGGTCCTTTTCCCGAGGCGTTTCTCAGCTCGTCTTTCTTCTCGTTTATTTGGTTAAATCTCAATTTACATAGGAGTGGTAAATGTACATTTGAGGGGTACCACGACAGATGAAATTTGGTTTGTAAGTCCCATTTGGAGTCTAGTTGGTCCGCGAAGCTCGGCGTTAATGTCAGTCATCCCTAAGGGGTGAAAAATGGGGGTTGAAATTACCAGGACGCCGTTACCGCGCATTTTTTTACGTTTAAATAGTTCTTGAACTTCGGAGTTTTTTGAGACCACCCGGAGCATTGAACGTCCAGCCGTTCGTTCACAGTAAGGCCCCGAATTTTGCTCAGACAGGCTTCGTCAACAGGAGGGTGAATCAAACTGTATACATTCAGCCCAAAAATCATTGCTAGGGAGCACCTGATTATAATCACGGATGGCTGTATGAAGTCGAGTTGGTTGTTCCGTGATATTATTCCATTTGATAAGTGATGGCTCTTTTGGATTTTGTTGGTAGGTACTTTTGCAACTTGAACAAACGCTGAAGTATTTATTGGGTCAATTATTACACAACGGTAAATTATTGCACAGCGGTAAATTATTACATAACAGTAAATTATTACACAACGGTTTACTGTACTAACTACGCAGAAGGAGAATCTATACAGGTAAATTATTACACAACGTTTTATTGTTTGCCTTATGCTTCATGATTAACTACAAATAATTAATGATTTAATTATTGAATCCCGGGCGTTTGTATGAAACTTTAATTCCCGGGCCGGCTCCAGTACTCCATTTAGGGCTTTCCTGGAGGGAGCTCGAGGGTACTGGCCATAGAAAACAGCGATCTTCGCAGAAGGGACATCTATACAGGTGAATAATAATAAACCGTTGTGTAAACATTTGCAGCGGTTTTTTTCCAAATAGGTTGGTATTGTAGGGAAAACAATATAATCCGAAAAATATAAACTATGAGCGAAACTCAGCGACAACATTTTGTCTTAAGAAAAGCTGATTTGGGTTTATACTAATCTGAAGCGTTAGCGCTCTGGAAAATCATTCTGGATATTATTACTAGGAATGATTTATTCTGATGGAAATTTTCCCGACTGTAGAGTTTCTTAGTGGCAGATGATTGAGATACAGCTCATGGGCTCATTCAGTTTCCCGCGATTGTTCCCGGTTGCTCGAGGGGGCGGGATAATACGAACGCTGGAAGGGCGGGATAATACGAGGTTCTTCTTGGAAGCCTGCCGAGGAAATGTGAAATCCCGTCTGATTTATATCACCGCGTATTAACCTGCGGTTCCGTTAGGGTAAAAGATATAAATATAAGAGTAGTACAACGTCGAAAAACCTGATCCTGAATTATTTAGCTCTCTCTACCTTTGTTGAATATTCCTTTACAGTTTTATTCCTTGGCTACCCACTGACAGACGTCAGTCATCACATTTGCCGTCATCCTCTTTTCGCTTGCGGTGTGTGGTACAGCAAGTACAGGCTTGAGACCCAGCCAGTGTCGTTTGTTGCGAAGCCAGAGTGAACGCTTTTAGTATATTCCTCGCTTCGCTTCAGTCTTCTCTTCCTATGACAACTGTAACAACCAGTTGGTACTTTGAGTTGTGCATCACAAGTCTCACTTCACAGCCTCTTCCAGCCATTGGTAACAAACTTGGGGAAAACACGGTTGGGGAAGGGGGATCCTACACAGCGAGTAAACGCGACACTATTGGGCACGACGATGGAGCACGATTAGGCTCGCGAAAACAACAACTATCGGGGACGTGAAATTCAGAATTCGATGATGAGCGCCTTGGGGCCGTGGGGACAGTAAACAATTTTACTTTACTGCCACAAGGGTTCAGTCAGACAAGACGGTGGGTGTACAAGAAGTTTAGTTCCCATTCCGCCGCTCGCATTGTCAAGCGATCTGGATGCTCGCTAGCGCTCGCATCTCAAAAAAGATAAACAATCCCAGAAACTATCCCGTGAATGAGCAGGTTGTTTGGGACTTCTGAATAGATTAGTGGAATGCATTGTCAAGCGATCTGGATGCTCGCTAGCGCTCGCATCTCAAAAAAGATAAACAATCCCAGAAACTATCCCGTGAATGAGCAGGTTGTTTGGGACTTCTGAATAGATTAGTGGAATGCATTGTCAAGCGATCTGGATGCTCGCTGGCGCTCGCATCTCAAAAAAGATAAACAATCCCAGAAACTATCCCGTGAATGAGCAGGTTGTTTGGGGGAATTTTTTTAAGACTGAATTTTTATTAATATGGGTTTTATTAAATAAAATAAAAATAAGGGTAAAAATTCATTTCTTGTCCTCTTCCCCAATTGTGTCGAAACCTATAACCGCCCGTCCCCAATAGTGCTTTACAGGTTAGGCTGCCGTCCCCAATCGTGTTCTAAAATATTCCCCAATAGTAACCAGATTCCCCAATCGTGCTTCAACCACAAACTTGAGGGGGTTATTGCATCACTCTTCTCACTTATTCCCGTTTTTTCTCTTTACCCATTCACCCATTCAAAAAACTGCTCATGCGAAGTCCTGCTTGCGATCCAATTACTTATAATGAAGAGAAAATTTAAAATCTCCCAAAATACATGTGTCGTGGTATCCTCCCAGAACCACTTCCTGTGTATTCACATAAGATTGCAATACACCAGGGAATGGAGCGGCAGACGCAGGAGACCCGAAGGACCTGTAGGGGATCCCCACCATCCTCCACCAGTATGGTGGATGGAGGGAGATAGTACCAGGGACTATAAAAACTCGGTTCCTTTGCCTTCCAACTCATTCTACGCTATCCTCAAGTCGATGACTTATCTCTCTTACCTCGCTCCTCCTATCTCCTTCTCATAAAAGATCCCAGAATGTGTATACCTTATAGGTAGTAACCGCTGGGCAAACTTCCATGCTCCAGAAAAGATCCCAGAGTGGTGTATACCTTCTCAGTAGTAACCACTGGGCTTATTCCTCCTAAGGTCTCAGTGGTGGACACCCTCCGGGTGGTAACCAGGGGCGTTAGACGTCCTCCTGACGCTTTAGTGGTGGACACCTTCTAGGTGGTAACCAGGGGCGTCAGGTTCGCTACCTCTTCCTACCTCGCCCCTCACCTATGCATCCACCACAGCATGATTAAACTTTTTTGTGGATAGGTTAAAAAAAAAGTCTCCATACCAGTGAACATACTAGTGATACAGTGCGATCGTCGAAGTTTTACCTCTGTAGGTTCAACAGTACAGAAAGAAAACTTTGAAAAATGGGAAAGTTCTCAAATGGGCGTTTTCAAAAATCGAGGGCTATTATAGGGAATCCTAGGACCTGGAAGTTCAACTACTACTGCTTCAACTAGTACTGCTACCATCGATGGGCTGCTCTTTTGCTACCTGCTGTGGGCAATGACCCCCTTAGACCATTATGTAGGATCTTGGCAAATAATCCCATTATTTTTCAGTGACAATAGGATTGGTAACACATTGGGAATATGAGGTGATGCAGCTGAACGGGCTAGATGGGTAGGTACCAAATGGGATTATTTTTATTATTCATAATGTCATGCATTGTTGGTCGGTTTGTTGTTTAGTTGGCTGCAGTGTTCGATATATTTTCAAAATGTTATTGTTTATCCATCTTTCCACCTGCATGGGAGCTCCGTTACTCCTATTTACCTATATAATACTGTTACCTACGACTGTTTGACAACTCATCATCGATCAATATACGACACGCGATGCCGAAGTACGATAAAACCGGGAGTGTGTACTACTGCAAGCAAAGGAAGAGAAGGAGGTTCAACGGATATGCAGCGAAGAAAATTAAGATTTCATCATCTCCAGATTTCTCTATGACTGAGGTAAACTACCATGTACTTTTGCTTTTGATATATTACTTTCATATTGAATCTTTGGAAACGAGCATGAAAAAAAACATAACTTCAACCCCCCCCCCCCCCCCTCAAAATGTTATGGCTACCGTTTCAAGGTACGTAGAACCCGAAAATGTCATGAAAAATTGCTGTCCAAGCAAAAAAACATTTGAATTCTGGAATTTGAACCATTTGAAATTTTCTTCTAACTCTTTTCCTAAGGACAATATTAATTGGAGAGAGAGAACGTCTCGCAGGACACCCTGTATAACATAGGTAGTACATAAATATAATATTGTTGTATTTAAATTTAATATGTTTCAGGTGTTCGAGGACGGAAAAAGGCAACCGAGAAAAATGAAAGAATTTGCTTGAGAAAAATAACATTAAATTATAGTTACCCACCTAATTCTTGAATATATTATGAGCAGCAAACTATTACCTATTGCTATAGTTAAATACCAATTAAATTATTAAATTGAATTATTGTTAACTATAATTGTGGTGGCTAGGTGAGGTAAGGCGAGGTAAGGTGTGAGAGTGATGGAGGAGAAGGTTGCTGGATCGCAAGAGTCTAAAAGGTTAGCACCTATGGCAAAGCCAGGAAGGTTGCCACCTCTAAAGTTGCTAGAAGGATATGCCCAGAGGTTGCCACTGGAGGCCTTGGTGATAACAGGCCGGTTCCACGAATCTGGGTTCTTTTGTGAGATAAAGTAAGGAGGCATGAGAGGAGAGAGAGATAGGTCATCGACTTGAGGAGAGCGTAGAATGAGGAGACACGTGACAGGCGCAGACTGCGAGTTTTTATATGCACCTTCCTACTCACCCCCAGTCCATCAACTACCGCTGGGGACTGGTGGGGGAGCTGCAGGCCTCTGTGACTCTGGTCACCTACGCCACCTCACTCCTTGCGTTTATTATTTGCACAATCTAATAGGTAAAATAAGTGAAGTTCTGGGATGATCGTGGCAATAATATTATTGTTTAAGTTAACAACAAGCAGTTATAAATTATGTTGACTACAACGTGCCTTCAAATTTTTAATTTATCAACCCTATATATTATGTATCTTGGCATAATTTATAAGTTTAAACACCCTTTAAAAAATCTATGTAAGTAAATCGAAATGACATAGGGAGGTAATAAATTAGAGAATTCATCATGAGTAGGTAGGCCTAACAATGTTTCAGTGGACGTCCCTCCACCATCATCACCCCAAACTCACATTTGACCGTGTGCTGCTGATTTATCGGTTTGCCGAAAAACGACAACCAAGTGAACCCTAATTAGGAAGAGTCTCTCAGGTACATAAGCTTTAGAAAGTGTAAAAGTGGAGTGCGTGAGAGAGGAGTGGGGCGACAAAGAAGACTAGTTCCCTCGACCACCGCCGAAAAACTGACTTCTTCGCTGAGATCGTTGCAATACCCCCTTGATACCCTCCTAAAAGGCCTCTACATTAGTCATTTCTGCTGTCCATGGAATCGCATTCTCATCGCTATATCAAATACATAGATACTTTCAAGCGGCTGGACGAACGGGAGGGTAAGCACTAAGCATCCCCCTTCACGCAGGACTTACCCGGAACAAAGTGAGTCAGTTACAGACACCCCCACACACTAATTTCTATTATAGTGGGAGGTAAAGGACGAACCAGTAAATTATTAAGGCCTTTCGAATAATATTGTCGTGGTATCCTCCCAGAACCACAACCTCTACACATTGTAAACTTAAGTTCTCGCCAAATAAACTCGCAGAAGTGGGGACGGAAGTCGCAGGAGAGCCGAAGCACAACCTGGGTCCCCACCATCCTCTACTAGCTAGAGGATGGAGGGAGACGGCTTCCAGGCCTATAAATACTCGCCTCCTTCGCCTTTCTAGCCATTCTACGCTCTCCTTAAGTCGCTGACTTATCTCTCTCTCTCCTCACTTAATCTCTCTCCTCACCTAAAAGATCTTGAGCATGGTGGAGGTTCGCCCTTAACCAAATCAAGCAAATTCTCCCAAAAGATCTCGAGCATGGTGGAGGTCCGCCCGAGCATGGTGGAGGTCCGCCCTTAACCAAATCGAGCAAACCATCCAAAAAGATTCTGGGCATGGTGGAGGTCCGCCCTTAACCAAACCGAGCAAACATATCCAAAAAGATTCTGGGCATGGTGGAGGTCCGCCCTTAACCAAACCGAGCAAACCATCCAAAAAGAACCCATCAGGCATGGTGGAGGTCCACCCTTTACCAGAGCCGGGCACATCCCCCCTCGATGCCGCTCGTAGTGGATTTGAGTCAAATTTACATTCACCACAAATATTATACCGTAATATATTATTCCTGTACCCGTGGTCGGAGGCGTACATCTGTTTTCTGAAAGCAATTAATCTTGTGTCTTCAATTAGTTTTTATTGCTCCTCGTGACGATCGAATCACGGGTCTCGCCCTTGTCTCACGCCAGACCCTCACTTGGGTCGTTGCATCGGCTCCGTTAATTAGCTTTGTGTCCTGAAGGATCCTGTGACTGCGAGATAATTCGTATATTGATTCCGTCAGAGCTGCCACAGGGCGAGAGGGTATTGATGAGGGCTTTGGCAACGGCGTTAATGGAAAATCTCTTATCGAAGTGCTGCGAAGTGCGTTTGAAGCGTTGAGTATCTCCTGATCCTAGTTTAGAATATATTCATCATTCGGTAATGGAATATCGGCTCATCAAAGCAACCGAACGCTTCAAATCAAATGACATGTTCGCGAACTCACCCTGCGGCGGCCATGTATTCGTAGATAGTACCAACCTACCTCGTGGATATTGTTAGTACCAACAGTGGAACTTCGATAACCAAAAACAGTTCGACTTAAGGAAGTTTTCGAGTTTGTTAGGTTTCGAGTTGTCAAGGTTTAAAAGCCAAAAATTTCGAGTTAGGTCTAACTAGGTAAGGTCTATAATATGAAAAACTAAGTAGTTTTTACAAACGTTCAATTTAAGAAGATTTAATAAGGCATAAAATAATAAATAAATGTAATTTGTCATTATTTCAACAGCAGTAGTCAGTAATTGTACGGTTTTTTTCTCCCTTCGAATTTTCGCCAACAGTATAACATTTTACACTTTCACCAATGCTGAGAATATGTGGTCTCTGTACACTGTTCGACGTTCGACAAAAGATCGTAGAATCGCCACTGCTTTTCTGGCATCTTTCGTTGCAGCAGGTGGGGCTGGTGGTAGTTGTGCATCTTCATCTTCAGATTCTTTACAGTACATCGGTACTCGTATATGACGCCAAGATTTCATCTTCAGTGTAGCTGTTCCGGCAGTCGCTACGTGGTCGTCAACTTCAACAAAATCTTGCAAGGACGAATTGTACACGGTTTTGGTTTATTATTTTGTAATTGAACCTTTGGAATCGAGCATGAAAAAAAAGCTTAACCCCCCCCCCCCCCCCCCTCAAAATTTGACGGTTTACGTTTCAAGGTATGCAGAATCCGAAAAACCAACGAAAAACGCTGCAAATTATTACACAATGGTTTATTATTTACCTGTATAGATGCCCCTTCTGTCCTTCTGTGTAGATCACTGTTTTCTGTGGTCAGTAGGTACCCTCGAGCCGGCCTGGGAATTAAAATTTCACACAAACAAGCGGGAATCAATAATTCAATCATTAATTATTTGTAGTTATCATGAAGCATAAGGTAAATAATAAACCGTTATGCAAAATTTACCTGTATAGATGCCTCTTCTGCGTAGATAGTATAATTTACCGTTGTGTAATAATTTACCCAATAATACATCAACGTTTGTTCAAGTTGCAGAAGTCCTATCAAATGAAATTATGTCACAGAAAAACTCGACTTCATACAGCCATCCACGATTATAATCAGGTGCTACCTAGCGATGATATATCTGGGCCGGATTTATAGCGTTTGATTCACGATCATGTTGACGAAAAGCTTTTTGGTGCAAACGAGCGGCTGGTCGTACAGTGCTCCGGATGGTCTCAAAAAATTCATTAGTTCAAGATTAATTTAAAAATTTGAAAAAAATCATACCGCTCTATTGAAAGTTTTCGAGCTACGGCGTTCTGAAAATTTCAACCCTTATTTTTCACCCCTTAGAGATGAGTGACAGTAACGCCGAGCTTCGAGGACCAACTGGACCCCAAACGGGGCCTCCGAACCCAATTTCATTAATTTTGGTTCATAGTAACTAAGAAAAGTGCGAAGTACGGCGGACGGACAGAAATTTTGGTTTATTATTTTCAATAATGAACCTGTGGAATCGAGCATGGGGGAAAAAAAATAAAAATCTAACCCCCCCCCCCCCCCCCTTCCCCTCAAAATTTGATGGTTTACGTTTCAAAGTACGTAGAATCCGAAGATGCAATAAAAAATGTCTGTCTGTCCGCCGAACGCCGTACGCCGTACTTAGCACTTTTCTTAGTTACCATGAAAAAAGGGGCATCTATACAGGTAAATAAGAAACCGTTGTGTAATAATTTGCAGATTTTTTCTCCTCAATACGTACATGTCAACCAATAATTTCGAGTTACAGGAGGCTATGCGGACTAATACTTCGAGTTACTATAGCGGCTCGACACTCACAAAAATACATCCAGTTAGGTATCTTCCGTTTTTATTCGAGTTGACAGAGGTTTTCTCAAGCGCAAGGAGAAATGCTTCGAGTTTTCGAGTTATCCAAGTTCCACTGTATAATTCTCCTTCAGTAGTTAAGTTAGGGTTTACTAAAGTTTGAGTATCTGCAACTTCATCCAACAAAAAACCTCTCCTTGCTATCTCCTCGAAACCCCTTAATTTTCCTAGTTTTTAGCTACGGTACATTCGACATCTGGCCTCTAGAACGGTCATAACTTTCTGTATAATGAAATGGTTATCATTGGGAAGAAGTGAATTTCCTGCAGATGACCCGAACTTTCTTCTTTATTTTCACTACTGAAAAATGGGCAACCACAGTTTCAATAGTATCCACGTCTATCACAGTTCTTTGATGGACACTTACAATTTTCTTTGGTGATCGGTTGACAAAAAATTTGATATTTTTGTTTTATTTGATATTTCTAATTTTACATTGAAAGGACCCCGCACTTTTTCAATGTAGAAGTGGTTTCACTAGATCGAGCCAGAATTTGGCACGGGGCTTCCTTTCAGTCTCCTGAACAAAAGTCTCAATGGGCACAAAAAAAATCTACCGTCAGGATTTTGAGCTATGGCCAGATTAAGCGCTTCAAGTTCGACTTTTTAAACACCTTCAATTGCTTATATCTCTGTAGGGATGCATTTTAGAGAAAAAAGTGCACGAGTAAAATCGTCTTAAAATCGTCCAAACAACTCGATGCCATACTTGTTTTAAGTCAAAAAATGTTTCTTCATTTTTGGCCAATAAGTCCCCGTGTGCTCATGTATAAGAAAATTATAAGAAACGTTAAGAAACAGTTTTTGACTTAAAACAAGTATGGCATCGAGTTGTTCGGACGATTTTAAGATGGCTTTACTCATGCACTTTTTTCTCTAAAATGCATCCCTAGGGAGATATATAAGCAATTGAAGGTGTTTAAAAAGTCGAACTTGAAGCGCTTAATCTGGCCATAGCTCAAAATCCTGACGGTAGATTTTTTTGTGCCCATTGAGACTTTTGTTCAGGAGACTGAAAGGAAGCCCCGTGCCAAATTCTGGCTCGATCTAGTGAAACCACTTCTACATTGAAAAAGTGCGGGGTCCTTTCTCAGTTTGACGAACAGTTCTTTATTTGACTTATTAGGTATCAGATTTTAGTTCAGAAATGTTATTTGCACCAACTCGTGACCCCACGGATGGTGTATAATTTCCAAGTTAGTACGTTTACGACGTGGCATACTCGCCGCCTCTGTCTTTATGGGGATCAGTAACTATTACCCACTAACCGATCAACAGGTTTATGGCCACGCAGTTAGCAACTAGCCAGTTTCAGTGCATGGTGTACGACCAGTAACAACACACAGCTAAATGGATGTTGGTACTTTCTGACTCGGACTGGTCGCTGAGTAGACCCGCGATTTATGCAGAAACGAAAACCTTTGCATGTATATCGAACGCGCATAAATAAAGCAGCTCTTTCTTTCTGTGTGATAAATAAGGGATGCAGTCCACAAATAACTAAAAAATCATTTCAAATCGAATCAATCAAAATAAACCAGGCAAAACTTATTTAATACTGGATAATAATAATAATGAAGCCCCTTCAGGAAATGGGTCGTTACCCTTCACAGGAAGGCATCGTTTGTGTGGAATTGGATCGGCAAGTGTGAACATCCATGTGTAAATAGGTACGCGTGGTTCTTCGTAAACGCCACATTTGGTTTTGTGATCTTCCGTCGAACTCGCAAAAATCGAGGTTAATTTAGGCATAACTTGAGCGAAGTCACCAGTGAACCCCGCGGCATACAATGAATCGCGTAACTGGAGTACACATAAATCTCGGGCCTATTGCATTGTTTTTTTCATACGTAGCTAGGGATGGTCGATACTGTTCAAAGTATCGATACTAGTATTCATTAGAGCATCGAAGAGAATGTGTCAATACCTCAGTAGTATCGACGTGCAAGTATCGATACTACACAGTATCGGAATTGGGTAGCGGTGAATTCTCGTTTAAAAACACAGCAGGATTACGTTTTTATTTGAAATTCAATGCTATGCCTCCTACAACACAAATACGAGTATTTATTTACCTATTTTATGTTATTGAACACAAGCATAATATCAAGTACCAACTAATTCATTTTTTCTTCTAAAACTCTTTATTTCCGTAAACGAAATAAAGGTGTAATGAATGCATGCAATCATGAATTTGAGAAAAATAAAATGACAGAGAAAGGAATTTACCGAATGGTACAGGATTTCGATACCACAGCGAAGTATCGGTTCTCCAATAGTATCGGTGAAACAGTATCGGTTCTAAAATTCTCGATACCTCTGCAAAGAGTATATATCGATACCCAGTACTATCGAAAGGTATAGATCATCCCTATTCATAGCTTTGTGAATTTGTAATGTGTTTCATGGAAGCAAAATAGGGTTATTACAGACACTCGAGGAGCTTCACGTATGGTTCGGTGCATGCATTAATTCCAATGGCCCTCGTATAAATTTATACTCGAAGCCTCAGCGAGAGCAGTGGCACGCAGGTGTAGTGCTTGACTCCTGAACTAGACATGTAGCCCTCCATTTGTCAGCTCAAAGCCCGGTTCGGGCGTATGTTCCCGGCAGCACAATTGGTTCAAGTTTCTCAAGAGTGACCTACCCTAAAACGCACTTTATGAATATATTCAAGTCATCAATACTTGGAGGAATAATTGCAGTACAGCTGACCTACAATAATGATAAAGTAACATTAACATTAACATAAAATAATATCAAACAATATTAAAACTAACGTAAAATAATATTAACGTTCCACCTGCTTTATAATGAAGTTCTTTTGATAATGTCCCCTGTTGACCTATGGGGAAGCAGTTGCATACTTTTAAACAATAGAGAGTTTTTGCAACACACTCACGACGAAACGAACGAAACGAAAGCAGTGCTGCGCATGCGCACTTAAGACACCGAAAAGTTTGACGAACCGTGACGACGAAAAATACCGGGATCTCGCGGTGTCAGATTTCGTCGTGTTGATATGACGAAACGTAATTTAACCTTACATCTGTATAACGCTACCTACCTTCTTCTGTTTTCCTTGGAAAATAAAAATGTTGAGCGTCGTATTCACAGCTGCTTCTTGGCGTCTTGGCAGACTTGACGCCATGTGTGGACATAGATTTGTATTAACCATGGAGTAAAATTGATGAAAGAGAGGTTGACATAACGTTAGCGTGACTCCACCAGCCGGTAGACGCCAAAGCTGAACGAAAACTGAACCGAAAAAGGTTAGCATCTGACTTCGGTCGCCCTATCCGCCATTTCCGTTTCGGTGTCGTTTTCCGTTTCGTTTCGTCACGAGTGTGTTGCAAAAACTCTCTAATTTGAATGAACAGGACGACACTAATTGACGAATACAGTGACTTAACAAAGACAGCGAATTAAGGTACAAAACTTAGGTAGGTGCTTGACATAACTTTGTGACCGGTTCGCAAGGGGACAACAGTCTTGACTACCCCGAAGAAGTACATGCATAAAGTTAAAATTCTATGGGTGGGTTCTGTATGTTCTATGCTCCATCACATCATTATAATTATACAAGAAACTGTGAGGAACGTATTGTTTAGTAGGTAAAGTATAATCATAAACAATGGACACACTCCGGACGGTAGGTATCGAGCATGGAAATGTATTTACTAGACAAAAACTACACCTAATCACTTGATTGCCGGAAGAACCATTAAAATCTCAAGTTAATTACTGTCTGGGCATTGCAAAGTGTGTCTACTCCTTCTTTATTCTAATAAGAACAGTTGACAGATGAAGGGGTTGCCCTTATTCCAGCACTCAATCTTTGATGATTGTAAAATATGCGGGACTGCGACCTTTAATTCTTGATGAATGTTTCTAAAAAGGTTCGGTAAAAATCCAGAGTTGCATTAATAGATAGGTAGGTAGGTATTGAAGAAGACTGTAGAAGAATAAGTAGGAAAAGTAAAAGCACCAGCTGGTTTGGGTATCGAGCTGACAGGGAATGCGGTATTCTACTAGAATTGACGAGGCAAAAGATTATCGAGATGGAAGACGGGGATATAAACCTCTCCATAATTCAGAAGACTTAGACCGATGAGCTGAACTCCATGCCGAGAAGGGAAGGAATATGATTCCAAAAGTAGAACGACCAAGGAGGGCAGACTCAGAGCTCATAAAACTCGAGGGATTGGCTTGAGTAGGGTCCACCCAGGGCCCACCTACACCTTCTTATGGAAGTTATTGTTACCGATAACAGTATTTAGGGCTTTAGGTGAGGATAGTTCGCGTATTTCAATAGCATGTTTATGTATATTTATGTATAGCTGCACTCTTCCGATTCGGATGGTTATTTCGTGGAAGCTGTACGACGATCGCTCGATACGAATGGCCCAGAGTTTGACCTGAAGAAGTAGCAATCATGAATGAAGAACATTCGCGTGAATCAAACAGCTGCTCATAAAAACCGCAATCAGTTCTTCAGATTTCCGGATTAATTAGAAAAGTTGTTTAATCAAATCAGCAGAAACGATCGCAGTTTCGTTGTATCTATTCACCAATAAGTAATCACTACTCCCAGCTTAATACTGCAACATAGTACAACCTCGCAACAACCTCAACACAACATACTGCAACTACAACATAGTACTTTTATGGAGCTTCGCAGTATAAGACCTGCGTTCACGACTGTGATTCACAGGAGATAACAGTGTCCCACTTACTGATAGACTATTTATTCGACGAAAATATACTAGATAGGTCCGTAATTTGACGGAGTATCCGAGCTAATTCACTCTCCAGTTTTCTCGGCGTGTATCCAACGGGGTCGCTCTATGTTATGCGGGTTTGCAGTGAGAAGAGCAACCTCTACCAACATAATAGGATGTTGGGGGGCAACAATCAGCTGTTAATATTATTGTAGATCGATACTGATAGATTCCTGAATCCTCGTGAGGAACCTAGTCCTTCAGCAAATTTGGAGGGATTAAAATGAATATTATATGATAAGAGATGTTACGAACCGCTGAACACATTATATTGAAGGGTTGCTGAGCAAGGTATAAAGGAATTTCTTGAATTAGGTTGGCCGTCCGGAACAGTCTGTTATGATGAACCATTCAGAGCAGAATTTGAAGAAGCCTTATAAGTATTGAAACATGCTGAGAAGATGGTATAGTGTCTAAGATTGATAATAAAGAAGAAGGATTTAGCACAAAATTGAAGGACGCAAGATTCAATTTATAATAATAATTATTATTGTGCAGATTTGCAACTGCCGTTGGCGTGTGGTCGACCTTATTTGTCCGATTTTTCAAGGCATGGAGTTTTAATTATGTAGGGGGTGTTTAGTTACCATACTCCACGCAATCCACTGTGTCGTGGTTTGATCAGATGAGGCAGGATGGTGAGGTAAGGTACATGCCCAGTGGATATACCAGTCTGGATTCTTTTCGGGAGGTACCCAGTGGATATACCAGTCTGGGTTCTTTTAGGACGTGCCTAGTGGATATACCAGTCTAGGTTCTTTTAGGAGGTGCCCAGTGGATATACCAGTCTAGGTTCTTTTAGGAGGTGCCCAGTGGATATACCAGTCTAGGTTCTTTTAGGAGGTGCCCAGTGGATATACCAGTCTGGGTTCCTTTAGGAAGTGCCTAGTGGATATACCAGTCTAGGTTCTTTTAGGAGGTGCCCAGTGGATATACCAGTCTGGGATCTTTTAGTGCCCCAGTGGATATACCAGTCTAGGTTCTTTTAGGAGGTGCCCAGTGGATATACCAGTCTGGGTTCCTTTAGGAAGTGCCTAGTGGATATACCAGTCTAGGTTCTTTTAGGAGGTGCCCAGTGGATATACCAGTCTGGGATCTTTTGGTGCCCCAGTGGATATACCAGTCTAGGTTCTTTTAGGAGGTGCCCAGTGGATATACCAGTCTGGGATCTTTTAGTGCCCCAGTGGATATACCAGTCTGGGATCTTTTGGTGCCCCAGTGGATATACCAGTCTGGGGATCTTTTAGGTAAGGAGAGAGGTAAGGAGAGAGAGAGAGGTCAGCGACTTAAGGAGAGCGTAGAATGACTTGGAAGGCGAAGGAGGCGAGTTTTTATAGTCTGGGGACTATGCTCCCTCCATCCTCCAATCTCGTGGAGGATGGTGGGGATCCCTTCCCACTCGACCCTTCCAGCTCTCTCCAGCTGCCTGCCCACGTATACCAATTCATTCATAAGTTTATTTGCAAAATCTTTAAATACAAGGAGTGATATCACGACACACTGCTATCTATCCATCATCCTGGTTCTGTACGGAGTGTAGGCAAGCAAGCCAGGGGGTTACCAGTATGGAGTAAGTGACGATGTATGGGCAATTTGGTTGACTACATTCTATTGGACCTGGGGCTGAATGGTTTGTTTCTCATTGATTTCAATGAAGCTCCTGACATTGTCAATCGCCCTAAGCTCCTTAAATGTAGAAATTGCTCCATAAATCTAGGCTATCATGTTTAAGCCCTTGTCTTGTGGCTGTGTTAAAGGGGGTGAGGTGATAGAGGGGTTCCAGTCAGTAACATTTCCATAGGGAAATCCGAGCTAAACAAACGACTGCCATGAATCTATAAATTTAGTCCTGAAATTCGACGTAGCCTAACTGTCGAAGTATTAATGAAGATTGATGTTTCAGCAGAGAATATAATAACAGTTTCTTTATGAGAATTATTACTTTGAGGGAGTTGCCTCTTTGGGCCCGTCAGGCACGATTTTCCCTTCTTTAACCGAAAGACGTGCCGGTAAAGGGTTGACCGGACGTGTCTTTCAAGTAACCCTGCGGAAATTATTTCCATTTGTATGCACGAAAAAACCTTCCTGCTCAACCCCTATCTATGAAGAAGCCAGAAAGCGAGCTATGCTGCATACTAATTGTTCAAGATGAAGTGAAACTTCAGTAGATGTTAGAGAGCTATATAGACACGTTACCACACAGTTTCCACATACAGTTTAGATTGCTACATCAGTAGGATAAGGAGGAACTTCATAAATTCTTGATGAGCAAATTTCTCTGAAACCAGCCGAATTCTTAAAAAATCCATTACCTACTCGTTCAATTTGAGGGCCATTATTAGCCAAACAGAATATTAACGTAGGTATCTTTGGCTTACCGAGAAGACGATGAAAACAGTTAGGTATTGGGGGTGGGAGGAGAGGGGAACCAACGGTTTACTGTAGGTTACCTTTGTTATAATTTGTACACCGAAAGTAGCTACACGAAACAAACAAAACATCTGCCAAGTCGATGGGCAGTGAGAGATAGCGCCAACTGTGAAATTCGGCAAATTGGGCAGAGTATATTATTATTAGAGTATATAAGAATTTAGGTAGAGAATTGCAAAATATGTATTTTAAATGCGTCTACTGCTTCTTGCATAGCCTTCGAAAATGCATAGCCACTTCTGGGTACGTGGACGTTTTACGAGTATTTTTCATGTTCGTGCGTTTCTTCTTAGACTGCAAGTGTCGTTGGGAATGCATTTTGACTTTTTGAAGTAATTTGGTTTTAGTTAGTTTGAAGTACCTACATTAATTTGTTGTTTAAGTTACTTATCCTCAGCCGATTGCGGAATTGAATTACATTAAACCAGCTGTTATTATATAATCTATTCTTGACATCAGCGTGATAAACCTGATCTTATTTGTTGCGCAGGTTGCTTGCCGAATGAATTCTCTTGCAGCGACAGTTGTGTGGACATAGTGAAAAGATGTGATAGGAAGGTCGACTGCCATGGAGCTGAGGACGAACTTGATTGCAGTAAGTTTTCATCACGATAATTCCCAATGATAGAATTTTCTGATACGCATGATGACTGAGGGTGTTCCCAGTCAAAAAGAAGCTTTTCCTTGGTTTTACAGCCATTTATGAAATTAGAAATGAAAAATTGTTGGTTCAATTTTTCAAACCTGGTTTGTGTAAGTACTTCGGTGATGGATGGTCGATACTTTTAGCGAATTTATTTAGAGCATTCAATAGGTACCTACCGATGGAAAAGTAAATTAAATGATTTCGAGAGCAGCTGCTTCTGAGTTGCTGAACCTACAGAAAGAATTTATTGAGGATAGAAATTTTGAAATATTCTCATTTCTTAAATATCGTGGTCTGACATATTGTAAGTTTTTTGTTTTTTTTTAATTTCCAGAATCGTTCATCTGCCCATCTACGCATTTTAAATGCAACAATTTCTACTGCGTTCCCATTGATTTGGTTTGCAACTTTGAAGATGATTGCGGAGACAAATCTGACGAAGCTGACTGTAGTAAGTTCTCTTCCATCTTCCTTTTCCTCTAACTGTAAAGTAGGTATAGTCGATTTAATGTACAAAAACAGTTCCTTGATTCTTGCAAGCATGTGAATCACATGATTTCAAGCAGACGACATGGTACATACTCGAATGTAAGTAGGTACACGAATCCTTCGAGTAAAGGGTTTATTTCTTTTGGGGTCTCGAGAGCTTGTAGTTGCCTCGCGGTGGCTGAAAGTTCGACTTCGAAAATGATGGGCCATTGCAATTGGGCTGGCCGTGCATCGACCTCATCGCCGCATTCTTTCTGGTCGGATGTTGAGAGTTTTGTGGCATTCTGATTCTGTTCGGACAGTCAGTCTGGAAACCAAAGACGTGATTATAGGCAGAGGGGGTCCCTTCAAGTAGGTATCATAGTTTTCAAAGAGCAGTGAAAAATACACAGAAACCGACGATGTAGGTGGTAGGATTAGGTTTGAGGTTCTTGACCACTGGTATGCAATGTAAGGAATGTAGGTGGTAGGTACTTGGAGTTGGGTACGAAGGTCTTCGAAGGCCATTGTGATGCATGAATGGCCCTGAACCTCACAAAATAAACTCACAAGTCAGCCAGATCCTCGTACCTTATACCTTTGGCGATAATATAGGTTAATTTAAGATTCCTCTCACTAAATCATTAACCACTTGTTGGAAAAGTCTCAATCAGTAACAAATCTCACGCAGCCCAAATTCTATTCTTCTGGCTGTATTCTACTGTTCTTAGGAAAAGGAACTGCCAAGTTTCTATAACTAACAGTGGTCATCTAACAGGCGCGGATCCAAGGGGGGGGGGGGGGGGGGGGGGGTCACAAGGGTCATGACCCCCCCCCCCCCCCCGAATCAGCCTGCATTTCAAAAAGCAGAGCTGAACGAATTGTTCACAAACCCGAAAACAAAAAAAAAACCAAACGAAAACGAACCCAGTTTTTGTGAAATCAAAAACCAGAAACAAACCAAACGACCAAATGGGCACATGGTCTTCTCAATTTTGCTTCATAAATCATCCTCATCATCATTAACCATTCATTCTTGTGTAAATATTTACCATAAAACATCCGTCAAATTGAAATTCCAATGTCCTCACCACTAATTACCGTAATTTCTAATTACACAAACGGTAGACAGTGTTAAAAAACTGAAAACAAAAAAGAACTATAAAAAATCTAAAAAGATTCGATCAAAAATGTCAAAATTATTCGAATATAATCGTACACTTGGTCCTACCAATGTTACTTTATATACAATTATGTCAATAACTTTACCTTGGTGTATCCGTCAAATTACACCTTGTTTATTTCTTCTTATTTTTGTTAATTATTATCTTGTTTTTGTTTCGTTCTCGTTTTCTTTCCTGCCAAATTCAGTAAAAACGATACTGAACTCACTGAGATCAACAATAGATTGGTGTGGTTTCAATGTTTTGATTTGCAAACTCTGAAGTTAGCTACGCTGCCATAAAATGCGCCAATTTGTTTGAAAACACATTAGGACACTTTTTTAGAAGAAAATTGAAAATAAATACATTTATCAGTTAAATAATTAATAGATATTGAAAAATATTTTTTACATAAACAATGAATTTTATAAATAAATACAATTGATTTTGTAAGTAGGCAAATTGGACGAGTTTAGGCATAAGGTTGAAAATTCGGTTTGTATTGTTCGTTTGGTTATTTTGTTATTTTTTGTTATTTTTTATATTGTTCTACCCTGTGACCCCCTCCGGAAAAAAATTCTGGATCCGCCCCTGTCATCTAATGCCACTAGGGATAAGCGAGGCCTGCAAATCGGAGCAATTCTATCGGCTACATCATCTTCGAATTGTATTGTGTCCGTTCGTATTTACTACCGACGAAGTGCGACCCTGGATCGCGTATCACCACGAATCACGTATGTGAGCTGTAATGGAGAGGACATAGGGAACTTGAGAGTGTTGGGAGTAATGCGAGAGGACCCTGTTTGCTTTGCTGTCGTATAACTCGGAGCGGGATTTGATGAGATATGAGCGACCGTGCGAAAGTCCGATAAGGGCAATGGAACGGTTCACAAACCGTGCGAGCTAGTGCCGATGGTGCTGAGTGAACTTGGGCACTCAGTCGGAACATGACGTCATCAAACGGTAGTTTATTGTCAGCTTGCTATATTTAGAAACTAAAACCGAGCCGTTCACAATATTATGTTGCTTCTCCAGCTGGAATCGTGATGTTTTTACTCGCCTTACTCAACCCGAAGAGTTAGGAAATTACTCGTAGCACTTAACCGTGAAACAAATAATCCGTCACCACATGTTATGAATGTTGCTCAGAACTTTAGAAGTATAGTCCTTACAACCATTGATAAATATTTATACCTACTGATTCATTTCTATGTAACATACAGGGCACAGCCCTCAGTACAAACATCTAGGTCGATGGTAGAAATAATTTGATAATTTTCATTTCAGGATAGTAATTTATATATCTCTAACTTTTCACTCAAATCGGATCATACACAAAGGATGGTATATACTTATATCGCATACATAATTTCATTGATCTCAATATATTTGGGCAATATAGGTACTTATTCTCCACCTTTCAGTGCAATCGGTCGATCCAAGTAAGTATTTTAATGAAATTAGGCCCGTTTCTTTCGACTCGGATGATCCCAAATTACAATCCAGAAAACTGCGTACATAGGTAATTGTGCAGGTAGTTCTACATATTGTACATTTGGGTTGGTCCCTGCGTCTAGTATTATTTACGATTCTAATGACCCCATATTTCACCCTCTCCATCTATTCTCTAATAGGTACAACAATTAACCAGTCAAAAAGCGTGAGGCATGGTATTTCGTTATTCTGACCATTGTGCATATAGAAAGAATTGTAGTCAATGGAAAACTGTGAGACTCAATTCAAGTAAATAATAACTGGCCGCGGGGGGGTCATTGAGATGGGAATGAAGCCCCATCTGAGGAAGCTGACGGCCCTACATTTCCCGATAATCTTAATTGCGGGTAATAAGACCTAACTTTGTAATTCCAAACTTGAAATTGCGGTAGGAGGTCGCCAAGATATTAACCGGAGATGTGTTTCAGCAAAACGATGTTGGCGACTGAATAGCCATCTCGTCTTGTTCTTAGCAAGCCCGTTACCATCCTGCGGATATCGACCTCATCTGGAGCTTTCGAATGCCAGAGGGAGCCTATTCAATTTCATAATACTCTTGGTGGGAGTATTTGATTGATAGTGCCTGAAGTATATTTGGCACGGTCCCAAGGGAAACAGAGTGCTTTCAGTGTGTTCGGTGCAGTAGGTACGGTAGGTGACGTCTCCAAATATTGGCAGATTATAGGTAGCAATTGAAGTACCTATCCGACTCAGGATTCAAAAAAATAATACATAGCTTACTAGTTGACTATGAATTATTAACCCATAAGTTTATTCCAGGAGACAAAAATAAAAATCGTGTGTCTGAAACAGTTGAAGTCTACCAATCAATGTAGATTCATGGCGAAATCGAAATTCGGATTAACCGAATCAAAAATAGAGAAAAAAATTAGGCCTGCAGATTGTATTTTCTACGTGTTGGATGTCGATATGTACATACATACTACAAATATGTAGTACCTACTTACTGTGAAAAATCTGTTTGAAACAGATCAAGTCGATCGCTCAGTCCAAAGATTCATGGCGTGATAACATTGAGTGTCTACTCAAGTCCCGAATATGCGAAACCCCATTAACCGAATCGAAAATCGAATAAAATTACGCCTAGAGATAGGATTTTCTATTTGTCAATGTGTGCACGTGTACATGCTACAAATGAAACTGTAGTACCCACTGTAAAAAAACCCAGAAAATTTACTCTGTATTTACAGTTCTATTTTCTCCTCAGTGTACTTAACGAACAAGAATAAACTGCGTTATTTTACCCTTTCAAAACATTCTAAGATTAATTTATATTATCGAATGTATGGCGCGCATAGGTGCCGTACACTTGGTTTATCGCGGATATAGAATTTTTCCGGATTATCCGAACTGTTGATTAACGGAACGACCCTCAGTTCCATCAAGTGCGGATAATCGGGACTTTTGTGTCGCAACAAAATATTTTATTAACGGCGATGGGGTTCTCGACTGTACTTGTGTGATGGATTACTTGAGAGGCAGCCGAATAGGCAGTCGTATTGTATAACAGTTTGAAAATAGCGGGTAAAAGGTCCGCAAATAACCCCTTTGATATTTCAGCGAATAATAATTGATTGATAATAACATTTTTATTCACGTTCATTATTAGGGTTCATTAACTGTCAGAGAGGCGAACACGTCTGCCAAGTTGTGGCACGTAATAAGCTTCCTCGTTATCCTTAGGTACCTACTCATGGTAGCGAAGATATCGTGAGACAAGCTGTCCTAATGGATTCCACACTTCTATAGGCTCAAACCATACGTTCTCACTTCTGTCACCACTTTACCTATAGGAATTGTTACTGTGAATAGATAGATTCTATCGTATAGAGTGTTAGACTGTTGTATTGGTGTGTACCGTGTACCACCTAGAGCGAAGGAAGGCAGGAGTGGAAAAATCGCGGTGAGAATATAATTAAAACTGCCTGATTTTCTGGACTCAAGACTCACAGAAAACTGGGTTATAGTGGAATGTGAGGCCACAGCAGAGACGAGAGTATATACGAACAAACGTTGTGGACTCCAAGGACCTTTCCAAACCAACTTACGAGTACATATGTGTACATGTTTCGCACTCCCATTCAATTCAATGAATTTCTCACAGAAAACCCATCAGTTAAATGGGATCTGGTTACTCACATCTTTATACCTGCCCAAGCTTGTATCCCTCGAAACGTAAAGGATCCTCTCGCTATGTTCTTGCTCTGGTTTCTTCGGCTTTGGCCGGTTTTTGAAGAACACCATGATCTCCTTGGCTTTTTCCGGATCCGGCGGTTCAGCCCCTGTCCGAAAGTGCCTGTCGAAACCCAGACAAATCGAATAAATATTGTGAGAAGATCTGTCAGTTTCGGAGTTGATCAATCGTAGTTACTTACGTAGTTATTTATTTATTTTGTTCGTACAAGTTCAATTATATAGATTAAATTTAATTACAGTGAACACTCGGGCATTGAAAATAAAAATTATTTCTTGTTACAGAGTAGACGGGTAGAGTTAACTGGCTAGGAAAAAATGAGTGGCGATGAGGCGATCAGGGTCTTAAGAGAAGCTGCTGAAGAAATCGAATGACGGATGTGCACTCAGCAGAGCGTTGGGGCGACTCATGTGGTAGTTAGTGGCAGAATTGTAATAGCAATCGTTTTATTTGGCAATGAGCCAATTGGCAAGTGAAAATAACCTGAAATTCGGAAGAAGAGTGCCACTGAATACTGGAAGGGCCGCTAAACAGAAAGTACTCGTAGCTGCGTTGTTGCCCTGACGCACTCAATATACGTAATGACGGCTCCTGGGACCACATTTTCACACTCGTCACTAATCGTTATGGCTTCTCTCTGCCTTCAGTTCTTGGTCACAACCAATGAATTAACCACCAAATGAACCAACAATTTTGTTCAGAACCCAGCAAAAGATACGGAGTTTCTCAGTTTTTGGAACACCTGGTTTAATGTAGTCCAGGGATAGAAAATCCACGAGGCGGGTTGTGGGTTCACCAGTTATTTTATCATGCACACACCCTCTGCTGAAACCTCCGCTTCCTCGACCGCTCACGCCCAACAGCTATATCCCCAGTTGCGGTGGGATTTATGGGATTTCGTCTGATTTACGGGATGCTTCCGTCTGACCTCGACCCCTGGGCCGTGGTTGTGGACACGAGGCCATCGTAGACACTTCAGGGAAGTCTACTCACAGGGCCGGTAGATAAGAAATGGCGGATCATGCATTTTCACGATCTAGCGCAAATATATTATATACCTACGAATTGGTAGCTATGAATAATTAGGATTTTGACCAAACAAAAAACAAAACACCGAACAAAAGTGAAATTCCCCTTTGCACTTATTAAGTCACTTCACCCGCCACACGACTATTCAATCAATTTTTGATGAAGTTTACGCGCAACCCACCCTGAGTCTTCTATACTATCAAGTTTCATCTTGAAATACCTCTTATATTTATCTATCGATTAGTTCACGGTCTTAACTACTTTATTGGGCTTTAGATAAGACGAAGATTGAACCTGGAGTATGTGAATTGTATAGCTGCTTATATCTGAGCATTTCTGTCATATCAATCCGGTGGACTTAACTGTTATCCAAGCTGAATGTTCCCCTACACCTACACTGATCATCGCTGATGACATAATATACACTTATTTTCTTTACCTACCTGAAATTCGTACTCGACCATTCTCTCCAAATTTCAGCTTTTCTACAATTTTGTTGCTTTCAAGTTCACTGGGATTGTACATGTGTTTAGATTGCGGCTTTTCAAGAAACTGTGGATGAAATCGCATTATTATAAGCCCATTACATGGGCATGAGGACCAAACACAACACGTCCGGTGATATATGGGCGTTAACTCCCGCCCGTCTGGCAAATTTCAGCTATATACATTTATGCTACTACACTACTAAAGGTAGTACTTTCGTGTATTCGTGCAAGAGTCAGAGAAATATCATCAAGGATTGCATACATCCGCAGCTGAATTCGCTTTTTTGTCGCCATGTTTGTTTTCAGAATTGTCGAAATTGTGGAATATGTCGGCCTATGGCGGTGGACCTTTGTCGTTTGTTTACTGACTGTTTTCCAAATCGACTAATCTAAGAGGCCGAGTCAGTGCCAACTCGTCATGGCACATATTCCGCCCACTCACCTAGCTTTGAAACCGTCAGCATCAGAAGTGTTTATGTAACCCATAGCGCTGGCTTTGTCGATGAGGGCCGTCAGATCCAGAGTCCCATCGTATTTGTAGCCGCGGCGTTCGTTGGGGTCTGTGCACATGCGGGTTTTCATAGAATCTGACTCACCACTGCTTTCTTCAGCCCCGGCAGTGCTCATTGCCTGCAATAGCAACTAGAATTTGGTATATAACTACGAGTATATGAAGATAGTATTACATTTACGGCTCCCTAATATTCATAGCTGTGAGTTATACATTAACTAAGGATATCATTATACAAATTCGAGCGGGGGTTAAATCACTTCGAAACCTATCTACGCATTATCATGGTTGTAGAGGGCTATACGCGCAGCGGCGATAGGTAATGAACTGAATTAAACCACCCTATATATATATATGGGTAAACTCACCAGATCAATAATGTTGATGGCTCATTCCCGAGGGTTTGTTCGTTTTACGAGCAATCCCAAAATAGGAAAATCATCCACTTTTTTGTTTTAAATAGTGGTAGTTATCATTTATCCACAAAGAATATTTTGTATACTGATTTT
This sequence comes from Leptopterna dolabrata, assembly GCA_954871275.1. Taxonomy (NCBI): domain Eukaryota; kingdom Metazoa; phylum Arthropoda; class Insecta; order Hemiptera; family Miridae; genus Leptopterna; species Leptopterna dolabrata. The sequence continues at coordinate 14,218,819 of OX940984.1, read as the reverse complement.
AGGTACATTCATCTTCCTCTATGCAATGGGCAATGTCATCTGGTGTATTTTATTTTCTTAAGTAAAATATCTCGGCGAGAGGTTTCCGAAAAGGTGCTATATGAGGGGTATCCAAGCGCTATCTCAAGTCGAGAGTTGCTCTAGTTGTCACTTATAATGGGGAGGAATTACAAGCTGAAATATCTTGGGAAGTGAATAGGCGAAGGAAGCATTCCAGGGCCATGTTCTTGTCCTCTTTTGGTTTATTATTCTGTGAATAATACACCTATGTATTCGCTCAGCAAAAAATTTTTATAACACCCCCTCAAACTTTTTCCTTTTCCGTTTCAAGGTGCGTAGATTCCAAAAATGCAATGTCCGTCCGCCGTCCACCGTCCGCCGTCCGCCGTACGCCGTATCACGTGTACAGGCTTCATTTTCGGTCTAAAAAAAACGTTCTTTCGCACACATGCTCCATTTGGGCCCTAGTTGTGCCCCGAAACTTTTCAGCCCGATCGGAATATACCCAGGGGTGTTATGAGTGAAAATGTGTGTAAAAATAGGTACTTTTTGCGTTTTAGCAACATGTTGGTAACATGAGCTTTTAAGGTATCGTTTTTCATGTTTTTGGGGACGAGAAGACCCCGAATATGAAGTCGATTTTAACCAAAGAATAGAAAATTGAGGTTCTACCAGATGTTCAGCTCCCGAAATTGATTTTTTATGAGTCAAAAACCTGGGAAATCGTCTGAAATCACCATCAATTTGTAGAATAACATTGGAAAAAGTGACATCAGGTGGATCAAGACGATTAAATGGTACTATCAATGATCAGAGATAATTTATTTAAAAAAAAAAAAAAAAAAAAAAAGGAGCTCCTTATTCGTGTTTTGGGGGCCACAATTGGTGGAAACCACCAGAGATAGCTATTTCAATTATTTTATATGAAAGAAACAAAAAATGAACAGCCAACATTTCTGTAGGTATATCCAATAGAATAATAAACCCATGTGACAAGGACTTTGCAGCGTTTTTGTGTTTTAGTAACATGTTAGTAACATGAGCTTTTGAGGTATCTTTTTCCATGTTTTTGGGGACGAGAAGACCGAATATGAAGTCGATTTTGACCAAAGAGTGGAAAATTGAGGTTCTACCAAAGGTTCAGCTGCCAAATTAATTTATGAGGCAAGAACCTGGAAAATCGTCTGAAATCACCGTCAATTTGTATAATAACACTAGAAGAAGTGTCAACACGTGGATCAAGGCGATTAAATGGCACTATCAATTATCAAAGATAATTTGAAAAAAAAGGAGCGTACCTACCTAATTTGTGTTTTGGGGGCCAAAATTGGTGGAAACCACCAGAAATAGCTATTTCAATTATTTCACATGAAAGAAACAATAAATGAACAGCCAACATTTCTGTAGGTATGTCCAATAGAATAATAAACCCATGTGACAAGGACTTTGCAGCGTTTTTACATATGGCGACCCTTTCATATCTGGTTTGGCACGAAAAATGAGCTTGGATTTTGCTAATATTTGTACCTAATCTTATACCATGCAGCTCTGCGAGTTTGTTAGGTACCTACATCTGTATCGTGGTGCCTCCTCGTGGCTACTTCACGATCATCGTACTGTTGAATGGTACATCGGTCATGTTACACGGGGGAAGTGAATGTCAATCGTAATCAGAACTTACCGTCCTCAGCCGACAACTATTCAACCGTATGCAGGAAAACGCGGCATAACGAAATTTTGATGATGAAAGCATCCTGAAAAACACGATTCAAGTTTGTAAAACCACGCGGTTTAATTTAAGATGTATACATCTGGTTACTAAGGATGTGTTATAAATGATTGGGTGAAAACAATCGTGGATTTCTTTATCGACGAAATTGACGTGGTTCTGTGAGTTGTAGGTATCCTTGGTGGTAATTGGTAACTCGGTTCAATTCGTGACACTTTCGAAGATATTTACTAAAATTACAGTGATATTTTCCAAATGTTGAAACCCACCCGCGTTTAGCGAACTCTAGAGTGGTGGGAGTCTGAAATACAGCGTGTCATTAATACGAGTAGAACTAATAGCAAAAATGGAGGATAATGAATCGGGTACGTTGATACCTGATCTGGAATCAAAGATGTGAAAACTTCGTATCGATAAACGGGTGTTATTTATTGGGAACGGTCGTTGTCATTCAACAGGTCTTTTGTGCTGACAGCTCTCCCAATCCCCTCGTGAAACTTCGAAAATGTTGGGAGATTTATTTAGGGGAAACGTTTGTTTTATGGAAATGATTCGGGGCTAAAGTTCCGGCGTGCACTCTGTTTTGAAAGTTCCCGCAACTAATCCACTTTCGAACCTTTCAATCGGTCTATATGGGTTTGGTGTGCTGTTCGATGGATATTTTTTGTGAATCCCCAGAGCTGAGTTGTAGAGTTTACGTTGAACCACTTCCAGTCCAACTAATCATATCGGCACGTCCCTCTGTAATTTACCATAGTCGCATTAGGATTATTAGTAACTAGCTGGATCACTTGAGCACAGGATAGTAATGATTAGGGTTGTATACGTAGATGGCATAAAAAATCCCCCCGATGTGTTGAGAATCAAATCAATCAACATTTTATTATATTGCCAGTGGTTCAAAATATAATGCAGTACCATTCTCCGTAAGCGCCTGTACTCCCGTGGCATTATTATATTGTTTGTTGCAGAATATCGCAACTGTTGGAATCCCGAGTTCCGGTGTGACAACGGTGAATGCATACGACCAGGTTTTATTTGTGACGGTCGCAAAGACTGTAGAGACGGGTCTGACGAGAGTAACTGCGGCCATGGTGAGTACAATGAACTACCAATGCCAGGTATGGGAAACTCCCCATACCTTCCGATAACTATCATAAATATAATATTTATGTATTACTACTTCCTCTTACGTGACCCAAACAATATTATTTATTACCAACCGTTATACATTAACATGTCAACAATAAACGTACAGTTGTTACCCTTGCATTGCTGGGAGTCTTTGTAATGAGGATGATGTTCAGTCGACGCAAAATTTCATGTATACGAATATCTAATACGTTTCGACAAAAAATTTAGTACCTACATATTATTTAGTACGTAAGTCGATAGAGAGTGACAGTGTAATTGGGTACTAAATATTTCGTTCTTAACAAAACTCTTCAGATGTACAATAATTGGATGAATTGGTTTTGAGGGCTAGCGTACACAGCAGTAACCCAGCCGGAAGGGTTACTGATACAGAAAATAATGAATCTTGAAGAACAACAGGAAAGGTTTTCAAGAATATCCTGTCCTTTTCTCCGTTTGAATTAATTTCCTCAAACATAGGTATTGAAAACCGCAACACCGAGGGAAGATTCATCTAGGGTTCTAAAAACCTCCTTGCCGCCCTGCAGCAACAAATTCCTTGAGTAGAAGAACAAAAATGTGTGTTAAGAGGCGTCTGTAAGATTTCACGGTATACCTGTGCCGTTATTGGAGGATAGACTATTTTTGAGGGTTACAAATTCTCTTTTTTGCCAAATTGTGTTCAGTAACGGAAATTAACACTTATTGACCACATAATGTGCAATGTTTCTATCAGAAAGACTATGCAGAAAAAATAGGGTGGAATTTGAATTTCTGAGCTCCGTAGCAAGTAAATCGCTGAGTAGTTCTACCCAAATCCCGCTTAAAAGCGCTAGTGCGTAACTTCAAACGATGTACAGAACGCAATGGATGGATGATTGGAACCGCAAATTTATAAATAATAAAACGTCCTCAAAATTAGCCGAACCTCGAACCTACGTGTAGTTCAACTCGCCCTATACAGTAACTGCAGGCTATAATAATGTGACTACGCCTTAATTCAGCTTGCGTTATCTACAATACCTAATTATTGAACACATGTTACGAAGCGGAGACTTCGGGGTGTAGCAGGGATGGCTTCGGTTGAGGCTTTCACCCCATTGCATTTGGGCGTGAAGCCCCCAAAACCACCCCCGCTAAACCCTTCTCTCCCTGCCGTACTCCTAATCTTTCCCTGAATCACGGGAAATAAATGCAAACTTCTAACTAACACTTTTGAGAATTGAAATACTAGGAAAAATGAAATTACCTATCTTTACCTTATTATTCTAAAAGGGGGCGTTCCACCAACCGTTTCCCTCCCATAAATGAGAGAAGAAACAGTAAACAAAATAATGATTATTTTAGTTTACATCAAAATAAAATCGTGGTAGAGCAACTCTTATCTCATCCACCCAATTTTTACTGAAGTAAGTGACTCCTCTACCATCGTCCGCCTCGTAGCTTCACCAAACGCATCTTGTCCCAATGGCTAATCGTGTACCTATTTCGAATTTCTGCAATTAAAAGACCTATCGGGTGATTATAAGATTATTGGCGATGGATCCTCCACTTCTGGAACGAACCTACTCTGAAAGTCGGACCTAGCCTAACTTGTAAAAGTGATAGTGTAGTGTCAGAAAAATCACTGCAAGAATTCTAGATCACCTCCAGTAGAAAACAACCATCAATCATGGACTTACCTTGCTTCCTAGAACTCCACTATAAGACCTGAGCTCAATTTAGCGAAACTCCACAAATGTTGGAGTATTATAGTTCAGGCTCTCGAATCTCCCTGACCCAACTTGCTTGTCTTTTGCGAAAGGAAACTTCCTAACATCACAAAGGGGGAAAGTTGGAACTATAGGGAAGTGATTCCCGAAAGATCCTTCTTATCCCAAGGCACTATCATAGGCCACGGTGGATTCGTGAGGAAATAAACCCCGATCCCCAGTGAATGGATCCAGGCTTACTAGCTCCCGAAAACTCCGAGGTCCATCCCAAAAGACAAGGAAGTTTACGAAAATTCGGCTTTTCAACCGATACGAACGAAAAGAGAAATGTTTTTCTGAAGATTTGAAAAGTTACTTGAGCTCAGGATCCTATGAGAAGAGCGGCCAAACCGACATGAGCGGCCTATAGCCACATGGCAGGAGGTGACCACATTATAGTTAATATATGGAAACACGGAGATAGAACCTAGCTTCTCTCGGGTATGTGGATGACACTCCTAGGGTAAAATAAACACATAATAATCAAGGTTAACCCGAGAGGGGAACTAATTTAGTCTTAAAAACGTTCGGGAAGGTGAACTGGAACTAAAAGACTTGGAAGAGAATCCTAGATGAAAACTTGAAATTCCCTAAAACTGTGTGCTATGTATGAAGATGGGACAAGAAGCTGCCAAAACTAAATCACCAGGAAAGGATACGGGTTTTGCAATTAAACGGTACAAAATCCATATTCAAGCCCTCAAGATTTATTGAACTAATAATGAAATAAAGAAATGAAAATGGAAAACATTGATAGGAAGTGAGTACAAAGAAAGCGAATACATGGATCCAAAAATTTCTTAACAAACTAAAAATGCACTAAGACTAAAAAGGATAAAATAATAAAAAGCCTAACTTCTACCCACAAATGAATCTATAAAATGATCTAACTAGAACCTACATTTACAATTTGGTCGATAAATTAACAAATTTTTCTTTAATGAATGACATTTTCCGTTAAGTAACTTAGAAAAGAAAATTCTCCCCTAAATCCTAGAAAATACTCTCACGGAAACCCCAAGGATAAGAGTTTTGAGATGGAACCACCATCACAAGATTTGAATAAATTTTTAGTGTTTTACATTTATTTCTTAGGCATGGAGATAGAGTTAAGTTAGAAAAAAAACCCCTTGAGGGCAAAGTTAACTTAAAAGGGGAAAAAAAACTAACCCTATCCCCATTTATTCTTATAATACTTCTCACATGATCAAACCACAAAGAATAATTTAACTAAAGGCCAATTGCCAACGAGACTTTCAAAATTGTTACGGGAAATTTGAAAAAGAAGTAGGTTTCTTTAAGTACCTAGATTCTGTGACTCCGTTACGCTTTAGCATTATCAATTAGGACTTTAACTTTGGTTGGGAAACTCTAATAATTTTGGACTAGGAGGAAAGAACCAAGCTCTTACCTTAATGCAGCAGGAGGAGAGTAGCCCAGGGAATCTTCAGCAGCCAAATGTCCAGATTCCGACTTCTCTCTTTCCCAAGTCAACTCCGGCCTCCCACTCCCCGTTTAATAAGAAAATCTCATACTCTGAGGAGAGGGGCGACCGAGCGAATCCCAGGAAAGGGGGCCCCGGTAAAACGGTGGATTGATGACTGAGGCCATACTGAGAGAGATTATTTCCGAATTTTGGAGAGTTTATATAGTTGACAATCGAAGGAGGGACATGACGAAATTCGCCCGTATTTCATTAAATGTTCTAGTTTATTACATTAACAGTTGTTTTGGGAATTTCGTCACGTCACAACACACAATTTGTTTTAAAGTTGTTGAAAAACCTGTGTTTTATTCTCCGTTGAATGAGTTGTGACACGCAATGTGATGAGTTTGCTGTGCGTGTTACAGATCAATTCGTACGGTGCGGTGATGGCAAACCTAAACACAAATACTACTGGTGCGATGGTTGGCCGGACTGTCCTGACAATCAAGCTGACGAAATCGATTGTAAGTACCATATTGATGTATTCCACATCTTTGTTTTGAACTTAAGACTCCATGTTGCCAAGCAATGAAGGTAATTAAGTACGCGAATCATCTAGTCCTTGTAGCTGGAGGAGTACAAGCTCGTGCCACTCTTAGATGTGATCGGCCGAAAGGTCGAGTGTGCAATAAAAAGCCTCATGACGGTGTAGGTGCAGAAAAGACACCCAAAAGAGCGAGCGGTTACAGTCTAATCTTTTGAGCAATATGATGCTGAAAGAATGGGTGACATACCAAAGAGCTGATTTACCAGTGATAAGGGTAGGAATAAGTAGGTATATTGTAAGTAGGTAAACTTGAAAGAAAAATCGGTTGGGACATAGTAGGGGAAAGTGACCTAATATGAGATACATTCCTAATATGAGATAGCCCTGTATTGCGTTTATATGGAGCTGCTTCCGACCGGATTTGTTATGAACTAACTCCTAGAGTTGGCCTTGAGTGAGGGAGATGGGAACAAGCTAACCTCATCCATCGTGGGCATGTCAGTTACCAAAATGGCCGCCACCTTCTAACTGAAAGGTTTTTTCTCCATCTTCTCAGGGACCTACAGGCCGTCAGGTTAGTGTTTTTTACAATTCAACTAGGGGAAAATGTTCGTTATGAAATTTTTGCTTCAAATGTCTTATTTTTGCGTTGTTGATGAAGGTTGACCCTATATGAGACAGTCTCATAAATTGAGAACGCTTAGTATCTCATATTGGGCAACATAGGTATTGTCCGAACAGGTAAAAACTGAATTTTCGGTAACTAGATTTATTCGAGCTTTTCAATGACAGGTAATGGAAATTTGAATACATATTTTTGAATAGGGGATGTTATTGAACGAAATTATTAAAAAATCAAATTTCTGAATTGCATTTGAGTGGCCTTTAGCGCCTTCCAAAAAAAAGTATCTCATATTAGGTCACTTTCCCCTAAGTAGGTAATTATATTTAAAAGTGAACTCGATGTACCTATAAGTAAAACCAGTATGTAAGTGAAATATAAAATTCAATTTAAATTTAATGTAAAATAATTAATTGTTCTTAACGGTTGCTTTGAAATTCCAACTTTTTTTAAATTCAGTAAAGTCTTGTGATAGAATCAGTGGAGTATGTGTATCCCAGAAGGCCGGAATTTTTTTCTGTTGGTATCGTCTCGTAGTTCCTTCCGCTGGTAGATTCATTTTCAGATAAGTTTCCGTTTGGAAGAGCTTGAGAGCGTAAACCACAGCATGAACTGCTGATTCAGATTGTGTTCGCAAAGGTCGCTCTTTTAGCCTACGGGTTATGGGCGTCAGCCATTCTTAGAGCTCGTCCGAAATCGGAAACGTAGGTACACCTACACTGATGATAGAATATTCTTTTCAACCATGACGGACACATCGCACGTTTATTGTTTTCCTCCAATTTTCGATCAGGTTCGGTACGTGAGGTAGGTACTTGGTAAACACTATATATTACCCTTACAGCTGCTGATTCCTGATGTTATTACCTTGTCTGCCTCTGTGTCCCTGGCTGAATTCAGCTATTTTCAACGTTTGTGTTCATTTTAATCATCCACATCTCCGGGAGGGCCAAGATGTATTGTGAGGTAAAGAGGGTTAAACCTTCTAATTTCAAGTCGTATGACCAAAATAAACAAGTTTTTGTTACTGACGGCGCCGGCGGTGCATAGTGTTGCAGGGCTGGAAGAAAACCCCGATAGCAGGTTTCGATTTCGATTGTCTCCTTCGTTCTTGCTCTTATTATTAGCCAGTGAAAAGTGGGAAGAGTAGCTTTCTAGCCATAAAAATTGTTCTTGATGAAGGGGGAGATTCTGAAAGCACATTTTCCTAAGTTAGCGAAAAAATTCATTTAGAAAGAGACATTCCTTCCTTGTCTTTGTTTATGGAGTTGAGACTTCGAAACTTATCATGGTGTTTAATCATACCTGCTGGTAGAGAAATCGAATATTATCGGCCAAAACTTTTACAACCATATCGCATAAATAGCGCAGATCATAGATAGGCATTGAAAATTGATTGGTACATATTCTAAGGTGTTAATTTAAAAAAAGCTCCGGCTTCCTCCAGTCCCTCCTTGGTTTTTTCGACATATATGAAGTCGGAGAAAGTGCTGTATACAAATCACAATCGACCGTAGCCGACAGCGATATTTACGTCTTCCTAAAAGTAAAGAAGTTTCAGAATGGCTGTTAGTTTGGGACCGTGGATGCGAACTGAAAAGAACACGTTCTTTTTCAAACAGGATAGGTAGCTGAACTATACAGCTATGTGTTTCACAAGTTTACAAGACTGGTGAACAGTTGAAAATTTGGTTTCTTGAACACATCTCAAAGATATAATATGGTGATGAAGGTGTTACAACATAGAAAAAGAATATCCAGTCATGCAGCTTGACCTAATGATCAAATTACCGAAACCTATATTTTGGCCCTATTTGTGGTGTTTTTAACCAAATAAACGGTTATAACTTTTCTTAGAAGACATCTTACGAGTCTGGGACTGTTTGCATTCGATCTAGCATGCAGAAAAGTATAGATAATAATGCCGAAAGAAATGAAGATTTGTGTGATTAGGGGTTTTCCCCCTAAAAAATTGGGTGTTTTGCAACACAGTGTGATGTGCCGACGCTGCCTGATGCCATCATCGGTCGCTTGATGATTACACTGAATTCGTTCATAGAAGATCTCGTTTAGTTGAATAGGTTCCAGAAAAGCCCCCCTGGGAACCATTGTCCTGGTTTCCCTTCGTCTCCACTAATGCATACAGCGACGCCTTTCTTCTTTCTAGTCATCCAAACTTGCTTGCATCGCTTTTCTTCCACGTCGTTATATTTCCAAATATAGCGTTCTTTGCCTTTCCCTAGGCCAACATCATGTTTTTGCTACCGGGTGTCAAAATGTTTACGTACATAATCTAAGTTATACTTGTGTTTCGTACTCGATCGCTGTTCTACATACATATTCTTCAAATTGCAAATATTTTCTATGTTCCATGACACAATATTATCGCATCCCCCTAACCTCTACACTTCACCTCACTGTTTGTTCATCACATTACCATTTCTGTATCAAGCTTTGGAGGACTTAATCAGGATATTGTAGTAGACGCAGCGTTACAGTTCTTTATCAGTCTAGTGGCAAGAAAGTTCCCTATTTACGATGATTCTCATAATTCGGTAGGTTTTTTTCCTAATAATGGTTTGTTAGTATTACTGTAATAATTTTTGTAAATTCATGTATAAAGCAAGGTAAGAAGAAGGTATTTGTTGACAGGTCGCGAGTGCAATGGTCCCGATGACTTTCTCTGCCCGAACCGCCGCTGTATAAGCAAAGCCAACGTCTGCGATTCGCAGTGTGACTGCGCACCAACCAATGGCACTGTTTGTGCTGACGAAGAGAATTGTGAAAAATTTTATATCAACAGCAACGGTAAATTCATGTTTACTTGATCTTACGAGTATGTATACGGTTACGATTGTAACTGAATACATATATTTATGTACATGACTCGAAGTCAGATTGCAAAATAGGTAGGTAATCGATAGGTTGGTCATGGCGTGCTACCCAAAATCAAATCCGTTCGTCTATAGAAATTCTTCTGGAAACGTAGAGTAATTTGCCTTCAAGAGCAGGCTTGTTTTGGAAGGTAAGACATCTTCCCCATGGCGCGGAAGGTGATGGGGGCAGTTGAGCCTGCTCAAGGGCTTTAAGAGACGCTATCCCCTCTAGAATGGATTTCCGTTGATATTTCACGGCGTGTCAAACTCAAGCGCTTCCCTTAGCTCTTAGTCCCATTCGTTTTCTCGGCTGCGAATGGCTCCGAACAATACCGAAATCCTCCAACCTAGTTCTAAAGGGGGACTTCTGGTCTTTGATGTAAGTAATGGAACACTTAACGGTACCCAACAGTACAAAAGATGCAAATTATCCGAGAAATATAGCTGTTGCAGAATTCGTCAGACTTGGATAGAACGAATGCAGATGGCGGTAGAAAATCTCATTTCAGTATCAGGTATTTATCGTTTACCAGACATATCTCGCGGTGGTCGTTTTGCTCAATCTTGCTCCAAAAAATTAATAGCCTATATTGAGCTGATTTGAGATGGAATTTTCTAAGCAACACTAATGAAAAAGAGAACAATGAATAATAACAAGACCCGAGCTACCAGTGCTGCGCAAGTATGAGTTTTTGTTGGGAATAATAGAGCGTTTTATTAGTTTATGACTGTAATGTGTGCGTTGAGGGTTCTCAGATACTTGAAGGTTTAATGCAGTGAATGAAGATTTGTAACATAAATATTACAGAGAGAGAGGCTGCAGCCACGTCCTCACCATGTTTACTTACGCTTCACTTCTCTGATGAGTAGTTTCTGAACATGTCGAGTGCTCATTCGTTGAACAAATCGAATCCCACTTGTTGAACTTAACAGTGTCCATTCACTAGAAACTGCTACTTTTTGATACCAGTGAATAACCATCTAAAAATGATACGTAAATTTCAGTTATTTCGGGAACATTTCAGTCTCCCACTATCTCGAAAGTACCATGGATAATTAAACAGAATGAAGTAGTTCGGATTAAAAAAAGAAAGAAAAAAAGTTCAATTCATGCAGCATTGCTGTAAGAGCGAATTTTCAGAGAAATATTCGTGCTAATTTTGTAAGAAGATGATATAGCGAGAAACCATGCCTACCACATTTTGTAAAATTGTATAATTTTTTTCGTGATATTAGCCATTTTTACCGATTTTTTTGCTTCTAAAGCAAAATTTGACCCACTCTTTTTTTGGGGAAAATATTTTTGACATCCAAATAGTCCCTCTTTCTATGGTGAATCACCGTCCCACACAAGTCAGGTGAATTAATATTGATTTTAGCCCTTAATTCCAACTTTTTACCCCCAAAAATCTAAATTTGACCCCTATTCTGTATGAAAAACATCTGAATTGGTCATTTTCTTCTTTACTCACCCTTTCATAACATTAGAGATGATTTTATTTCAATTACTCGCGATTTTTGACCCCTAAAAATTCAAATGTTATCCCCTTCGAATTTTTGAAAACTTTCTGTCCTCGAACTCATTCTTTTCTTTGGCAGTACGAGTACATTTTGGCAAAATTTGGAATTTTAACCATGTACCAAATGTCAGATATCGTGGCGCATAAACAATATATATACATACCTATATGTATATTTTTTTAATGTAAGGATGAATTCAGGATGCTCTAAAACGGATTTGCCTATAAACAATTTTTCAAAAATTCGTGTTCTGAAATTTTTTTTTTCAGAACATAATATATTTTGCAGAAAGTATTTCAGAAAAAACATTTTTTTCAAAAATTCATGTTCTGAAAATTTTGGACCCATTGCAATAGCTTTATTTTCTTTGCAATTTCGTGAATAAGGAAGAAAACATGGCACCAGCAATTTCAGAAAGTCACTTACGCTGTAACTTGGTAGGTAACTCCTGCAACATGCACTGGAGGTTCTTGTTTTACAAGTTACAAGTGGTTGGTTCAGGTTATGGGATTGTGATGATGGCTCGAACTCCAAGGGCTGTTTACTGAGCGCGTAATCCTAGCTCATGGAGTGCGGTAGAAAGCCCAGATTATGTCTTACTGTTCGTTCACTGGAAGTTGTTCATTAGCTGATCATCCCACCCTATTTTACGACCATTTTGGACAGTATTTTCCAAGGTTTTTTCATATCGGCAATCGTCACAGTAGACGACACAGCAGGTGTAACTCACCACATTCTTTTTGCCGTCTTAATTTCATTTCCTCACAATCAATAAATTATCAACACAATCCTTTCAGCACGTAGGTACAGCCATCAGTTTCAGCCATGGAACACATAAACTTTTATGTGTTCCGTGATTTCAACACGCCTCATGGATATACAGACGGAGTTTACGTTGACCAAGAAAATTTGGATCTATTCATAGCAAAGCAGGTTAGGCAGTTATTATTTTTTGAACAAAATATTACACGAAGGTGATGGAAAAATCTTTTTTTTCTGAATAAAAATGAGATCAAAACAACCAAAGAAAAAAGTAAGAAGAATGAAGTGAATACTTGGAGTGAGTTCCCTCACATTTTCTTTCGTCTACCCTTCCAGTCGAGCGAACAGGCGAAATAAACTTCCATTTTTCTTGGCTGAAAACCATTGTTGAAGTTTCAACTCATTTAGATCGTAATAGAGCAATTTTGTCTGCATTACGCTGGCGATGATTCTCTCCGTTACCGAATGAAGGAAATGCAACCACAGGCCAGGCCATTTTATCACAATAATATTATCTAAGAATAAAAAAACCCCTTCTACATACATACAACCTTTTCAACAAATTCAACGATGTGAAAGCCATTAAAACACCTTAATACGAAGTACTCGAATTTAAAATTTGGATGAGTATATTTATCTAACAATATACTCGTAATAAGTGCTGAAATACCTAGTGGATTCCAGATAATACGTCTATGGTAGCTACCAGAACTTCCCTTGTGCCACTGTCGCATACGCAGAACCCTTAATAAGGGTTCTGTGGTCGATAACCCCTTATTGTTTTTCGTTAAATCTTCTGTCGGTTGGTGGGAAAATATCCTACTGGGTTCGGCGTATTTATTATTTCGTTTAGCGTTGATTCTTCTATGGAGCATTTCGCTTCTCTTCCTGTGCACTCCCTCATTCGGGGACTCAATGTAGCGTAAAACCCTTGCGTACCAAGCCCCGTCGCTCCATTTGTGAATATTCCCATAATGAATTTGAAAATGATGTTCCTCATTCTTGTTGAATCCGTCCCTCATTAGCTAAAATCAATATTTTGAAAAGCCTCTCGATTTAACGCGATACTCATCCCTGCATTAACTATATTAAGAGACACCACACTGACTTCTACAACCTTTGTCGTGGCTTTGAATGTGTTTTAAGCGAATTTTAAAAAGAGTGTCGAATATGACGTTATATGGGTCAAAAAATGTTATAAAAGGCCTCCATCAATCTAGGTATGTTAATCGCCAAAGGTATTGTTTCGAGACAGAAAAAAATCCGTTTCAGTTGTCAAAAGTGGCGGTCAAAATGGTTAGATGTCGCCAAATTCGAAAACTCGTTCACATAGTGCACGACTGGAAAATTAAGCTCTTCACTATTTGCGGTAAGAGTTTCCCAACATTTTATTTTATGAAAGTTGCGCTGTTCAGCCGCCAATGTTGATTTGTAGGTACCTAGTTAAAATTTGTCGTATTTGTATTCATTTTTAACCCCCAGTTCATGGGCTCTGAGCCGGCTGTGTAGTAAATTAATCATAATACCCACTATACAAAATATTATTAGTACAGTGTCCATCGTGTACATGTCCAGCTGCTAGAGTTGAAATTCGAAAACACCATAAAATTTATAAATTTTCTGTTGCCAGGTGTAACGGTGTGTCGTTTGGGTGAAGCTCTGAGCTGCACGGGTCCCGGCCCTCCTTCCAAGTCAAGTGAGCGTTGCATTTCATCCCAATACATTTGCGACGGCACGAACCATTGCTACAACGGACATTTCCTGTCGGATGAAACTGGTTGCCGTAAGTTAACTTTATTTCGTTTGTGCCGTTAGTAGTAGGAGGAAGGTGTTAACATACCTTCTGTCGTCACTGGAGTCGTGTACTGGAGGAGAGCGCTTTCGATGTCCGGACTTCACCTTCAGGCTACTAATCCCGTTATCATTGTAGTTGTTATTGTTTATCTCTTGAGAAAACCAATATTATATCAGTTGTAATCCGGTTTGGAAATGTCAGGACAAACAAACAACCCCATCACAAACAACCTTTCACTTCCTCTGTCTCCCTGCCGCCAACCCACCTTTCACCTCCCTTACATAAAGGCACAAACAGATAAACTGAAATTAAATTCTGTTAGGAATGGCTAATCGTCAAAATTTAACTGCAGTTGCAAGTTAACAATCATTGTCTTTCACTTACATATGGGAGAGAGGGGCAAGACGGGGTTGAGGGCAAGACGGGGTTTTTGAAATACCCTGCTTGACAGGAGTTGCAGCTTAGCGGCAAAATGTAGAACTACTTGTTACTAACATATAAGTCTGCAGTAGTGACGGCGGCCATTACGGACGAACCATTTGGCGATGAGCAGAGGAAGTGCGTTTTCGACATCCGCTGATGTAATTTCAAGCTATTGTAATCTTCTGAGCAGGTAAGACGAGTCATGTTTATTGTACTATTCAGTTTTTACTTCTAATTAAGTGTTTTTCTAGGAACAGATTGATGCATGAGATTAGCTGATTGAAAATATCCTTTATTTGTTGTAGACCCCTAACCTAAAACCTGTACCTGGGGGCAAGATGGGGTTGGAAGCTATAGGGCAAGATGGGGTACCTACAGATGATACCCCGTCTTGCCCTACATACTTTAGACATAATTTTAGTACTCTAATTATATTCTATATTTACAGAAAATGGTTCTTTAAGTACATAAGGCGTTTTATTGCTATACATAAATATTAAATAATGTCAGTACTCTAATTTTATGGTTTATTTTCAGAAAACAGTGGTGGTTACTAGTTCCCCTTATAAACGTGAACTGATGGAAGGTAAAAATAAAGTTACAGAAAGTGCCAATAGAAAACTAGGCCCACAAAAAAAGAAATGCTCAAACACAGTGAAGAAATCTCTTTTTACCTCCAAAAATACAAATGAAAAAAAGAAACAACCATTGGGAAAGACAAAGAAGATAAAAAAACAAAAAGCAATCGATGACGACAGCTTATCTGAAGACGATTACACATCTAGCCTTTACTGTGGATATTTTTACTCTCAATCAACAGAGGGATGGGTGTCGTGCATCATGTGCCAGAAGTGGGCACATTGTTCCTGCGCTGGTGAAGAAGATGAGGATGCTGAGGTACACCATATACGCGAGTTTTGCAAGCAAAATAATGATATGTAATAGACATAAATATGGCACTGGCCCTAAAACAGCTTCCTTTTTGTAACAAATAAATAATGCAATTTTGTTATCAGTGTTTATAATTATTATTAAAAAGGCCCCATCTTACCCTACCAATTGCCCCATCTTACCCCACATGTAGGGCAAGATGGGGTAGTTTGTAGGACCTTAGAAAAAAATTGAATAAAAATAGAAAATAGTTATATTTACTATTCTCAATTTTTTCATTAACAGTAGAAATGTGGACGGTAAGGTTGCAATAGCAGATCATTTTCTAAAACATTTTATACACTTGAAAAAAATTGTAAATGGCTTAAGGGCCCCGTCTTGCCCCTCTCTCCCCTACAAGTAAATGTGTTGAAATGACTGATTCCGTCCTAATCCACTGCGAGATGGGCTGATATTTTCACGACGTTACGATTAAGTTTGAACAGTGAATACCGGAATGTTCTAATTGTCAGTTGTTCAGTTTGACCCATTATTGAAAAGTATTGAACGTTAGACTGCATGAAGCTCTTCAGCTTAAATACAAGTAAATTTGTTGAAATGACTGATTCCGTCGTAATCTACTGCTAGAGAGGTGGGCTGATATATTTTTACGACCTCCCGATTCAGTTTAAACAGCGAATACTCGGAATGTTTTAAATTGTCCAATGTTCATTTTGACCCAGTAAAATTTTTGAATGTTGGACGACATGAGTCTCTTCAGCTAAAATAAAAGTAAATGTTTTGAAATGGGGAGTTTAGCTGATATTTTCACGACGTAGTCACAGTTTGAGCAGTGAACACAAGCTTAACTGGTCGAAGGGATCAAGTTGTCCGATACTGTTCATTTTGTAAGTATTGACGTTGAACTACATGAGCGTTAAAGCTCTTCAGCTTAAATGCAAGTATATGTGTTGAAATATCGGATTCCATCCAAATCTATTGCGAGGGAGTTGGGCTGATATTTTTACGATATTCTGATATAGTTTGGTAGTGGCTACTCAAAAACGGTTGTCCAGTATTGGTCAGGTCGACCATGTAGAACTATTGAACGTTGGAATACAGTATAAATTATAAGCAAATGTGTTGAAATGTCTAATTCCTTCCAAATCGGTATCAAGTTGAGTGTTGATGATCTGAGTGTTGATTTTGCTACGACATTTTGGTACATTTAGGGCGAGTGATACAAATGAGATCTCAAAGGGTTTCAAACGTCAAACGATGTTCTGATGCTGTTCGAGCAGTGAAACGTGACAGGTTTCAAATCATTGAGTATTGTTTATTTTGACCCAGTAAAAGTTCTGAACGTTGGACTACTTACATGAAGCTCTTCAGCTTAAATAATAGTAAATGAGTGTTGAAATTACTTGATTCCATCCTATTCTACTGCGGGAGAGATGGGCTGATATTTGTACGACGTTCCGATTCAGTTTGAGCTGTGAATACTCCGCATGTTTTAAATTGCCCCAGTCATTTGACCCAGTATTGTGACAGAGTGTAACAGTAGGGGTGAACCCTCGAGAGTCCCCCTCCTAGGCCAGTGAGATTATCACCGGTTAAGGGATATCGATTAGACTTCCCCAAGCGACCCCGTCTCTACCGGAAGAAAAAATAGCTCGAGAACAGCCCACACTGTTACACTCCTCCCCACATGACATACTTCTCGGTAGCAGAAGTATGAGAGGGAAAAGGGGGGAATTAAAAGTAGTGTGAAGTTCTGGTTCAGGAAACGACACCTGAATAACTTCAATGTGACTAACCTCCATCATAATGGAACTACCTCAATAATATTTACTGGTGGATAACAAAGCTTGTACATTCGAGTATTGGCGGATAATGTTGTCAGAGGTTGTTTTACAGTGAATTGTGCTCATCTGGGCAACCTCTAGGTGATCAACCTCCATCGTTAGGATGGAACAACGATTGGGACTTGTCAGTTGGGACACGGCATCAACCGCCTTCTGATGAGCTCAGTATATTTTAATTATACTGACACTCTAAAGAGGGGAAAGGGGGTGGGGAAGCCAATAGATGTATGTATTATCAAATGGACAGGTTTTTAGTAAAGGAATCCTAGGAAACCTTTGGGCTTATCCTTCTGGTAAGCCCACAAAAAGTGGATGGAGTATGGTGAAGTGCTCAGCGCATACCACCGGACCACGCTCTGCTATCATGTGACAGAGTGTAACAGTGGGGGTGGACCCTCGAGAGTCCCCCTCCTAGACCAGTGAGATTATCACCGGTTAAGAAGGGATATCGATTAGGCCCCGCCTCTACCGGAAGAAAAAAATAGCTCGAGAACAGCCCACACTGTTACAGTATTGAAAAGTATTGAACGTTAGACTGCAAGAAGCTCTTCAGCTTAAATACGAGTAAATGAAACCTGCCCAGAAGTACCTAACCTTCAACACCATTCGATCGTGTAGATCGTAACCAGTAGATCTGTAAACCACAAAAAGTGGTGCTTTGTGGGCACACGAAAACAAAACCAGGCAATTGAATACAAATTAATAGCCCTAGCATCTGAGACCTGACCAATATCTTAAGAACCAAACCACTCATGAATTTCAGCGTTCACCGCGTTTTTCTCATCCAAACACAACCTTTTGATATCTCTAGCAAACGCTATGAGAACTTATCATAAACCGAATCTGAAAGAGGAAGAAATAGAAGGCAAAATACGGTCATGGAAGGTTGGAACGACCTAGAGCCGAGTCATTTGTAACAGACGCCGCTGAAGTGCCAGTCAGATAGGATAGGTTCGTTTATGTGTATCGTCACTATAATTTGCCCAAATAGAACGCCCTAACGGGCGATTTCCGTGTGTAGGAATTTTATCTCAGAATCGGATTTAGCACCCTTGAAAACACCCTATTCCAGCTTTCATCTCAAAACTCCATGTAGCTTTGGTAACAAACGTATAAAAAGGAATCGAAACGACGTCATAAGAGGATGGCGCAGAAGATTCCCCCAGGGGGACGCGGTGGTGAGGGCCTTTACTTATGACGTCATTTTGCTTTCTTTCCACTGGTTTATCGCCCACTTTCGATCATCGCAGACCCCCCATATAGCACCTTTTCGGAAAGCACTCGCCGAGATCTTTTAATTAAGAAAATAAAAGAAAACCCGTGAAATTACTCATTAATCCCCGGAGGGGCGGAAGAAAATGAATTGACGGAGAAATGATTGACGTTTCCGCTGATTCCAGATGTAGACTCTTCGTCGAACGACATTGAGGTGTATCGATGTGCGGATAATCGCACCATCCCCGCAACTCTCAGATGTGACTTCAAGTATGATTGTCTCGATGGTGACGACGAAGCTGGGTGCCCAGGTACGCTTTTTCTTTGACTTATTTTATTGTGTTACAATAGTTGGTGTAGTGATCGCTTAGTTAGGTTTCCTTCAGTGAACGGGCGTATTATGACTTTCTCCTAGACACGATATCTCTCGTGTTAGGACGAGGGTGTTGGCAGGGCTCCCAGAACACCAGCCGTTGATGGCCTGCGACATGTGCTGAATCGCCCAGGCCCGACTGTCCCCCTGTATTGGCCATCAGTTTTACGACAATAGTATCTACCAAGCTGCGGGTCTCTTTTATCCACGGCCCAGGGTCTCAACCCTAAACCACAAATCCGTTCGTAAGGTACATTGTGATGTATGTATACTTGGCCCGCTTTCTCCGCGCCAAAACTCCAATGCATAGCCAGGAGTAGTGGGCATAAGACGTCGAGTAACTTGGCGCCAGGGATTCAGCGCATTTGGTACATACCATCTAGGTAGATAGACACCTGTCTACTTGGTGTCTAGTACCGATGTGGACTAGTGGAACACCATAAGACCTTTTTCTTTTGTCATTTTCTAAACAAAAATTTAATGTGGTGCAAATTGTCATAAATTCTGTCAGTGTTTAACTAATACCCATTCATCTATGATTAGATTGGTGAAATCAGTAGGAAAGTTTTTTACATGACGTATCTTCTTACTATGAGGAAGAGAGGGGATGGAATATGTTTTATCCGCCCGAAGAATGACTTGCCACGCCCTACAGTTAACGTACAACTGGACAGATCAAGTCTGAAAACCAATCAGCCACAATTTATTATTGGCCTTAAGTCAAACTCGTTGTCAGGAAATTAACCCATATTGTTAGCACTGTCGCCGCAGTGATTGCTAAATAGTTTGCTATAACTGATGTAATTCTCTTGGAACAACACGATGGTCTTCGTCGATCTTCTTACACACTTGCAAATTGCTGTTGTCCAAATGTAACTTTTCGCGTACTATGAACATAATTCGAGCTCATGGGCTACTGCGAAGTTTACGGACGTTCAAGTCATATAAACAGTCTCGCAAGGATTTCTCAACTAGCAACTCAAAAAGGCAGGAAGATGAGAATCAGAATATCAGGCAAACTATTGAAGAATGGAATGATCCTAATGGGCCTTTAGAACCTTCTGTTCTCATTAAACCTTTCATATTCACAGGTAGGGGTCTTGTGTGCAGTGTATTAGCTGAGCTTACTCACACAATTAATTCTGTAAGAGCTCCAAAATGTTACCCAAATCTGACAATTCAACAAGATGTAGATATAGAACAAGGATTTTGAGTCGCTGACAAAAATACGCACATTGAACCGAATTTGTTCAGGGGGTTCGATACCTACAAAGAACGCGGGTATAAATCTTGAGGGAAGCAATATTATTTCCTACTCATATTTCAAAATTGATCACAATTCTTCCGCTAGGTACCTTGCAAGCCTCCGCTTTGTGAAATGAGTTCTGTTCGAAGTGGAAATTTACATCGAGCTGCTATGTGTAGCCTAATTATTTTACAGTTTGGGCTAGCGGGTGCTCCTGAACTTGCGACGATATATTTATGGTAGTGTAGTGTACTGTTAGGTAGGTACAGCTACAGATATTATAGTTTTTGCGACGATTAGATTACGAAGTATAATAGGGCACTTAATAGACATAAATACAAAACAATAGCCGTATGAATACTGCATGAATGAGAACCTATATAAATATAAATATCTTCTAATAAAATTTATAAATTTTCATGTGCTTCACAATTCACAGTTGCGTTCAGCACCGCTAGTTTTGGTTTAGCCAAGGCGTTCGAGAAAAAACGAATTCACAGGGAAGAAACCCAGTTTCGAGGAAGAAAGGATATTCCAGAGGACAGTAGTTCTTCTCGGTCTGGATCATACCGAAAAGCTGACTGGATCACGAATGAAGAACTTGGTAGTGGAGCATTTCTTCCAATATGTGTACTGAACTTGGCTGTGCTGTTGGCGTGGAGATTCCGCCCGTTTCAGCCGATTATGGTGAAATACTTCCTGGCCAACCCAGCATCCCCTAGTAACAGTTGGCCAATGCTATTTTCGGCGTTCAGCCACATTTCCGGAGTCCATCTGCTAACTAACATGTACGTTCTGTACTCGTTCACCCAAGTCACAGTGAGCTATATGGGACCGGAGCAGTTCACTGGATTTTACTTTGCGTCTGCGGTAGTATCATCTTTTGCCAGTTACGTCGCCCGAGTCGTCCTCAACCGCCCTGGATTCTCTTTGGGAGCTAGCGGTGCTGTCATGGCCGTCCTGGGATACGCATGTACCCTTGATCCTGACGCCAAACTGGGCTTTGCTTTCGTCCCATTTCTCACCATGAAAGCCGGTCATGTTCTTGCGGGGCTCATCGCTGCTGACGTTTTCGGTCTGTTCAGCCAAGGCTCAATGTTCGACCACGCTGCTCATTTGGGCGGCACCATTTTCGGAATATTCTGGGCAACCGTTGGATCCCGTTCATTATGGCGCAGCGATCATATTTACGACGTTAACACGAAGAAGAAAAAGCGATGATAGCTCCAAAACACTACGATAAAATAAATAGAAAAACACTAAGAAACCGATCAGTATCTTAATTTTGACATAGGATATCTTTCTCGGTAAGCCTAACGCTATAATGTAGGAGATCGCTCGGGGCTAGGCGGTTAGAGGCGATAACATAGATATTCAATTCCTCAGTGGAGGACGGAATTTCACCAGATATTTTCAAGTGGACCTTATGAATCACTATGTTAAGTAAATTGTAATTGCCTTCGTGTGGTGCCTAATGGTTGGCAAACAGAGTCCAGTGCATTTCTACTGTATTTTTGTGTGTACCTATACTTCTGGGCTAGACTTGATGTTTCACATTTCGATGTCTTGATGTAAATGCGCAAATCATGTTTCTGACGGCAATGAAAAGTTCCTACGATTTTCTATTCAAGTTTCTACGATTCAAAACATCCTCCAAAAAATACAAAAAAGGATGGTGGGTAATAATAATAAAAATTCTGATTTGGAAAAAAAATTGGTAGAAAGCCTTTGAGGCTGCCAGAAATTTACAAATCAGGCTCCTAATTAACCAATTTTATCCAGTAATATTAGATCAAGAGATTGATATTGTAGAAAATATTAAGAGATTTGAATAGGAATAAGACACTTACTGATGTTATTGGTAGGTTTAGTCAAGCTTCCGAAAGCGAAATGAAAACTAATGTTGTTTCAACGAAGGATTATTTTGTTCCCCACCTATTTCGTGTAACACGGGCTGTTAATAAACTCTCTGAAGGTCGGTGAGCTTGCGGTGGTGGTAAACTTTAGTAAATTCAACTTCAGACGGGCTCGGTTCGAAAGGCCTCTTCTATACGATCCGGTTAGTTCGTCAAACTGTTACGACTCAGGAACAACAACGAAGTTTGACACTTGAACGTCATCAACCGGCCGTGGTCAAGTGAAATTGACGAACTTTCGTCATGTCAGGAGTAACGGCCACAACATTTCCTCGGATTTTCCTAAATGAGTTCAGATGAAGTAAGTAGGTACCTAACCTAACCTTCCTAAGTATGTTCCTGTCCTGATATAGAAGTTGTCCACGTATAGGTAATACAGTATTTTATTACTGAACGGGAAATTCTGCGATTAGAAAGATGCAAAAGCAGGGGACTTTTATGTTTAAAAAGTTACAGCCGCGCAACTCTATGTAGCAAAACTTGGTGAGCTAAGTTTTTTTAGTTACCCCGCTAACCCTATATTTACTACGAGTAGTCACACTTGATGATTTACAGGATTTGGGTTTACAATTTTCATTTGTGAACCTTTGGAGTCGAGCATGAACATTTTTAAACCCCCTCCCCCCCACCAATTTCTGAGGTTTATTTTTCTAGGAAAGTATACATGGCACAAAATTAACAAACTTGGCTTGTAGGTCCCATTAGGGGACTAGTTGGTCCTCGAAGTTCGGCGTTACTGAGGGGCGAAACGCTGCAAAGTCCTTGTCACATGGGTTTATTATTCTACTGGACACACCTACAGAAATGTTGGCTGTTCATTTATTGTTTCTTTCATGTGCAATAATTTATTAAAATGGCTATTTCTGATGGCTTCCACCAATTTTGGCCCCCAAAACACAAATTAGGTAGGTACGCCCTTTTTTTTTTTTTTTTCATATTATCTTTGATCATTGGTAGTGTCATTTAATCGTCTTGATCCACGTGCTGACACTTTTTCTAGGGTTGTTATACAAATTGATGGTGATTTCGGACGATTTTCCAGGTTTTTGCCTCATAAAAAATCAATTTTGGCAGCTGAACCTTTGGTAGAACCTCAATTTTCCACTCTTTGGTCAAAATCGACTTCATATTCGGTCTTCTCGTCCCTAAAAACATAGAAAAGATACCTCAAAAGCTCATGTTACTAAAACACAAAAAGTACCTATTTTTATACACATTTTCACTCATAACACCCCTGGGTATATTCCGATCGGGCTGCAAAGTTTCGGGACACAACTGGGGCCCAAATGGAGCATGTGCGCAAAAGAACGATTTTTTTTAGACCGAAAATGAAGCCGGTATGCGTGATACGGCGGACGTCGGACGAACATAGCATTTTTGGAATCTACGCACCTTGAAATGGAAAAGAAGAAATTTTGAGGGGGTGTTATAAAAACTTTTTGCTGAGCGAATACATAGGTGTGTTATTCACAGAATAATAAACCAAAAGGGGGATTGAAATTTCCAGAACGCCATCGTAGCTCGAAAACCTCCAATAGAAGGGTGTGGTTTTTGTGCTGTTTTCACTTTGATTCCGAACTAAACGATTTTTTTAGACCACCCGGCGTATCATCTTCGTTAACATGAGTGTGAATCATAAAGTATACATCCGTCCCAGATATCATTGCTAGGGAACAGATATTATAATCAGATTTATTTAAAAGTACCTAATAATCAAATTAATCAAATTTATTTAACAACTCTTTATTAAAAAGAGTTTGTTGTTCGGTGATATTATTTCATTTGAAGAAAGATTGTAATTTTGATGTTGTTTATTGGTACTTTTTACCTATTTGTTGATAGGTTAAAGTTTGTTGTTAACGGTCATACGAATCATCCAAATTAGGTGAAAAAATAAAGGTTCAGCAACTATCAGAATTTCAAAAATGACCAGGTTCGTGGGACCGAAATGAAGATGGGGGCGGTGTAAAAATGCAACATTATGTACCTAACTGTAATTGCCGAACGTTAGAGAAGAACTTCAACTGTGGTTGTAGTTTTTTCGTGACTGTGTACGTGTATGTGCTTGCGTGCGTAGGTAGGTATCCACAAAAAACGACCCCACCTTATTCAGGATCTTAGGTAATAGGAATTCAGTAATCAACGAAGAAGGTGTATACCTACATAAAAGAAATTTGAGAACCCGTTAAAGAAATTGGTAAGCCGCTGTGTAATAATTTTCACCATTACAGAAACTCCAGAATATAAAAAAGACTAGATAACTTTCTTCTAGGTCTTCTGTTATTCTTGCTTCTAGGTCTTCTGTTTTGATTTATAAAAACTCGGATTCCCGTTTTTCTTATTTTTTTTTATATCCAGAATAAACTCGCCTCCTTACTTAAATTAGATACAACTGTTTTAGACTTCGGTTTTTCTAGGGAAGAATTCATTTACCCAAGGGGTGAATGTGATTTAACTTGCCATCAGTTAGACTCGGAGCAAATTAAATTACAAAATGTGTATCTTTACACCCCCTAATAAGTCTGTAGAAACTGCCGAGATTAAACCGAAACCTCTTTTATGGAGATTTTAGCTCTTGGCTGTGAAGTTCTTCTTCTTCTTTGTGAAAAAGATTTTTTTCGGGGGAAAATTACTTTTTCACTCGCTGCTAGTTTTTCCATGGACTTGCTACGCCTAAAAATGTCGGGGGGAAAAGATCTTGAGGTCGGTATTCACCAAGTTGATACATTCATGTTTTCAGCTTTTCAGTCCCTCAAAGTTAGGTTTCCCTCTCCCTGGAGAACGTTTGGAGTCTTATTAATACAGTCGAACTAGTCCATAAAGTAATTGATGAATGAATAAATGAATTTTATTGCCATAAATATCTTGACAGTTGGAGCAAACGCCAACAACTTCGCGATTGACCGATTCCGTTCAAATTGTTTGATCACTCGATCAGAACTCGACGTTTGAATGCTCGAAATCGAAGTTTTCAGTGTGTTTTTTAAAATTTCCCTGCAAAAATCGTGAGTTCTCCGATAGTCCAAACGATCTGCGATCCTGACGAAGTTTTTTCCTTTCCGGCAAATGGGATTCCGGTGTCAGTTTTTGAGCTAGAGCGCTTTGAAGTTTTTGGAACTTTCCTAGGAGGAAGTTCGATTCAACTAGGAGGGTGTCAGAGGTTCAAACCACTTGAAAATTCGTCTAAATAGTAAAGTAGTATTCCGACAGAAAATTGAATGAACTTTTCAACGGTACCTACCTAGTCATCATTATTTGCTAGCACCTTTAAAATCGTCACTAGGGAGCATCTGATTATAATCGCAGATGGCTGTATGAAGTCGAGTTGGTTGTTCCGTGAATTCAATTGAAAGAAGGCTGTTTTGGATTTTGTTTATCGGTACTTTTGCAACTTGAACAAACGGTGAAGTATTATTGATGGGCAAATTATTACGCGAAGGTAAATTATTACGCAACGGTAAATTATTACACAACGGTTCATTATAGTATCTACGTAGAAGGGGCATCTATGCAGGTAAATTATTACACAACGGTTTATTATTTGCCTCATGCTTCATGAATAACTACAAATCAGGAAGAGAAGTAAAACTGTTTGAACTGATGTCCAAAACGGTTAAAAGGCTGAGGTCAACGAGGTCTCCTCCTCCGGACAAAGAAGTAAGAGAATTATGCTTAAATATGTTAATCAAAGTCAAAATGTTAAAAGAAACGAAAAACACAAACGGTGGGTACAGCTTCCGTACAAGTACGCAACCACGAGGGACATTTTATGTCTTAGCGCCCCCTCCCGCACCCACACCAAGTACTTCGGACTTAATTGTTTTGGTCACCTAGTCCGAACAGCCTTCAGTCACAATTAGTTCGGATTAGCCGGACTCCACTGTATTATGTACGTAAACATTCATTTAAACAATCACGCTTATACCGCAGCTTGTTGGCCACGCAGTCCGCAGTGGTTAACATAGTATGGTTAGGTAAATCGAGAGCTATCCAACGAGTGGTGAACGATTTTTGTACGATGATAACTGGCGAAGATAAAGTTCCGTAGCAACAAATCGGTTATAAGCGAAAATCATCAGAAATATTTTCGTGACGTTGTTTCCGTTGCATGTCTCCGTTGCATGTCCCGCGTTTCATTTTCGAGTTTATGTAGCAAAGTAAAGACATAAAATGTCAAAAATTGATGTGGCCTTGCTATGTGAAAAGGCGTGGTTTGCGAAAACAATCAAGTAATTAGGTAGCCACTTAAGTAAATTTATTGTCAAATAACTCGATAACGAAAGGTTTTGAAAAAATTGCTATAATATATTATGTGACATTTCCGAGCGGAAAGGAGCCCGGGAATAATTTGAATAGAGAGCGTCAGTGATTCATAATTCGTAAAGAAATATGCTAGAAGCTATGAGAAACGGCTTCTCGTTCATACAAATCCAGAAGCCGTATCCAACATCCACGTAATATTCCAGCTTCTTGACAACTCCCAGGTTATTCGGCGGTTGAAGAGGACCCCTTGAACCTAGGATGCTGACGTGTTATACTGTACTAATGTGGTATTGCTAATGGACTATCTTGAATTGCTTAAAGTATCCGAACTAAATATCTAGATAGTTACCTACCTTTATAATGTCAGATGTAGGTAGGTAACTATTGCCATTTTAAATAAGTAGGTACCTAAACGCCTAAAATAAATGTTTTTTCAGACCTGTTTTTTGTGCACGCTGTTTAGCTTTTTCTCCTTGTATTTTCATGTATTGTTTACTTCTTGGTATTCAGCAGTATCATTTACTAGGTACTAGTGCAGTACTGTTTTTGGTTTATTATTCTGTGAATAACACACCTATGTATTCGCTCAGCAAAAAAATTTTATAACACCCCTTCAAACTTTTTTCTTTTACGTTTCAAGGTGCGTAGATTCCAAAAATGCAATGTCCGTCCGCCGTCCGCCGTATCACGCATACTGGCTTCATTTTCGGCCTAAAAAAAAAATCGTTCTTTCGCACACATGTTCCATTTGGGCCCCAGTTGTGTCCCGAAACTTTGCAGCCCGATCGGAATATACCCAGGGGTGTTATGAGTGAAAATGTGTATAAAAATAGGTACTTTTTGTGTTTTAGCAACATGTTGGTAACATGAGCTTTTGAGGTATCTTTTTCTATGTTTTTAGGGACGAGAAGACCGAATATGAAGTCGATTTTGACCAAAGAGTGGAAAATCGAGGTTCTACCAAAGGTTCAGCTGCCAAAATTGATTTTTTATGAGTCAAAAACCTGCGAAATCGTCTGAAATCACCATCAATTTGTAGAATAACACTAGCAAAAGTGTCAACACGTGGATCAATACGACTAAATGGCACTACCAATGATCAACGATAATTTGAAAAAAAAAAAAAAGGAGCGAAACCTACCTAATTTGTGTTTTGGGGGCCAAAATTGGTGGAAACCATCAGAAATGGCTATTTCAATTGTTGCACATGAAAGAAACAATAAATGAACAGCCAACATTTCTGTAGGTGTGTCCAGTAGAATAATAAACCCATGTGACAAGGACTTTGTAGCGTTTTTCTTTTCTATGTTGGAATTTCTCAGTGCACGGATTGATGCAGGATTTTGGAAAATAACTTGGTCCTCGGAAATAAACGGCCGTACGCCGTCCGCCGTATCACGTGTACAGGCTTCATTTTCGGTCTAAAAAATTCGTTCTTTCGCACACATGCTCCATTTGGGCCCTAGTTGTGTCTCGAAACTTTTCAGCCCGATTGGAATATACCCAGGGGTGTTATGAGTGAAAATGTGTGTAAAAGTAGGTACTTTTTGCGTTTTAGCAACATATTGGTAACATGAGCTTTTGAGGTATCGGTTTCCATGTTTTCCTGGACGAGAAGACCGAATATGAAGTCGATTTTGACCAAAGAGTGGAAAATTGAGGTTGTACTAGATGTTCAGCCCCCAAAATTGATTTTTTATGAGTCAAAAACCTGCGAAATCGTCTGAAATCACCATCAATTTGTAGAATAACACTAGCAAAAGTGTCAACACGTGGATCAATACGACTAAATGGCACTACCAATGATCAACGATAATTTGAAAAAAAAAGGAGCGTACCTACCTAATTTAAGTTTTGGGGGCCAAAATTGGTGGAAACCATCAGAAATGGCTATTTCAATTGTTGCACATGAAAGAAACAATAAATGAACAGCCAACATTTCTGTAGGTATGTCCAGTAGAATAATAAACCCATGTGACAAGGACTTTGCAGCGTTTTTCTTTTCTATGTTGGAATTTCTCAGTGCACGGATTGATGCAGGGTTTTGGAAAATAACTTGGTCCTCGGAAATAAAATTAAATATTGAATATAAGTATTGAATTAGGGCCATTGAGTCTGGTAAAACTATGATACGATTCTCACGTCCCAAACATCAAGATGGAAAAAGGCGCTGATTAGTAGGTACCTACCCTGACGGACTCAATATGATCCTTTCTTCCACAGTTCCTTTCTGCGATAGTGGGATGTTCCGCTGCAGCTCGGGTCAGTGCATTGAAGCTGGAGGCCGTTGCAACGTTACCTTTGACTGCTGGGACAAGTCAGATGAGCTGGAATGTTGTAAGTTCGGTTTAATCTCTCTGTCTTTCTCTGAGTTATTTAAACGTTGTCTATTTCTAATTTCTACCATCGATTCGTCGGGTGTTCGCGATTACTGCTAGGAACAAAATACGCAGTTATGCCGGTTTCGTTGTTCAAACCAGCGTCACCGGTGAAAGAAGTTCAGAAGTGAAAGGAGGTCGATTGTGATGGGCTGTTGAAGTGAAAGGAATCCGTGGAAAGGGGAGGGGGTATAAGTGAGAGGGGGAAGGGGGTGTTCTGGGGAGAAAGGGCTGAAGGGACCAGTGTTATTTAAAATTAAAAAAAAAATTAAAAACTCAATAATGGAGAAAAAGAGGAATTAAATTATTCTACATTTACCCACCCTTTCATTCAACTATTTCGAATTTCTCATGGACATCCTTTGGGCAGCGAGAAACTCAATGAACCTATCTGATGATTCAATTTTGGAGCCGTGACCAGATTCGTTCACATGACTAGCAGAGGCAGAATCACCTTCATTACCCTTGGAATCCTTTTCATGCACCGCCGCTCTTCCTCTCAACATCTTTACCAGTTTAACCACAGTATCAACACGAACTGCTCAATTTGTACACCCACTTTCATCTTGAACGTTAGGTAATTATATTATCTAACAAACTGAATCTAATGAAGTTTTGAGGATTATTTTCTATTTGTATGTCCTGTATGTTGAACCATTACGAATTTCACCAATTTTATCAGAAATTCCCCCAAAATACTGTATACCAATCCAACTCTAACAGATTAGAAATTCCTTCCCAGCACTTTTTCCTGAAAACCTTATTCCTTATTGTGTCAATGACGTCTCCTCTTCATCCACTGCAGGCTGCTTTGATTTTAATTGCCAAATATCGCTCGACTCTTGGAACCGTCGTAGAAGTCTGCAGTTCTGACAGTATTATACTCCTAGGGCCCCCAGAATTTGCTGAATAGTTTTTGGTGTCTCAACGACGTAATAGTGGGATCTTACGACTTCAGATTTTTAGAATATACTGTCAGGTATTGCTATACAGGTTTTGGTATCAATACAAAACCAGTTATTGGCCCGAAAAAATCCAAAAACAGCCAATTTGTCGTAGGTACGCATTGTGTTCGATTTATTAGGGATATGTGAGGCTTCTGGTCAGCGGACCCGCTGTTAGTTAACTTTCTTTAGCTCACACACATTCACTAAGGAGTTTCACAGTGGTCGAAGAACCGTTCAGAATACCTATATAACCTATTCCTGCTGTATTGAAGTAATGTGGGCATGACTCCAGCGAGCTGGCGCCAATAAATTGATTACAGTCGGTCATTTTGTTCTCTTTTACCGTGTGGAGAAGTTTTTCAATTAGAGTTAGGAAACTGGTTGGGAGGAGTTGAGAATTTTATCATCACCCACACAGTATTTTAGTATGGGCCCCGCCTTTTTTTAGTGCAGCCCTGGGTGGAGGCGGATTTCGTGAGGACTCCTGAAGTGACGGGTACGAAACTCTCAAGTTGAATCTTTTTGTTCTATTTCATCAGTTGCGAATATCTTGCGAGCATCTTGTTTGCCCTTAAATGCTGGATATTCGGTGGAAGAGGCTTATGAGTGGGTAGCTTTTACAAAAAAAAATGTTCATTTATCTGTCGAATGGAGCCTCGGAGCAGCGTCTCAACGTAAATATTTGGAAAATCCAATATTTGGATTTTTGGAAATATTTGGAATATTTGGAAAATAGGTATGGAAGTCGCGTGTAGGTCACCATAACAGATTCAGCCCTTGCCTACTAACTATGAGGGAGGGTGAAAAGCGTTGGTCACTACAGTGAAATTGAGTTCATTTTATGGTTTCTCGTAAGAATCGCTAAAATAATCAGTAGGTATTAGGAGTATATTATATCATTGATTGATATTGTTGAAATTTGACTGTAGACTCGAGTAGATCGTCCTTTGGGCATCTACATTTTTTTAAATTTCAAGCTATGTTCAAAAACTCCATTCTCCAGATGTAAACTACTGTTGTTTCAGTAAACGAAATATGCCCGAGTGGGATGTCGAAATGCAAAACAAGTGGACAGTGCGTACTGACTTCAAATGTATGCGATTTTTTCATCGATTGCCCTGACGGCTCAGACGAAGCTGACTGTCGTAAGTTGAAAACACAGGTCTCTATAATTTACCTAAATACCTGCAGTAGAATCCTACTTGAAACTGAATCGCCAAAACTTAGTCTAAGAGACAATAATAAATTGTGGCAAACTCGTATTTTCCTTACGAGGGTCATTGCTGCTTGGGTCATGCTTGCGTCAGTGATGGTAGCAACTGTATGTAGGTACCTGTTTTAATGATCGAAACTAGCATAACAAAATCAAACCAAAAACAGTATCGAACACGCGTTTTTTTGCTGCATCACTATCACTGCATCACTATCACTGCATCACTGGGGCAAGATGTATATATTTATGTGGATGTGCATGTGTGATTTCATAGTTAACTTCAGGTTTAGATATCTACGTAATTCGCTTCTAAACAATATTTTCAACGAGTGCGAGTGAATGTCAATTCACAATGGGAATTTGATGTCATCCCGTTTTGCTTCTTTTATACAGAAGATGGGAAAGCTCTGTATTCAAGCAACATTCAAAAAACTCCGTGTCCTTCAAAATCGACCGAAATTCCGTGAAACCGTCACCTGACTTGCGCGATCGTAAAATGTCCCATATTCTGATAGCTCCGGTTCAGTTTCAATGATTTTCCACGTTCATTTCAAGCTGGTTGATAATAGTGGTAATAGCGGCCCAATGATTTGGGGCCTCATACACAGCACTAGGAGCCTAACTAATTAGTTAGGTACAAAAAATAGTCCCAAAGGAACGGGAGAATGACTTGGAACGATATCCATTAGAATATAAATATATTGAAACTTGTCTCTGTATTGGACTCAGTAGGTACACAGGGAAGTGCATGTTATTATTTATTCTATTTTTTTTTCCAAAACGGCCGCCTTGAGATTCATTCGAGGACCATGATCTCATAGTCGTAGTACTTGAGCTCGTCACCGGCCCAGGCGATGTAAAGGTAGCCATGGCTCGGGTGGACCTGTAGGAAGAAAACTGAAAGTTAACTGACCAAACTGCTAAGTTTTACTTCAGTATAGTATATTTGTAATGACAGCCTTTAACACGTTCAATGCGTAGGATTTTCGATTTTCTTGTGAGGGTTTTGGGAGCGGATGGTATAAACACTCAAATCCCTTCTGCGGAAGAATCTTCGACCTGCTTCTTTGAACCATGAAGAGCTTTACACTGTTTTATGTGATGTGGAAGCGATGATTAATTCCAGATTTATCACATAGGTACCTATATTATGTGTCAGAAGATGTGAACGACCCCATTGCCATCACTCCTCAGATGTTCCTGCAGGAAATCAGAGAGGCAGGTGTGCCTGAATGTGACGTTGTGGACTCCTCTAGTTTGGCTCGTCGTCTCCGGCACCGCCAGAGAGTTCAGGAAGAGCTCCGTCATCGGTTTAGAGCAGAATATCTAGACCAACTTGCTCTAACATATGGGAATAAATTTGGTAATACTCGTGAGCCTGCTGTTGGTGAAATAGTTATTATTGGGAGTGACGGGACAAAACGAATGGATTGGCCACTGGGAGTAGTTGAAGAGATCATTCGGGGCAATGACAACAAGATCTAGTCAAGAATGGTCTATGAGAGAACAGCTGAAGGGAGACTTTGTCGACCAGTGCAACGGCTTCATCCGCTGGAGGTCTCTGGATCTGAAGATATCTTGAATGCTACTCCAGATAACGAAGATGAATTGTGTCGGGCAATTGATCCACTCCGTCCCACTGAACCAGCCGCTAACCTGGCTAACCCAACTAGCACAGATAGGTCGGTGCGACGTCGGGAAGTGCGACCCGACGTCGAGTGATGACGTCCTGGCAACCTCTCCACCACCAAATCACGACTTGCTTGGGGAATGATTTTCTGGTTGTACCGACGTATTAGGTACCAACCGACAAAATAGTGGTATTTTATTCGTGCAATCCACAGCTAACAGAACGCAGTAGCTTTTGCGCACAAGCAACGGGAACCTCGCAATGCTCATATATCTTCCGTACAGGCCTATTCGTCCGTAGATAGTGGTGATAGCGCTCTAGCATATAACTGTAAAGAAGGTCAGCCGGTGCTGGGTCAGGTGGCTCCGCGGGATTGGCGTTCCAGAATCGGCCTTTTTACCCTAAAAGTTCGGAGTAACATATAGCAGCCTCTTCCCTTCAGTCCGTGAATTTTTATTTTCCAATTTTTGTTAGAATGTGTCAAAAATATGTTATAATTTACGACAAAGTAGGTAGTATACTAAATGCAATACTGTCATTGTTGCTCCATAATTTATCACACCTGCCCCTTCCTCGTCAAGTTACCGAGTAAGTTTCCGAATTCCTAACTCAATTGTTCGGATGGCTTGCGGTTGCTGGTTGTTAGGAGTAATTAATCAGTTTCCGCCTCAGCGATACCTAGCCGTGTTTAGGAACTAAATTATGAAGAGTGCAGTATCAATGGCTTCATCAATCTCAGGTTTCTAACTGCCACAGTCTGAAAAAATGATCGAACTTCGGTATTAATTAACGATAGAGGGCAACTGAGCTAGTTGATCAAAGGGGTTAGTAAACTGCAGCGCATTTCAATATTGTTCTTGAACACGGAAGGTACTTACCTGTTTTAGGAATTAAAATATCATTTTTAGAACAGATTTGTCGTGACTTCATCCATTTACCTGAATACCTGCAGTAGAATCCTAATTAAAATTTATAGAGTCTCCAAAACTTATGGCAAACTCATATTTTCCTTACGATGGTCATTACTACATGGTTCATTATTTGCATATACCTGTTTAAATATCGAAATTCGAACTAGCATAACGAAATCGACCAAAAACGGTACCTATCGAACACGGTTTTTTTGAATTTTTGCTGCATCACTAGCACCACTGGGGCAAGATGTGCGTGTGGATGTTCATTTGTGACGTCATAATTAACTAAACTTTTTTGTAATTCAAAAACGATTCATAATTGCTAAGCCCAGAAAGATTTTTTGGTTTATTATTTTCAATAATGAACCTTTGCCCCCCCCCCCCCCCCCTCAAAATTTTATGGTTTCCGTTTCAAGGTATGAAGAATCCGAAAATAAAATACAAAAATTTCTGTCCGTATGCTGTTTTTCACACTTTTCTTAGTTACCATGAACCAAAATGAATGAAATTTGGTTTGTAGGTCCAATCTGGGATCTACTTGGTCTGCAAAACTCGGCATTATTGTCAGTTATCTCTAAGGGGTGAAAAATATGGGTTGAAATTTTCAGAACGCCTTAGCTCGAAAACTCAATAGAAGTATATGGTTTTTGTGTGTGTTTTTAAATTGATCTCAAACTAAGGAATTTTTTGAGACCCCCCAGAGGATTGTACGTCCAGCCGTTCGTTTGCACCGAACAGCTTCGTCAACATGATCGTGAATGGAACGGTATAAATCCGGCCCAGATGTCATTGCTGGGGAGCACCTGATTATAATCACGGATGGCTGTATGGAGTCGAGTTGGTTCTTCTGTTATATTATTCCATTTGAAAAATGATGGCTCTTTTGGATTTTGTTCTTAGGTACTTTTCGTAACTTGAACAAACGTTATGCTTCATGAATAACAACAAACAATAAATTATTGAATTATTGAAACCTGCGCATTTTTATGAAACTGTAATTTCCGGGCCGGCTCCAGTACTTGACTTATGGCTTTCATGGGAGGGGGGAGGAATCTCGAGGGTAGGTATAGACTACAGAAAACAGTGAAATACGCAGAAGAGGCATCTATGCAGGTAAATAAACCGTTGTGTAATAATTTGCAGCATTTTTTGGTTGTTTGGTGGTACTGGTTGTGAGGCTGGAAAATCGACGAGGTATTATAAAGGTCGATAAAGTTTGGTGTTAATCTATATCTACTAACTGCTTTCTTGAAGGGTATTCTCAAGTACCGTCCTGGTAGGTACCTACCAATGTTTAGCACCAATATCTTATTGTTTTGATTGTTCTGACCAGAAGTTACAGCATAGATTTGGTACCAACGTGGGAGCTGTAAAAAAGCATTTCACAGGGCTTCCCTGTTGGTCCTGTTTGTCGACTGAATGAAGTTCCACCTTTCCAATTCTCCTGATGGGAAATTGAGCGTGGAGTAGGTAGTATCATGTTTCGTTGCTTAGGAATGTTAGCTCAATTTGGCTTGGAGCAGGGGTGGTCGGCTATCAAGCTTGTCTGCAATAAAAGACGACAGGTTGTTATTGAAAAACTGATACTGTTGCAAGGGTACTTTCGACATACGTTTTGCCCAAAAATGTCATTTTTGAATTTGAACGTCCTTAAAGTGGGATGGATGTGTATGCATATTTGTTTCAAATTTTTGCTCTTTCGAAACCGCAAATTTGCGCCAAAACTTTTAAGAGACAAATTGTGGACAGTGCCTTATTTCATATCATGAAGTGGATACATTAAAAAAATTGTGTGTTTACCACCAGCGCTCAATGATTGCACGCCGGATGAGTTCAGATGTGACAACGGGCAGTGCGTCAACAAAAACCAAAGATGCTACTTATCAAAGGAAACACACGGTGGCTGCGCCGACAACTCCCACCTCAAGAACTGTTGTAAGACACCTAAATATTCGTCTAATTTCATCTAAGATATCTAAATAATTCTCCCTTATGGTGGAAGTGCCGGAGGTTGCCCAAATATCAGAAGAGTTTACATAAATATATGGACCGTGCTATTTTTCTGCTTGATTCGGTTTCGAAGGGGTTGATTTTTAAAACATGATGGCAAGTATCAAAAGAAGAAAAACTAAGGGAGAATATAGAGGGTTTTCAGTACATATTTGGACAGTTATTACATAATGCGATCAGTTAGCAAGTAAGTTATGCAGTGACGGGTTTTGAATTTTAAAATCAAGTAATTGATCTGGCTAGAGTAGATCAATTTGGTTGTATTGGCCCTAACATCGCTGACAGCAAGAGCAAAATTCGAACGTTAGGTGACCAATTTTGCAGCACTTGGCACGTTATTG
The DNA here is from genome assembly GCA_954871275.1 of Leptopterna dolabrata. Classification (NCBI taxonomy): domain Eukaryota; kingdom Metazoa; phylum Arthropoda; class Insecta; order Hemiptera; family Miridae; genus Leptopterna; species Leptopterna dolabrata. The sequence goes on along the minus strand of OX940984.1, from coordinate 14,183,052 downwards.
CATAGCACGGTCCATTTATGTGTGCAGATCTTACAATAAACCAACGAAGGTTTGGCCACTCTTTTCCTCTATTTATACTCTCCTGTGCTTCAGAGGTAAAGTCAGAAATAAAGTGCTACTCCTCCAATCAAATGATCATATCACAAATAATGAGTATCGATTGATTTCGATTCGGTTCACGGCAACGTTTATATTTTTAGAAATCGGAGTGATTATTATCCCTGCAAATTAAAATGATTCTATAGCTTTTATAAGATATTGTAATGTTGAGCTGTACATAAACTTCAACATTCAACCACACAAATAGACTTTTTGAGGTAGTAACGACTTTGGTTGGTCAGAGGTGGGTAGGCAATAGGTAACCAACGAATCTTGTCGTAGGTACACTCATAAAAGTACTAACTCCAAAAACTTCAGTCAGACAACATTGTGATTATAATGAACTGACACTATGATACTGTGTGATAATGAACGTGTCGCATTTTAATTGAACCACTGATCAAATTTTCTGGTGGTTAGCAAGGTACACATAATAATTTAATGAGAGGGCGATTTGTGTTTATCAAGCCAGGATCTGCTGTGAGTAAAGGTTTCAGGTATGTTAATAAGGGTTCGGTTTCGACAATAAAAGTCCTTAATTCATCAAATCCCTTAATGAAGAGCTTTCAGCAGCCCTCTGGCTGTCATTGTCAACCCTAAAACCAGCAACAACAAGCAACCATTAGACAAACTAGAGAACGTTATGAAGTTATAAAATATACTAATGACTCATTAAAAGAAAGTACTATATTCTAAAGGAAAGTACCAGAAAAATATACAACTTACCAACTTCTCAAAGAAGAGATTCAATATGGGGTCTGCAGCAGACACCAACTACCACTGATAACAGAGCTCCCTGCCTCTAGCGGCAACAGCGGCTCCTGCCTCTGTTATCAGTGGTAGTTGGTGTCTGCTGCAGACCCCATATTGAATCTCTTCTTTGAGAAGTTGGTAAGTTGTATATTTTTTTGGTCCTTTCCTTTAGAATATAGTACTTTCTTTTAATGAGTCATTAGTATATTTTATAACTTCATAACGTTCTCTAGCTGGCCTAATGGTTGCATGTTGTTCCTGGTTTTAGAGTTGACAATGACAGCCAGAGGGCTGTTGAAAGCTCTTCATTAAAGGATTTGATGAATTAAGGACTTTTATTGTCGAAACCGAACCCTTATTAAGAAACCAAATAAGTCCACCCAAAGGAAAGAAGAGTTTCAGGTATGTTTTCGGTCCTCCTCCTTCCTTGAAAATGTGAGGTCGAATGTAGAACATGTCCATTTCGGGAAGCTGGTCACTTCACATACAAAAACGAGGAATTATAAACGAAAATATTCGCCATTGTTAACTTGAGTAATGCAAGTAGGAAATGATGAAGTGGTTGAACAAGCATAACCAGTTATGAAAACAGAAGGGCTGTAGGAAAAAAAAAGCTGTTTCCTGCAAATGGCACAAGGCAAGGGTGGGGGAAGGACAGAAGGAAAACTGAAGGGGGACGGAACGGAAAAGGGGACTGAACTGAAAGACGATAAAAACCCCCGAACCAACACTTGCTGGAGTGAGCTCAGTGAGCAGGTCTGTGAAAAATGGCGAAAATCGGAGTTGGGTTGTTATAATGCGTTCAATTCCCACCCGTTCACTCACTTCTGGGATGCATTGTCTGTTATACGTTCACCCGTTCACCAGTTCAACGGAGCCCTTCTAATTATTCCACTCTAAAAAAGAAACACGAAAAGGAGGTTTATAGGTTTGATTCAATAATAGCACACCGTTATACCGACACATACTTGGTTCAATATAATTTTTTTTTTTTTCATTTTGGAAATTTTTTCGTAGGTACCGACCTATAACACATGTAATATTTTGCAGATTTTGCTTCTTGTGACTAGAACGAAAATTGCAAAAAAATGTAAATACCTATATGTACGACGATGTGACTAGAAAAGATTCAGAGACTTGGTTGGTTGGTATACAATGCAAAATCATTAACTGTGCATTGGAAAATTACAACCTACCTACATAATGTTTTACAAGTCTTGGAGTTTTTAACGCTAATTTTAACTCCACAATATCGGTATTTTTCCGTGACTTCCCCATCCAAAGCATTATAATGAAACCGCACCGCATTTTTTCGAAACATTCTTGTTGGAACAGAACAGGGTGAAGGGTGAACGTGTAGTACTCCGCATAGCATGTTGTACTTTGTGAACTAACCAGCGGCCAGCGAGGAAACCTGCGATCGGGGAAGGGAAGGACGATACGAACTGGTTGATGAACTGTGGTGAAGGGCAGTGGCGTCGCCAGGGGGGGGGGGGGGGGGGTTAGTGGGGGTCATTGGCTCGTAAACTTCATCACAAATTAAAATTAAATCTTAAGAATGATAACAAGCACAGAAGTAACAAACAAATACAACAATAACAGATTAAAGGTAAATCAAACATGATTAAACAGTTAAATAATATTACGTTTATTTGATTACTAACGATCTGTCCCAAAAATCTGATCCACTCTTTTTGACAAAAACGCTTATAGTCCCTCACCGTCACCACTCCACACTTCAGGTGAATAATATTGATTTTAGCCCTTAATACCAATATTGCTGACCCCCAAAAATCCTAATTCTGAAAAACAATTGAAATGGTATTTTTCTGTAGTCACTAATCCTTTCATACCACTTTCAGTGATTTTATATATATCAATTTTAGCCGTTTTTACCAAGTTTTGACCCCTAAAAACTCAAATTTGACTCCCTTCGAGTTTTTGAAAATTGCTCATCCTTTTGTTTGGCAGTAAGAACATTTTGGCGAAATTTGAAATTTTTATCACGTAGGTACCCAAGGTCAGATATCGTCTGGTGTGACACGTAAGTAAATATTTATAATAAACGTATACATTTTTGTTAAAATCTAGAGATGCATCAGGATGCTCTGAAACGGATTTGCCTGTAACATAATTTCAAAAACTTATTTTCTGAAAATTTTGGACCCATTGCAATAGCTTCATTCCTATCTTACCTAACGTTACCTGTAACGTTAGGTTTAGTGCTTTGTTAAATTTAATTTAAATTCATCTTTATTTGTAATGCCAAACCTTATTAACGAATTTTCAAAGGAAATGAAGCTATTGCTATGGTAACATTTTCAGAACATGAATTTTGGGAATATTTTTACAGGCAAATCCGTTTCATACCATCCTCAGTTCATCCCTAGATTTTAACAAAAATGTATGTATTATGTAAGTATATATATTTATGTGCCACTCCAGATGATATCTGTCCTTGGATACATGATAAAAATTCCAAATTTCTACAAAACGTTTGTGTTTTCAAACAACAGGATGAGTTCGAAGATGAGCAATTTTCAAAAATTCCAAGGGGGTCAAATTGGAGTTTTTATGGGTTAAAAGTCGGTAAAAACGGCTGAAATTGCAAAAAATTGATATAAAATCACTGGAATGGTATGGAAGGGTGAGTAAAGACAGAAAAATACCATTTCAGTTGTTTTTCACACAGAGTAGGGGTCAGATTTTGATTTTTGGGGGTACAAAATTGATTAATGGCTAAAATCAATATCAATTCACCTGACGTTGTGTGGTGGATGATTAATCACCACGGACGGACTGTTTGGATGATAAAACTATTTATCTCTAAAACAAGTGGGTCAAATTTGATTTTATTAGGGTCAAACATCGGTAAAAATGGCTAAAATCACGAAAAATTGTATAATTTTAAGAAAAGTGGTATGGTTTCTCTCTATATCATCTTTTTACACGATAGCAGGAATATTTCTTTGAAAATTCGCTGTTATAGCCGTGCTGCATGACAGGAACGTTTTTGGATTTCCGATAACCCCCCCCCCCCCCCCATTCAACAATCCTGGCTACGCCACTGGTGAAGGGAGGGGGTTGATGAACGGATGAAGTGGTGAAAGTGAGAGTTATGGTAATGGAGTGAGCTTAGGATCGAACGTTCAGTGAGAACATCAACTATTTTGTCATCCATTCAGTTCGTATGCGTTCACTTGAAAGATTCGTTCAGTTCGGATCCGTTCAGTGCTGAACGTCACATCCCCAGCACGGAGATCCAAAGTCCAAGTCCGGGGGATACCATAGGGACGTTCACCAGGGCCAGCTCGGTTGTGATGTTCCTGAAGCTAACTGAAAACCGAATGAGATTCAATTTGACGGTACGACCTTTTAATGAGCGCGAGGTCCTTGGAGTGGGTCACAACCAGGCCTGACTCAGTGGGGAGTTTCGGTTTGAAATATTTTCCAAAATTAATGAAATTTGGTTTGTCCGTCACGTTTGGGGTCCAGCCGGGACCTGCGAGACCAAGGCCGGACATCGGCGGTGATGACTAGAGTTCGGATCGATATGCAAAAAAAAAGAAGCTAAAATATGCAAAAAAATTTAGCAAAATATGCAAAAACATGCAAAAATTCAAACTAATATGCAAGTTGAAATTTTGGTCAAATTTTTCGGTTTTCAAGTTTTTATTGAGAAGTCTAATACGGGAATGAGCAATGTAACCCCAAACTCTTAATCATTCATCTATATTTTATAAAATGACAGCTTGGATACTTTCGATATGTTCTTACAGGTTGTTAATAGGTTTTTATGGCGTCTTTAAATTGAGTCCGTATTTCAGGTGTTTTGGGGCCTTACGTCCAGCCGTTTGTTGGCAGTGAGGCCCAGAAGTTTGAACCGAAAAGCTTCGTCAGCGTAAGTGAATCATGAAATATACATCCAGCCCAGATATCGTTGCTAGGGAACACCTGATTATCATCCATCAGAATTTCAAAAATGACCGGTGGTGGGTCGTTGGACCGAAAGGGCGCGTTAAAATAGACGAGGGCGGTGGAAAATGCATATTTATGTAACTGTAATTGCCTAACCTTAGAGAGTTTATAATTCGACTGTTGGCGTTTTTGTCGTGTCGCAAAAAACGACCCTACTTCTTAAGGGTCTCGGCTAATAGGCATTCAGTGATCCACACAGAAGGAGTAACTACAGGAAAATAATTAACCGTTGTGTATAAATTAATTTGCAGCATTTTGGCATTTCGTGGCTTTATATCTGCTCCTGTTTCATTGGCAACAGGTTTGTTCGCAGTGACCATCTGGCCGTCAGTAAAGCGTTGGTCCATTCGCAGTGATTCTCGGACTATTTTCTGGCTGTATAGTATCCATGACGGGCTGTTCACAGTTTTTTCCTTACTATCCAAAGCCAGTTTTCTGATCGCCATTCCAGTACAAATAGATAGGGCGGACGATTCTCGAATCCCAACCATCATCAAACTAAAACGCTTTATCAAGATCGTATTGCATCATGGATGGTTTCTTATGGTTTTCTAGGAGTCAGCTAACCTTTAGAAAAAGCCAGTGGGAACAGACCTAAGGTAGCTTTTTCCTCACCTTTCTCTCCTGGGTGCTGCCTGACTCCACTTCGGTTGTTCTTTCCTACAATTTGTTATTGTCTTTGATGAATGTGTTAGAGTGTACATCCACCACGAGAGGCGTTAAGGTAGGATGTGCCCGGTTTGGTTATGGGCGGACCACCACCATGCCCGGGATTTTTTTGGAGCGTTTGTCCGGTTTGGTTATGAGCGAATCACCACCATGCCCGGAGTCTTTTCGGGTTCGTTGCCTGGTTTGGTTATGGGCGGACCACCACCATGCCTAGGATCTTTTTGGATGAGTTGCTTGGTTTGGTTATGAGCGAATCACCACCATGCCCGGAGTCTTTCCGGGTTCGTTGCCTGGTTTGGTTATGGGCGGACCACCACCATGCCTAGGATCTTTTTGGATGAGTTGCTTGGTTTGGTTATGAGCGAATCACCACCATGCCCGGAGTCTTTCCGGGTTCGTTGCCTGGTTTGGTTATGGGCGGACCACCACCATGCCTAGGATCTTTTTGGATGAGTTGCTTGGTTTGGTTATGAGCGAATCACCACCATGCCCAAGATCTTTTAGGGAGAGTTTGCTTGGTTTGGTTATGAGCGAATCACCACCATGCCCAAGATCTTATAGGTAAAGGAGTCAGACGAGGTAAGGAAGAGAGAGAGTAGTCAGCGATTAGAGGAGAGCGTAGAATGGTTAGAAAGGAGAAGGAGGCGAGTATTTATAGGCCTGGAAGCCATCTCCCTCCATCCTCCAGCTAGTGGAGGATGGTGGGGATCCCCAGGTTGTCCCTTAGCTCTCCTGCCACTTCCGTCCCCACTTCTAAGTTTATTTGGCGAGATCTTAATTTTCACATGGTAGAGTTGTGGTTCTGGGAGGATACCACGACATTGTCGTTTCGAGTTCTAAGATGGTACATTGTCAGGCTTTTTCTAACAACATTTCTTTTAAAAAATTATGTGAAAATTTTCTCTAAAAAATTAGCTTAGATTACTGGTTAAGCGGTGCCTACCTTGCCTGCTTCCACCAGCCACCTCTGTCGAGGAACCTCCGGTACTTCTCAAGTTTACGTTATCATAAATATTATATTATTATCAATATCGAGTAAATCTAAGTACCTACTAGGCATATCAAATTCGAATTGATCTTTTTGATTAAAATTACGTATATTCCAATTTATTTTTACCCTAGCAGGTTTACCCACCTCATTGTTCAGTTTTTCCCTTACCTAGTCCACTTATCTGGGTACATACCATTTGAATGTTATCCGTTTATTGTCCTCCTAGTGATTACAAGGACCGTACCTATGTGTTACCGAAGTTCCTGCGGCGATGCTTAAGCATTCCCCAATACCCCCTAAAAACGCTATCGAGGAATCGATGTTGACGCGGACCGTTAACACAGACCTAAAATGAGATACAGAAAAGTTGGGATAATGGCATCGATTGTCTTCAAATTGCATAAAAACCAAAACAAGAAACATGATTTAATATTATCGATTATGGGATTTGAAGATTTTCAAAGGGAGGATCCAAATTCGACATATTTCAAAAAATACCTCTGGAGAAACTATTCAAAGGAGTTTATAGTATTTCCACCATACGATTGTCATGAAATGCTTTAAATTGGACTCACTTAAAGCATCTTCCTATTCTTCCCGTTAAAATTCTTGTTCCTTATTTTGAATGAAACATTGATGAACCCTGAACTGATCCTTGAACGATTAGGCTGGCTTATAGGATTATGGCTGTTGATTCGTTACCAGGTAGAGTAGTATTCTAACAGGCTTACCTAGCCATATCATTCAAGCCAGTATTAGACTCTGGGAATTTAGAACGATTAAAGTTTAATTTTATACGAGATTTGAAGTCGAAGCCTCGTATAAAATTCCCATTTAGAGAGAGAATTTATACGAACTAGGTACCAGTAAAGGATAAACAATGTAGACGGTAGGCAACGATGAAACTGCATTTCTAAAACCCTTTGTTGCCCGGCTCAAACTAACTGAACGACATAACGCATTGCTTAATGAGCTACCAATTCGTACCTCGGTCCCAATTCGGACTTGAATTTCAAATGTTTCGAGTCTCCACTATCACAGACCTTCCCGTCAGTTCATTTTCCTCATTATTTATCGCCCAGCTACAGAGAACCGACGGTCGCTTGACGAAATGGATACCTAACTAATCGAGCGGTGAGCCTTCACCACTTTCAACCACGCATTCCTTGATGATCGTATTACGTCAAAACCCTTCATATTCAACGTCCTGACCCTTTTTGGTTAGCTGTTACCAATAAAAGGGATCTGAATAGTCGCTTCGTCCGTCTTTTAAAATTTCAGATAATTTCCAGTGCGGCCCTGATCTATTCAAATGTCTCCATGGACCGTGTCTGAACCAGTCGTTGTTGTGCAACGGCGAAATTAATTGCAAGGACACCTGGGATGACGAAGAAGACTGCCGTAAGTTTGCAAGTTAAACATACCTAATCAAGAATTTATTGGCTTACTTGTTGACATTATATCCACATTATTGGTAGGTAACTTTATTGATTTCAACTTCAGGGTTCGATTAGGGCTGAAAACTCAGTTCATTCGCATTTTAAACTCACCCTATGTACCTACCCGCCATATACTATAACTGAATCAGTGATATATCTACACCTACTAGTTATACCATACCTAAAATAAATTTACCTGATTTTACGGAAGGGCAAATTTGGTAATTACATTAAATCGGTACCTACATTAGGTAGGTGATTACTTTCCAAGTTGAGGAATAGATGATGGAGTTAGTGATGGTGATCCTGTCTGAAGCCATATTTTACGATTGATTTCCCATTCAGCTTTCAGCTGCTCTGAGATGGCGCCCCAGTGTGAGTGCAAAGACACCCACATTAACTGCACTAATATGGGTATCACAGTCTTCCCGGTTGATGCAGAGAAAGAAATCCTGTGGTTGTAAGTATTGAGCTTTTTTACTTGATAACAAATATGAACTGAACATTCATATTGAACACGTTGTTTATATTGATGCTGTAAGGATCTTCTTTTCCAGTGCTGGTTGATGGGAGTTTGAAGGACAATTGAGATCCAGGTGTTTTTGAAATCGTTAATGGAAACGCAAGCTTTCAACTGCTCTATGACAGTCATCATCAGGTGTAAACCAGAAATACGCTGTAAGGCAAGTTGTCGTCTGTAAGGCAAGTTGTCTTGCGTATTTCTGGTTTACACCTGATGATGACTGTCAGAGAGCAGTTGAAAGCTTGTGTTTTCATTTAATAACGATTTCAAAAACACCTGGATCTCAATTGTCCTTCAAACTCCCATCAACCAGCATTGAACACGTTGATTTGTGGAAGTCATTGCAGGGTGGTTGCCACTTGCGATGATACTCAGGTAGACAGGGGCAAAGAAGCGACGTGCGACAGTACCAACACTGACCATGACCAGCCAACTGTTTAAACTTAGGTACCTACTCGTAGTTTATGAGCTAACTTGAGGCTTTTATCGATCAACCTATCTAACTCCACAAATGGCCACTTTCACGACTATTCCCGGAATGGTCCAACAGCTGTTCACTTCGGAGGGTTAAAGTTGGCAACCCTGCGGACACCCTCGGTTTGCCGAACTTCAGTGGGACCTATCTCGATACTCGATCTATTTGTAGTATTTGTTCCACTTTGTCTGAATGTGTAGTCTGCAAAAATTCGCCTAATGCTTCTTGAAAATAGAAATTTGGAAGGTCCTATACTGCCATGTGAAGGAAAAACGCCTCAACTCGAAATTATTGAATTTTCAGAAATCAGCCTTGAAGTTTTAGAACAAAAACTCACCATAGGTTCACTCCAGATCATTCCCGCGATCCCATTTTTTGGGAAGACGTTGGTAAATGTTCAACCAGATCGATGGGTTTGATAAATACTCCAAATACCAGGTTTTTCAGCCGATTCATGGCACTTGAGGTGTTTATCAATTATTTCTTGCCGGTTTTTGAAAGGGTTTGGTGGAAAAACGCCTCAAATCCCTTTTGAGGCGTTTCGTTCACACTGAATGGGTTTTCTCGGAAAGATGTGATGCAAAAATGCCTCAACTTTCATTATGTTATTGTGTATTACTGTGCATGTCTCGAAAAGCACCTCACGGTCGGCCAGCTGTGTAAACATATGGAGGAGAAACGCCTCAACGACGTTTTTAGCGAGTTGAGGGTTTTTCCTCAACAAATTACAACAAAATACGCTAGTTAGGGTGTTTCAAACGGAGAGTTGAGGTGTTTTTACTAATCGTACACGCTGTTGAGGCGTTTTGCCTCCAAATTGAGCATCTTTCAGATTTCAGCCCTTAAAATTTCAACCGCTTCCGGTTTGAATTTCCAAATTTTGACTGCACCATGAGAAGGGGGGGGGGGGAGTGAAAATCCCATTTTCTGCAATTTTGGAGTTGAGGCGTTTTTCCTTCACAGGGCAGTATACGTATACCGATGGGTTAATCAGTTAATGTCACAGTAAACCCAGGGAGCGGAGCCATTGTGCCGCAAGGGAAAAAGACCCCAGGAATTTAGAATCTTAATTACTTGAAATTTTGAGAGTATACTCATTGGAATGTCAAAAATTGGCTGTAATGTATTTTGGTACTTCTATGGCGCCGGTTGTGGTGCCGCAACATGCAAAAATGAAAAAGCTACACTAAACTTCGGGTTTTACAACATGAAATTACGAGGTTCTACTCTCTGGGCTATCGGAACTGGCTGTATTATGTTTTATGCCACGATGGCTCTAGGGTGTGGCGCCACTAAATGCAAAACCTTGCTAATATTTTTTGGTCTTACGACTTGAAATTGGGAGGGTGAACAAAAGTACATTTGCAAGTGTTCGGAGACTTCAACTAGCACCACTCCCCACTCGTGACAATAGGAAGAACACATCTTTGCTCCATTTCAGAGTTCAACACGCAGTTAGCTATTAAAACTTCACGGTTCGCTCAATCCCTCGTTCGTGTACATCGGCGCAGGCCATTGTTCCCTCCATATTTTTCATATTGGAAAACACTTTGAACAAGGACATGGGTAGAGAATTAGCCGATTTTTGTGTAGAATTCCATTTTGACTAAAGGGTTTGTAGAAATGTCAATTATTTACTTGGTTTCCAAAATGACCTAGCTTCAAACTTATGATGTCACACAGTAAATTGTGATGAAGCCCATAAAGCTCCCAAAGGATGAATCTCTCTGATCCATGCAAGATGCAACTGCACACAGCTGTCCCGCGCATACACTGCTGCTTGCGGGATTTTTTCCCTAGTTCTCAAATAATTTTGCAGCCCCCTGGCTCTGATAACGACACTGATAACATTGTCCAGTGTAACATACCAAGTTGTAAGTAACTGGTTACATACCTTTAATTTTTGTTTTTTTCTTCTTTTTTTTCTTTACACTTGATGCTAGACCTTGATGCCATTCCTACTTATAAATAATGTACCTTAGATCCTTCCTACATTCCTATTTATAAATGTACCTTCCTACAACGTTTACCTACTCGACAAGAATTTGGATTATTGGGAAAAAAGTCCAAAACCACCTCAAAATCTGTGTGCGTTTACACTAGTACTGTGGAAAAATCCACTTCTCTGCTGTTCATTATCACTGAATTTACATGAACTAGCAGAAGACAGTGTATACGGTTGTTTTTGAAAGCGCGAAATGACAATGCTACAGATTAGAAGAAGTAGTGCTGTGCCGACAACGGACCCAGGTCTAGAGTGGTGGGAGAAAGGCAAGAGTGCAGAATGGTTTGTCCACTTACCCCTAATTTCCTTCTACTACATGGATACATTTAAGCATCCGTACGCTTCGTCCAAAGTTTTCCTTGGTTTTTTGAAGGTAGGACAATTTGAGAAAATCAGTGACGTCATTGCATTTATCTGATTAAAACAAAAAATACTCCATGTCTCGCTCAATAGGCGCAATAGGCTCTCATCTCGTTCTTTACTTTCGAATAAAAAATTACGTTGGTAGGTATAGCTTATTGACCTTATGAAATTGATCCATTTTTGAAGATCCTGCTGATACGTTTAATATCCCAATTCCAGCTACGCTTCACATAATGCAACGACATTCCCATTTGCCGCATCTGCTTTTCAGCTATCTAGGAAGTAACCGACTGGAGCGCAGCCTGACAAACGAGACGTTGAGATCTTTGAGTCGCATGGTGTATCTGTAAGTTCATAATTTTGTTCCTTATTGCCTTGAATTAATGGAAGTTGAATTAGGTTGGTTGGGATCAGTTAATTTGGGTTGGGGGTTTTGGTGGAATAATCAATTCAACTAGAAAAAAAATCTATCAGATCAAACCGACCAGTTAAATCAGTGTTAAATGCCAATCAATGTTAACTGTGTTAAATCAGTTAGACCTGAACATAGCTGTACCAGCAGACGTGCATGGAACAGGTTCATCTACGCAGCATTAGAGCGGGTTTCCGAGTGCCTCGATTCACTTTCGCGTTGTTTGAATTTAACCATCTTTAATTTTCCTTTGTGCAGGGATTTGAGTAACAACAGCCTGAGCCGTTTGGTTCCGAACGCTTTCCTTTCTCTGTGGGGACTAACCGTCTTGAACCTTCAGAACAACAGGATTTCGGTCATTGGGAACAACTCATTTCGCGGTCTACCCAGCTTGAAGGGATTGTAAGTTCATATTTGAGTACCTACATGCCTATCTATGTAGGAATGTGTCTACGGGATGTAACTAATCTTCAAAGCCAACGGTTTACGCCTCATTCGACGCGAAATGTACCTGTTCCTTCAGAGTATTTCAAGCTTCCGAATCTGTCCTGTTACCGGAAGTTAAATGAGGTACCTACGCTCTAGATGACGCAGCCGATACTACTTGTTGCTCCCCCTGAATTTCCCCGATGAACGACTGGAAACAACTGAAATTCGGAGGGGAAGTCCAGGTTCTTTGGAAACTGAAACGGTCTCATAATTACGAGTTTCATCAATATCGCCTTGTTGGTGACTTCCTTCTGCGCATGCCCAGTTGTTTTCATTTCGACGCCCGTTACTACCCGAAAAAATTGTCGAAGAGCCGAGATCCTGTAGGTAGGTACATTTATATGTTTCGATGTAGCGTAGCACATTTAAATTTAATCAAATTTGTGCTATAATTATTATTATTCTTTTATAGAGTTTAGAAGGGCTGAGGCCAGTTTCTAAAGACTTTCACTCTTCACTCTGCACTTTGCGAACGTATTTCTATTCCTAAAGAACCCTCTTGATTTGAAGAGGAAGACCCCGTTCCTAAAAGGTTGTCTTTCGCAAAGTGCGTAGTGAAGGGTCTGCGTTTCAAGTGAATAGTTTATAACATTTTCGCAGAGTCCCAAATGACTCTGCGGTAGAACGACATAATTTTCAAATCGGTTTTTAGGTACCTATTATTATTTTTTCGTTAAATCAATGTTTGGTAGTGCCAATAAAAAGAAGTGAATTCAATCTTTCGGTTAGGTCTAAAGGTGGTCCAATTAGTGTGAGGCCAAGCATCTAAAATACCATCGAAATTAGCTCCACTGAGGCCATCAAAATACTCAAAATTTGGAAGGAAGGAAATGTTAGGAAGCGACAAGTTGTTGTTTGTGAATAAAAAGTGACTACCCACCTAATTTTAATTTACCTAATTTTCTTTAATAATGGAAGTTTTCCGATACTTCTCATCGGAGGATGAGATGAGGATATTGAACGTGATCGCCCTTTCGTCGGCCGCAGTCTTAAAATATGAACCAGAGCCAATCGTCGCTCCACGTTTGTTTTCTACAATACATTTCTGTTGTATTAAACTACTTATAATACGGGAAAATCTAATAGACCTTACTTGTGATGGGAGACTCAATAAAGAAAGATGGAAAACAGCCGAAAACTTGATGAAATCGGAAGAAAACGATAGGAAACAACTGAGAACAACGATTAAACTGAAACTATTGGAGGCTACTCCACAAAACGAATGTTACTCTTCAGAACACTCTTCTTCGAGTAGAACTGCAGAGTGGGCGCGCGAAGTCTTTAGGAGCAGAACAGGAAAGTTCTCCTACTTTTCATAATTCGCGAAGTGATTATTGCAATCGAAGGCTTTGCAAAGTGAAAAGTTTAGGAATGGGTCCCCGGTCTTTTCGAATATGTGTCATGTTGGAGACATTTTTCTAATCTAATAAAACGTCTGGAATAAAACGTTCATGGAACTGGTCAAAAATCCTAACAGTGTTTGAGGAGCTGTGCTTCATATGAACACGAAGAAGTAAGGAGGTACACACGAATAAATATATATTAAACATATAAATATATGTTATTTAAAATATAAATATATATTTTATGGAACTATGCATTGGACGAACAACGAAAGGTACATAGTACCAGAGGAAAGCTGAGATGTGCAGCATTCCATCGTAGAATTAACCTAAAATCTGCCATAAGTAGGCTTTTCTGCTGAATTGGACAAATCAATAACTGAACATGAACATAAATAAGAACGGGCCCAGCTCTCCTCTTCATTCGTGATGAGAGTGAAATTTCCTACAAGAACTCGAAGTTGGTCTAACAATTTATTGTGCCCTGTATTCAGGTTTTATTCGCGTTGTATATGCTCCTTGTATAATATTCCTCTGAAAGATAGATGTAGGTGCTCTTTTCGCTTCGCCAAGGGGTGATCTATGTAATCGCCCATCGTCGAGAACTCGTATGAAGTTTTGTAAACGCGAGTTTGAAAGAGACCGTTCGGCTGAGAAACGAGCTGAGTCAACTGCCCGTTTGTCAAACGCTCAGGAAAATAGAGATTGGCACAGGCAGGTGTAAAGCTCTACAACCCGACAATCCACCGAGACGCAGAAGAAGAATTGGAAAAGCGTTGTAGTCCTTACAAAGAAATTGGTCAACTGAGTTGTCAACAATAAGAATCTTGGTAAGGCAACTTTAGGCCCTCCGACGTCTCAGAAAGGGTCATGTAAGGATCGATAGGGCTGTGTCAGAGGATATAAACGAGGAAAAACACGATCTGTATACTGTCCCAGTGATCAATCCCGCCAACTACAAAAAGTCAGTAATACTCCAACTAAGGGGGGAAAAAATTCCTCGGTTGTCAAGTTGAGGAAGTTGGCGCTCAGAAAACGTGTTTTTCAATACCTGTAGTATTTTGTGTCTGCTTAAAACGCAGCAAATTATTGCACAACGATTTACTACTTTTCTGTAATACCTCCTATTAGCGTAAGAACCTGAATTTAGTAGGGTCGTTTTTTGCGGTGGTCACCAAGGCATACCTACCCACGTACGCGCACACACAGACACAACAAAAATGCCACCAGCGTCGAAGTTTAAAGCTCTCTAACGTTCGGCAATTACAGCTGTGTAAATAAATACGCATTTTTACACCGCCTCCAACTCTACTAACTCGCCATTTCAGCCCCCGAATCCCCCACCCGGTCATTCTTATGCTCGGCCCCTTTATACTTCTTAGACAGTTTTCATTATTTTGAGGGGGGAAAGCGGATTTCCCCATTTTTGACCCCGCTGAACACGAATCCATTGATAAAACGCTGCAAATCCCTGCACAACGGTTTATTATTTTGTACAGAATACCCTTCTGTTACAGATCACAGCTCTCTGTAAGATAACCCGTCTATATAATATAATAATATATGTAATATTCTACACATATTATGTAGATCGCGGACTCTCCGTAGGATTGTACCTAACCCCGTACTCGTTACTACCTAAACCGTTGTGTAATAATTTACCTGTATTGGTTCCCCTTCTACGTAGATAGAATAATGAACCGTTGTGTAATAATTTGCCCATCAATAATACTTCAACGGTTGTTCAAGTTGCAAAAGTACCTATCAACAAAATCCAGCCCCTTCTTGGCAGATTAGCCGTTGTGTAATAATTTACCGTTGTGTAATAATTTACCTTGGTGTAATAATTTACCGTTGTGTAACAATTTACCTTTGTGTAATAATTTGCCGTTGTATAATAATTTGCCATTGTGTAATAATTTGCCCATCAATAATACTTCAACGGTTGTTCAAGTTGCAAAAGTACCTATCCAGAAAATCCAGCCCCTTCTGGGTAGATGAGTCGTTGTGTAATAATTTACCGTTGTGTAATAATTTGCCATTGTGTAATAATTTACCCATCAATAATACTTCAACGGTTGTTCAAGTTGCAAAAGTACCTACTTATAAAAAAATCCAGCCCCTTCTGGGTAGTTGAGCCGTTGTGTAATAATTTGCCGTGGTGTCATAATTTACCGTTGTGTAATAATTCACCGTTGTGTAATAATTTGCCGGTGTGTAATAATTTGCCATTGTTTAATAATTTGCCATTGTTTAATAATTTACCCATCAATAAATAACGTAGTTCAAAGTCGTTCGTTTTCCTTAGTGATGAAATCCCGGCCGGATTTATACCGTTTGATTCACGATCGTGTTGACGAAGCTTTTTGGTGCTCACGAACGGCTGGACGTACAGTGCTCCGGGTGGTCTTAAAAAATTGTTTAGCTCAAGACAAATTTAATATCGTAAAAAAAACCATACCCTTCAATCTAAAGTTTTCGAGCTACGGCGTTCTGAAAATTTCAACCCCTATTTTGAACCCCTTAGAGATGACTGACAGTAACGTCGAGCTTCGAGGACCAACTAGACCCCGAACGGAACCTATAACCCGAATTTCATCAATTTTCTTTCATGGTAACTAAGAAAAGTGGCCAGTACGGCGGACGGCGGACAGACAGAAATATTTTTATTGCAGTTTCGGATTCTACATACCTTGAAACGTAAACCATCAAATTTTGAGGGGGGGTAAGAATTTTTTTTTTCTTGCTCGATTCCAATGGTTCATTATTGAAAATAATAAACCAAAAGGAAATTTCAGCTCCTTCAGGTAGTTTTAGTGTGCGTGTGCTTCTGCGAAATGCCACAACTCACGACCCCATGGTCCAAATTGGCTCAAATTTTGATTGTGTTCAGGGTCCCGTCCTCGTTGGTCCCATATGAATTTCGTCGCGTTCTCTTCAGCAGTAGCGACTGCGCAAGCGCAAACGTGAAAACCGTCAAAACCCACAACCCGATGGTCCAGTTTGACTCAAATTTTGATGGTAGTTCAAGGTTAGTCTACTTTGCTACCTATTATGAACACGGACAAATAATTCCACCCATAATACCAAGGCCGGAGCCGTGTAATCCATGCATTACTCTACTTACTGAAGGTCGCTGAACCTATGTAGGACTCTCAACATATTCCCAAATGTTCATCTAATTTGGATGATCCGTTTGGCGGTGAACAACGTACCTATCAACAAAAATAGGTTAAAAAAAGTAAGTAAGTAGGCCTATCAACAAAATCGAAATAACCGTCTTTCTTGAAATGAAATCTCAGAACTCGATCATAAAGCCATGCGTGATTATAATTAGGTGTTCCCTGTCAATGATATATGGGCTGGATGTATACAGTATGATTCACACTCAAACGGTATTCACTCGGTGCAAATTTCAAGGCCTTACTGTGAACAAACGGCTGGACGTAAAATGCTACGGGTGATCTAAAAATTACATTTATTTTCATTAATTTGGTTCATGGTAACTAAGGAAATTGTCGTGTACGCACAGAAATAACTCCATTTTCGGATTCTACGTTACGTACCTTGAAACGCAAACAGTCAAATTTTGAGGGAAGGGGGGGGGGGGGGTTTCAAGCTCGATTCTAAAGGTTTATTATTGAAAATATTGAACCAAACTGAGGGGGTTGCCTCTTTATACGTTAAAAAAAAAAGAATTCACCTTAGGAAAATTAAGATAGGGGTAGAATTTTGGGACACTAGGTACATGAAGGGCTCAAGGTTGTTATGACAAGGTAAAAGGAAAGTTGCCTACGCACTGATTAAAGATTAAATTTAGGCACGAGTGATATGTTTATAACGAATATTGATGAGTCGGGAGCGTTACTATCAGACTGTTGATTGGTGGGAGTTCAGTAATATTATTAAGGAGTAGGCTGCATCGTATTGATCAAAAGTAATTACTTAATACATTCCAGAGGAGAGTTTCTTCCCGATGTAACCAGAGAACAGACTGTTGTGAAACAAAATAGTCGCTGCCAACCAACGGCACGGTAAATGTTGTGCGAGATTGTGGTTGTATTATAGTGAGCCAGCTTGAGTCCTCTCTTGAACATCTCGAAGGGGTCTATTAGTACATACCTACTTGTGTAAAGCATTGACGGGAAGATGGGCGAGGCACTCAACATTGTGAACTAACCAACATCTTGAGAACCAAGTGAAGTAAAAGCCGCTGATCCCAGCAGGGAAAGCACAAGGCTTCCGATATGGAAACCCGAGTTCCCGATTCCATTGTTTTGGTTACGATTCGCACCTCAGGCGGAAAATGTGTAACCGCAAGTTGACAACGAGACAACTCACACCTGTGGTTATTCACACAACACGCAAATTCCACAAATCTTCCTTCCCACTTACAGACTTAGGACTGTCTCCAACTTGTGGTGATCATTAACTTGGTATATCCCATTTACGGGTTATAGAAACATGAAAAAATATTGTAATGATCTCTATTGAAAATAATCGAAATGCATAGTCGGCATCACCAAAAACTGGAGGTGTGGTTAAAGATTTGTGGTTTCATTCTTGTTGAGAACTCAGGGGAACTTGAAGGATTTTAGCAACTCGAAGCTCGACGACACTACTTTCCTTATGGTGCGTTGTATTTCCTATCTTTATTGGAAAGGACAGAAAATAATAATTTCATTCAGAGTATTTACGTGAACATGAGTAGGTAAATACAACGCAGCATAAGGAAAGTAGTGTCGTCGAACTTCGAGTCGCTAAACTCCTTTAATAAGTTTTCGTGTTCTCCTGAATATAAGTTCTCCTGTCATGATCATTAAGTATTTCCTACGTTATTAGACTGTTTTTGTTCTTCCCATGATCTTTATCTTTAAAGTTCAACCGTGGGACTGATACACAAAGATGACAGGAAGATTGACCAATGAGCTTCAAGCATTCTGTACCTGTACACGTATATGCGTAGTTCTTCCCGTACACGTTACGGGAAGAGAATGCTTCAGGCTCATTGGTCCGTCTTCCCTTATCACTTTATCAGCGTTTCCATGGTTGAACGTGTAAATAATAGACAAAACTGTCTATTATTTTAATATACCTACAATTTAATGTACATCACGGTGATGTCGAATTCCGAGGAGGACTTGCAGGTTGACGTATTGTCAATGGATTTTGCCAAGGCCTTCGATCGAGTTTCCCATAAGCACACCATTGCTTGTTGGTGTGCGTGGTGCCCTTCTCGAATGCGTCACTAGCTACTTGGACTGCAGACTCCTCAGAGTCAAGTTGAAAAGTGTGCTGCTATCTTTGCCATACCATGCTTCCTCGGGTATTCCGCAGGGTTCCACATTGGCCCTCTCCTATTCCTCTTGCTTGTCAACAGCGCCAGTGCCCTTCTTTCAAAAGATGGACTGCAGGTGCTTATGCTTGCGGATGACCTGAAAATCTATGGTGGGGTCTCGTCGTCGACTGACTGCCTGTGGCGTCAGTGTGGTGTCAACGCCCTTCTGGATTTGTGTCTGCCGAACCACCTCGCTCTCAATCCTGCAAAGTGCACGGTCGCATCCCGGGAGTGCATCGATCATATATGATTGGGGGTGCACCTCTTGCTAGGCTGGAGCTGACACGGGACTTGGGAGTGCTACTGGACCGGGGGCTCTCTCGTTCAACGACCGTGTGCATGCTGTGGCGGTGAGGGCATTAAGAATGTTGGGTTTCCTGAAGAGGTGCACTCACGACTTTACCTCTGTTGAGGCTATAGTACTATTATATAAAGCTTTGGTCCGCCCAATCATGGAATATGCTAGCCCGGTATGGTCTATGGGGCGCACAAGGACAGCATGGAGAGAGTCCTACGTAAACTCTTTCGTTACGTCGCCTTTAAGTTGGGGAGGCCAGTGGATTGCGTGGATTATGTGCGGCTGTCAGCGGAATATGGCCTCTCTAGTCTGGAGGACCGTAGACTGCTGACAGATGTCGTGTTCTACCACAAGCTGGCGAATGGCATGCTGGACTGCCCTGCTTTGCTTGCCAGGATTAATTTCAACGTGCCCGGGGCTACATTACCCGCCACACACTACTGTTCCACGTCCCCTTTGCCGCCCACAACTACATGCTCCCTCTACCGGAAGCCACATAAGTATATTCAATGCCTTCCTCCAGAATTCGTCATTCCACTTCTTTGCCGATTCGTCCCTCAGGCGCCATTTTTCAGCTCACCAATGCCAGTGAATTTTGGTCGATTTTATTTTAAAGTTAATTATTCATTTATTTTTTCCT
This sequence comes from Leptopterna dolabrata, assembly GCA_954871275.1. Taxonomy (NCBI): domain Eukaryota; kingdom Metazoa; phylum Arthropoda; class Insecta; order Hemiptera; family Miridae; genus Leptopterna; species Leptopterna dolabrata. The sequence goes on along the minus strand of OX940984.1, from coordinate 14,163,237 downwards.
GAGTTTACAACTCCTTTGTTTAATTATTTTAAATTGGTTTAGCCGTACTAAAAAAATAAAAAAATAAAAAATATATTGGTACATAACTTACAAAAATTTTTTTTTAAACTAATACAAATATACGCTATTCATCAAGTTGCCAATTAATAGTAGTGCCCATGCCTCTTTGCACTGTCCATGACAAAATTCAGATTTTTTATTATTTCGTTCTCGAATAAATTGTTTTTGGGTTGATTTCATGTTTCCGTTTAGATTTCTATGGATTGTACATGAATGTACGTTGGGCTGCGTATCGTAAGAACCAGTGGAGGCCTAGGGGGGTGTTTCCATCTGTCATCACAAGTTTGGTAGTGCTGTATTCTTGCGGTGCTTATCATGTGTGGATGTACATGGTAAAAGAGGAGCAAACCCTTCACATGCCTACCTATAGATGAAGAATATTGAAAAATCAGTACTGACTGAATACTATTATTGAATCAAAAAACTCCTACGTCAAGTTCCTACGAGGCTGGGATTTCAAAATTGATTTTCGCTTCAAAAACATTTTATTGATTTGCGGGTTAAAGGTAGGTACCACCTCAGACTGCAGTTCCATACTGAATAAAACAGGCTCACACATGCTGTAGTAAACTAGTCTGAGTTTGTCTTTCGGTAGAAATACGCGGTAAACTTAGCCCTTCAAGTCCTTTATTCCGCAGGCAGACACCCATCGTTTGCCATCTTCAAGTGATTTATGACATTCCAATTTGAAATTCTTGACAGGAATAAGATTGGGATTTATGAATGGCCCCCGAAATACACTCTTACTTTCGCTAGCTCGTACTTTCATGTACCTAATCACTTTAATTAATTCAAAACGGCAGAGGAAGAACTTCCAACGCAACAACAATCAGAAATTGCGTCTGTATAAAATACAGCATTTTTTATGGCCACATCCACATTGGAGGAGCTGACTGTATTTTTTCATAACCCTTTTTCTCCCGCCAAGGGGATTTTTTTGCTGCCGTCCCTTCAAGAAATCCTCCAAGGTTTAATAATTCTCTGCCTAGGCGAGCACTTTTCATTTTACACTTCTTTAAGGTCTATCACTTGAGCTCGAAGGTATATTACTTATCTAGGTAGGTACCGAATGTTTAATCTGAGCTATTTTAACAATCTTGCAAAGCTTCTCGCGTCTGGTGCGCGACGTTTGGCTGATTGCGAACGAAATTTTGATGGTAAAAATTCTCTAAACGTGTCTCTTGTCCATAGGGATAATTAGATATTTTAATTTTATTTTTAATATGAAATTCCATGCAATTATGTAGACGCATGGAGTGTTTTGAATCGATTTGATTTATAATTTCCAATACCTAATGAACCGTTGGTGTTGAGTATGAAAGAAAGAACCCCAACCTTCACAATTTGATGGTTTCGGTTTCCAACAAACAGAGAAAACGGTTTATTATTTACCTGTATAGCTGCCCCTTCTCCGTAGATCACAGTTTTCTGTGGTCAATACCAACTCTCGTGCTCTCCCTGCGAAAGCCCTTAATCGAGTACTGGAGCTGGCCAGGGAATTACAGTTTCATAAATGTTCGGTGGATTCGATAATTCTTTGATTAATTCATTATTCGATGTTATTAATGAGGCATGACTTTTGTTGAAGTTATAAAAGTACCCATCAGCCAAATCCAAAATAACTATCATTCTTCAAATGAAATAGTATCACAGAACAACCAACTCGATTTCATACAGCCATACGTGATTATAATCAGGTGTTCACTAGCAATGATTCCTGGGCTGGATGTACATACCGTTTTATTCACGATCATGTTGACGAAGCTTTTCGGTGCATAGTTTGCCTCACTGGAAGTATATTATGCTGGACGTACAGTGCTCCGGGTGGTCTCAAAAAATTCTTAAGTTCGAGATAAATTTAAAAACGCTGCAAAGTCCTTGTCACATGGGTTTATTATTCTATTGGACATACCTACAGAAAAATGTGGCTGTTTATTTATTGTTTCTTTTATGTGCAGTAATTGAAATAGCTATTTTTTGTGGTTTCCACCAATTTTGACCCCCAAAAACAATTAAGCTCCTATTTTTGAGAAATTATCTTTGATCATTGATGGTGCCATTTCATTGTCTTGATTCACCTGTTGATACTGCTTCTAGTGTTGGTATACAGATTTATGGTGATTCCAGACTATTTTCCAGGTTTTTTTTTTACTCATAAAAATGAATTCTGGGAGCTGAAACTTCGCTAGAACCTCAATTCCACTCTTTGGTCGACATCGGCGTCATATTTTGTCTCCTCGCCCTAAAAAGCTTGGAAAACGATACCTCACAAGCTCGTGTTACTAAAACACCAAAAAACCCCAATTTTCACAACCGTTTTTCACCCATGACGCCCCTGGATATATTCCGATTTGGTTGCAAAGTTTCGGGACACTTGCTAAGGCCCAAAGGAAGCCCTGTATGCGGAAGAACGAATTTTTTAGACCGAAAATAAAGGTAGATATGGATGATACGGCGGGTGGCGGACGGACGTTGCATTTTGCTTTATTATTCCGTGAATAATTCACCTATGTATTCGCTCAGCAAAAAAATTTTATAACACCCCCTCAAAATGTTTAATTTTACGTTTAAAGGTGCGTAGATTCAGAAAATGCAATGTCCGTCTGCCGAACAGCCAAAATTTCTGTAGGTATGTCCAATACAATTATAGTAAACCCATGTGACAAGGAATTGGCAGCATTTTTGTAATCTACGCACCTTGAAACGTAAAAGAAACAATTTTGAGGAGGTGCTCCAAAAATTTTTTTCTGAGTGAATACATCGGTGTATTATTCAAAGAATAATGAATCAAATGACGATGATTAAAATCATTTAACAAAAAGATCTTTTCTTTCCTCGGTCGGTTAAGAACAGTGATATACGCAGAATGGGCGTCTAGCTACAGGTTAAATTATAAACCGTTGTTTGTCTCTGCTGTTTTTCATCTTGCCTTTGTAAAGCCCTTTCGGTGTGTTAAGAGCTTTTTCACTTCCAAAAATCTCTAAACTTTGTCATGGATCTTTTTCAAAGCCTCCGATAACGACATTCCGATTCCACCTTACTTCATTTGAATACTGTACATGACAACAGAATGCAAAAACCTTTTTGGTCACTAACAACCTGGGCGGCATATTCGAATCGGATTTCCTCCTTCTCTTCTCGTGTGTAAATAAAGGAGTATTGAATATAGGAGATATAATACGCTCCTAGCCTGTTCTTCACCCGGATCAGCGGCAATAACTCAAACTCCGGCGTTTCTACGCTGCATACCCAATACTTTCGCTAGAAGTTGAGTTAGGGATTCGTTCTACAGTACAAATCCATAAAGATCCCAACAGGACAAGTTTTGATCGAATATTGTTCAGGAAATGCATATTAATTTAAGGAGAGATAGAATCACTATTCTACCTACAGGTAGTTCTTACCATGTTGAACTGTCAAAGCCAACTAAATTGAAAGAAACTTACTAGGTATCGAAATTAATGCCCATACCGTTGTAAGAAGTCATTTCCTACAACTTATCAAATAGGTACCTAGTTGAATCTTATTTCTAAAATAAATTTAATATCGTACACCTGTTTCAGTGAAATGAATGTCGCCCCAGACGTTAACTGACTAGATTAGCATGAATAATTTACATTATACAAGTTTGTATTCTACTGATGAATTTGATCTAAGATTCGAGTTTGTTCCAGGCACCTTCAAGGTAATGATATTGAAGTACTGAAAGCCTACGCATTTTACGGCCTGTCCTCTCTGCCAAACTTGTGAGTATAAATGAAGCACACACTAACCTGAAGAGCCTCACCATGTTAATGAAACTTACGTAGGCGTAGATGTGATTAAAAAGTGACTGTGAACGAAGCACATGCATCTAATAGATCGTCTATATCGTATGAGGGATTCATATTAGTGGAGATCTTCTGATTGACAACATAGAGCTATCTCTTATGGTCTCATTGTCCTTGACTCTCCCTGTTGCCCCTTAGGGAGTTGCAAACAATAGTATATACCTACTAGTTGTACAAGAGTAACTGATCGAAAACCAAGTGAGTCCGAATTTCCAAAACCCACGATTTTCGTGATTCCTCATTTTTCTCGGTTACTTCGTTCGCATCGTTTCCCTCTTCATCTTTTTCCTCTTTGACAATTCAACAATTTGCTCCAAACTCATCTAATACAAGGCCGTAACAGTGCATAGCAAAAGACGAAATACTTACTACTTTTATACCTACCTAAATGAATCAGCCTATCAGGCTAACGATGTGAGCGAGCTTTAGGTACTGCCGACCAACGTTGCAGACGTTTTTCGCTTGAAATCTTCTGGATTTTTTATTCCTGTCTGTATTGAAATGCGTAATCTGCTTAAACGGTTTATGAATCAGATTATTACACAAGAACGAGCACAGTCTTGACCGCACAGAATTAAATTTTCTGTGAACAAGCAACTCACATATAACAACCATTAACAACTGTCTATCAATAATCAAAACCATTCATAACAGTTGTAGTCAATCGGCACCGCCTAACAGTATTACGGTACCTACCTTCATTGACGATGTTAACAAACCATGGTGTTAAAAAAATACGGCAGTTCTTTAACACAATTTATTGTTAGTAAGAAACGCTCGTATTCAAAGAGTGAAGTTCTGAAATATTGCTCTACAACCAGTAGTTAAGATGATACTATATTTTAGGTGGCTTGTAGGAAAAAACGCGACAAGTATTCTCGGCTAATAGCTTCCAACTTCACCTTTAGGGGTCTCGCCTTCGAGACCCTTGGCCCATGGTGTGCGGAGGCTAAGGAATTCGTCGCAGAGGTGGGGACCATGCTGAAAGCAAAATCAGGGGACGCCCGGGCCAAGGCCTTCCTCGTGCAGCGTATTTCCCTTGCTATCCAGCGAGGGAATGCTGCAAGTGTGCGGGGCACCTCTCCTCAAGCCTTTGGCATTGATGGACTCGAAGAAATTCACAGGCTGTAAACTGGGGAAATTCAAGTGGAGTTCACATCTCGGTACCTACACGTACCTTCTTGAGCTACGACTAATTCCTGTTATTGGACATTCAATTTCTAGGCACCAGTTGTAGGTAAACTACTATTCAGCTATTTAGAGGAGGTACCTACCTAGTTCAGTCTTATTGTTTCTGACAACTAGGTAGGTATCTTAGCTAATACGTTGCTGCGTTCTTGTCTGAATTTTTTAGTTACATTGATTTTAATATTTCAGGGATCTCCACGGGCAACGTATACGGCTTATAGAGCCAAAAGCATTCGTTGGTTTGAGAAATCTCGTAACCTTGTAAGTCATGCTTGTATAAGTTCTGCATGCCTTGATTTTCACGCAAAACGCTCATATTTTCGGTTCTATTCGACAGATTCTGCTGGAATTTCCAGAATCGTGCATGTAAGGTCCCTGATGTTCCCCTATGAATATCAGTTCGTTTGGAAATGTAATAGCGCAAAAAAAAAACTAACTGACATAGGCAGTTCTATTCAACCGGTTTGAATTAAAAGCGGATCGTGCAGATTAGGTCCCTGATGGCCCTTTGCGATTTCCACAGTGATATAGGAATAGCTTCTGCTGTAACAGGTAATCCGTATAACGCCTACGTTCCCGGTTGAGGTGGACCAGTTTTGATGAAATTTTCAAGGGCCATTCAATTACATGTTCGACAGTCCTGTTTGATTAATTTTCGAATCGTGAAGCGGTAGGTTTATGTACCTACAGTCCTGTTTGATTAATTTTCGAATCATGAAGCGGTAGGTTTACGTATGTATATGTAAACTCGATCCAATTCTAATCCTTATTTAAACGTCGAACTTCCTGCTGGGGTGATGATGTCTTTATGAGTAGATACGTACATCTAGTTCCTACCTATTGATGATAAATCAGCGAACTGTATTTAAGTAACAATTAATGTGAGCAAACTACCTATACACTACCCACCCACTTGGCAGACATTTTCACTTCCAGTTGAATCCACGGAAACAGAATTATGTATCTCATCTACATTTTTGTGTGTCAAGTTGGATCTGCCTGTATACTGAACAGAAAACATAATCTAGGAAGTGACATAATCGAATTCAAATATGTTCCAACATTTTTAGCAGACTGAGAAGTTGTTCTCTCCACCCGCCTCCACTCTCTTTAAGTCGTTACTGCTCAGGTGATGAGGGTAGGCAAGGTAGGCACTGTTATCCAGTAAGAAGAAGAATGGGAAGAAGAATCCAGTTAGGGAAGAAGAATGGGAAGAACTGATAATTGTCTTTCTTTTTTTTTTCTTGATGAACAGGAATGGCCATACCGTTAAATTATTACTTTAGTTAAATTTAAGTGTTTAAGAATTAAGCATGTAGAAAAAAATTCCGAAAAAGTAGGCGGGCTGTAAGTGAGGTATAAAGGGTTGAGACCGCTGTAAATTATAACACAACGGTTTATTATAATATTAGTACGTGTACGTACCCCTTGTACGTAGATTACCTGTTTTCTGTGGGCAATACGCCTTCGTACTTCCCCCAGGAAAGCCCGAAATCGAGTACTGGAGCCGGCCGGGAAATAACAGTTACATATAAATAGAAAATATTAATTTTTTCACCGCTCCCATCTCCTGTAACCCTTCATTTCGGCCCCATGAACGTATAATTTTTGAAATTCTGGTTGTCCCTGGACCTAAGCAGGACTCTCGACTTATTTCCAAATGTTCACCTAATTAGGATGATTCGTTTGGCCGTGAACAACGGACTTGTAAGTTCCTATCAACAAAATCAAAATAACCACCTTTCTTCAAATGATAATGAAAGGTTTAAGTATATCACAGAACAATCAACTTATTATAATCAGCTGTTCACCAGCAATGAATCTCGTACCTATCTGGGTTATTCTGCAGTTATGAAGGTATATAGGAGATTCTGATGTACTCAAACTTTAGAGCCTTATTGCGAACGAACGGCTAGACGTACAATGCTCCGGGTGGTCTCAAAAAAATTATAAAAAATGAAAATAAAAATAAAAACCATTATCGAAAGTTTTCTCGCTACGGCCTTTTAAAAATTGCAACCCCTATTTTCCACCCCTTAGAGATGACTGACAGTAACGCCGAGCTTCGCGGACCAACTAAACCCAACGAGACCTGCGTACCAAATTTTAAATATTTTGGTTACGGTAGGTACTAGGGAATCCTTTCCCGGACACCCAGACAGGAGCCTGGGGTCCGGGCGGGCTAGAGCGACCGGACTTCAAATTCCCGTTTAGGATTTAAGAGTTCGTGGTGTCTCCGGTTCTCATCTCGGGCGGGCACCAATACAAGCTTTGAAAAGCTTGCACCTTACCGACCAGCGATTTTCTCTTCTCCTTTGGTGACTACCTGTATAACTCCCCAGAAATAACCCTGTCAATAAAACCTCATCAGCCGCAGAAACTATTGATATCCAGTAGGTACCTACGTTACATGTAATTGAGTTTTGAGAATTGCTTTTGTTACATGTAATTGAGTAGTTTCTAACCGTCATTTTTTCTGTACCTTAATTTAAAATCATGTTAAAACTTCTCTTTGTTTTTTAAGAGCAGGAGTAGTTTACTCAATGTTGTAGCCACGTTTATGTGATTCCTGTTCTGTTCTATTATATATATTATATATATCAAAATGATGAAGGTAACACAACATCGATAGTACCTTAAGGATGTCAGGGCATGTTACGATGGCTGAAGGATTGAGAATAAAGAACCAACTCAACTTTGACAGACATGGGGGAGTTCTAACACTTCAAGTCGCCGTAGGTATTTTTTTGTAGCTATTAGGCGGATTTATTACTCGCAGGCTTCAAATCGAAGTGACCGGTGTGAGGTACTTTCTGCTGAGGTCCAGTCGTTGTGTGGGCTCCTCCGCAGTAGCGATTCTTCAGATGAGGCACAGCTGCCAGATTCTCATAGCTGTCCGTTGCCTTCAACTTGTACCGCCGGAAAAGCTCTTCGTACTCGATGTATTTTATGATTTCTGGATCTTTGATTTTCATTTTTCTCAAGTACTCCAGCTCGTAGGTGATGAACGGTCGGATACTGCGCATGTGCGTTAAATCCGCCATTGCCGGTATGCAGGGAACGCCTGTTTCTGTCGGCATCGACACGTTCCTGTCGCAAGACAGACAGTTGACGTCTGTGATGAACTTCTTTTTCCCACCTGCAGCAACTTTCCCTTCTTTGAATGCAGCCAATTTTGACAGCTCATCCTTCAGAGCCTGGATCTGAGCATTGATTTCTTCTTTCAACGCCTCCACCTCGGCTTTGTCAAATTTCGTCTCAATGGCCGCTTGTATATCTATCAAAGTCGACGCCAAAAGTGATTCTTGAGCTGAGACCTTATTCAATGCATCATCGATCCCTCTAGCCAAATCATTCGTCACTTCATCGAACCTGTCCAAAGGCACCTTTTTATTTAGCTCATCACAGTCTGCTTTATTCGCCAAAATATCTTCCATCTCAAATCTATCCAACTTCAACGTTTTTAGCAACTTCATTTCTTCTGTCAGATTTTCAAGAAGGGTAATTTTGTATTCTTTGTCATCTAGTAAATTTTGAGTCGCACATCCTATTTCAATCAAGGCCTCCTCAACGTTACCAATCTTCCCAAATAACTGATCCATTTCTTCTTCCTCTTTGGGTTTATGCTTGTGCTTTTTGAGACCAAGTACGTCAACTATATCACCGAGTGACTTGGTTAATTTACCTATCCTGTTGTCCAGGTCGAGAGTTTTCTCTGCAATCATCACGTCTTGCCTCTTCAATTTAGCTTGATGCTTAATTAGTCTCGCTTCAGCCCCTTCCATCCTTTCATGAAGATCTTTTGATGTAACTATGACATCATCCACATCCTCTGGGCCTTCTGGGCAGGAAGGCTTGGTGTCCTTTTGCAGCTCTGCAATCCTTCTCCTTAATTCAGTAGCGTGTGGTAACCCAGCTAATATCTCTGGCAGGATGTTATCAGCAAATTCCGCCAAGGTATTAATTTGCGCCGTCATGAACTCCATGTTTTTCTTCATTTGCTCGTGTTGTGCAAGAAGTTGATTGATGCTCTCTAAATCCATCTTATCATCCTGTTTCAATCGTGGTATGACGGTCATGAAAGACGATGGCTCTGCAGCGACTTCAGGCTGAATGATCTGAGAAGGTGGTGTGTCGAATGGTTGTATTTGTTGTTGAGAGGGAGGGAGAGAGGCAATCGTTTGGGATTTAATGTTGCTCTGAATCATCCCGGATTTCGATTCAACAGGTGATTTCTGTTGTGGAGCCACTGTAGTTGAAGCAGCTTTTATCTTTTGGGTCGACCCCGCAAAATTTTCCGAACTGATCTGCGGTTGACTGGACTGCACTGGGGGTACAGAGCTGAAATAACTTTCCACTGCTCCAACAGCTTTTCCAATGGCCGCTTTGATCATTCCGCTTCCTATTGCATCGCTTGTTGAAGTCCAATCATCCTTTTTCATCATTCTGTACTTTCCAAGGAGCTCTTCTCTGGGTCTGATGTTTTTGGCGTAATTTGCCGCCATCTTAATCTGCTCCATAGTACTCGCAACATTGTCCCCTAACTCATCCTGCATCCTCTCAATGATGGATTTCAGATCACCATACTCTTTAGCCACAGTCTCAAGGAGTGATGCCAGCTTGTCCAATCCCTCTTCAGCACCCGACATTCTCTTTGTGATATTTAAACTCTGCATCAAGTCCGTTATCGGTTTTGCTTCCGTTTTGCTCCTTGTTTCTTGCAAAAGTACATCATCTGTAGGAAGGTTTTGCGTATGGAGGGCTTCCAACTGGGCCTGTAAACTTTTAACCTTAGCCTCTAGCCGCGTGTAGCTGCTGAATGATACACTTCTTCTTCGAGCCCCCTCGCGAACCATTCCATTTTCAACGATTACCACATCGTCCTCCGCCTTCTTTCCTAAGCCTTCAGTAGAACTAGCCACACTCTCAGCCATCACAGATTCACTATCTTTTAATGCTGAATCCGAAACTACTTGTAGGTTAATTGACTTACCATCTTCGCTTTTGGATTGCTTAGCCATTTCCTCTATTTTCTTTGCGTCGTTTCCCCTGAACTCTATCTTCAAATCTCTCAAACTAAGGTGATTCACCATAGCGAGAAGAGCCGTCCTCAGTAGATCTGGGCTAGCTTTGTCAGCGACGTCCAGCGCCATGTTCAACAAATCAGGCATTTTTACAGTTGCGCTAGGCATTTTCTATTTATACAAATTTTAAATTTTCCCGGTTATATTATATTGGGTTAATCCCCGTTAAGCGTCTAATAGTAACTGTGAATTTCACTATGTGAACTTCCCATTCAAACATATGCAATAAAGTTAAGAAATGTTTGGAGGACCCAATCACATTTCACCGGTGAACTTTAAAATTCGCGAGTTTTAACCTGTACTCTTTCAAACATAAATTTTATTGTTGCTTAAAATCGTTTGTTGACTAGCTAAGTTTATCATGGAACATGTTGCTACGAAAAACTTGCTTGAAAACTTTACGAAAGTAGCTAGGGCAATAACAGTCGATGTTTGGATGTCCAAGGTTGTTTTGTTATACCTATCTACCAGAAGAGTGGAAAATTTATTGAGCTCTTTGATCAGCTGAATGGAAAATTGAGGTCTCTGTCATGAATCATTGAATTATTTTATTCCTACTGCTGATACAGGAACCGATGTTCCCTGTACTGCTCACTTCAGTTTCTGTATTGTTCCGTCACTGGATTATTTCAGTTTTACGGAATAGGTACCTACGCATTTTTTCCAATAACTAATTTATTACTCGTAATGATCCGGGTAGCAGTCCAAAATCGAAAAAGAAAGGTTTTGTGAGCAATCTCAAACCATTCCGACTGGAGCGCAATATTTGAACAAGTCCTGTCCTAGCAGTTCCAATAGGAAGCTATCCCTAGAACAAAGCTGGTATTATTTTAATTTTTAATTTCAAATTAAACTATTTTCTGGTGGTTCTTTATTTCAGAGATTTGAGCCTCAACATGCTCACTCACCTCGGCGAAGGCGTTTTCAAAGGGATGATGCTCTTAAATTACCTGTTAGTAGGTATTTTTCAACCGTATAACCTTTAATTCTTGTTGATGGTAAAATACCGAAAAATTATATGTTTTTTTTATTGTAAAATTCTCAAGGAATATTATCCATTTTACAGTGATATTCGGAACAACAGGATTCAAGTTATCGATTCGAACGTTTTCCGGCCAGTAAACAAGTTGGAAAAACTGTGAGTGGTCAACTACATACCTATTATTGTTATTAATTTGTATTAGGCAGGTAACTGTAATGACTTAAGTACACATCATTTTAAGTTTTAACATAATTATAGAACAGGTTTATGTGAAATGGGCGATTTGGCTCTAACAGACGAGGAGGACCTTGGGAGTTGACACTTACTATGTTCCAGCCTACGGAACTCAGTTCTAAAGGTTCACGCATCAGAACCAATTGGTGGGGATGAGTAACCTTGTAGGTCCGAGAACTCTCGGCTGGAACAGTTCGAACTGATAGCCCATCTGTAGGTACAGTGGGACAGAATGCTGTTTTAGGCGATCAACACTTTTTTTCTTCCAAACAGACTGCACTTGAGACTCCAAAGTTGGCAGTACTGTTTTCAAATGTATAGAACACGAATATCGATCGCAAATGCCAAAGCATTTTCATCACCATGCAAAGCGTCCAGAAATGAGATGTAGAAAGGGGTCTTACAGACTGGCACTCTTATATCCGGCGTCATATATGTCATTATAGAAAATAAACATGAACAATAAATAATATGAAAACTTATTCCAAGAACTACCTTGAAACTCAAAAAGAAGGCTACAAGTTGGTACAAATGGAGGTCGTACAAGAGATTGAACCAAAAAAATAAGTTATTTAATAATTTTCAAGTTGAAATTATGATAATTCATTATACACATTGGAATGAATATTCAGTCTAACACTTCGCATTAATTTCGTCCTTCTAACAATTAGCATTAATTGCTTCTGACGAAGAAGAATCTAATAAACATGTAATCAGACTCACCACACTTCATCTAATGATCTATTCTCACATAGAAGTTGAACTTCTCCTTCAAAAATATTGTCCTCGTTGTTTTTGAAGTAATACAACTTGGGTTAGAAATGAGTGAAATTTGGATGAGAGAAGACTTAAAGTTGCCCTCAATACCAGCAAGGTAGGTGTACCTATGCTAAATACCTCTCGCTTTATATGTTCTGTTGTCCCCTTTGTGAAAATAGGATAAGACAATCGACCGGCTCAGCGTCAAGGCTCCCGAAAAATGTAGGTTCGTTCGTACAAACAGTCCTGGACTGTTCAATTCAAGCCACGGCCCGTTTTAGCGAATTTTCAAAGAAAATGAAGCTATTGCAATGGCTTCGAAATTTAAATAATATAAATTTTTGGAAATTTTCTTCATAGAAATCCGTTTCAGACCATTCTAAAACGATTCCTGAAATTTAACACTTTTTTATATGTATATATATATATATGTGTCACTCCAGACGATAACTCTCGATAGAATTGAGATAAACAGCTCAAATTTGCACAAAAAATCTATCTTGGCAATCGAAAGGCTAAGTTCGAAGATGGGCGAAATTGGCCTACTCTAAGGAGGGTTTTGGCGCATTTAAAGTGCGCAAAAATTACCCAAAAATCCCCAAAATGTTATTTTCCAACAAGTGACCCCTCATTTTAAAGGTTTTTGCACGCTGAACACGATGGTTGAATCGGATTTTAGATATCTTGATCCGTTCTCAAATTAGAGCATTTAAAGTGCGCAAAAATTACCCAAAAATCCCCAAAATGTTATTTTCTAACAAGTGACCCCTCATTTTAAAGGTTTTTGTACGCTGAACACGATGGTGAAATCAGAATTGCGATATCTCATTCCGTTCTCAAACTGGAGCACTTTGAAGATTAAGGAACGTGGTTATTTCTTCGAAAATTCGCTCTTATAGCCATGCTGCATGACTGTTTTTGTTTGTTCAGACGACACCAGAACTGGTCCTGGATCGAGAGATGGGTTTCGGACACACAGTCCAGGACTGTTCCGGTCTAGTTCTATCAGTCCTGGATTTTTTCGAGGACTGTTGATCCTGCACATGCGCACTCGGTTCTTCTACCTTCAGTTTATGTGGAAGCTGGAAGGTTACAATGCTTCAGGTTATTCGTTAAGAATCATCAACACGCTTTCTGGCAGACACAATTTTGGACTCAATCCTGGACAGTTCTATCCCCTCTTTTTCAGAACGCATTTCCATCCTGGACTGGTCCAGAACTGTCTCTGAACAAAACTTATGTAATTTTTGGAAGGTCCCTGTGGGGTTTGCTTCTGTTCCATTTCCATGGTTTGTTCAGACAGACAGTCCTGGGCTAGTCCAGGATGGAACTGCGTTCTGAAAATTAGGCGGGTCCAGAAAATTTCAAGAACTCGGATACTCTAACTCAGTTCCTGGACCGATGCAGCCGGAACAGTTGTTGTGCGATGGGTTGTGCGCCGGACTCATCAGGGCTAACTAGTGGCGGCTGGGACCTCAGCAAAACCTCAAGGAACCTAAAGGCGAATTCGCTCAAATTCTGATTTCAAAACTATGCTGCCTATCCTACCTTCTTCAACCGCATTTCCTGTACCTCCCCAACGCAAAGATACTGTGTCCATTCGCCAACTTTCACCATCATTAACTGAGTAATCGAATAGCCTATCACATACACAGGATTGTTCTTTGGTTACAAAGTATATACCACCATATTTGATTGCTGTTCTATTTTCATGCCATGGACGAATTATGATCACCACCGATCATAATTCACGATTGCTTCAGTCCTTTATATAATTTTCTACTTTTTTCTACTCTCTTTATAATATACTACCCGTATTCATATATTTTTAAAAACTGCTTTATTTAATGTCTTAGGTTCACGGATGAATTCAGATTCTGCTGCCTAGCGAGAGATATCCCTCACTGCACTCCACCTCAAGATGAATTCTCATCTTGTGAAGACCTCATGTCGAATATGGTTCTCAGAGTGTGCGTGTGGGCTTTGGCGTTGGTCGCTACAGTTGGAAACTTACTAGTCATCGCCTGTAGAGCCAAATACAAGCACTGCAATCAGGTTAGTTTCAATTATTAATGTATTATTATAATAATTGGGTGACCTAATACATAAATAATGTAACGGTAACGGATGGTTTGGATAAAGTAAGTCAAAGAAAATTATACAGATAGGATCAGATCGTAGCACTTGATGATTCCGCCAATTTTATTTCTACCGATTTTTCCTCGTTTTAACCGTATCCGTTTATTACGGTATGATTCCTGAAAAGCCAATGGGGGCAGATATGAAACTTCCCTTGATGTACCTATGATACAGTGGCCCTGAGTTTGGGCCAGTGGTGTGAAAAAGCAATGAGTTTGTGCCAAAAGTGCGATGTTTTTTGGCCAACGCCAACGGCTACTTCTGGTGCAAAAGTAATGGGTTTGAGCCAATGAAGGAAAGAGCCGAAATGCGTAAGGAAAATTTATATGATCTCAGTCTGAATTATCGTGGAAATCGAAACTATGCCGATTACACACGGCGCCTAGGTAACTCATCCCTGTCTTTTGCATATTGCATCCAAAGGTCAGTTTGTTTGCCAATTTGAAAAACGCTGCAAATCCCTGCACAACGGTTTATTATTTTGTATAGAATACCCTTCTGTTACAGATCACAGCTCTATGCATAGATAACCCGTCTATATAATATGATATGTACTATTCTATTATATACATATTATGTAGATCGCAGACCCTCCGTAGGTTAGTACCTAACCCCGTACTCGTTACTAGGTACCTACCTAAATCACGAGTTAAATGTTGCTAAAATAATTCTGCCGATGACAAACAGTACCTAACAAAAAGAAACACACATAACGAAGTTCTGAAAAGAAATTGTTGATGAGGAGTGAAAAAAGTTGCAAAAGTACCTACCAACAAACTCCAGCCCCTTCTACGTAGATGGTATAATGAACCGTTGTGTAATAATTTACCGTTGAGTAATGATTTACCGTAGTAATAATTTACCCATCAATAATACTTCAACGTTTGTTCAAGTTTCACTACCTACCAACAAACTCCAAAAGAGCCATCATTTTTCAAATTAAATAATATCACAGAACAACCAACTCGACTTCATACTTCGCCAATATAATCAGGTGATCCCTACCAATGATTGGCCGTATTCACAAATTCCTATTGTGGGCGCGTCTCTGGTTACGAGATTTGGTTTGAATTGTATACAATTTCATTCACACTGGAGTCGAAAATGCCTGTCGGTGCAAACTTCGGGGCCTTACTGTGAACGAACGGCTGGACGTACGATGCTCCGGATGGTCTTAAAAAACTCGCAAGTTCAAGAACTATTTAAAACCGTAAAAATATTTACGTAAAAAAATTGTATAGGCGTTTTGAAAATTTCAACCCCTATTTTGAACCCCTTAGAGATGACTCACAGTAACGTCGAGCTTCGAGGACCAACTAGACGCCGAACGGAACCTATAACCCGAATTTCATCAATTTTTTTTCATGGTAACTAAGAAAAGTGGCCCGTACGGCGTACGGCGTACGGTGTACGGCGGACAGACAGAAATATTTTTATTGCAGTTTTGGATTCTACATACCTTGAAACGTAAACCATCAAATTTTGAGGGGGGGGTAAGAATTTTTTTTTTCATGCTCGATTCCAATGGTTCATTATTGAAAATAATAAACCAAAATGGGTAAAAGTAGCCAGTCGCAATAAGTTGAATCACTAAATGTGTTATGGAATGGGATTCGAGGCAGAAAACTACTATTTCAAGTACCTATTACATACCTGCCAACCGCAACGAAGATAACTGAACCAAACGCATCGCTGCCCTTTGGCACACATACATCGGCCCGACGACAGTCAACTTCATTGGCCCAAACTCATTGTTCCCAATACATCCATAGGTAGGACAGGTACAGGTAGGTACTGCATTACTGCTTGTATTTTTTTTTTTTTTGTAACTGCTTGTATTGCGGACATTACCACTACCATTATTATTATTAACGACCAATAATAATTAGTAGGTTATTAAAGAAATTGACCCAATGTCGCATATTTTAACTCCCAATTTATTCGTTGATTTATAGGTAAATATGCTCATCTTTTACTTGGGAGTCAGAATATAATATATGAACATAACCTGCATAATAATCTAATAAAAGAAGCTGCTGAGGAATTATAACGAAATAATTATTATTCTTGATAGCAGTATATATACCTAGTACGTAGTAGTTCATCTGTGATAAAAACAATATTGAATTAGGTTTTCTATAATCTGACTGATTGGATGTTTTTATTTTTCGTTGAATGAATTAAATTTTTGTAGTGTAGCTGGTGTCGTGAGGTTGCGTTGTGTTCCATTTTATTTTGGTATGTTTCTGAATCGCCTGTTGTAGGTATTCTTATTATTGATTGAGGTATTCGAGTGGTCAGTAGTTATGGACGTCTGTCCAGAGCTTATTATCGTAATGTGTGCGTGTTGCAGTCGGTGGGGAGGTAGGTACTTGTATACAGCCGGGTCGTTTATATTCGTTTAGTTGATTTAATTTTGTCAATCAGCACGGTCAGTTTATTTCCATAGATCATAAGGTTTTTCAGTTTGAAACAAAGCGAAAACAGCGCTCGTCTCTGTACAAGAATGAACCTTTCGGCTGGCCAGTTTTTTGTTTTGTTTCTCGAATCGCGTAGCAAGTAGGTAGGTACCTACCTAAGTAGGTACTCAGTGTTATTGTAGGTACCCCTCAGTTTTCTAAATGGTTCGATAGATCCATCTTTTAAAAAACCAAAATTAGGAAAACGAGTGTTTTGTGGTTTTCAGAAACACAAGCACTGGCCAGCCAGGGACCGTAATTCGTTTAAAGAGAAGAGGAAGGATGTTGGTCATCAGTCCCAAAATGTTGGACGCTCTGAGCCGAATGTGAGTGCATGAGAATGGTGAACCCGTAGTTTTTTGAATTAGTTTGTAGGTCCTGTAAATGAATGATTGTTGAAATGTTAGTCGTAATTTCTTAAATGATTCCGGTACCGTGATGTGCCTCCCTACGTACACATGCGTTCGGTCAACTACACGCATCTACACTGCTCGACCAAGTGTCCTTCGTAAGCGTTTTTTGGCATCTATTGGACTTACGTACTATGCAAGGTACGCATCTTGGGGCTGAGTTACAGCATACATAAGTTTTCTACAAGTATCCTCCCCCACAGTTAATCCTCTGTTTTCTTAATGAATGGGTAGGTAGTTAAGAGGAAACCTTCTTTGTGATTTGACAAACAAACCTCCATGGATATAGATGTATAAATGAGTAATATAATATACCATACCTACCTGTTGTAAAGATGACACCAAAACGTAAGTTTCAGAAAGTGTGAAGAAGGTCAAGTCTTCAGACGGTACCTACCTAGTTTAGGAAAATCGGGTTGTGAGATCAGTCAGGGAAAGGCTGAATGGTTGTATTAATAGCAGATATACGTATCTCTTCTGTGTGTATTTCAGCTGGGAAAAGAAAGGTGGGTGGTGGGGAGAGCGTAGACACTCCTTCTTTGACGCAAATGTTATAACCACTAGGTGAAAATGAAAACTTCTAATTACGTATTACACCTTCAACACTGACGTTATTCAACTTGGGTGGAACCTAATAGGTACCTAATAGCATGCTCGTTTGCTCACTCGGGAAATGGCATTCTCTGAGACGTACCTATCCAAAGTAGGTAACGTAGGTTCCACAAACACACACTTCCCAGTAAATACCTAGATACCTCCGTCACTGATCACTTATTGAGTAGGTACCTACCTATGGTGCCTACTTAACTAGGTTTACTTACATAGAGACGTGCCATTACCCCCTCCCCATTTTTTCTTGAAAAGGCTTTTAAAAAATTAACCCCCCCCCCCCTTTTTGATAGAACCTGAATACCTACAATCCCTAGTATCGGAAAACACGTTTTTGTACGTTGTTTTCCTTGTACATTCAACCTCAGGGGCACCAGAACTTTTTTGAACAGTTTTGTAAAAAGTTGAAAAATGCCGAACATAGGTACCTACTGGAAATTGATACCAATTTTCTTGACAACACGCCCATTGTATCCCCTCTAGTATACAGAAATGAGGGTGCTCTTCTAATACGCGCCCACCCTTCACCTTGCGACCACCGCAGAAAAAATATTTTCAAATAAATCTTGAATAAATAAAACGAATAAATAGTTAAATAAATATTTAAGAATGAAAAAAATGAGAGAAATCTCACCAAGTTCGTAGCATTTTTGAGGGACATTTGGTATGCTATAGCCTGGTCCACCACCACTTCCCACGTCTTTCCCTAGACTAACAAGACTGGCTATCAATTTCGGGGGCATGATACATACACCTTACGGTGACCCAGGTAGGTAATATTCCTTGTCACTCGTTTCGGCGAAGTCTTCGTCCATACTATCATTAAAATACTACGGTAAACTTGACCTCTCGTTTCATGCGGTGTGCATAGGTTCATTCGTTCCTCATAATCAACCTGGCACTGGGTGACCTCCTCATGGGTTCTTACCTTCTCCTCATCGCCCTCGTCGACTGGCACTTCAGAGGAGTTTATTTCATCCACGACCTCAACTGGCGGTCCAGCCAGCTTTGCTCCTTTGCTGGTTTCATCTCGACCTTTTCAAGCGAGCTCTCCGTCTTCACACTCACAGGTTAGACCAGTTCTCGTTGTTGCCTACCTACCTAGCTAACTGTAGTTTCTGCCCAAATTCAGGGGCGGTTGGATTACCCCGTTACTGGAAAAAGTGACATTTAAGAAAAATTCACGTTTTTAGAACTGTCAAGTCAAATGTATTGTATGATAAATAGGTAAATTTGTATTCAACTTTTGGCTGACTCTGGCGAATCTAATTTACATTTTCATTTACTCTCGATTTCAATGCAAGAAATTGTTGTTTTGGACTAATAGCCGTTATAGCCTGTGTATTATTACAGTGATCACTTTGGACCGATTTTTGGTGATCATATTCCCATTTCGAGTTCGACGACTGGAAATGAAAAGGACCAAGCAACTGATGGCACTAGGGTGGGTCCTGGCTATTGCGATATCAGCTGTACCGCTTCTCCACATTGATTACTTCAAGTAAGAAACCCCACTATGTACAAACCTACACTATATACTTAATTAATTATGTAATTATGCAACTATAATGTTGATTATCTTCTACATACCTTAACGACAGAAATTTGTATGATTTTCTTGTTGCCCCTGCGATGACCATACTGTGATGAATTTAAAATTCTCATCACGGTGGCGTGGAAGGAAGGTGAGTGAGTGAATTTAGGTAAAGGAGAGAAAAGGAGGAAAAGTCGCAGGCGGCTGTAATCAACCGAACATCTACGACTTTGGAGGAGAGAGAGGTGGATGAGGGAATTTTACCTAGGCGGCTGTAGTCAACCGTTCATCTAGGTAAAGGAGAGGAAAGGAGAGGTCCCTTGTCTAGGCGGCTGTATTCAACCGATCATCTAGACAAGGAGGAGGAGAGAGGAGGTGAAATTCTCAGGCGGCTGTAGTCAACCGATCATCTGAGAGGGAAGGTAAGAGAGAGAAGAGAGAGCTGGCTAGAGGAAGTGTCGAATGAAGCTTGAGCGCCAGGATCCGGGGTTTTATAGTACTTGGGGGCCTCTCCCTCCAGCTCCTGGCAGGGAGCTGGTAGTGGGGCCCCAGGTTGAGTAACCCTGGGTTCTGTCGCCTGTCCCCACTCATATCTTTATTTACGGAGCTTTAGTTTGGCGTTTGGATATTGGTGAGAACTTAATATTATAGGAGTGTTCCCGGGAGGGACTCACGACAGAGGTCCCCCCAGTTTGAACCAATATTTGTGGAGCTGAAGGCGCAAGGTGACAGGAGCTGAGGGCTACGGCAAACAAAAGTGGTGCTGAAGGCGCAAGGTGACAGGAGCTGAGGGCTACGGCAAACAAGAGGTGGTGCTGAAGGCGCAAGGTGACAGGGGCTGAGGGCCGATGCAAACAGGTGGTTGAGCTGAAGGCAAGTCTTAATTCTATGAGGCATATGGTATAGTATAGAGGTGAGGCTTAAGTCTAGGTAAGTATAGAGTACATGGTAAGTATAGAGAGAGTACATGGTAAGTATAGTATAAGGCATAAGTATGATGTGATGATGAGTGAGTGGATGATATGTACAATAGTGGTCAACAGATATAAACATTGGGCATTTATAAATGTGATCAATGTGAGTGGGTGAGTATTTACAATAATGAGGATGGATATGGAGTATTTACAAAAGATGAATGAGTATTTACAAATGATGGATGAGTATGTACAAAAGATGAAGGAGTATTTACAGAAGATAAATAAGTATTTACAAAAGACGAAGGGTATGTACAAATTTGGTTAACAGATGGGAAGGGGGTGTTAGAATCCGCCGTTTCCTGGGTGTGGGTAGTGTGTGGTGAAGTGTAGTGAGGGAGTGAAGTGTGTGAGTGAGAGAGGCGACCCCCTCTAACAGCCTTCACGTTAGTGAAGTCTGATAGAGGGGCCCCTTCACTGCCAGGGTGGCGGTGAAGGGGAAGAGCCGGTGGAAGCCGGTACCCGGGGCGTCGCGGAGAGAGGCGGCGACGCCGGGGTCCGGCGGGTGAGACGGAGGTGATGTGTGTTGTTTGTGGTGTGGGGGTGGGCGGGGGATTGGTGTGGTGTGATTGGTCGGGGAGGACTGGGGCTGGTTTGCACCGTGCCAATGGCACGGTGTGGGGCTTTCCGTCAATCAACAGGGTAGCGGTGGACTGTGTTGAGCGGATGACCTGAAAGGGCCCGGCATACAGGGGTTGGAAAGTTTTATGCATGCCGGGCTCTTTCAGGTACATGTGTGTGGCGGTGAAAAAGCGTTTGGGGTAAGTGGTGTCGTTTGTGGGTGTTGTGGAGTGTAGCGGTTCCCTGTTAATTGACGGTGTGTGATTCGGGGTGAAAATGTCGGCTGGCAAACGTAGTGGGTCTTTAAAGGCATTTTGTGCGGGGCTGGTTTGGTCTGATGGACGGGCTGATGTGCGAAGGCTGAGCAAAATGTAGGGGAGGGATTTTGTCCAGGAAGGGGAATTGGCTGATGTAGAAATGGCCTGTTTGAGGACCGAGTGCCACCGCTCTATTTTCCCGTTGGATTGGGGATGGTACGGGGTAGTGTGGATTTTTTGGATGCCGAGGGAACGTAGTAAATCGGAAAAGTGGGCGGACTCGAACTGCCTCCCTTGATCGACCGTGATTGTTCGCGGACAACCGTAACGGCTAACCCATTGAGTGAGGAAAGCCGTCGCGACGGCGTCCGCGGTGATGTGGGCGAGCGGGATGCACTCTACCCAGTTGGTGGCACGGTCGATCATCGTGAGGCAGTATTTCTTCCCCTCGGATGGGGGAAGGGGGCCCACTAAGTCCAGATGTACATGTTCCCACGGGAGGGAGTCGGGAATGGTTTGAGGGGGGACATGGGGGTGGGCCGAGACCTTAAATCGCTGGCACTTCTGGCACCCCAGAACCCAGTTACGAATATCTGTGTTCATGTGGGGCCAGAAGTACCGCGTTTTGATAAGGTCCCGGCTAGCCCGAATGCCAGGATGGTGAAGGGAATGGTAATGGAGGAACAACTGCCGCCTCTGTTCCGGTGGGACGTAAGGGCGCGGTGAATCGGCCGTTACGTCGCACCAGAGGTTGAGGGGCGGCAGTTGTTCCAACTTGGAGGCGGAAATGAGGTTGGAGAGGGCTGGATCAGTGGAAGGGTTCTGGTTGTTTCTGAGGGATTGGGGGGAGGGGAACGGCAGTAACTCCGCCACCGGCGCGGGGGTAGGGGTGGGTCGGGAGAGCGCGTCCGCCACGCAGTTGTCAGCCCCCGGCAAGTATCGGATATCGGACGTGAATTGTCCGATAAACTCGAGTTGCCGGAGGCGACGCGGGGAGGCGGATTTGCGGTTCTGAAGGAGGGCGTGGGTCAGGGGCTTGTGATCTGTAATGACAGAGAACTGCCTGCCCTCCACGAAGTCACGAAAGTGCTTGATGGCTTCGTGGATGGCGAGGAGTTCTCTGTCGAAGGTAGAGTAATTTTTTTGGGTGGGGGATAACGTTTTTGAAAAGAAGCCAATGGGTTGGGGGGTGGCGCCAGTGTGCTGGTGGAGCACTGCCCCGATGGCCCAATCGGACGCATCGGTTGTGATGGAAAGGGGAGCGTGAGGGTCGGGATGGGCTAATAGAGCGGCGTCTACTAGGTCCTGTTTGCAAATTTTGAAAGAGGTGGAAAGCTGGGGGGTCCAGGTGATGGGGCGGTTGTCATTTTTTTTGGAGGGTTGGGGAATGGCGTGTATGAGTGGTTGCTGATGTTGTGCTGCGTGTTTTATGTGTCTGCGGTAAAAATTTAACATACCCAGGAAGCGGCGGAGTTCCGTGACAGTGCGGGGTTGTGGAAAGTCAATGATGGCGTGGACCTTGTCCGGGAGGGGCTTGATGCCTTCGGAAGATACTTGGTGGCCGAGGCAGCGGACGGAGGGTTGGCCGAGGACACATTTGTCAGTGTTGACGAGGAGGCCCTCGGTGGAAAAGATGTCGAGGACCTGTTGTAGGTGGGCGAGGTGTTCTTCCGGTGTTTTGGAGGCTATAAGGATGTCGTCGAGGAAGCAAAAGACGAACGGTAGGCCTCGCAGGATACTGTCCATATACCGCTGCCATGTCTGTGCCGCGTTCCTTAACCCGAAGCCCATTTTCACATATTCGAATAAACCGAACGGGGTAATGATTGCGGTTTTCGGGACGTCGGGGGGGTGGATGTTAATATGATGGAACGCTCTTGAAATGTCGAGGGTGGAGAAGATAGTGGTGCCATGGAGATGTGACGAAAAATCTCGCAGATGGGGGACGTTATAGAGATCCGGTGTGGTTTTAGTGTTGAGGCGCCGGTAGTCTCCGCAGGGGCGGATATCCCCATTGGGCTTCTGCACGATGTGGAGTGGAGAAGCCCAAGGGGATTTCGAGGGGCGGACGATACCGTCGGCTATTAGTTTGTTAAAGTGTTGTCGAGCTTTTGATAGTTGAAGGGGGTGGAGTCGTCGGGCCTTTGCTGTGATGGGGGGGCCGGATGTCTCGATGTGATGTTGGACGGTGGAGATGTGGGCAGAGGGGCGGCGCTGGGGGCGGTAGTTGAGGAGGAGGCTTTCAAATTGTGTGGGGGGGTGGTTGATGGCATGTATAAACCCAGGTATGGGTTTATTCGTGGCGGGGTCTATCAGGCGCGCATTCCGGACGTCGACCTGGAGACCGAAATACGCAAGGAAATCGGCCCCCAGGATCGCCTTCTCCACGTCCGCCACGGTAAAGTCCCACTCGTACGCGAGTCCGCTCATGTAAACTGAGGAGCGGTACGTCCCGTACGAGGGGATGGTGGTACCGTTGGCGGCGTAGAGAAGTTGCCGGTAGCAGCGCGCCTGACGACGGAGGATGTTATTGGGGAATATGGACAGCGCCGCCCCCGTGTCCACCAAGAAAGGTACGTTCGTCTTCTTGCAGCGCAAGAAAAGTCGCTGGTGGGTAGGCAGGGCGTTTTGCAGGATTGCGGAGGTGGGTATTTGCGCTGGCGTTGGGTGGTCCTCTTTGAAGGAGACGCGGGGTGGTTTCTTGTCGTTCCGGAGAGGGGGAACGGTGGAGTCGGCAGGGGGGCTGATCCGCTTGGTAGGAGGTGGGTTGGTTTTGTTCCGGGGAGGGGGAACGGTAGCGGCGGCGTGAGCGGCGGCCGGAGGGGGTTGTGCCCTGGAGGCGGGCGTGGAGGCGCCGTTCCGTGGTGGGGGAACGGTAGCGGCGGCGTGAGTGGCGGCCGGAAGGGTGGCTGCCCTGGAGGCGGGCGTGTAGGGGCCATTCCGGGGTGGGGGAACGGGAGCGGCGGCGTGAGTGGTGGCCGGAAGGGTGGCTGCCCTGGAGGCGGGCGTGGGGGAGCCGGTCCGAGGTGGGGGAGCCGGTCCGAGGTGGGGGAACGGTTGATGGTGGGGTGAGGGTTTTGGCGGCGCTGGCAGGCGCGGCCGGGAGGTTGGCAGCCGTGGCGGCGGCGTAGGAGGGGTAGCGGGGCTTTGTGGTGGTGGTGTGAATGCGGGCGGGGGGGGGGGGTTGGTCATGGTCCCCCCCGTGCTGGCGAGGAGGGGGGCCCGCCGGGTATACCGGCGGGCGTCTGCGTTTCCCTGCTTAGGGGCGAAGGAGCAGGGGGGTTGGCATTTGCGGGCCTCCCCACCGAAGTTGACATGATAGAAACAACGGTGGGGGGGGTCCGCAGGGAGGTAGGTGGTGTTGGTGGGGCGGGTCGAGGTGGAGGGGCGTGCAGCGGCCGGGGACCGCCCTCTGCGCTGGCGAGGAGGGGATGTGTTGCGGCGCTCGGGTGAGCGCTGGCGACGGCGGTCTGCGGAGGGGTCGCGTCGGCGATCCGTCGAAGTGGGGCGACGTCTGTCGAGGGAGGGGGGCCGGTCGCGGTCTCGGGACTTGGTGCGGTCCCGTAGAGGCGGGGGGTGACGCGGCGTACGTACTTCGCTGACGGCGGCCGCTGCGGCCAAGTCGTGAACGGTGTCCGCAAGTCGGAGGAGGGGCTCATCGGGACCGTCGAGATGGCTGGCCAGGGCCATCTGGATGGGGTGGGGGAGGGCACGTAACCAGAACGTGCGTGCGATGTCGGCGGTCATAATGCCCTGCAGCTGGTGTCGCAGCCGTAGGTAGAGGTGGGAGGGCTTCTGGTCGCCGAGGTGTTGAGGTTGGGAGAGGGCGGCGACGCGGGCGATCTTTGACGGCTGGTAGGTGTTGATGAGGCGGCTGCGGAGGTCGTCGTACGCAGCGGCGGCGTCGGGGGAGATATCTGAAGTCTGAAGGAGGATCTCGTAGGGTAGTAACGAAATGATCCGGGAATATCTAGTTTTCTGGCTGCGGATGTTGGCGGCCGAAAACGCAGCGTCCACTTGGAAAAACCATAGCGCGGGGTCGTGCGTGTAGAAGGGGGGCAGCGACAGAGGGAACGCTGCGGACGTTGTCATGACGTCGGCGGCGGCCGCGGCCGTAGCGGCGGCGGTGGCGGCGGTGGCTGCTGCGGATGCGGAGGAGCCGGGTGGTGAGAGGCTGGTGAAGGGGTTGTCGGCGGCGTCAGTTGCCGCAGCGGTCGGCGGCTGCAGCAGGACGGCCGGAGGAGCGGCGGCGTCGGAGAGTTCGGGTCCATGTCTGTAACTAAAATTCAAAAATTTGAGGTGGTTTTGAATTTTGAAATTCGCAATCGGCGGGAGCGGAGGTGCGTTGAGTTGAGAGTTGAGTGGTGAGGTTGGGCCAAGAATTGCGAATTTACACTGACTGTTGAAATTTGAATTTAAAATTTGGGACACCGAACTAGACTGGGGCGACACATGAGGTGGGAAGGTGGGAAGGAAGAAGGTTGAGTGAACGTCGGGTTCACCACTGTGATGAATTTAAAATTCTCATCACGGTGGCGTGGAAGGAAGGTGAGTGAGTGAATTTAGGTAAAGGAGAGAAAAGGAGGAAAAGTCGCAGGCGGCTGTAATCAACCGAACATCTACGACTTTGGAGGAGAGAGAGGTGGATGAGGGAATTTTACCTAGGCGGCTGTAGTCAACCGTTCATCTAGGTAAAGGAGAGGAAAGGAGAGGTCCCTTGTCTAGGCGGCTGTATTCAACCGATCATCTAGACAAGGAGGAGGAGAGAGGAGGTGAAATTCTCAGGCGGCTGTAGTCAACCGATCATCTGAGAGGGAAGGTAAGAGAGAGAAGAGAGAGCTGGCTAGAGGAAGTGTCGAATGAAGCTTGAGCGCCAGGATCCGGGGTTTTATAGTACTTGGGGGCCTCTCCCTCCAGCTCCTGGCAGGGAGCTGGTAGTGGGGCCCCAGGTTGAGTAACCCTGGGTTCTGTCGCCTGTCCCCACTCATATCTTTATTTACGGAGCTTTAGTTTGGCGTTTGGATATTGGTGAGAACTTAATATTATAGGAGTTGTCGTGAGTCCCTCCCGGGAACACTCCACTAACAACCTTAAAGCTCTCACCAATATTCCTATGTAAAAATTACCTTCCGCTAATAAACATCTGAGTGGGGAGACAGGCGACAGAATCCGGGGGACACAACCTGGAGCCCCACTACCAGCTCCCAACAGGGAGCTGGAGGGAGAGGACTCCAAGTCCTATATAACCCCGGATCCTGGAGCTTTAGCTTCATTCGACACTTCCTCTAACCAGCTCTCTCTTCTCTCTCTACCTTCCTCCTCCCAGATGCCTGGTGGTATCCGCCGCTCTGGGAATTCACCTCCTACCTTCTCCCTTTGTCTACATCGGTGGATATCCGCCGCCTAGACAAGCACCTTCCTTCACCTACATCGGTGGATTACCGCCGCCTAGGTGAATTTCCTTCCTCTCGCCTACATCGGTGGATTACCGCCGCCTAGACGAGATTCCTTCCACTCACCTACATCGGTGGATTACCGCCGCCTAGGTGAACTTCCTTCCTCTCACCTACATCGGTGGATTACCGCCGCCTAGGTGAAATTCCCTCGCTCTCCTCTACTTACTCCTTCACGCCACCGTGATGATCAATTTAAATTCATCACAGTGGTGAACCCGACGTTCATCCAACCTTCTATCCTCTTACCAACTCATGTGTCGCCCCAGTCTAGTTCGGTGTCCCGCATTTTAAATTCACATTTAAAATAGTCAGTATAAATTCGCAATTTTTGGCCCACCCGCAACCGCACACACAGCTCTCAACTCTCCGCCGCATACAAACCCGCCGCCGCTCATTGCGAATTTTCAAATTCAACCGCTCAAATT
The DNA here is from genome assembly GCA_954871275.1 of Leptopterna dolabrata. Lineage (NCBI taxonomy): Eukaryota > Metazoa > Arthropoda > Insecta > Hemiptera > Miridae > Leptopterna > Leptopterna dolabrata. Next base: position 14,136,276 of record OX940984.1, on the reverse strand, counting down.
GAATTTTGTTCACAGACACCTCCACCATGGACCCGAACTCGCCATCGCCGCCGCTCCTCCGGCCGTCCCTGCTGCAGCCGCCGACCACTGCGGCTTCTGACGCAACCGACAACCCCTTCACCAGCCTCTCACCACCCGGCTCCGCCGCATCCGCCGCCGCCGCTGCCGCCGCCGCTGCAGCTGCCGCACACGCCGCCGCCGACGTCACGACGGCCTCAGCGTCGTTCCCGCTGTCGCTACCCCCCTTCTACACGCACGACCCCGCACTCTGGTTCTTCCAGGTCGACGCTGCGTTTTCTGCCGCCAACATCCGCAGCCAGCGTACCCGCTACTCCCGCATCATCTCTCTGCTACCATATGAGATCCTCCTGCAGACGTCGGACATCACCCCCGACGCCACGGCCGCCTACGACGACCTCCGCGCCCGCCTCATCAGCTTATACCAACCCCCCAAGATCGCACGTGTCGCAGCGCTCTCCCAGCCCCAACATCTCGGCGATTTGAAGCCCTCCCACCTATACCGTCGCCTACGTCATCAGCTACACGACGTCGTGACGGCCGACATCGCTCGAACTTTCTGGCTGCGGGCCCTCCCCCACCCCATCCAGATGGCGCTCGCCAGCCACCTCGACGGACCGGACGAGCCGCTACTCCGTCTAGCGGACACAGTTTACGACCTCGCCGCGGCCGCCAGCGTCACGGAAGTCGCCGCACCCCGCACCCCCACCCCGCGCAGGGACCGATCACCGTCTCAAGAGCGCCGCCGACCCCCCTCCCTCCACCGGCGCCGCTCCCTCTCCGTCGATCGCCGGCCAAACCCCTCCTCCGACCACCGACGCCAGCGCTCGGCCGACCGCCGCACCGTCTCCCCCACCCAGCAACGAAGAGGGAGGTCCCCAAACACGACAGCCCCCTCCAACTCCGCGCGCCCCACCAGGACCTACCTCCCAGCGGACCCCCCCCACCGATGTTTCTACCACGTGAACTTCGGTGGGGAGGCCCGCAAATGCCAGCCCCCCTGCTCCTACTCCTCCAAGCAGGGAAACGCGGACGCCCGCCGGTAAATCCGGCGGGCCCCCCTCCTCGCCAACACGGGGGGGACCACCACCAACCCCTCCCCGCCCGCATTCACACCACCACTACCAAGCCTCGCTACCCCTCCTACGCCGCCGCCACGGCTGCCAACCTCCCAGCCGCATCTGACGTCGCCGCAAACCACGCCACCTCTCCATCAACTGACACCCCACCCCGAGTCAGCCCCTCCAAGCCCGCCTCCAGGGCAGCCAACCTTCCGGCCGCCACTAGCGCCGCCGCTACCGTTCCCCCACCCCGGAACGGCTCCTCCAAGCCCGCCTCCAGGGCAGCCAACCCTCCGGCCGCCACTAGCGCCGCCGCTACCGTTCCCCCACCCCGGAACGGCCCCTCCAAGCCCGCCTCCAGGGCAGCCACCCTCCCGGCCGCCACAAACGCCGCCGCTACCGTTCCCCCACCACGGAACCGCCCCTCCAACCCCGCCCCCAAGGCAACCACCCCTCCGGCCGCCACTCGCGCCGCCGCTACCGTTCCCCCTCCCCGGAACGGCAAAAAAACGCCCCGCGTCTCCTTCGCGGAGGACCAACCACCGCCATCGCACCCGCCCATCACCTCGGACGAAACAAGCCCCCCCCCCTCCGGCAGACCCCAACACCTCAGCCATTTTACCACACTCCGCCCCAGCTCACCAACGCCTGTTCCTAAAATGCTCAAAAACGCACGTCCCATTCCTCGTCGACACAGGGGCGGCGCTCTCCATCTTCCCGAATAATATTCTCCGGCGACAGGCGCGTTGTTACCGACAACTCCTCTACGCCGCCAACGGTACCACCATCCTCTCGTACGGGACGTACCGCTCATCAATCCATATGAGCGGGCTCGCGTACGAGTGGGAATTTACCGTGGCGGACGTAGAGAATCCTATCCTGGGGGCCGACTTCCTCGCATATTTCGGCCTCCAGGTAGACGTCCGTAACGCGCGCCTGCTCGACCCCTCCACCCAGAAACCCATCCCCGGGTTCATTCATGCGGTGGATCGCCCCCCATCCCAATTTGAACAACTCCTCCTACAATACAAACCCCAGCGCCGCCCCTCGGCTCACATCTCACAGACCCAGCACTACATTGAAACCTCTGGCCCCCCAATATCCGCAAAAGCACGACGCCTCCACCCCCTCCAACTCTCACAGGCCCGCAAACACTTCGATAACCTCATCAAAGAAGGCATTATCCGCCCCTCCAAATCCCCGTGGGCTTCTCCACTACATATTGTGCAGAAGCCTAACGGGGATATCCGCCCCTGCGGTGACTACCGCCGCCTCAATGCCCGAACAACCCCAGACCTCTACAACGTCCCGCATCTCCGGGACTTCTCTTCCCACCTCCACAACACAACCATCTTCTCAACACTCGACATCTCTAGAGCCTTCCATCACATTCACATCTACCCCCCTGACGTACCTAAAACAGCCATCATCACCCCTTTCGGCCTGTTCGAATATATCAAAATGGGTTTCGGCCTCCGTAACGCTGCCCAGACATGGCAGCGTTACATGGACAACATTCTACGAGGCCTACCCTTCGTATTCTGTTTTTTGGACGACGTACTGATCGCTTCCCGGGACCCGAAGGAACACCTCGCACACCTGAAACAGGTACTTGACATCTTCGCCGCCGAGGGCCTCACCATAAACTCTCCGAAATGTGTTCTCGCCCAACCCTCCGTCCGCTGCCTCGGCCACCAGGTTTCGTCCGAAGGAATAAAACCCCTACCTGACAAAGTGCACACCCTCACCGACTTCCCACAACCCAACACTGTCTCAGAGCTCCGCCGTTTCCTGGGTATGTTGAACTTTTATCGTAGACACATCAAACACGCAGCACAACATCAACAACCACTCATACACGCTATCCCACAACCGGCCAAGAAAAACGATAAACGCCCCATTTCCTGGACCCCCACCCTCACAGCCGCCTTTCAACAATGCAAACAGGACCTAGTAGACGCCGCTCTATTGGCCCATCCCGACCCCCATGCCCCCCTCTCCGTCACCACGGATGCATCCGACTGGGCCATCGGGGCAGTCCTCCACCAACACACCGGCGCCACCCCCCAACCCCTCGGCTTTTTCTCTAAAACTCTGTCCCCAACTCAAAAAAATTACTCCACCTTTGACAGAGAACTCCTCGCCATCCACGAAGCCATCAAACACTTCCGTGACTTCTAGGAGGGCAGGCAGTTCTCTGTCGTCACCGACCATAAGCCCCTCACCCACGCCCTCCTCCAAAACCGAAAATCAGCCTCCCCCCGTCGCCTCCGGCAACTCGAATTTATCGGACAATTCACGTCCGATATTCGTTATTTGCCGGGGGCCGACAACTGCGTCGCCGACGCCCTCTCCCGCCCCACCCCTGCGCCGGTGGCGGAGTTACTGCCCTTCCCTTCCCCGCAAAACCTCAAACACCACCAAAATCCTACTTCCGATCCCGCACTTTCCAACCTCATCTCCGCCTCAAAATTGGAACAACTGCCTCCCCTCGATCTCTGGTGCGACGTATCAGCCGATTCACCGCGCCCGTACGTCCCGCCGGAGCTGAGGAGGCAGTTGTTCCTCCATTACCACTCCCTCCATCATCCCGGCATTCGGGCGAGCCGGGACCTCATCAAGACGCGGTACTTCTGGCCCCATATGAACACAGATATCCGTACCTGGGTTCTGGGGTGCCAGAAGTGCCAGCAGTTCAAGGTCTCGGCTCACCCCCATGTACCTCCTCAACCCATCCCCGATTCTCTCCCGTGGGAACATGTCCACTTGGATCTGGTCGGCCCTCTTCCCCCCTCCGAGGGGAAGAGGTACTGCCTCACCATGATCGACCGTGCGACCAATTGGGTAGAGTGTATTCCACTCGCCCACATTACCGCGGACGCCGTCGCCGCGGCCTTCCTCAATCAATGGATCAGCCGCTACGGCTGTCCGCGGACACTCACGGTCGATCAGGGGAGGCAGTTTGAATCAGCCCACTTTGCCGACCTGCTCCGTTCCCTCGGGATTCAGAAAATCCGCACCACTCCTTATCACCCTCAATCCAACGGGAAAATAGAGCGGTGGCACTCGGTCCTCAAGCAAGCCATCTCCACATCAGCCACTTCCCCTTCATGGACCAAAACCCTCCCCTACGTTCTACTTAGCCTCCGCACTTCCGCCCGTCCTTCAGACAACACAAGTCCCGCACAACACGCTTTCCGAGACCCCATTCGTTTACCGGCCGACATTTTCCCTCCACACAACACCCCGTCCATTAACAGGGAACCGTTACACACCTCAACACCGACAAACGACACCACTTACCCAAAACGCTTTTACACTTCCACGCATATGTACTTGAAAGAGCCCGGCATGCATAAAACCTTTCAGCCCCTTTATGCCGGGCCCTTTCAAGTCATCCGCACAACACCAACCACCGCGACCCTGCTAATGGACGGGAAACCCCACACCGTCCCTTTCGCCCGCTGCAAACCCGCCCCTGTTCTCCCTCAACCAACGTCAACTATCAGTCTCCCGCCGTCTGTTTGCCATGCAACATCTCTCTCCACCACAACAGTCTCCCCCGTCGCCGTTTCCGGATTTCGATTCGGATCCGGAAATGGCGGCCATACTCCGGGACGTTTACGTCCCGGACCCGCTCTCCCCCCTACCCCCTTCGCCCGGACCAACACCATCGCTTCCGTTTTTCCCGCAAAGGATTTCCGGACTACCTCCCCGGCCCCGGCGGTGGAAGTACCCCCAGTGGCGCATACTGCGCGAATTTCGCGCAGCGCAAGCCACCGGGGTACACCCCCCCTACATCCCGTTCGACCCCCTTATGGACCCGCTCCTCCACCAATTTCGCCTCACCCTACTTATGCCACCCCCACCGCCCCTTCCAAACATCAATCCCCCCGTCTTCAACGAACCCCCGCCCCCCAAATTTCAACCCCCTCTTGCTCCTCCCCCTTTTTCAATTTTCGACCCCCCAATTTTAAATTCGGCCCCACCAACGAGGGAGGGAGTGGACCATCTTCTCAACACTCCCACCTCCATAAACGCCAACCGGGAGGGACTCACGACACATACTTTACAACGTGAAAAGAAGGACCAATGGAACTGCTCCTAGATGAGACGTTGTAAATACCATTTAACGTGTTTCTTATTCTTCTAGGTGTTTTCTATTCTTTGGTTTAAGCTTACGATGTTTGGTGGTCGCTGCTCAAAACCATATATATACCTATGTATTTTCGGCGATTAAAAAAGGGCCGAAGACCTCGATTTGAGGAGTAAAGGAAATGGGGAAAAAATTCAAAATAGCTGTCTTTAATTTTAAACATGATCAATTTAAGAAAATCTAAATCAAGAAAAACGTTTGGCTAGTCACCTGCTCAACATAATATATTTTCAGCCTATCTACCTATTTCGGGAAGCCGAACTTTATAGCATTAATACTGTTAGCTATGGTTGGAAGTTGGCTTTCTATTCCCCATCCAAAGGGTCGTCCCCAAAAATTGTATATTAAAAAATTGTTATGTTACAACCATTAGCGAATTTTTATTTCATTTTTGGTTTATTTTCATATCAGAATGGTCCTTTGGAAGTACCGTTTTAGAAAGAAGTACCTATAGGCGTCCTTCCAAGGGATCTGAAGGACAGAAGGACCACGGGTTGAAATGTAAACGTAAAATCGTTTATTGTAAATAAGGCTGTTGCCCCTCATAGTGTACATTATTTACAAAGGTTGAGGAAGGTTGAAAAGTAGTACCTACCGTCCTTCCAAAAGAAGGATATCTGGTCACCCTACCTATAATGGTTGCTTCCCACAGGCCTGTCACAAGGATTATTTTAGATTCCGACACCTTCTAGCCATTTAAAAATCACGCATCTTTCTACTGTTATTACGGTAGGTACCTATCTACCTAATATTCCAGAAGAAAATAAGAACTACCTACTGTGACCTCGAGCCATTCTTTCTTTCAGTGGAGATGGGGTCGTTTGGTGGAAGCATAATCCCCTCTTAACCGGTGATAATCTCGCTGGTATAGACAGGGGGGACTCTCGAGGGTCCACCGTCACACTCCTCCTCTGTCACATCTGTCTAAGTATTTCTGAAACCTTATAACTAGTACCTAAACCTGAGGCTTTGGATGTAATGTTTCAGGAACTTCTACGGCAGATCTGGGGTTTGCCTCGCTCTCCACATTACTCCGGACAAACCGAACGGTTGGGAGTATTCCGTTTTCGTTTTCTTGGGTAAGTAGAAAAATGAGGAGAAAGAACAAATGAGAATATTGGCAATATCTTTCGTTCGAAAGCGACATGTTGTAAAGCTCGTGGTTTCAGTCAAGATTACTTAATGATATTACTTATATACTTTGGTAGGTAAACAGACAGCTTACTTATTCTTGCTAAATATGGGTGACTTCCAACTTTCATCCCACCAGTAACTGAGTCTTTTGAAAATCTCTCGGGAGAAATAGTCTGTTCCAGATGTCTTCCCGGTTCTTCTATTTTACTGAATAGCCATGTACCTATATAAGATTTTTAATGAACAGTCGACTTACCAAATGATCAAAACGGCCAATGAGGTAGCGGATGAACGAATGATAAACGATATCACTGTAAAAAAAAAAAAAAAAAAATGAGAAAGAAAGACTATCTCTTTCAAGAAAATACACCTAATTAGGTCTCTTTTGAAAGAGATATAAAATGCCAAGATGGCCGCCAACTATATATTTTAGAATACACTGGATAACCCTGTCATGGATACTATGAAAATCGCCTTTGCCAAAACGGAAAATAGATATCTTATTTATAAAATAATTTTCTTAATTTGGAGCGATATCAACTATCTGCCCGTCAGTGTCTTGTTGTTACCTACTAATATTATCTTTGTCTGAGATAATTTAGTGATTATCCTATATGTTCTGATAAATTAGGGTTACCATACCTATTTGTTTATCCTTCTTAGCAATATCAAAACATGATAAAATTAATAATTCAGGCTTTTGCTTAGTGAATATGCCCCTAGGTGAACATTTGAAACTTTAACAGTGTACCACCAACCTGTAACGTGTGCCTCTCGATGTTCCTTTTGATGATTTATTACGACAGGTCCTTGCTCATTTCCCAGTAGGAAGGTGGAAAACGGAGGGGAAGATTTGAAACGCTCTGCCTGTCTCCTGATTTAAGCCTTACCGTGATTTACTTGTCTTCCAATATTCTAAGCCGCGAAATGTCTATTCGAGCAGACCCAAGTCAGCGCTTGTCAAATACACTTCCAGAGTTCATACCTGAACCTACGGGCAGATAGGTCTCTGTTGGTAGCCTGTAGATGTCTTTCGGGAATGGCGACCCTGTCCCTAGAGCTGTCAGCAAGAGGGCAGTCTCGCCGATTTTCTTTTTCCATCTTCAAGGAAATTCTAACAGACATAAACAATTTGGCCTGATTTTTTGCATCAGCCATTGAGTTTTCTCTCATTCATCCAGTTCAGTAGCGGTGTTTGGGCTCTGAAAACGCTGGGGCACCAAACCAGAACACAAAACCAACAGATTTTCTACAAAATACTCCAAGGCAACAACACTCTTCCCTTATTTACTGATTGAGTGATATTCAGCACTAATAAGTAGTGCTAATAGTACGTAGTAGTGCTAGTAGTAGTAGTAATAATAGTGTTAATCAACACTATTGTCGTATGAAAACTTTGGCGATTTCTACTGCAAATTAGCCACTGAATTCATGTGTTACAAAAATATAGTAAACTAAAATGCAACAAAAAAACCATGACCCATCGGCCAGTACCTACTTGAACGGAGAAGCTATTGCCTAGAAGCTAGGTAGCTATCTGTGTTTACGACGCTGATCAATCCACAAACCACTAGCAGCAAACAGGAAAAAACGCACGTAGGTACAACAAATACAAATCTGTCATTGGAACCGGACCGAACACAAAACGCACAAAATTTGACACAAAAAATTGAAAACTGACAACAGACAACAGAGGAAGCAAAATGTGCACGAGACAACAGAAACAAATCGGAAGACGAAGAAGCATCTCGTATCGAGATGAAAAATTGAATCGATTGTAAAAAGGAACGATTTTGGGGTGGAAATCAGATTCTGGGTACATGGCCCAAATTAGGCGTGGCGAACAACATTTTTACTTGACTGAGCATGCCCGGACAGGCCACTTTTCTCAGTTGCCATGAGAACCCTAGGTCCCAGGACCTACCTGCCTAGGGCTTTGATTGCAGGACATCAATTACTGTCGCTTTATTCTGATAACGTCATGCTTGGTCTATGGAGCTAACATGAACGAACCACCATGGATGCTCTACTAGAATAACCATAGCCAGAGAAACCTGGTGAGTCGCTGTTGAACTTTGTGAAAAATGCTAGGTACAGTGTACGGACAGAAATTCAAACGTTTTTATCAAATTGTTTACTCCTAGTGTTTTTGGGTGCCAAGGCAGTGGCCTTATGGACACAACACCCTTGATCCAGTTATGTTCGCTCGTACACCTTACGATGTTCATGTATCCACACATTTATGTTTATCCCTTTTCTTTCTTTCTCAGTACTGAACTTGGTGTCCTTCACAATCATCGCAGTCGGTTACTTGTGGATGTTTTTAGAGGCCCGCATGACCCAACACGCTGTTCACAAGGAGAGGAGGACGTCCGAGTCTGCTATGGCTTGGAGGATGACGCTTCTCGTCGCGACAGATGCTGCGTGCTGGGTCAGTGTCGATGTTTTCAATTTATTCAACTTCTCCGCGTTTGCGCTGTTAACGATAAATAATACCTCAAATTCATACTGATCTAAACCACATATAAGTATGTACGAGGTACCTACCTGCTTAATAAATTGGTACCTACAGGAAAGTTCTGAGCGTTTCAGGAAATAAGTACATACCTCTAATTAAGGTAAATGTGGGGGTCGTTGACCCCTCCCCCCCCCCCCTTAGGTGGTCATTGACCCCTTTCAGTTTGTAACAAATATTTTCGAATAAGGAGGCTTTTTGGCACCAACTGGTGGACCACGAGTTATATTTCATCATTGTAGGTGGGGTTTGTGTCAAATAATAATAACCTTCCACTTAAAAAAAAAAGAAGATTTTCAAAAACCTGTTTGGGTCACTAAGGGTCACTTTATTTTCAAAAAAAGGGGGGGTCACTAAGGGGTTCAAAAATCGATTCAGTAAATAAGTACGTGTTTTGTACCTATCATACTGTGTAAATTTAAAACCGTAGGACCCTAGAATCCATTTTTAGCATGTCATGCACAACTCCCTGGCATCGTGATGGTACCAAAGCTCAACTCAACAACTCAAGCTCAACAAAACACGTATTAAGAATTTTTTGTTCACCCCCTCCGTCCACCAGGTGGGGCCGAATGACACTGTCCACCAGGTGGGGTTCGCACGCACCCCATCATCCTTACAGTGGTTATTTTCATGAAAAGCTGAAAAAATATCGAGGAGAGAAACTTCGGAGTTTTTGGTAGCCCCACAAACAAGGAAGAAACCAATAAGTGCTCTTATCTCGATATTGTCGGTAGGTCCAGTGTACCACTCTGAACTCGGCTTCTCAGATTTTCTGATTGTAATCTCTTCGTTGGTGTGAATCACGATTTTTTTAATAATATCATCGCTCATGAAAAGTTCAAAAAAAGAGACAGGAGTTTGGCACGTTCGCGCATTTCCTTTCGCACCTGGAAGATGGGTAACAATGTTCTTCTGCGGAATTTTGGAGTTCTTCTTCCTAAGCGTCACTGTGGTCCATATAGTTTCACCATCCTTTCCTAAAAGGAAATTCCTTTCTTCTTCACTTTCTGAGGGTGATTGGGGTGGCAAAGGATCATCATGTTCTTCCTCAACAGAAAATTCCTCGTCAGAGACATCGTCGTTTGGTAATATATCATCTTCGTCTTCACTATCCACCTCCTGGGTCTCCTGCCTCAACAGCTCTAATCTTATTTGCTCTTCAGAAACGAAGAGATCTGCAGAAAAACGGGACATCGTAGGAATCTATAAGGGGGAAAAAAATAGGATGCTCAAACACATGAAAAATAGAGAAACAATATTCCAATTGTAGAATTTTGTTGTGACTTAAACCACCAGGTGGGGTCCAGAGGACCCCAAACATGTTTCTTGGAAAATATCCTTGAATAAAATGGACCACGTACCTTGCAGCTCGATGCTCTCTTGCCACTTTCTCGAGCACAACTGAGAGGGAAGATACGCAAGACAAGAAGCCCTAGGTGCACGGTGGCGCGTGCGCAGAAAACAAATAGCGCACGTGGTGTCCACCGGGACCCCACCTGGTGGACAGAGGGTTAAAAGCCCTAGGACCGTTAAATTGACTGGGTTCAGCATGTCATGGCACCACTCCCGGGCGTTATGGTGGCAGTCTGTGGGCCACATTTATGTTGATGCGGTCTGTAGAGCGGAGCACATACAATAAGTACATACCAGCACTGACAAACAATTCTATACCTACCTACCCTTTAAAAAATTGGTCGAGTTTCAATACATTTATTTTTGTATATAGTTGTAAGTGAAATATTCACCTTACTCATAAAAAAGACGTGATGGACAAGTCGTTGATGTCAGGGATGATTTGGGGGGCCAATGACAAACTAAGGGAGTCAATGACAAAAAACTGGGGGTCAAAGACCATGGCATCAGACTTCTTTCAGATTTCTAAATTTTAAAAATACTTCTGTCATTTTTAATGTTATGTGGAGGCCTGTTTTTGAAAACTATATGAAATTCTATATAATGAGAACCCCTCCTAGTCGATATGATCAGGCGGTGATGGTGGTGAAGCTTCAAAAAATGGGGGTAAACGACCCTACGTTCACCCTACATTAGCGATAGAGACCTAGTAAGTGTGGAACTCAAGTATGTATTACCTATGTTCTCCAAATTTATTGTTGAGGTCCATTTGGAAAATTGAACTGATTAGGTAGAACATTATTTGAAAAGTTATTTTAAACTCGACCTGCTTGATCCATTTAAAACAACTGTTTCTGCTGCAGGTGCCGATCATCATTTTGGGCATTGTCTCACTAGCAGGCTTCACGGTTCCTCCACAAGTAAGTCAAACCATAGACCTCTAGGTAGGTAATCAATAATAACTTGATGACTGCTGCAACTTGTTTGTGTGCTTGATGATGCCTTCTTTTTCTACGCTTTTCTAGGTAGGTACCTACTCATTTTCTACAGCTAAAAGTGCATACTAGTACTATGCGATAGGCACAGAAAGCGTCAGTCGAGTTTAAGGTTGTCCAATGGAGGCTAGTGTGGTCACGTCGGAAGACAGCTGGGAAATGAAAGTTAGGGAGGTTACACATGGCTACCTTTACAGTTCAGTGCAATGTGCAAGACCCTGCTCCTTGGAAGAGCGCAGAAAGTAAATGAATTCGTAGGTACCTACCTACTGTTATCTATAATATTTATCATTCCAGGTGTTTGCATGGGTGGCAGTGTTCGTGTTGCCTCTGAACGCAGCAGTAAACCCTGTGCTGTATACTCTGTCCACCGCACCTTTCCTCACACCTGCGCGACACGGCTTTCTATCATTCAGAAGGTTGTATCATTTACCTAGTTATCATGCGATTCACTATTTAGAGCTATCATCCAGGAGGTTTCCGCTCCAACCTTTCTCTTTGCACTCTGAGCCATTTTGCTTTATTTGTATTATTATAAATTGATTCATTCATTCAAACCTTTCAGGTCGTGTCATAAAATGTCTCTGTCGAACGAACACCGGCGCACGTTCACCTCCAATCTCAACAACCACGCTGGTGAGTCTGTGGGAATCTGAAAATGCTCGAGAAAGTATTCATAATCTTTTTGGAATAATTACATTCAGTAATTGATTTTCTAGTGACATAAATTCAATCATCCTCAAACCAGCATAGTTTAATTCATAATCAGTGCTGTCTGGAAATAGGAACACCTAAGTAATTTACATCTACCATGGTAATAAATGTACATAACATATTACAATTTTTCATTAGGTGCTGGAGAAGTAGAGCTTTATTCAATGACAAGAAGATCTCTGTCTGTCAGGTAAGCACTTATCAATTAGTGTGACATCAGCCTGTGTAATCAAAACGGAACAAATAATATATAATAATATGCTCTACTATATCTCTCTCTTTCCTTCCATTAATCTTGGTTTTGTTTCAGAAATAGTTTGGACACATCAGTCACGGAGCATGGCGTTGTCCGTCCTCTGCATAAATCCAAATGACTGCAGCATGGAGGCTCAATGAAGAGGCCTCCAAATGAGTTGTATGACTGAACTGTGGATTTTCGGCAAATGGTGTTAGGTACCTACCTCATGTGGCGGTGCAACTGAGGTTACCTACTTGGCAGGGTTGTGGTTCCGTCTGCACCGTGGTCGGTATCCACTCCACCAGTCACCTACAGCAGTTCAAGTTGAACGTTTGTGCCCGTGTGTCAAGGCATATTATGCTGGTAAAAATCGATGGGGTGCACTAAGACCTCCACCAGCCCAGACAGCCGGGTGGAAAAGCCCTATGCCAGTTTCGCGTTAGGGAAACGCTGAAACTTCTCAGGTTTCAATATCTAGGAAGGTTGGAGGTCGCAGTATAAGGCCTTAAAAGCCTGACTCAGTATTGCTAGTTTGATGTGCAGGTATCGAGGAAGGCTACAAGCAGGTAACGACGCCGCAAGAAATATTCGAACATTTCTGGGTCCCTATGTGTAATGTCATACTATGCGGATCCGGATCTGGGAATCCGCAACTGAAAAACGCATTTCAAAAAACGCGTTTGGAGCTAGATGACGTACGAGGCAGAGAACCGCATGCCCTGAGTGGGTTGCCTGTCGCTGGGGAGGTGAGGGACGCGTTCTTCGTCTCGGCGAATTTTTCATAGGCCGATTTTGGTAATACCTGATTTCATTGAGTGCATTGTCAAAGCGTGTTGTATTTTACATAAGTTCTTTAGAAGAAGGGATGGAGTGAATTATGATTGATGAAAATGAAATTCCCCCATTCCTTGTGGTCATGGACAATGGTTTTGGTCCTCGTGATCGAAGGATTGAAGTTCGGAATTTTTTTGCCGATTATTTTGTTGGAGTGTGCCGTTCCATTTCAAGAGAAATACAGCTTTATTGAAATAAGTTCAGCTGTTATCAATTTCACAATAGTTCTGCTTTTCTTCAAACAGCTGCATCTATTTACTTCAAACATTTTTTCCCCCTCCAAGTTACAAAGTTACATACTATCAATCAGGAATAGGCTTGGTATTTTTTGTACATTAACTTTTTTGCTTTGATCTTCCTTGCTTAGTTCATCCCAGCCAGGCCTTCTCTTTTTCAAAATTATCTTTGCACACTTCACACACCTTATCCCAAATCGCTCGCGAGCGCAATATCTCTTTGGAAGACATTGGAGGGCTGGAGGAATCCGCGTCCGTAGTGCGACTGATTTGTCACTACACGTTTGTTTCTCCGTGTTCTCTCCTCCCAAGCGCGCTGTAGAAATTTCCAGTCCGTCGACAGGATACGGCAGATAAAAACTGGATGCGTTTTCCGTATTGTGGTTCGCCTAGTAAGTACGTCATTCCCTATGCGGATTTGCCGGTCCCTCCACGTTTTTCGATCCGCGTAGTAGTATGTCATTACACTAACACTTAACAACAGACGTCATTACACTAAGAACAACAGAAGACATCCTAGTCTTGATATTGTTCGTCATGCCTAGTCTACTTAAGCGCATCTGAAGTGTTGAATTTGGCATCCACCGTTAGGGGATGCTCTTAATCTACAGAACGTGTGTAAATATTGTAAATATACAGTTAAGAGTAGCACATAGAAAACATTTATTCTCTTTACAGGTACCTATGTATTTTCCAAACATGGCAGTTTGTGTGTGTGCGCCTGCTGGCTCCCTTTTCAATATATATGACTGATGAATGTGTATTATTATTATGAAAGCACCATTCATTAAAACTTACATCAGTAGGTACTCAATCTGTCCTTTGCACCTAACAACATTCCTGTAGCAATTAGTAGCCCTGTTTTAGCTCTAACCGAAGGCAGTTGAATGTTTCCTGGCTGAATCCTGACTATTTCAACAACATTTGGTAAGAATCTACTTGGGCTTCACTGCTTTAATGTCCCTGGGAGATGCATCTATACCTCGTTGAAGAGCGACCAGGCAAAAACAAGCAAGTCCTATTTCGGGAAAATAATACCAACTAACAGCTTGGTGTTATGGAGAAGGATCATTTGCATCAGTTAATAACGGTGGAACAAACGGTGGAAGACAAATATTTCCTATTCAAAATAGAATGAGAAAACTGGTGGTCTGGTGAAAAAACAAATAAATCTAAAAAGTTGGCAGCCAATCACAGCCCTCGGATTCAGTCACATGACTATGAGATTGCACTCTGTCAATCTGTACCTTGCAGCAGCGGCTCCGAAAATGGTGGGGCACCAAACTAGAACACAAAACCAACAGATTTTTCTACAAAAATCCCCCCCCCCCCCCTTCCCCTTTTCACCCTGACTCGAGTGCCTTGATTTCTTCTGGCAGGTGTTACAAACCAGTTATGCCTTTAATCGTCCATGCCTGTTCACCACCCAATAATAAGCAACGTGTAACAGTGCGGCTGTTCTCGAGTAGTTTTTTAGTCCGGTGGAGACGGGATCAGTGGGCCAAAGCCTAATATTTATATCCCTTCTTAACAGGTGATAATCTCGCTGGTCTAGGAGGGGGACACTCGAGGTCCACCACCTATCTGTCACAAACGAAAGCATTTTTAATGGGGTTTTCAGCTCTGGTATACATGTCAACATTGAATTTCCTCAAGGACAACACCCTTCCCTTTATTTACTGACACAGTGATATTCAACAACGGCTTCTTTCTTCCCAAACTTTTAATAAACATTCTGTCGTCGTACGAAAACCTGTTTACCTGGTACCTGTTTGAATGGAGAAGCTGTTGGCAAGAAGCTAGGTACTTATCTGGGCGTTAAGACGCAGATCAATTCACAAACATGACAAAACGCGCACGCAGGTATCACAAATCCAAACCTGTCACCGATACCGGACTGAACGCACAAAATTTGACCCAAAAAATAGGAAACTGACAACAGACTCAACAGAGAAAGCAAAAACGATTCATGAGACAACAAATCTAAAGACATAATTCAGTTTCATTTTATTTATTGGCAGTTCTACACATAACTGTATAGCAGGGGCGTTGCATCCACAAGGCCACTGCCCTGGCACCCAGAACTCTTAAGAGTAAAAAAAACTCGAACCATGTGTTCAGTTGACATCCGAATTTCCCTCCGTATACTGTACCTAGCATTTTTCACAAAGTTCAACAGCGACTCGACAGAGTTCTCTGGCTATGGATATTCAATGTGTGTTTCCGTCATGTTGGCTCCCCTGTAGCTCCATGGAGCATTTTATCAGAATTTAGCTACAGTAATCGATGTCTGGCAATCGAAATCGAAACCTAGGCTTTTGAAAGTGGCAGGTCCTGGGACCTGGTGTCGCCATGGCAACCGAGAAAAGTGGCCCGTCCGCACAAGCTCAGTTGAAAAAAATTTGGTTAGCCACACCCCTTTTGGGCCCGGTCCTACATTTCCATAAAAAAATCGTTTGTGTTCACAATCGATTGGATTCTTTCAATTCATCTTGTCATCCCGATAGGAGATGTTTGTCCTTCAATCTGTTGTCCCATAAAAATTGTGAATCGCTTTCGCCATTCTGTTCCTATTCCTATGTTTAGTTTTCAATTTTCTGCTTAGGTTTCGAATTTTGTATGTTCCCATTCGAGTTCCCGTGACAGATTTGGATTTGTGGTAATTACTTAAGTGCGTTGTATCCTGTCTGTGGTAAACAAAATAAAATATTTTGTACAACACTAAATTAGTGATGATACATCTTGCCCCAGGTGTGGTGCATTTTGCCTCGGACCCGGCAAAAACATTTTTTGTGACAAAAAATTATTGATTTGAAATAAGTACCTCTTCAATGGCTTTTTCGGTAAATTACTGAATGGATAGTGTAGGTGATTAGTTGTAGTTGAAGATGCCATGCTTGGTAATAGAATCAAATCAAGTCATATGACCAAAAACTCAATTTGAACAATTTTTTATTCGTCTTGCCCCGGTCTCCCCTACCATGTGATACAAAAAGGTCGAAGGTATTGAAGTTAAAACTGGTCAATATTCAGTTGCTACCTTGTTCTTTTTGTTGGTTCCTGACTAAATTGAAACCGTCTCGCAAATGGATCTCTTGAATAATTCACGAGTTTGTCACATCCGTAAAGCGAACGACCTACTCTTGTCCGTAGGTGGGTAAGTACCGAGGTTCACTGTCCTGGATAGCGTTTCTTGTCTTCTAGAAAAACAGGTGTCACTAAAAACACAGGTTTGCCCTCTTCGACGGTGATGAAAACTCTGATTTTCCTAGTGCTGTTTTTACTGTGTTATTCGGCTTTGGTGGTCGGGAAGACGGACAGTGACGATGCTGGAGGCGAAGGGAGAGGAATCGTTTTTTGGAATGGTGGGACAATCAAAGTAAGTCGTTCAGGTACTGATCATCATTAAGATTCGTATGCTGGAGCCTCCAACTTGGAGGTGTTCTAAATGTAGAGAACCTAAATTGGTGAAAGTACTGCGTAGGACACAACTGGCACTAACTGGGAGTATTGCGCCTAGTATTTTGTATCGAGAGATAGAATTTGGTCGCTTATTGTGTAATTCTCATTGTTACCGCTAAAATCACCATTTATAATAATTATTAACAAATAATATTACCTGTGTAGCGCTTGAAACTTGGATTTTCTCAAAATTCAGCTGAATGGAGGAAACATTGATTCCCCCGACTCTTCAAATACCATGGCTTATCATAAACTCTAGAAGGCTTTTCTATCGATAAGTACTCTCTACGTAATCAGCACTGAATTGGTTTAAACTTGTACAACGTGGCCCACAACTAACCCATCACCGTCCGTTTTCCGAAACCGCGATTATGCAGTTACATACTCCGAAAATTGAAAGTAGGTACCTACCTACGTAAAATGGAAATATTTTGATTCAAGAAATCTCCTTCGCTTTGCTACTTAGTCCGATCAAATTAGCCAAAAAATTGCTAGATAGGGGAGAAAATCCCGAAGTTTTAAAACACCGAGCTTTCCCCCCGCTTTTTGGCTAATTTGAACGGACTAGATCAGTTTTTGCTGATCACGTTTGGAATTCTAATTAAGAGATGCCAATACAGAACCAGATGGTATTCAGAGGAGTCCCAGAGAAGAAAAATTTGATAAGCCGAATTCACAGCCAAAAACCGCAATTTTTATACAGCCAATTTGGCAATTTTTCAATTGCTAAAATGAGTTTTTGACCTTCAGTAGCGGTCAACTTCCGAATCAGCCCTTGTTTAAGTAGAAGATAAATTTTTCGGTTCAATTGTATGATGTACTCGTGGTTTACATATTTATGTTGTTACGATCACGCCAAGAAGTTTATATTTTTCTTTTTATTTATTTGAAAATTCGATTTAATAATGTAGTATCGCTTTTTTGAGGTTTTTGGCTGTAACGTCTTTTCCAGGGACAAAGTAAGAGAGGGCTTTATAGCCCTAATTGTATCATGGCGGTTAAATAAACTCAATATCAATACATGTTATTATGGCGTAGTTGTCTCAAACTCCGGAAAGAATAATCTTTCAAGACTTAACACGCCTATTACTGGACTTAGTTCGTCGTAGGTTGGTCGATTCCAGTGCCCCTACACCTGCCGTTCGTCACCCTCTTCACCCACACCGTACAAATGGCTTATCCAGCCATTTCCAACGCCTCGCAGATCTCCCAGCTCTTGCAGACGGGTTTGGCCAAAGGGGTCAGGTTCACCAAGAGGAGCGTCTACTACCTCATTGATCGTTTCTTCAGCAGGTAGGTAGGTGAGGAACTTGAGCTTTCCTACTCACTGAAGTCAAGTTTGACGCGTTTGAAACGCATTAACACAGCCTGCTATATACGTAGTACCTACCTAGTGCTGAATAGAAAATGTAGTTTGTAACTACTCAAAAAGTTGCAATCAATACTAAACTACTAAATTAAATGCAATCACTCTTGAAAACCCTATAGATGAGAGTAAACATTTCGCCAACAAGCGCTTACTTTATAACGACGATCCCTTGGTACTCATCTCTCCTAGAAAATTCAGATCTTGGTGAATAGGTAGGTGAATATGGTGTCAACTTCACATCTAGGTACCATCACTAAGCTTGAGCCAAAAACGCTGCAATGTCCTTGCAACAACTGAAATAGTCATTTTTCATGGTTTTCACCGATTTTGGCCTCCAAAAACACTAATTAGGCTCGATTTTTTTGGTCAGATTACCTTTGATCATTGATATTACCATTTAATTGTCTTGATTCACCTACTAATACTACTCCTAGTGTTATTATACAAATTTATGGTGATTTCAGACAATTTCCCAGGTTTGTGATTCATAAAAAATGAATTTCGGGAGCTTAACCATCATACAACCTCAATTCTTCACTCTTTGGTCAAAATCAACTTTATTCGGTCTTTTCACCATAAAAAAACATGGCAAACAATACCTCTCATGCTCACTAAAACCTCAAAAAACCCCTATTTTTACACCCATTATTCTACCACAACACCCCTGGGTGTATTCCGATCGGGCTGCCGAACACTACTAAGACCCAAATGTGTTCCCAAATGGGGACCCAAAATGTGTGCGGAAGAACGACAATTCAAAACTGACATCTTATTCGGTCTTCTCGTCCCAAAAAACATGGAAAACGATACCTCAAAAGCTCATGTTACTCAAACAAAATTACTCAACCATAACACCCCTGGGTGTACTCGGGCTGCGAAGTTTCGGGACACAACTAGGGCCCAAATGGAGCATGTGTGCGAAAGGACGAATTTTTTAGACTGAAAATGAAGGCGGTATGCATGATATGGCGTGTGGACATTGCATTTTCTGAATCTACGCACCTTGAAACGTAAAAGAAAAAAATTTTGAGGGGGTTAAAAGTTTGAGGGGCCCGGTTCAAAAAAAATCTGTAACCATGACAGTTACCTAACCCTGGGGCTACTTTCGATTTTTCGGTAACCCTGGGGTTCGCAGCAGGAGCGTTCAAAAAAGTTTTCTAAGGTAAGGTTACCTTGATAGAATCGATTATTTGGGTAACCCTAGTAACTTCAATTTTAGCCATGGATTCTTCACGAGAAATCCACGTCAAACCGCTCATGGACGCTATAAATCCATGAAGTTTGATTCATGGATAATATAGTTCGATGGAATATCGGTGTATAAAGCAACTTTTTGGCAACACTGTTGCCCATTCTAACCTAGAAACCAATATCCCGTGACTTCATCGTAGCATGATATTTATTAATAAATCCGTACTCTTCAAGTGCTGTAGTAATTGATCCTAGCAACAAATATTGCCTTTACAGAATACTTTCTATGTTTTTTAATTGCGTGATTTGTAGCAACTCCTAGGTGTACGTTTATTCGGCGTTGCACCTGTTTGATGGAAATTTAAACGGGGGTAAACAAGGATAATGTGGGGATCACACAGACGTGTTAGGAACAAGGATACCTATATTTCTATTCACTACGTAATGATTCAAAATATGCGATGAATCTTGAACGAGTCTTCACGCCCTTCAACCCTGCCAAGTTCCCCAGGGTTATTAAACATAGTTTCATCCAAGAGATGCTGAGTACCGTCGTCAACATCAGGTAGTTATTCCTTTTAACATGATTGCGATGTTGTGGAGAACTGCCTGCGTTGTGCCGTAGATATTTGAGGGCGTATTTCTTCGAGAACAAACACGACTCCTTCCTTCGACAACCTGAAGCGATCGAAAAATTCCTTCTCACTCCAGGCGTCGAAGTTGGGATGTCTCGCTCTGATCCGATATCTTCTCGGTTCTACGACTAGCCCTAGTTCGCCGAAGACGTCATCATCCTCATCGCTCGCATAATAGTTATAACGGTTCATTATTACCACAATAACGCAAAATAGGACGGGATCTGAACGGTGCAGCGCAAATAGGAAAACCAAAAACAATGAGCAGCCATCTTCGTTTTGAGACGTTTTGAGAGAGTAACCATGGTAAACTTCTTGTAACCCCTCGAATAGCTGGGGTTACGTGCCCATGGTAAAGTTTTCGATACATCGCACTAATGATCGATTACTGAATTTTTTTGAACGCCACTTTCGTTACCATGGTTGGGAAACCTTAAGGTAAACTTCAACCCCAGGGTTACTCTTTTTTGAACCGGGCCTAAGTATTGCCTAAATACAAAGCATTGTGAGAGTTTTAACCTGTAAAGGTGCGTATACACTTGCGCTCTGCTCGACCCACACTGTGTCCGCAGGAGTGTACAGGGTTTCTAGTTGCGCGCGCAGGAAGCATCTGTCTCCTTCTGTCAGTTTTTTTTATCGTGAACACCTTGAAGGTTCACCGTTCAGGTTTGGACGGGAGTGTGACAGGTTCGTTGTTTTCCACACAGACTGCTTGGCAAATCCACTGCAAAACGACCACTGAATGTTTGTTGGTTTCCTACGGATCGCCAGAGGTTTGTTGAAATTTTATTTCAACAAACGTCACGCGCCAAGCAGAGCGCAAGCGTAAACGCAGCTCAACAGCCAAACTTCTGGAAGAACCCGTAGAGCATGACATTACTGGTAAGCTGCGACACTCTTTTGCAGATACGGGAGCCTGAACCGACAATGTCTCGTAAGACTGATATGTGAACTGAGCCAGATGTCTGTTGGACACTCCCTAGCAGGTGAACTCTTCCAGCACATTTTCAAGTAAGTTTTGTTACAGCTGCCTCAAACTGTAATTTGACCCCCATTTTTCACAACAAGCAAAAATTACGCTAAAATGTCCACTACTGGTGCCTTTCTCGTACATACCATTTTTAAAAGTATTTTGAACTATGATGCTAAAAGAAAAAATTCCAATTCCTTATAACCTTGAAAGCCGTATGATTTTCAGGCCAGATGATGGAGGAAAGTATACAAGAGCCTGGGAGAGGGGAAGCAGCAATCAAGAATGTAACGACTTCTATTACTGTCCATATGCTCACGATTTGCTCTCTCAATTCACAACTGTTCAATACCTCTGACTAATAGATTTGTATGATAAATGGTTTGACATCTCGGGTCTTCCTTTTCACAGTGGTACCAAAATCCCAAATACACAGTGCAGTTTCTGTTGACTATCTCCACATCAACACTATGTTGGAGTGTTTGTTTAGTTATTGTTTGTTATATCACGTGGTTAAGGGATAAGAGTTAGTTCCGTGACATAATTTTTTTGGAAAGAAGGCAGATAAATGTCTGAAATGATGTAATTTGTCTACAGGTTCACGATTTTCACGATAACAGAGATCTGTACCTGATCTGTATAACGAGAACAAGGATTTTGAAAGAGGTATTTTTTTGTGAACGAACCATAATTATCAAATTACATGGAAACACAATTATGCACAAAAAGCGTAAAGTATAGTACTATGTATACAATGGGAAGTTCGGTCCCATGACTGCTCGTTCTTGGAGCTATTCATGTTGCTGATTCAGGTGCACATTGATAAAGTGGCCTACCTCCATGTCACCTCGATCTCGTCAGTTCGGTACCTGTTGGATCAACAATGGTAGGTTATTATTCAGAATGAGTTTGATCAATTAAGTAAAGTATTAACAGTCATTCCGGACAGTCGCCATCCCAACCACATAATGACAGAGCATCACACGCTCCGCCATTTCACCCCTCCAAGGACTTTTATTATATTCATCGATAAAGACAGACTTCCACAACATGGAGCCCTCACCTCTGTCGTATGAAAGTTTCTTGCCAAGGCGTGGGTTTCCCTGTGGAAGAGTA
Organism: Leptopterna dolabrata; assembly: GCA_954871275.1. Lineage (NCBI taxonomy): Eukaryota > Metazoa > Arthropoda > Insecta > Hemiptera > Miridae > Leptopterna > Leptopterna dolabrata. The sequence goes on along the minus strand of OX940984.1, from coordinate 14,114,276 downwards.
CATGAGTATGCCTGCTTGCGCGATCATGGCGCCATTGTCGATGCAGTAGCGTTCATCTGTGGCGTACACCGTTCCGCCCCGCTCCTTCACCATTTGTGCCATCATCTCCTGGAGGCGGACGTTACAGGCAACGCCTCCCACCAACAGGACCTCCTGAGACCCTGTGTGAGCCATTGCTCGCTCTCCAAAAACAAAAGATAATGCTATAATTTTCAACGGCTCCATCCTATACCAGAAGGTACCTAATAGTTAGTATGGTCTGAAGGTTTGGTCTTATTTTCTTGAAAAATGGTAAGAATCAGAACAGATAATAATATTCCACAATCTTTAGGTGTATATGTTGTAACACCTGCCCGAAACCGGGCCCGGCTTGACAAAAACACTCCCATCACTATATTGGTGATGTTCCCACTGTGAAGGGATCAACGCAAAACAGGCCGGGCCAGTTTTAGGGCTGGGGTTCCAACATATACATTTCAAATTGATCAAATACGCTCAGGCACAGATGCACACGAGCTTACAAATGATAGGCGAAAAATCGAAAATCAGTTAATACATACTCGTATATGTTGTCACCGGAGAAGAGTCCTAATTAATCACCTTATCATCGACCAAACTGGTAAATCATCCTGAATATGAACTTAATAAATGTAAGAATAGATTAAACTCAGCTCTGAAGGCAAACACCTTTGGTGTCATCTACGGACGCTCGAGAAACCCCCAGGAAGTACCTACCGACCTAACATGAAAAAAAAGTAAAGTGAACAGCCATTTCAGGCTGGGGCTTTTCGTCCGACTGCCCTGCCAGTGTCATGGACGGAATCAGCTGTCCTCCAATGAGAGGATCAGAATTCGACCTGATCATTCCGCTCTTTACTTGGCTACTCATTGCCTCATCAGCCCCTTGAGTGGAGGGAGGTTCGCCCAACAGCTACATGGGTCATACTTTGACGTGTCACCACGTGCCATGGTGGTCACCCATCCAAGTACTAACCACGCTCCAGGTTTCTTAACTTCGGTGATCTGACGGGAACCGTTTATTCCACCTGATAAGGCCGTTGGGCACCTAACATGAAGGTGCATCTTAATTCCAAGTTGTGGGGGCGCAGCCCCGGAGCGCTCTCAGGGCGAAGCAGTCTGGTTCTGCTCTTAGCACACCTACGTCTGTACGTCCAAATAATTCGCATTTAAAGGGGGGAGTGTTCCAGTCTGATGGGCCTATTTTAATTGAATCCTCATCCGCATAATCAAAGCCTCCTAATAAATAATTATCTTGACAAAGTGTATCAATACAGCCGGCAGTTTGTTTAAAGACTTTCAGTTCTTTCAAAACCCTCAATCACTGTGACTATCCTGACGCTGAAGAAGGAGAAATCAGGGCGGATCAACCTTATTTTATGACATATACGCACATAATAATTATTTGCAAAAGAAAAATTAAGGTGCCTTTCGGATTTAGAAAATGTGGCATTATAAACTTCCCCATCGATTCTGGCTACATTACTGAACCGACTGATGTTTTTAGGGAGGTCATTAGACGCGCAATTTTACTGCGCAATTTTGCTGAAGTATTGATCACTTTCGAGCAAGAAGCGATAAACGCTGAAAATTATTAGTTACACAACGGTTTACTATTTACCTGTATAGATGCCCATTCTGTGGTCAATAGCTACCCTTGGTGCTCCCCCCCCCCCCCCCCCCACCCATGAAAGCCCTAATTCGAGCCGGCCGGGCAATCAATCACAGTTTCATAAATATGCAGTGTGTTCAATAATTAATTATTTTTCGTTTTTCATGAAGCATAATAGAGAGTTTTTGCAACACACTCGTGACGAAACGAAACGGAAAACGACACCGAAACGGAAATGGCGGATAGGGCGACCGAAGTCAGATGCTAACCTTTTTCGGTTCAGTTTTCGTTCAGCTTTGGTGTCTACCGGCTGGTGGAGTCACGTTGACGTTATGTCAACCTCTCTTTCATCCATTTTACTCCATGGTTAATACAAATCTATGTCCACACATGTCGTCAAGTCTGCCAAGACGCCAAGAAGCAGCTGTGAATACGACGCTCAACATTTTTATTTTCCAAGGAAAACAGAAGAAGGTAGGTAGCGTTATACAGATGTAAGGTTAAATTACGTTTCGTCATATCAACACGACGAAAGCTGACACCGCGAGATCCCGATATTTTTCGTCGTCACGGTTCGTCAAACTTTTCGGTGTCTTAAGTGCGCATGCGCAGCACTGCTTTCGTTTCGTCGTGAGTGTGTTGCAAAAACTCTCTAATAACGTTTGTTCAAACTGAAAAAGTGCCTATCAACAGTATCCAAAATAACCATCACTCTCAAATTAAATAATATGCCTGAACAACCAACTCGATTTCGTACAGCCACGCGTGATTATAACCAGGTGTTCCCTAGCAATAGCTGGGCTGGATGTATTCCGTTTCATTCACGATCGTATTGACAAAGCTTTTCGGTGCAACATCGGGGCCTTACTGTGAACGAACGGCTGGACGTACAATGCTTCAGGTGGTCTCAAAAAAGTTCCAGAACTTTCGAGATAACGGCGTCCTGGAACTTTCAACCCGAGCTTCGCGGACCAACTAGACCCCAAATGGGACCCACAAACCCAACTTCATGAGTTTTCATGGTAACAGGAAAGTTCGAAGTACGGATGGACAAACATTTTTTCATTCCATTTTCGGATTCTACGAACCTTGAAACGGGAACCAACAAATTATGGGGGGGGGGGGGGGGGTTAATTTTTTCTTTTTTTTCCGTGCTCAATTCCGGAAGTTTTTCATTGAAAATAATAAACCAAAAACGTGCGAAAATTTCGAAGTGTGGGCTGCCTAAAGTTATGCTCGTCTCCTGCAATAGCGCAAACTGGTAACTCGTATTTAGAACCAACTAAGGCATTACAATGATATCTTGAATCCTTATTTGATTGGCCTAAAAGCTGCGATTCTGGGACGGAGACCTTAGCCCTGGATCGAATCCGTTACCGTAACAAAAGGAGTAGAGCGGGTTCAGAATGTGTCTCCTGCTGATTTCAACCAACAGTGTTCCATTTCATTAATAGCATTGCGCACCTACCTGTAGTTTCCACCAGCATAGCAAAGACGGTTTCTTGAAGGGAGAAACACAGATCTTCTACTGTGTACTCCCCACTTTTCAACAAAGGTCTGCCTTTCTCTTCGATGTGTGACAGAATACCTGTAATGACGAAAGAATTCTGTAAGGAGAAGTTGAAAGAAAGCCATATTTTTCTAATATAAAAGTACATGGGTATCTAATATAAAGGTACATCTCTCTATATTCATAAAAATGGTGTTTCTTTCTTTATTTGTCCTTTATGCGTTCGTATACCATTCATCTGATTGTGATGCAACTTTGGTGAGTTGTTGTGCGCATGCCCACGAAGGTTTCTACGTCCGCCCTGATCAGCTGAGTGAGCTCCGAGACCAATGTCTTTCCTGTTCAACCTACAAGGCTCAAATTTGGAATGGAGCTTCTGTGGGACTGCTGGGTAACGAAGACAAAGTGGGTGTCTGCCCTGATCAGCTGAGTGAGCTCCGAGAGCAATTTCTTCCCTATTCAACCTACGAGGCTCAAATTTGAAGAAGCTTCTGTGGGACTGCTAAGTAAGAATTAAAAAGCGGGTCCCTGCCCTGATCAGCTGAGTGAGCTCTTAGAGCAATTTCTTCCCTATTCAACCTACGAGACTCAAATTTGGAACGAAGCTTCTGTGGGACTTCTGGGTAAAAGCGGGCGCACACGGGCGACTTTTCACTGAGCAACAGTTTTCTCTGTCGCCATTCAGTCGCACCGATGTTCAGAAGCGTGAACACGATCAGCAAATGTCGCCCGACAGCAGTCATTTTCGCGAGTCATCGGAAGGTTACGCAATGATAAATCAATTGCGGTTTGAGATGGATGGAAGGAGAGTGCAGTATTTTATGCACTTTCATTGAGATGGAGGAAGGAAGTACAGAAACGGAAATACTGGGTTCACCCATATTAACTTCCAAACGGCTGAATAAGGGGACACTCGCATTATTATGTTTGAAGAGTTATGCAGTTTTCCAGATACATTTTTGGATATTTCCCACATGGAGGGGTGATTACGGACGGTAATCCGGAACGGCAAGTCGTTCTGCAATGTTAATTATTGGCCAATACAAAATGGATTATTGCTACACAGTGTCATGGATACTATATCTAGATATTTGCTGTTGACGGATCCGTTGTCGTACCTGCGCAGAGGTTACTGCGCACACCTCTCCTGTTTGGTTGTTCAGCCATATTAGAATTCGACATTCCTGGTTGTTTTGCTCGTTAGATTTAAGGTTATGATTCCTCTACCATGTGAACGCCTCTGCAGCAAAAAATCTGGCAAACGCGTTACCGTGGCGGACTGCCATCCGCCCACGTGACCCTAGCTTTACTTCATTTTGACGAGCTAGTGGAGATGGGGTGACCAAGCGGATGGACTATGACTAACAGTTGCAGACAGACTTGCCCCATGTGGGCGCTTAATAGTAAACACGGGACAGGAAGGCCACAGTTTTGTCCCCCTCCTGTTGGCGTCCAGACCAACTAAAAAGTCGCGTCGCTCCATGTGCGGACCTACGTATGACAGAATGGACTTCGTACGGGCGTCTTATCAGTAAAAAGTCGCCCGTGTGCGCCTGCCCTATGAACACGTTCTTTCTTTGGTTGGCACTGCAACGCATGCCAGGAACAGCTATTAATATATAAACTCACCTGAAAATGAAACGTCCATCCCTTTCACAGAATACGGCAGTGGTAGAAGCTTTTTCCCCCTGAAAATCACATGAAGTAGGTATTTACAAATAAATTTCACAAGTAAACACGTCATGCAGTAAACTGCAAAATCCTTCGTTAGATCACCTCAACCTTTGCTCATTTATGTATGATGAATAAGGTTTTTTCAGCGCATGCGCACTTTTTTCAACTTCCAGTGATTACCTGTGCATTTTCCAGATTACTGGGAAAAGCCTATATCTACATCTACGATATAAGTCAGAGCTTTAGCGACTTTCTGAGAAGAGAGTTTGACGCGTAGCAAATTTCATTCTATAATGTTTTGCGATAAAGTTGGACGTTTCATAGAAATTTTTTTTAGATTACAAAACGAGTTGTTTGGAAAAGTGTGGAAAGCAGGCATTTATCAACAACTACAGTGTACCTACTGGACCACTGGTTTAGAGGATATTTAAAGAAGACTGAAACAAGTTCGAAAGTTTTGAGGTTTTCGAGTGCCGCAACTTATTCTCATCTCGGATACTGGGCAAATCTCAGATTATTCATACTGGAGGCCTCCGCCCGTTTTTCAATTGTTAAACTCTAATTTGCTTGGCCTATGTTGAGAAAGTGTAACCACGAAAACGATGTGCACAGCAGACACTCTTAGCTGGAATAATAACTCAAAGCAGACCTGAAAATAATTGTTGTTGTTACTAACTTCAAAGCTGCTTGTTCTATATTGTATCCCGGGCTTGGGTCATTTGAGAGGTTGACCAGTCGAGCGAATCTATCCAAGCAGTTGCCCACAGCTATGTCGATTGTTTCACCAAATATTCTATATCGATTGCAGGCGTATGCTATAACTTGCGTGTTACCTTGAGGAAAAAAAAATTAGGTCCATTGAGTCAAGAGGTTCTAAAAATTAGGTAAATCATGTGGTGGACAAGTCACGGACGTTTTTTACTGCCTTTCTGTCTTTTCGACGATTTGTAGGGTAGTTACGAGCTTTATAAACATTTCAAGTTTGCTGACACGCAGACGAAAGTTACAGTACTTTTTCAATGAATCTGATATACGGGACCATCAGGGTACCATTCTACATCCACCCTCCAACTTTCAGCTCTTTTCAACGATTCCTAGGGTAGTTTTGAGCTTTACAAGGATTTCAAGTTTGCACATATGCAAACGAAAGTTACTACACTTTTTCAATGAATATGATATGGGGCCATCAGCGGCCAACTTTCAACTCATAACTACCATTATTTCTTACAGTTTTGCCCGGGACAAGCCAAATCCAGCAAAAAATGACGTATGAAGCCTAGGAGGCAATGCTGCCAACAACCCAAATTTTCGTGGCAACCTTCAAGAACCTTTGCCTTGGTTTGATTTTGAGAACCTGTTTTTTAAATTTATTTATAATTTCGGGGTTCCATCCATCCATCCATTGAGGTTCTGTACATCGTTTGAAGTTATGCAGTAGCACTCTAAGTGGGATTTGAGTTGAACTACTCGGCAATTTACCTGATATGTCATTTCTAGCAGAAATTCATATTTTACACTCGCCTAGACCTTCCGACATACATAAACACCTCATTATGATTGTGGTCAATAAGTTTAAATTTCCGTTAATGAACAGAATTTAGCCAATACAAACTAATTAACACAAAATATGAACTCGTAACTTACCTCCACTAACGTAGAGAACGGTTGGATTGTCACAGTCGGTGATAGCTCTACCCATTTCAATATCTGAAGTTTTGATTTAAGGAAAATCATTTCAGCTAAGTTTCACTGAAGATGCCTCAATTCCTGAATTAAATTTAATACCTAATAACTTGAAACCCTTACCTACAATGATTTGGGAATGCAGAAATTAATGCACAGCGAATGAACCAAGGATACGTCCTATGCAATGATTGACTCCAACGATGGGTTTGCCCCACAGCTGCGCAAGGGTCCGTGCCACCACTGCCACAGACACTAGTGGCGCTCCCATACCAGGGCCTTTGGTGTAGCAAATGAGATCAATGTCGTGCGGCGTCATCTTGGCTACTTGCAGCGCCTCCTTGATCAAGGGCAGGATATGTTTTCTATGGTGTTGAGCCGTCTCCCTAGGGAGGAAACCTATAACATGAGAACACATTGGGCTATTTGCACTTAATTAATTAATTTTTTTTAATGAAAGGAGATTCCATCCGGAGAATTTTGAGACCAACCGCACGCTCCAACAATAAGTAGTTCTTTTTCTATGATTTTTCGAACTTTCCAGAGGTTCCTACGTCACAATGGCAGGGGCTCCCATCCAGGAAGGAGAGGTGCAATGATGAAGGGACATCGGGAAACTATGAATAATCATAGAAAAATAATTACTTATCGTAGGAGCGTGCGGTTGGTCTCGAAATTCTCAGGATGGAATTTACTTTCATTTAAAAAATAAAATAAACCGCTTTTGTGACCCATGCTATTAGCCCATTAGGTAATGCCAATACCGAATAATATTGTATTTTATGAATACAAGTTGGTTTGTCGATTAGTCCCTATTCATGTCACAAGATGAGAAGTGAAAGGTGGGTTGGCAGTAAGGAAAGGAAGTGAAAGGATGTTTTTGTGGTATTGGAAAGGGGCTTACAACGCACAGTAACTCGTCTTAACTCATACATTTCTAGGTATAGATATTACAAAACTTAGATGATTATAGCTCATCATAGTGTTGAACAGATAATAATCCGCAGTTTTGAACCACATCTTTAATTCAATTCTAATACCTAACCGTACGAGGGTTTTTCACTTAGATAACCCCACATCATTCTGGTAGTCATCGTTCGCCTCTTAAGAAATCCAACTATAATAGGTCCAGTCTCCTTTACAGAAGACAGGACGGAGAAATAACCTTTCACTTCCCTTATTTCCCAGCCGCCAACCCACCTTTCACCTACATTCCACCTTTCTCAACATGAAAATGGACGAACTAATTTCTCTCCTTCCTTTCTCCGACTAATTTCTTTGGACCGTGTACGTATGAACCTAGATGATATTTAGTAGGCAGATACGATAGTAACCCGGAGTATATAGGTAGCAGAAATAGAAAGCAACTAACTACCAATTAGTTACACAGAGGTGTAACGGACTCAAATAAATACCTAGGTACCCAATAAATACACCCAAAAAGTGGGCATTTGTTAGTTACGTAAAAAGAAAAACCATACCTACCTAGACCTTAAAGGGGTCTATCGATGATTTCCATCACTCCTACTGTTCTTTCCTATCCCAGTGACGTGATTATTCTGCGTCCCATAAATGGATGCGGCCAGGACTCCCAACATTCATAAATCTCATCCCCCTTCTTATCTTGACTTTACAGTTTACACCTCAAACATGAATGAATTATCAAATGGGGGGTATGGGTATTATTAAATAAGAAATGTGGTTGAATGGTTCGTGAATAAAATGAAGGGGAAAATGAAATAGGAGTTTTGTATTTTAGAATTTTTTTAAACATTACAAGAGATTTTAGTGTGTTTTAAGCACGTTATTATAAAGAAAAAAGTCAGGTCTAGCGCTGTCCAAGTAAAAATGTATATTTATTACGGTTAGGAGCTGTAAGTGAAGGTTAAGCGCCTTCACATTTACATATATACACACTTACTGAATGAGATTTTCTTTATTTTGAGTAGGATTTTTAATACAAAAACCATCGAAGTGGCTTGTATAGGTTGTTTCTCAAAAGGTGAGTAGGCAAGTTCTAGATGATTTTTTTCGAACCTGTATCTTTGAGGAATAAATACGGCACTAAATACACAAATCGGGTATTGACATCTCTCGGTACACCATTAGATGGTCTACAACGAAGTGAAAAGTTTCTGTCTGGTACTTCGTATTGTTGACACGAAATCCAAGCAGTCTATAGAAGGCCTACAGAAAACTGCATCCTGCTGAGGCGATATTACAACAGCGATATAACACATTCGGGGATACCAGTGAATTCTATAGGCACCCCGATTAGTAATTTATCAATTACTAGAACAATCGAATAAAAACAGTACCTTCTCCTGGTGGTGTGATGTAAGTTCTGCGACAGTTGGACAAAACTTCACCATCCTTGACGATCCCCACACCGAGTTTGTTGGCACTTCCCTCAAGACCGATGGCAACTACCATTGTAAACTTATTGAAATTGGGATTACCTATATTACATATAATAAGTTATTTTTATGCTATACGTTTGTAAGTAAAATCAAACAAAGTAAAGTGCAACCATGGGTGCAACTAACCACTTGAATCTTGAAATTATTTCAAAATAATGGATATGGAATATTATGGATACTGTAATTCGAATGGACACCGAGTACCGAGTAGGTATTATTATTCTTCTTCGTTTTACTGTTTCTGTCTCAGCCAGAGCCATGTCAGACATACATGTGTTTAGCATGATCTTCTTTGCAAAGAAAAGTGGCAGATCCAGAGAGCTAGGTGCATAATGTAGGTATTACAATTTATTTCAACTAAAAAACTGAGGATTTGGCTATGAGGGCTGACGCCTCCCAACTTTACATGGTTGATTGCTTCCAGTAATATTTACAATACGGCGGATTAGTGGTCAACCTCATTGTACCCATTCCATCAACATTCAACTGAATCAAAATTCCATAAAGACCTGGCTGATGGTCATTTGCCTCCACTGACGTCAGCAAATACGTAGGTACGTCCGTAAGCACATGTTTTCAAGTAGGTGCTTATTTAAACTATAGTAACGTACTATGCTACTGCGCCTATTGTAATTTTAATTTCATTTCTTTATTCTTTATTTTAGGTACCTACTTAAACTGGACATTGCCTGTAAATATCCAAAACAAACAATATAGAACAGGTAGGTACTTAGGTGGTTCCTGCAATTTATTACAAATCGACGCCGGAATGTGTTTACACGGTAACATCCAACGAAAAACGGGTTAAACAATATCTTGCAAAAACAGAGCTCTAGAGACGTGAGTTCAAGAAAGAACAGAAAACAAATGTTGTAATGTGTCCGGACTCCTCTTTAGTCAATGTACGAGTTGCGCTAATTTCATTGATTCATCGAAGCAAATCTGCGGTTCCAAAGTGAGTTAGTTACCTGCACATTATTCTAAGTAGGTACATTCCGAGTTAGAAGTTTTACTAGGTCTGTGTGCTGCTGATGTGCTAGCGTTTAGGTGCTGCTACCTGAGCAGGTTCATACCCACCTAGGTCTTTAGGTAGGTGTACCTAAATGAGGACAAATTCAACATTTATTTCATTTTTACAAAAAGTACCGTACGGTACCGTACCGTATAATTACCTAAGTACCTATAAATCCGAATATCTACCGGACGCATACAGATATTAGGTACATTCTTAGGTTCTCAGCCTACCTACTAGCGAAAACGTTTCAAATAGTTGTGCTTTGTCGTACCTATTGAATTTTTGAACCAATTGAAACCGCAGGAAGTCCATTAAAAATGCACCTAAAAGAGGCTATTCAAATGTAAATTATTTTTAAAAATCAGAATCTGAGCGTCTTGCAAGCACGACGAACTCTGTATTTTATCACTGGAGGGAACCAGGCGATTTTGCTTCAAAAAAAAATATTCAAGTAGGCAGGTAGTTTATAACAAAACCCAGACTAGTAAAAAGAGTAAGTTTTTGACGCTGTTTCTTTGAACGTGTAGCTACAACCCAAAGGAGATCGGTGGTACGTATCAACTTGATAAGGAAATACTGGAGAAGGAGAGGAAGTGGTTCATGTTTCCTGGACATTTTCCGTAATACGTAGGTACCAACCTAAAATGCGGACTCTTTTATTTAATGCCAACCCCTAACTTTGAAATTAAACCCAAAGGGCCTAGTTTTAGGTTATTTTCGAGCCAATTGTGGGCAACTATTCTAGCACCTATACCTGTTTTCGGAATTATCACAAAATTTATTCATTTCACCCTTTGGACTCCCAAGTCCAGAGCCCCAGCTACAAGATCTTCCAGCAGTGCGGTTTTAGCGTAACGATGCCACTTACATCCATCGATATTTAGGTAGGTACACCCGAGCAAAGCATCAATTCACAGCAGGAAGGCTTACGAACTTATGCCTACCTACAATGTTGAGACCTAACAGCTAAATTTTTAGCTATTAGCTGTTGAGGGGCAGCTAAAGTTTACAGCTGAATTAGCTGTTAGTTGAAATGAACAGCTAATAGCTTTAGCTATAAAAAAATCAGCTGTTGATAACAGCTAATAGCTTTAGCTGAAGCTGTCAGATAACTTTTTCTTTAAAAATCGTATTCGTCCTCACAACTAGTAGCAGTTTTTAGTTTTAGCTAATAAGTAAGTACATTAGCTTTAGAACATTTTTTGAACGAATTTAATAGTTTTGACAGTGTCACCATTTTGAATAATTTCTAGCTTTTTTTACCAAGTCCAGTGAATTTTCTCGGGTAATTCGTATGAGAAATACTTCTGTTATTATTTTTCATTAATATATGAATAATAATAATAGCACCATCTTGGAAAACGAAAACTGTTGGTAAAGTGTGAAAAAACATAGGTAGGTACTTGACAGTAATGCAGCACATCTGAGGGAGCTAATTCTCCAATAAAGTACAATACACAATTGTATTACAAGTTTGCTGGTCAAATATTTTCCCGTTATGAAAGATGTGCTAATCCGAAAATCTACCAAGAGACGTCCAGGGAGCCCCAGGAACTCAGGGGTGGCCAACAGTATATTGCATAATACTGCAAATTGCAAATTAACTTTTTATCAGAGAAAATTAACTGGACTTCGTCAAAAAAGTCAGAAGTCGTTCAAAATGGTAAAATAGAACTATTAAATTAGTTCAAAAAACGTTTTAAAGCTAATTAACTTATTAGCTAATACTACAACTGTTAGCTATTAGCTGTTTGTGAGGACTACGATTTTTAAGAAAAAGTTAGCTATTAACTGACAGCTACAGCTAATTTTTTATAGCTAAAGAAAGCTATTAGCTGTACATTTCAACTAACAGCTAATTTAGCTGTACCTCACAGCTAACAGCTGATTTAGTTGTAGCTTAAAAAGTAGCTACAAGCTATTAGTTAAAATTTTAGCTAGCTAATAAATTAGTTAGCTGATGCCCAACACTTGGAATCAGTTCCAATCATGCAGCGTCACCTACAAAAACTGAAGTTTCGAAATACCTACCGAGCGTAGGTATTCCTCTCACTACTAACGTATTAAAAGGTAGGTAAGTACATACATTCTTACCCCCACAGATTAAGTACCTACTACTAATTTGTTCTGAAAACTTTCACAATTTGCAAGGCAAGAAAACTAAAATTTCCACATTTGATTTTTTTCGCCACTTTTGTAATTGCCAGTAAGTACAGTAAAAATGAATTAAGCAGCTAGCTAAAGAATAAATAATTTATTTTATTTACTCCCAATCCTCATCTTTAATTTTATGGAATTACAGTATTAACTGTACCTACACCCTACACATCCTGTGCCTTTACATTTTCATGGTGTACTTATCTTTTCGAGTTTCTACTAGTATGAACAAGATCTAACAAACAGCTGTTTGATGTCTCACAGGTAGCTACTAACCAAAGATTTGCACCTCATCCCCAAGTTCAAGCCTCAGTAACTTATCTGCAGTGCATCCATATACGAGGGTCATCCCACAATGAAGTTTCAGACATTAAAATTTAAAAAAACAACACATTTTGAGTTTATTTTAAACGGTGCCTACCAAAACACTTACTTCCACGAGACAAAAAGGCAGAGTGTGGTTTGGAAAACTACATAATGTATGTGTAGGTACATACTAGATTTTTTCAAACGTAGAAAACTTCATTAAGGAATCACCCTCTTACGCATTCATCTTCTATATTTTTTGACTGTTGACTTTCGACATCACTTTCTTGTTGTAAATATGCCCATGGAGCAGTCAACTTGAATATCTCACCTTAAATCAACTAGAATTTAGCAGCCATTCTCATTTCTACTTTTGCTGTCCTCGTTTGGATGAATTTAGCGTTAGGTGCCTAAGCAATCAGGCCAATTTCTACCTGCCAATGCCAATCTTCTACGACTTTCGAAAATCAACAGATACTTCGATAATTTACCAGGGACATGCCACAAGCATTCAATTAAAACCTAGGTACCTGCGTAGGTATCTACCTCTTCAATTTTTCTGTTACAACAATTTGAGATGTTAAAATATTCCTGTTTCAAATATTTCGAAGTAAATTGACAGAGCAGCGGCCGGGGCGAGGTAGGAATGCTTCAGCCAGGATTGCGGCTACCCCACCTGGCGGTTCTGTTTCTGATGATGGGTGTCAGCCCGGAAGTACCTTACGGTCCCAGGGTCATCTCCTGCTGGAAAAACTGGCTCAAAATGACCGACGACAACTACCTCAGGGCATTGGAAAGGTCAGTAGCTGATGATGTTCAAGTAGAGTGGCTGCAGGCTACATAAATAAACTGGCACAGTTTCATGTATCCCGCTCTCTTTTCCGTAGCAAATGGTTTTCTCAAGCGTTCGAAAGTCCCAGCCACGTAGCATGCCCATGTGAGCGAATGATGAGTAACCTATTTCTGGTAATTTTGGACCCTCATTTCACCAGTTTTTAAAAGAAAATATATCGTTCTAGGCTTTTTGTGTCGTCAACATTCTAAACTTACTTTTTGTTGTCCGAACCCCGTCCTTCGAAACTCCCATTTTCGAACTCGTCATTTTATTGGTCATTACAAACATTTTGGCCGAATTTGGAATTTTTCTTCTAGTAACAACGTCAAATATCGTCTGGAGTGACACGTAAATAAAAAGTTCCGGTCATGCAGCATGGCTATAGGAGCGAATTTTCTAACAAATATCGTGCTATTGTGTAAAAAGATGATAACCGAAAAACCATACCACTTTTCGTAAAATTACATCATTTTTGTGATTTTAACCATTTTTACCGATTTTTGACCCTTATAAAGTCAAATTTGACCCACTCTTTATTGAGAAAAATATTTTTATGGTCGAACCACATAGTAGTCCCTCCGTTGTGATTCAACATTCCACACAATGTCAGGTGAATTAATATTGATTTTATCCCTTAATACCAAACTCTGACTCCCAAAAATACAAATTTGACCCCTATGCTGTAAGAAAAACAACTGAAATGGTATTTTTCTGTCTTGACTCACCCTTCCACACCACTTTGTTATTTTATATAAATTTCGCGATTTTTGCCGCTTTTAAAGATTTTTGACCCCTAAAAATCAAATTTTACTCCCTTAGAATTTTTGAAAACTGCTCATCTTCGAACTCATCCTTTTGTTTGGCAATATGGACGTTTTGACGAAATTTGGAATTTTCATCATGAACCCAAGCACAGATATCGTCTGGGGTTACACAAACATTTGTTTGTTGGTATAAATAAATTTTTTCAAAATCTAGGGATGAATTCAGGATGCTCTAATACAGATTTACCTATACAAAAAAAAGCCAAAAATTCACGTTCCCATTGCAATATCTTGTTCTTTGAAAATTACTAGATCACCATCTTTGATGGAGAACAAATCTGAAGTAAAATATCATCATCAATAACCATTTAATAGGTACTCTACCTACTTTGAGCACTACTTGTTAAAAACAAAGATGAAAGGCGAAATACACGAAAAATCACAACACACCACTGGAAACCAAAAAACATCTGAAACAATTGCTTTTTTGACGTCTTCATCTTGAAAGTATCTTATTTAGGTTGATATGTCCCTATTCATAATATGTAGGTAATATGGCAGTTATGAAAATTTGAATTAGTTATCATGTTAACTAATGGAAATCTATGATTCGGTAATAGGTATGACAACTGCGGTAAACTAGTGGGCGAGTTGGTAGGTGACATGAGGGAGAAATACAAGAAGTCGCTAGTGAACAACCTCCAGAGGAGTTCCAACTACTTCTTCGACCACACGGAGATGTCACCAGCAGAGGTCATCAGGGTCCTGCGCAGCGCCAACCGACTCATGGAAACCTGGACGACATCCAGGATGCCGTCGGAGGCAGTTTCCTTGTCCAGGGGGTCGGTCGGGTCGATGCCCAAGTCTGCGGGGCTTTTGGACGAGGTGACCAAGGGTAAGAAAGGGAATCAGAACGATAACATGGGTTACGAATGCAATTATGCGACCCTCTGCCCGCCCTGCGACTCCCAGCCATCTTGTAACGAAGAGGAGGAGGAAGATGAAGAAGAGGAACCTGAACCATGTTCAAACAATGCCATGTCGTGAGTTCAAAATCGATTACATCATAATCAATATAAGCTTACTGAATGAGTCTGACAACAACCGAGAAAAAAAAAATCTTTCCGGTAACTGAACAACCAGTTGGTGAGCAGTCGTGCAATAGCTCCCACTCTCAGTGAGAGCTTTGTCCTGACTTCGGACATTTCTGCATCCTATGCCTATCGCTCACTGAGTGGAAACGCCTGCGCCCTAGCCCTGGACTCTTAAAGAACTTACAGAGGATGTTCCAAACCTGCGTACAGGTACTTGTAGGGCAGTCCTATCCCTATCCAGTTCTTCCTCAGTGTGCGGCTAGGTTTATAATGATGAACAGTTTGGCGATTATGCTGAGACATCCAACTCGCATAACACTGGTACTTTTCTGCTATGGCACAATAAGGGCACTGCCATTAACATCATGTAACCAACTGCCACTCCTAGACTCAATTCCGATTATCATAGATAACTTCATGTTTAAGCTACTTTTCTAACACAACTGTTCTGCTCCGCTAACAACATGTCTAACTGTTGACCTGCAGAGTTCAACAGAAACAATATGCCACTTCAAACTCCCATGAACTCACAGAGGTTAAAGCTACCCAGTTGGCACCCCAGTATCTACATGAGATTGCGCCTGGTGAGGTATATACACATGGCAATACTACCATGACTGCAGACCCTTCTGCCACGATTCCAGCATCAAAAATCACAAAACAAACTAAATTTGACTAAAAATTCGTACTTCAATCCAACAGATGATTTAGACTGGCATTTCTATAATTTCCTTAGGCTATTCTGGTGGGCGCGGTTCCTGTTGTATGCCTTCATCGCTCTCATTGTCTTGCAGTCCATCATCCTCCTCATTATGTTCTGCAAAGTCTGTTGCACAGATCTCCTAACGCATTTCCCCAGCTGCGCCTATGAAACGTAAGTTATCACTACTGTCTGTGCGTTCGTATAATCGACTGATATAATACAAATTCTTCTCGCCAAGGAAACAATGTTATGCAAAAACGTCAGTTACGTCATTATACAGCTTTTCCGTGATACTTGAGCTTTAGTAGAGAATTCTGTGAGAATTTCTAGTTATCCAACCCTACGCACAAATTTCTACACCTAAACGGTTCATGTTGAATGAAAACTGTATTCATTTATCGTTTGTTTGTTTTGAAGGCAATGCTGCTGTGAAGAGGACAAGGAGTGGATAACAAAACTGATAAACGAGTGCGAGACACATCTAGCGAACCAACAAGAATGCTTCCCCCTTCTATTAGACACTCCTGCACGTAAGCCCAATGTTTCGTAATTTATTGAAAACCCTCAATTGGCATGTGATTTTTCTACTTAGAGAAAGTTACATATCCAGCTCTTCCAGGTTCTTAGGGAAAGTTACATATTCAGCAGTTATTATAAAAGGCCCCACCGAACTATCCCATAGTACCCTCATTTCGTGGTTTCCTGGCATGTGGAGCTATAGGTCGTGCACAAGAATAATGCCCTCCGACCCTGCACCCTATAGGAGGATGGGAGAAGCTGGGGGCTCGGCAGCCTGAGTGGGATGCAATGTTGGGACTTTTACTCTGTTATGTTGGCAGCAGTGCTGCCATTCCAAGCCAGCCCCATATCGTGTTTTCCTTGTTTGCATCTTGCTTTTCGTTTCGCCATCCTACCTATATCGTCGTATTAACCCTTCTTATTTTAACTGTGAGTATCATCACAATCCCCGTCATCCTATTTTTGAACTGAGTATCATCACAATCCCCCGTACCCGTCAGTTTCCGTGTGTCGCCTACACAAATCTCGCGATGGAAGATCAACCTTCATCGTCATTAAAAAACCGGAAACCTGCTATCGCAAGAGACAGGGCTCTAAGGAGTCAGGCACGAGAAATTGTGTACAATGTGTGCCAGTATTTTACGAGGAAGAAGAAAAAGGATGACGCGAAATACAAAGTTCGCGATGTGACTAGTGCAGCGACGGGCGTCTCGGCGAGAACAGTCGGCAACATTATGAAGGAAGCTGGAAACCAAACAACATCAGATCGGGCGAGACCTTTGTTTGTTATGCCAACCAAGTCCACACCGCACAAGAAGGTCATCGATGCTGATGAATTCACCGATGCTGCTACACGAAACAAGATACGTGAATTCGACATTGTTTCGAAAGAGTGCCCTTCATTGAAAACACTGTGCGGAATTGGCGAGTGACGGAGTTCTCGAGTATGGTAGAAGTTACCTTCGGTTAGTAGCGGTTTCAAGTGGAAGAAATGTCAGTCCAGCCGAAAAAATTGAGGTCGACTAAGTACCGTCAAAAAGACTACCGTCAAAAGATCATTAGTCGAATCGGAGATCGATAGTTTCATCATTAATGTTGTGGGGGGGGGGGGGGGGAGGCTTCTGATACTGATAGCAGTTTCGATGAGGATTCGGATTTTTCTGATTAGAAGTTTTACGTACCACACTTAAATTACGTAAGTACTAAATAAATGAATAATAATATGTACTAAATAAATAAATAATGAAATAATGTTTCCTTCCTTATTTACCTCATTGTACCTTTTCAAAAAAGTACTCCTAATTTTCAAGAAAACATTTCATAGAAAAATCCTATTACACACGAGTTTGTCTGTCAGCTCAAAGGAGTCACGCTCAAGGGTCCGATTTTACAAAAATCGGGAAAATGCTACGTTCATTCACTATGGCTTTTATGACAGTATCATTTTTTATAACGAAAAAAGGTAAGTTTTTATTACGGTTCACACTCAGCTAGAAATACACTGCCAAGGTGATGGCACAGGAGCTTCCTCGTCACAATCAGAGTGACCCATTATAAAATAGAACAGACTCGGAAGCAAAATAACATAACATTACATTACATAACATTACATTACATTACATAACGTGAAATATACATATTACATAACATTACATTACATTACATAACATTGCATAACATTACATGAAATATACATATTACATAACATGACGTCCATAATACATTACGTCCATTATACATAATTGCGAAAGTTATGCGTGTTTGAAGAATTTCACGTTAGCGCATGCGCAGGGCGAACCGCTGGCTCTATCATGTTGAAATTTATATGGGACCTCAATGGGCCCTACCCGCTTAATCCCTGAGAATTACATTGAAATTGGGTGAAATCTTTGGTTACTACGGCTGTAACAAGGAAATTGAATCTATTTCACGCCAGCGCATGCGCAGAGCGCACCGAGGGTCCGATCATGCTGAAATTCATACTGGAACTCACTAGGACTTGTCCAAACAACCCTTGAAAATTTGAGCGAAATTGAATCAAAATTGTAAAAGTTATGCGTGTTTGTTGAATTTAACGTTAGCGCATGCGCAGGGCGTACCGCTGGATCAATCATGTTGAAATTTGTATGGGACCTCAAGGGGCCTTATCCGCACCATCTCTCAAAATTTGAGCTGAATCAATTCAAAATCGTGGAAGTTATGGCTGTAACAAGGAAATGCGGACAGACTCACAGACTCACAGACCCACAGACCGAAAGACACGGAACCAAATTTGTTCAGTAGGCTTTGAAACGCAAAATGCAAGTTGAAATTTTGATTTCTGAAGACAAAAATTTTTTGGCTCACGAAAGTGAACACAAGGCTTCCGCTGCTTCGCAGACTCGGAAGCAAAAGGATTACAGGGGGAAAGTGCTGCCAGTGGACAGGGGAAAAACAAAAAAAACGGGGAATTCCGAATGATTTCCACGTTCCCCGCCAGAGTGCAGGGTCATTATTCTAGTGCACGGACTATAGTATGATTGGCAAAGGTAAAGCTTTAAATGGGGGGTTGACACTTGCACTGCCTCCACCATACATTTACCTATAGTACTTAGCTTGTGTTTTATAGTCTGTAGTCTTTGGTTAACGCTTGCAATGTCTGACTGAAGGCCGATAAAAATTGATCAACATTTCATCCTACACTCCCTCTGGAGTGGACTTTAGGCTAAGTGCTCAATCTACCAAGTTTCTAGGCTGCCATCTTGAAAATCTCGCTCCTAATAATCCTAGATCATATTGGAGCCACAGACAGAATTTCATCAGATCTGATCCTATCTCCAGGCAATAATTAATCAAGCGGCCAAGAAAACAGAAACTAAATTCATTCATTCAGTGAATTTCAATGAGATATATTGCCATTGTGAGTTGACAATTATGAATGAATATTTAGAAATTGTGATGTGGGTAATTTTGATTTGTTGCGCAGGGAAACACAAATCATCAACTGCCGTCGGTTACGGGACAAACATCGGAAAACGGGGAAACCGGGATGATGAAATTTTAACGGACCTGACGCCTCTCAGCAGCCCACGAATAGGATCGTAAGACATCCAATATTGATGTGTGTTGTCAGAAGACACAACGAAGTGTCGATTGTACCTACCTATTATTTATAGGTGCCAACCAGTATACTATAAATAAGTGTTAGTTAACCACCTGGAAGCTACATCCCAACTACCCACCGAATTTGAGCGCAATCGGACCATAGGTTCGTTGAGAAATGAGAACTTCGCGTTTGGGCATGCGCAGTGGCCCCACCAAAGATCAAATCATTCTGAAATGTATAGGGGAACTTAGCACAGAATTTGAGCGAATCGGACCATTTTGGTTCGAGGGAAATAATTGAAGAGTTCCGTAATTCATAGGGGTCCATCTAGGGACGGATTTATACAGTTTGATTCACGATCGTGTTGGCGAAGCTTTTCGGTGCAAATGAACGGCTGGTCGTAAAATGCTCCGGGTGGTCTAAAAAAATTCTTTAGTTCAAGATCAATTTAGAAACGTAAAAAAAACCCATACCCTTCAATTGAAAGTGTTCCAGCTACGGCGTTCTGAAAATGTCAACCCCTATTTTGAACCCCTTAGAGATGACTGACAGTAACGCCGAGCTTCGAGGACCAACTAGACCCCAAATGGTACCTATAAACCAAATTTCGTAAATTTTTGTTCATGGTAACTACGAACAGTGCAAAGTACGGCGTACAGAAAGAAATTTTTTTATTGCATTTTCGGAAACGTGAACCATCAAATTTTGAGGGGGGGATTAATTTTTTTTTTTCATGGTCGATTCCAAAGGTTCATTATTCAAAATAATTTTTTTTAAACAGCGCAAATCAGCTTCAATCAAATGAGAAACGATTAGTTTTCTACTATTTCTCTACTCAATCACCAAAATTCCTCTTTTTCAGAGACTCAGAATTCGAAGCCTTGATGAACAGAAGGCCCCTTCAGAAGCAGTGAACGATGAGCTGGAACAACGAATTGATCCAATTGACCCCACCGTTGATGATTTCGCTACAGCCTCGAATCGATGGCCGAAACTACGTTGACTAACGCTTTTTAAAATGAAAAACATTCTATCAACTTGTATATAAACGTCTTGGCATTTCATTATTTTACTCGTCATACGTGAAATGATCAACCGTGTTGGAAGGCGCCCGAAGCAGAACAACGTCATAAAAACAGGAGAATTCTCAATCTGCACTAGAAAATCGCTAAAAAGGTAAGCAGCCATTCAAAACATAGTTTAGTTATTATGTACAGCATGAAACATGTACATGGAAGTTCACTGTGTAGATCAGTCTTTGCACAGCCGGTCAAGAGGGGGTTTGAACAGGTTTCAACAGATTCAGTAAAAAATGAATGCAAAATATCCGTTAATGATGAAAACAATATAATCAGTAACGTACCAAACTGAAAGAAATAATTAACAAAAATTATATTCATGCGCATAGGTAATTGAATTAAACAGGTAGTAAAACAGTCGAGTAAAGTTAGTACGGTAATAGGGAAACCATCGACAAACGAATTTCTGTACAGATGTTCCTATGTACGTTGTTTGATGTTGTTTTGGTGCAACAACATAGTAGCATGGACTTTGGCTTTTACCTGAACTCAGTTGGGCCCAGCTGGGAGTTCTGGTGAGGTTGGTGGTCCTGAAATGGAAATTATGTTTGTATCACAATCTTCATCGCATAGGTACTGCTCTCTTTGGTAGGTGTGGGGAAGTACGTGCGTACTAATACACTTTCAAAGGATAACATTAGGCAGTGGGACTAGAAGGCAATAGGAGAATTGACGTGATGGGAGGTGAAGTGACTTGAGAATTTACCCCAGTACATCTTCAAACAACGAATCTCAGCATTTCCTTTCAAACGGGTATTGGTAAGTCTAAGGTCTAGGCCAACTTGATATCTAAATTCAGCAGTTATCTGCTGTAAGGACATGATTTCTATTAATAAAATATGAACTTTTGGTTTATTTTTTCTGGTTTGTCTACTATGTCCTTCAAACAGCAAAATAAAATAAACAATAATTAAACAAAACACTTCAAAGGTATAGTTTACTCACATAATGTAGACTGCACCTGCTGGGGCTTGAATGAGAACAAGAACGCACCACCTTGTGGAGAGAAAGTGACGTCAAAAGTCACTGTATCTTGGGGTGCCACACTGGAAATTAAACAAGGTCATCAATTCTTGTATTCCGCTGAGCAGATCATATAGAAATGAAATCTTTGAGCGAGGCCTGGAATTCCTCATCTGTTCGTTGTGTTTTAAATAGGCAAATAGAAAGACTTCTTGAAACAGTTCTGAAATTTATGCTTATTCTTACTTGCAAGATTCTTTGATGAAATAGACTCCCTGTCTGGTGCCCATGTCCCAGTCCTTGTTGCCATCTTCAAGTCCTGTTGAAATCACCTCGCTCCCAAAATTCCACACTGCCCAGAGAACAACGCCATGGAATGAGCCTTCACTGGAACAAACAAATGAGAAGGAAGTTAGCGATAACACGGATTAGGTCAACCAGCCATCCAGGGATCAACCCGTACAATCATAGTAAATAAGCAAACTGATTTTCTTAGCCCTGGTAGTAAATATGCAGGAGAGTAGAGAGAACCCCAAGAAACAAGAATGATGTAAAACCTTATCCGTCAAGAAAACCTCAGCCACAAAAAGGATCCCACCAAAGTAACATGCTCAGTGCGTCGCACCTCGCTCTTGGATGTGCTTGTGCATCTGTTCCTTCCCTCCCTTCTCTCTCCCTGTTTCTTCCAACGTTGTTTGGCGGACAGCTTTTTGATTGGAGAGCAAACCACGTGAAAATTTCAGTCTTTTAGTAGCTTACCTACTGATGACGTTCTTACTCCACTGAGCTGAACAGTACATAAGAAGATAGAGGAAGTACTACTAGAGAAGAGGAATAAGGTACTACTTCAAGTCAATAACGAACAGAAAATAATACGATGCTTCTATAGGGTAAAATGAACATGGTTTACAGGAAAATATAAAAAATCCTATTAATAACTTATTAATACAGGTGTACGAAAAACAGAACTCGTTCCTGATGACCAGGAACCTGCAGACTTTGCAGAAAGGCCCAAGTTGCCTAATTTAGTGACGGAAAATACAAAACTCCTGCTACAAGCACAGAGGTCTGGAGCTGGACTGTGGCCAGAACGGCATGGATTATCCCTTGACACAGCTTTTTAGGAAGATTGCGCGATTTTAGGAAAACTTCATAGTGCCCACCAACAAATCATACTTATACAAACCAAAATAAGCTTCAAGACGTTACTGGTAGATAATGGGGAATTTTTTGGGGTGGCGGAGGGGGGGGGGGGCAGAAGCTTGGAGATTCCATTGTGTGTTGCGTCGGGTTCACCACTGTGGTGGTTTTGATGAATTAGAGGTAGTGGTGAGTTTTGGATAGGTGAGTAAGTGAGATGGAAAAGAAGGTGATGGAGCTAGCGTTTAAAAGTTTAATACCTATGGCGAAGCCAGGAAGGTTACCACCACTAAATACGCTAGAGGGTTTTGTCCAGAAAGTTGCCACCTGGTCGGTTATCACCGGACCGGTTCCACCGCTCTGGGTTCTTTTCGGAAGAAAAGGTAAGGAGGCGTGAGGAGAGAGAGAGAAGTCATCGACTTGAGGTTTGAGCGTAGAATGAAGAAACGGGTAAAAATGGCGGGTTTTATAGAACCTTTCCCACTCTCCCCCAGCCCCTTGAGGGTCGTTGCCCACCGTTGAGGGATGGTAGGAGGGAGAAGGGTTTGCCCTGCAGTTGGTCACATACATTTTTTTGAAAAAAGAAAAAATCCAACTCTGGGAAACATGGTATATTGAAGCCCGTTTTAAAAAATAAGCGTTTTAAATTAGGGTGTTATCAGGTCTAGTGACATCTGATTGACTGGTGGCCCAAGGAGGAGGAGCAAAGCCTCAGAGGTGAAGGTTCTCAATGCTGCCAACAACCCAACATTCGAAATGGATGGCACACCTTTGTGGCAATCTTCTACAACCTTTGCCATCATCATTCCATCCATACATCCACCGCAGTCCCGTACATCGTTTAGAATGATGTACTAGCGCTCCAAGTATGATTTGAGTTGAACTACTCAGCAATTTATCTGATACGTCATTTCTAGAGGGAACTCAGAAATTCAGATTTTAAACTCATTTTCTAACTCAACTTTCTAACATAAACACCTCATTATGTGATTTTTCTAACATAAACACCTCATTATGTGATTTTGATCACAGTGTTAATTTCCGTTAGAACAGAATTTGACCCAAAAAAAAACTAGAATTTGTAACCCACTAAAATTGTCCACTGGAAGAAATCGATTAGAACTCACTTTAGGGACGTCCATCTAGAAAATAATATCATCTAAAGAATGGAATACACCTAAATTGTTTCTCCATTTTCTTCGCCAATGATGTTGATGAGACGATCTCGGAGAGTAAAATGCAGCTGAAATTCACTGATTGTCTTCTTTGATCGACTTACTAAAGCGAAATTAAGTGGATGATATAATACCTTTCAATAGTAAACTTTCCCGAGGTGTTCAAGGATTTCTCAGGTGGCTCTCCTTCCAAGGTGACTTCAAACAGACACTGAGGCTGTGACAGGCATTTTCCAGGGTATTCGAACATTGGTTGAACATCCACGTCAGAATCGATTCTTTGGCTGGCTGACTGGAAAATAATTGCGAAGAAACTGCTTGGTGAATCATTCAACTATTTCAGTATATTTTTCCAAATAAAGTAATATCAGAAGCATACCTAAAAAATATAATTCACTATGAGCGTACATTATGTTTATGGTGCAAAGACGATCAACCTGCATAACCTATATCTCATTACAGTGACTGACAATAAGTAACTGAGCCTTAACGATTCATCTCACACTTTCTGTCGACTACTCGCACAAATACATTAATCCTCGTTAAATATTTCGTTTTAAAATGTAATGATGAAAACTTTACCTCAATGAGCTCATCGAAAGAAGAGACGTTGAAGCCTTCAACGCGTTCAAGAGGAGTTCGGATTTTGTGCAAGTGCTCAAACTCCATGGGCACTCCTGTTGGAAGCAAAAACATGAGTAACTACGCTTAAATCGTACCTAACTGAGTAAATCTAATGATAATTTGTAATTATAGTAGATATTTTCACATCGAATCATACCGTTTACACTTTAATGGAGAGAAGTGAATGTGGAAAGAAAAAGGACGTAGAATAGGTAAGAACCGGCAGTAGGTAAGGTAATGTAATTTGTGTTAGGTGGCAATACCTTCCGTATAAGTGCAACATAAGGTAAATTTTGTGGAAAAATTGATGAATTCCCCATGTGAATTTTATATCTTGTATTTTTTTGGTTTATTATTCACTGAATAATACACTTACCTATGTATCGGGTTCGGAATTTAAAAAAAATACATTCCCTCAAAAAATGTTTTTACTTTTAAAGGTGTGCAGATTCTAAAAATGCGATGTCCGTCCGCCATGTCACCCATATCTACTTTATTTTCGGTCTAAAAAAAATCGATATTTCGCAAATATGCTCCATTTGGGTCCTAGCTGTGTCCCCTATCTCGGCAGCCCGATCGGAAAACACCCAGGAGTGTTATGGGTGCAAAATTACGTATTTAGGAGGTTTTACTCAACTTCGGCTTGTGAGGTTTCGTTTTCCGCGTTTTTTTAAGGTCTAACGAAGTTTTAACTCTCAAAATTCAATATTTATGAGTCAAAAACCTGTGAAAATGGCTGTAATCACCAGAAATTTGCATAACATAGGAGGTGTTATTAACAGGTGAATCAAGACAATTTAATGCAATTTCACTGATCGAAAATAATTTGTCAGAAATGGCAAACTAACAAGTTTAGACCCGTCAAATATTAATATCTTTGTGGTCTCTTCACTGAGGTCCCAATCGTGCCATATTCACTTTCAGTCAAGAACTATTATTCTCACAAGAATAATAGAAGATAATTATTATTCTCAATTATTACTCATGCGACCAAGACTGTAGCGTTTTTTATTTATTTGTCAACATAATCTACACCTGTTACCTACATAATTTGTTAATTTGTTCACATAAAAATTTGTCAAACTTACCTACGAAATATTTAGTAGTAGTTTATTTAAAAGTGAAAAAAGTTTAATTCTTTGTGAAAATACAATATGATACATAAAACTGAAAGTTTGTAAGTGACCTTCATTAAGGGCTAAACGACTGAACAGTGATACGAGTTACTGACTGTAAAACCTGAAAAATAATAACATGTACGAATGATTTGTAACGCACAGTACTCGAAATAACAGCAACTTACCGAGTATACTCATTTTCCTTGGGTGGATCACAGCGTTTGGTGCTAGTTTGGAAGCGAGGTACCACAGCCTGATGCCGTCCCAGGGGTAAGATGAATCCCGGAAATAGGGTTCGCTGATGACAACATCAATCTGAAACAAGAAACAGCCCTCACAGCCTAGAGGTGAACCGGTGCAGATAATTCGATTACAACTAGCCGGCCATACAGCATAGTTTCCCCCTCTCCACTCCAGAAAGGTAGGGAGGCAGTGTGACAGCTGCCCCTGGAGAGACACTGGTTTGATTAATACACAATGCTTCCAGGAGTTGACGATTCGTTTTCGTGAATCGACCACCCCATCAGCCGCGTGTCAAAAAGATCTGGAAAGAGCCCGGATCCATTATAAAATTGGACGGGATTTCCATATACTGTCACAATTTTCCCCTTAAAAACATACTTATTTGAAGAATCAGTAAACGAAGTTAATTGAGATGAGGCTATGAAAGTGGTACGGAGTTCCGATTAAGGAATGGTTCATCTGAAAAACTCCAAAGCTGATAGCTTCCATCGTAATGGTACTACTGATTATTTATTGGTGGAGAACTTAGCTCCTACAAACACTGTACTGGCGGAATTGGAAATAAAGAAACTAAGGATGAAATTAAAGAATAGGGCATTGAACGCCTTAAAGAGGGAAGAAATAAAACTGGGTGGCATTGAACGCAAGGCATTCAGCGCCTTAATAAGAATAACAGCAAAATGGCTGGAGAAAAATTGAAAATGTGACAACTGGCCAATATAATGTTCATACACAAAGAGGTTTATGTGAGATTTCCTTCTGGAACTCTCAGGGTAGAAATTCCTTCTGGAAATATAAGTGTATGGTGAATTTCAGCGCATACCCACATAACCACACTCTGCTATGCTACCATGTAATGGATGAGGAGGTAGAACTAGCCGGCCACACAGCGTAGTTTCCCCCTCTCCACTCCAGAAAGGTAGGGAGGCAGGGCTACAGGTTTTTTTCGGAATAAATCTTGCGTGTGCTGCCCAGGGCACGTGAATCTCAACTGATTCACATGGTTCTTTTTTTATTGACGCAGAAATCTGTGCAGTTGTGCACTACGCCCCCGAATTCCGAAAATTATTTCTAGAGGGAGGGGAGGGGGGAGAACGCGGGATTTTATGCAAATCTTGCGTCTGCTACTGGTGTTCTCAACCGATTTGGGTGGTTGTTTATTAGTTTGATTCAGAAATCGTTCTGGTTTTACACTACATAGAGAGGGTTAAACATCCAGACGATCTGCAATGAGTGAGAGTGATTGATACACCACCATAAGGGACGCCCACTGTAAGCATGCATTACTCTACGGGATGTTTGAATTGAACGAAAAAATAAAATAAAAGGGACTGATTAAGCTAAGGTCACCAAACAACTTATACCTACGTAACAGCCTAATAAGAATCTCTGATATCAGATTCAGTAACTGGAATCTTCCTTGCTTTGTTCACAAGGCTTTTTCTGATGGCTAGCTAACAACTAGAAAACCGTAAGAAACCATCCATAATCCAATACCGTGTTGAGAAGGTTTGACAATGGTTGGGTTGTCCCATGGTTGGGACAATGGTGTTTCAAGTCCACCCTATCTACTGTGTACTGGAATGACGAACAGAAAAATAGCGTTGGACAGTCAGGAAAACACTGCAAACAGCCCGTCATGGATACTATAAAGTTCGAAAAGAGCAGAGAATCACTGCAAACGGCCAAACGCCTTTCTGGCGGTCAAATACCCGTCAGATGGTCACTGCGAACAAACCTATAGTGGCTGGATCAGATGAATTTCAATCAACTCAGCTCTTTTGATACCAAACAGACATAAACGAGTTCGGAAGTCATATCCATCCATAGTTTAGTATTTAAAAATGTACCGCCATTGGTATGTGCTGTCTGTAATTACATTTATGGCATCGACTTAATCTGACATCAAAAGCAGGACTAGGAAGGCCAACAGATCCTTTGTTCAGTTGTATCAATTCTGGAGGAACGGGAACATATCCGTGAAAATAAAACACCGACTTTTCAACCCGAACGTCAAGTCCGTACTCTTATATGGTTGCAAGACTTGGAGAGTTACCATGTCTCTCACCCAGAAAATCCAGGCCTTTGTAAAACTGTCTTAGGCGGATTCTTTGGGTTTGGTGGGCTGAAGTCATCTCTAATGAGATACTGTGGACACGCTCACACCTTGACAAGGGAATGTGAAAATGGACTGGCCACACCCTGAGGAAGAGTGAAGAGTCTGTGGAGAGAAGAGCCCTGGATTGGAATCCACAGGGATCGGCCTCGAAAGAGGTGGAGAACATCTGTGGAGGAGTTAAGACATGTTTGGAAGACATGGGCGGAGGTAAAGGTTCTAGCCAGAGACAGGCAAGGATGGCTACTTCACCCAGGCCCTATGCTCCTCAACGGAGTGACAGGAAGAAACTGAAGTGAAACACCCGCCTAGTCAAGTCAATCGTGTAATCGTGTAATCACTTTAGCTCAAACCTCGTACTTCTAACAAAGAACACTTACTGAACTCGTTATCAATTCTCTGTCTCGCTTTTTCAAGAGAACAACCTTATCATTCAACTCATTGTGTTTAATCATCTGTTCCATAACCGAATGCGGTAATGCAGACTCTTCTATACAGAACACCTGAAAAAGTAATAAACTATAATAAATATTCGATGTTGCAAGTAAATCCTTCGGTAACAAAATATTAGATAATACTGACTGAACATAAATATATCACGAGAACACTACTTAATATGGAACCAAACTTGCTTTTTTGGCTCCCATTTTTGCAGCGGCCATTGGTAACAACGAAGTGTCACCTACGTACAATATAGTCGCATTTTGCTTGATCCCTTTAAGAATCTTCATGTATTTTGTCCACCGCCTTGAATCGTTCATTGCAAACAGCCTCGTACGGGAAGCGATCCCGTGTAAGCCGCATGTGCAAGCTGGCATTTGCAGGCTTTCCTCGTTATAGGGATCTCTAAATAAAATTGATAAATAAATTAAAATAAATAATAAATACATATCTAAATCGCCAAGATGAGTTCCACAACAAGTCCATAATAGACATAAATGAGTTGCGATACTTACTTAGCTTTATGTACGTCAAACCACATTGAATACTGATCGTGTTTTGAAACTAGTTCGATTTCATCGCCTTTAGTGACCGGAGTGGGGTTTTTCAAATGGTAGACTGCTTGCATCCAGTGGTCTCTCCACGGTGTTGGCTCTATGAAGCTGGGAGCGCAGGATATAACAGTTTTGCCATCTTGATCCATGTCCAAAGTCCAGTAAACGCATACGACGTTGGCTTCCCCGTCGTCCAGTGCTTGGAATTGCGAAAGACTCGATTCATTGGATGTGATATGTTTGTAAAAATCGAACCTGAAAAACGTCGATGAGGTAAGTTTTGAAGTATATTGTGAAGTAGCTAGTAACAATTCCATTGGGTATTAGAGACAAGAATCTTACACATACTTAAGCTTAAAATCAACTGTGTTGGGAAGGCTGACACCCATTTGCGTCAACAAAAAAATAAACGAGCTATCTCCCTGAAAAATCCAAACCAAAAGGGCTAAAAGTACTAACGTTACCATGATATTCTGTATCGACAAACAAAACACAAATAAAGACTCACTTGAAGATTTTCAGAGGCTTTGATAATAGTTTCATACTATCAACAGGAACTTGAGAAACCTGTAAATCATGAACCCCAGCGTTTCCAGAACACTTGACCATATCTGGGGGTAGAGCAACCGCAATGTCACCATCTACTGGGAACGCAGGTTTTATCGAATTGAATGAGGAGAGCATCTTCGAATCCATCAGTATGGCGTACACGTCACTCGTCCACGGTACTATAATACTGTTCTCCTGAAAAGCAGTTCATCTGATCTATGAATTTAACATACTACAATGAAAGCACTAGACCACGTGTTGGCAACAACACAAGATGCATTGTTTACACCATCCTTGTTCAGTTCTGGCACATAACTCAAGAAAATGTTCTCACGATACAGAAGTTATACATCTTTAACCAGACTACCGTTCAATTACCATACCGGCAGTACAGTGATCATGAAACAGAAGCTTTTATTTGCTATATCAGCATGCAGTAATCACAATAAGCTGAAGCAGTCGTCCCATTTTAGTGTACATATAACAAGGAGTCAATGGAAAACCAAGTCTTCAATATTTCACTGATTTTATGTGTGATTATTATTCACATAAAATCTGTTAGCTCATGCTGCTGAACGTATTAAATTCAGTTTGTGTCCAGTTCTTATTCTCGGCGAAGGTTCAGTTCATCTTCACTTCTAGGGGCTACACGAACAGGGAGTACAGACAAAGCGAACAGAATTACATTGATGAAGTAGTGATTTAGTTTGCTATTCAAACAGGAAATCGAGGATAAGGATATGGACGTTTGAGGAAAGATATTCCAGCTTATGTGAGGTTCATTACAGCACATGCATGGTTCAAGACGCCCTTTCCCATCCGAAGGTGCAGCTGACCGAACATGACTTCCTGAACCGAACATGAACAGAACAACCCACTTGGCCAGCCGCACGTGACCTTTTCCTACACCTGGCCAGCAGGAACTGCCCACTTTCTGCAACTCACTCAATGGGTACGTGTATGTGAACTGAACAAGAACAGGAGGACAGCAAGGACAAAACTAACGCAGTCATTACAATTCCAAGCCTATAATAATACTTTAAAAATAATACGACTACTAAAGCTAGCTACTACAGCAAAACTTTACAACACTATAGAAAATCGTATATTGTGGCGTTTGGAAATACCGTTAATTTTTTTTTAATGGGTCAGTCTAAAAACGATGCAAATACCACAAAAGTTGACAGGAACATTTCAGAGAGGGAGCGTGTTTCAGGACAAGTCCCATAATAATGTGCTGAAGCCTGCTGGCCAGAAGTTCTAACTATTTATCAAGGGTCCTGATCAGCAAAGTTCGAGGGGAAGAGTAAACAATTTTCTTGTTCAAGGAATATGTCTCCTATCTGGGCAAGTACGATTTGGAGTTCGGAACGATTTTCAGCCTGATCCGTGCACGTACTAGGAGCTGTATATTCAGCATAACTCACTTCAAGTAAATGCTCGTTTGCGTGATTGAAAGTCTCAACTGCCCCTTCACCAATCAGCTCCGTATCGAAAACTTCGGTAACAAGGATGTTGGCTCTCCATTCCAAATCCAGTCCAGGCCCAACTTTCAGGTCGGTCGATCGCTTCGAAACCACTTTTATGTGCTGGCTCAGAGCGTTGTCTGAGATTATCTTCTTCGCGATTTCAGCAATTGGGGGAAACCCCTGTGAAAACGATCGAGCGTTAGCACTGACAGGTATACAAGTAGGTACCTGCTCACTCGACAGTTTATCGTACTTGCTTTGGACAGCAAGTTTTATGCCCAAACGGATCAATACCATACTGACAAATGAGTAGATACCCAACAAGTAAATTTACAACTGCACATAACATTCCCTACTGTTTGGATAATAAAATAATGATAACCTAGGAGAACATGCAGAAGAACTTGTTACAATTTTGGCCAATTCAAGTCAATATCAACTGGGAAACTACTGCAAGTATATTAATGCAAGTGAAACATTTACTTTCAGAAAAGCTATTTCAAATCTGAAGCGTATCTACGAGTAGCTGAGTAATAACCGCCAGCAGGGCGCATCAGTAATTCTGGAGGCCTATTAACTAAGTGAAAGAGATACATATTTTCCATCCAACTATCTCTTTTAGCAAGAGCTTTTTATAGTATCCATGACAGGGTTATTCAGTAACTTCTAAGAGAGATAGTTGGTGGCCATCTTGGCGTTTTCTATCTTTTTCAAAAGAGACACATAATTATATGTATTTTCTTAAAAGAGATATTCTCTTTCTCATTTGTTGTTTGTTTGATAGTAATACCATGTATCATCCTTCGTTCGTCCACTACCAGTTCGGTAATTTTGATCATTTACCATTCATTTTGATCGCATATCTTTTTTCATCTCATAAAGGTAGGTTAATTGTTCATTAAAAATACATGGGAGCTATTCCGTAAAATACATTAACCCGAGAGACATCTGAAAGAGACTGTCTCTTGAGGGAGACCATCTCTCCCAGGAGATTTTCAAGAAATAATCTCTTTTCACTAGTGAATAGGCAATGAATATAGTGAACAGACCCCAGGGGGCCTATTCACTAAGCCAGAGACACCTTTTTTTGGTCCGACTGTCTCTTTTGGCAGAAGAGATTTTTATAGTATCACTCACTTCGCAAGCAACAATAGAGTCAGCTCCACACTTGGCAGCCATCATGGAGAGAAGTCCAGTGCCAGTCCCTATGTCCAGAACGTGCGCTTTCTGCCCATTTGAGTGCTTGATGTCAATTGCTTTCTTGAGAGCAGCGTAATACTTCTTATTCTGAGGGCAATAAAAGAAAAAAAACCGATTAAGCACTCCTGAAATAAGAGGTGGTTAACTGTTGAAATTTTCCCAACCTAAAGCATCAACAACACTGAAGTTGAGCCGACGAGTAGGTAGGTACCTTAAGCAGGAGAACAAGGGACCAAACAGCACGTCTTAAATATCACATAATTGGGACACAAGTTCAGTAGGTGCACAAGCTACCTACTTGGAACTGTTGGATGCGTTGCAACATTTCCTCAGATCATAAATTGATGTGCCTTTCTCATACCTACTTGACCATATCGTATCACCAACAATATTTTAAAAATTTAC
Source organism: Leptopterna dolabrata (assembly GCA_954871275.1). Classification (NCBI taxonomy): domain Eukaryota; kingdom Metazoa; phylum Arthropoda; class Insecta; order Hemiptera; family Miridae; genus Leptopterna; species Leptopterna dolabrata. The sequence goes on along the minus strand of OX940984.1, from coordinate 14,081,805 downwards.
ACAACTAGGTAGGAAGGTACTTTCTGCAATCAATTTTCAGGAAATACTTACCTACTGGGGCCAGTAGGTAATTCGTTCTTCCAAGGGGTTTAAAAGTGGTACGGTACACCTACCATCCTTTTAAATAGAGAACGATTGGTAGACCCACCACATAATTTCATGACAATAAATGATTATTGATTACTGATAACTATTCAGACGTACTCTGTCGTAATCGTGGAGCATGTCGGCATACATTGACCTTGCGATCTCCTGCTGATAATCGTAGTTCTCATCTTCCAAGTCCCAACCCATCCGACCGGTGATGGGATTGACTTTTTGAACGAAAGTACCAAAAGACCCTTCTTCGATTATCATTTTTCGAGAGGCTGATTTCAGAAGCTGCAATACAAACCAAAACCAGTTTATCTTACACGCACGTAGAACAGAAGCATGAGCAGTAACGAATTTCGCATTAATTTCCTCTTACTCTGGATACTCCAAGAAGGTATTTTACTATCATAAATCGATACGTCGTGTTGTATTGGAGAGTGGGCAAAGCAGCAAAACACCTATCTATGAAAACAATTATCGTCGTGAACTATCCACCCTGCCACCACTCATCACTCAACAAAAATACTGAAAAGTGAAAAAAAAGCTTCCTATTTTGTCAAAGCACGCTCGCACGCAAACAAAACTTGACCGAGAGGTTATGGTTATGGAAGTGGAAGGTTATCCAGCCATGTATTTTTTTTCTGCCTATTCTGTCTCGGCTGCAGCTATGCCAGACATAAATGGTTGTATAGGCAGATGAATAATATTTATGTTGAATAGATGTTGAATGATAGAAGCTGTAATATAATTATTATTATAGTAAGTAGACGAAGTAGTAGTGAGGAAGTAGAGGCTGGATGAAGTGGTGCATACCTATGTAAGTAGATTACTGATGATATTATTTTAGATGAAGTTCTGAAGTTGAAAATAGATGGCAGAAATAACTGGTCACTAAGGACCTAGTGCTGAAATTTTCTAAATGGAGTGACTGCTGCTCTGCAATGTATGTAGGTACATATGGATGGAATGAATGGCTATGGTGGTGGTTGATGATCACAAACGAGGTGTCATAGAAATCACAATGTAAAGATCTAAATTAATAATACTTATTGGAAGGAAGAATAAATTATTCCTTCGCATCGTATTATTCTTCTTTTCTACCTACGGTTAGTAAGACTCAAATTAGAACAAAGTATAGGTACCTAAGTATCCAAAGCAAAGCGAAGTAGGTAACTTAGTTCCTTAGTAGAAATTGTTGCCAAACTGACAGATTTTTATCGGCTCTTCAACGTAACGTTCTGACAACTCACTGCTCGTTAGTCGTAAATACCTCCGTTTATCGAAACAGTGATCTGTGTTACCTATACACAATCTATTTTGGTATTCACACCTACCCGAGTCCTAGTGATCTAAGAAGAAACAACAAAGATTTAGATAGGTAAACCTAAATTGATTATACGTGGTGTATCTCACGCGGCATCAGAGTAAATTATGATATCAACGGTCGACGTACCTACTGCACAGTAAATATCGGTTCTTCTTTTTACGCCTTACTCAGTAAAAGCAAGACATTTTCATAAATAATATATTAGATCTACGCTAAGATTTAAATTTCAAGAACTTGGTTTCTCAAAAGAATTTGTGAAGTTGGTGTGAATTCAAATGGAAGGATTCATCTAGTTACCCGCTAAAACGTTATTATTGTCGCAGAAATCACGGTTGTTGACAGTAACCGGTAAAGTTTTGATACCTACCGGTTATTTTCCAATGAATTGCAAGCAAAATAATTCTATTTAGAAGTAAAAAAAATCTTAATCAATTTTCCAAAGAGAACTTTAAATTCTCAAAATTTGGAAACGATTTTAAAACACCTGTAAAAAAATATACCTACCAATAGTAAGGTGATTATGGCCTTTACATAAGTTGACCCCGTGGGACGTTCCGGGTTTAGATGAGCAGGTGTTTATCATGCCTTGATGATTTTTTCTGCGGTATCTACCTACTTCTTTAATCATAGTACCTACCTGCTTTAACTCCAAAAGCGGACCCAGAGTTGATATTCCTCGTTAATATTTGGGTACTCCCAAACACTTCGTATAAATTATAGGTAACAAAAGCATTAGGGGAACCTCCTATTTCGAGCAAGAGACAGCAACAACAACTATAACACTATAAATCAATTTTTCCCGAAAATAAGGTTTTGAGTTTTCTTCGCTGAATCATTTAAGCCATTCATAACTCATCACCCTGCGAATCCTTTAAAATTGAAAAAACGCTGCAAAGTCCTTGTCACATGGGGTTTATTATTCTACAGAAATGTTGGCTGTACATTTATTGTTTGTTTCATGTGAAATAATTGAAATAGCTATTTCTGATGGTTTCCACCAATTTTGGCCCCCAAAACACAAATTAGGTAGGTCCGATCTTTTTTTTTTTTCAAATTATCTTTGATCAGTGGTAGTGCCATCATTTAATCGTCTTGATCCACGTGTTGACACTTTTTCTAGTGTTATTCTACAAATTGATGGTGATTTCGCAGGTATTTGACTCATAAATAATCAATTTTGGGAGCTGAACATCTGGTACAACCTCAATTTTCCACTCCTTGGCCAAAATCGACCTCATATTCGATCTTCTCGTCCCCAAAAACATGGAAAACGATACCTCAAAAGCTCATGTTACCAACATGTTGCTAAAACGCAAAAAGTACCTATTTTTACACACATTTTCACTCACAACACCCCTGGGTATATTCCGATCGGGCTGAAAAGTTTCGGGACACAACTGGGGCCCAAATGGAGCATGTGCGCGAAAGAACGACTTTTTTAGATCGAAAATGAAGCCTGTACACGTGATACGGCGGACGGCGGACGGACATTGCATTTTTTGAATCTACACACCTTGAAACGGAAAAGAAAAAAGTTTGAGGGGGTGTTATAAAAATTTTTTGCTGAGCGATTACATAGGTGTATTATTCACAGAATAATAAACCAAAACGCTGCAAAGTCCTTGTCACATGGGTTTATTATTCTATTGGAGTTCTAGAGATTTTTGTTGGCTGTTAAATGTATTGTTTCTTTCATGTGGAATGATTGAAATAGCTATTTCTGATGATTTCCACCAATTTTGGCCCCCAAAACATGAAATAGGTACGCTTTTTTTAAAGATCATCTTTGATCATTGGTAGTGGCATTTAATGGTCTTGATTCACCTGTTTACACTTTTTCCAATGTTATTGTACACGTTTATGGTGATTTCAGACAGTTTTCCAGGTTTTTGACTCATAAAAAACCAATTTTGGGAGCTGAACCTTTGGTAAAACCTCAATTTCCGCGTCTTTGGTCAAAATCGACTTCATATTCGGTCTTCTCGTCCTCAAAAACATGGAAAAAGATACCTCAAAAGCTCATGTTACTAACATGTTGTTAAAACGCAAAAAGTACCTATTTTTACACACATTTTCACTCATAACACCCGTGGGTATATTCCGATCGGGCTGAAAAGTTTCGGGACACAACTAGGGCCCAAATGGAGCATGTGTGCGAAAGAACGACTTTTTTAGACCGAAAATGAAGCCTGTACACGTGATACGGCGTACGGCGGACGGACATTGCATTTTTGGAATCTACGCACCTTGAAACTGAAAAGAAAAAATTTTGAGGGGGTGTTATAAAAATTTTTTGCTGAGCGAATACATAGGTGTATTATTCACAGAATAATAAACCAAAATGAGAACTATTTAAAAAATAATCCATTCACTACAGTGACTAAACAAACATATTTAGTTTAGAAATGGAAGGGAATGGCAGGCGCGGATCCAAGGGGGGGGTCACAGGGGTCATGACCCCCCCCCAGAATCAGCCTGCATTTCAAAAAGCAGAGCTGAACGAATTGTTCACAAACCCGAAAACAAAAAAAAACCAAACGAAAACGAACCCAGTTTTTGTGAAATCAAAAACCAGAAACAAACCTCGCCACTAATTACTGTAATTTCTAATTACACAAACGGTAGACAGTGTTAAAAAAACTGAAAACAAAAAAGAACTATAAAAAATATAAAATGATTCGATCAAAAATGTCAAAATTAGTCGAATATAATCGTACACTTGGTCCTACCAATGTTACTTTATATACAATTATGTCAATAAATTTACCTTGGTGTGTCCGTCAAATTACACCTTGTTTATTTCTTCTTATTTTTGTTAATTATTATCTTGTTTTTGTTTCGTTCTCGTTTTCTTTCTTGACAAATTCAGTAAAAACGATACTGAATTCACTGAGATCAACAATAGATTGTTGTGGTTTCAATTTTTTGATTTGCAAACTCTGAAGTTAGCTACGCTGCCATAAAATGCGCCAATTTGTTTGAAAACACGTTAGGACACTTTTTTAGAAGAAAATTGAAAATAAATACATTTATCAGTTAAATAATTAATAGATATTGAAAAATATTTTTTACATAAACAATGAATTTTATAAATAAATACAATTAATTTTGTAAGTAGACAAATTGAACGAGTTTAGGCATAAGGTTGAAAATTCGGTTTGTATTGTTCGTTTGGTTATTTTGTTATTTTTTGTTATTTTTTATATTGTTCTACCCTGTGACCCCCCCCGGAAAAAAATCCTGGATCCGCCCCTGGGGAATGGTACTGTGAAGTGTCGGGTTGAAAATCTCTAACTACATGCCCATCTAGGTAAATAGAGTTGAAGAAAGTGGTGTAGGAAATTCAAATTTTGTTCTGTAAAATAGCGATATTTTCAGATATGCCGGCAAAAGAAGATTCACGTGGTCTGTTCGCGTGTTCCCCAGTTTTCAAAATTTCTCGTGTTGCTGGCCTTTTCATGTACCAAACGTCAGGCAGATTCAGCGCCCCAGGAGCCGTTCTCGCCGTGATGAAAACCGTCGCCACGTCCGTTGCCTTGATCATCTCCAGCATCGATTACTTCCTCAACGATATCACCTGGTACAAGGAAGCCATGAAGTCATCTCTGGGGATGGAAGTCATCGAAGTGACGTCACAGCTCGTGTCCGTCCTTTGCCATCTGTTCGTTCTCATAAGGAGACGAGCCCGTTTCCAATCTTTTCTTCTCGATTTCAAAAACGAAGCAGCTCGAAACGTCAATAAATCTTCGACCAACTTAGGGCTCCTCAACGTTTCCTTCATCTTCATCACGTACACTATCCTGAAGTATAACTCCAACCCCGCCGTGACGTATAGAACTTTTTTGAGAGTCATATCCTACTCAACTTTCTGTTTTTTGAATTTCTTCATCCTACTTCAATTCACCACAGTTTTGAAGCTCTTCAGGCTCAGATTTCTCAAACTTGTTGAAGACATTCCGACGGTTGTGGACATACATCAACACGCTCAGTTGCTCCGAGCTTGTGAAAAGGCCAATACCCTCTACGATTGGCAGCTTCTTCTTAGAGTTATTCATACTTTCGTCAATTTGTTAACTCACTCGAGCTACATCATAGGTCATTTGATGAGTATCGAACCGACCTTAAAACACCCTGAGGTTCTATTGTCAGATTTATTTTTCCTCGCCAATATTGTTTTCACGGTTTATGAACTATTTCATTTAGCTGGATGTTGCAAGCGGACGAAAGAAGCTGTAAGTACTGTAAAGTATGTGCATTCAAATATATTAAACTAATATAACTATAATATGTATAACTTGGCAACTTGTATATAACTAAATAGTGCATCCAGAGAGGATGTGGTTCATTATGGTATCTTATTGGGGTTAATATTTGTCTGAATTTAGCAGAGACCTATATAGTTCATGATGCGTAAATTTAAAAAAAATATTGCATTGTAATTAATAAATTACTTTACCAAAATCATCTCCATGGCGCGAAAGAAACTCCCAATAGGGACACCTTTATGCTTACGGGATGATTTTGATTTTTAGCGAATTTTGAAAAAAACAAACACGTTATCAACATATTGAGATATTCATAATTCATAATCATGGATAGCTATGATTCTATATCATGAATATCAATGATTTTGTAATTTATTGACGAAAAAGTTGTTGAAAATTTGATAATAAATTAGAAATGGTATGAAATGAGACTCAAAACAAATTCTCCAAATGATCCAATATATTAATTTGTATTTATGTACCTACTACAATGGTAGTTCGTGAATTAATTCACTCGATTCTTATTGCAATAATTTGTTGCCCATTGAACTCATTTAATGCTTATTATTTTGATCCAACCTCAGGCTGATCTCTTCGTCACTGAGCTATTCAACACGCTGAGAGGGAGTCAAGACCTTTGTTCCAACGTAAGAAAAATGTTCTATAACTTGATAGCCTGCTGTATCAAAGTTTGCAGCCTTGAATAATCTGATGTATTTTCATAGGATAAGCTGTATCTGTACGTAACAGCAAAACCAACAATCAACTTCACTGCCTGTGGGTTCTTTTATCTTGGTTATCCACTCGTGACATCAGTAAGTCCTATAATAGTCTTGCAATAGCGGCCTTTCTCATTTTTCTCGAATTTATTTGATTACAAAGACGGTTGGTTATCCGACACATTTTTATTGATATTCGAACAAAGTTTATCATTGCTACTGCGTGATTTTGTTGCCATTTTCTGTACTTAAACAACGACTTGAATTAGGCAGGTACTAATTGATGAACTATAAAACCTAACTTCTGCAGCCTTGTATAGTTAGCCTGGTTTCAGTGTCTCTCAGGGCCAATCTAGAAACACCGGCATCTGGAGATTGTCCTTTTTGACTCTTCCACCTGTGGGTATTCTAAAGGACGAATATTGCAATTAGGAGTAGATCGGCCCATGGCAATTTTTGTTTACAATCCGGTGAAAAGAGATTGGCCCTTTTTTAAACAAAAATAATTAAGTTATTGTCTAGAGTAATCCATGGATAACATGGCTTGGCCTTGCTACCTACTGTGGGTGGAATTACTAGTTTGTGTTCATAACAGGCAGGTACCTAGCATTTTGTAGGATATTTTCTAGGATAGCTACCGACAAAATTTTTGACAGTTTGGACCATTAGGTGCACACGCACTCACACACACACACACACACACAAAACTTAATGCTAAAATTTATTTTTCCGGTATTAATTGATTTCTGTTGAGATATTTTTCCTCTTTGTCCAGATAATTGCAGCAGCTGCCACATACCTTGTGATTCTGGTTCAATTTAATTACCAAAAGTGAAAATCTCACAAAGATATGCCGGTAATAGTCACTGCATCAACTTCGTTACCTACCAACACTATGTTTGTTCTCACCACGAAGCACTGAATTAACTTATTGCAATAACTACTTATTATTAAATTGATAATGTTTTTAACTGCACTGGAGAAAGATGGAAAGGTGAATAATAAACTGTTGTTGGACTCAACTTGGATTGATTGGATCCCCGATCATATTTCGCTGTATTCCTGATGACATTTTTACTTAATCAAAAACAGTTTGAAAAATACAGTGTTTTATACTGCCTAGGTATATTTCATTATAACGACAACACCTGGGAAAAATACCTGGGTTACTGTCCGATTTTTTATGAAATAAATGAGGCTATCTTGGTACTACAGTTCTACCCAATGTAGGCAGGTACTCTCCAGATTTCAGCTCTTTCCGACCATTTTCGGGTATTTTCGGGAAAAGACGTTAGCGCAAGCGCTAGCGAAAGTGATGGTCCGATTTTGATGAACCTCATACGACCTATGGAACTACCTACCTTTATTATTAGATTGTCAAACCGCATCAACTCACCAAAGGAAACACGCATACCTACGCAGAAGAAAGTTACAGTCGGAATTTTGTGAAATGTATTTATTTATGGGACTACCTGTACATAAAACACTAAACATTTCTGTTCATTTTCATTTTGACCAATTTTCCGGGTTTGCGTAGGTACCTACGTACCTTCTTACAACCTACACACACACCGACCACTGGCGGATACAGACCAGCATGAATGAAGCCCGAAATACATATGTTATATTATGTATATAGATACCTGTTACAGAAATTTTCCGGAACGGTCAATAAATATCCGGGAGTTTCGGACTAAAATGTGAGTGTTTAGGCTGTACGACTTTTTATTATAAATGCAAAATCAGAGCAGATATTCTCACTCCTTTGAAAATAAATTTCATGGAAAATAAAAGACACTAGTCAGGTAGTACCACATTCACTTGCCAACGTTTTTAATTTCAGAAATCATAATTTAGGAAATTCAAGAAACGATCCCAGGAAAAAAAATTGTGATACCTACTTGACTATCATCTTAAAGAGTTAGAATTCCGGATTTTTATCTTCAGATTTGTGTTCAAGATGGTCTGAAATGTTTCACAGATCAAATTTTTGGAAGTTGGTCTAAAAACGCTGCAAATACACAACGGTGTATTTTTAACCTGCGTAGATGCCCTTTCTGTGTAAGTAGATCACTGTTTTCTGTGGTCAATACCTATCCCCGTGCTTCCCACAAGAGAACCCTAAATCGAGTACCTACTGGAGCCAGCCGGGCAATAATGTTTCATAAATATGCGGTGGAATCAAGAATTTTATCATTATTTGGTGTTACTCATTAAGCATTACGTTTGTTCAAATTGAAAAAGTACCTACCCATCAATTGAATTCCAAGTAAGAACCATCATTCTTCAAATGAAATAATATTTCGAAACAACCATATCGTCATGGAATGTCGAAGACATGACACAGGAAGACGTCAATAATTGATGGACCAGGTGGCACTACACTTGGAGAGCCCAGTCTGCTACCACCAAATGATCTTTTCCAAGAAGCTCCCAGTGTACAGAGCTATATTATACTCTTTTATAAATAATATTAATGTAAAAATTTAAGTGTTTCAACTCCAGTGCGCGAAAATCAAAAATGTATTTTAATTGTATTATAATTTTTATTTTAAATTTGTAAATTAAATTATTTTAATATGACGGAAGCTTTGTAAAAATGTATTTTGAATAACACTTTTTCATGGAGTAATGATATCTGGGCCGGATTTATACCGTTTCAGTCACGATCATGTTGACGAAGCTTTTCGGTGCAAACGAACGGCTGGTCGTGCAATGCTCCGGGTGGTCTCAAAATATTCTCAAGTTCGAGATCAATTTAAAAACGTAAAAAAACTATACCCTTCTATTGTTTTGCCTTTCTATTTATTCTATTTATTTACCTTTCTATTGTCTTTGTTTGGGAAATGTCAACCCCCTATTTTTCACACGTTAGAGATGACTGACAGTAACGCCGAGTTTCGTGGACCAACTAGAATCAAATGGGACCTACAAGCCAAATTTCATTAATTTTGGTTCATGGAAAGTGCGAAAGTGTAGTGTATGGTGGACGGGCAGAAATTTTTTCATTCCATTTTCGGATCCTACGTACCTTGAAACAGATTCATTCAAATTGTGAGGCGGCGAGGGGGGTTAATTTTTTTAAATTCTAGACGCCAAAGGTTCATTACCTATTGAAAATAATAAACCAAAAGTGGCCAATCGAACACATACATAGGCTTCGGCCACTGTTCAGGGACCTGCCGTAAAAATATCATTTCTGGTAACTTCTTTAGATGTAGGTTTGGGGTTCCGGGGGTTTTCAGGATTTACAAAACTTCTGGTCAACTTCTAGTAACTTCAATAAGAAAAAAAAAGATAACAATGAAAAATGCCTGTAACCTCCGCTCTAACCAATTATATAACGCTTTGTGTGTGTGTGTGTTCTAACTGGGGAGGGCGGACCAATTAACATTGTTTAGCAGGAGTCCCACGGGAGCATCTTCGGACTTCTGGAGTTTTTGCCTCCTCCTCGCGAGGCTTGGCAACGCCGCATGTAGACGGCAGGTTGTAAAACCAGCCGGGAAGCCTTTCAGTTCCCTTCTGAAGCCTCTCTTCGTCCGTGCCGTCTCTCAAACGCAGTACCTGCACCTACGTATTCGGGGTGTCTTCGGTGTTTTGGTGGCTTATTCGGATTTCTCGTGTTCCCGTCAGTTAATTCAGCAACACATTTGTGACGGTAAGTTCGAAAGATCTTGACGAAATAACTTCTGGTTAATTTACAATTTACTACAACCCGCTGTGCGGTACAGACCTAATCGGTCGCATTCCTGCTTGCCTGATCGTTTGAGTCTCCAATAAAACCTGAGGCTGCTAGCCCTTGTGACTAGGAATGGGCTATCCATGTATCGAAACCGTCGTGCGGTATTGTCCAGCCGATGGTGCAGATGTTTTAAATATTATCTGAGCTTGCCGGGAATTGTCCATTATTGTTAGAGAAAGAGATACCTATTAAAGTAGTTATTGGGAGTAGGGAGAGAAGATGTAGGGAGTATGCCTAACCAGAAATACCAACCTATTGGTTTATTATTTTCAATAATAAATTAACCTTTGGAATCGATTTAAAAAAAATTACCCTCCTCCCCCCCCCCCCCAATTTACCCAAAAATTTCTGTTCCGCTATACGCCGTATTTCGCACTTTTCTTAGTTACCATGATCCAAAATTAATGAAATTTTGGTTTTTCGGTCCCATGTGGAGTGTTGGTCCCTGAAGCTCGGCGTTCCTGTCAGTCATCTCTGAGGGGTGAAAAACAGAGGTTGACATTTTCAGAACGCCGCAGCTCGAAAACATTCAATAGAAGGGTATGGCTTTTTTGGTTTATTATTTTCAATAATGAACCATTGGAATCGAGCATGAAAAAACAATTCTAACCCCCCCTCAAAATTTGATGGTTTACGTTTCAAGGTACCTATGTAGAATCCGAAAATGCAATAAAAATATTTCAGTCTGTCCGCCGTACGGGCCACTTTTCTTAGTTACCATGAAACAAAATTGATGAAATTCGGTGGATCTAGTTGGTCCTCGAAGCTCGACGTTACTGTCAGTCATCTCTAAGGGGTTCAAAATAGGGGTTGAAATTTTCAGAACGCCTATACCTTTTTTTTTTTTTTAAAGTGAATCTTTTTACGGGTTTAAATAGTTCTTGAACTTGCGAGTTTTTTGAGACCACCCGGAGCATTTTACGTCCCTCCGTTCCATCACAGTAAGGCCCAGAAGTTTGCAACGACAGGCTTTTTGAACAGCAGGGTGAATGAAATTGTATACATTTAGCCCAAATCTCGTAAAAAATTCGTGATAACGGCGCCCTAGAAATTACAACCCCTGACTAACAGTAACGCCGAGGTTCGTGGACCAACTAGACCCCGAATGGGACCTACAAACCAAATTTCATGAATATTCAGTCATGGTTACTGAGGGAAAAAACGAAGTAGGCTGACGGATAGAATTTTTCAAATTCCATTTTCGAATTCTACGTACCTTGAAACAGAAACCACCAAATTTCTAGGGGCTTTAACTTTTCTTTCATGATCGATTCCAAAGTTTCATTATTGAAAATAATAAACCAAATCGGATATGAGTAGGTACGTACGTGAACAAAATTAAAAATGGATTTATTGAAACGGATATGTCTTTCTGCGGTATAAATGCACATTTATACCGGCTCGTTGCCTGTTATACCAACTGTTTAAAAATAGTATCTACCTATCTTGTTCTTTGTGGAAGTGGACAAAGTTTCAATCAACTCTGATTTTAGCGAATTTTCGAAGAAAAGGAAGCTATTGTTCTCGGTCCAAAATTTTTAAAACTCGAATTTCCGAAAGATTTTTATACCAAAATCCGTTTCAGACCATCCTGAATTCCCTGCCGAAAGACACCGAAAATTATATGTATATATATATATATATATTTATATATTTATATATTTATATATTTATATATTTATATATATATATATTTATATATTTATATATGTATGTGTCATTCCAGACGATAACTCTCGAAAGAATTGAGATAAAAAGTTCAAATTTGCACGAAAAATCTGTCTTGGCAATCGACAGGCTAAGTTCGAAGATGGGCAGAATCGGGTCACTCTAAGGGGGAGTTTTGGGGAGTTTTAGGGGGGGAAAATTACCCATAAATTCCCAAAATGAAAAAGTCTGACAAGTGACACCTCATTTTAAAGGTTTTTGTACGCTGAACACGATGGTGAAATCAGAATTGCGATATCTCATTCCATTCTCAAACTGGAGCACTTTGAAGATGAAGGAACGTGGTTATTTCTTGAGATGTTCTTCCTGGTTCGTCTGCTCTAATCTGATAACGGAATGGGATATCGCAATTCTGACTTCACCATCGTGTTCAGCGTTGGAAAATCTACAAACCGAGGTGTTACTCGGCAAAAAATGGAACAAAAAATTTGTTACGTACCCAATACCTACTCTTCTGGTATTCAAAACATTTTTGATTTCCCCCTCCCCATCCTTCCACCCCGAATTTTACTTTGCGAAAAACTACTCCTGTTTTAATTTTGTATGGTATCAAGTTGGGAAAACATTGGCCGAAAATTAATTTTCAGAAAATTTTAGGCGGAGGAGGAAGATGCCGAAAACTTCGAAAATTCGCTCTTATAGCCATGCTGCATGACTGTGGTTTTTAGCGAATTTTCGAAGAAAAGGAAGCTATTGTTCTCGGTCCAAAATTTTTAAAACTCGAATTTCCGAAAGATTTTTATACCAAAATCCGTTTCAGACCATCCTGAATTCACTGCCGAAAGACACCAAAAATTATATGTATATATATATATATTTATATATTTATATATTTATATATTTATATATATATTTATATATTTATATATGTATGTGTCATTCCAGACGATAACTCTCGAAAGAATTGAGATAAAAAGTTCAAATTTGCACGAAAAATCTGTCTTGGCAATCGACAGGCTAAGTTCGAAGATGGGCAGAATCGGGTCACTCTAAGGGGGAGTTTTGGGGAGTTTTAGGGGGGGAAAATTACCCATAAATTCCCAAAATGAAAAAGTTTGACAAGTGACACCTCATTTTAAAGATTTTTGTACGCTGAACACGATGGTGAAATCAGAATTGCGATATCTCATTCCATTCTCAAACTGGAGCACTTTGAAGATGAAGGAACGTGGTTATTTCTTGAGATGTTCTTCCTGGTTCGTCTGCTCTAATCTGATAACGGAATGGGATATCGCAATTCTGACTTCACCATCGTGTTCAGCGTTGGAAAATCTACAAACCGAGGTGTTACTCGGCAAAAAATGGAACAAACAAAAAATTTGTTACGTAGGTATCCAATACCTACTCTTCTGGTATTCAAAACATTTTTGATTTCCCCCTCCCCCTCCTTCCACCCCAAATTTTACTTTGCGTAAAACTACTCCTGTTTTAATTTTGTATGGTATCAAGTCGGGAAAACAATGGCCGAAAATTAATTTTCAGAAAATTTTAGGCGGAGGAGGAAGATGCCGAAAACTTCGAAAATTCGCTCTTATAGCCATGCTGCATGACTGTGGTTTTTTTTATTTGAAGTGGGTTTCCAGGATTTCATCGCGAGTGATATAGCATGTCGTATATCACCTTCATGAAGGTTTTCTCCAGACTGAGTAGGTATTAAAATTCTATGCAGTATATTTACTAGGAAATTAGATGAATTACTGAGCTCTGAAAGTCCTATTAACGTATTTAGGTTCTATAGTTCGGTCAGTGGTCATGTAGGCACTATGCAATGAAGTTAATCGGCAACCCTTTTCTATACGTAAGTAGGTGCCTAGGTACATAATTTTTCTATAAGTATTCACATACTTACATAGAAAAGTACTTAGATACACCTAGGCACCTACTTACGTATGTAAAAGAGTTGCCAGATTAATTACTTAGTAAATATACGTAAGTATGTACATAGATCCCCCAAAAAATATTTTCGGAGCTCGATTTGACTTACCTGATTCAATAACAAAGTTCTTTGCTGTTAACGTTTGTAGCAAATACCTACATGGTTTTAAATATTCCGAACGATCAAAATTCAGTATACGTACCTACTCCAAAAACGCTGCAAATCCCTGCACAACGGTTTATTATTTTGTATAGAATACCCTTCTGTTACAGATCACAGCTCTATGTATAGATAACCCGTCTATATAATATAATATGTACTATTCTATGCATAATTATGTAGATCGCAGACCCTCCGTAGGTTAGTACCTAACCCCGTACTCGTTACTAGGTACCTACCTAAATCACGAGTTAAATGTTGCTAAAATAATTCTGCCGATGACAAACAGTACCTAACAAAAAGAAACACACATAATGAAGTTCTGAAAAGAAATTGTTGATGAGGAGTGAAAAAAGTTGCAAAAGTACCTACCAACAAACTCCAGCCCCTTCTACGTAGATGGTATAATGAACCGTTGTGTAATAATTTACCGTTGAGTAATGATTCAAATTAAACTTGTCTAGCTGAAGCGTCTAGGTGACTAGGTCTCTTAGGTAGGTATTAAATTTTACCTTGTGAGTAGGAAGACACATCCGAAGAAGAAATGGTCTGCACACTGGGGTTGAGGGCTATCGTGCTTCGGTTTCTATGTCAATGTTTGCGTCTATGTCAAGCATTTATCAGAATGTTCTGTGATATTATTTCATTTGAAATTTTAAACTCAGTTTAAATTTCTCCCTTGAGAGGGAAAAACATTAAATCATGTTTAATGTTTTTCCCTCGCAAGGGAGAAATTAGATATAGTTTTTTAATGTCAAGAAAAAATGAAAGCCACAATTTCACTGAACTCTACAAGTATAATGTTGCATTTACTGTACTTATTAGAGAGTTCCTAAGAGATAAGTTCATTAGGGAACGGCCATATCTTTTGGCCACATCTAAGGCGAGCAGCTAAGATGCTAACCAATAAGTCCGGTTTGACAGAAGTGGTGGGGGTAGGAGTGAATTAAAAAGTAACGTCACTTAACTTAGCACAACGCGAAATCCATTCAGCTTCAGTAGGTATACTAGTATCCGTAGGTATACTCACTTTTTTATCCTAAGTTGATATCGCAACAATCGAGCAAATTCTTTGAAAGACGCTTGGAGTAACTTTGAAAGACGCTGGCGATGGCGAGGACCGACGACACATGACGCGTTAAAACAAAACGCGGCAAAAAGCTGTGCACTGTTACCCCTGAGTAAGGTTGAAGACGATTCCTAAAGGTTGTGCCCTGGGAGATAACGCGCCTTATGTATAAGGCCGAATAAGTCGAACTTAAGGAAATAAGTTTGAACTTGGGCGACGCGCATGCGCAGTTGAGATAAATCCGAACACATCTTCCCGACTTTAGTCTTTAGGAACTCTCTATTATAGAACTCGCCATCAACATATGGTTGCTACAACAGAAGGTAGTAACTGTGTAGTAACCAATGAAAAACGTTGCATATTTGCGTGTCGGAATTCACAGAATGACCCCCAGCCCTAAAACATTAAACATGTTAATATTATCACAGAACAACCAACTCGACTTCATACTCCGCCAATATAATCAGGTGATCCCTACCAATGATTGGCCGTATTCACAAATTCCTATTGTGGGCGCGTCTCTGGTTACGAGATTTGGTTTGAATTGTATACAATTTCATTCAGACTGGAGTCGAAAATGCCTGTCGTTGCAAACTTCGGGTCCTTACTGTGAACGAACGGCTGGACGTACGATGCTCCGGATGGTCTTAAAAAACTCGCAAGTTCAAGAACTATTTAAAACCGTAAAAATATTTACGTAAAAAAATGGTATAGGCGTTTTGAAAATTTCAACCCCTATTTTGAACCCCTTAGAGATGACTCACAGTAACGTCGAGCTTCGAGGACCAACTAGACGCCGAACGGAACCTATAACCCGAATTTCATCAATTTTTTTTCATGGTAACTAAGAAAAGTGGCCCGTACGGCGTACGGCGTACGGCGTACGGCGGACAGACAGAAATATTTTTATTGCAGTTTTGGATTCTACATACCTTGAAACGTAAACCATCAAATTTTGAGGGGGGGTAAGAATTTTTTTTTTCATGCTCGATTCCAATGGTTCATTATTGAAAATAATAAACCAAAATGTGGTTTCACCAAATTAATATTCCTATGGTTTTCATCTTTCTCGATCATGAAATGGAATTTTAAAACCTATTCCTGGGGTTTTGGAAAAAGTTTAGCTACCTATCTTTGTTAATACAACTTACTTAAACATTGGACCAGTATTAGAGGTAGCTGGAGGGAAGTCAGCATAGATTGGTTCAGCACTTTTTAATTGAATCAATGCTGCTGGCTACATCAGCCAATGAAAGATGGTCGTGTCACACAGCCGAAAGGTGGTCGTGTCTGTCGATCTCTGACGGTCTGGATTCCCGCAGGTCGTATGGGAACCCCACGTGGAGTATGTCTGTCGGCGGACAAAAGTCTTGCGGGCGTCCCTCAACTCCTGGAGGACATGCAGCGACTTTTGGAGGATAAGGAGCACGCAGACCTCGCCTTCCTAGTGGGCCGAGAGGAAGCCCCGATATACGCTCACAGGCTCATCATGATGGCGAGGTAAGAATCATAATATAATATTAACAAGAAGCTATTAGATTTCTCCATATTTCTATTGGTACTAGCTGGTCGGGATGCAGCCAACCATTAAGCTAAGGTCATACGTTTACCAGTGTGAGTCAGTTGAAAGTTAAAGGTACTTTTTGATAAAACTGTATCTTAAGAAATAGTTTGAAAGTCATCAACTAAAACATATAGGTACTTTTTGAGACAATTTTACTTTAGGAAAATTTCAAGGTGAAAATGTTCGTGTATTACCATTTTGAGATCCATAAGCCAACTACCATATCGCAGTGGCCACCCATCGAATTGACATAATATTGTGCTCAGTACGTCAGTACCTACCTATCAAAGTAATGATATATCAAAACCTATTAATTAAATTATTAAAACTTTAAATTGAGTCAACGTAAAACTGATGTACTGAGCACAGTAAGTAGGTATGTGAATTCGGTGGGTAGACGTTTCGATATATACATATATATACATTTATATTTATATATTTAGGTGCTGGGTTTATGGATTTCAAAATGGTAGAAAACGTTTTAATTTTCACATTGACATTTTCTTGAAATTTACCCAAACTCCGTGTACCACGGAATATTTTCGAATGAACTGGTCATTCATAATGATTATTCTCAACAATCCATACCGACATCTCCCATCGGCAATTTTTGCACGACTACTGATGCAAGCGGCAACGTTTGAGTAGGCGGTCGAGGTCTATCAATTCAGAAAAGCGTCGCTGAAATCTGTCGCTAATTTCACGCTGGTACCTATGACCGATCCCCGATCCAATGTAAGTCGTGATCGCCGTAATTTATTACACTGCTATTTTCGTTTGTATTAAATATGCTCGTAGAACGCAGGTACCTATGCACCGTCTTGAATTAAGTGTGTGTTATCTATTCTGTAGATACCTACTGAAGAGAAGAAGGTGGTGTTGTTCTCAAATGTTGGTATATTCCTATCAACAAGTTCTCCGGCTTTGTCATTAATAACTATGCCATGTATGGTGGGGGGCGAACGGCAAAGGCAACGAAGCCACTGAATTGTCTGCTTGGAACGAGGAATGTTCACATTTATGTTGTCCAGTGGAAATCGGTGGGGATGAAACAAGACGAGCAAGTCAAAAGTCGTGTATTTGATTGTTTTCTACAAATATTCGTAGGAATCTCACATCAGAATTAGTTGGTGCGATTTGAAACGAAAAACACTTTCACAACGGTTTACAATGCTCTGTGTATAAAATCTTTCTGTGTAGCTCATTGTTCCGCACACAGTACCCTTGAATGTCCATAGCTGTTCTACACGACAAGCTACAGTTTTGCTCACGACAGTTCATCGCCACCGTTTCGATGATCTTGAATCACTGTGTGCCAAAAAAATTCCTCAGGTTGCCAAAAGTGGGTGCATACTCACATAAGTAATAATTTCACGGGCTGCCAAACTTTTGAGGTTCCTAAGAAGTACGTAAAACAGGAAAATGTCACGTTGCTCCGACACTGTTAAGCGGGACGGTTCCAATGCTCACTGTTACCTTCTAGCCATTGGTACATCATAGCAATTTACAGCAGAGTCTGCTGCTCCGGTCAACCTTCCTGGTAGGAGGGGATATCATAAGACTATGCCTCATTTTTGCACATTGGTTGTATGCCTTTACTGAATGTTTTGATTATGATAGATGGATTTGAATACTCGTATAACATTTACAGGTCTAATAATGAATAAGGCATTTAAAAAGTAGATGGTTAAAATTCCGAAATTTTTTATTTCCTGGTGCCGAGCTAGAAGTGATAGTTGTATACCTATTCAGCTCTTTCAATAATTATTGTACAAATTTCTTTGTCTAGAATGCAGTGTATCTTAAATCTTGAACGCAATCTGTCACCATGTCTGTCCTTTGAATTGTATCAAAACCACCATGTACGTTGTTGCGGCTGCAACAATCTGGAAGTGCACAATAAAAGTACATAATATAATGTGTCTGTTTGAGTGTACGAAGTCGGTGCGATACGAAAGCATAGAAAACACGATAGGGAAATACAATCATAATCGATACCTTGGTAAATTTTTAAAAACATCAATAATAAAGGTACCTACTGATGTTATGAGAGGGTAACCAAGATCGAAGAATCCTCCAGCTGAGAAGTGGACGGTCTGTTTCATTTTAACGCAAAGCTGTAGTTTACTCTGTAAAAAAATATTGTAGTGAAAAATTGTTATTTGAATCTATTTGTTGAAAATTTGAAATCAAAACCTCTACCTAACTCCTCTAAACACACCCTTTTGTCTGAGCCAAATAAATTCTCTTCCCAAACTTTGATTCTGAAAGTGAATTTTAAATTGTGAGTAAAGCGGTAGGCACTCAGACTGAACCAGATTTTAGGTGGTGAAGGTCAGTAAATTCATGATTACGCCAAAATATCGGGAAAGGGGTGTAAACCTTCATCACCTTGTTCTGTTTGTTGGTGCTGAGGTAGACATCCATGTTGGAACCACGGATACCCGCTGGTTGTTTGTTGTTTATTGTTCAAAATACAGGCAAGCTCAATTAATTAATAATACATAGGTAATACAAAGTAAAAAACGCTGCAAATCCCTGCACAACGGTTTATTATTTTGTATAGAATACCCTTCTGTTACAGATCACAGCTCTATGTATAGATAACCCGTCTATATAATATGATATGTACTATTCTACACATATGTAGATCGCAGACCCTCCGTAGGTTAGTACCTAACCCCGTACTCGTTACTAGGTACCTACCTAAATCACGAGTTAAATGTTGCTAAAATAATTCTGCCGATGACAAACAGTACCTAACAAAAAGAAACACACATAATGAAGTTCTGAAAAGAAATTGTTGATGAGGAGTGAAAAAAGTTGCAAAAGTACCTACCAACAAACTCCAGCCCCTTCTACGTAGATGGTATAATGAACCGTTGTGTAATAATTTACCGTTGAGTAATGATTTACCGTAGTAATAATTTACCCATCAATAATACTTCAACGTTTGTTCAAGTTTCACTACCTACCAACAAACTCCAATAGAGCCATCATTTTTCAAATTAAATAATATCACAGAACAACCAACTCGACTTCATACTCCGCCAATATAATCAGGTGATCCCTACCAATGATTGGCCGTATTCACAAATTCCTATTGTGGGCGCGTCTCTGGTTACGAGATTTGGTTTGGATTGTATACAATTTCATTCACACTGGAGTCGAAAATGCCTGTCGGTGCAAACTTCGGGGCCTTACTGTGAACGAACGGCTGGACGTACGATGCTCCGGATGGTCTTAAAAAACTCGCAAGTTCAAGAACTATTTAAAACCGTAAAAATATTTACATAAAAAAATGGTATAGGCGTTTTGAAAATTTCAACCCCTATTTTGAACCCCTTACAGATGACTCACAGTAACGTCGAGCTTCGAGGACCAACTAGACGCCGAACGGAACCTATAACCCGAATTTCATCAATTTTTTTTCATGGTAACTAAGAAAAGTGGCCCGTACGGCGTACGGCGTACGGCGTACGGCGTACGGCGGACAGACAGAAATATTTTTATTGCAGTTTTGGATTCTACATACCTTGAAACGTAAACCATCAAATTTTGAGGGGGGGTAAGAATTTTTTTTTTCATGCTCGATTCCAATGGTTCATTATTGAAAATAATAAACCAAAATATTGAAGAAGCTTAAGAAGAATAATGATCTGCATACAAGTTCACACGTAGGTAAGGTTCACAACAAAGTGGGTACAGATTTAAGATAATGGATGAATTATTTATTAGTTTTTGAATTGGGTTAGGGGACTGGTGAAGAAATCTAGGTTGGGATGAGTGTGCAACATGGCATTAACTTCGCGGGGTATGCTGGAAAGTGGCCTATGGTATAAGTAATTTGTTGGATTGAAAGGTGTTTGGATGAGTGGAGACGAACGAGAAAAGAACTGAGGGAGGGGCTAGGAGTGAGGGGCAGTCGATAGGTCTTCCGACTTCAAGAGGAATCCCATCCACGCCGGCTCTTGAACGAGCGCAGGCTGCATGCTGTCAGAAGCGTGTCGTAGTCAAGTTCATCAGAAGGGAAGTAAGCCACATAGCGTAGAAACTTCTTCTACACTCGTTCCAGTGGCGCTGTTTGGGTCTTATAAAGCCCTGTTCCCACGGCGTGTGACTCGACAAGCCTTGAGCCTGTCGAGCTTGTGACTTGTCACTCCACGATCCACCGAGCGTTCCCACTGCGCGTGCGCCTCGACCACTTTGAGTCGCTTCTTCCCTGGCAGAATAGAGACAAACTGCGCACAATCTAGGTACTCGGAGGCGCACAATCAACAAAACCCAACACAAGCTCCGACGAGTCCCAACAGGCCGTGGGAATGGGTGCAAGAGCCTGCACGACCCTCTCCAGCCACAAGCCTGCTCGAACCGCAAGCCTTTGAAGTTTAACGATTTACCGATTCTTTGCGGGAACGCTCGAGCCTCCTCGAACCTTCTCGAGCTGAGCGTTCCCAGGTGCATGGCTTGACGAACTTGGCTCGAGGCTTGTCAAGTCACAAGCCGTGGGAACTGGGCTTTATATATGGAGACCACACAACCGACGCGTACTCGAGGATGGGAAGCACGAGGTACTTACATAAGGGGACGATGGCAGAGACACTGGTAAAATCCCTCGTGTGTCTCTTCAAAAATCCCAGAGAACGCATAGCCCTTTCCACAATAAGGTCGGTATGGTTGCTGAAGGTAAGTTTTGAGAACAACAGCACGCCAAGGTCACGGACCCCCCCCCCCCCTGATAAGGATGTACCATCGAGCTGTTAATCAAAACTTAAAATATCCTGGGTACGACTGAAGGTGGATACTGAGCACTTGCCAACATTTAAGAACAGATTATTCTGCACGCACCTAATAGGTACTTTAAAGCTTCATTCCTAACAAACTACTAACAACTAGAGACACGGGAAAACGTATTTCTAGTGTTTCTGCTCTCTAGGTAGAACCTGCCTAGCAGTTTTAAGTCTGTCAGGTAGTAGGTATTGGCCCTATTACCATCATGTCTTCTCCCTCATCATCATCTTTTCTTTCTCCCGCTTTCTCTATCTGTATTTTTTGCCTTTCGTTTTCATGAGGATGGTGTTATCACCCAGTAGTACCCCATCAACGTAACTGACGACTTTGAAGCAGGCAATTTGCATAAAGTTCTTTCTTGAACTGGGAGTGCAATATAACTATTTGCCAGTGGACTTTTTGACTTGTATGTAGTATGTAGGCCCCGATGAAGGCAATATCCTGAAAGCTCGGCGGGGAAACTGATGAACTTTTTGTTTGGCCCCTTTCCCCATATTTGGATCTCACCCATATTTGGCAAATTTGTGAATGGAACGCTGTCTATGCAATTTTCCCCCCAAGTATTTAGCGTATTCTACTGGGTGTTCTTGTTTGCAGCTCATCTTTTAAAGAATTTGCTGCTTATAAAATATTACATTATTGAGCTTATGGAGGTACTTACGTTACTGCAGAGGTCAATCCTGTCTTGCATTAATTTGAAAAGTGCTTGGTTGAATGCCTCCGCCTGCAACAATAGATAGGTAGAAATTTATGTAGCTAAAGATTAACCTTGCATGGTATTTTTTGTTGATTTGTGGTGTTTTCCGTCGCCAACCTAAGTGTTGTGTTAACTGCCAATAATTTTTTTTCTGCGAGGCCCAAAAACCTAAAGTATAACTTAAATATTCTTCTTGTACTCTTCACAGCTGCTTGCGCTCTGGGTAATTTATTGTGATAACCATAGATGTGAAAAAAGTAACATAACATTGTATTAGACGAAGGTAGAAGTTTCGTCCCGTAGGATTTCTTAAGGAAGCAAGTGAAATAATGCGTGATATATGGAAGTGTGGCCGTTCAATTCAAGCAAATCGCCAATATTTCTCCTACATAGAATACGGGATCTAGGAATGAATCGGTATTACGAGCACTATCGCAAACGAGATACATTCATCTGGGAGGTACGTTAACATGCTCTCGTGGCAGTGAGACGGTGGTTAATCTACATTCAAAGATCCAGTGGACAACGTAGCCAAATTATAGTAATCCATAGGTAGGTACATCGAAGGAACATTGAATACGTTTAATTATAATCCTATCCTAACGACATCATTCTGCAAATTTAGAAGACACTGTACGATTGTAGTAGGTACTGTTCCACATAACTACACGACAGATGAGTACTTCGTAGGTAGTTGGCTAATTAATTGTTGAATCATAAGAGACTAATGGGTTTCTGTTTCAAGTCCTTACCTGTTTGTGGAAATTTTCACAGCTGCTTGATACTTGAAACAAGGCCAGTACCCTCAGTAAAAAATTGATGAAAATGGTGGAGCACAGCGTGAACCTCAATAGAAAACCTGAGCAGCAGTTCGCATTGTAAACGAAGAAAAGGCCTTGCGCTAAATGAGAAAATATTTCTGAGCAAGTAGCTAACATTTGCCAAGTGAACAAAAAGTTGATTCCCCGCATGGAGTCCATGAGCCTGCTGGCGTACAAAGTCGACTCGATAACCCGCTCATTTGAACAGCATCTTCCATATTTCAAAATCCCCATTAACTCGCGATATCTATTGGCGACCCCGTTCACCAAACAACTGAATTGCAGCGATATAACGAATATTTGTACAGAAAACCAATAGATGAACGAGTACGCAACTATATTGTTTAAAGCTTCATCAGCAAATTTCGGGAACAAGCCAATGAGTATGAGGATGATGGATAGGTTCAAAACTAGCGAATCATGGGTTCGGTTTTGGCTTACGTGGAAGCGTCGAAAAATTTTTAGCCACTTTGATCTATGCATCAGGCATCTGTACAGGTGCAAAATCGCCGGTATGGCTGCTGTCGAATGAAGTATTACCACCATCAGGTTTCCAAGGAACAGCGACGGAGATCTGGAACCGCGGAAGAAAACGTTCAATCGAAGTGCGCTGCTAATCGAAGCTGAAGACAATGTGATCAGAACAGATCGCAGAGTGATGCGTTTTTTCGTGGAACCATTGCTGTCGAATGGAAAGATGCCCACTATTCTGGATAGTCGGAACACCACCATGTCTGAGAGGTTTTGTTCAACTGACAACGATTTACTGAACAGATACAAGATAATACCGAGTTGTACCGAACTGGTATCTGATATCAGACACTATATCAGATAATACCAGACCGAATTGGTATCTGATTTCGCTCTGCTCTTACGCTAAAAGCGCTGCTGATATCTTCGATCAGGCTTCGAACCCACTTCTCCCTAGTTTCGACTACCAGGGCGGATTTTTTGTGCATTTAATTCTGTTAATTAAGTCAACCGGTTCCCGCGAGATCGCCGAAGATACCTCGAGCGTGGTTATAAAACTTGGATGGGTGGCCGCCGCACAGTACGTCATTACTACGGTGGGAGTGGACAAAATTCTGTTCTTGACGGTTTATTATACGAAATTTCTCGCTGATTACAATTATACCACACATAAGGGGTGCCAGAATGAGCCTTATTCGATTAAATTGGGTGGAGAGGGGAGGTAAAAAATAAGTTTTTAGCGCATTTTTCAATATAATTGCAATTGCAGTGGATCCACTGTGTTTAGTATTTTATAAATACTTACTATTCTGCTCCTCAACCGTTAAAAACACAATCAAAAATATACTGAGTACCATAAGGATGGTCTCCGATTGAAAATTTGTGGGTTAAATAAAGTGTATAAAAATCGTTAAATTACTTTTTTCCCAAATTAGACTAACACCTTGATCGTGGACAGAAAACGTCAATTGGACAGATAAAACTGCCAATACCTACTGGAGAAGATTCGTTCGTGCATTTTTTTAGGAGAAGAAAGGAGAAAGCAGTTAACAGTGGAAAATTTTTTTTTTAGTTGCAGAATTATCATAATCCATTGTTCGTAAGGATTACCTACGTAGTATAATAGCATAGCATACTGGTTCAAAAAAAAAAATGTAGCCCCAACGGCCACGAAAACATTTTGACGAATAAGTACCTTTCTCACTAATAAGTAATCTTCCATGAATTGAAGATGGCACCCACTCAAAATATTATATTTGTTTAAGATGACATCTCAAAAACCGGTTCAGTAAATTGTAACAAAGTATATAATTACATTTATGATAATGCCCGGTAATTGACTAGCAAGGGCATGTTTCATAATATTCTAATAGTATCGATAATAGACGATTGAATCCATTCACAGTAATTCAAACCTCTTACAGATCATAAATCGTAAGAAATTGAGAAGAAATAGTTGTTTTTCCAAAAACCTGTCCTTATGTCTAGAATAGTTTTGCCAGTTTTTGGCTCTTCCAGTTGAAAGCAATTGGACAGTTGGAACAATTTTCTTCAATCACCTTTTCACTCGTTCCCGGATCTACAGAAGGTCGGATGAAGGCCAGAAGTGCGACCTTTTCCCCTGTTGCGGCGGAACATAAAATTTCGAAGATATCTCTGTTTTTCATCGTTTATTCCTAAAAAATACATTTTAATGCAAATTATTCACGTTGGCGCTGGTCTGCGTAGCTAGCCAAAGTGTTTTTACCTTCTACGATACCCGTGGAATCGTGCCCTCAAAATTTGGAAATGCGCGTATTTGAACATTTTTTTACGGGTCTACCAAAGTTTTATAACGTGTAGTTATTTACATTACTGTACTACTTATATCACAGTATCGCTAAAGAATTAATTTTCCTAAATATTTAAATGAATGTACTTAACTTCGGGATGAGTGAGAGTAGTCCAATGACAGATGAAGAATCGAATTATTCGAACTCGTTGAAGCGACTGACGTGTTCATCCTCGGGCAAGTGAACATGTTGTTGTGTTTCATCAGAGAAAAATGTATGACGTTGAACTATGGAGATAGGTACGGCTTGTAGGTTCAAATCTCCTTTCTCTATCCAACTGTCTGGTGCTGAGTGCATATCATTTTAAAGGCTAAACACACACTTGATACACTTGATTTTCCGACTTTCGTCCACCTCTTGGCGCACTGTGAGCCGTATCACGTCCAAATATGACCCATGTAGCTGTTGGGCGAACCCCTGATCAATGAAGGGGGTGAGGCAGTGAGTAGCCAACAGCGAAATTATCAGATCGAATTCTGATCCTGTCCGCGAATCTGGCAGGGCAGTCCGACGAAAAGCCCCAGCCTGGAATGGCTGTTTACTACTTACTTTTTCTCTTAATTAATACAATTATTTTCTGATTTTCTGTCTACTTTTAACGATCTATGTTACTGTTCGTATTTTTTTTGGAAAATGATTGAAATAATATTCCGCAATGATATCTCGGTGACTGTGTGGAACGGTGATAGCCGTGTTTGACTGGAACAACGCAAATGGAAAAGGGCTGACGAATGTATTTACGATTTGTGGTTCGTAAATTATTAAACACAGGATCTTGAATCCTGCACGTAATAAAAATGTTGGGCCCATAGCAATGGTTTATTTTGTTCGGAAATTCGCTAAATTGACCAACAATTAGTCGTACTTACGTTTTCATTGTATTTTTCAGTACTGGCCACCAAGATCCCCAGTGCTACGCATCGCAGTGCGAAATTAACAGTAATATTGTTACACAAGTTGAACTGGGAGACATAACTGATGATAATGTGACATCGGCTGTTGTAGATGAAAAACACGCCTTGGACGAGATGTAAAAAAATTTCTGAGCTCATTACAAAGGTTTGCCATCTGAACAACGAGCTGACTGTTCTAGCGCATTCTGACAGATAGCTTCCTTTCAGCGCACAAACCGTAAGGTGCTTTTGTGTTTGATACCTTTGATTACCTAACATTTTCGTTAGAGTTCTTAGTTTTCTAGAAACGGAATTCAGCATTTGGGAGAATTGGAGGTTGATGATGAATATCAACAGTGACAACGAAAGCAGTTCTGCGTGTGTCGAAAGTTCGAGAAGTGACTGTTGCGGTATAGTTTTGAGGCACAACATAACAGCAATGAAAAGTACTGTGCCGAGTTTCGATAAGGTTTCGTTTTTTCTGTCAATTTGGGTGTGCCGAAAATTGTTGAGGAAGTTTTCCCATTCAGTTTTTTGAGTCAGACATTTATAACAGTGTACGGTCGGGGGTATTGAAGCTGTTATGTGGAGTAAAGTTGTCATCGAAAAACCCAACAGTTTGGATTCCGGTATAGACATTGATGTCAACACAAGTATCCTTTGTAGGATGACCAAAATCATCAGGATGAAAATTCCAGCAGCAGATCTCACAGCTAAGAGTTTGGTGCATTTACCGTCTGCATTAAAAGGGAATGTGCAGAACACCCTTGAGATCGTAAATACCCAAGAGGTGACTAAATGTTGGCAGGTCGAAGGATTCATCGCGTTTCTGGCATTGGTTTGTATGAGAGTTGCAGTATCATACTGACATTATTGCGTTTGGTAATTTCCAAGGTACCATAAAATATAGTAATCAGTTTTGATGTAGGGTCAGATAGTAAAACGAGGATATTTATCCATGAATCGATGGTAGTTGGTGTTTGAATTGGAAAGCGAGAGGCAACAAGGACTAGAATGATAGTTGAAAATTATAACATAACGGAAATTACTTCGCAGAAATGGAAGTAAGAAAGTATGCTAGGCATCGCTTCCTCACATCATTTGTATGATTTAAATACTAGGTTGCTGATGTACCCAATATTACAAGTACCTATTACCAAACAAGGACCTATACATGAATAAAACACTACCTATATCTATTTGATTTTTAGCATGGTAATCTCTTGCGATGACCTACAGGCCGAAAATCGTCATCACGGTAAAGCGAGCTTACGGAAGTGACTCCCCTTGGCTTCCCCCCACTTATAGAGCTTCCGCCTGCCGGGTGGGTCGTCCCGAGTCCCTCGTCCGTCCTCCACTTCTTCACTGGTCCCCCCTCCGCTCCCGTTCTACCACTTCCATGGTCTTCCCCATTCTAGAGCATGTAGGTAGGTACCGTACTTCATCGGTTGTTTCTTTCGAAGTAGGTAAATTGGTATCATCCCGGGTCAGGGGGCGGAGTTTTGACTATTTATCGTTTGAAGAATTTCCTACGCGATTACAAGGCCCCCAGATGTATTCGTACTTTGCGAAATCCGAAAGGCGCTAAAAACTTACGTAGGAACCCAACGTAACGATTTTTTTCACCGTAGTATTGTACTGACTGGTACCTACTGATTGGTTGCACAACTCTGTTATTATGCACCAGTGCCATTTACAATCTTGATATGTCACGGGCATTATAGAATGTTTGTGCCGTTAGGTTAGTTGATATAGTTATACCTAATAGGTAACCAGTTAAATTAGAAAACGCTGCACATTCTTCCATAATAGTTTATTATTTTTCTGTTGCAGTCAGTTAGATCAGTTCTCATACTGATCTAATGCTCTTGAAATTCCCATAACTGTACAAAAAAAAGGTATAAATTCATAAAAATCCAAGATCTTGTAAGGTCGTCTGTGCATGTACACAATTTCCCCAGAAAACCCCGTACATTGGACCAAATGTAGAGGGTACAAAGTTGGAAACACTTCCTCTGCTGGGTTCATGAATTCCGCAACTAAGAGCCAGATCATTCGTGAACTGCAATGGATCCAGATATTTTTATTGGTACTGGACACCAAAGAGTATCTCAGAACAACAACAGTTCGAGGGTGGTTAAAAAAAAGAAGGGTTTCGTGCTCGATTCCAAAAGTTCGTTATTGATTATAATGAACCAAACCGTACTAGATACTAACATTCTAAAATGATCGGTACTTACCCAAGTGGCGGTACTGTTATAGTAGTTACCTATGGTATGTCTCTCGTAGTGGATAGTGATCAGCGTTATAGTATGCTATCTACCAATGGAATTTATATCTGCACGCCAGAGGACATGAGAACATTGAAAGGCGATGAATTGAATATAAACATAGATAGAAAAGAAACAAAGTTACATGAGGCCGATGAATGATAATGATAAACACCCATCTTTCTGTTCAGAGCGTCCAGTTAGTTTGGTTCGGGATCCAACTGGTGCTCGTCTCTGTGTTTTTCTGGAGGATTGTTAAAGTCCGGTACGTCATCAAGCAAAAACAGCAGAAAATTGAAGGAGGAATGGTGGCGGTCCGTGCATCCTGACGATCCATTTGGAGTTTTTTTCGACGACATGAAGGCCACTTCTCTCATGCAGTGAATAGATGCTAAGCAGAAGAACTTCGAATTGAAGTGAATTTTTTTTGAAGTGAAGCTGTTTTGTTTTTCCGAATTTAACACCGCATATCGGGTTGAAATCAGGTTTGAGGTAGATAACAGCGACGATTAGGTAGATACCATTCTATAACAGTGAAGGGATCCGTAAATAGCATACCTACTACAACAGCCGGTATGTAGCATACTATAACGTGCCGACGCAATTACTTATTTAACAAATATTTCATGAAAGCTGTGCAAAAATGTCTTACTACGTAAGAGTGTCTACTGCCGAATCTGAACTGGAAGAGATTCCACAAAACAGCTGGTGTCATTAAAACTACTGGCAAAGAATTGTCCTCAAATACACGAAATTCCATTGCCTGCTCTAACTCCAAACCCCATCTACCAAGTTAAACACACGAAAGTGAGTGAGAGGGACAATTTTGGCATAGGGTAGTTGATGCTTACGTGTCTTTTGAAGTTTTCACAACAGCTGGTGATGTGTACGACTGCCATAATCCTCAACGAACTGTTGAGCTGAATATTGTTGCAAAGTAAAGAACTTTGGTTACTATCGAAGCATTGAGACTTGTACAAGAAGAAAGTGGAACTTATAACGTGCGAATATATATCGCAGCACATCAGACACAGTTGCCAAGTATACAATTTGATAATATTGTTCGTAATTTCAATTGTATCGGAGGCCGAACGTGCATAATTTAGTACGATTTGAACAGATTTCAGTCCATTACGATTTTTTACGAGTCTTGTCAATTCACGAAATTTGTCACAGTTGACGTTGACTACTGATCTGAATTGTAGTGATAGAAAATATAAAAGAAATGAATGGTATCGAATTATAAAGAAATCCAGAGCTGGGTGCCAATAATCCTCCATTCCTACTGCGATTACGTCTAATATTGTTAGTAACAAACACGCAAATATGGAGGAGACCACGAAGAAAACATCGAATTTAGTTTTCTCGCCTTCATTTTTCAATTTTATAAAACAATTTTCCCATTGGGCACTGTTCGCTATACTGTGAAAAGTCTGGTAAACGGTCGGAAGTACGGAATTTATGTTCACGATTACCAAGATAAGCTCCCCCATGAAGCGCGAAGGAGGAACAGGCATCAACATAAAATTCACCACTCTATGTGTGACTGATGCAATTCCGACTAAGAAAACTGCTATGACTGATCTGGCAGCTAATGACGTGTTGAAACAACCGAATTCATTCAGTACAAACAAACCGAGGAATCTTGACACTTTGAAAACTAGAATGTTAGCCATGTTCTTGGTTTTTGCAACTTTTCTCAACAGACAAACTGTAAATAAATTCATTTCTGTGGTATTATGTTTAGAAAGGCATTTAGCGTTGCTCAGTCCAGAGAAAGTTCTCAGACAGAAGCGTGGTAGGTATAAAAGGTGTTCGTAATTCCTGCTGACTGTGAACTGAACGCACCACAGGTTCCTCAGAAGGTCGTGAGCAATAAATTCTATTTGTTCGTTTTGAATAGAAGTGCTGTTTGGCCTTTGTCAATCAATGGTTATAATGAGGGGTTAGGTACTGATTGTAGCACACGATGGCTGTGAATTCGGGAAATAAAAGATCAATCGATCGTTCTGATCCAGATCTGAGTAAGTAGTTGAAGAGCTGTCACTTTGGCCATCAGTGATTGTTTCAAGTTTTCCTATCGCGCAATTGAGAGAAAACATGTCTAGATTACAGGGCATCATCAGCAACTGAATATAATCTAAATCGACGGAAGTGCGGAGGTTCTGTAAGGTGTCTCCGCTTATTTCACGGTCAAAACTCGGCCGATTTTGTTGAGAATTGAAGTTTCCGTAAAACTGCTTTTATTTAAGTATGCGGTTTAGCATATAGATGGTCATAATGCAGTTTAACATGGTCAGAAGAAAGTAGAAGGGGAAGCGCTCCTTATAGGTACTGTAGAGGTACATTCTTACCCAGGTTGCCCTATAACCACCATTATTTATCAATAATTTTTCTTTTATAGAGGTTATAGATAGGCTAAGTACTTACCTATTCAAACTAAAAATGTATAAGATTGTTTCACTAATGCAGACTTTTAGATCTAGGGATTTTATAGAGGTTATAGATAGGGTACCTACCTCTTCAAACAAAAAATGTATAAGAATGTGTCACTAATGCAGATTTTCAGAGCTAGGTATTTTATAGAGGTTATAGATAGGGTACCTGCCTCTTCAAACCAAAAATGTATATGAATGTGTCACTAATGCAGACTTTCAGAGCTAGGGATTTTATAGAGGTTATAGGTATAGGGTACCTACCTCTTCAAACAAAAAATGTATAAGGATGTGTCACTAATGCAGTCTTTCACAGCTAGGTATTAACTCGTGAAAGGGTGAGAGAAGCAAAGGAAAACTAGGTAGGTAGACTAGTGGGTCTGCCAGGTGCCTCACGCAATTTTGAACACAGGCTCAAATTCTGCCTATGTACCACACTCAGTAATAGCTATTTAAGCGAATTTTCAAAGAAAGTGAAGCTACTACAATGGGTCCACAATTTTCAGAACATGCATTTCTGAAATTTTTTATAGGCAAATCCGTTTCAGAGCATACTGAACTCATTATGAGCATCCCTAGATTTTAATAAAAATTTATATATGTATATATTTGCATTTATATGTAGTATATAAATATAAATATGTGTTTATGTGTCCAGACGATATCTGACCTTCGGAACATGATAAAAATTCCAAATTTTGCCAAAATGTTCATATTGCCAAACAGAATGATGACTTCAAAGATGAGCAATTGTCCACAATTCTAAGGGGTCAAATTAGAGTTTTTAGAGGTCAAAAGTCGGTAAAAACTGCTAAAATTGCGAATAATTGATATAAAATCACTGAAAGTGGTATGGAAGGGTGAGTTAAGATAGAAAATGACCATTTCAGTTGTTTTTCGTACAGAATAGCGGTCGACTTTGGATTTTTGGAGGTTAAAAATTTGTATTAAGAGCTAAAATCAATATATTAGTTCTTCTGACGTTGTGTGGGATGGTGGTTCGCGACAGAAAGAGGGACTATTCAGATGATAAAAATATTTTTCTCAAAAAAGAATGGGTCAAATAAGAAAATCGGTAAAAATGGCTAAAATCACGAAAAAAAATTATATAAGTTTACGAAAAGTGGGGTGGTTTCTCGCTAAATCATCTTTTTACACAATGGTACGAATGTTTCTTTGAAAATGCACTCTTATAGCCATGCTGCATGACTGGAACTTTTATGGCTAAAAATATTTATCAATCGCTGTAAGGATGATTGATACAGCTTTGAAAATTATTCCATTCGATTCTGAATCGTGGAAAACATGAAAAACTATACCAGACATTTTTCTGACAGCTGGCGCCGTTCCCTGGCACCACGATGGCACCAAAACTATACAGCAAACTCTGTAGGCACACACATTTTTCTGGCAGATAGCACTACTCGTGCCAGCGTGGCGCCCCTCTCTGGCTTCGTCGAGACACCAAAAACTGTACAGCAAATTCTGGAGTCCCAAGCAGTGTCAAAATTGCATGTCGAAAAACTCGAAGCTGCAGCTTGTAGCGCGGTACACACATACTTAATCACCCGCAAATGTATCTTGATTCTAAGAAGCCTCACTGACGTTGGACATTTTAAACGAAAAACTTCCCACCTTCAGTTCTACCTACAATGGCAAAGAAAGTTTTTGTACTTGAAGATTTTCGTCCAACAAATTGCTTGAAAACATACTTTAAAAAACCTCATTTTATGAATCGACAAATCGAGGTGTTTCTGATAAAGATTCACTATTTGATCAGGTTACACTGTATAATAATTATTAATACGATAAATATCAAGTGTGTAAAGTGGGGTTCACAATATGATTTTGATAAGGTGGAGGGTAGGGTACGCACGAGTTTCACATTCCGGCCTTTCATTTTGCTTCCTCACTACCGATGGGAGGAAAGCCTTGGGTTCGTGATGAGTAAAAAAAGAAATTCATGTCCTCCAAAATGAAAATTTCCACAACCATTTCGCGTTTCAGACATCGAGGAACATTTTTGGTTCCGTGTCTGTCTGTGGTAATTCCTTGTAACGCCCATAACTATCCGAAATAATGGTCGATATGGGCTGAAATTTGGAGGCTAGGTGCGGGTTGGCTCGCAGACGGTCCCATAACAAAATCTATGAAAAAGTGCGGTAACTTTCGTCTGCGCATGCGCAAACGTGAAATAATTGAAACGCCCATAACTACCCTAAATATCGTTGAAATAAGTTCAAATTTGGAGGGTCGATCAGGAATAATAGTTTGGTATGTCAAAATGAATTTCATTGGAATCATAATGTAAATTTAGTCTGCGCATGCACGAACATGAAATGTTGACAATTTTTTTGTAACGCTTCTAACCGCGAAAAATAGTCGTAGAGAGCTGAAATTTTGAGGGTTTACGCGGGTTCGATCGCAGATGGTCCCGTTTCAAAATCACGGAAATCTTTTTCTGCGTATGCGCAAATGTGAAATACCTACCTACTTGAAACGATAACCACCTTAAATATCGTTGAAATGAGCTCGGGTTTGGAGGGTCGATCAGGAATTATACTTTGACAGTTCCATATGAATTTCATTGGAATCGTACTGTAACTTTCGCCTGAGCATGCGCGAACATGAAATGTTGCGCATTTCCTTGTAAAGATTCTAACTACGCGAAAAATAGTCGTAGAGAGCTGAAATTTTGAGGGTACACGCGGGTTGGATCGCAGATGGTCCCGTATCAAAGCGAACCTTTATTTAACCCCCAAAGCGAGTTTCCGACGTCATATGGCAAGTCTAGGTAACCCTAATTTCAATAATATTGTCTACGCATTTCACTCTTTTTTGTTAAACTCCCTGTATGAATGATCTATAATTTGAGAGGATAAAATAATTTACTCACGTATTTTGATAGTAGTTGATACCTACGTTTCTATTGAAGTTCCCGCAACAGCTGGCGGTGTGTAGGAGGGCCATGATTCCTAATGCACTGTTGAACCTGATATTTGTACACAACGTAGAATAACTGAAATTAGCGAAGCATCGAGACTGGTAGAAGAAGAAAGTAGATTGTACCACGTGAGAAAATACGTTGTAACATACCAAGAGCATTTGCCAAGTAAACAATTTGTTAATTTTATTCGTTATTTCTGTTGTCTCGCCGGCCAGACGGGTGCAGTGCAGCACATTGCCAACGGATCTCAGTCCATTACGACTTTTTATGAGTCTCGTTAATCCGCGAAATTTGTTGCCATTGACGTTGACCATTGCTTTAAACTGAAGTGACAGCAAGTACGTAAGCAACGTGAGGTAACGGAGAATAAGGAAGTTCAGAACTAATAGCCAACTCTCCATGATTATATCCATCACTGTTAATAGTGAACACGTTATTATGGAGGATACAACGAAGAGAACGTCGGATTTATTTCGTTCACAGTTATTTTTCATTTGCATGAAACAAGCTACCCAGTGGGCACGGTTCACTATACTGTGAAAGGCCTGATAGGCTGGCGGAAAAACGCCATTTACATTTATAATTACCACCAAAATTTGCCCCATCAGGCGCCACGGAGGAATAGGAGTTATTAACATAAAATCCACCACTCTATACGTAGTTGTTACAGCTGCGACGAAGAAAACTGCTATAGCTGATCTGACAGCTAATGACGCCTTGAAACAACCGGATTCATTCAATAAAAACAAACCGAGGACTCTTGACACTTTGAAAATCAAAGTATTGGCTAAGTTCCCGGTGTCCATTGCGTCTGCCGATAGTAAAATGCGAATACTATGAATTCAACTGTAGTTTTTCTGCTATGGTTACCTAATTAAGCTTAACAATCAACCCAAAGTACACGTGATATAGAAGCTATATGAGTTCCTGCTAATAGTTGAAGGCGTACTGATGCATAATACTTATTATTCATATAAATTCATTATTTCGATTCGATTGGAGGACGTCACATGGTCATTATGTCTCTGACGAACTATTTTACCATTGTACATAATATATCTATCGTTTTCTTAGAAACTAGACGAGGACGTACCAATTTGACAATACCTAACTGAATAACAGGCAGAATGTTCTCAAATCACATAATCGACTGGAAAAAATATTTCTAGAGCATCGGGCATCATTCACTGAATTGTTTTACTAATTTCTTCAAACAATACTCCAATATCCAAAATTACCTACGTTCAGATTATTTTCGGACAAGCAGGGTTTCCGAGGTGGTCGATCCACGGAAACTGGGGTGTTTAAAATTATTAGGTTTCTCCCAGATTATGATATTATTTTAGCCCTAATCAACATTTTCCAAAAGGTCACAAACAGATCTACGATTAACACATTTATTTTTGCAATTCGTACAGTTCGTGGTTATCTCCACGCATATTCTATTCCAAACTGGTTCTACCAGAAAATAACCAGGAGCGAATTCGAAGTTCAAGTTACTCATAAAACGTTGAAACAGGGAAATAAGGTCCAATGAATTCATTTCAAGCTGAATTGTACCAGAACGACGAGGTAGGTTGTTGATGCAGCAATAATCTGGAAATGAATTCCTAGTTTAAAGACAGGTAATCAACTGTAGTTGTGTAATGAAACACATAATTATAATAAGTTTATCGTCGTGTGTTATGTGTCAAGTTTTTGGAGGACACTTGGGTTTCTTGAGTTCACTTGGTAACTCAAAATTTTCAACAAGCTATATCGTTGTCTAGGCTAACATGCCATCCTTAATCAGCTGTAGAGTACGTTTCAGCACGTGAATATCACATTTTTAGGTAGCTATGTATTAATTATGGCTGTGGTTATCCACCTATCGATATGGGGCGTAATCAAGAGTAATTTCTTGGTATACCTATCTATATAGATGTTGATCTTAAATACTAACAGGCGAACATCCTTGCGTTTTCTTTGTAAAAAAAAGCTAAATTCTGATGTGCATCAAGTTATGTTAATGAATTAAAACGTTATAATCAATGATTACCACTTACGGATGTCACAAGGGGGTATCCCAGACTGAAAAATCCACAGGCTGTAAAGTTGACAGTTTGTTTCATGGTCACATATAGGTGAAGTTTTCTCTGAAATCATATTATAATTATCGTGAGAGGTGTTTTATGTCTCTCATGAACAGTCGGATGGACAGTAGGGGTCACCAGAGAGTCCTGAGTTACTTCACGAAAGAGGAGCGGAGCTGAAGAGCGAGTGGAGAAGGAGAAGGAGTGAGAGGACGGGCTCCTATGTGTTGTGTGGACTGACTCCCCGCGGTTTTCACCCACAGCAGGCGTTAGTATCCTCCCCGCGGTTTTCTCCAACAGCAGGAGTCTTTTCGGTAGGTGTGCTCCCCGTGGTTTTCACCAACAGCAGGAGATATTTTAGGGACGTGCTCCCCGTGCTTTTCACCAAATAACCGCCTTGACTGCCCGGCCTTGCTCTCGATGATCAGCCTCCAAGTTCCTCGTCTGTCAGCACGCTCTTCTCTCCTTTTCTACATCCCGTTTTCAACAACAAATTATGTGAAGAATAGCCCGTTGCAGCGATTGCCTCGCTCCACCAATTTGCTGATTAATTTAAACCCTGAATTTGACTTTTTTCATCACTCCCTTGTTTCTCTCAAAAAGTTATTGGCTTCCTCACCGTTCTACTTTACCTAAGTTTACCAACCATAGCCAGTGCTCTGCATAATTAAGTATTTGTAATTGGTACTCCACTTGTTATTATTTTGTCTTCTTCATATTTTCTTCATTTTTGTGCCTTAGTCGTCAGAGTTTTCAACTTTTATTTTTTATTTTTTTCTCTTTGTTCTTCCTGTGAATGTCCATTGATTTTTTTGTTTGTATGAGTGTAATTGGGCTTGCCCGTAAATAAATAAATAAATAAATAAATAAATAAATAAACAGCAGGAGATCTTTCGAGGGCGTGCTCCTCGCGGTTTTCACCACCAGTAGGAGATCTTTTAGGTTCTTCTCCCCGCGGTTTTCACCAACTGTAGGAGATCTTTTGAGGTTTTGGGAGAGAGGACGGGAGAGAGGTTTGAGAGAGATGGCGGTTGGGGAAAACCCTAGCTCGGCGTTCTCCGCGTTTATTTGGTAAAATCGTACGATATTCACAGGAATGGTTTCAGAGAGGGAATCTTGACAATAATCATGTACAATTATTCCAAAATATTCATTCTGGAACACACATGATAATTACAAGTACTTAGGTAGGTAACTACCTAGATAATCCGAATGGTTTATAGGTAATTTTAGGGTGAAAATCATTGTAATAGGCCAAAAGCATAGGGGCAATGGTCACGACTATGACTACAAAGAGGTTTTGATAGATTCCAAGGATTAGGTGTAATGAGACAGATTTGCTAAAGCTTTCCAAAAATGTACTAAGGTGCTTGAGAATTTTCCGAGAACTTCCTTTCTGGTGTGTCTCATAACATGTTGATAAGAGATAGACCTTAAATTATTCGATTTATTTACGTTATACGGATGAATCAAGTAGTTCCAGCAAGTACTTACCTATATTAGGTTCAAATTTAAATTTTCTAAATTTTACAAACTGCTAAAATTCGTGTAAAATGCCTAATTTGAGAACAACTCAGCATGCATATATGGACGTGTAGAATTTTGTTTGGTTACTGGTAATGCTGTATCAATCGACAGCATCAACTGGCCAGTGAAATGAGGTGTTATGAGATAAAGCAAGAAACTTACATTTCGGCAATGATTTTCGTTTTCCATCATCAATTTGAATAGTTCTGCGTTGAATGCCTGGGCCTAAAAGTAAATATAATGGTCATACCGTCATCAATCATGTTTTGCCACTTAATTTACATGTTTAGCCGAGATTATGATAGACACAGTGATATACCTATTATACCTTGTCGTAAATATTTGTTTTACATAGGTACTGTAATAGTTACCTACACGCAATTGTCAATTTGGACAAAATACATCATTATGTTGAAGCAAAAAATGCATTTGATCCTCATATAGTATCGCTTCACCTAAATACTCCCGTTCCTTCGTTCTCAAGACTATTTACAGAAAGATGCATTAAAATCACGATAATAGATAGCGAGGGTAGTTGGGGCGAAACCTAAAAACGGTTCGGAACCACTGGTAGAACGGTGAAGAACGGAAGAAGAATCACAATACCTACTTGGAAGTTGAAATATTTTACCCAGCGGACGGAACTCACTTCTTTGTTGTTGTTATGGCAACAACTTGATGTAAAGATCATCATCAGCACCCTTGATAAAATGAGCAGGTATAGTATAGTAAGGCAAAATACAGTGAATATTTTATCAGTGAAGTATCTTGCATTCCTCACGTTGGTATACAACAAGAAAGAGTGTTGTGCTCGAGGAACAAAAAGATTTGGATTGACACAAATAGAATTTGAGAGACAAATAATGAAATTACAATTCTGGCGTTGCGGCTCAACTTGACAATAATTTCAACGTGGGTCGTCGTTGTGGAACTTTTGCGTTTTTCTTTGATATTTAAATTTCTTTGTGTGACCTCTCAGCGTTTGAGTGATCACGTTGATGAGAGTTCGGAATTGCAAAGACACTATGTAGTTCTGCAGCGACAGAAAGTCAAGGCTGGTGGTATATGTTGGGAAGGGTGGTATGGTAACGACCCACAGACTGCCATAAGTAAAGCGAAGCTGACGGATGCAGTTTCAATGAACACAGGGGAAAGCACTGGGAACAAGTCGAGTTTTGGGGAGAAATCCGTACTAATTGCCGAGAAGACTTTTTGAAAGTGTTTTCTATGTACAATGATGTGTGTTTTCGATGTACATAAGCGTGGCGAAGTACGCTCATAATTGTTGAAAATTGAATGGTATTCCACGAGAAAAATCTCATTCTGCTGGGTGGGGCGAGGTCGCGTTCGTAGATCACCCGAGACACGAGTGTCGTTACTGTGCAAACGAGGACTACTATAAGATATACAGGGTGATCCGCTCGTAGATGCAAAAAATTTGCGTAAAATTACATCAAAAATGGAGTAAAATGCCGCCAACCGCATATTGGTTTATTATTTTCAATAATGAACCATTGGAATCGAGCATGAAAAAAAATTCTTACCCCCCTCAAAATTTGACGGTTTACGTTTCAAGGTATGTAGAAAAGTTGTTGAAGTTGTTGACCATAATGATATTGTGTTACACAAATTTGTTTCCAACAATAATAATCATCATGGTCGATGATGATGAAATGAAATTGAGAATGAAAGACATACGATTGAGAGTTTGGCCAAAATTATGTTCATTGTATTAAGTGCTCATGCTCTGTTCACTACCTTCACAGAGTACATTTTTATCCCAATATAGTTACTTACACAAAAAAGGAATATCCACGTTGCAAGGCTAGGACGATCCAATTTTAACTAACGTAACCACGTGACAGATATATTCTTTCGCTTCAGAGTCTACCAAGGTAGCCTTGCTTTAGTAGGAAGATTTGTTTTCGCTCTTGAGAGGAAAAATTTCTTCATCTTCAAAATCAAAATTTTGCTCCCGTTTTAGGGTTTACAATACAGCTTGCCGAACAAATTTTTTTCGGTGTCTGCGTGTCCGCAAATATCGCTCAAATTCGGTGGGTAGTTTTAAAGAAGGTTCCTATGAATTTCATCGGGATGTGAACAGCCACTGCGCATGCGCGAACTTTAAATGCTCTATACAGTTTTCCTTTCTTTTACTTTTACCTTATCGTGATGGAAGGGTTGTGTGTGTTAGTGATCTAAACGATCATCTTGGCACGAGGAAGCTATGTGTGGCATTAGAGGTTTTTTGTTTAGGTACGTTTATTGAGATATTACCTACCCTCCACATAGTACTTCGCAATGGGCAATTTTCGTGGGTTACAAATTCCCTTTTTTGGCCAAATTCTGTTCAATAACGGAAATTAACACATATTGACCACATAATGAGGTTTTTATGTCTAGGCAGTAAACTAATGTCAAATGTGAATGTCTGTGTTCCCGTTAGAAATGACTTATCAGGTAAATTGCCGAGTAGTTAACTCAAATCCCGCTTAGAGCGCCAGTGCATAACTTTAAACGGTTTACAGAACCGCATTGGATGGGTGGATGGACCCGCAAATTTACAAATAAACGAAAAAAACACGTCCTCAAAATCAAACCAAGGGCGCTTGGTTCTTGAAGATTGCAACGAAGGTTTGCCATTACTAATGTTGGGCTGTTGGCAGCATTGAGAACCTTTGCCTCCAGGGCTTCACTCTGCCTCCTTGGGCCAACCATCAGCTATCAGATGTCAATAGACACATGCATCATTTTTTGCCACATTTTTACTTTCAGTCACCCTCATTTAAAAAATACCGCTTGCTTTTGAAAACGGGCTTCAAACTACAATTTTTCCAAGAGTCTGAATATTTTTTTGTTTTCAACAAAAAATGTTGACAAGAACTCCCCATTTATCGTCTTCTACTAACTAGTGCCTTCTTCTAAATTGTCGATAATCTTCAGCTGAATGGAATTTGTACCCTGATACGCGTCTTGTTTACAAACTACAGAATCTGCTATTTGAACTAGGATAACTACAAATAGGTTACTCAACCAATATTATCAATTGACAGGACTAAACTCTCTCTAAACCGTGAACAAGTCCTGGGAAACTAAGCTGGAGCATATTCCGCTCGGCTGATCTTTTTGACTTCCCCCGGAAAAGTTGAATTTTTCGTTTCGATTCTTCCAAGGGCGTCAGATGATTTAGTCCTGTCAACCCGCAAATTTGATTGTTTAGAGATACATAAAAAATAGTCTGTAAGTACTAAGTCCGTAAACATTAAACGGAACTTTATCATCGAGCAATCGCCATTGTAATTTCATAACGAGTAGGCAGGTACTTACTTTTTCGTTGTACTCTTCGCAACAACTCACGATATTGATGGCCATAAAGAATTTTATCGTTGCATTGGACGGTGCAATGCAGCAGTATGATAACTTTTTGACGCTTGTAAAACAATACCCCTCACTTAGCGAACGTACGAAATACATCAAACTATTCGGCATAGTGATCAAAATTTGGCATAGTATCAAGAGAAGTTGAAGGCCGAAAAATTCGTTTGTTCTTCTCACCGAGTCATTGATTCCACTCACGGTGTGGACGCAGCAACAGCAAATGCAATTGCGGGGCTCTACTCTAGATTTTTTCATCTTCGTTGTTATGTTTTGCAGTTGATCGGACTGGGAGTCAATTAGGGTCTTGAACTGGACGATTATCAAGAAATTTGCTGTTGACATCAAGTCAGACGTGACAAACGTTGATACGTACAGAGCCGTGAAACGAGATTGGCTTCCGATTGCAGAAGTCCTTGCGATAATGAGAGAGATCACGATGAGACTCCCAGTAGCGAGAACGCGCAAATTGAGACGATGGTTCCTCAGATGATGTCTGACATTGGAAAAAACCCGTTGCAGTTTTAATCCTCCTGTGGCGCACTTGTAGGCGTGGATCAGCGGAGGCAGTGTGGGTGGGAGTGAAATGCAGAATTCCGTAAAGACAGTCAGCTTGTGTGACATACTTTCGCAGCAAACCAATTGAATCGTTTTCAGCGCAGCTGAGAACGCCAAAACGACTATAACTTTAGTCATGCAAATCGCCAGCAACTTCTTCTCCAGCATCCCATTATTGTCCAGAGGGAATATCCCTGCACAGCGGGAAATTCTAAAAACCATTGCAGATGCCAGAGATTTTTTCCAAGCTTTATGCATAACTCGATCACCTATTATATTCTTATACTAATGATTGGAAAGCTTCCTGAATCGATGTGATCGTCGGTGTATCATTTCAAGTCATTTGGGTATCATACGACATATCCTACATGGTATACGATAGATTATAATCAGACTAATGGATTTGTGACAATAATAATATTGTTACTCGAACTTAACCTTGTTTAGCGACGGACAAAAGCGAAACAACCAATCAAAAGAAGCTCATACTAATAAGTTGAGAATCAATAGCAATCTACCGATTCAATATCAATATTTAAGTATCAATGGAAAATCGGCAATTCAAAGGTTTTCGATGAAGCGCGAAAAACTGTCGACTCCTTCTGTGGCTCCCTCTCTCAGTTTTCATAACAATGTTTTCTTCTGTTGATAGCCAGTTTGAATATCAACAAGATTTCTGTCTTGTTCCGTATGCCAATCCGTGTAATTCTTATAAGCCCCAGCAGGCAAAAAGCCCCCACCAAACAGCTTTGAAAGAAATTTCAAGGGTTGGGGGAATGGAACAGTTTCCTATACTCATATCCAACAGAAGGGGAAGGTACAGGTTTCTACATGCACATCCAAGAGCGAGGTGCGAAGCTCGCAAAATGGAATTCAATCCTTTTTGCGGCTGAGGTTTTGTTGGCGGGTAAATTTTTACAACAGGGTCGTTTAGAAGAGGGGGAGGGGGATCACATGTTTTTGCATTGCTCAATCTTTTTGCATTGGTGAAATAAAAATTTTTTCCCCGTAGGTACCTAAAAATGTTCTCAGTTGCTACTTACTACATACTCAGTACTACCTACTTAGTATCTACTCAGTACTACCTTCTTAGTATCTACTCAGTACTACCTACTTAGTATCTACTCAGTACCTACTAAGTACCTCTTATTACTTACTTAGTACTACCTACTTAGTATCTACTCAGTACCTACTACAACCTACTTATTACTTACTTCGTACTACCTATTTATTACAAACTACTACCTAATTAGTAGGTACCCACTCAGTGCCTACTTAATCGTACTTGTTTACGCGGGTAAATGTATTTGGAATCGAATGAACCATTGGAATCGAGCATGAAAAAAAAAAAAATCTTACCCCCCCCCCCCCCTCAAAATTTGATGGTTTACAATAAAACAAGGTATGTATAATCCAAAACTGCAATAAAAATATTTCTGTCTGTCCGCTGTACGCCATTTTTGGTTTAGGGTAGGTACCTAATTAATGAAAGTGCCACGTGCAGCGAACTGACAGACTTTTTTTAAAAATCCATTTAGGGATACATAACACCACCACATCTTGATTGCTGGGGGGGGGGGGGGGTAAAATTTTGTTTTTCGTATTCGATTCCAGAGGTTCATTATTGAAAATTATAAACCAATACTACGGCACCATTTGAATTTTATCAAAACCTAACGGTAACTTTCGTTTTGTGTGTAATATTATTTGATAGGTAGATTCTTTGGCAGCTTACATATGTGGTCATTGCTAAGGAGTTAGGAAAGGTCAACCAAAATTCTTGGCCGACTTGTGGAATCCGATACCTGCTGGTGTTACAGAACTGAGACACCCTGGGTGTTACATACTACCAGCCTGGTAGGAGTTGCTGGCTTGCTCGTATCGAGAGGTGTAAAAAAAATGTTGGGTAGTGATGTTGAATACTTAATATTAATGTTCATACTTACTGCTTTATTGAACTGTTCACAACAGTTAACGGAGAAAACTATCATGAGCGCGTGAACCGTCACGCTGATGATCAAAACGGCGCAGTACGAAAACGTCGTCAAGTTCTTGAGGCAAACGCCTGAGAACGCTGTAGCCACCCAGAACAATAAACTATTCGGAATGGCAAAGAAGCTTTGACAGAAGATCAGTAGCAGTTGGCGGCTAAAAAACAAGTTCACTCTGCTGGCCAAATGCAGCGCATTTCCACCGTAATGAACGTACCAAGTAGGTGCCACGGCGCGCTTCGCTATCCTCATGTAGTTCAATGTTTTGGTCAGGAGTTTCAGTTCGTTCGCTACTGCGTTGATGAGCGTCTTGTACTGTATCACTAGAGAGTAATTCATCATGTGAATCACGTCCATGGTCAAAAAGCTGAGTAGGTACAGCACGGTTATGTGCGGAGCTTTCCCTGTTGCACCGACTGAGACGACCATTAGTACGATAATTAATGCGAATCCCATCACAAGTATCGTTAAATTCTGCTTGTCGATGCGCGAGCGTAAATTAAAACCGGCGATAACGCACTGCAGCTCTTTGCCTCGAAACATAGAAACGTACGCTTGATACATCGGCGGGATCGCAGGAGGGAGCTGCATGCATAGGGCAATAACGTATAAACTAGCTGGCTGCTTTTTCGCTGAAGTCATCGCGTGGAACGCACGGAAAACGAAAGTTAACGTTATAAGTGTAAAAGCTTCAACAACATACACCATCGCTAGAGTCCATTTGAATTTTCCACTTTCATCCAAAGGAAACAACCCAAAGAGTCGCGAAATCTTAAAAACCCATATACTCGACACGTTTTTATGTGGTCGATTCGACATATTTTCCCCTCGATTTCCAACAAACTATCATGCGCATCTACCCTTGCATAGTAAGTTGTTACAGCAGAGATAGTTTTTTCCAGTTGGAACGGTAACATTTTTTAAACTCTTAATCTCGTTATACTCTTTGGTCGATGAGGCAAATATCTCAGTACCTAATATGTTTGCGAATATTTTTTCTAAACGCCAGCGGTCGTTCAACAAATTGAATAAATGGAACACGTGGGACTCTGAATCAATAGAAAACGTTTTTTTTATGTATAGAAACGTTTGTTCCCGGACATCAAGTTATTTCATTAAATTGTCATATGTATATCAAGATCAAGCCTAATCTCATCGTAAGATTAATTATCGTAGGCATTTGCATGCTGATTTCTGAACCGAATTTTATATGATCTCTAATCTCTGGAAGGAGTCGAAGTAAGCAGACTCGGTGTCGGTACAAATCAGCAATTTATGATTTTTAATGTATTTATTTTTTAAGAAAACATCTAAAGCACAACCGCTCGATATGGACTGCCTAGGTACTGCCTGTGTGTATTCTTCGCCCTATTTATGATTTTTTTAAATGATTTTACACGCTGAACTGTATGAGGATCACCAAGTATGTTGTAGCAGCTGCTATAATCTGCAAATTACGTAGTAAATGATTCTTTAAAAGTGTCAGGCTTTTAAAATTTGATCAATAATCAATATGTTTGTCAGTTTATTTTAAGTGGGTACTTACGGAGGTTACTAGATGATAGCCTAAGCTAAAGAATCCACAAGCCGTAAAATGGACTGTCGGCCTTATTGAGAG
Organism: Leptopterna dolabrata; assembly: GCA_954871275.1. Classification (NCBI taxonomy): domain Eukaryota; kingdom Metazoa; phylum Arthropoda; class Insecta; order Hemiptera; family Miridae; genus Leptopterna; species Leptopterna dolabrata. Next base: position 14,036,965 of record OX940984.1, on the reverse strand, counting down.
GTAGAGTCGCAATTTCTTCTGCACAACAAGGGAAAAACCATGAGAAAATCTCAGTTTAAATTTCTCCCTTGAGAGGGAAAAACATTAAATCATGTTTAATGTTTTTCCCTCGCAAGGGAGAAATTAGATATAGTTTTTTAATGTCAAGAAAAAATGAAAGCCACAATTTCACTGAACTCTACAAGTATAATGTTGCATTTACTGTACTTATTATAGAACTCGCCATCAACATAATGGTTGCTACAACAGAAGGTAGTAACTGTGTAGTAACCAATGAAAAACGTAGCTATTGACTCTTGTTTCTTTCGAGTGCGATATTCTTTATGGTTGCTACAACAGAAGGTAGTAACTGTGTAGTAACCAATGAAAAACGTTGCATATTTGCGTGTCGGAATTCACAGAATGACCCCCAGCCCTAAAACATTAAACATGTTAACAAATGTTGAATAGTTTTACAGCAAAACTCAAACAGGATAAGAAGAGAGAATGAGAGATGTATATATAACTTTCATATGTTCATGAATTACGTTTAACCATTGAGAAACCTACATTTGCGCAGAGTACTTTGCTTTCTTGCATCGCTTTGAACAATGCCATGTTGAATGCTTCTGCCTGAAACAAAAACATACCCTCATTTGGAGAATACTCGTACATCAAGGGTGGACTAAATAGAACTAAGCAAACCGCACATAGCCCAAAGTAGTCCGAATTTCTCCCAAAACTATCCTGAGCAACGCACGGTTCATCGAGCAAGCCCCCCACATAAAGCCAAATAAATACAATGCATGTGGTTCGTTATTTTGATAAATAGTTACATCAGGGAAAACTGAGCCGTACCTCGCTTTTGAGTCTGTCACAACAAGAAACCAGGAGCATCAATAGTACAAAACGAATGAGCAAACCGACCAAAAGGAAAGCGCCATATTCGAAAGCGCCATATTCGATAGCACCGATATCTGTGATTATGCTGGTCCAAAAATTGTATCCGTAAGTCATAAAATACCCAAATATTTGCATCAAAGTCAAAAGCATTTGCCGCTGATACAGATTGTTAGTCAGTATGCACATCTGTATCAGAGTTGACTGTTTGCTAAGGGAGACTTTGCGTTTCATTCGCTTTCTTTCGAGTTTCATTTCCGTTTCTAAACCGCGAGAAATAGCGTGCAACTGGAGGACGAATAGATAATTCAGGGTGCTCACCAAAAGCAAGTTGTAGCTTCCTACAATGGACAAAACGCTGTACACTCTGAAGGCCACATAGCAGAAATACGCGTTCATTGTTTGGATGGCAGTCACGCTCAAGAAGTACGCGTTTTGTTTTACAGTGGATATTTTGGTTTGAGAGAGCAACGATATAACAATTTCAAAGTTTCTTTTGTGGAAAATATTGACGCAAATGTGGACCAAAGCCGCCAGAAACATGACGAGCTGGATGGCGGATCCCATGAGGTGGGTGACCATTGCTATAGCATCACCGCCGTTTCTTAGGATCCGTTTCATAGTGAATATTCTCGTCCAGAAGAACAATCCTAATGGAACTACGAGAAAGCCAGCTCTCAGCTGAAGAAGCTTTCTGAATGTTCCTTTCTGGGAGAAAGGCCATAACCCAAGCCACCGAGAAACTCGAAAAACCCAACAGCTGATTACCAGAGATCCTGGTTTTTTCGAGAAGTGCGATATTAGCGAGCGATTTGTTGTCGGTCTCATCGCACTTGGAAGTGAACAGGCTGTAGCCCTTCGGCGTATGTCATATGACGATATATTTGACTATTAGGTTTTTTTGTAAGATTTCGTGTCACTCGTGATATTTCATCATCAGTCTAAGTACATTGTGGTTGATACTTGACTGCGAAGTGGTAATTGGGTGATCAGTATTGATCGTTATTCATAATGGGAACCAATTTATCGTCTTGAACATACAGAAGGAGCGGAACATTAATGTGAATAATAGGTAGGTGTAAGCACAAGGTACTCCATGAAGTCAGCAAGAACTTCATTCAGAGATATCTAGACCTACCTTTTTATTTTTGTGAAGAAAATCACACATTTTTGGTGGTGAGTAATGCATGCGTTGTGGTCGTAATTTGAAGCTGTGACCAGGTAAGGGGCACTCAAGAATCATAAATATTTGAGTTATTGAACATGTTCTGTTGCATTTGAAGGAAAGACGAAGGGGCGAATGGTTTATTATTTCATTACGCGAATCAGCTGGTTTGTGGGACCGATTGGTTCAATTTTTGAGTGTTACTAGGATGTGCTGATGTAGGTATACAATGATTGACAGAAACATGATACACAACCTCCAAAGTTGCTGAACTGTGCTGAACTGCTTTCTTCACTTCCAAATTCCAGATACATCATGCAAGCAAGATACATCTGAGCATTAGTGTTACCTACCTATAGTTATTATTTTGAGTTAGGTAGTATCGTTCAGGATTTGATTGCGACAAGGATGTTCTGGTGCCTGTTTATGTTGGCTATCGTTATGCCGTCGGTTGTTAAAACGCTGCAAATTATTGCCCAACGTTTTATAACTAACCTGTACGGATGCCCTTTGTGCGTGGATCACAGTTTTCGGTGGTCAGTACCTACTCTTGTGCGTTCCACAAGAGCCCTAAATCTGGAGCCACCCGGCCAATAATATTTCATAAGTATGCGGTGGGTTCAAGAATTCTATAATTAATTTCATAACGTTTGTTACAAAAATACCTATAAATAATATCCATAATAACCATCATTCTCCAGACGACAAAAAAAAAAAAAAAAAGCTGCAAGTTATTACACAGCGGTTTATTATTTACTTGTATAGATGCCTCTTGTGCGTAGATCACTGTTTTCTGTGGTCAATACCCTCGAGTTCCCCCCAGGAAAGCCCCAAATCGAGTACTGGGGCCGGCCCCGGAATTAAAGTCTCATACAAATGCGCGGGATTCAATAATTAATTATTTGTAGTTATTCATGAAGCATAAGGTAAATAATAAACCGTTGTGTAGTAATTTACCTGAATAGATGCCCCCTTCTACGTAGATAATATAATAAACCGTTGTGTAATAATTTACCCAATAATATTTCAACGTTTGTTCAAGTTGCAAAAGCACCTATCAACAAAATCCAAAAGATCCATAATTTTGGTTTACCTATTATTTTCAATAATGAACCTTTGGGATCGAGCATGAAAAAAAAAGAAAATTAACCCCCCCCCCCCCCTATCAAAATTTTATGGTTTACGTTTCAAGGTATGTAGAGTCCGAAAATGCAATAAAAATTTTCCGTCTGTCCGCCATACGCCATACTTAGCACTTTTTTTAGTTACCATGAACCTAAATTAACGAAATTTGATTTGTAGGTCCGGTTCGGGGTCCAGTTGGTCCTCGAAGCTCGGCGTTACTGTCAGTCATCTCAAAGGGGTGAAAAACAGGGGATGAAAATCTCAGAACTCCGAAGCTCAAAAACTTTCAATTGGAGGGTATGGTTTTTTTTACGTTTTCAAATTGATCTTGAACTAAATAATTTTTTGAGACCACCAGGAACATTGCACGACCAGCCGTTCGTTTCCACCGAAAAGCTTCGTCAACATGATCATGAATCAAACGGCATAAATCCGGCCCAGATAATTGCTAGGGAGCACCTGATTACAATCACGGATGGCTGTATAAAGTCAAGTTGGTTGTTCTGTGATATTATTTCATTTGAAAAATGATGGATCTTTTGGATTTTGTTAATAGGTAGGTACTTCTGCAACTTGAACAAACGTTGAAATATTATTGGGTAAATTATTACATTGCAGTTTATTATACTATCTACGTAGAAGGGGCATCTATTCAGGTAAATTACTACACACCGGTTTATTATTTATGCTTCCTGAATAACTACAAATAAATAATTATTGAATTATTGAATCCCGCGCATTTGTATGAAACTTTAATTCCGTGGCCGGCTCCAGTACTCGATTCAGGCTTTGCTGGGGGGAATTCGAGGGACTACAGAAAATAGTGACCTACGCAGAAGGGGCGTCCATACAGCTAAAGAATACACCTTTGTGTAATAATTTGCAGCGTTTTTAAAATGAAATAATGTCACAGAACAACCAACTCGACTTCATACAGCTATCCATGATTATAGTCAGTTGCTCCCTAGCAATGATATCTGGGCCGTATTTATTCCGTTTGTCACGATCATGTTGACGAAGCTTTTCGGTGCAAACAAACGGCTGGTATCAAATCAACTGCTCTGGGTGGTATCAAAAAACGTGTTAGTTCAAGATCAATTTAAAATGGTTTAAAAAAAACCGCACCCTGCTATTGAAAGTTCTCGAGCTACGGCGTTCTGAAAATGTCAACCCTAGTTTTCACCCCTTAGAGATGACTGACAGTAACGCCGAGCTTCGAGGATCAACTCTACTCCAAACGGGACCTACAAACTAAATTTCATTAATTTTGGTTCATGGTAACTAAAAAAAGTGCTAAGTACGGCGTACGTCGGACAGACAGAAATTTTTTATTGCATTTTCGGATTCTAAATACCTTGAAACGTGAACCGTCAAATTTGGAGGGGGGGTTAAAATTTTTTTGTTCATGCTCGATTCCAAAGGTTCCTTATTGAAAATAATATATGTAATATTATCATGGAGGAGGAACAACCAGCTCGATTTCATACAGCCATGCGTAATTATAATCAGGTGATCCCCCTAGCCAGATGTCATGTTCACGAAGCTTTTCAGGGCCTCACTGTGTTCTGCGTACCTACTGGATGTCTTACTCATTTATAGAACAGGACTTGTTTACGCCCATGAAATTCAACAATATTTTGAAGGTTTTTGTTGAATAAAGAAGTGTCTTCAACTATAAAATGGCTGAGTGAAAGATAAGTTTTACCGACCACCGTTCGATCGAATGACTGTCATTATATTCTTATCCTTCTACATCGGTCGACTTTAGGGAAACGTATTTCAATGATTGGACACGTCATTTCTGACGTTACTAGAATGTCCGTTTATGTTGTTTCACAAAGTGGTTTGTTGGAATTGATGGGCGTTGTAACATATTGGCAGCTGTCGGATACGAACTCCCATCGATCTAGAGTAAAGGGATCATACATAATGAATGAACACGAAAAACGGGTCTTAGGGATTCACTGTTGTCGAATAGTGCATACTATGGTAGGGTTGCCATATCCATTACGACAGTCCCCAGGACGCTCATACCTACCCAAAACCCCGAATATCCCGGGACGAATTTGACATAAGTAAAACCCGGTCAACGCATTTGACCTAAAACCATCCTTAAAGAAAAAACGCTGCAAAGTCCTTGTCACATGGGTTTATTATTCTATTGGAGTTCTAGAGATTTTTGTTGGCTGTCAAATGTATTGTTTCTTTCATGTGGAATGATTGAAATAGCTATTTCTGATGATTTCCACCAATTTTGGCCCCCAAAACATGAAATAGGTACGCTTTTTTTTTTAAGATCATCTTTGATCATTGGTAGTGGCATTTAATGGTCTTGATTCACCTGTTTACACTTTTTCCAATGTTATTGTACACATTGATGGTGATTTCAGACAGTTTTCCAGGTTTTTGACTCATAAAAAACCAATTTTGGGAGCTGAACCTTTGGTAAAACCTCAATTTCCGCGTCTTTGGTCAAAATCGACTTCATATTCGGTCGTCTCGTCCTCAAAAACATGGAAAAAGATACCTCAAAAGCTCATGTTACTAACATGTTGTTAAAACGCAAAAAGTACCTATTTTTATACACATTTTCACTCATAACACCCCTGGGTATATTCCGATCGGGCTGAAAAGTTTCGGGACACAACTAGGGCCCAAATGGAGCATGTGTGCGAAAGAACGACTTTTTTAGACCGAAAATGAAGCCTGTACACGTGATACGGCGTACGGCGTACGGCGGACGGCGTACGGCGTACGGCGGACGGACAGTGCATTTTTGGAATCTACGCACCTTGAAACGGAAAAGAAAAAATTTTGAGGGGGTGTTATAAAAATTTTTTGCTGAGCGAATACATAGGTGTATTATTCACAGAATAATAAACCAAAATCGCTGCAAAGTCCTTGTCACATGGCTTTATTATTCTATTGGAGTTCTAGAGATTTTTGTTGGCTGTTAAATGTATTGTTTCTTTCATGTGGAATGATTGAAATAGCTATTTCTGATGATTTCCACCAATTTTGGCCCCCAAAACATGAAATAGGTACGCTTTTTTTTTTAAGATCATCTTTGATCATTGGTAGTGGCATTTAATGGTCTTGATTCACCTGTTTACACTTTTTCCAATGTTATTGTACACATTGATGGTGATTTCAGACAGTTTTCCAGGTTTTTGACTCATAAAAAACCAATTTTGGGAGCTGAACCTTTGGTAAAACCTCAATTTCCGCGTCTTTGGTCAAAATCGACTTCATATTCGGTCGTCTCGTCCTCAAAAACATGGAAAAAGATACCTCAAAAGCTCATGTTACTAACATGTTGTTAAAACGCAAAAAGTACCTATTTTTATACACATTTTCACTCATAACACCCCTGGGTATATTCCGATCGGGCTGAAAAGTTTCGGGACACAACTAGGGCCCAAATGGAGCATGTGTGCGAAAGAACGACTTTTTTAGACCGAAAATGAAGCCTGTACACGTGATACGGCGTACGGCGGACGGCGTACGGCGGACGGCGGACGGACATTGCATTTTTGGAATCTACGCACCTTGAAACGGAAAAGAAAAAATTTTGAGGGGGTGTTATAAAAATTTTTTGCTGAGCGAATACATAGGTGTATTATTCACAGAATAATAAACCAAAAAGGCATAGATTCAACCTTTCAAATCTACATCAGAATCTATTTTAGGAACAATGAAGATCCTTATTTTCATGTTTACACAGTCAAGAAGATCTTATGTCTCTTATGTTACCTGACTTTTTAAAAGAAATAGGAAATTTCACCTGTTTTATTTCATTTTCTCAAATAAAATTAGGTATGGTCCAGCCACCAGAATTGGTTTTGAAAAGTTTCAAAACCAGAACCTGAGTTTTTCTGAAGGGTATGGATGGGTTTTAGAACTGTTTAAATTCGAGAACTCATCAGCTGGAACTGGAACACCTTGGAAGCGCGTCAAACATATGTGATGACTTCAGTGGCGAACTAGCTGAGTAGGTATCAGAAATAAAAGGTCCGTGAAGAAGAAGGGAAATGAAGGGAAGGTTGGAGGGAAACGAGGTTTTTGGGAAGATTCCATAGTAGGGTTATCTTCAGTTCTGTTGAACTCACACACAACCTAAGACTAAGGCACATTCACATAACATACATTCTAATAAATTACTTGCACTCTCGAAAACCATTCATACCCCGTATCTAATATCACAGTCGCCATTTAATACATAAACTAGCAGCAAGCCAGTGTAAATAAACTAGTATAAATTTCCTCTGCTGCCATATTAAACCTAAAACTAATTGATAAAAATATTAAAATTCAATATAAATTATTTAAATTATTTTTAGTTATTATATTTTTTTTAGTTCATAACTTGAATCACTTGCAGTGGAGTAGTGGAAATCCATAGCAAAAACTAAAAGATAAAAATAGAATAGTATTTTCACGTAAGAAACTAACAAAACTGGTTTCGGTTGTTAAACCATCATCATTACACAATAGAATATTGTGTACTACCGAAACCGGTCTAGTTTTGTTAGGTTCTTACGTGGAAATAGACTGTTCTATTTTTATCTTGTAGATTTTTTAGTTCGTTCTGTTAAATTAATTATACCATAACCGTCTATAACCTGTGCGGTTCTGTTGCCAACTGATTCCCACGAGATTATTTCCACCGAACATTCGTCGTTTCAGAGGCGAACATAATGTTCGCACATGCTCGGCGAACCCCGCATGTGTGGCATGGTGCTCGCCATTTGGCAAATACCAAGCCGAGTAGCCTTGAGTACGCCAAACATTCGGTATCTGAGAAATCCTGCATGTTTGGAGCTGGCTTAACAATAATTGTTTAAATTATTCTTGTATTATTCATTATGTATTGTAATTATTACAAGAACGCCACATCTCTTGAACAGACGATTCATCATCATGGCCTCATAAAGGCATCATAAAGTATAATTTAGAGAAAAATAAATCAACACTATGATCAACAACACCTCACACTTGGTTGGAGTTGGCACAAGAAGTGTGATGATTTAGTGTTCGAGGGATTCAGCATTGTCATAGGTTAGAGGGTGAAATATGTAGGGAAATAAATTGTGCGTTTATCATTTTCCATGTAGGTAACCATGAACAAACAGTTTTCATCATTATTCAGAAAAACACGAAGGTTCGAGAAAGGAGTTTGAGATGCCAAGGTAGAACGTTTCAGTTCAAATATTGATACTGCATACCTAACCCTGATAGAGACGTGATGGTATACTTACTATGCTTAGGTATATCTCATTTTTTTTGTCTCATGGAGATAATCGTTTGAGTGACAAACCGGTATGATACTTTTGTAGGGAGATTAATTTAATCAATATCGTTCAGCATATCAAAATTTAAACGATCGTTCAAGAATTATATAAATGTGTTGATAAATATAGAGAACTGCCGTTTGAAACAAAAACGCCTTATCTCCAATGTTGACAAAAATGAGATTTTTACGTACCCCCCCTATTTGTGATATGCTCTTTTCGATGGTGAAGTCCAAATTTTAAAATTTCATTAAGAAGTGGGGGTAATTCCTACCCTCGAAATCAAAAAATCGTTGAATTTGAAGGTAAAACGCCTTATCTAACTGTTTTTTAAGGTGAAACGCCTTAACTCTGTTCAAAAACGCCTCAAACTTATGTTAATTCGTGAATATTTTTGATGGTGAAACGCCTTAACTCAGCGAAAATTGGGATAAGGCGTTTTACCTTCAAAAGTTTACTTTTTTTTGGCTTCAGATTTAGGATCAGACGAATCTTCAAAAATTGCAAGGCGTTTCTCCTTCAAATGTTTGCCTAGCTGGTTTAGCGATGAGGTTTTTTTTATCTTGAAAAATATAATTAGGTTATCCTACTTGTAGAGATGAGGTGTTTTACCTTAAAAAACAAGAGGTCGGTAACACTCTTGTTTTTGAATGTGAATCGCCTTACATGTAAGGCGGAAAAAAAAATCAATTCGATTTGATTTCCCCGCCTTAAGTAGAGTTTTTGGTTTCAAAATCGATTTTTTTTCTCGATTTTTTCGATAATTTTGTCAATTCAAGCATTATCGGTGTGTCTCTATAAAATGGGTTCAATAGCACAAACTGGATGGGAACTACAGCCTGATTTATATAGAAAACTTAAAAAGCGATTTCTGAAATAGGTGGTTTTCGGAGATAAGGCGTTTTTGCTTCAAACGGCAGCGTAGAGAAGACATGTTTCATTGGTAGAGATACCTTGATCTCTTTTCCTGTCTGAATGACAGGCCTTGCAACTATGCTCCCCTTCATGAGGTCATCTGAAATCAATAACTCTAATTTATTGTTGTATGACTATTATTCACTTGATATTTTTATTTATTGTGATGTTGATTCGCTATTATTCTATTACAGGTGCAAAAGTTTTCAAACTGCTAAAAGAGGTGAAGTATGTCGGATACCAGGTAGCAGCGTCGTGCCTGGCGCACCGGGCACCCCAACGCCCGTCCGCTTGCCACACGTCCAGCCTGAAGCTTTTAGGCAGTTCTTACAATACGTTTATACCGGCAAGGTTCGTACCAAACTGAAGCGGTAGTGGTGAGTGGTTGATACTCTAAATCAATAGAGTATGAACCACTCAGTCAATACAGTTGTATCTGGGTAAATGTGTTGAATTCATCATTTACGGTCGGTAGGAAGAATTTATGAAATTAATGACTGTTTTCTAGTGAGGAATATACGTAGAATTCTAAGGTGAATAGTGCCCATAATAGTTGTTGAGGATAGTTAATAACGATATTGTGATATCGTAAATCTTCCTGGGAGGGGGCTTGCTGGTTCACAGACGAAAATATCAAGATGTTTGAGCCCCAGAAAAATAAAAGCAGAAGGAACACGAAAAGTGTACTTTTGGAATAATATTATTGGAGTTGATACGCCTTACTTTGACAGCGGTGGGCTTTCATATGTATATCGAGAGGGCTTATCATGAAGGTAAATGGTGGGAATAAAGGAAGCCGGCTAGGAAGGGTGAAGCCGACGAGGATGGTGAAGCTTGAATGACACACGTCGATTCTCTAAGATTCAAAGGCAAGATAACTGGATATGCAAGAGCATTTAACTGCAAATGCTTTGTGAATTCATAGCGAGTTAGCGAAAGACGTGATGAGGACTGACTACAGTCGAACTAAGGTGAGCGGCGTTGAGGAGATGGGATGGAAGGAGAGGCGCTCCTGATCTCTCCTGCAAAGTAAACTACCTACTAGGTCCGCTGACCAAGTACAATTTGAAAAATAGGCTCATATTCTGCCTATGTACCACGCTCAATAATAGCTATTTTTCGTAACGTTTAAAGGCTAAATATTTTTAAGTCGCTGTAAGGATGAATGATGGAACTTCGAACGTTATTCCAATCGATTCAGGGTGCTGGCAAACATGAAGAAAAAAAGTCCAGTCATGCAGCATGGCTATAAGAGCACATTTTCAAAGAGAGATTCGTGATGCTGTGTAAAAGATGATATAGCGAGAGACCATACCACTTTTCGCAAAATTATATAATTTTTTCGGGATTTTAGCCATTCTTGCCGATTTTCACCCTTATAAAGTCAAATTTGACCCACTCTTTTTTGACAAAAATATTTTTATATCGAAATTCACACAACGTCAGGTGATTCTTAGTATTGGTTTTAGCCCTTAATACCAACTTTTAACCCCTAAAAACTCAAATTTGACCCCTTTAGAATTTTTGAAAACTGCTCGTTTTTGAACTCATCCTTTTGTTTGGCAGTACGGAAGTTTTGACGGAATTCGGAATTTTCATCATGTACCGAAGGACAGATACCATTTGGAGGGACACATAAACAAACATATATCATTATATAAATATTATTATATGTATAAATTTTTGTTGAAATCGGGATGAATTCAGGATGCTCCGAAACGGATTTGCTTATAACAAAATTTCAAAAATCATGTTCTGAAAAATTTGGACCCATTGCAATAGCTTCATTTTCTTTGAAAATTCGCTAGGTGTACCAATCGTTCTCTGGCATCATGGTGGCACCAAAAACCGTACAGCAAGTTCTGGAGGCCTAAACACATTTTATCTGACAGATGGGACTACTGGTGCCAGCGTGGTGCCGTTTCCTGGAACCGTGCTGGCACCAAAAACGAACAGAAAATTCCTGGGTTCTTAAGGAGTATACCCCAAACTTTCAAGTCAGGATACCCAAAACTGCGGCTTGTAGCGCTATATAGATATAACAACATACAAAGTAGGTAGTCATCCGCAAAGTCGCTCACTAACATTTGACAGTAATAAATTGGCCTCAACAATAGTTAGACATTTCTTTTTCAACTCAACTTGTATAATTAGTGCCTATCAGGTAGAAAAATTGCATCAATGTATTACGTCCAGTATATCGAGGGAGGTCTGTTCTTACCTAAAGGTATTGCATAGGTAGTGTTTTCTTCTTTCTTCTTCCCTGTTGTCTTCAGTTGAAAATAATTATTCTTAGATTATCCTCCAAGACACGGGCGTTTTCGAGATGATGACGCTGGCGCAAGATCTGGGCATGGAAGAACTTAGGACTACTTGCGAAGACCACGTCACTTCCACTCTTTCAGTGATGAACGCATGCACATTTTTGGCTGCGGCGATGGAAATCCAGGATAGGTGCACAGGTTTGTATAAATGATATTGGTACCGTCGGGGTTCAGCCACAAAAGTAAAGAAGTAGGAAGACCTCACATTTCTTTCATTTTATATTAACATGACGTTTCGGGTCAAATTGACCTGAGAGTAACCCATGGAACAAAGGTTTGTGAATAACAACAACATACTATAAACATAAAAAACGAGTCGCAGTCCAAAAAAGAGAAATGGAGTAAAAATATACCTGGTAGTAGTATAACCAGTAGGTAGTAAAGAAGGTCGTACAACAGGAACACCACTGTCATAAGCGCATCATTGTTACAAGGGATCGATAATCTGCCAAACTTAACAAAGTAAAGTAACTAAAGTAGAAAAACCAACCACGGACAGAAACCAACCAGTACAGCCAGTGTACAGGTTTGTGTGGAAATACCCCCAACAGATCCAACTTCATATGAAGTAGGTACCTAATAAAAAGGGTAAAAATTTAAAATTATGATTTAGATCAAAATAACAGATCATATTTCGTGTCCAGAATATCACTATCCCACGCACATAATAAATATGGTCGAGTGGCGGCAGGAGCTGGTCAAAAAGGTAGTGAAATCGTTCCCAGGAAAAATCATCCGTCTCGTACTGTCTCAAGGAGGCTCCCTATCGAATTTCAGCTTTCTAGGATGAACAGGAGAATTTTTACCTCTCTCGGCTGATAAGGTTGGAGCCCGTCAAGTCATTCGTCTCGTACTGTCTGAGGGAGGCTCCCTATCGAATTTCAGATTTCTAGGGTGAACAGGAGACTTTTTACCTCTCTCGGCTGATAAGGTTGGAGCCCGTCAAGTCATTCGTCTCATACTGTCTCAGGGAGGCTCCCTATCGAATTTCAGCTTTCTAGGGTGAACAGGAGAATTTTTACCTCTCTCGGCTGATAAGGTTGGAGCCCGTCAAGTCATTCGTCTCGTATTGTCTCAACGAGGCTCCCTATCGAATTTCAGATTTCTAGGGTGAACAGGAGACTTTTTACCTCTCTCGGCTGATGAGGTTGGAGCCCGTCAAGTCATTCGTCTCGTATTGTCTCAACGAGGCTCCCTATCGAATTTCAGCTTTCTAGGGTAAATAGGAGAGAAGTTAGCTCACTCAGCTGATAAGGTTGGAGCCCGTCAAGTCATTCGTCTCGTACTGTCTGAGGGAGGCTCCCTATCGAATTTCAGCTTTCTAGGGTGAACAGGAGAATTTTTACCTCTCTCGGCTGATAAGGTTGGAGCCCGTCAAGTCATTCGTCTCGTACTGTCTCAAGGAGGCTCCCTGTCGAATTTCAGCTTTCTAGGGTGAACAGGAGAATTTTTACCTCTCTCAGCTGATAAGGTTGGAGCCCGTCAAGTCATTCGTCTCGTACTGTCTGAGGGAGGCTCCCTATCGAATTTCAGCTTTCTAGGGTGAACAGGAGAATTTTTACCTCTCTCGGCTGATAAGGTTGGAGCCCGTCAAGTCATTCGTCTCGTACTGTCTCAAGGAGGCTCCCTGTCGAATTTCAGCTTTCTAGGGTGAACAGGAGAATTTTTACCTCTCTCGGCTGATAAGGTTGGAGCCCGTCAAGTCATTCGTCTCGTATTGTCTCAACGAGGCTCCCTATCGAATTTCAGCTTTCTAGGGTAAATAGGAGAGAAGTTAGCTCACTCAGCTGATAAGGTTGGAGCCCGTCAAGTCATTCGTCTCGTACTATCTCAACGAGGCTCCCTATCGAATTTCAGCTTTCTAGGGTAAATAGGAGAGAAGTTAGCTCACTCAGCTGATAAGGTTGGAGCCCGTCAAGTCATTCGTCTCGTATTGTCTCAAGGAGGCTCCCTATCGAATTTCAGCTTTCTAGGGTAAATAGGAGAGAAGTTAGCTCACTCAGCTGATGAGGCTGGAGCCCGTCAAGTCATTCGTCTCGTATTGTCTCAAGGAGGGCTCCCTATCGAATTTCAGCTTTCTAGGGTAAATAGGAGAGAAGTTAGCTCACTCAGCTGATAAGGTTGGAGCCCGTCAAGTCATTCGTCTCGTATTGTCTCAAGGAGGGCTCCCTATCGAATTTCAGCTTTCTAGGGTAAATAGGAGAGAAGTTAGCTCACTCAGCTGATAAGGTTGGAGCCCGTCAAGTCATTCGTCTCGTACTATCTCAACGAGGCTCCCTATCGAATTTCAGCTTTCTAGGGTAAATAGGAGAGAAGTTAGCTCACTCAGCTGATAAGGTTGGAGCACGTCAAGTCATTCGTCTCTTAATGTCTCAGGGTGGCTCCCTACCGAATTTCAGCTTTCTAGGGTAAATAGGAGAGAAGTTAGCTCACTCAGCTGATAAGGTTGGAGCCCGTCAAGTCATTCGTCTCGTAATGTCTCAGGGAGGCTCCCTATCGAATTTCAGCTTTCTAGGGTAAATAGGAGAGGAGGGAAGGGTAAAAACCTCGTGCATCCCGCCTCCCGGTCCTGCAAAAATTAAAATCGCGGGCCATCAAAAAGACATCATACATGTCAAAAGTCGAAGTTATTAATGAATTCAAGTAGGTAACGACTTGATATAAGAACCGATTTCCCCCACCGCATACCTAACTATTGCTACGTTTAGGCACCATTAAAATTCACCACAAAATGGATTCTGCAAAATGGATCAACACAGCCATAATGGATTTGCTTTAAAGCACTGAGGTTGGTTACAAAATATTATTTGCGGATGGAAATACTATGACTGGAAGAGCATTACATACCCAAAAAGATTTGGTCTTATCTAAAAATATTATAAATTATTTTGTTTTTTCAATAGGAGGAAAAGGTACCAAGTCATTCGTCGATCGATGTATATCTTACATTGGGGAAAATGCCGCCGAATGCGTCAAAACCAATTCATTCCTTAACCTTCCGAAAGAAGCTCTCATCAAACTGATGTCATCAGACTGTGTAAGCAACCTTTATTGATAGGTATAATTCAAAGATAACCTCAAAATAGAAGTCACTAAAATCATTTTGTAATTTAACTTATTCTTGTTGGTGTTTATTCTTTGTTTAAACGCCACAGGTGGCACTCGAAGAAGAAGACGTTTGGCGAGCAGTTCTTAGTTGGGCCAAGTACCACACAGGCGTGACGCAGCCAACCGCACATTGGACGGAGGAAGAGCGCGCTAGAGTGTGTCAACACCTTAGCGGAGTTATCAATCACGTTAGATTGCTATTGATTGGTGAGAATTATCGTAATCCTAATTAATATAATTGGTTGGCCAGTGAATTTGCTGTGCAATCCTCTGGGTTCCTATCGCTTGATGTCCTGTGTAGTAGAGTCCTTGTTACAGAGCTGTGCGCCTTCCTTTAATGGTGGATCATTGAAAAGGAAAAGTTAGGAATCAATAATGTATTGTACAAACAATGCATGTAACCATGAGTTGATAACTTACGTGACTTACGCAACTACCTCAGTACCTACCTACAAGCTAATCTTGACAATTTACTGTGGTCCTTGTGTGTCAGAATAGTGTTTTTATTATAACTTCTGCTATTGATGAGCTCCTGGCACTTGTCGATTTTGATAAAAATTGGTATACTTCCCTTACCGTTCGCCCCAACTTGCAAGGCGTCTGGAATTCACGTGGCACTATGGTGGCAAATCTGGGTGTTGCTGTATTTTTTGTCGTGTTTTGGTGATCAGTTGGCTACCTAATGAACGTTTTGATGACTGAATCAATCTGATGAAACAATCTTCGGTGAATTGAGTTGATTTCCTGTTCCAGACAGCCAGGTGTTTGCTGAAGAAGTGGAACCGACGGGAGCAGTTCCGATGGAGTTGTCTCTTGAACGATACCGGTACGCTGCACTCCCCTACAAATTCCGGGAGAGTTCAGAAGACAAACGACTCCAGCCCAGGGTGTCACTCAAGCTATTCCCAGGCTCCCAAATCCTCGTCAATGTATGTAGCGTGGAATTGAACTGTATTCCATTTTCGTAGATGATGCCATATTTTGAATTGTTCTGTTACCTGTTCTCCTAGTTCTGAGCCCTCAGGGGGTACGTTCTCAACATGACTGATGATTGATGGTTATCCCCTTACTGTGACCGATGCTGCACCAGTGCTTGCGGTATTTCCATCCGCAAGTTACAGATGACCTATGAGTTATTGGACTGAAAAATCTCCACCGTTTTGGTTTGGGTTTAAAAACTCAAGTATAGTTTGATAACTCAGTAATTGTGCTTGGAACAGACCTGATATACCTGTCCACTTATGATTAGCTTCTATAATAGTACCTACCCCCAGATCAGCTTCCTCGCGTATCTTTCAAACCGTGGCTTGGATACCCCAGTGTTGCCAACCACGCACTTGAGTTCAGATCTGCCTACGAATTTACACACTTTTCGATGATTTTGGTAAATAATTATAATAAAATTCAACGTTGTTCTTAATACATATCCATGATGTAAAAACAGTTTTTGAGTTCACTATATTCTACAGTGCAACGACCATCCATAGGTGTAGGTTACCCTTCTACCATAACTACAACAGGTGTGTCCGTCATTCCTGCCTAGTAGAGATTGTATGAGTGAGTTTGTATTTTGGTTTATTATTTTCAATAATGAACCATTGGAATCGAGCATGAAAAAAAAAATTCTTACCCCCCCTCAAAATTTGATGGTTTACGTTTCAAGGTATGTAGAATCCAAAACTGCAATAAAAATATTTCTGTCTGTCCGCCGTACGCCGTACGCCGTACGGGCCACTTTTCTTAGTTACCATGAAAAAAAATTGATGAAATTCGGGTTATAGGTTCCGATCGGCGTCTAGTTGGTCCTCGAAGCTCGACGTTACTGTCAGACATCTCTAAGGGGTTCAAAATAGGGGTTGAAATTTTCAAAACGCCTATACCATTTTTTTACGTAAATATTTTTACGGTTTTAAATAGTTCTTGAACTTGCGAGTTTTTTAAGACCATCCGGAGCATCGTACGTCCAGCCGTTCGTTCACAGTAAGGCCCCGAAGTTTGCACCGACAGGCATTTTCGACTCCAGTGTGAATGAAATTGTATACAATTAAAACCAAATCTCGTAACCAGAGACGCGCCCACAATAGGAATTTGTGAATACGGCCAATCATTGGTAGGGATCACCTGATTATATTGGCGGAGTATGAAGTCGAGTTGGTTGTTCTGTGATATTTTTTCGTTTGAAAAATGATGGCTCTTTTGGAGTTTGTTGGTAGGTAGTGAAACTTGAACAAACGTTGAAGTATTATTGATGGGTAAATTATTACTACGGTAAATCATTACTCAACGGTAAATTATTACACAACGGTTCATTATACCATCTACGTAGAAGGGGGTGTAGTTTGTTGGTAGGTACTTTTGCAACTTTTTTCACTCCCCATCAACAATTTCTTTTCAGAACTTCATTATGTGTGTTTCTTTTTGTTAGGTACTGTTTGTCATCGGCAGAATTATTTTAGCAACATTTAACTCGTGATTTAGGTAGGTACCTAGTAACGTGTACGGGGTTAGGTACTAACCTACGGAGGGTCTGCGATCTACATTATGTGTATAGAATAGTACATAAATCATATTATATAGACGGGTTATCTATACATAGAGCTGTGATCTGTAACAGAAGGGTATTCTATACAAAATAATAAACCGTTGTGCAGGGATTTGCAGCGTTTTTCCAATGTTCTTTTGCATTTGCATTACAAATAACGGATCTACCTAAATATATAATTCGGAACTTAGAAAAAGAAAAAGAAAACTGTGAAATTCAATAATTTGATTCGACAGTGGGCAGCTAGTTGTTGTTGTTTTTCTTGAGAATGCCTTGGGATGGCTGCTACCTTAACGTTGTGAACTTGATGGAACTCAACTACTAAGCTTGGTTTTTGAACAGAACTAACTGAATTCATTCACAAATAAAATAAGGCTGTTTAACCAGTTCTGAATTTGCAATAGAAAATTTCCTTATTTAAACTCTTATTACAGGACAAATGCTGTTATCAGAGGGTGCTGAATCAGTGGTACGGCAAACCCAAACAAGCTTGGAGACTGGTGTACAGAGCGTCGAGCCATGGATACTCGGCTGAAAGTTTTCATCGTAACTGTGATGGTGTAGCTCCGACATTCGTCATAGTGAGGGTATGTTGATCATCAAACTCTAAACGTCAAAAACCAACTACCCATCCAAAATTCCATACCTTCATCTTCCCAACGACTGAATTAGATAATGAAACTTCAAAAGTTCTTCTTAGCCACAGTCATTTTTAACATCTGAAATCCTAATGTACTTGACAATGAACTGTGTTATACACCTACTTTTGCACTATGAATTAGCCGTTTTGCGAAGAGTAAAGGGTTCCGAGTTATCTGAAAATAAATTTGATAGGTACCTACCTAGGTATTGATAGGTAGAAGAAAAAAACACATTATTTTTAGAACATTAGGAAACAACCCAAATAGTTGATTGGTGGTGTGCCCGACAATGCGGAAGTCTACTAATGTGTGTGTGCGCACACGCATTTATAAAAGCGATACGGTATTATAGTATCCATAGGGATCATGGGGAGCAATCTCCGCAAATTCATTCTAAGGTTATTTTATCATTCAAAAGTGGAATTACGTAATTTTTCTTGTCTTTGAATTTATGTAGTTTGTAATAATGTTTCATAATTATTATTGTCATATATTATTAAATTTATTTCTATGTTTTCAAATACCAATACATTTTAGGGGACTTGCGGAGAGATTTGCGGAGGCATGTCTGACGTGCCGTGGGGCAAAACTAACCTGAAAGGCCACTACGTACCTTCCGAGAGAGCATTCCTGTTCACCTTATCCAACAACCAAGATCAACCTCCAATCAAATTCGACATCGTCAAAAAACCGTTCGGCATCTGCTACCACCCTGAGTGAGTTAAGAATACGAGGACGTTTATATGGTTTTAGCAGACATTATTTCAATTAGTCTTCTGAGACGTGCTGTAGCTACAGTACAGGCTGAGAATTGCAGGTCAGAGCGATGTATGGAAAAATCATAGGTATCCTTTTGTCTACATAACTATGTATCATAGTTAACGTGGCGGGAAGATACAAGGGTGAGCCCATGCCCAACGTTCTCCTTCTATTCTCAGGGCGTGTGACTCAAGTGGTCCACAAACCAGTCCAACACCTCTACCTCTACTGGTCTTCAGGGATAGCTAGTAGGTTCATATTAAAGGCCTCCTTATTTTTTGTCTGTTAATTGTTAATTATTTTCGAAGATAGAAAATCGTATATTTTCCAAAATCTGAACTCTGCCCAACCTACCTATTTTACAACATAATGTGATATTTTTGCTTCTTACAGTTCAGGCAACGAAGACCAAAAATGGCTGAATAGGGGAGATAAATCATGTAGAAGCCAATTTTGGCACAGATGCAGGGAAAGATGTTGTGAACCACATACTAAAAGTACTGATTGGTGGGCGACGTGGTAAGGTGGGAAGGGGGGGGGGGGGGGTTAAAGATAAGTTTTTGCGTTTTTCGTAAATAACTCGAAAACTACGGCCCCCATCGAAAATATGTCCATATACTAAGTTAATCTATATAGAATTCCTTCCTTTCAAGGAGGAGGGGGGAAAGTAGACATTTGAAAAAAATTGAGTTTTATTCTTATAAATCAAGTGTTTTTCTTAATGTATAGTAAAACATACAATCAAAATTAAAGCGAAATGCATACACCGTCATCATCGTCGACGCCGTCGTCAATAGGTGCTCCATTTGTGCGCATGCCAAGCACGTGCCGCAGGCACCTGGACTATTATTAATGTTGGGGAGTTGGAAATGAATTGCTGAATGCGCTCCTACTCTTCCTATACAGTAGACGACTTCGTAATCCGCTCTCACAACAGACTTCCTAGGATGGGATAAACCACAGATATTTTTCGTAAACCGGGCCTTGTGCCTATTACTTTTCCTCCTTTTATTTTACATAGGTACTTTACTGCGGCGTCCACAACGCTCTTTTCTTTCCCAATCGCACCATCGTACTATTGCCGTCCGCGATGGCCTGATAAGACCGGTCTCTACCGTTAGCCGATCACCTCCCAGACCTGGCTTTCTACTCTTCAAAGTTATTGTCTCCTTGTGTCGACCTTCGAGCCAGAAAATGTCTTTAGCTTCCTTTGCCGTCTCCTTAGTCATCTGAATGGGTTTCTTATCCTGTTCCATTTCTATGATGACCAGTGTGTGAACTAAAATTCTTTGATTCCACAACTCGACAGAATTCCCAACATTGATTCGATGCCCAGAGCAGCAAAATCAGAATATGTGCCTCCTCAACAGCTCGTGCCATCTGCAAACCTCACCTCTGCTATAACTTCAGAGCGAAACCATCTCAAAAACTCTTCTAATTTTTGTTTGAGAAATGTGAATTACAAAATCTCACTGTCAAAATCGCTTTATAAATAGTCAAACATTGCTGAAAATCTTCAAAAGTCCACTCATCACGGTCATACTGGAAGACAGGAACTTTGATTAGTTACTTATCTGGTTGTCCTTTTCCACTGCTTTATCTGAGTTTCGCCTTTCAATCAACAGTTGCGGTCCAATATTCGGGGCTGGCGCCGACCTCTTCATTTCAAGCAACTGCAACACGAATATGGACAGCTACTCGAACCTACCGCATTCCTACGACGGAGAAAACGCCTCTTGCTCGATCCTTATGGGAGACTACAATTTCACTGTGGTCGACTACGAAGTCTTCACGCCTGTTAGCTCGAGCAAGTGAAAGTAGAAAGTAAAATAAAAATAGGGAGCTTTGAACGCAATCAAAATGATAATCTTCCGTCCAATTTTGAACTCTTGACAAGACGCACGCAGAAGTGGAAAGATTATATGCCATGTTATGAATTACCGATGAGTAACCCAGTGCCTACCTACTATAAGTAACTTCATAAGAGGTTCACCCAGAATAATAATTACGCATGTAAATATCGGGTTATATGCTCGCAGGTGTCAGTATTTAGTAGCTACATATGTAGGCATTCGTTTCAAAAATTGCAATAGGATAGTATTATTGATGGTTAAAATTACCCACGTCGTATATCTACCTATTTATAGTAGGTAACTGTTTCGCATCCTCGTTTGTTCTTCTATATCCCACACTTCTTAAAAACTATGTATGTTTAGGTTAACTTTCCCGTCAGGGGATAATAAGACTGTAAGAATTTGGCGTTCTGCTGTCACTATTGAATTTCTCAATTCATGATGTATTTAATACCATCGAATAAGGGTATATTAAATATAGGTAAGTTGTACCTACTCCTGTATTTTCCATTAGGTACCATCTTCTGTAGATATGTGGGCATTCAATTCGAAAACTGGCAAGAATTTATTATTGATGGTCAAAAGTGAGCTTTGTAACTATTTTTCATCTTCCTCTTTTTAATCACAATGTATACCTACATTTAATTTTCTGATTATCAATTTTTCCAACAGAGGTTTTTCAATCTTGTGTAGTTACAACAGACGTACCTTCTACCGTAATTTGTATTTCCCAAATGACTGTGTATGTACTTATTTACTGAATTATGACATTATGACCATTAAAACACTGCAGTCTTCCATAATGGTTTATTTATTATTTTCTGTGCAGGTAGGTAGCCTGTCATCGTGGAAGACAAAAATCTTTGTGGTCTATTGAGTGAAATGGTTTACTTATTCCAAAATACTGACCATATGGCCATATGACCACCATTTGCCTGCTGGGCCTTTAGATTTCGTAAATGATTAGATTTCAAGTTGCTGATTGATACCCACCCACCATCTTGTTGATTATGATGTTCAGAGGTAATGAAATTCAGGTAGTACCTCGACAATAGACACCTTATAATTCTATCTATTAATGGGGGGGGGGGGGGGGGGGGATTTCAGAACTTAAGAAAAATGTTAGTTTAAATGTTAGTTTTCAAAAACAAGCGATATTTTATAAATGAGGGCGATGAAAAGTAAAAATGCGGCAAGAAATGACATATCAGTATTGACATATGATTGGCTGTTGGCCCAAGGAGGGGGAGTGAAGCTTCGGAAGCGAAGGTTCTCAATGATGCCAACAACCCAACATTAGAAATGACAAACCTTCGTGGCAACCTTCAAGAATTTGCTGTGACTTTTGTGAACCTCCCCTCGGTTTATATATATATGGTATATAGTATATGGTGTATATAGTTTATATATTATAGGTATGTTTTTAAATTTATGTGTAAATTTGCGGTTCCATCCATTGCGGTTCTGTGAAGCGTTTAACTAACGATCTAAGTGGGATTTGAGGTGAACTACTCAGCGATTTATGTGACGCATCATTTCTAGCGGGAACTCGGAAATTCAAATTTCGCACTCGTTTTCTGCCTATATTTTCCGACGTAAGCACGAAGTGGTCACTTCCATAATTGAATAGAATTTGGAAAAAACATGAGAATTTGTAACTCACGCAAGTTACGCATTGATACACTCCATGGATGTCCGTGTATTTTTCAATGCAACCAAATGTTCCGTTTCTTAGTAATCCATCGTATTCATGCACAGTATCAAATTGAATTGTGGTCCACAAAGTGTGGATCGTTGACAGCAGTAGAAATAAGCAGCGCGAACAAGCGATTTCACCGTTGTCACAGGCCATGAGCCAGTTATGGGGAATCTCTGCGCTCGCGGTGGTCGCAGCAATGGGCGCATCTCTGCCGCAGCCGATGGACGTTAAACAGGGTCAGGGACAGGATCCGATGATGGAGAGGGATTTGCAGGATTTGGGCATGCGGAGACCCGGTGGTTCTGTGGCGGTCATGAAAACCCATTCAGTTATATATAAGAATATCAACGGTAAGTTTATCGATATCAGTTCTATACCTATAAAACAATCAACTGTTGGTGATGCTTTATATAAAACTATAGCTAAGTTGAACTAAAATTGATTAGTGGCATATATTATAGTTTAAATATGTATATCGTCTGTAGTGGTTATGAGCGACAAGGAACGATGGTTACGTAGGAGGAACCTGATTCGCTCTAACTCCTCTAATAGAATTCATAATGCCACGCTAAAGTGCTGGGAAATTAGTTTTTATAGAGATAAATACTTATACCTTCGCCCTTCATACCAACACAGTCAGAATTATAATTCGTACGAAAACTCATTGGTATTAGAAGTTTGCCAAATGCGCGATTTAACGAAAATGGTTATTGAAAATGTTCCATATACACCCTCCTCTCTATTTCTACTATAAGGAACCTCAGGCTCTTGATGCTATCTTAAGTACAATACACATCATGTTATCTTACTTATGTATTATATACATTTTTTTATCGTGCTTAACCACAACCGCAAACGAAGATGTATCTGCGGATATCGGATTGCGTCGTCCCATTTCCTGTTACTTATTTAAAATCAAAATCGCCCATAAACTTTTTCTGGCCCCGCTGGGCTAGGTTTTGCTCCTGCTCCGGTTGCACTGGAATTCCGGTTGAATTTGTTTATGTTTTTAAATGTTCCAGCAGTTATTCCGAAACTACTGGACCGATTTCAGTGAAAATTTTTTCAAGTGAAAGAGGATCATCCAACGGTGGTCCCATACTAGTTTATTTTTTTTTAAAGCAAAAAAGTAGTACTGAGCCTGTACCAGGCCCAGGAATGATGGTATCAGTACTTTATACCATGAGGCGCCTATGCTGCTAGTAATGGGTCACAATTCGCTTTTGCATAGAAAAGAAAATTTAAAATTTATTTTCTCTTTTGACTTTTTTAGTTTTATTTATTTGTTGTGTTTTTTTAAATTTATTTATTTTAATTTTTTTGGTAATAAAGAAAATTTGTTTGAATGAAAATGCAATAAAAGGTATAAAATAATAAATTATTAAGCATCTTTTCGAAAGAAAAAATATATATATTATATAATTATATTAAATAAATCTATTGATCGCAATAAAAAGCGAAAAAATTAACCAAAAAAAGACTTCAAAAAAGCTATAAAACTACGAAGAAAGAATAATTTTATGCTGAACAAACGTAATTTATTCAAAACCGATACAAAAATTTTTTGAAGTTAGCGCCAAATTTTAACTAACACCCTACACAGTATTTGAAATTTGACGCCGATTTCAAAAATTTTGTTGTATCGGCTTTGAACAAAAAATTACGTTTGCTCAGCATAAAAATTAATCCTTAGGTTTTTTTTTTGTGTAAATTATACATAATCACAGGAACATCATATAAGACGCTGTGGAAAGCGGCCACAATCTTAAGAAAATCACACAGCTCTCTGCAACCGCCTATATCGAGCGCATTTCCTAGTACCTACCAATAATTTGTTACCTACTTATACAACCCAAAGGCAGTAGCCATTTTGTATTAACTTGTACGGCTAAAACCATACGTCCTCAGTTCGATCGAACTGAACGTCTCCGTGTACTCAATGCATATGCCCTATTGTAGGTCCTGGCTCAAGTTTCGAACATGCCCATGAAGGGCGAGAAAGTCCTCATATTTTGCCTGTTTTATCTACTTGCATTGTATAATACATCCTGGCAAGGGAGGTATAGTTTTTGTTTTGCTCCATTACTATAGGGGAAAAAGAACAATATGAACAAAGAAAAGAAGAAGTACAGAAGAATGGCGAGATAGTCGCCCGGGTTCAACAAGAACTGGATAAGAGCGGTCAAAATCCCGAGCCACACGTCAGAACTATGCTGGACATACCGGCCAAAAATCTGCACAAGTATGTGTTTCGTCCTCAGAACCTTCTGCATACGGACGGAAAAAATATTATAATTCACTATTTGGTGGAACTTAGCTATTCTGATAATATAAAATGAATGGATCTTGTAGAGTAATTGAGCATGGACCCAAACGCAACGAAAACGTTATCGAAAAGTCGCACAAACCAACGTCCAATGTCACCAGAACGAAAACCATGTCGAGAAAACCATTTTCTCCCTTGGACATGGCCGAATACGTATTTTGGACAGGGGACGAGCGCGGAGCAACAACTGCCATAGAGGTAGGTACTTACAAATCTTGCATATGTATATACACCGATCTAAATGCATATGTATAGATTGGTAGGTAGGTACCTACTTAAAATACCTATATGTTATCTCAGTGCCATCTCCTTAATGATTTTAAAATGAGTACGAAATTCGTATGTGTAAGTACCTACAACTTACATAAATTAGTTTGGCATGTTTATTGTTCACTCTGATCATGCAAGGGTTAACAGTCTTTTACCCATTTTCCTTAACTGGGTAGGAAATATTTGGGCAATTATAATATTGTAGCTTGTAGATAGGTATGTCCAAAACTAACATGAATGGTGACTACTGAATCTCCCTAAATTTTTTTCTGTTTTTTAACTGTAGTTCTGTGTGAGTAGGTCCCTACCTGCCTATCTGTCTTGGTCCTTCAACGATCAGTGGTTGACCATGGATCAAAATTCCCTCGGGATTGTCAAGTGCACCTGTTTTTTCCATGAGATTGATTGCTCTGTTGATTGATTGAAGGAATTCTTAGAGGACGGACTGATGACGAGGGACGAAGCAATTGCGTTCTTGGAGGAAATCAAAGAAAATCTCCAGTCCCTGAAAATCCAGTACTCAGGGGAGATGGAAAGGCCCAAAATACAAATGGTGGCACAGAAATATTCAATGAAGAAGTGAAAAAAAAAGTTGTGCGGGAAATGCAAAAATGTAGAATTGAGAAGAGATTGACAACACTAGATGCACTGTGTAGTTATGAAAAATTATACGTGCCTAATACATGGGTGAAACCTACGTAGTACCTACTAATTTGTGATAGGTACCTAATATTAGTTTTATGTTACTGACGTTGTGACGTAGCCACAGTGGGGCTTCGGAACCTATGGAATTGGTACAAACAGGGAAAAGGTTAAGTTTGAGTGGATAAGAAGTTTTATCGTACTGTGGTTCATTTTGTGATAAAACGGATAAAATTCCATCCTTTATAAGGGTTCAAAGTAGCACATACCTAAAACAGTAAGTAGGTATTCTTAAAGCCCCGTTTCTTCATTAGGTTTGCTAAAGCCCCGTGTTCAGGCTAGTAACAGGCTTGTTCTCTCTTGTAGAAGTTATTTTTTTTTTGTGTGGTTATTATTATGAATAGTTCTTAAACACAAGTTTACAAGTTCCGTGTTGACCCCTAGTGAGTGTCAAGTGAGTGGTGACCTTTCTCCATCGCCGTGTTCCAGCGACCTTATTGTCCACTTGTTGCCTGTTCCGTGGCTGTTTTCCCTTTTTTTATGCGGTCCATATGATTTGACCCCGAAGGGACTGGAGCCAGTGGCTTCATGTAAGAAGCCAGTCGTCGTTTGAGCTTGGTAAAAGTTGCAACGCAATTCTCAACTCAAGCCAAGTCCTACCACCCATTTCAGAATCTAAATTCGTCACTGAATTTTGGGTCCAGCTGCTCACTTTATAGTGACAGCATTGAACGGAAAGGATTTTGATCATCGGCTTCATCTCCTTGGACAAGGAGAGTTCGTCAACCTGTGGGATATTCCGAACGGATTCAGGTCTGGATTGCCTGCAACGCTGCCTGAGACGCTGCAACCGTCGCGCAACTCAGGTCGGATTTATCCACATCTTGTGTGTCCCACTAACATTCGGGGGGAACAGTTTGCACACTATTATTTGAACTTGAATTTTATTTAATATTTCGTCCGAAGAACATGCTAGTTATTTTTATCGAATCAAAGATACCTTACTTAATTTAATAGGAGCTCCTTCTTTTTCTTTTCTTGTGTATTTATTACATTCAAACTACATCGACTGGTAGTATATATACAATCATACCTCGACAGCATACGCTGGTTTTATTTCGACTTCCTTCTCGTATTTCGTATTCAATATTGTTATCCAGTTATTAAATCAGATTGGTTTAACACGCCTAAACACAATTTTGGTAGCAGAGCATGGTTCACAAGTTTACGGGTGGAAGTCGGAATACTAAACCGCACGACAGTGTCTTGCGTGCTTGAATACTATACATCGGCGTAATTATTTACTGGCCGACAATACTCTACTACCTATATCTACTTCGGTCATTTAGTAGGTATTTTTTGTTACACAGTTAATATCTTCTTTATCGTATTACTGTAAATACTTGTTTTGCATTGCCGAACATCTTGTAGGTAGGTGTTTAATCGGTATTTATATCCTACCTATTTGCCTAATTTTGCCGATTAACATAGTTTCCTTGTCCTAACTTCCACCTTGATACCATTTCCCTGGTAAATTTCACGATGCCTGATGAACAATCTCAAGGTGTGCAACTGCGATCGACCTTTCAGCGCAGAATTGATACCTTGAGGAAGCTTCTCAAGAACACAGGAATTGAAATCCAAGCTATTTATGATATTTCTAAAAGGGTTCTGGACGATAGTTCAGTGGTTCCCGAATTTAGAGGCATGTTCAACTCACTTTCACGATACATGCAAAAGTATGAAGAAATTTGGGAAAAATTAGTTGTAGCCTATGAAGAAGAAGGTAAGGGGGATGAATTCCCATCTCAAGGGGATTCGAAGCAACGGAAGTTAGTTCGAGGATTCTTTTATGACATCCATACGGTTAATGAGAAATTAAAAATGGAAATGGAAGTTCAAAAAACTACTCTAAACCAAAGTAATATAACCATGAGTGAATCCAAAACGTCAGGGCAGCTTCCAAAAATAAATTTACCTCATTTTGATGGATCAAACATGACTGAG
Source organism: Leptopterna dolabrata (assembly GCA_954871275.1). Lineage (NCBI taxonomy): Eukaryota > Metazoa > Arthropoda > Insecta > Hemiptera > Miridae > Leptopterna > Leptopterna dolabrata. Next base: position 14,009,419 of record OX940984.1, on the reverse strand, counting down.
TGGCCGAAATATCGTGACACGTTTCGGTCATTAGTTCACGACGATGAAAGTGTCTCACCTACTAGGAAGTTCCACTACCTCGTGACGTCATTAAGCGGGGTAGCTTATTCAGTAATTAGCGAGTATCGAGTTGAGCAAGCAAATTATGCCCTGGCATGGCAGTCGCTTTTAAACACCTTCGATAAAAAGCGAGTACTCGCAGCTACCTATTTAAACAATATATTGTCCTTCAAGGCTTTGCAGGGAAAACCTACTATTGAAGGCTTACAGCGATTTCTTTCCAAAATTGCTGACAGCGTTTCTGCATTCAAACTGTTGAACATCAATGAACCTTTAGAATTTGTTCTATTTCACATTTCTATCAAGTGTTTGGACATGCAGTCTCGTGAACATTTTGAGGTTACTCATAAAGATCTAGAATTCCCAACGATTGACCACTTGACAAAATATATTCGTGAAAGGGCTTTAGCTCTCCAACTCGCTGGAACAACAACGTCTCAAGACTCCACTTTTCAAGAAAACAAGAATCAACAACAAAACAAAACAAAAAATCAACAAGTCAAACAAACAAAATCAACTTTATTCTCCAGTCCGTCTGACAATTCGAAAAATTCGTTCTCTAATCAAAACACCAAACCGGTGAAAGAAGCTTGTGTAATTTGTGGTGCGCAGCATCATTTGCTATATTGCATCAAATTTCATTCTCTATCTGCTGAAAAACGACTTGAATCATTGAATAGGTGGAAGGGGTGCAAAAATTGCCTTTATAGCGATCATTCAACCCACAAATGTCCATCGCGCTGGAGTTGTCGTTTCTGCCATCATAGACATAGTGCAATGCTGCATATCCCCACTCCCCATGACTTACAAAGCCCACCTACGACTAGTTCCAACTCACCACCTACAAAGACTGCTTCCATTGCTACATCGCCATCTTTGAGCTCTACTTCAAACGTCGAAATTCAAGTTTTGCTGGGTACAGCAGTGATAGAGATTCAAGATGCCCGTGGTCATTTCCACACAATTAGAGCTGTAATCGATTCGGGAAGTCATTTTTCCTTTATTACACAGAAATGCTTCAATAAATTAGGCATGTCTTTGGAACGATGCGCGAAGAAGATTAGTGGTATAGGTCAAACTCTATTCGAAGGTATAAAGGGTCAGATGGCGTGCAAGATACGTCCGAGAAATCGATCTTCTCCCCAACTGAATGTCAATGCCTTGGTAGTGAGCAACATCACCAATCATCTTCCAACGGTTGCTGTGCCTTCTCGCGTGACAAAAAATTATTATAAATTTGATCTAGCAGATCCCAAATTCTCTGAGCCCGCGGCGATTGATTTCCTACTTGGAGGAGACTTATTTGGCGACATCTGGACGGGCGAACCAATTTCTATTGGAGATAATATACCTAAGTTGTTCAATTCCATTTTTGGCATGATCGTCATTGGAAAATATAAAGACGATCAATCATGTACTGCGAGCTCATCACTGTTCATTACCCAGGAACCTGATTGTCTAACCCAAGAGCTTGCAACGCAATTCTCAACTCAAGCCAAGTCCTACCACCCATTTCAGAATCTAAATTCGTCACTGAATTTTAGGTCCAGCTGCTCACTTTATAGTGACAGCATTGAACGGAAAGGATTTTGATCATCGGCTTCATCTCCTTGGACAAGGAGAGTTCGTCAACCTGTGGGATATTCCGAACGGATTCAGGTCTGGATTGCCTGCAACGCTGCCTGAGACGCTGCAACCGTCGCGCAACTCAGGTCGGATTTATCCACATCTTGTGTGTCCCACTAACATTCGGGGGGAACAGTTTGCACACTATTATTTGAACTTGAATTTTATTTAATATTTCGTCCGAAGAACATGCTAGTTATTTTTATCGAATCAAAGATACCTTACTTAATTTAATAGGAGCTCCTTCTTTTTCTTTTCTTGTGTATTTATTACATTCAAACTACATCGACTGGTAGTATATATACAATCATACCTCGACAGCATACGCTGGTTTTATTTCGACTTCCTTCTCGTATTTCGTATTCAATATTGTTATCCAGTTATTAAATCAGATTGGTTTAACACGCCTAAACACCCCGTTTACACTGTTTCGCTTTTGATGATCACCCAAAATATTCATCATATAATTTTGAGTGAATCATCGTTGTAGGTATACATATTTTCATCAAGTTTTGTGGTTTCACTGCTTGGTTCATGATAGCGTACATCCAGTAGGTATTGTTATTGTGTTCATTATAGAAAATAATAAACCAAAATGGTGAATCGTTTGGTGGACAATTGAAAGAATGCTTGAAAGCGAGTCGAAAACGGGATAGTGTGACGGAGTGCGGATCAAAACTAAATCCTTGTGATGAGCTACAAAAGGTTGCCTAACATGTATCAAGGTGTGGCGACACTGCCACCGGACTTGACAGGAGTCACCAGAGAACCAGTCCAGTTTGTTCTTAGACGCTAAAAGAGCATGTCTTCTGAAATGAAAGCTATTCTTTGTGATTTAGAATCGGAATCCAGTGTGGTGAAGAAATAGATAGTTAGTTACTTGAATAATTCGTGGATGTAACCATAATTATGTTGCCGAACGAGCACAATACGGTGAATTTCACACACTATTCGCCAAATTGAACAACCTTCTATTTCAAAACTATTTTAGGATGAAAAGAGAGGATATCCACGATGGAATTTGCAAAGGCATCACCACACAGTACTCGAACTTCAGAAAGGCAATTGGAACGGTTGGAAAGCTGGCTGTGAGACTACCTATTGTGAGAGTTTATTCATAAAATGTTTACATTTTGAGACACTTGGTGATAACTTTGGTTAGGTAGGTACCTATGTGTCGTAGTGAGAGGATAGTGACGGTGGACCGTCGAGAGTCCCCTTTCTTGACCAGCGAGATTATCACCGGATAAGAAGGGATATCGATTAGGCGGCGTAATGGAGATTTTTTATTGTTGACAAACGTGATCAGGCCAAATTACTCCCCAATATAAAACGCGAAGCTGCAGCTGGCAGCACAATTTTACGTCAAACGAACTTCGAAAAAGTGATTTAAGGTAAGCTGTTTTGTTTTTCCGAATTTGCAACACCGCATGCATCGGGTAGATATGAGGTTTGTGGTAGAATGCATGCTATAACAGTGAAGGGGTCTGTAGATAGCATACTAAACGGTACCCGGAAGTACTCGCAACTGGCCAAAACTGTAGGAGGTTCCAAGGTCAGGCGATTTTGTGGCATCTGAGTTGATATTTTCGAACTCAAGGTACATAACTGGAATGTAGGTACCTGGATACGGATCACTGAAATATTCACTAAGATTTAAATAATGCACAAAACAACAGTACGAACATTTTCATTGTGTAGTTTATTACAGATTCATTACCATGCGCCCGACATCAAAATAGGATTGTTTTAATTTTATTTACCTAATTTATATTAACTGCTTTATTCGTGAAAATCGTTCAATTTTCATTCGAAATTCATAGCTAAATGCATTCTAGAATAATTGACACATTGTATTTGCAAACTACTTATAAGGTAATGAACCTAATAACTACTTAATTGAGTCAAATAGATCATAATAATCACAGATTCAGTGTTTATCTAAATATTACAAAATTACAGAAAAATCCAATATCGACAGTAATAACACAGAGAGCTCTATACAAAAAATAAAGAAATTCTTCACAACCGTTCGAATTCCGCGTCCCAGGGCTCCAAACGCTTCATTACGATTACGATTTCTTAATTATGAAAACAGAGAAACACTACGACCACAATACCCAAGCGTGTAAATGCCCCAGTGCTCGACAGTGGATGAATAAATTTGTAAATTACAATTTTTTCGTTTGGTTTTCCATAAATAATCGAAAACTAAAATGTGACATCAGGTATGTACCTACTCATTGGCGGGTTCAGGGAGGGGGACCGGGCCTCCCCTTGAAGGTGTAGCTTGCACTACATAATTATTTCGATGAATTTTCACCGACCCCAGCCCCTTCCTACCACGACATGCTTGCACTTGATGTGATTGATTTTATATGGTGTAGGTGGTATTGGTGATACTTTGCCTATAGTAAACCATTAACCCACACTCGATTGACCGACAGTTCGATTAACCGATCAAAACTTCTCTCGAAACTGCCCCTCTGTTAACCGAAGTTTTTTGCGAGTTTGACTGCCGACATTCGATTAATCGAACTGCCTTCCCGACCTTCGATGTATGGACTTAATTTCACTACCGTGCCGTTCAGACGTATTGTCTGCAATCTATTTACAATTTTTCAAGCGTCCGAAGGTGTCCGAACACAGCGAGAAGAGGTTACCCATTGTTGTAACGATTGACGACAAGCTCGGTGCTTTATAAACTTGATCCGGAAGAGACGGTCGCTACGATTGCACGTGATTGAAAACACAGAAACCATCGCGACGTGGAATAAGAGCTGATTGACGACGAATTAGCTCAGTCGATAACTTCAAGAACTGATACCACCCTAGACAGCTCTGACGACGAAGAAGCCACCAGGAACGGATAGGGCACCATCCCCTTTCCACTAGAGGTGGGTAGTTTCTGACAGAACTACTCTTGAAGAACTAAAGGAACTTGAAGAACTCCGCCAATTGAACTACTCCTTGGCTTAGTTCACTTCACTGAACGTTCGTTCACGAGTACCACAGAGTAAAAGAATCAAGGACCCAGTGTCTAGAGATGGATGCGGAAGGCGGAACTGAAGAACTATCGTTCTGGGCATTATGAACTAAGAACTAAAGAACCAGTACCTAACTCACAAGGCGACTGAGTTCTTTAGTTCTTGCAGTTCATAGGAAAGGTGGATAGTACATGAAGAGTTGACTGTATCCACGGAACGATAGTTCCTTTACTACAACCATGAGGAGTTGATAGTATCCGCTGACAGTTCCTTTAGTTCATTAGTACCTTTAGTTGATAGTTCATAGTTTAGTTGATAGTTTAGTTTAGTTCGTAGTTGATAGTTCATTTAGTTCATAGTTTAGTTGATAGTTCATAGTTTCGTTTAGTTCATAGTTTAGTTGATAGTTCATTTAGGTGATAATTGATAGTTCAGTTCATTTTAGTTGATAGTTCCTTTAGTTCATTAGGAGTTGTTCTTGTGTGATTGGAAACGAAAAGGAACCAGTTCCTTTCCAGAATGAACTACTGAACTAACTAAAAAGAACTACACCTTTTAAGGAGTGAACTAACTGAACTTGAATCCCTCAAATGAACTCTTACCCACCACTACTTTCCATAAGCTTCTGAGTCGCTGTCAACAGCTGTTTCGTTTGTAGAGCAGCAAGAATATCTGCCACTGTCGCAGATCTGCAGTATAAAGCAATGGAGGGATCACGCCGCACTTGGGAGGCTTTCCGCCCCCAAGCAGATGAAAATTACTTCTTTCTTCCACTAAAAATCCGAAGTGTGGAAGAAACTAATAGTATTTAACTTTTTGTACCTACTTTTACACTGAAGTTCTCGTCCTTCGTTTTTCCGAATTTTCTGATTATCCGACACACTCGTCCCCCGACCGTGTCGGTTAATGGGGTTTTTACTGTAACTGAAATTTATTGTGATACGCGACCAACCTCTATATAAGCGACTTCTACTATATAATATATACATTGTGGTGATTTATGCCATTTTTACCGATATCGGCGAATTGCGATCCGATCAAAATTGACCTACTTTTGATAAATTTTGGATAAATTTATCTTCAGTTTCGGGTCGTCGTTCAATACCACTTTTGGTGAATATATACAAATTTTCGGAGATTTCAGCCATTTTTACCTATTTTGTCGACTTTTTACCCCCCAATAACTCAAAACCTGATCACAGTAACCGACCTTTTTATCACTATAAGGACAATTCCCTGTGTTTACGTACAGCCGATCGGTACCTGACTGTTTCTATCCCTGTATCCGACTTCCTCCCTTAACCGCCTTTCTACTAAGCGACTTCTACTGTATTATCATACTCGTATTTGAACATAATTATCCCGTCAATTAAATAATAATATTTATTTATAATAATATAATATTCTAAGTGTACGTACATTTAGAATCAACATTTGAATGTTTTATACATGTTTTGTACAGTGGCGGACCCCCCCCCCCCCCCGCCCTCCAACGAGCTGGGGTCCGCCACTGTAGCTACTTGTCAGATTTTGGAGTTTTTGAATGTCGAGCACTGAAGTTGTTATTACACCCATACCTACGTTTAAGCATAAATTATTATAAAATCACTCGTTATTGCTTAATAAATTATAAATTACCTAGTAGGTACATACGTACTATTATTTTACAAATCACCTAATGCAGTAGGTACAAATCAAGTAAAAGCTACTACCTGGCTGCGTGTTGTGTCAATGATATCCTTAAATTTTGTACATCAGGATGGCTCACACCAAGGAGCCTCTAGGATTTAAAATTAATGAGTAAATAATGAGTTGAACAGGAGGTACTGTTCAAATCATTATTTATTCATTAATTTCGAAGAACTTTTCGTACAGTTCAGCAAGGTAGCGGGTGAGGTTCATCAATACATAGGTACCTTAAGTGCACTACATAACAGGCAAGATTCAGGCACCTTAAATTAATTGCCAGCATTACTTTTGTATCAGTGAGTATTCCACTTGTACTGTAACTAATGACATACCTACAAGCTAATAAAATCCAAACCTGATTGCAATTCACTGACGAAAAAAGACCTGAATTTTGAACAACATTTAAACTTCAATGTTGAATATCACCCTGTAAATCAGGTATTATATTGAAACCTAAGCTAGCGTAGCGAGCTTTATTAATTTAACATTGTAAAGAAGAAGAAGAAGAAGAAGATGAAGCGGTTTTTGTGATGCACTCATATCACTTTTTACGCGATGTCAAACATATTAAAACTAATTTAAAATAACCTAATAATGCCTTATGGTGGTCAAGCAACCAAGAAAAAGAAAATGCAGGTAGCTACAAAAGCAACTATATAAATCCGCTCTAAGATCACATGGATGCACCTTCCTGATTACAGGTACAGTTTTCTGATTTCACCAAGACTTCATTCGAGTTACAGCGATATAGTGACGTCACCATGTTGGGCACTCAAGTATTGCACTTGGCCGAAGTGAGAAGTAGTATAATTATCACGTTAAGTTCACTCGAGGAGTCGCTCGGACTTATCCTGTCCTAAGCCTCCACTTGAGACCGAGGTAAATCGCCGTTCGGAACACGGCGTAAATGCCGAGCATGTTGATCAATGACGGAATGGGAGTGGAGTCTACGAGATCCAGGTAGTACAGCGTCACCTCTGGGTCCTGAAACCACATAGTGAAATCACATTTCACACGTCACACTGACATTTGTAAGGCGCATGACACTGAACAGCTAACCAAATTCAAATACCCCATTGATAGGAAATAAAAAGGCTGCAAATTTTTACACAGCGCATTATTATTTGCCCATATTATTTGCCCCTTCTGCTAGATCACTGTTTTCTGTGGCGGGTAGGAGGAGCACCTACCCTCGTGCTCCCCCCCCCCCCCCCGGGAAAGCCCTAAATCGAGTACTGCAGCCCGCCCGGGAATTACAGTTTCATCAGAGACGTTTAAGAGTTTCTATCGTGAAGTCCATTAAAATCATTGAGAGCCGTTGAATTGTCTTGATTCATTTATTGTTAATTCTACCTCCAGTGTTATTATACAAAGTTATGGTAATTTCAGCCATTTTCCAGGTTTTGGCTAACTATGATTTGATTTTGGGAGTGGAACCTTCGTTACAACCTCAATTCTTCACTCTTTGGTCAAAATCGACTTCATATTCGGTCTCATCGCTCTAAAAAACATGGAAGACGATACCTCACAAGCTGATGTTGCCTAAAACACCAGAAACCCCTATTTTTACACATATTTTTCAACCATAACACCCTTGGGCTTATTTCGATCGGGCTGCAAAGTTTCGGGACACAGCTAGGGCCCAAATGAGGTATGTGTGCGAAATAACGAATTTTTTTATACCGAAAATAAAGGAGATATGGATTATACGGCGGACGGACATTGCGTTTTTGGAATCTATGCACCTTGAAACGTAAAAGAAAAACGTCTGCCAAATTGGGTGGGCAGTATAGCTTCTTCGCTGGTTGTAACACGGACGTGTAGAATGAGTTGGTAAAAAAAAATGATGAGTCAAAATGACTGAATAGAAATAAATAAAGTAGTAATAAATTACCTAACATGCGTAATAACATAAAACATTTCAACATTTCATGTTCGCGCAGACGAAAGTTACAGTACGAGTCCAGTGAAATTCATACGGAACTATCAAAGTACTATTCCTGATCGACCCTCCAAGTGTGAACCCATTTCAACGCTATTTAAGGTAGTTATGGGCGTTTGAAGTATTTTACGTTTGCACATGCGCAGACGAAAGTTGCAGTACGCTTTCAATAATTTTGGTATCCTGTGACCCAACCCGCATCTACCCTCCAAATTTCATCCCATTTCGACCATTATTTCGGGTAGTTATGGGCATTACAAGGAATTGGGCACGGACCAGAAATTCTCCTTGAAGTCTGAAACGCAAAATGGTAGTGGAAAATTTCGTTATGGAGGAATAATTTTTCTTCTTACTCAATCACGAATACAAGGCCTTCGGTAGTGAGGAAGCAAAGATTGAAGGGGAGTGTTCAAATATGTTTTTGCTGAGCGAATGCATAGGTGTGTTATTCGCTCAGGTTTTGCACACATACCTAATTATCAAACGATCTTTGATAAGTTCATGATTATCAGTTCATGCAACCTTAAATTCATAAAATCTGTACCCAAGAAAGAATCTCATGAACGTTGCAAAGAAGTTTGGGAGCGTCATCATACCTGGAAATGGCAGTAGACGGGATCCGAGCATTCGAGCATCCCGCGGTTCATTCCGAAGACTGTGATGATGAGAGCGACGACGCCACAACGCATGAAGGACGTGTGAACGAGGACGTTCATGAAGAAGGAGATGTCCCGGGCGAAATCAAACCCGTAGATGGCCAGACCGAGGAAAGGCGCCACCGTCAGTGGACCGACTGCAGTACCGTTCTGAAATGCCAATCACAGGTGGATGAATATTGATATGTACCTCTTTCGCTAGGATTGTATCGTCATACCTATATCGACTTTCTTTTGCGGGATCTCAAACGTGAAACCCATGGCTACGGGGATCGGCCCATATGACCCTCGGTTTCCAACAAAAACCATTCATCTGCCCACGCTCCTAGGAGCGAGTAGTAGGTAAGTAATTCTTGTAAAAAATAGTGACGAAGCAATGCGTCATCCAGGGTAGCAGAAACCACCGCCCTTCCCATGCAAACTCGCAAAAATCAACAGGAAATTGTGTTAAATAATGTAGGTAGGTACATACTTATGTGCAGGTAAACATCATTTTACAACTGAAATCATTTGAACATAGTGAGAATTTCGACAGTGCCAAGTTATGTAGGGAAATCCGGTGACTGGATGATGGTAGTGTTTATTGTAAACAAAAACCTCAAAATTTAAGGCTGAATAAAATTCTGATGAGTAAAATGAAGATTGTAAATAGTGTGCTTAATAAATAAAATAATACTGTAAATGTAAATGTGTAAATAAAAAGATTTATGGTAATGAACCAAAAATTGCAACCATGTATCATGTTTCCACGCGACTCTCCACTATGCATTGTGCGCGAAAAGAATTGACGCTCAAAATTGACTCGCAAAATCGACTCGCAAAAAATGCGAGTATCCCAGGGCTCGTTTCCTCGCGACTCTCCACTATGCATTGTGCGCGAAAACAAGCGTCATTGTTTACTATCCATTTATAACATTCATTTATATAGTTATAGTATGAAACTAGGAAATAAATACCAAGAACAAATACGAAATAAATTCGTGATAAATCAAGAGCTTTCCAACGAATGGAAAACGATTTTTGTCCGATGAAAATGAAAGAAGTTTCATTTCCCTAGCAACTACTCGGTTGTACGTGAAAACCACTACGCGAAAAAAATTGACGCGCAAAATCGACTCGCAAAAAATGCTAGTATACCAGAGCTAAAACATGATACATGTTAATAGAAAATTGTTTTGAATAATACGTAGGTAGGTACTTATGTGCAGGTAAACATAGGTAATTTGTCAACTGAAATCATTTAAACATAGTGAGAACTTTGGCAATGCCAAGTTACGTAGTAAATCCGGTGACTGGATGGTGGTAGTTTTTACTAAAAACAAAAACCTTGCAATTTAAGGCTGAATAAATTCTGACGAGTAAGATGAAGATTGATTAATGGCAGCAGTGAGAACATCTTAGCGGATGTCGACCACTTAATTTTGGATTGCCCAATAGGCGAATGAATCCAGACATGACAGTAGCAAAGTCACATTCTCTGTAATAACCAACGACTGCTCTAGGTTTTGATATACTGATTCATCCTGTAGTTGCTTACTCTAGTTTATCCTTGCTGCATTTGAAAATTATTCGAGAGAATAGGAGGAATAAGACATAATATTAAGTGTATTATAATAATATAATAAATCATTTCTCAGTCATGCAGTTCGCCGTTTAGTAAATTCTCTTGGAAAGTTCAAGTATTCTTCAGGCTACATTATACCTATGAGGAATTTGTCGATACTGAACGGCCCAGTAAATGATACTGAAGAATTTGTGACTTCTATGGTATTATAAAGCATATAATTCCCCTTACGTAGCAGAGGAATATTTTTACTATAGTGTTCTGTCAAGAATTACTTGATACCTAACTATTCTTGTTTTCTGTCATTGTTAAATCAATATTTATTGGTCTGTGTAGCCTATAGCTGGATAGCTAAATTTGATGTTGTGTAATTAGCGTTTTTACTGCCTACTTGAAGGCCGTTACAAGTAAAATCTATTGACAAGAAGCATCGTTACAAGTATTTAATTAGAAAGGGCGTGAAACAGGTTGGTTAGCGTGATGAAAGGGGGGATGCGTACCTAAGTACCTAATTTTGTTTCCTTGAGTAGTTAAAAAAAATCAAATTATGCACTGAAAAAAAAATATCGTCCCTTCTCCAAATTTGATTGACGTTCTAACATGACTAGGAATTAGAATCTAAAGATACAGTTTTCATGAAACAATATTTTACAAACGGCTACACGAGGATCGGAAGACCTGGCGTTAGCCTCAAATTATTACAGTGCAACGAAAAAATTACATATAGTTTTCGGTTTCAAGTAGTAAACGGATGTACACATGTACAATCTTTGGTAGAAGAGGTCCAGGTGGAGCCGTTTATTTTAAAAGCAATACATTTCCGTGTTTCATGAAGAAGTGAACCACGAATAACGTCGGAGTGATGAGCCGAATCTGAAAACAAGTAGTTGCTGATGACATGTCGTTTCGTGCTTCTTGTAACTCGCCGTATATCCACTTCGATACCGTGTCCAGCCGGGATGCAACGGTGGGAATCTTGTCCAGTCCACAAGTTCCAGGCACAGACGTCAAAACAGCTATAAGCTTTTTCTCTCCCTTGCCACATAAAAGGGGACCACCACTGTCTCCATGACAGGCCGACTGGTTTGCGCCCAGTCCAATCACGCATATTTGATTCGAAAGAAATTGGTCATGCCCTCTTGGTGAGTTTTTCGAAAATTCGTGTACATTTTTTTCACAATAATCTCTACGCATGAGTTTTGCTGGGTATTCTTTCAAAGTCATGCTCACATCAGAGTCTGCAGAAAGGTACCCCCATCCCATGACAACGCAAGGCGTCTCATCTCGAACCATCTGGTCGATCAGCGATGTCCCATGATAATCAGGCAATTCGATAACCTCCGCTAAACCAGTGAAATGAAAACTGGAAAAAGGTAGCGCAAAGCGTATCATTCCGTAGTCGTATGGTGCGGAAGTGAAGTTATACGAACACTCACGGTGCACTATCAGTGCTCTAGCTTTGCGCAAAACTCCTCGGGCGTTATCGAGGTCCACAGCTCCAATAAGCACCTCCACCGCCTCCGGGTTCTTCAATTTATGCGGGTACTGGTATTCTACTGTGGTATCCGCGATGAGACAGTGACAGGCCGTTATACCTACTGTGGGGCTGAGCAAAGAAGCGGAGCACACAGAATTGGTATCCCAGAAGATAAGCCCTAAAAAAGGATACTTGTCTTCACTCTCGACATCTTCGCCGTTGACGATTCTTACGTTGTGCAACGCACTGTCCGACCTGTTATCAAGTGGCCACTTGTGATGGTGAACGATATCGTCGGACTTGCTTCGAATTCCATGGATTCCTTCCCAGAACTCCATGCCAGATACACCCGCGGTTATCAAGATGCAGAACAAGCATACCGGAGCAATGTTTACTTGCCACTGAATCCACCCAAATAATGAACAGGAAATTGTTACTGGATTTTCGAATCGCACCATTTGTACAAGATCTAGAAGAGCACAATGCAGCAAATCATCAGGAACGTTAAAACTATAAAAGCAAAATCCCCAATAAGTCCGTGCTGGTTGGACATGAACAATAACCATCACGCAGACAAGTTGCTAATAGATTTGAAATCATCTAAAGTCATCATAGTATAATGTATGTTCACAAATGAGCAAGTGAAGCCGGTATTCATACACCCTGCTAATTACCTAGTTCACTGCCCTATTAATGAACCACTCGATACTCAACATTTCACAGCCTCCTCATGAATTGCCAAGGCCATTATACTGGACTGGTCTCAGAGGACAGGACTCCAGTTCTATACCATCAGTACATAACTGGAGTCCTATATCCATTTCTTTATTTGATGGACGTAATGAACTGCAGTGGAACCTCGTGACGAATATAGATACAGGTATAACGAAGTTCTTCGTAGAGTTGATGTCTTTCGACATAACGAGTAGGCATAGCCGCAATATAGCTTACTACTCTTACACTACTATCATGTGAACGGGCAGCTGAAGGAGTGGAGCGTTATTTGCAATTGTAAAGTTGCATCGTAAAGTTATTTGCAATGAAATGGCTAGAACTGAGTAATTCAAGTTCGTACCCACCAAACACCTACCCCCCCCCCCCCCCCCACCAACTTGAGAACAAAAAAACAAAGTCGACTTAAAATAAGCTGTATGAACTAAGAATAATTTTTATGCTGAACAAACGTTCATAATTTATTCAAAGCCCATAACAGCAAAAATTTTGAAGTCGGCGCCAAATTTCAACTAAAATGTATAGAAACCAACGGATTAAAATTTTTGCAGTTAAAATTTGGAGCTGACTTCAAAAATGTTGTTGTATTGAGTTTGAATAAATTATGTACGTTTGTTCATAAACATTTTTCTTTACTTTTCAGTTGTATAACTCTTTTTTTGAAATCGGTTTTTGTTTTTTGTTGAAATTTATTTTTTATTTTGGTTTATTTATTTTCAATAATGAACCTTTGGAACCGAGCATGAACCCCCCCCCCCCCCCTCAAAATTTGATGGACGTTTCAAGGTATGTAGAATCCGAAAATGCATTTAAAAAATTTCTGTCCGTCCGCCGTACGCCTTACTTAGCACTTTTCTTATTTACCATGCACAAAAATTTACGAAATTTGGTTTATAGGTACCGTTCGGTGTCTAGTTGGCCCTCGAAGCTCGGCGTTACTATCAGTTATCTCTAAGGGGTTCAAAATAGGGGTTGAAATTTTCAGAACGCCGTAAACTGATCTTGAACTAAAGAATTTTTTTGAGACCACCCGGAGCATTGTACGACCATCCGGTCGTTTGCACCAAAAAGCATCGTCAACTCGATCGTGAATCAAACGGTATAAATCCGGCCCAGATTTATCATCGCTAGGGAGCACCTGATTATAATCACGGATGAAGTAGAAGTCGAGTTGGTTGTTCTGTGATATTATTTCATTTGAAAAATGATGGATCTTTTGGATTTTGTTGATATGGTAAATGGTAAATTATTACACAACGGTAAATTATTACACAATGGTAAATTATTACACAACGGTTCATTATACTACCCACGTAGAAGGGGCACCTAATACAGGTAAATTATTACACAACAGTGTATTATTTGCCTTTTGATTCATCAATAACTACAAATAATTAATGATTGAATTGCTGAATCCCACGCATTTGTAGGAAACTTTTATTCCGGGGCCGGCTGCAGTACTCGATTTAGGGCTTTCCTGGGGGGAGCTCGAGGGAATTGACCACAGGAATCTGCGGTCAGTTCCCGATATAAGGTCATGGACCGATGTAAGGGGCATCTATACAGGTAAATAATAAACCTTTTCATTGAAGTAGGTTAAAAATTCAAACAGTTACCGCTCTGGACGCTACTAAAATATTTTCTTTCCCGTTAAAAGAGTCTGGCAAGCGTAAAGCTAATTCATTTCCAGCGTCCGAGGATTTAGCTGCTAGGTTCATGAATTATTCACATATTTATTAAAGGCACCGTGTGAAAAGGTGGCTGCGTTAGGGAAGGAGCGACTAAATTAACGTACCAGCCACCAACAGGTTGTCACCAACAGACCAAACAACATTTTGAACGGGCTAATAGGATCTTAACCGATAGGTATTTATGATAATGTACACGAAAACAATATCCACAGGAATATCATCATTATTAGAAGCTGAAATGAGATTCCATACTAGCAAATGAACAATTTGAATGATGGATGATGTATTGAGCTTTCTTCTCAAACAACGAAAGCTTGACAAACAATGCTCCGGATGGTATAAAAAGCCTAAAATTCTGAATCAATTATAAACTTCATGAAAACCACGCTTTTACATATTGAAGCTTTTCTAGCTACGGCCGGCATTTTGAAAATTTCATCCCCTATTTTTCAGCCTGATAATAACGCCGAGCTTCAAGGACCAACTAGACCCCAAATGGAATCTACAAACCAAATTTAATTAATTTTGGTTCATGGTATCTAACGAAAGGGTCGCGTACGACGGACTGACAGAATTTTTTAAATTCAATTTTAGGATTCTACTGTACCTTCAGCGCAAACCTTCAAACATTGAGAAGGTTAATCCCCCCCCCCCCCCCTCCCTCCCTTTTTTCTTGCTGGACTCCGAAGGTTCATTAGGTGTCGAAAATAATACCTAAATCAAAATCGAGGGGTGACTTTCGTGGGCAACAAATTCTCCTATTTAGGCCAAATGCTGTTCAATAACGGAAATCATTGACCGCATAATGAGGTGTTTATGTCGGAAATTCTAGGCAGAAAACGAGTGTGAAATTAAAATTTCTGAGTTTCCGCTAGGAATGACGTATCAGGTAAATTGCAGAGTAGTTCAACTCAAATCCCGCTTAGAGTGCCAGTGCATCACTTCAAACGATGTACAGAACCGCAACAGATGAATGGACGGAACCACAAATGTATAAACAAATTTAAAAAACACGTTCTTAAAATCAAACTAAGGGGAGGTTCACGAAAATCACGGCAAAGGCTCTTCAAGGTTGTTTCGAAGATTCGGAATTTCGAATGTTGGGTTCCTGGCATGACCACCTCCTTCAACAAACCTGATAGGTCAATTTTTGCCGCAGTTTTAATTTTAATCGCCCCATTTAAAATATGGCGCTAATCTTTTTAAACGGGCATCAAACTACCATTTTCCACGAGTTCTGAATTTTTATTTTATATATATATTTTTTTTTCTCAAACAAATTTTTGATGAATATTCTCCATTCTTTGGAAGAACGTCGTTAGGTTAGAACGCACAATTTGAGTTTGAACGTGACCGCTCTAACTTGAAAGAAATACGCAGAAAATCCAACCTAATCCCATTTTTCTCAAACCTACAAATATGTAGGTGGGACGTAGATGTCGTCAGAATTGAAAGATGTTTTAAAGACAAATTAAGACGATCTATGTGGGGCGGATACTGGCCAGGGCACATACGCACGGGCGCCCTCAAGGGAAATTAGAAGGGAGGGAGAGCTGCAGTTTAAACGTCCAGCTCTACAAAATGTGCAGGCCTCATTAGGTAGGTACGTCGTCATTCAAATTCCCAGTCTGGACCCTCGCTTTTGACTCGGCTTTCGCTTTCAATCGTGTCATCATGATCGACAATTCGGCAATTTTTATTTAAAAAAAAAAAAAAACCTATTTGCGACCTGTGCAAGAAAAAGTTAAGGTTTGTGACCGTTGTGCAAACTCAAACGAACTATCAAAGAAAGTAAGGACCGTTGCGAGGTCTCCTATCGGAAGTTTAACAATGTTGAACAGTATGCCATGACGGAGTGGTAGTGTGGATGTCCGGTAAGTGGCAATTTATTTATTTATTATTTATTTTTTTCGCATGCTTATGCTCAAACGGTCGTAATGATGCATGGGTGAAGGATGGTATTGTAGATTTAGCCAATTTATCTGTCAAAATAAAGATGCAATTCAAACAAGTGAGTCTTCCATTTCACATAATTACACGCTTGAATTTACCATAAATTATACAATTGTATGTAATCCATGGAATAGTTTTGATTACCATTTCAGGTACCGGTCCATATGCTATCTACCGACGCTCCGTTGGTGTAGTATGCTATCTACTGACTTTCCGGTGGTCCAGTATGCTATTTACCGACTAGTCGTGTTATCTACTTCATTAAAATCGCTTATCAGCCAAATTTCACTCCAAATGTAAATTCGTCGATGGTTTTCAAATTCACTGCATGAGTCTCGTGTTTTTAACGGCGTCAAAGAATGCGTTGAATAAGTTTTCTTGTGGTTGGATGGAGTGCCACCATTCCTCTTTCAGTTTCCGCTCCAGGAGACTAAGGCTACTCTCACCGTTAATTTTTATGACATACCTAACTTTTAACCTAACTTTTATTACCCTCTACAGACACTCGATGGTTTGGGTTTGTCCTCCCAGGACGGGGTCAATAAAGTACTACCGTCCTAAACTCATATTACAGTTACAGTTACACTCAAATTACACGAAATTATCACAGGAAAAAAAACACCGGCACAAGCCACGTTATACTGACGTGTAACAATCTCGAATATTTATCAGCTGTTGTGGGCAAAATAAATTGAAGGGCTTAAAGTCACAAACACAATCACTGTTTAGCTTGATAGCATATTGAGCCACCGCGAAGAGGCGGTAGGCATCGAATTCGGGAGGTAGACAGCGGCCCGGCGGTAGATAGCATAATGGACCGGTACCCTATTTCAGTTACCTACCAGTTTAGTTATGCACCATTTTAGTTACAAATTTTGTTACCATTTTCTAGTCCTATATACCAATATCACACATATACACCTACCTACACCTTAACTAAATCCATACTTTTCGCGTTAGCAGCTCCTATAACTACTTGACGACAACACACCCAACATTCCCCTTGTGCACCCCGTCTGGTTCGAGCTACGAGCCGCCACTGCGATGAATGTAGTTTATATTTAGTGCGCTTCCCAGAAATGCTATATACCATACGAAATACACTCACCGTCACACTGAACACAGCCCCAATGAAGAGGCCCATAGCTTCAGCGATAAACGCCGTCGCGAGGCCGATCAAACAGAACAGGCCGAACCTCTCCATTTGCCACGGCAGTCCTGACAAGGCGTACACAGTCGTCAGGAAAATCATGCTGAAGAAGGCCTGTGAAAATAACGAAAAAATATAATGCCGTTGTTCCCTCCAGTACCAACGTAGGAGGAAAGGGCGAACGAAATGGTAAAGACATATCAAAATGCGTCATCTATGCAAATTACTTAGCTACGATTCTCATATTCTCGTGGACTCACAATGGTCGGTATCGTAGAGCATGTTAACGCTGTGTAGTAGGGAAACAATCGATACCACTGGTTGAAGTGCTCCTTCTTGAGTATTTTTACGTGAAACGGATCTGAAACCAACAGAATCCAAGTAGGTATGAGTCAATGGGAGAAGGTCGAAGGAAAATAAATTGAAGGACTTGAAGTGTTTCAAACACCAAATGGAAAATTGTCCAGGAAGGACTAGGCTAGGAACCTGCTTGGACTCACTCTTCTACGGTGATAGAGAGATGACATTTTCCGCCAACAGGCTTCAGCCACATGTTCCAAAGACGTTAACAAACTTGGAAGATACAGGTTGGAAATTCAGGGGTTTAAAACGTTTTTAGCGTTCTCTTCGAACGAGAGAAGATCGAGCCATCAAGATAAGTTGGAAGGCATAACTCAAAGCAATTTAGGACAAGGATGTTAACCTGCCTTCTATATTACGTCAGAACAACAGTAACATTGGTTTTTTAGAGAATTTTCGAAGAAAGAAAAGAAAATGAAAATGAAGCTATTGCCATGGGTCCTAAATTTTCAGAACATGAATTTTTGAAATTTTGTTACAGGCAAATCCGGTTCAGAGCATCGTGAATTAATCCCTAGATTTTAACAAATATATATATATATGTATTTATCTATGTGTCACTCCAGACGATATCAGTCCTTGGGTACGTGATAAGAAGTCCAAATTTCGCCAAATCGTTCGTATTGCCAAACAAAAGAATGAGTTCGATGATGATCAATTTTTGAAAATGTCGAGTTTTTATGGGTAAAAAATCGGTAAAAACGGCTAAAATCGCAAACAACTGATACAAAATTACTGAAGGTGGTACGGAAGGGTGGATAAAGACAGAAAAATACCATTACAGTTGTTTCTCATAAAGAATAGACGTAAAATTTGGATTTTTGAGGGTCAAAAAATTGTGTTAAGGGCTAAAATCAATATTAATTCACCTGACGTTGTGTAGGATGGTGATTCACGACGGGCGGGCCATTTCGATTATAAAAATACTTTTTCCGAAAAGGAGTGGCTCAAATTTGACTTTATAAGGGTCAAAAATTGATAACATTGCTAAAATCACAAAAAAAAGAGAAATAGTTTTACGAAAAGTGATGCTTTATCATCTTTTTACACAATAACACGAATTTTCTTTTAAAAATTCGCTCTTATCGCTATGCTGCATGACCGGAACTTTTTGCGTTACATACCGAGTAAGTAGAGAATCATTCCCAAGTTAACTGTAGCAGAGATTAGGTTTGAATAGGTACGGAGTGATACAAAGGTAACATAAGGTGCTACCTACATTGTTCCTAATTTACTCCTCTGCAACAGATCCAGGGATGTGGGAGTTACGAGGAACTCATGTTTGCGCATTCGCTATGCGCAATATTTATTGCTCAGATACCGATAGAATTCATAGGAATTCCGAAACCCAATTTGCACGGCGGAAAAATGGGCGCCCACACACAACAAGTGGGCTTACAACAGGCGATTAATACTCACATGAAAGGATGGGGATCATGCACTGGGTGTACGTGTGGAACAAGATGACGCCGATGCAGAACTTCATATGGTTGAAGAACTCGTTACCGTCTTTGGCCATGTTATAGAACATAGTCCCGAACATGAGAGCGCACCCGAAGTGGTTCCACAGCTGGAGTTGAAGAGCGATCTGAGTAAACGTAAGAATAAAGATGTTATTATACCTATCTATTACGTACCTGTAGATTTCAAAGAGATGAAAGACTGATCAGCTACCATCTTGGATGATTGGTGGGGGAAATAGCACAGCAATAGCACAGATACTTCCTTAGCACACCATACTGGTGTATGGACAACAAACAACAACCTCTTATCCTACAAACGCCGACGTTTACCTGTACTAGTTGCTTCACAATTCAGGGACTAGCACCTTCGTCAGCAACACGATAGTGAATCGCTTCATGGAGAAGCGAACCATTCAGAAACCATTTTATTTCATTTTCAGTTCCTCTGAATATGAAACTCAGAACATTCTTCTGATTCTCCACCTCAACTACGTAAGTATGTTTCACTTGTCAGAAACAAAAGAAGCTTCACGTTAGCTATTGCGTTGCTATTCATCAATTTTATTTGGACGACGTGATGAAATAACCAGTTAAGCAACAAAATTTCCGAATTTGAGTTACTGGTATGGTTGGATTCGTCTTGTTGTTACCTATCGTTCTCTCACGGCCATGGCGCCGTCCGTATTAAGTTTTAAACGAGGTAATGGAAAAGATAAGCGACCCAATCTGTATGTGGTTTTTCAAATAACGCAGTTACCAGGCAAGCGCCATCCTATCACTCGACGTCTGCAAGAACCAGGTAAGCGACAATAGTTAGATAAGAAAATAGCAGTCTTATTATTGGCGCTTACCTGGATTTTGCGAAAACCCTTTGTTCGATATCCTTCTGGTAAGCGACGTCCGACTGGCGGATGAATTTCATGATCGCACCTTATCCTATAATTCGCGAGTTTGTGTGTGTGACGGCATCAGGGCCAAACGGCTGAACGGATTTTCGTGAGGGTGGTTTCACTGTGAATTCCTGGCCAGATTATAGGCTATCGTTCGATCCACCAGAACTTCTCTTAGGTCATATGCCTGGCCGACCCTAACGACAGCGTCCGAGTTCCTGCTTTTGGCTGGAGCCCATGTCGCTCACATTCGACCCCAAGCCATAAAAAGGTGGGTGATGCCAGAAAGAAGTTATCACGACGGTTTCAACCGTACAAAAACTATTTTTGAGGGACATTCCATTCATGACTTATTGGACGATCGTGATTTCATCGTCATAATTATCGCGTGGTTGCCCCTCATGTTTCTTACCGTCTTACGTGACTCATAATAAGATCGTGAAAATCTGTGTATTTTTATTTTCTAGCAAAAATACCAACTAGTAAAAATACCTGCGCAGTAAAAGTTAAAAAACATTATTTTGGGAAAATATTGAAGTGCGAAAATATTATGCATAAGTGTGATTAAAATCAGGCCCAAAATTTTGTGACGGTGGATTCCCCCACTAGTTTCCGTCGCAATTTCATTCCTATCACTGATGTCCGTATTTCATAATATTTGGAGGTTAACTGCTTATTGAAAAATACTTCATTTGGAATAAATAAAAGCAATGACCGTGTAAGCGACAGAATGGCGCTTACCTGGTTATTGCAAAATCCTTCAACAACAGAAACAACCAACAGATACAATGTATGCCGAAAACCGGCACACCGGTCAAGTTTTCCTCGTTTTTGAACTGTGATGCATTGAGACACGAAAACTTGAATTGCGTTTATCCACAAATATGGAAAGTGTCGCTTACCTGGTTATTGCATAATGCCGTCCAGTTACAGCTCAACCATGTTTGACCACTCCATGCGCAAACCAGAGGAATGGAGAGTCAACTTGAATAGGAAGCGTTATTTTGCTGAACATTTTACTTCAGCGACGTTCAAAATTTATTAAATAATGAACGAGGGGCAAGTTGGCACTAGCCATGTTAATAATAATTTGACCACTGTCTCGTCGTGTATGAGTATACTATTTGCGAGCCTATTCTCCAACGACCATGTATACACACGTTTCATTCTATATTGACTTTTCATGGAGGGACACCAAAAGGTATATTTCTGGCTAAATATCTCCGGTTTAGTTCCAAGAGCTGTTACCACGCAGCGCCTCAAATTTAGCTAAAGCTATAATGAAACTGCTACTAAACATTTCTTTTAAACCACGTTTACGTTCATTGATATGATACTCTTTTTCGTTTTAATTTATAATTTCCACTATTTAAAAAAAACCACCAAAAACTCTATTTAGAATTAGAAGGACAGGCGCGCTAGGGATATTTATTTATCTGGAAATCCGTTTGAAATTTTAAAATCGGATGGATATCAAGCAAATAGTATTGTTATTGCGATTTAACTGGGTGAAATAACACTAACAATCATTATATATATATGCATGGAAGGAGTAGGTACCTATGCAGGGAAGGCGCCTCGCGGTCCTTCCAGAAGGGTCGCTGACGTCAGTGGAAAACATAACTTAGATTAGTCAAAATAGAGCTCCCTACGTTTGGCGGAAATGAAAATGTTCTGTTGACATCGTATTTAGAATCAGTGGATGACGTACCTACTTTACCATGTCAAACAATCGGTTCAGCCGTTAGGGTACAATACAAATTATAAATTTACCCCCCAATAGTGCTGCCATCTATTCAAAATATTTCTCAGTAAAATGGATACATTTAGCCTTAATTCGGCTCGAGTACCTACCGTCGTATGAACGAGTATAAAATGTGTTCACTGTCAACGATTTTAAATGGGCTTGTTTGGTGGAGAAGAACAAACAAATTCACTCAATTTTTTTGTTATCACAAAAACAACACAACTGAATCGATTCAGCGCGTTTGAGCTATTTTACTCCCGGGAAGTGCTTACGGAATTTTACTTTCGTCCGATTCAACAAAGATTTTGTGTCTCAAGCCAAATGTTTCAAATCAAGGTGCCAACGAATTGTCAGGTAAAATGTTCAAGGCCCTTGGGCCTCATTACGAATCATAATGAGGAGTATCCATGAGTTCTGTTTATATTACTTTCCCATTTTCAAATGAAAGTAGGTTCAAGAATTTTGAGACCAACCGCACTGCACTCGTACGCTGTGAGCTTTCCAAATTTAAGCAACAAGTGACGTCATTGCACCCTTCCCGCCTGGGTGGGACCCTTTTACCAACTGTGAGGAAGGTAGTGCTAGAATCTTTGAAAAAGAACTATTCATCGTAGGAGCGTGCGGTTGGTCTCAAAAATGCTTGGACAAATTCTTTGGTGAGTTGATTATCAACTCTGCAAAGATATTGGTTTACTTATGTTGTATTTTTTTCTGTCTAGATTATTAAATAAATGCAATTGAAAAAAAAATGGTACAGATATTTCTAAGAAATCTCCAACCCCTTCATAACAGCACCTCAGCTTGGAACCCCAGATGGAAATGGAGAATGGGCAATTTTCGTGGGTAGGAATTTTTTCTTTTCGATCTCAGAATCGGATTTAGCACCTTGAAAAACCACCGACTGCCAATTTTCATGTGAAAACTCCGAATGGCTTGGACAACAATGGGATAGAAAGAAAACGAAATGACGTCATAAGTGGATGACGCTGAGGGTTCCCCCTGGCGGACGCCAGTGTGAGGGGCCTTTTACCTGTGACGTCATTTAGCTTTCTTTCCACTGGTTTATCGTCCACTTTCGATCATCGGATACCCCTCATGTACCACCATTTCGGAAAGCACTCGCCGAGATCTTCTTGTTCAGAAAATAAAATAAAACCGGCGAAATTGCCCATTGTGGAGAAATATTGTGGTTTTTTGTATTTCAGTCAGTACCCTCAGTATTAGTTGGGTACTGAATAGTTTACCGACCCAAGTATACCTGATTTCTTGACATCTGTAGCCACATTCGGCTCAGCAGGGTGTAGAATTGAGTCCAGAACGAGACAGTGCCGTCCGTGCAGAGGCCGCCCTCTTTGCTGTATTCGTCGTGGATTCTTCCGTAATTTAATATTAGGGGCGCCGAATTCATATCGTTTTCTCTCCTGAGGTCGACTAGAGGGATATCACCTGCAGGAAAATACGTAGGTATAGCATCAGGTGCCAAGTAACCAAACCGCTTCGCCCATTTGGAAGAATTTTATAAATTAAAGACCATTCCAGTAGGCACCTTCAGGAGAAACTATTAGTATGACCTTTTTTTTCTTGAAGGGTAGGAATATATCATCAAGTTGATGAATGCTACAACAGCTTTACTCATTTGGCCGTAAACATACCATTTTCAGCACTCGATTGCCTTTTAAAAGTTTGAACGGATATAGATATCACAAAAAAATGGAATCAGCAAGAAATTAACCAGGTGCCTAACTACTACATAGTGAACGAATCTGGACTCTAAAAAGTAGGTAGATAATTTGTGTACGTAAAGGAGATTAGAACAGGGGATAGAGATGGCTCATCACCATCAGCCAATCGGAACTTTTGAAGCAAGTACTTAATCCCTGAGAGGCGGAGCCTAAAATCGTATATAACGATGCTCGAACATCGATTCTGGTAGACATCGCAATCCCATTGGCTATCCGGTTCCGTGCCCCTGTGAGCAGGGGCTTAGGGCGGAATCTTCGGTCCCTGCTTCCCCACCATGTTGCACCACCTCTACCCCCTATTCTAATCTTTTTGGGGTAAAAGATGATGTACACATTCTAGTCAGAGTTCGCGACATGCAAGATGCAACTCTAGAAACAGTGCTGCTGGTGATTAGGTATCTAAAACGAAATTATATAAGATTAATGAAGCAAAATAATATATTTTAATTTACTTGTTCGGTGAGTTCTATCAAAATCAATCCTGTTAGGGGATTTTGAGAAAAATGTTTTCTTTCCATTGCCTGTCGCATCGGATAGCTTTTGGATGACACTATCATCTTCTGTAAGTTCGATAACTGAAATGAGAATTAGGTATCGATTTAACACTTTACCCCTATTATAGGTACATAACACACGTATTAATTCCTGCAGTAAATACAAAACTGTCAGCAATATATCATGCACTGAATACTGTATATAATTAACGCAGTAAACATTTCAAACAGGGATTAATTATTGAATTACTGGGGTGGAAGGTTAAGCAAGATAATCCACGTTGCTGAATCGTTGAGTGCCAACTTTGGTTTGTGGCAAAATGAAAAATAGAGACGTAGCTAACTGTTTTAAGAGTTACATTTGGGCAAGAGAAGGATTGTGGAGGTTTTTGACTACATCTAGCCCTCCCAACCCCCGGTATCCTTCAATGTGATGAATAGCAATGATTTTCTCCCGTCAAAATGTCTTTTATTCCTAGCTCTAATCTAACTTAACGCCATCGATTGGGGGATGGGGGGTGTAAAGTTGATTGATTGGGGGTCATCTGATAGATGAAGATTGACTGGTACTGTAGGGCCTCCCAACATCCACCCAACTAATCATAAGTAGATTTCAGCTCGTTTCCACTATAAACACATATCTACAATTGCGAAGACTCTGTCCGCTCGGTAGTGAGCGTTAAAGATGATCCTCTATCTACATTTAAACAGATTTGTGGCTTCAAACAACAGATTTGGGGAGGAGAATCCCCTGACTATGAATATTTTTAGCTCGAAATCGTCATTATTTTAACCCTAAAGTGAGTTAGAAATTTTCGCATTCATGTAGGTATACACCTTATTGGAGAACTCAAGGTGATCTATCGTCTCGTGGAGACAGCAGCGTAGAAAAGATCTTAAAAACCCCGCAAATAGCCAACAAAAAAGAAAATATTAATATTATTTGGAATCTTACTGAAGTCAGCTGGATTATGCGTCGTGGGGCATCTGAGATCGACATCCGACAGGAACGGGACAAGTTCTGTGGTCGCCCCTTGATAAACGCACTGACCGGCTGCGAGGACGAAGACGTGATCGAAGAGGGCAAACATACTCGCCGACGGCTGGTGAATCGTGCAGACGATCGTCCTACCTTGATGCGCCAGAGTCCTCAGGAGTTGTAGCAGGTTGATGCTGCTCACGTTGTCCAAACCACTGCAAGTCGTTCATTTTGTACACAACATGAATTTCACCACAACACATGGTGACATGTCCAAGTATGACCCATGTAGCTGTTGGACAAACCCCTCACCACTCAAGGGGGTGAGGCAATGAGTCAACAGCAAAATTATCAGATCGAATTCTGATCCTCTCACTGGAGGACAGCTGAAAACGTCCGTGGCACTGGCAGGGCAGTTGGACGAAAAGATCCAGCCTGGAATGGCTGTTACTTTATGTCGTGATATCCTCCCAGAACATCACTCCGTTTGTAATATTAAGCCACGGTTACACTTGCGGTGTTGGGCCCAACACCGAATATTCGCCCATACTCTTCATATGCTCGGAGTTTGCCGAATCTTGACGCGCACCCCGCACACACATGTGGTGTTGGCTCTCAACCCCGAGGATCGACGCACATTCGGGCAAGCAACAATGAACGCAGTTTCGCTGTCAACTTGGAACAACATGGAAGTGGACGAACTCGTGGTGGCGGTAGCCAAATCGATTCCTTTTGGATAATCGGATCAACAACACAGCAATAACTCGGAGTGTGGGTCACAGGAAAATGTTTCCTGTGATTCACCCTCGGGGTTCACTTATTAATGAACGCGAGCTCTGCGCCTTCAACTTGCCACGGGAAGCAAACCCGCCAAACATTCGGCCGCTTTTGTGTGCGCTGCACGAATACACTAGTTGGCCAATATTCGCCGCCTTTGACTCGGGACAAAAAACCGCCTTTTGACCGAGCATCCCCGAGCACCAACATCTGCGAGCATTCGGGCATTTGTCCCGTGGTTACACTTGCGGGAAGAGGCCGACGAATATCGGTGTTGGGCTTTATAGATCTCGCAAATAAACCAACACGAGTTGGCTTAAGTGACCTGGCTCAGGTAAGTAGTCCTGGGGCTCTCTCCCACCATCCCTCAACCGTCGTCTTTGAAGGACTGGGGGTGAGTGGACAGGGTAATATAAAAACCCGCCGTTCTCGCCTGTTACCTCATTCTACGCCCAAACCAAGTCGATGACTTCTCTCTCTCTCCTCTCACGCCTCCTTACATACCTAAAAGAACCCAGAATGGTGGAACCTGATAGGTAATACCTTTCTACGAGTGGCAACCACTGGGCATATTCTCCTAGCGTCTTAAGTGGTGGAAACCTCCCTGTCTTCTGTCAAAGGTGTTAACCAGGGACGTTAGGTCCAATACCTTCTTCTCCATCTCATTCTTACTCACCATACCTCACCTCTGAGCATCACCTATTTCATTCATCAAACCACCACACTTTACTTGTTTTACTTTCTCGAATTTGTAATGGATGAGGAGGGATAACTAGCCGCCCATGCAGCGTAGTTTCCCCCTCTCCACTCCAGAAGTGTAGGAAAAACGTGACAGCTGCCCCCTGGAGTCACTGGTTTGATTATTACGCAGTGCTTCCAGGAGTTTACATCGTTTTCGCGAATCGACCGCCCCACCAGCCGCATGTCAAAAAGATCGGGAAAGAGCTCGGATAAAATCTAAAATTGGACGGGATTTCCATATACCGCGACAAATTTCACCGCGATTCCAGAAGCAAAAAGATCTTTGTATCGACAACTATTTATAACTGCCGTCTGGTTGATTGAAATTGTAATTTCATAGGGTTTTTTCTGGGTTAGGGTTAGCACGCTACCTGGCTGAGCACTTAATGCCTTTGCATGATCCCACAATCGATCACTAAACATGGCAGTTATCGATTCATGGGAACATCAAGGAACAGCGGACATAGCGATAAGCTGAAAGGACTGCATGAGAATGAGCCAATGAGAGCAACACAAAACCAAATCATGTTTCATATGGGATATTTTTCCTACAACCTCACAAATTAGTCCTGTCGGTGAGAAATTTGTCTGACCGATTAGCAGCGGCATTTAGTGGTTCTGAAGGAGAAAAAAGGAGTTTGGGAAACCTACGTAACGATTTTTAATTCAACAATATACGCAAGACGACTGAGTTAGTACAAGTCAACATCCTGGTTCGCAGTAACCAATCAAGGTTATGCTACAAATTGCTCGACGCGTGCATATTTTCCCCATAATTGTATCATTTTCGCGTCCCACTATGCTTAAACCTTACCCGTCAGTTTATTGACATAATGGTACAATTCTGCTAAGCTATAAAGAGATCAAGTAACCATATAGTGATCATGCAAATCAACAATTATACGTCACATCAGAAACCCGATTATGGTATTGACGTGTGCACCCTTTTAGTACTTCTAATGAATCAAATAAATGAATCATTGACACAGTTGTGGAAACTTTCGAACAAGATCAACATTTGCTTAATAGTAACGGATCAATATTTAAAGAGTGATTGAGGATGTAATTATATTATATTGACTTTTGATACGTCCAAGGTTATAGGGAGGTTCCAGTTCCTCATTAAATATGATCCACATCAGGGGATTAAGATGCAGCCCTTTGAATATTGTTTGAACGCAGTTTAAATTGGTAATAATTATATGAAATCGTATGCAAGAATCAACGATTTATCCAATAAAATTTAGATACGTAGATGATATGAAACATTTCTTAGGTTTGATATAGGATTGACATAGAATACTGCTGATGTATACCGACCAGTATGTAATATGGACTGAATAATGGTACTTCGGTCGACGTATTGGTCGGCTGCATATTCAATTTGTCGGTTGTACTAATCGGGATTCAGCAAAAATTTAATGTGATTCTTAAATAATTTTAGTGAACATCGACGTTTCAGGCCTCCTTGGGCCCACCATCAGGATAAAACCTGTAGAATTCCTTCGAAACTTTCCGTCGAAACTTGTCAATGAGACATAACATTTTTAAAAAACTGGTAATAAAACCACATGAAGACCATTGTGGTGACAAGAATAAAAACAAAGCAAAGTAATAAGTTAGGATACCTTGTTGTTGGCGACCTACCGTAGGTCCGCACATTTCGCACAATAATCTGACCTTTACTTTAAAAAAAAACGCTGCAAATTCCTTGTCACATGGGTTTATTATTCTATTGGAGTTCTAGAGATTTGTGTTGGCTGTTAAATGTATTGTTTCTTTCATGTGGAATGATTGAAATAGCTATTTCTGATGATTTCCACCAATTTTGGCCCCCAAAACATGAAATAGGTACGCTTTTTTTTTTTTAAAGATCATCTTTGATCATTGGTAGTGGCATTTAATGGTCTTGATTCACCTGTTTACACTTTTTCCAATGTTATTGTACACATTGATGGTGATTTCAGACAGTTTTCCAGGTTTTTGACTCATAAAAAACCAATTTTGGGAGCTGAACCTTTGGTAAAACCTCAATTTCCGCGTCTTTGGTCGAAATCGACTTCATATTCGGTCTTCTCGTCCTCAAAAACATGGAAATCAAGTAAAGAACTGCCTAGATATAACTGATTTACCTAACTAACTTCAAAGTATATACAATTTCTCCCTTGAGAGGGAAAAACATTAAATCATGTTTAATGTTTTTCCCTCGCAAGGGAGAAATTAGATATAGTTTTTTAATGTCAAGAAAAAATGAAAGCCACAATTTCACTGAACTCTACAAGTATAATGTTGCATTTACTGTACTTATTATAGAACTCGCCATCAACATATGGTTGCTACAACAGAAGGTAGTAACTGTGTAGTAACCAATGAAAAACGTAGCTATTGACTCTTGTTTCTTTCGAGTGCGATATTCTTTATGGTTGCTACAACAGAAGGTAGTAACTGTGTAGTAACCAATGAAAAACGTTGCATATTTGCGTGTCGGAATTCACAGAATGACCCCCAGCCCTAAAACATTAAACATGTTAAAAGATACCTCAAAAGCTCATGTTACTAACATGTTGTTAAAACGCAAAAAGTACCTATTTTTATACACATTTTCACTCATAACACCCCTGGGTATATTCCGATCGGGCTGAAAAGTTTCGGGACACAACTAGGGCCCAAATGGAGCATGTGTGCGAAAGAACGACTTTTTTAGACCGAAAATGAAGCCTGTACACGTGATACGGCGTACGGCGGACGGCGTACGGCGGACGGCGGACGGACATTGCATTTTTGGAATCTACGCACCTTGAAACGGAAAAGAAAAAATTTTGAGGGGGTGTTATAAAAATTTTTTGCTGAGCGAATACATAGGTGTATTATTCACAGAATAATAAACCAAAAAAACCCACGTCCTCGAAATCAAACCGAGGGGAAGGTCGTGGCAAAGGTTCTTGAAGGTTGCCACAAAGGTTTGCCATTTCTAATGTTGGGTTGTTGGCAGCACTGAAAAGCTTCACCTCCGAAGTTTCGCTCCGCCTCCTTGGGCCAACAGCCAATCAGATTTCAATAGACCACATACGAAATTTTTTGTCGCATTTTTCTTTTAAACACCCTCATTTAAAAAATAACGCTTATTATTGAAAATGGGCTTCAAACCAACATTTTTCAACGAGCTCTTTTTTTTAAATAACATTTGACGAAAATTCCCCATTCCTCACATTGGTCACACTTCCACATTTCCAGACTGGTTGTTATTTGTTAGTTAATTAAATCTTAATTGCGTTCACTTCTGTTGTAAACCGATCACTCGACTCATTTATCTGACGAGATAAAATTTTATAGATTTCCTATCGATGCAGGACGTGATATCTTCATTTCCAAATCACTGACCTGCAATACAGAGGAGGGTGATCCTCCATATCGGAATAGTACCATGAAGATTTTGTTGGTTAGTGGATAAATTAACGCTATTTTGGTACAGAATTGGCGTTGAGCTGTTTTTCTGCGTTGAACGCAGGCAAAGGATTCCATGACCGCCAGGCCACGAATTCAGCGACCTTGACCCACAGGACGGCATCTTACCAGACTGGTTCCTATAACTTGAGCCGAGACAGCCCATCATGTTCACTGGTTATCTAAGGTCACCTATCTTACTGCAGGTCTTGTTGTAGGTGGTTCAATTTGTTTAATAATACAAGGACGATCGCACTGATATTAATCGCGAACTAGGCCAATTCTTGGAGATTTGAAACGTCAAACGATCAAAATATTTCAAAATAACGCGACTATCAGGGAGGGCAGAGTGCAATATAATTTCATGCAACGCATTATTTACAATTTAAACGTGAAAATGTACCGACGAGCGGTTTGCCAAATGTGAGTATCCATATTAAAGATTAAAGCTGATTACGGATTAAAGAACGCAATCCACACACATTATGTACCTACTATACCTACTGTGTTCGAAAACCACGATTTCTTATATATTAGCACATGCAAGATCCTATTAATCCAAGACTAACCATAGTTTCCTCTTGTTCCATTGAATTTAGATTTAAGGCTCATAGATAAAAATAACTACGTTTCATCATTCCACCTTCTGGTTTCTGTTAACTAGGTGTTGCCCTCAACATGGGAAATCTCGACAAGAACTATATTTGAAATACGTCCAGCAGGTCGCTCTCCACATCATGAATCAGCAACCAATAACAACGATAACTCTGAACAGCACATAACAATTCGTCTCACCTCGTGGGTTCATCGAGGAAGAGGATGGGAGGGTTGTTGATAAGTTCTAGGGCGACAGACAGGCGTTTTTTCTGTCCGCCCGACAGCTTCTCCGTCCTGGTGGCCCTGCATTCCGATAGTCCCAGCATTGTTTGTACTTCATCTACCTGGGTAACATCTTCTGTCATTAGTTTATGGATCAAATTCGTGACCATATGCACCTTTGTGTTCGAAATCGGACATTTACGATACCTCTTCATGTAATCTAAATTATTATATCCAAGATTTCCAAGGTACACCAGGTCCACCACTAACAGCCATTTCCTGGTTTATATTTTCTCACAACAAAGTAGTTAACTTCAGTGAACAACTTCCGTGAACAAAGACGATTGAAAGATTCAATTTACTGCAAGTCGATAGCAGGTAGTAGAAGCCGCTTATATCAGTCGAAACGGTCATATCGGTTACCTGCGTTGCGAAATACCCAGGTAACCTGTGCAACTTCACAGATCACTTACCACTGCCCTTTTCTGTTTTCCGGAGAATGTGGTTGGGAGCTTCAAGGATGCCGCAAAGCACATCAGCTCGTGCAGTGATAATAGTGGGACTAGCAAATCTTCTTGTGTGATGTAGCACGAGTTCTTTCTGAATTTGTTCACATCTCGCGGCTGACCGTTCATTTTGAGGTGGCCGCTTACGCCAACTGAACTATTAACAGAAAATCACAAAACATTAGGTACCTACCAGGTAACGTACCAAAGGCTTCGTCAAGTACCACCATAAGTATAGTTATGCAAATTATATCCTTTGTGAACAGTCTGTAGACATTTTGAGGTTTCTGTATTTTTTTCGATTGACCTGTTTCTAAGATATAGGCAGGCTGTATAACAAGATTTTCTTAAAAACAGCAGTTTTAATTTCCTACTACACTCAAGTGCAAGCAAGAATACCTAATTATTATGGAATCAACTGTACAAACGGCAAGAACCCATCATGCCAAAATAAGGTGCTGCAGCAGTGTACCAGGGCTTACGCCACTTGCGGCGACAACCATCGTGAGTTCGCAGATTCCTGAAGAATTTCAGTGAAGATTTTAGCGAGTAATAGCCATTTTCACGAAACAGCCGATCACACGAGAGGCAGATCTTCGAAATATGCCACTTAGGCATAAATCTCAAGTGCCAAATGGCGCACAGGGCTAAGGGCTGGGGGATGGACTACCTACCATAGTTGCATGTTGATTTTCATTTTCACTGAATATACCGCCAAACGTTAATGCACATCTATCATCTAGGTACCTTCACAATAGATATTCATAATATCCAGCCAGATCCACCGATTTAGTCTTAGTTTAGGTCGGTTGTTATAATTATGGCATAATATGAATTACGATAATGGGATACGTTGTCGGTAGTAACAGAGTCCAGTGAAACTGCTGCTATGCTGCTCACTTCGATCGCCTTGGTTATTCTAAAAAAAAGCCTATTCATCCTTGATGCTGCTGCGGTGCAAGAACACTAACTAACACCGTTTCGGTTCAAAAGCCTGGGTGGGTACACACAGTCGTTTGTTTACCTCTCAAACAACCCGATTAGTGATTTGAATATGTTGGCCTACAGTTGAATATGGCTATGGGGCCTATATAAACCGCAATATCGAGAGACTCTGGCTGTCATCCTCTTTTCAACTATGGAAACCGTTGTGGCAGTTGCTCTCCTGGGCGCCGCGTGCGTTTTGGTATGTAAAATACCAACTAGGTTCCATTATCGCAATACGATCTGTTTATTTTTGGGATTTACGGTTATTTTGTTTTTTCGCGCTTCGCGAATGTGAACAAGTTACTGGCTTGCAACAGCTAGACGTATAAAAGTATACGTATAATATTCACATAAAGAATCGGATTTGTGCTCGAGGGTTTAAAACGTAAAATTATGCAAAATATCATTAAATTTCAGTTTCACGCTTATAGGGAATAGTATTGTTTGGATATCCGCATTGTTCGTTGCCTCGGATTTGCACGACCTAAATTTTTCGGAAATTGGGAAAAATCGTCACTGGTTCCTGATTGTAATGTTGCCTCGTTTCGATGCGCACCATTGTGAGGGCCATTATAAAGTCTGACAGTGTTATTTTAACATGTATCATGTTTTAGCCCTGGGGTACTAGCATTTTTTGCGAGTCGATTTTGCGCGTCAATTTTGAGCGTCGAATTTGAGCGTCAAATTTGAGCGTCAAATTTGAGCGTCAAATTTGAGCGTCAAATTTGAGCGTCAAATTTGAGCGTCAAATTTGAGCGTCAAATTTGAGCGTCAAATTTGAGCGTCAAATTTGAGCGTCAAATCTGAGCGTCAAATTTGAGCGTCAAATTTTTTCGCGCACAATGCATAGTGG
Source organism: Leptopterna dolabrata (assembly GCA_954871275.1). Taxonomy (NCBI): domain Eukaryota; kingdom Metazoa; phylum Arthropoda; class Insecta; order Hemiptera; family Miridae; genus Leptopterna; species Leptopterna dolabrata. Next base: position 13,976,090 of record OX940984.1, on the reverse strand, counting down.
TTTTCACGTACAACCGAGAAGTTGCTAGGGAAATAAAACTTCTTTCATTTTCATCGGACAAAAATCGTTTTCCATTCGTTGGAAAGCTCTTGATTTATCAAGAATTTATTTCGTATTTGTTCTTGGTATTTATTTCCTAGTTTCATACTATAACTATATAAATGAATGTTATAAATGGATAGTAAACAATGACGCTTGTTTGGTTGTCACGTTTTAACATGTATCATCTATGGTGCTCAAGAAATGTAGACAAGACATCGTCAGAAGAAACGAGCACATAGGTACGTTTCAAGTAGTAGATTTCTACCTAGCCTTCACTTTTCGAGTTAATAACATGATACATGGTTGCAATTTTTGGTTCTTAAACATAAATAAATTTCAGTTTACGTTATAATTATACTCTCTTAACTTGAACATCAGTACCTCGTATATTGGGCAATGCCCAGTTTGGAAATAAATAGGTGCCTACATGAACTCTGAAATTTTACAGATTATCTTTGAATTTGGTTACTGCACAACTTTTTTAGTTATACTACGCTGAATCAGTGATTTCCCAGAACACCGTCGTTTGAAATCCCCTATTCCGTTCATTGAATACCTACTTATCATTCGTCTTCCAGGGAATGAGTAATCCTGCTCACGATGTGGCAGACCTCAGAACCACCATACAGAAGGATCTGCAAAACGTCATCGATCACGTGACCGTGGCTGAAAACGCCGGGAGAAGTATTATCCATTCGGCTTCTAGCATGAAGCTCCGTCGCCAGGAATTGTGCTGGAAGCTTGCCTCCAACAACGTGAAGGCAAACGCCCTACCGGATACCAACGCCTTGACTCAAGTCTACGACTACATCGACGATATCGGACAGCAGCTCCCGACCGCTACCGACGAAGAAATAAACGGTTTATTGTACAAAGTGCTTGACGGTGACAATTCGACCATCACGTGGACGCTGTCCACTGCTAATTCAATGATGGCAAACGCAAATAAATTAATCCAAGTTCTAAGCCTGGACCTAACGTGCTGAAATTAAATAAAAGTAATAATCCAAAATCTTGAGTTAATTCCCAAACTATTATAATGTTCATTCACAAAATTACTGAGGTTTGTATAGGTGTGGAGTTCTTCGCAGACGGTAACTTCATGCATACCCGCTAGAACCATGCATGCCTGTACGTACAGTACGAATCTGGGGTTTCTGTAATTTCCTCTACCAGCCGCTGTTTCTGGGATCATATTTTTGCCGTCTCAAAATGGTCCATCCTAAAATGCGTAGGTACCTTTGAAATGGTCCGTGGCCACCAGACCCTGAATTTACCCATTCATGTAGCTTATGATACTGATACAAAACTTCGGAATGGATCTTCCAAGCCAAAATTGTTGTAGAAGTTTCTTCGTAAAATCAGCTTGTATTAACGATATACCTACCTACCTATGACGAAAATCCTGACATATACACTATTTTTAAACTCAGTTGAACGGATGTGCCAACAAGCTTTGTTGTACTGTTCACTCGAAGGGTCTAGATTTCGGGCAAAGTATGTATTGTAATGATCTCCAGCCTTGACTTGGTAATGAAACCTTAGTGAAGACCTTAAAAAAAACCTGAAATTTATTTATGTTTAAGAACCAAAAATTGCAACCATGTATCATGTTATTAACTCGAAAAGTGAAGGCTAGGTAGAAATCTACTACTTGAAATGTATGTGCTCGTTTCTTCTGACGATGTCTTGTCTACATTTCTTGAGCACCATAGATGATACATGTTAAAACGTGACAACCAAACAAGCGTCATTGTTTACTATCCATTTATAACATTCATTTATATAGTTATAGTATGAAACTAGGAAATAAATACCAAGAACAAATACGAAATAAATTCGTGATAAATCAAGAGCTTTCCAACGAATGGAAAACGATTTTTGTCCGATGAAAATGAAAGAAGTTTCATTTCCCTAGCAACTACTCGGTTTTACGTGAAAACCACTATGCATTGTGCGCGAAAAAATTTGACGCTTTAAATTGACGCTCAAATTTGACGCTCAAAATTGACGCGCAAAATCGACTCGCAAAAAATGCTAGTACCCCAGGGCTAAAACATGATACATGTTAAAATCATTATTTAGTTGGCGGCTTTTGAAACTATCTCCGTTGGACATAGATGATGAGTAATCCAACTTTCCATCTTCAATTTTAGAAGGATATCGCAGGTTTGGAGAATAACAAGTTCGCCGTTCGATTCCTCGATTTGCCTATAGTGGTTGAAATTTTATACCGACCAATCTCGAATTTAAAAAAATATGGATCAAGTAGTTTGTCACAAGTCGACGTCTAAATTTAAACTTACTTATATCCAGAAATAGAGTTGAGAAGGCATGTTTTTCCAGCACCGCTGGGTCCTAGAATGCCGCTCAGTTGACCAGAACGAAACCGCCCGCTGACTTTCTTGAGGATCTTCTTTTTCTCCCCTGTGACAAAGGAATAATATTAGGATATGTACATAGACAGCTATAGAGTAATAATTCAGTGAGAGTAGGTAGTACATTCTGGATGCTATTCGTTACGTGCCTAAGTATTGATCGTTTATCATCAGCTAAAGCTAAAGCTTTATTCGCAGCAATGGGTTGCAGAGATTCGAACTCTGACTTCAACAGCCATGTTTGTTAGCAACACACTATTTTATCCGTCAAGAGTAGCACATTAATTCAGTGACGGTACACACTGGCATAGCAAACACAGGTGGTTTCAGTTCAACAAGTTCTAACCAGTTTTTGATCCATTTCTTTCGATGGGTCCTGGACGAACGTTCTCACGACAACAGTAGTAACAATATTATAATGTTATAACAGTATAGTTTCCACGTGTTTCGTTGCACTTTGGATGCATTTCCATGATGGTGAACTACTCATGATCACAATAATTATTACAGTCATAATTATAGGAACTACCAACAAACATAGCAATGAGACCATCAATTCATCGAATTTAATTTCAACACCTTTTGTGGTAAGCCATCTCTCAATGTGGAATAAACAAAAAATAAAGCTAAAGGTTTATTTTGGTGGTAAGCTAAAGGTTTATTTTGTGTTTATTCCACATCGCAATGAGACGTTTCAAAGAAACTATGGACCTATTATACATGGACTATTATATACTATTATGTACATTTTTGGGATGATTGTTATTTTTTATGGATAGGTACCTAGGTATCTTCTTTTTATTGGGATTCTTCTATTTTAACTTATTCAAAGTAGATATTGCTACAGCTAACATTTTGAAGTTTTTAGCATGCCATTCCAACAAAATATAGGTGTTACATAGTCTCCGGCGTAATTATGAAATCAGAGGTAAGTATGAACAGCAAGAAGCTGTGAAATTTCTATTTATCTACAAGAAATACACTTTGAAAATGTATTAGATAATTTTTTTTAAAGATGTACGAGTCATGGGTTTTCAAAAGCAACTGAATATAGTCAAATCAGTTCATAATCACCCCAGCTGACTTCACAGTAAATAATGAACGATGAGGAGGAATTGGGCAATAGACAAATTATCGGATCCATCAACGTTGGCGTCCATAAGACAGTTTACAAACAATAAATGACGACACATTCGGCCACTCATCCGCTGCGTTTCCCGAATCACGGCGATAGGCCTCGGAAACGCTACGATTTACTGCATCGATTCCCTCAGTGAATGGCATAACCCGACTGGAAAACGGAAAGAAAAACACGGCATCCAGATCGCCTGTTCCAAAGCGGCACCGCTCGAACGGAACGGCGAGGCGGTCCTGTGGTATTCGGGAACTGATTTCGCGGTTGCTGGTTTCACGAATAACTTTCGAAACGGGCTGTGCTCCTGAATTTATTTATTATTATTATTTAAAAAAAAAATGAAAGTAGGTTCCATTCTAATAATTTTGATACCAACCGCACTCTCCTACGTCACAGAGGGCAGGGAGGTCCCGCCCAGGCGAGAGGGGTGCAATGGCGTAAAGAGTGCTGGAATCTTTGAAAAAATCATACAAAAAGAAGAAAAAAAAATATCGCGGGAGAGTGCAGTTCGTCTCAAAATTCTTAGAATGGAACCTACTTATATTTAAAAATAATATAAACCGCGTTTGTCACCCATGTACATACCCCATTAAGAAAACGCTGCAAAGTCCTTGTCACATGGGTTTATTATTCCATTGGACATACCTACAGAGATGTTGGCTGTTTATTTATTGTTTCTTTCATATAAAATAATTGAAATAGCTATCTCTGGTGGTTTCCACCAATTTTGGCCCCCAAAACTCGAATAAACTACGCTCCTGTTTTTTAAATAAATTATCTCTGATCATTGATAGTACCTACCATTTAATCGTCTTGATCCACCTGTTGACACTTTTTCCAGTGTTATTATACAAATTGATGGTGATTTCAAACGATTTCCCAGGTTTTTGACTCATAAAAAATCAATTTCGGGAGCTGAACATCTGGTAGAACCTCAATTTTCTATTCTTTGGTCAAAATCGACTTCATATTCGGTCTTCTCGTCCCAAAAAACATGAAAAACGATACCTTAAAAGCTCATGTTACCAACATGTTGCTAAAACGCAAAAAGTACCTATTTTTATACACATTTTCACTCATAACACCCCTGGGTATATTCCGATCGGGCTGAAAAGTTTCGGGACACAACTAGGGCCCAAATGGAGCATGTGTGCGAAAGAACGAATTTTTTAGACCGAAAATGAAGCCTGTACACGTGATACGGCGGACGGCGTACGGCGGACGGCGGACTGCGTACGGCGGACGGACATTGCATTTTTGGAATCTACGTACCTTGAAACGGAAAAGAAAAAATTTTGAGGGGGTGTTATAAAAATTTTTTGCTGAGCGATTACATAGGTGTATTATTCACAGAATAATAAACCAAAAAACGCGGATGTCTTACAGACACCTAGGGATCATTCATAACGATTAATGTAAAATGAATACCAAACCACAAATAAATAACTGTCAAAGCATGCATTATTGAACGAACATAGAAACGCAGAATGATTGAAACGGCAAATTATTTTGAACTATGTATTATGAATTATTTTGAAGATTGTCATATAGCCATAGTTAAAATTCTCGTTTTTCCACCACGATTTTATCGCTGTTCGGACTGTGTTTCTATTTTGAATTTCCCCACTAGTTTTGAGAATTCCCGCAAATATTGCGAATTTGGTTAGGTCGCAGGCTCTTTCTTGGCCTATCCTCCCAAGCTAGGCTATGAATGATTGTTTGTTAGCAAAGAATTCTGAAAGCAAACATTATTTGGTGTCGGTCAGTCATTCGGGAAAATTTTACTGCATGGCCTGCCCATAATCATTGTGAATATTTATTATGAAAATTCAAAACACACCACGCTTTACAAACACTGCCAATTTTCTTCGCCCACCCGGCACAAAAAAGTTGGACGGCGTTTTTACCTACCTAATTCTCTTATTTATGTATAATCTAATCTCTAATTTGTATAATACAGTGATGAAGCGCCAAATTTAGGAAATTCGCGGATATCGTTTCACGCTGGGGAAAACAGAACATGCCGCTGAGGTGACGGTGAACTGGGCCGGTGGTTTTCACAGGTCATTTTCAGGAGAGTGGACTGGGCCGCTGTTGTTATCAGTCCTCATTTTTTTTTGTGGTGGACCGAACGTTGAGCGTTGACCGCAAACTGTTCCGTGGGTTTACGTGCTAACAGCACTGGCATTCCGAAAACTCCAAAAAACACCGTTCACCGTCGTCGAATGAAGAAACTTGAAGGGCTCAAACAACAGCACACATCGACCCCACCTCCCATAAGTAGGAATAGACTTCCTTCGAGCTGTAGCCTACCTCAAAAAAACTGTTAGGACTGGCAGAAAAAACGCCGACGTTACAGCGACCAACGGCTAAATTGTATTAGCTTGTGAACTATTATGAACTGACGTGCACCTTTCATGCTTAATCTTTCGACGAAGTACTTACAGTACTTTGGGGAACAAAGTGAGCAACCTCCTCGTGGTGTTCCCTGGGTAACGCCAATCGCTCACCAGTTCACTGTGGAACAGTGACAAATATTATTCCCTGAAGTTACTGCCCCAGTTAACATGTATGATAACAGAGTTTGGAAAGGTAGCCGGCCCAGTTGGCAATTTTTGGGAAATCCCGGCCCAGTTGGCAAACACCCGCTCAGGTACAGCACAGAAAGTGCACTTTTTTCATGAAATTTTCATGATGTGAAATCAACTGTTGATAATTTTTAATAATTACGTTCTGCCAAGCGTCTTAATGAATTATTCCTGAAAGCAGCAGCGCTACTATGCTGAATTATACACAATTTTACAAAATGCCAGATTAATGAGGACCAGATGAATGAGATCATCACGGATTCAAAATATCATGAATAATGAAGCTTGAAAATAATAAAACTACGGCCAGATAATGGATATTCATCTTATTTTAGTTGTTTTAAAATACCTATCTGTACTGTAATAGGTACCTAGTGGCTGAAGGAGCTGATGAACACGAGCATCGATCATGATTTTGCTCTAACTTGGAGGGTACTTAGTTGGGGTGTAGCTCCTGAATGGTCCCGTATTAATTTCATCACGATCGGGTGAGTGGACTGCGCATGCGCAAACATCAAATCCGAGGATCAATTTCCCACTAGTCAATTGCCTGCCCGATTTCGCTTAAATAACGGGTATACTCAGGGTTTTCACTAAGAAAGAATTAATGAATCTCATAAGCAAATCTATCGCATGAATCGTAGCCACTGCGCATGCGCAAACATTAAACCTAATTATATGTACAATTTTCCCTTCTGTTTTAATACGTTACCTTGGTGAAAGGATTTGCGTGTGTTTATTATCGATACGAGGAAGCTATGTACCATTCAACTTGGCAGACGTTTTCTTCCGTACTCCCACAACTGTGATTCCTAAACATGGATTTGTGGTTTTTCCAGAATGCAGTGCAGATGTTAAGCATTCGAGGGTTCTAATAGTAAGCGTTTGGGTAGGTAGGTATGTTGAATAAGGGCGTTAAAGGATTGCGTATTTTGTTTCTTATTTCGTCTGGATTTGCCCGAAATTGCACTGTTCTCACCATCAACGACGGTTGTCGCCTGAGGCGTCAGGTTACGTAATGGGACCCTATTACCGAAATACAGAAACGGCCGTGAGCAACATTGTGTGTCGGTACGGGAAACGAATTTCCGCGCCAAGACGACAGGAAGGTGTGCGCTCAGAGCGCGAAGGGAAAGCAAATCACCGGTACGGACAGAGTTTAAAAAAAGTGAAATATGGTGATCGTCGAGTGTGATGTAAGAAAAACACATTTTCCGATATTAATCTTCATTGCGAAGAACAGGATCAAGATTTGGACAGACATTTGACGAACTACTATCTTGATGTTAGATTCGCAGGTCTGATAACATCAATAGCGAAAACAGGAATATAGAGTAAATAATATGTGGCAGGTACATTACGATTTGGCGGAGAGTGAAAGCAATTGGCCTTAAGAAAACTGCAAGAAAGAAAACCCATCGGCATAGTGTGGAGTCCCTTTGACGCTGTATTCTGTAACACATGATGTAGCCTGTGCAGAAGCCTAATGGGCCAATGAACCACTGCGTAAAGGTAAACAACCTTGTTTTTCCAGAATGAATGGGTTTTCGAATGCCACCGAACGAGAAATTGTTGCTCAAGGCAGACCGCGAATCAGAAAAGCCCGCGTCACTTAGGCAGACTACATTCACCGCCATTACAACTCTTCGCCAACGCGGAAGGCTTGAAATAATTTTTGAATTAGGTATTTTTTCGCCTGTACTTTACCATGGTCGTCTCATTTGCATCTCACATTCTCCCAAAATCGGAGCTAGGCGAAATCGGAACACTGGTTTTAACAGCGCATAGTACGCTTTTGTGCGTGTGTGTGTGTGTCTGTTCGAACCTTCGAAAGGCAATATTTCCAAATCCGAAATTCATTAAAAGTCTAAATACAAACCACAATACAGTAAAAAAAAACTACAGGATAAAAATAAAATAGTCTATTTCCACGTACACTAGCAAACTGTAGACCGGTTTCGGTTGTTACACCATCGTCAGTACACTATAGAAATTTGTTTCTATAGTGTACTGACGATGGTGTAACAACCGAAACCGGTCTACAGTTCGCTGGTGTACGTGGAAATAGACTATTTTATTTTTATCCTGTAGTTTTTTACTATGGATTTCCACTATTCCGCCGCGAGTGATTTAAGTTATACTCAATACAGTAACATGAATTTTCATCATTGCAATAATTTCTTATATGAACATACGGTATCGGGTAAATGGTTGACCACCCAACGGATTTCTTCTATTTTCGGGTTTTACTCAAGTTCGGAAACGAACCTAGAAGTATAAGACAATTTTCGCCAGTTATTGACTCCTTCCGCTGATAATTAATTCCCTAAATTATCTCTTAAATTTTTAGTCAATAGTTGAGTTAATTTCCGACCAGAGTAACGACAAATCGGAAAAAATGACAACTGACACTTGCTAAGTTTTACCTTCTGGCTGACGATATAGCCATTCATTGATCTACCTTTTCTGCAGGTGAGCTGCACTCCTACCACGTTATAACTCGAAATTTTGCATAGTTTAGTTAAATGATTCAACTGATAAGGCTCACTGCTGCCTATCGGTACACCGTTACAGTGACTTTTTGATGGTTACAAGGCTCAGTAAAAGTGAAGTAGGTAAATAGCCATTCCAGGCTGGGAGGGTTTACGTTCACGTTATCATAGAGGTGTCGTGGACGTGATCGGCTGTCCTTTCAGGAAGATCAGAGATGATCCGATTATTTGGCTCAGGGCTACCAAACCGCCATGGGTTCCGACGAGGAGCTGTGGGTTAGAACTGTCGCCGACCCATATCCCAACCACCAAGTGACAGCATTCACCGAGCTCGGCCACCTCGTAGGTTGCTAAGTACTACATAATAAAACGGCGAGTGAAATGAACGGGGTTGAGTATTGGAGATAAAATCAACCCGGTACTGTTGACATTTAGAGCGCAAAAACCTCCATCACATCCATGGTGAGAATAAATATAATAATTATCCTGGAATGTTGCAGTTGCGTGGCCGAAAGATCCTAGGAAATTGGGATGGGTGGTAATCCTAGATGAATGACATACAGCCTACTGCTTTTTGACAATAATCATTATTATGCCGTGTCACTTCCAGTTTTTCTAATAATATATCCAGCTTCTGATATATTTTAGAGGCTATACGGCTTTCAAATGTACTAAACACCGGCTAAGTGGTCCTGAATGCTCCTGTTGCAATGAAAAGTCTCCTAGTCAACTCGAAAACTCGAACTTGAGTGCACCGAGTGGTGACAGGTTGTTTCCCGGGTTTAGTTCCTGAATTCGGCACTATGTAGCGTCTTGAAATTATCAAATTTGACTTATTGTTTACCACGAGACTGTTCAATTTATTGGGTACCAGGTCAGAGGCGCCTCCTCTCACGACGACCGTAAGTAGCGGAACACAACTGTTTTTAATTACGAAAAAAACAAAAAAATCTTAGAGGTAGGCAACAAGCCAACGGGTTAGGAGTTGCGATAAAGGTTGCTCAACAAGCTAGGCACCCACCTTAGAGGTGCTTGACCGGTTGCTGGGCAACACAGTTATTCATCTGGATACACTTGACCAGGTTCTCCAGGTCTTGGTTGTGAGAGCTTGTTGAGGAATGACGAGGATATAATTAGCACCTGCGGGCCCCCTTGTCTTTCATATTCACTTGGTTCTCGACCTTTCTAAACTACTCACTCAACCTGCTCTCATTTACTTAGTCTACAGATTAAAGACAGGAAAGAAATGGAACAAATAAAACAAACCAAAACCCCCAATTAACCTTAGTTTTAGCCTGATGCACCGCAGGCCGAATCTTGTTCTTAAGAGCACATCAAGACACTCATTCTTCCTGAATCACGAGATTGATGAGGAAAGGGTCCACCCGGACTAACAGATAATTATACCGCTGATTATTTAATGGTAAGGGTAGGTATTGGTGAGGAAGGACTCCATATGCCAGATCATAGGGGGAGGAGATAAGGCAGGGGTCTGCAACCTTCGGCCCACTGCCCCAATGTGTGCGGTCGAAAAAAGAACATACCTACATGGCTACCTCAGGACCCAAACTCTAATAAAAGAACTTAAACTGAAAAAAAGAAAGAATCTAGGTAGCTTGGAAAAGTTGCATGAAGCTTGCTGTTTAAGCTAATAAATACAAATTATATTAATTTGGGGTATGTTACAACTCTGAGCGAACATAATCAGCTTCTTCGAACTTTTCGTGGAGCGGCCTGCGAAAACTTCCTGACTACAAAGAACATTCCACAAGCAAATTTTCAGCAAGCCGAGAAAAGTTGAGGAGACCAGGTCCACCACTCCAGGTCTACTTACACAAACCCGGTATAGCAACTTGATTAAAGTTTTTTGTAATAGTGGGTCGCCATTGCCGTCCACTGGTTTTTAGCCAATTTTCAAAAAATGGAGCTATTGCAATGGGTCCAAAATTTTCAGAGCACTTTTGAAAATTATTTATAGGCAAATCCGTTTCAGAGCATCCTGAATTCATCCCTAGATTTAGACAAAGCTTTATGTATCTATACACATGTACGAGTATACTTCTTATTTGTTCATATACTTGTATATATAAAATTGTATATATTTGTTTAAGTAGGTGTATTATATTGCATCTATAAATTTTTTTTTTGTGCGCCTTGGGCCTACATGATAAAACTTCCAAATTTCGCCAAAACGTTCGTATTGCCAAACAAAAGGATGAGTTCAAAGATGAACAATTTTCGAAAATTCTAAAGGAGGTCAAATTTGAGTTTTTGAGTTTAGGGGTCAAACACCGGTAAAAACGGCTAAAATCGCAAACAATTTATATAAAGTCACTGAAAGTGGTATGGAAGGGTGAGTAAAGACAAAAAATACCATTAAATTGTTTTTCATACAGATTAGAGGTCAAATGTGGATTTTGGGGGTCAAAAATTGGTATTAAGGGTTAAAATCAATATTAATTCACCTGACGTTGTGTGGGATGGTGATTCACGACGGAGGGACTATTTCGATTATGAAAATATTTTTCCCAAAAAAAGAGCAGATCAAATTTGATATATAAGGGTCAAAAATCGATAAAAATGGCTAAAAATACAAGAAAAAAAATGACTCGATTCTACGAAAAGTGGTTTCTCGTTATATCACCTTTTTACACAATAGCACGAATATTTCTTTGAAAAATTGCTCTTATAGCCATGCTGCATAGCTCGAACTTATGGTTCATTATTCTGTGAATAATACACCTATATAGTCGGTCAGCAAAAATTTTATAACACCCCCTCAAAATTTTTTCTCTTCCGATTCAAGGTGCGTAGATTCCAAAAATGCGGCCCGCTTCACCGGCGACCGGCTTACGAGTATTTTAGGTTAGTAGCATGATCTTTGGATGTATCGTTTTCCATGTTTTTGGGACCGAATATGAAGTAGATTTTGACCAAAGAGTGGGAAATTGAGGGGATTTTTTATGAGTCAAAAACCTGGGAAATCGTCTGAAATCACTATGAGTTTGTATAATAACACTATAAAAAGTGACAACACGTGGATCAAGACGAATAAATGGCACTACCAATGATCAAAGATAATTTGTCAAAAATAGGAGCCTACTTCGAGTTTTTGGGGGGCGAAAATCGGTAGAAACCATCAAAAATAGCTATTTCAATTATTTCACATGAAAGAACAATAAATGAACAGCCAGCATTTCTGTAGGTATGTCCAATAGAATAATAAACCCATGTGACAAGGACTTTGCAGCGTTTTTCAGAATCTATAACTCAGGACTTTCCATTGCTATGCCATGTGGGAACTAACTGTATTTCCGATTAGCTGACTCTATAGTACTGTAAGCTAATATAGCACTACTGCATTTCCATAGACTGATAACAGAGCCTCTTCATTAATTCGCCAAAAGGAATCGTAACTCGGCCAAATGACCTGCTAATGACTTGTCAACTGCTAAGCGATCCTGACGAAAAGCTGGTCCTGCAGGTTTCTCCTCTTGCAACCTGTCACAACTCGGAAGGTGAACGCCCATGGGATCACGAGCTCACGATGAGTTAGCTACACTAATCGTCCGCCAGATAATGATAGGTTTAAGATTATTTTCGTTGTGACTGTCTAATGGCTCCTGATTTCTACCGATATTATTTTACAAAGTCATGAGCAAATTCGCGAGTTTCCAACTCTAACGCGACACCACCAAACACCAATTAGCTGATTGAATGTGGCCGTATATAAAGAGCTGCTAGTCATTCGAGATTTTAAAATCATCCTGCTTTATGTGGTGTAATAACATTCTAAAAATTGTCAGCCAGGAGACATTATTTTGTCAATGATCGAGCGCTCTTTCAGTCAGCTTACTATTAGGTACCTAGGTACTTGAATGATAAATATAAATATTAATTAATATTATTATTATTCCTACTCAATATTTATAAATGCGAGTTCCAACATTCAAGAAAACAAGCTTTGTAAATTAGCTCATGGCACAGCTCTACTGGAAGGAGGAGGCCCATAATCATGGAATGAAACTTTCACCCAATCTACAAAGTCGTTGAAACGGACTGACGATGGTTTCACTCATTTGTTCCATGACTATCCGAATCAAAGAAACGGTACCTGCCTACTCGACTCGGCTATCGAAGAAGAATAAAAACGGAGTTACTGAAAGGTTGTCTGTTTCTACTAATACACGAATAATACACTATTATACCGGTTTCGGTGATCAAAAAATAACAAACAGCATTTTGACCAAAGAGTGGAAAATTGAGTTCTACCAAATGTTCAACTCCCAAAATTGATTTTTTATGAGTAAAAAACCTGGGGAAATCGTCTGAAATCACCATCAGTTTGTATAATAACACTGGAAAAAGTGTCAACATGTGGATCAAGACGATTAAATGGCACTACCAATGATCAAAGATAGTTAAAAAAAAAGGAGCGTACCTAATTTGTGTTTTAGGGGTAAAAATTAATGGAAACCATCAGAAATAGCTATTTCGATTATTACGCATGAAAGAAACAATAAATGAACAGCCATAATTTCTGTAGGTATGTCCAATAGAATAATAAACCCATGTGACAAGGACTTTGCAGCGTTTATTGTGTTTTAGTAACATGAGATGTTCTTTCCATGTTTTTTAGGACGAGAAGACCGAAATGAAGTCGATTTTGAACCATCAGTGGAAAATTGAGGTTCTAACGAAGTTTCAGCCTTAAATTTACGTTAAATTGTGGTATAAAATCGTCGTTCTTCCGCGCATAAATTACGGTCCTAGTTGTGCGCCAAATCTCGGCAGCCCGATCGAAATACATCTAGGGGCGTTATGGGAGAAAATTGGGTGTAAAAATAGGGATTTTCGAGGGTTTTTTGAGGTTTTAGTGAACACGAGCTTGTAATGTATCGTTTTCCATGTTTTTTAGGGCGAGAAGACCGAATATGAAGTTGATTTTGACCAAAGAGTGAAGAATTGAGGTTGTAACGAATGGTAATCTCCCGAAATGCATTTTTTATGAGTCAGAAACCTGGGAAATTGTCTGGAATCACCATAAATGTGTATAATAACACTAGAAGTAGTATTAGCGGGTGAGACAATTAAATGGCACTATCGATGTTCAAAGATGATCAGCAATATTTCTGTAGGTATGTCCGGTAGATAATAAACCCAAGTGACAACGACTTTGCAGCGTTTTTCCTAAGAACCCTATTCCATATTGTTTCAATGACCAATCATAATCGACCTCCCTCCACTTTGATCCCTTCTCCTTTCGTCTTCACAACCAATCCCAATTGACCACCTTTCACTTTTTGAGACGGGACTGTTTATTTATTTATTTTATTGGGTCACCCTCTCGCCAATGTGCTTTCAATTACCTATTGTTTGTTACTGAAGACGGTTTGACCACGGAGACTGCTATAAAAGTGTATTTTTCATGTATCTTTGTAAATATACAACCTTTCAATAACTCCATTTTTATTCTTTAAAATGGGTTTCCACGATTTCATCGCGAGTGATTTATTTCATCTATCTACCCGCCTTCCGCAGCTCTCGTATACTATCTACTTGAACGGTGCTACCAACAATCGAGAAAATAATGTATTGTGGGAACTATCCAGTACCTGTAGTCATATTCTGTTCATTATAATCATGAATCGTTTATCATCATCAAGTTCATGGGGTTCCCCACCACAAAATTCATCATCTTTTATTTTTGTACATTTCTGCACTTCACCCGGCCACTAATTTATTTTTCAATAATTCCGCACCACACGTTTCGTCACTATAAATAATCTTGCGATATAGGCGAACGATGACTAACGTTCCATTGCTTGTTAGTGGCCTATGAGTTGCCTACATCATCGAATAGTACTATAATTCACTTTGTATAGTATAAATAAATACACTTTGACCCAGGCGTCGTCATGTTTAGGCTTTCCTTAGAGCCTTAGAGCTTTGACATTGCAGATAGCATACCGGACATCGACTCTTATACACAAGGTAGATTTACAGCTTCAACGTTGTGTACAGAGCCGATGGTAGATCGGTAGATTATAGCAGACGAGGAGAGCGGTACCAAAGAAACGAAGCATTCAGTAAGTTGAGAAACTGGCAACACAAATTTATCGTTAACCAGATCACAGATCGGCAAACTCATTATACGTACGCACACACTGAACATGATTATTAAATCTGCCAAAACCATTTTAAAATTTCTCCAATATCCAACTCTTTCAAGACACGTGAAGATAAATCAAGAGGCATACATAAAAATATTTTTAATTAGTTGATAAAGTGGTTTTAAAAAAGTTCCTATAATGCATCATGGCTATAAGAGCGAGTTTTCAAAGAAATATTCGTACTATTGTGTAAAAAGATGACACAGCGAGAAACCATACCATTTTTCGTAAATTTATATAATTTTTTCTTGATTTTAGCAATTGTCGTGAGTGCGAGGCAGGTAGGGTTTGGTTTGGGTGCAGGAGAGAGGAGGATTATCCCCTTAGGAGTCTTTTAGGATTGCTCCCTCCCCGCGGTTTTCACCACAGTGGGAGGTTGCGAGGGAGAGGTTCGAAAGAGGAGGGGCGAGGTAAGAGAGAGAGAAGTCACTGGTAGGAGTCAGATCGGTAAAATGAGGAGCTGGATGAGCTAGGCGCCTTATAAAGGTGCCAGCACCTTGTCCCCCACCTACCAATGACAGTTGGCCATTGGGAGACATTGGGAGTTGATGGAGGGGAACCCTTCCCGGGCTTCCACCGAGTAGAGGCTTTGCTCAGCTCTTCTTTCTCCTTGCGATTTATTAATAGAATATTAACATATTTACATTGGGGTGGAATGGGAGTACCACGACAGCAATTTTTACCAATTTTTGACCTGGATTTGCCTAATAACAAAAAATCAAAAATTCATATCTGAACATGTTTGGACAATTGCAATAGCTTCATTTTCTTTGAAAATTCGCTAAAAGGTAAGTTATCCTTTATGAGCACACTATACCTACTCCTACTCCTATCACTGTCATATTTAAGGGCGGTGCGGTAAAGTGACACGCATCAAAGATATTTTAAAATGCTCAAGATAATGTTACGTATAGTAGGTATATTTCAGTATTCTACAACTGCCGTTTCATAGTCCCTAGATGGTAGATGAAATTGGACTTCGACTCAGATCACGTACGTACATGCAACTTATACATTCGCAATTCAATCGAGGGGGAGTGCAGGCAATCATAGTGATTCATTGCTGGTAAGAAACAACCGTAGGTAACTTTTACTTGCTCCAGCTGACAATGCAGCAGGCCTAGCAGGTAAGCTGTCAACTCACGTGGTCTTTGGTTGAATGTCGTGAAAATCTATTTTTAAACCAGTCCTAATAGATCCCAGACCTAATGATTCCTACCAGAGTCCTACCAGACCTAATCATCAGCCCTAATAGATAAGGAATCGATAAGTGATTCCTAGAAAATAGTAGAAGTTATTCTATGTTCGCTCAGGCTTGAAGTTGTTTACGAAGCGTGGATGGTGGTCGGTAAACAACCAGCTACCTGTCGTAGGATGACGGGTTAGTAGGAAAGTCACGCTAATGTGTTAATCACATTCTACCACCAGTTTGATGCATGGTTGACCATGTGACGTCTGATTTTTTTTTTTTTTGTCTTCAAAAATCCTATACCTAAAGCAAATAGTTAAAGTGAAATACTCATTATATAAGGGAAAAAATCCCATGGATCTCTAAAATTTACCTTATAGTCGAGACTGCGCCTGGAAGAGCAGTCGTAATATACTCGATTATTCAATTGTTTTCATCGTATGTTTTTAGTAGCTGGTACCTACAAGAACGTGTATATTATTTTGCGGAACAATCATAATACCTGTTACTTCATCAAGTTGTGTTTCGCGCTCAATATTCCAGGACATTTTTGAATCATAAAAATGTAATTACAAAACGCTGAACGGTTTATTATTTTCCTGTACAGATGCCCCTTTTGCGTACATCACTGTTTTCTGTGGTCGATACCTACCCACATGCACCAGCAATCCTAGTAATTCATAGCGAATCATCTAGAACCTAAACTCAAACTACTCACCGAATTTATGCAAAATCAGGCCATTTATTCTTAAAAAACGCTGCAAAGTCCTTTTCACATGGGTTTATTATTATATTGGACACACACCTACAGAAATGAGTGATGTTCACTTGTTGTTTCTTTCATGTGCAATGATTTAAATTTTTGATGGTTTCCACCAATTTCGGCTCCCCAAAAACACTAATTAGGCTCCTTCCTTTTTTTTTGTTAAAGAATACCTAATTATCTTTGATCATTGGAAGTCTATTTAACTGTCTTGATTCACCTGTTGCTACTACTGCTTGTGTTACTGTACAAATTTATAATAATTTCAGACAATTTTCCACTTTTTTATTCATAAAAAATGAACTTTAGAGATGAACCTTCGTTACAATATCAATTCTTCACTCTTCGGTAAAAATCGACTTCCTGTTCGGTCTTCTGACCCTAAAAACATGGAAAACGATACCTCACAAGCTCATTTTCGATAAAATCTCAAAAAACCTCGAAACCCCCTATTTTTACACCCATTTTTCCCCATAACGCCCCCAGGTGTTTTTCGATCGGGCTGCCGAGCTTCGGAGCACAACTAGGACCCAAACTGTTACGGAAGAACGACGATTTTATACCAAAATTTAACGTAATTTTAATGCTGAAACTTCGTAAGAACCTCTATGTTCCACTCTTCGGTCAGAATCGACTTCATATTCGGTATTCTCGCCCTAAAAAACATGTTACTAAAACACCAAAAAAAAACTATTTTACACCAATTTTATACTCATAACACCCTTGGTATATTCCGATCGGGCTGGAAAGTTTCAGGACACCACTAGGGCCCAAATGAAGCCTGTGTGCGAAAGAACGAAAAAATAAAATAGATGTGGATGTTACGGCGTAAGGCGGACGGACATCGCATCTTTGGAATCGACGCACCTTGAAACGTAAAAGAAAAAATGTTTAGGGGCCGTAACAAGATGTTTTTGCTCAGCGGATACATGGGTGTGTTATTCACAGAATAATAAACCGAAATTGGGTGCCTCAGATTCGCGCTTGCGCAGCAGCAATGATGCGGTCGTTCTGTTTACCATATGGGACAATCTGGGGCCTAGCCCGCAGATTTCAGCAAAGATTCAAGTTTTGGATGTAGGAAGGGCTCGAGTTGAGGAGGGTTGGGTTGTGCGAGAAGATTTTGCGGACCCACAGACGGACAGATGGAAACCGAACCTAATTTGTTCGAGTTGCTGAAGTACCTACCAACAAAATCCAAAATAACCATCTTTCTTCAGATTAAATAATATCACGGAAAAACCAACGCCATCACATAAAGCCGTACAATGTTCCGGGTGGTTCCAAAAATCCTCAAGTTCGGAATCAATTTAAAAACGCCATAAAACCCATACCCTTCCATTGAAAGTTTTCGAGTTACGGCATTTTGAAAATTTTAACCCCTATTTTTCACCCCTTACACCCCTCACACCCCTTCACAGTAACGCCGAGCTTCGCGGACCAACTAGAGCCCAAATGGGACCTACAAACCAAATTTCATTAATTTCGCTTCATGGTAACTTTTTTCACTTTTTCTATTCCACGCACCATGTTCCTTTCGGATTTTACCTACATTTAAACGATCATCAAATTTCGAGGGGTGTAACAGCGTGGGCTGTTCTCGATACATTTTTTCTTCCGGTGGAGACAGGATCGGTTTGGGGAAGCCTAATCGCCATACTCCATCCACTCTGTGTGGGCTTACCAGAAGGATAAGCCCAAAGGTTTCCCAGAAGGATTCCTTGACTAACAACCTGTCCCTTTGATAATACATACATCTATTGGCTTCCCCAACCCCTTTCCGACCTTTAGAGTGTCAGTATAATTAAAATATACTGAGCTCATTAGAAGGCGATTGATGCCATATCCCAGTTTACAAGTCCCAATAGTTGTTCCATTCCAACGATGGAGGTTGATCACCTAGAGGTTGGCCAGATGAGCACAATTCACTGGACAACAACCTCTGACAACATTATCCGCCAATACTCTTATGTATAGGAGCTTTGTTCTCCAGCAGTAAAATAATAATGAGGTAGTACCATTACGATGGAGAACTTCATACTACTTTTCATTTATATCCCTTCTTAACCGGTGATAATCTCACTGGTCTAGGAGGGGGACTCTCGAGGGTCCACCCCCACTGTTACACTCTTTCACAGAGGGGAGGGGTTAAATTTTCTTGTTCAAGCTCTATTCCAAAGGTTCGTTATTGAAAATAGTAAACCAGAAATATAGACATTTGCAAAATAAAATAAATAAAAATACGTAAATATTATGCGTTTTAAGCTCGGCTTATTACCTGCCTATTTGGCTAAAAAGCGCAAACTTAACAATTTTGATTGCTGAACCACGAGAAGATACGCCAACGTGGAGTTTCTCCGATTCATAATCACCACAATCATGCTTCCTAAACCTAGAGGCGATGTTCCTGGTTGCCAACGAAAATATTTGTCAGCGTTTCAAAGAAAACATTCCCGTTTTGATCATGTTCTGTTCGAGATTTCATGGAAGAGGCAATAGCCCAAGTGGAGCAGTTACCAATCGGGTTACTATCTCAATCACTTCGGTGAATGATTGTCTAACGTCAAGATACAAACAACTGAGAACCCAGGACAGTGAAGAAGTGAGATATTTCTGATTTTCTTCATCATTTTCAAGCGCAAATGAAGTCCTCCTTCATTACCCCGCAAAACCGACCCTCCGAATGGGTCTTGTATGACATGAATAGTTGAGAGTTCACTCGATGGACCACTACTTAATGTACTTACCTATGATTGTTAGTGGCACTAGCCGCATAATGACAGGACAAGGTCTTGTGACTTGACATTGGGAGGTTATATTCTCTGGACTCCAAAAACGTGGTAAGTTTAATTTGGTCCGAGCCCTGCAGCAGGCGAGGCGGTGCCGTTTTGGCGACGTCAACAACTTTTAGCTTGGGGGCTCAACCCAAACTGAAAGCAACGTGCGTGCACTACAAAAAAAAACGTCTGCCAATTCGAGTAGGCAGTATAGCTTCATCACTTGAATCACATAAACGTATAGAATAGTTGGGTAGGTTCATTTTGATACGGGACCATCTGCGATCCAACCCGCGTGTACCCTCAAAATTTCAGCTCTCTACGAATATTTTTTGCGTAGTTAGAAGCGTTACAAGGAAATGGGCAACATTTCATGTTCGCGCTTGCGCAGACGAACGAAATTCTTATGGAACTATCAAAGAATTATTCTTGATCGACCCTCCAAATCTGAGCTCATTTCAACGATATTTAAAGTAGTTACGGGCGTTTCAAGTATTTCCCGTTTGCGCATGCGCAGACGAAACGATTTCCATTATTTTGAAACGGGACCATTTCCGATCCAACCCGCGTGTACCCTCAAATTTCAGCTCTGTACGACTGTTTTTCACGTAGTTAGAAGTGTTACAAGGAAATGGTCAACATTTCATGTTCGCGCATGCGCAGACGAAAGTTACAATTCGATTCCGATGCAATTAATTTGGAACTATCAAAGTATTATTCCTGATCTATCCTCTAAGTTTGAACTCATTTCAACGACATTTAGGGTAGTTATGAGCTTCTCAATATTTTACGTTTGCTCATGCGCAGCCGAAAGTTACCGCACTTTTTCAATGATTTTGGTATGGGACCGTCTGTGACCCAAGCCGCACCTACCCTCCAAATTCCAGCCCATTTCGACCATTATTTCGGGTAGTTATGGGCGTTACAAGGAATTACCACAGACAGACAGACTGACACGGAACCAAAAATGTCTGAAACGCAAAATGGAAGAGGAAATTTTCATTTTGGAAGGTATAAATTTCGGTAGTGAGGAAGCAAAAACTCGTGAAAATGAAAATTTGAACAAAAGCCTGATAATATTGGTGGTGCAGCATGACTAGATTAGCGAATTTCTGAATTCTGAAATTACGTTGGTATCTAAAATTATTTTGAAACCATAATAGGAAATCATGTGAGATCGAAATTGCGGTAGTTTCTCCGATGTCGAAATAATAATTAGTAGACATCAATTTTGTGGAACAATAATGAGCTATAATGAATTCAAATTGCTTAGGTACGTCAGTCATGTCGGTGATGATACAGTCGGTTTCCGTAGACCAATCATTGCGGTGAAGCTAATAATGTTGAGCCTTGACACCTTTCAAACAGACATCGTCAGATCATCGTCATGTTCTTTAAGGCACATTATTTATTGTTCTGGGACACCATTTACCACTAGGGGGGTTTCGAGGACAGTGATGAGTTGCCATTTTGAACCTCCTCACTGCTGCAGGTCCATCGTCTGGTGAGCGGAACCGAATGCATCGAATTACAAGGTCTAGAGTTGATTGCCAGAGGTCCATTGTGCAGCTAATTGGACCCTATCTAACGATCAAACGGAACCTTGTCATTCCTTTTGCAGAACTGCAGGAAGAGCGAGTGTTCCGACTGCTTGATTTTGATCACCAACCGATAACTATGATACTATACGCCTTGTACCATTTAACTTGGCAGATCTGCCAGTGTCACAGTGACAATAATTATAGGAGTATTATACTGTAGTTTCTTCTAGACGTGCGTTTTATTCCTCAATGTTTTTAGAAAATTAAAAACACTTTTCCCCCGCACAACATGCTTTTGACTTCCTTATATTGACGAATTTCTAACCGATTTCTAAATGACTAAACACCCTTTCTTCTAACAGAAGAAGAAGGGAAAAAACCTCGCCCCTTGACCCCGGATGATGCCTGTGATGAATGTGTTTGAGCGTACATCCACCACGAGTGGTACGAGGGGGGATGTGCCCGGGCTGGTTATGGGCGGACCACCACCATTCACGGAGTCTTTTCGGGATCGTTGCCTGGTAAGGTTATGGGCGGACCACCACCAAGACCAGGATCTTTTTGGAGGGTGCTCGGTAGGTTGGACCACCACCATACCCGAGATCTTTTAGGTAGAGTTGGCTGTTGGTTATGGGCGTACCACACCCAACACAGCATCTTTTGGGTTAGGAGAGAGAGACGAGGTAAGGAGGAGAGAGAGTACCTAGTCAGCGACTAGAGGAGAGTGTAGAATGAGAAAAAAGAGGCAAGAGGCGAGTATTTATGTGCTTGGGAGCTGTCTCCCTCCATCCACTCGCTAGTAGAGGATGGTGGGGATCCCCAGGCTGGCCCTCGGCTCTCGTGCGTCCTCTGTCCCCACTTCTATGTTTATTTGCGCGATCTTAAGTTTGCGAGGAGTGGTTCTGGGAGGATACCACGACAATGCCTATTTCATTACTTCGAATTAAACGATGAAACATGGTAGCATGCTTCATCTTCAGCCGCGGTTCTTGCGTTTTGTTTCATACAAGAGAGGATACAGCTGGGAAGGCTACAGCTACAGTGGGGCACTGTTAGAAAACAAACTCTTCACCTTCGCGAGTCGTCGTGCAGTATCCGACTTGATGTTCCTTCGTGGACTGCCCTCATATCAAATTGACTGCCAGTTTCTGCTTTCCCAATTGTGCTTTTATCCCCCCCCCCCCCCCCCCACATTCGTCACCAGATACTCTTCCAGTAATTATTTGCGTAATAATCCATTGTTACGCATATAAGTGGCGTTCAACTTCAACCGGCTGCCTAGCGGAAGCTCCTTGGATTTATTCGCAGCAAGTCCTGCCTCATTCAAGTCCTCCATCCGATCTTTAGTTCGGAGTAGTTAGTTTTGTGATTTGTTGAATCCGCTCGTTGATGTTTACCGAACTTTTGCTCCTATGTTTTTCTCTCTATATATTTATTGTTATTTTAATGTCGAATACCTACTACTCTTTATATTACGTGATCCTAGTCTGATGTATTATTAAGCTGATTATTGCATCTATTATATATATTATTAATTGGGACATAACCGTGTTAATATTAAATTTAAAAAAAAATTAATGCTCTAGAATGGGGAAGATCACGGAGGTGGTGGAACGGGAGCGGAAAGGGAACCAGTGAAGAGGTGGAGGACAACCCACGCGGCAAGCTGAAGATATATAATTGGGTGAAGGCTAGGGATGAGTCACTTCCGTAACGCTTTTTGTGTCGTTTTTTCGGCCTGTAGGTCATCGCAGGATGAAAAGGAATCGCATGCTGAAAACCTACTCCTGCGCTCCGTCGATATAAGGAGATTTTGACTTGTTTCCTCCATTTCACTTAATCTCAATTCACCGTGATCGCCCGGGTTCGGGTAGACAATAACTGGTAACTAATAGGATAACAACCGTTACTGATATATTTCAAGATATAGCCACACTGGTCTGTTTGATTGTATTACGTTGGAATGGAAGTGAAATTTGAGGTTTCTATCTGTATCGTCAAAAACGATGAGTAGCCAGCATCACCAAAACATGGTGTGCCCAACTTCTCTGTGGCTTTTGGTCCGATGCCTACCAAGGGTTTTAGTTGTCGTGTACTACAGCCACTGCACCTAACATAGTGGGCCCCTTTGAATGAGTATAACAAAATAATAATATACACTCGAACTAACAATGAAATTTTCTCGAATTAGTTGAGGCTTGTTAGGTCGTGAATCCCATCGGGAACTCTTTGAGCTTTCAGGATGTTCCAGGCGACTAGGATAATTATAAGCCACGGGGCCAAGGACAATGCGTACAAAAAGAGCTGGAAATTATAGTGTTGATGTTGAGCGAATTAGGCGCTGTGCTCATTCATGCATCGACCGATTACCATGATTAACTCTCAAAGAGACGGATTATTGAAACTCGCTGATCGTTAAATGTACATTAGGGACGTCTAATGTACATAACGGCAGATCTATTGAACATTATTCATTCATTACTGTGAAATATGACATCGCACTTCCATCATAAGGAGAACCAAATCGACAACAAGCCGACCAATATGAAATTCGTAGGGCCCAAAAATTACTTCAAGAGCCAGAGGTGCAGTGTGCAGTGGTAGGTAACTCAAATCCAACCAACACCGCTAGGACAAATCGTATTAAATTCTCGTAATCTTTTGTGAAATTTGAGGTTGCTTGAGGTAACAGTAAGTTCGACGCCATCAGGGAAGTTGTACCTTGAGCGCATGAGCGAACTTGATTCCTACCGACTTCGGAACGACGAAGATGATGTTTAACGATGATTTCGTACAGTTATGTGCGTTACAGCGATTTCGAATGTCTCATTTCAAAAACACTTGTAAAAATGTTGTCTTCGGAGGACCTGTAGCCTAAGATGAACAACCCAGGAAATCTCAAGAACATTTTATCAATTTGAGTTCGAAATTCTTGAGTTCGACTATCGTGACCATTTACGCAAAATTTTAGGCTTCCTACGATGCACTACTGCTATTTTCGTCCATTGACATTTGGGGGGTCGAAAGCGTCGAATTTTAATTTTGTTTCGTTTGCTTGCTTGGGTATTCCAGTGTTTGAAAATGGGGAACCGGAGGTTTGTTGAACAAATTCAGTAGGTTGATGAATATAAAAAAATCCGTAGATCAACGAACAACGTTACATGGAGTTGGGGTTTGAAGTTCCCGAAAGGCGCCTGTGGCGGCAATTACCGTTCGACGCGAGGAAATTTTAAAAAGCGACTACGCCATTATTAATCCTGCCTGATATATGTGGCTGACGTATGAATTAACAATTTTTAATATAGGCTGAGTTATGTCCCAACCCCCCTGCAAATCATACATACAGGC
Source organism: Leptopterna dolabrata (assembly GCA_954871275.1). Classification (NCBI taxonomy): domain Eukaryota; kingdom Metazoa; phylum Arthropoda; class Insecta; order Hemiptera; family Miridae; genus Leptopterna; species Leptopterna dolabrata. The sequence continues at coordinate 13,951,664 of OX940984.1, read as the reverse complement.
AATATTGTTTAAATTTTAAATTGGCTGCCGTATAACAGGCCATTTTGGAATTGGTCATTTTGGGCCGGTTTTCGGTCATTGGGGCGGCTACCTGTTGCGATATTCAACCTGCCGATCACTGATACTTGCCATTGATCCATTTCCTGGTGGGGCAGGACATCATCGACCTATTTTTAACCGACTTCGAACAAAAAGAAGGAGGTTCTCAATTCGACCTGTTTCTATGTTATTTATTTTAGCGAATTTTCACAGAAAATGAAGCTATTGCAATCGATCCTAAATTTTCAGAACATGAATTTTTGAAATTTCATTATAGGCAAATCCGTTTCAGAGCATCCTGAATTGTTCATCCCTAGATATAATTATATAATTATATAATTATTTTTCATGTGTCACTCTAGACGATATCTGACCGTGGGTTCATGATAAAAATTCCAAATTTCGCCAAAATGTTGTTATTGCCAAACAAAAGGATGAGTTCGAAGATGGGCAATTTTCAAAAATTCTAGAGGGGGTCAAATTTGAGTTTTTATGGGTAAAAAATCGTTAAACGGTTAAAACCGCGAACAGTTGACATAAAATCTCTGAAAGTAGTATGGAAGGGTGAGTAAAGACAGATAAATACCATTTCAGTCGTTTTTCGTACAGTTGTCAAGTTTGGATTTTTTGGGGTAAAAAATTGGTATTAAGAGCTAAAATCGATAGTAATCCACCTGAAGTTGTGTGGGATGGTGATTCACGACGGAGGGACTATTTCGATGATAAAAATATTTTTCTCGAAATACAGTGGGTCAAATTTGACTTTATAGCATTTGCAAATTTATTTAAACCCTTTACAAAATAATTTAAACCCTTTGCAAAATTATTTAAACCTTTTACAAATTTATTACAACCATTTATAAAATTATTTAAACCCTTTACAAATTTATTTAAACCTCTATACTTAATCTTATTCGTTAGAACGAAAACGTCTAGGATAGGTTACTCGCGTAAGACAAACGGTACTACGGTAGAATGGTCACGAGAAGGGGATTGAGTTCTGCGTACGAGTAGGTTCGTGGTATTCCTTCTGAATGTTGAGAGCAATCTCCAATAACTTCTCCCACGTTATGTCAGTGACCTTGTAATCTTCCTGATTAGAGCCTCCATATTCTCCTATGCTGAACCCTGCGGAACAGGTGTTCTCAAAAATAAAGTCGAAAGTAAGACAGTTGTTGAGCTGCCAAGGTGAGCACCAGCTTCCAGAAGTTGTTCAGCAGTTTGCTTTCAATTACACCTCCAGACTGTGTGAATTATGTATTATGTTAAAGTCATGAATAAATGATAGGTATAATTTTACGAAAAGTGGTATGGTTTCTTCTCGCTATACCTATAATCTTTTTACGCAATAGCACCATTATTTCTTTGGAATTCGCTCTTATAGCCATGCTGCGTGATCGGAACTTTAATATATTTTTTTTAAATGTTTGTCCAGCGACTATTCCGAAACTACTGGACCGATTTCGATGAGTCTTTTTTCAAATGAAAGAGATCCACCGGTGGTCGCAACTAGTTTTCTAAGAAAAAAAAAGTACTGGTTCTGTACTAGGCCAGTTATATTTTTCGATTTCTACACAAACACTGAACGATGTGGCGACAGAAAATAGTCTGTGGATGCCCCAGTAATGATGGTATCAGTACTTGATAGGGTAAGTATATTACTTAATTATTACCTTTAATTAATAACTATATTAATTATTAATTATTAACTATATTAATAGGGTATATTACTAAATATATCGCACTAAAAAGCAAAGAAATACAATTTTTTTAAACAAATAACTGATATAAGAAAACCGCTATAGGTAGGCAAAAGAAAATTAAAGAATAATTTGCTGAATAAACATACATAATTTATTCAAAATCAATCCAACATTTTGAAAGTCGGCGTTACTGTCAGTCATCTCTAAGGGGTTCAAAATAGGGGTTGAAATTTTCAGAACGCCGTAGCTCGAAAACTTCCGATAGAAGGATATGGTTTTTTTTGCGTTATTAAATTTGTATTGAGCTAAACAATTTTTTGAGACCACCCCGAGCATTGTACCTCCAGCCGTTCGTGTGCGCCAAAAAGCTTCGTCAACACGATCGTGAATCAAACGGTATAAATCCGGCCGGGATATCATCACTAAGGAGCACCTGATTATAATCAAGGATGGCTGTATGAAGTCGAGTTGGTTGTTCTGCGATATTATTTCATTTGATAAGTGATGGACTATTGGATTTTGTTGGTAGGTACTTGTGAAACTTGAACAAACTTTGAAGTATTATTGATGGGTAAATTATTACACAATGGTAAATTATTACACAACGGCAAATTATTACACAACGGCAAATTATTACACAACGGTTCATGTACCAAGAAGGGGCTGGATTTTGTTGATCGGTACTTTTGCAACTTGAACAACCGTTGAAGTATTATTGATGGGCAAGTTATTACACAACGGTTCACTATAGGTATTGACAACAGAAAACAGTGATCTACGCAGAAGGGGCATCTATCTCACTCCTCATCAACAATTTTCCTTTAGAACTTCATTATTTGCGTTTCTTTTTGCCGTTTTAGTTACTGTTTGTCATCGGCTGTACTATTTTAGCAACATTTAACTCGTGATTTAGGTAGGTAGGTACCTAGTAACGAGTACGGGGTTAGGTGCTAAGTTACGGAGGATCTGCGATCTACATAATATCTACAGAGTAGTAGGTACATATTATATTATATAGACGGGCTATACAGAGAGCTGTGATCTGTAACAGGAGGGTATTCTGTACAAAATAATAAACCGTTGTGCAGGGATTTGCAGCGTTTTTAAAGACGGTTTTGTTTTTTGTTCGTAAGTAGGTACCTACCTATTTGAACTTGAATTCCTCAGTTCTAGCCAATTCATTTCAAATAACTTTACGATTCAACGAGTTACGGTAACTTTCATTTTCTGTGTAAATATTTGATAGGTAGATTCTTTGGCAACCAATGAGGGCATTCTTAATGATTTAAAAAAATCGGCAACCAAAATTCTTGGCCGACTTGTGTATTCCGATACTCACAGCCACAGGGTGAGACTCAACCCTGTGGCTGTTACTATCAGCCTGGTTGTAACAGCCATCATCTGCCTAATTTACGATTAATTCCACGAAGAATTCATTTGTCACGATCGTCTGTCTCACTTTGTCACGATCATCGCGATCCAATCGGCTAAGTCCATCTCGACACACCGGAAACCACCGGTCACACCCAGAGGAAGTCATCCTTGCGAGGTATTAATAGGCCGATCGCCCTTGACCGTCTCCGATCAGCCGGTAACTACCGGCCTTGGCCCCCAAGCAAATGAGGTTCAGAACCTCGAGTTGGTCTAAACAACGTTGAAATGACACGAAATGCAAGATGTCCCGAAGCCCAGCAATAAATCACCGAAAAGAGATAAGTCTCATCAAAATCCGCAAAACATGACTTACGTCAGGAATTCAAATTCGGAAGGTCACCGAGTAGGCATAATGATTATATCGGAAAGGACTCTTTCAAGGATGGTTTCTTGAAGGGTTCTGGAAAAAAAAAAATTAATAACATGGTTTTTGCGACCGCAAAAAAGGTCAGCTTCAGGAAATCAATCTTTGAATACAACCTCGAATCGCCTCATTGGAGAAAAACGCCGGATGTGAGGCTAATGCCTGACGTTTCCGAACGCCTGTTTACATCAAAAGACACGTAGGGATTATTATAACTGAAGCGTGGTTTTCAGTTGAAAACAAGGTGCGCAGAACGTGAATAACAATACACAATACACAATATCTTCCTACAACCCCCATCACGGATACCTAAATGGTTTTGGGCTGGGAGTGACTGTCTAAAATGAATGTCATAAATTTGGGGTCGTAAAGATTCATCAGACCCTCACTGGTGGTTTTCATTTACAACCAACAAATTTACAAGTACAAGCTTCATAAGTAGCCTCATTGTTAACCTTCAGTTAGTCGCATGTTTCTGTGAGGTGTATAGTGAAACATTTTGCTTCCTCACTACCGAAGGTAGGGAAGCCTTGGATTCGTGGTTGAGTAACAAAAAATGTACGTGTTCCAAAATGAAAATTTCCACTTCCATTTTGCGTTTCAGACATCGAGGAACATTTTTGGTTCCGTGTCTGTCTGTCTGTCTGTGGTAATTCCTTGTAACGCCCATAACTACCCGAAATAATGGTCGAAATGGGCTGAAATTTGGAGGGTAGGTGCGGGTTGACTCGCAGACGGTCCTATACCAAAATCATTGAAAAAGTACGGTAACTTTCGTCTGCGCATGCGCAAACGTGAAATATTTGAACCGCTCATAACTACCCTAAATATCGTTGATATGAGTTCAAATTTGGAGGGTCGATCAGGAATAGTAGTTTGGTATGTCAAGATGAATTTCATTGGAATCATATCGTAATTTTAGTCTGCGCATGCGCGAACATGAAATGTTGACCATTTCCTTGTAGCGCTTCTAACTAGGTGAAAAACAGTCGTACAGAGCTGAAACTTTGAAGGTACACGCAGGTTGGATCGCAAATGGTCCCGTTCCAAAATCATGGAAATCGTTTTGTCTGCTCATGCGCAAACATGAAATACTTGAAACGCCCGTAACTACTTTAAATATCGTTGAAATGAGCTCAGATTTGGAGGGTCGATCAAGATAATTCTTTGATAGTCCTATAAGAATTTCATTCGTCTGCGTATGCGCGAACATGAAATGTTGCCCGTTTCCTTGTAACGCTTCTAACTACGCGAAAAATAGTCGTAAAGAGCTGAAATGCTGAGGGTACACGTGGGTTGGATCGCAGATGGTCCCGTATCAAAATGAACCTACCCAACTATTCTGAATATTCATGTGATTCAAGTGAGGAAGCTAGTATAGCTTCCCAGCAGCAGGGCAGTATGCCTACTCAAATTGTTTTCTCCCGCGCCCGAAGGATTGAGGGGAGGGGACCCGCTTCTCCTAACTTCCGTTCCCGCTGCTTTAGAATATGTTGTTGCAATTTTTCGAAAGATCCGTCAATTACAGATGACAGTACTTCAAAGTACACTAGGAATTCGAACTATTCATCTGGAAACCTCCAAACTTCTTCAGGGCACTCTTCAGAATTTGGGGAGCCACTGACCAGCGGGGTTCTTCATTATCAGTAATATTATCAAAGTTTATTTCAAATCATTGTCAGCCTGATTTCAAATCAGGTCGTACGATAACTTGCGTCGGCTGACTCTTGACCCATAAACTTGCATTATAGATAGGTAGCTAAAAAAACGCTGCAAAGCGTGGGGCCCATAGGTTTGTTATTCTATTGGGCATACCTACAGAAATTTCGGCTTTCATTTAATTTTTTTTTCATGTGCAGTAATTATTGAAATAGCTATTTCTGATGGTTTCCACCAATTCTGGCCTTAAAAAACACGACTTACGCTCTTTTTTTTCTTCAAATTATATCTGATCATTGATAGCGCCATTTAATTGTCTTGATTCACCTCTTGACACTTTTTCTAGTGTTATTATACAAATTGATGGTGATTTCAGACAATTTTCCAGGTTTTTGTCTCACAAAAAATGAATTCTAGGAGCTGAAACTTCGTTACAACCTCAATTCCTCACTCTTTGGCCCAAATAGACTTCTTATTCGGTCTTCTCGCCCTAAAAAATCATTTTACTAAAATATCAAAAACCCCTATTTTTACACCCATTTTTCACCTATAACACCCCTGGATATATTCCGATCGGGCTGCAAAGTTTCGGGACACAACTAGGGCCCAAATGGAGCCTGTGTAGGAAAGAACGAATTTTTTAGACCGAAAATGAAGTAGTTATGCATGGTACGGCTTACGGTGGACGGACATTGCATTTTTTGAATCTACGCACCTTGAAACGTAAAAGAAAAAATTTTGAGGGGGTGCTATAAAAATTGTTTGCTGAGCGAATACATGTGCATTATTCACGGAATAATAAACCAAAACGGTATTTATTGACAATAATTGATTTTCGTGTTCTTTAAAATTTTTTTAACATGGGATAGAGTCAATTTTTTGGGAATTTAATTGGTTTTTAGGTTTACTTTACCTCAATAAATATCAGTGTCACCTGTAGGTGACATTGGGCACTACACATCGGTAGTTCAGACACCTGTCGCTAGTCTGTTATTGTAGCTTGTGTACTCCCTCCGTGCTCAACGTAGTTATTTGTATTGTAGGTCTAATTATTGATATTAATTTTATTATTCGTAGTAGTTCCCGTAAACCTCATAAATACTGCTTGTAAATAATTTTATTAGGTATTGTTCATGATGTAGGAGATGGAAAAACCATGATTCATACACGTTACAGGTTTTGTGAGAGCCTATTCCCATGATTTCGGTGAACCTATGCCTATTATTTCTGTATATTGTTTCAAACATAATTTCAAAGTTTTTCCCAAAAGAATTGCTTGACCAATTTATTCAATCTTTTCCCTTGCAAAATCCCACAATACGAAGTAATTGAACCTGGGCTAAGGTGGGCTGAGGAAAATAAAAAGCAAAACCGACCTCTTCAAGGCACTTAGTTCAAAGGATAGGAAGGTTTAGTACATATCTCGTGTCTATCACTAGGTAAGCTGAGCCTATCCTTCGAAAAAAATGCCTTGAAGAGGTCGGTTTTGCTTTTGAAAGGTGAAAAGGAGAGTATTGCAATAGGCCAAAAATCGATTTTCTTATACAAACCTGTTTGTTCCTATGAAATAGGAAGCGTTCCTCGTTGATACAGGAAATGAAAGTTCATTATTTATGGAATTATTGTATCAGTTATTATGAAGATATCGCTAGAAGAACTACTAGCGTTCAATTCTTGAGTCGAGATCACTACCGACATTTCAGTTTTTGTGTAGCCCAGTGCCTAATGTCACCCGTAGGTGACACCCCCATAAAGTTTTATTAAATTGTGCTATGAAGTGAATAAATTTTTGTCCCTTCCAGTTAAACAGGATCTGAGGGGAAAATACAAAAAAAATTGAAAAAAAATACGCTTAGAACTGGCTGTGGGAACTGGCTGGTTTGGTTTGAACATGAAAATTTAGGTTTCTTCCGTTCCAAGATCTTCATTTTAAACTCCCATTTTCAAGTGTTTTTTTCGAAACAATTTCAATAAGATGTAGGACTGCTTAGAAGTTCAGAATTCGCTAATTACTATAGATGCCTGCTTGATAACTATACCTCTCCGCTCCGGAGCTTGCTCCCCGTAGCGTGTTTTGATGCAAATAATAATTGATGAAACCTTGAAGCTACCAGAACTGACATAGCCATCAGATCGTTCTATATAATGGGCTTTCATCAGCTGAGACCAAGATGTTGAGTAAGGCACGAAGTTGTGGTCCGGAGAGCAGAGGGGGTTGGTTCTCAAGCAAAAGTCAAGGCCAACTGTCTCGAGGTGGATGCCCTGATGAAGGCAACCCACATTCACCGAAACCTACCCAACGAATAAGTAATTGCTATATTCGTTATAATCGACCGGAATCATCGTCAACAATAATGTTCAGGGAGCGTAGGTCGTATGCAAAATCTGGACGTCTTTGATGCCGCGAAAGTTAATGTTTAATTCATTATAGGTAACAAGTAGCAGTTCCGGTAACAATGACAGTTCCGTTCTCAAGTCACGGGGATCGAGTGAAATTCATTACCACACAATGCAGACCCTTTTGAGCTACCTTTGTCTACTTGTCATCTCTAGGTTTAGAACTAGTTTAGGATTTTAGAAGAGAACTATATTTAGGATTTTGGATAACCTCGATAATGACATGTCCAACACGTTCGCCAATATGAGGAGGGGATCTAATGACCTATATTTGAAACATTTCCCAGTTTGGTTTGTACAGGTCCGATCCGCCGGTTTGGGCGATATGGTTTGGCTTTGATCTTTATTTCCAACAGTACTGGATAATGCCCAATCCCAGTAATACCTACTGGTAATACCCGTTCATGAAATACCGCACGCGCAGACGCTCAAGTCCAATACTTGCATTGCAATAATTACAATCTTATTTATTTTTGTTGTTGATTAGGTATTGACAGAAAAATATGAGATTTTGAATAAAGCGGAACGAAATTTAAACGGAAATATGCAAGGCCAGATCCTGTGCAAGGGGCACAAGTCACAGCTTATCCAATAAAATCACTGATGATTTTGTGTAAAGGAGTTTCTTGAACTCTGCGATATGTTTCGTACCTTAGGGATGATGGACATTTTGGATACATTTTGGTAAATAATCGATGATGTTGGTAGGCACTAGGAGTTTAGTCCTCCTACTTCTAATGACAAGTCTACTGCAATCCATGAATGGACCATTCACGCCTGTAACTTGGAAAACTCATAAACCCATCAGTGGGATAGTTCCTAACTTGTTCTTTGGTGTACAAAGTAGACTGAATAGTTTTCCCAAGGAAATGTTGACAGACGTAGACGAAGCTTGCATTCGAATTTATGAATTTTAATTAATATTATCAATTTTGGAGGTCTTCCGTGTAGTAATTGACATTTTTAAAGGTATAGGATAAGTACAGAATAATGGCTGAGGCAAAATGGTGAGTATCTATAAAGAAAATACTCCTGCGGGGAGAATAAAATTTGCTTCACTGCAGAAGTGTAGTAGATCTATACGACCTCCCATCTATACCTGTCAGTGAGTATTATCTAGTTATACCACCTCTGTCAGGTAGATAGTAGCATTGCGATTCATCAAGTATCGTTATTGATGCATAAATTGTGCAGTTCTGTTAGTGTCTATGCTTTCCTAGTATTCATAGCGTTAGAGGTAAAAGCCGCCGAAATGACAGCTAAATGTGTTCGTGTTACAAAAGTGTGAAAAAGTGAGTTCTAGAACTAAGCTTCTTGCAGTGGCTTCCTTGACACGTTCCACTTACGAGTTCTGCTCGTCCGACCGTTGAACTTACCTTTCACTCACCGCTCCAATCAAGTCGTAGGTCGCGTGTCGCCGGTACTCGCCCGCACGTGACAACGACGCGTTCCGTCAGAATTGGAGTCAACCGAAACGAGTAATCACGCAAAGTCAGGACTGTCACTTCTAAATTAGGTCTCAAGTTGGTCCAAATTTATTCTTGAAAATGGAGCAAAAACGCTGCAAATCCCTGCACAACGGTTTATTATTTTGTACGGAATACCCTTCTGTTACAGATCACAGCTCTCTGTATAGATAACCCATCTATGTAATATAATATGTACTATTCTATACCCCGTACTCGTACTAACAGTACGTAGATGGTATAATAGTATAATGAACCGTTGTGTAATAATTTACCGTTGAGTAATGATTTACCATCGTGTAGTACCTAATAATTTACCCATCAATAATACTTCAACGTTTGTACATGTTTCACTACCTATCAACAAACTCCAAAAGAGCCATCATTTTTCAAATGAAATAATATCACAGAACAACCAACTCGACTTCATACTCCGCCAATATAATCAGGTGGCCCCTAGCAATGATTTTATCTCCGGTCAATTTCCTATTGTCGCGCCGACAGAATTGGAAATCGCGCCGTCCCTGGTGACGAGATTTGGTCTGATGTATACAATTTCATTCACCCTGGTGTCGAAAATGCCTGTCGGTGCAAACTTCGGGGCCTTACTGTGAACGAACGGCTGGACGTACGATGCTCCGGGTGGTCTTAAAAAACTCGTAAGTTCAAGAAATATTTAAAACCGTAAAAAGATTCACGTAAAAAAAAGGTATAGGCGTTCTGAAAATTTCAACCCCTATTTTGAACCCCTTAGAAATGACTGACAGTAACGTCGAGCTTCGAGGACCAACTAGACCCCGAACGGAACCTATAACCCGAATTTCATCAATTTTGTTTCGTGGTAACTAAGAAAAGTGGCCCGTACGGCGGACAGACAGAAATATTTTTATTGCAGTTTTGGATTCTACATACATTACCTTGAAACGTAAACCATCAAATTTTGAGGGGGGGTAAGCATTTTTTTTTTCATGCTCGATTCCAATGGTTCATTATTGAAAATAATAAACCAAAAGGAGGGAAATACCCACTATATGGCGCTGGTTTGGTGGATACCCATTTCACATAAACAGGCCTACCCAGTGCACCCATGCCTTCGTGGCAACACTGGTACATGCAGAGATTGTACAGCGAGGTACATTATATTGCTGTACAGCGATTTGTGTTGCCGTCTTCACCAGTTTCAAAGGGAATGTCTCTAAGTTTCGTGTAATATTTCCCCTCAGTGTGCATTTAGATTCCTTCAGGTTATGGGCCGAAAGTGTTTTTCATACATTTTCGGAAGTCAACGGTTTCGGAGAGCGATTTAGCCCCGTCAAGGATAGTTGAATCAAGGATGATAATAATTAGGTATAATCCTGTGACGTTCGATGCCAGACAAAAATTCACAAAGCGTTGCTCCCGAGGTGGCACACGCTGTCTGGAACCTGTTTGAAATGTTATAAGGATTATAACGCTTCGTTTTCTGTGGGAAAAGGGAGTTTTCGGATCCAGTATAGGTACAGCGACAAGGTAACTAAATTATTTTATCGCACCTATGTGACAATGAGAACCGCCAGGTGTTCCTGCGGTGTGTGCCGGCTCAAGAAACACAAAAGCTTATTTGCCAGAAAGAAATATTGATGATGCCCCTAGAATATATTATGCTGCTCCGCTGGTGATTTTCCATAAATACTTGTTCATTTTTAGTTGCCTTACGGAATCTAACTGAGACCGGTTCCTCCGGTTACGACGTCACTCATTTAGGCACGTATTTATACGGACCCCAGAAACTGGTCGGAGTGTAAAATTCAAGTTCTTCGACTTATTTCGTAGTAGGTCTTCTTATTCTATAGGTGTTTCGCAAAGCATAGAACGTTCTGTATAGACGAGATGGAATCAATTCAGCAAGGCTGTACCCATGGGTTTCCAACTGCTCCAAGTACAAGAACCTACGTCCTTTGTAATTATCGAATAGGTAGATCAGGTATGTCAAACTCAAAGTTTCTCAAGGGCCAAATGGCTGCTTCTTAAAGGTCGTGTGGGCCGCAAGAAAATCACTAAACGGAATTATACCAAGTTTCTATATTAGACGTTTACAAGAAGTTTTACAGCAAAATGCAAGAAGAAAATAGGATCGTACCTAATATTTTTTCCCTGACAGTTGACATCTTTTTCGTTCCACAAATTTTCCACGTTGGGAACAATATTGTTTGCTGCGGCCACTCTGAGAATCGAGATTAGATGGCAGTCTGTAAGCCTGGACCTTTCTGGTGACTTATTTTGTTTCATAAAGGAGAAGAGTTGTTCACATAGGTAGGTAATCCCAAACATAGAAATTATTTCAGCCGCGAAATGCGGAATTTTCGGGAACCGATGATGAGGCAAAAATGTATAAAATGCGGGTGTGCCTATTTCAAGAAACTTGTGTTTCAGGGTTGAATCACAATGCATTTCAATCACCTCCATTTGTAAATGCACTTTTTCCACGTCAGCGGAGAAGGGAGCAGAAAAAAGGGCTAGGTCGTCTTCAACACCTTTCACATCTTCAAACCTTCTGTCAAATTTTATCCTTTCTGAAATCCCTTCTCCCTTCGCCTTCCCAACTTCTTTTACTTTTTCATGACATTCTAGGGTGGGCCGCATTGCACTGATTGCTAGCACCGACTCGTGGGCCGTACATTAACGTCTTGTGGGCCGCACGTTTGACATGCCTGAGGTAGACGAATGTAAAGTTGAGAGGAAATCACTATCGAAGGACGGAGGACCTTAAAACGGGAATATACCTATTTGCTTTTACTGTTTACTCGTTGACGCAGAAAAAAGCATTGTTGACCACGGAGCCGGAGAGTAGTTACCTTGACTGCGTGTTTGCATAGATTAGTTACCTACATTCGTAATGTTCACAAATGCATTTGCATTGACTGTACTAAGTTTCGAACATATAGATACCTACACAACTGTGAAAACAAACGAGTTGAATCTTCTCTCGTTTTCCCCATTCTTGAAGCTCGCCAGTAATATATTTTTTTGTTTTACCTTGTTGATTCCTTATTGGGGGAAAAAAATTAATAAATAAAAACTACCTTCGTAATGTCATCTGCAAATATAATTGGTTAATTTTTCGTTATAAAGCGTCCCGAGTCTCAAACTGTGGAAATGAAGAAAGTGCATGAAAATGTCTAATTAATTTCTCTTTTTAGTGCCTTGTTTATTAAAAATATGTTAAAATTTTTCGTAATATGTACGTACGTATAATGCGTTCAATAAGCGTTCAGCGATTTTGGTTTCTCATTATGAAGATAGGTAACTATAATGTTGATAGTGATTCCTCGACTAGTATGTCGATATTATTATGCGAACAAAACTATGCACTTAGTCAAGTGATAATGATCTCATATATCAAACCATATCTACCTATATTTCGAGTTTATATTTAAAAAAGCATTTAAAATTCTTTAAAATTTAGAACTTGCATATTTCTCACGCTGTATAGGCTTTGGAATAGATACAGGTGAAAGACCACACACGTATATTATGTAGCTAGTACCTACTCTATCTTTCTCGTCTTTCATTCGGAAACTGGTTTCAAATATAATATTGATTCCCTTCAAGCTCGAGGCTTGCGAGGTTGAAATAAATGTTCATGTAGCACTAAATTTCTTCTTGCCAGAACAACTACATTACACTACCCACATAGAATCGAACTTGGACTGTAGGAAATTCTCATCTTTCACAGTACATTAGCACAGGATGATGCGACCCAGCCTTCTGCCAGTGGTTTGAGAAGCTTTGTCAGGTCAGTTTATTTGCTCAAATAATTTCAAACTATTGACAAACTGGGAAGGAGGCGACCGGCTGTGAACCCACGGTGTCCTCGAGAATCTCGTTCAACCAGATTCACGGAGAAAATGGGACGCGGCTTTGATGTCCTTAATTTTATGTTGAATATACAACGCGTTACCCCTGACTTGAAAAATATTCCTTAGCATGAGCGTAGAAGAATTGAATAAAATACATCAGAGGCCCTCAAGACCTGGAATCGTTTGCATCCAGCACAGGAATTGTACCCAAGGTTTCCGTATCGTGACCAGTTTACCTTTGTGCTTCATAGCTAGTTATAAAAGGTTTAACAACTCACAGTACGCACTGCCTACATATATACCTACTTACCAAATTATATATTATTTTAAAATCAATAAACCTAATCTACCTATTATTAACACTTTGTTCACTATTCTGACATAATGTTTTTATATTTTGTATTAGCAATACGACAGTGAATCTTGAATGCCCAGCATGGTAGGTATTAATCTCCAATTCACACTAATTCACGTAACATTCCCTAACACATTCCGGTATTAATACGATGAATACAGTAGCAGAGCGGCAAACAATGTGCACGAAAATACTGCCGTAGTGTTTACCAACATGTGTACTTACGATGATGGCTGCCGGAAGCTAGTTATGACACCCCATAAGTTATGAGGGCCCTCTTCGACATTAATTACCTGTAACAGAGAGATAATAAACAATGAATTGATAGAAATAATAAAACGTGAGTATGTTTCTACCTATTTTCTTCTACTAATATAGGTCATTTAGCATCGATTACTCTCGTCCGACTAGTTTACCTATTTTAAAAATACGGGAATCCATTGAAAACAGTGGAAATGGTAAACAAGGATAATGGGCAACGTCATTGAGACCTAAATCTGGGAGATGTCGTAGTGTCTATCTGAAGCGCTAAAAATCTCCTTTTTCAAATCGTTCATTTACAAATATATTAATAGTTAGTACGACTCCTCGCGCACGCTCCCTGAGGTTAATGACCCTTTCGACGGGTCGATGATTTACTATCTTGTTGACTCATCAACTACTAACGAACTACGGATGAGCTGAGAAGAGATAACAATATCCTTTAGAACTAAAAACGAGCGACGATATGGCAAGAGTTATATTTATGAAGAAGCGCAGTAAGGTAGTAGGCAAACTTCATACACAACTGTGCACTCAGTACTCTCAGTAGATACGAGGGGTTCTCACATAAACGACTAATTCCCAGCATCAAAAGAGTAAGCCATGTGATATTCTATATAGGCTTCATGAAATTCTATATGGATTGGAATATGAAGAGACAGGATATCGAGAAAATTCAATTTTGGTTTATTATTCTGTGAATAATACCTATGTATTCGCTCAGAAAAAAAAATTCGGAACACCTCAAAAAATTTTCTTTTACGTTTCAAGGTGCGTACATTCCAAAACGCTGCAAAGTCCTTGTCACATGGGTTTATTATTCTATTGGACATACCTACAGAAATGTAGGCTGTTCATTTACTGTTTCTTTCATGCGCAGTAATTGAAATAGCTATTTATCATGGTTTCCGCCAATCTTGGCCCCCAAAAACACGAATTAGGCTCCTATTTTTGACAAATTAGCTTTGATCATTGATAACACTACTTCTACTACTTATAGTGCAGTTCTACAAATTTATGGTGATTTCAGACAACTTCCCAGGTTTTTGACTCATAAAAAATGAAATTTGGGAGCCTCAGCTCCATAACACGTTTCGGGATAGACCATCTAACAAAACTATTTTGGGAGAAAAAAGCCTCTCCTCTCCTCTACACTGCCTTCAAAACCATCTCACCTGACAATCCATGGATATGCCTGTCAGATATGCCCTTCATATTCACTGTGGTGTATGATATATGCTTCAATAGCCGTTTCGCGTATCACCTCTCCCTCCGTCAGCACATATATTCTTCTATATCTGCAAAAATATTTCTCACTGACTTTCTGAACACTCTAAATACTCTAGCGCTAAGTTCGTGGATTTACACAGACGGTTCCACCACCAACGGTAACGTTGGCTGTGCATTTTTGGTTTCTAAAGAGAATCTTAGCATGCAGACAAGCAGGCTGTGGGATAAAGAACCCATCTATTCAGCAGAGGCTTATGCGATTCAGGAGGCCCTTAAATATGTTGCGAGCAGGAGTTCATGCTGCTGTTCTGCAGTTATTATATCCTCTTCATAATCAGACCAAGAACATGGGTTTCCTGGAAAGAGAAATCATCTTGCTAGCCGGCTTTTTGAGATCTTCAGGCGTCAGATTTCCGTTTATTTGGATAAGGCGTCATTATGGCATACCGGACAACACTATGGTAGATTCACTAGCAAAAGAAGCCGCACAACTCCCTTGCAGACAAATCTGTGCGTTTCCGGCATTCGATCCCAACAGATATTTCAAAGCCACGTTGCTCCAGGAATGGCACATGAATCGCACTTACCACAAAAACACAACACAAAAACGTTTCCGACGCCTAGCACCAAGCCATGGATACCGCTCATGCCAACTCGACCAGGAAGCTTTTTCAACATAATTTCTAGACTGACAAGTGGCCAATGTATCACCAAGACATATCTACGCTGCGCATCGGCAGAGGGGACTCAGAGCTTTGCCAGCGCTGTTTAGTGGCAGAGGACGCGGAACATCCCCTCATGGAATGTCCACTCTATGAATACCAACGCTGAGTCCTATTCGAGGTGGTTGAAGAACTTCTACAGAGACCATTCAACCTTGAACTGATGCTGATTTCGAACAGCATCCAGCAGTGGTAAAATTCGTCAGTGACCGTGCTCTGAAGATTTGATTTTGTTTTCGTAATTACGTTGTACCTAATAATATCAAATAATTTCATTATCATTTATTTTGCGAATATATAAGATACATAGTTATGTGTAATATGTATTCATCGATAACGTACTACTTATGTGTATTTATTTCAATACGTGTGATAACGTAACATTTATCGATGTGTAATATTTATGTGTAACGTACTATCGATAAGGAATATTGTATATTTCGGCTATAGGTTATGCCTGATGCCAATAAAAAATTTAAAAAAAAATTAGCCATTCCTAAAGAGAGGGTGGAAGGGGGTTCACTTTTTTTGTCACAACGCTAGGACATAACCCCCCCAATGAATATTGCTGGTGCCGCCCCTGTGCTGCGGGCCAATCCCCCCCAACATCTGAAACTACCATGATTACGGAAACCAAAATGAAAAGTCGCCGGACTGATCAACTGTAAGATTTTTGGCATAAACTAGAAACATCATCATAGCAAACTAACTTGATGGGCTAAGCTCAGTTGCTATGTTGACAAATGTAGCACAACAAATATATTGACAACTAAAAATTAAAAAAATAAAATAAATAAATAAACTACAAACATGGAACATGGAACGTGAGATCGCTGACGGACCCTCGAACGGGAGATGATAGACCTGATGGGCTTATGCGAGGGTGGCATGTGCGAAGGACAGAAGAGTCGGTGAAAACGCTCTCCTTATTTTTGAGGGACTTTTGAAAATAAATTTGAGTGGACTTTTGAAGCTGATACATTGAGTGTCTGTAGCTTAGCTTGGCTCAGCACTTTGCATTCAATTCACTGCAGTCAATTTGCCATTGTCTTTAAAAGTCGTATACTTTCAAAGTGCGTTTTTCAGCCCTACACGACGTTTTTTATTTAGAAATTTTCTCAGGTTGTTTCGGGATCCTATACGGTTCGTCGACCTACCAGCATTTCAATCGCAGAAACACCATCCTTCATCAAAACATAGGTACTAACTGCGAGACCGCACCGTTTACCAATGGGCCTAAACGACGTTGCGTGAGACCTCTTATGAACCTATCGTAACTTCAACAACTTAGGTAGGTAACAACGTGTAGTTTCACATTGTGGGAAAACACCTGGTGACTGGACGTCGAAACAATCGAAGCAATCAAAAATCAAATGGGTGGGAAAATACTTTTCATTTTAACCTCTATACTATCCAATACCTTGTGATTACCTATCCTACGTTCAAACTTACATGAGAAAAGGTTATTTAAAATTAATACCTCATTAGTAAGAACTGTTTGTTTTCGCTGTATTCTCTTCACATTATACAGCGGGAAAGTTACGACTCTCCTTGGCCTTGTTAGGTGTTGTTAACGAAATACAAACATTCAGCTTGTTTTGTTGCAACAAACGTCCGTAATTATTGAGCTGGCACCTTGCATTTACATAAAAGATTGATAAATTGATTACAGAATCACGTTTTCATAAATTACAAGTGGTCATGGGCCCATATGTGAACCTGTCCCTGACTACCGAAGAAATTTTAGCGAAAATGGTCGAGGTGTTCGCAGAATATCAGCGTTTTTCTCAGATTTACTTTTGCGCACGCGCAGATAGCAATTTTAGCCTCAAGACCCACTAAAATTCCCTATTCTTTCATAAATTAGGGTACAAACCCGGATACGCTTTTTTATTGCCCAACCACCTAGCGAGATTGATCCTTAATATATCTGAAACAAATTTGCATTCCCAATGTCTTTTTTCTTCTGGTAGCGTGATGAATGATTAGACATCAATGAAGGCTAGAGAATTATCGTTTGCGTGTAACAGGTGACTTTTTAAATAATCACACACTTGGCGGTGTTTGATCAATCCAAACCTTCCATGCATGAAAGAGAAATGACCTCGTTAATGGAAAGTCCGGTAACCGCGCAAGTTTTTCGAAAAACCATCGACAACAGGTTCCTGCTCAACTGAAGACTGCTTATTTCTCAACGACCTGCCCGATGAAGGCTCCGAGAATCAGACCTGAAGTTACTCAAACGCAGTAAAACCCCCACGGATTGCGCTGGGTTGACGAACTAGCTCGAACAAGTTACTAAACATTTCCTGGCAGGAATTTCCTGCATAACCCGTCGTGGGGAAAACAGCTGCTGCAAGATCCGTCACTAATTAATAAGATGTGACGTGGGGGTGTTTCTAACTCATTTAACCATTGATCAACTCATTGTCTTAGATATTTGACTATTTTAATGAGATGGATTTAGACGATAGGTTGGGAAACAAAGAAAAATGCCTGATTGAAAGTTCTGTCTTTTAATGAGTTAGGTACAGTGGAAAGGAACAACTAAGGCTGTAGGTTCTTGTTGTGGAAAGCGCCCGTGTAAAACCAAACAATACTTACTACGCCCTGTCCCTAACAAAACAACGCAATCAACAGATCGTGATTTCGTTTTTGACAGATCCCGACTGAATTGATACGTAACTACTCAAATATTACCAGACAAAATCTAGGTACCTACCAAATAAGTTTGTATATGTAGTGGCCCCGGTTAGGGCAAGTAGCCAAGCTAGCAAGTGCCCGAACGTTCGACAAACCAGGAGACCAATCTGGATTCTTTTCTTCACATGTTTTTCATAACACCTTCAGGACCTATCACAGTGAATGCTTTAACTCAGGCTAAGAACTGTTGCAGCACGGGTCAAACACAGACAGAGCCAAAATGGACCTGGAATAAAGCTATAACTCAATTTTAGCAAAAACTTATTTCACGTATATTTTATTACGTATATTTAGAATGTGAGAGTACAGCCACTATATTCGGTTGGTACACATCAAGCGGCCATGATTTGGGGAACGTGCTACTTGCAGTTGGTTTTGAGTTGCAAAATCTGACTGTGGATGTCGGCTGCCTTCTCGCTGTAGTTTCCAATAAGCTGGTACCCGATTTGCAGGACTCCTCCATTATCAGAGTACAAATTTTCAGCAAAGTGAAACAGTGTGCCTTCATCATAACTGTCGAGAGCATTAACCCAAACATTAATTCTTTTAGCGAGTTTGTCGATTGGGGCGTAAGCAGCAGCTGCCTGAGTCTTGAGGGCGGTGAGATGCGAATTCCAGCAAGTGGCGATCGATGATAGTTTTTCACTCGATTTGGCTTCTGCAGTCGCGTTCAGGCGATTTCCAATGGATATTATCAGGCCGCTGAGCTCTTGCACCTCCGTTCTTAGAGTTTGGAGGTCATCGTCATAGGAGCAAGAGATCTGTAAATTTAAAGACGATTTTTTACTACGGAGATTTGAATAAGTAATTTTCATTGCCCGTTTAAAAAACGAAAGTATCCCAAATTCGGCCGTGCCTCCTTAATTTTCCTGAGGGTTGGTCTTTTGAATTAAGTTCATAAAGGAAAATCTCGAAGTCAAAATTATTAGTCCCAGATATCGAAAAACATTTTTTGAGCGCTAACTCTCCTTTTCTTTATTTTCCCTGAAAAACAAAAATATATCCTCCACACTAATAATGGAGATTAAAAATCGGTAATTCAGTAAAAAATCTGAGAAAGCTAAAAACGATTATCATAAACTAAGGTGGTTCAGACTCGTCAAAAATCTGCCAAATTTCAAGAAAACCGAGTATATTATTTTCGAGTATATTATTTTCAGACCACCAGCCGCTAGTTCACCGTAGGGACCTGAAGTTTAAACCGAAGACACATTAGCGTTAATCAAACAGTATAACACAGCAGCAAAGTTATCGGTGATATACGGAACAGCTGAGTCAAATCACAACTTTGGGTCCACAGGGTTCATGAATGACCTGGAACTTAGTTAGGGAACTGCGTATATACAGCAAATCAGAAACCTTCGTGGACTTCCAGAGTTTCGGTTTATTGTTTTCAATCATGAACCTTAGGAATCAAGCATGAGATCAAACAATTTTTAAGCCCGCCCCCTTAAAATTTGACGGTTTTCTTAAAATTTCAAGGAAGTACAAAGAATCCGAAAATTGAATTTAAAAAAAAATTCTTTCCGTCCGCCGTACTTCGCACTTTCCTTTGTTGTCATGAACCACAATAATTAATGAGATTTGGTTTGTAGACGGTCCCGTTTTGGGTCTAGTTGGTCCGCGAAACACGGCGTTACTAAGGGGTGAAAAATAGGGGGTTGAAATTTCCAGAACACCGTAGCTCGAAAACTTCAATAGAAGCTTTTTTACGTTTTTAAATTGATCTCGAACTTTGGAATTTTTATAGACCACCCGGTACGTCCAGCCGTTTTTCACAGTAAGGCCCTGAAGTTTGCACCGAAAAGCTTCGTCAACATGATCGTGAATGAAACGGTGTACATCCAGCCCAGATATCATTGCTTGGGAACACCTGATTATAATCACGCATGGCTGAATGAAATCGAGTTGGTTGTTCCGTGATATTATTTCATTTGAAGAACGATGGTTACTTTGGATTTCGTTGATAGCTACCTACTTTTTTAATTTGAACAAACGTTACGCTTCACGAATAAAAACAAAATAATAGATAGATAATGATAGACAATAATGATAAATAATTATAGATAATAATGATAGATTCCTCGAATCCACCGTATATTTATGAAAGTGTAATTGCCCGGCAGGCTCCAGTACTCGATTTAGGGCTTTCCTGGGGTGAGAACGTGGGTAGGTATTGACTACAAATGTTCACTTCCAACCCCTGAAAACCGTGAAAAGCGGGACTAAGTTTGGGAACACGAATTGAAGCCTCTCACTCTCCCCTTCTAAATCAAAAAGTAATTTGAAGAAAAAAACAGCGATCTTAGTAGGACTTTTGGTGTTTTAAAGTTGGAGAACCACTGCTTCGAAAAGTTCGGATTAAAAAATTCTTGCAAACCTTGTTTTTCTACCTATTTTTCGGGTTGAGGGAACCTGAAGATCTATATTATTAAAATATCTGTATTAATAAAAATTTAATGATATGTAGGTGTAAGCGTGCAGTGCGTACATACCTACGTATCAAGATCAAAATATAACGATACCTATTACATTGATACATTGATAAATTGATTGGACTTACGGGCGACGCGGCCGCGAGGAAAACGACAATAGCAAAGTACAACATCTTCTATCGATTTGACGTCGAACAGAGTAGTTCAAATTTCGATCGCATGATGTTTTATACCGCAAGGAAAATAAAAGTATTTTAACAGGTGCAATCAAGAACAATAAAATGTTTGGTGGTCTCCGAGAGACGAAGGCCGTCTGTATACCACCTGCACCACGAGGAAAATTCAGAGAATGCGATCTCAAACACAAGCGAAATTGATTATAAAGGCCAAATTAAACCTGAATTTGCATAATTACATACCTCTAGGTTCATCAGTGTAAACTGATTGGGGATCCATCTGTTACGATGAATATTAATCGGACAAATAAACGTAATAACAAAAGGTTTCAGCATTTTAAATACTCAGCAGAAATCCGAGGGATACTACTCGTCAGTTAGTCTAAGCAGGAAGCCATCATGAAATTCATTCTCGTTTTGCTGTCAGTTGCGGCGTGCGTATACGTAAGTACTTAATATATTCACTGTTTTTCAGAATTTCTGGTTTTTCAACATTACCTATCCGAGGATGATATCTCTCAAGGGGACATGGATTAAGTGGGGTAACACTGTACAGCTTCAGGCCAGGTAGCTTCTCATCTGCAGTAGGACCGGGAGTTCAATTCCCAGCCACCTCTTGTCCTATAGCGTCTGCGGTATTTGCGCCTTTCGGAATTCCGATAAACGTACCAAGAAGAAGGTAAAGGGACGAAGGTGATATGAGGTCCGATTTGAATGTTACCAAATACGGCTCGAACTGTTCGTTCAATGCGGAGTTGGGGACTGGTACTGGTACATGGTTGGGGACTGGTTCACTGTGCGGTAACACACAGGTAGCTAGCCAAAGAAATTCACAGCCTACGAACTAAACAATTTCTCTTCAGCCCTGGATTTTATATCAATTTTAGACAATTTAGAATGCACCATTTCAGAGCAACGCGGCCTCACCTGGAAGTGCAGAATCGGAAGCGTTGTCTGTTTTCGGAGATGGGTTTGATGGTGACGGGAGGTGAAGTAATCGTAATATCTCAGGAAAAATCTGATCCTGAACTAGATAGAGAAGAAAAATAAATTTCCGAACTTCTTGGCCCTTCTCCAAATCGTGAGGACGAAGATGATGCTGAGTAGATAAAAGTGAGACAGTTTCAGTGCAAGATGGAAAAAAAGTTGACGTTACCGTTGTTGATGATATTGTTGTTGCCCGAAGCCCAGTATATCCGCACTTCCAGGTAAAAGTAGCCTGGTCTCTCTTTTAAAGTTCTAGTGGACTTCTTTTCGCTCAACAGAAATGGCACAGGTCTGCCTGAACTTCGGTAAATTCAATATAGATGCGAAGCTGCCTTGTTCTTCTCTGATTATTGTTGGGGGGGATGAGGCCTTAAGCCGCTTCCTCACTCATATAGTGTAGGGATGGGGCTCAAAAACGTGTCACAAAAAACCCTCTTAGTACTCTCAGTGACAGGAGGCACCACTCTCGAACCCCCAAAAAGGGAAAGGAAAAGAAAAACTCAAGTGAACGCAAAATAGAGGAAACTGTAAGGCTCGCCAGAAAAGAAGAAACGAAATGGTCGTACCAGACCAAATGCTTGTATTGCTGATAAATGGAAGAGTTGAGAGTATCGATTTCCCAATAAAGAATTGTCTTATCTGATTAGCCACAAGCAGCTCAATTTATAACAAGGAAAAATAATAGAAGTGCCATAGATGAACCGTCAGGCTGGAAGGGCTTAGCTTGGATCAGCCAGCGGGTTAGAATATGGCCTATTAGAAATTAGAATATTATGCCTCGCCGTCCTAGGTTGAGATGAGCGGGTGGCAGGGAATCGAACTTTCATACCTAGGTACCAGCCAGAAGCTCGACACTTCCGTAAATTGTCACAAAACTAGGACAAACCCTTAATCAATTACCTATTAAAACCATGAAAATCGCGACCTGGGAATCTCATAGAAATTATGTTTATATCCCCAATCCGTCCTTGCCCGCCAAAAAGTTGAACCTTCTACCTTTCTACTTTTGAGATTAAAATTTTGGAGAGTTGTGTTCTGAACTTCTAGACTGAATTGTTGGACGAATAAATAAAGAATTCAGTCAATCGGACAAAACACCTACCTAATCGCAACTGTTTATACCCCCTCCCGACATGAATCTCGAAATCCCCCAAGTTTGTTGCACAATATTAAAAACTGAGTCGACTGACAAAATATCGATAATTGTGGCCTGGGCCCACCAGTTTTGTTAGAAACACACAGACACAACACCTATAGTTTTCTTACAGTTTTGGGTTTAGAATGGTCTGACACACTGTTAGCATGTGGTTATTTTTTTCTCTAGACTTGAGGTTGTACCTATTGAAAATAGTAGGAGCACCGTTCGTTCCTCAATTTAGGCGTTTTTTTACACACCTGTTTGGCTATTTGGGAAGTTGAGAAGACCAGGCATATCCCCCTTTGCCACCACTGGCTACAGGCAATTATTATTGTTTCAGGCGAACAAATACTCAGACATTGGTATAATCAAAGCTGATCTGAATGGACTCCTATCAGCGTTTGAAAGTGAGAAACTGGCTTTCGAGCACATATTCGACCAAACTACCGAAACTAAGGTGGCCGACAAATCTGCCTGTTGGAAAAAAACGATTGACCAAATCCTTCATGCTTCCGTGGATGGTACCAAACTGACTCGCATCCAGGCAGTGCTGCATTCAATCAATAATAATATGGGAGCAATTTCCAGTCAAACTTTAGCAGCACACAGAGAGCTGGTTCTCACTGGAAACAATACACTCATCACGCAGATCCTCGATGAAAGTAAACTTATTGCTGATAACTTGGAATACGCAATGAACACAATGTTGATTGACCAAAACTGCTAGAAATCATATTATGTGTGAGCTCTGTCAATTATAACAAATTACATACGAGTCCGTGTTTTGCAAGTCCCCAGTCTGAGGCACGAAAAGAGTCTAACCTGTCATAGTGTTCAGTCGATTTTTGATGGGTAGAGATGTGAGGATTATCAAGAATACGTCTAATGGTGTTTTTTTCAATAATTTTCATTATTGAATCGACTAATTAAGAAATGTGACCCCCTCCACCATCAATCAAATTTTGATTCATTAGTGTTTACTTTCCAAGATAATGCATTATACATGTAATCCGAAGATTGGGCTGAGTATCATCCTAGAAACTTTTTATAACCCTAGTTCAACAGGAAGTGGGGTGGAAAAGGGGGTGAAATTTTCAAAATATAGCTTTAAAACCACTAGGAGGATATTAGTTTCACAATAAGGACTTGAAGTTCGAAACTAAACAACTTCATCAATGTGAACGTGAATCAGACGGTTAAGCTCAGTCATCATGTTGTTTGTTATTCTGAGATACTCTTTGAGTCGACTGAAAGAGAGTAATTTTGAATAGATGTTGGTAGGTACTTTCCGCTAGAGTTCGACAATGTAAGTGTAGGGTTTTCATTGAGGAAAACCCTTGCATATGCACTGAGAAACGTTACAGTACGATTTTGATGAATTTTATATGGTTCAAGCGGCGACCCCTCTATCAGTCATCTCATTAACCTTTCTTTCGTATGGTCTTCATGTTTCGAAGGTATTGCGTTCACGATCTTCTCACCGTCTAGACAGAAGGATCATCTGCTACCCTTCTGCTGTTGTGGATGATTTCTAGCAGGGTTTTCCCCCCTTTTGCACAGGGTCGAAAGAACGCACCCGACCGTTTGAGCACAGGCTCTACCTGCATATCGAACGCTCCTCATTCAACTTAGAACATAATCTCAGATCTTCATTAAGTTCAGTTAAAGATAAAATTAATGTTCAAGATAGAAGTGGTGTTTATAAATTAAAGTGTTCTTGTGGACTTGATTATTGTGGTCAAACTGGTAGGAAGTCAAGAGAAAGAATAAAGGAACATGAAAAAGATTTCAGGGATAATAATGGTGATTCGGCCTTTGCACGTCATTTGAATGAATCCAGTCAGCTTAAATTTTGATCTTCCAGACAGACAGTTCACTGAATATCTTCATTTCTGCCCAAAAGGGAGCATGTTGGATGTACTTGGAAAATTCGAAATTATTAAGAGTGATAGGTTGGGTAAATCTTTGATTGATGTAATTCCTTAAGTTTTTCTCCATTATTGCGTTCATTTCTGTAACAGCTTGGTTCCTCCCCTCACCTCCACCACACCTTTCACCTTATGGTCCTTTCACTTTTTGGCATTCTCTTCCTGGGCCAATCAGAATCGACCCCTCTTCCTTTGTCCCCTCACCATTATACTTCACAACCAATCAGAATTGACCCCCCTTCCTTTGTTCCCTTCACCATTCTTCTTCACAACCAATCCCAATCGACCACATTTCACTTTTCGACTATTTATAAGGTCACCTCTCTAATGTGCCTTCAGTTATTGTTTGTTACTGACAACGGTTTGATCACCGAAACTGGTTGTAATGAATGCGTAGTTGACGCGCATCCACTACGAAGGGCGTTTAAGGTAGGTTATGCCCACTTTGGTCATAGTGCAGTGCTACCACCGTGCCCGGGATCTTTTTGGGTGTGTGTCTGGTTTGGTTATAGGACAGAGCTACCACCATGCCCAGAATCTTTTCGGGAGTGTTGCCTGGTTTGGTCATAGTGCAGAGCTACCACCATGCCCAGGATCTTTTTGGATGTGTGCTTGGTTTGGTTATACACAGAGCTACCACCATGCCCAGGATCTTTTAGGTCAAGGAGAGAGATGAGGAGTGAGGAGAGAGAGAGAGAGTAGCCAGCGACTAGAGGAGAGCATAGAATGGTTGGAAAGGCGAAGGAGGCGAGTATTTATAGCCCTTAGGGCTATCTCCCTCCATCCTCCAGCAAGTGGAGGATGGTGGGGACCCCCACTGGGTTCCTCGGTTCCCCTGCGTATTCCGTCCCCACTTCTATGTCTATTTGGTGAGATCTTAATTTCACAGGAGGTGGTTCTGGGAGGATACCACGACACCGGTATAACAGTGCTTTTCGCGTTTTTCGAGTATTAGTGGAAATAGACTTTTTTTTTCAATAACTCTGTTTTTCCATGAACCATTTGAAATTATATTTAGAAATTATGAAATTATATTTAGAAATTATGAAATTATATTTGAAATTATGTTTAGCTTTCGTGGGTACCTCGTCCGAGTACTCCAAGTATGATAGATAAATGAGTAATTACAGGTAGGCACAATAAACCCTAGATACACGTTCACCAGCTAATCATACCAACGATGTGAGTAAGCTGCCCACCAACTTAGCAGGCGTTTTTTGTGAAATGGGATGTGAAACATATTCAAAAATTATATCACTAAAATACAGTGAAGTTGATATAATAGAAAAAGGTTACATTTTTTATTAGGTTTACTGATCTATGTGAGGGTTGGCGATACTGTAAATTAATTTAAAAACGCTATTTTGAGGATATAGGTATATAACGATATAAGGTATACAATATAATAATATACATGACAAGGAAACACTAGGATCTCCATTCCTCCATGCCCCACATGGATGCTCTAGGATTAATGCAGAAGGAGGTGCACGGATACGATTACAGTTAGATGGACATTTCTGGACGGCATTCATGCTAAAAACTTTGGTGACTTATCTGCAAAAGCCTTGTCTTACCTTGTTTTTGATCTTCTGATAATTTATTAAAGTGGTTCTACTGGAAAGTGGTTTCGCGTTTCAATTGAAGATGTCCCTTCCTCCCACATATATAATAATCTAACAATAGCGATAGGATCTCATAAGAGATAAGATGTAATGTTAGGGAATATGATTAACTTAACTCTAT
The DNA here is from genome assembly GCA_954871275.1 of Leptopterna dolabrata. Lineage (NCBI taxonomy): Eukaryota > Metazoa > Arthropoda > Insecta > Hemiptera > Miridae > Leptopterna > Leptopterna dolabrata. The sequence continues at coordinate 13,925,082 of OX940984.1, read as the reverse complement.
ATGAAACTATGAACTATGGTACGGTTTTTAATATACATCTATAAAAATAATTACTGGAAAATTCGTCTTTAAAATCAGTTGTGCGAAAGATGACGGGAAGTTCATTTGTGAATTGACGAGTGTGGATCATATAAGTACAATACTTTTCTATTCCCATCTAGTTCCTGTTATGGACAGCTCACCAGATGATAACATTTTAACCTCAACTAAGCACCTCACCTCACCATCCAGTTTTATTTCTTTTTTTGTAGGAACTAGGGAGGTAAATGCAATAACTTTTCTTCTCCCATCTAGTTATTATGGACAGCTCACCAGATGATAAGACAACATTTTAACCTCAAGTAAGCTGTTTTCTTTCTTTTTTGTAGGTAGGTACTTCCAGCTAGAATTCAACTGGAATCTCCTCATTAGAATGTTAGATCGTGCATCAAACACCTCCTCCCTAATAGTCGCTAGTGATTTAGTTGGCAGAAAATTGTGGTTTATGACTACTGGAAATTGATAACCCAGTGTGGGATCTTTTTAAAAATCATGCTCCCATCAGTATACCAGCAGGAAATTCGACGCCGATTCCGAATACATATAATACGCTTTACCTGTAAAATCTTTCAGAAAATGATTTGGTTCCAAGGCTGAAAGTTAGAGAATAATGTGATCCGTGCTCAAGATGGTCCCAAGTATGTGTTTTTCAAATCAAAATCTAATAGTAACTACTTATTCCTGCGCATGAGCAAGCAAGGAATAGGTAGGTTTGTGTAACGCGAATATCATTATTAGTATGACTCTTGCCATGACCTACCGGCCGAAAATCGTCACGCCACGTGGTTCTGTACCCGAGCTCGCCTTGGGTTCCCCCACTTAAAGAGTTTCCTCCTGACGGGTGGGGTTCCCCCTACCTCTCGTTTTACCAACTCCCTGATCTTCCCCATTCTCATGTAAGTACGAAGTTTCATGTTCGAAGCAGGTAAGTAAATGGGTATCATCCAGGATCAAGGGGCCCCTTGCGAGGCGCAAAGCACCGAGTTTTACCACCGATTTTGATGAAACATGCAGCTATTCCTCTGAGTATTTACCTACTTTATTTATCTGCATGTAACATCCTGTCCGTCAGTACAAGGATCAGCACACCCTAAGTACTCTGTTAGTGTTCTACGGTTTTTCGGTACCACAGAATGAGATTCACTTCAAGGATAGACGGATCAGAAATAATTTCATCTATAGGTACCTACTGAAGTTTCAAAAAAACTTTATTATTTTCTACCAACATACAGTACAGAACTTCAGTTCCTGGAGCAATCCACCGCGTTCAGTCCATTCACAGCTCTGTGAATCTTCTGTACTTTCTGGTTGAAGTCACCTACCGCCGTTTCAACATTTTCCAGCAAACCTCCAGATGCTACGTACCACTTCTGAACGAGTTCAGCAATACCTTTGGAATCCATGGACGGAATGCTCTGCTCATAGTTTATGAGCATTTCCTTCAACGCTTTCAAACTCTGATTGTATTCATTCTGGATTTGGTTCACGTAAAGGCTCGTTTTTTTCCTCCAACAGGCGTCGACCCTTTCAATGTTATCGTCGATGCGGGCATTCACAGTGGCGTTTATGTGCCGTTCGATGTCAGTGATGAGCTGTGCTAAGCTGTCCACTTCTCCAACCAAAGCCCTCTTGGTCCATTCGGCAGAAACCTGTAATTCGGTTGTTGAAATTGTCATTAATATTGTCAACCCACAATGTAATACGCGGATGAAGGTAGATACTTGGGCAAAATAGATTGTCTTCGAAATTGAACTAATTAGACACGTAGGTACCTACCTACGAGTATTTTTGTTGTGTCTGTTTTGGCAGATCCGTCTTCCCCAACCACACTAAGTAAACAAATTTAATTAGCCACGCGATGCCAATTTTACCATGTTCATCCCTAAAATCTCAACATTGAGGAAAATATAGACTTCATTTTGGCACATATATATTCAAATATCGGTCATCTTCGAGCTCATTCTTTCGTTTGCCACTACAAATATTTTGGCGAAATTTAGAATTTTTCATCTCGCTGCCAAAACCAGACAGATATCGTGTGGCGTGACTCATAAATAAAACTACCTGTTCATTCATAAACATCGATACCTACGTATAATAGATGTTGAAATTAGTTGAGTGAAAGTGGAAAATTATTTAGTCTCAATCAACAAGTACCTAACTATCAATTAAACTCTCTACTGAATTACTATCTTTGGAAAAAGAAACGCAATTTCACAATCAACCACACTGGGTGATTTGAATCATCTGGTCCCCAGTATGAAAATTCAGCTGAAGTTTTATAAATCCGTTAATCCTCAAGTTGATAAAGTTTTTTCGCTTCAGACGTAAACCCATATCTGGAAAAATAGTTCACAAAGTACAGCGCCCACGAAAAATCATTAAATGTGCGAAAGAGCGAGACATTTTAAAATAGATACCCGAAAAAAATATGCACACAAAGTTTCAGAGATAAGAATTTTCACGATCAAGGAATGCACCGTAAACTCCCAGGGACTCGAAAAAAGTGGAAAATGAGTCAGAGGTAGTATGTCGAATGCTTTCTCAAAGTCCCTTAGAATGGCATCGGTCTGCATTTCCCTATCAAAACATTGTTTTATGCACCTACTCATTCATCTCGGTCTATTTAATATAAAAAATTTCCATTCATGCAGGATGGCTACAAGAGCGAATTTTTAAAGAAATATCAGCGCTATTGTATAAAAAGATGATATAAGAGAAACCACACCACTTTTCGTAAAATTATATATACCTAACTTTTTCGTGATTTCAGCCATTTTTACCGATTTTTGACCCTTATAAAGTTAAATTTGACCCACTCTTTTTTGAGAGAAATATTTTGATCATCGAAATAGTCCCTCTGTCGTGAATAACCATCCCACACGTAAGGTGAATTAATATTGGCCTTAATGCCAATTTTTATCCCAAAATATTTGACTCCCATTCTGTATTAAAAACAACTGAAATGGTATTTTTCTGTCTTTACTCACACTTCCATACCAATTTCGGTGATTTGATATAAGTTGTTCGCGATTTTAGCAGTTCTTGCCGATTTTTGAAGCCTACAAACTCAAATTTGACCCCCTTAGAATTTTGAAAATTGCAAATTTTTGAACATTCGCTAAAATAATTACCTCCCAAAAATTCAAAAAATGTCGGTGAACGGTATCGCACAAATATTCACTCAAAAAAAGCTTACTTACCGTCGAGAAAAATGAGAGGACTCCAACTGCAACCGCAACGTGTAACATCTTGTTCATATTCGACAGTCTGATTTATTACAGATTAACTCTGGTCAACCAACCACCTGCGTTATATATCCAGTAGCTTCTTAAAATTTCTTATTTACCTCCCGTGATTCACATTCACACGGACTGGCTACACTTGTGTCTATACAGATGGTTAGCGTTGAGGAAGGAAAACCGCGAGTTATTTTGCTTGGTCAAATACCACTTTGTCGATTATTATCACGGTGCACAATAAATTTTTTGTCGGATGAGGAAAAGTCTATTGGCTCAGTGACGAAAATGAATTATTCATCCTGCGGTTCAAAAATTTCTTTGGCCTTTCAAACTCAAACCATGTTAGAGTAACAATATTCGATTAAACAAATGGGGCTACATGCGTTTGTGTATATATAACCAACTATAACTGAGGTACATCATCAGATAGCGCTCAAACATGAAGCTCTTCATTGTTCTTGCCGTCCTCTGCGTTGGGGCATTGGTAAGTTTTGTTTTTTCTTTAATTATAAATAAATTGGGTTCAATTATTTTGTGAATTCTTTCAGATCGTAATAATGATTTGAAAAAGTAGACGATTTCAAGAATGAATAAGGTTTTAGGGATTGTTAGGATTGTCGGTTACTTACTCTTCTTGGTCACGGTGTACTGACATAATTTTTACCACGAACTTGTAATTGGATAGAGGGTAATGGGTATTCAACCTAAACTAGCATTCAAGCAGTATTTATTTTTATAGGTGTCATCCTCGCACTTTATCCCATCGACGTCCGATTATCTTCCTGTTCATCCTGAACGATATACTTAATTATCATCGGTATAAAAACTTATTGAGATTACAAACGCTTTATAACTATTTTAGAAAAAGAGACAAACCAGTTTATTTATTCCCATTTTCCCTCTCAAGTGCAAGAAGATTAATCCTCTATGAATGTCCCTGTCACACGGTAGCCGAACGAACGTATTTGTATTGTATTGTATTTTACCAAACCTCACAGCAATTATTGTTAGAAACATAGGAGACAATAACATCTCATTCTCTCCCCTGTTAATCTCACTGTCATCGACTCATTTGGGGAAGGCAGCTTGAATTGAGACTGTGCACTCCAATCGTGTAGTGATTAGACTATCATTACACAAGTCACAATTTTCTGATAAATGGTAAGTTCTCGATAAATGGTACTAAATCATTACATTCATTTCAGGGAGATGACAAGCAGAGTTTACTGGACGACGTTAAAGGCAACATTCAAGCCATCGATAGCGCACTGAACACCGCTCTTAATATGGTCGGGCACACAGTGGCGATAAAACTGAGCGCGAAACGAGGTTGTTGGACACAACAAACTCAGAAAGCGACAGCTGAATCTGTCGAAGTGAAAAACATGCATGCTCTGAAAGACTCGTTGAACCAACTCTCGTCAAAGATTGCGTCCGCTGAAGACACTGCCCCATACGTGAAATCAGTTCTCACCGGCGATAACCCTCCAATCTACAGCATCGTGAAGAGTGGATATGACGTGGTCGAGTCTATAAATAAAATCATGTCTGATTTCGACATTGAGTCGAAATGTGGGGCGTAACTGAAACAGGCAGATTTTTTTTTTTTATTTCTACTGTACGATCAACAGAGCAATTGACAAAATTATAAAAGTAGATTAATTTGGTAGCGGGTCTTGAATTTATTCATTGCCGAGGACCCGCTCCAAGTTCTCATCGCTGATTGGCTTATTTATTCCAAGATTTTTCTAGGCTAAGACACAGAAAGCTGAGGGCTATCAATCAATAATCTAATTAGGAAATCTTCCAGAATGGAGCGGTGCATATCATTCAGCGCTCCTGAGATCTTGATGGTAAAGAAACAATAAATAAAATAATTTTTTTTTAAACACGCTTTTATGATGTAAAAAGACCCTGCTACCCGGGAACATTGGAATTTTTTATGACTAAAAATAAAAGCGTCGGGCTTCAGGAAATAATTTTACTTTTAAAGATGGTTGTTTTTTAAATTCATAACAATATACAATCTAGCAGCTGAGCAACTGAGCTCGGGTAGCAACTGAGATGTCAGATGTTGTTTAATACTTGAAGGGGTTAGAAGGAACGCTATAATTGTTCAAGCCACCTGTTGTCGCTGTTTACAACATAGGGGAAGTTTTATGAATTAATATTGACAGTAGAAAGTTATGAATGGGGTGCCCATAATATATTTCATATCTGCTAGACAGAAGTACTTTCAATAGTAAATCGTTATGAAATTTCAACAAAAAAATCTGTAAAAGTAAAATATTTCCTAAAGCCCCATGCTTTTATTTTTAGTCATTAAAAATTCCTATGTTCCCAGGAAGCAGAAAGAAATTATTTGATTCGTTGTTGATAATTTTGAAATAAAAGGGTGTTTTTAAAAAGTTGTATTCATTTATTTTTATTTTACTCTTTCTAGAGTTTATAAAATCTTGTAATCTATTTTTATGGTAGAAAGAATGTATTAATTAATGTTTTTATGATTCATTCATATACTGTAATCGAAGATAGATGACTATGCAAAATTGCAGCTTCTTTTTAATTAAATTAGGCATTTTAATTTGATTAGGCAATTAATTAATAAACGTTTTTAAGATTGATTCGTGTATTGCCATCGACGAAAAATCTATTACAAGATTTTACCGCCACACAGTTGTAAGTTAAATAAAAGTAAAACTATATTCAAAACAAGCAGAAGGAACAGAGAAAATAAACCAAATGAAAATTAATGCTGGGGAGGAGAGGGTTATGGTTACTTGAATGGTCTTCGTAAGTTTTAATTTCATAGCAATAGTAGCCTCTGCGCGTAAGCAAACGTGTAGTCATGTGATATCTTACGAACTTTTGACAGCTACATGTTAATTATTTGAACCAGTCCTGTTGTGGAAAAGCAGTCTGCGTACTACCGAACCGCTCGTCACTTCTTGCAGTGAAGGGAAGGTAAACTCATTGTCAACTACCTACTCGCTGGTCAACTCACGAACTAACCACCACTGTTTCTGCTGGTTGTGACCGCAATTCGGGTCAAAGGATTGGTCTATCATCATGAGAATACTTTATCAAGTTGCTTCATGGTGATGTAAAAGCAACGGTCCTCAGCTCTAAAATACCAGAATTGGAATGAGCTAAAATATGGACGTATGATGCTATGATCAAAGATCGCCGATCGAAGAAGTTTCAAGTACTTATAGGTTCAAATTGACGAAGTTCAAAGACGTAGTAAATTATAGTGTACTACCTACCTGACCAATTGAGTCAACGAAGTTCATGAAGTAATTTTAAGTGTTTGCGAACGTTCAATTCTCCACACCTGTTAGTGAAATTTGGAAGGTAGGTAGGTGAATGTAGGTGCGGGTTGGGCCCTGAATAGTATCTAATTGTACTAAATATATGAATTTCATCAAAACTGGACTTTAATTTTCGATGAAACTCATGAAGATTTTGTCCGCGGTACGCTCAGCCATCGTGGAAACTTCACTGACCAACAACAATGGTTTAATTTTATATGGACGAATTTTATGGCTTTTACCAAATATTCAAATCGAATTTTATGGATCTGTTTGAATATTTGGTAAGAGCTAGGCAGTTTGTATTAAGATAATCATTGCTGCATAATATTGTACCACTCGCCACTCCTTGGCATAGTTAAGTTTGTTCTGGGCAGTCCCTAAGGGTTCAGGTTTTATTGAAGACAATAAATCAGAACCCACTCTTATACCAGAATCTTATAAAACAGAAACCAATCTGAATAGTATCCAATTGTACTAAAATACATGAATTTCATCAAAACCGGACTTTAATTTTCGATTAAACTCATGAAGGTGGGGCTATAATTTTTGTCCGCGGCACGCTCAGCCATCGTGGAAAAACTTGTTGCCCAACAACAATGATTTACTTTTATGAACCAATTTTACGGAATGCCAAATATTCACATCGAATTTTACGGATCGATTTGGGTATTTGGTAAGAGCTAAGCAGTTTGTATTAAGATAGGCATCGCTACAGTATATTGTACCACTGTACCTTGGCATAGTTACGTTCCTTTGTTCTGGGCGCGCCCTAAGGGTTAAGGTATTATTGAAGACAATAAATCAGAACCCGATCACTTAATATTCTACACAGCCAAGCCGTGTCATTGTCGAAGACTGGAAAAAATATAATACCCACCTTGAATGACTGCACTCGACTCGGAATATGAATCATCGGTAAGTGCTGGCGGCTCTCGAACCCAGGGACAACTCAAGCCACTCGTCAAGTGCCCCTGTCAAGTTCAGGCTTACTGGGTACCGTCCTCCAAAAGCTCAAATTGCCAAGCTGCACTTGAATAATTGTATAATTCAAGATGATTGCTAGATGGATACGGGTTTTGATGTAAAAACGTAGACAAGGGGTATCTTCTGTGCCCTCCAGCTCTTTCAAGGACGTCAACTCCTTTTTTGCTCAAGACCTCAAGAATTTTTTTCAAGCAGTAAATCTGAAGACCTTATACGTTTTATTAGGGCTCGATGGTTTTTTAGCTGAGTTCCGGTATGTTCTCTAAATATATATACTCGTTGGTTTTTATGCCACGATTATAACCTACAGAACATGATTACTGAGTAAATAAATATCCTTCAGTGTGGAGGCTGTGGTTTTCAGTCGCAGCTGGACTGGCTGAACTTTATATTTACAGCAGAAGTTTATTGTTATCGCAGTCGACACCGTACCTACCTATGATCGAATAAATAAGAACAAACCACTAAACAATACGTTTTATTTTCTACCCTTGAAGAGACTACCCCGTTGGAACTAATTCTAAATGTATTCAAAACACTCTTATGGATGACAGAAAGTAGTAAAGAACATAAGAAGGGACATGAATTTGTGACAATTATCCAATATCAAATCCTGGCTCTTGTAATCCAGTGTAAATAATTACACTGTATTCCGTATTTTATTTATAATATAAAGAAACAACCGTCTAATTTTACGTCTCTAATACTGTCCCTGATTGAAAATAATCTCATCAAGTTTATAATACCTATCACTCGCGTGTGAAGGAAATGCCGCTCAGTGAAAGATGTCGCTCACACTATCCTAATTAAAATACCTACCACCTCAACATAGTGACGGCAAAATTTATTAATTTATCTGTGAAGATAAAGGCAAGATTTTAACATGTTTAATGTTTTAGGGCTGGGGGTCATTCTGTGAATTCCGACACGCAAATATGCAACGTTTTTCATTGGTTACTACACAGTTACTACCTTCTGTTGTAGCAACCATAAAGAATATCGCACTCGAAAGAAACAAGAGTCAATAGCTACGTTTTTCATTGGTTACTACACAGTTACTACCTTCTGTTGTAGCAACCATATGTTGATGGCGAGTTCTATAATAAGTACAGTAAATGCAACATTATACTTGTAGAGTTCAGTGAAATTGTGGCTTTCATTTTTTCTTGACATTAAAAAACTATATCTAATTTCTCCCTTGCGAGGGAAAAACATTAAACATGATTTAATGTTTTTCCCTCTCAAGGGAGAAATTTAAATTGTAATATACAGTTTAAAGATCCATTTCGATATAATAATTTAGTGTAGTATTACGATCTTAAAGCAGTTAGGTATGTTAAAACCAAATGAAGCCTCAGCAGAAGAGATGGAGTGATATCTGCGGTTCTTATAAAAAATAGGTACGTACCTATCTACTGAGTTCGAACAGACCTGCAGACGTTGGCGTCGGAAACTATTCAGCCACTGACAAATTTAGAATAATTATTTAATTTTTAAAGGGCGAGTTTCAAGGGTCGGCTTGAAAATGCTGGATGAAGCATTATTTAGAATGTTGAGCACTTATTGAAGGTGTAAAAACGGTAGTGAAGAAATGTGAAGGTCCGAAGGAGATGGAAACAATTTATTCAACTTCAACACCTAATTCCAGCCGTAATGGGTTCAGTTTGAATGAAACTCAAGTCCAGTCCTACCACCAATCAACTTGAAATAGAATCCATTGGGGTTATGAAAAAGCTTGACGAATTTGGTTATTATTACGAGTGTGACTGTAGATGCAGGCCTACTGGGTCTAGAGTTTATAATATACAGGGTGTAACATGAGTGATGCAAAACCTCTCTCCCACGTGTTCTACATCTAATTTCCGACCAAAAGTGTCCTATAAAATTTTTTTTACTCCGCTTAAAACCCCACTTTTTTCACTTTTAAGATTTTTTTCGAGATTCCGACCTCGTCTCACTAAAGCAGCTATAATTTCCTTAATTTAAAGAGTAAATTCAAGTTTGAAGATACCGTTGAAAAGAGCGTTAAATTTCCTGTCTCTCTGATGCCTAACAAAAATTTTTTAGGAGGATTTGAGGAGTGAAAATGGAGTTTGAGAAGTGAATTTTGTCAAAATGTTAAAATCGTCTGTTTTTTCAAACGCTTGGTGATCCTATTAATTCTTGTAGCAGAATGGTGAAGGTAAGCTAAAAAATGCGCCGAAACGTCAGCTTTCCAACGGACTAATCAAAACGTTTTTTGGAATTGATTTCAAGAGAGAAAATGAGGTTTGAATACGAAAAAACGTGTTGTTTCCGGCTAAATCGTGGGTTTTTCATGAAAAATGTACCTTTTTTGAAGCAGTGAGTCAACTATGGGGTAATTTTCAAATCGAATGGTGACACCCTCACATCATCTACCAGTAAGTATTTGGTCGTTATTTTCATTTTAGTCCAAGGGTGTTGGTATTACTTGGAATGGAACTATGGAAGTTAAGCGGGACTCTGTTCAATCCTTTATTTGCTCAAAATGCGAATGCGTTTTGGCGAATGCAGGACCGGTTTGTTTGTGAAGGGTCCATAGGTGGCAGCGAAAAAGATTTAAGAACTCATCCCAATCATTCGTAGAGGTACACAAACAACAGTCGTCTCACGGATCTTTCAATCCTCTTTGCTTAACACCCTTGGACTAAAATGAAAATACCGACCAAATACTTACTGGGAGATGATGTGAGGATGTCACCATTCGATTTGAAAATTACCCCATAGTTGACTCACGACTCCACATTTGGTACGTTTTTCATGAAAAACCCACAATTTAGCCGGAAACAACACGTTTTTTCGTATTCACACCTCATTTTCTCTCTTGAAATCAATTCCAAAAAACGTTTTGATTAGTCCATTGGAAAGCTGACGTTTTGGCGCATGTTTTAGCTCAACTTCACCATTCTGCTACAATAGGATCACCAAGCGTTTGAAAAAACAGACGATTTTAACATTTTGACAAAATTCACTTTTCAAACTCCATTTTCACTCCTCAAATCCTCCTAAAATTTTTTTGATAGGCATCAGAGAGACAGGAAATGAGTCAACGGTCTCTTTTCAACGGTATCTTCAAATTTGAATTCACTCTTTAAATTAAGGAAATTATAGCTGCTTTAGTGAGACGAGGTCGGAATCTCGAAAAAAATCTTAAAAGTGAAAAAAGAGGGGTTTTAAGCGGAGTAAAAAAAATTTTATAGGACACTTTTGGTCGGAAATTAGATGTAGAACACGTGGGAGAGAGGTTTTGCATCACTCATGTTACACCCTGTATATTATCACCTATATAGATACCTAGATGATTGTGGTTGATGAAACTTGAGTAGGTATTAGGTATGCATCAAGCATTATACTTTCGGAACATTAAAATTCAAGCAAGAGTATTAGAAGGTCAATATACTTATAATCACAAGTATATTATAATACCTATATTAGCCAATAGACCATCATCACATACCTATAAGTCTCATTTGTTGACAACCAAAGCAAAAAATATCATACGTGGGGAAGATACCTAATGAGCATGTGCACAAAAAATGCGGAAAATATATCGGGCAAGCTTTACTGAAGCAAGCGGCAAGTAAGGACTTGAAGTAGGTATGGGAAACATTTTTTCAAGTTCAACATTCCTACTAAGTAGGTAGTAGCGAGGAACCCTTCCATTGGGATTATTTTCTACCACGGGTATTCGAGGCTACCCATTCAACCATCCTTCATCTTAAACACCCAATTAGGGGCGTCTACCGTATCACTAAATTACCGCAATTATTTTCTCGTACGAAGTCAACACCGAAGCGGACGATCGGTTGGAGATCAATAAATAATTCTCTCATACCTATAGCTAATATTGGTAGCGTACTACCTACTAAGTAGGAAGGTGCTACAAAAATATTTTACTTTCTTAGATACCCAAGGTCAGTCTTTCAGTCCTTGTTGGAATAAAGAATAAGTACCCCATTATAGTTGGGTACTTCATCTAATTCAAAAGCAAATAGCATGAACTTAAGGCGCACATAGCTAGGTTTCTCTTCAAGTGACAGTTTCAAAAATGTTTTCCGTCAAGCCAAACCAAGTTGATACAATAATAATTATCGAATCAGAAGTTCGATCGTCGATAATCGCACCATCATCAAGTCAAAAATCGTTATTTGACGAATAAAAATCATCGGTCATACATAATCCGATAATCTTTTTGTCATTTGCATTCACCTATTATTGAATTATTCTGATCAGTGGCAACACCTTTGTTTTGTTTTATTATTTACCTACATTTGTGTGCAAACGCTTGGAGACTTGATGTTTGGTTAGTATTAAAAAAGCATACATTTTACTCGAGTCAGTACTGCCTGGAAGCAACATAAGTGGCACAGTGTGTGTGGAAAATGTTGTTCACAACGATTAACATTTTTTACTCTTCGGTGCTTCTAGCTGATTCTTCCCGTAGAAAAAAATCAACACTTTCTAACAAACTTACCTCTCGACACAGAAGGTCCTTCGCCTGAAACCGTTTTGTTGAGTTCTCTAAGTTCACTCATAGATTTCACCATTACAAAAACGCTGCAAAGTCCTTGTCACATGGGTTTATTATTCTATTGGACATACCTACAGAAACGTTGGCTGTTTATTTATTGTTTCTTTCATATAAAATAATTGAAATAGCTATTTCTGGTGGTTTCCACCAATTTTGGCCCCCAAAACACGAATTAAGTACGCTCCTTTTTTTTCATATTATCATTGATCATTGATAGTACCATTTAATCGTCTTGATCCACCTGCTGATACTTTTTCTAGTGTTATTCCACAAATTGATGGTGATTTCAGACGATTTCCCAGGTTTTTGACTCATAAAAAATCAATTTTGGGAGCTGAACATCTGGTACAACCTCAATTTTCCACTCTTTGGTCAAAATCGACATCATATTCGGTCTTCTCGTCCCCAAAAACATGGAAAACGATATCTCAGAAGCTCATATTACCAACATGTTGCTAAAACGCAAAAAGTAGGTAGGTACCTATTTTTACACACATTTTCACTCATATATAAGGAACCGGAATATACCGTATGTACCCTGGGTATATTCCGATCGGGCTGAAAAGTTTCGGGACACAACTAGGGCCCAAATGGAGCATGTGTGCGAAAGAACGACTTTTTTAGACCGAAAATGAAGCCTGTACACGTGATACGGCGGACGGCGGACGGCGGACGGACATTGCATTTTTGGAATCTACGCACCTTGAAACGGAAAAGAAAAAAGTTTAAGGGGATGGTATAAAAATTTTTGCTGACCGAATACATAGGTGTATTATTCACAGAATAATAAACCAAAAAAAGGAATTTTCAACATTATTAGGTGCGGGTAAATTCAACCCACATCTAGATGTTGTAAGTACCTTTGTGTAAATGAAACCTTTTGTCGATAAAAACCTTCTAAAATATCAATACATGTTTATACTTTTCATGACGAAGTTTGCACGGGGTTAATGGATTAACTTACGTCTAACATATCCAGTAAATTATGGCCGGTAAGTTGACAGATTAAATTATAGTAAACACCGACTTATTGTGGTGTAATTCCCACTATCCCGTCTACTGAGAGATCAATATCAATTCTCCAACTACTAAATAAGGTGAATGATTGTCGCCCTTTCTAGAAACACCGGAACAAAGAACGTGACAGGTTATTGCCAAGAAATCTTATCGTTGTTCTTAATACATTATCTCGACATCGGCTCCAACAGGATGTTTTTCAATCGGGTTTTGATTTGGCTAATAGAGCAATCTATGCGGAAGGCTTGTAATAGTCGGTACACGCTCTTGTGGACGATATTTTCTTCAGTCAGGTACATTTATCACTTAGATATCATTGTTACTCCTACCTAACCAGTTCATTTCCGTTCATTTCCGTCAGAGATGTCACAGAGTATTCGGAATCAGCGCGAAAATTCTCAAGGTAGACTACTAAATGTTGGAGTCAATAAAAACACGATCCAAACATTGAATTTCCTAATGAGTAATTAGCATTAGAAATAGTTATCCCTCATAGCGTACCTACTTATATTTAGCGCATAGTGGGAAAATTGTAGAACAGACCTTGAGTTTGTTTCATCCTCGCTTTCCACCATCAACGCCTCTTACCGCTAAATTTCTTGCTTGACCAATCCCGCCGTATGTGTAAACATAATTGTAGTGAATTGGTATGGCTGCAATTCACTACGGGCGGCATGAGGTTGTGCCCGGAGGGTTCCACACTAATAGATGTCACCGGTAAAGGTTCCACACTATCAGATGTCACCACGTCAACGGGATCTTGGGATCTTTTTGGACGCATGTGCCCCTGGGGTTCCACACTACCAGATGTCACCACTGCGACTGGATCTTTTAGGTTTTAAGGAGAGAGGAGGAGTGAGGAGAGAGAGAGAGAGAAAGAGAGAGTAGTCAGGGACTAGAGGAGAGCGCAGAATGGCTAGAAAGGCGAATGAGTCGAGTTTTTATAGCCCCTGAGAGCTGTCTCCCTCCATCCTCCAGCTAGTGGAGGATGGTGGGGAACCCCATTGGGTTCCTCGGTGCTCCTGCGTCTTTCGTCCCCACTTCTGCGAGTTTATTTTTGAGATCTAATACTTACAGGTTTACAGGAGTGGTTCTGGGAGGATACCGCGACAATAATTATAGATGAAATTATTACGAGTCCTTTATTACTCATTATGACCCATTACGTTGTTACCCTACAGCATATCCCATTATCGCTTCCAGTGATTTGCACGAGCCTTGATTATCTTTACATATAAAGCAATGCATTTTTTGTTCTTTCTTTATTTTATATTATTGGGGGGGGGGGGGGAGGTTTTAAAAACGCTGCAAACTCCTTGTCACATGGGTTTATTATTCTATTGGACATACCTACAGAGATGTTGGCTGTTTATTTATTGTTTCTTTCATATAAAATAATTGAAATAGCTATTTCTGGTGGTTTCCACCAATTTTGGCCCCCAAAACACGAATAAGGTACGCTCCTTCTTTTTTTTTTTTTTTAATAAATTATCTCTGATCATTGATAGTACCATTTAATCGTCTTGATCCACCTGTTGACACTTTTTCCAGTGTTATTCTACAAATTGATGGTGATTTCAGACGATTTCCCAGGTTTTTGACTCATAAAAATTCAATTTCAGGAGCTGAACATCTGGTAGAACCTCAATTTTCTACTCTTTAGTCAAAACCGACTTCATATTCGGTCTTCTCGTCCCCAAAAACATGAAAAACGATACCTTAAAAGCTCATGTTACCAAAATGTTGCTAAAACGCAAAAAGTACCTATTTTTATACACATTTTCACTCATAACTCCCCTGGATATATTCCGATCGGGCTGAAAAGTTTCGGGACACAACTAGGGCCCAAATGGAGCATGTGTGCGAAAGAACGATTTTTTTAGACCGAAAATGAAGCCTGTACACGTGATACGGCGGACGGCGGACGGCGGACGGCGTACGGCGGACGGACATTACATTTTTGGAATCTAAGCACCTTGACACGGAAAAGAAAAAATTTTGAGGGGGTGTTATAAAAATTTTTTGCTGAGCGAATACATAGGTGTATTATTCACAGAATAATAAACCAAAATTGGAGGGGTGTCAACTCATTTCAGTTGTATTTAGGAGAAGTTTGACACAGCCCTGGTGGAAACGGAAGTTTTTTCATGAGTTTAGCCCCCAAAAACCATCACAGAAAGTTATGCCAACCAAGAACAGCCTAAACAGATTAATAGATATAATATTTTCGATGATTTCGCGTGCTAAAAACAACCGAGTGAGGCAACGCATCTTTGTGCATAATTTGGATCCTGCAATTACAATTTGGATTGCAGGCCCGTACAGTTGCTTATAATGTTTGTCTTCTTAGGTACAGTTTTCTAAAAGAGTGCTGCCACTTCCTCAATCAATAAGATGGCTCACGTAGCCATATTGCCTTAGAGTTAGTAGTTGCCATGTTCAACGGACAAACTCGCCCTTTTGCTTTATTATTCTGTGAATAATACACCTATGTATTCGCTCAGCAAAAAATGTTTATAACACCCCCTCAAAATTTTTTCTTTTCCGTTTCAAGGTGCGTAGATTCCAAAAATGCAATGTCCGTCCGCCGTCCGCCGTCCGCCGTATCACGTGTACAGGCTTCATTTTCGGTCTAAAAAAGTCGTTCTTTCGCACACATGCTCCATTTGGGCTCTAGTTGTGTCCCGAAACTTTTCAGCCCGATCGGAATATACCCAGGGGTGTTATGAGTGAAAATGTGTGTAAAAATAGGTACTTTTTGCGTTTTAGCAACATGTTGGTAACATGAGCTTTTAAGGTATCGTTTTTCATGTTTTTGGGGACTAGATGACCGAATATGAACTCGATTTTGACCAAAGAATAGAAAATTGAGGTTCTACCAGATGTTCAGCTCCCGAAATTGATTTTTTATGAGTCAAAAACCTGGGAAATCGTCTGAAATCACCATCAATTTGTAGAATAACACTGGAAAAAGTGTCAACAGGTGGATCAAGACGATAAAATGGTACTATCAATGATCAGAGATAATTTATTTAATAATTCACGCGTTAAAACCGTGATTTATTCACCTTTTAAAAACCTATTCCGACTCATGTTTGCTCAGCTTAGGTTTAACCGGAGTTAGGCTTTACATCTGACTTTCATTTGGGGAAATGGAAATCATTGTAGCTCCGCTGGTATATAATGTACCATGTTTCAGTCCTACATAATACAACTTGCGAATTGCTACGACAAGTCTTTGATATATAGTGTTAGGCTGAACTTGGGTAAATGCCGTATACCAGGTAAATAATAAAGTAATAATACTAATTAATTATTATCGGTGTTATTTGATTTCCTGACGTCCCAGTAACTGCAATACTCGCCCGCTGTGTATTTATTAAACTATTAAAATACATACAAATGAAGAAGAAATGTCAACCAGTTTAAACGTCATACTTTGAGTGAAAAGGGACATTTTATGTCTTAGCGCCCCCTCCCGCACCCTCACCAAGTACTTCGTACTTAATTGTTTTGGTCAAGATTTCCAACGAATGGTAAACTCTGTCCTTGGGCGGTCACAAATGACAAAGAATCACGTTTCAATTTAAAACAGTCTGTATGAAACGGTGTTTAAATGTTCAACTTCAAACGAAACCGGATGCTTACTGCTTAGAGCCTACGGCTAAAATTCAAGAAAATTTTTCCACTTCATGGAAAAACATTGAATCATGGATATGTTTTTGGGCGCTGTATTTTCGTTCACTAGGTACTTACTTTATGTAGCTGCACGTAGACGACCACTATTCGGATCTAACAAATTCCAACATCATCATCATCATTTCATTATTAGAAGGCACATTTTTAGGTGCTACCTTCCAATCGCTACCTTCCAATTCGTTCAATAAAATGGTTTGTGCTCATTCACCAAATGAAATAATATCGCAGAACAACCAACTCGATTTCATACAGCCATGCATGATTATTATCATCAACTTCAGGGCCTTACAGTGCGGTTGGTGTCGAATTCTCAGGATGGAATCTACTTTCATTTTAAAAAATAATATAACTAACTGCGCATACCCCATTGTTTAGTATAATCCGTAGATGTGGAGATAGTTTCATTATTGTTTCGCTGGGTATTGTCGGTAACTACACACGCACATCTCCAAATTGTTTATCGGTTGCAGCGTTGCATTTTTTTCGGTCGCAAATTTTAGAATGACCCCCCAGGGCAAAAACATATCCATGTTAAAAAAAAAAAAAAAGCGTAGGTACCTTATTCGTGTTTTGGGGGCCAAAATTGGTGGAAACCACCAGAGATAGCTATTTCAATTATTTTATATGAAAGAAACAATAAATAAACAGCCAACATCTCTGTAGGTATGTCCAGTAGAATAATAAACCCATGTGACAAGGACTTTGCAGCGTTTTTTACTTTGATGCATGTTGGTATCAAATCGCAGAAATGGAGACGTTTTTCACGTTTCAGCTTGATTGATACGAATCAAGCTCTATGATTGGTCCACCTTGAATGTGCAGGAGGCGAAAAAGTTATTGTCATTAGCGATTTTTGTAAATAAAATAGCAAAATTCTAGTTTTAAAAACTCGATTACTACTCTCGCTTTGTCATCAACTTCTCCCCGTCCACAACATTTTCAAGTTCGTGGTGGAGCCCTTTTTGCACCACAATTTACAGTTACCTAGGTACCTATCCATTTTTAAACCTTTTTTTGAAAATCCAAATTCTGAGCACTAATGGTGGATTTATATTATAACGTCCGTTCACGGACTATTTCCGTAGGTCTTGAGTTTGTTGAAAAGTCACAGATTTCAAGGAGAACACCGAAGTGTAAATATTTGCACCTTTTCTTCCACTACAGAGTGGATACCTTTATATTCTTAATTTCGGGATCATTCGGTACATGGTGAAAACTATTTTGTTTACACAATGGAAGGAAAGGTATTCGAGTTCCCAAGGGCGTTTTGAAAACAAGTTGCACCATCCGCGTCGAAACGAAACGAGAAAGTACCCTCGGCAAGGAAGATCATCTAAGCTCCGCGTGCAGTTTGATATTTAAAAAAAAAAAAAAAGTTACGTAAGTACCTACCTAAGTTATGCATAAATGTCGAGTTGGATGATGCACCTTGAGAGGGCTAGTTGGGCCATGTTTTGTCGGACAATCACCACTTCGGAACACTCATGATCTCGAATTAAGTATTTGTTTTAATTTATATTAAAATTTATAAAATACCCCCCCCCCCTTTAATTCTCTCCCTTCAAAACTACCCTAGTCTTCTCATGTCTTCATTGGCCAATTCTTTTCTAATTAGATTTAAAATTAGTGTCACTGTTATTTAATTTTTTTTTTAACCATGTAACCTATTCAAGGCTTCGCCCTCCGTACATAAATTTTAAAGGAGTAAATGAAAATATCACATAAGCAACTCACATAACGCAGGACGTCCTGATGTAACTAAGCTACAACCTACATTTAGAAATAATTATTCACCTCGCGTCAGTCAAACGTCACGAGACGCGGGCGAGGGCCTACGTACTTATATACCTGTTTACACTCGGCATGCGGCACCGCAAAACCACCTAGAGCTATATAACCACGATATGAGAGACCAGTTGAATATCTACGCATAATGATCGTTACAAAACGGATTGGTGAGTTGGAGGGCGAGGGCCTCTATGTCCATGAAAAAATCAATTGTCAAAAGTTATTTGGCACTAATTCCTGATATGAGTAGAATAGAAGTAAAATTACTTTGATTTCGAAAAAGTCTAGCTAAAATTTTACAAGATAGAAAGTAACATTAATTCGGAAGAAACAAACAACCCTATTAACAAAATTTTAGTTCAAAGTGCAAAGGCAGTTATTAATTACATCATGTTCTAAGAAAAGCTGGAATCTCCAGACCCTGCTTGAACATTTTCTTCGACCCACCACGGGAGTGCCCGCAAAATTCAAATCGTCGTTAAGGAAAAGTTTATTATAGAAATACGATGAAGAGAATAATGGATCCGGCAGATAACGGATTGTAATGGGCAATTTTCGTGGGTTACGAATTCCCATTTTTTGGCAAAATTCTGTTCAATAACGGAAATTAACACTTATTTACCACATAAATAGTTGTTTACGTTGGAAAGTGTAGGCAGAAAACTAGTGTGAAATTTGAATTTCTGGATTCCCCCTAGAAATGATGAATGAGGTAAATCGCCGAGTATTTCCACTCAGGTCCCGCTCAGAGCGTTAGTGCGGGTTTCATCAACGCGGACTTCCCAGAGATTAATCTCGGCTGAGGTTTAAGCCATCGATTCTGAGAAAATACAATTTAGCGAACGCCTGATCTCGGAATAACTCTCGCTATCGGCGCATTAAGCTAATGTACCTCCTTTCAAGGTAGTTTAAATCTCTGATCTACGGTTGATCTCAGATTCTCGAGAGGCCATCGCCATTTTTAAAACCAACTTATTTTGTGTTTTTTCATACTCATAATTTTCATCAGACATTTTGTGCGGTGAACGTTTCATTCAAGTGTCATCGTCCGATGAAGATTTCAACGAACTTATCGAAGTGGCCCTGCCAAGACGGCGGATAATTCGCGAAAAGTCTACCATTCCCAGATGAATGCGATTTTTTCGCGAGGCTGCCTCTCCAAATTAAGAAGGAATGAGCTTCGTGCTCGACATTATAGAAACCTTTCTAGTTTTCCAAACAGAAGTAGGACCAAAAATATATTGTAATGAATGTTATTTTACACCAAATCAAGTAGTGAACAACATCGGACCCAACATGACAATTTATTTCCTGCAGTACTTTACCTAATACAAACCTTCGCAGTATGTGGTAGATAAAGAAAAACGTAAAAAACACACTAATATAGGTATGATGCAGATCCTTAATAATGTTACCGTTGTTTAAATAACGATCAACTACCTATACGCTAGCAGAGGTTCAGTGGACACTATAGGTTACGCTATAGCCGAAATATTCTGAAATCCAGTCAGTCAAGAATGGCATATTGTAGGAAATAATTGGTAGCGAACAACACAATTGGCATGGCAGTGTATAACGGGGCAGTGAAAACAGCATACTCCCTTCGAAATAGTTGAGTTATTGAAAAGTTCAACTAAACAAGAAAAAAACGCGAAAAATACACTGTTATACCGGCTTCTGTGATCTAATAATAACAAATAATTATGTTATTGTTTGTTACTGACGATGTTTTGATCACCAACATCGGTATAACAGTGTATTTTTCGAGTTTTTTAGTGTATTAGTGGAAATAGACAGCTTTTCAATAACTCCGTTTTTCTTTGAAATGGGTTTCCACGATTTCTTCGTGAGCGATTTATATCATGCGGTAGGTACGTACACACTGCGTTAATAAGTTCTTCTGAGGCATTTGTAAGGGTTCATGTTTCGAAAAAAATTGGTCGGATTTTGAAAAAAAGGTCAGTGTTTGTTAAATGGGTTGACCATGTTTTTGCTTCAGAAGACAGTCCTTTTCTTGTTTGTATATTGTTGTATTGTATTACACCTTTTAATGTCTCTACATCAATTTATGGCGGACAAAACCTAAGTATCCATAGAAGAAATATCACGGATCCATCGCTCATGGATGAGCATACCACCACCATGTCATATACAGTAGGGGGACTGGTGTTTGTGGGGATAGCAATGCTGATGCAAACTAAACAATATCGGCTTAAACCCAAGAACGGCTAAACTGCTGATCAAAAACATCGGTCGAAATGTGGAAGTTATGAACCGTGGATAAAATTTGAATCCAGGATTTATTGATACGATGTTTAAACTGCGTTGCTGAAACCGACCCACCGCGGGAGTGCTATCAGTCTCTTATCTGTTCTATCACATCATGGGGCGTCGGTCTTATCGGATGACAAAGACCGTCCGCAAAATTAAAATCGTCATTAAGGAAACATTTATTATAGAAGTACAATGAAGAGAATAATGTATCCAGCAGATAACGGATTATAATGGGAAATTTTCATGGGTTACGAATTCCCATTTTTTGGCAAAATTCTGTTCAATAACGGAAATTAACACTTATTTACCACATAAATATTTGTTTACGTTGGAAAGTGTAGGCAGAAAACTAGTGTGAAATTTGAATTTCTGGATTCCCCCTAGAAATGATAAATGAGGTAAATCGCCGAGTATTTCCACTCAGGTCCCGCTCAGAGCGTTAGTGCATCACTTAAAACGATGTACACAACTGCAGTGGATAGATGGATGGAACTGCAAATTTACAAATAAATAAAAACATGTCCTCAAAATCAAGCAGAGTTCACGAAAAGTCACAGCAAAGGTTCTTGGAGGTTGCCAGGAAGGTTTGCCATTTCTAATGTTGGGTTGTTGGCAGAATCGAGAACCTTCGCCTCGGAAGCTTCGCTCCACCTTCTTGGGGCCAGTAGCCAGTCAGATGTCAATAGACCTGATACGTCATTTCTTGCCGCATTATTACTATCAGTTACCCTCATTTGAAAAATATCTTATTTTTGAAAACGGGCTTCAAAGTACCATTTTTCCAACTGTTCTGAAATTTTTTTTTCCAAGAAACATTTTTGACAAACTTCTCCACTATACATATATGCGGTAGAACAATAAAATATCCTGCAGATAGGTAACGGACATATTTGCCGGATGAGTTTATATTTAAAATAAGGCCACAAACGCTATACACTAATACTATCATTCAAACAAACGAAAACTGACTAAATAAACTAAAAAAGATAATTTTCATCAACACGGACGTCGGGAGAACGAGAAGAACAAAAACAACTGATAGTGTTTTTTGTACGTAATAAACAGATAAGAAACTGACAGCGCTCCCACGGTAGTCGACGAACTAATGTTCAAGAAGGGTGTAGACATTCCTAGAAAAGAGAAAGATCACTGAATTGCGTAAACTATGTACTGTTGAATATATCTGTTGAATATACCTAAGCCCTATATCTAAGTCTAGATCACCTAGCTCAGCTGCGTAAACTATGTACTGTTGAATACAACTAAGCCTATACCTATCTAAGTCTAGATCACCTAGCTCAGCTGCGTAAACTATGTTCTGTTGAATAATAACTAAGCCTATACCTAAGCCCTATATCTAAGCCTAGATCACCTAGCTCAGCTACGGTGACTACACTACGGTGAAAAATGAGGAATTACAGATGGAGTTTCAAAGTTACCTTCTTCACACTACCTATTTTCATCTTTCGTAACACCATACAGAATCCTCAAAACATACGACAACCTCGTACTTGACTTCTTATCATATATAATACCTATTACAAAATATTACACCATTTCTATCAATTTTCAATTTGTTATCGAAACGTTGAGTATGCAAAGGTAGGTAGTTAGGTAGGCACCTATCTAAAATTGTACAATACGGCGAAGTTCTGATGTACTTCGAGGAACATACCGCTACAATGTCCATTCTGATTACCTATAACTATTTATTAGATCCCGATGGTATAATTCTTCGTCCTTACAATCAAAATATTGACGATGAATCGTGGTCAATACTGTAAAGAAACCGGTTAGCTTTTGATAATTGGAAACTACACCCAACACGTGCCGTTGTAGTTGACAGCTACAAAACAGATATCAGTGAGGAGGTATTGCCTACATAAACTCTTCTTACTTGTTGGGGAATGTATTGACTTCGATCCGATTAAAAGAAGTTGAGAAAGTTTCAGTCATTCAGGATGGCTATAAGAGCGAATTTTTAAAGAAATATCCGTGTATTGTGTGAAAAGATGATATAGCGCGTAAAATTATATAATTTTTTTCGTGATTTTAGCCATTCTTACCGATTTTTGATCCACACTTTCTTGATAAAAACATTTTTATCATCGAAATAGTCCCTCTTTCTGTCGCGAATACCATTCCACATAACTTCAGTTGAATTAATATTGATTTTAGCCCTTAATACCAATTTTTGACACCAAAAATCCGTATTTGACCCCTATTCTCAATAATAACACACTGAAATGGTATTTTTCTGTCTTTGATCACCCTTCCATACCACTTTCAGTGACTTTATATCAAATTTTCGCATTTTAGCCGGCTTTAGCGATTTTTGACCCCTAAAACTCTAATTTTACCCCCTCAGAATTTTGTTAATTGCTCATCTTCGAACTTATCCTTTTGTTCGGCGTTGCAAACAGTTTGGCGAAATTTGCGATTTTTATCATGTACCCAAGGGCAGATATCGTCTCGCGTGACACATAAATATACACATATACATATATATAATTATACATATTATGTATATTACACATGTAATTTTTTTTAGATCTAGGGATGAATTCACGATGCTCTAAAACGGATTTGCCTATAAAAAATTTCAACAATTCATGTTCTGACAATTTTGGAACCATTGCAATAGCTTCATTTTTTTCAATTCGCTAACAGTGGGGGAGGGGGGTAAAACTGATTATAAAGAAAATATAGACATTTTTTAAGAAACATCTGAATGATAAAAATAAAATCCCTTGTTAGGCTACAAGCTTAAAAACATCGGAAGGCATACACGAATGGTACGAATTTTATGTTTTTTGTTTTATTTATATATTTACATTGCTATGTATTGTTAAGTTTTTTAACAATATACCATCTTTCTAAAATTAGAACTGGTTTTTTGAGGGCGTACTTCATTACTTCTTATAAAATCTGTTTGGCACAGAATAAGATAGCCTAAATGACAGTAAGTGCTGATGGAGATTCTCCTCTTATTTCCCCTCGTTCATGTAGACCTAGCTGTTCCGAGCTAACTATTAGGAACCAGATATCAAGACTTTCTCCAAAAATATATTATGATACTATGAATTTGGCTAAAAATTAGAATGTCTGACAAACCAAATATGCCAGCCAACGAAATATGGAAATATTGGAGATATGAAGTGGAAGAATTTTTAAATGGTGTCACCTCAAAAATTCAAAGACCATGTACCTACTGCAAAATTCTTAGAGTTGACGGACTTATATGCGGATTTCAATTTGAATCGTGCGAATCATGTTAGGTAGCTCTTTGGATTTATGTGAAAGCTCATCCTCGAACTCTTGAGCATTCGATTTCATGAGGGTTTACTTCAGTAACCATCCGTTCAACAGGGTGCAATAAACGTCCGTTATGTACTAAAAAATCAAAAAACTATGTTCATTTTAGTTTTTGGAAAACTAAATATTATTATTTTATGATATTTGGTTTTTGGGAAACTAAATATTATTATTTCATGATAACAGCCACGTGAATTAATTTAACAATATCAATACCTAAGCACCCCTTTCGGAATCGTGCGTACGTTGGCCATCTTTGTTCCATTGAAACATGAACCTTTCCTTGCTGGTTACCTCATCCATGTAGTTTTACATCAATAATTTACCTAACGCAAGAGGGCGAGAAATTTGGCAACAGTGCGGAAGTCTGGGAAGTTAAGAACAATACGTACGTGCCCTACCACTCCCCTCGTGAAAGAGAATTTTTTCTAGAAACCCCAAGATGACCGGTGCTGACTGCTGGTGTGACAAAGGAAAATAGGTGCTTTGTTAAAATTACAATGCAGACCTATTTCAACGAAGAAGGGAGAGTCTCACCATGGGATATCAGTACTAAGAATCACATAGGTATCAAGAATGCCAACCTTCCTGGGGCATGTTTCCTAAAGCAGCAGTTTACAAGTCGATTACTGTTGTACAAGTCGTAGTAAACGATGAACTATGTTTCACAAAGCTATAAGAGTAGACTTGCAAGTGATAGTGAATTCTTACAATTGCACAGGCAGATTTTGACAAGTTAAAGGTGTTTCTTAACCATTTTCTACATGTTCCAGTTCTAAAATATTGCAAAAGTCGGTCGATTTTTAACCTACCTTCGTTTGCCTGTGAAATTGTAGAATTCGTAAGAAAGTTGAGTTTGGATTCACTTCACACTTCCCACACAGTCGGTTTTCCTTGTCTTAAGGTTACTGCTTGCCTACCTAATTTATGTGTAAAAACGCTGCGAAGTCCTTGTGCCTACAGAAATGCTGCTGTTCATTTATTGTTTCTTTCATCTGCAATAATTTAAATAGCTATTTTCTATGGTTTCCACCAATTCTGGCCCCCAAAAACTCGAATTAGGCTCCTATTTTTGACAAATTATCTTTGATCATTGATAGTGCCGTTTAATTGTCTTGATTCACTTGTTAATACTACTTCTAATGTTATTAAACAAATTTATGGTGATTTCAGACAATTTCTCAGGTTTTTGACTCATAAAAAATGAATTTTGGGAGCTGAACCTTCGTTAAAACCTCAATTCCTCACTCTTAGACCTAAATGGACTTCATATTCGGTCTTCTCGCCTTAAAAAAACAAAAAACAACATGGAAAATGATACCTCTCACAAGCTCATGTTACTAGAACACCAAAAACCCCCATTTTTACACCCATTTTTCACCCATAACACCCTTCGGTATATTCTGATCGGGCTGCAAAGTTTCGGGGCACAACTAGGACCCAAATGGAGCACGTGTGCGAAAGAACGAATTTTTCAGATCGAAAATAAAGTAGATATGGATGATAAGGCGGGCGGCGGTCGGTCATTTCATTTTTGGAATCAGCCCACCTTGAAAAGTAAAAGAAACAAATTTTTTAGGGAGTGTTCCAAAAATTTTTTGCAGAGCGAATACATAGGTTTATTATTCACAGAATAATAAATCAAAATCAACCCTGCATAAGAACGTCACCTTAGAACCCATGTGTTTGCGTCATGCCCTGGACAAAGACATCACCAGTCACAAATCATACATTATATGTATGATTTGTACATAATTATGCCTACCACCACGATATTATGTAAGTATGCGGAGGCACCTAAATTCCCCTGTTATGAGCTTCTAGTCTCAAGTCAACAGCTGCCCACTACCTGGGTCGCTAGTCAACCCTTCTACGAATTGTTTGGAATCGTTATTTACCCACAAAACCATAATTCCTTGGAACCATTTACAGACAGGTGATGAAAATCTATATCTGGAACCCAGAGCTTTTTAGGAAGTTGACTTATTGAGAAAACTGAGCATCGGCTCAGACTCTTTCTCTTCAGAAAACGGATGATTTGTCTTGTGTCTTGGAAAACTGGTGGATTTGAAAAACCACTGTTACTTAGGTAGCTCTCAAATGTCAACATACGCTGAACAGTCACTCAGGAGGTGTGTTTTAGAAATCCGCTAAACTGAAAAACTCTGATTGACCATTTATTTTATAAAACGCTGCGAATTATTACACAACGGCATATTATTTACCTGTATAGATGCCCCTAATGCGTAAATCACTGTTTTCTGTGGTCAATACCTACCCTCAAGCCCCCCCCCCCCCCCCTTCCCACCAGGAAGGCCCTAAATCGAGTGGAGACGGCCTGGGATTTACAGTTTCATAAAACATGGAAAACGATACCTCACAAGGTCACGTTCACTAGAACCTAAAAAATAACCTTGAAAACCCCTATTTGTGAGGGACATTGCATTTTGGTTTGTTATTCTATAAATAATAAATCTATGTATTCACTTAGCAAAAAATGTTTCGAACATAATGTTTTCTTTTACATTTCAAGATGACCAAAAATGCAATGTCCGTCCACCGTATAGGAATCCACTTTATTTACCGTCTAACAAATTCATCCTTTCGCACTCAGGCTCAAACTGGGCCCTAGTTACGTCCCGAATCTTTGCAGCCCGATCGGAATATACGCAGTGGTGTTATGGGTGAAAAAAAGGGTGTAAAAATAGAGTTTTTTGGTGTTTTAGTAACATGAGCTTGTGATGAATCGTTTTCCAAGTTTTTAAGGCCGAGGAGACCGAATATGAAGTCGATTTCGACCAACGAATGAAGAATTGAGGTTCCATCAAAGTTTCAGCCTTAAATTTACCTTAGATTTTGGTCTAAAATTGTCGTTCTTTCGCACCAAATCCCCCATTCGGGTCCTAGTTGTGCTCCGAACCTCGGCAGCCCGACCGGAATACACCCAGGGGTGTTATGGGTGTAAAAATAGAGTTTTTTGTGGTTTTTTGAGGTTCTAGGCCACGAGCTTTCGAGGTAGCATTTTCCATGTTTTTACAGCGAGAAGACCAACATGAAGTTGATTTGACCAAAGAGTAAAGAATTTAGGTTGTAACGAAGGTTCAGCTCCCAAAATTCATTTTTCCAAGCCATAACTTGGGAAATTGTCTGAAATCACCATAAATTTTTATAATACTGGAAGCAGTATCAACAGGTGAATCCAGACAATTGAATGGCATTTGCAATGATCAAAAATAATTTGTAAAAAAGGAGCCTAATTCATGTTTTTGAGATACAATAAATCATCAGCCATCAACATTTCTGTCCAATAGAATAGTAAACACATGTGACAAGTACTTTGGCGCGTTTTTATTGAGTCTGTTTGTGGGACGTATATATATATATAGATAGATAGATTACACGAGATAGATCACTCCAATGAGAAATACTCAAATTTCTCACGAATAAATGGCCCCATTATGCTCAAACAGAAAACAATGGTATACCAGAACGGATAGCTATCTGTACCATAAAATATTAAGCCGTTGTGCAATAATTTGTAGAGTAATTTTTATTTTTTATGTTTTTAGTTAATAAGATGGGGATTGATTCAATTGCCCAACGATATGTGCCGTCACTTCCGCCCTTTGAGGACGTAGATCTTTCGTTGCAAGGAAGCCAACCTTGATGAATTGTTCGTAGTTTAATAAGCGTTTATCTCCGATTTCTCCAGTTTCATACTGAATCTATGGATTTATTCAAACGTCATCTCTGACACTCATGTCCTGTGGGATTGAAACAGAAAACCCACCCTTAGGTACTTAGGTGGTACCTGCGTACTACTTTTCTTGATGCCCAGTACCTTCTAAGGAAAATATTTGAATCTACTGCAGTCCATGAATGACCGAAACTTGGTAGGGAAACTCATGAACTCACCAATGGGTCAGATCCTAATTACCCTTAAAACTTATAGATTATTGCATGTGGGACGTGGAAGCGTGCTGTGCCTTGAATCTATTTAAATGAGACATTGAGAGATAAAACACGTATTGCGAGCATGAATGTAGACTTCTTTCAGTATAGGTACCCGAAGTGGAGAAATGACGAACTAACTATCTCCATAGGACCAACCCGCAACCAGATAAGTAAATAGGTAAATACAACAATATTTATGCCCAGGAATGTCCTTATAATTATCCAGCTTCCCAAGACAGTTTTTGAGTGTAAATATTTCCGGGGTATTCCATTCAGTACAATGAGTGATCCTGAAGAAATGAGCTGTATAATATCGAAAACAGTGAAACGTTGTGGAAGAATTCGCATCCTTTTTTCCGCTAATGGTTTTGAATGAATCATGATGA
This sequence comes from Leptopterna dolabrata, assembly GCA_954871275.1. Lineage (NCBI taxonomy): Eukaryota > Metazoa > Arthropoda > Insecta > Hemiptera > Miridae > Leptopterna > Leptopterna dolabrata. The sequence goes on along the minus strand of OX940984.1, from coordinate 13,896,518 downwards.
TGGGTTTTAGGAAGAAATGTGAAGGAGGTCGAATGTATCGGCCGGCCGTTTGCCTCATTTAGATACCTCATCTCCCACATCACTCATATTACAGCGTCTAAGAATTCCGAAAATTCACGTGGGAAACATGGTAATAGATTTTAGGCTCGCAAATTTTGGGTTCTTCGCCGCATGAAATTCTCATCAAGAGGCATCCTTAAAAAATCAGCAAATGTTTACACAACGGTTTATTATTTTCCTGCATAATCCTCCTTCTAGCGTAGATCACTGTTTTCTGATGTAGTAATTACCTGCACTCATGCTTCCCTCCGGGAAAAATCGAGTAATGGAGCCGACCGAGCAATTAAAGTTTCACAAATATGCGGTGGATTCGAGAATTCTATCTATAATTATTTATTGTTGTGCATGGAGCATAACGAGTGGTATTTTAAAAAAAGTTGAAAGACAATTCTTCCGCGTAGTTTGAAGAAAATTTCCTTGGAATTGCATCAAAATCGGGCCACAGGTTCATGAAAAATTTAGGGGGTGTAGGTACATTTTCAAGATTTTGCGCGTGCGCATTGATCAATTACAAATAACCTGAGCGTCTCAGAAGCCACATACCAACTACCCATGAAATTTGAGCAGAATCGAACAAATTATTCGTGAGAAATTAATTACCATGTATCCCCTTTTGAGCATGCCCAGTGGCCGTACCGATAACCCGATCGTTTCGTGATCCATATGGGACCATCTTGGGCTCAACCCCCATGATCCCTGAAAGTTTCAGCAAAATCGGATTCGAGGTGAGGAAGTTACGCGTAAGGCAAATATTTGCAGACATACAGACGGATTGACAAACATCGAATCAAATCAACAACATTAAGAACAGACACAATAATAGCATATCACGGAACAACCAACTCAACCTCATACAGTCATCCGTGATTGTGATCAGCTGTTCCCCAGCAATTATATCTCGGCCGGATCGGATAGCGTTTGTTCAAGTTGCAAAAGTACCTATCAACAAAATCCAAAAGAGAGATCCAGAGATCCATCATTCTTCAAATGAAATAATATCACAGAAAAACCAACTCGACTTCATGCTTGATACAGAACATGCTGAAGATTGCGTTTTCATTTGAGTCAGTCACCTAACAATGTGGCATCGTGGCATGGAAGCTACAGAATTTTATATGAAGGTACCACCTACCTATAAATAGTTAACAAATTATTGCCACTGAGCGTCATAGTTTGTTGTGAAAAACGTCATTGTTTAAGAAAATTACAATACCAATAGTGTACAGAACTACAGTAGAGGATTTCCTCTAATACGAGTGTTAGAACACCCACCCACCTACTATAAAGTTAGCAATTATTTTCGAAAAGAGGCGATGTTGTTTTTGACACAATCATCAAAGTTTGTCATTCGGAAAAACTGGCCAAAACCAGAACGCAGTTTACAGGCTCAAAATATATTTATGTTACCTATTTTTAATCGTCTAAAAATAGATATCCCTCTTCTGAGCACTAGGACTAAAATTGTCCTATTTTATCTAAGATCGAACAAACGCCGTTTCCTTGATTATTTTGTTTCGATTTTTTACATTCAGTTCAGTTTTTTAACCTTAAATAGCTCCCAAGATCTTGATGAAATTTACATGAGTTTCATTTTGTGAGCGTCTGCTGAATATTATCATCCAAATCGTTCGAGCCAGCAACTATAGAAATCCTGCAGAAAAAAATAATAATAAAAATTCCAGTCATGCAGCATGACATACGGAGCGAATTTTCAAAGAAGTAGTTCAGGAAATTGGGAATTTAAATTAATGGTAATCTGCCAGAGCACTCACTACCTACGGCCTGACTGGACACTCCTTGAGACCAGAATGGGACGTCGTACAGAAAAGTGATGTCAAAAAAATCGTTTTTTGGTGTTTTGAACCAAATAATTGTGATTTTGATCACTCGATACAGTCTGAACGTGCTGAAACTACTTGCAATCGATTCAGCGACAAAAAACAAAAAACATGGTAAATGACACCTATAAAATATGTAATTTTTTTTTCCGGTCTACAATTTTCTAAACTTGGTCGGCTGAGTGCGTCTAATCGGACTGGGACCAGTTGCAATCGATTCAGCGCCCCTAAAAAACATTATTGACAACGCCCCACAAGCCTATATCTCCATATAGTCGGCAACTTCTCGTGTTATAATAATTTATTTAATATTATTTATTATAATGAGCATAGCTAATTACGTTCTTATTTTCCCAATATTTCAGCAAGTTTCTTCTCTGACAAAAAAGTGCGGGCTGAAATTTAGAGGCCTTGGAGGGATCCTTCGCAGAAGACCTGTTGAACCTGTTTGAGGAGGTTCAGACAACCCTAACAACAAGCTGCGGGGGAAAACCTCCGGTTTTGTGACCCCGGATCACATTCCAAAACGACACCGTAGTTTTATTGGCAAATGAGAGAGCTGATGCGCAAATTTTTATTATACTATACCTTTATACTATATATACCTTTAAACTATATATACATACTATTATACTTTATACTTTATACTATATACTTACTAGTTTATTATACTATATTTTATTATACTATACCTAAAATTGAAGAGATATTCCACAAAATGAAGAACGGAAGTTTTTTCTGCAAATTGGATGTTTATAAGGCATTTCTGCACGTGGAGCTTGATGAGCCTAGCTCGAGAATTGCTGCAATTTCCACCCATAGGGGTACTTACAGAGTGAAGCGATTGTTTTTCGGGCTGCGCACCGCCCCTAATGACTTTCACAAAATCATTGATCAAATAACCCATGACTTAGAGGGGGTTATAGCGTATTTCGACGATTTACTGGTTCAAGGCTCCACACTGAACGAATGTGCTACCAGATTAGACGCTTGTCTTGAAAGGTTGAAGAAGTACAACGTACACCTAAACAAGGACAAATGCAAGTTCTTTACAAGAGAGATATCATATTTGGGGCATATGATTTCAGAGAAAGGGTTTCTCAAAACAAACGACAAAGTGAAAGCCTTGTTAAACACTGATCAACCTAAAGACGTCACAGCCCTCAAATCTTTTCTGGGGTTGGCAAATTATTACTGTAAGTTTGTCCCAAACGCGACAGCACTGATGCGTTCCCTATATGCTTTAACAAAAAAAGGTGTAAAATTCATATGGACTCCACCTTGCGAGGAATCTTTTCAAGCAATTAAAAAGGAGATCGCCAGTGAACGCGTGCTGACACCTTACGACCCCTTGGCAACAGACGCAAGTCCTTATGGGTTGGCTGCTGTGTTATCCCATATCATCGACGGTGATGAGCGCCCAATCTTGTTTGTATCAAGATCTCTAATGGCTGCTGAGGAAAATTACAGCCAACTCGATAAGGAGGCCACTGCCATCTACTGGAGTGTTAAAAGATTGCACCAATACTTATTTGGTCGCTCATTCACCGTAATTGTCGATAACAAACCAATTCAACATATCTTTTCCCAAGATAAACCTTTGCCGGTCCTGTCAGCATCAAGATTATTGAGATATTCCCATTATCTAAGTGGATTTGACTTCAAAATTGAACATCGTCCTTCAACCCTTCACCAGAACGTCGACTACTTATCAAGATAACCCCTCAAAATCAGCAGCATCAATTATGCCTTCTCGAATGACGATTATAAAACTAATGAACAACAAATTAACTTCCTGACTTACACGATGCCTGTCACCATTCAAGAATTGCGTGATCATACAAACAAGGATCAGGACTTGAGTACCTTGAAGGAAGACTTACTAAATGGTAACCTGACCAATCCAGAATACAGCATCCATGAAGGCGTACTTATGAGGGGGAGTAGAGTAGTCATACCACAAGACTTACAGGCAAGAGTGCTACAAGAACTCCACTGCACTCATGTGGGAGTAAAGATGAAGATGCTCGCACGATCATATTGCTTCTGGAAGGGTATTGATCGAGATATAGAGAATATGGTCCGTACCTGCATTCCATGTTCTCAGGTCAAGAGTAATCCGACCAAGGCACCCACACACTCTTGGGAGGCTCCTCCTCACCCCTGGGCTCGCATCCACACTGACTATGCTGGCCCATTCCAACATTATTATTTTCTGATAGTGATTGATGCCCTGACAAAGTGGTTGGAAGTGAAGATGGTGAAGCAGGCTCCAACGTCACAATCAACGCTCACAGCACTGGAAGAAATATTCTCTAGACAAGGATTACCCGAACAGATGGTTTGTGACAATGCTACAATATTTAAATCAGAGCAGTTCAAAACATTTTGCTTGCAACATGGAATTAAACAAAGGTTGATAGCACCCAATTTCCCAGCCACTAATGGATCGGCAGAGCGTGCAGTACAAACTATGAAGCAAAAACTCAAGTGTATGCAAGATGAACCTGGAACTCTGTCCGAAAAACTCAACCGCTTCCTACTAAAACATCAAACCACCCCATTGGAAAATGGAATCACACCTGCAGAGTTGCGCTCAGGACGGAAATTACGGACATCCCTGGATCTCATGAAACCGTCATCGCCTGGGAAGCCTTTTGAACCTCAAAGGGAACAGTGAGGTCGTTCAAGGCAGGGACAAGAGTTCTTTCCAGGAACTATAACGGTTCCGCAAAATGGAATTTTGGCACAGTCCTGGAGAAGCTTGGGAAACTTCATTATATGGTGGAGTTGGACCACGGATATGTATTAAAGCGCCACGTTGATCAGCTGCGAAGCACCGAAGCAGGCCCCATGAAAGATTGCACTAGACCAAAGGTGGGATGCTATCCAACCCCAGGCGGCTCAGTGGAAGCAAATTCATTCGAGGAAACCTCACCTGTTTGTGGAACACCCAGCAAATGGTCACCTGGCGATACCACCCAGCAGTCAGCAGAACAGCAACACATTCCAACGGCTAGTATGCCTTCATCAAGTCAACAATCAACCGCTCAGGACATGGCCCACGAAACATTGCCTTCAGCAATTCCACCCAACATTCCACCAAGAGCAGCAAGCACACCCATCCATCTGTTACGTCGATCTTCCAGAACCAAGAAGCCTGTACTGAGGATGAACTTATAAATCCAAGTGAGGGAGAGTTGTTAGGTACCCAATAAGGATGTGAGCTGAAAGCTGTCTCTCTCAATTAGCTTCACCATCTTGATAACAACGGATAACAATATATATATATATATATATATATATAGAAGCATGTTTCAACTATCCACATATTACTCATCATTCAATTAAAGTTGTCTTTCGATATCCAGTTCACATTCATTCAATTCACATTCATTCAATCACAATATCAGGTATTTTTGAATATCGATTAAATCGATCCAATCCAGTATATATAATTATGTAGGTATCTACCTCGAAAATTGCTACCAAACGCCAAATAAGGGATTGAAAACCCTTTTGACTGATTTTAGGGCCAATTTTAAACGGAAGAGGACTCCAACAAGGTTATTGAAACCCCGTTTATTTCAGGAGTAAATTATCAATTATTTTCCAGTGGCTTGTCGAATTTAGGATCTGGCATCGAATTTAGGATCAGATGACTAGAAATGTTCAACAGTTGCGCTTACCAACCACTTTTGAATATAGTCAACATTTGGAAGCCTACGCAACCAATAATTATAGGATGATAATATATGATGCACATGACACATGATCAGTTAAATTTTTGAACGAATTTGAAATTCTACTGACTTGAAATTTGGTGAATTTCCTCGTGAAGTATGGAAACCCACCTACGCAGGGTTTGGTGCGATAACAGCACCGGTTTGGTCATTGTGCGATCATTAAACCAACTAGTTCGAGATTACTAGAAATACTGAGACATTCCTGTTTCAAGCAACAGGGTTCCATTCACTTATTTTCACTAGACATTAGGTACTACAATATAAGGGATGTAGGTAAGTTCAGTTATGGGCAAGTAAGCTCAATTGACCCTTAAACCCTTCAAGTATAATGTATATATGTATTATTATAGCTAGGGGTATTATGGTATTCAAGGATTTCTTGGCTAGGATGACCGGAGGTACTGCCTTTAGCAGGACTGCTTTTGATTTATTATTCTGTGAATAATACACCTATGTAATCGCTCAGCAAAAAATTTTTATAACACCCCCTAAAATTTTTTCTTTTACGTTTCAAGGTGTGTAGATTCCAAAAATGCAATGTCCGTCCGCCGTATCACGTGTACCGGCTTCATTTTCGGTCTAAAAAATTCGCTCTTTCGCATACATGCTCCATTTGGGCCCTAGTTGTCTCCCGAACTTTGCAGCCCGATCGGAATATACCCAGGGGTGTTATGAGTGAAAATGTGTATAAAAATAGGTACTTTTTGTGTTTTAGTAACATGTTAGCAGCATGAGCTTTTGAGGATTCGTTTTCCATGTTTTTGGGACGAGAAAACCGAATATGAAGTCGATTTTGACCGAAAAGTTGAAAATTGACGTTCTACGGAAGTTTCAGCCTTAAATTTACGTTAAATTTTGGTCTAAAATCGTCGTTCTTCCACACACTTCGGGTCCCCATTTGGGAACACATTTGGGTCCTAGTTGCGTTCCGAAACACGGCAGCCCGATCGGCATACACCCAGGGGACTTATGGGAGAAAAATGGGTGTAAAACCAGGGTTTTTTGAGGTTTTAGTGAACATGAGCTTGTGAGGTATCGTTTTTCATGTTTTTTATGGCGAGAAGACCGAATATCAGGTTGATTTTGACCGAAGAGTGAAAAATTGAGGTTGTAACGAAGGTTAAGCTCCCGAAATTAATTTTTTGTGAGTCAAAAACATGGGAAATTGTGTGAAATCACCATACATTTGTATAATAACACTAGAAGTAGTATCAACAGGTGAATCAAGACAATTGAATGGTACTATCAATGATCAAAAATAATCAGTTTAAAAAACTAGCCTAATTCGTGTTTTGGGGGGCCAAAATTGGTGGAAACCATCAAAAATAGCCATTTCAATCATTGCACATGAAAGAAACAATAAATGAACAGCCAAAATTTCTATAGAATAATAAACCCATGTGACAAGGACTTTGCAACGTTTTTGCCCTGGTGTCCACAAAAACCTGTGAAGGGCCCTAAAAAAGTGCTGTTCTTGAGTGATGCTTAGGGACCTTTGCCTCATTTTTCATGCGAAATTCTCTCGTGATGGGATAACACTGAAAGACCTTTAGATTTTCACAAGAACGTGATGGTTAATTTATAATTAGGCCTATCAAACCAATTCGGTTCAACATCAGATGAGAAATTTAAAAACAAAGTGACACAACGAGCTTAATTTTGTTTTGACATTTTTTCATGGCATACGGTTAATGATAACTTATGCTGTTTAAGGGGAAATATATGAATTCCTACCTTTAAACCAGGGAAGATAGTTGGTCCTGGCGGAGAAAGAAAGGTCCTCGAATTCGATATCCATCGCGAGTGTGAGATCGTGGGGCTGAACACCGCTAATCTGTGGAACACTCGCGGCACATGACAAGCACCGGACTGAGCTGGGGCGCCCTCGAACCGAAGCCAACGAACCCCCGACAGGGCGGACGCGAGTCAAATCCCCACTCGTTTCGAACACACGACAAACTCAACTCTAATAATATACCCTTACGTATTCGCGCAGCAAAACCTTGTTTGACACCCCCTCAAAATGTTTTCTTTCACGTTTCACGTTCGTTGATTCCAAAAACGCTGCAAAGTCCTTGTCACATGGGTTTATTATTCTATTGGACATACCTACAGAGATGTTGGCTGTTTATTTATTGTTTCTTTCATATAAAATAATTTAAATAGCTATTTCTGGTGGTTTCCACCAATTTGGGCCCCCAAAACACGAATAAGGTACGCTCCTTTTTTTTAAAAATAAATTATCGCTTATCATTGATAGTACCATTTAATCGTCTTGATCCACCTGCTGATACTTTTTCTAGTGTTATTCTACAAATTGATGGTGATTTCAGACGATTTCCCAGGTTTTTGACTCATACAAAATAAATTTTGGGAGCTGAACATCTGGTAGAACCTCAATTTTCTACTCTTTGGTCAAAATCGACTTCATATTCGGTCTTCTCGTCCCCAAAAACATGGAAAACGATACCTTAAAAGCTCATGTTACCAACATGTTGCTAAAACGCAAGAAGTACCTAATTTTATTCACGTTTTCACTCATAACACCCCTGGGTATATTCCGATCGGGCTGAAAAGTTTCGGGACACAACTAGGGCCCAAATGGGGCATGTGTGCGAAATAACGATTTTTTTAGACCGAAAATGAAGCCTGCACACGTGATACGGCGGACGGCGTACGGCGGACGGACATTGCATTTTGGTTTATTATTCTCTGAATAATACACCTATGTAATCGCTCAGCAAAAAATTTGTATAACCCCCTCAAACTTTTTTCTTTTCCGTTTCAAGGTGCGTAGATTCAAAAAATGCAATGTCCGTCCGCCGTACGCCGTACGCCGTATCACGTGTACAGGCTTCATTTTCGGTCTAAAAAAGTCGTTCTTTCGCACACATGCTCTATTTGGGCCCTAGTTGTGTCCCGAAACTTTTCAGCCCGATCGGAATATACCCAGGGGTGTTATGAGTGAAAATGTGTGTAAAAATAGGTACTTTTTGCGTTTTAGCAACATGTTGGTAACATGAGCTTTTGAGGTATCGTTTTCCATGTTTTTGGGGACGAGAAGATCGAATATGAGGTCGATTTCGGCCAAGGAGTGGAAAATTGACGTTGTACCAGATGTTCAGCTCCCAAAATTGATTTTGTATGAGTCAAAAACCTGCGAAATCGTCTGAAATCACCATCAGTTTGTAGAATAACACAAGAAAAAGTGTCAACACGTGGATCAAGACGATTAAATGCCACTACCAATGATCAAAGTTAATTTGAAAAAAAAAAGATCGTACCTACCTAATTTGTGTTTTGGGGGCCAAAATTGGTGGAAACTTTCAGAAATAGCTATTTCAATTATTTCACATGAAACAAACAATAAATGTACAGCCAACATTTCTGTAGAATAATAAACCCCATGTGACAAGGACTTTGCAGCGTTTTGGAATCTACGCACCTTGAAACGGAAAAGAAAAATTTTGAGGGGGTGTTATAACAATTTTTTGCTGAGCGAATACATACCTAGGTGTATTATTCACAGAATAATAAACCAAAAACGCTGCAAATCCCTGCACAACGGTTTATTATTTTGTATAGAATACCCTTCTGTTACAGATCACAGCTCTATGTATAGATAACCCGTCTATATAATATGATATGTGTTATTCTATACATATTATGTAGATCCCAGATACATATTATGTAGATGTAAACTCCAGCCCCTTCTACGTAGATGGTATAATGAACCGTTGTGTAATAATTTACCGTTGAGTAATGATTTACCATAGTAATAATTTACCCATTTATAATACTTCAACGTTTGTTCAAGTTTCACTACCTATCAACAAACTCCAAAAGAGCCATCATTTTTCAAGCGAAATAATATCACAGAACAACCAACTCGACTTCATACTCCGCCAATATAATCAGGTGATCCCTAGCAATGATTGGCCGTATTCACAAATTCCTATTGTGGGCGCGTCTCTGGTTACGAGATTTGGTTTGAATTGTATACAATTTCATTCACACTGGAGTCGAAAATGCCTGCCGGTGCAAACTTCGGGGCCTTACTGTGAACGAACGGCTGGACGTACGATGCTCCGGATGGTCTTAAAAAACTCGCAAGTTCAAGAACTATTTAAAACCGTAAAAATATTTACGTTAAAAAATGGTATAGGCGTTTTGAAAATTTCAACCCCTATTTTGAACCCCTTAGAGATGACTCACAGTAACGTCGAGCTTCGAGGACCAACTAGACGCCGAACGGAACCTATAACCCGAATTTCATCAATTTTGTTTCATGGTAACTAAGAAAAGTGGCCCGTACGGCGTACGGCGTACGGCGTACGGCGGACAGACAGAAATATTTTTATTGCAGTTTTGGATTCTACATACCTTGAAACGTAAACCATCAAATTTTGAGGGGGGGTAAGAATTTTTTTTTTCATGCTCGATTCCAATGGTTCATTATTGAAAATAATAAACCAAAATGGATTATGGGAGCTAAACCTAGCCTCCATGAATGCATTTCCAATTATTTGTTTTCGCAGAATGTTTCTGGAGGGTTCATGCTCGCGATATGATCAATACCAAGAACGAACCCTGCATTGTCTTCAGGCTCTTTTCCAATCACCACATTACCTTCGCATCCAGCTAGGAGGGCGAATAGGTAATTCCTTGACGAGCCATGCAAGGACGAGCTGTGACCGTTGGTTTTCTGGAAAGGTCTCAGCTCTCAACAGGCGACGCAAATATCCGGTTTTCAGAACGGGATGGTAGATGTCTGCATAGAACTGCTATTTTAAAATTCACTCAAAGGTAATACTGTACAACTGGAATTTTCTATATCTGTTCTTTTCGCTCAACTGTTATCAACATACCTAATCGATCCAGGAGCGATGCGCGCTCGTGTTACAAGTCAATTCTTCAAACATCCGCAGTTATGTTCTAGTTCGTTATTATAGTTACGACAATAATGCACGTCATTTAGATTGTTTCGATACAACATTACTATGAAACTAGGTTCCATTCAGGAATTCTGGTACACCAAGATTGAGTGTACCTGCAATCATTTGAGCTAGATACTTGAGTGTTCTAAAATCATAAAACCACTCATACATTTTCCTTTAGAAAGAACACACAACTTCTTAATAGTTGGCATAAATTACATGAGAATTTTCTCAACCTGAATTTTGTTGAAACCTCCAAAAACAAGTAGGTATTTTAACCTTACAGTGAAATTTGTTTATATTATTTTCTAGCCCTATCCTACGTTGATATTCCTCATTTTAAAAAATCAGAAATCAATAAAATCATCATTTTTTGAACTGTTTATTCTATAGTGGATTTTATACCCCCCCCCCCCCTCGTTGTGGCATACTTCTTATGTGTGTGTACTAACGGCATATTGCTGCTTCTTGAACACAAATTCATCAATTCAAGATCGATATAAACTTACCTAGTCAATTATTAGTGACAAACACTTGCTATCCGATTCGAAAAACTCACATTACACTTTATGGTGATTTTCCAGTAGTGCTGTCCAACTCAGATAATAGCTGATATCTGATGTGGGGAAACATTTTTAAAAGACCTTGTTTCTAAGAGCACTATGGAGTACAATTATTTATGATACCTATAACTAATCGGACTCGTTATATTATCTCCGTTTTGTCCCCATTGTACCAACATGATATCTCCCAGATCTCAATTCACGTTCAACAGCATCGACTCGTGTTTGAGTAGTGTTCTGTATTTTGAGACTCACTGGTTTGCATCCTTTCGACAATAACTACAACTATAGGCGATAACTATAAGTAACTATTCACTCGTTTTCATGTTACCAACTATTGCGTTATTCAGATACAGTTTATTCTGGCTGACAATGCCCCTCAATAATGTACGCGTACATAAAGGGATGTTCCATCAGTACGGCTTTTTCACATTAGCAGCAGTCAATACCCATTTTCTGACGTTGTCCATGACATTGATAAGTTATATAGCACGTAGAAACACTGTTAAAATTTTCAACCATTAATTGCGTATTTGTTACTCCATCAGTCGACCAGAATGCTTGGACTCAGTAAATGCAATAATCCCAATTTATTACCTATATACTTCTTCAATTTTTACTCTCTTGTTTTCATCAAGTTGTAATTTACTTATCTAATGCCTCCTTCACGGAGCACTGTTGTCGCATCATTGTACCTTTTCGTTGGGGATCTTATCTGCTGTGTTTACAAACTAACAGGTAGACTCATCTTCTACCTTGACGGAACTCAAAGAGAGACCCACAAAACGCTCCAGTTGCACAATAAAATCACTAGCATCTACAAAACACTCAACAACATGTACAAACATGTGCTGTTTTCACTACTTTTGGGTCACTTCATGATAACACCTCTATTCCTAATAGATAATTATGATGGACGGACTGCAAGAATCGAGTGCTCCGCTTCAATTTTATTACGAGTCGAGATTATTTTCTTACATTCGCTTGATCAAAGTGTGTATGTTTGGAGTATCACGGCGTCTTGAGGAACACTAAATGAAAGCAATTCAAGCAATTCAATAGCCTATATTGAGTTATTGTTTACCTATTGAGGTTGATTAGTCCAACAGGAATCCCATGCATTCATTCAACCTTCTGGAGTAGTTGGCGGAATGCAGTGGAATAATTCTCAGTAGCATAATCAAACAACAGCCAAAACGTGCTCAAAGATTTTGCATGAACTTTATTTTTTTTTTCATTTTGCTTGTTCTAGATTTATTCTTCTTATAATCCATTTGAATATTACTTCCTTGTGGTTCTTGTTCTCTTTTACTTTTTTCAATTTTTTTTTAATCCTTAAGAATTGTATTTTTACATGTATTTTGTTCGTATTTTATATTTTCACCATGACTATTTTATGGTCTCTTACATAATATTCTCCAACTTCCAGGGTTCTGGCCGATTGGGGAAGTCTTCCTGATGGTAGATAACGGTTCACAGCCTCCCCCGAAACCTCATACTCCGTGTGACTTGTTCGACTTCTCCTCCCCGGTTCCTTCTTACCCAGTGTCCTACGTGGATCCACCGCGCGCGTCGGAGCGTTCGGGCGTTGGCGCGTTGAAGACGCAGACCAATGAAAACCATGGAAATTGTCACGTGATTCGGACGGCGCGTTGTCGCGACAGCGTTGAACGCTTCGGTTTGATTTCCAAACTAGTTTGATTTTTACCGTCACCGCCTCGCGTCAAACGCCGCGTTTGATTTGTTTATCTCGTTTGTTCTGTTAATTGCTGTGTAGAAGACCGTGTTTTTGTGTATTTTGTGTGATGGAAATGTTAACTGCAGAAGTCCAAAAGCGGCCGTGTCTTTGGAATAACCGGTACACCGAAGAGCACAAGTTCTTCCGAACTTATTCTTTGGTGGGCAATTTCTCTAATTAAAATGTCTCCCAAATTCGGCTTTTTTTAGTATTTTTAATTATTTTGTATATTTATCTCCATTATGTACTTATTTATGATATATTGCCAATAAATGAAAAAATAAATAAATAACCCTATAAAAACCGTGATTTGGTGCAAACTGCTTGGGGCGAAGTATCGCAACAATCTAGGATGGCAAGCAAGTACCCCCCCTATGTACCTACGTTTAATGAGATGTTTATAAAATAACAATACGTGATTTTTAGAAACAAACTGTATTTGGTACTCTTATTTTTTTTAAGTCTCCTAGAATTATTATACAATATCAACTAGTAGTAGTAGGACAACTTAGGCTCAGAAAATATTGCATAAATGTCTGCCTGATACTTGAACGTAATCAAAAATAAAGCAGTAAAAATAAAAGAACAGGTGACAATACTTGACAGTCGGCGTCCACTGAAATACGAAGCGTCTCGCGTTTTCACGTAGGACACCTTTTTTTTCGCCGCGCGGCATGACGACGCGATTTGTGTGAACGCCCGAAAGCTCCGACGCGTTGACGCGCGCGGCAGATCCACGTAGGACACGGCCTTAGGGATGTATGATACTTCGAAATGTATCGATACATATCGTATCGATATTTCTAAAAAGTATCGAAAAGATCAGGCCGATACTTTCAAAAAGTATCGATACATTCAAGTATCGATACTTTTTACAAACTCAAAATTAGAAAAGTTCCGGCCTCATGGATTGTGTTGTTTTGCGCCTTCCCCTTCCAGTGTTCCAGTTCCACCATAGAATAATTCCATGCCTGACATAAGTGCACAGTATCAGTTGAGTTGTTTCACGTTTCCAGTCCTACTAGATGCCGGATAGTATCAGTTGAATGAGTGATCATCTCCATTTTTATGTCAAGGTTGTTGAAAAATGGTGGGACTTCAGGCATGGTAGCGATCAGGCTTTGTAGTCTTCTGTGAAACTTGGAAGTAAGAAAAGATCCTTGAAAAAAGTAACGGTGTCGATACCGCGAAAAAAGAAAAAAAAAACCAGTCATGCAGCATGACTTAATGAGCGAATTTTCAAAGACATATTCGAATTAATGGCTATGGTTTTGTTTTGCTTCGAACTCTCGTCTTCAATTAATACTTCTCACATTTTTCAATCTGACCACTCTAAGGGGGTGGGGGGGGGGGGTAAGAGTTTAAAGATTACCTATCCTAGTTTTGGGTAATTTTTGCGCACTTTAAATGCTCTAATTTAAGAACGGATTTAGATATCTAAAATCCGATTTCACCATCGTGTTCAGCGTGCAAAAACCTTTAAAATGAGGGGTCACTTGTTAGAAAATAACATTTTGGGGATTTTTGGGTAATTTTTGCGCACTTTAAATGCTCTAATTTGAGAACGGATCAAGATATCTAAAGTCCGATTCCACCATCGTGTTCAGCGTGCAAAAACCTTTAAAATGAGGGGTCACTTGTTGGAAAATAACATTTTGGGGATTTTTGGGTAATTTTTGCGCACTTTAAATGCGCCAAAACCCTCCTTAGAGTAGGCCAATTTCGCCCATCTTCGAACTTAGCCTTTCGATTGCCAAGATAGATTTTTTGTGCAAATTTGAGCTGTTTATCTCAATTCTATCGAGAGTTATCGTCTGGAGTGACACATATATATATAAATATATATATACATATAAAAAAGTGTTAAATTTCAGGAATCGTTTTAGAATGGTCTGAAACGGATTTCTATGAAGAAAATTTCCAAAAATTTATATTATTTAAATTCCGAAGCCATTGCAATAGCTTCATTTTCTTTGAAAATTCGCTAAAAGTATCCCGATACATTGCAAAAAAAAGTATCAAAAAGTATCGATACTTTTTCTTAAAAGTATCGATATTTTGAAGTATCGATACTTTTTATACATCCCTATTCCTTCTAGTTCTTTTGATTTGACTTACCTACTCATACGGATGGTGAAGACAGGTGACAACTCTTTCTCCGTTTGCCGTATGTATAAACATGCAATCCTTACCAGTAAAATAGAGGAGCTGCGTCGTTACTTCCAACCCTTAAAATCCCATTTTACAGCCATTACCGAATCTTGGCTCAAGTCCTCAATACCCAACAAAGCCGTTCGTTCCATTGGAGTCGCATTCGCTAGTTAGAAATGAATGTTTTAGGGCCCGGGGCGGCGGCGTTGTTGTACTATCATCTCTCCCATTTGTGAAGCCCTCCTGGTTCTTTTTTCGAATACCTTTTTGCTGAAATCAAAACCCCTCTTAATCCCATTCTCATTGGCGTTATCCACCTCGTCTATCAATACATATCCCACATACAGACTCAATAAAAAAATAATCTCCTGTAGAAATCTTGATAAAATTTATAAAGATTCACTTATTACAGATCTTGTGAATGGTCTCAGTTCTACGTTAGCCCTGATTTTGATGCTAAAATGCATTTTTTCAACTTCCTTGTCTTGGAACTATTAGATACACATGCTCCAGTACATTAATTCACACCAAGCATATCTCTTACTCCTGGTTCTCGCAAGAAATTAAATACGCTAAGTATTTCTATAAAAGGTGCTGCTTTCTCCGAATGGAAGTCGACAAAAGATCATAACGCGTAACAATGCCTAGACCGCTCTTAAGCCCGTTGTAGGTAGTACAAAGGGTTTTCCTGCTAGTCATTTATATTTATTCAACACCACATCATGATGTTACAGATTACAAAACAAGGTATTTAGAAAAGTTCACTACCTAATTAATAGTTTTTTTTTAATTTCTGAAGAAATAACCAGTTTTATAGGTACGGTATCTTTATTAGAGGCTTCCTACGAATTCCTCTATCATTTTATATCCATGGAGGTTTGCAAACCATAAACAAGGTTTTTAATTTCATAAAGAAGGCTGCATCTTCACTTTCGGTTGCGCAAACCCTCTATTATCTGTACTGTCCATCTAGGACGACGTTTACTGCAGCCATTAATGAAATTCTCAAGGGGCCCATCTGAAGTCCCATAAAATGTGTCCACCCTTCGTTGACACCTTTATCAGAGATCGATTGATTCGGCTTCAATACCTTCCTGCTTTTGTACTGAAACGTTCCCTTCACTCAGTTCGATTAGTTTTCACTATGCTCACAGTGAAGTTCACCAACATCGACTCCTGCTTTCACTCGGTTTTCCGTGTTGCGAGGCTCCTCGGTCTTCAACCCTTCGACAATCATTATAATTTTTCTTATATTCATTCAATCCCCTCGGTAATACTGCTATGTGCCATCCTATATTCGTTCTCTGTCATTGGTGAGGTTGTGACTCCTCAACAGAAAAACAGCACAGATTTTTACCATCTAATGGTAACTTGTACCACGATGATTGTTGCTTTCTCAGATATAGGAATTTTTGCCTATTATATGACACGGAGAAGAAAACTTCAAAGATTTACTCATTTACTCAACGACTCAATTCGTCATATGAAACGCTTCAAAATTGATTTCAGCACATCAGCCGTTTATTTATCAACTAATCTCTTACTCTCAGCTGGATACCAGCTCTCGAATATATACTTAGCATACATGCGTATGATGCCGATCTACCTGCTACTTATTCCGCTGTTTCATGGCTACCTGGATTTCATTTGTGGTGAATTTAGCATCCTTAGTTCAGCTGTTCTCGAAACGTCCAACCAGCTGTTTAACTCGGCACTTCAAAACCAAATTGTGCCCGAAAAATTTGTGAAAATACTCCAGAAAATAAAGAAACTCCATGGAACACTAAATGAAGTGTTTGAACACTTGCTGTTTTTCCATCTATTGATAAACTTTTGTTCATCAGCATTAACTCTCAATTCCGTTTTTGGTCACTTTTTCGTACGCCCCGGCTTTCTCCTTGGAACTCTATTGGGGGTCATTCGGCTCATCAAAAACGGTTTATATTTATTTGATATTACTACATCTTGTAAGAGATTACAAAATAAGGTTGGTGTCTATCGTTAACACACGTTTATTATAATATTATTATTCAGACAGAATCAAGGGAGATTACAAATAACTAATTGACCGACGCATTGTATTTATTAGGTACCTACCTATGGACCCACTGTATTTATTAGATAGGTACTTATCCTGCACAAATACTGGGGCATAGTCTTCCTATCATACAGAATAGAATTACTATTCGTTAATTTTGGTTTATTATTTTCAATAATGAACCCTTGGAATGAGCATGAAAAAAAAATTTTTAACCCCCCCTCAAAATTTGATGGTTTCCGTTTCAAGGTACGTAGAATCCGAAAATGCTATAAAAAAATTTCTGTCTGTCCGCCGAAAGCGCACTTCGCACTTTTCTTAGTTACCATGAACCGAAATTGACGAAATTTGGTTTATAGGTCCTGTTTGGGGTCTAGTTGGTCCTCGAAGCTCGGCGTTAATGTCACTGAACCCTAAGGGGTGAAAAATAGGGGTTGAAGTTTCCAGGACGCCGTTATCTCACATTTTTTTACGTTTTTAAATAGTTCTCGAACTTGGGAGTTTTTTGAGACCACCCGGAGCACTGTACGTCCAAAGAAAAACGGAATTATTGAAAAAATAGTCTATTTCACTAATACACGAAAAAACGCAAAAAACACTGTTATACCGGTTTCGGTATAACAGTGAAAAAATAGTCTATTTCCACTAATACACGAAAAAACGCAAAAAACGCTGTTATACCGGTTCGGTATAACAGTGTTTTTTGCGTTTTTTCGTGTATTAGTCGAAATAGACTATTTTTTCAATAACTCCGTTTTTCTTTGAAATGGGTTTCCACGATTTCTTCGCGAGTGATTTAGTTCGCACTGTACGTCCAGCCGTTCGTTCACAGTAAGGCCCAGAAGTTTGCACCGACAGGCTTTTTCAACAGAAGGGTGAATGAAATTGTATACATTCAGCCCATATATCATTACTAGGGACGCGGCAACAATTGAGAATTGGCCGGAGATAATCATTGCTAGGGAGCACCTGATTATATTCACAGAGTATGAAGTCGAGTTGGTTGTTCTGTGATATTATTTCATTTGGAAAATGATGGCTGTTTTGGATTTTGCTGATAGGTACTTTTCTAACTTGAATAAACGTTCAAGTATTATTGGGTAAATTCTTACCGAACGGTAAATTACTACACAACGGTAATTATTACACAACGGTTTATTATTCTATCTACGCAGAGGGGGCACCTATACAGGTAAATTATTTCTCAATGGGCCCTACCCGCTTAATCCCTGAGAATTACATTGAAATTGGGTGAAATCTTTGGTTACTACGGCTGTAACAAGGAAATTGAATCTATTTCACGCCAGCGCATGCGCAGAGCGCACCGAGGGTCCGATCATGCTGAAATTCATACTGGAACTCACTAGGCCTTGTCCAAACAACCCTTGAAAATTTGAGCGAAATTGAATCAAAATTGTGAAAGTTATGCGTGTTTGTTGAATTTAACGTTAGCGCATGCGCAGGGCGTACCGCTGGATCAATCATGTTAAAATTTGTATGGGACCTCAAGGGGCCTTATCCGCACCATCCCTCAAAATTTGAGCTGAATCAATTCAAAATCGTGGAAGTTATGGCTGTAACAAGGAAATGCGGACAGACAGACTCACAGACCCACAGACCGACAGACACGGAACCAAATTTGTTCAGTAGGCTTTGAAACGCAAAATGCAAGTGGAAATTTTGATTTCTGAAGACAAAAATTTTTTGGCTCACGAAAGTGAACACAAGGCTTCCGCTGCTTCGCAGACTCGGAAGCAAAATTGACAAAACTGTCCATCATTAATTTGATGAAATGAAAGTTCCTAATATTGATCACTTGAGTGATCTTGAGTGAATCAAGATAGCATTGCGATGACGTTCAACAGACGACCTATGAATAAACCAATCGAAAACCGTCAATAGCCCTCGTTTTTTGGGGAAATCTATAAAATACTGGACAACCGTAAGAACCACCATGTTGAACATAAGATCCACAACCCTCGAAACCATTCTGTGCAAAACCTTTACACTCATGAGAATCATTGGCTTACACCCAATGGATTCGGAATTTAATTATTCTTTCCTTCATATGTTACCTTCTATAGTACTACTATGCTTTGTGTTAGCTTTATTTTCGTTCATCAACGTCAAGGCCCCTGAAAATATGCCCAATTTGTATTACTTGATGGTACTATCAGCGCTTGTCACCAATTTTATAACTTACCTTATGACATTTCTCTATTACGCCTCTCGAAGAAAGTACATTTCACACTTTGTTGACATGTTACGTTTTTGTTACACGAGTACAGCACCAAGGGGGAGTGTCCCGATCGAAATTGGAACATCCGTAATATATTTAATCGCTCAAATGTGCCTCACATCGTATTTGATATGTCATGCGTCCTATGTATATTTTGCTACGTCTTATGTAATTCCTCTATACGCAGTAGTTACTCCGTGGTATTTTTTCGTCGTGGACTTTGGGTGTTGTGAATTCAGTGTATTGGGAAATGCGGTTTTTTCGGTAGACAAACAGTTGAACCTTTTACTTGAAAACCAACAAACAGCGCCCAATAAATTGATTCGGTTCGCTTTTAATGTGAGCAAACTTCATAAAGTGTTCAATGGTGCATACGAACGCCTGTTGTTTCTCCAGCTTTTGGGTCATTTCATGTTGGCACCTCTATGCCTTCACCGCTGCGTCTCGATATTGTTGTTAGGTATGGATAACGACAATCGGAGAGGTCTAACGCTATCCAGCAGTTTAACTCGTCTTATTAAAACCATTTTATATCTAATGAACATTACATCATCCTGTAAAGGCTTGCAGCAACAGGTTTGTACATTTACTCAAGCACCTGATAAGGATGAGTTCCTAGTTATTTATCCACTCCTATTCATACACTTTGTAAGGGCTGGCTGCCATTACAAGGAATCACTACCTACCTACTTGAAAACTGGAAATAATGCCCTCTAAGACTGCTCGTCGTCCCTAACAATACAGCATCATGGCAACCGAAGAATAATAACAGCAAAAATAATAACAGCAGATACAAATATTATTGGGTGGCTACTCGTAACTCTGTTGAAGAAATTAAAGCAGAATTAATCGACGCAAATCTATCGATGCTAGATCGGTGCAAAGCACTGGTTATTTTGGTTTATCGTATTCAATAATGAACCTTTGGAATGTACCTAGTATGAACCCTCCCCCCATCAATTTTTATGGTTTGCCTTTCAAGGTACCACGGTACCTACTTAAGAATGTAGAATCCAAAATTGGAAAAAAGCTGCAAGTTAATAATTTTTTAATGCACGGTTCATTATTTTCCACATTTTCGACCGCCCCCATTTCCTCACCCGGTCATTTGTATAAGAAAACGAACCAAGCCAAGACGTGTCACAATAATAATTATTTTTTCCATGGTTTGCTTGCAGATGGATGAATTCTCGAAAATCCTCTACAAACAAATACTTTATGAAAATAGTTCGTCGTCTTCAGAAATCGTAAGATATTTTCATTTTTCGCATTACTCATTTTGTTAAAAATAAAAAAAACTTTTTCGCTTCGCCCCTTGCACCCCTGGATGACTTCCGCTTCGCCCCCTGCACCCCTGGATGACTTCCGCTTAAAGCCTGACGGCTAAAATGTGGTGTACCTGACCCTTCAGGTTTTTGTCCCCCTCGCTGTATTATATAAGATCGGCTGTTTCTTACCTTACTTCACGCGCGGCTCATACTAGACTCCACCTTTTTTGTTTTTCAGTAAAAATATAAGTATCACTTTATAAATACGTATTATTATGTAGGTACCCAACTACTATTGCTAACGTTATATTGATCGAGTAAACCGCTTTGTATAATTAGGTAGGTCAGGTTAAAAAAACATGCTTTAGCCGCGTAGTTTACTACAACCAAGTGACAACCAAACAAGCGTCATTGTTTACTATCCATTTACAACATCCATTTATATAGTAATAGTATGAAACTAGGAAATAAATACCAATGTAATCCTAACTTTGGTGATTTGATCGGGTCCGAGCTTTTGGTTTGATTGTTCGATATTTAGCCTTATCCCAAGTTAGATTTGGTAGCGTGAAGAAAGGACTACAATTAGTTTTTTCGCTCGGCCAGAGCGCCCCTGCTTGGGAATGTATATAAACAAAAAAAAAAAAAGGGAAAATGTTCAGTTGTACGCTATGCAGAGATGGATGGGGAATAAAGTAACATGCCCTCAAATGACAAAGACTGCTGGATCAAACAATATAAATTTATTAAGGGAAACCACAACGAATTGAAGCGGATATTCGGCAAGACAAGAATCATTTGTTTGTTTGTTCGGATTATGAAAGGGGGAATGACAATTGACGCGACAGCTATAATGGAATGTTCGGTAAAGATGTCTTACAATGTGGCTAAGGGATAAAGGACACAAATATTCGGCAAATATGTACACATATAACCTAAGTAAAGGATGAAAGGTTCGGTAAGTATGATAAAACAATATTATAAGGTGAATATGTTCAATAAACGCTATAAAGATAAGTTCGTTCGATTAAGGGATAGGATCTGACTCGAATGTTCGGCAAAGTACAACGGGGGAAAGAGAAGTTTGACAGAAGATCCTGCAGAGTTGAACAAATTACGAGGGGGTGTGAGGGAAGTGAAAGATGACAATGTATTACTTTGGTCGAGACGGGTTGAACTACATGGTGAGGCCGATGAAGTTAAGCAATAATATGACTCGAATGTTCGGTTAGATTCAGGAAATTGTTAACAGTGTTAGTTTTTACCTTGAGATCTGCAAAGTGACATAAAAGTAGAGGGCTTAATTGGAGCTGACGGTTGATTCGATGGTCCGGTGTCGGATGTCCGGTTCGACGGGCGAGGTTGGCATCAGGGTTCGGCGGGGAGAGGTGAAGGTTGGCACAACTAATAAGTTCAGACAGCGGTCACTCCACTTATGGCAGTGGCTTCTGAGTTTAGAATCGGTTGTACGGGTCGGCTAGCTACACTAATCGCGTACTGGTTCAAACAACTGGGTCCACACAGGCAATATTAACACAGAGTTAATTTCCACACAGGTTTTTAAACAGATGTGTTCTCATCCGGAGCTTGATGGAAAGACTGACTTCTTGATTTCCTTATTTGCCGAGATATTTCGATATGCAGGGTTGGGGGTTGGAGCAGGGAGAAAATCCTCCCCCCCTGATTCCGGAGGTATTGGGGCCCGTCAGCTGCCGCGCTCTGGCGGCCCGCCATTCCCGCGCTCCGTTTGATTTTCGTCCTGTGTGACGCGGGCGTCACACTCCTCCGCCTCCCGAGGCGTCATCTGAGTTGAAGGATGTCGCCCTCCTCGCTGGATTGCGGCTTTCCTTGCGAGGTCACGACTTTCCACTTCGGGGTGCTGACGGTGAGCCCATCCAGTAACCGACGGCAGGGGGAGAAGCCACCCGGGGTCTGCGGAGTAAGCGAGGAATGCAGCCTCGTACCTATGTCGTCGGCAGGCGTTACAGTTGAGCGGCCCTTGCCCGCTTGCGTGTGGCCCAGTATGGAATGGTAGGGGTGCATCTCCGTCTTCAAACGTCTGGACGAGCCGGTTCCAAAACGTTTTACAAGCGGTACAACGGAATTTGGTGTATTCTCTCTCCCGCCCGCAGATCTGGCATGGGCGAATTCGCGTGGGCTTGGCGTCGAGAGACCTAACTCGCGTCCTCTTCTGAGGCGGCGGTTCGGGGCGGCTGGGCTCCAGCACAGTCAGCTCGAGCTCCTGGTTGTCGGCAGTGGGTGGTGACACTTGCCCTTCGCTCACGGCTGCAGATGGGGTGTTGGAGTGATCTGGAGGCCGGTGCCAGTCGAGGGTGTCAGAAAGTGGGCCTATGGGCGTAGCTTCGGATCGGGGCTCCGGCTGTTCCAAATATGTCAGTCGACCGCGGGTTGTGGTAGTCCAGGAACTGCAAATATTAAGTATGGCCTGGGTATTGGCAGCCCTGACCATGGCGTTGTTGGAGTGGTATGAAGCGAGAGTTAGCTGTCGGATGGCCTCCATGGCCTCGAGTACCTTTTCCGCGATTTGTTTCTCTCCCCATGATGCGTAAGGTTCCTCGTTGACGGGTGTCCGCGCAGTTGTGAATCTGTTCATAGTCGGAAATTTAACAAGACAGCGAGCCCTTATAACAGAATAGATCTCAATTTTAGTTTGATACAATCTTAATTAAGCTACGACATAAACCTACGGGGGGGGGAGCCTATGACCTACCGAACATTCCAATATATGGTATCAGATGTTTTTGGTTTAACTTTTATTTTTGGGGGTTTAGTGGTGAGTGACGGGGGACGTGATACAGGTATTAGTAGCTTTGGGGGGGGGAAGTAAGGATGGGATCGTTAAGACCTGGAGGACGCACGGTCGGGTCGTCCGGCTAGTGACCGATAATCAACCGGTTTCTTGGGACGCAGGTTATAGGGCGGCTCAGCAACGCCGTCGTCCGGGGAAATCTCATCGTCGACCATGGCTGCGTCAGGGGGCGCTGCGTCTATTTGGTCATCATGGCGGGGATCAGCTTGAATACGATTGGGGGGAAGGGGATCCCACAGGAGTTCTAGTAACGGGTCGGGATCTTCGGAAGGTGGGATAGGGTCGTCCACCGGTGTGTCGTCGGGATCTTGGTTCCCCTCGGCGTCGGTGAAGGCATGATCTGGCACTTTGCCTTCATACGCCGGTTTAAGCCGGTCCAGGTGCACGGTGTGTTCCTTGTTTGCGTCGTCTTTTATGACGTAGGTCACCGGTCCATATTTGGCAATGACTCTGTGGGGACCTACCCAAGGACTCCAGAACTTGCGACAGGCCGCGCTGGGGGGTTGCATCTGCCTGAGGTAAACGTATGATCCGATTTCAAAAGATCTTAAGTCCCTCTTGCGATTGACGGCCTGTGATCGCTTATTCCAGGCGTCTTGCAAGGTGCATTGGGCGGCCCCCCGGGCGATCGCAGCGACATCTTCACTGTGCACCTCGAGCATTCCGGCCGCGTCTACCTCCGCCATGTGGGGCAGCCGAACACGACGACCAAAAGCCAAAAGATAAGGGGGGTATCCAGTGCTATGGTGGGGGGTGTTGCGGTAGGCTGACAAAGCGTATGGCAAAGCCTTCTCCCAGTCGGTAGTCTTCCCTAAGATTTTAGCGATTATCCCAGCGAGGGTCTTGTGAAATCGTTCGCACACCCCATTGGCCTGGGGATGATAGGCCGTGGTGACAATGTGTCGGACCCCGTAACGGGCGCACAAATCTCGAATGAGACGGGAGGTAAACGCGGTTCCTCTGTCCGACACAATCCGCTCTGGCGCGCCGTGAGTAGGTATGTATTGCGTCAGTAGCAACCTGGCGACCGTCTCGGCAGTACAGTCGGACGTGGGGTAGGCCTCGGCGTACTTGGAAAAATGATCGATCATTGTAAGAAGGTATTTCCGGGAACCATCTGAGGTGGGCAAAGGTCCGACGAAATCAACCCCTACAACTTGTCCCCCGGCGGTAGGGATGAAAGGTTTTTGGATGGGTGAGTTGAGCGAATTGGGCGTATTCCTTTGTTGGCATTGCCGACACGACTTCACGTACTCGTCAACATCGCGGGTCATTTTTGGCCAGTATCCGCATGAGGCGGCTATCCTCGCAGTAGTCTCGCGCCCTGGGTGTCCAGCCCATTGACTGGAGTGAATATTAGAGAGGAACCAGGGTCGTAAAGTAGAGGGTATGAGCGGTACGTGGGTTTGAGTCGAGCCTCCGGGCATCTCCCTGACCCAGAAGCGACCTCGTAACTTGTATTGGGGATTGCTGGTTCTTTCGCGGAGGCCCTGTATCCACGGATCTAGTTCCTGCGCTGCGACGAGAAGGTCTGCGGGGAGGCTAAGGCTATTTACGGAGGAGACGTAGGCGCGGCTCAGTCCGTCAGCGTGGGCCATGGCTCTCCCCGGGCGGTATTGGGGTTCGAAGGTGTAGTCCGCCAGCTTGATCACCCACCTGGCAATTCTGGAAGTGGGGTCCTTTAATTTCATAGCGGCTGTGAGGGCGGTGTGATCGGTTTGAAGTATGAAGGGTCGTCCCAATAGATATTCGCGGAAATGTGAGGTCGCCCAGACGACAGCCAGCAGCTCCCTCTCTGTAGTACTGTATCGGGATTCAGCTGGGTTTAGCTTCCTACTGGCGTACGCGCACGGACGTTCGACACCGTCGATTTTCTGCGACAGTACGGCTCCGAGGGCGCCGCTTGAGGCGTCGGTGGCGAGTATAAAGGTTTGATCCAGCACGGGGTAGGCCAGCACGGGTTGGCTAGACATAGCTCTTTTGAGCTTATCAAATGAGGCTTGGCAAACGTCATCCCACAAGAACTGGCGTCCCTTGCGGGTCAAATCAGTGAGGGGCCCCGTCATGTGAGAGAATTCGGCAATGAATCGGCGGTAATACCCCGCCAGGCCTAAGAAGGCCATTACCTGCTTGGGATTCTGTGGCTTGGGAAAATTGGCGATTGCGCTGACCTTATCCTGATCCATCTCTATGCCTCGAGGGGTGACGACATGCCCCAGGTACTTCACCGAATCCCGGAAGAAAGAGCACTTCTTGATATTAGCCTTGAAGTTAAAATCCTGCAGCCGCTGGAGTACTTTCTCCAAGCGCTGGAGATGATCAGTCAGGCCATGAGAATGTACTATGATATCGTCGATGTAATCGAAACAGTCGTTCCCCAGGAGTCCGTCCAGCATCACATCCATAGCCCTCTGGAATGTAGCGCCGGCATTTCGCAGGCCGAATGGCATGCGTGAGTATTGAAAATGTCGTCCTAGAACAGTGAACGCTGTTTTCTCCTGGTCCTCCGCACATACAGGTATCTGATGGTACCCATTCACCAGATCCAAAGTGCTAAACGTGGAGCATCCACCCAAGGCAGATAAGGTCTCCTGCAGCCGAGGCACAGGGTAACGGTCGGCCTTGGTGACCCGGTTGAGACCCCTGTAGTCGACGCAGAATCGGTACTTCTGGGATTCATTTGGGGCGGTCTTCTTTTTTACCAGCACCACCGGGGATTTCCAAGGGCTGGCTGAGGGTTCAATGACCCCGTCCGCCAAAAGGTCCAGCACCTGGCGCTCGGCTTCGTCCCGCAGGGCATGAGGAATGGGGTATGGCACGCTATGCACCGGTTCGGCATCTCCTGTCTCAATGGAATGCTGGATGTCGAGTGTGCATCCCGTTTTCCCGGGTTTATTGAAGACGTCGCGATACTTGAGTAAGATTCGCCGAGCCTCGTTCTGTGCCTCTTCAGGGAGATGACGCACTTGATTTTCGACATGTTTCCCAAAATCGATAGGCTCGTCCCAGTCCTCCATTGGGGTGTCTGAATCTTCGGGAGGAAGAGTCAAATCCAGGGGAAGTTCTGATTCTGGAGGCGGATTGTTCTCCGAGGTAGTGAGGAGGGACTCGTCGGAAGGGATGCCGCGAGCTTCACTCGTGGTTACAACAGCGGCTTTTGAGGCGCTACGGGTGGAGGTCATCGGGGCCGGGTCACGGGTATAGTCCGGCTGCGTGAAGAGATTCAAATAGAAGGGGGCAGTTTCGAGGCTGACAGGAGCCGATGCTGGTCCCCAGCTCTGGGTGGGCACGTTTGCGACGGCACGAGGGGGACAGAACCGAGCGTCAAGAGGCGGCTTTGTCGGAACCGACAGACCCCCGAATGGATAGGAAGGCGGGCTCCCTCCTCCTCCTCCCGAGGAGCTTGCGCTGTCAAGCTCCGAGGGAGGTGCCAGGGTGACGCGCTCCGGGCGCAGCGGTCCCGTCCTGATCGTGGATATTCGATGGCTGATATTGGTGGCAGGGTCTGTCAGGTAGGCTTCGCCTATATTGGGTTTAATGGTAACCGGCAGCTTCTTTAAGACGTCCATACCCAAGAGCGAAAGACCCGAGTCATCTCTGGCAAAGACCATGAATGTGTGGCGGAAAGTCGCCCATCCCAGACGAACCACAACGTCTTGCTCGCCCAGCATCGGCAGGGGCTGGCCATCGGCACCCCAGGCTACGGTTGAAGTTGGGAGCACGGGGTATCCCTCTAAGGGAGTAGACAGGCATGACAGGGACGCCCCAGTGTCCATGAGGAAATCGCGTTCTTGACCATTGAGGGCCATCCTCACGATCATGGAGAATTTAACCTGGTCTCTGAGGGCTGCGCAATGGTCGTTGTCCTGGGATGAGTAAGTCCGCCCAAGGCAGTGGTCATCGTCTTGCGGGTCGTATTCGGGATTATCTTGGAGGGCGTTGGAGAGCGCAATGGCAATCACGGGGTTCTGCCGACACAGAAAGCATCGGAAACATGTGCACTGCGGCGTCTTTGGTAACCGTTTGGCGGCTTGCTCTCTGTCTTCGTTAGTGAGGGCGTCCTTAACAGCATATGACAATTTCGGGTCTCGTCTGTGGACGGCACATCGCCAGCAGCGGCAACGGGTGTTTCCCGAACTGCAGCCTCCTGAAGTTTTTGCCTCTGCGATGGCTTTTCCGTTTAACTCGTCCAGACCGGGGCAGGCGTTGGGGAAATGCCCGGCGCTACCGCATCCTGAGCAGTAGACACCCTGCCAAGCGTTGCGCGGGCAATATACCGAAGCGTGTTTTGATTCACCGCAGTACGCGCAAGCGGTGACGTGCATGCGGCTCCCATTTGCATGAGGTTTGGGCGGCCTGGATTCATCCAGAGTCGATTCGAGTCGGTTGGGGGGTCCGGCAGCGGACTGGCGAGCAGCATGCGAATTTGCTCGTCTGGCGGGGTCCTGAGGCTTGGCGCACTGTGCTGCATAGTGGTTCAGGCCTCCGCAATTATAGCAGCGGCGTTCGTTGGCACGTACGGGCGCAACGTCCCATTTCCAGTTGGCGGTTCGGTCGCCAATGGCCCCTTCTAGTTCTTCAGCCTTTCTGAGGATTAGATCCAGCCGATCGGCCTGGCATGTGAGTAGGTGGGCAGAGAGTTCGGGTCCGACACCTTTGATAAAAGCGCGGATGGTCTTCCTTGTAACCCAGGCTCCTTTCAATTCATCGTTCCAATCAGTCTCGGTCTTGGAGGCTATCCTTGCGACGCGCCTGCAACGCTCGGCGAACTTACGGAGTGGTTCGCCCGGGCTCCGGCGAAGCGTGTATAGGGACTCCAGGGCAGCCTCAGGGTCCTCGCGGTCGAACCATTCGATCAGATTGTCCTTCACGTAGGCCCATTTGTCAGGTTCATCGTCGGGTGTGTGCATCTCCTCCACCAGATGTCTTTTGGCATGCCCGCGGAGGCGGGTGCGCAGGAAGCGCATTTTTCGTTCGAAATTCAGGTCGTACCCCCGGATTGCATCGTCAAATTCGGCAAGAAAGGTGGTGATGGGGACGGCCGCGGGGTTGTCTGAGTCCCAGGTGTCCACTTCAAAATATAGAGACCTTGGGATGCCCAGGTCTTCGTCGTCATTATCGCGAGCAATTCTTCGTCTTGGGGCAGCATCCACAAGGGCCTGAGCCATCGCCTGGATCAAGGCAGCCATCTGGGGATCGGGATCCTGAGGGGTAGTCATTGTGGGGCTGATGAGTGGGGATGGATCGGCTTAAACGCCAGTCAGTTGGATGGATATTTATTTTGTGGTGGGTTGGGAATTGGGGTTCGATGGTTCCGATATCGGTCGTTGGGTGGTCGCAGACTGACTGATTGGATGTCGATTGCTGAAAAAATTTTGAAAGAAAACAACAAAAAAACAAAAAACAAAAAAAAAAAAAATTTTTTTTTTCTTTTTTTTTCTTTCTTTTTCTCCCTTTTTTCTCTCTTTTTTTTTTTTTTTTTTTTTTTTTTTTTTTTTTTTTTTTTTTTTGCAAATCGATTGTTCAACAATCGATTGTTCGATAATCGATTATTTGGTTATCGATTATACGGTAATCGATCGTTCGACAATCGACCGTTCGGCGATCGATTGTGCGATGTTCGATGTTTGGTTGTTCGGTAGTCGACTGTTCGGCAATCGATTGTACGATGTTCGATGTTCGGTTGTTCGGTAATCGACTGTTCGGCAATCGATTGTTCGACGTTCGATTGTTCGGTAGTCGACTGTTCGGCAATCGATTGTTCGACGTTCGATTGTTCGGTAGTCGACTGTTCGGCAATCGATTGTTCGACGTTCGATTGTTCGGTAGTCGACTGTTCGGCAATCGATTGTTCGACGTTCGATTGTTCGGTAGTCGACTGTTCGGCACTCGACTGTTCGATGTTCGATTGTTCGGTAGTCGACTGTTCGGCAATCGATTGTTCGATGTTCGGCAGTCGATTGTTCGGTAATCAACTGTTCGATGTTCGGTTGTCGATTGTTCAGCAATCGGCTGTTCACTGTCGAGTTGTTCGGCAGTCGATTGTTTGGCGATCGACTGTTCGCTAATCGATTCGGAGATGGTTTGTGTCGGTTTGGAGGCGTTTGTTTGGTAAATTTAGTTTGGGAGAATCGGAATGGGGGGGTCTTGTTTGGTCGATCCCACCGCTGCCACCAGTTTTGTAATCCTAACTTTGGTGATTTGATCGGGTCCGAGCTTTTGGTTTGATTGTTCGATATTTAGCCTTATCCCAAGTTAGATTTGGTAGCGTGAAGAAAGGACTACAATTAGTTTTTTCGCTCGGCCAGAGCGCCCCTGCTTGGGAATGTATATAAACAAAAAAAAAAAAAGGGAAAATGTTCAGTTGTACGCTATGCAGAGATGGATGGGGAATAAAGTAACATGCCCTCAAATGACAAAGACTGCTGGATCAAACAATATAAATTTATTAAGGGAAACCACAACGAATTGAAGCGGATATTCGGCAAGACAAGAATCATTTGTTTGTTTGTTCGGATTATGAAAGGGGGAATGACAATTGACGCGACAGCTATAATGGAATGTTCGGTAAAGATGTCTTACAATGTGGCTAAGGGATAAAGGACACAAATATTCGGCAAATATGTACACATATAACCTAAGTAAAGGATGAAAGGTTCGGTAAGTATGATAAAACAATATTATAAGGTGAATATGTTCAATAAACGCTATAAAGATAAGTTCGTTCGATTAAGGGATAGGATCTGACTCGAATGTTCGGCAAAGTACAACGGGGGAAAGAGAAGTTTGACAGAAGATCCTGCAGAGTTGAACAAATTACGAGGGGGTGTGAGGGAAGTGAAAGATGACAATGTATTACTTTGGTCGAGACGGGTTGAACTACATGGTGAGGCCGATGAAGTTAAGCAATAATATGACTCGAATGTTCGGTTAGATTCAGGAAATTGTTAACAGTGTTAGTTTTTACCTTGAGATCTGCAAAGTGACATAAAAGTAGAGGGCTTAATTGGAGCTGACGGTTGATTCGATGGTCCGGTGTCGGATGTCCGGTTCGACGGGCGAGGTTGGCATCAGGGTTCGGCGGGGAGAGGTGAAGGTTGGCACAACTAATAAGTTCAGACAGCGGTCACTCCACTTATGGCAGTGGCTTCTGAGTTTAGAATCGGTTGTACGGGTCGGCTAGCTACACTAATCGCGTACTGGTTCAAACAACTGGGTCCACACAGGCAATATTAACACAGAGTTAATTTCCACACAGGTTTTTAAACAGATGTGTTCTCATCCGGAGCTTGATGGAAAGACTGACTTCTTGATTTCCTTATTTGCCGAGATATTTCGATATGCAGGGTTGGGGGTTGGAGCAGGGAGAAAATCCTCCCCCCCTGATTCCGGAGGTATTGGGGCCCGTCAGCTGCCGCGCTCTGGCGGCCCGCCATTCCCGCGCTCCGTTTGATTTTCGTCCTGTGTGACGCGGGCGTCACACCAAGAACAAATACGAAATAAATTGCACCCCTGGATGACTTCCGCTTCGCCCCCTGCACCCCTGGATGACTTCCGCTTAAAGCCTGACGGCTAAAATGTGGTGTACCTGACCCTTCAGGTTTTTGTCCCCCTCGCTGTATTATATAAGATCGGCTGTTTCTTACCTTACTTCACGCGCGGCTCATACTAGACTCCACCTTTTTTGTTTTTCAGTAAAAATATAAGTATCACTTTATAAATACGTATTATTATGTAGGTACCCAACTACTATTGCTAACGTTATATTGATCGAGTAAACCGCTTTG
This sequence comes from Leptopterna dolabrata, assembly GCA_954871275.1. Lineage (NCBI taxonomy): Eukaryota > Metazoa > Arthropoda > Insecta > Hemiptera > Miridae > Leptopterna > Leptopterna dolabrata. The sequence goes on along the minus strand of OX940984.1, from coordinate 13,865,323 downwards.
TATAATTAGGTAGGTCAGGTTAAAAAAACATGCTTTAGCCGCGTAGTTTACTACAACCAAGTGACAACCAAACAAGCGTCATTGTTTACTATCCATTTACAACATCCATTTATATAGTTATAGTATGAAACTAGGAAATAAATACCAAGAACAAATACGAAATAAATTCGTGATAAATCAAGAGCTTTCCAACGAATGGAAAACGATTTTTGTCCGATGAAAATGAAAGAAGTTTCATTTCCCTAGCAACTACTCGGTTGTAAGTGAAAATCATTGTTAAAATACCCGCTACTTTCGTCTCACTATTATTTGGTCTCACTTTTTCCTGTCGCTTTTCGGCGGGGGGTCCCATCGCAAAAACCTGAAGGGTCAGGTTAAAAGATATGGGATATAGCGGCGTTGGGTGAATGTTATGAAAAATTATTACTAACGTACCAGTCTCATGCACATAAGGGTTCTACATTTCTACAACATGGATATACCTACATAAATCTATTACAAACATCAGACCTATTTATGAGATTATCTGAATACACCTACGTGTCCGACATTTTCAGAGTATCGAGGATATTCACGTCATCCGCAATATGGGTCACCAGTTTACTATATATGGAATCTTCAAGCTCGACCAGACACTGATTTTATCGGTAATATTATTTTAGAATTCATTTTGCCTGTAAAATTCGCTGGTAGCGAAATTGAGACCGCAACTCCTATTTAGCCTACTTACCTACTTGCAAAGCCCCAGTAGTTAGGAACCAAAACATTAGAGAATCAAATAAGCTGGCAACCCATTATCAACTGTTTTAAATAAGTCAGATAGGTACCTTAGCCAGGCTCACTAATATTATGAAGATCAGCCCTTCCCAAATTGGTGTTCGTCTATGTGATAATCTCCCTGAACACATACGAAGTCTTCCGCGCCTTTATAAAGAAAGCGATGATCGGGGGACACACTCACGCAGAAAAGACGCGTTGCGGATAGTAGAAGTCCTAAAGACGCGGCGTTGACCTTATTTCTTATCGGAAGGATGGGCCGCATCGCTTCCGAATTATTCTGGTAAAATTATTTCGTGTACCTACCATCGATTTAAAAGGGAATCAAACTGCATTAATTCGATGGTACTTACTCCAAGTTTAAATGGGGTTGTCCATCTCCCTGAACACGTACAAATTATTTCGTGTACCTACCATCGATTTAAAAGGGAATCAAACTGCATTAATTCGATGGTACCTACTACAAGTTCAAATGGTTTGTCCACAACCCTTATAAAATTAGTTAGTAGCTTCTAGTCCATTCATTTCTACCTATTGTACAGGCATGAAAAAAATTTGTTTACACACGCAACGGACTTAGTTAAGCATACTGGCAGTTACTACACACATATTGTTGAATAACTAAACAAAAAATAAAAATAATGGATTGAAGCAAGACCAAACTTGGAAACTAAGATCATACAAGGTTTCTTGCATGATCTTGATTTACTGCCTAGGACCCAGGTAGTAAATTTTTTCATGAGATTTGATTAGTAAATAGTATTGTAAATACTAATTATTAGGTATAATAAATTTATAAACAATTAAATTGTTATTTTAAATATTAGTATTGTTATTGTAAATATTTCAATCGTGAATAAATAGTATATATTATGTAAAAAAGTTATATGCGAATAGTTTTGTTTGATTCGTACCATTCTTGATTCCTTTTCACTACTTTGGCTACATTACAAATTTAGTTATTGGGCCTATCGATCAGCCCAGTCGACCTCGCCGCGGGAACTGTACCTAATTAATCAGGCTGCACCTAATATTAATGAAGGCAAAAAAAAAAATCCAAGCACTTCAGTGTCAGGTGGTTGGATTAGGCTCGAATCTCGGGTAGAAAAAGGGTGGTGCCCCGTCCCGGCCTTACATGTCAAAGGCCACGGTTCATTCCTGCTTCATTTTTATGGATACCAAATATTGAGACTGCCCTTGTCTTTGTTAAGTAATGGATTAAAAATGATGTCATCCGTCTTATTATACTTATATTTATATTTTACTCTTCTGACTATAATTGTCTTGCAATTTATTGTTTCGCCAAATAAATAAAACCACTACCACTCCCACCACTCTACTAACAACGGTTGTTTTAACAAACTTACAACCAACCTTTTTAAACTTTTTCAGATGGCTGCATCGTACACAACGTTTATGATAATACTATGTCAAGTGCAGTGAAGTGCGACAATAATCAAGTAGGTTGGCCTACACTCACCGCCCTTCATAATAATTATCTATTATATATAAATATAAGCTTGAACTTTAAAAATTAAGATGACGGAATTCACACGTTTAATATCGAAAGTTGCAGTTAATTTAATTGGCAATTTAGAAATTATTTCCTAACTACTATGTAATCTGATAACTTTACCGCGTTGGTTTGTTGATGATCTTGGCTCTTGTACTTTCTCAATCATTCAATCAAATATTATAAGCTTGAACTTTAAAAATTAAGATGAAAGAATTCACAAATTTTAATACCGAAATGTGCACTTAGATAGTTTAACTTATTGGTGATATGAATGTGGTTGTAAGATTAGTACAAACACCAATAATAGATTTTTTCATGCAAAACATTTATGGATTACCTACCTACTATGTAATCGGATAACATTACACATTGGTTTGTTGATGATGTTGGCTTTTGGTTTATTAGTCTGTAAATAATACACCCATGTATTCGCTCCGCAGGAATTTTTTATATCACCCCCTCAAAAAATTTTCTTTTAAGTTTCAAGGTGCGTAGAGTCCAAAAATGCAATGTCCATCCGCCGCATCATCCATATAATTATCTACTTTATTTACGGTCTAAAAAGATGCGTTCTTTCGCACACAGGCTTTGCAGCCCATCGGAATATAGACAATGGTGTTATGAGTGAAAAATGATTGTAAAAATAGGGTTTTTTGGTGTTTCAAAAACATGAGCGTGTGAGGTATCTTTTTTTGGGGGTTGGTGGGAGGGGGGGGGGGGGGGAGGAGACCGAATATGAAGTCCATTTTGACCAACGAGCGAAGAATTGAGGTTTTAACAAAGTTTCAGCCTTAAATTTACGTTAAATTTTGTTCTAAAATCGTCGTTCTTCCGCACACAGGCTTTGCAGCCCAATCGGAATATAGACAATGGTGTTATGAGTGAAAAATGATTGTAAAAATAGGGTTTTTTGGTGTTTCAAAAACATGAGCGTGTGAGGTATCTTTTTTTGGGGTTGGTGGGAGGGGGGGGGGGGAGGAGACCGAATATGAAGTCCATTTTGACCAACGAGCGAAGAATTGAGGTTTTAACAAAGTTTCAGCCTTAAATTTACGTTAAATTTTGTTCTAAAATCGTCGTTCTTCCGCACACAGGCTTTGCAGCCCAATCGGAATATAGACAATGGTGTTATGAGTGAAAAATGATTGTAAAAATAGGGTTTTTTGGTGTTTCAAAAACATGAGCGTGTGAGGTATCTTTTTTTTTGGGGGGGGGGGGGGCGAGGAGACCGAATATGAAGTCCATTTTGACCAACGAGCGAAGGATTGAGGTTCTAACAAAGTTTCAGCCTTAAATTTACGTTAAATTTTGTTCTAAAATCGTCGTTCTTCCGCACACAGGCAAAATGGATATCAATCCTTTTTGTGGCTGAGGTTTTTCTTGGCGGGTAAATTTTTACAACGTGGTTTGGAGAGTGGTGGGGGGGGGGGGGTTCAGTTGGGGGGGGGGGGGGGGTCAGATTTTAAACACTTCCTCAGGGAGTGTACAAATGTGCCAAATTTCAGCTCCCAAAACGCTGTCTAACATACTATTAGAAACTACACCCCTTCCCACTTTGGTTGACGGGTGAGGGGGGATGCACAAAAGGCTCTTCCTTGGAGCATGACGATTGTGTGTGCAACAAAATTACAGCTCGATACGTTATGTCGGTGAAAATGCAGCTGTAGCCCTGTCAAAGAACGAGAAGAACAATAATATTCTAGAAAAGCCTGATAAAAAGCGATTTTCAATCTTCCATAACTCCGGCGCCTGATCGTCTCGGAGTTATGGTACCTACACGGAGTTAAATTTGGTACATGTCCTCAGGAGCCCCTCGAGAATGGATGTACGAAAAATCAACACTGGAGACTCCCAGGGGCTGATTTACGGTGGGGGGGGGGGGTATAAACCCCTAATTTTTCTGTCGTGTAAAGTGTTGACATTCACATTCACTTCACAGCGATCGAAAGTTAGGTACGTACACTTCTGGACTACAACACCACAGGTCTCAAACAATAGTTCATGGCTGCGGCTTGGTCAGAAAACTAAAAAGAAAGAGAAGAAGAGATGGTAGGTTATTGATCGCAACATAACCTTACCAGTCGCTGTTTACTGTTTTAGTGTTTTCAATATGGGGTTTTGGTATGTTTTCGTCGTGTATTTACGCGACTTCCACTGAAATTTCGTGAGCTTCCTCGAGTTTCCTCTGGTTTTACTCTCTTTTGATTTAATTGAACTAAAATGGAAGATCAAGTGTGTCCGAGATGTCGGACGACCAAATATCGCAACCCTTCGCTCAAACTTATGGTCAACGTTTGTGGACATTCGTTGTGCGAAAGCTGCGTCGATCTACTTTTTCTCAAAGGTAAATAATTATAGGTAAACCACCTTGATGCCTTGAACTGCTGAGATGTGTTTCAAAAGTGAATCAACTGTTAAAATGTGCGCTGTTGTATGTTTGTTGGCCCTTTCAAAATTTTCCTCCCGTAGGTATTCATGTCATGCTTCCATCTTTGGAAAATGGAATACTAACTTGCTCAAGCAATATTGAATATAATATCAAAATTTTACAGTAATGCTCCTATTCGCCACGCTTTGAAAATCTAATTATTTAGGAATCGTCAGATAGTGCCATTAATGAGCTGAATTAGATACTAAGTAGCTGATGATGATTCCAAAAAAGAGCTACATATGTATTTGTGAGATCTACGTATTTGAGGTATGGTTCGAAAGTTGAATTCAGTTATCTATTGAAAATAAATTTTGTAAAGTACATATAAACATGAAGCGTGCGTGCAAAAGCTATGCCTAGGTGTTTCAGCACTTTAATAAGTAATTGTCGTTTTTAATTAATTTCATTACCACTCTCCAAGAATCATATGCTTGTTCATAGGATTATACTTCTTATCACAGGGTACCGTGACGTATTAAATGAAACATAAATGAGCATTTCGAATCACCAGTCTTTGTAGGTAGGTACCGAGGTACCTTCTGTTGATACAGTTTCCTTCAGGTTTATAATATCACTAATGTGAGACTCCGTACATAGGTTGTAAAATTACCTACCTTATCATTTTTTTGTTTAAAGGTAGGTAAAATATATAGCATTAGCCCCAGGGTCTTGTAATTACCGTGCACCAACCAAAATAAAGATAGGCAACCGATTTACTTGCTGAATGGTTGGAGATGGGGGCAATAAAATGTTTGATGGTGCCGTAAAATAAATCATAACTGAGATTGCCGGACAGAACTGTCGTGGGTGAGTGCCTTTGTTACCTACACTACAAAAACTATATTATATGTATAACAGAAAACTACTGGAAATAGAGAATTTTCGTTAAATTATCAATAGTTTCAAGCCCTTTTTTTAAATGAGGGTGATTAAAAGTAAAAATGTGGCAAGAAATGACTGATCAGGTCTCATCTGATTGGCCCAAGGAGGCGGACCGAAGTTTCAGTGGCAAAGGTTCTCAGTGCTGCCATCAACCCATCATTAGAAGTGAAAAACCTTTCTGAAAACTTTCAAGAACCTTTACTGTGACCTTTTGTGAACCTCCCCTCGGTTTGATTTTGAGGACATATTTTTTAAATGTATTTATAAGTTTGCGGTTCCACCATCCATCCATTGCAGTTCTATACATCGTTTAAAGTGATGCACTAGTGCTGTAAGCAGGGTTTGGTTGAACTACTTTGCAATTTTACCTGATATATATCATTTCTAGCGGGAACTCGGAAATTCAAATTTCACTCTAGTTTTTTGCCTAGACTTTCTGACAAACACCTCCTTATGTGGTCAGTAAGTGTTGATTTCCGTTATTGAACAGAATTTTGCTAAAAAAAAAAAAAAAAAAGAAGAATTTGTAACCCACCAGAATTGCCCATTTGACTGTTCCTCATCTTGTCAGAAGAAACTTTCAGACACTTGAGTTATATGAAATCCTATTTGAACTTCATATTAAAACCTAATCGAATTGGAATGTATTATTAGTTATATTTGAATTAAGATTGGCCAGCACCGATGCCCTTGGACGGGTCATTGATTATAGTGAAGAAACATCCTTTTTTTAATTCAGTCTTAGTTTGGATAGGTTTTCTCAATATTTTTCCTATACAGAGGATTCTGCTGACATGCTTTTATGACGTTACTGTGATTAAGCCAAAACGTTTTGTTATCCATTTTTGCATATTCCCGTAGGTGTGTGAATATTCCCAAGATATCTGACCTACCCCTATCATCTCTTGCGATTTGGTTTAGCCTAATTAATTGGTTTACTGTGCTGTTCGATATGATTTTCTGCTGTTGTTCTTTCCTATTTCGGTAGTTATCTATTTCAATTTGATTCCAGGATCTGGTTCATGTCCTGAGTGCGGTGTTCCGTTGAGGAGAAGCAACTTCAGAGTTCAGCTGTTTGAGGATCCCGTCGTCGAGAAGGAAGTGGATATTAGAAAACGGGTTCTGAAAGATTACAACAAGAAAGAAGAAGATTTCGCCACCCTGGAGGAGTTCAACGATTACTTGGAAGAGATAGAGGAAATCATTTACAATTTAACCAATGGCATAAACACTATTGAGACCAACAAACGCATCGATCAGTATAAGAAGGAGAACAAAGAAACCATCATGAAGAACAAAATGAAAGTCGGTAGAACCGAGATAGAGCTTGAGGAGCTGTTGGAGATCGAAAAACAAATGGACGAGGTTAGAAAATTGGATCTAATGCGGGAGGAAGTTGAAAGTAAGCGGAAGAAGATGAAAATCAAAGAAGCCATGATAGATGAGCTGATGTTTTCACAAGGTGATGCCAAAGATATAGTAAATACATTCCAAAATAATTTAGAGGAAGAACTGAAAGAGCAAGAAAAAATACCTGATCGAACAAGTCAGTTTTCGACTGGTATCAAGTTTGGTAAAGGAAGCTCAGAGTTTGCGCCGTACTTCAAGGTTGAAGAAGGTCCTCTGTTTGAGTATCACCCACCAGAGTTTGTTTATGAGGGTCCGAATCCACCAAAATGGGAGAACTTGCGGCCTTACTTGATGCACGTCAGGCAGACAACGATAGACGAAACTGCGGGAGGTTTCGACGCTGCTATCGGGTGCTTGAGAGCTCTGCAAGAAGCCTGCGTGGGTCTCTACTTCAAGAACACTTGACGACCGCCTCGCGACCTCCGATCTGGAGAGACGCTCTGGGGGGATCCTGCTGTATAGTCTGGTTGAACACCCAGAACTCCTCGTTCGGTAGTGATTTCACGTTTTGAGCAGATTCTGTTTAGCAGGACATGAACTTTCAAGTTTCTTCATATTATTTCATTTGAAGGTATTTTAGTCGTAATTCGATTTGGTTGGCAGTCTCACTTTCTGGGCTAATAGCTTGTTGTAATATTGTACATGATTTACACATGAAATGCCTTGTACAGCTGGTGGCCCCCTTGATTTCTGCGTTTCTTTGTATCATGCGCCACTTAAATATCTTTGGTATACGTAGCGGAGGATGGTTTTTCTCACCATCCCGACAACCCCCTTCAAACCTTCCCGGTTTGCTTCCTGATTTTTTTTTTTTTTTTTCCTGCTCCCTGTTGGGCACTAAAATGGAGGCGTATCAAGCTGCTGCTACTCACTATACAGTGAGATCAAGTTACCAGATCAAATTAATCCGACCTAATGTTGCAATGCTCTTGTTGCTAAATTAGTTTTATCACTGTGGGATTCGCATCATGTTTCTTGTTTTAACGGTTTTAAATCAAAATATACTTTTTCGCGCGTTGTACTTTTGAAAAAATTCACTTTTCGCAAGACTTGTAACCACGGAACTGAATGCGTCTCTCCTGCGGAGTTGGTTTTCTGAAAAACGTTATAACATTTAAAGATATAATCTAGCATTGAACCTATGTACTGTTTCATTATATTTGAAAATATAGATATGTACATGTTCATGAATGAACGACGATTTTTATTCAATATATTGGTTGTCATTAGCTAGGTATCTGTCTGTGTTTTCAACTGCATCTTGGAGCATCGTTATTTGATATGATTCAAATGGATTTCTTTTTTTTTTTTGTGTTCTTTAACGGTAGGTATAGTTGAAATGTTATTTATTTCAGAATTTTTCACCAGAATAGTAAACCTTTTGATAAAAATTACATTAACCCAGTTTGTAATGCTGGTACCTACCTACTTGCCAAAGTCCTCTCATTTTTCGGCATTCAAACTCGTCAGTTTTCATGCTAAAAAATAATTTCATCTCTGGCGCACCTCTCTCCTTTGATAGTAGTGTGGGTGTGAAAACGCGGAGTTATGTAATTAATAAAATATATGTATTATTGAACTGGTGTTTCCATGGCTATGTTTCTGATGTAAACCGAACCCAGTTTGGAGTCGAAAGGAGGCGAAATGAAGAGATAAGGCACCTAGGTACCTTACTTTGAATTAATTGTCAACGAAAAACACGAGAAGTTTACCACTGGACCTATTTGGAATAGCTAGACACTATTATGGTGATACTATGATGAAAACAGAAATTATGATATCGATCGCCGTATCCACCACAACACCGGCTAGATGATTTTCCTCAACTTCTCAGGAGAACGATAAAACAGTTTTCAATAAATGATCTTTATCCCTGGATTGTCTACCCCCAGCCAGATTTTAGCGAATTTTCAAAGAAAACGAAGCTATTGGAGTGAGTCCAACATTTTCAGAACATGAATTTTCAATTTTTTTAAAATTCAAATACGTTCAAGAGCATTCCGAGTTCATCCCTAGATTGTAACAAAATTTATAATTATTTATATATAAATACATTAGTCACGCCGGGTGATATCTGACCTTGAGTGCAGGATAAAAATTCTAAATTTCGCCAAAATTGTCATATTGCCAAACAAAAGGATGAGTTCCAAGACTAGCAGTTTTCAAAAATTATAAGGTCAGGTTTGAGTTTTTAGATGTCAAAAACTGGTAAAATGGTTAAAATCGGTGGACAGAAAATACCATTTCAGTTGTTTTTCATACGGAATATAGCTACAACCAATATTAATTCATCTGACGTAGTGTGGGATGGTGATTCACGACGGTAAAAGTAAACCGCCATTCCAGGCTGGGGCTTTTCGTCCGACTGCACTGCCGACGTCAGTGACTATTTTTCTCAAAAAAGAGTGGGTCAAACTCGGTAAAAATTGCTAAAATCACGAAAGAAATACTGTTCTTCGAAAAGCGGTAAGGTTTCTCGCTGTATCATCTTTTTACACAATAGCACAAATTGATTTTTGACCCTCTTAGAATTTTTGAAAATTTATTGATCATCTTCGTACTCATCTTTTTGTTAGGTAATACGAACATTTTGGCGAAATTTGGAATTTGTATCATGCACCCAAGATCAGATGATATCGTCTGAGTGACACAAATAATTACATATTTACCTCAAATTCATATTCATTCATATAAACTTTTGTTAATTCGGGATGAATTCAGGGTCCTCTGAAACGGATTTACCTATAACAGATTTTAAAAAATTCATGTTCTAACAATTTTGGACTCAATGCAATAGATTGCATAGCAATTCATTTTCTTTGAAATTTCGTTACCTGCCCTGCATTTGCGCATGCGCAGTGCCCGTACCAATGATCCAATAGGTTTTTCAATTCAGGGGGGACCATCCGTGGACCAACCTGTAAATTTCTGCAATATCTAATTCGAATTGAGGAAATCATGCGTGTGGCGAGGATTTGCAGACACAGACCCCTCAGCGAAGAATAAAGCCGAGCTTCCCGGACCCGGACCAACTGGGGGCCTAAAAACCAAATGTCATTAATTTTGATTCATGGAAGAAGAAAAGCGCGGCGGACGGACAGAAATTTTTTAATCCATTTTCGAATTCTACGTAGCTTGAAACGAAAATCGTCAAATTTTGAGGGGCTTAAAAGAACCAGTTTGTATTCATGCTCGATTCCAAAGGTTCGTTGTTGAAAATAATAAACCAATATGGCTATTCGACAAAAATAATAGGTTGTAAGATCAAACATACTTCGCTAATAGAATGTTTCCTGTTGTTTAGAATGTTTACCGGTTTTCCTAAACCTAATTACCTATGTGGAAAATGAACCATTTTGAAAGGAAAACCACAGTTCGACAACGTAAAGAATGTGACGGGAATGGTTGGGTCAGTACCTACAGCCATTTTGGCTTATTACTCTGTTTATACACATATGTAATCGCTCAGCAAAAAATTTTTATAGGTACCACCCCCTCAAAATTTTTTCTTTTACGTTTCAAGGTGTGTAGATTCCAAAAATGCAATGTCCGTCCGCCGTACCTACGCCGTATCACGTGTACAAGCTTCATTTTCTGTCTAAAAAAGTCGTTCTTTCGCACACATGCTCCATTTGGGCCCTAGTTGTGTCCCGAAACTTTTCAGCCCGATCGGTATATACCCAGGGGTATTATGAGTGAAAATGTGGATAAAAATAGGTACTTTTTGTGTTTTATAACATGTTAGTAACATGAGCTTTTGAGGTATCTTTTTCCATGTTTTTGGGGACGAGAATACCGAATATGAAGTCGATTTTGACCAAAGACGCGGAAATTGAGGTTCTACCAAATGTTCAGCTCCCAAAATTGATTTTTTTTTTTTAAGTCAAAAACCTGGAAAATCGTCTGAAATCACCATCAATGTGTATAATTACACTAGAAAAAGTGTCAGCATGTGGATCAAGACGATTAAATGACGCTATCAATAATCAAAGATAATATGAAAAAAAAGGAACGTACCTAATTCGTGTTTTGGGGGCCAAACTCGTGGATCAGAAATAGCTATTTCGGCTATTTCAATTATTTCACATGAAAGAAACTGAAATGGACAGCCAACATTTCCGTATGTATGTCCAGTAGAATAATAAACCCATGTGACAAGGACTTTGCAGCGTTTTTCAAGTATTAAGTACCTATGTCCCATCTTGGGATAGTTATAGGCACAGATTAAGATATCTCGTTAATCAATGATGGGATTCATGAGTAGTTTTCTCCTTCATTTATTATTTTCGAGGATATGTATCGAAATTAGTAGACAGGAAACTTTTTAATGTAAGTCTTTCAGGTATTAAATAGGTAGCAGGTATATTTCATGTCCTGGTTATTGCCAGCTGTCCTTTACCTTTATTGGATGTTGGGAGGTCAATAACCTAGGTACCAACTCTTTTTTATGAACAGTTCCTCCGGCTAAAACCACATTGCTACCATCTGCAGCTCAGTGTTTACAATTTGGCGAAGTTAGTATTAGACGGGAAACAACTTTTATAACACGAAATTTTTCTGCAGTTTTTACTGATTTTTGAAGGACATCCGTTGGCTGCAGTGTTGGCGGGAAAATCACCAGACGAGACTTGGCGCGTCAACGATTTCGAGGTGGAGAGGTGTGTTTTTGCCTTCGAGGTTGAGGGGAGTCGTCTTGGCGGCTACCGTCACAGCGGTGGTTGGTGAGGTAAGACACGTGTTGGGAGCATTCAGAAGGCTTTCAACCAATCAGAGCTCGCCCCTTGGTTACAATGGGCGTGGTCTAAACGCCCGAACCGTTCAAAACCAATGCACACCTCGCCACGCCCTCCTGTACTCGTTACCCCCACCCCAAGCGACGGCGGACTCCGTATCTTGTCAGTATCGCTCCCTCTATCCCTTTATACCTCTGTGGTAGTTTTGGGGGCTTTGTGATCGTGAAAGGAGCTAAAGAGTTGTTTGTTGGGATTCGCAAAGCTCTTCGTGGTTCGTGCTTAGTTTCGTAGTTCTGTTTTTCAATAATCAGTTAATTCCTTACTATTCTAAAGACATAGGTGACTAAATTGTGCTTTATCAGTAAAACTGTGCGTGGAAATGCCTCCGAAACGACGGGAGAAGGAGGTGGAGGCTTCCAAAAACATCAAAACTGAGGCCACTGGAGACCACGAACTGTTCCTCAACGCCTTCGAAAGTGAGTTTGCAATAAGTATTCAATTTGCCACTGGTACTTCGTTTTGTCACTTCTCACTTAGCTTTACTACCTGTAAAGTTCAGCGTTGTAGATCGAATGCATGTACAGAGTTGTCTATTCAATTACTTACTGCAAATCGGAAAGGAATGTTACCGCTTCCGCTCTAACCTCCAACGTAAAATAGTATCGTACAGAAAAATGAACAAAATTTTGAATTCACCTATTTAAATTATTTTTGATCCCCTTTGCTCATCACTCTCATAGTATTGTTATTCGCCTGTGTATATAATTACAGTACCTGCTAGAAATATTCCTCTTGATCATGGAAATTAATTTAGCCGAACGGCCTGCAAAATAGATTTGAAGAAAAAAAAAATATGTCGGGTACCTCGGTACCTGTCTATAACTCACTGCCTTATCCAAATCCGGTCACGCATTGATCGACCGCAATGCCTGACATTTAATTTACCGAAAAACTCTCCTTTATTGTCAAGTTTGAACTAGTATGGTCGGCTCTGTTAGCCACCTGCTAGTCTCTAATGATTACTAATCGTGTTTCTGATCAACCACCTGAAGAGTGCTAGTAACCTTCCCTTTGAATCTCTAAATTGAAAACTACCTAATTTTTTAATAAGCTGTTTTCACATCGTTCAAATGACTGTTTGGTTTAGATTTAGCAAAGCTGAGGGTTTTTTCGACTGATTTTGAAAGAGGACGTAGGTGGATTTTTGCAGTAACAATATTTTTAGGACCCTAATTTCTGGTTCCTCAGAGTACCTTCGAATGAAAAAGGTATATCTATGATTGGTAGATGGGCGGTAGGTAGGAAGTGTGTGACATTGATTAGGCATTTGAACCGTACATACATAGTTCTCAGGAGCGGGTGGTCTTCGTATTAAATTACTTAGATTTCAATTCTACGTACAGACTAACTAGTGGAAAATTTTCATGTTAGCGTGTTTTGGTTTATTATTCTGTGAATAATACACGTATGTATTCGCTCAGCAAAAAATTTTTATAACACCTCCTCAAACTTTTTTCTTTTCCGTTTCAAGGTGCGTAGATTCCAAAAATGCAATGTCCGTACGCCGTATCACGTGTGCAGGCTTCATTTTAGACCTAAAAAAGTCGTTCTTTCGCACACATGCTCCATTTGGGCCCTAGTTGTGTCCCGAAACTTTTCAGCCCGATCGGAATATACCCAGGGGTGTTATGAGTGAAAATGTGTGTAAAAATAGGTACTTTTTTTGTTTTAGCAACATGTTAGTAAAATGAGCTTTTGAGGTATCGTTTTCCATGTTTTTGGGGACGAGAATACCGAATATGAAGTCGATTTTGACCAAAGACGCGGAAATTGAGGTTTTACCATTGGTTCAGCTCCCAAAATTGGTTTTTTTAAGTCAAAAACCTGGAAAACTGTCTGAAATCACCATCAATGTGTATACTAACATTAGAAAAAGTGTAAACAGCTGAATCAAGACCATTAAATCGCACTACCAATGATCAAAGATGATCTGGGGGAAAAAAACGCTGCAAAGTCCTTGTCACATGGGTTTATTATTCTATTGGAGTTCTAGAGATTCTTGTTGGCTGTTAAATTTATTGTTTCTTTCATGTGGAATGATTGAAATAGCTATTTATGATGATTTCCACCAATTTTGGCCCCCAAAACATGAAATAGGTACGCTTTTTTTTCTTTTTTTTAAGATCATCATTGATCATTGGTAGTGGCATTTAATGGTCTTGATTCACCTGTTTACACTTTTTCCAATGTTATTGTACACATTGATGGTGATTTCAGACAGTTTTCCAGGTTTTTGTCTCATAAAAAACGCTGCAAAGTCCTTGTCACATGGGTTTATTATTCTATTGGAGTTCTAGAGATTCTTGTTGGCTGTTAAATTTATTGTTTCTTTCATGTGGAATGATTGAAATAGCTATTTATGATGATTTCCACCAATTTTGGCCCCCAAAACATGAAATAGGTACGCTTTTTTTTCTTTTTTTTAAGATCATCTTTGATCATTGGTAGTGCCATTTAATGGTCTTGATTCACATGTTTACACATTTTATAATGTTATTATACACATTGATGGTGATTTCAGACAGTTTTCCAGGTTTTTGACTCATAAAAAACGCTGCAAAGTCCTTGTCACATGGGTTTATTATTCTATTGGACATACCTACAGAAACGTTGGCTGTTTATTTATTGTTTCTTTCATATAAAATAATTTAAATAGCTATTTCTGGTGGTTTCCACCAATTTTGGCCCCCAAAACACGAATTAGGTACGCTCCTTTTTTTTTCAAATTATCTTTGATCATTGATAGTACCATTTAATCGTCTTGATCCACCTCTTGATACTTTTTCTAGTGTTATTCTACAAATTGATGGTGATTTCAGACGATTTTCCAGGTTTTTGACTTATAAAAAATCAATTTTGGGAGCTGAACATCTGGTACAACCTCAATTTTCCACTCTTTGGTCAAAATCGACTTCATATTTGGTCTTCTCGTCCCCAAAAACATGAAAAACGATACATCAAAAGCTCATTTTACCAACATGTTGCTAAAACGCAAAAAGTACCTATTTTTACACACATTTTCACTCATAACACCCCTGGGTATATTCCGATCGGGCTGAAAAGTTTCGGGACACAAATAGGGCCGAAATGGAGCATGTGTGCGAAAGAGCGAATTTTTTAGACCAAAAATGAAGCCTGTACACGTGATACGGCGGACGGCGTACGGCGGACGGACATTGCATTGTTTGAATCTACGCACCTTGAAACGGAAAAGAAAAAATTTTGAGGGGATGTTATAAAAATTTTTTGCTGAGCGAATACATAGGTGTATTATTCGCAGAATAATAAACCAAAAACCATTTTGGCAGCTGAACCTTTAGTAAAACCTCAATTTCCGCGTCTTTGGTCAAAATCGACTTCATATTCGGTCTTCTCGTCCCCAAAAACATGGAAAAGGATACCTCAAAACCTCATGTTACCAACATGTTGCTAAAACGCAAAAAGTACCTATTTTTATACACATTTTCACTCATAACACCCCTGGGTATATTCCGATCGGGCTGAAAAGTTTCGGGACACAACTAGGGCCCAAATAGAGCATGTGTGCGAAAGAACGATTTTTTTAGACCGAAAATGAAGCCTGTACACGTGATACGGCGTACGGCGGACGGACATTGCATTTTTGGAATCTACGTACCTTGAAACGGAAAAGAAAAAATTTTGAGGGGGTGTTATTAAAATTTTTTGCTGAGCGATTACATAGGTGTATTATTCACAGAATAATAAACCAAAAGTGTACCTATTTCATGTTTTGGGGGCCGAAATTGGTGGAAATCATCAGGAATAGCTATTTCAATCATTCCACATGAAAGAAACTATAAATTTAACAGCCAACAAGAATCTCTAGAACTCCAATAGAATAATAAACCCATGTGACAAGGACTTTGCAGCGTTTTTTACATGTTACTTACGGATCTCATTTTTTACGGAAAACCGATCTCTCAGCAAGGGATCATATTTTTGTACTGGCATGTCTTTCAACTCATGAACGTTCTTAATCGATAGCAACTTGCTCTTCTTTGTACATGATCATAGCTCGGTTCCTTTGAGAGAGTTGGAAAAGTGTAGGTACAGATCCGCTAACCTGTTTAGAAATGTCTACCTACCTATTGTTAATACTCGACTGCAACAAACTTCGGTATATCTATCGTATATTCATGTAGTGCTTGATTCTAGTTCCTGATATATCCTATCCGACGTGTTGAAACACAACTTTTGCTGAACTGAACCTGTTTCTTTCCCCAGAGCCCACGCAGATATACAGATATCTGAGGAACAGGAGTTTGGTAAAGGTAAGCATACCACAGCACCTCATACTTGACATTCTGTGATGTCATCGAAGTCTGTATTATTAGGTTTCTACCAGATACATAATTACCGTTTCCTTACAAGACTCTTATTAACCCGGGTGTGTCCTTAGCCATACTTCCTGCACCGCAACTTGACGTACATGCAACATCGCATGACACGAAGGAAGAAGAATGGGAAGAAGATCTCACCAGATAATTTGCTGGAAATCTTCCAAACGAAACAGCTTCAACAGAAAAGCAATGATCTGAGGACCTCTGGATACCTCACTCTGACGTATTTAGGATTCTACAATCAAAACAGTAAGTTTTTTGAACTTTGAAGCTCATGAATTTCGTACTCCAGATTTTAAGTTTATATCCCAGAAGGGGATGCTTGAAATGAGGACCCGATGTTTCTGTTGTTTATCATATCAAAGAGTAGGAGTCGTCACCTGGAGGTACGGACTCAATTCTGTTAACATTCTGATTGTTTGTTTCCACAGAGTTGTGCTATGAATGCTCGACTTGAGGTATTCTTCTTTGTTTCAGACTTAGCTCCAAAAGAACCTGTCAAACTAGAGACCATTCTGCTGAAAGTCTGCCACCAGAAGAGGAAGGAGTTGTCCCACGCTGTCCTCAAGGTACTGGGTAAACGCTGGGAATACGGCGGACTAACTTGGCGAGCAATATGAAACTTTGTCTTCGAATGTCAACCGTTGCCCTGAATTGGCTGTTCCCCACAGTTTTTCTCGATTTTGTTTTTTATTAATTAATTTGCGTGGAAAGAGCTGTTGGAAGGGCGGATTCGTCCGTTTCCATTCGAGTCTTGGTTTCAGGAACTCCATGTGACATGGAACTCAGTGATATCGCGCCCCAATTTGATTTGGGTTTGAACCGCAGTGAGCTGAATTGCCTTTTGAGCGAATTCGATCAGGCATATTCAAATTATTCGATAATATTGTCGACTAATACGATGACCAGGTAAATTTTAATCCCCCTCGTAAAAAAAACCCAAATCCGGGATGAGAAACGATGGAATTTTTTGATCATCCGTAGTTTTGTATATAATTCGCTGAGATCATTTTTGTTTCGAAAGAAAATGACTTGAAGTGATCCTCGGTGAAAGAAGCTTGGTTGAGAGACAGCTGGAGTGCGTGTGTGCATTTCACTCGGATTTGTCCATTTCAGGATCTTGACGAAACGAGCGCGATCTCTCCTGACACCCTACCTCATGACAGTAGCGAAAATCCAGATAGACCGTGCTACCATCAGGTAATATGGAGTTTTGGGTCCTGCTGTCGTTCTCCGTTTCCCTCTGGATGGGTGCTGGAATTTTGTTTCGAATTGAACGACTTGTGGTAAAAGAGTATCGTTCCCTAAGGTGTTTCGAATTTGAGATTTGTTGGAGCGGGAATTTGGAGTGGGAAGAAAGACTGTAGGCACATACTGATAGAATTTTCCAATAAATGAATAACCTTTCCAACAAAATTGGTAAATTCTCCAACCAAATTAACATTCTAGCAGACCAATTTGGTTGGAAAGTCATTAAGGTCGAACAATGATTACTGAGTCACTTGGAGCACATCAGTTTTCAAACGTGAAGACATATTGGGAGTTTCTAATTTTAAAAAATATACCTTTCTTCTTGGTCGTGTTTCCTGGACACATCTTCAAACCGAGGTTTTATAGGAAATTGTTCGCATATCACTAATAGGTAGGTATACCGAATTATGGGTCCTTGAATGCCTTACCCATTCATTTTTAAACGTGGGCTCAATTTTAATTTAAAAAAGTTGAAAAATACTCTTCAAGGCAAAATAATTTAAATTATTTACTTCTTCCGATGGTATCAAACAGATTTTTCCTAAATTATCCGATTTCAGCCTTTGTAGGAAACCCTCAAATTATGTTAATTTCTTTCACAAAAAAAAAGTTGAATGACGATTGTGATCATAAATCTTGAAAATTGTATTTAATGCCGCTTATGCACAAACCTACATACAAACTTGAATGGAGAATAACCCCGGAGAATAATTAATCTTCTCATGCATTTACCACTGCATTGAATTCGATTGTTCAACATTTTAATCATGATTATGAATTCGGTTGGAATAATTTATTGTAGTATTAACTTCCCTGAAAAATGGTTTTGTAGTGCCATAATTGAACTTTGAACTTTAGAAATGTTTCGTAAGTGAGTGAGTTAAATGACAATTCAGTAAGGTCATCTTTGATGTATTCAATTCCATGGCCCCTCCTTTTCCCCTCTACCATCCTCTAATCTGAAACACTATAGCTGCTCATCTCTGTCTGCCCAGGCGTGTTTGATGGGCTTGGAAAAAGAACGTACCTTTCCACGGATCTCTACTAATTCTTCGCACTCTGCCTCACCTCTCTGCAATATTTTTGGAAACCTCTCAAATTGCGCAATCTTCTCGACCTTTGCTGACGCCTCCCCATTCATCCATGCTTTGCTTGCAATCATCGCTGCGGTTCATCTTATTACTCAAATCGATGTATCGATTGTCAAAAACCCTCATTCATCTTCACTTTCACCGATTTCCATGGCCAGTCAACTGTACAGTGAAACTCTTTCGCATTTCATGGAATAATTTTTTCTATGATTATATTTTATGATCGTTCCTCTGCAGAAGATAGAAAAGCTTTGTATTTGCAAACGTTAAAGCAAAGCTTCAGAGCTCAAGGCCAGTGGTTGAGGTTAGAAACTTCTGATTTATATTTTGTGTTGATTGTATGAATGAAACTTGTGACTTCAGAACTTTGAACTGTAAAAACTTCAAAATTGTAATGGTTAACTCAATCAAGTTTCATGGCATCTTTGGACTTCACTCACCCACACGGTAGATATAGGTATCAATCACATGGGCATCAGTTTGCCTGAATAATATTTCCACAATTTCATGCACCATGTATTTATCATCATCATTGCTCTCATCCCATTGATATTTTATAGCAAAACAAAAAGCTAATACAAGTTTGTGGAATATGGTTAATCGTTGGAGTATACCAAGAAAATAAAATAATGTTCGAGTTCTTCTAATTTATCAAGTTGTTTGATCTAATTTACCAAGTCTTCCATCCCTATTCATAGGTGTCTCTTGGGACTAGTTACGTTGCGTACAACCCGTCTGACGATAACCCACCACCCAAAGTACCTACAGTCTCCATTCCTGCCGAGTCTTTCTACTACTGTGGACCTAAAGTAAAATCTTCGACCATTCTTCTTCGAATAGTCACCAACTCTTCTGAACACGTCATGTCCTCCAACACTGAAGAATCAGGTAAGCATCGAGATTTCATTTTATCCCTGCCAAACAAGTACTTTCACGAGTCCGTCTGTTTTCTGTTTCTGTTAGCAACTACATGGAGTATTTTTCTTGCAGAGCCAAACCCCAAGAAGATCAGGCTTTCCAAGGATAGTAACGACATGGTTGAGTTTGGCATGGATCTTGTGGTTTTCGATAAGCACCAACGCTGTTCATTGAAGGAAGGGCAGTACGAATTTCTCCTTAGTGAAATTGACAAGAGAAGTAACAATGACAGGTGCACTAGAATATCCACTTCATTCTCAAGCTGGGAAGACTTAGGGGAAGACAAAGACGTACGTAGATTGGTAGTTATTGCGCTATTTGTTTTGACTTTTCAGTGCCTCTGTATTATTAGGGGTGTTCATAGTTTTCTCGACTATGTTAAACATAAACGGTGGGAGTCACGAGGCTCCCTGTTTAAACTCTGCTGTGTTTAAGTTCGTAAATAGCATCAGCTGATTGGGTGATAACAGATGTGAAGAAGAAGAAGAAGGTAGTAAGTATTCAAGAGGTAGATAGAGTGCAACAACAGCAAGGTAGGCACTCGAGTCAGGCTATGTTGTTAGTTTGAGCAGCTGGCTAGTTATTATTTATATATTTATCTACATCTGTGTTGTGTTGTCAGAAAAAATAATGCTAAATAAAAGCCACAAAGCGCGATGCATTTGATGAAACTCTTGAGGACATTTCCATCACAGGAATCATGGAATCAGCTGTTGACTGTTCGCCGTTTTGTATGATAACAGACGTTAACATTGTTTCAGTTAGATGTTTAATGTACCCCACATGCTGTTATTGTTAACATGTATTGTCAAGAAGAGTCAATTTTTTCTACGGGGTTTCTCAAATTTAATATTATGTTCCTAAGTTTTAAACTTCTGACCATATTTGAAATGCAAAGAAATCGTATGATTTGTAAAACACTGCAAATTATTATAACGCAAAGGTTTATTATTTTCTTGTACAGATACCTGTTTTGTGTAGATCACTCTGTGGTCTGTTCCTCCCCTCGTGCTTCTCTAAGGGCCGGTTTCACCAACGCGGATTATCCAGAGTTCAATCCCGGCTGAGGTTTAAGCCATCGATTCTGAGAAAAGACAGTTTCACGAACGCCTAATCTAGGAATAAGTCGCGGCAACGGCGTATTAAGTTAGTACCTCGTTTCAGGTGGTTTAAACCTCTGATCTACGGTTGATCTCCGATTCTCCTCCAGGCCATTGCCATTTTGAAATCTATTTTATCAGTGTTTTTCATATGTACTTCTCAACTTGCAATCTTGCATCAACATTTAGTGCGATGAATCGTTACATTGAAGTGTTTGAGTCATCCTTGGATGAATATTTCAATGAACTTCTGGAAGTGTCCGTGCCCAGACGGCGATAATACGCGAAAGGGTCGAGCATTTCCACAAGTGGGATGACGGCGATTTTTTCGCGAGTTTCCGCCTTCCGACGGAAGGGATGAGCTTAGTGCTCGATGCAAGAGAAAGCCTTCTAGTTCTCGAAACAGAAATGTGAGTGCAACCAAAAATGTGTAATAAATATAATTTTACACCAAACCAGGTAGGCAACAACGTCGGACCCATCATTATTTATTTAGTAGGTAAACAAACCTTCATTGTACGTGGTAGGTACTCGCAGACTGCGCTAATAAGTACATGTATAACTTCTTCTGCATACAGCGAATTATTGTAAAAAAGTAGATACCTTTTATAGAAGAGCCTAGGTAGGCTATCTATAATTTATTACAAGAGCTGTCTCGAAAGATGTAAGATGGTCTTTTGTAGTAATGACAGAGTGGAGTCGAGCAGAAGTTCTCAGAATGAGAATGACAGAGGCTAGAGGCATAAGAAAAAATCGCGAAACTTCCGCAACTGGCTACTATTATGCAGTTTAATGTCTCCACAACAGAGGATGGCGGACAAAATTTAAGTATCTATAGAAGAAATATCACAGATCCACAACTCATGGATGAGCATCTCTCCTCCATGTCATCTGTAATACGGGATTTGTGTTTCTGGGGATAGCAATGCTGATGCAAACTGAACAATCTCGGCTTAAACCCAAGTTCGGCTAAACCGCGGATCAAAAACGTTGGTGAAACTGTCGAAGCTCTGAACCACAGATCAAATTTGAATCCAGGATTTATTGATACCAGGTTTTTGCTGCGTTGGTGAAACCGGCCCTAAGGGTAGTCCCCCTTTATTATAATCAGGCGTGTTTGGTGAACTGAGACCCGCTAATCCTGCAGTGAATTGAGACCCAGGTCCTAGTGAGGACTTGGGTGAACATTTGAGAATATGTCGAGGGTCCTACTTAGGTTCAGCAACCATCAAGAGTTTCAAAAACGTCCCACTGATGTTTGTCAACAACCCGTCCCTCAGGTCTCACTTGGTCACCTGGGCCTCAATTCACCACCAACCAAAAACATTCCAACCATTCTCAAAACACAGTTTAAAAACGTCATGTCATCAGCCATACCCTTCTTTGAAAGTGGTGACTGACAATGTAGAGCTTCCAAGGACCAACTAGACCCCACCTGGGGTCAACAAGCCAAATTTAATTCATTTTGGCTCATGGTAGGTAACTAAAGGAAGTGCTGTGCAAAGGCAGGCAGAAATTGTTTATTCCATTTCCGAATTATACATAAATATGTTTGAAACACAAACCATTAAATTTTGAGGGGCTAGGAAACAATTGTTGTTCTCGATCCCAAAAGAGAGGGGCGGGCACCAGAAAAAGGCTCAGGGCCGGTTTAACAATTCCCTGAATAAACGGTTGCTTAGTTAATGAGTAGTTAGTGCTAATGGTTGACTAAATGGTGGATACTATTAGGAACGTGTTTATCAATTGAAATTTAACGATTGGATAACAAACGAACCGTTAATTCCAATAATCGATTGTTCACTGCATGGTTCTTTGGTCGTAGCATTCCACCTGATGGAAAAATCAGCTGTTCAGGTTAAATCGCGCCGTTTTGTGTCAGCCATGGCAGTGCCTCGACCAAAAAAAAAAAAATCATGTATCACCTTTGTTTCGCATGGCTTCAACCAGGACAAATAAAAGGGAAGAAGAAGAACCTGTTATGTACGTTGTTGTTGTTCCATGGAAGTTCATTTATTTTTCACATTTTTGGTTTTTCCTGTTTCTCAGAACCAGTACCTGGGATACAAATGAAATAGTGAAAAAGCTATGGAAACGAATGAATGGAAACAATGTCTATTTTGCATGAAAATAATTATTAGGAAGGTACAAAGAAGTTGCAACAAAAGAAAGGTAGATATTTACCTGGAGTACCGTCGTTTTTGTGAGCCAGAAGCACACGAAAATATCTTGTCATTGAGATCAATGATCTACCCAGGGTTACCCGGGGTTTCTCTGCCACTCGAGAAATTCGCCTATTAGTTCTTCATCGGAAGGATAATCTGAGCCCTGCCTATTTTTCTTGTTCGGAATGAAACACTGTGGCGAACGAACACCGAAACAAGAAAATACGAGGTTATAATCAACTGAGTAGCACGTTGAATCAAGTGAAAAAACGTTCAATAGGGGCTGCCCAATTCAACATTTTTTCGGGCCAATAAATTTAACAGTTCGTTCTTGCTATTCGGACCTTTAAAGGGGACTGATAAACACCAATTTCATACTTAACGATTGAATAGGCTTACTCATATGTTCAGCAGTTTTCGTTATCGTTATATGAACTGAGCTAAATGGGCCCCGTTATGAAATCAATAAACCAAAAGTGCTGGCTCGGCTGTCCCCATTCCAGGCCTTGGTTGATTTACGTCAGCTGTTGTTGGGCACATTAGTCGTCAGATGTTATTCAAACACCTTGTTTTGCATTTTTCATTAGTACGCACCGAAAATCTGACCGTCCCATACTGTTTCCCGATATTCCTCATGCCCTTATTCAGAATTTACCATGCAAATTTGAAGTTCAGGCCCAGTGGAATCGCCCAGTCCATCTCGCTCAGTTCATTATAGGAAGTGTGGTTCTGTTCTTGTATGCATCTTTTTGTTTAACGAGATCCACGGTAGAGAGAAGGGCAACAAAAATTATACAAACTTGTCCCTCATTGTTCATTGTGCGTGGATACTCGAGCCTTAAGATCATCAACCCCTTAAATGTTGTCATACTGAACAGATATGTTGCATTTCGTGTCAGTTCTTGCGGTGTCTAATGGTTTTTCAAATTCCAGATGTCTAAACAACACTTTTCATCGTTTGAAAATATTAGCAAGGGACCCACTTTGAAGTTTCACCTCCAGTGGGCAAAGGAGCCTGTTACTTCCATAATAGACCGCCCTCCAGCTTTCATCCCTTCGCCTGATGAGCCTGTCAAACCTAAAATAGAGAACAACAATGGTACGTGTCGCTTGCTATTATCTGAATTGTCTCAGATATATAGTTTTTCATTGAGTAGGCACCAGTCAGTTATGTATATTCCACTCCAATGTAAGACCAACTCTAGCGTCCGACCTTGCTCCGAATTAGTTCTTCTCAAGATATCAATGTTAGGCTGGATGCATACTGTACACATTCTCAACTAACGTTAGTATTCTGCTTTATTCCTTTGCTATAGGTGGGTTTTGTGCAGGTTGGTCTGAATATTAGAGGTGAAGTTAGTTTTATCATAAGAATCGATTGATTTTGATAACAGTCGTGGACGCTTGAAATACCTGTATGGCTCATATTAACCTGCAGTCAAATTTAAACTTTACTATTAATTTTTTTTGGTCCATTTCTTTCCACAGTGGTCGAAACCAAGTTCCAGGAATCCAAAACCATCATTTACCAGTTCACCTACAATAACAGCAAATCACATCAACACACAGAGGCTTCGAACGATTTGATTTGTCCGTGGTGTTGGTTGAATTGCATTACCGTTTTTTCACTTCTCTGGCATCTAAAATTATGTCACCCGAGATTCAACTTTCATTTCACGGTAAGTAATATTGTGCTCCTCTTTATGTTTTCATTCAGAGGTAAAGAATTATGAAGCTAGAACTGTGTATGAATGATGAGCTACGTGGGAGGCCATCCCTTCATTGATTCCATTTGTTTTTCATATACAAACAGCAAGTAAACAAGGGGATGAAAATTGAAGTGTCTTTGAATGAGAACTACGATGGATCGTATGCCGGCTGCCCGACCAATCCACCTCGGCCTGGGAGGCCGGTGAAGCGGACATCGCTCACCCACGTTATGGTCTGCCATCCCAAGAGGACTAAAATGAAATCCCTCTCGGAGCTCACTGACCTTGAGGAAAACGACCACGAAAATCATAGGCCTTACATCACTGGTCACAATAGGTGAGAAGATCCTTCAAACACAAATTTCCAGTATTTCGAGAAAACTTGGAAAAACCATTGATTTAAAAAAAAAGCCAGCTACCCTCGCTTGATTTGAATTTCCTTGCAATCTTCTGTTTTTGCTGGGAACCCTTTCCACAGAAATGTAACTGGCCGCGACCCCCTAGCTGATGATATTACTACGGTTTTGGTGGCATTGCTATGTGCAGTTAGTCCACAAGAATCCTTTCCACTTCCATTCTACTTGCTGCTGTTGCAGAATGCTCCTGATCCATTGGATGTTGTTCCAATATGATCCAAATCCACAAAACCAACCAATGTGCTCCAGCTCCAAACTAAATCCCCAATTTCCTCCGAACAATTTTTTGTTGTTGCAAAAGCTTCATCAGCTTAGCTGCTTATACTTCCTGCTGGACAGATTAAGCTAAAAAACATTGTTAAGAGGTCTGTAGGCTGAGCAGCAGTTTCTTGCGTTTCCTGAAAATCGAGGTGGTTAGCTGATGGCGCACTTTGCTTGTGTGCAACTCGAGTGTAAAATACGTGTATGTACGTAAATAGGGTTTTTCTGGTTGTTTTCTTTCGTCCACCTTTACGATTTTGGAAAATTCGTTTTGTCATTACAAAGAGACATGAACGCAAGGAAACATGACTATCTGCTTTGAAATCACGACCCTTGAATTTCAACTAGTATTGTAAGAATCAAAAACAAAACACTGAAAAAGGTAACCTTCGTGTGAACTGTGGTTGTTGTTGTTGCCGTTATCAAGGACAGTTCCATGAACTCCATTTTCAAAGAATAGAGAGGTAGGTGGAGGCATTTTCCTGTTGAGCAATTGAAGCCTTCAAGTAAGAGTGGAAGCACTAGAACAGCGGAAGGTGTAACTTTTGACCCCCCACCATTTCTCGAAACTACGTTTTTATACAAACTGACCTCGGTTTTCCGTAATTATTGACCCGATCGAGCTAATTTTTAGGACGTCCCTCAACAGTAAGAGACGTCCTTATGTATGAGATCTGGTCAAAAGAGGAAAAAACTCAGCCAAGAATGAAAAGAACCACATAAAAATCCGTTTCAGGCTATCCTGAATCCGAACCCTTGAAGAAGAAGAAGAAAAAATCCATAGGTTTATGCCTATGTGTGTGTGACAGAATATGCGCCGAAGCCGCAGTGTGTGCTGCCGAAGCCGCAGTTCTCAACCGATTTGCGAGTTTCTTTTTTTTGTTCGACGCAGACATTTGTGTAGTTGTGCACTACGTCGCCGGAATTTCAAAATTTACTTTGGGGGGGGGGGGGGGGGGGCAGGATTTTCTACAAATCTTGTGTGTGCTGCCCGTATTCTCAACTGTTGAAGCTGTCATACGACAGGTACATATATAAGAAACAATAGGTACTTGAATTGCACAATTAATTCATCATCATCATAGATCAGTTACTCATATATACTTCCTTCTATTTGCAATGAGTGAGCGTGATCTACCTATCCTATACCTACACCACCATAAGGGATGTCCACTGTAATGCTTGCATTACTGCACGGGATGTTTTGTTTTGTTGAGCAGAGTTTTTTTTATCAACTTGAAAAGAATATTAGTGGAATTAATGACGAGAAAATTGGAACGTGGAATAGGGGTTCAGGGGAATTGACACAAAAAACGCTGCAAATCCCTGCACGACGGTTTATTATTTTGTGCAGAATACCCTTCTGTTACAGATCACAGCTCTCTGTATAAATAACCCGTCTATATAATATGTACTATTCTATGCATATTATATATGTAGATCACAGACCCTCCGTAGGTTAGTACCTAACCCCGTACTCGTTACTAGGTACCTACCTAAATCACGAGTTGAATGTTGCTAAAATAATTCTGTCGATCAAACAGTAGTAACTAAAATGGCAAAAAGAAACGCAAATAATGAAGTTCTGAAGGAAAATTGTTGATGCGGAGAGAAATAGCCCCTTCTGCGTAGATCACTGTTTTCTGTGGTCAATACCTATAATGAACTGTTGTGTAATAAATGCCCATCAATAATACTTCAACGGTTGTTCAAGTTGCAAAACTACCGATCAACAGAATCCAGCCCCTTCTTGGTAGGTGAACCGTTGTGTAATAATTTACCGTCACGTAATAATTTACCGTTGTGTAATAATTTGCCGTTGTGTAATTTACCATTGTGTAATAATTTACCCATCAATAATACTTCAACGTTTGTTCAACTTTCACAAGTACCTACCAACAAAATCCAATAGTCCATCACTTATCAAAAATGAAATAATATCGCAGAGCAACCTACTCGACTTCATACAGCAATCCTTGATTATAATCAGGTGCTCCCTAGCGATGATATCCGGGCCGGATTTATACCGTTTGATTCACGATCGTGTTGACGAAGCTTTTTGGTGCACACAAACGGCTGGACATACAATTCTCCGGGTGGTCTCAAAAAATTGTTTACCTCAAGACAAATTTAATAAAGTAAAAAAAAACCATACCCTCCTATCAAAAGTTTTCGAGATACGGCGTTCTGAAAATTTCAACCCCTATTTTGAACCCCTTAGAGATGACTGACAGTAACGCCGACCTTCGAGGACCAGCTAGACCCCGAACGGAACCTATAACCCGAATTTCGTCAATTTTGTTTCATGGTAACTAAGAAAAGTGGCCAGTACGGCGGACAGGCAGCAATTTTTTTATTGCATTTTCGGATTCTACATACCTTGAAACGTAAACCATCAAATTTTGAGGGGGGATTAGAATTTTTTTTTCATCCTCGATTCCAAAGGTTCATTATTGAAAATAATAAACCAAATTATAAATTATCATTTACTTACGAAAAAACTCAGTAAACACTGTAGTTCTAGCTCTAAAAAAATAAAAAGTAAACAGTTTTACCTTAGACTGAGGAAGGCCCTTAAAACACTGCTCAGCAATTCACCCATGAAGTTAACAGGTGAGATAAGCTGCAGTCAACGCCTAAGTCTAAAACACCCTTTGTTGCTTCCTTTCATTGCTTCAAATGATGGATCGCTTTCGTGATAATTCTTCTGGGGCAACAAATGCAGGTCTTCCGTGGAGGAATTCGTTTATAAATTAACGTTTTGTTATTTGTGTGGAGTAAAAGACTTGAACTGTGCATGTTGAAGTTCCAACTCGTAAGCTATAGCCAGTCTGCTTCTTTGAATCTCAGGCTGTACCACCACGCGACCACCTGCCTCCCCATCAACCCTAAGGAAATGGATATTGACAGCGAAGACGAAATGGACCCCAGGTGGCTCAAACAGAAAACGATGATGATGATTGATGAATTCACTGATGTCAACGAGGGTGAAAAAGAGCTAATGAAAATGTGGAACCTCCATGTCATGAAGCACGGGTCAGTGTAAGAAAACCAACTTTATCTTAAGCGTTCCGTAGAGACTGTTCGAAAAAGTAAGATAAGCCTTCCGTAATGGGTTTCTTAACTCAGTCAGGACCGCAATTCGAAGGTAACGCATGGTGTGAAATTTTCAAAATTGGCATTTCGTTTTGGCACATCTATTTTAGTTTCAAAATTCTATTTCGTCTACTCTCTTGAACCTCTCGAGCTCTAGCCTAATAATTTTTTTCAATTTCAGCTCTAGCCTGTCAGTTTTTTGGTTTGTTTCTCAACATTTTCAGTTTACATTACCTCTACATGGTAAATGAAATTGAAGGCTGCGGCCGAAAAACAGTCTACGTTACATTTCTGAAATTTTACAGGAGAGTTAAAAAAGTTTGCAAACCTATATAATCGGAGAACCAGTGGCTCTGATGTAACATGGACTTTTTTCGCTATTTAAATTCATAGCAGCGGTACATAATGCCAAATGGTGGGCGCGGCGCTTGTTACTAGGGATGGTACGATACCTCCGATGTATCAAAATACCGATACGTTTTTGACGTTACATCTCGATATTTGGAAAATACCAATTAGTTTTGTAAAATTAAGTTTTCCTGCCATAAAAAATTGCGGGTTTGTTTCCAAACTCTATGGAGGCACCCGGAAAGGTTACAATCCATTTAGAGTTTCTATCGGTTGTAAATAAGCTGGGTGCATTGAAAAAGAGGAGCACACCACCACCACCAATCGTCAATCGGGTTGGAACACCACCACCATCGATACCTGCTACTCCATAACCTTCCTCCATTTTCTTTTTCTTTTTTTTTAAATATTTTTATTGCCTGCTTTATTACCCTTTACAATAAAAAAAGAAACTTATTTCAATTTTTTTGGTGTTGTTGAAGATGTCGATATTGTCTACTGATATATATCGGTGCATCGATACTTTTCAGTATCATTATCGGAAAATATTGCGTATCGATACTTCTCATTAATATCGTTTCGAAGGAAATATCGATACTTTTGAGTATCTTCTTTGCAATCGCGAACGCAGTTTTCACCACTGTCATCATGACATTCGTCATAATTATGTGGTAAATTTTATTAGCACTTTAAACTGAGTTCTGGAAAATTCAACGGACTGCTTTTCGGCCGCGGTCTTCAAATTGTTGAATGAAATTATTACTGTGTTAAACTATTATGGTTTCATTCTGAAAATTAAAAAAAAGTTAATTAACTGTACAAGGAATCGAGAGGGTGAAAGAGGTATGACGAACTTTCAACACCTTCCATTGGCTTTTCCTTAGAGTATTTTTATTTATTTTGAATCAAAATTTCGTGTTCGGCAATCCCGAATGGTTTTCCAAATTGAATATCCAACTTCTCGATGCAATTTCGCCCGTATAATCAACTTGAAAGCCCGTGTACTTCGATACTTTCAAATTACACCAAAATTCATCAAGGCTTATCTTCCGACTTATAATATTATTATTATTTCATCACAATATTATGTTCATTGACATCGTATCAAGCGTTCAACGGAAACGTAACAACCTCACTTCTGCGTCAAGTGCGGGCCATAATTTAGCGTTCATAATATAGTTGCTATCAGCGGACCATAATTTAGGGTACATATTATACCTATAGTTGCTATTCATACAGTTTCAATTTATTGACATAAATTCATGCTATTTTGTTAAACTGTGACTTTAAAAAAAAAATTAAATGCAGTTACCTCGATGCAACGTGAAGCAAATTATTGTAACTTATTGTAGTGTCAGTTGTGTGGTGAACGGTGGATGCACAGTTATGTAATTCAAATTTGAGTTTTCGAACATGATGATTGGACAAGAACATTGTTTTCTGGAATTTGTGAATAATATTGGGTATACGTACAGGGAGTCTCACGAGACACCCCCCCCTCTCCCTCCACACTATTTTCCTTTGAAAGCAAATTAGAAAAAATTTTCAAGCAGTACTTAACGCTAGATATCTTACGTAGATCTCAAATTCAAAGTCGAGATTTCATGCGAATGCGGGAAAAGTTGAAGTTTTGACACCAACTTGGTTTTTACAAGTGGAACATTGCAGATTCGGATTCCACGTAAAACTTCATAAAGAATTGGCCTGTCAATCAAATTGTGAGTGTGCAAACCGTGAAGAACCATGTTTTTTAATGTGTTTAATTACTACGTGGATACACATGATTTTGGGGTATTCTTTCGCGGTGAACTGCGTGATGTCAATTTTTTGATTCGCAATCATCCTGTCTAAATAAATGGACCAAAATAGCATGAAAATGTTATAAAATATGGAATTTCGACGCTCTTTTCAGCATGAAACGTGTTTTTCTGCGCTTTCCCTTCGTCATGCCTCATGCAGATGTAGTTCGTCACTCTACACAAAAGCGGACTGCAATGGTCGACATTCATTTTCGATGCCGCACCATGTTTCGAATAATGCATATATATCACGATCGTGAATAGGAAAATTGACGTCACCACGTGATTCAGCACGAAAAATTCCCTCAAAATTGTATACCACTTACTTACAGTAATTGTATAGGTACCTAAATTTTAAAAAAAATACGATTTGCACATTTTTGCGCAGTAAAAATTTGAGTGATTGATCATTTCTTCATGACATTTCACGAGTAATCCGAATCTGCAATAAAAAGTGAGTTCACAAAACAACAAAGTGTTGGTGTCGAAATTTAAACTTTTTAGACATTTCTTGAAATTTTTTATTATTATTTTTGATCCAAGTACATAAAAAATCATGAAGAAAAACCATGTTTAGATTTTTTAACTCGCTTCCGAAGAAGGGGGGGGGGGGGATCACGTGGGACACCCTGTATTGCATGTCGCATGGTCTTCTGACATCGTTTCTATTAAACTTTGAAGTTAGAAGGTTCACATGAGCATGAAGTAAAAGCACGGATCCTTTTATTTTTTTTTTCCTGTAAGAACGTATTTGCATTTTCATTTATATACTTTGTTGGGTATCAACATTTTAAAGTTTCCTTGCGTTTGTTTTTTGTTTATTTATTTTTCCGATTTGTTGTCCCTCAACTCCTCGAGTTTCGACTGGTTTATATTATACTGGTTTATTAATTTATTTTATTTAATAAGAAAATTGGGATTAATAAAGGTTGTTCGTCACGTGACCACCACAGTGGGTCATAGTTGTGAACAAAAACTACTGGTATCGTCGTGGTCGGTTTGGAATGCGAAGAAGGAGAGCATGACACTTGTTTTTGTGAACAAAAATGAACCTGAATGAATTTGATTTTACAGGTTCGTAGGTGATTGTCAAGTCCCTCTCGCTTGCTTCATGTTTCTGGAAGAAAAGGGAGAAGAGCTCCTAAGGAAGAACCTCTACAGGAATTTTGTGATGCACATGTCTTTGTTGTTCGACTGTGGGCTCGTTTCGGCTGTCACTGTTTTCCACGTGATGGAAAAGCTGCAGGACATCATACAAAATAATCCTGACATTCACAGGTAAGTTTCATTCATCTGATGTTAACCTTGTTTCTCCTCGGGATTGCAGTCTGACTAGCTGGAATGAGTCTATTTGGTTATTTATTATCTGCTGCACTTCGACGTTTCCTAGATAGATAGGGATTTAGCAAAATTTAACTTTTCTTAATGCTTATTTTATTCAAGGTGTTGCAGAGTCTCAGTCTGACAGACTTATCGCTTGCCAAATAGGTTGGCTGTGGTGGAGAATCGGATGAGAGGGGTTTCATGTACTTATATGGGATTTTCTACAGTCATTTTATAACAGTTTGGTACCCAGAAGACAAAAAATAACAATGGCACTTTTAAACGCATACAATTTTAGCTAGATTTTTAGAGCAGCTATCATATGTTTAGGGCGAAATTCATAGTCCTCAACTCACTCAGAAGGTGAGAGTTACTCATGTAAGTTGAGGGTGTCCTCAAACGATCACTTACTTTGAGGTAGCTATTCACAGAGGTTCACTTACACGTCTTGAGAGCGTCCTCAATTACAGCCGTAGCCCAATGAGTGGAGCTTTTGAACTGGATGTCCAGAAATTCCAGTGGGTGGTCTTGGTCACGGTGATTGCGATATACCTCTTTGGTAGCCTCAAATCGCACGACGTTTAATGAAGTTGTCGTCCCAGTTCCCAGTTCTTCGTCCCACTCACTGTCATCCCAGGGGCCCGTTCCTAAAGACTTTCTCTCTTCACTCTGCACTCTTCAAATCCACACTCTGCACTTTGCGAACGAATTTCCGTTCCTAAAGAACGCTCTTGCATTTGCAAAGTGTAGAACTGCGGAGTCTTACCCTGTTTTCAACAGTTCCGTTCCTAAAGGTTATCTTTCACAAAGTGCAAAGTGAAGATTCTGCGTTTCAAATGAAGAGTTAATAGTATTTTTGCAGAGCCCCAAATGACTTAGAATTGATTTTAAATTCAATGTTTGGTAGTTCCAATAAAAAGAAGAGAATTCAATCTTTCGATTAGGTCTAAAGGTGGTCCAGTTAGTGTGAGGGCAAGCATATGTAACAGCATCGAAGTTTGCTCCACTAAGGTCATCAAAATCTCTACATTTGAGGGGAAGGTAAGGTTAGGAAAGCAACAGGTTGTTGTTGTTAGTGGATAAAAACGCTGCAAATCCCTGCACAACGGTTTATTATTTTGTATAGAATACCCTTCTGTTACAGATCACAGCTCTATGTATAGATAACCCGTCTATATAATATAATATGTACTATTCTATGCATAATTATGTAGATCGCAGACCCTCCGTAGGTTAGTACCTAACCCCGTACTCGTTACTAGGTACCTACCTAAATCACAAGTTAAATGTTGCTAAAATAATTCTGCCGATGACAAACAGTACCTAACAAAAAGAAACACACATAATGAAGTTAGTTCTGAAAAGAAATTGTTGATGAGGAGTGAAAAAAGTAGCAAAAGTACCTACCAACAAACTCCAGCCCCTTCTACGTAGATGGTATAATGAACCGTTGTGTAATAATTTACCGTTGAGTAATGATTTACCGTAGTAATAATTTACCCATCAATAATACTTCAACGTTTGTTCAAGTTTCACTACCTACCAACAAACTCCAAAAGAGCCATCATTTTTCAAATTAAATAATATCACAGAACAACCAACTCGACTTCATACTCCGCCAATATAATCAGGTGATCCCTACCAATGATTGGCCGTATTCACAAATTCCTATTGTGGGCGCGTCTCTGGTTACGAGATTTGGTTTGAATTGTATACAATTTCATTCACACTGGAGTCGAAAATGCCTGTCGGTGCAAACTTCGGGGCCTTACTGTGAACGAACGGCTGGACGTACGATGCTCCGGATGGTCTTAAAAAACTCGCAAGTTCAAGAACTATTTAAAACCGTAAAAATATTTACGTATAAAAATGGTATAGGCGTTTTGAAAATTTCAACCCCTATTTTGAACCCCTTAGAGATGACTCACAGTAACGTCGAGCTTCGAGGACCAACTAGACGCCGAACGGAACCTATAACCCGAATTTCA
Organism: Leptopterna dolabrata; assembly: GCA_954871275.1. NCBI lineage: Eukaryota > Metazoa > Arthropoda > Insecta > Hemiptera > Miridae > Leptopterna > Leptopterna dolabrata. The sequence goes on along the minus strand of OX940984.1, from coordinate 13,831,688 downwards.
TCAATTTTTTTTCATGGTAACTAAGAAAAGTGGCCCGTACGGCGTACGGCGGACAGACAGAAATATTTTGGTTTATTATTTTCAATAATGAACCATTGGAATCGAGCATGAAAAAAAAAAATTCTTACCCCCCCTCAAAATTTGATGGTTTACGTTTCAAGATAATATTTATGTAGAATCCAAAACTGCAATAAAAATATTTCTGTCTGTCCGCCGTACGCCGTACGGGCCACTTTTCTTAGTTACCATGAAAAAAAATTGATGAAATTCGGGTTATAGGTTCCGTTCGGCGTCTAGTTGGTCCTCGAAGCTCGACGTTACTGTGAGTCATCTCTAAGGGGTTCAAAATAGGGGTTGAAATTTTCAAAACGCCTATACCATTTTTTTACGTAAATATTTTTACGGTTTTAAATAGTTCTTGAACTTGCGAGTTTTTTAAGACCATCCGGAGCATCGTACGTCCAGCCGTTCGTTCACAGTAAGGCCCCGAAGTTTGCACCGACAGGCATTTTCGACTCCAGTGTGAATGAAATTGTATACAATCCAAACCAAATCTCGTAACCAGAGACGCGCCCACAATAGGAATTTGTGAATACGGCCAATCATTGGTAGGGATCACCTGATTATATTGGCGGAGTATGAAGTCGAGTTGGTTGTTCTGTGATATTATTTAATTTGAAAAATGATGGCTCTATTGGAGTTTGTTGGTAGGTAGTGAAACTTGAACAAACGTTGAAGTATTATTGATGGGTAAATTATTACTACGGTAAATCATTACTCAACGGTAAATTATTACACAACGGTAAATTATACCATCTACGTAGAAGGGGCTGGAGTTTGTTGGTAGGTACTTTTGCAACTTTTTTCACTCCTCATCAACAATTTCTTTTCAGAACTTCATTATATGTGTTTCTTTTTGTTAGGTACTGTTTGTCATCGGCAGAATTATTTTAGCAACATTTAACTCGTGATTTAGGTAGGTACCTAGTAACGAGTACGGGGTTAGGTACTAACCTACGGAGTGTCTGCGATCTACATAATATGCATAAAATAGAATAGTACATATCATATTATATAGACGGGTTATCTATACATAGAGCTGTGATCTGTAACAGAAGGGTATTCTATACAAAATAATAAACCGTTGTGCAGGGATTTGCAGCGTTTTTATTGCAGTTTTGGATTCTACATACCTTGAAACGTAAACCATCAAATTTTGAGGGGGGTAAGAATTTTTTTTTTCATGCTCGATTCCAATGGTTCATTATTGAAAATAATAAACCAAAAGTGACAACCTACCTAATTTTTTTTTTTTAAACGGAAATTTTCCGATACTTCTCATCAGGGTATGATGGTGAGGATCTTGAACGTGCTCGACCCTCAGTTGGCCGCATTCATCAAGCGCGAATTAATTTTGTTGTCAGCAACACAACTTTCAGGGAGTTGTTTCGCCTAACCAAATCCCAATTAGGTTAACTTATAGAAAGACGGAAGACTTGATGAAATCGGATTCGGAATAAACGATCGGAACATCAACGGTAAACTGTAACACTTATTGGAGGTTACCCTACTAAACGAAGTTACTCTTCAGAACACTCCTCGTTTCGAGTAGAACTGCAGAGTGGGAGTGGGAGGTCTTTAGGAACAGAAAGTTCTCCTACTTTTCATAATTCGCTGAGTGAAGAGTACAAATGAAGATTTGCAAAGTGAAAAGTTAAAGACTTTAGGAATGGACACTCTGTTCTTCATCCCACTCATCAAGCATGAAATGGTCATTCATGTCCATCATGTGATGAAAAGATTCCAGAAAATTTGAAAGTTGTATTGTGAACTGAAAAGTATGGAAGCCCACTGAAATAATGATTTGAGTAATACTTCAGAGACCTGTCCAGGTCCCTCAGATTTTCAGCTGAGTAAGTTGAGTGCATCCTCAACTTATCCCACGTTTTGTGTTTATGAATTGCACGGAAAACGTTTGAGGTACCCTCAGAAGCTCACTAAAGTAAACGCTCAGCTCTAAGTGAGGGCTATGCCCTTAATCTGTTTTATACGTTGATACACCTAAAGCGGTCAACCCGTCAGTGGTGCTCTGAAGACTTTCAAAGATTATTCTGTCCACGCGCAGTCTTCTTTCTGTAGAAGATATAAGGCAATTCAATTTTTTTCTTCCTTTCAGGCAACTCCAGGAGTTGTGGCAGCTACAAAAGGAACATTGGAATGCTGTCGACCAGAAGCCAGTCGTTGACATCAGTGAATCCGTTAAAAGCCCTGGGATCTCCGGCAATGCAGGGGATTTGGGACAAAGGCGTAAGCCCAACTCAGAAAAGAAGCCGACCCCGAAAAAATCCAATTCGTCTGTTAACGGTCTGTCTATAAAAACCAAAAGCAGCTATATCATAATGCACATTTTTTTCAATTACAATATAGTCTATTCGTAATTTATATTGTTGATTTGGGTGTAGAAGTTCTGTTGCAAACGATGCTTCTCGAACTAGGATATATTGCCGCCTTGGAGCCTCATTGCTGCAATGCTTGATGCTGATGAGACAATGTTGGAGCAGCGATCGGCGAATGTGTGGTAAAATAGACATCTCGCTATCTGTGCCTGCAGGGAATTGAGACATTTTGTCGAAACCGGTATCTGCCAATAAATGCCGCTCAGGACGCTGTTGGTTTTTTATTTCTCCACAAAACCACTGCCGCAGGGAGGCCGCCACTTGGAAGCCAAGATCGCACATAATAATAATGTTTGCAAGCGTAACCTTATTACTGTAAAATAGACAGGATGACAATTACACAATGGCCGTACAGTGGCCCTGAGCCGAACTAACGTACGTTGATTCTATGTTTGAGCAAGAGGTTTTTGATACCTTCGATGGTGATTACTCCGTTTCACCACAATTTGCTGTTGCCATTGTTGTTTTGGGGTGGCCAGTTATGTGAAACCCACCACATTGGGCGAACATGGTGGATGCTAACATCTGCAGGCCAAGATGGTGGCGGTTTTCAATGTATTTTAGAGGTAATATCAAATAATATGAGGCGGGCTCATACACGATTCGATTCTTGTATAGCATATTGTGTTACACAAGAATGGCATCGAGTTTGAGTGTACTATAATATGAATCAGTCTAGGTTCACATGGGGCGGAAATCAGGAATGGCAATCCGGAACGACAACGTGTTTGCCGGAATTTTTTCCGCTGAGACATTCATATGGCAGTAAGGAGCTAGAATCAGTGAGGTGATTCATAACCAATCAAATCTCGAATGTCAATATGGGGCGAACAACCAAACGTGAATGGTGTGGGCAGTAACCTCTGCGCAGATCCGGCAACAGAATATATCTGGAGATTTTTATATAGTATCCATTTTGCATTGACCAATAGCATTGCAGAGCAATTTGCCCTACCAGATTGCTATACCGAATTTCCGTCCCATGTGAACCTAGCTTCACTCTGTCAAGTTTACCCACAATACGATGTGGCATAGTTCTGTGTAGAACACAGTTGCATATTGTACAGTACGGTCGTCTTATCTATGGTGTAGCCAAACATGGAAATTCCTTATCAATCCCAAACATTTCTGCCCTTGTCACCAGGCGTCGACAAGAGCATGAGGCAACCGGACGCCCGGAGGCGGCTGTCTCTCCCGAACAAACCCGAACTTCGAAGGAAAGTTCTCAAAGAATCAGCGGGAACTTCGCCGACACCATTCAGACGACGCTCTGTCAATGCTGAGTCCCAGGCGTCCAAAAAGAAGTCGGAAACGGAACGTAACTAGTCAATTATGGCATTTTCTCGTTATTTTTCGTGTTTTATACACAATTTTGGTGTATAATAACGGAAAACTTCATTTTACTGTTTATTGGAATCCGTGCGCAGAGCTGAGATTGGAAATTGTTATAAGATCTTTCCTTTGATGGCCATTTTTAATGGACCTAATAGTGATAAGATATAAGAAGCATTCACGAACGTAAGGAAGTTATTCGTTGAAAAATAATTGAACTAGGGAAATAAGACATCAATTTACTTGCACATTCACTTGTAACTTATAATTCGTTAACTTTTGGGGTCTTGGCTAGTTCTGCAGATGTAGATTGTATGGCGGATTTTCATGGGAAAGGTGGTAACTACGTCATGTAATCTGTTTCTCAAGCCTTCCTAAGGTCAAAACTGTGTTGGAAAGGCGCGTGTGATTATGGATAATGGCCGTCTCCTGCTGACTCGTCTGTTATTGCGATCGGTAGCTGGATCCTCATTTATCAGCATCACCCCACCACTGTTCAGAAGTGTTACATGAATTCGCTGGGCATTCGGACGTAAAGCCCCAGTCCGAAATGGCTTACTTTAATGGCCTTTTTTAATGGGTTTACTTTATTTGGAATTTTTCGAATTCTAATTAAGGAACCAGAAAATTTAATATTTGCCCGAATCTTCATGCATAATAACTGCTGGGAGTGCTCGACAGATCCACATGACGGAAAAATTGTGGAACGAAGTATGTCACGTTCCCAGTCATGTACGTACATAATAAGACTGTCGTCCCAGCTGTTGTTGATGCATAGTGTGAGTTCAGCTGTGTACACCTCTGGTCTATTGTGTAGTAATCCAGCGGATTTATGCTGGGTGTATCACAAGGAAGCCCTAACAGTGCCCCAAGTCAAACCTGAATCAAGCAGCAACTTCACTTTTGATATTCTCAACTTTTTTGACTTATGACGTAGATACTTTATTTTAGACTGAACTGAAAATTCGTTGGATCTAACGATGTATGCCACGCAGTACTTTCCACCCATTGTTAATGTATTTACTTGATTCCTTTAGTCATTATTGTTTTTCATGTTTGTTATTAAATTTTGTTGAAAACGCTCATTTTAGCTAGTATTCGCCAATTTTCCTTGAAATCGTCAAATTATCGACGAATTTCTGTTATTTTGGCATTGAAACTCGACTGAGGTCCACAATGCAGTTTTGTTCTAAATTTTCATGTAGAAATGCGTAATACTAAACTGGGAAACATTATTTTGTTATGGTAGGTATATTTCCTGGTCAAGGGGAAAGTTTTCCTAAACGTAAGACATTTATTTGCTTATATCGACATTTTGTCGGTATGATCTCAAAATTTATCTGTTCTGAGGGTTTCTTATTCATCTTTCATTCCTGGGATACAGGAAATTGGACTAATCTTAGTTGTGCCCTAATTTTCAAGGCTCGAGGGATATGGATTCATAATACAAACTATAGAAAAGCATTGGTTTAGCGTGACTCAGTCGTGGTATTGATGATTCTAAAGGTAGTTCACCATGTGGTAAGAAGTCAAGTAGATACTGAATAGATCGGCGAATGTTCCACCTCCATTTTTGCTACTTGACGTAGAGTTTTTCTGAACCAGATGTGAACTCTTGACTGCTGATGTGTCTGAGATCCTAGTGGTCATTATACTGCACTTCTCTTGATTTCCAACCAAATTCTAGTTCTGTGACTGCACTTGGTTGCGAAAACTTGAAGTATCAATGCATGTAATTTAGTTTCGAAGTTATGTGTTTATTTTTACTTTTTGAAGTCCGTTGCGAGAGGGGACCTGTCAGCAACCGAAGCCGAATCACCTCGATAACCTTACTCAACTTTTGCCGTTTAATGTACTTACATAAACATTATTTTCTATGTAGATCACTTCCTGTATTTATCTATTTATTTTATAACAACACACAAGTTGTGTGCAATAGCTTGCTGTTGATTTTCGACCCTCATATATTTTCCTCTTCATATCAAATTGACTTTCTTCTGAACTCTTGCGCTTCAATGTAATTGTGATAATTATTTTGAGATTCCCAACTCCTTTGTTGATAATGAATTGAATACCGTTCGTAATCGGTATGAAGCTATTCCAACCTATCATATAGACTGGTGGGTAAGGTATACCAATTTCCATTGAGTGCATTATTGTACCCCCCCCCCCCCTTTTTGTTTAGATAAATTCTTGTTTAATTTTTTAAATAGATACGTTTTTACGTCGTAGTTAAATATAAAAAGAAATTAGTTCTCTCCAGTCAGATTAAAGTTCGTGCCTTTACAGCGTCAAGATGATGATGTCGAGATTTTTTTTGTTCTATCCAAAACTGTGTAAATACATATAAAATTCATGATGAACTGTAGTAAACCATTGCAAAATATTATTTCCATTATTTATGTATGCTTGGTGCGGATGTGACTATATTATGTTACCATGAATGAAAGTATCTTATTTATTCGCTTATTGATATTTTTTATTATTCACCTTCATTTAATGGAGTTTCACTACCCTTCACAGTGACGATTTCCTTTAAATGGTTTTGTGGCATTTTTTTTAAATTTATGTAATAGAATACTTTTTTGTTATCTGGTATAATTTAGAATTATAGTCCGCAGTTGGAAATCGGGTATTTTTATTTTATTCCTCTCAATTTTCTCCTGTAGACAGCTATTACTACCAGTGGTGCCTGTCTGTGTAAACAACAGAATGAACCAGATGTAGTTGGTATTGTAGTATTTGGAGAAGCTTAAAAAAGAAATTCTGTTCAGTTCAAGAACATAGTGAACGTCTAAGAAATAATTGATGCAGCATGTTGAAAATACATTATAGGTATCAAGTAGGTACCTACCCACTTCTCCATCATCTGTGGCCTACTTAGGGCTACTTCAATAGAAACAACAAAGGTTCATTATTGAAGATGATAGTGAGAAACCATTTTGCAGCACCCAAGTCGAGAATGTATCTGTAGCGAGCAAACACAGAAGCCAACCCTCAGATGCTGGTCAACCAGAAAAACATAGGTTTTTAGTAAAAGCATCACTACACCTGTTGATTAACTTCACTGGTGTTAACTCTTAATTTGCTGCTCAATATGGTGGCGTATTGGGCACTACTAAGGACCAGTGAATTTGAACAACGGTTTGAGCAAAACTGAAACCAACAGACATCCTATCACAAAATGAGAAATAATATACAATAAATGCGAAATCTGAGCAAAAAAAATTGCAGATCGCTACAGGAACACGAACTACAATATGCCCCTTCCACCCACTTCACGATGCTCTAGGGAGAAATGTGGGGGATCAATTAAAAAAGGCCGCCCTAGCAAGGGGATGAAATTCAACCTGTTTATCAACCCACAGCAAAAACTTGCTCAATCATATTATTCGAGTAAGTATTGCATTTTTATTATCAGAGCTGGCATGAGCGCAGAGCAGACTTTTACAAGTGCTCAGGAATTTATTCCTTATTGGTTAATGCTCGGGATGCGTATTGAAAATAATGAAGCAAACCGATTTCGAACTGTTCTGTTGGGTATCACCAAAAATTGATAGTATATAACGCCCATGGTAGAATAAATAATATGCACCTACTAACCTGGCATGGCCCAGGGGGGGCTGGATTCAAAGAAGAAAATGCAATCCTTCTGCACAAGTGGGAGTGGGGGAAGCCGTGACTTCAGCCTCGACGCTCCATCCCCTTCATTCTTCATACCCCACTAACTGCCTTCAGACTAAGAACTTACTCTCCATTTCCGATTATTTTTGATGTTTTTCTTTTTCCAAACCTTATTATTTTACTCTATTCTGAATTTTTAATTTTCGTTTTAAATTCTTGAACAGTTTGCGTAGTGTAAGTGTTGAATAGGAGAGTGGAAAAATGCAGTTTTTGGGTGCTCTAACCACAACAAGAAAAACGCTGCAAATCCCTGCACAACGGTTTATTATTTTGTATAGAATACCCTCCTGTTACAGATCACAGCTCTATGTATAGATGTCTTCTATATAATATGATATGTACTATTCTATTACATACATATTATGTAGATCGCAGACCCTCCGTAGGTTAGTACCTAACCCCGTACTCGTTACTAGGTACCTACCTAAATCACAAGTTAAATGTTGCTAAAATAATTCTGCCGATGACAAACAGTACCTAACAAAAAGAAACACACATAATGAAGTTAGTTCTGAAAAGAAATTGTTGATGAGGAGTGAAAAAAGTTGCAAAAGTACCTACCAACAAACTCCAGCCCCTTCTACGTAGATGGTATAATGAACCGTTGTGTAATAATTTACCGTTGAGTAATGATTTACCGTAGTAATAATTTACCCATCAATAATACTTCAACGTTTGTTCAAGTTTCACTACCTACCAACAAACTCCAAAAGAGCCATCATTTTTCAAATTAAATAATATCACAGAACAACCAACTCGACTTCATACTCCGCCAATATAATCAGGTGATCCCTACCAATGATTTTATCTCCGCCAAATTTCCTGTGGGCGCGTCTCTGGTTACGAGATTTGGTTTGAATTGTATACAATTTCATTCACACTGGAGTCGAAAATGCCTGTCGGTGCAAACTTCGGGGCCTTACTGTGAACGAACGGCTGGACGTACGATGCTCCGGATGGTCTTAAAAAACTCGCAAGTTCAAGAACTATTTAAAACCGTAAAAATATTTACGTAAAGAATGGTATAGACGTTTTGAAAATTTCAACCCCTATTTTGAACCCCTTAGAGATGACTCACAGTAACGTCGAGCTTCGAGGACCAACTAGACGCCGAACGGAACCTATAACCCGAATTTCTTCAATTTTTTTTCATGGTAACTAAGAAAAGTGGACCGTACGGCGTACGGCGGACAGACAGAAATATTTTTATTGCAGTTTTGGATTCTACATACCTTGAAACGTAAACCATCACATTTTGAGGGGGGGTAAGAATTTTTTTTTTTTTCATGCTCGATTCCAATGGTTCATTATTGAAAATAATAATCCAAAACGCGGAGTTATCACTGTCAAAACTGTTATCGTTTTAAAAATTTCTGGCAGCCGAACCTTTCCTTAGCAAATGGGTAAATTTCCGTGGGAAGAAAGATTAAGATCCTGTTAATCTTAAATGTGCTACAATCTGCAGTGTACATTTTAGTCGGGAGAATCGGCGTGATAGCCTGAAAAATAGGTACGTATGCCCAAAATATTACACAAAAAAGTAGATAGTTTGGTTTGAGTTAATAAAAACCATTTTTAATTATGGATGTCGTTGTTCTGTTTCCTCTTTGAATACCCATTTCCTAAGTACCTACAGTTGAACTTCAATTAATTGGACAAAGCTCTTCACTTTGGCTCCATTGTAAAGTAAATATAGGCTGTTCATTTGAGATAGCTATACATAAATAAGTTGATTTATTCCTCTTACTTCTTATCCGTAAATTATTTTACTTGCCTTTTGGTTTATTATTCTGTGAATAATACACCTATGTATTCGCTCAGCAAAAAATTTTTATAACACCCCCTCAAACTTTTTTCTTTTCCGTTTCGAGGTGCGTAGATTCCAAAAATGCAATGTCCGTACGCCGTACGCCGTATCACGTCTACAGGCTTCATTTTCGGTCTAAAAAAGTCGTTCTTTCGCACACATGCTCCATTTGGGCCCTAGTTGTGTCCCGAAACTTTTCAGCCCGATCGGAATACACCCAGGGGTGTTATGAGTGAAAATGTGCACAAAAATAGGTACTTTTTGCGTTTTAGCAACATGTCAGTAACATGAGCTTCTGAGATATCGTTTTCCATGTTTTTGGGGACGAGAAGACCGAATATGAAGTCAATTTTGACCAAAGAGTGGAAAATTGAGTTCTACCAAATGTTCACTCCCATAATTAATTTTTTATGAGTCAAAAACCTGCGAAATCGTCTGAAGTCATTATCAGTTTGTATAATAACACTGGAAAAAGTGTCAACACGTGGATCAAGATGATTAAATGGCACTACCAATGATCAAAGATAGTTGACAAAAAAAAGGAGCGTACCTAATTTGTGATATTGGGGCCAAAATTAATGGAAACCATCAGAAATAGCTATTTCGATTATTACGCATGAAAGAAACAATAAATGAACAGCCAACATTTATGTAGGTGTGTACAGTAGAATAATAAACCCATGTGACAAGGACTTTGCAGCGTTTTGGTTTATTATTCTGTGAATAATACACCTATGTATTCGCTCAGCAAAAAATTTTTATAACACCCCCTCAAAATTTTTTCTTTTCCGTTTCAAGGTGTGTAGATTCCAAAAATGCAATGTCCGTCCGCCGTACGCCGTATCACGTCTACAGGCTTCATTTTCGGTCTAAAAAAATCGTTCTTTCGCACACATGCTCCATTCGGGCCCTAGTTGTGTCCCGAAACTTTTCAGCCCGATCGGAATATATCCAGGGGAGTTATGAGTGAAAATGTGTGTAAAAATAGGTACTTTTTGTGTTTTAGTAACATGTTAGTAAAATGAGCTTTTGAGGGTTAGTATTCCATGTTTTTGGGGACGAGAAGACCGAATATGAAGTCGATTTTGACCAAGGAGTGGAAAATTGAGGTTGTACCAGATGTTCAGCTCCCAAAATTGATTTTTTTATGAGTCAAAAACCTGCGAAATCGTCTGAAATCACCATCAATTTGTATAATAACACTAGAAAAAGTGTCAACACGTGGATCAAGAGGATTAAATGGTACAATCAATGATCAAGGGTAATTTGAAGAAAAAAAAAGGAGCGTAGTACCTAATTCAAGTTCTGGGGGCCAAAATTTGTGGAAACCACCAGAAATAGCCATTTCAATTAATTTACATGAAAGAAACAATAAATAAACAGCCGGCATTTCTGTAGACCAATAAAGTAATAGAATAATAAACCCATGTGACAAGGACTTTGCAGCGTTTTCAAATTACGTTTATTTATACTTCTCACATATATGACAGCGTCCCACCTCGCATGTCATTCGAGAAATTAATGTACTAATTCTAAAGGTTACTAATTTTAAGTAAATAAGAAAAATACTAATTTTAAGTAAAAAAAAGAAAAAAACGTACTTGGGATAAGATTATAACTGCTTATTATGAAGTAAAAACATCAGAAAAATTAGGCGGAACACTTGGTTGTTTTTATTTATTTATATTTCTGATATATATAGGACAGAGTCCAACCTCGCATGTCATTCGATATGAGAAGTTGCTATACTAATTTTAAGTAAATAAGAAAACTACTAATTTTAAGTAAAAAGAAAAAGGCCTGAAGGGCATTTTAAAAAAACAATCGGCCTGAAGGGCACAGGTTATAAACTGGTTATAATATACTTCATTAGAATATAATATATTAGAGTATACAAAACTGAATGTATATTGTTCTTCCATCAAGCAGGATACCTACCTACCTTCAAGTTGCTATAAATAGTTTAATGATGTATCTCTAGGTTTACTGGGTGTTAAATAGAAAAAGTAAATATATGAAATAATATCTAAGGCAAATAAATAAAGGTTGGATGCTCAAACATGTGTATATGCACTAAAAACGTTGGAAAAATTAGGCTCCTAGGTTTGTATAAGGATTCTGTGTTGGATGCGTCGAGGCTGACGTCATCATAACAGCTTATCGGTTGACCACTGCCATCTTTCTGAAGGTCATCTGCGCGGTGGCCTACCTCCTGTTAGTATATTTTGGTTTATTATTCTGTGAATAATACACCTATGTATTCGCTCAGCAAAAAATTTTTATAACACCCCCTCAAAATTTTTTCTTTTCCGTTTCAAGGTGTGTAGATTCCAAAAATGCAATGTCCGTCCGCCGTACGCCGTATCACGTCTACAGGCTTCATTTTCGGTCTAAAAAATTCGTTCTTTCCCACACAATGCTCCATTTGGGCCCTAGTTGTGTCCCGAAACTTTGCAGCCAGAACGGAATATAACCAGGGGTCTTATGAATGAAAATGTGTATAAAAACAGGTACTTTTTGTGCTTTAGTAACATGTTGGTAATATGAGCTTTTGAGGTACCTATCTTTTTCATTGTTTTTGGGGACGAGAAGACCGAATATGAAGTCCATTTTGACCAAAGAGTGGAAAATTGCGGTTCTAAGGAAGTTTCAGCCTTAAATTTACGTTAAATGTTAGTCTAAAATCGTCGATTTTTCTGCACACAGTTCGGGTCCCCATTTGGGAACACATTTAGGTTCTAGTTGTGCTCCGAAACACGGCAGCCCGATCGGCATACACCCAGGGGTGACATGGGAGAAAAATGAGTGTAAAAATTGGAGTTTTCGAGGGATTTTTGAGGTTTTAGTGAACATGAGCTTCTGAGGTAGTTTTCCATGTTTTTTAGGGCGAGGCGACTTGAAACAAGCCTTGTTAACCCGTTCAGTGCGCCCGAATTTTTGTGAAGTGCTCGCCAGTGCTACGAAAAAAAATTTAAAAAATTTTTTAAAAATTTTATACCGTATGTTTTTGCAATTGTCCATGAAAAATATTTTTCATGATTTTTTCGAAAAAGGAGACATCGTGTAGAAGAGACGGGGGCCCCCCTCCGACCCACATGTGTCGAAGGAATTTCCCCGCAGCATTTCCCCTCGAGAGGAATCGGGCTACGTTCCGCCGAGGGGTTCTCTGGGGCGCACTCCCGAGGAACACGGTTTTCCGAGGGGGTCTCGGGAGGCGCACTGAACGGGCACTCCCGAAATTCATTTTTTATGAGTCAAAAACCTGGGAAATCGTCTGAAATCACCATACATTTGTATAATAACACTAGAAGTAGTATCAACACGTGAATCAAGACAATTAAATGGTACTATCATTGACCAAAAATAATCTGTTGAAAGGAAAAACCGAGCCTAATTCGTGTTTTTGGGGGACAAAATTGGTAGAAACCATCATAAATAGCTATTTCAATTATTTCACATGAAAGAAACAATAAATGAACAGCCAACATTTCTGTAGGTATGTCCAGTAGAATAATAAACCCATGTGACAAGGTCTTTGCCGGTAGTATCAGTATTCTATGGTCTTTGCGGCGTTTTTTATTCTACCATGGGCATGGCACACGTCATTAGCGATACTAGCGCTTTTCTCTTATCAATATAAAGTGTGTTCGTAAGGTTCGATCTTGAATGCGGTTGTCATGTTGGTCACCTTGATCTTTATCAAAACATCAAAACCCTTATCAATGCTGAATGCAATGAAAAAAATTTGGGTGTTCTGTTTACACAAACACAACCAGTCAACCACCCACAAAATTCTTTACAACCAATAACCATTTAAAATTGCACAAACCTCTGTCATACCACGCTTTACCTTCACGAATAATCACTCAAATTAGGTAACCCGTGTGCATTCAATTCTTCTGGGTATAAATTGGAGAATGAACTAGCTCAGCGATCAATACTTCTATCGCCGCTTCCGCCTTTGGTGATCGATCGATGAACTGTGTGAAATTTCATTCGAATTTCCTGCACAGATCGTTGGCTGCAACGAATCAACCCGGAATATTCTGGGAAAACTTCACATTGCGCAGGACAGTGGTTTCAGGCAGGGTTCATTTAAAAATCAAGGCCAGTTCGTAAAATTTTATATATAGCTTGCGACTGGGTGCCGTATTTAGGTTAGAACCCGGGGGTCATTGAAGGATTATCGAGGTTTTTTAGACCCTGTTTATATAAGATAGGGGACGAGACGTCGATTCTCGATAATTTCGTTTAGTGAACGTCCGTGTGCTGTCGCGGTGAGTTCGAAAAAAATCGTGTATCGTTCTCTTTGCACCGGGTTGAAGAATTTAGCGAGAAATCGGAAGGAGCATCTCGCAGAAGTTCTACCACTCGTGGGTGTTGGCGAAAATTCCCGATCATTTTCCGTATAAACTCGACAGTTGATCCGTTTAATCCAATTGGAATATCAAGTGTTTCGTCTCGTATCGTCCATCATGAGCACCAGATTGGTAAGATTGAAGGACGTTGTGGGGAGAATGGGGCAGAAGCGAGTCAGTTTGTCGTCGACTCTCATCGAGCGCAGTTCGAGAAAAATGAGCAGCGACTCGTGTGAAAAATGTCTCACCCTGGACAACATGAATCCTCACATCAAAGTGATGGAATATGCTGTCAGAGGTCCGCTCGTCATCAGGGCATCGGAAATCGAGAACGAGCTCAAGAAGGTGAGTCCAAATGACTTCATTGAAAGAACGCCCTTATCATCTCCAAACAACAGCTCCCAAATAAGCACAAAGTATTATTTTATTTGAAGATCCACTTGATTAACTTTGTATAATATTTTCTATTTTGTATCATCATCGTTTTCTAGAAAGATAGGTAAACTATAAACCCAACCCTATCATATCTGAAGGACTGATTACATCATGCTGCTTGCGTGATGACGCGTCTCGTTGTACAAACAATTAGGTATCTATGTACTCATTTACGATGTGTGCGAAAATGTGAAGCTTTTCACTTTACTCAATTTTGTTGCTACCTGCTATCAGATTTTCCGAAAAAGGAATGAAATTTGAATTGTTTGATTCATTATCGATCAACCTCGGTTACGACGTCCAAGTATAAACGAGTCCAACTATAAACACCGTGATACAGGGTGTTTTGCAAGTCGACGACAATGCTGTAGGGGATGGAACTAGACCAAAAATGTATTTGAACGCCTTCAGCCGCACCTCTATCGAAATCCGTTCCGGAAATACGCCGTTTTTGTCGAGAAACCCGGTTTTTTTGTCATAGAAACTCAAATTTCTCCGTTTTACCTCAGTTTATCACAAATTTTGACCTAATGTTCGGAATCAGCGTTAAATTTCTTGTAAGATTAGTTTGATAATTATACCACCTTATCAAAGATTGTTTGATAAGTACCTTATCAAATCACAAAGATAAAACCTTAATATAAGAACAGTTTCATGTAAGATGTATGTACCACCTAGGAAACCTTAATAGCCGTTCAAAGGTTAACAGTTTCTAAAAAAAGTAGAAATTCTTAAAATCGTAGAAGGTTTCCTACGTTTCCAAAAAAACATCCTGCAAACTGCCGAATCTCACAAAATTTGTGAAATTTAATAATTTTTCCAACGGTTTACTCGAAATTGCTTAGTTATACTTAATTTTTAGGTAAATTAAAATATTCAACTTCCAGTAAAACTAATGGTAACTTGTGTGCTTACGAGAAAAAAAAATATAGTTGCTGGAAATGACGTCGTTGCAAAACGTACTGTCGACATTTGTTCAGTAAACAAACAAAAATAAGAAACTACGATCTGGGAACTAACATAATTCTTACAACGTTCACATCACCTCGCCTACGTCGCCTTTTTGTAGGTTTCTACAATAACCTTAAATTTAAAACTTAAAATTTTTTTAAATTCCAACTTGAATTTTTCCGCCAAATCGAAAGATAATCGCAATTTCAAGTATACCATTGGAAAGATGATTACATTTCACTACTTTAGTGCGATTCGGCAGTTCGCAGGAGGTTTTTGGGAAACGTAGGAAATCTCCAAAGGTTTTTCAAAATTCTGCTTTTTTTTTTAAAGAAATGTTAACTTTTCTAACACAGAAGTGCACAAGTCTTACATGAAATTTAACGCTGATTTCGAAAATGATGTCAAAAGTTGAGTTAATTGAGGTAAAATGGAGAAATTTGGGTTCCTATGACAAAAAACATGGTTTTCTCGATAAAAATGGCATATTTGTGGAACGGATTGAGATAGGTGCGGTTGACGGCGTTAAAATACATTTTTGGTCTCCCCCCCCCCCTTCATATTATCATATATTTACGTACAAGAGGTATTTACTAGAGGCTGTATATAGCTACCTACCCATCTCTAATATGCGTGTACTTCCGGATCTATGGTTAGAGTTTGGTCTACCTGATCAATTTAAACAGACAGCCTGCAGGCCCTGTGTTGAAAACTATTTTCAAGTTTTCTCAGGCTGTGGTTTACTTACAGTTTTGGAGAAAAAAAAAGTGTAAATTCATTATATTAGTTGGGAATTGCCCCTACGGCAACAGATCACGAAAGCATCAGATTTGAACAAAAATAAAATTTTAAATTGGGCCAAAATGTTTTCAATCAAAACGCCTTCCGTAGGGGTATTTTTTGAAGGCTAATAAATCATGAAATTCTGTGAACGCAGTTATAGCTTGCAAAATAAGCGAGCAAACTTCTACGTAATTCTGCGGTATTCTACGTATAAATAAGCTTGTCATGAGTGGAATGCGTGGGTCCTGCCACTTCTCTCTTGCTGGCGGATTTTTTTATTTTATCATATTTTTCAATAGTAATTGCATCTATTTCTTATTTGGCACTTCATTGTGAAACCTTTGATGTACTATGATGCGTCATGTTAGGGAAAGACCGAGAACACTATCACTGTCACTATTTGGAAATGATCCTAATAAGTACCATAGTTGATTTATGGCGATAGTTGAGAACATGAAAAAGCTGAAGGCGCATTATTTATCAATGGTACGTGACATTTGTTTTACAATTTTCTCAAGTCTTAGAACTCAGACCGCCTATTTTGAAAGCCTTTGAGTGACAACTCCCGAGTCTTAAATATTGTATATGTAGACAAACAAAAACATTTTTCTTCCATATTGTAGGGACTAGAGGAATGATAATACTTCATTGAATATTTCTTGCACAAAACATAGTTCCTGATATATACGTACCTACACCACGTTTTCATCTAAAATTCTTGGATCTGGAATCTATCTCTAAAATTCTTGGATTTGGAATCTAAATGAAGAATTTTGAATGACGTTTCCTACCAACAAAAACTCGATGTTATTTGACAACCAGAAGGTGTTTTCAAGTTATTAGCTGAACTTGTGATTTTCATATTACAAGAAATCAGTTATCTGTAAATTTGGACAAATTGAGATACCTACGCTAGGATGGTTCGGCATCGACGATTTGTGCATGTTCTGTCTATATTAGCATACGTATGTCACACTTGGGATGGTCTGCGTACCGATAGGTAGGTAAATGATGTTGAACAGCATACCTCACTAGGAAGACAATCTTATCGGATAAAAAAAACTACAGGATAAAAATATAAATAGTCTATTTCCACGTCAAACTAACAAACTGTAGACAGGTTTCGGTTGTTACACCATCGTCAGTACACGATAGAATGAAACTACTGTAACTTGAGCTCCTATTTATACAACTCGAGTGAATGGTAGTGCAATCTCATTGGCTGTTGAGGCCAAGGAAGTGAAAGGGAGGTGGAGCCTGGAAATAGACTATTTCTATTTTTATCCTGTAGTTTTTTGCT
This sequence comes from Leptopterna dolabrata, assembly GCA_954871275.1. NCBI lineage: Eukaryota > Metazoa > Arthropoda > Insecta > Hemiptera > Miridae > Leptopterna > Leptopterna dolabrata. The sequence goes on along the minus strand of OX940984.1, from coordinate 13,814,582 downwards.
ATGGATTTCCACTACTCCGCCGCAACTGATTTAAGTTATCGGATAAACATTGCTTAAACATTGCTCGGCTTTAACTTGCGAACCAAGAATCTGGTTGATCCGGGTGGGACTCCTCTGTAGGTTCATCGCAAAGCACAAAGTTCCCTCATTGAATAATTGTACAACACGGTTGAATCCAAGTTTATGTATTTAAATACATAAATATAAAATATTGTTTAAATAAAATAAAAAGCATTCCTTTAAAACAAATTTGTTTTTGCATACCTAATCTAAATGATGTGATTGTGCAAAATTAAGAAAAGTTGCTGTTTATAGCGAATAACTCGAATTGGGTGAAAATGAGGAACGAACTTCAGTTGCCCACATCGTGAAAGTTCAGTTCGTTGTCGCCGATATGAAAGGAGGATTTCGTGTCCAAATATAAAGTTCTTTTGGGGGCCACACTCCCTTTTTCTCCCAAGCGAGACTATCGTCACGTTTTGGCAGTCATTTATCAGCCCTGCCTTTGTAATTTCGTACGATTTTAGTTCTCTCTGAGTTCCATAGTAATTAGTTAGAAAATGAGCGATGTCCCTAAAAATGAAGGGGTTCAAATTTGAGTTTTTGCGGGTATGTACATGTACATGTTCCTACATCACGAAGTGGGGTGGGACGTGATGGTTACCCACCAAACATACCTACTTCAAGCAACGACTCGTCACTTGAATGATCAGTGGGTAATGGAGGGATGTTAGTTGGGCGGACTTGACCAGTTTATTTATATACCTAATGCAATCCCAATTAGCGGGTAATCTACATTAAGACTGGGTGAATAATATAGGTACATATACGCCACCTCACCCACATGAATGGTTCTTAATTTATTATAAATTATCATTAGTTATTCAACATTCTAAGTAACTTCTCTTGGTGCTCTCAAGGTTCAAGGCCAGTAAATTACAACTGTGTCGTTCTGCTTCGCTCTGTGACTGAGATGAGCTACTAATTAGCTCATCCGGTCTCGTTGAGCGCCACTCAACTGTCAGTTGCATATATATATTATGTATTAATTTGCGTATCCACAGTCTCCTATTGCTGTCCCATATAACGCCGTAAATAATTCACCCTTAGCCGTAAAACCTTCGACCATTATTTTATGGAAAGCATGGAATTGCATTTATGGAATGCCTCACCTGTATTTCATGGGACCGACCTTTGAACAGGGGCGTTGCGTCCATAAGGCCACTTGGGCCACTGCCCCGGCACCCAAAAACACTAGAGTAAAAAAGACCAACCACTGTTCAGTTGGCATCTGAATTTCCCTCCGTACACTGTACCTACCTAGCATTTTTCACAAGTTCAACAGCCACACGCCAGAGTTCTCTGGCTATGGATATTCACTATTCTAGTAGAGCGTCAATTGTGGTTCCTTAATGTTGGCTCCATAGACCAAGCATGAAATCGAAACATAGGCTCCTGAAACTGGAAGGTAGGTTCTGGGTCCTGGGACCTAGTGTTGCCATGGCAACCAAAAAAAGTGGTCCATCCGCGCATGCTCAGTCGAGTAAAAATGTTATTTGCCACGCCCACTTTGGGCCCCAGCACCAGAATCTGATTTCAACCCCAAAATCGTTCACTTCACAATCGATTCGATCCCTTAGATTCAACTTGTCATCTTGATACGAGATGCTTCTTCTTCTTCGTTATGTGACTGGGTCGCAGCCATGATACGATATGCTTCTTCTGATTTGTTTTTGTCTTCTCTGAATCACATGTCCAACATTTACAGATGACAACTAAGTTGAGAACTTCACTGAATCACATTCGCTTTCTCTGTCTGTCAGTTTTCAATTTTTTTGCGTCAAATTTTGCGCGGTTTGCGTTTGGTACCTATGGTTCAGATGACAGATTTGTATTAGCGGTACCTACATGCGTTTGTCCTGTTTGCTGTTTGTGGATTGATCGGCGTCAACACACAGATAAGTACCTAGCTTCTAGTCAATAGCTTTTTCATTCAAGTAGGAACCGGCCGACGGGTCATAGCTTTGTTGTATTTTAGTTTACTGTATTTTTGTAACATGAATTCGGTGGCTAATTTGCAGTAGAAATTGTCGACGTTGTCGTACAATAGAGTGTTGATTAAAAGAGATAAGCTTTGCTGAATCAGTAAATAAGGGAAGGGTGTTGTTGCCTTGGTGTATTTTGTACACAAATCTGCTGGTTTTGTGTTCTGGTCTGGTGCCCCACCGTTTTCAGACCCCACGCACCGCTACTGCCTTTGAAGTACTTTCAGTCCTAAACTTTATGAAAGGACTAATAACATTGAATTACGTACCTAGCGGCTACAGTTAACGATGGCAGATTCTTATTGTTCGGCACCTGCTAAACTTGAATACAGCACAAGTTGCACTTCTGCAACTTGTTGTGAGAAAATACCTTCGTGCTGTATCACTATAAATTCAATGTAATTTTCTTAGTTCTCTTGAGTGAAAGTCGGTAGGTAGGAAACAAAAGTTCCAGTCAAGTATTGTGTAGAATGATGATATTTATAGCAAAAAACCGCACCACTTCTTAGAATTCTATAATCTTTTCGTGATTTTAGCCATTTTTACAGATTTTTGACTCTTATAAAGTCAAATTTTACCCACTCTTTTTTTAGAAAAATATTCCATCATCGGTGTATCCCTCTTTCTGTCGCGAATCACCATCCCACGCAACGTCAGGCGAATTAAGATTGATTTTAGCCCTTAATACCAATTCTGACTCCCAAAAATCCTAGTTTGACCGCTATTCTTACGAAAAAGAACGGAAATGGTATTTTTCTGTCTTCACTCTCACTGTGATTTTATATAAACTGTTCGCGATTTTAGCCGTTTTTACGGATTTTTGACCCCCTTAAAATTTATGAAAATTGCTCATCTTCGAACTCATCCTTTTTTTTGGCAATACGAACATTTTGGCGAAATTTGGAATTTTTATCATTTACCTAAGGGGTCCAGATATCGTCTGGAGTGACACATAAATATATACATAACTACGTAATATATATATAAAATTTAAATTTTTGTTAAAATCGGGATGAATTCAGGATGCTTTGAAACGGGTTTACTTATTTTTAAAAAAACCGTGTTCTGAAAGTTATGGACCCATTGCAATAGCTTCATTTTCTCCGAAAATTCGCTAAAAACGGTCGTTGCTAGCGGCTTTCGGCCTTGCGGTTTTTTGGAAGGAAGTTGTGTAATCAAGGTGTAAATTGTTCCCATCTATTAGGATGTAGGTACCATTGTTACGTATTACCTGTAGATTCCTATTTCTTTAGTAGGAGGCTGATTCTACATTCGTCTCATTCATCTCGATGAAAGTTCAGTGACTGGCCCGCGAGATCTATAAATAGAGATAGAAATCGAGCGGACCCGCCTCTCTCCAGTCACCCAATTCATCTAATAACCTTATCGGGCACTAACATATCCATGTGCTGTGGTTTTAACTATGCACATCTATCCTTTCTTCTAATATCCTCTATCTATAATACCGAAGTATGTAGGTACTTAACATGGAGAAACATCAGCCTTTCATAGCAACAGCTGAGCCGAGAAAAACTAATGCAGCATAGGGAAGGGACAGAATACCTATATTCTTTGAAGATGGAAGTTCAACCTTGTACAAATTTAAGAGAAAATTGGTATCTACCTGAACTGTACGTTCTAAATCTGACGTGAGATCTTGATGAAAAGTTCTGCAGGGTGGCCGCCCGTCAGGGAAAAACGTGGAACAGTCAGAGAATTTCATACACTCATAGGACAGGGAGTCAGGTTTGAAATTTGGAGTTGAAATAAAAACATAAATTTGGAGTCGAGTAATAAGAAATTAGACAATTTTGGAGAGGAAAAGAAGAAGATAATGAGATAATAATCATTATCTTACTCATTGCGAGAAAATACCTATTACTTTTAGAGAGAATTTTGTTCGTGGTTGAATTGCTCTGTGATAATTACTTACATAATATATAATGACTAATGACTTTCTTTAAATATGCGCGTTCTGTTGATTTTCCATTTTGCTTCCGAGTCTGCGAAGCAGCGGAAGCCTTGTGTTCACTTTCGTGAGCCAAAAAATTTTTGTCTTCAGAAATCAAAATTTCCACTTGCATTTTGCGTTTCAAAGCCTACTGAACAAATTTGGTTCCGTGTCTGTCGGTCTGTGAGTCTGTGAGTCTGTCCGCATTTCCTTGTTACAGCCATAACTTCCACGATTTTGAATTGATTCAGCTCAAATTTTGAGGGATGGTGCGGATAAGGCCCCTTGAGGTCCCATACAAATTTCAACATGATTGATCCAGCGGTACGCCCTGCGCATGCGCTAACGTTAAATTCAACAAACACGCATAACTTTCACAATTTTGATTCAATTTCGCTCAAATTTTCAAGGGTTGTTTGGACAAGGCCTAGTGAGTTCCAGTATGAATTTCAGTATGATCGGACCCTCGGTGCGCTCTGCGCATGCGCTGGCGTGAAATAGATTCAATTTCCTTGTTACAGCCGTAGTAACCAAAGATTTCACCCAATTTCAATGTAATTCTCAGGGATTAAGCGGGTAGGGCCCATTGAGGTCCCATATAAATTTCAACATGATAGAGCCAGCGGTTCGCCCTGCGCATGCGCTCTGTCTGTCTGTCTGTCCTTCTATGCACGGCCAAACGGCTCGACGGATATCGACCAAATTTGGCACGAATATCCAGTAGGCTCCCAAGTTGTGCAACGTCGCATTTTTAATTCCCTGACCATAGCGGAACTATGGTCGACCATGGTCAACATCGTTAATTGGAATGGTAACCCCTATTTTTTATCGCGTATTCGTAATCTACGTGAAATTCTATCACGATCGACCCTTCGGACTACCCCCGCGGTCGACCATAGCGCATCCATGGGCCCCTCCATGGTCAAATCCCGAATTGCTCAACGGATATCGACCAAATTTGGCACGAATATCCAGTAGGCTCCCAAGTTGTGCATCGTCGCATTTTTAATTCCCTCACCATAGCGGAACTATGGTCGACCATGGTCAACTCCTGAATGGCTTGACGGATATCGACCAAATTTGGCACGAATATCCAGTAGGCTCCCAAGTTGTGCAACGTCGCATTTTTAATTCCCTGACCATAGCGGAACTATGGTCGACCATGGTCAACTTCGTTAATTGAAATGGTAACCCCTATTTTTTATCGCGTATTCGTAATCTACGTGAAATTCTATCTACGATCGACCCTTGGGACTACCCCCGCGGTCGACCTTAGCGCATCCATGGGCCCCTCCATGGTCGAATCCCGAATTGCTCAACGGATATCGACCAAATTTGGCACCAATATCCGGTAGCCTCCCAAGTTGAACGTAGGCGCATTTTTAATTCCCTGACCATAGCGGAAATATGGTCGACCATGGTCAACTCCTGAATGGCTTGACGGATTTTGATAAAATTGGGCACAAATACCCGGTAGGGTATGGGATTTTTCCGTCGTTTGTTGGTTCCACGATACTGCGTACAGCGAATCTCGGATAGCGAGCGAAGCGAGCGGTCAGGCTAGTTATGTATAATGGACGTAATGTATTATGGAAGTCATGTTATGTATAATATGTATATTTCATGTAATGTAATGTAATGTTATGTTATGTAATGTAATGTTATGTAATATGTATATTTAACGTTATGTAATGTTATGTAATATGTATATTTAACGTTATGTAATGTAATGTAATGTAATGTTATGTTATTTTGCTTCCGAGTCTGTTCTATTTTATAATGGGTCACTCTGATTGTGACGAGGAAGCTCCTGTGCCATCACCTTGGCAGTGTATTTTCCGATGTTACCATTGATTGATTTACTAGTCTTGAATTTTTCTTCAATATATTGGTACCAGATTGACAATAGACCGTGATGCATTTCATTATTTGTTATTACACATATATATATATATATATACTAATTTATTTAGTATCACTATACATATTAGGTTTAACCAGTCTCCCCCCCCCCCCTTGGAAGCAAAAAGTTATTAAATTTTGTTGCTGGAATTTATTACAATTCTTGAAATAAACTATCTTAATAATAAAAAAAATATTTACGCTATTGAAAATTATGAAATTAGGGTAATTTATCATTATTTTATTGTCGATCGAAATTAACGTGCAATCGTACTCAATTATTTTCTATAGAAGAACAGAAAAATCGGGTGGCGGTTTTATAACGGGAATCAGGAAAGAATCAGAGAGGAATTTGTAGGCGATGTTGAGCTGAAATCTCAAGATGCCCCTGCAATCGCTAGTAGGTACAATTCATAGTTTTTTTTTTAGTTGATCAGAATCTTTCAGAGAGAATTGTGTTGGATTTGGATTTGATGGATGTTCTACGATGGCTGGAAAAGAAGGTGGTGTACAGGCCATTTTGAAGAAAAACTACAATAAATCTTTATTTTTCCATTGCTAAGCCACAAACTAAATCTTGTGGTCAGTGATGCTAGCAAACTACCGGAAATAAGAATCTTAATTTATTGCAACAGTTAAGGAGACAATGTCCTTCTTTCGTGAGTCGCCAGCCCGCACGAATTCGGCTCCTGATTTATCAAGGATCTGTGAGACCACATGGTCTGAGAAATACAAGAGCATTAGAAAGTTTTCAGACAGCTTCCATGAAATCGTCAATGCGCTAGAACATCTCTCGGTCGAAGGAAACTATGCTACAAGAAAATTTGCCTACCAGTTGCACTGTGCAGTTACTAAACCAATTTTCATCGTAGGTTCAGTCATGATTGCAAAGGACTCGGCGATTTTGGAACCCGTTGTGAAAACCAAGTAAAAATATGGTGATTATGGTGAGAAAACATATTGGTGAAATCCTTGATGTCACCAAGAAGGATCGACAAGAAATTGAACATGTTTCTGATGAATTACTTGAAAAATCACATGATATGGCGGAGAAAGTCGGCGTTGAGTTGACAGTTCCACGAATTTTTCAAAAGCAAATACACAGAAGTAATCCGCCATCTGAGACTGCGATTGAATACTGGAGACGGTCGTTGATCATCCCTTATCTTGACTCTTTAACTTTATCATTGAATGTTAGATTCTCACACGGAAATACACCTGCTTTTGCCTTATCCCATCTTCATCCTTCATACATGCTAAAAATTACTTCAAAAGATTTGGGAAAAAATGCAAAATCTTTCATGGAGTTTTATGAGATAAGTGATATATCTGCAGAATTAGATTTGTGGTATAATCTGTAGAAAAAGAAGGATTTTTCAGGAGACAAAAGGATATTGAAGTGGCTGCACTTTTGGAGGAGGCTAATATTTTTTTCCCTGCAACAAGGCATGCACTCCTCATTTTAAGTGCTTTCCCATCCACTACGGCTACTGTTGAACGATTTTTCAGTACCCCTCGAAGGAGACAGATTGACTGGGTTGTGATTGATGAGTGTCCATCGGAAATTGTTTAAGGAAAATCAGGACTGGATTGAAACGAGAGTTTTGAACAAGTTTTCTACAAATCCAAGAAAAATGATACTAGTATAACACATGTAACTAGAATACAATTTTTTTATTTTTGAAGCAAATAATTGTAATAACTTAGTTGGTAAAGCACTGCTTGCTATAATTATACATAATTTTCTTAAAATTTTGGTTCCATTCACCTTTTCCATGATAAAATGTTACAGCCTGAACGACCTTGTCTTGCCCCCCCCCCCCCCCCCCGTTTTGGTTCCTGGGTGCGCCCTTGCTAATTTGTTTAATAACAATAAATATTGGTTAAAATTAATATTGCGATTTTTTTCATATTCCAAAAAGTGAAGTTAGACCACATGGTTTTGGTCAGGGAAATCTCTGGAATATCCTGGAAACTTTGAAATCTTGATCTGGCGGCCACCCTGTCCTGGCACCAAAAATAAGCCCAATTTTGGGATCCCATCAGGAACTTACTTGCCGTACCATTGGTGTATTCTGCTGTTATGTGGTCCGCTGCATTCTTCAGGTCTGCCTGCCAGTCTCTGACCAGGGGATTTCTCTTTTAATAGCGTTAAATGTCTCACAGAAACCTATCGCATATCATAATTATCACTAAAAGCCCTATAAAAACACCTCCAGTGAAGCAACTGGTGAATGAAGCGTGTTACTTTAGCCTCTTTTGGGGCTAGTGCGTAGCCTCATGGATAGTTTTTGAGACGTTATAACCCTCCCCTCGCCATTTATACTGTCAACCCAAGCCCTGCTTGAAAGTGGGAGGGTAATTTCCTGCAGAAATTGTTGTGTTGTCTGTGTGAAAATGATGGACACTAATACTTATTCATTCTTTTACTTGGATGCGTAATTTTGTAGGGTGCTCAGAAGCCGTTCCAAGAAGTGATAAAGGCCAACATCGGTGATTGCCATGCTATGGGCCAAAAACCCATCACTTTCCTCCGCCAAGTCCTTGCTCTTGTGACGATGCCGGAGCTTATGGACGACCCGAAGTTCCCCGACGATGTCAAGGAGCGAGCTAAAGTCATCCTCGCTGGCTGCAGAGGTGGCAGCGTGGGTGAGTTCACAATAAAACATCACCGACGAAATTTTGTGGAGTCATATTATAATGTAAATGACAAGTTTGAATGCGAGTCAAATTTGAATCTTTGTAGGTTAAAAATTACTGAAAATCATCCAAAATTGATGTAAGTAGAAAAACTCGAATATTATTGTAATGTTAAACAATATGTTTCCTATGAAAGTGAGTTCTTATGGGTCAAAAGTAGTCAAAATTAGCTAAAAGTTGCTAAACTTTGAAAATTCGCTCATATAGGCATGCTGCATGGCTGGACCCCCCCCCCCCCCTATAAGTACGTTGTATGTGCGTAGATGGACCCATGTTTTGAATGGATTGGAAATACCTTACTTATTATTGATCCTACAGCTGACAGAGAGCCCTTTGAAACTGAAGCTGGGTTCACATGGTCGCGTAAACGCTCAAAAGCTCAAAAGCGTAATCGACGTAGGCGGCGAGGGTGGGAGGCGCGTAAAAGCTGAAAACGCGAGTGTTGGTTCACATGGAGGCGTAACGCTAACGTGCGCAAGAGGCGCCTCGGGAGAACTGTCCAGCTGTTGTTTTCCCGCGTTGTTTTGTCTTTCGAGTCTTTCGTCCGGAAGATGTGGGAGATCAGCTGTGACGGATCCGCCATTTTGGATGGGGCCCTGCGCGGGGGGTCTACTGAGCACGCTTTACGGCGCGTAAACGCTCAAAATATCTGAATTTCCAATACGCTACAGTCACCTCCAAAAGTGAACTCGGCGTTGACGCTTCCCCCCCCCCCCCCCCATCAACTAGGTGGTAGCCAATCAGGAGACTTTACGCTTTACGCTTTTGAGCGTTCAAGCTGGGTTCACATGGTGGCGTAAACGCTCAAAAGCTCAAAAGCGTAATCGACGTAGGCGGCGAGGGTGGGAGGCGCGTAAAAGCTGAAAACGCGAGTGTTGGTTCACATGGAGGCGTAACGCCAATGCGCAATGCGCCTCGGGAGAACTGTCCAGCTGTTGTTTTCCCGCGTTGTTTTGTCTTTCGAGTCTTTCGTCTACCGGAAGATGTGGGAGATCAGCTGTGACGGATCCGCCATTTTGGATGGGCCCTGCGTAAACGCTCAAAATATCTACATTTCCAATACGCTACAGTCACCTCCAAAAGTGAACTCGGCGTTGACGCTTCCCCCCCCCCCCCCCCATCAACTAGGCGGTAGCCAATCAGGAGCCTTTACGCTTTACGCTTTTGAGCGTTTACGCGACCATGCGAACCCAGCTTTACGCGACCATGTGAACCCAGCTTGAGACATAATGATATGTGCGTTTTGGTTTATTATTCTGTGAATAATACACCTACGTATTCGCTCAGCAAACAATTTTTTGAAAACCACCTCAAAATTTTTGGTTTATTATTCTCGGAAATTTTTTTTGGAACACCCTCCTAAAAATTTTCTTTCGCGTTTGAAGGTGCGCAGATTCCAAAATGCGGGAAATACATATATTGTTTATTTCATTGCTATTGTTTATGGTTTCCACCAATTTTGGCCCCCAAAAATACGAATTAGGCTCCCATTTTGTATTAATTATCTTCGATAATTGATAGTGCCATTCAATTGTCTTGATTCACCTGCTGATACTATTTCTAGTGAAATTATACAAGTTTATGGTGATTTCAGACAATTTCCCAGGTTTTTGCCTCATAAAAAATAAATTTTGGGAGTTACAATTTCAATTCTTCACTCTTTGGTCAAAATCAACTTCATATTCGGTCTTATCGCCCTTGAAAAATGCAATGTGGGCCCGCCGTATCATCCATATCTACCTTAATTTTCGGTCTGGAAAAAATCGTTCTTTCGCACGCAGGCTTCATTTGGGCCCTAGTTGTGTCCCGAAACTGCAGCCCGATCGGAATATACCCAGGGGTGTTATGAGTGAAAAATGGGTGTAAAAATAGGATTTTTTGCTGGTGTAGTAACATGAGCTTGTGAGGTATCGTTTTCCTTTTTTTGGAGGCGAGGAGACCAAATATGAAGTTGATTTTGACCAAAGAATGGAAAATTGAGGTTCTAACGAAGTTTGAGCTTCCAAAATTCACGTTTTATGAGTCAAAACCCTAGGAAATCGAAACCACCATAAATTTTTATAATAACACTAGAAGTAGTATCAACAGGTGAATCAAGACAACATTTGGCACCATCATGATCAAAGATGATTGATCATGTTCATAGATTATGATGAAAAATAGGAGCCTAATTCGAGTTTTTGGGGGGCCAAAATTGGTGGAAACCATCTAAATTAGCTATTTCAGTTGTGGCACATGAACGAAACAATAAATGAACAGCCGTCATTTCTGTAGGTATGTCCAATAGAATAATGACCCATGTGACAAGGACTTTTCAGCGTTTTTTGGTTTGACGCAAAAATCTGTCTAGTTGTGCACTACGTCGCCGGAATTCCGAAATTTATTTCTTGAGGAGGGGAGGGATCGCGGTTAACTTCTTTAGGCGCTTTCTTTCCATGCTGCGAGTGAACCCAAACGCACGTTATAGATTATTCGCGACACGCGTCACGTCACGTTCACGTCCTCCCTACCCTCCGTCTCCTTCACAGAGTGTAAATCCGTACTACCTCCGAAATTTTCAATTTTTGTCATTGTCATCACCTGGCCGGTTAGATGGTTATATTGAACCAAATCGAGTTTACCTATCAAGAGCAGGACTCAGCATTGGTAAAGCTCAGCGGTTTTCGAGTTCAAATCCCTGCCGGGACCTGAATTTTTTTGGGTTCACCCCCTTCGATTCTCCTCGCAGACCCGAGAATGGTTCCTCAAGTAATCTGTTGAAATTGCGCTATGGCGGTTATCAGATTGAAACGGAGATAGCGATAAGTATCTAAATTAACATTTATTGTTTGCCAATGGTGTGGAGAAGCTTTGTAATTGGGAATAGTAAAAATGACTCCTCTGATAATTTAAAAATGCATTAGTTGCCAAAGTTTATGCTTCTCCCGCTCGTCCAATGACAGGCTACTGGTCTTTTTTAAGACTAAGGTTATCTCTGTAATGGTATTACCCAACGATCGCGTTGCTGTAACACTTTAAGAGGGGGCCGTACTGCCAGGACCGCTTCACCGTCCCATAAGAAATCAATGTTAAACTCCCGACACAGTAGCTCCTCGAGTTTTGGTCCGATTTTGATCAAATTTTTTTTAATTTGTAGGGAATATCAAAGTCTACACAATGGCTTTCTCACTTTCCCCTAACAAGCCTCCAAAATTTATTAAAGTGCGCACAAAGGTGTGAATTCACTAGTGGTTCAACTAGTGTTGAGCACTTCCATAATTTTCTATTCATTGAAGTCAAAATTAGAAAATTGGCCAATGCCATTGTCTCCATAAAACCCTCCTCTTTAAATTAAGACATATTTGATCCAAATTTAATCATTTTTGACGACGATAGCTTGCCGGGAGAGGTGGATGGCGCGATTTTGCTATTTCAAACCCAATGTAGAAGAGCGGGCTGGAAAACAGTTCGAGCGTTTCTCGGTAGATGCCGCGCGTGACGCGTGACTCTCGGAAGTGAGGGGTCGCCTGAGGTCAAAACCAAATATTCCTCCAACACTAGTAGGTAGCAGGGGCCCTCCAGAAGACATTTCTGTGGCCTCGACCTTACCTGATGGAAAGATTGATAATTTTGAGTACCGACTAACTAGGGTTCTAACAAGTCGAAGGGCAGCAGCAGAAAAAATATCCTCAGAGCGTACTACCAACAAATCTTGTCTCTTTTCACCCCAAATTTAAACGCTACTTCACAACTGCTCATCCTCACATTATACTTGTTTGTGGTGGGTTTTGAAAAAAATGCAAATTGACAGCTTTCTCACAATCAATGGCTCACACCAAACAAAACAGCCTGCGAACCAAAAAACGTAAAAATTTGGTAGGTAATTTGGAGTTGCCAAACAGAAATTTACCTGGGAGCTAGAAATGAAATTGGGGGACCTGCTACAATCCCAAGGTAACACGTTGGTATAATATTATCACTGATAAACATGAACAACATCCATAGGTAGGTATGTGAACTAATTAATTAGGTACGTCAATTATTGCAAACTTTAAAAAACAACGCAGGTATTGCAGGTACTATGAATTGGGGCAACTTAGCCAGTTCTTCAATTAGAAGCAGTGGTGGCGAGAGGAGAGGGCTTGGGGCTTAGCCCCCCCAGAAATGAAAACTCAAGATATTGTAGATAGATTCGCTATAATGAAGAAGAGAAAATTGCACTCGACTCTTTGTTTCCGTTTTAGGTACTTTTCGGTTATAATCCCCCCCCCCCCCCCCCCCAGTCAATTGCATCATGTAGATGAGAATTCGTGACAATTTCAAGCTGTGGAAGGAAATTAAATTATTTCAAAAATAGGAAGAAAAAATTACCGTATTTTCAAAAGTTGCCGATGTCAGTGAGTATATTTTGCTGGAACAAATTGGCGTCATTGTGATGTGATTGTCTCCACATGAATTCGGACAAGTAGGTATCGAGTAACGAGTTAGCAGTCCCGCATTGTCTTTTATTGCGCATTTTTCTGATTTCCAAAGGCGCTCAATTCCTTGTGTGTGTTCTTGGGTAAGCGGACATTATTCCCGATCCTCATCTCCTGACCTTTTGTATCCAACCTAGACACTTCGGGCGGGCGTGTTGAAGACGAAATTGTCTGGGGGGGGGTATAACAGAAAAGTACCCCGTTTTAAATATTCGGTATTATTTTGATTCAAATTCATGGAAATAGCAAATGTTTTAAATTGACAACAACGTAGGTATTGCTGGTACCATAAACTGGGGCAACTTAGCCAGTTTTCGAACTACAAGTTGTTTTGCCTCTTTCGTAGTTGCAAAATCAGAATCCATTGCCCTGTAAAGACATTGCTCCATAGAGCGATTTTGTAACTGCGAAAGAGATAAAACAACTTGTAGTTGAGAAACTGGCTAAGTTGTCGCAGATTATGCAAATTTCCGTTTTTCGTGAATTTGCACCAATTGCCTGGTAATGTAATCCATATAAAAGGGTTTTTACAAGTTTAATCTCGTTTCTGGTATGATCGATTAGAATTTGGAAGAAATGAAAATAATAAACCAGCAGATTATTCAAAAAATACAAAACCTTTAGCCTATAGCTAAATGGTAAGCTAGGAGGAATCAATTCAATATCAATTTTTTTATTTTTTCCCCCTTTTTTGAATTTCAGTAAAGAACAGTGACGTTAGAGTCATGACTCATAGAAATTTTGCAAATAAACAAAATAAATCAACCAACAGAATCTGGTGATTTAGAAACAGAGCAGCAATGACGATTCTCGTGTATGAACACAATTACAAGATACCCAGAATGGTTTTTCAGTCCTTAGGGTCAAAAATGGAGGAGGAGGGCATAGAGAAGGGAACTTTGAGGATGTTGGGTGGATAAAATTAATTTCGCTTTTCAGTGCGAAACCTAGTATTTAGACGTTTTGAAGGTTTTTGAAATTATTTAGTGCCTTTTAAATTGAAATTAAAACAGTGTTGCCGCAAATTTCCCGTATTAGATATACCATAATTTTCTTCATTATATTTTCAAGAATAGCTTTAAACAAATTCCCAAATTAGTTTCTGTTTAGAGTATATCGACCTCACGTGAATTCTTGATACCTGATGACCAGATACGGTTCCTAAGCCTCGTAGATCTGGCCTTCCAGAGCAGTATACATTTTTCAATAGGTATTCACAACAGTTATTTTTCTCTTTAGTATTTATAGTATGTAGGACCTTCTAACGTATAAGGATTGAGGACTTTCCCAAGCGGTTCATGCTTTCGAACCTGATTATCCCCCAATCGGAATCCCTCAAAGGATTGGTCATTGGGGAAAAGGGCTCAAGAAAATGCCTGTGAACAGAGGGATCTCACTCCTCAGGTTGAAGTTTTTTGGATAAGAGAAAGGTTTCCCACGCGTGGGATTCCCAAATCCCAATTGTCACCAGGTATTAGGTATCTACCGCAAAGGGAAAAGTCATTTTCGGAAAGAAGGCCCAGGTTATCGACAAAAATATCAGTTCCTACCAATTCGTAGCCGTGACACCACATCCATTAGTACGTACCTTACTACCAGTCTTGGAGAATCAATTCGTTGAACAACATCCAAACGTATCTACCGCCAGTCTTTGAAAATCAATTCGTTTTTATTATACATTATATCCATATTATTATTCAGTAGATTAGTTTTTAGTATTATTTCGTTAGATTAGGATTAGTATTAGTTCGGTCTATTTGACAATGCGGAAAGACGTAGCGAAAATGAAATATTATTAAATATTAATGAGTATGAATTTATTTTTTGACCTCGAAAATTTGATAGTTGGGCAAAACCATCAGTCAAATCAAGAAACAGATAGCATCACGTGAATCAGCGTTGATAAATAATGAATTTTATGTACCCACTTGAGGTTTCCATACGTTCCACTTTTTTAATACCTACCTAATTTCTGGGTTGAGCATCTTCTCACATTTGCTGTTATTGTTATTGGTGTGTTGTTGTTATTGGTTTGATTGAGCGTTTTCATTTTATCACATAGGTACAACTGAAAACGTTTGGCCAGTTCAGGAGTTTCTAATATTCCGGTTCCCCTAGAGGTGATCCTTTCCGTGATCCACGTAGGTCGGTACCTAAAAATTGTACATCCTTCGCTTTTGTTGCAACCATACGATTCAGGTAAGTCATCCTTTTTTTTTGGTTCCCAACGTTCCCTGGCAGCTCCAGTAGTTCTACCTACCGAGAATTTTCCAAACTTGAAACTACTGGTTCATGTCAGATAGTTCTTTCGAAATCCACGGGAGTAGCAGGCGCCACTACTACGGCCCCCTCTTAACCGCATGCTCCTCAAGTCATGGCCCTCCACGCTTACCAGGAATTCCAAATCGTCAAGAACGTGTTATTTGTCAAGATCTCCGATTTCATGTAGGTAACGTCGGTTACAATAGTACCGACATCAGGTAGGTAATGTCGGTACTATTGCAACCGACATTACCTACCTGATTTCACAAGCTACGAGTTGTATGGTATTGTTGAACTGAGATAACGCGAACAATCTTCTTCAAACAAGACGATAAAACCAATACTTATCGATTTCCGACATCCGTCATTATTTTTTTATCGGTGGCAGTCCTCAACGAAACTGCAATGCCTATTGGGTAATGTACATTTATTGCATTAGTCGGTTTTGACAAAGAAATGACAGTATTCAAAGGTACTTTATGCAGGTAGGGAGGTACCATTTGCAAGATAAATGAATCATCGAATGGAAAGGGATGTCCAAACACGGATTTTTGTCTTTTCAAAACCATCACTGAAGAGGAAACCAAGAGGCAAAAGGGTCGAAAGTCTTGGACTGTGGGTAAATAGCGGGGATACGAGTTTTACACAGAAACAGCTTAAAACACTTCAAAAACCAGAAAATTTATTATTTGGATGTCTACGTATCGTTCAGCTGGACACATTATCAATTCCAATGGTCGAGTGAGGGAATTTCCGAGGTTTGTTTACGGTTTATTATTTTCAATAATGAACCATTAAAACAAACAAAAAATAAATTAAAAATAACCCCCTACTCGAAATTTGATGGTTTTTGTTTCAAGATTGGTAAAATCCGAAAATGGAACAAACAAATTTCTGTCCGTCCGCCGCGCTGTACTTTCCTTAGTTGCCATGAACCAAAATTAATGATAGTTAGTTTGTAGGTCCCATTTGGGGTCTAGTTGGTCTGCAAAGATAGGCGTTACTGTCTAAGGGGTGAATAATAGGGGGTTGAAATGGAGAAGAGCATACTTTTAGTCAGGGTTTCTCATGCTTCGTGATGTGCCTACCTAGATAAATCAGCCCTTACAGACTTTCATAATAACTACGGAACTGTGTTACCGGCTGGTGTATCGAACGCCTAATACGAGCAGATAACATACCGTATCTCGATTCGGTTGACTATCCACATCGCAAAGTAACTTGTCATGCCGGCGAACACCAACAAAAACAAATGTAATCAGGGGGCCTATTCACTAAGCCAAAGAGACATCTCTTTCAGGTCCGACTCTCTCTTTTGGCAAAAGAGATTTTTATAGTATCCATGACAGGGTTATTCAGTAACTTTTAAAAGAGAGAGTCGGCGGCCATCTTGGCATTCTCGATCTCTTTCAGAGAGACAGCTAATTAGGTGTCTTTCCTCGAAAGACAGAGTCTATTTCTCGTTTGTTTCACAGTCATCCGCAACCACATCGGTAATTTTGATCGTGTATTTTTTTCATTTCATAAAGTAAAAACGTCCAAATACAGGTTGAGGTAGGTACCTACCTACCTAAGAGTGGCCATTCATTAGGTGTAGATATAATACAAGCATGAAGCCCCCTAATTCGACTTTTTCTGTTTATAATTAAGACTTTTTTCAATTTCATTTAAAATTTTATCCGATTCGTGAGTAAAAACGTCCAAGTATGGATTGAGGTAGGTAGGTACCCATTGAATAGGTATTACTAAGAAATGCGTTCATTATTAAGGAATTGAACTCCCGGGGGCACAAACATCTCGCACTTCATGGATACTATGGCATTTTCGTGTATTAGGATCCATATCTCTTTCTCAAGGTCTCTGGAGCTATTCAGTAAAATAGACGAACCCGGGAGACATTGGAAGAGACTGTCTCCCAGGGGAGACTATCTCCCGCGGGAGATTTTCAAAACAGATAATCTCTTTCCACTATCCACTATTTCCTCAAATTAAAAAAAAAATCTATTTTAGTGAATAGGCCCCTAGAAATTACTACATACCTATAGTTTAATCATGGATACTATATGCCTATATTTATGGTATATGGGATCCATTGTGGATTTTATGACAATGTCTTCTCTGTGAATTGTGAATTTCTTCTGAGTTTCTGGCAGTCTCCTGTAATTCGTTCTTTAATCTCTAATGAAGCGAATGAATTGAATTTACCTTTAAATACGTTGAAACAAATTTGTTAGGAAAATTTGAATTCCTTCGAAACAAGTTTGTGGAGTCGTTTTTCATTTTCCTGTCCATGATGGATCATTCATTAAACTTCCTTTTTTTCACCATACGATTAGTAAGTACTTACGTAGGTTATTGAAACTTTTTGAAAACTAATTACTTATACAGTAGATGCACATAGTTATGTACTTACGTCAGTTTGGAACAACGGTGTTTAACGTCCACTTTGCTCGCCCTGTTCATATCTTTCTGCGATTCCTACAAACGGACGAGCTTGTGTACATTTCCTGATGGGCGCCTGGATTCTTTTCAGTAACATTATCTTGATATGTTCCATCACAGGATCGTACACAGACTCGCCAGGTATCGAGGTGATCCGACGACAGGTGGCTCAGTACATCGAAGAGAGAGACGGCGTCCCCAGCAACTGGGAGGACATCATTCTGAGTGCAGGTGCTTCTGATGGCATCAAGGTAAGCACTTCGTCGAACACTCCCACAATTCTATGTTTTTTGCAGTTCGGTGTGGGCTTCAAGTGAATGTCGAAGGTAGTTCAGTACTATTAGTGCGTTAATTGTTTGAATTTGCACCAGTGCATGCCTACCCCTACATCAGTCATCGCTTTAGCTTGGTGTTGGGAGTACCTGTCTACTTCGATCCACCAAATGCATTACAAACCGCACTAAAGCCTTCTTTCCCGAAAATGTGAACCTAGGGTTTCTTGTTCCCTGGAACCAGCTCCCACTGGTGATCTCGGATTTTCTCAAAACATTTCTCATAGTTCGTATCCACCATTCCGCAATATTCCTGTGTTTTATAATTTGGTAGGTACTTTCATGCAAACGCCCAACCAGTAGGTCCGTCTTGAAATACTGCGTTTTGACGATATCTGTATTCTTGACTCCTTTTTCTGCTAAAAACGTGAAATATCACTATGACTACGGCTACAAATTGCAGTTCATTACTGACTCGCCTTAAACATTTCTGGCTGGCCTTAAGACATGGGGATGTTAAAATTATAATTTCGTTTAGGTAACGAAACCAATGTTGATTTGGAAAATGGTCACTTCTTTACATTTGATATTCCTTTAGGTTTAAATGTTCAAATGCACGTCTCAGTATTATGCACACACGTCACAGAACACTAAATCACCCAATTACTATGTACCTACCTGCGCTTTCTCAGTTCCCTTCTTCAGTTTTCCGTTATAATTTTTCACCACATGCCTACATATTATATACTCCATTATAATTTGGTCATGTACCTTGAGAATTATTTGTTTTTTTCGATGTGATTTATTTTATTGAATCTTTATACTATTTAATTTATTTTGTTATTCGTATGGGCGTAGAATAGAGTAGGATGTAAAAAGTTTTTATTGAGGATAAAACCTGAATATCTGTTCTCGCCGAGTCAAGGTTAGATAAACTGTAATTATCGTGTACAATCTGCGCTTTCGCTTTTATAACTGGTATCTGGTTTTTTCATTTGCCATATTATTCTCTCTTGCTTATTATTCCTTCCTCATTTCGAGATCATTTTCCCATTTCATGCCCTCCACGAATTTTCTTCTTTGTGCACGCAATTTTTGGTTTTATTCGCATACTTTGCAGTGATTATGTGAATTGATTATTATTGAGTTGATTATTGTATGCACTTACGTGAATTGGCACGTTTTTCTTCTCGATTTCTTAACGTCCTCGTGATTTTTTAATCAACTTTTATCACTGTTCTCATTTCCTTTTTCTTTTTTTTTCTTCTGTTATAAAGACGCTGCTACAGAATAATCCGATTAATTTATTCGTTGTGAAAAACATTTTGAATACTAGATTTTGTTTCTTTTAAATCGACCAGCTCAGATATATATGTATGTTTATAGCTTCGGACACAAAAAGAGGACACAGAAGAACTTACAATTTGTCTGAACGTTTTGCACTCAGCGTCGTCGGCAGATATATATACCTATGTGGTTTGATAGACACGAAGAAATGATTCCCCGTTAATTTAATTAATTCCCCGAGTTAATGAATCCAAAGTTAATCTCTTCCATAACACGTGGTATTATGTAGATTGAGAAAGTAACGCTGTTTCAATGTTTTAACTAATCTTTTTTTAATGTCAGATTTAAATAATGTTTGACTCTCGAGCTCATCGTTTCATTTAATTACCAGATTAAGAATGGTGCTGGCTAATATTTTTATCACTAATATTGCAGTAGTTAGTGTTATCAGATTTCACAAACTGGGCCGTGAATCTCTAATATTCTAAGAGCCTGTGACGAAACTAGTCGATTTTTGATGCTTATCAATGCATTGGACGTGGTGTTATCAAGAGATATCGTTGGTTTTCGGTTTATAAGGTACTGTATCGCTGTCAAATCGTTCATCAAAGGATCACTCGGTATATATTATTTGGTGGTTTGTTGAAATCCTCTGTACCAGTAATGATGGCAGCTCCTTTCTTCTATGCCCATACGTTCTTTCTAATTTCAGTCAGTTCTGAAGCTCCTCAAGGCCCGAGTCGGTGGCCAGAAGGCAGGCATCATGATTCCCATCCCGCAGTACCCTCTCTACTCCGCCTCAATCGCCGAATTCAACCTACACGCTGTAAGTAAAGTTTATTTGGTAGATTCAAATAATGTTTAGAATCGACTGTTTTACCCGTTTCCCGGACCTTGGGATGTGTTTTAGTGACATTCTGTCCATTCAATAATAGATCGGATACTACTTGAATGAGGAAAAGAACTGGTCGTTGGACCTGGATGAGCTGGTTCGGTCTCTGAAAGAAGCCAAAGAACACTGCAATCCCAGGGGTATCGTCATTATCAACCCTGGCAACCCAACTGGTCAGGTGCTCACAAGAGAAAACATCGAGTCCATCATCAAATTCGCGTGCGAGGAAAAACTGTTCATTTTTGCTGATGAGGTAAATTTCAACATACACATAAATATAGGTATAAATACATTTGGGCATCCTGTCCATCTTTCTCTATCTGAAGATTCTTGAAGATATGACAGAAGCGGAAAGCTCAACAAGGCCAGCTACTTTTAATGAGCTGGTAGATAATATTTAAATAGCCAGCCACAAAGACATTGAATCAAGTAACCTTTCAAGAGTTCGCTATATGTCTGCATTATGGGAAATAGTCGATCGAATCAGAGTGGCTCAATCCAGCTGTAGGTGCCAATTTTCGTTAGGTCCAAAATACAGTAGTTCAATATTTAGGCATCGACATAAATATTTAGATATACCCCAATTATTATTAGGTATGTGTATTTGAAGAGAGAGTGCATTTACATATTTTACTATTATTATGGCATGTTCCCTTTGCGAGTTCCATTTGAAGAGAGATTGCAATTAAGTACTTCAAGAGGGTGCACTTACCTATAGTTTTACTATATGGCATGTACACTTTACGAGTTCCGTGAATTTAAAAAAAAAATGTTTCATATAAATCTAGACATTTTGGTTCAACAGGTATACCAACACAACATTTACGCGCCTAATAGCAAATTCCATTCGTTCAAGAAAGTGATGTCAGAGATGGGACCGCCTTATTGCAATATGGAGCTTGCCTCATTCATGTCATGTTCCAAAGGTGACATACTAGTATTCCGTATTATTAGGTCCTCTTTTCCCACATTTGTTAATGAGAGGAAAAACAAATTGTGGCATCTCATAATTTTGTTTAATTCCATGTGTATCCTTCCAGGGTATATGGGAGAATGTGGTCTCAGAGGTGGATATTCCGAAGTTGTCAATCTTGACCCTGACGTCAAGGCCATGCTCATGAAGTCTATTTCAGCTATGCTGTGTCCCACTGTTCTTGGACAGGTAAAAGTTGAAACATAAACAAGATTTTAAATGTAAAATATAGTCCAGGTTGTAAGTCTCAAGTAACAATCTCAATCATATGACTCAAGTTGTCGACATTTTTAGGCTGCCATGTCCTGTGTGGTGAACCCCCCCAAGCCTGGTGAGCCGTCCTATGAGCTCTATATGGAGGAGAGATGCGGGGTTTTGGACTCGCTGAAAAAGAGGGCCAAGATGGTGGAAGAGACCTTCAACTCCATCCCTGGCTTTTCTTGTCAGGTTGTGCAGGGCGCCATGTACGCTTTCCCCAAGGTAGGTAGACAAACAGTGTGCCAGGCTGTATTATACGTCAGTAGTCCCAGAATATTCTAATCCTGGGGGCCAAATAAGGAAAAACTGGGAAAGATTCTCTCACGTTGTTATCAAAATGGAGTGGTTATACCCATTATCCAGGTTTTTTCCATAAAACCGCTTCAAATAACAAGCAATAGTGTGTGCAACCAAAGGTGTCCTATGTGAGAAAGTGTGTAAGTGAAATATAGGTTACATAGGTTTGAGTGTTTTGGACTAGCCTACTTTGCAGGGTGCCAAGTGCTACTTAAATACGTACGTATCTAGGGGCCAGGTTACAGCTTAGGCAAGTCTTCCTTATGGCAGAGTTAGGTATCCTTTTCCACTGATAATTAGGGATGGCAACGATGTATATATAAAAAAATATCGATGTAATCCTGGAAAATATCGATATACTTATACTCACTGTTTTTGTAAACTATATTGATATATTTAAAAAATATTGATTGTTTTAACGCAAACTAACTTAAATTATTCAAGTATCTATTGATGAATTGACCCTTCCATCCTTCATGACTACCTCACCTACCTCTATGGTGACTGTAGTCACCGTAATATCACGGGAGTGGAAGATCACCTAATATTGCTTTCGAAATAACTTTTTCTCAGTTCAGTCCCAGAGTAGTTCAGGTAGTTAACATTATCCTATTTGACAATAATTTTTCTATAGTACCTTAGTTTCATACCACTATCAGCAGTTTCAAAAATGATCTTCCTTTATTTTTGGAAACTAAATTCATTCAGATTTTTGTTCGAATCCCCAAAATACCCATTCAAACCTTCATTTGTCGATAAGTTGTACCTTCAAAATTATGAATACTTACCTATTAATTACATAGAATTAGCTACCCAATTTTCGTGGGTTGCAAATTCTCCTTTTTTGGCCAAATTCTGTTCAGTAACAGAAATTAACAAGTTTGACCACATAATGAGGTCAGTAATCTAGGCCATGAACGAGTGTGAAATTTGAATTTCGGAGTTCCAGCAAGAAATGAGGTGTCAGGTAAATTACTGAGTAG
This sequence comes from Leptopterna dolabrata, assembly GCA_954871275.1. Classification (NCBI taxonomy): domain Eukaryota; kingdom Metazoa; phylum Arthropoda; class Insecta; order Hemiptera; family Miridae; genus Leptopterna; species Leptopterna dolabrata. Next base: position 13,791,861 of record OX940984.1, on the reverse strand, counting down.
TTTAACTAAAATTCCCCGAATGAAGAGCACTACTTCATCACTTTACTGAATGTAGAGAACTGCAATGGATTGATGGAACAGCAAATTTATTTTTAAAAAATTTTAAAAAAGTCCTTGAAATCAAACCACGGGGAAGGTCACGGCAAAGGTTCTTGAAGGTTGTCACGAATGTTTGCCATTTCTAATGTTGGGTTGTTGGCAGCACTGAGAACCTTCACCATGAGGCTTTGCTCCGCCTCCTTGGGCTAACAGACAATCAGATATCAATAGTACGTCATTGATATTGATATTTTCATGTAATTCATGTGTGCTTCATATAAACTGCAAAGTCTCATGCGCAATAAAGATTTTTTTGCTACATTATTACTTTTTTAACCCTCAATTAAAAAATAAGGTTCATTTTTGAAAACGGGCTTCAAACATTTTTTCAAGAGTACTTTTTTAAATTTGATGATTTCCCATTTATTCTTTTTCAGTATTGAAGTTTTTTCCGAATAAACTGAATAGATCGCAGTAGGTAAGGTGTTTGACTGAAAGCTGGTCTCTCTTATTGCAAGTTATACTTTTCCATGTTAAACATTCTATGATAGGATGTAATAGGTATCGCTGCGGTATGGGTCTCTAGGTAAAATTTCGATCTGGAGGGGAACTGTGTGGGAGGGGGGGGGGGGGGGTTGAGCGCAGGCATACATTCTTTGTATTTGTTCTTTGACAAGTACCTTTCACTATTCCTTCACTCTTTACCTACCCAGGACTTTCGGTGATTGGTTAGCATCAGCGTTTGCTTGCTTTTACAGGGGCCTACATGCTCTGTGATGCTGTAAGTAAATGGTTGAGCAAATTCAGTTGACTATTTACCAGCACAGGATGGAGGTCTCCAATTCAAGAAACTATGAACCCTATTTTAACTGATGTATCAGTCTGGCACCTTTTTATTTAGTTAGGTACTCCAATAGGTTATCCCCTATATTCGCATGGTCGCTCTGTTGTTAATCATGTGTTTTCCTCCAAGATGGAACTCCCACCCAAGGCGTTGGAAGCGGCAAAGGCCAAGAAACAAGATCCCTCGTCGATGTACGCCTTTGACCTTCTGGAGAGCACAGGGATCTGCATAGTCCCTGGATCTGGATTCGGACAGAAAGCCGGCACGTACCACTTCAGGTGAGCTGTCAAGTTCATTTAGTTTGGTTCGTTGCCAAACATTTTCGTTCGAATTACTTGGCAGAGCCTCCCGTGTGTGCAGGAGTCAATGGCCCCCTAAAGAGAAGAAAAATAAGAAACGTCCTCGTCATGCAGCGTGACCACATGAGCGAATTTTTGAAGCTGATGACCTCAAAGCCATTTTTTACCACCACAAATTCTAATTTGACTCAGTTAATTAATTAATTCAAGTGTTTAATGGTTAAAATTTGCTTAAATTACCTATGGTAGCTACCTAATTCATGAAAATTGGCAAACAAATGGTGTCTAATCACAATTCTATGCCACCATTTAGCCATTTTGGACCATTAAAAACTGGGATTAGGCCCACTTTTTATGTATCGTCACCATTCATCACCACTTATCCAGGATGCGTAGGATATTTGAATTCGGCATGCAGCCAGTTTTGAACCGAAGAAAAAACTTGAAGAGACCATCATTGAGCTAGTTCCCGACCACCCTCCACATTTGGACAAAAAATGGTACATTTTTCGAGGAAAACAGATCAGCAAAAGCAGTGCAAAAAGTTTCAGTACTATTTGATGGTAGTAAGGAGTGGGGACAAGTTTTTTCCTCGGTTCACCTACTTTTCCTGTAACAAGTCTCCGTTATCTACCACTCTTCATTGATTTATACGTTTTAAGATCATTTCAACCACTTCTGACTCCTAAAAACTCGAATAGTACCCTTCCGTTATGACTCATCACCGTTCTTTACCGCTTTTTAGCGACTTTCGGCACCCGAAAGCCCACTTTTTCGAGGTCTAAACCATTGATGTTTATTGTAATGATTATTTTCTGTCTCCTGTCTCCATTCTTTACCGTCATCAAATCCTGTTGAAGCTTGCTGCACTGCTTTTGCCAATCTATTTTTCGTGACAAATGTATAATTTTTGTCCAAATGTGGAGGGTAGTCGGGAACTAGCTCAATTATAGTCTGTTCAAGTTTTTTCCTCTGTTCAAGACCGGCTGCACGCCGAATTAAAATGTCCGTCGCATCCTTGACTAGTCAGATGTATAATATAGGTATCTACCTACCTACTTATTATGGTGGGGGTTATAAATGCCATTTGTTCTTGATCGTATTCCATTGGTTCATTGTTCAAAACGCAAAAGCTATCATTCCCACTTGCTAACTGATTCGAATTTATTTTAACTATATGATTTCAGGACCACTATTCTGCCTCAGCCCGAGAAACTCCGTGCCATGCTCGACAAATTCAGGGAGTTCCACTTGAAATTCCTCGAGAAGTATTCGTAAACCAACGTTAATAAATGTAAAGTAAAATCAAACTATAAAGACCACATATTCACGCTACTACGCATTAAAAAAAACACTAGGTAGGTAAGGTCGTATTTGTTTACCCTGTTCGGAAGTATCACTGTAATAGTTACTGTAATAAAAACGTGATGCTCCATCAAGTCATGATATTTTAATTATTGTGATATCGCGTTTCGTAGGTAACTGTATTTACCTAAGGTTGATATTATTGAGGTGTAATGCATTTATTTGTTACAATCTTTTTCGTTACCTATTTATTGAATTGTTTGAATGATCTGGTCTGAAGTATGGAAAGGCCGGCGGATTTTATCAGTTTATAAATTATATAGATTTCTGTGAAGCATGATGTATTTGTTTGGTGGCCTACTCGACATTTTACCGGCAATTGTGAGTAAATTAAGTTGTCCTGGAGGGTGATTCTCACAATGCCATTCAATGGAAGAATGAAAGAAAGAAGGAAGAAAAAACCCTAGGTGATTTTTGGTTTCCAATATTATTCACAGTATTTTAACAGGCACCTATATACTTAAGTTGTCATGACTGAATGAGGTGGTACCTTCAACAATCTATTTCGAACCCCCCCCCCCCCCCCCAAATTAATAGGTAGTATTATGTATGTTGTAAAATACCTAGGTTGAAAAAAAAAATTCTGTCTTAATAATAATTAAAATCGACGAAAAAACAAGTTGACCACTTCTAAAAAAATGATAGCTTCCTGGGCCTGTTTCAAAATGGAGCTAACAGTATTAGTTCCTGCAAGTGAACGAACTACAGTGTACAAGCACCAATACATTCTGTTTCAAATGGGGATGACCTAGGTAATACTATTATAGGTACAAATGAAAAAGTACACTCTTGCACTATAGCATTTCAGAATGACCAATAAGAGCTCGATTTCTTCAACTGAAAATTAATCGAATATCTAGTCGATATCTAGCAATCGATTTCAGAACCTAGAAATAACGAAATAACCTTCCAGTTTCAGTTTTTCATTTTGTGCGTGCTTTGACGTTTTGAGTCCGCGCGAACTTATATTTCCAGCAATTTTGTGAATAGTCCATCACGGCAACTGAAAAGTGTTTTTAAAAAGTGCAGTAAGTAAGGTTTTCACAGGTAGACGTTCCTGATTTTTTGGGCATTCCACAGCTTTCTACAATTTCAGTCAACGTGACTTCAGATTGTACTCCTACTACAATTATTATCGTTGGATTGTATTGAAAAAGGTACGTTATTTCTTTGTTAATATTTTGGTTGAATGAAGCTGTGTACGAAATAGGTAGGCACTACAAACGTATTATACCTACAAGCTTTAAGGCCTATAATTACACCTACCGAGTGCTGGGCCGAATACTCGGCCCTGCAACTTTAATGGGGCGAGTGGGTGATTACATTCAGTCGGGCAGTGGACGAGACAGTTGTTGTGTCTTACATGTTGAAAGAATAGGCAGACCCTCCGACCCAAATCACCTGATTACATTGGGCGAGTAAAGACCGAGCGTAGTGGATGAATGGAAGGGGAGGGGAGGAGGCCTACTGGGCGGAGAAAATAGAAGGCGGGTCCAGTAGTGGTGTGTGGGGTCTAAAAACGGTGGGGCACCAGACCAGAACACAAAACCAACAAGATATGTCTACAAAATGCCCCAAGACAACATCACTCCCTTATTTACTGATTGAGTGATAGGTATTCAGCACGGTTCATCTCTTTAATCAACAGTATCGTTGTCTACTGCATTTAGCAATTTCTACTGCAAATTAGCCACCGAATTCATGTGTGTTACAAAAATACAGTAAACTAAAATACAACAAAACAATGACCTGTCGGCCGTCACAGATAGCCTGGCCGTCGGCCGGTGACAGATAGCTATGGCTAGGTAGCCGTAGCCGATTTATCCGCAAACGGGACAAAACTCACGTAGTTACCACAGATACAAATCTGTCATCGGAACCGGACCGAACGCAAAACGCGCAAAATTTGGTGCAAAAAAATTGATAACTGACAGACATAGAAAGCGAATGTGATTCAGTGGAGTTCTCCGCTTAGTTGCCATCTGTAGATGTCGGACATGTGATTCAGAGACGACAAAAAACAAATCAGAAGAAGAAGCATCTCGTATCAGATGACAAATTGAATCGAAGGGATCAAATCGATTGTGAAATGAATGATTTTGGGGTTGAAACCAGGTTATGGTATGGGAGCCCAAAGTGGGCGTGGTCATCAACATTTTTACTCGACTGAGCATGCGCGGATAGACCACTTTTCTCGGTTGTCATGGCGACACTAGGTCCCAGGAACAAGAACTTACCTTCCTGTTTCAGGAGCCTAGGTTTCAATTTCGATTGCAGGACATCGATTACTGTCGCTTTATTCCGATAACATGCTTGGTCTACTAGAATATTGAATATCCATAGCCAGAGAACTCTGGCGTGTGGCTGTTGAACTTGTGAAAAATGCTAGGTAGGTACAGTGTAAATAGCGAAATTCAGATGCCAAATGAACAATTGTTGGTATTTTTTACTTCTAGTGTTTTTGGGTGCCGGGGCAGTGGCCTTATAGACGCAACGCCCCTGCGCGGGTCTATCCACTGTCTCGCTCAAATCAATCGCCGGTTGCTCAGCCTCGTACTGACTGTGCCATTACATTGCTGATTAGCCAGCCGAACGCACTGTCTCGGCCCAGCACTCGACAGGCATAACGGCCTATAATTAAAAATACCGAGTGTGGCTGAGCACTCGGTTGAATACTCGGCCCTACAACTGGTGGGACGAGTAGGCGGGACATTCAGTCGGGCAATGGACGAGGCTGTAGGGAACGTTCAAGACAAGTAGAGAGAGGACAGAGGAGGTTTGCACACGCTACCTGGAGGGGGAAGAGTCAAAAAATCCAGCCCCTTCTGGGTAGATGAACCGTTGTGTAATAATTTACTGTTGTGTAAATATTTACCCATCGATAATACTTCAACGTTTGTTCAAGTTGCAAAAGTACCTACCAACAAAATCCAATAGTCCATCACTTATCAAGTGAAATAATATCGCAGAACAACCAACTCGACTTCATACAGCCATCCTTGATTATAATCAGGGGCTCCCTAGTGATGATATCCCGGCCGGATTTATACCGTTTGATTCACGATCGTGTTGACTATGCTTTTTGGTGCACACGAACGGCTGGACGTACAATGCTCCGAGTGGTCTCAACAAATTGTTTAGCTCAAGACAAATTTAATAACGTAAAAAAAACCATACCCTTCTATCGAAAGTTTTCGAGCTACGGCGTTCTGAAAATTGCAACCCCTATTTTGAACCCCTTAGAGATGACTGACAGTAACGCCGAGCTTCGAGGACCAACTAGACCCCGAACGGGACCTATGAACCAGATTTCATCAATTTTGGTGGTGACTACGAAAAGTGTTAAGTACGGCGTGCGGCGGACAGACAGAAATTTTTGGTTTATTATTTTCAATAATGAGCCTTTGTAATGGAGCATGAAAACAAAAATTCTACCCCCCCCCCCCCCTCACCTCTCAAAATTTGATGGTTTACGTTTCAAGGTATGTAAAATTCGTAAATGCAATAAAAAAAATGCTGCAAATTATTAGACGAAGGTTTATTATTTACCTGTATAGATGCCCCTTTTGCGTAGATCGCTGTTTTCTGTGCTCAATACACTCGAGCTCCCCCCAGGAAAGCCCTAAATCGAGCACTGGAGCCGGCCGCGGAATTAAAGTTTCCTACAAATGCGCGGGATTCAATAATTCAATCATTAATATTATTTTGTAGTTATTCCTGAAGCATAAGGCAAATAATAAACCGTAGTGCCCCTTCTACGTAGATATTATGATGAACCGTTGTATAATAATTTACTGTTGTATAATAATTTACTGTTGTGTAAAAATTTACCGTTGTGTAATAATTTGGCCATTAATAATACTTCAACGGTTGTTCAAGTTACAAAAGTACCTACAAACAAAATCCACCCCCTTCTACGTAGATGGTATAATGAACCGTTGTGTAATAATTTGTCAATCAGTTCGTTCATGCTGAACTGACATTCCTCAGAATTCTCTTCAAGATATGAGAACTGCTCGGCAAAAAATGTATTGTTTTGTGCACCTTTCCTCGTTCTCCTCGATTTTCGGCTGCTAACAGTGGTAGTTTACGATGGATACTCCAACCGCAATTGTGTGCTTTTATGTGTGAGATGTGCCAAGATTGAGGAGAACAATTTGGACCAGTCAAAAATCGAGGAGATAAGTGGACGCACGAAATAATTAATGGTTTACAGAACAGTAAACTAAACACTTATCTTGACCCCCCCCCCCTTCATATTGTGTTTTTTAGACCCTGTTTATATAAGGCAGAAGATGAGACGTCGATCCTTGACTGGTTTAGGGAACGTTGGTGAACTGTCGGGGTAAGTTCGAGAAAATCGGGTATTGTTCTCCTGGCGCCGGCAAAATAACACGATCATTTTGTCCAGTATAATCCAAAATTGGTTTAATCCAGTTGGAATATCAGTGTTCCATCTCGTATCATCTATCATGGGCACCAGATTGGTAAGATTGAAGGACGTTGTGGGGAGAATGGGGCAGAAGCGAGTCAGTTTGTCGTCGACTCTTATCGAGCCCAGTTCGAGAAACGTGAGCAGCGACTCCTGTGAAAAATGTCTCACCCTGGACAACATGAATCCTCACATCAAAGTGATGGAATATGCTGTCAGAGGTCCGCTCGTCATCAGGGCATCGGAAATCGAGAACGAGCTCAAGAAGGTGAGTCCACTGGCTTCATGTAGGTAGGTACCGCATTGAAAGCCCTTATCTTATCCGAAAAACGGCTGCCAAATGAGCACAAGTTAGTAGGGTAAAGGCACCAGTTATTGACACTACCCTAATTATTGACATAGTTTCTTCATTGTTAAAAACCATTGTTAAAAGCGCTGCAAAGTCCTTGTCACATGGGTTTATTATTCTATTGGACATACCTACAGAAATGTTGGCTGTTCATTTATTGTTTCTTTCATGTAAAATAATTGAAATCGCTATTTCTGGTGGTTTCCACCAATTTTGGCCCCCAAAACTTGAATTAGGTAGGTACGCTCCTTTTTTTTCAAATTATCTTTGATCATTGATAGTACCTACCATTTAATCGTCTTGATCCACGTGTTGACACTTTTTCTAGTGTTATTCTACAAATTGATGGTGATTTTAGACGATAAAAAATTTTGGGAGCTGAACATCTGGTACAACCTCAATTTTCCACTCCTGGGTCAAAATCGACTTCATATTCGGTCTTCTCGTCCCCAAAAACATGGAAAACGATACCTCAAAATCTCATGTTACTAACATGTTATTAAAACACAAAAATTACCTATTTTTATACACATTTTCACTCATAACACCCCTGGCTGTATTGGGATCGGGCTAAAAAGTTTCGGGACACAACTAGGGCCTAAATGGAGTATATGTGCGAAATAACGAATTTTTTAGACCGAAAATGAAGCCGGTACACGTGATACGGCGGACAGACATTGCATTTTTGGAATCTACGCACTACAAACGGAAAAGAAAAAATTTTGAGGGGTGTTATAAATATTTTTTGCTGAGCGAATACATAGGTGTATTATTCACAGAACCAAAAGCGTATGGGGCCACCTGGGACTTCAAAATTGGCGCCAAACCTAAGCCTAACTGATCAGCCACAGTTTCCCACCGCTATCTAGCCACCCTTGAGTGATGAGGAGCGCGGGACTAGCCACCTCTGTCAATAACTGTGGTTTCCACAGAACTTCGTTTTTCTTAAGAGTATTTTTTAATTTGGAACACATTGTTGCTTCTGTTTTTCAAAAATAACGAAGCAATCCAATTTCTGGCGGGGGGGTGTCAATAACAGGTTCACGTAGGTGTCAACAATTGAAATGCTGCGTAAGTACTAATATTATTGACAGCTAGTATGCCAAGTTATTGACACCCTGCTTCCATGGTAAAAGTAAGGTCCTAGGTAGGTAGTTGAGGAACGTCAATGAGTTTACTCATTAGGACTCACGTGACATTCTGCTTGTGTATGAATGTGTGCAAGATTTATATTATTATAACGCGTATTTTTTTTTCCGTGTTGAGCTAAACAGACCAAATTTTCATATCTTTCACTTATTGTGAAAGTAGACTCATTACAATACCCCCAGAATTGACGAGTTCGCTTATTCTTGACTGTGAAGAAATGACTCAATGGCCCCAACCGACTCTTCTAAGCAAAAGAGGAACTAAAAATTAAAAAAGAGGCCGATTGAAAGAAATATGAAGATGGACAAATGTTGGCAGCTCTCAGTGTGTGAAGAATGGTGTTCCCGTTGCAACAGCAGTCCGGAATGAAGAGTACCCATGACTTCTGTTTATATTTTTAAATGAAAGTATGTTCCATTCTAAGAATTTTGAGACCAACCACACTGTCCTACGATGAATAGTTGTTTTTATATAAGAAAGCTCATATAAAAACTTTCAAGTTTTCGGCAACGAGTGACGTCACACTGGGCGAGGGAGTCCCACCCTGGCGGGACGGGTGAAATGACGTCACTCGTTGCCGAAACTTTGAAAGCTCATAGAAAAAGAACTATTCATTGTTGGAGAGTGCGGCTGCTATCAACATTCTTAGAATGAAATCTACTTTCATTTGAAAACGGGGAAGTAATATTAACGGAAGTCATGGATACCCCTCATTCTTACAGCACCTAATAAATAATGTTGTAATTCCTATTTTTGTCATACACGTTCACAAATCATATAAATTGTGATACTTACTTGAATATACTAAGTTTTGCTCTTTTTAAAAATAATAAAGTGATACACAAAGTCCAAATGAATTTGTTCGAGATTTGATTATGGTGTCAATAATTGGCTCCTTCCCCGTCAAAAATTGAATGCGCATGTCAATAATATGGGATATTGTCGAATTTCAACTAATAAAGCAGAAAATTACAGTATTTTGACAAAAGTAATAAGCGTAATCGGTAGTGCAGACTTGACAAGTGAGGAAAACTTTGAAGCGTCTTGATTGGTTGATAAATGAGAAATTTATTGGGAAAATACCGCAAAATTTTCGTTAGTGTCCTGTGTCAATAATTAATTGGTGCCTTTACCCTATTTACTTGAAGATCCACTTCATCAGCTTTGTATTTAATATTCATTTTCTCTCAGGACCTTGTTTTCTAGAAAGATAAGTAGACTGTAGATCCTACCCTATCATGTCTAAAGGCCAGATTACTTAATGGTAGCTCTGCAATAGAGATAATAAAAATTCGATATTCTACCAGTAGTTTTACAAACTGATTCTATACGTCAATGTTACAGTAAGTGAGGACACTATACTGCCCACCCAACTTGGCAGTTGTTTTATTTTACTTGAGTACCTACTCAACTGTGTTACAAGGTACTGTGATGAAATCTTCTGGAAAGGAATGAAATTTGAATCGTTGAGTTATTACTCAACCTCGGATTCGACTTTTATTTTCTCGGTGTGTGCGTGCGTGTGTATGTAAATGTGTGAGTGCACTACCTATTTAATAAGAGGTTCTGGAAGATCTCTGGGTAGAGTATGGCCTACCTGATCTGTACACTAATCTGGTATTCTACGTAAATGGAATGGAGTTTAGTGAATGGAATGCGTGGACCCTGCCTACACTTCTCTCGTTCTCTCTTGCTGGCGGATTCTTTATCTTATTATGTAAAACGCTCAATTAGTGTTTTCGTATGTTAACTAAGAACGCCTAAACCGCTTGACCTATATCAATGAGGGAGGTCTCAACGTGATTAGCCATTTCCTGAGACGGACATAGGTTAAGTATAGTAAAATCGTCGAAAAAAGGCGTTTCGACCCGATTGATTGCCGAAATGTTGTGAAATAAATAATACCTACAACTACCTAATATTTATTTAACAGTAAGTGAAATGTTAAAAAACATTTTTTGAAAACATCATCATGAAACTAACCTTAGATATTTAGCAATCAATCGTCTAATCGAGTGTGAATTGTGCGACATTTCTCACCAGAAAACACAGTGATGAAGCCAAAATTAGTTTTCACCAATCACGAGTTAGGCAGAAATTAATTAAACGAGTATTTAATTACACCTGTAATCACATTAGCAAAAGTAGACTATTACTTTCAAGAGGAAAACAGAAGAAAAAAAAAACATGGCAAACGACACCTCATATCGATACACTAAAAACATGGAAGTTATTAAGATTTCGGACTACGGTTTTATAAATTTGGTAGCTGGGTGGCTGCAATCGATTTAGCGCCCCAAAAAACATGTTGCCAACACGCCACATGCCTATGTTCTTCTTAATGCCTTCTGTTGTCTTACTTACCGTCCCATTGGTGTATTCTGCGGTTATGTGGCATTCTTCAGGGCTGCTTGCCGGTCTCCGACCACGGGATTTCTCTTTTAATAGAGTTAAATGTCTCATATAAACCTATCGCATATCATTCCATCAAAATTATCACTAAAAGCCCTTTAAAAACACCACCAGTGAAGCAACTGGTGAATGAAGCGTGTTACTTCAGCCTGTTTTGGGGCTAGTGCGTAGCCTCATGGATCGTTTTTGAGACGTCATTACCCTCCCCTCGCCATCTATGCTGTCAACGCAAGCCCAGCTTGAAAGTGGGAGGGTAATTTCCTGCAGAAATTGTTGTTGTCTGGGTGAAAAATGACAACACTAATAATGGACACTTACCTATTCATTCATTTACTTACATGCTTAATTTTGTAGGGTGCTCAGAAGCCGTTCCAAGAAGTGATAAAGGCCAACATCGGTGATTGTCATGCTATGGGCCAAAAACCCATCACTTTCCTCCGCCAAGTCCTTGCTCTTGTGACAATGCCGGAGCTTATGGACGACCCGAAGTTCCCCGACGATGTCAAGGAGCGAGCTAAAGTCATCCTCGCTGACAGCAGATGTGGTAGTGTAGGTGAGTTCACAAGACGAAATTGCATCATGGCGAGAACTGTGCCGCTACTTTTGCTCTCCCTGCGTGCAGTTGATTCAGATCCTGGGTACCCTGCATCAGCGTCACCCTGAGGGCTCAACTTGCTTTATTTATTTATTTATTATTAAACTACCACATAGGAAACTGTATCCACCGCTAGTACTAGGAAATCTCAAACATTCGCTTAGAACCACAAATCCCAATTCCCATATTTTTCTTTCATTTCCTGGTGGGTGCCAGGATTGTTTTCAGTAATATTAACGTTAATAATATTTTAATCACAGGATCGTACACAGACTCGCCTGGTACTGAGGTGATCCGACGACAAGTAGCTCAGTACATCGAAGAAAGAGACGGCTTCCCCAGCAACTGGGAGGACATCATTCTGAGTGCAGGTGCTTCTGATGGCATCAAGGTACGCAGTTTGCATGATTCTATGCATTTTACAGCTCGGCTTCAAGTGAATGTCGGGTAGTTAGGTACTATTAGTACATACATGGATGGTTTGAATTTGTCCTTAGGTGGAAAGCTCTCACCAATCGGCCTTGAAAGAAATTCTAGATTTGGGGGGAAGGAATTGGTAGTTATACACCCAACCAACAGAGGGAGAAGGAGCAGGTTTCTGTGTGTATATTCAAGAGTGAGGTGCGAAGCATCAAGGGTAAAATGGATATCAATCCTTTCTGCAACAGGGAGAACAGACTGGGGATGAATATTTCAACCATAGTCCGGTCGCTGTGTTTTTCCAGTAGTGTCTGAGGAGGTGTTTGTCCTTGAAATCCCCAGTCGTGCTTCCCTGTCTGCAAAGGAGGTTTTGTTGGCCAACATGATTGTTTTTGGGGGTTTGATATTACTAATTGCAGTAGGTAGCATTATGTAAGATTCCACAAACAGGGCCGTGATAAAGTGCCTACCTACCTAAAGGCCTAATTACACCTACCGAGTAGCTCTGCCGAGTATTCGGTGGATTACTCGGCCGAGCTACTTCGATGGGGCGAGTAGGTGATTACATTTCAGCTGGCCAGAGAGGAGACAGTTGCGTTGTGTAGTGTTCCGCATCAACAAGGCACAGAAGTAAAAAGATAAACGCTGCAAAGCCCTTGTCACATGGGTTTATTATCCTATTGGACTTACCTACAGAAAAAATGTAACGTAAATTTAAGAAAACCAAAAAACCGAAAAAAAAAAACAAAAAAAAACGGACGGTAGACCTACGGTTCTACAGTTAGATCATTTAATAAAGATTAACGTTTGTTTCACCAAAATTTCCTAAGGAGGCTACTTACCAAATTACGGCTTCATAGAGTCAATATCATAGAAATTAGCTTTAGGTGCCACTCAGTTGATCCGGGGCCTGGGCAGCGTCAAGTTAAAGTCCTAAGGAGCCTACATAGCAAATTACAGCTTCGTAGAGTGAATAGCATAGAAATTAGCTGTAGGAGCAACTCAGCTGATCTGGGGCCTGGGGAGTGTCAAGTTAAAGTCGTAAGGTGCCCACATACCAAATTACAGCTTCATAGAGTGAATAGCATAGAAATTAGCTTTAGGTGCCACTCAGCTGATCCGGGGCCTAGGGAGTGTCAAGTTAAAGCCCTAAGGTGCCCACATACCAAATTACAGCTTCATAGAGTGAATAGCATAGAAATTAGTTGTAGGAGCAACTCAGCTGATCCGGGGCCTGGGCAGCGTCAAGTTAAATTCCTAAGGTGCCCACATACCTAATTAGAGCTTGGTGGAGTGAATAGCATAGAAATTAGCTTTAGGTGCCACTCAGCTTATCCGGTGCCTGGGCAGTGTCAAGTTAAAGTCCTAAGGAGGCTACTTACCAAATTACAGCTTCGTAGAGTGAATATCATAGAAATTAGCTTTAGGTGCCACTCAGCTGATCCGGGGCCTAGGGAGTGTCAAGTTAAAGCCCTAAGGTGCCCACATACCAAATTACAGCTTCATAGAGTGAATAGCATAGAAATTAGTTGTAGGAGCAACTCAGCTGATCCGGGGCCTGGGCAGCGTCAAGTTAAATTCCTAAGGTGCCCACATACCTAATTAGAGCTTGGTAGAGTGAATAGCATAGAAATTAGCTTTAGGAGCCACTCAGCTGATCCCGGCCCTACGCTGCTTAAAGTGTAATTCCTAAGGGCGCTACCTACCAAATTACAGCTTCATACAGTGAATAGCATAGAAATTAGCTTCAGGAGCCTATTCTAAGATTCCTATAATTTTCAGAGGACCACCATAGTCACGTGACGCTCGCAACCAACATAGTAACATATTATGTTGGTTGCACATGTACATAGTAACATAACAACACCGTGACGCTTGTGACGTGACGGAAAACGTCCTGTTAATCATTATTAAATGATAAAACATGGAAAACGGTGCCTCACAAGCTCATTTTACTAAAACACCAAAAAACCCTGTTTTTCACCCATAGCCAATAATAATAATAAACCAAAAGGAGCGCTCGCCTGCCAAACCTGATTACATTAGCCGAGTAGCAACTGAGCGAATGGATGAGTGGTGGAGGGTCCCTACTCGGCCGAGTAAATAGAACATAGTTCTATTCACTGACTCGCCCAAAATCACTCCTGTTACTAGGCCGAGTACTGCCTGGGCTGATTACACTGGGATTTGCTCGGCCGAATGCACTGTCTCGGCCCTGCACTCGGCAGGTGTAATTGGGGCTTAATGGTCTAACAGCCTGTGTCAAACTAGTTGATCCGTGATGTTTATCAATACACTGGAAGTGGTGTTATCAGGAAATGTCATTGGCTTTCGGTTTATCGAATCATCTGTTTCGGAAGATCACTCGGTATCTACTAACTGATGGTTTGTTGAAATCATCTGTACCAGTAACGATTGCAGAGACTTTCTTCTATGCCCATACCTACGTTCTTTATGATTCCAGTCAGTCGTGAAGCTCCTTAAGGCCCGAGTCGGTGGCCAGAAGGCAGGCATCATGATTCCCATCCCGCAGTACCCTCTCTACTCCGCCACAATCTCCGAATTGAACCTGCACGCTGTAAGTAAGGTTCATTTGATAGATCCAAATAATGTTTAGAATTGACCGTTTTACACGTTTCCTTCATCTTCTTGGGATATGTTTTTAGTGGCATTCTGTTCATTCAATAATAGATTGACTACTACTTGAATGAGGAGCAGAACTGGTCTTTGGACCTGGATGAGCTGGTTCGGTCTCTGAAAGAAGGCAAAGAACACTGCAATCCCAGGGGTATCGTCATTATCAACCCTGGCAACCCAACTGGTCAGGTGCTCACAAGAGAAAACATCGAATCCATCATCAAATTTGCGTGCGAGGAAAAACTGTTCATTTTTGCTGATGAGGTAAATTTCAACATACACATAAATGTAGGTATAAATACATTTTGACATCCTGTCCACATTTCTCTATCCAAAGATTCTGGAAGGTGTGACAAAAACTGACAACTTAACATGGCCATCCACGTTTGTTGAGCTGGTAGATAATATTCAAACAGCCACAATGACTTTGAGTCAAGTAATCTTTCAAGAATTCACTGGACGCTTGAGGAACACAGAGGTTCGTTCCGACAGAGTTCCCCGTTCCCCTTTTTGTGTTCGGATAGCGCCAGAACTGGTCCTAGATCGAGAGTTGGCTGTTTGGGAATGGTTCTGACCGTTCGGGACTAGTTCTAACAGTCCTGGATTTTTTCGAGGAGTGTATCCTGCACATGCGCATGACGATGCTTCCTCCTTCAGCTAATGTGGAAGGTTACAATGCTGCAAGTTATTCGTTTGGAATCATCAGTGCGCATTTGGACAGACACAGTTCTGGACTCAACCCTGGACAGTTCTGTCCCCTCATTTTCAGAAAGCAGTTCCATCCTGGACTGGTCCCAGAGTGTCTGTCCAAACAAACCATAGGATTCTACTCTCATAATGGCAATCCCCCAATTTCTGGTTTGGCAGTTTGAGCAACCTGACCTGCTCGGAGGGCTGTTAGGGACTCTGGTTACCAAGACTCGTTAACATTAGATACATCAATCACTATTTACTGATACCATAAACTATGATAAGCATTATTTGGAATAAACAACATGATCCATCCATGGGCACAACTTGGCGACATGTATGAAACAGTACTGGTGGTACGTGTCGAGTGTCAACACTCTGCCTTCTTGTTCTCCTCTGTTTCTCTCCTCCAAATAAAACAATTCTGAAAACTTGGTTCTTTTGTCGTGGTACATAACAGTATAATTATTTTCGTCTACTTATTGCTGAAAATAGACATTGGACAACCTTTCAATAACTACACTTTTATTTTGAAATGAGTGTCCACGATTTCATCGAAGTGATCTAGTTCGTAGGTACGAATATTGCTGAAAAGTAGCAAGAAAGGGTGGCCAGGTGACAGGGGTTTTGTCACCACCGCAGCCTAGTGGCTTTATAGTTTTCCGGGCCATGACCATCTTATCAAGCCAGCTGTACAGAAGTCGTGACACGTTAATTCCACTGTCTCTAGGCTTTTTAAGTCATGAGAGATAGCTGGTCTGATCAGAATGGCTTAATCCAGCTGTAGGCGCCAATTTTTTCAGTCCAAAATAAAGTTCGTAGTTCAGGCATCGATATAAATATTTATATTCATTTATACCCCAAAGATTACATTAGGTATGTGCAGTTGAAGAAGGAGTGTAATTACCTATTTTACTGTATAGCATGTTAATGAGTTCCATGAATTTTTTTTTTTCTGTTTTCATATAAATCTACATACACGGGTTCAACAGGTATACCAACACAATGTTTACACGCCTAATAGCAAATTCCATTCGTTCAAGAAAGTGATGTCAGAGATGGGACCGCCTTACTGCAATATGGAGCTTGCCTCGTTCATGTCATGTTCCAAAGGTGACATACTAGTTCTGTATTATTAGATCCTCCTTTCCCACATTTGGGAGTGAGAGGAAAAACATATTGTGGCATCTCATAATTTATTTAATTCCATGTGTATCCTTCCAGGGTATATGGGAGAATGTGGTCTCAGAGGTGGATATTCCGAAGTTGTCAATCTTGACCCTGAGGTCAAGTCCATGCTCATGAAGTCTATTTCAGCTATGCTGTGTCCCACTGTTCTTGGACAGGTAAAGTTGAAACATAAACAAGATTTAAAATGTAAAATATAGTCCAGGTTGTAAGTCTCAAGTAACAATCTCAATCATATGACTCAAGTTGTCGACATTTTTAGGCTGCCATGTCCTGTGTGGTGAACCCCCCCAAGCCTGGTGAGCCGTCCTATGAGCTCTATATGGAGGAGAGATGCGGGGTTTTGGACTCACTGAAAAAGAGGGCCAAGATGGTGGAAGAGACCTTCAACTCCATCCCTGGCTTTTCTTGTCAGGTTGTGCAGGGCGCCATGTATGCTTTCCCCAAGGTAGGTAGACAAACAGTGTGCCAGGCTGTGTTATACGTAAGTAGTCCCAGAATATTCTAATCCTGGGAGCCATATAAGGAAAAACGGGGGGGGGGGGGGGATCTTTCATGTTGTTATCAAAATGAAGTGTTGAATAGTTGCTATAACCGTTTTTTCCATTCAGCTACCTACTTCAAGTAACAAACAATAGTGTGTGTAGCCAAAGGTTTCTTACACAGCAAAGTATGCAAGTAATAATATTGGTAACACAGGTGTATTTTGGACTTATCTACTTTGCAGGGGGCCACGTGCTACTTATAGGTAGGTACTTTACATAGGTATCTAGGGGCCAAGTTATAGCTTAGCCAGGTTTTCATTATGGGAGAGCAAGCTATCCTTCTCCATTGATAATTCTGTATGAACCCCAGGGGTGTACTCCATAAGTCACATTTTACAAATTTTATAGGATAGCGAAAATCGGATTCTGAAGCAACATTGCTCTTCACATTGTGTTGTGAGAGGGAAATACAGACCAGATGACGCACCGCTTTTTTTCTTTAGCTTATTCCCACCAAACTACTTCGATTTCGGAGTTGAAAATTGAGAAAGGTGCAAGGGTGCTGATGCTGAGGTCAAAAGCAGCGAATTCCCACCCACATCTATTCCTCATTAATCTACATTAAACTCTTTAAAATTCAACCATAAAACATGACTGTGTTGTTATATCGGTTATTCGATGTAGGTATCGATGTATTTTGACGAATTGTCATCCCTACTGATAACCTTGTTGTTTGTTGAATAAAGGTAGTCTAGGGGAAACATCCTTTGTGAAACTTGAAAACGTGTTATTCGAAAAACCTTAATGGATACAGTTTGTTATATACTCGTAAATGAGCTATACATCAAAGGTACCATATATGTAAGGATAGAATAGAAAGTGTGATGTACAGTCGTGGACATTGAAAAGGAGTAGAAGGAAGTTGGGGTTCGATCTCAGGGCTGCACGGTTGGATGTAACAGGTATTGCAGTCTCAAGCTATTTCAATCAGTTGGTTTCAGGGAATGGTGCTGCAGTGTGATTGGCCGGGAGGGGGTTGAGCTCAGGCATACTTTCTCCGTATTCATTATTTGACACTAACCTTTCACTCCTTACCTTCCCACGACTTTTGGTGATTGGTTAGCTTGAGGACAGCCCGATTCCCCTCCATAAGTAGTCAAGCTGACAGACCAATTCCTTCCCACCAACCGAAATGGTAGCCCCAACTCTTCCCTGACACTTTTCAAGACAGTTGTTCCGATTCGTTAAGCTCCCAGAACATCAATGATTACTGTAAAAGATTGTGAAGGAAACTGATGCTACTTGCATAATCCATTCTACCTATTATACTTCCCTCTTGGTTCTTTTTCATTTGCAGTTGAATGAAAAAGCTCTTTTTGTCATACGAGACTTGGATTATTTGTTTTCCATGTAAGTTAAAATTTCGTGATGGAGATGGGAAAATGTTTTTTAAATTTGCTGTCAAAGCTTTCACACGCGTTTGTCGTTCTTGCTAAACTTGGTTAACATTATGCCCACATTTGAGGTAGAAAAGTGGCATTTTCATAAATCTAGGTATATATTTATTATCCACCAAACAATTGCAAAAATCATCAACTTTACTTGAAGATGGTTGTATGAATTGACATCAACTAGGCTTTGCAACAGGATTAGTGGGAAGGAATCGGAATAGCCCCTTTAGCACCCCTTCTTACAGGGGCCTACCTGCTCTGTGATACTGCGAGTAAATGGTTGAGCAAACCATTTTACTTACAGTACCACAGCATAGAACTGACAATTCATCAGCAGCACAGAACTGGGGACTTCAGTTCCAAAAACTATCAACTTTATTTTAACTGATGTATCAGTCTGGCAGCTTTTTATTTAGTTACTCCAATAGGATATCCTCTATATTCACATGGTCGCTCTGTTATTAATCATGTGTTATCCTCCAAGATGGAACTCCCACCCAAGGCGTTGGAAGCGGCGAAGGCCAAGAAACAAGAACCCTCGTCGATGTACGCCTTTGAACTTCTGGAGAGCACAGGGATCTGCGTAGTCCCTGGATCTGGATTCGGACAGAAAGCCGGCACGTATCACTTCAGGTGAGTTGTTGAGTTCGTTATTTAGTTTGGTATTAAATCTGAAGGGTTATTTCCACTAGTGTAAGAAGTAATATTACCATACTGCCCGGAGGAATCCGTCGTCATTAGCTGGTTGAGTATTGCAGGCGAGCACTTTCGATGTAAGGATCATCATAAGCATCAGGCCATCCAGAGAATACCGGAGTCAGTTAGCCAGTTGTTCCCTATTTGTGAAGGGGGAAGTGAGACGTGTCTAGGGGAACAAAGGAAGTGAAGGGGAGTATAACTTGAATTACTTGCGGCGGAGTATTGGAAATCCATAGCAAAAAAACTACAGGATAAAAATAGAATAGTCTATTTCCACGTAAACTAACAAACTTTAGACCGGTTTCGGTTGTTAAACCATCATCACTACACAATAGAACCGGTCTACAGTTTGTTAGTTTACATAGAAATATACTATTCTATTTTTATACTGTAGTTTTTTAGTGAAGGGGAGGATAAGGTTACCTTATTTTACAGGTTAATGACTCTAGCATAGAGATGGGTGTTATTGCTACTTTCACATAGCCTTACATTTCGTTCGTTACAAAAAAATAGCTGTTATTTTAATCTGCTACAAATAGCAACTTGGAAAGGTTAGCAGGAAAAAATCCGGTTTTTTGTTCATTGTTAATTTTTGTTACTTATGCGACGAAATGCTCGTTATTTTTAATGTTGAAACAGTACACTTTTCTGGGTTTCACGTTTTTGTTACACCTGCTTACAGATTCACCATAGTGATTATTTTCAATTTCATTCTTCAGTCAATTTTATTGCAAATATTCTGCATTTCATTCTACTTTTTCTAAACTACCTACTAAGTATTATGTAGGTTACGTACCTACGTTAGACAAGTAGGAATAAATTGTGCTATACTACCCATTATGAAAATGAACGTTTTATTAAGTACATACCTATTTATTTATTTTTGCTCGAATAATGCTAATGCTGGTTTCTCTCTTTCCGAGCATTTAAATGCTGACGAAATACCTTGGTTTGAAATACAAGTTGAACAAGAGAGTAACAGATCGAACATGCGTCGAAATCAAGGGTAACCGAAACCTCGGAGTAACATAAATGTAACAGAATAGCAGAACAGAAACGGATAACGAAGTACAGAAAATAGCAGATAAAGTCAGTGATGCCAAGCGTGAACAAAAGAAATTACGATAGATCAGTGATTCATGAAAAAAAAAATTATTTATGAATAACCAGTGTTTGTCTAGTGTTCTCTCGACGGCCTGATGATGATGTCCTTAAATCGCCAGCTAGTGACGACGTATCACTCCGGCAGTGAGTATGGTGATTTCATTTAGTTTAGTTCGTTGCCAAATATTTTCGTTCGAATTACTTGGCACAGCCTCCCGTGTGTGTATCAATAGGGAGTCAATGGCATCCTAAAAAGAAGAAAAATTAAGAAACGTTCTCGCCATGCAACGTGACCACATAAGCGAATTTCCGAAGCCACTGAGCCATTTTTTCACCACCGAAAACTCAGTTTGAACCACTTATTGACTTTTGACCACTGAAACCGTCTTTCTTCATTGAAAGGGTCTTTTCATGTCTTGAGCCACCGTTTTTTACCACTTCTCATGAATTAATTATATAAACTACATTATAGATAGTTTTAGCTATATTTTACCATCAAGAACTGAAATTAAACCCAAATTTTATGACCCGTCACCATTCATCAACACTTTTTACTGATTTGTTGAGCCATTTTTAATGCTTCTTAGCTAATGAAGACCCCAAAAACTGGAATTTGAGTTTTGATCACTGCAACGGCGTTTTCATGTGTGGAGGTCACCGTTCTTTTCCGTCTCCTTTATTTACAGTCATCAAATCTTATTGAAAGTTTTTGCACTGTTTTTGCCAATCTGCTTCCATTGAAAAATGTATACCTAATTTTTGTCCAAATGGAAATAATTTTTGTCCAAATTTGGAGGGTGGTCGGGAACTAGCTCAATGATAGTGTGTTCGTTTTTTCCTCGGTTTAAACCAGCTGCACGCCGAATTCAAACAATTATCCGACGCATTCTGGGCCAATCAGGTATACAAAAATATAGTACTTAGTTATTTTGGTGGGGTTTAAATTTCGTGTTTTCGCGATCGAATTCCACTGGTTCATTGTTGAAAACGGCACACCGCAAAAGCTATCATTCCCCACTTGTTACCTAATTCGAATTTATTTGACTATTGATTATTTGAGTGATTTCAGGACTACTATTTTGCCTCAGCCCGAGGAACTCCGTGCCATGCTCGACAAGTTCAGGGAGTTCCACTTGAAATTCCTCGAGAAGTATTCGTAAACCAACTTCAATCAATGTAAAGTAACATGTAACTATAAATACCGTACACGTTAAACGTTCACGTTACCACGCATTAAACACACACACACACACACACACTAGGTAACAGTATTGGTTTACCTAATTTGTGTTAATGTAATAAACATGTGATGCTCCATCAAGCCATAGTATTTCAATTATTGTGGTATAGCGTTATTGTAGGTAACTGTATTTACCTAAGGTTGATATTACTGAGATGTAATGCATTTATTTGTTACAATCGTTTTCGTTACCTGTATATTGATAGCTGTTCGAATTGTCGTATCTGAAGTATGGGAACCCCGTCGGATTTTAGTTGATAAATTATATTGATTCCTGTGAAGCATGTATTTGTTTGGTGGCCTACCCGACATTTTCCCGGAAACTATGAGTAAATCAAGACCTTGGGTGATTCTCAAAATGCCATTCAATGAAAAACCTAATGTCTGGTTTACAATTATTCACATATTTTTATACTCAAGTTGTCATGACTGAATGAGGTGGTACCTTCAACAATCTATTTCGAACTCTCTCCAAAATTAGTAAGTAGTAATAATACTATATTATGTTGTGAAAGACCGAGTTTGAAAAAATACGATTTTGAATGTTAATAATAATTATAACAATTGACAAAAAATTATAGCTTCCTGGGGCCTGTTAAAATGGAGCTAATAGTATTACACAGTTCAACAGTACCTACCTACAAGTGAACAAACTACAATGTAAACGCACTGATACTTTCTGTTTCATAATGGGATTGACCTCAATAATATTATGTATTAGTGATGCTATACAAGTGAAAAAGTAAACTTCTTTCTCACTTGTATTTTTCACTTCACTAATATATTACACTTTTAGACTCACATCACTAATATATTATTGAGGTCATTCCCGTTATGAAACAGCAAGTATTAGTGTATGTACACTATAGTTTGTTCACTTGTAGGTACTTTCGAACTAATAATAATCGTTGGAATTGGATGAAAACCCACCAGGGATAGGTCTCTGATTTTTTCGATTTCCCCCCAGATTGATTTTGTTTATCCAACTTTCCATCCGAAATTTGGGTTTCTTCAACAGAATCAACTCAATGAAGGTCGTGTTCTTGATAATCAAAAACTATTTGGTCGAATAACAACAATTTAATATGTCCGATATTTGTACGACATAAATAAATAATTATCACAGACTAAAAACAAATTAATAGTCTTTGCAACGTTAATATTGGTATTTGGTAATAACTTAAAAATGAACACAGAAGTACATGGCACATCAATACGGGGCAGGTACAACGCAGTGTACAAACCCTGAATTGACACGCGTCAATCTTCAATCAAGGAGATACATCTAAATTCATTCAAATAAATGCCGAATACATTGCACTTTAAGAAACTGATGTTTTTGTTAACAAACAAAAACGCAGGCGAGCGATGTAAAAGCAATAATTATGATACACGATGTCGCACCTTCTACAACAAATCAGTGTAAAGATAATAGTTATAATCACAGCAAAATGGAGTCGTCTCACTTTCAGAAAGGCAACTATATAGGTAGCTATACCTGGAATAAGTATACAAGTATTTTCAAAGGTCAGCTTGTGTGTGGACACAACTTTCATAATGAGGAGTACCCACTTTTTTTTTAAAAATTGAAAGTTCATGAAGTTGAGATGAGTTAGTACATATTTTAATATTACAGGTACCTATCTATTTAATTTTCAGGTACAACTCCTATTAATTTTTGATGTTACATGTAGTGGCAACCTATTTTAATATTAATAGATCAATTGAACTTACCTGAAGTTCGATCTTAATTATACGAGGTGCCAGTCCGAAGCTTCCAAAGAATAACAAGCAGCAGGGTTCCACTGGCGGCTGCATACGGTCTTTTTAAAGAGGGGGGAAAAAAACAAAAGATAGGGAATCCCCCTTCCCCTACGCCCGTCGTCATTGTCACTCCCCTCCCGTCAGCTTCAGTATTTTTAAAGATATTCGGCTTATTGGTCCTCGGGAGGGGGGGATTTGGGTTATGGAAGCTTCGGACTGGCACCTCGTATAATTAAGATCGAACTTCAGGTAAGTTCAATTGATCTATTAATTATACTTCAGTGCCAGTCCGAAGCTTCCAAAGAATAACAAGCAGCTGTTGAAAGAGTGTGGACCAATAAGCGGCCCACGTTCAGGTTAGGAAAGGTAACACATTGGATATAATACACAGTCGTGTGGATATAAGGAACTCAATATAATAAAATGAGAAATTCAAAACGTGAAAGACCAGATCAGATCGGCGATATTATGACAATATGTGGACTAGTGTCAGGTCACTTGCTCACGGTACGGCCGAGGGTGTGACCTGTTCGGGGTTGAATGTCGCTTCGGGCGAATTCATGCATTGGTCAAGTATAGGTCGGTTATAAAACCTATCGAAAACTGTGGATGAGTGGCTCCATCCAGCCGATCTACGAATGTCTTCGTATGGTACTCCATTCCTCAAAGCCGCAGATGTTGATGCGTGCCTGGTGGAGTGAGCTGTAAAAAGGCTGGTGTTGATTCCGGCTTCCTGCAGGGAATCCTTAATCCAACGACTCAATGTTTGTTTTGTCGCTGGGCCGTGAGGCTTCGTAGTGGAGAGAAATAAGTGGGAATCATTCCTAAACTCCTTAGTCATATCTATGTATGTTCTGAGGGTGGATGGGATGCAAAGCTCTGGGGCTTCCCTTGAAAAAGCAAAAGATAGACAGGGCTGCGGGTGACCCGGTCTGGATGTCTTCAGCAGATCAGGGATGGCGATACGTGCGCCAGATTCCAGGAAAGTGATGTTCTCTAGTCTGATGCAATGAAGGGTCTGTAGGCGCTGCCCTGTGGCTAGAGCCATAAGCGTAACGAGTCTACGAGACACGGATTTTAATGTTGAGGCAGGTGTAGATTTAAAGAAATCGTATACGTCACGGGGATCCCACGTATAGTTATACTTGGGTCTGGAAGGCCTTTGTCGGAAGACCCCTTTCATAAATCGTTTAATTAGAGGGTCACGACCAATATCTACTGAAGAGATAAGAGATATTGCAGACCTGTGTGAATTGAAGGTCCCATAGCTGTGTGTCGTCGAGTCCAGAAGGGACTGGAAAAATTCTAGAACTGAGGTTGGGCTGAATGAAAAAGGAGAGGCCCCAGAACCCCGACAAAATTGCCACCATAGTCTCAGAGATCCATCGTACTGTTTCAGGGTTCCTGGGGAGAGTGAGTCGATCATGGTATCAACTGCGGTATCAGGGATTCCTTTTAGCAAAAAGGCTGTCCTGATAGTTTGGCGGCCACCAGGGTAAGTCTCGATGCGAGCGGATGTGGTGAAGTCGTCCTGAAAGGGCAAGTCAGGAGGTAAATTGGCTCGCCAATTGTGAGTTTGTTAAAGAGCGGGAACCACGGTTGTGATCTCCACATGGGGACCACTACAATACCGGTCGCGTGGTCAGAAATCACCTTTTGAAGCACCCTAAGGATCATGGAAAAAGGTGGGAACGCATAGAACCTCAAGCCGCCCCAATGAACCGTGAAGGCATCTATTTTCCAGGCTCCGGGCTCGCGGAACCAAGAAACGTAATGCTCACATTTAGAATTGTTCGAAGATGCAAATAAGTCAATCCCTGGCTTTCCGAATGTGCGAACAATATTATTGAAATATTTCTGATTAAGGGACCACTCAGTGTCCGGGGGCAAAATTCTTGAAGCTTCATCTGCCTCGAAATTCTCCTTAGAGGATATGTAGGATGAAAATATGTGAACGTTTCGCTGTTCACACCACTGCCAAATCTGTCTAGAAATAGAGTTCAGATGTGGAAATTGAATACTGCCCATTTTGTTGACACAAGCTAAAGCGGTTGTGTTATCCGTCCTAATCAAAATATTACCATTCGATAGTGAATCGGCTAACTCAGAACAGGCTAAGTAAATGGCACGTAGTTCCAAAGTGTTAATGTGATCTTCACGAAGTTCATTTCCCCACCAACCATTTGCTCGCCTAACCTCACAGACTGCTCCCCAACCTGTCAAAGATGCATCGGTGTGTATTTCCATATGGTAAATGTCATTACGTATGTCATTAGACAAAGAGAGAACGTGCTCTCTCCACCACAATAAATCGGGCCTGACTTCATCGGGAAGAGATATTTTTGCTTCGTAATTACCTTGATTCGCATTTAATTCTAAAAATTTGACTCGTTCGAGGAGCTTAGTATACATCCAACCGTACTTGATGGCCGGGCAGGCTGAAGTTAGGAGGCCAATAAATTGGGCGAGATCGCGAATTGATATGATGTGGCTAGAAAGTATCGCGTTCACCGAGTTAAGAATTTTATCTCGTTTTTCTTCAGGGAGTGAAAGCGACATGTTCTGCGTGTCAATAACAAAGCCTAAATATTTGCATTTTTTACTAGGAATCAGAGCTGATTTATCGTAATTAACAACGAAACCAAGCGTTTTCAATAAGTTTAAAGCCTTCCTAGCATTCTGTTTACACTCTTGGTAGGTACTACCAATGATATAATAATCATCTAGATATGCTACACAAAGCACTCCCTGTGATCGCAAATTCTCCACTACCGGCCGGCTTATTTTGGTGAAAGCGTATGGAGAACTGGAGCATCCGAACGGAAGGACCAAAAACTCATAGAGGTTCCCTTGAAAGGCAAATCTCAAAAATTTACGATCGTCCTTGTGGATCGGTACCATGAAAAAGGCGTCCCGTATGCCAATTGTACAGGCAAAATAATCCTTCTGGATAAGTCTTCTAACAGTTTTAATGTCCTCCATCTTGAAGTGAGGGGCAACTATAAATTCGTTGAGGGACTTCAAATTCAGAATGAATCTCTTTTCTCCATTGGCTTTGTCCACCAGGAAAATGGGCGATTTGAATTCATTTTTAGTATGAACACATTTTTGGATTGCACCCATATGCTCTAATTTGCGCACCTCTTCAATCATGAGAGTGATATCCGTAGTTGAAAATTTGCGAGCCACAGTGGATTTGCTCTGGTAAGGAATTCGAGTAAGGGGTAGTCTGTATCCCTCTCGGATCCAGTCCAAAATTACTGGGTTAGAGGTAATTTTGGTCCACTGATCACAAAAGAAACTAAGTCTACCAGCGAAGGAGGGTGCATTATTTACCTGTCCTAATTGCGTCTGTTCTTGTACGCCGTACCCTTCTGAGTCCTCTGTTGATACTTGGTTGATTTCGAGGTTGGCCCCCTCGTCTGTCCCGATCGGCTCGAACGAAGGGAGGGGCGGAAGAAGTTTCCCTGGTTCGAAACAGGTGTCCGATTGTTTGTAGAAGATGTGGTACGACCACCCTCCTTTCTTTTTGTCACCTGACTAGAATTAGACGAAGGGGTAAACGAGGCTGAAGTCGATGGAAGAGGGGCCTTAATCTCTTTCGACACAATGGCTAAAGATTTTGATGTCTTTATAATTTCAGAAAAATCGGCGGTAAACAATAGGTTTGAGGGGGGGAATTTATCAACATGATCGCGAACTGTCTTGTTCAAATGTGAGCTAATACAGTTACGACGTGTGATAGACATCTTGTGAAAAAGATTGGCCGTGATTCTGCTAGAATCAGAAATACACTGAATGAGGGACGTTGAAACGTCGTAAGATAAATTAGTCTTATCTTGTAAAAGTAAATTGAGGGCCTTGCCTTGGGCAGCCAAACTTTTAGCAAGATGATTTTGGTTCTCGACTATAGCGGCGTCTCGAGCCAAATCGAATTTCGATAGTACAGGTATGATTTCGTCATTAAGTTTTGGGGGAATGTATCTAAGTTTGACGGTAGATCAAAACGACCAAATATTGTCGAAAGAGTATCCTTTGGGAGACCATTTGTAAGTATATGGTTCCATCGAGGGACCAAAACTTGATTTAATTCAAATTTACTGGGCGGCTCCACTTCGTGGTGGGTCCCAAAAATTTCGAGCACTTCATCGGTGATTACAACATCATTGTTGATGTCTAAAATATCCCCATCCACAAGTTCGACTTGTGGGACGGAGAGTGCGCCACTAGCTTGGGGCTCAGCATTGTGGGAAATTACGTCATCTCGAATCACAGCATTGTGGGAAATGACGTCATGATCGTGGTCGGGATGTGCGCCGCCATCTTGAGAGAGTTCTCCTCTCCCGCGAAAGACGCTGTTGCTTCTCCTCGTAACCTCAGCGGCGTCACGAACGCTGAAGGGGTTAGGTGAGTGGCGGGAAGTTGAGCTCAGCCTACGAGCTAGAGCAGTTTCCCGAAAATTAAGTGATGGCGATCGGCTACCATTCGACGAATCGATCGACGGAGATGGTGACCGATGGCGTTTACGTCGGACCTGGTCAGTCGAAACCGAATGACGTACGTCCCTGAGTCCCCTCTCCAAGGCTTCTAGTCGGCGTTCCAAGTCAAACCTACTTCTCCTACCCATTTTGAACGGGAAGGGCGAAAAAGTAGATGAAAAAAAAGTTAAAATTAAAAGAAGAAAAGACTCACCCTCGATCGATGCTAGAAGAGAGTAATCCGAAAAAAAAATAGGGCAAACGGAGCACAAGAAACTCACGGGGAAAAAAAGAGTAAGAAACTTGCACTCAAGACCGTTTACGCAGCAGCGGGAAACGAAAGACTGAAGCTGACGGGAGGGGAGTGACAATGACGACGGGCGGAGGGGAAGGGGGATTCCCTATCTTTTGTTTTTTTTCCCCTCTTTAAAAAGACCGTATGCAGCCGCGAGTGGAACCCTGCTGCTTGTTATTCTTTGGAAGCTTCGGACTGGCACTGAAGTATAATTGCAGTTAATGATAAGAAAAATTAGGAGTTTGGGAGAGTCCACGGAGCGTCAGGAGGAATAAAAAAATTGTCTGAATAAAAACTTTTTGGAAACTCGAAGCAATTAGCGGATTGGAAACTTAAAGGAATTAAGTCCTAACGGATTAATTAATAGAGAAGATGAGTTGGGAAATGAAGGACATTGGGAGGGGCCAATACAGTGCCTCTGAGCAGAAGTTCAGCCAAAGCTTTAATTTTGACGGCATATCTCAGGACCGAATTATTGCGAGGTAATTAATAAGGAATAATAAATAATTCAAATTCTGGAAGGAAGTTCAATTGAAAATTTTTTTTTTCAAAGCTGATGAACTGAAAGCCATGTTTTGGGCAACATCCAAACTGCAGTGTGGAGGAAGATAAGTGTGACGTCACTGCCTACGCCATTAGGTAGTTTTGAAAACCTTTTAAATAAACGTTAAATCTCCACACAAATTGGTATGCCCTCATCAGTTGTTAAGCGAAAATCGATTCGAAGGAATAATCAGCCAATTCCAGAACTGTGGGTAATCCTCATCAACCTCAGCATTGATACATCCTCATTAATAAACTGCCTGGATTCCAATATCTGCTCTGGTCCAGTGAAAGAATTTCAAATGTGTAGGACTCCAGTAAGAGAGACATTGGATCACTGGTCTAAATATAACTGTAGGTAGGTAGACTTGCAACAGTTCACATACCCTCAGTTCGGCCGTTCCGTGCGAACGGCGTACATCTACCCTACCGAAAAATTGTTCTTCAATGTACAAAAACACCTCGCAACTAAACAGTCGTTTCAATAGTTCGAATCGGTTTATACCCAAACGGCTTCCACAGGCTTTCCATCCAGCTGTCGAGTTTCTTTGACAGATTCTGATTTTTGCTCACGAGGTTGAGGTAAATACCAAGCAATACGAGCAAACCGCCCCACAAGTACCTGCGAAAAATTCATATAAATCATCAAATTTGAACACGGTGAGAAATGACGAGGGAGCTCAAAGCATTTGACGGATAACATGAAAAACGTCAGATTTTTCAACAATGAACCTTTGGAATCGAGCACGAAAAAGGTATCCCCCCTCCCCCCAGGGGCGTTGCGGCCATAAGGCTGATTGGGCCACTGCCCCGGCACCCAAAAACAGGAGTTAAAAAAAATCCAACCATGTGTTCATTTGAATTTCCACTCTGGCTATGGATATTCAGTATTCTAGTAGAGCATCCATGGTGGTTCCTTGTTAGCTCCGTAGACCAAGCATGTTATCGGAATAAAGCGACTGTAATCAATGCCCTGCAATCGAAATCGAAACCTGGGCTCCTGAAAATGGCAGGCCCTGGGACCTAGTGTTCCCATGGCAACTGAGAAAACTGGCCCGTCCGCGCATGCTCAGTCAAGTAAAAACGTAGTTCGCCACACCCACTTTCGGCTCTGTCCCCAGAATCTGACTGCCACCCAAAAATCGTTCCTGTTTACAGTCGATTCCATCCCTTCGATTCAACTTGTCATCTTGATACGATGTCTTTCAGTTTGTTTTTGTTGTCTCATGAATCACATTCGCTTTCTCTGTTGAGTCTTTCATCAGTTTTCCATTCTTTGCGTCAAATTTTGTGCACTTCGGTCCGATCCGATGACATATTGGTGGTATGTGGTACCTACATGAGGTGTGTCCTGTTTGTAGTCTTGTGGATTGATCGGCGTCGTAACACACAGATAAGTACCTAGCTTCTAGTCAATCGCTTCTCCATTCAAGTAGGTACTGGCCGACGGGTCACTGTTTCGTTGTATTTTAGTTTACTACAATTTTTTACCACATAAATTCTGTGGCGAATTTACAGCTGAAATTTCCTAAGTTTTCGTACGACGATAGAATGTTGATTAAACGTTCAGGAAGAGCCTTTGCCTTTGCTGAATGTCACTCAATCGGCAAATAAAGGGAAGGGTGTAGTTGCCTTGAGGTATTTTGTAGAAAAATCTGTTGGTTTTGTGTTCTGTTTGTGTACCGCTCCACCCTCACAATTTGATGGTTTGCTTATCAAGACACGTAGAATCCGAAAATGGAATGCTAGCCGTACGCTGTGCTTGACACTTCCCTTAGTTACCATGAACCAAAATAATGAAATGGTTTGTAGGTTCCATGAAGGATTGGTCCGCAAAGCAAGGCATTACTGTCCCTCATCTCTAAGGGGTTAAAAATATGGGCTGAAATGTTAAAATGCCGTAGCTCGAAAACTATCGACAGACGGTTCGTTTTCTGTGGCGAACCACTTTCTTGTGGAATCAACCACTGACTCCAGTCATTAAATAATAACAATAATTGAATTATCTAATATTATTCTAAGCAGGGATAACTTACTGTATCGTGAAGGGTTTCGAGAAGAAAATGAATGATATGACAATGGAAACGGCCTTTCTACATGTCGTCACAGTGACGGCAGCCAGCGCACCGCAGGTGCGAACCAGAGTGAGCACGACGTTGACACCCAAATACCCACTCACAGAGAAGAAAACGGCGTACATGTATATAATCGGTTTCTGTAATCGGAAAAAAAACGAAACTTGTACATGGAATTCGAAGGTCTCGAATATGTATTATAGGTACGAAAATCTAAGAAACAAAATGAGCAAAAGCTTCATACGTCTGCACAAAATGTCATTCCTCGCCAAAAATCTCCAGTGGACAACATGATGAGAAAAAGATACACAAGACCGATAGAATAGGAGTACAGAACTACTTCGGTATTTGATGCTGCGTAAGTTTTCATTGATTTTTCTTGAACATTGCCGATGGCTGCGTCACACAACAAGGCGCAAGATATCATTGCCACACCTGAAAATTTATTATCACAGTTACAGCAAAGCATCGATACATTCAGAACCAGTTTTTGAAAGAAAAACCTACATAATAACCGATGTTCTATAAATCCCTTCAGCCCAAAATATGTAAGGAACACTTGGTTTGAACATAACTGACTAGACATACCAAAGACCCAGATAGTTTAAAATCTTATTAAAATAGATTGGGATCCTAACATGGGCTCAGAGAGGAGTACAAAGATAGGACTGCGACAGCAGACACTGGCCAATGCAACAACTGTGGGGAACCAACCTAATCGACGGAACACTTAGGGCCGGTTTCACCAACGCAGCTTAAACCTGGTATCAATAAATCCTGGATTCAAATTTGATCTGTGGTTCACAGCTTCGACAGTTTCACAAATGTTTTTGATCCGCGGTTTAGCCGAGATTGTTCAGTTTGCATCAGCATTGCTATCCCAAGAAACACAAATCCCGTATTACAGATGGCATGGAGGAGAGATGCTCATCCATGAGTGGTGGATCTATGATATTTCTTCTATGGATACTTACGTTTTGTCTACCATCCACTGTTGTGGAGACATTAAACTGTATAATAGTAACCAGGTGCAGAAGTTTCGCGATTTTTTCTCATTTATGCCTCTGTCATTCTGAGAACTTCCACTCGACTCCACTCTGTCATTACTATACTACAAAAGATCATCTTAAATCTTTCGAGACAGCTCTTGTAATAAATTATAGATAGCCTACCTAGGCTCTTTTATAAAAGGTATCTAATTTTTTACAATAATTCGCTGTTTGCAGAAGAAGTTATACATGTACTTATTAGCGCAGTGCAAGTACCTACCATGTACTATGAAGGTTTGTTTACCTACTCGAAGAAATAAATAATGATGGGTCCGACGTTGTTGTCTACCTGGTTTGGTGTAAAATTATATTTATTACACATTTTTGGTTGGGCTCACATTCTGTTTCGAAAACTAGGCTTTCTATTGCATCGATCACGAAGCTCATCCCTTCCTTGGGAAGGCGGAACCTCGCGAAAAAATCGCAGTCATCCCACTTGTGGGAATGCTCGACCCTTGCGCGAATTATCACTATCTGGGCACGGCCACTTCCAGAAGTTCATTGAAATATTCATCCTAGGATGACTCAACCACTTCAATGAAACGATTCATCGCACTAAATGTTGATGGAAGTTGATAAGTATGAAAAACACTGATAAAATAGATTTCAAAATGGCGATGGCCTGATGGAGAATCAGAGATCAACCGTAGATCAGAGGTTTAAACCACCTGAAACGAGGTTAAGTATTAACTTAATGCGCCGGTGGCGCGAGTTATTCCTAGATTAGGCGTTCGTGAAACTGTCTTTTCTCAGAATCGATGGCTTAAACCTCAGCCGAGATTGAACTCTGGATAATCCGCGTTGGTGAAACCGGCCCTTAATCACGGAATGCCCTGAGTACCATACTAACAGAACTCAAGTTTTTTCAATAAAAGTGAAATGCTCGAATGCCCATTCAACTAAACAAGTACTGCTGGCTCAAGAGACATCGAAGTGTACAAGGAACTAATTATCCAATGAAGGAAATCAAACAGAACTATATTTCCTTTCATTTTTTCAACAATACCAACAAAAAGAAGTGAGAGTCCCTTTCAACTTTTCAAGTGAAGCATTAATAATATTATGTGAGCTTAACTTCAAGACTGAGATGGCAGGTAGGTGTGTGTCCCAAACGACTTCACTACACTGGTTTTAGTTTATGCCCTTTGATGCCTAGATATCCGATCTTCCCAGCATGAAAGATCAATCCAGTATCGAAAAGGAGCCAGAATCAAAGCTGTGCATTTCCTGCAGTCCCGTTTATTGATTGCTACATTATTTTTCGAATGTTTGGGTGTCGTCCAGATTTTACAATTTAAGCCTAAGCTAAAATGTACTCGTAAGATTAGGCATAAAATATGTACACCAGATTTACCCCACTCACCAATGAAACTGAAATTTGGCGACATTTGGCTGTCGGCCAGAGTAAAGTACGATAGACCAGCGCACATAAAGAAGGCAGCGACGAAATCGATAGTTTTATACCTTTTCTTCTGTATCAAAATAGAACCCACCATAACAGGAATGAGTTTACAGCACTTGAATATCACCTGAAAATAAGGGTAGAAATTCGAGGTTAATTTCAAGTAGTCAATAATGGTGGAACGTGAGTAAAAACACTTGAAATGTTCAGATATTGGTCATAATTTACCTGCATAGGGTAGTTAAGATGTGACAGGGAAGAATTGGAAAATCCCATAGTTCCCAAAGTGAGCATAGCCAGAAGTGCGTAAGTTTTGATCGGTATCCTGTAAGAAATGGTGTAACGAATAGCACGGACATCATCAATGAAAAGTGTTCATAAAAATTGATGCACCAAGGACCAACCTTCTTCTAGATTTTGTTAAGGTGAGAGTTTCGGCATACGCCATAAGTGAGTACAGAAGGAACTGTACGAGGGTGAGGTACCATCCGTAGGGCTTGAAACCCTCTTGGGTGAAAATGAGTTCCTGGTCAACGGGAAAAAAGAAATGACTGATGAGAAGTAGGTATAGATCTCACTTTTTTGGGTAAAGGATGGGTCGCTCCGACTGCACCCGTTCATCAAAGTTGGCATGATTCGTGCAAGCATGTGCATGTTCACATAATAGGAATCGTCAAACAATAAATTGGAGAGGACTAGGAAGACGTAAACACCTACCTGTAGATACCCATAGATTACATATAGAACGAAAACGGCCACACAACACACGACGAACTGTAGATTTGGACTTAAATTGGTTATATTCACAAACAGAACCGTAACTTCTGGCCGCCTTTCCGGCAACAGCGGTTCTGCTTTCCTCAGCTTCGAAACATCGAGGATGGTCGCTCCGCGGTGGTCCATTTGAACATCATTTGAAACTGGAATAGACGTTAGCGTCGGAGGCCGATGTAACAGCGACGTCACTTCGGCCACTGTTTAGAGATACGCTGCGTAACATTTCTTCTGCGTGGCGCATCCGTTACCCAGTAGAGCTCCTGCCAGCTCATGGGATCCGGTGAAAAAAGAACAAAAAGTGGCGCGTGACCTTGGTTTCCCAGCCTCTTCGAGATCACTCCGCCCTTCCGTCCACTGACCCCACTGAACCAATCATCAAGCTCGTAGGAACAATTAAATTGGTAGGTAGGATAAGGTTGAATTACAATAATATAATATTTATGAAATGTTCAAGTAATACTCTGGTAGATAAGGTTGAATTACAATCATATAATATTTTTTATGAGATGTTCAAGTAACATTGGTAGGTAGGACAAGGTTGAATTACCATAATGTAATATTTATGAAATGTTCAAGTAATAAAGACTGAATTATAAAAAATTCCAAGTGATGCAGCGTGGTCATACGGGCAAATTGTCAAAGTCTCTGACGGTTAGCAATTTTTGGCGCTCATTAGCAATTTTTGGGCCACGAAAACTAAATTTGATCCACCATTTTTGAAAAGCTCGAATAGGTACCACATCTGAGTCACCACTAGGTGGTTTTCAGCCACTTAATTGCTTATTAATTAGGTATGACAATACGCAAAAATGGCTAAAAACACAAATTTGACCCACTTTTCAGAGTGAAATAATGATGACTATAATAATTTGGGTAGTCTTTTGGTATATCATTCTGTGAATAATAAATACACCTATGTATTCGCTCAGCAACAATTTTTATAACACCCCCCTCAAATTTTTTTTGTATGTTTCAAGGTGCGTAGATTCCAAAAATGCAATGTCCGTCCGCCGCACAGATCATCCATAGGTATCTAAATTTATTTTCGGTCTAAAAAATTCGTTCTTTCGCACACATGCTCCATTTGGGCCCTCCCTAGCTGTGCCCCGAAAATGCAGCCCTATCGGAATATATCAAGGGTGTTATGGGTGAAAAACTGGCGCAAAAATAGGGGTTTTTTGTGTTTCAGTAAAATGAGCTTGAATGTGAGGTATCGTTTTCCATGTTTTTTAGGACGAGGAGACCGAATATGAAGTACATTTTGACCAACGAGCGAATAATTGAGGTTCTAAGTTTCAGCCTTAAATTTACGTTAATTTTGATCTAAAATTGTCGTTTTTCCGCAAACAGTTTGGGTCCCCCTTTGGGAACAAATTTGGGTCCTAGCTGTGCTCCGAAGCTCGGCAGCTCGATCGGAATACACCCAGAGGTGTTATGGGGGGAGAATGGGTTAAAAACGGGTTTTTGAGTTTTTTTAGTAATTACTAGTAACTACTAATAACTACTTCATTTTCTATCTAAAAAATTGTTCTTTCGCACACAGGCTCCATTTGGGCACTAGTTGTGTCCCGAAATTTTGCAGCCCGACCGGAATATACCCAGGGGTGCTATGGGTGAAAAATGTAGTAAAATAGGGTTTGTAGTAAAATAGGGTTGTTTTAGTACTGTGCTTTTGAGGTACCTTTTTCCGTGATTTTTAGGGCGAAAAGACTGAATATGAAGTTGATTTTGACCAACAAGTGAAGAACTGAGGTTGTAACGAAGGTGCAGCTCCCAACATTTATTTTTCATGAGTCAAAAACACAGAAAACACTACTATACGACGGTCAAAAACCTGGGAAATCGTCTGAAGTCACTATAAATTTGTATAACAACACTAATAATACTAGAAGTAGTATCAATAGGCGAATCAAGACAATTAAATGTGTGACAGAGTTAGGAGAGTGACGGTGGACCCTCGAGAGTTCCCCTCCTAGACCAGCGAGATACCAGGATATCAACTAGGCTTCCCCAAACGACCCCGTCTCCACCGGAAGAAAAAATGGCTCGAGAACAGCCACACCGCCACAAATCGCACTATCAATGACAAAGATAATTTGTCAAAAATAGGAGCCTAATTCGTGTTTTTGGGAGCCAAAATTGGCGGAAACCATCAAAAATAGCTATTTCAATATTGTTGCACATGAAAGAAACATTAAATGCCAACGTTTCTGTAGGTATGTCCAGCAGAATAATAAAACCCATGAGACAAGACCTTGCAGCGTTTGATGTCTTGAGTCAACTCCACGTAGGCATACCTACGACCAATTTCTTATGTTGAATGTTTATAATTTATTTTTGGCACCTAATTTCAGTAACTTTTACCGGATTTTTTAGGCCCACAAAATCTCAAAATTTTTTCTGAGATTTGTTCCAGTTTGTTTTTGAACCATCATTCGCAGTTATTACTCAATCAACTACAAACTACTAGGTACCATAACTTTTTTGTTTTTGAACCATCGTTTGTAGTTATTACTGTATCAACTACGAACTACTACGTATCATAATACGAATAGGTACCTAGTAGGTACGTTCCTATTACCTTGGTGGGACCCAGAGGGAAGAATTAGCAATTTTTTTTTTTAAGCGCCATGGAAGAGATTATTTCGTGAGGTTGAAAGTCATAGCACAGTATTAAATAATTGTTGGGTTAATCAAGCTTTAATTTTTCAGACGGATGACTTAAAAAATTTGAAACTTCAAATTTGGAACTTAGGGTAGATAGGGTATGTATGATTTTACCTTCACCTGCACGGTTTAAAATCACCGACCTGTGCTTATATGACATTATTAATATTCAAAACCTATCAATATTTTTACAATTATTGGTAGATGTTGTTCGCAAGAACTGAGGAAGTTGCCGCGAGGTATTTTGAAGGCTTATCGAGCCCGATCTTCTATCAGCAACTCAGCCTGTCTGTTTGGTGAAACCGTATTAATTAGGTAGCCGTAGAATGTTCCCCCAAATAACAGAAACAAATGAACCGAGGACCGTGAATATGTTCGGGGAATAACGGCGGAGTCATTTGCCTAGGTATTTGAGAAATAACAGCACTCCCCAAAGAGACTAATCACTCTGGTCCTTCTGATTATCGTCCAGTAAGTGTCCTCCCTGTATTGAGCAAAATTTTGGAAATTCTAATGCAAAATCAAATTGCGGAGCACATAAGAAATGACAATATTTTAGGCTCTTTCCAATCTGGTTTTCGTAAATCTCAAAGTTGTGAGACGGCCCTGCTCAGAATGGTTGAGGATATCAAAAATGGAATTGAAGTGAACAAGTGCACAGTTATGGTGCTCCTTGATTTCCGAAATGTTTTCGGTTCTGTTCCCCATCTCCTTTTCATTCGGAAGCTAAAATCATTTTTCTATTTCTCTTCTTCCGCCTGTTCTTTAATTCTTTCACATCTCACTGGAAGGTCTCATTGTGTTGTTCTCAATGAATCATGTTCTTATACGCGCAGTCTTACTAATGGCATTCCCCAGAGCGCTGTTTTGGGCCCCACGTTTTTCTCTCTTTTTATTAACGATCTCCCAAGTAAATTAAAGTTCTGTTTTCATCATCTTTTTGCGGATGATTTCCAAACTTATTTGCAAAGTGAGCTAGGTGAGTCACTCATCTCTGCCATCCATACAATCAACTCAGAATTAAGTCAATGTCTCCAAGTGGGCGTCTGATAATGGCATACTTCCCAATCCTCTCAAATCCCAAGCGATAGTCATCTACAGAGTTGACATCCCCACTGACCCGTTACCACCAATTTTGGTGGATGGAGTTGTGGTGCAATATTCAGCTCACGTGAGGAACTTGGGGTTTTTTGTGACAAAAAACTGTCTTTGGACAATCATATTCCCAGCCTTTGCCGGTGCGTGTATGCTTCTCTTCATTCTCTAAGACGACTGTTCAATTTTATTTTATTCATTTATTTATTTTCTGACGATGTACATAGGAACTTTTGTTCCCTCATTGCGTACATGGATACATAGAATAACTATACATTTACAATACGAAGTTAAATTTTGAAGAAAAAAAAGTATAATAGCAAAAAAAAATGTAGGAAGTATGAATAGCAATAAGTAGGTATTTAGTGAGGAACGTGTTATTGGATGAAAGGAGGAATATGAAAAGTAGAGAAAGGAAGATCGAGAAAAAATGGGAAGAATATGAAAACCTACTGACTGTCAAGATGATTTCTTACATGAGCCGTGAAGGACCCCAAGGAGGGTAACACGAATCCACAATGGAAGGGAGTTCCACAGTTTCCCTCCCGCCACTCTTAGAGAAAATCTGAATTTTGCGCATGTTGCTCGCATTACTCTAACAGTGCAGAGCCTTGGAGAAATCCCGTATTCAAAGAAGTTAGAAATGTAGGGTGGCAGTGGAAACGACTCTGAGTGAAGGACCTTGAAAATAAGTCTCAGGCACCTTATTTTATGATAAACGATGAAACTACAGCCTAGAAGCTCGGAAGACTGCTGGGAGACATGTCCCCGCGGTTTAAGGTTGAAACAGTAGGTAACGTGCACAGCTGTTGAATGCGGCAAGAATTTTGCGAATGCAGGTGCCATCCAAAGCAAATATCATGTCCCCATACGTGAGCAGCGGCAACACCAAGGATCTGACAAGCTGGATTTTCAAGGAACTGGGCGTGAAGAATGAAAGCTTTTTGAGCGAATACAAGGCAGCATACGTTTTCTGACACAAGTAATTGATATGAGGCTCCCAGGAGAGATCAGAATTCAAAAGTACTCCAAGATACTTAACAGTTTTACACCCTTTTACTTGAAACGTAGATTGGCTCACGCTTTGGTCCTTCCCCATTTCTTATACTGCTCATCATTCTTATCATCTTCAATTTCTTCATCCCTCGCAAACCGGTTGTGCGTTGCCTACAACTCCGCTATTCGCTATGCACACAACATCAAGCCTTGTCATCCCATAGATGATTTTAAATTATTTCCTTTACCTCTCAACGATTTTACATTTTCAGAAAATTAAAGGTGGTGTGGCGTCATTTATTTCAGTTCTAGTATCAGAATTCAGTTACTCAATATTCCAAATTATCGATCACCTGCAATTATTCCCTCACCTGTTGATGTTGGCACGTTTAAGAAAATATGATTATTCTTTGTTCTGCCATTGAAGAAGTTTCATCTTTAAAAAATATAATTGCAAATATTATAAAGATACACACTAAAAACTGGTGACCCCGACGTGATATAATGGAAGCTGGAGATGGATCTGCTTATGCTGAAGAAGCGCCCGTGACGACAAAACCGTGCATTAATTTCAAGGCCCCACCTTTCTCGAAACAGAATGTGCCTATTTGGTTTCGGCAAGTCGAGGCTCAGTTCAGAGTTAAAGGGATCGATGAAGACAAGTATGATCTAATCCTCAGTTCTATAGAGACTGATATATGCACAAGGGTAAGCGATATTATCATTAATCCTCCTGAAGAGAACAAATACCAGACTTTGAAAGAAAGACTCATATCTTGTTTTGGAGTTTCTGAAGATAGAAAACTACAGCGTCTCTTCAAAGAGATAAGATTAGGCGACAAGAAACCAAGTGAGTTACTTAGGGAGATGCGTGAACTTGCAAATAACAAACTACCAGATCAATTATTAAAATCATTGTGGATGCAACATCTTCCTGCAAGTACTAGAAGCATACTGTTGGTGAGCTCAGAACAAACTCTAGCTGCGTTAGTGCCGTTAGCTGATCAGGTTCATGAAACATGTGATTTCGGTGGAACAACAATTAATGCTGTCGAATCAACACAAAGTAAATCTTCCAGCTCAGATAATTCCCACTTATCAATAGACGAAAAAATTGATACACTAATGAAACAAGTAGAGGCTCTAAGCACACATCAACGTAGACCTTACTTTAGAAGTAATTCAAACTCGAGAGAACGATCTAACTCACGTTCTCGTCAAGACCAGACCAAAAACAATAAGTGGATGTGTATATTTCATTATCGTTGGGGCAATAAAGCACGAAAATGCGAACCTCCATGTAAATTTGGTAAACATGAGAAATCGGAAAACAGTCAGGCCAATCATTGAGCGCGGCAGATGATTTAGGCCCAAATACTAGCCGCTTATTCATCAACGATGATAGCACCAAACTGAGTTTTCTCATTGATACTGGGGCTGACGTTTCGGCCATTCCTCCTTCAGACACTGACTCTCGTGTAAATGTTAAATACCGTTTATTTGCAGCAAATGGTTCCGAAATAAAGACGTACGGCACTAGACTACTTACCCTTGACCTGGGATTACGTCGATCTTTCTCGTGGCCGTTCGTAATCGGATCTGTTAGCAAGCCCATCATAGGCGCCGATTTCCTAGAGCACTACGGACTTCTAGTGGACCTCAAGGAACAAACATTGCGTGATAAAAGGACAACAGTATCGAAGAGAGGTATTGTAAGTACATGTAAGATACCTTCTATAAGAACAATAGGTATCAAGAGATCGCCCGTGGAATACGAAGAACTATTAGGAGAATTCAAAGACATCACTAGGCCAGCGCCGGAAGCCAAACCAGCCAAACATAAGGTAATGCACCACATAGAAACAAAAGGGCCACCTATTGCATTTAAATTCAGACGTCTAGATCCAGAAAAACTAGCTATAGCAAAGAAGGAATTTGAGTTTATGCTACAACAAGGTATTTGCCGACCGTCAAAAAGTTCATGGGCTAGCCCCTTGCATATGGTCCCAAAGAAGACAGGTGACTGGAGACCATGTGGGGATTATCGCGCTCTTAACCGAATTACAAAACCAGACCGGTATCCATTACCCAATATCCAGGATTTGACACACGACCTTCATGGTAAACGTATATTCTCAAAGATAGATCTATTAAAAGCCTATTTCCAGATACCTATGGCTCCTGACGACATTCAGAAGACAGCTATTATCACGCCATTTGGACTATTTGAATTTCCACAAATGACGTTTGGACTCTGCAATGCTGCGCAGACCTTCCAAAGATTCATGAATGAATTGACAAGAGGACTACCAAATGTAAGAACATATATAGATGACTGCCTAGTCGCAAGCGTATCTGAGGAAGAGCATATGTCGGATTTACGTGCTTTATTCCAGAGATTCCGTGAATACGGCGTAGTAATAAATCCTACTAAATGTGAATTTGGGAAGACAGAAATTGAATTTTTAGGACATTTAATATCACAAGAAGGAGTAAAGCCACTACCCTCCAAAGTCGAAAAAATCGAACAATTTGAACCACCAAAAACCGTTTTGGGCCTAAGAAGATTTTTAGGACTATTTAATTTTTATAGGAGATTCGTAAGTAAAGCAGCACGTCATACGGTGGTGTTATATCCAATTATTTGAAAGGATATACAGGAAAACAAGATGCCGATATTCAATTAGCTCCAGAAGCCATTCAGGCATTCCACTGTTGCAAAAACGAACTGAAATCCGCGGTTATGTTAGCTTACCCACAAGCCAATGTGCCATGGTCACTAATGGTTGATGCCTCAAATACCGCGATAGGAGGCAGTGTCCAACAATTTGTGAATGAGGCTTGGCAACCAATCGGGTTCTTCTCTAGACGCCTTTCCCAAGCTGAGATGAAGTACAGTGCCTATGATAGAGAACTACTCGCAGCATATTCTTCTCTGCGATATTTCCGACATTTGTTGGAAGGGAGAATTTTTACGATCTTTACTGATCATAAGCCATTGACGTTTGCTTTCCATCAAAAATTGGACAAAGCTTCCCCTAGGCAAGCACGTCAATTGGATTACATTGGGCAGTTTACAACTGATATAAAATATATAACTGGAAAAGATAACATGGTGGCAGATTGTCTCTCACGCCTAGAGATAGAAGCTGTAGACTACTCTCAGGTGGGTTTGGAACAGCGAGAGGAAGATTTACCACCCTCTATCTCAGGTTCATCACTGGTATGGAAACAAATGAAAATGTCAGGAGCAGATGTGTCAATCTATTGCGACGTTTCCACAGGATTCGTTCGACCTTTTATTCCAACAAAGTTCAGGAAAGCTGCTTTCGACAGTGTTCACCAAATGTCCCATCCAGGTAGGAAAGCCACTCTCAAAATGTTGAAGCAGCGTTTTGTGTGGTCATCCATGGCCAAAGACTGTGCAGAGTGGGTCAAAACATGCAACGCTTGTCAAAAATGTAAAGTTCAGAGACACACGTATGGAGAAATAGGGATTTTCTATCCACCTTCAGACCGCTTCAGGCACATCCATCTCGACTTGATAGGACCACTTCCTCCGAGTAGAGGTTTCACGTACGCCTTGACCTGTATAGATCGCTACACGCGATGGCCAGAAGTGATTCCGTTGGAGGACTGCACGGCCGAAACTGTAGCCAATGGATTTTATACCAATTGGGTGAGTAGGTTTGGTACTGCAGAGAAAATCACGACTGACCGGGGGAGGCAGTTTGAAAGCGAACTTTTCCGTCATTTGGTGAAATTATTAGGAATCAACCATTCGCTAACCTCAGCATACAACCCTAAAGCCAACGGAATTTTGGAACGCACCCACCGGCAGTTAAAATCAGCCATCAAATGTCACGCTACAGAGCGTTGGGTTGATGTTCTCCCTACTGTGCTTTTGGGTATGAGAACGGCAGTGAAAGAAGATCTCAAGTGCAGCACTGCCGAACTAGTTTATGGGACTACTTTGCGGATTCCAGGCGAATTTATAGACGAAAGTACGACCACCACACCACAGCAAATTTTTGTAGACACTTTGAAACAAACAATGAACCAATTACAACCGACGCCAGCTCAACACCATACTCGCGCTAAAGTTTTTGTACATCCTGATCTTCAAAATTGCAGCCATATATTTATTCGGAACGATGGAGTCAGACGACCACTGCAACCAACATACGACGGACCATTTTTAGTAGTAAGAAGGACAGACAAAACATACATCATTAACAGAAGAGGGAAAGAGGTACCGGTGGAAATCGGAAGGTTAAAACCAGCTTATATCGCTAATAATGAGTTACAAGAAGAGGAGACACGAACAATCGAATTCCAACCATCATCATCAACATATCGGACAACAGCCTCTACACCTACGATACAGCCACACATAGCAACAGGAGAAGGAACATCAACGGAAGAAGAAACACAACTTACGACCCCTGCATCATCACACGCAACACCCTGGGTATTGAGGACCAAGACCACACGGAGCGGGAGAATTACCCGACCACCAGTCCGTTTCAGAGATATGGTTTTTTATTGTGGCGTTATTTTTATTGTGGCGTCATTTATTTCAGTTCTAGTATCAGAATTCAGTTACTCAATATTCCAAATTATCGATCACCTGCAATTATTCCCTCACCTGTTGATGTTGGCACGTTTAAGAAAATATGATTATTCTTTGTTCTGCCATTGAAGAAGTTTCATCTTTAAAAAATATAATTGCAAATATTATAAAGATACACACTAAAGTGGTATTCAAGGTTCTGCATGGTATGCTCCCCTCCTACCACGATTCGATCTTCCATCGAGCTGCTTCAGAGAGATCCAATGCCCTTCTCATACCTGCATACAGCCGAACGATGGCTGGTACCTCCTTTCGTGTATCGGGTGCCCGATCTTGGAACTCCCTACCAGTCGCTATTAGGTCGTTGCCTACCCTTGGGCGATTCTTGGCTGCAGTGGACAGACATTTTCAGCTTGAAAAGTAATATTATCCTTGTCATTCTGTTAGCAAGTGTCCATCCCCCCCCCCCCCCACCACTTTCAGTTTTAAATAATTTTGGTTTATTATTCTGTGAATAATACACCTATGTATTCGCTCAGCAAAAAATTTTTATAACACCCCCTCAAAATTTTTTCTTTTCCGTTTCAAGGTGCGTAGATTCAGAGAAAAATGCAATGTCCGTCCACCGTCCGCCGTACGCCGTCCGTCGTATCACGTGTACCGGCTTCATTTTTGGCCTAAAAAATTCGTTCTTTCGCACACATGCTCCATTTGGGCCCTAGTTGTGTCCCGAAACTTTTCAGCCCGATCGGAATATACCCAGGGGTGTTATGAGTGAAAATGTGTGTAAAAATAGGTACTTTTTGCGTTTTAGCAACATGTTAGTAACATCAGCTTTTGAGGTATCTTTTTCCATGTTTTTGGGGACGAGAAGACCGAGTATGAAGTCGATTTGGACCAAAGACGCGGAAATTGAGGTTTTGCCAAAGGTTCAGCTCCCAAAATTGGTTTTTTATGAGTCAAAAACCTGGGAAATCGTCTGAAATCACCATCAATGTGTATAATAACATTGGAAAAAGTGTAAACAGGTGAATCAAGACCATTGAATGCCACTACCAATGATCAAAGATGATCTAAAAAAAAGAAAAAAAAGCGTACCTTTTTCATGTTTTGGGGGCCAAAATTGGTGGAAATCATCAGAAATAGCTATTTCAATCATTCCACATGAAAGAAACAATCAATTTAACAGCCAACAAGAATCTCTAGAACTCCAATAGAATAATAAACCCATGTGACAAGGACTTTGCAGCGTTTTTAGTTTTGTATTGCGTTGTACCTATATTTTGTATTCTTGTATTTACCTTCCTATATATAAGTTTTAATTGGTTCTTAGGTAAGTGCTGCCCCGCCAAACTATTTCAGTTTTGTTTGCACAGCTGTGGTTCGTGTGTGTATTTTATGGACAGAAATATGTCTATTGCACAATAAAAGTTACTATTATTATTATTATTATTATTAATGTAAGTGCTAATCTAATAAGCAACTTATGGTTGGATGATTAAACTTCATTTCTTAATAAATTGGTGCTAAAAGGTTAAGGGATTTTAATTTTATGAGAAACATTCAGAACTTTTACACTGCTTAGTAGGTATGTCCATTCATAGAGTACGTACCTTACATTACTTATTTCTCCT
The DNA here is from genome assembly GCA_954871275.1 of Leptopterna dolabrata. Lineage (NCBI taxonomy): Eukaryota > Metazoa > Arthropoda > Insecta > Hemiptera > Miridae > Leptopterna > Leptopterna dolabrata. The sequence goes on along the minus strand of OX940984.1, from coordinate 13,747,115 downwards.
GCATGATCGAAGACTGCATTTTTGCACCTATACTGCTACAACTGCTGTGGAGAAGGGTCATTCCAGCTAATCGGCCCACATAGGGCTGGCTCGGGTGTAGGTAGGCACCTACATCTAATGAGATTTGAGAAAGTTTGAAGTTGATGTATTTAGAAATAATTCATTAAAGAATAGAAAGTCTATTGATTCTGTGACTGTACGGTTCTATCTGCAGGCAATTTTACTTGGCACAATGATTTCTATTTAGGCGCTAAAGGTTGAAATGAAATAATTCGTTTAGTCTGCACGGAGTAGCAGATTCTACAGTTTGTTTTGCAGACAAGATGAAATCATCACAGAGAACCTTAAAAGAGAGCCGACGTTCTAATTGATTCCTAATAATATCATTTTGCCATCTTCTCGTGGACAGTTAATACCGGATGCCCGTCTTTCAAGAATCCTCCGATTCCTGAGACTCGCGTTGTTGACAAGTTTGTTGGCTGGTGTTTCCGCCTGTCACTCCTTGCTATATAATGAGAAGAAACTCTGGATCCTCCTTCAGTCCAAGTGAACATGTTGACGGTGAGTTGAATAATTTCAAATGAGTTAAGAGCAATTAATTTTCTCCAAAACAAGTTCGCAATGTTACTTTAATTTACATTTAAGAACAAAACTACGAACTCCACTAAACCTTGTTGGTTGATTGATATCATTTGTTAGGCCTACCTACCTACTACCGTCTACTTAATTATGTACCACGAAGTATAAACTAAGTATGTAGAGTTAGGTATATTTCCTAGGTACCTACCTAAATTCCTATTATATGAATATGATTACAGAAGATAGGCACTTGCATCAATTACTAGGGAGCTGCGATGCACCCGGACAACAGAATGACAGAAGAATTAGTAGTAGGTACTTCACTGTAAAACAGCTATACTAATAGTATGAATTACTAGGTAGGTAGATAATCCACGAACTATTAATAAAAACCACAGTCATGCAGCATGGATATAAGAGCGAATTTTCGAAGTTTTCGGCATCTTCCTCCTCCGCCTAAAATTTTCTGAAAATTAATTTTCGGTCAATGTTTTCCCAACTTGATACCATACAAAATTAAAACAGGAGTAGTTTTACGCAAAGTAAAATTTGGGGTGGAAGGAGGGGGAGGGGGAAATCAAAAATGTTTTGAATAACAGAAGAGTAGGTATTGGGTACGTAGGTAACAAATTTTTTGTTCCATTTTTTGCCGAGTAACACCTCGGTTTGTAGATTTTCCAACGCTGAACACGATGGTGAAGTCAGAATTGCGATATCCCATTCCGTTATCAGATTAGAGCAGACGAACCAGGAAGAACATCTCAAGAAATAACCACGTTCCTTCATCTTCAAAGTGCTCCAGTTTGAGAACGGAATGAGATATCGCAATTCTGATTTCACCATCGTGTTCAGCGTACAAAAACCTTTAAAATGAGGTGTCACTTGTCAGACTTTTTCATTTTGGGAATTTATGGGTAATTTCCCCCCCTAAAACTCCCCAAAACTCCCCCTTAGGGTGACCCGATTCTGCCCATCTTCGAACTTAGCCTGTCGATTGCCAAGACAGATTTTTCGTGCAAATTTGAACTTTTTATCTCAATTCTTTCGAGAGTTATCGTCTGGAATGACACATACATATATAAATATATATATAAATATATAAATATATAAATATATATATAAATGTATATATATACATATAATTTTTGGTGTCTTTCGGCAGGGAATTCAGGATGGTCTGAAACGGATTTTGGTATAGAAATCTTTCGGAAATTCGAGTTTTAAAAATTTTGGACCGAGAACAATAGCTTCTTTTTCTTCGAAAATTTGCTAAAAATTATGAAATCATTCCAACTTTCACTTCAGCATACCATGTCATCGTACGTAGATATACCTACCTAAGTAATAATTATGTGACTACGTAATTATGTAGACAATATATAGGTACCAAGGAAGTCATATTAAAATTAGGTAGACGTTTTTCTGAAGGTGTTCAGGTAGGTAGGTACCTACGCTAAGATTTATTCTGAACTGCCTTGTTTGACCTGCTGATTGAATCAACTAGCTGACTGAATCAACCCTTACCCATACAATGATACTATATTGTATATTGGTTTATTATTCTGGCAAACATTTTTTGAACACCCCCTCAGAATTTTTGGTTAATTATTCTGTAAATAATACAACTATGTATTCGCTCAGCAAAAAATTTTTATGACACCCCCTCAAAATTTTTTCTTTTCCGTTTAAAGGTGCGTAGATTCCAAAAATGCAATGTCCGTCCACCGTCCACCGTATCATGCATAATTTATTATCTAGGTACTTCATTTTCGGTCTGAAAAATGTGTTCTTTCGCACACATGCTCCATTTGGGCCCTAGTTGTGTCCCAAAATTCAGCAGCCCTATCAGAGTATACGCAAGGGTGTTACGGGTGAAAAACGCTGCTAAGTCCTTGTCACATGGGTTTATTATTCTATTGGACATACCTACAGAGATGTTGGCTGTTTATTTATTGTTTCTTTCATATAAAATAATTGAAATAGCTATCTCTGGTGGTTTCCACCAATTTTGGCCCCCAAAACACGAATAAGGTACGCTCCCCCCCCCCCTTTTTTTTTTAAATAAATTATCTCTGATCATTGATAGCACCATTCAATCATCTTGATCCACCTGTTGACACTTTTTCCAGTGTTATTCTACAAATTCATGGTGATTTCAGACGATTTCCCAGGTTTTTGACTCATAAAAAATCAATTTCGGGAGCTGAATATCTGGTAGAACCTCAATTTTCTATTCTTTGGTCAAAATCTACTTCTTATTCGGTCTTCTCGTCCCCCAAAACATGAAAAACGATACCTTAAAAGCTCATGTTACCAACATGTCGCTAAAACGCAAAAAGTACCTATTTTTACAAACATTTTCACTCATTACACCCCTGGGTATATTCCGATCGGGCTGAAAAGTTTCGGGACACAACTAGGGCCCAAATGGAGCATGTGTGCGAAAGAACGATTTTTTTAGACCGAAAATGAAGCCTGTACACGTGATACGGCGGACGGCGGACGGACATTGCATTTTTGGAATCTACGCACCTTGAAACGGAAAAGAACAAATTTTGAGGGGGTGTTATAAAAATTTTTTGCTGAGCGAATACATAGGTGTATTATTCACAGAATAATAAACCAAAATGGGCGTAAAAATAGGGTTTTGGTTTATTATTCTGTGAATGATACACCTATGTAATCGCTCAGCAAACAATTTTTATAACACCCCCTCAAAATTTTTTCTTTTCCGTTTCAAGGTACGTAGATTCCAAAAATGCAATGTCCGTCCGCCGTACGCCGTCCGCCGTATCACGTGTACAGGCTTCATTTTCGGTCTAAAAAAATCGTTCTTTCGCACACATGCTCCATTTGGGCCCAAGGTGTGTCCCGAAACTTTTCAGCCCGATCGGAATATACCCAGGGGTGTTATGAGTGAAAATGTGTATAAAAATAGGCACTTTTTGCGTTTTAGCAACATGTTAGTAACATGAGCTTTTAAGGTATCGTTTTTCATGTTTTTGGGGACGAGAAGACCGAATATGAAGTCGATTTTGACCAAAGAATAGAAAATTGAGGTTCTACCAGATGTTCAGCTCCCGAAATTAATTTTTTATGAGTGAAAAACCTGGGAAATCGTTTGAAATCACCATCAATTTGTATAATAACACTGGAAAAAGTGTCAACAGGTGGATCAAGACGATTAAATGGTACTACCAATGATCAGAGATAATTTATTTTTTAAAAAAGACACTCAACACCGACACTTCGAGTTTTGGTGGCCAAAATTGGTGGAAACCACCAGAGATAGCTATTTCAATTATTTTATATGGAAGAAACAATAAATAAACAGCCAACATCTCTGTAGGTATGTCCAATGGAATAATAAACCCATGTGACAAGGACTTTGCACCGTTTTTTGGCGTAGCATGAGCTTGTGAGGTATCGTTTTCCATGTTTTTAGGACGAGGAGACCGAATATGAAGTCCATTTTGACCGAAGAGTGGAAAATTGAGGTTCTAACGAAGTTTCAGCCTTAAATTTACGTTAAATTTTGGTATAAAATAGTCGTTCTTCCTCACACAGTTTGGGTCCAAATTTAGAACATATTTCGGTCCTAGTTGTGCTGCGAAGCTCGGCCGCCCGATCGGAATACACCCTGGGGTGTTATGGGGAAAACGGGTGTAAAAAGAGGGGGTTTCGAGGGTTTTTTTTGGAGGTTTTAGTGAACATGAGCTTGTGAGGTATCGTTTTCCATGATTTAGACAAGAGTGAAGAAGTGAGGTTGTAACGAAGGTTCAGCACCCAAAATTCATTGTTTATGAGTCAAAAACCTGGGTAACTGTCTGAATTCACCGTAAATTTATATAATGACACTAGAAGTAGTTTCAACAGGTGAACCAAGACATTTAAATGGCACTATAATCAATGATCAAAGATAATTTGTACAAAAAAATAGGAGCCTGATTCGTATTTTTGGGAAACACCAAATGGATCAGCCAACATTTCTGTAGCCAAGTCCAGTAGAATAATAAACCCACGTGACAAGGACTTTGCTGCGTTTTTCTTTTACGTTTCAAGGTGCGGAGATTCCAAAAATGAAATATCCGTCCGCCGTATCATCCATAATTTATCTAGTACTTACTTTATTTTCAAAAACCATTTAGGCCATCAAGTCTCACAGTGCCTTGTTTTGGTTTATTATTCTGCGAATAATACACCAATAGTATACGCTCAGCAAAAATTTTTATAAAACCCCCTCAAAATTTTTTCTTTTCCGTTTCAAGGTGCGTAGATTCCAAAAATGCAATGGCCGTCCGCTGTACGCTGTCCGCCGTATCACGTGTACCGGCTTCATTTTAGGTCTAAAAAAGTCGTTCTTTCGCAAACATGCTCCATTTAGGCCCTAGTTGTGTTCCGAAACTATGCAGCCCGATCGGAATATACCCAGGGGTGTTATGAGTGAAAATGTGTATAAAAATAGATACTTTTTGTGTTTTAGTACATGAGCATTTGAGGTACCGTTTTCCATGTTTTTGGGGACGAGAAGACCGAATATGAAGTCGATTTTGACCAAACAGTGGAAAATTGAGGTTCTACCAAATGTTTAGCTCCCAAAATTGATTTTTTAATGAGTCAGAAACCTGGAAAATCGTCTGAAATCACCATCAATTTGCATAATTACTCTAGAAAATGTGTCTACACGTGGATCAAGACGATTAATGGCACTAATGAGTCAAAAACCTGGAAAATCGTCTGAAATCACCATCAATTTGCATAATTACTCTAGAAAATGTGTCTACACGTGGATCAAGACGATTAATGGCACTAAGTACCATTGATCAAAGATAATTTGAAAAAAAAGCGTACTCAATCCGTGTTTTGGGGGTCATTATTGGTAGAAACCATCAGAAATGGCTATTTAAATTATTTCACATGAAAGAAACAATATATGAACAACCAACATTTCTGTAGGTATGTCCAGTAGAATAATAAACCCATGTGACTTTGCAGCGAAAGAAAAACGTAGTTATTGAAAAAATAGTCTATTTCCACTAATGCAACTTTGCAGCGTTTTTTCATAGAAATTAATTAGTTTCAGTCGATATTGCTATGTGTTGCTGCTGCTGCGCAAGGGCAGTACAGTTACCCCTCAGCGGCTCCGTATCCGCCGGCTATCAGGGTGGAACAACCCGTCACGCATGCTATTCAGCCAGTTCACTCTGGTCGACTACAAGCCGTTCATTTCAGGTCTGAACTGATTTATTTTAATGAGGTTCAAGGGCGTTTATTGAGCATGCCTTGTTTTAGGATTACCGATTGCGCAGTAATAATTTTGCTAACCTTCTAAATGAACAGGCGGTTGGAGATACCTACTGAATGCTTGTGTATGATGTCTAGAGGCTTCAAGATCCAGGATACAGTGCTCGGATCTTGGGGTGTACAAAAGACGAAGAAGTTTCAGTTTCATCGACTTAGGACTCTAGATTATCTATGTATGTACCTATCTACCTTATCAATCTGGAATTAATATAATGCAACTTCAGGTCTGGACCGTACCCTCCTCCTGAGCCTGTGCTGCAAAGCCCGTCAACTGCAGGACCGTATCCACCATCTCAACCAATCGTGGTTGTTCCCGTAAGTTCTGGACCTTATCCACCAGCACTTCCTTCAATTGAAGGAGGAGAGATTTCGCCAGTCGAACAGGACTCTCCCAGAGTAGATCACGCTACATACAGTTTGCCATCTTTATCCAGCCCTGGACAATTGCAATCCCCTACACGAAGTTACCCTTTGCAACCTGAGCGCCTTGAAAGTACTCCGATTTCGTACCCCATTTCCCCCTACCACCAATCCCCTTTGCAACCGAAGCTGTTTCAGGGTGCACCTGCATTGCGCCCTTCCCAGTACACTGCCCAGTTTCCCAACTCATACTCAAAATCCCCTTATAAACAAGGAAGTAGTGCACCTTCATACCCAACTAACTCCATCCCCAACCAACCGCACGCGACACAATCCTACCCCTCAGCATTGAAGTACGTTTCTCCGATCTCTTCGTATCCATCCCATCCACAATCCTTGGCACCGAATCAATTAGAACTTCAGCCTAACCAGCTCAGAAATGCTCCAGCCTCGTACATCACCCAGCACACCACCAAGTTCCCCATCACCAATCCAAAATATAATCAATTAGGAAGCATTTCACCTTCTCACCCAACCCAATCTGTTCCTGACTATATTCAGTCCTATCCCTCAACACCGAATCTCGCTTCTCCAGTATCTTCATACCCGTCCTATCCTTCTCCTCAACCATCACCAAAATATGAAACGCCAAGCATCCCTCAATCAAGCCCTGAACTATTCCAAAGTGGCGGAGATGTCTCACCAGATGAGCTTGAGATTCCACCTAATTCACAGATCAATCTACAAGACAAGCGGCTGCAATACTCCCATGGGTAAGTTACGGCATATAATATATGAATTCTTTCAAATGCACTTTAATATCGCTAATCTATTTAAACTGTGTTTTTAAATCTATGTTAACAGCTTTAGTGACGACAAAGGGACAGCAGTTAGGGAGCAAGGCAGTTTGTTGTCGACCAACGGTGGATGGGAATACGTCATCGCCAAAAAAGGCTCTTACTCGTACACAAGCCCCGAAGGGAAGCTTATCAGTGTCAAGTACATAGCTGACCACAACGGCTACAGAGTCATACCCTAAGAACTCACCAAATTCACAAAGGGTACCTAACCAACTTACACACTATTAATGTGTACCTAGGTAATATAAAACATGAAACAATCCACTTAGCAACGGCCTATCAAAAACATCGTTAAATACTTGTCCATTACTCAAGATTGTGGCGTTGGGCGTTAAATATTTGTCCATTTCAATAAATATCTGGTATTAGTGGGTTAGCATCAGAATTCGATCGTTAGGTACCTAGGAACCTACCTACTTTGGATTGTGTGGTTCTGATTTCTCAGCTTATGGTAAGTAGATATGAATTCACTCTACGAGTCGGGCCACTCAATACATGGATAACATGCAGGAAATCTAAGTATGCACTGAAGGTTTAGTCCAAAAGCCCGCATGTATAGCACAAACAACTTCATTTTGTTTAGGTTTCCGTAAACTTGAACCTTGCATTTTGTTTTTGCGATAACACCTTTGGATGGCCCGTTATGAATTTAATCCAAAATAGACTGCAACTTTCAACTGCTCAAGCGCGTCCTTTTCCACGCATATTCATTTCTGATCAACCAACTGCGATGAAATTCATTGGGATGAAATTCGACTAGGTGTCTATAGGTAGGTAGGTACATGAGTTTTATACAGATCAAACTATAATTTCCGTGTGACCATCAAATCCGAACCTTCACAGTCCACTCAAACACACGATTTTAAGGATGTCTTTGAAATATTCAGGTGCCCACGTTCAACGTGCCTATATAATACATAGGTATCTATGTTACAAACAAAGAAGATGTTCTGGCTATCACGCTTTTATAATATCTATGAATCTATTAATTTAAAGATTATAAAAAAATGTTCGTTTCCCTAGGGCATTTTGGAAGAGCTCCGCGGATAATGAGAACGAGAATGCTGAAAACTGTCTCCACGGAAGCTAACTGAACATGTTCTTTAGTGACAAGTTTCCTCGCATTGTTTATCTCTGTAGAGCAAAATAATGCAGAATCATTCTTTATTCATTCAACTGAATGCGTTTACTCCAATGGAAGAAGGTGTAGGTATCCACTCGACAGGCAATTTAAACTGAAAATATTAACATTAAGTAAATAGCCGTGGAATATTATGTATTTGCGAACCAATGAATGTAAAAAACGAAGTGAATGCTAGAGCAGACGCTACTTTAGTAATTAACTTGGTAGGTAATACAGAATTTCAGCTAAATTGAAAGTTATAATTTTAGCGGTTACGTATGATGATAAGTGACACTACTGGCACACTGTGTGATGCTTTACTTCTGTTCAATATCTATTTTAAGCTTTCCATTCATGTTCAGTCAAAATATGGAATTTGATTATGATGTTTTATTTGTATTCCAGTGCGATGGAGATAGCTCGAAGTTCTACCTGGTAGTTAAAACGACTGAGAACGTGTAGGTACATACAAAGTCAATATCGATAGGGAAAATGTATTCTATACACTTCTATACCTATTATGAACAAACAATAAATTACTATGTAACTACAGCGGTTCATTCTTTTTCCTACCATTTTCATAGGTTTATAACGGAAAGCAATTCAATTTCTATTAGGGTTGTTGATTTTGGGAAATATACCACGCAGTAAATTTTATAGTCAAACTCCTCAAGATTTCACACCCTACCATCAGTTGTAGGTAGGCACCTTCTTTGATCCGGTGATTTATTAGACGTGTCACTGATATTGAAATGATCGAAACTCGTGATTAGGGAACGAGGGTACCTACCTAGGACCTAGTTACCATTTCGAACACAAAGTATAGGTACCTATGCTAGTCGTTAGTCCTAGTTCACCTCATCGAAAACCATCTGTTCGTGGTTTTGGTCAAGGAGCTTCAGGGTAAATCGCTTTTTTCTAATTTTTTAAATTTATAATCCTTTTGTTTACTTCCTATTGACTGATGTCTGATTATAAACACTTCTATCACTTTTAATTCATGAAATGGGGGATTTTCGTCAAAAACTGTGTTTGAAAAAAGTCAGCAAATTCCAGTAGGCAGTTTAGCTTCCTCACGTGAATCACATGAACGTACAGAATAGCTGGGTAGGTTCGTTTTGACCATCTGCGATCCAAACCACGTGTACCCTCAAAATTTCAACTCTCTACGACTATGCTTCCCGTAGGTAGAAGCTTTACAAAGAAACGGTCAACATTTCATGTTTGCGCATGCGCAGACGGAAGTTCAAAGTATTATTCCTGATCGACCCTCCAAATCTTAACTCATTTCAACGATAATTATTATTAAGGCAGGTATGGGCGTTCCAAGTATTTCACGTTTGCGCATGCGCAGATGAAACGATTTCCATAATTTTGAAACGGGACCATCTGCAATTCAACCCGGTTGTACCCTCACAATTTCGGCTCTCTTACAACTATTTTTCGCTTAGTCAGAAGAGTTGCAAGGAAATGGTCAACATTTCATGTTAGTGCATGCGCAGGTGAAAGTTACATGATTCCAATGCAATTCATATTGGAACTATCGAAGTATTATTCCTGATCGACCATCCAAGTCTGAACAAATTTCAACGATATTTAGGGTAGTTATGGGCGTTCCAAGTATTGCACGTTTGCACATGCGCAGACGAAAATTACGGTACTTATTCAATGATTTTGGTAAGGGATCATTTGTGACCTAACCCGCACCTACCCTCCAAACTTCAGCCCATTTCGACCATTATTTCGGCAAGTTATGGGCGTTACAAGGAATTACCACAGACAGACGCGGAACCAAAAATGCTCCTCGATGTACGAACGCAAAATGGTAGTGGAAATTTTTATTTGGGAGTAGGTACCTACATACCTAGGTACATTTTAGCGAATTTTCAAAGAAAATGAAGCTATTGCAATGGCTTCGAAATTTAAATAATATAAATTTTTGGAAATTTTCTTCATAGAAATCCGTTTCAGACCATTCTAAAACGATTCCTGAAATTTAACACTTTTTTATATGTATATATATATTTATATATATATGTGTCACTCCAGACGATAACTCTCGATAGAATTGAGATAAACAGCTCAAATTTGCACAAAAAATCTATCTTGGCAATCGAAAGGCTAAGTTCGAAGATGGGCGAAATTGGCCTACTCTAAGGAGGGTTTTTGCGCATTTAAAGTGCGCAAAAATTACCCAAAAATCCCCAAAATGTTATTTTCCAACAAGTGACCCCTCATTTTAAAGTTTTTGCACGCTGAACACGATGGTGGAATCGGATTTTAGATATCTTGATCCGTTCTCAAATTAGAGCATTTAAAGTGCGCAAAAATTACCCAAAAATCCCCAAAATGTTATTTTCTAACAAGTGACCCCTCATTTTAAAGGTTTTTGCACGCTGAACACGATGGTGAAATCGGATTTTAGATATCTAAATCCGTTCTTAAATTAGAGCATTTAAAGTGCGCAAAAATTACCCAAAACTAGGATAATCTTTAAACTCTTACCCCCCCCCCCCACCCCCTTAGAGTGGTCAGATTGAAAAATGTGAGAAGTATTAATTGAAGACGAGAGTTCGAAGCAAAAAAGGGGGAGGCAAACGATTAGTACAACTCCTTGAATTTCCCATTTGACATATAATTGTTATGATACCTTCATAGATAGACAAGTACCGGCCCACGTATTACTAGAAGTAAGACGAAAGAAAAAATCTATTTCAAATTATTCAATTTAGGTACTAACAGTAGGAGGAAGAAGTTTTCCTTTATTCAAAACCATAGCCATTAATTCGAATATTTCTTTGAAAATTCGCTCATTAAGTCATGCTGCATGACTGGTTTTTTTTTTTTTTACTCAGACACGAATCACGAACTATTATGTCTTATTCGCGCATTCGAATTTGGGACCTTCAAATTTTGAAAAAGGCATTTTTTAGCCTTCCCAACCCTGATCTTCCTGGCTGAAAATATTACCATACCTTCTGGGGGTCATCCGTCGTCACTAGCTGGTTGAGTACTGGAGGCGAGCCCCCCCCCCCCCCCCCCCACCGGGCTACGCCACTGGTACCTACCTACTTTTGTAGCTTGAACAAGGAACGTTAGAATAACGATAAATAATTAATGTATTACAGAATTCTTGAATCTACCGCATTTCGCATAAAAATGGAGTTATTGAAAAAATAACTCCACTGTTACCGGTTTCGATGATCAAACCATCGTCTGTAACAAACAATAACTTATTTATTGTTTGTTACTCTTACTGACAATAAAAAACAATAACTCAGGAACAAACAATAAGTTATTTTTTGTGTTACCGTTACTGACGATGGTTTGATCATCGAAACCGGAATAACAGTGTTTTTTTCGCGTATTAGTGGAAATAGACTATTTTTTTCAATAACTCCGTTTTTCTTTGAAATGAGTTTCCACGATTTCTTCGGGAGTGATTTAGTTCGTATTAATTATGGAACTGTAATAATATTATTCCCCGGCCGGCTCCAGTACTCGATTTAGGGCTTTCATTGTGTGAGGGGGGAGAGCACGAGGGTAGTAGGTATTGACCACAGAAAACAGTGATCTACGCAGAAGGGGCATAGATCTATACAGCTAAATAATAAACCTTTGTGTAATAGTTCGCAGCATTCTTCTTCATCAGGTACTAGTGATGGGCGTTGAATAACGGAACCGCTTAGAATAACCGGTTATCGACCAAGAACCGGTTATTGCGATAACCGGTTACGAGAAAACCTACGTTATTGGAATAACTACTTCGCTTCTCCTGGGCAGTCCTAAAGAGACGGTACATACCGGCTAGCCGCACATAGGTAACTGTCTCGCTCTCGCACCCTTTGATGTGGGGATGGTATGGGATGGTATTGAGTAACTACCTGCCGCCGATAACGCTTTACCCCGTAACCGGTTATCGACTTCCTGACAGTTATCCATCAGCTTAGGTCCTTTCGCTTCCCTTTGACGTGAGATGGTATCCTGCGCTACAGGACAGCGTACCTGTAGCGATCACTCATTGCTCTTCACTCCATACCCAACAGGCTACCTACCTACTTTAGGACGGTATCCCTCAGCTTAGCGCCCTTCAACAAAAAATTAAGAGTTATTCCTCATGCTCTCAGTACATTTCTAGTTATCGAGTAATAACGTTAAAAATGTTGAAGGGCCTAAAAACTAGCTCCATAACGTTTCGCGTTCCAATTTGTTGTGATGCAGGAAGTTCTAAATCGTATTGCCGATAATTAATTCAAGATTTTATCTACCGGTCACATTAAACTGTAGACAGGACATAACCATAGTTACCGACCTACTAAACTCAATTTTGTGAGATCCCATAGGGGGGGGGGGGGGGGGGGGTTGAGACTAGGAAATTTCAAAATTTTTATTCCTCTATCAACGAAAGAATAACATTTATTCATTTTTGAAAACATTAAAAAATATTCCGAGGATCGAGGTATATGTAGTGCAGTGGCTGCTTTCGTACTCTTTTTAGCGAATTTTCGAAGAAAAGGAAGCTATTGTTCTCGGTCCAAAATTTTTAAAACTCGAATTTCTGAAAGATTTTTATACCAAAATCCGTTTCAGTCCATACTGAAATCACTGCCGAAAGACACCAAAAATTATATGTATATTATATATATATATATATATATATATATATATATATTTATATATTTATATAATATGTATGTGTCATTCCAGACGATAACTCTCGAAAGAATTGAGATAAAAAGTTCAAATTTGCACGAAAAATCTGTCTTGGCAATCGACAGGCTAAGTTCGAAGATGGGCAGAATCGGGCCACTCTAAGGGGGAGTTTTGGGGAGTTTTAGGGGGGGGGGGGGAAATTACCCATAAATTCCCAAAATGAAACAGTCTGACAAGTGACACCTCATTTTAAAGGTTTTTGTACGCTGAACACGATGGTGAAATCAGAATTGCAATATCTCATTCCGTTCTCAAACTGGAGCACTTTGAAGATGAAGGAACGTGGTTATTTCTTGAGATGTTCTTCCTGGTTCGTCTGCTCTAATCTGATAACGGAATGGGATATCGCAATTCTGACTTCACCATCGTGTTCAGCGTTAAAAAATCTACAAACCGAGGTGTTACTCGGCAAAAATTGGAACAAAAAATTTGTTACGTATCCAATACCTACTCTTCTGGTATTCAAAACATTTTTGATTTCCCCCTCCTCCCCCTTCCACCCCAAATTTTACTTTGCGTAAAACTACTCCTGTTTTAATTTTGTATGGTATCAAGTTGGGAAAACATTGGCCGAAAATTAATTTTCAGAAAATTTTAGGCGGAGGAGGAACATGCCGAAAACTTCGAAAATTCGCTCTTATAGCCATGCTGCATGACTGTGGTTTTTTTTTTCTTTTTCTTCCTGGCAGGTTCGAGTTCATTCAATCCCGGCATATAAATATAACAGAAATCAACAATTGATTTCTGTTATATTTATGGTCAGCATTTGAATTTAAGCCCTATCAGTGTAAGTGACAGATTCACATGATGAAGCAATTAGTAGGTACCTAGGCATCATATGATGAGAGAGAGAGAGAGAGAGAGAAGACAGAGAAATTGTTTTATTCCTTAAAACATTTTATAGACAAATTTTGAAATATTCAAATATGGTAAGTTCAATAAAAAGTTTGGTTTTTTAAAGTGGTTACATATATTTTACTTTCAAGTTAAGTTCTTATAGATATCAAAATAAAATCTTAGTTACAAAAATATTTCTTAAACGTGAGTTTTATAACAATTAGAGACCTAGTAATCGAAGTAAGTGTCGGTATTTAGTATGGTAGAAATCCCACAGTAGGCCAGGGCCTATACGTGGGCAATACAAAGCTGAAGCTAGTGTAGTTCAACAATGCTCAAAAGATGAACTTTTCGACATCGGCTCTCCGGTAATCACTCATGTTTGTTTCTCTACTCCGGAGTGAAAAGCACCCCCATCACTAAACTGGTAACCGGTTATCAGAATAACCGGTTACTGACCGATAACTGTTAGCGAATAACCCGTTATCAGAAAATAACGCTTCAGCCCATCAGGTACTTGTCTCTTATCAGCATTCTCAGCTTCTTATCAACTATCGAAACAATCGATATATTCCGTCTCTACTATCGATATACCCGCGCACGAGATAATCGATTCTTCCTACAGTTGATAAAAAGTTGATAAGACTTGGTGGGACGTATAAACAGAAAAACTATAAACAGGATAGAAATATACAAAAATACATAAATAGAACACACAGAACATCGTTTGTTGTTTTAGTTGTATCTCAGTGTTTTGAGTTGTTGATTTTGTCGTATTTTAGAGAGGGAGTGCGCTTGGTGGGTAGTTAAATCGACGGTGACGACGATTGTGACAAACTATATATATCCTAGCAGTGACATGTACAAGGAACAGGAAAACAAACCTGGAATTGACGTCATATCAGGTCTGTCAGTCGACGAAGAGAGTTTCATCGACAACAATAGACGCGAGGAGTGCATTTACCGCCCGTATAACAGCTGAAGCTAGGTAGGTACAGTTCACACTAGCTATTTCTACAGCTGTCTTCCTATTATACAGTCATAGTAGGTACTTAGCCACTACGTTCTGCATTAACCCTTCAGCACTCGCTTCGGGTCATAGTGACCCGAGCCTCCATTCAAAGGTGAATATTTTTTGAAACAGTGTTTGTTCTCCTCTCCAAACCACTTGCTAATCCTCCAAGTCGGCTAGACGCACCTGTCAGTATGATTCGCCAGTCCAAAGAGTAATGTTTGCTAGGCAAACGAGATATTTTGACCCGACGCGAGTGACTGCGTATTGTTTTTGGAACCCCGAATGACCCGACGCGAGTGAACTCGTAACTTTTTCTGACGGAGAGTTACCTTTGTGACTGCTTGCTCTTTTTTCCATTGAACGCTCGATCAGAAAATGGAAAAAATACTTTTTGTGAGTGATATGAACTTTTACAAGAATTAGAGCGGCAAAATTGTGAATCGCCAATTCCGGATGACGACGAGTTGGTCCCTGAAAGTGACGACGGACGAGGAAAAGTAACATAACTAGAACAAGGAGCAAGTCAGTCTTACTATATTCCACACGACAAATTTAAACCTTTTGTTTGCATGACATAGGGTTACAAGCACAATAATACCTACTGAACAAAGCAAGATTTGAACCCACAAAATAAATTTATCACAAAAGTTGAGGAAATGAGAACTCCACTGTTTACACTAGAACAAACATACTGATAGTAATGAGGGTTCAAAATTGAACAATAAGAACGCTCGAAAAACAATCACAAAAAAATAATCTTCATGAAAAAACAATATTGAATTGGGTATTGAACAAAACGAAGGTTTGACGAGCGAAATGGAAATTTAGCACGGCGGAGGATTACGGAAACGAATTACTTAGTATTATGAATGATGAGAGCTGTATGACTTTGGTCTCTGAAATTGATATCGATAAGTTAGTTTTTACTGCTAGAGTAAAAAAATAAGATAATTTCATCAAGTTTGGAGACTGAAAACCCCAAAAAATTAAGATTTTTTAGTGGAACGTTGCTTGCACCCCCTTCGGTTTATTGCCCAACACCATTCATTCTGTGATTTTTCTACATTTAAAATGTCGATAAAAAATACAGAGAATTATTAGTAGTTGTTCTATATATAGGTAAATGACGCTCAAAGTTGGGACTACAGTGAAAATATGGGTAAATGGCACGTGATATTCGAGCTTAATTTAAAAATACCAAGAATGATCTTAATGTGGAAATGTTGTTATTTAAATAAAGAAAATTAGTCCCACTTTCAGAATATGTGTCTGTTTTTTGCTTTTGTAACCTTTTTACCCACAAAACTTGAATTTAAAGTAGCTTGGGCCAAAAAGACCCGACGCGAGTGCTCAAGTGTGTAAAATGACGCGAGTGCTGGAGGGTTAACTAGCTTGCACAGAAGTATGATTCTCTTTCGGTTGTCACGTTTTAATCAAACGATTGCAGTAGTTGTGCAATGTTTTCTTGATTGTATAATGACAATTTCAAGTTAGCCTGGTACTTTTTCCTTTAGGCATTCAATATAGGTAGGCACCTAGAAATAAGTTATGGGCACAAGTAAGTGTTGAGGAACACGGTAATACGAAGCTATGTAGCACGAGATCTCGACTACTTACTTAGTCGCCGTATATCGTTACAACACATTAGTTGTAACTTGTTGTAAAGGAAATATGATGAATCGGTGCTTACCTAGTAGGTAATCCCAGTTCCCTGATGAAAACGTCTGCCATTTCGAGTAGGCTGATGAACGTATAGAATAGTTGGGTAGGTTCATTTGATGGACAGGAGTATCCATGCATGGGGACTGACTAAAAATGACTAAAATGACTCAAGCAGGGTTCACATCCATCCGGAAAGCTATCCGGAACGTGCGTACGAGCAGCTGATTGGTTGGACATCAGCTGGGGAGGGGGGAATATTCTTTCCGGAGAAGCACTTTTGAAGCGAACTGTACGCATCTGATTTTTCAGATATTTTCCGCTCCGCATCTGCGCAGTTCACTACTGCGCATACAGAATGGCGTCGGCAACCGAAACAGCTGTGGGAGGAAGCGCGGGAAACGAGTTGTCAGCCAAAATTCCGGATGGTTATGAATGCCTTCCCAACTTCCGCGATTCCCCTCCATCCCTTCCACTGCTTTTCACTAGCTTCCCCTATCCGTATTTCCAGACGGCTCCGGATGGATGTGAACCCTGCTTCAGGTCACAATCATGGACTAACAGAATAGTTGGGTAGGTCCTGTCGGATAGGTTGGACAGGCGACAGGGGACAAACGCAACAAGGATTTTTCGATTTTTCATTTGCGCATGTGCAGACGAACGTTATAGCTTGATTTTAATACAATGCATTTGAGACAATCCAACACCACACCTCTATCTATCTTCCAAGTTTCACCGCTTTACGATAATTTGCAGGGTAGTTATGGGTGCTAGACCTACAAGGATCTGATGCTTGCGCATGCGCAACCGAAGGTTAACGGTACGATTTTGGTGATTTTGACTCTCTACGACTATTTTTCGCGTAGTTAGAAACGTTAAAAGAAAATGGTCAACATTTCATGTTTGCGAATGCGCAGGCGAAAGTTATACATGATTCCAATTGTTACGAGCCAGTTCGACGGAACTGCTTTGGTCAGCTCGACCCAGTTTTCCCGAACTCCCCTCAGGACATCACCCTCCGATTCAGTCTGCCGTAGCACCTTGTGTGCGACTCACACTCTCCTTTATAACATTGTGTTATCCATCTAGTAACCCAATAAAAAATTAATACTGTAGTGTTCCATGTGGGATTTATGAGTATCATCCTACCCAACCCGCACATACCTTAAATCAACGCGAGGAACAATTACATTTGGGGCAGTCGGTAGGACTCACGGACTTTAATACGTTCCCAATAAGGAATTCCGTGGTTAATTATCGTGTTTCAGTGTTGTATGTTAACGCCGTTAAGTTTTTGTGACTATGCTGTTTCAGAACAACGTCGAAATCTCATCAGAGGGCGTAGGTTGTGCTATACATTTAATACAATGGAAACACCTAGTTGAAGGGTTGAAGGCCTTTAATCCGACTTCAAGCCCCCATTCTTCTTCTCACTACCGCCGCACTCTACAGAAATTGGATAGGAACTTAGATGAACTTATCCAATCCCTACCAAGCCGGTTGGTCATTTCACAAGCAATTGAATGGGTGCAACGTGCACTCACGTACCAAGTCGACGCCCATACCCTCATCAACAAAGCCTCTGGATCAAAGACGTCCATTTCAACGAAAACACCCAACCATCACAACCTGAAACAATCATCTTCATTGGCATCAGACATCGACACATCTCAAAGTATTACAAAAGTCAAGGACCACCAGATCGCTCATCCTGCCCGAAATATCACATCCTCTTCATCCCCAGGAACACTGAATTTTGCTTGCAAAGTTTGCGGTGGACGTCATGCCCTCCGTAAATGCAAAACATTCAAAGGGATGACCGTTGAGGAGAGATGGGATGTGATTCATTCTAATGATTTGTGTGTGAACTGCTTTGCCTCGACACATAATTCAGACATGTGTACTTCCCGATTTGTATGCCAATGTCACAAAGCACACAATTCGCTGCTTTGTAAAATCCCATTCAGCTTCGCTAGAATTCGCGAAGTTGATGACTTAAAACGGGACTCTGGAGTACTCCTTTCCTGTCCACCTGCGTTCAAGGATCGGGCACGTTGTGAGGAATCTACTTCGAAGAACTTCGCTCCCCCCTCACTTCCACCCCTGCATATACCTTAAATCAACCCCCTATGAGGAGCACCTGTCCTCAGGTGTATACATTAAATTCAGCCTAGATGGGAAGCTAGAATACTGGCTGAGTTTTATCATTGAATACAGGCTCTCTGTTGCTGATTCTCCATCCGCTGTTTGGGAATATCTGTCAGGTGGAAGTGAGGGGGGAGCGAAGTTCTTCGAAGTAGATTCCTCACAACGTGCCCGATCCTTGAACGCAGGTGGACAGGAAAGGAGTACTCCAGAGTCCCGTTTTAAGTCATCAACTTCGCGAATTCTAGCGAAGCTGAATGGGATTTTACAAAACAGCGAATTGTGTGCTTTGTGACATTGGCATACAAATCGGGAAGTACACATGTCTGAATTATGTGTCGAGGCAAAGCAGTTCACACACAAATCATTAGAATGAATCACATCCCATCTCTCCTCAACGGTCATCCCTTTGAATGTTTTGCATTTACGGAGGGCATGACGTCCACCGCAAACTTTGCAAGCAAAATTCAGTGTTCCTGGGGATGAAGAGGATGTGATATTTCGGGCAGGATGAGCGATCTGGTGGTCCTTGACTTTTGTAATACTTTGAGATGTGTCGATGTCTGATGCCAATGAAGATGATTGTTTCAGGTTGTGATGGTTGGGTGTTTTCGTTGAAATGGACGTCTTGGATCCAGAGGCTTTGTTGATGAGGGTATGGGCGTCGACTTGGTACGTGAGTGCACGTTGCACCCATTCAATTGCTTGTGAAATGACCAACCGGCTTGGTAGGGATTGGATAAGTTCATCTAAGTTCCTATCCAATTTCTGTAGAGTGCGGCGGTAGTGAGAAGCTAAAGAATGGGGGCTTGAAGTCGGATTAAATGCCTTCAGCCCTTCAACTAGGTGTTTCCATTGTATTAAATGTATAGCACAACCTACGCCCTCTGATGAGATTTCGACGTTGTTCTGAAACAGCATAGTCACACAAACTTAACGGCGTTAACACACAACACTGAAACACGATAATTAACCACGGAATTCCTTATTGGGAATGTATTAAAGTCTGCGTCCTACCGACTGCGCCAAATGTAATGTTCCTCGCGTTGATTTAAGGTATGTGCGGGTTGGGTAGGATGATACTCATAATTCCCACATGGAACACTACAGTATTAATTTTTTATTGGGTTACTAGATGGATAACACAATGTTATAAAGGAGAGTGTGAGTCGCACACAAGGTGCTACGGCAGACTGAATCGGAGGGCGATGTCCTGAGGGGAGTCCGGGAAAACTGGGTCGAGCTGACCAAAGCAGTTCCGTTGAACTGGCTCGTAACACAATGCAATAACCTCCAAATTTCAGCCCATTTCGACCATTATTTCGGATAGTCATGGGCGTTACAAGGAATTGACGACAGACACGGTACCAGAAATGTTCCTTGATGTCTGAAACGCAAAATAGTAGTGGAAATTTTTATTTGGAGTACCTACCTACTTTTTTTTTACTCAGACACGAATCACGAAGTCTTATTCGCGCATTCGAATTTGCGACCTTCAAATTTTGAAAAAGGCATTTTTTAGCCTTCCAAACCCTGATCTTCTTGGCTGAAAATATTACCATACCTTCTGGGGGAATCCGTCGTAGGGATGGGGAAAAAAGTGAAACTGTTTCGAGGAAACAGTTTCTTGAAATGAAACGATGAAACAGTTTCTCAAAACCTGAAACAACTGTTTCAAAAGAACGGCCACAGACGAAACGAAGTGTTACGATTCGATTTCGGGTCCCAAGGTTTCCAATAGTCCAACGGGCCAATAATTGTCATGGTCTATTCCAAAAGGTTCACTATTGAAAATAAAAAACCCCAAAAAACAAAAATACTGTTGCAGGAAAAAAGAAAAAAAGACGGTTGATTAACCGTTTCCATTGGCGAAAGCTTCCCAGCAGGAAAAACGCTGCAAATCCCTGCACAACGGTTTATTATTTTGTACAGAATACTCTTCTGTTACAGACCACAGCTCTCCTTATAGATAACCCTTTATATAATATTATTATGTGGTACTATTCTATATATATTATGTAGATCGCAGACCCTCCGTAGGTTAGTACCACCTAACCTCGTACTCGTTAATAGGTACCTACCAAATCACGATTTCAATGATGGTAATAATTTACCGTTGCGTAATAATTTGCCGTTGTGTAATAATTTACCATTGTTCATACCTAATTGTAGGTTAATAGCTAACCCCGTACTCGTTACTAGGTACCTACTTAAATCACTAGTTAAATGTTGCTAAAATAATTATGCCGATGACAAACAGTACCTAACAAAAAGAAACACACATAACGAAGTTCTGAATAGAAATTGTTGATGAGGAGTGAAAAAAGTTGCGAAAGTACCTACCACCAAACTCCAGCCCCTTCTACGTAAATGGTATAATGAACCGTTGTGCAATAATTTACCGTTGAGTAATGATTTACCATCGTGTCGTAATAATTTACCCATCAATAATACTTCAACGTTTGTTCAAGTTTCACTACCTATCAACAAACTTCAAAAGAGCCATCATTTTTCAAATGAAATAATATCACAGAACAACCAACTCGACTTCATACTTCGCCTATAAAATCAGGTGATCCCTAGCAATGATTTTATCTCCGGCCAATTTCCTATTGTCGGCGCGTCCCTGGTGACGAGATTGGTCTGATGTATACAATTTCATTCACCCTGGTGTCGAAAATGCCTGTCGGTGCAAACCGGGGCCTTACCTACTGTGAACGAACGGCTGGGCGTACGATGCTCCGGGTGGTCTTAAAAAACTCGCAAGTTCGAGAACTATTTAAAACCGTAAAAAAATTCACGTAAAAAAAAGGTATAGGCGTTCTGAAAATTTCAACCCGTATTTTGAACCCCTTAGAGATGACTGACAGTAACGTCGAGCTTCGAGGACCAACTAGACCCCGAACGGATCCTATAACCCGAATTTCATCAATTTTGTTTCATGGCAACTAAGAAAAGTGGCCCGTACGGCGGACAGACAGAAATATTTTTATTGCAGTTTTGGATTCTGCATACCTTGAAACGTAAACCATCAAATTTTGAGGGGGGGTAAGAATTTTTTTTTTCATGCTCGATTCCAATGGTTCGTTATTGAAAATAGTAAACCCAAATGAAGAAACAAGTTTCGTTGTAAGGGGGAAAAAACGAAAAAACGGGTGTTACGAAACCGAAGCTGGAAAAACGAAGAAACAGTTTCGTGTTTTTGTTGTGGCCGAGAGCCAAAATATATTTTCAGACTAACTATTTTTCTAATATTTTTTGAAATTTATCGGTTGGGTCTGATGGCAGGGAAACATTGTTAGAAAAATAGTTAGTAAGTCTGAAAATATCCTTAAAGAGATGTACAAACCAGGCTTTATAGAAATGAACCCGCATGCACCCAGGTTGTCTTGTCTGCCAAAAATTCATAAGGTAGGAGCACCAATGAGACCAGTTGTATAATACATTGGTGCTCCTGCTTATAAGTTGGCGAAAAAGTTGAATAGTTTGTTTATAAGCAAAATTAAATTTCGACCACAACATACTGTTCTAAATTCTTACGATTTGGTTAGCAAAATTAAGGATATTCAGGTGCCTCCAAATGCTAAACTTGCTTCTTTTGACGTGGTCAGCCTCTTTACCAACATTAATGTTGATAGATGTAAAGATGTTGTTAATGGGTTGATTCGCGATTCTAATTTAAATTTGTTTGAAAAAGATGAATTGTGTAATTTAATGTCTGTTTGTATGGATCAGAATTATTTCTTGTTCGATGGGAAATACTATACTCAACCAGGGGTTGCAATGGGATCTCCATTATCTCCATTGCTTGCAGATATTTACATGGATTTTCTTGAAAAACAAATTTTCCGAAAATGTAAATCAGATAGCCTCCTTTATTGGTATAGGAATGTAGACGATATCATCGTTCTTTGGAAAGGGACTGAAGAACATCTTGGTTCATGTCAAACAAAAATTAGTAACGTAGATCCATTCATTAACTTCACCTTGGAATTCGGATGTAATCACCTAAATTTTCTTGATCTTTCCATTTCGTTGAGTAATGGAAAACATGAGTTTTCCATATATAGGAAAGATACTTCTAGCGATATTACCATTCATAGTACTTCAAATCATCCAGTAGGTAGTCCACAAACATGCTGCTTTCCATAGTATGATTAACAGAGCTTTATCTATACCTATGAGTGAACAGAATTTAGCTAAAGAAAAGTTAACTATTAAAAGTATAGCGGCGAGTATTGGCTATGGGGGAGATCTCATTGATACAATATGGAAGAGGGTTCTTAGAAAAAAGAGTAGGGAAGGAGTTTCAAACCTAGTTAGGGAAGCTACGACTGAGGAAAAGATTTGGATCAGTATACCGTACTACGGAAAATTTTTGGATAAAATTGGTAAAATATTAACTTCTAAAGGGTTCAAAGTAGGATATAAAACTAAAAATAATCTCAGATCTTCATCAAGTTCAGTTGAAGATAAAATTAATGTTCAAGATAAAAGTGGTGTTTATAAATTAGTGTTCTTGTGGACTTGACTATTGTGGTCAAACTGGGGGCCTATTCACTTAAAATAGACAGTGGAAAGAGATTATCTATTTGGAAAATCTCCTGCGAGAGATAGTCTCCCCTGGGAGACAGTCTCTTCCAATGTCTCCCCAGTTCGTCTATTTTACTGAATAGCTCCAGAGACCTTGAGAAAGAGATATGGATCCTAATACACGAAAATGCCATAGTATCCATGAAGTGCGAGATGTTTGTGCCCCCGGGAGTTCAATTCCTTAATAATGAAGGCATTTCTTAGTAATACCTATTCAATGGGTATTACCTACCTCAATCCATAATTGGACGTTTTTACTCACGAATTGGATAAAAGTTTAAATGAAATTGAAAAAAGTCTCAATTATAAACAGAAAAAGTCGAATTAGGGGGCTTTTAATGCTTGTGTTATAGCTACACCTAATGAACCTCTTAGGTAGGTAGGTACCTACCTCAACCCGTACTTGGACGTTTTTACTCATGAATCAATGATTATGTATATATTTTTAATTAAAATTGACTTACCTTTATGAAATGAAAGAACACACGATCAAAAGTAGGTACCGATGTGGTTGTGGATGAAGGAGGATATTACACGGATGAAGGAGGATATTACACGATTACTGTGAAACAAACGAGAAATAGACTCTCTCTTTCGAGGGAAGACACCTAATTAGGTGTCTCTCTGAAAGAGATCGAGAATGCCAAGATGGCCGCCAACTCTCTCTTTGAAAAGTTACTGAATAACCCTGTCATGGATACTATAAAAATCTATTTGGCCCAAAGAGAGAGTCGGACCTGAAAGAGATGTCTCTTTGGCTTAGTGAATAGGCCCCCTGGTAGGAAGTTTAGAGAAAGAATAAAGGAACATGAAAAATATTTCAGGGATAATAAGGGTGATTCAGCCTTTGCACGTCACTTGAATGAATCCAGTCATAGCTTCAATTTTGATCTTGCAGACAGTTCATTGAATATCTCCATTTTTGCCCAAAAGGGAGCATGTTGGGTGTACTTGAAAAATTCGAAATTATTAAGAGTGATAGGTTGGGTGAATCTTTGAATGATACAGTTCCTTTAAGTTTTTTTCTCCATTATTGCGTTCATTTCTGTAGCAGCTTCGTTCCACCCCTCTCCCCCATCACCTCATGTGCCTTTTTGGCATTCTCTTCCTGGGCCAATCAGAAGCGGCCTCCCTTCCTTTGTTCCCTTCACCATTCTTCTCCACAACCAATCAGAATCGACCCCCCTTCCTTTGTTCACTTCACCATTCTTCCTCACAACCAATCCCAATGGACCACATTTCACTTTTTGACTATTTATAAGGTCACCTCTCCAATGTGCCTTCAGTTACTGTGTGTTACTGTACTGTGTGTGAAACCGGTATAACAGTGTTTTTTGCGTATTTCGTGTATTAATGGAAATAGACTATTTTTTTCAATAGGTAACTCCGTTTTTCTTTGAAATGGATTTCCACGATTTCTTCGCGAGTGATTTGGTTTGTATGACACGAGTGTTTGAAAATCGTGAATTCATTCGTTTAGAAACAATCAACGCTGAATCATAATATGTTTTCATTTTAATAAAATCTTAAATATCAAATACTTACCCTATCAAGTACCATCATGGTGCTTGTAGATTTAAAGTATTTTTTGTTGTTGAACGAAGTCCATCCACGCCAGTTGTTGTTTTTGTTTGTTTCAGACTGGTATATGACCTTAATTTTTCGCTGACTATGAATTTCGACAATTTAGATTTTGGATTTTCTACTCCAACTAAGTCCAAACCACCGATATTAAGTTTTGGCGAAGGCAAGGTACAACCTTCACCCCGAACACCACCGTAAGTTCAACCGATGGCTGTTAATCTTAGTTAGTTCAGATGTATATAGGAACATGCTTCTTGGACTAACTAGCCGGAAAATGTCACGCGGGATGGGTAGCGCGGAAGTGGAACGAAATTTTAACGATGATTTTCACGTACAACCGAGTAGTTGCTAGGGAAATGAAACTTCTTTCATTTTCATCGGACAAAAATCGTTTTCCATTCGTTGGAAAGCTCTTGATTTATCACGAATTTATTTCGTATTTGTTCTTGGTATTTATTACGTAGTTTCATACTATAACTATATAAATGGATGTTATAAATGGATAGTAAACAATGACGCTTGTTTGGTTGTCACTTGGTTGTATCCGGATGACGAAGTGAAATCATAACAGTGCGGCTACAGAAGCGCGGCTAAAGCATGTTCCATGTTTCTTGAATTTTAGCCGTAGGCTCTAAGCAGTAAGCATCCGGGGGTCCAGGGGGCTTGCCCCCTGGCGAGGCGCGCAGCGCCGAGTTTATGTGGGGATTCATCAACTCCCGCCCAGAGCCCAAAAAAGCATCAACTCCTACCGCTCTTAAATTATCAACTCCCGCCCAGGGCTCGTTTCCTGCTGGTAATTTTTTTCAACTCCTACCCCTATTTTTTTTCAACTCCAGCCCAAGAGAGGTCAGTTCAGAGGGGCGAAAAATTGAAATACTCAATACCCGTTATATTTCACAACCAGTAGTGTTCAATCACAGTCAATCACGGTCAATAATAATAAATACAAGAACAATAAAATTATCGAACTGTCGAATCGTCAGCTGTTAGGAATATGCGTCGTGCTCTGTAAGGCACCTGCCTCAATGCTTTTATCTGTGGTACATTTAGATTGGCATCTCGGTTCTCCATCAATGCTGCCCTCACGACCTGCCAGTAAACAAATTCGGTCTATAGGAATATGATTCTTCACTGGAATATACTATATTTTTCACATAATATTATTGTTGTACCTACTGCAGATGGACGGGTCGATAAAGTAGAACTACTGGTTGCATCTTTCTTCACTTTTGCTCGTACAGCGCATTGTTCTGTCTTGGTCTCAGGATCATGATTGTGGACCACATCTGAATCAATCAATCTACCTCCAACTACTTTTAAAAATGCATTGCACTTATATTTTCTCTGGCATGCACAAACCCATCATTCATAACCGCTCTTCAAAGTTTTGTGATAAATGAACATGAAGCCCAACGAGAAAAAAACCCCACGGCCTCTTTGTGTCGCGGATTCAATATAAACCAAACGTTCCATCACGGAGAACCAAACTGACGAGAACCAAACGTTTGCTCTGAGGCCGATGGGCAGGAGTTGATATTGTTTGGACTCTGAAACGGGGGGCAGTTGATGCGACTTTGGCACCGTCCCTGGGCAGGAGTTGAATCACTTTTAATCACCGCGAACGCTCGGGCGGGAGTTGATGGACGCCCGTTTATGTTCATAATCTATTGGAAAGGATTAATTACTGTGTAATTAGGTAGGTATCTCCCCCGAAAATGATCACAAGGCTTCCGCTACCTTGGTAGACTTTCGTTAGGTAGGTATTAAGGTATTTAGGCACTTTTTTCCAGTGTTGATAAGACATATCTAATCATTTAGTGCGAACTCATAAAACCCATGACGACTGTCGCAGCGATTATTGTACTATTTCCAAGTAGGTTTCCCGTGTAAACTAGCGAAAATTTTAAATTAACTTACATTTTCATTCACATTTTGTGTTACAACATATTGGACCCCTGTGAAAGAGAAAATTATCTTGTGGAATGCAGCACCCGTTAAAGTTTTTTCGTCGGCTTAGATCATGGGGGCTGGGATATCATCAAAGTCAGTAAAATGTTCACTATCTCATTATACAACATTATACAATAGAGGTGACTGAAAAAATTTTCTCAAGTACAAACTAGTAAGATAAAATGCTGGAGGCACCTGTCAATTTGTATTTTACTATTCCCGGTCGAAATCTTCCAAATACGTGATGATGAAACACTTGCAGAGGCTTCGTAAATATATCTGAGAATCTAACTAATACCACAGTAGCCCCAATAGACCCTGCAAAATAATTGTTCATGTTGTGGCGGCGACTACATTATTGTTTTGTTAATTTACCTATTGAATTTTATCACTTGACTCCCGACTTAACACCTGTTGAAAAATATACAGTGATTCAGTCTTCTCGTTCAACAAAGGCGTGTCGTATAAAAAATAATATTAAGTACCTTCCAATAATTGATACCTAAGGTATTCTCGTAAGTAGAATATAAACACGCCAAAAAGTGGTGACCCCGACGTGATGGAAGCAGGAGACCAAAGAAGACCCGTTCCAACCCCACGATCTGTAACACTTTCCCTGCCACCATTCTGGAAAGCGAATGTTGCTCTTTGGTTTGCTCAAGTTGAAGCACAATTTAGAAGGAAAAATACCACGGATGACGAAGAAAAATTTGATACCATCGTAGGAGTGATTGATACGAGTGTTCTCACTCAGGTAAGCGATTTAGTCACTAATCCTCCACCAGAAGAGAAATATGATACGCTCAAGAAACGACTGATAGACTGTTTTACCGATTCTGAAGAACGCAAGTTACAAAAACTACTCAAGGACGTAGCTCTCGGAGACAGAAAACCAAGTCAACTTCTCAGGGAGATGAGAGAACTTGCAAACAACGCAGTAAGCGAAGACTTATTGAAGACCCTTTGGCTGCAAAACCTCCCTACGAACGTCCGAGGTATCCTGTCAGTGAGTCAAGACTCTACTCTTAAAACATTAGTACCTTTGGCAGACAAAATCATGGAAGTAGTCGAACCCAAACAAAATCAAATTAGTGCTGTAGCTACTAAGGAAGACAGATTTTCGGAATTAGAAAACAAGATTGAAGCTTTAACTCAAAAACTTGACACAGCATTCAGGCACAATTCGCGACAACAATTTCGATCACCCTTAAGAAACCAACAACGTTCACGTTCTCAATCACGTACTGAAAAAGAAAAGAAAAAGGCAGGTTCTTGGAAATGTAAGTTCCATTTTAGGTACGGCGACAAGGCTTTTCGTTGTGAATCCCCTTGTTGTTATAAGAGGAAAGAAGATAGTCATTCGGAAAACAAGTAGGCCAATCGCAAGGAGCGGTAAGCGATCTTGGCCGCCTACAGTCCCGCCGTTTGTTCATTTATGATGATTCGACAAAAACGAAATTTTTGATAGACACAGGGGCTGACGTATCTGTTATTCCAGCTACGGGAAGGGAACCAAAAACTAGTTACTCCTTGTATGCAGCAAATGGATCAGAAATTACGACACATGGCACGAAACTTCTAACCGTTGATTTAGGACTAAGACGTCGATTTTCATGGCCTTTTATAGTTGCAGCAGTATCGAAGCCTATTATTGGAGCTGACCTGCTACAACATTATGGACTCATGGTTGATCTGAAGGCACGATGTCTACGGGATACAATGACTTCGCTCGCCTCGAAGGGACACATAACCAAATGCGTTGCACCTGTCATAACAATGATTGGACCAAAGGAAGTCACAGAAGAGAAGTATCGTACATTACTGGAGGAATTCAAGGATATCACAAGTCCGAGACTAGATAAGAAAGCTTCTCATAGTGTAGTTCATCACATTCAGACAATAGGACCACCAGTGTCAGCTAAATTTCGCAGACTTGATCCAGTTAAGTACGCAGTAGCAAAGAAAGAATTCGATTACATGTTAGAACAACGCATATGTCGCCCTTCAAAAAGCCCATGGTCGAGTCCACTTCACATGGTACCCAAGAAAACTGGAGATTGGCGCCCATGCGGAGATTACAGGGCACTGAACAAAATTACAATTCCAGACAAGTATCCCCTTCCAAACATTCAGGATTTAGTACAAGATTTACACGGCAAAACAATTTTTTCAAAAATAGATTTATTAAAAGCTTATCACCAGATTCCAATGGCACCAGAAGACGTAGAAAAAACAGCTATTATAACACCATTTGGATTATTCGAATTTCCACAAATGACTTTTGGATTATGTAATGCTGCACAAACATTTCAAAGGTTCGTCAATGAACTGACAAGAGGTCTGAATGTGCGAGCATATATCGATGACTGTTTGGTTGCAAGTACCACAGAAATAGAACATCTTGCTGATTTACGAAAATTGTTCCAACGTTTGAGAGAGTATGGTGTTGTCATCAATCCTGCTAAATGTGAATTTGGTAAATCACAGATTGAATTCCTGGGGCATACAGTGTCAGCGGAAGGAGTGAAACCATTAGCATCTCGGGTTGAGAAGATCCATAATATAGAACCACCTAAAACCATTATGGCTTTGCGTAGATTCCTTGGTCTTTTCAATTTTTACCGTCGTTTTGTAAGAAACGCAGCTTACATCACCTCAAGACTGACAGAGTACTTGAAAGGACACGTAGGGAAACAGGACTCCGTAATTGAATGGACCGATGAGACATTAGCGGCTTTTCAGAGCTGTAAGGACGCGTTGAAAGAAACAGTCATGTTAGCATATCCCAGAGCAGATTGTCAATGGTCACTGATGGTAGATGCTTCAGAGAAAGCAATAGGAAGTAGCGTTCAGCAATTGGTAGAAGGGCATTGGCAACCTCTAGGGTTCTTTTCAAGAAAATTGAGTCTAGCTGAACAGAAATATAGTGCGTATGACAGAGAGCTTTTAGCAGCATTTGCAGCTGTGAAGTATTTCAGGTATCTCATAGAAGGCCGATCATTCGTTTTGTTCACTGACCATAAACCACTGACATTTGCGTTTCAACAAAACCTGGACAAGGCGTCTCTCAGACAAGCTAGGCAGTTGGATTATATAGGACAATTTACAACTGATATCCGGCACATAGCAGGAAAAGATAATGTTGTTGCTGACTGCCTCTCTCGATTAGAGAGCATAGAAGTATTAGACTATACGAAATTGGCCGATTCACAAAAAGAAGAAGATTTGCCATCGGAGGTTTTAGGCTCCACTTTAACATGGAAGCGTGTTAACATGCCAGACGTTCCCAAAGCTGTATTTTGTGACATTTCGACCGGTTTTGTGAGACCATTTGTTCCAGTTGATTTTCGCCGACTAGCATTTGATAGTGTCCACAAATTATCCCATCCTGGAAAAGCAGCGACACTCAAACTATTGCGGCAGAGATTCGTTTGGCCATGTATGGCAAAGGACAGTGCTACTTGGGTAAAGGCATGTGTAGACTGTCAAAAAGGCAAGGTACAGAGGCACACACACGGTCCAATGGGTGAATTTGCACCACCATCAGAAAGATTTGCACAT
Source organism: Leptopterna dolabrata (assembly GCA_954871275.1). NCBI lineage: Eukaryota > Metazoa > Arthropoda > Insecta > Hemiptera > Miridae > Leptopterna > Leptopterna dolabrata. Next base: position 13,716,832 of record OX940984.1, on the reverse strand, counting down.
ATTCACGTCGATCTTGTAGGACCATTGATACCATCAAAAGGATTCACCTACGCGCTTACAATGATTGATAGATTCACACGATGGCCTGAAGTTGTTCCAATAAGCGATTGCCGTGCAGAAACTGTTGCAGAAGCGTTTTGCAATGGTTGGATTAGTAGATTTGGAGTCCCAACAAGAATAACTTCTGATAGAGGTAGACAGTTTGAGTGTTCTCTATTTTCTGAACTAACAAAGAGATTTGGAATTTCACATTTTCTTACAGCCCCATACAACCCAAAAGCAAACGGGCTAGTAGAAAGGTTTCACAGGCAGCTCAAATCTGCAATCCGCTGCCATGGAACAATGTGTTGGGTAGAAGCTCTCCCTATTATACTTTTAGGAATCCGCTCAGCACTTAAAGAAGATTTAGGATGTAGCGCTGCAGAACTGGTCTATGGGAGTACATTGAAATTGCCCGGGGATTTATTTGAAGACAGGCCAGTGAATACAGTGGGAGCTCATGATTTTGTTATCAGTCTTTGTAACAAAATGGACCAATTGAGAGCTCAGCCGGCATCCAGACATGTGCGTCCTAAATTATTTGTGCACCACGATTTGCGAATATGTACGCATGTGTTTGTTAAGGACGAAGCACGACGAAACTCTTTACAACCACCTTACCAAGGTCCATTTCAAGTAGTACGTAGAGGAGAAACTACGTATTTAGTTAACATCAAAGGGAAGGAAGTACCGGTTTCGTTAGAGCGGCTAAAACCAGCTTTCATAGCACAAGAAGTTGAAGAGCAAGGAAATACAACTATCAGTATCAGCAGAGAAGAACAAGGGAGAAATATTACCATAACAGGCACAGAAGATCAACCACAAGATTCCCCAACGCAGACAGACAGACCACTCAGCATCAGAACAACACCTCAAGCGACGGATACTAGTGCACCACAAAGGACCTGGTTGATGCAGCCTCGGACAACAAGGACGAGGGCCGTGCGACTGCCCGTCCGCTTTGCAGATTATCACCTTTCCTGAGGGGAGGAGGGTGGTTTGTGGCGGCGACTACATTATTGTTTTGTTAATTTACCTATTGAATTTTATCACTTGACTCCCGACTTAACACCTGTTGAAAAATATACAGTGATTCAGTCTTCTCGTTCAACAAAGGCGTGTCGTATAAAAAATAATATTAAGTACCTTCCAATAATTGATACCTAAGGTATTCTCGTAAGTAGAATATAAACACGCCAAAATGTCCTTAAGATAGGTATATTTTTAAAACTGCATAGACCTTGAAGAAGTTATGATATGGAATCTCTCTGGGGCGGTTAACATCAAAAACCTCATCCCGAACTTCATCGTACTGCTCCTGTATTGCATAGAATACTTTATTTGCTTCCATGAAGAAACGATAATCATCAAACCATTTTTGGTCATCTCTTCTAATTATTCGGGTGGGTACCGCTCACAGTAGCAATGCATGAATAAATCTCTGTCTTATCAATAAAATACCATGAAGAAGTAATAAATGCTACTTTCTTGCGCAACACTTCACAACTCCATAATTTACAAGTGAGCGTTGTGAATCATTCCCAAATAAATCATGTTACGTACCTCAGTGTATTTTTAGAAGTGAGAATATGAATCCCGCTTTCCTGTTTCTTGAATTGTTTCTGTATAATTTACTGCTCGACGTTTTCGTGTATTTCGAACAATAGGAACTGTTTTAACTGTTCAAGCATAACAACAAGAAAGTAAGGAACATAATGAGTGTAGAAATATCGTTGTTACTCAGGGTCAACTATTTTGTATGGCAACTGCCTATCCTCTTCCTGTTTGAAATTAATTTTCCGATTTGTACCTACCTGTAGTAGGGTCTTGTTGCAGAGTGTTGACATTCATTTTACATGGGTATTATCTCATTTGTTACTACCTACTTATTTGTATTAAATATTATAGTTTTATCATTTATTATTATCATTTTATTTTCATTAGATTTTACGTCGTGGTTGCTCCGGATAAAGTGAGGCCTTTCTGTGACTTAGTTGTGGCAGTGACTATTGTTGGAAATTCGCAACCGGTATCTGTTGCCTTAAGCCTCTTCGGTACTGATAAAGACAATACCTTCATCAAAACCACTCAAACCTCTGTTGAATCCAACTGTACTAAACTCGTCAAAATCCCGGTAAGAGAGCTAAATGGTTAAATAAATTATCTAACATCTAAAATACGCAATTACCAAAACCAAACTATGAAATAGGACTGTTTATATTCGTAAGTCTCAAAAATATTGAATGTAGTACCTGCGTCCGGGTCAACCGGTTACTCATGAATGTTCTGGGTGGGGCTAGGAGGGTTTTTGACCTCAGGAGGCAGTGTTTCCCGGTGCCCCTCCTCTTTCTACCATCCTACTCCCCTCATCTTTTTGTGGCGTGCAGGGGAAGTTGCTCCTACAACCCTTGTGTGTAACCCCCCCCCCCCCCCCAAGTATTCGTAGGGGAATGCTTCCCCACTCCAACTGTCCTGGCCCCGCCCAGAACATTCATGAGTAACCGGTCGGCCTATAACGAGTTGAGCAAGTGCAAATCGATCTGATTTCAGTCAGTAAGTAATGCTGATTCGAATTTTGCATCACCTTTCTGGTCCTTAAATTGACTGATTTTTCCCTCGAATCGTTTTCCATGCTGTTAACTATAACTAGAAAATTCTAATTAATCGGGAGGAAGTGTGTGCATTTTTTTGGTTTCCAAAATTAGTTAGGTACCTACTAGCCTGCAGAGACGCCACAGGTTTTTAAATTTAAAAGTTTATTTTTAAAAATTTAGCAGGCAGGCAAGTTAATTTAAAATGTATTTCTAATTGATTGCAATGCTCTGAAAGTGAGAATCCTCAACATGGATACTCTTGCCTCAGTGGAGTCATGGATTAAAACTACAAAGTATCCACTATCTAATCTGTACAAATATTCAATAAAATAACTACGAATGCTGGTGCAAACCCGAAATAGGTACTAACTCAACTCTGTACTTTCAAATAAAAATTAACAATATATGGGGGGGGGGGGGGGGGCTCTGACGTGGTCCTACTGAAGAGTTCTACCATGAGTTCCAATTTACACATTGAACAAGATCGGATACTAACTAAAACGAGAAAATAAATAAGATTAGTATTAGAATAAGTTGTTAAGTTTTTATTCTTATCCCCCCCCCCCCCCCCCCTTCTCAGACAGACTACTGCGTTGTAAGCAGTGGTACAGATGCCTCACTCGTTGAGAATATTGACCAATTTCTTTTCTGGTACCCAATGTGTTATTTCATGTCGCTCTTCAGTACCCCATATTGGTCTCAACAAGTGCCCTATGATGTACCTACTAGTTCACGGAGTACAATTTGCAGCATTAAAACTTCGGAACCTCATGCGATATTTCATTTTTAACCTGTTCATTCTTCAGATAAAGGAGCTCACTCCAGATGAATACACTCTCAGTGTACAAGGCGATGGTTACTTCAGGTTCGAGAGCACGACGACCTTGCGATTCGTCGAGAAGTTTCAGAGCATTTTTGTTCAAACTGACAGAGCAATGTACAAGCCCGGCCACAAAGTCCTGTTCAGGGTTTTGGTTCTGGACTCCAACTTGAAACCGAGCTCTATGAATAAGATTGACGTGGTGCTGAAGGTAATATTGGAGCAACAATATGAATTGAGTGTGAGTAAGAGAGAGCATGCTAAGGTCGGAAATCCTTCAGCTTTCTGTCCAATTGAAGTCTTGCTTGTATAGTGAATGTCAGCATTGATAGGTACCGAACTAGAAGGGATTACAACTCCCAACAAATTCCTTTGTGCTTTTCTAATTACAAAAAAGAAAGTTCGAAAATACCTAAATCGTCTAATGAAAGAAATTCATTTGACAACCTATGATTCTCGATACTGAGCAACACGTGTACATTTTTCCAGGATGGGCTTGGTAACAGAGTCAAGGAGTGGAAAAAAGTCGAAGCAGTGAATGGCGTGTATTCAAACGAGATCCAACTGTCTCCAAACCCCGTTCTCGGGGACTGGTCGATCGTCGTGAGGGCCGGTGGAAAAGAGCAGGCCAAGAGATTTACTGTGGCCGAATATGTACTGCCCAAGTTTGAAGTTTTCGTGGATGTACCGCCGCATGCAACTTACGCCAATAGCTCGGTTCCAGTTACAGTGTCAGCCAAGTAAGGATATTCTTCAGCTGCTCTGTCTGTAACTCAGTCGCTCTCAAACGGCTAAACCAACGATCTGCTTTGAAAACATAATAAGGAAATGACACAGGATTGTTAGCGAGGTGTAAGAAGTAAAAGCTGTAGATCAGCTAACGTTCTAGCAGTGCCTTTTTTTGTTTCAGATATTGCAAGCACGTTGTCTGTATTTATTACCTTTACTGATTTCATTAATTCTCTAATCAACAGGTACACGTTCGGCCAGCCTGTCAAGGGGGAAGCGACAATCAAAGTGCGGCCTCAATACACTTTCTTCCAGGAAGATGTGCAAGAAAATTCGAAAGTCATAAAAGTTGACACAGTTGGGAAGACTGAGATTGATATAGTTAGTGCATTGAAGTGAGTTCTGATAGGTTATCGTCTTATTTGATAGACTAATAAACAATAATGTGGATAGATCTGTGCCATCCATGGTCTAGGGCTATCTAATTATAGGTGTGTGGAAGACAGCACAGCTGCCGCAGATGTATGCAGATGCAGATGCATGTATAGCTAGGTAAATGTAAGTTGATTAGGTTTCAGTGAGCTTGGTTAGGTTTTAGTCAATTTAGTATTATATATGTGGTTGTGGGACTGGTTCAACGAGGTGCATCCAAAATACCGAAATTTATCTTATTAATAGAACCAACAAAGTAAGGATTTGTTGCAGATTGCAAAAAAACCAATTCTATGAAAGAACACTCGTGCTCGAAGTGGCGTTCAAAGAGGAAGTGACTGGTAAAGTTCTCAATGGCTCAGCTTCACTCAAACTGCATCACGCTAGGTGTAAAGTTGACTTCCATAAAAGTGTCGACTTCTTGACTCCTGGCGATATTTATAAAACTCTTGTAAGTACGCGCATAAGTTATGAAACGAAATAAAGCTAATAGTAACATTCAAACCGCAGGTTAGTCCTGCCAGGGTTGCTGCCTTGCTGGTAAATCATGTTTTCACTACAGACCCTTTGATACTTTTAACAACGGATATTGATGAATTCTTTTTGGCCAGCTTAAAGTTAGCAACTGGGACGATACACCGTACGCAGGCCCGAAAAATACTCCAGTCCGAGTAAGATGCGGCAGAGGATGGGATGATCGAGAAAACGCGTCGTGGAAGGAATACCAGCTGCCTGTGACCGGTGTCATAGAGCTGAATTTTGAAACTGAGGAAGGCACGGAGGTGCTGAACATCGAGGTGAGAAGAAGCTAGTGGTAGATAAGAGTAGTTAATTTGAAGGACTCAAGTTCAGTTAGTTACTCCTTGAAAGGAGTAGTTCTTTTGAGTTAGTTCAGTAGTTCATTCCAGTCTGTTTTCGTTTCCATTCACACAACACAAACACTTAACTAGAAAGAAGGACTATACCAATAGTTGAACTATCTCTGGACTGGATACAGGAATGACTCCAGCTTAGTTCCTTATTCCTTGGAACTATCGTTCCGTGATACTATAAACACCTTATGTAGTATCCACCCCATCTGAACTATTCCTAATGAACTAAAGGAACTATCGTTCAGTGGATACTATCAACTCCTCATGTAGTATCCACCGTTCCTATGAACTACAAGAACTAAAGAACTAACTCAGTTGCCTTGTGAGTGAGTTACTAGTTTTTTAGTTCTTAGTTCATAATGCACAGAACGATAGTTCATTAGTTCCCCCTTCCTACATCCATCTATGGACACAGGGCCCTTCATTATTTTACTTAGTGGTCCTAGTGAGCAAACGTTCAGTCGAGGAGTAGTTCAGTTGGGGAAGTTAGTTCTGCAAGAGTAGTTCAGTCAGGAACCACCCACCTCTAGGAGAATCACAGTTATTCAAAATACTCTGTACATTTTAACCCATGTATGAAGATGTTGGAAGTGGTTCGTCGTGAGCTCAGCACAACGATAATTTAATTATTCACTGATTTCAGGCGGAATATATGGGCGTCACTGCTTACGATACGGTGGTCAACAAATCATTGGAAGACAGTAGAAATAGCTCTGCCCTCGACTTGACCGTTAATAACGAGAAGCCTAAGGTAAGATGGAGTAAAATCAACTACAATGATAACTTATAATATCACTTACTAACTTGGAATAGCATCATACCTCATACCGTATGCCTACCTAATTCATTGTGAGATGCTGGTATGAGCTTCAGTCAGGCTATATCGGATAGTCCGATGCTGTTTTCTGCAAAGTGATGGCAAATGATCAACTATGAAACTCCCTGTAGTAAGTTCTGTGGTGTTTTCAGATAGGCGATACAGTTAACGTCGACGTTTTCACCAGTGGAGAAGCTTCTTTTTTGTGTTCCCACATAGTCGGTAGAAATGGGATGAATGAAGCTAAAATTAAAATGTAAGTTGCTCGGATTGGTTAGCTTAAATTTTATCCCGCACAAGTCCGAAACTTAAATTATTCATATTGTCATGTTGGATTTCACTCTCATCTTGGAACGTTGCGAGTGAAATGCAGTGTACTCGAATGTTTATTAGAATATTTTCTTTTTTAACAGACTGACGGAGGGACAAAACACAATAAGAATGAAGGTACCCATAACCTCAGACATGGCACCTGAGTCACACATAGTGTTGTTATACGTGTCGAACAAAGGAGAAATCGTAGCTGCAGAAAAGGAAATTAGAGTCGAGAACATATTGCCAAATTACGTATGTACCTATCTACCTGACTGTATTCAAATTACGAGTACCTAACGAACAATGAGTAGTATCCATGTCTTCTGTGTATATTTTTGAATAAATCAAGTTCCATTCTGAGAGTTTTGAGACTAACCGCACTCCCCTACGATGAACAGGTCTTTTTCTATGATTTTCAAAGATTCCAGTACTACCTACCTCACAATTGGTAAGGGGGTCCTGCCCTGGCGGGAGGGGAGCAATGGCGTCACTCGTTACCGAAATTTTGAACGGTCATAGAAACAGAACTGTTCGTCGTTGGAGAGTGCGGTTTCAAAATTCTTAAAATGGAACTACTTCCATTTAAAAATGGGAAAGTAATATAAACAGAAGTACTCCTCATTGAGTAATTGGTGAATGATCATATAACGTGAATCTTCAGTAACACAAATGTTGTAGGTGAAAATAAGTGCTGCCCCGAATGATACCGAACCTGGAAAAGAAACGGCTATTCAGATAGAATCAAAGCCAAATTCCATGGTAGGGTTAATGGGCGTCGATCAGAGCGTTATTCTTCTGAAGAAAGGAAACGACATATCTCGGGTCAGTTGATTATCAGATTATGTTCTTTGAGAATTTAAATTAAGGTGAATTTCTAGTAAAATTTACGTTTTGCTTGACCTGTACGTTTTTCAGGAAGATGTGGAGAAAGATCTTCAAGGGTATGATAACATATGGTACAGTGGCAGTCGAAATTATGGAAAGGGCAGGTGGAGCACAGCTGGATTCGTTCCCGGATACTCAGTTAGGGAGATATTCACAGTAAATATAAAATTTGCAAATTCGTAATCTAATAAGTTAAAGCTGGAAGAAACAATGAAAATTTTTGATCTGCAGCCAAAAAGTTTCTGTTCGAGTTATATTTTTTAAAACGGCTTGGCGTAAACGAAGTTCACCACATTATAAAACCTCCCTACAAATTTCAAGAAGATAGGTCGAATACACAGATCAGGGTAGGTGCCGAATAATTATTCCCTTGCGCATCAGGGATACAGCGAAGCAGCAGCAGGGGAGCGCGAAGGGATGCCTACACAGATGCCCTTAACGTCTGAAGTGTGTCTTCCTCATAGGTGCCGTCGGATCATTTACCTTATGATGGTATGATACCCACCAAATTTCTTGAAACTAGTAAATTTAGATTTATGAATCCTTCTTTTTCAGAGATCAGGGTGCGTGATTCTGACTAATGCTTATATTCCTGAAGAAAAGATGTTCGGTAAGTTGTACCTATTTTTTGTTATAAATGTTCACACCACCTTGAAGGTGATATAACTGCCTAAGGTATGCAGGTACGTAGGTTTGAGAAAATGTTTGGTATTTAGCTTAGGTAGTGTTAAGAATCATTGGGGCCTTAAACGGATACCTAGGCACTGAGGTACCTACCTAAATTGGTTGGTAGGTGCCTAGTTGTAATGCAATTTTTCATAAATTAATTCTGATTTGAATGACGCTTGGCGGCTGTCTCTCCTACGCAGCTCAGTTTGAAATCTAAATCATCAGAACTGTAAATGTTCGGCTGTGAGGTGGAGGTTACGGGAGAGTTCAGTAAGCAAAATATAACACGTGAACATAAATTCATAGCTAGCAGACATGAAATTATAGTTCGGGAGGCAATGCAATCCCTCACAAGATCAGTGCCGATTGCAGAACAAATTAGACGTGTCAGCGTCCGCTCAAAATCGATGGTTCAGAGGAAGTCGGAGTCAAGACACTCCAGCATGAGCCGAGCCGTGAGAACTTACAGTGCAGACAGGCTAAGTCCAGGGATCACAGTACACTCCAACTTCATAGAAACATGGATTTGGGACTTGTTCAAACAACGGTTAGTAATTTACATAGTGATTGGGGTTTTGCACAACTGCGAAAGACGGAAAAGTTGAATGAGTTTAACAATAACATCCTTTACAGACTAAATAGATGCCAACAGTGAGTGCCAGATGATATTTCTGCCATAGTTTCTAGTTGTATTCCTATATCAGTTCATTGTACAATATTAGGTTATTAAATTTAACGTTGCTTGCATCGGGCTCCGAATTGGAGAATAAATATCCATCTTTTTACAGAAATAAACGCCCGAGAAACTGCTGTTAGATACTGCAGTACATGTGGAAGGGGATGCATATTCCGCAGAACCAGAATTTCAGCAAAAATCAGTTCTCCCATCAGTGTTAGTGCGCTCGGCATTTCCAGAAACTTAGATTTGGGGCTTTGAGGACTTGGGGCCGGTTTCTACTACTGATACAATTCCTATTACCTATGTTTGGGTGCCTTTACTCGTTGAAGCACTGTGTGTCTCATTTTCAGTTGTTGCGTACATAATATTCAAGTGTCGTTTCTCATTCTGTCTTATTTTTCCATCATGATTTTGATCCGAAAATCAAGTCTTTCCATCAACACTATGAAATCTTTAGCATCACCTGGATCAGTTAATTGACCACATTTCCTATCCTACTCAGGAAGCTTTCAACGTGCCTCTCTCGTCGCGTTCTCGTTGTTGTATACCGAGCGTTGATGGAGTCACACATTTGTTACATAGTCTTACTGTGGGGCAACCCGTGGGGGGGGGGGGGTTATTATCATCGCATCGTGGGATTTGTACCCGGCTTTTCAAGCTAACTGAAAACTATAGAGCGAAAAAATATTATTACTGTGCCACAAGGGGGGATGCTCTTCGGATAAGTGCCAAGGGTGTGTTGCAGCTTGCACGACACCACAGTCGCTTTCATATCTTCCAGTAGCATAGTACCGCATTTCCAGAAACGTGGGTTTGAGATGTCGAATATTTAAGAGTCGTTCATATTATATGAATGATATGCCCGACTTACATGATCTCTGTAGGTACATGTGCTAGTGTGTACGTGAACATGATTCAGAAAACTCTCAATTTGAGCGCTGATATGGAAAAAACCTGCTTCTGTCGAATGAACACAGTCGGCAGTCACCCTGTCACAATTCTTTATATTTTGTTTATTACTGCATGACATCTTCTGTAGCTCTGTTGTCCTGTACGCTAAATGTTATCCATTATAGTACTCACTAAGTATTATCCATTATATACGCTAAACAGGGTGTCTACAGTTATTAAAGGACAAACTCAGGGAATCTATTCTACAGCTTATTTTCAACAACTTTTGTCTCTTAACAATTTTTTTTAGTCCATGGAAAACCCGAATTTTTTTCCTTTTCATTTTTTTCACGTTTTCGACTCTGGCTCATAAAAACTGCCGTAACTCCGTTATTTATCAATGTGATCTCAAATCTGAGGAGTCCGTTGGAAAGAACGTGAAATTTCCTATCTCTCTGATAGTAAATCCGATTGTTTTAATCAGTTCTGATTGGTGAAGAAAATAGCCAAAGTTCAAAATTTGAAGATTTCTTAAAAATCACCGTTTTTTCTTTCGTTTTTTGCGCTATTAGTACGGAGGTTTTTCGGCGTGCACTCCTCGGGAAAAACTTGCCCAGAATCTCTGCTTTCCAATGGAACAAGAAAAAAAAAAGTCACAGTGAGATCTGGTGGAGAAAATGACGTTTGAGTCCTGAAAAACGTGGGTTTTTAGTGAAAATCCACGTTTTCCACCAAAAGCCGACTTGCTTCATGAAAATACTCGTTTTTTCGCATCTCATTTATAAAATTGATTCAGTTTAAAAAATAACATCGCGAATAGGGATGGTTCTACAGTAGGTTCTCAAAATGCCCCTCTCCTTGCTGAACACAAAGGCGACATCTTTTAAGCACGCTCCTCGTGACGTCCCGTAGTTGGCGAGCATTTTGCAACACCCCGCCGCATTCCTGCAATCTGGAAAAAGAGAATGTATTAGTTTGAGTAATCGTTTTGGTAGTAGCAGAGTCAGGTCATTGTATCCACAGAAATTTTGGTAACTACCGTTTTTTGTAATTTTAAGAACTTTTTTTATTGCTTTAAATCTACTTACCTCCTGATGAGGGTTTCTCTCGTGTCCACAGCTTCTGCGTGGACTAAGGACTTCAGCGTACCCCATACTTAGAAGTCCACAGGGGTCAGATCAGGGCTCCTGGGTGTCCAGGGTACCGGCCCATAACGACCGATCCACCGCCTGGGAAAATGGACGTTGATTCGGGCGTTATGGGCCGGTACCCTGGACACCCAGGAGCCCTGATCTGACCCCTGGGGACTTCTAAGTATGGGGTACGCTGAAATCCTTAGTCCACGCATAAGCTGTGGACACGAGGGAAATCCTCATCAGGAGGTAAGTAGATTTCAAGCAATAAAAAAAGTTCTTAAAATTACAAAAAACGGTAGTTACCAAAATTTCTGTGGATGCAATGACCGGACTCTGCTACTACCTAAACGATTACTCAAACTAATACATTCTGTTTTTCTAGAGTGCAGGAATGCGGCGGGGTGTTGCAAAAAAATGCTCGCCAACTACGGGACGTCACGAGGAGCGTGCTTAAAAGATGCAGCCTTTGTGTTCAGCAAGGAGGGAAGCATGGGGAAGGCATTTTGAGAACCTACTGTAGAACCATCCCTATTCGCGATGTTATTTTTTAAACTGAATAAATTTTATAAATGAGATGCGAAAAAAACCAGTATTTTCATGAAGCAAGTCGGCTTTTGGTGGAAAACGTTGATTTTCACCTAAAAACCCACGTTTTTCAGGACTCAAACGTCATTTTCTCCACAAAATTTCACTTTGAAATTTTTTGCTTGTTCCATTGGAAAGCTGAGATTCTGCACAAGTTTTTCCCGAGGAGTGCACGCCGAAAAACCTCCGTACTAATAGCGCAAAAAAAGAAAGAAAAAACGGTGATTTTTAAGAAATCTTCAAATTTTGAACTTTGGCTATTTTTTTCACCAATCAGGACTGATTAAAACAATCGGATTTACTATCAGAGAGACAGGAAATTTCACGTTCTTTCCAACGGACTCCTCAGATTTAAGATTACATTGATAAATAACGGAGTTGTGGCAGTTTTGTATGAGCCAGAGTCGAAAGCGTGAAAAAAATTAAAAGCAAATAAACTCGGGTTTTCCATGGCCTAAAAAAAATTGCTAATAGACAAAAGTTGTTGCATATTAACTGTAAAATCGATTCCCTGAGTTTGTCCTATAATAACTGTAGACACCCTGTAGATACGACCTCTGGTTAACAACAAGCACGTGTTGTTGATATATTTCCTACGCCTTTAGAAGTACTGGAACTTGGACAGAAACGAGTTTTTTAATTTATTTGTGGTCTTGCTTGCACTCAAAGCTTGAAGAAGCATTGTGTCTGGAATTGTTTGGAACCTATTGGTACAATAATACAATATAATTCTCTCAAAGAGAATTGATTTTTTTCAGTCTTTGAGCGTAGGTAAATGTTCAAGCCAATGTCGTTTCCGTTTCTGTACTGCAACTAGATACTAGTTACTTTTGTCGTGGTTTTCCACTTAGGATCGTTTTCCATAATGGTCCTGAACCAGTTATCAAGTAGGGCCTAGGTATGTTCCATCGGCAAGAAATAAAAATCTGGAGGTTTTATTTGTGAAGTTCTATGAGCGGTTTTGCTTTGCAGCTATCGACTTTGTGAGGGTTGGATTCGCCGCACCGAAAGCACTGGATTTTTGTGTAGCATTGAGTTGTAAAATGTCGACTTCACTATGAGAAATTTTTGTTTCGCCTAAAGCTTTTTGCTGCGACTTGAATTTTTGTTCTCGGTATTGCTTTTTTCAAAGTCAAAGATTCGTACATTTGTAGATTGAGAGTTCTTCATCCCAGATGCCAACAACTATACGATCTATAATTAGTTCGTCTACGAAAAGTGGTAATTGCTGCTTCTGCTGAGTTCGTATAGAATAGTTATGAACTCGGAAGCGGATTCGCCCTCTAATTGACACCGTTGATTGAATTTCGCCCGTTCGTGTATGACGTTGATTTTTTTGGTAAAATATGTATAGAACTTGTCTTTTACAGTAGTATTAGAAAAGTATTGCTCTTCTGTAAGCGTAAAAGTAGAGTAAATGATTTCTGGTTTGTGGCCCATCGTTAATATCAGGGAGTTGATCTGTTTTGACTCGGCGAATTCAGAAAGGCCAGAATGTTACGCCGTCATTCAAATCGGCGGAGCCAGTACTCCCGATCACTATTTACCAAAGTAAATGTTTCTGGAGGTTTACCTGGGTAAACGAAACAGTTCCAAGCTTCAGCTTGGGGAATTTCCCAATGAACTGTGGGAGCACTCGGCGATGGTTGCCTTTTCCGCGTCTTGGCAGTCATGATAAGTGCCTACGTTTCAACCTTAAACCTGACACCATGTGAAGTTCTATGAGCGATCCTTTACTTACTAATATAAATGAATGTGTAAATGCACACGTAGTTCGTGCAAGCAGTCGAATCAATTTTATTGTCACCAGCAACATCTGGCCCCCTTCAGGGCTTTAGAAACATTTATTACCGTAGTAACCACATAACATTATGTAACTAACCCTCTAGCATTTAATTCATCAGTGATCCGAACCTTCAGTAGAAAGTCAGGCAACACGTGACTGACGATTTCTATTACCTGTGGCCTAAAACCGATTCCTACTCGTAAATTAACATGTTATATGATAGATTTATCGACTACACATCTATTTTAAAAACGAACGAATCTAATATACTCAGTTTATTCATGTACATGAGAACACGAAAACTAGTTGATCCCTGACTCGAGTGGATAATATCTGCCTACAACCTACTACACCATCCATTTTGCCTATGGATTCACCATCAGAAAGATTGACAATTTCAGTAGTATTCGTACCGTGGCTCGCATCTGTCGTAGAAGTTTTGTATTCACCCATTCTTGCATATTGCTGGACGATAACATCTTTGGAATCATCATTACTCCCCATGAGATCGTGTGCGGTTGAGAGGAGTGTGATTAGTGGGACGTATTAAGTTCGGCGGTTCCAGAATTTTTTCTTCTTTGGGTCACTGTAGATCTCAATTTTTTGCTGTTAGCCTGATGGTGTTGAGGTGACCACATTGGAATATTCTCAGTTCGTTGATTCGTTTGCGGTAGTATCCACTTACTTTTGGTTAGGTAATGCATGAGTCTGTCGTTCGACGTCATTTCTTGTCAATATTATATCAACCGTGCTGCACACTACAGTGAAAAAGAATGTTTTTTACAGTGCCATGTGGAGTGGGGTTCGGAGCAAGAGTGATGTGTTGCAGCTCAGCTAAAATGAAATCCTGCGCTTTGAAAGCCGAACTACCAGAAAACACCGAACTTCCACCTGTAGTAGTCCGTACTGCATTTCCAGAAACTTGGATTTGGGATTTTGAAGATCTAGGGTTCGTACGAGTACCACTCCATTGATATTTCGATTTGTATGATTCCTGTCTATGTAATGCATGTATACGGTACCTATACCAGTGTAGGATTCGGGATTTTGATGATCTAGGGTTCGTACGAACGAATAATACTCCATTGGTATTTCCAATTTGCATGTTTCCTATCTATTTCTCGTGTTTGTATACGAGTCTTCCAATCGACACGCTTCATTGAAATTTCGCTCTACTGCACCACCCAGTTATGAAAAAACTTTGCTCCTGCCTTGATGAAGCATACGTAAGTGTGCTTGTGCTATCATACTAAATGAGCTTTCTTATAATTATAATATAGTTATAGCTAAATCTGCGTATATGAAAAATCATGCTTCAAATGGAAGCTTTTTAATTTCCCTGATTGACCTTTATTGTCCTTCGACAATATACGTAGGTTTACTCTCGACGATTCAGCATGAACGTATTTTCAACTTTATTCTTGATCCCATCAGCAGAGTAGGATATTGCCTAACCTGGTCCGGGCTCCATGTTCAAATATGAGTTACAATTACTTTTTACATTTTCGATATTGCTGCTTCTATTATCGATAAGTAATATTTTGCAGGGCTCAAGGAAAAACATCTATTCGCAAAGTAGTCCCAGACACGATCACCTCTTGGATCATTTCTGGATTCTCTATCAGCCCGGAATACGGCCTTGGACTCTCAGAAGATCCTGCTCAAGTGAGTGCCACAGCGTGACTTAAAATATTCCAAAATGGGGCTTTATGCCTGTCATTCCAATCCCAGCCACCTAGTGACCAAGCTAACCCACTCGGCCCTGGGCTCATCCTTAGTGTGTCCAAGGCTGTAGCGTGCTTATATGAATGCATCTATGGATACAGAAAAGTGGATGAGACCTGTCCAAGTTCAGATTAAATCGTAGTTATTCTGTTTTAATAGGTACGGGTGTATCGTCCCTTTTTCATCTCCTTGAACCTTCCATATTCCGTCACGCGAGAAGAAACATTGATTCTGCCTGTCAATGTATTCAATTACATGGACAAGGATCTCAAAGTGGACGTCACTCTAGAAAATCCAGGGTGGTTCAATTTTGGTGCGAGTAATTCATCTGCTCAGGGTAAAAAGAGAAGTAAGTTTGAACTAAAAATGCTTAGGCATGATGCATTCACTTCATTTAGGGAGTTACTAAGGCACTTATAATAGTGGAAGTTGAAATACTTTCAACTAGTTGTTTGTTGATATTATTTAAATTCTCTAACTGGGATAGAGAAGTTAATGGTTCAGGTAAAACCTTTCCAGATACCAAAACGCTGCGAATTATTATACAACGGTTTTCTATTTTCCTGTAGGTATAGCTGCCCCTTTTGCGAGGGTCACTGTTTTCTGTGGTCAGTAGGTACCTACCTGAACTAGTGGAGGCCGGGTTGTCTGAGCAGACTAGAGCGTCCGATCTTTAAATCCCCATTTGGGATAAAAGTACGCGGCTTCTCTGTTTCTAGTCTCGGGCGAGCACCAATACAAGCTTTGAAAAGCTTGCATGTGCTTACCTGACCAGCGATTAGCTCTTCACCTTTGATAATAATCATGTGAAGCCTACAGGGACTAATATATTGAAATTAAGGTTCAAGTAAAAAGTCTTCCCTCCCTCCCCCCACCACTGGTGGATATACCTAATGAGGTCAAATCCAGGGTTTAAAATTATATAAATAACTAGTAGGGTCGTTTTGCAGTAGATTCCCACATACACACATATGCATGACAAAAATTCCTCCAGCGTGAAGTTAGCATATAAGCATAACGTTCAGTAACTGCAATCACATGGAAAAAAACCCAAATTTCTCAGTTTTCACAGAAAAACATTGAATCATGGACATGTTTTTGGAGCACGAATTGGCAGTACTGTGCTGCATATCCACTTCAATTTTTTTCCGTTAAAACTGAGAAAATTCGTTTTTTTAAAACGAATTGCGAATTTCATCATCACAGGTCAAAACAGCAATGAAATTAGCCTCAGGACCACTGCCCATTCCACTGCCCCCATCTCCTGTAACGCGCCATTTCGGCCCCACAAACTCCCCACCCCATCATTTTTGAAATCCTGATGGTTGCTGAACCTAAATAGGACCCTCAACATATTCCCAAAATTTTCAGTTTTTGGATGATTCGTTTGGCAGTGAACAAGAAACTTGTACTTTCAACAAATAGGTTTAAAAAAAAGTACCTACCTTCAAACAAATTCATTTTCAAATTAAATAATATCACGGAACAAAAAATGCGATTTCATAAAGCCACGTGTGATTAGGATCAGCTGTTCCCTGTCAATGATTATCTGGGTAGGATGGGGGATTATCATTCACTCTAGGGATGGACGGTTGCTCGAAATTTAAAGCATGGAGGAATGCGAGAAACGAATTCGGTTAGGTTATTCGGTTTCATGGTTCCCTCGTTAACAGATAAAACCTTGAATCACAGTACAGTCAAATCCGCTTAATGTGGGCACGGTGGGACCAACTCAGTTACCCTGATTAAGCGGTTGCCCCCTTAAACCGAAATGGGAAGGCAATCTTACCGGAAAACCTTTAAAATAGCGTCATGTATTCACCAAGTCAAAATAAGTTATTCAATTGTAAATAATTCGGGCCAAGAAAACAAGAAAAACGCTGCAAATCCCTGCACAACGGTTTATTATTTTGTATAGAATACCCTTCCGTTACAGATCACAGCTCTATGTATAAATAACCCGTCTATATAATTTATGATATGTACTATTCTATACATATAATGTAGATCGCAGACCCTCCGTAGGTTAGTACCTAACCCCGTACACGTAACTAGGTACCTACCTAAATCACGAGTTAAATGTTGCTAAAATAATTCTGCCGATGACAAACAGTACCTAACAAAAAGAAACACCCAAATGAAGTTCTGAAAAGAAATTGTTGATGAGGAGTGAAAAAAGTTGCGAAAGTACCTACCAACAAACTCCAGCCCCTTCTACGTAGATGGTATAATGAACCGTTGTGTAATAATTTACCGTAGTAATAATTTACCCATCAATAATACTTCAACGTTTGTTCGAGTTTCACTACCTACCAACAAACTCCAAAAGAGCCATCATTTTTCAAATGAAATAATATCACAGAACAACCAACTCGACTTCATACTCCGCCAATATAATCAGGTGATCCCTAGCAATGATTTCATCTCCGCCAAATTTCCTATTGTGGGCGCGTCTCTGGTTACGAGATTTGGTTTGAATTGTATACAATTTCATTCACACTGGAGTCGAAAATGCCTGTCGGTGCAAACTTCGGGGCCTTACTGTGAACGAACGGCTGGACGTACGACGCTCCGGATGGTCTTAAAAAACTCGCAAGTTCAAGAACTATTTAAAACCGTAAAAATATTCACGTAAAAAAAATGGTATAGGCGTTTTGAAAATTTCAACCCCTATTTTGAACCCCTTAGAGATGACTGGCAGTAACGTCGAGCTTCGAGGACCAACTAGACCCCGAACGGAACCTATAACCCGAATTTCATCAATTTTCTTTCATGGTAACTAAGAAAAGTGGCCCGTACGGCGGACAGACAGAAATATTTTTATTGCAGTTTTGGATTCTACATACCTTGAAACGTAAACCATCAAATTTTGAGGGGGGGTAAGAATTTTTTTTTTCATGCTCGATTCCAATGGTTCATTATTGAAAATAATAAACCAAAACATTACTTAGCCAATAGGAGGTGATGACGTATTGTCTTATTAGTGCAAGTCTGATTGACGAAGTCAGCGCAGGATTCAAGCTGATCAGCCGGACTACTTTTGTTCTCCAATTGCATGAAAAACCCGCAATGTTTCGGTACCTTTCTTGTGCCTCTCTTGCTGCTACTGGTGGATCAGTAGCCTGATCAGTGTCTTCTTCTTCCTCAGCTGGGTCAAGTGACAGAGGAAACAATCATATTTGACCTCTGAACTGCCCACACAAACCGACCTCCTGCCCCCATTACCCTGGTTTTTCAACACTTGTTTACATACATTGGGATCGGGAACTGAGCGCTTGCCCACAATAGGCGGATGCCCACACTAACCGGTGGCCCCATTAAGCGGATTCGATAATTTTTATGAAGCATTTCAAAGGTTAAAACCCCTACCCTGTGATGAAGGTTTCTTTTGCGTTTGTTGATAGGATCTGTATTTCCGTTGGGGCTTAATTGTAGCTGTTACTGTAGTCACTTTCGTGTTACACTACCCATCCCTAATTCACACTCATGTTGACGAAGCTTTTTGTTCAGACTTCAGGGGCTTTCCCTTCTTCCATGGGCTACTGTGAACAAACAGCTGTACGTAGGTAGGTACAATGTTCCCCACAGTCCAGAAAAATCCTCAAGTTCAGAATCAATTTAGAAACGCCTTGAAAACCATAGGTACCCTTTGATTGGAAGTTTTCGAGTTAAGGCTTCCATGCTCGATGCAAAGCTAACACGCACCTAGCACTGTTTATCAAAATAGTGTTCTTGGCGTTCCAACGATTCTCAGTTCATGCACTGATAATAATTTGAACACATCCCCAATAATAATCATGGAAGCACAGGAACGTATAGGTACCTTTCATTGTGAGCAGTGTCCATTTTGGTGTAGGGAACATTTTTAGACTGACAAATATAAAAATTATAAAAATAGTTATGGAAGACAATCACGAGAATGGACAACGCACTATGCATTTGTACTTTGAAGAATTCTGAAGTGAGGGTCATTGTCCAATAGAACAAGATTCAGATTATGCCAGAACGAAAGCAGTCGTAGTGGCATCTAATTCCGCTGCTGTTGTCAACTATGTGATAACTCCCAAACAAGTTGGCCATCTCGAAGTGAAAGTTACAGCCAGGAGTGCTCTGGCTGGAGATGGAGTCAGCCGTAAGCTACTTGTCAAGGTATTTACATTTGTGTCATATTTCTCAATTATTTTCAAAAGGGTGTTTCTTCAAAATTCGTTCACTGAACCAAATTCATTATTTTCATATAATTTAGATGTCTGTCGTTATAGCCTGAAGGCGAGACCCAGTACCGAACCAAAAGTATTTTGGTTGACCTCAGAACACAGAAAGAGCTTGCACTGGATGTCGTGCTAGACATACCTGACGACATTGTGCCAGATTCTGAGCTAATCGAACTGTCTGTTGTTGGTAATTGTTTATATTGGATTTGTGTTTGTACTTTAGTTTATAGCGTTGGCAGTTTCTTGTTTTGTCCATCAAATAAACAGCTTTCGCGTTGTACCTTGCTATAATCATGGCTTAGCCACCAGATAGCTTTGGATACAATAGGGTTATTGCATTCTAATTTGGTCTATGTTTCCAAAAGAATAGCATTCAGATTGGTATGACGGTTCGATAGAACACTTCAAGGTGCCGGATTAGGATAAAAGGGATAACCCGCTCAAGTTTTGGTTTCATTTCGATCAGGTGACCTTCTGGGATCAGCTCTGGAAAACCTGGACAAACTAATCCGCCAACCTTACGGATGTGGAGAACAGACCATGTTGAACTTCGTGCCCAACATTGTGATATTGGAGTATCTAAAGGTGGGTGCTCGTTCGTATCGAAACATTTCTTAATTAACTCGATTCAACTCAATTTATTCAGTCATTTGGCCTGTATTTGTGGTGAACGACTTATTATAATCATCGATGATTGCCTTGAATTCGCATGTACACTATATTGATGAATTCCAGCAGGGAGGTGAATTTTTAACATGGAACATGTTTTTACGGGGGTAAACTGGGCTGGGGGGAGCGTCCGCGTCCACGTAACACTTGGCTTCCCTCCCACCCGTTCTCCCGTAAACCTGTAGCCCACGCAGTTCTCTCTCTACCCTACTCCTGCCACCCAACCCACCTCCTCTCCTACCACACGTGGTGCTTTCCCCTCACTGTACCCTGCATTCCTTCCAGACTAGTTAGCGAATTTATGAGGAATCTTACGAAAGTTCCCCAAATCGACTCTGCCACCAAGGAGAGAGAGCGGAAACCTTTTTTCGTATTTTACAACTCTGTTCCGCACGGAAAAACCCCACTGTTGCAATCCCTCGTCTCGCGCCACCGGAAAGGGTTGGGATTCCCACTTCTCTGTCCTTCTCAAGAGTGCGCCACCTCTCTCCTCGGTCATCTCAGAGCAAAGGGGATGCTTCCTTCCACCGTAACAGTGTGTGTTGTGTCCTGCATATCCTACTATGTATCCTACTATCAGACGATAGTAGGATTCTTAAGCGACTTACCTTTGCCTCCATGCTTGTATCTATCTGTGGAACTGAACTATGAACTGATCAATGGTGACAGCACAGCAGAGTTGGTCACAGGGTAGCCACACAAAATTTTGTCAAACGTAAATGTCCCCCCAGGAGTGGTCAAGGCCATGAGACTTCCTCCATGGTGGGGTTCTATCTCTGCCCATGCAAAAGAAGAGAATCTTCTGCACACCGCATAGCTCATACATTTGATCCACTGGTGAAGTTGTTGTCGTTAGAAAGAAAGAAACGATTTTATCCTCTGTTATTATGGACCTATTCGAAAAATATGTTCCATGTTTCCTTGCTTTGATCCTTGATCTAAACTGGTATAATCCGGGGGTCTGGGGGTGTCGCCCAGATTTCATTCGACAATAAATGTACCGTCATGAACACAAACCTAGACACCCCCTACCGCAACACTTTTTTTCCATACCCAACTAATAGAATGGATTTTCATCAATGATTGCAGACCTACTTATTTCGAATCTATGCGTTGTTCTCAATCTTTTATAGACCACGAATCAACTTACAAACAGTATACAGCAAATGGCATTGAAGTATCTTGAACTCGGTTACCAGAGAGAACTGACTTACAAACACAAAAATAATTCGTACAGCGCTTTTGGAGAGCATGATAAAAGTGGGAGCACTTGGTAAGAAAAGTTATGCTTTTTAATTTAGTTTTGTGCAAAGTACCTATGTGACCCATGAAATATAATATGTAGGTACATAAGAGATTAGAATTCATGGAGCCAATTCGCTCCGAATACAAATGACAACGCCTAGATGCTAACACTCAGCACGCAGCAGATGCTAACAATAATAATTATGAATAGAAATTAGAATTCCGCAACCTGACAACATCAATTCAATCAACCGATCACCAGGCGTCTCTTCTTGCTCTTAGCCGAACGTTTCGTAAACGAGCGGCCTCTTGTCGACCGAGGCGCTCAATTCTATTCGTATGACGGATTAATTGTACCCCAAATTGAGTTCCTGATGTGTAGCCATTCCTACTTGGGGGCTCCTTTTCATAGTATCACGAATTGCCATTCGGAAATCTGTAAGAACTCTATAGCTTACCTATATTTAATATATTTGACTGTCTCTAGATTTGAGTTGAATACCTAATTATATGCTATTCCCAACAGGCTTACAGCTTTTGTGGCCAAGTCGTTCAAACAAGCCCAAAAGTTCATAGATATAGAGGCCTCTGCCGTCATAGAGCCCCTACGATGGATCGCTGCCAAGCAGCACCGTAACGGCAAGTACAGTATTACTATGTTGCAGGTGTCCCTATGTAAGGTGAAAGAGTATGGTTCTGTACTCAAGTAGTCAAGTAGTAATTACCACACCTGTAAATATAGAATATAATTTTTTTGAGAATCGAAGAACAACCTTGGAAAATAACAAAATATGGCGTTAAAAAAAACGGGAGGAAACAAAGATCGCGTTTAAAAAACGGGAGGAGGAATTTTGTGGTACAGTAAAATTCCTTTAGTCCGGCATCCTATGGTCCAACATGCTGGATAATCCGGCACGACTTTCGGAAAAAAATAAAAATTTATATCAATCTTAAGACATCATTAGGCAGCCAGTCGAGGTTCGGGAAGGCCGCCACTGCGTGTTTATGAAACTCCCTATCATACGAAATGACTTTGTAAAAAAAAGAACAGAGAAGGCTACAAAACAAATTGATATTCGAGATTTGTTCAATATGAAGCCATCTCCCAACAGCCCATCCCATGTCTTGCTCAACTTTAAATTGTAGGCATACACAGTTACAGACTGCTCCTATCCGTTGTTGATTCATGGTATTTTACGTTACCAAGTCATTTTTTAAGCTGTCTGAAGAATAAAAAAAAAATCAATTTTTACTGTCATTTTTAATTGTTTATTCTACACTTTTTTCCCGACATTACTCCTTTAATCCAGAATATTTCGTAATCTGGCACGCTTCCTGTCCCGAACCTGCCGGATTAGAGGAGTTTTGCTATATTAGGTAGTGTTGGACCTGTGATTCTAGGCTGAAAATCAAGCAACTCGTTTGGGAACCTAAACTTTCAATTTTCTTGATTAAATTTACCTTTGAAAAGCAATCGGATGCTCCTTTGAGAAAAATTGATAGAAGGCTGTAGGAGAGGCCGATGAATAAAGTCGTAACTCTACATGACTTCAGTCTCCTGGCGATCACAGCATAGATTGTCTTTCAAAGTTCAGACTGTGCAAGGAAGATTTTAGTTCTTCAGTATCAGCTAACGAAGCCATACACTGACTTCATCACACATAGGTGTTGCCAGAGGTACCAGTTCCATTCCCCATCCGAGGGACTGACACCAATAGGTACTCAGGCTCACAATAGATAGCAGTTGATAATGTTGATGACAAAATAGTACAACAGTTTAATTTCACTTTATATAGGTAGTTTCTCCGAGGTGGGGCAAGTGTGGCATAAACAGATGCAAGGAGGTGGCTCCAACGGCCTTGCTCTCACTGCCTATGTCCTCACCGCCTTCGTCGAGGCAATGAGCCTCACGGACGAATTCAGAGATAACATCGACCGAGCTGCCAGGTTCATCAATGAGCAAATCGAGAGAGGCAATGCCGACACATACTCCCTTGCTGTGACCTCGTACGCCCTTAACTTCGCCGACCATCCCGCAAAAGACAAAGCGTTCCAGCTTTTGGAATCCAGTTCCAAAGCAGAAGGTAACACAGTGAACTTTATAATTTAGGGCTTCATTTTTTGGAGCGGACAAATTATTGATTCATCTTTGTTTTCTCAGGTAATTGAATAGAAGTTTGCAATTCTTGTTGGTACCGAACGTTTCTTTGGTTTTGAATTGAATACAGTAAAATAAATACCATGAAAACATTTAGTGCAGACAGTAGATGATGCTTGTTGGCAATTTTAATGTAGTACAGGTGAAATATTGTACGCTTCTTGTTCTGTTATAACAATGCCAGTCTTTTGCATGTACCATCCATGCTAGCGTATTTTAGAGTAAACGTGTTGGGTACCTATCAGCTCTTCCATCACCAACATAATACGATACCTACCTGCGTTCTGCGCCTAATTTCGTATTAAAATCCGTTTAAAGCTCATACGAAATGGTGGGAAAAGGAGAAAGGGAATGAACCAGATGACAATCCTTGGGACACGTGTATTCCAAATGCAATCAACGTGGAAACGACGGCGTACGCCATGTTGAGTTACCTTCACAGGGACAGGCACACTGAAGCACTGCCGATCTTACGTTGGCTGCTGTCACAACAGAATAGCAACGGTGGATTTGCATCTACCCAGGTCAGTATGATAATACGGAACTTGGATTCAATAGTCAAATTATTCGATTGCCTTCCTAAATTCCTACTTGAATCTAACTTGCATAGTACCCAAACTGTAGAAGTCGGACCTTAGCTTTTTCCTCTGATGTCGGTCAACAGGATACAGTGATTGCACTGGGATCAATTGCAAAACTGGCGAAGAAGATCGTCTCCAAGAACATGGACATGAGTATCACGTTCGAGTATCCTGGAGGTCCAACAGAACTCAAGGTGAACCAAGACAACGCGCTGGTCCTCCAGAAAGCTGAAGTATGTTTATGATAGGGACCTTGATAAGTATAGTGTTCTTTCAAATGAACCAGATATCACAAACGCGGCAGAACAGTTCAGCGTGGTGCATTGAGGTACAAACATGTACCTTGTTATAGGCTTGTCTCAGCTAAATTGTATGAAGTGTTACAATATCCTAACGGAAAAAAGTCTGCCATTATTGTAACGTGGACATATAGAATCGGTTGGAAAATTGTTGGTAAAATATCGATTTTTGATTATCTCTTTTGTACAGCTACCGTTGGTCCGATGTCAGTGAAATAGTTTTGCCTGTGACAACAACATTCGACACCTAACCCCAACCTCCACCTACCCTCCAAATCTCAGCGCATTACGACAATTTATAGAATAGCCAGTAGGCTCTACTTGGATTTCATGTTTGCGCATGCACAGACGAAAGTTACCGTACTTCATCAATGATTTTAATGTAGGACTATCTGTGGCCTACCCCCACCTACCACCCTTCAAACCTCATCACTTCACACCGATTTCCAGGGTAGTAGTGGGCCGTAGAAAGATTTCACGTTGGCGCATGACTTCTCAGTGAATTTGATATGGGACCATCTGAGCTCCAACCCTCGCCTACCTCCAAGTTTTAAACTACGACTACTGTTTTGGGTAGTTATGGTCGTTACAAGGAATTGGCAAACTTTTCGTGTTTGAGCATGCGCATCCGAATGTTACAGTACTTTTTAATGAATTTTATGTGGGACCATCTGTGAACAAACCCGCACCTACCCTCCGGATTTCAACTCATTGCGCCCATTCTTTCGTATAGTTTTTCCCGGGATAAGGAATCGACCACAGGCAGGCATGGAAGCAAATATGTTCCTTGATATCTGAAACGTAAAATGCGAGTGGTAATTTTCATTTTGGAGGGCATACATTTTTTCCGAATCTTGCGCGAATACAAAGCTTCCCTACCTTCGGTAGTGAGGAAGCAAAATTGTAGTAGAATCAACTGTTGTGCCAACATGAATATTACGTATACTCAAGTAGATACCTACTCGATTTCTTCATAGGCTTCTATAGCATAAATTATCATTTCAGCTTTCCAACAATAAAATCAGGAGCGTCGCTGTTGAGGCTAAAGGAACTGGATTGGGAATCGTCCAAATTTCATACAGGTTATTTACAATATATTTTTATACAATCCGAACTTACCAGATTTACATATATTGTGTGTGGAAAACATAACAAGAAGTTGGGTTTCCTCGTTGTGCCTAACGCAATATCGGCATTTTCGGCTTCAATAAAAATTGCATAGATTTAATAATAATAAGGTGTGCTAACTAATAAGAAGGTATACTTCAGTAAAAATTCAGGATTGGGAAATTTCAGTGAGCCTTCATTATCATATTATTCGAGGAGAAATGTCACTATTGGGTTATCGGATGAGTGACATTTATACGTTTCTAGAACTTGATCTAGTCCTAGGGCTAAGGCTTTTCTTGATGATTTCATGGAAGTGAAAACAAAAAGAATCTTTCTACTACCACCTTCACCTATTATAGTACATCCAGAGTAAGAGCATGTAAACAGGATGCGAAACCATCAAAGCACCGGGGCGTTGCGGATTAGTATGTACCCCAATTGAATATTTAATATTGTGGGAAGCTTGACTTGACTTGCCGAAAATGCTTCATGGGCAAGACATTTGCTTCAGCTTCGACCTCCATAGTTGCAATTCATCAGTTTTATTTTCATTCAAAGTTCGTCGTTTTTTAAAGCAAAATATTATTGTGATGTGAGGGGCGGAAACCGACACAGCCAGCTCTGTAGGTATTTCTCCACCGAACAGACGTAAGGTGATACCTATATCACTAAAAACGACAAAATCACTGTAATGAACGTACGTGTGCAACCATATGCGTGAAATTTATCGAGACCAATCTCTCTGATATGTCGTGCAGATGGTGGATGCCGGTGCCGTGTTAGTTGTATGAGCCCTACAGATAGCTGATTCGGTCGATTCTTTAGATCGAGAGGCAATACAGAAATAAAATCATCAGTTCTGTCTTCGGAATATAATTCCTAGTATAGATGAAACGTTTTTGACGTTAACGCGGGTGGTCCCCTCCCCAATTTTAAAAGAACCACTTTTTACAAGCTGTCAACAGAACTGCTATTTCAATTTGTCAGACGTGTTAGGGATTCAGTGCTGCGTGAATGGGAGGAGCTTGTTTTGTGGAGAAGGGATTATTTGAGGCGATTCGAAAGTTTCGAACTGAAAATCGACAACTTCACTATTTGGACGAAACCTGGATTAATGCTGGACACACGAATTACACCACGATAACTTGTTTTATTAATGTTTTAAAATTAAATTTATTTTAGGTGGATCCGTGTAGATTCATGATGACCCTTACATGTTACATCACAGGAGGAAGGTTAGCAATCAGTATGGTAGGCAACCCGTATGGAAAACCGACAAATATACTGTTTGACGAAACGTGGATTAATGCTGGACACACGAATTACACCACGATAACTTTTATTTATTTATTTATTTTATAATTATTAAATATAATTTACGTGCATCCTTGTAGGTTCATGACCCCCTGAAGGTTAGCAATCAGTATGGTAGGCAACCCCGCATCACATGGGTGATATGCGGGCTCGATTTCATTGTCGTTTGTTTATCTGTGCTCCCAAGTTAAATTGAACGTATACTATTATCCGTAGGTACTTTTCATTCAGTGTGATTATTGAAAACAGTATACAGTCAAAATGTTGGAATGTGTGTGCGTTCATGAACCACAGACCCATCATGGTATAATTCTGATTAACTGTTGCAGATACAACGTTGATAAAAAGGGAGTGTTCCCACTCTTCAGCTTGTCGCCCCAAGTTGAGGTAGCTTCGACCAGAGATCACCTGATACTCGCCGTATCAATCTCGTAAGTACCCCGTAGTAGGTAACTATGGAGAAAAAAATTATGATCAATCAAGATTTGTATTTTCATGGGAATACCGTCATACGGACAGTAAATTGATGAAGTAACAGTTTGAACAACACTGAATACCACTCATTTACAGCGACTGCCTACGACCACACTGTTGGAATGCAGATATTATTCCATAAACCTTCCTTGAATCAATTTGAAAACCCGTTGAATTAAAATAACTACCATAGTTTGGACAATAACTCACAATTTGGACTCTTTATTATTTGACCGTAAATAATTACAGTTACACCGGTGGGAAGGAGAGCAACATGGCTGTCATGGAAGTAACACTGCCTACTGGTTTCACGATCGACGATGAAGGAATACAATCTCTGAAGACGACGAAGAAAATCAAAAAAGTCGAAACCAAAGATGAAGACACAGTTGTCATCCTGTATTTTGACAAGGTGCGTGACCATTTATGTGCAGTTTCGTTTCAATGAGAAGTACGCGTAGGTCTGAAAGTTGCTGATTTTTGGTTTGAATAGTTTTTAGCGAATTTTCAAAGAAAATGTTTACACTGTTAATCGTCGAGGAAAATTCCAGTCGTTCTGGAGAAATAATTGGCTTCCGAAATTGCCAACTGACATGCACAGACATCACACAGTAAAGTTCGGTCTCCACATCTCAGCATGGATGTTAACTGAAACTTCACTTTAACCTGGTTTTAACGACCTTTTTACTCTCAACTTGGTGAATCCACCATCCCACACAACGGCAGGTGAATTAATATTGATTTTAGCCCTTAATACCAATTTTGACCCCCCCTCCACCCACAAATCCAAATTTGACAGAAATGTTATTTCTTTACTCACCCTTCTAAACCACTTCCAGTGATTTTACATTTATAAACTGTTCACGATTTTAGCCGTTTTTACTGAATGTTGACACATAAATAAAAACTCAAATTTGTCGGCCATAGAGTTTTTGGAATTGTTATCATGTACCCAAGGACAGATATTGTGTGGGATGATACATAAACAAGTGCATATATATATTATGTACACGTATACAATTCCCAAAACGGACCCGGCCCGTTTTGCGATGATCCCGTCGTGATGGGATCATCACCAGTAGTTGTGATGGGAACGTTTTCGTCGGGCCGGGTCCGGTTTCGGGCTGGGGTTACAACATGCCTCGGGGAAGAGGAATCGGAACGTCGATGCACCCCCAGAATGCTGAACGCCACTAGCGCTACCTACCTGTATGGAGGAGCACTAACCTCCGGAGTTGTTCGAAATCAGATTACTGGATATTGTCAACCTGATTGGACGTTTGTTTTTGATCAATTATGTTTGGCCGATGATCTTCAGTGGGAGTACCCGAATATTGTTCATTCTCTTCTGTTAATTCGGTCTCATAGTACTTCACTGACAGTTATTGTAAATTCGTGACCATCCTGTTCCATTCAACCCCATATCATATTTTGTTCTCTACTACCCATATTAAATTCAGTGAGTCGAATCTTAGTATTTCATCGAGTAGTGCAATTGTACCTATCCATCTAATTCATTATGGACCATCCTGATGATATGGAAGAGGGAGAATTAGCGGACGACAGCATTTCATGGCCAACCCTGTGTTATACTCCGTGATATATTTAGAATATTGCTATTTTAAAAATTATATCGGAGAGGATGAAAAGCGGATGGTTGATGGAAATACGGAAAGGTGTATATTGCTTTACACGTAGGAGCGAACTGAGCATCCCTTCCGAACCTTCGTATAGAAAAATGGTGGGGAAACGGTAGGTAGGGGTGAAGCTTGCGATTTTTTAGGGATATTCGCGAAACGGACATTCTGATCTTTGGCGAGTCCTTTTGTGGAAAAGAGAAAGATCTAGGGATTATACCCTTTTAAATTGAATTTTGGTTAACAAACATATTGACCTGAAACCTAGCGAGAAGGATCTCCTGTTGCTACCTATGAAGGTCCGGTTCCCTATTATTATTGTACAGGAAAAAACGCTGCAAAGTCCTTGTCACATGGGTTTATTATTCTACTGGACATACGTACAGAAATGTTGGCTGTTCATTTATTGTTTCTTTCATGTGCAATAATTGAAATACCTATTTATTTTTGATGGTTTCCACAAATTTTGGCCCCCAAAAACACAAATTACGCTCGGCTTTTTTTTAAACAGATTATCTTTGATCATTGATAGTAGGTACCATTTATTTGTCTTGATTCACCTGCTAATACTACTTCTAGTGTTATTATACAAATTTTTGGTGATTGCAGACAATTTCCCAGGTTTTTGACTCATAAAAAATGAATTTCGGGAGCTTAAACTTCGTTACAACCTCAGTTCTTCACTCTTCGGTCAAAGTCAACTTAATATTAGGTCTTCTCGCCCTAAAAACCATGCGAAACGATACCTCACAAGCTCATGTTCACTAAAACCTGAAACACCCCTTGAAAACCCCAATTTGTACACCCATTTTTCTCAACACCCCTGGGTGTATGTCGACCTGGCTGCCGAGCTTCACACACTAGCAGCACAACTAGGACCCAAATGTGTTCCCAAGGGGAGACCCAAACTGTGTAACGTAAATTTAAGGCTGGAACTTCGTTAGAACATCAATTTTCCACTCTAGTCAAAATCGACTTCATATTCAGTCTCCTCTTCCCAGAAACCACGGAAAACGATACCTCAAAAGCTCATGTCACTAAAACACAAATAATACCTAATTCTATACCCATTTTTCAATCATTGCACCCATGGGTATATTCCGTTTGGGCTGCAAAGTTTCGGGACACAACTAGGGCCCAAATGGAGCATGTATGCGAAAGAACGGATTTTTTAGACCGAAAATGAAGCCGGTATGTTTGATACAGCGTACGGCGGACGGACATCGCATTTTCTGAATCAACTCACCTTGAAACGTAAAAGAAAAAATTGTGAGGGAGTGTTATAAAATTTTTTGCTGAGCGAATATATAGGTGTAGGTATTATTCACAGAATAATAAACCAAAACCTGCCAAAATCCATAAGAAGGTGCAAGATTGTACCTGGGAGAAAAAAACTGTAAGTATGCCATGGGCGCCACTTGAATTAATTCAAAATCAATAAAAAATATGTACAATATTTACAAAAATTTCAGGCCATGCTCGAATGATTTAACGCGATCCGGGTTGGTCACCGGTTGGACCTGTTTTTCCTGAAAGAACCCGAACAAACATTAGAAATCATAGTGACATGAAACCCGGTGAAAGGTCCCTATAGTGAAATGGTACGAAACGACCAGTCTTTTCGGCCTGAAACATAAAGATGGATTGGATTGACGTCACCAAAAATAATAAAATTGTGTGTTGTCGGTAAACATCAGTGGTCTCGACGTTGCAAAAGTTATAGGGATCGAGAGATGGGGTTGACAAGCGATTCATCACACTTAACCATATTACTAACCATTCACCAGGTAAGAAAAGGTAAGAAAATAGATGCGATGAATCGTAATGTGTGGTGAAACGATTGCCGCCGACGTCGGAATCTATGTCAAGCTGCTGGGAAATGCCATAATTAAAAATGTTTTCGAACACCTGCTAGTTTCTGCGTATTAGGGTGTTTGTCGGCTACTAGGCTATTCTGGCCTGTTTGAAGTTTTCCGAGGAGGTTCAAAACATCCGACATTCTTAATACGCACAATGCGTTGGGGTGCAAGTGAAGGACAAATACTGTGGGAAACGAAAGAGCGGAAAATTACTATACTCGATAAGGATTGCATCTTTGCCAGATATCTCCAATTAATTTGGTTTCCATTTGTCGGACTCGAAAATTATAATTCTTGATTAAGTACGAAATTATGAATCGAAATTACGAATGATCGCGGAGCATTAAGAATCGGTTATGATTTTAGCCAATTTTAACGAATTTTCGAGGGATGAAATCTTTATATATAGGTAAGTACATACAAACTTTTTTTTAAATCGGGATGAATTCAGGGTGCTCTGAAACGGGTTTGCCTATAAATAGTTTTTAAAAATTCATGTTCTGAAAATGTTGGACCCATTGCAATAGCTTCATTTTCTTTGAAATTCTGAGGTTACCTACTGATGACTGAGAAATATCGGTTTGAAGGGTTTTTATCCCAAATAGGAAACTTCCTATAGATTTTTGAAAGTGAAATGCATATTATGCAAACTAAATCGGGTGCATGTAGGTGGTGTTTGGTTTGAGACGTGGTAGTTGGGATAAAAATGTCAAATGAGTCGTTATTATTAATACTGTAGTTACCAATCTGTTATAGTTTTGTGCTTCGTGATAATTATTTGTTATCTTGTTCTACAGGTGACTTCCGAAAGTATGCGTCCAGTGATTTCTGCCTACAAATCTTTCAAAGTAGCCAAACAGCGTCCAGTTCCTGTCACGATTTACGACTACTACGATAACTGTAAGTTTCGTACATTAATTTGGTTTCTTCAGCTTCCCAGATCAGCTATCTAGCTAATCGTTATCTTGTTCAGCTGTAAAAAAATAGGTACCTAATATGATTGAAGACATTTCTCCGTACAGTGACAATAGGGTGTTGTCAGTATTGTAATAAGGTGAGAATTCTGGTTTTTCCGAACCGCTCGGAAAAACTCATTAACTTTTATTCGCGACTTTTGTTACCTACAGACCTCGGTGAATCAGCGAAAGAATGAAACGAGAAAAAAATAGGATGACCTAATCGTTTTGTGACGGTCTGTTGATTCCTCATGTTATGGAAGGTCGGCTCATTTGTGAATCATCATTGTAGCGTTATGATAACCGTTCTTCAACTTTGATCGCTAGAAAACCCCAACTTCTAAACATTGTAGCTGTACTCATTTAAAATGCCTGTTCTATACGCAATAACTTAGAAATCGTCATTAGAAATGTCTTAGAAAAGTCTTTTGGAAGTGACGATAACTGAAGAATGGTCTTGATAAGTAGGTGAGGGTTTGGGTTGACTTAGTTTCGTTTGCGCATGCTCTAACGTCTCCTTGAACAAGTTGCACGTGCTCTGTGCCCACATATGGAGAATAATTTGGAACTGGCTGACTTCGGTTCATAAGAACTACAACATAGTTCAAGGCCGTTCACGGAATGCAATTGAACCGATTTGATGGATAGTGAAAGTAGGACCTACTGTAGTCATAGGACTTACTTACCAACCACCTCTATCAGAACGCACCTACGTTTCAACGAATACCAGAATTTCATTTCTTCAGACTCAAAATTGATATGTATCTCTGAATCACAAACTGTTTCTGAAGTTTTGGTAGTTGGTTTTTTTCCCAAACTTTATTTTTGTTTGCCCATGTAGTGTACATTTGTTACACTACGTTACGCTAAAGTGATGCATAGCGCTCTAAGCGCGATTCGAGTTTAACTACTCAGCGATTTACCTGATACGTAATTTTTAGCAGGAGCTCAGAATTCAAATTTCACACTCGTTTTCTGCCTAGACTTTATACATAAACGCCTCATTATGGGATCGATAAGTGCTAATTTCCGTTATTGCACAGAATTTGGCTAAAAAAGGAGAATTTGTTACCCACGAAAATTTTCCATTAGACAGCTACGGGGACAGAAGAAGGGCGTAGTAGTTTATCTAAAATACTACATTCAACAAAATACGCACATACCTACGTAGTTTAGTGCGTATTTTGTTTCGAGGTTTAGCGCGTACCCGCATAGATGTTATTACTGTGAAAATCTTGAATATATAGTTTTTGGCTAGGAATGAAACCAGGGATTCATTTCCCAAAACGAGCCAATTGTTGCTTATATATATAGGATATTAATTATTAGAAAATGTTCTAATATTACAAATGTTCCTCCTTAAATATTAGAAAATTTTCTATACAGCTCTCTTTTCTTTATAATAACAATAGGGATGATCAGAGGCGTTGCGCCCATAAGGCCACTTGGGCCACTGCCCCGGCAACCAAATACACTAGGAGTTAGAAAAAAAAGAAATCCAACCATGTTTTCAGTTGGCATTTGAATTTCCCTTTGCACACAGTACACTGTAGGTACTTAGGTTTTTTCACGAAGTTTAACAGCGACCCGCTAGAATTCTCTGGCTATGGATAATCAATATTCTAGTAGAACATCCATGGTGGTTCCTTCATGTTAGCTGCAGCTAGCTCCCTGCAGCTTCGTAGGCCAAGCATGTTATCGAACTGTAGTGACAGTAATCGATGTCCTACACTCGATATCGAAACCTAGGCTCCTGAAACTAGCAGGCCGTCGGACCTAGTGTAGTGTTCCCATGGTTACTGAGAAAAGTGGCTCGCCCGCGCATCCACAGTCGAGTAAAAATGTAGTTCGCTACGCCCACTTCGGGCCCTGTCGCCAGAATCTGATTTCCACCCAAAAATTGTTTCTGTTCACAATCGATTCGATTCCTTCGATTCAACTTGTCATATTGATACTAGATGCTTATGTCTCGATTTGCTGTCTCGTGAATCACATTCGCTTTCTCTGTTGAGTATGTTGACAATTTGTTACGCTAAAATTTCGTTTCTCTGGTTCATTCCTAATTTATTCGATTGGTTAATTTATGCACCTTGAACCTGATATTATTCTTCATAGGCCTTCTTGGCATTTTGGTTTATTAGTGTGGTGGTTTCCGTTTCAAAATTCGTGGAACCCGAAATTGGAATTAAAAAACGCTACAAATTATTACACAACGGTTTATTATCTACCTGTATAGATCCCCTTCTGCTTAGATCATTGTTTTCTGTGGTCAATACGCACCCTCGTGCTCTCCCCAGGAAAGCCCTAAATCGAGTAATGGAGCTGGTCCGGGAATTACAGTTTCATAAAAATGCGGGAAATTCAGTAATTCAGTCATTAATTATTTGTTGTTATTCATGAAGCATAACGTACCTGCCAACAAAATGTAAAAGAGCCATCATTCTTCAAATGAAATAATATCACGGAAAAACCAACTCTGTTTCACACAGCCATGCGTGATTATAATCAGGTGTTTCCTAGCAGTGATAATTATCTGGGCCGGATATATACCGTTTCATTCATGATCATGTAGACGAAGCTTTTCGGTGCAAACGAACGGCTGGTCGTACAATTCTCCGGGTTGTGTCAAAAAATTGTTTAGTTCAAGATCAATTTAAAAATATAAAAAAGCCATACATACTCTTCTACTAACGTTTTCGAGCGACGGCGGCGTTCTGAAAATTGTAACCCCTGTTTTTCACCCCTTTAGAGATAACTGACAGTAACGCTGAGCTTCGCGGAACTTTTAGTTCTGTTTTCGGATTCTGCGAACATTGAAACGGATACAAATTTGGCGAGGGGGGGGGGGGGGGGGCGATTTTTTCTCCGCAGGCTCGATTCCAAAAGTTCATTATTAAAACTAATAAACCAAAATTTTTGTCTGTAGGTACGGCTGTACTTCGCACTTCTCTTCGTTACCAGGAACCAAATTACAGTCGGCGCCGCTTATTGTGGCGACGTTGGGACCAAGCCAAACGGCTACAATAAGCGAACTGCCACAAAAAGCGAAATGGGTTGAATCCAATAGAAATCATTAAAAAAAAATGTACATACATATGGTACATATTTATTTACATATGCAACAAATTATGCGTGTCAATTAAATTATGCGTATATGTGGGCCACTTGTCACAAACCTATGTACAATGACGTAGGTAAGCGAAATATGTTTAGGATGGCAAGCACACTTTTTCTCATCTCCGACCGATAGTGAGCCTTGAACGCCCGAATGATGCCCTGATCGCAAGGTTGAATTAGAGATGTAGTGTTAGCCGGAAGGAAAACGACATTAATGTTTTACAAATAAACTCAAGCAGGGTTCACATCCATCCGGAGCCGTCTGGAAATACGGATAGGGGAAGCTAGTGAAAAGCAGTGGAGGGGATGGAGGGGAATCGCGGAAGTTGGAAAGGCGTTCATAACCATCCAGAATTTTGGCTGACAACTCGTTTCCCGCGCTTCCTCCCACAGCTGTTTCAGTTCCCGACGCCATTCCGTATGCGCAGTAGTGAACTGCGCAGATGCGGAGCGGAAAATATCTGAGAAATCTGATGCGTACAGTTCGTTTCAAAAGTGCTTCTCCGGAAAGAATATTCCCCCCTCCCCAGCTGATGTCCAACCAATCAGCTTTCCGGATGGATGTGGACCCTGCTTTAGTGTTGATGATGTGCAAGTTTACTCAAGTGTTATCGCTAATGCGACTGATGGGAGAGTGTGTTGTGATGACAAGTTTACTCAAGTGTTTCGCTGCTCTCTGACCTCGACTTTCGCCACATTAACCGATCCCGGGTTTCGGCACCATGTAAATGGGTTTCGAGGAATTATAGTCAGAACGCTCGACACCGACACGTGTCTTCCATCATTATATTTCTCCCAAACCTCATCCTTATCTCTTATCAAATATAATGCCTTATTCCTCTCCAATAAGGTTATTGTTGCCTAGGCCTCTGACAGCTGCCACAATAAACAGATTTTTTTCTGCGTTGAATATACGTGTTGATCCGTTCCGGGCCTTTTCTGCCATTATAAGCGGATTGCTCCACTAACCAGTGCTACAATAAGCGGCGCCGACTGTGATAAAATTTGGTTTGTAGTAGGTCCGTTTTTGGGTCTAGTTGGTCCGGGAAGCTCGGCGTTACTGTCAGTCATCTCTAAGGGATGGAAAATAGGGGTTGAAATTTTCAGAACGTTTTATCGAAAACTTTCAATAGAATGGTATGGTTTTTTTACGTTTTAAATTGATCATGAACTAAAGCATTTTTTGAGACCACCGGGAACATTGTACGACCAGCCGTCGTTTGCACCGAAAAGCTTCGTTAACGTGATTGTGAATGAAATGGTATCAATCCGGCCCAGATCTCATTGCTAGGGACCACCTAATTACAATCACGGATGGCTGTATGAAGTCGAGTTGGTTTTTATTTGATATTATTTCATTTGAAGAATGATGGCTCGTTTGGATTTTGTTGATAGGTAGGTACTTCTGTAGATTGAACAAACGTTATGCTTCATGAATAACAACAAATAATTAATGTTTGAATTGTTGAACCCCGCACATTTTCTGAAAATGTTCCCGGGCTGGCTCCCGTGCTCGATTTAGTGCTTTCTTTTTTTTGGTGGGGGGGGGGGGGGCTCAAGGGTTTGACCACAGAAAACAGTGGTCTACGTAGAAGGGGCATCTATACAGGTAATTATAAACCGTTGTGTAATAATTTGCAGCGTTTTCGAAACTGAATTCGAGTGATGAATATTCATCGAAATCCATTTTGGATCCTTAGGTAGTGGGTATATTTGGTAATTCTTTGGTTTGTTTTGCTTACAGCTAGAAGAGCGACAGAGTTTTACTCACCCATGCCGTCCGAAATCTGTGATATGTGCGAAGCAGATGACTGCCAACATTGTGAAACCAATGCATGAATACCTACCCAATCAATTTTATCTACCAGTGCTTTCATAGTGGCATTCACTTTTCCGCTCAGTAATTAGCACTATTGTTAACATATGCTTGCTGCCCACCTGTATTTTGTATTTGATGAAAATACACTGAACTAAATTTTCTTCGAAATAGTTTGATTTTTTAGTTTGTACCATTCAGTTATTTTACGGTGAGTTGGTAGGTGATAGTAAGATGTTGACTGGATTTATATTAGGTATTTATACTTACGTTGTTTACTGGGTGTAAGGGTAAGTAGGTAGGTGGTATTCAGTTGTTAGGTGACATTTTTGAAGGTAGGTGTTCGGTGCAACTAATTTCAAATTAAGTGGATGATAATTTCCAATATGGCACACCACATTTCCATTTCAAATACCTTGTATAACAGTTACAGGTAACCTTTGGTTTTAGGCTTGGAGGAGAAACGTACGCCAGATTATTTACCTACAAGTTGCCAATGTATTGTTTAGTGTTGAGTGGCAATGATGTTCCTACAAGGTCCTGTACAAGGATTTCACGTCGGAAGTAGATACCTACCTACCTAGCACTCTTGTAACAACCATTACAATTTTTTTTATAACAAAATTCTAGATTGATTAGTATGAGATGTTAATAGCTAAGTACAGGATGAAGCAAGTGGGGCAAACGTGCTTGGTTGACCAACTTAAGATTGTTCGGGTAAAGTTCGTGAGTTTAATAGTTTGATGGTTGGCTTGACAGACAAGTTTGACGGTGTATGGACTCAAATTCAACATATATGTACCCGTTGAGGAACGGGAATCAGTAGGAGACAAGTTTGACGACCTACATCGTGTACGGAGCAAGTGATATGGCTTCTAGATAGGTACCTACCTCTAGGTAGGTACCTTACCCTACTGACACCATCAGTAGGGTCAGCATCAACGAACTTGGTCGCTGTGGTTGTTAGCGGTATGTAGATAGGTAGGTACCTACGATAGGTACGGAAGTAGATACATACCAACGTGATTTGGCTTACTTTCCTTTTGCTTCTCAGCTCCCATCATTTTTGCTTCCTCACTACCGGAAGGCAGGGAAGTCTTGGATTCGTAATTTGACTTAAAAAAAATATATATATATTATTAAGTATACTTATATGTCCCGCAAAATGAAAATTTCCACTACCATTTTGCGTTTCATACATCAAGGAACATTTTTGATTCCGTGTCTGTCTGTGGTCAGTTCCTTGTACCGCCCATAACTACCCGAAGTACCTAATGGGGAGAAATTTGGAGGGTATGTGCGGGTTGTGTCACAGATGGTCCCATACTAGAATCACTGAAAAAGTGCTCTAATTTGTGTGCGTATGCGTATACGTGAAATACTTGAGACGCCCATAACCTCCTTAAATATCGTTGAAATGAGTTCAAACTTGGATGGTCGATCAGGAATAATACTTTGATAGTTCCATATGAATTTCATTGAAGTCGCAGTGTAACTTTCGTCTGCGCATGCGCGAACCTGAAATGTCGACCACTTTCTTGTAACGCTTTTATTAACTACTCGAAAAATAGTCGTAGAGAGCTGAAATTTTGAGGGTACACGCGGGTTGAATCGCAGATGATGCCGTATCAAAATCATGCACGAGGGTGCTGTCTACTGAATGAACCCACCCAACTATTCTGTACGTCATGTGATTCATCTGTACTGTATTGGGAATCAGTACTGCCTACTCGAATTGGCAGACGTTTTTCCTACATATTATGTGAAGCATAACGCTGAACATGTTAAATAATAAAATTGTACCCCTATCTAAAGGCCTATCTGTATGCCTATCTAAAGATGTGACGATCGGTTGTCTTGACTTTTATGTAGGTTAGAACTAAATAGTTTGGTGCTTTGTAATTATCTCGCGGGTAGCCATTGGTCGCCTTCCATGCTCATCACCAAGAGCTATGATGAGGTAGGGTACAGAACGTGGTTACTTCAGTTTTGTAACCTGGATTCATGGCTTCCATGATACCCTGGATGAAGTTGAAAATTGAGACGACACACGATTTTTGGTTTATTATATTCAATAATGAACCTTTGGAACCCCCCCCCCCC
This sequence comes from Leptopterna dolabrata, assembly GCA_954871275.1. Classification (NCBI taxonomy): domain Eukaryota; kingdom Metazoa; phylum Arthropoda; class Insecta; order Hemiptera; family Miridae; genus Leptopterna; species Leptopterna dolabrata. Next base: position 13,678,306 of record OX940984.1, on the reverse strand, counting down.
ACAAAATTTGATGGTTTACGTTTCAAGGTAGGTAGGTAGGTACGTAGAATCCGAAAATGTAATGAAGCAATTTCTATCTGTCCGCCGTACATCGCACTTTTCTTAGTTAACATGAACCAAAATTAATTAAATTTGTGGTCCTGTTTGTGGTCTAGTTGGTCCGCGAAGCTCGGCGTTACTGCCAGTCATCTCTAAGGGGTGAAAAATAGGGGTTGAAATTTTCAGAACGCCGTAGCTCGAAAACTTTTTACAGAAGGGTATGGTTTTAAAAAATGTTTTTAATCTTGAACCAAAGAATTTTTTGAGACCACCCGGAGCATTGTACGACCAGCAGTTCGTTTGCACCGAAAAGCTTCGATACGATCGTGAATCAAACTATAGAAATACGACCCAGATATTATTGGTAATAACACGGAGGGCTGTAATGTGATATTATTCCATTTGAAAAATGATGGCTCTTTTGGATTTTGTTGATAGGTACTTAGATACTTTTGCAGCTTGAGCAAACGTTGAAGTATTATCGGGTAAATTATAACACAACGGTTTATTATACTATCTACGCAGAAGGGGCAATTTGCAGCGTTTGAGGTTTTGAACCGAGTGTTGATGGTTCAAGTTCATAGTAGGTATAGGTCCGGTAGGCACCTACTTGATGTTGGAGATATTGATGCACTAGTGTGTGCTTCTAATTACCACATAGGTAGGTAGGCAGTGGCGTAGCCAGTGGGGGTTAGTGGGGGTCATAACCCTCCCCCCCCCCATTGGCTCGAAAACTTTATCCAAAAATAACAAACAAATACAACAATAACAGAATAACCGGTAAATCAAACATGATTAAACAGTTAAGTAATACGTATTACATTTGATTACAAACGATCTGTGCCAAAAATTTGACCCACTCTTTTTGACAAAAATACTTAGGTATCGAAATAGTCCGTCGCCACACTTCAGGTGAATAATATTGATTTTAGGCCTTAATATCAATTTATTCTAGACCACCAAAAATTCTAATTACACCCTTATTCTGTGCGAAAAAACTGAAATAGTATTTTGCTGTCTTCACTCATCCTTCCATACCACTTTCAGAGATTTTATATATACATTTTAGCCGTTTTTACAAATTTTTGACCCCTTAAAAACTAAAATTTTACCCCCTTCGGATTTCTGAAAATTGCTCATCCTTATGTTTGGCAATAAGAACATGTTGGCGAAATTTGGAATTTTTGTCACGTACCCATGGGCAGATATCGTCTGGAGTGACACATAAATAAATATAAATATATAATATACGTATACATTTTTGTTAAAATCTAGGGATGAAATCAGGATGCTCTGAAACGGATTTGCCTATAAACTAATTTCAATAACTTACGTTCTGACAATTTTGGACCCATTGCAATAGCCTCACTTTCCTTGAAAATTCGCGAACATTGTTGCAAAATAAATATTTTATTTCATCAGTTTATCTTACCTAACGTTACCTGTAAAGTTTAGTGCTTTGTGAAATTTAATTTAACTTCAGCTTTGTATGTAATGTCAAACCTTATAAGCGAATTTTCAAAGAAAATGAAGCTACTGCAATGAGTAACATTTTCAGAACATGAATTTTTGAAATATTTTTACAGGCAAATCCGTTTCAGAGCATCCTCATTTCATCCCTAGATTTTAACAAACATTTACCTATATATTATGTATATTTATGTCCTTGGGTATATAATAGAAATTCCAAATTTCTCCATAACGTTTGTATTGCCAAACAAATGGATGAGTTCGAAGATGAGCAATTTTAAAAAATTCCAAAGGGGTCAAATTGGAGTTTTTAGGGGTCAAAAGTCGGTAAAACGGCTCAAATTGCAAACAGTTGATATAAGATCACTGAAAGTGGTATGGAAGGGTGAGCAAAGACAGAAAAATACCATTTCAGTTGTTTTTAACACAGAATAGGGGTCAGATTTTGATTTTTGGGGGTAAAAAATTGGTATTAATGGCTAGAATCAATACCAATAAACTGACGTTGTGTGGGATGGTGAATCACGACGGAGGGACTATTTCGATTATGAAAATATTTTTCTCATAATAGAGTTGGTCATATTTGACTTTATAAGGGTCAAAAATCGACAAAAATGGCTAGAATTTCGAAAAGATCGTATTATTTTACGAAAAGTGCTACGGTTTCTCGCTATATCATCTTTTTACACAATAGCAGGAATAGCAGGATTTCTTTGAAAATTTGCTCATAGCCATAATGCATGACAGGAACTTTTTTCTTTCTATTTCCGATAACCCCCCCCCCCCCATTCCAAAAATCCTGGCTACGCCACTACAGGTAGGTACTTGAGTAGGGATGACCTAGATGGTCTTCAGAACTTGATTGCTGCAATTACGTGCCTTTGAACTCTCTTCAAATAGACTGACGCTTCCTGGGGGTATTCAAGGACGCACTGAGTGAAAATAAAAGGAAAAACCTATCAACAGAAATCGCCCTGGCCTCGAGATACATTTACCTAGGTAGGTAGGTACCTACTTAGATGTTCGTCAGAACGACCTGCAACCGTTCAGGGAATTTCATCGAGTCTCAAGGTTTTGTGGATGGCAATGCAAAATTATCTGATTGTGGCTCGTGAGGCTGGGAATCCCGGGGCTCCGGGTGTTCGGCATCGAGTTCGGGTGGCGAGAGGGCAACAAACTCTGGAGAGCTGGTCCAACCAGCCGGCCAGGCGCCGTTGGGCGAGCAGGGAGATTTCGATAACCGAACTGGCCATAACGAGCATACGGATGACCCCGGTAGGCGCCAGAAATAGTAGGCAGCAGTGGATGTAGAGTCGCATGTTCCTAATCACACCAGAACCTACCACAACAACGAAAACATTGCGAATTCTATTAGGTACGTAAATCGGTGCAGTAATATTTATTATTATTATTATTCTGTTTGGATAACCCTCCTGTCCAGACCACCATTCAATATGCAGTTTATTACTCCTTATTCATTATGTACCTGCAGCTACATCCTACTGGTGTCCCTTGACCAGAAGCCTCGCGAGTTTTGGGTTTTATAGGGGGGAAAAACCAGTAGACCCGAAATCAGTTCTTATTTCCTCACGAGAAGCTTTGTATTCATGCAAGAGTTGAAAATATTTATGTCCTCCAAAATGAAAATTTCCACTCGCATTTTACGTTTCAGACATCAAGGAACATAATATTATTTGGTTCCGTCTCTGTCTTGTGGTCAATGCCTTGTCCCAGGCAAAACTATAGGTAGGTACATACGAAATACTACTACTATACTAGTACTATGCCATAGGTACTTAGTGAGCTGAAATCCGGAGGGTAGGTGCGGATTTGGCCACAGATGGTACCATATCAAGTTTATTAGAAAAGTAGTGCAACTTTCCTCTGCGCACACGCAAACGTGAAACCCTTGTAAAGCTCATAACTACCCTAGAAATCGTCGAAAAGAGCTGAAAGTCGGAGGGTAGATGCAGAATGGTACCCTGATAGTTCCACATCGATTTCATCAGATTCGGACAGTAGGTAACTTCCGGACGTGCGTGCACAGACACGAAATGTTTGCCAATTCCTTGTAACGCCCAAAACTACACGAAAATAGAGTGGTCGCGAGTTGAAATTTGGAGGGTAGGCGCGGGTTGAAGCACAGATGGTCCCTTGTCAAATTCACTGAAAAGGTACTGTGACTTTCGTCTGCGCATGCGCCAACGTGAAATCTTTCCAGAGCCTGCAACTACGCTAGAAATTGTCGTCAAGCGATGAGGTTGGGAGGGTAGGTGGGGATTGGGCCACAGATAGTCCCATATTAAAGTCATTGATAAAGTACAGTAACTTTCTTCTGCGCATGCGCAAACGTGAAATCCTAATAGAGCCTCTGACTTCCCGGGAAACTGTCGTAATGAGCTAAGATTTGGTGGGTATGTGGGGGTTAGGTGTCGGATATTGTTGTCATATAGGCAAAACTCCTGAACTACCCGACCAATTTTAGTTAAATTTCCAGGGATTGTGCGTGTAGGCCCTTAGACTGCCTCCTGTGAATTTCATTGCCGTCAGACCAATGGTAACTCTACAAAAGACACAATAAAAAAATCAATATTTTTACCAATAGTTTTTAGTTTTACCAGCTGATTGTATACGTCCATGTTACAATAAGTTAGGAAACTATACTGCCCACCCACTTGGTAGACTTTTGCTTCCTCACGACCGAAGGTAGGAAAGACTTGGATTCGTGTTTTTTTTATATTTTACGACGTCGGTGCCGCGATGCCAAACATCTTGAAACCAAAACTCATGTCACACATCCGCTAAGTACAATACTGGTGTAACTCAACCAGTTTTCCGGAAAACGGAAAAAACTGTTTTCAGCTGTTTGTGTTTTTTTCTTTTTGCTTTTCATGTCACCAACTCACAGAATATGATTCGAAAACAACACGAAGGCCTTTCATTACATTTTTTACCAAAAATTAATTGCATTTTGAAGATCTTTGAGTTTAGACGATTTATTTGAACGTTCCGCATCCTGGGCTAAGGATTATTTTGAGATATGACGCTATTTATGATTATTTACATCGATAACCCTGTACTGTTGAAGAATACCTATCCTAACCATTCCTAAGTGCTGCATTCAAAGTTGTTACAAAAAAGATTGACTAATAAATTAGGAAACGAGTAAAAATTGAAGGGTAAAACCACTATTGAGCACTAGTCATGCTGGTCTGAAACGGATTTGAATGTGGTTATTTTCATTCTCGGCTGTTTTCCTCGTCTGACCAGATCAAATGCAGGACGTCTCTTACTACCTACTCAGGGCCGTCCTAAAAAATAGAAAATTAAGGACTGAACCATTTTAAATAAAGGCTGGAAATAACTCCGATTCCGCCTCATTTAAGGGGATCATGAATATGTCATTGTTTATAGTCCCCAGTCCCAGTATCATGCTCAAACACGGATGTGCTAACGTTATTTTTTCAGGAATTTCGTGATGTAGGTAATTCAGGCCGCACCTCGCTATTCAAATTTGACAACAGTACTGAGACTGAGACCACAGAACAGGAGACTGGGACTCGCAGTATATAGCATTTCCAAGTCAAATTCAACCTTTTCCAAGTCAAATCCAACCTTTTCCAACTCAAATCCAACCTTTTCCAAGTCAAATTCAACCTTTTCCAAGTCAAATTCAACCTTTTCCAAAACAAATTCAACCTTTTCCAAGTCAAATTCAACCTTTTCACCGAAATTACGAAAAATACGCACAAGCCCTAAATGTAGTACCAAATGCTTGTCTGTGACTGGGGACTGGGCTGAAAACAATACTCCAAACGCAGTAGGTAGGTACCTATACATAAAACAAAATCATGTTTTATTAAAAAAGAAATCAACAAAAAATATAATTTAAAAAAATCAACATTTCTTTGAAAGAAAAACTCTTCTCTCTTCTTTACATAATTAATATTTTAAAAGTCTTAAAATTAAAAATCTGACTTGTAGAAAGTCTATCTTCGATTTTTTTCACTTAAAAAAAAAGTACAGGTAGGTACTTTTGTGAAATACGAGTAGGTACTTGTAATAAATTGACAAAAAATATGGCATCAGTGGAGAGGCTGTCCAACTGACGCTTTAGGGAGCAGGAGCATCATGTCCATAAAATAATTTAGTACAATCTGTAGCTGTAATTGACGATGCATTGAATGATGACTGTGATTCATCGCACAGATCATCAATTCAGTCATCATTCAATGCATCGTCAACAGCAGGAGCATCATGTCCATAAAATAGTTAGTACAATCTGTAGCTGTAATTGACGATGCATTGAATGATGACTGTGATTCATCGCACAGATCATCAATTCAGTCATCATTCAATGCATCGTCAATTACAGCTACAGATTGTACTAACTATTTTATGGACATGATGCTCCTGCTGTTGACGATGCATTGAATGATGACTGAATTGATGATCTGTGCGATGAATCACAGTCATCATTCAATGCATCGTCAATTACAGCTACAGATTGTACTAAATTATTTTATGGACATGATGCTCCTGCTCCCTAAAGCGTCAGTTGGACAGCCTCTCCACTGATGCCATATTTTTTGTCAATTTATTACAAGTACCTACTCGTATTTCACAAAAGTACCTACCTGTACTTATTTTTTTTAAGTGAAAAAAATCGAAGATAGACTTTCTACAAGTAAGATTTTTAATTTTAAGACTTTTAAAATATTAATTATGTAAAGAAGAGAGAATAGTTTTTCTTTCAAAGAAATGTTGATTTTTTAAATTATATTTTTTGTTGATTTCTTTTTTAATAAAACATGATTTTGTTTTATGTATAGGTACCTACCTACTGCGTTTGGAGTATTGTTCTCAGCCCAGTCCCCAATCACAGACAAGCATTTGGTACTACATTTAGGGCTTGTGCGTATTTTTCGTAATTTCGGTGAAAAGGTTGAATTTGACTTGGAAAAGGTTGGATTTGAGTTGGAAAAGGTTGGATTTGAGTTGGAAAAGGTTGGATTTGACTTGGAAAAGGTTGAATTTGACTTGGAAATGCTATAATAACCGTTAATCCATCCACAGTCGCAGGGTTCCCATTTTGAAGGGCTAGTCTCGGAAAGGTAGGTACCTACTTAGAATAACGGGACTACCTACCTGATGTAAATGTAAATAAATGGAGATGGCAAAAGGAGGCCCAATTCGAGTTGCAACACGAACTTCGGACTTAGCTGCTCGTCAATAGCGTCACAAGTCCAATAAAGGACAAGATGTGGAAAACACGACGAAAACCGTCTCAATTCGAAATAATAATTCACGTTATGGGACGTATCGACTCAGGTGGGCGACGCTAGCGCGGCTGAACAATTTGGCGGGTTAGGTAACTAAGTATAGCCTCCCATGTTGTTTCAGGTGCCCGACTTAATTCTAGCCTCCAGTGAAATCAACTATGTGTATCGCTATAGCTATTTCATGGTCCTAGATCAATATTATTTATAATGTTTCTGTTCAACCAGAACTAACCACTTCGTTCAGCTTGTGATCCTGGCAGCACTGATGACTATAACGTTGGTATGTTTTCACCAGGGCCTAAAATATCTCAATCTACTTCCTACTTGTCCAGAGGGCTTACTTTTCCGATTGTGCATTTGTGGGAGCTGTCCAACTGTTCAATTCTTCTCTATGGATTGAAATTATATTGCAGTAGTCGCTTTATTTATCACAAGCACAGGATAAAACAGTTTCCTAATGATATTAAAGCGCTATCTGATACTGACCTCTGCGCTGTGAAGCGAAAATTCGTATTTGTGACTGGGTCGACCCTTATGTGCTCGCCCGGGACGGTGTAATGAACATTCAAACATGACGAGAGAAGATTTACCCAGTGAATTATCTAGTGCTCGGGGAGGGATTTGTTCCCACTGACGCAACTAGAAAGCCCTTGAAGCGAGTGATTTTTTGACATCAGGGCTTATGAAGAAGGTCACCACGAAGAGAATATCCTCACATCAGTTTTTGGCCTTTGGAAAGGTTAGTGGAAACTCTAATGCCTACTCACAAGATTGGAGAAATGCTTAGATCCCATTTATTTTTTGAGTTAGAACTCCTAGGCAAATAGTAGAATCTAGAACACGTAGAAAATTACTGAATCTACAGTATTATTTATGGAACCCTCAGTTGGAAAATAGTCTCTGCAGGGAGGAATGAATCCCTGCTAATCAACCCTCATCAGTCCACTTCCTTTTTTGTTTATTATTTTCAATAATAAGCCTTTGGAATCGAGCATTAAAAAAAAATTAAACCCCCTCCTCAAAATTTGATGGTTTACGTTTCAAGGTATGTAGAATCCAAAAATGCAATAAAAAAATTTCTGTCTGTCCGCCGTACGCTGTACTTCGCACTTTTCTTAGTTAACATGAACCAAAATTAATGAAATTTGATTTGTACGTCCTTGTTTGGGGTCTAGTTGCTCCACGAAGCTAGGCGTTACTGCCAGTCATCTCTAAGGGGTGAAAAATAGGGGTTGACATTTTCAGAACGCTGTAGCTCAAAAACTTTCAATAGAAGGGTATGGTTTTAGTTTATTATTTTCAATAATGAACCATTGGAATCGAGCAAGAATTTTAAAATGTTTTATATTGATCTTGAACTAAAGAATTTTTTGAGACCAACTGGAGCATTGTACGACCAGCCGTTCGGTTGCACCGAAAAGTTTTCTCAACATGATCGTGAATAAAACTGTATAAATCCGGCCCAGATATCATCACTAGGGAGCACCTGATTATAATCAGGGATGGCTGTATGATGTTGGGTTAGTTGTTCTGTGATATTATTTCATTTGAAAAATGATGGATCTTTAGGATTTTGTTGATAGGTACTTTTGCAAGTTGAACAAACGTTGAAGTAATATTGGGTAAATTATTACACAACGGTGAATTATCACAGAATGGTTTATTATTTTTATGCTTCATAATAAATTAATGGTTGAATTATTGAATCCCGCGCATTTGCATGAAACTTTTATTCAGGGGTTGGCTCCAGTGCCTACTGGATTTAGCGCTTTCCTGGGGGGAGCTTGAGGGTATTGACCACAGAAAACAGTTATCTACGCAGAAAGGGGCATCAATCTATAATACAGGTAAATAATAAACCTCTGTGTAATAATTCGCAGCGTTTTTTGTGTACGTATTTTATTTATTGACGACGTGACGTCGTGATCGGTCAGCAAGATGTTGGCAACAGCTGAAACTGGGACATCCGCCATTATGTGCATTGGTTGGTACATTGAGTGCGTTCCTGGGGGCCTCTTTCAAATCTTCCTCCAATTCCCCATCCTCCATGTCCATACCTCATCAGTATTCTATGCATAATCCTATATGGCATGTCATCATTCATTTTAAATCTGTGTTTAGGTACTTTGTTTTAAATTAAATTGTTCTGTGCGTTTCATGATTCATTTACCAGTTAATAGTAAGTTCTTATGTGAGTAAAAAGTGCTTCATCTTCTGCAAGTTCAAGTTCCTACCCCGCCTGGTGTTCAGCCATCAACAAATTTTCCACACAGATCCTATTATGTGAGTCAATGCATGTTTTCTCCAACCTCGAATGGTATCCGCTATCGTTGTTTTCTTGAGTTTGTTTCCTATATCACTGGGTTGGTGATCGGGTGGCAGTTCAGGTCGGTGTAGGTACTATTTGGAGAGTGCTGACTCGGGGACCGTAGATTATTCGAGTAGGAGGGCCCTAAGTAGGTAAGTCATGAATCCTATTTAAAAACGTCTGCCAATTCGAGTGGCAGTACCTACCTATAGCTTCCTCAACTGAATCACATGAACGTATAGAATAGTTGGGTAGGACCATCTGCGATCCAACTCGCGTGTACCCTCTAAATTTTAGCTCTCTATGACTATTTTTCGCGTAGGTAGGTACCTAGTTAGAAGCGTTACAAAGAAATGGTCAACATTTCATGTTTGTGCATGCGCAGACGAAATTTACATTACTATTTCAATGAAATTCATGTGGAACTATCAAAGTATTACCTATTCCTGATCGATCCTCCAAATCTGAAATCATTTCAGTGATAGTTAAGGTAGTTATGGGAGTTCCAGGTAATTTCACGTTTGGGCATGCGCAGACGAAACAATTAACATGATTTTGAAACGGGACCATCTGCGATCCAACCCGCGTGTACCCTCAAAATTTCAGCTCTTCACGACTATTGTTCGCGTTAGTTCACGACTAGTTAGAAGCGTTACAAAGAAATGGTCAACATTTCATGTTCGTGCATGCGCAGACGAAAGTTATATTACGATTCCAATGAAATTCATGTAGAACTATCAAAGTATTACCTATTCCTGATCGATCCTCCAAATCTGAAATCATTTCAGTGATAGTTAAGGTAGTTATGGGAGTTCCAGGTATTTCACGTTTGGGCATGCGCAGACGAAACAATTAACATGATTTTGAAACGGGACCATCTGCGATCCAACCCGCGTGTACCCTCAAAATTTCAGCTCTTCACGACTATTGTTCGCTTAGTTAGAAGCGTTACAAAGAAATGGTCAACATTTCATGTTCGTGCATGCGCAGACGAAAGTTATATTACGATTCCAATGAAATTCATGTAGAACTATCAAAGTATTACCTATTCCTGATCTATCCTCCAAATCTGAAATCATTTCAGTGATAGTTAAGGTAGTTATGGGAGTTCCAGGTATTTCACGTTTGGGCATGCGCAGACGAAACAATTTCCATGATTTTCAAACGGGACCATCTGCGATCCAACCCGCGTGTACCCTCAAAATTTCAGCTCTCCACGACTATTTTTCGCTTAGTTAGAAGCAGTACAAAGAAATGGTCAACATCTCATGTTCACGCATGCGCAGACGAAAGTGACAGTACGATTCCAATGAAATTCATTTAGAACTGTCAAAGTATTATTCCTGATCGGCCCTCCAGGTTTAAACTCATTTCAACGACATTTAGGGTAGTTAGGGGTTTCAAGTATTTCACTTTTGCGCATGCGCAGACGAACGTTGTGGTACTTTTTCAATGATTTTGGTGTGGGACCATCTGTGACCCATCTCGCACCTTCCCTCCAAATTTCAGCCCATTTCGACCATTATGTCGGGTAGTTATGGGCGTTACAAGGAATAACCACAGACAGAGACAGACAGACACGGAACCAATAATGTTCCTCAATGTCGAAACGCAAAATCATAGTGGAAATGTTCATTTTGGAGGACATGAATTTTTTTTTTTACTCAATCACGAATCCAAGGCTTCCCTCCCTACCTTCAGTAGTGAGGAAGAAAAAAGCAGCCACTCTGTTAGATCCCTCTCATCAGTTAGATAGTTAGAACCTACTTCAAGGACTCTTGGTGGCCGTAGACTATTATTTGAATAAGAGAGCCCTTAAGTTTGATACCTAAGTCATGAATCCTATTTTTTTGAAAAAACTGCTACTCCGTCAGATTCCTCTCGTCAGCTAGATAGGTAGAACCTACCTCAAAATATACACATAATGAACAAGTTGGTAGAAACAACTAAGCAAGTATAAATCCTTTTGGAAATGCCCTGTGCCAGACGAAAGCGTTCTCAGCACAGCACAGATACAGAGGCATTTTCGTATAGACTGGTACGGTTATTAGTGGCAGTCAGCCAAAACCGACCAGACGACCCCACGTAGAGAAAGCTAGGACCTACCATTTTTGAAGCCACTTCTAATACCATTAGAATTTTCAAAATTTGTGAAAGTCTTGTAGGTAGGTATGCGTACCTACTCTACCTTATCAAATTGTCGAATTCATGCGCTTCCTCTTATTTTACGTTTTACTTGTTCTTCAGGCAAGTTATTCTATGGCTGGTCCTTTTACAGACCACCAGCCCATGGAATAAAGGGATAAATCTCCGTTTATTCCATGACCAGCCGCTACTGGCACAGGAGTGGACGGTTAATACCTGCTTAGTTCTATTTTATGGTTGTTGCCATTTTATGGGTAGGTAGGTGCTTGCACAGAACAGTGATCTAGACTTGCAAAAGAGGGTTATTTGCCTTGTAAAAATGAACCGTTATGGAAAATTTATTTGCAGTTTTATTTTCTTTGTTTCCTTCTTTGCTTTCTGCTCGTTAAGTAAGAAGGTTTAACAAAGTTTAACAAACTTTTCTGTGAATGGCCCTAGTTTCTGACTGCTAGACAGCTGGGGATGAGGCCAGTCGAGATTCAAAACGTCTTAAGGAAATAAATTAATGTACCTATACGAATGACACGATCGTTTTCTGTATTGCCCGATGAACCCAACCAATCCCACGATAACGTTAGTATTTTGAAACGGGGAAGTCGACGTTGGAAAATCGAATAGATACGTTGATTCCTAATATTCAACCCGGTGATGAACATCTGACCCTGATCACTCGTGCCGCTAACACGCGAATGGACCATTTTTAGCTGTAGCTGGAAATCGCAAGGGAATCCCAGAGCCGGTAACAGAGAACTGCTCCCACTCCTCCGCTCTGGAGATGTAGTTGGGTAAGAGGTTGTCCCGAGGTTCAGTTCCAGTTCTGTGTCGTCCTTCGAAGGACGTTAGTCGTAGATAGGGAAATTCATTAGAAAATCATCTTTCAGAACTTCGGAGTCAAGAGTTTGAGGGTTAGTAAACATTTTTTAAAATAAATATTATTGCACTCATTCCAGGAAGAGGAAGCTAAATTATTTACTGCTCGTGAATTATACAGTGATAATATATTTGAATAATATCCATAGGATAATTAAAATTTGTTCCATTTTGGTTCGGAATACTTAGGTACCTTTTTGAACATGACATAATTCGACAGAACAATCAAGGCAGCAAATTTAGTAGACCGAAAAATAACCACTACGGAAGTACGGAAACAAAATAACTACCTGCTACGACCTATACCACCACTGAAATGTAAAATGTTTTTCCCTTAGGATGTTTTGTTCATTGAGATTTGACTTAGAATGTCATTCATTGATATTTGACATAGAATGTCAACTGTTTTTAATTCCTTGAAACGAATTCTCAATTTGTTCTTCGTTAATTTCACAAAAAATCCTACGCTGTAAAATTAATTTTGAGTTTTTTCCTGAAAATATTTTCCGTTATATTTCGCTAGTAGGTACACACCGTTTTCGTGGATATTTATATCCCTGATTTTCAGAGAAGAGCGTTTTCAGTTTTGGGGTCGTCGGCAAAAGTCTTTGTAGATATTTAAATGCAAAGAGAGAAAGTAAAAGTTCTATAGACTTTGGGAAGTTATGTAGATGTCTTTCGTAGGTATAGGTATAATTCACCAGAGATTCATTATATCACTATTGATAATGCATACTATTACGCATCAGGGCTTCTAACATAATATTATGCCAAAGTACTTCAATGTCAGAAATAAGATAGTACTTGTTATACATTATGTTAACGTACCTAGATTTTTGTTTAGGTACTTGATCTGTATTACTTTTCAGTTGGCCTGTATATTCTCAGGTCTTTATAGTTTGTTGTTGTAGAAAGTACTGTTGTGCAGTTAAACAACTGGAAGATGTTTAAACAATTATTTTACCTTTAATGTATTATTGCGAACCACCGTTGTAATACCATTGTGTGCTTGTACAAGCATTTTTGTAAAAATTCACTTTTCGGTGGTACAAATTTTAAAAACCAGCTTAGATCAACTGCGCGGTAAAACTTCGAAAAACTAGGTAGGTATAATAACACTTAATAACCATTTAGAACCCACTGCACTAATTTATCCCTGAATATATAGTCTAGTTGAAGTAATCCATTACAAAACGGTAGACATGTTCTCTTAAATCTTTGCTTGCCTACCCAGTGTATTTCTCATGGCTCATACAGTCGAAGGAGATTGCGAAGGAGTTTTCCCAGTGTCTGTCCTGCAGTACCCCCCCCCCCCCCCCCCGTAATTTCTGATACATCAAGTAGGTAGTCAACTGTTCAAAGTTCAGTCAAGAAAGTCTAGGTATTCAACTTTATGATTAACAGCCTGATAGCCCTACGAATACACAGTTCTTTACTCATTAGAATCGTTTAATAAAAGGATAGCATCAGTCATCTTTGGATGTTATCAAGGACATAATTTAAGAAGTTTTCGGTGCCCCAAAACCAATTTTCAACAGAAAAAAATGATAAAATTGGAGTTATTGCTTAAATAATATTAACTGAATTTGATTATTAGAGTTAGATACGTGGCGATAATAACACAGTTAAAATAAAATATCCAACTAATGTGAAGGAAGAACTAAACAGTATGCAACATCGTTCCCCCATTTATTGTTAACCATAGTCGTAAACGAGGCACTCGGAGACTGTCACGGAACTCAGCCTTTCTAGAGGTTTTTCTCTTACATCTTTATTTATTTTATATTTCGTTTCACATATCACTGCCAAAAGCATCATCAGGTTCATTAAACCTTGATATTCATGGTTTTCTGAATATTTTATTCAAATTTGACCTATCGGATCTAATTTGTCTCGGGGTTAGGTGAAGGATGGGTCAAGGTAAAATACACTAATTATGTATTATAAATATTGGATGTATGTTTACCCTCGTACATCGCAATGTTTAACAGACGTCGCACACTGGGGCTGTTTGCCTTTTTTTCTGGTCCAGATCACTCAAATGATGAGAAACTAAAAATTGCTCTTATTTCCACGTTAGTACGTCGTAGGTACCCACCAGTTTTGTGGTAAAAGTTTTTGTCACTGCTATTATCGTCTTCTCCACTCAACACTTGACGTTGTCGTTCGAGCTTTTAAAAACTGAGTTCTCGATGACAAGCTTTTAGGTGCTTATCTCAGGAATGCCACCTACCTGCATGGGTCATCGTTTCCCACCTCGCGTCAAGGAATTCAACAGTATTCCCGTTGACGAGGTCTGTCTTAATATTTAGCCGAAGACAAAATTATATTGGAACGTACTTAACTTGTTCAACATGACTATATTGATGAACCGTGCGTTGCGCAGGATAGTTTTAATTTGTGTTACATCAAGCGATAGACAGGTGTATATCAGTGATCAAATCAATAAAACTAGATCTGGTTTTGAAACAATCGAAATAATTTTTGTGCCGTGTTATACTATTAATAGAAAGTTATCTACGTAGCTACAACCACTTAATGACATCGTTAGCAAACACTTGGAAACCAACTCTGGGCTCAAAGCACTTTGGTGCCCCTACATTTTTTTCCGTTCACATTGTTTGCACAGAATCTTGCATCAATATTCAGAATATGCTGTCACCCCTTGGTGGAAGTCAATCATGAATCATTCACTTAAGCCGCGCGCTCAGGGAAACCGAGGAAACACGTAAAAATAAATCAACAGGGTAGTGAGAAACACTGAAGAGAAGGACGCAGGAGGCTTCAGGACAATGAGCCTGCTAAACACTAGTTATAAAAATAATCTTCCTGGATCCTACTCAAAACCGCCGTTTCTCTGGTGTTTGGGTTGATAGATGTTTCTGTCACCGCACCCTCCCAGATCTCATAACATGTGTCGCGATTTCGCTAAATAATGATAGCTGTATTAATATTTACACTTGGGAGTTAATAGACCTAAACCAGAAACGATAAGTTTTGTGATTAATTTTGCTTCACGAATATTGATCTTTGTCGAATATTGGTGTCTATCAATGGAAGCATTTCTTCAGCGACGTTCAGTTTAATACTTATTATTTATCATACCCTTATTTATACCATACTCATCACATTGGTACTACTAACATTCAGTTCGCTGTGAGGAGGGCAGTAGGTACGCAGGTCGCAGTAGCGGGAAAGGTACTGCTTGTGGTAAACACTAGAAAGAAAAAAGAAAAACGTTGCAAAGTCCTTGTCACATGGGTTTATTATTCCACTGAACATACCTATAGAAATGTTGGCTGTTCATTTAGTGTTTCTTTCATGTAAAATAATTGAAATAGCTATTTCTGGTGATTTCCACCAATTTTGGCCCCTAAAACACGAATTAGGTACGCTCCTTTTTTTTCAAATTATCTTTGATCATTGATAGTGCCAATTAATCGTCTTGATCCACGTGTTAACACTTTTTCTAGTATTATTATACAAATTGATGGTGATTTCAGACGATTTCCCAGGTTTTTGACTCATAAAAAATCAATTTTGGGAGCTTAACATTTGGTAGAACCTCAATTTTCCCCTCTGATCAAAATCGACTTCATATTCGGTCTTCTCGTCCCCAAAAACATGGAAAACGGTACCTCAAAAGCTCGAGTTACTAACATGTTACTAAAGCACAAAAAGTACCTATTTTTATACACATTTTCACTCATAACATCCCTGGGTATTTTCCGATCGGGCTGCAAAGTTTCGGGACACAACTAGGGCCCAAATGGAGCATGTGTGCGGAAGAACGAATTTTTTAGACCTAAAATGAAGCCGGTACACGTAATACGGCGGACGGACATTGCATTTTTTGAATCTACGCACCTTGAAACGGAAAAGAAAAAATTTTGAGAGGGTGTTATAAAAATTTTTTGCTGAGCGAATACATAGGTGTATTATTCACAGAATAATAAACCAAAAGTCTTCTCTGTACACACCGCAAACCTTTTGATGGTGCTTTGTTGTGTCAAGTCATATCAAACAAGTTTCTCACAAGGACGCGGGAATCACGATTTTTGTCGATGTCCCGCACCAAACCCACTCTCGTTTACCATCACTTGTGTGGATGAATAGCAGCGTCAAGTAATAACGCAAATAACTTTTTTTTGTAGCCAGGCGTTTGGGAGGCACAAACTGGTTTCCGCGGTGGTGTTGGTGGGGGGGGGGGGGGGGGGGGGGGCTAGCTTGAGATTATAATAGTTTTGTTCTCGTCGTTCTCATTATAGGTTATTATTGGATTATGGTGGATATGAAAAAGTTATCAGCTATCGAGGTTAAAAGGTATCGAGTGACGGAGTCAACATTTACACTTTATCACAGATGTCCATTTGCTACCCCGGCCATTGTAGATAGGGTGGCTGATTTGGCTACTCGTCAAAGCAAAAAATGTTCTCTGCGCCTACACAAAATTCCTGGTGTTTTTCGATGTCAAAAAAGGTTTAGTCTAAGGAAATAACGTGGGCTGATACTTCCACCCGAATTATGAACACTTTCAGTTTTCTTCTGCTAGGTCACTGACGTTTGTCGCGTCGGTAAAAACGTCTATAATAATAATTGTATAATAATAATTATTGTTATTTTGAGTTATTTGTAATTTGTAATGTTCATTAAAGTGATAGCATATATTTGTGGGGAGGGGGGGGGGGGGGTGATTGAGGTTCACCGAAACTCATTTTTTAGGATCAACTTTTAAACTTGTTTTGACAATAATGCTCCTCTATGCTTTTGTTAGTTTGTTGATGAATTGAGCAGAAATTTGACAGAAGCTATATTTCTTTTTTCGTTCCGTTGAACTAATACTTGTCCTTCAATATTCAAACCTTCTGTGCTCTCGAGTTTACATTTTGTGGTTTTTAGTTCCTAAAACAATGTGAAGACTGTGAGGTCTTGGCCACCTTTAGTCCAGGCAACGAATGGCGAAAAAGGGTTTGTAGAGTGCGTGGGCGGAAACCAAACAAAAACTTAAGAATTTGTATGAGTTGGCCGGGCCTGTGTGGGGGGGGGGGGGGGGAGTTTGCGATTTTGGGTTTTTGCTCATAGCTCGGCTACCGTTGGTCGTATAATCAAAGTTAACCCCATCAAACGAAAGATAATAAATTTCCTACAAGATAGGGTGATTGGCGTTTCTTCTATCTCTCATAGTTTTCGAAATATCCGCCCGAAAAAATGGAAAAATAGTTGGAAAAAAAAGTTTTCCCAACTTTTTTTCAAACTTTTGTCGTAACTCCTCAAGCCTTTGGTTTTACTGTAAAAATCCCGTAGAAGAAGTTGTTGAGCATTAAATTACCTTTGACATGAAATATAATTTTAATATTTTATGTTAAACCTATCAAAAACTTCAGCAGTTTGAATTCTTTTGATTTCCTATTTTCAAAATGGTGGACTGTGACGGTCTTGACTTTTTTTTAACAACGCACATGCATCAGAGAGAGTATTTCGAAACTTCATCATAAAATTGCAGTGTGAGAAGGCAGTAGGTTACAGAAAACAAGGATATTGATATTGATTCAGAAATTGTAGACAAGAAGGTCTTGACATGAAGTAGGTCTATCCAAAACTATTCAGGAAAACCAGATGTTTCATCCAAGGCTGCAGGAGCAGGGCGAATGGCAGGACAATCACTTGGTGACTAAGGGCGGAATTCATAATTCCCCCTCAAGTCTGCGTGTTCCCCTAATAAGTGTGCCATTTGCACACATACCGCACACGTTCAGTTGCTGGCGGCGAACTCAGCCTCGGACAAGTTAAGTGCAGACTTATCTCGCTGAGTCCCCCCTTGGCTTGCTCTATGAATCCCGGCCACCGAGTTGAGGAGAGCCTCAACTTGCGCAAGTCTGAGTAGACCCCTAGCTGAAGTGAGGACTATGAGTTCCGCCCTTGATGTGCCTTGATGACTGAGGATCAGACGCTGATTTGAGCTGTCTGGCTCAGAGAGCTGTGGCGAGTACTTTTGGTTTATTATTTTCAATAATGAACCATTGGAATCGAGCATGAAAAAAAAAACTCTAACCCCCCCTCAAAATTTGATGGTTTACGTTTCAAGGTACCTATGTAGAATCCGAAAATGCAATAAAAATATTTCTGTCTGTCCGACGTACGCCGTACTGGCCACTTTTCTTAGTTACCATGAATAAAAATTGATGAAATTCGGGTTATAGGTTCCTTTCGGGGTGTAGTTGGTCCTCGAAGCTCGGCGTTACTGTCAGTCATCTCTAAGGGGTTCAAAATAAGGGTTGCAATTTTCAGAGCGCCGTAGCTCGAAAACTTTCGATTGAAGGGTATGGTTTTATTTACGTTATTAAATTTTTCTTGAGCTAAACAATTTTTTGAGACCACCCGAAGCATTGCACGTCCAGCCGTTCGTGTGCACCAAAAAGCTTCGTCAACACGATCGTGAATAGAACGATATAAATCCTGCCGGGATATCATCACTAGGGAGCACCTGATTATAATCAAGGATGGCTGTATGAAGTCGAGTTGGTTGTTCTGCGATATTATTTCAGTTGATAAGTGATGAACTATTGGATTTTGTTGGTAGTTACTTGTGAAACTTGAACAAACGTTGAAGTATTATTGATGGGTAAATTATTACACAATGGTAAATTATTACACAACGGCACATTATTACACAGCTAATCTACGCGGTAAATTATTACATAACGTTAAATTATTACACACGGTAAATTATTACAGAACGGTTCATCTACCAAGAAGGGGCTGGATTTTGTTGATCGGTACTTTTGCAACTTGACCAACCGTTGAAGTATTATTGATGGGCAAGTTATTACACAACGGTTCATTATACTTGACCAGAGGGTACGTACTGACCACAGAAAACAGTGATCTACGCAGAAGGGGCATCTATTTCACTCCACATCAACAATTTTCCTTCAGAACTTCATTATTTGCGTTTATTTTTGCCATTTTAGTTACTGTTTGTCATCGAAAGAATTGTTTTAGCAACATTTAACTCGTGATTTAGGTAGGTACCTAGTAACGTGTACGGGGTTATGTACTAACCTACGGAGGGTCTGTGATCTACATAATATGTATAGACTGGTACATATTATATAGACGGGTTATCTATACAGAGAGCTGTGATCTGTAACAGAAGGGTATTCTGTACAAAATAATAAACCGTTGTGCAGGGATTTGCAGCGTTTTGGTTTATTATTCTGTGAATAATACACCTATGTATTCGCTCAGCAAAAAATTTTTATAACACCCCCTCAACATTTTTTCTTTTCCGTTTCAAGGTGCGTAGATTCCAAAAATGCAATGTCCGTCCGCCGTACGCCGTTGCCGTATCACGTGTACCGGCTTCATTTTTGGTCTAAAAAAGTCGTTCTTTCGCACACATGCTACATTTGGGCCCTAGTTGTGTCCCGAAACTTTGCAGCCCGATCGGAATATACCCAGGGGTGTTATGAGCGAAAATGTGTATACAAATAGGTACGTTTTGTGTTTTAGTAACATGTTAGTAACATGAGCTTTTGAGGTATCGTTTCCATGGTTTTTGGGACGAGAAGATCGAATACGATGTCAATTTTGACCAAAGACGCGGAAATTGAGGTTTTACCAAAGGTTCAGCTCCCTTTTTTATGAGTCAAAAACCTGGAAAGTTGTCTGAAATCACCATCAATGTGTATAATAACACTATAAAAAGTGTAAACAGGTGAATTAAGACCAATAAATGGCACTACCAATGATCAAAGGTGATTTGAAAAAAAAGAGCGTACCCAATTCGTGTTTTGTGGTCAAAATTGGTGGAAATCACCAGAAATAGCTATTTCTCATGAAAGAAACAATAAATTAACAGCCATCATTTCTGTAGAACTCCAATAGAATAATAAACCCATGTGACAAGGACTTTGCAGCGTTCTTGTAATAATGGGACAGTCTTGACCGAACATGGTTGTGGTTATTCTGATTGTGAGAGCTGTTCGATTGTGGTTATTCCGATTGTTGACGAAATTCAACATTTTTTTGTTGCAAATTTAGAAGCCACTTGTGGTACGGAAAACATAAATGTGATGAGATGGCCAGAATTTGGTTAAAAACCTTCCTCCTGGGACCCAGGTGCTCAGTTGTACACGGGACGGTCTTGGCATTATCCTACGTTTTACGACATTTCAAGTAGGAAATGCGATCAATTTTTTTAATTTGACTGTAATAATAGCGTTTACTAGAAATATTAAAATTTAAAAAACCTCAGGTACAGTTTCAGGTACAGTCAATGATTATACTACAGGTCTGGTAACATGGATCGACCACTTTCCGTAGAATGGCCCACCCATTCTTCGATTTCGAACTCATCTGACAAGGAAAATCCAAGTAAAAAAATAATTAAATTAGACTCGGTATCTATAAAATATTGTGATAGTATGATGTATAAATTATTATTATCTTCAAGATGAAGGGGATTAAACTGATAGCCTGGTAACCCTATATGTATGTTTATCTAAATCGACCTAGTGCTGAGGTGGCCTGAAACATTTATTTTCTTCCGAAATTCAAATCCTTTTACAGATGAGAAAGTTGAATCGCCAGGCTTGGTACAGGCAGTTTTTTAGGATCATCATTGGGTACTTAAACTAGTTAGATTCGATAAACATTCCTACGATACCCTGCTGTGAAATAGGAAAGCGGCAATCCAGTACCATGTTTCTGGTACATTTTACCGTTGAGATCTGGGAACTGCGGAAAGATCTGATCTGTTGCCTTTAGATATTGGAAAACTCAATATGATATGGTTTGTTGGGGTAAAAACCCAGTTTGGTGTGTTTTTGTTTTTTGTAGGTATACCTATGTAGGATGTTTGGTATCTAAATAATCAGTTGGCAGTTAACGCAGGTGAATATCATAATATCACTGTAAATGGTTAATAATAACAAACAGCCAATAATAATAATTTAAAATAACAAGTAATACAGCCTTTACCACTCACTAGACTTTGTTACCTACCTGTTATAAACATTGTTGGTTGCATATTTTTTAATAACACAATTTTGTAAGCAGGTACTTGACTAATTTTTGAATGGTAGCTTTTTTGTTTTGATATTATGCGAGCTTAAAAATATCATCTACAGACCTAGCCGACCAGAAATAGCAGTTAAGGATGCCCAGATGGTTAATCTATTTCTCCAATCTACCTGCCTCATGTTTCTTATTCTTGTTAACCTTCACTTTAATTTGTGCTCGTCAGGTTCGCATCATGAGCTTCTCGGTCATCATGCGAGACTGAAAAAGTGATGGAATGAACCATTTAGGGGTTATTTGAGCCAGTTTCACGGATGATGGTTAGATGGTTAGCCTCTCGAAATGGAATAATCGGTGATCGGTAACCGTATTTAGTCGCATCGTTCGTTGCTTTTGCTTACTTAGCTACTTGATGTTCACCCTTTCCTTATACTTCCGAAATTGTTTTGAACTCCACACAACAGATGAACAAGCTCGAAGATAAGAGGTATATCCACCTCAATTCGTAATATTTGTCCACCTCTTGTGCTTACTGCATCAAGTTGATAAGTAGTTACCAATACAAGAGACTACAGACTACATAGACCATAAGATGATATTTTTGGGGTACAGTGAGCCAGTTTCTACCCCCCCCCCCCCCCCCCAACACATCCAGGCTGTATTGAATGGCATTCCCATAATGTAGGAAAACACGTTAACGCATGCGTAGGTTACCTATTTGAATGGTTTGATGTAATCCAAACTTTTTTGGGCAGTTTTTCGTATTTTCTGTTGGCGATGGATTTTTATTCGATAACACTCAAATAGAGATTCAGAGATACCTATCAGCCCCTGACCTCGTTATTCTGTTTATAAAAAATGATCTTGCGATATTGCCTGCTGTCATCTGCGAAAATAATGGTCATGTATTCTTAAAATCCGACAGGACACTGTGAAATACTGCTGATTTATCGTTATTGTTGGAGTTATCGACATTTCGTTTTCATGGGAATGGAACACATTAAGATATGCATTATTAACACGTACCAGATACCTACATAATCGTGGGTTGGTACCCGATGACACTATCATCGGGGAAAACTTTTCAAAGTCCTAGTGTATTGATATTGTTAAGAAACTAATGGAATTCTTTTAATGATACCTTCCTGTTAATAGCCACATTGCTTGTTTCAGGTACCATCAAGGAAACTATGGCCCTCATTTGGGCTGTTATCGTCTTGTCCGCAGCTGTGGTTCAAGCGGCCGATCCAGAACCAAAAGAGTGAGTTGGTTCTTCAGATATTCTTAATTTTGTGTCTGTCGTTCAAAATCATAGTGCCTTATTTATCGTTGTCCTAGTGAGAGGTATTACATGGTCGTTGCCCCGCAAAAGCTGCGGCCTTTGAGCAAATACGAAGCATCAATAACCGTCTTGGGCACCGACAAGCCGGTTGCTGTCACAGTGGGTATTGCTGGAACTGATGAGGGGAATAAGGACTTCGTTAAAAGCGCTGTCGTCAACGTTCCTCCAAACACGAAGCAAATAGCTTCTTTTGAAGTAAGCTAAACCAACAACAACTATCAGAATAGGAAATGGAAAATTGCTAAACAAGTACATACGTCTACCTATTTGGAACCCACTTTCTCGGCCCTCATTATCAAGATCAAATGAAGCTTCAGAATGATCTGAGGCCACGAGAATAAAAAAGTAATCGATTCCATATGAGATTCATCATTAACGAAAATCGTACCTTCGAAATGTACTATACCTCATTTTGTAATACGATCATTATTCTCAACAATGTCATTCGATTAATTTTACTTTTTCACTTGAAGATAGGTGAAATCAAGTGCTGCAATTACAACTTGAGCATCCGCGGTGATGAAAATTTCAAATTTGAGAACGACACGGAGCTCGTGTTTGTGGCAAAGTACCAGAGCGTCTTCATCCAAACCGACAGAGCTATGTACAAGCCTGGCCAAAAAGTGCAGTTCAGGGTTCTGGTTTTGGACTCAAAATTGGCCCCCAGTTCTGACAACAAGATTGACATAATTTTGAAAGTAAGCTTTACTAGGTGTTATAAGTGTTGTACAGCATTAAATAATTACGAGATACTTGCTTCCGTGTGTTTGTGAGATGTGGTTTGTGTTTAGCCCTTCTCGGGCTGAGGCAGCGATCATAGATCCACTTTACAACATAAATCTAGAGCATGATATTGAATCTCTCTCCGCTTCCTAAAATTTTATCTGTTACTCGTATTATATAGACATCTGATTCAGCTGAGTTAATTTCTTGATGTTAAGGGTGAGAGGAGTTAATTCAGAGGACCTAGGTATAATATCAAGATCAATAATGGCTTGATGTTACCTAAAAACTCTTGAGGGTAGAAATTGTACCGCTTCATCTATGCTGTCAGATCACACTATCTTCTGCTCCGTAGCTATGTTGATAGTTACCTTGATCTGGCGTGATAGAATACTGGGTTGAATACTGTAGAGGTTATTACCTACATTTATTATCTTTCTTTCTCAGGACGGAGAGAATAACCGAGTTAAAGAATGGAAAAACGCCGAGGCCGTCAAAGGTCTCTATTCCAACGACATCCAACTGTCGTCACAGCCTGTGCTTGGCGACTGGACAATAATCGTCAAGTCAGGAGGAAGAGAAACGACCAAAACCTTCACCGTGGCCGAATACGTTCTCCCCAAGTTCGAAGTTAAAGTCGATCTCCCCAAATACGCTACTGTCGCCAACAGCAAAGTTCCAGTGGAGGTGTCCGCTAAGTAAGATTTTTAGAATCCGAGAATATAGACTAGGTAATAGAGAATATAATGAGGTTTAGAATACATTCTACAGGTGTTTATATTAATGAAGTCATATTATATAAATTTATTGTATTTATTCCATTGGAGGGCGTAGACTACCTATTCTACCAAAGAACCCTCTCCAAAATACTAAAAGTAAAACTAAATAGAAATACTTACACTTACGATGACGAATATTTTTCAGATATACTTACGGGCAGTTTGTGAAAGGCGAGGCTACGATAAAAGTGAAACAGCAATACGTTCCGTACAATCAAATCGAAGCTCCAAAAGACAATTCAAAAGTCATCAAAGTCGATACGATAGGCAAAACAGAAATCGATGTTGTTGAAGCCCTTGGGTAAGTTTTGTTTTTCCTAAAGGTCCAACAACTGTTTGTGGAACTTGAATATGTCAGCTCTGAGCAATCATTTTTGACGGGCTTTGTACGCTAAAACTAATACGTTAAACGGGCTAATACGTTTAAAATGTCCGAATCATGCTCTAATTTCTCGCTTATAGATTGCGTTTTCTGTTGGGACAGAATTGAAGATCTACCATATGACACAGAGTTGAGGTTCGACGTGGACTTCAAGGAGGAGCTGACCGGAAAAGTTCTCAATGGTACCAACACCCTTACTATTCACAAGCACAGCTTCCAGATGTTCTTCGTTGGGATGGACGAATTGGTGCCAGGAGAGAATTATAAGACACTGGTAAACTCAAGAAAAATGTAAAAACTAAACTTGTTTCGACTATAAGCTTTTTCTAACTCTTACTTCATTTTCAGTTTTATATTTTCAGAAATGATTTATGACGAACTGTTTAGTATCAATAATAATTCATTTAATATCAATGCTTCGATTCAGACTGAATCGTTAAGAAGAGAAGCATTGGCGTGCAGCTCCTGATGGAGCTTCTTCAATAATATATTCCTTTTGCAAACAAGTATATTTTCTTCAAGGTCTCTAATACAAGTATTTACAATTTTCAGAAGGAATTGATTGGTTCAAGATACCTTGGAAGATCGATTTTCAAAAATGGTCCCAAATTACAGTTACCTGTGCGTTTATTCTGAGACATCACGAAGGAAATTTCGGTTATTTCTTAGGTTCTGCTATTTGAGATTTGCGGTTTCACGTCTCCCGGAGTGCTGTGTGAGGGAATGCGAAACGGTTGAGGTAAACCAGCGGTTCAATATAGGCAAACGTCGATTGGGGTAACCTACGTTGTTCAGAAGAGCCCTAAATTTAATGGATTATGGATTATTATTTTATTCCTTAATCATCCTTCGCGGGTTGAAATGAAATAATCCGTTTTATTGGCATTTCATTGTTCTCAGAGTCGATCCTGAATAATATACACATCATATAAGAAACAAGTCGGTTGTGACTGAAATACAACAGTTTTAGCCTTGCGGTTTGGTACGGTACACCCTAGTCGTTATCTAGGGAGATCACTAGACATCAGAGCTCTGCTAAATCAGAGAGACTGCTTTGAAACAAATGTCTGATTTTTCATCGCTTCTTTTACGGAAACCCATTGAGCTACAATCATTTGTGGATCTCGTAGTTCTGATCCTATAATCCGACATCCTTCTTACCCATAATTCATTTATGCAAAATTCTAATTCTAACGCATTATTCTAACGCAACTACTGTGTGTATCCCTGGGCTGCGAGATAGGGATGATTTAAGGGCTTGACATCGGGTAATTTTTGTGGTCCTGAACACCTTTCAGCTTCTTATACTTCCTTTGCCGTTTTGCGTATTCCCAGCCCTTGAAACCAAGGATGGAGCGCGTCCAGTGCCTCCACTGTCCAGTCTTCTCTTTCTTGTAATTGTAATGTATTTTCCGATCGACATGATGAACTCCGCTTGATAACCTAGATGACTGTGAATCACCAAATATTTTTTGTAGTCATCGTCCGGTCATATTGTTGTATTTTCCAGTTGAAAGTGGTGAACTGGGACAACACCCCCTTCGTCGGCCCGAAGAGTGAGAAAGTCAAAGTGAAACTGGGCGAGCGGCAGTGGTATGGGAAAAAGGAAGAGGACACTTGGGACGCTGAGTACGATCTGTCACCCAATGGTACCGTGGAACTTTCCTTCCCCACGGAAGAAAACGCCACTTCTATCAGCATACATGTTAGTCAGCTGTAGGCCATTGACAAGGACCTATGCCATTATTCATGTTACAATCTGATGTACACCGAACAGCTACATATTAACTATCATAACTTGGATGATTTGAGATTAGCTTCGAGTTGTAATGCTTCATGAGTTACCTCTAGTACTTACTGCCTGTGTTAATGTTATAGGCCCAATATATGGGGTTGGACGCGTGGACAAGCGGATTTAAAAAGTACGAGCCTCCTGCGGAAGCACAGAAAAACGAATCTCTGGAAATCAAATTGGACGATGGAAAACATAAAGTGAGTGGTAGCGAGTTCCGTTGAAAATAAACATTCAGAACTCCAAATCATTTCAATGACTGTTTCCATTCATTGTAAAAGAATGGAAGAGGTTTGTGGGGGGATGGTGTGCTTTACAACTCAACTTTATAACGTCTATAACATTATAACATTGTCGTCTTTCACGCTCTTGGCTGTAGCATATACAATTTTGGTGAATCATACTGTGATAAGGACCATAAAACATTTAATTCTTTGAACCTCATAGAGGAATGGAGTGGGTCGGAATGTGCAGCTTTTGACCTCAGAATCGGATTCAGTACCATCAAAAACTCTAGTATCCCAATTTTCAGCATCGAAGTCCGAGTAGTTCGGCCGGGAATAAGCTAGAGAAAACACAAATGACGTCATCTGGTATGTATCGCCCTCTCATTCGGACCCCATGTGCGGGAGCGAGAGGGCAATTCATACCACATCACGTCGCACGATTTTTCTTTCCCCTTTTTCTCCCACTTCATTTAAGACCCGTCATACAGCACCGTTTAGGAAAGCTCTCCGCCCAGGAGATATACAGTTTGAAAGAATGGGCTATTTGCATGGGTCACAAAAGGTGTTTGTTATTTTTTAAATGACAGTAGATCCCATCCTAAGAATTTTGAGACCAACCCACCTGCTCTTACGATAAATATTTCTTTTTCTGTGATTTTTCAAAGTATCCGGAGTTCCCTACGTCATTGCACCCTTCTCGTCTGAGCGGGACCCCCCAGCCTACTTGACCTGGAACCTCTGGAAACTTTGAAAAATCATAGAAAAAGAATTACTTATCGTAGGAGCGTGCGTTTGGTCTTAAAATTCTCATGATGGAATCTACATTCATTAAAAAAAAATGAATACCTACAAATAGCCCATTAAAAAAAAGCACGTCTATTCCTATATGACTAGATCCATGCCTTAATATATGGCAAGATGTCAGTGAATAATTGTGTTGTCAACAGTCTTTACTGTAATGCTGCATACTTATTTTATTCTCATAGATCGGAGACGTTCTTTCAGTCGACATCATTGTGAAAGGCGGCCCTAAATACATTTCTTACTACTTGATCGGTAGAGAGCTAGTTGACACCGACACCATCAAGTACGTAAACATCAAATTTAATATTATGATTTCAAATGGGTATTCATGAGTACCCGTGGAAACGCTTTGAATAAGTGGATAATCTAGAACGTGTGATGGTTCCAATAAAGAAGTCCCTCTCATATAATTAATGTTGACTTTGTTTCGCCGCATAGGCTCGATGAAGGCCAGGAAAAGCTGCATTTGGACTTGAAAGTGAAGCAAGCAATGGCTCCAACCTCGCATCTATTGGTTTCTTACATTTCAAACGACGGTGAAGTAACTGCTGAAGAGAGGTACATCTATGTGGAAAACTACACGGAAAATTTCGTAAGTTCAAATCAAAAATGATCAAGTTCTTTGTGTATATGTATAGAATTGGCTCTATACTTGAGTACTACACGTTTATTTCACGTCTTACCTATCTGGTTCAACCACACAGTAGATAATTTCGTAAGTTTTTGGAATCACGGTTTACAAATAGAGCTGTATTTTGAATGAGGAACTTGCACCCTTCTGAAATTCTGTATGAAACCTTTTTTACTCTATACTAGACCACATACGGTTCACGAAAATGTGATCAGATATGGATAAACAATTTGTTGTCATAATTAAAATCGAATTTGAAAATCGAGAGAAGGGGAATCTGCGTGGAACCCTCTGTGATTGGTTGACGAGCTTGTGACTTCACAGTTCTCTTACCCCAAGGGGACAAGGTGATTTCCATGCTTCTCATCACCTAAAAACTAAGTTCATTTAACAAGTTTCCTTTTCGTTATTTTCCGCGATGCTTCAACACCTTCTACACAGCTTAAGTGACAATGCATTACCATGATGTGTAACTTGAAGAAGAAGAAGAATGGAACCAACAACCGAACAAAAACAAAGTTGGAAGGATTGTGGATGCAGAAATCAGAAACTTTGGGGTGCTATTCCTTCATATTTTGTTGTTATACAACAACAAAAAAGTCGTACAAATATTGTATTGTGCCAAACTCAGCTGCTATATCACCCGAAAGATGGTTCATTGTTGTGCAAACTGGCCAGCAAACCCAGAAAAAGTGGTTCGATCTATAAGGAGAAAAGGCTATACCACTCACCTGTAAATCTTATGTATGTTTGCGAATTCATACCTACTTAATATAAGTAGGTATGAGTATTTAATGTTATCTGACGGTGATCACATTCTCCGTTGTACCTTTGTTTGTCACCGATGGATATATTTCGGGTTGGATAAAATTAATCATCAGTTTTTTCATTACCTACCATGTAGCTACCGAAGGCAGAAAAGCTGTGTACCTATGGAAAAAGTCAAAAAATTGTATCCTCCAAAATCACTAACTGAACATCCTTTAGGTTTAGTGTAGGTATTTCATTTTATAAACGAAGCTTTTCCCACCTATAAGCGTTCAGCATTTCACAGGGCTTGACCTTCGCAAATGAGCAAAAGATACCAAACATTTGATTGTCATCAAAGTTTTGTGAGGCTACTTTGAACCGCAAGTAATAGAATGACTGGTTGACTTCGAAGCAATACAATGAATTTTATAGAAACTACATAGTTAGTAGGCAGGCAGGTGAAACGTACATACCTACTGTTCGAAGATAGAAAGAATGCGTCATAGTTAGTCTCTTCTGAGGATTTGTCCCTCACCTTTCCTTACTTTAATAACTTGGGTCATGAATAGGTAGTTGGGAAATAAGTAAATAATAAAATTAGGCTAGTCTAGGTATTGTGGCGAACTGATACGCTAGCACAGAATACCTACACTTAATAATCACTTGGAAAAAAGGATCAACAAGAATTCGGTGCGTTTTGCACCCGCCTACGAATTAGTTCCTCTTGTTGGCAAGTTAGTTAGGTTACCTACATAATTTTATGGACAACTACATTAGCTACTTGTAGTAGCTGATTCACGTAATAACGGCTTACCTCTTCATGGTCACTCCTTTAATTTCAAAATTCCAAATTAACTGAGTAGTACGTTGAAAGACGACGCCTAATAACCATCCTTTTTATTTATTTAGGTATTTTGTCCAGTATTGCAAATTATTGTTGGTATTGAGTACAGCATGAAAAGTTGAATGAACAGCACCAAAAACTCGCGAAAACACAACCAGCGCAATAACGTGAAGTGTACACAGGAAGTGGATGGTGGTTCCAGACATAGACACGAGAAATGTGACGTCACGCTCGAGGAGTGGGCAGTCTGCTGAAGTGGGCGTTTTGGCGGGCTCTCGTAAATTCAGATTTCATATGTTTTTATAAAGTCACTTGTGCGTCTGAAAAAAATGTTTCCTTAACAATTTGTCTTCAAATTCAATTTTGATTTCGACGATAAAAAAAGTGTCAAGTTCTTTACTGAATTTCTTCCAAGTTCCAAGTTAGTATGAATTGGATTGTAGTAGGTAGGTAAGTACCCAGATCGTACTACGTGTAGGATGTATAATAGGTAAGCGATGCTTCTTGGTTTCTAATCTGCAGTTTGTTCTTCCTTACATGAGCCTACTAAGTATTACCTACATCATGGCTTTATTATAATAATTATGAAAAACGGTAAAATTAAGAGGAGCTATTTATTACTGCTAAGTGGTATTGAGATTATAAGAAGTTGTGAACTGTATTTCCATTCTTGAATATATTATTCATAAGAGGACATCATTAATATCCCTAGGGTATTGTTTCTGGGGTTATTTGTGTAACTGAAACGAGGGGCTTCCCTACAGCTTCATTGAATTGTTAGGTAGTGTTATAGTTGTATACTACTTGTATACGACACATCCCACTCTGAATGAAATTAGGGGGAAAAAAACGCCTGTTGAATTTCGCGTTTATCACGACAATGGAAAATCAGTACCTGCCCACTTGTGAAGTATTACCGCCTACGAAGACCGTCATGGTCCACGGCATCAGTATCCGGGGTCATTGTCCAACTGCTACTATATTTTTTTATCATGATACTATATTGTAGGTATCATGATCACATTAGAACGTCTGCTGCTAACGCACAGTGAAAACTAACTTATTTGCTAATAGGGTATGCGCACGTATTTATTGTATTTACTTTATTTTATTTTATGAAAGTAGATTACACCCCGAGAATTCTGACACCAATCTCACTGTCCTACGACAAGTAGTTCTTTTTCTATGGTTTTCCAAAGGTTCCAGAGGTTCCTGGATCATTGCACCCCTGCCGCCTGGGCGGGACCCCCCTGCCCTGTGTGACGTAGGAACCTTTGGAAAATTTGAAAAATGTATTTTTAAAAAACTGCTAATCGTAGGACAGTGCGGTTGGTGTCAAAGTTCTCAGAATGGAATCTAGTTTCATCAAACAATAATATAAATAGTTTGTCCCCATTGTAAAACTTGCATTAGAATGTATTATCAATCCCCAGCTCAGCATATAAATTTGGGTTTACAGGTGAAAATCAACGCTGAACCCAATGACACGGAGCCTGGGAAAGAGACCACGATTACGGTTGAAACCAAACCAAATTCATTGGTTGGGCTGTTGGGGGTGGATCAGAGTGTTTTGCTTCTTAAAAAAGGAAACGACCTGTCAGAAGTAAGTTGCAAACTAAGTAGCTTTTAGATCCAAAAGCTGGATACAACAACCTTAGCTACGCAAAACTGGTTTCACCATATGGACGATAAGAGGAGGTTGTTTAGTAGACCATGCCGTATACCTTAACCTTCGCCCTTTTTCAGTATCCCACTTTTGAGTTTGCTTCTTTCTTACAGAAGTTAGGAAAACCTTATATTCACGCTGGAGTCGAAACGAATCAATCTGTGGTTAGTACCTACCCCACGAACCCCCACTGGGTCATTTTTTAAATTCTTGTGGTCGATGAACCTAAGTAGTGCACCTCGACGTATTCCAAAATTTTCACCTGATTTGGATGATACGTTTGCCCGTGAACAAAAAACTTGTGCCTATCAACAAAAACAAAAAAACGCTGCAAATCCCTGCACAACGGTTTATTATTTTGTATAGAATACCCTTCCGTTACAGATCACAGCTCTATGTATAGATAACCCGTCTATATAATATGATATGTACTATTCTATACATATAATGTAGATCGCAGACCCTCCTTAGGTTAGTTCCTAACCCCGTACTCGTTACTAGGTACCTACCTACCTAAATCACGAGTTAAATGTTGCTAAAATAATTCTGCCGATGACAAACAGTACCTAACAAAAAGAAACACACATAATGAAGTTCTGAAAAGAAATTGTTGATGAGGAGTGAAAAAAGTTGCGAAAGTACCTACCAACAAACTCCAGCCCCTTCTACGTAGATGGTATAATGAACCGTTGTGTAATAATTTACCGTTGAGTAATGATTTACCGTAGTAATAATTTACCCATCAATAATACTTCAACGTTTGTTCAAGTTTCACTACCTACCAACAAACTCCAAAAGAGCCATCATTTTTTTAGCGAATTTTCAAAGAAAATGAAGCTATTGCAATGGCTTCGAAATTTAAATAATATAAATTTTTGGAAATTTTCTTCATAGAAATCCGTTTCAGACCATTCTAAAACGATTCCTGAAATTTAACACTTTTTTATATGTATATATATATATTTATATATGTGTCACTCCAGACGATAACTCTCGATAGAATTGAGATAAACAGCTCAAATTTGCACAAAAAATCTATCTTGGCAATCGAAAGGCTAAGTTCGAAGATGGGTGAAATTGGCCTACTCTAAGGAGGGTTTTGGCGCATTTAAAGTGCGCAAAAATTACCCAAAAATCCCCAAAATGTTATTTTCCAACAAGTGACCCCTCATTTTAAAGGTTTTTGCACGCTGAACACGATGGTGGAATCGGATTTTAGATATCTTGATCCGTTCTCAAATTAGAGCATTTAAAGTGCGCAAAAATTACCCAAAAATCCCCAAAATGTTATTTTCTAACAAGTGACCCCTCATTTTAAAGGTTTTTGCACGCTGAACACGATGGTGAAATCGGATTTTAGATATCTAAATCCGTTCTTAAATTAGAGCATTTAAAGTGCGCAAAAATTACCCAAAACTAGGATAATCTTTAAACTCTTCCCCCCCCCCCCCACCCCCTTAGAGTGGTCAGCGTAGCACCCACATGTTCTTCCAAGTGATCCTTCCAGAAACCACATCCTTCCTTCATAGTTTATTTCAAGATTGAGCCTGCATGAAAAACAACCTGCACTTGAAGCACTCATGATTTTCTATAACAACTCCTTTACCTACTGCACTCTCTTGAGTAGGTAAGTCAAAAGTCCTAACTACCCTATCCTACCTAATATGAACCCACAGCGATCAAATAAATAAGCACTTAGTACAATTACGTAATAAACAAACGGTAGAATCAGGATGGACAAAACGTACAAATTAAAATAAATACGAAGAGAATATACATAGAAAACCAAATTTTAGACCGAAGTTTTCCTTTATTCAAAACCATAGCCATTAATTCGAATATTTCTTTGAAAATTCGCTCATTAAGTCATGCTGCATGACTGGTTTTTTTTTCAAATGAAATAATATCACAGAACAACCAACTCGACTTCATACTCCGCCAATATAATCAGGTGATCCCTAGCAATGATTTCATCTCCGCCAAATTTCCTATTGTGGGCGCGTCTCTGGTTGCGAGATTTGGTTTGAATTATTGTATACAATTTCATTCACACTGGAGTCGAAAATGCCTGTCGGTGCAAACTTCGGGGCCTTACTGTGAACGAACGGCTGGACGTACGACACTCCGGATGGTCTTAAAAAACTCGCAAGTTCAAGAACTATTTAAAACCGTAAAAATATTCACGTAAAAAAATGGTATAGGCGTTTTGAAAATTTCAACCCCTTAGAGATGACTCACAGTAACGTCGAGCTTCGAGGACCAACTAGACAGCGAACCGAACCTACAACCCGAATTTCATCAATTTTCTTTCATGGTAACTAAGAAAAGTGGCCCGGAAAAATGCGAGAAAACCTACACCTCATAATACAATTTTCCGGGATAGAGATACTCCGGATATTTCATTCAACCCCCCTACTTTTCACCCCTTAGAGTTGAGTGACAGTAACGGCGAGCTTCGAGGAACAACTAGACCCAGACGGGACCCACATACCAAATTTCGTGGATTTTGGTTCATGGGAACCAGGGAAAAAGCCGTGGACGGCGTAAGGACTGGACATTTTTTTATTTGATATTCGTATTCTACGTCCTTGAAACGTAAACCATAAAGGGGGGGGGGGGGGGGGGTCACACTTTTTTTTTCATGGTCGATTCCAAAGGTTCATTATTCAAAATAATAAACCAAAATCATACTCTTCTAATGAAAGTTTTCGAACTACGGCATTCTGAAAATGTCAGCTTCGAGGACCATCTAGACCCCAAATGAGACCTAGAAACCAAATTTCAGTAATTTCGGACAGTGCCAGGCACGGCATACTGCGTACGGACTGAAATGTTTTCATCACATTTTCGGATTCTCCGTGCCTTGAAATGCAAAACCATAAAATGTCGAGGAAACCCCGTATTTTTTTAAATTTTTTATTTTTTGCTAGTTTTCGCAGGTTCATTATTGAAAATAATAAACCGAAATTCGTACTCACATTTTGCATTTCGGACAGTCATCAAGGAACAAACTTGGTTGTATGTCGGTCTTCTGTTCCTAATTTCTTATAACCACCATGTTTTGTTGAGCCCAGGGGGCTGCTAAGCCCAAACCCTAAACCACCAGGTTAATTTTTGTGGACTGTATTTCTTAATAGCATTGTAATTGTAATAAAAGGCTTGGTGATGATGAAAAGGAATGATGAAAAATAGCACAGAACAGGTAGATTCTTTGTTTATTGAAAATGGTAACGAGTGATGAAATACACTGTACTGATGAACTAGGATAATGGTTTTTGAATGATTGGAAATGCTCCTTGGTAATATGCTGTTTAATGGCATTTCAATAAGCATAAGTGACTACTTCTGAAGGAATGATGCCCATAGCATTGGTTATTTATGACTGCATAACTATTATAGCTGTCCTCACTATTAAAATGTCGATTTCAGAGTGACATTAGGGACGATCTGAATGGTTACGACTCCCAGAACTACGGCCGATTCCGAAGAGCTCCCATTGCCTTTCCACCTTGGCACCACGGGGGCTCTTCGACAAAATGGACATTCAGTGTAAGTATTTACAGAACTTATTGCATTAGAAAATATTGAATGCATTTGCGCTGCTATTTCTTCTAAGTACCTCCACATCTTAGTTAACACCCGTTTCGTGACACTGTAAGTTCAGAAAGTTCTGTACACTAGAGCGAGCAACCACAGAAGCTAACCCTCAATTGTAGGACTTGGGTTGTCCGTCTCCTTCTCTTCTACTATCTCAACTATCTAATAATGTTCGTGTTTCTCTATTTATAGAATGCAGGAGCAGTAGTTCTGACGAACGGTTACATGCACGAAGAACCTTACTATCGTAAGTCTTACGCACAATGATCAAATAACAATACATTATAAGGGCGAGTTTCGGTAACGTGGAGTTACAGAAAAAATGAATGCATTTGGCATGCCATGTTTTCTTGTAACTCCCAAGTTAACATTACTCGCACTTTGGAGGACTATTCGATTTTATCACCGCATTTTATTTACAGGTTAATAACTCAAATGATTGTTGATAGTAATGTGATAGTATATAAATCACCTCCAAACAGGAAAACCTACTTTTGTTGCGATTTCCTTAATACTTGACTAAAAAAAAAAAATTGATGCGAATATGAAATTGAGTTGTTTGTTCTAAATTTTTTGACGAATTTCTTGACAACAGCTCTATGTAAACTTGATGTAGGTACGGGTTTTAGCAAAACTTATTCTCCAAGCCAGTCTTAGGGGTATAACGTTGGGTTTGCTATGAAATATGGTGAAAGAAAGCAAAAGGGAGTTGGAGTTTGAGCGACATCGACTCCGCAAATATTGTACATACAATTTAAAATTTTGAGAAAACCTTCCGAATTTTACTAGATTATTTAGCCCACTTTGGACAGTAACTTACCTAATTAGGTACCGTGTAATTGGAGATTTGCGTGTAATTGATATTACTGAATACTCAAAAATGAGCACCTTCAAAATGCTATAATGCCGCGCATAATTAAAAGAAACTCGTTCAACTGCATACAATGTACCTGAAACGTGAAATATATATATCTATCTAGGTACTTATTGATCATGGAACCGCCTCCAGTGCTAAGGAGTAGTAGGTACCTACTTGGGTTTCTGGAATATCTACAGAACTATCAGGTGCTTTCCTCGTAGGGAAATGTTCTTTAATCGCACTTGTACATCTCCATCCATTTTACAGCTCCTATTTACCAACTAGCATCAGCTGGAATGGCTGGCTCATTGCCAGCATTTCCCAATGCAGTCGCTAAACCGATTGCTTCAACAGGCGGTTTCTCTAACAAACAATCCCCTGTTACTGTGAGATCCAAGTTCCCAGAGACTTGGATTTGGGATATATTGGACGCTAGGTTAGTACAAATCCTGGTTGTACGAACGTGGTTATGGCGGCTTCATCTTCAGATATCTTTGACGTTCTCGGTGTTGCACGAATCTCATTTTTGCATGCCTCGCTTTTTCCAGTCAAACACCGAGTGTGCTGTGAACCTGTGTTGTGGCACATTGTTGCAACTACATGCGTCTTCAGAGCACATTCTCATTCTATCGTTTATTACACTATCATGACGGTTGGTCAACTGGCGCATCAGGCCAGAAGCTTCCTGAGACTATGAAAGCTGGTGCTGTTACCTCTTAGCTTAATATCCCTCTCAACCTTTACGTCTGCTACTCGTCGATCAGACGAACAACTACATGACCTTCCCAACCTTGTTTCAAACTTATCCATTGGGCTCAAAGTTGGCATACAGTGCTCGACCGTAGTATGTCTGACTCCCCAATCCTCTTAAAATACCATATAAAAACACTTTGTGAAGTATTGATAGCAGCTATTGCAGTGAAATCGATGGAGTCGTCTTAATTAATTTATGTTTAGGTCTACTTGGGAAGGAAATGGTTTCATGTTTTGACCCCAACGGTGGTTCTGAATCCGATTTCATGCTGTCCATTATTTATAATCCTTATACGATTCCCTCTAGCAATCGATTTGAAGTAATCATGTTTTCAGACTTGTAACGAAGTAGGTTGCAAATTATAGTCTGAAGGACACCAGCTACCTGTCTCACTCTTTATGCACGGTACCTACCATCTTTCTTCCTATGACTGCAGGAAGAATAACATTCTTTGCAGTTTGAATAACATTTTACCTGGATCACTGCAGATGAGCAATAATTTCTCATAGGTTGCTCATTATTTCCGGTCATATTTCCATTATCGGCTCTTTGGAACGGGATTGATAATAATATTACCTATTCTAGGTCAGTTTTTCATCCTCGTAGAGAATGCATCCAACTGGATAGTTGAAACGCTCAAATAAAAAAAATCAGAAGCCTCTTAAAAATCAGAATCATTTATAATATAGTTATGAGTAAACATTAGATTGGTTCCTTTTGGTTTATTATTCTCTGAATAATAGACATATGTATTCGGTTCGGAATTTTTTTTTGGAACGCCCTTAAAATTTGTTCTTTTGCGTTTCAAGGTGTGTAGATTCCAAAAATGCTATGTCCGTCCGCCGTCCGCTGGATTATCAATATCTCCCTCAGTTTTCAAAAAAAAAGAAAAAGAAAAAGAAAAAAAATCGGCGCTCCGCGCCAGGGGGCAAGCCGCACCCGGGGGGGTGCTTACTGCTTAGAGCCTACGGCTAAAATTCAAGAAACATGGAACATGCTTTAGCCGCGTAGTTTACTACAGCCAAGTGACAACCAAACAAGCGTCATTGTTTACTATCCATTTACAACATTCATTTATATAGTTATATTATGAAACTAGGATATAAATACCAAGAACAAATACGAAATACATTCGTGATAAATCAAGAGCTTTCCAACGAATGGAAAACGATTTTTGTCCGATGAAAATGAAAGAAGTTTCACTTCCCTTGCAACTACTCGGTTGTAAGTGAAAATCGTTGTTAAAATTTCGTTCCACTTCCGCGTCACCCATCCCGTGTAACGTTTTTCGGCTAGTTAGTCCAAGGCTAAAGCATGTTCCATGCTAAAAATCGTTCTTTCGCACACAGGCTCTGTTTGGGCCCCAGTTGTGTCCCCTATCTCGGTAGTCCGATCGGAAAACACCGGGGTGTTATGATTGAAAAATGGGTGCAAAATAAGATGTTCTTGAGGTTTTAGTGTAGTTGGGCTTGTGTGGTATCGTTTTCCATGGTTTTTAGGGTGAGGAGACCAAATTTGACGTTGATTTTGACCACTGAGTAAAGGATCGAGGTTCTAACGAAGTTTTAACTCTCAAAATTCAATATTTATGGGTCAGAAACTTGTGAAAATTGCTGTAATCACCAGAAATTTGTATAATAACACTGGGGGTTAACAGCCGAATCAAGACAGTGGAGAATTTTCGTCAATGTTTTTATTGGAAAAAAATATATATATTCAGAATTCTTGGAAAAATGGTAGTTTGAAGCCAATTTTCAAAAATAAGCAGCCGTTATTAAATGAGGGTGATTAAAAGTAAAAATGTGGCAAAAAATGACGTATGAGGTCTATTGACTGGCTCTTGGCCCAAGGAGACGGAACAAACCATCGGAGGCGGATGTTCTCAATGCTGCCAACAACCCAGCATTAGAAATGGCAAAACTTCGAGCAACCTTCAAGAACCTTTGCTGTAACTTTTCGTGAACCTCCATGAGGTTTGATTTTGAGGACGTGTTTTTCTAATCTGTTTATACATTTTTGGTTCCGTCCATTCATCTATTGCAGTTCTGTGCATAGTTTAAAGTGATGCACTAGCGCTGTAAGCAGGATTTGAGTTGAATTACTCGGCGATTAACCTGATATGTCATTTCTAGCGGGAACTCAGAAATCCAGATTTCACACTCTTTTCTGCCTAGAAATTCCGACATAAACCCTCATTATGCAGTCAGTAAGTGTTAATTTCCGTTATTGAACAGAAGTTGGCCAAAAAAGGAGAATTTGTAACCCATGAAAGTTTCCCATTCAGTGACAATTTCACTGATCGAAAATAATTTGTCAGAAATAGTAACCTAATATTCGCGTTTGAAACCGTCAAATTAGCTATGCGGGTCTCTTCACTGAGGTCCCAATCGTGCCGTATTCAGTCGAGAATAATGAACCTATGTGAAAAGGACTTGTCAGCCTTTTTTGTTTCACTGAGATTTACCTAATCTAATAACGTAAATAACTTGAAAAATACTTCACATTTTTTTGATAAAGTGTGGAAAAAACCAGTTTATTGAAACACCAAGAAACTACCAAGAAATATTTTTTCAAGTTATACCTATTTCAGCTTTGTCTGGTATGGAGATAAGCACGACGGCCGGTGTGTATGGAGGAATTCGACCTGTTGCCCAAGAATTCGTTGCTAGTTTTGCAGATAAACAAACTCCAGTTACTGTGAGAACAAAATTTCCCGAGACTTGGATTTGGGATACACTGGATTCCAGGTCAGTGAGCTCGTATGGAGAGTAAAACGTACAAATGCGGTTCATGGTGGATCTTCAGCTATCTTTCGATCTCTTCATCTGTTTTCTGCTATCTATAATACTTACTGCTTGGAGGTCAAGAGTGCATGTGTTGCTAAGCAGTCAGGCGCTGGTGTTCTTTTTTCCTCGCTCTACACGATTTATTTTCGTTTTGTTGCACAGGACTTCAAAAGTCGAGAATGGCAATGCCAACACGAATGTTTGTCAGCCGCAAAGGTCAACCACAATTGTAGAAATCTAAGAGTAATTATGTGGATGTGACTATATCGACTACCCTATCGGTGTGAAAGGCTATAGATAACCTGTACGAACAATCATGCCACCATGGAGATTCTCAGGTCCAGGTTTAGGTGTGTGCCCCACAATAGCCGTCAAGATTGAAATGTTTGTGGGATTCTCAGCATTTTGGGTTCAGAGCCCTGAGTAGATTCATGGCATCCATCATGTCTGCTTCTACAAGCTTGTGTGGGGTCCTCCTTGATAGGATTGCAATGTTCGAGCTTGCAATACTCGGTGCCTTAAGTGCAGTTCATGACTTTAAAAAATAATTATCCGATTCTTTCCGATTCAGAGCAACAAAATATTTGTGTGGCGCTCCACACGATATCTGATCTTGGCTACGGGATTAAAGACTGAGTTTAAAGGTTAGCAATTTTCGTTTACTAAAAGTGGGCCAAATATGAATTTTTATGGGTCAAAAACACTAAAAATATTTGCTAAAATCACAATAACTTATATAGTTACAGAAAATATATAAGTTTTTTCTAATTGTATTCCCAATATATAATTATGTAGACATTAAGTTATTGTACAGGTTTGAGACTGTACAGTGCCGGAGTTTACAGTAGGGTCTCCAGTCAAGCACACCAGCTACCTGTTTACTACAGGCCACACTCAGCTGTGTTCATTAATAAGCCAAAACGTCCCGCCACAGTGAGGAAACTGTTTCCAGAAAGCTGGATTTGGGATGTTACCGATTCTAGGTCAGTATTTTTATTGAGGGAAACAAAAAGCTGCTCTAATTCAAAAACCAGAAGCCTTATTACTCTTACGCATTGTTTCAAGATCTGAAATTATTGATGTTAACTGGAGGCGATTTAACCGTTAAAGCTTGAAGTTCCAAGAATCATCCATCGAACTGCCTAGTGTTACAACATTACACTAAAACTTACGGTAATTTATTTATGGGTAGGGTTTTTGTGAAAGATTGACACCTTATTCCGTTGTTTGGAGTTTTAGTTGTTACATTTATTTAGACGTTCAATTGCGCAGGGTATTTCCCGTACTACACGAGAAGGATCACTACTTCAGGCGGACTTTTCATTGGTCGGCCTCTTGCTGCAAGTTTTTCCAACAGTGAAGACCGGGAATTTGATTTAATGTTACTTTCTATGCCAGCTGTTGCTAGACGCAACCCTATTCTCACTGTCATGAGGAAACAGTTTCCAGAAACCTGGATTTTTGATGTTATCGCTTCTAGGTCAGTATTTTCGATTGAGGACCAAATCGTTAAGGGATAAAAACCGCTATAATTAAAAAACCAGACGTTAGCACCACCAATAGGACTCAAGATCCGATGATAACTGAAGACGACATACCTAATACAGTTGACTGGGTCGTCCAAGAATTATTATCAGTCGAATTGCTTACTGCCATGCAATAACAATCTATAAAAAAAAAAAAAAATAGATATAATTATGTCTGTGTGGTTGTTCCTCCTTTTTGGGATTTTTAGTAAAAAGTTCGTTTCAGTTCATCAAGGATTTACCAGCTCCATAAAATCACAGAAGAACTATCAAAATCGGTTCATCCATAACACTCACGATTCTGCATTACTAAAATCGGCAGCTGACCAGCACATTTCCAAATCATAGTGATATATTGATTACCATAATAACTTACAAACGTCATAACAATATCAATGTGATTGTCACTAACATTACATTGTTTCAAGCTTTCATCTTTCTGATGAGCGGAAACGCGATGTCATCACCACCATTAGTATCATTTGGAATCAATAAAAGGATACCTGTCGCAGCTAAACATAAGCTCACTAGCCATGCAGTGCCAGTCCGAAGCAAATTCCCAGAAACTTGGATTTGGGATTTAACCGAATCTGGGTCAGTGCTTAACAAAAATTTCCTTCGTGTCGGTTTTCTGCATTTTGTTGTTCACAAAATTGGTTTGCATGAAATAACAGAATAAAAATAGCATGGTGATGTTATTGCGACGAGCATCTGAAATTTCGACGAAAAGATGCAAGTTTAATAAATTTCACTGTTGTTTTAGTAGTGTGCAGTTTGATCTTACTTTCTATCGTGGTATCGTCAGTAAACCGTGCTAGCAAAGGTGATACGTATTCTGTTGTGGATGGCTATTCTTCGAGAGGACTCCCCCCCCCCCCCCCCATACATAGTTTTATCTCTTCAGGATCATACATAGCTCTTGCTAGTAGACGACATTGCTTTTAAAAGAATACTGGAAATGTGTGATAGTATCTTCCTGATACTACTGAAACTGTGGCAACGTTCGTTCAGTATTTCTGGCCTGGCCCAAGTTGCGGCGTGGAGGCTGTTAGACGCACTGCTACTTATATGGATGGAATGATGTGGTAGTGTGATTATATCTTGGAAATGAAATTTTGTCTATTACGATTCCAGAGCCGAACTCAACTTTTATTGAAAATATAAACAAATTAACCTCGTGATGGTGACTACGAATCCATAATTGTAGAATACCTTACAAATCTACTGCAGACAGAGCAGAAAAGTCGCATCTGAATAAACCTGACTTGGAAAAAATTTACCTTTAGGTTTCAGATTAGTTTTCGGAACGTGAACACTCATTTTCAAGAACATATTCCGCTGAATCGATAAGTGAAGTCAAAAAACGGGTTCTCTGATCGGAAGATACAGAAAAAACGGCATACAAATTTTACTGTAGTATTTTGGATACAGATGCGAGTATTTTACGAAGGTTTAAACCCGTATATATGCATTTTACTAACTGGTATGTGCAAAATACTTCAGCGGAAAAATCGTTTCTGCTGTCAGATACGACTTATTATCTTCTGAAAAAGACATTTAAACGAGTTTTCGCTTAGTAAATCCACCCGAAGTGCATAATCCCATGCACGGTATCTCGTGCAGATATCGCTTTGATAAAATTCAGTAGACCTCCCCCCCCCCCCCCCCTCAGTGGGGGACCATTAACTCATTCTGGCCGAACATTTAGATACGACTGTTCTGCTTCTGAATAGTCAGCTGCTTCTCTTGATGAGTTGGGCTTCATTGGTGGAATCCTTTGCAGCTAACATTTTTGTGTCTCGAATAGTCTCAGCGGTCGTCTGCAAGTTTCATGATGAATTTTTCGTGCCACTAATCACAGTGTGGAGTCCTGGTCATCAAAAGTTCTGTGCCTACGTACATATATATTAATTACTTTGCCTATACCCACTTGTACAAACCGAAAGAAAAGGGTTACAGGTTACAGGTACGCACCCTGTTGTAGGTATTTTGGTGAAGAGAACTGGATCGCTCGATATCTTTTGTTCTTAGTGCCTCGCGATGCCCTTACATACAAATCATCGACTTGTTTTAGAACAGAACCCCA
The DNA here is from genome assembly GCA_954871275.1 of Leptopterna dolabrata. Classification (NCBI taxonomy): domain Eukaryota; kingdom Metazoa; phylum Arthropoda; class Insecta; order Hemiptera; family Miridae; genus Leptopterna; species Leptopterna dolabrata. The sequence continues at coordinate 13,635,623 of OX940984.1, read as the reverse complement.
ACTTGGAATTTTATCCTCATCACCCATAAAAATTCTAGTCATTGCTATCCCATTTTTCTGTAGAAAACGTCGAGTGCAAATCGATTCTTAAAGATGATCTAATCCGAAACATATCGTATTCATATTGCAGCAGTATATGCTCTTGAGGCCGTTCACGATGAACTCGATTCCATGCCGGCGGTGGGAGGAGCAAGTTCGAGCAGCGAAACTAACCACAAACCCAGCCTGAAGGTGCGCAGTAAGTTCCCGGAAACTTGGATCTGGGATATTTTGGACTCGAGGTACGACCGACGATAGTTGATTTTGGTGTTGCAACATTGGCGTGAGGCAGACTTGATGCTTTACCTGTTCGTTAAATCCTTTGTTGCTAACACGGAGAAAAGCGAGTTTGTTTTGGTCAGGATTGGGCTGTTTGTACAGATATTTCGATGACGTAAATCTTTTCTTATATCGGCTTTCACTCTTACGACAATTGCCTCGTAGGCTCTGTCAGAAATTGCACACCCCCTTGAGTCAAGGTTGCGGTTTTACTAATAACTGTGCAACTTATTATTCTGGAAGGGTGATGTGGCGGTCACAGCGAAGTCCCTGAAACCTCAAAGCACCATCTCTTAGTACAGAAGAGCTCAGAAAGATTATTTTTCTGCTTTTGTTGTTGTTTCTTTTGAACCACTGATCATACGACTCCATCAACTGCATTCATAAAGTTGGGCAGAATTATGGTTTTTGACCGTCCCAGTTCGATTGTTATTGGGGGAATGTGAGATTAACGAATGAATGATGACATTTCGAAGTACGGAAGTTGGTGTCACAATGAAGTTGATTTATTACAAAACAGCTGTCTACGGATGGGGGTGGCCCGGTATGGCTGGTGAGATTGCATTCAGTGTGGCAGGAACTGGACCAATACAGGCATCTGCATCTGGCTTCCCCATGAGCCGCCCTGTCCAGAAAATACGCAGCAAGTTCCCGGAAACCTGGATTTGGGACACCCTGGACTCGAGGTACTGACGGTCGAACATACTCGTACTAGGCTCTTAATATTGAGGACTTACGCATCAATGAAGTGAAAGTACTTGGCTGTGCTGTGTTGTTTATAATTTCTAGTCCGTATATCTACGTCTTAACCCGGAAATTTCCATGGTTGATAATATTATTGAAACCAGAGAGCACGAATATACAACTAAGTACCCTATTAGCAAGATGTCGCCAAATGTGAAAATTGTCGGGCCATTTTGTAATAATAATATAAAGCAGTAATATAAACAGTTCGTTAAGGGATGCATGATGTTCCTGGACCGTGATGATTCAACTGTTTCATCGTATTCCAATACCTACTACTGACCCTGTTCCTGCGCTTAGGAATAGGCTCACTGAATGGTTGATTTTCGCCGACTCTTTTTATGCTGATCTGTATGTTTTCCTTTTGCACAACTATGTGGTACCTGCCTAACTGTTGCACGTTTACGGTGACGAGCGGTGTGTTATTTGATAATTGACTAATGGTGATCCGTTTGTTGTGGTATTCGTGGTATAAGCAAATAATTGGTTGGCGGGAAAGCAAATTGCATGAATTCATAAAACTTGAGGTGTCTGCTGCGGATTTGGGTACTACTAATTCTTCTTTTCGTTCTAATTTATGGATCGACAACTGGTTTTTGATTTGGAGTTGGTGATAGTTTTTAGTGCTCACATAATTACGTTCCCTCCTTTTTGTTAATGTACCTATTTGTACTGACCGACTAATGAATAAATCAATCAATCATGCCTTCTGCAACCTTTCTTTTAAGCCAGGTTGTGTCATATTTCGCTAAAGGCAGACTTATATTATGTAAATTAAAGCACTGAATGCAAGAGATCTTGTCAAGTCACGATTAGGTATGTGACGTAGAAGAAATGTAATTTCTTTATCGAAAAAAAAACAAAAATTACTATTCTACATGCTGAAAAATAATAAATTGCTGAAAAATAAAATAATCAGTGTATCGATGATAGTTTTCTAAAATAGCTATCGTCAGATTTTTATTAACTATTTAATTAATAATTGGACATAATTATTTCTACTTTATTTGATGAGTAGTTGTACAGATTTTCTTAGCAAGAGTTTTTGATAAAGTTTTGTTGGGCAATATAGTGACAATGGAGTGGCCAAGATTACCAAGACCGTCCCAGACACGATCACGTCCTGGGTGATTTCTGGGTTTTCCCTGAACCCCGAGTTCGGCTTAGGGCTATCAACCGATTCTGCTAAAGTGAGTATCTCATTTACCTAACCTATATCTCCAACGAGCAAACAAGTATAATTCCCTAGTATGTAGTAGGATAATCTTGAAACCCGAGTGGGGAGCTTCTGGTTTGTGAAGTGCATACTGAGGTAGGTAGTACTCGAGGGCACACTCGGAAGTGCCCTACTATAGAATAGCTCAGCGACTGGTCCAGCGGGTTTTGAGCCGGACATAATTATACTCCAACTTTACTACTTACCTATATTTATTACTTATTCACACTTGAAGAGTTATTGGACGCTGTCGTTTCGAGAGTCCCGCTGTTTCCAACTTTTCCTCACAGGTACAATGCTGTTTCCAATTTTTCCTGTAGGGGGTACAAACGTGAAGCGCATAAAAACTCGTCACTGACGTTGGCCTTCATTGAAAAGTTGATTCTATGTCAACAGGTGAGGGTGTTCCGCCCGTTTTTCGTTTCCCTGAATCTACCTTACTCCGTGAAACGAGGAGAGTCGATGGCCATCCCCGTCAACGTTTTCAACTATATGGACAAAGAAGTCACAGCCGCCGTAAACTTAACGAACCCTGGGTGGTTCTCGTTTGCTGCTCCTGCTGATAAGACAAGTATGAATCATTTGACCCATATTTGACTCATATGTAAAATGTACTTTAATGCGATTTGTTAAAGACAGCTTTGGAATTGAAGATGTCACTATGTACGTGTGAAAGTATATGAGGGTGGTATATTATGTCGGGGGGGGGGGGGGGGGGGGCTAGGGGTAGCGAGAGGTTGTGTTGAACACCCTATAGTCGCTAATGACGAAATATCGAGGGGACACTACTTTGAAAGGCCACAAAACTCATCCGAATCAGTTTGGGGACCCTAACTCGTTTCAACAGGTTCAGTAGGACCTGGTCCCTGGTCCACTAGCAATATAATCTCACAGGATCTCTTATGGGCGTTAGAGGTTGAATAAGCAGGAAATGCAGCTGTAATTCGTCTAAAATTGAAAGGTGCAGGAGGCAAGACATTCCTGAGGATCCAAGCTTCGTTAGACAGATACCGCTAACAGGGACTTGGAGTGTATAAAGTGTAAAATACAATTTAGCTATATTATAGGATTCTAGAACGCACAACCAGTTATTAACATCATAATATGTCTGCAGAACGAGAAGCTGAAACGTCGAGAGTCAAGATGATCAAGATAGGAGCGAATAGCGCTGCCACGGCCAGTTTCTTGATAACGCCTAATGAGGTCGGCTACATGGAAGTGAAAGCCACAGCCACGAGTCCCCTGGCAGGGGACGGTGTCAGCCGCAAGCTTCTCGTTAAGGTATTTCCCAATCTACTTGAGACGCCTTGGGACCTATTACACCTATATAGTTAGATCGCTTGACCCCTGGTTCCTGACTGGACCCTTTTGCTAATACCAGTCCCAAATGCCAACGCTAGATGTTTCAAATTCCAATCCTCTCACAACCAATGTACAACTGTTACGAAATTATCATGAGACTCTGAACTTTGCGTTTGATGTACGTTTAGTCGTGCGAATAGATTCAATAACGACAGTATGTATATAGAATGTATTGCCTACCAAGGCAACGGAAGCTTTGTGGTCGCTTTCGAGTGGGAAAACCATTTTATCCTCCTAAATGAAAATTCTACTCGTATTTTATGTTTCAGACCATTCTGAACAAATTTGGTGTATCTTTGTGTGGGAGGGCAGGTGCGGGTTAGGGCCGTAAACGATCAAACCATTTGACAAACTTGACGAAACAGTTCGACAAACTTGTTTTAAAGAAAATTTGACAGTATGCGCCTTTGTTTGACATTTTTGTCAAACGTACTTTTTGTTTGAAATGTTTGAGAGAAATTTTAATGTGGTAGTAACATGAGCTGTTAACATCAACACTGCGCTCCGTCATCATCTTTCCTTATCGCTTCTGTCATGTCGAACCTTTTTAACTTTTTAAAGTATTTATTAACATTGGAACATCGAAGACGGCTTCAGTAGCCAGAAATCTCGAAGTTGCTGACTAGTGGGTAGCCTCACACGTATCTCCAGTAAAACGAATAGGTACGACGTCTACCTCCCACAAATTAGCTGTTTTTGGATTTTGTGGCGCCATTACCTGGCTCCGTCTAGGTACCGAAACCTATATAGACCTGACAGTATATGTGGAAAATTTGAAGTATCAAGATCCCACTATTACCGGTGTTTTGGTTCTTGCGGCGCCACTTCCGGCTGCTCTGGCGTCGTCGAGACACCAAAAACGTACAGAAAATTCTGGGGGCCCAAGGAGTATACTTTCAAAATTTCAGATTTTCACGACGGTTCCAAAGGTCACTTCGCGGTGCAGACATAAATACATACATGCATAATACATACACACCTGCAAATCTCGCTCGACTCTGAAGTAAGAGGCGGAATGGATTTTCGCTTAACAATTTTTTGATTCGAGGAGAAAGTCATATAAACAATTCTTTAAAAGTATTGAAACCCATACGGAGAAAGTTGGCATAAACATCTCGTAATTTCGCAACTTAGCACTGATTTGGCAACATTTCCTTACTTTACTTACGTCCTCTATACTAACCCGCACGGCATTGATGACATGCAGTTGAGGTAGCACAGCCCCTGAAAAATAAAATTCTGTTCCTAAGCATTATTCTCAAGTATTTTAATGTTTTTTCAGCCTGAAGGTGAAACTATATACAAATCTACAGGTGTGCTTATTGATTTGAGGAACAAGAATGAATTTTCGGACACAGTAACACTGTCCATACCTGACGACGCCGTACCGGATTCTGTATTGGTTGATGTTTCTGCAGTCGGTAAGACCAACTTCCAATTTTCATCTACTTTAGTTCTCCAAGTGAATACATAAATCGATTCAATTAGTTTAGGCATCGTTTCAGTTCAACCATTCAATTATTATGATTGAAAAATACATTTACGTTATAAACTGTAATTTTATTTCGCAGGCGATCTACTTGGATCAGCTCTCGACAACTTGGACAAACTCATTAGGCAACCGTACGGATGTGGGGAACAGAACATGCTCAACTTCGTGCCTAATATCGTCATTTTGGATTACTTGACTGTAAGTAAATATGGAAGCGATTGTGTTCAAATGTCATAGTAATAAAAATAAAAAACGCTGCGGAGTCACATGGGTTTATTATTTTCGACTGAATACGGCACGACTGGGACCTCAGTGAAGACACCCACAAAGCTGTATTTGACGGTTTTAATCTCTAATATTAGGTTGCTGTTTCTGATAAGTGATTTTCGGTCAGTGAAATTGTCATTTACTTGTCTCGATTCACCTGTTAATACTACCTCCTGTGTTATTATACGAATTTCTGTTTGTTACAGCCATTTTCACAGGTTTTTGACCCATGAATATTGAATTTTGAGAGTTAAAACTTCGTTAGAACCTCAATCCTTCACTCAGTAGTCAAAACCAACTTCATATTATTTGGTATCCTCGCCCTAAAAAAACATGGAAAACGATACCTCACAATCCCAAGTTCACTAAAACTCAAAAACTCTTAATTTTGCGCCAATTTTCCACCCATAACACCCCTGGGTGTTTTCTTATCGGGCTGCTGAAATATGGGTCACAACTAGGACCTTTTTTTTTAACCGAAAATTAAGGTAGATATCGATGACAAGGCAGACGGATAGCATTTTTGGACTTGAAAGAAACGTAAAAGAAACATTTTCAACAACAATTTTCCGAACCGAATACATAGGTGTATTATTCAGAGAATAATGAACCAAAAAGAATCGTGAACTCGGGTGATAAATTTATTATTTTGCTTAGTGAGATGAAGAGAGCAATTAGGTCGTGGCTGGTGTGTTGGCTATTCCAGCCTCTTGTCACGTTTCTGAACGGTTAAATTTGAAAACTCTGTTTTTTCACAACTATTCGCAACACTCTCGATATGCCCATAGGTAGCCATACGATATAGAACTGTCATGAGAAGTAGAAATATCGAGGGTAGTGGGTAGGCCCAGGTCGGTCCGCAAATGGTCCCATATTCATCGGTGTTATGAGATTCGCCTGCGGACCTCCGAACCTGCCCTTACTACCTTCTAACGTTTCCCGCGTTTCTTCCTTACTAATTTTAAATCTCTGCGCCCCTAAATGCGAAGTGTAGTTGGCAACAGACCCATTGTTGGTTTCGTGAGTTTCCCATTCATGTGCGCCCGAAAATCATTCTGAAATACCGGACACCAATTACCCACATTATGAATTTATATCAAGATTTACAGATAACGATTTTGTTCAAGTTGTACTGTCATTAACCCGCATGTTGACTATATTTATCGACATTGAATTCAACAGAACTCCAAACAGTTGACGAGCAGCATTGAGAGTAAAGCTCTGAAGTACCTCGACATGGGTTACCAGAGGGAACTCACGTACAAACATGACGACCACTCGTACAGCGCTTTTGGAAAGCACGATACATCAGGAAGCACTTGGTAAGATATAATTATTCCGTACATGTTATTACGTGAATATTTGTTACGGAATGCCGGCTCTAAGGCATTATCTTATCTGTGTAATTTAATAAAGCCGTATATATATGTAATTGAATAAAGCAGGGAGTTACCAGTGAGCTCCTAGCAGTTACATATACGCGTACGTAGACGTAGGAATTCACCAATCCCCGTTTAAGACATAACAGGTGTCTAAATTTAACGGGCTCTCAGGTGGCCGTTTTATTTTATCAACGGAGGATAAGCAATTTCAAACTAAGCTCAACTGGAACAAGCTAACTTCAACAGAATCATAAGAGCACATTTCTATGTATTTCCAGTTATTTCTTTTCAGTTTTCATCAGTATTGTTTTCCGATTTGTTGAAATGGCTGAAACCCAATCACACCCTATACTGTGATTTTCTCTGTGTTCTTTATCAGAAACTGCCTACCTGGTAATTATAGACAGCAGGTGTTGTTGAGCAGAATACAGTTCTCTACAGTACTTTATAATGGTTTGTAGGTACCTTCCTCTTTCTTTTTTCAATAAATGCTTATTTATCCCCCCTCCCCCCCCCCAGTAATCCCTTCAGTAATTTATTACAACAATAAACAAAACAACGGAAACTGAGAGGTTGTTCGTTCGACCCACCATTTCATTCGTCAGTGTTTTGAGATTTTTGCTAGCTCGGAGCTCCTAAACGTGTGGTTGGATTTCGTAAACTCCTGATCCAGTTATCTGGGGATTAAGTATAAGCTCGGTCGCGGTATTCGCTTGTTCATCGTGGAAATTGGTATAACGGCCTTGAAAAAAATCCTAGGGTAATTTTTACAAGCAATAACCTAAAATATTGATTCATGTTTTCAGGTTAACTGCCTTCGTTGCGAAGTCATTCAAACAAGCAAAACGATTCAGCAATATTGAGGAGTCAGCTATAATCGAGCCGCTCAGGTGGATTGCATCCAAGCAGAACGAGAATGGTAGTGAAAATTATGAGTATTTAGTTCTGTTCAAGTATATTTGAACTCAGATTTGAACATCTTCAGCGTGGGATACAACAAACCGTGACTTCAGTTTATGTAGTGAATTTATTCACATTATGAATTTGTTACTCAGGGAGTTTTTCGGAAGTCGGGCACGTTTCTCACAAGTCGATGCAGGGCGGTGGCTCTGGAGGTCTTGCGCTCACTGCGTACGTCCTCACTGCCTTCGTCGAAACCCTCGATATGACGAGTGAGTTCAAAGAAACAATCGACAAAACCGTCAAATACCTCGAGGACCAGATCGCCAAAGGAACCGCCGACACCTACTCCACCGCTGTCGCTGCTTATGCCCTCGGCCTCGCTGACCTGCCGTCCAAAGACAAAGCGTTCGACCTCATGGAATCCAAAGCCATCACAGCTGGTGAGATCAAAATCCATGCCTACCTAAAAATACCTAAAACAAGTGAGGAGCATAAGTTTGGCACTTACTTGGGGTACCATAAATGATTGATTTATTTGCGTTAAAATAAATGCATGAAAATAAATGGTCAATTTAAAGAAAACAAACCTTAAACTAGGTGAATATCATGTTTTCATTTCATTACAAAATCGAAGGGCAGCGCCTGATTCATAGGAAACAGGGGAAAGCGTGGGTGGAAGGGGGGGGGGGGGGGAAGAAGCCCAACAGTTCAGCCAATCGGGGCCGCCATGGTGGCTCCCGGGGACACCTGTCCATTTCTGAACAGGCAGCCTGACTGCTCTGGAAAGTACTCCTTACACCCAAAACAGGATAAGTCAAGGCTGCAATCAGCCCTTTTATCGCCCTTATTGCCCTCCGCTGAGTACCGAACATCAACAGCGATGAGGTCGAATGGCCCCAGCATAAAATTGTGGGAGGCTCTGCTATGGGAAGCAGCATGGTATGCTTCAGTGATATTGCTAGTTTTCCACAGTGGTTACTCCAACTCATCTTTGGATACAAACAGACCCCAAACAACTTGAAAAATAGTCCCGTATTTCATTGATCTCAGGTTAAGTTAAACCACAGTTTGGGTCTTATTTTCATTTAGGGATAATCCGTTAGCATTGAACCAGCCAGTGACTCTGGTAATGGAGTTGGTTGTGGCATACTTGAGACAGCAATATCTTTGTCCCTAGAAAGGAATGAAGAGTCATCAGCAAATACTTGAACAGCTTTGCGGTAGGTCACTAATAAAAATAATAAAGAGGCGGGATTGACATCAGCAAAGGAAATTTCATTATCAAATTATTTGTAAAACCCTATCATACCTAAGAATTCTGATTCTGGAGCTGTTTTAGGAATTTCAACCAAACGAGAGCAGTATAACGATCATACCATTTGAACCACCGTTCATACCATTTCAACAAGTCACGATCAAGTATTCGAAAATTGATTACTATTTGTACAGCTTCTTTCAATTTCATAATTTTCAGGAGGTCTGAAACACTGGGAAAACGAAAAAGAGAAGGAACCCAAAGAGGAGAAGAAGTACCCTTGGGAAGAAGACATCACTAACGCCATTAACGTAGAAATAACCGCGTACGCAATGCTCAGTTACTTGCAGAGGAACATGACGTCAGAAGCTGTCCCGATCCTGAAATGGCTTCTGTCCCAACAAAACAGTCAGGGTGGTTTCGCTTCAACACAGGTAACTAAGTCCATATTGTAGTGCTCTATAATCTTGTACCACTTGAAAAAATACATTGAACCAACAACTCTAACCCAGAGGTTCACGAGTCACGACCTTTTTCATGCTGCGACCCCTTAAGCTAGCGGTAATCTCCACCGCGCTTCTCTCACTTTGTATTTTGGTTTTAATGTTCAGTGTTAGATGCTGGTTAAAGTAGTAAATCTATCGCTTAATTTTGGTACGTACTGTAGGTACCTACCATATTTGACCACTTTCTTTTCAGAACTATGGAAAGAGGAAAAATCGAAAATATAGTTACAAATTAATTTCATTTGCACTGCATTCATTTCAACGGTTTTTCCATAGCAGAATCTGTTCAAATGAACTACTTCCGAAACAGCTAGACACTTAGATCAAAGGGAGACGCAGATTTTATTGAATGCTAGAATTTTCCGAAGAAATTGACATTGAAGGTCGTACATCATCACAAATCCCATTAAACTCCGCAAAGATTTTGATAAATAAGAAAAGAAATAGATTAAAATCCCCAATCTCAAAACATGAAGTTTGGACACACCGTAGGACATGTCTTCGACCTCCACCATTGATGTATAAAACTTAAATATCTGCAGAATTGTATAATTTCACTATCATTTATGCAGGATACTGTGGTCGCCCTGGGAGCGATAGCGAAGCTGGCTAACCAATTGACCGGTAAAGGTAAAGATATGACCATTACGTTTACGTTCCCTCCGAAAGGTTCAACGGAAATCAAAGTGAACGACGAAAACTCCCTACTCTACCAGAAAGTTGAGGTGAGCCGTTTGTTAGAGTTCTTAATTTCATAAATTTGTTTCAGTCTTGACAGCTGAATGGCCCTATTACCTATATAACAAATCTACTTTTGTTTTAAATACAAAACTGAAAGTAACCATTCTACATAGGAATTCTGTAACAATTATATAACCATAACCGGTGAATATAATTTTCATCTTGAAATCAGGCGAAAAATGTGTCACTACCTACTACAAGAAAGTGTCATTAAACTGATTCGTCGATTACTATTTTATTGAATCTTACTCACGTATTCCTGAAAAATTTCAAATAGGTATAATTGTATACAACCTGATCCTTATTTCAGCTTCCAAGCAGGAAAGTTAACAAAGAAGTCACCATATCAGCAAAAGGAACTGGCTTCGCCGTCGTGCAAGTATCATACAGGTGCCGCTCTACTCCTAATTATGATACCTACTGAATTTAGATATTCGTCGTTTTAGTATTTCAAATAACATTTCAAAATTTCAGGTATAACATCAATAAGAAGGGGTCGTCTCCGGCATTCAAACTAAATATCGAAACGGGAAAATCAACTAAAGACCACATGCTACTCAACATCTGTACATCGTAAGTACGGTCATATGAAATTGAAGCTAGTGTAGCTAATATTTAAGTAGCTACTCTAGATTCTATTAGGTACTCTAGAAAGATGCTGTACACTTGTTTACAATACCTACCTAATTAATTCTAGCCAAACCGAGAATTAAGCAGTACGTATAAGATTAAACGCTAAGCCTGAACTAGACAACACCGTTTTCCAGCTTGACGACATCGACAACTCTCGTCAACGTGTTTCTCTCTCAGATCATCACCATCTCTGTTTACTTCTAACAACAATTTATAAGTTGTCAGCTACGCTCAGATGTCCTGAAATATCATTAGATACGAGTTATTCAATAAATTCTCCGCATCTATGTTCACAGATATATCGCTGGCAGTGAGAGCAACATGGCTGTCATGGAGGTAACTCTCCCATCGGGGTTCACGATCGACGATGATGGAATCAAATTGCTCCGCGTTACCGACGGCGTCAAGAAAGTGGAAACGAAAGATGAAAATACTTTGGTCGTTTTGTATTTCGATAAGGTACGTCTGTTGGAATTTGGAACTCCATAACCTCATAATAACAACAGAGATGATCGACAAATCGATAGTAGTTCCTTTCATTGTCGAGCATTTCTTGGATCTTGAACCCATGAGGCGAGAATGGCTCTAGTTCTCTTCATAATTATTTCTATTACTACCTACTTAGTGAACAATCCTAATAGTGCTCTTGTAACATGTAGACCACATGTAAAACGCCCAAAAACTTCAATGGTTCAAATAAATAAGCCCTTCTAACGTTTCTCGTTGAATCAAAAAGTGGAGTTGAAAAAAAGGAAATCTATTTGAAGTAAGCAAACTGACAAAAATTGTAGACATTTAGCGTATGCGCAAAGAACGCGTATACACGTGATTGCATAATAAATAATATATGCACATTTGTTTTTGCTTTTGTATTTTCTCATGTACGAAATTGTGTACGATTATCGTTTTGCTTTTGTGCTTTGCTTTCACAATACCGAAGGTAAGGAAACTGTATTTCTTTCAAGTTGTCCTTTTTATGGATATACCTGATATATGTGAAACCTGTAGTTGCGTGAAAATCGTGGTTGAATAATGTTATTTTTCCTTTTCTTGATTACAGGTGACGAATGATGATTTGTGCGTTCCCGTCTCGGCGTACAAGTCGTTCGGAGTGGCTAAGCAAAAACCCGTACCCGTTACCGTTTACGATTATTACGATACCAGTAAGTCAGAACATTACATGTAACTAGGTACACAAAAACGTTTTCCGTTAGAGGTTTTTAGTAGTTTTACAAAATTGTAGTCTCGATGTGTTAACTAGAAACCAACTAAGAATTTTCTATTTTTAATTAAATACACGATTGTTTAATTATTTTTCGTGAACATGGAAATCTTGGTTAAACCTACTTGATTAAATACTAGTCGAACCGTTTTGGGTTTTCCACAGTTCGTTTCAAAATCCTGTTAGCAAATACTCGACTAATTTAAATTTTTTTTCTTCCACAGCTAAAAAAGTCATCGATTTCTACGTGCCAAAGGAGACGAATATTTGCGACATCTGCGATGGGGATGATTGCAAAAACTGTGAAAACGACGTTTGACAGTGAACTGCTTATTATACGTGATTTGTTTATTAAGATCATCTTTGTACCACTTTTTCTCGAAAATTGGAATATGTGCCTTCGTTAATTTTGTTGAAGATAATATTAACATTATACGAGCTTGAAGCGGAAGATTTGTGATAATTACCTGCTAAGCCATACCCAACATCAAAATGTGATTGATCAGTACTGATTCCTGTGTAATTTTCGATTGATAGAACAACTTATTTAAAAGATAGACGATGTTTTCTACTTTTTTTCACCACCTCACTTATTTGAAACATCCAGGTTGTTGTATTCGAGTGCCATGGAGCCTCGTCGAGCAGGTAGGTAGTGCAACAAGGGACGGAACTGGCCTCGTCACCACCTGTAAAATTACTGCCAGTAGGCAGATAGTAGTAGGTAGTGGTAGTTACCTACTAACATCTTGGAAGTAGAGATGGGAAATTCCCCTTTCCAACCCATAACGTAAACTAAATAATTCTGTTTCACTTTTTTCAACTACGACCTCCACCAAGACTAAAGAAAAGTGAAAAAACGCTGCAAAGTCCTTGTCACATGGGTTTATTATTCTATTGGACATACCTACAGAAATGTTGGAAATACATTTTATTGTTTCTTTCGTGTATAATGATTGAAATAGCTATTGTTGATGATTTCCACCAATTTTGGCCCCCATAAACACGGTATAAGCTCCTTTTTGACAAATCATCTTTGATAATTGATAGTACCATTTAATTGTCTTGATTCACCTGTTGAAATTACTTCCAGTGTTATTATACAAGTTTATGGTGATTTCAGATAATTTCCCAAGTTTTTGACTCATAAAAAATGAATTTTGGGAGCTGAACCTTCGTTAGAACCTCAATTCTTTACTCATTGGTCAAAATCAACTTCATATTCGATCGTCTCGCCCTAAAAAAAACATGGAAAACGATACCTCGCAAGCTCATGTTCACTAAAAACTTAAAAAGCCGTCGAAAACCCCTATTTTTACACCCATTTTTCACCCTTAATACCCCAAGGTGTATTTTGATAGGGCTGCCGAGCTTCGGAGCACAACTCTGAGCCAAATGTGTTCCCAAATGGGGATCCAAACTGTGTGTGGAAGAACGACGATTTTAGACCAAATTTTAACATAAAATTAAGGGTGAAAGTTCGACAGAACCTCAATTTTCCACTCCTTGGTCAAAATTGACGTAATATTCGGTCTCCTTGCCTAAAAAACATGGAAAACGATACCTCACAAGATCGTGCTATTAAAACCCCATTTTCACCCATAACACCACTGGGTATATTCCGATCGGGCGTCAAAGTTTCGGGACACAACTAGGGCCCAAATAGAGCCTATGTGCGAAAGAACGAATTTTTTAGGCCGAAATTGAAGTAGATATGCATGATACGGCATACATTTTTGTAATCTGCGGACCTTGAAACGTAAAAGAAAAAATTTTGAGGGGCTGTTATGAAAATTGTTCACTGAGCGAATACGCAGGTGTATTATTCAAGGAATAATAAACAAAAGCAGTAGGTAGGTATCTGTATTCTTTACGGCAAGATCGATGATCAGCCTATCTGTTCTGGCAGTCCATCCATCCATTCAGTCTAGTATTTTCCGGCTTATGAATCAAATCTTTTTGATCCTGATCAAATATTTTTGTTCATTATTTTGAATAACGAACCTTTGGAATCGAGCATGAAAAACAAATTTTAACCCCCCTCCCTCTCAAAATTTGATGGTTTCCGTTTCAAGGTATGTAGAATCCGAAAATGCAATAAAAACATTTCTGTCCGTCCGCCGCACGCCGTACTGAGCACTTTTCTTAGTTACCATGAACCAAAATTGACGAAATTCGGTTTATAGGTCCCATTTGGGGTCTAGTTGGTCCTCGAAGCTCGGCGTTAATGTCAATCACCCCTAAAGGGATGAAAAATAGGGGCTGAAGTCTCCAGGACGCCGTTTTCTCGAAGTCTTACGGTTTTAAATAGTTCTCGAACTTGGGAGTTTTTTAAGACCACCCGTAGCATTGTACGTCCAGCCGGTCGTTCACAGCAATGCCCAGAAATTTGGACCGACAGGCACTTTCAACAGCAGGGTGAATATCATAACTAGGGACGCGCTAACAATCGGGAATTGGCCCGAGATAAAATCATTGCTGTATCACCTGATTATAATCACGGAGTATGAGGTCGAGTTGGTTGTTCTGTGATATTATTTCATTTGAAATGATGGCTCTTTTGGAGTTTGTTGATAGGTAGTGAAACTTGAACAAACGTTGAAGTATTATTGATGGTAAATTATTACACAACGTTAAATTATTACACAACGGTTCATTATATCATCGACGTAGAAGGGGCTGGAGTTTGTTGCTAGGTACTTTCGCAACTTTTCACTCCGCATCAACAATTTTCCTTCAGAACTTCATCATTTGCGTTTCTTTTTGCCATTTTAGTTACTGTTTGTCATCGACAGAATTATTTTAGCAAAATTTAACTCGTGATTTAGGTAGGTACCCAGTAACGAGTACGGGGCTAGGTACTAACCTACGGAGGATCTGCGATCTACATAATATATACAGAATAGTACATATTATATAGACGGGTTATCTATACAGAGAGCTGTGATCTGTAACAGAAGGGAATTCTGTACAAAATAGTAAACCGCTGTGCAGGGATTTGCAGCGTTTTTGATTTGTGTTTGGTGTTGTGAAAATTCCTCTTGAAAATTTATTCCGTGGACTCTCCAAGGGTAACCTCACCTCACCCATTTAGTCACGCGAGAAGGTAAGGCATTTTGGCCGTACGAATAGGTTTTGTATGTCGGATGACAAACTGGATTACCTATGCCATGTGCATACCTAAATGAGTGGCCCCACCGCACCAGAGTCTGAGAATGGCCGCCATTGCTTCCGACTGCAGTCCTACAGAAAGTTTCAGTTCACTATATTTCGGCACCCTCCTCACTCCTCTGGTCTGAAACACCATAACAAAGCCAAAAACTCTGCAAAGTCCTTGTCACATGGGGACATACCTACAGAAATGTTGGCCGTCCATTTATTGTTTCCTTCATGTGCAGTAATTGAAATAGCTATTTTTGATCGTTTCCACCAATTTCGGCCCCAAAAAACTCGAGTTAGGCTCCTATTTTTGACAAATTATCTTTGATCATTGATTTAAAATGCCATCTAATTGTTCAACTTCTAGTGTTATTATAAGAATTTATGGTAATTTTTTAGGTTTTTGTCTCATGAACAATTAATTTTGGGAGCTGAAACTTCGTTAGAACATCAACTTTCCACTCTGGTCAAAATCGACTTCATGTTCAGTCACCTCAAAAAACATAGAACGCAATACCTCATAAGCTCATTTTACTAAAACACAAAAAAATTTTACTCCCATTTTTCACCCATAACACCCTCGGGTATATTCCGATCAGGCCTTGTTCTCATTAGTTTTAAAGGCTGTTCACTGTACTTATAAACATTTAGCTGGGATCATGTCCGTTCATCTACTCATACAAACTCAGCGTGAGAAAATAAAAAATACACTGCCAAGGTGATGGCACAGGAGCTTCCTCGTCACAATCAGAGTGACCCATTATAAAATAGAACAGACTCGGAACCAAAATAACATAACATAACATAACATTACATTACATTACATAACATTACATTACATTACATTACATAACATTACATAACGTTAAATATACATATTACATAACATTACATTACATAACATAACATTACATAACATTACATGAAATATACATATTATACATAACATGACTTCCATAATACATTACGTCCATTATACATAACTAGCCTGACCGCTCGCTTCGCTCGCTATCCGAGATTCGCTGTACGCAGTATCGTGGAACCAACAAACGACGGAAAAATCCCATACCCTACCGGGTATTTGTGCCCAATTTTATCAAAATCCGTCAAGCCATTCAGGAGTTGACCATGGTCGACCATATTTCCGCTATGGTCAGGGAATTAAAAATGCGCCTACGTTCAACTTGGGAGGCTACCGGATATTGGTGCCAAATTTGGTCGATATCCGTTGAGCAATTCGGGATTCGACCATGGAGGGGCCCATGGATGCGCTAAGGTCGACCGCGGGGGTAGTCCGAAGGGTCGATCGTAGATAGAATTTCACGTAGATTACGAATACGCGATAAAAAATAGGGGTTACCATTTCAATTAACGAAGTTGACCATGGTCGACCATAGTTCCGCTATGGTCGGGGAATTAAAAATGCGACGTTGCACAACTTGGGAGCCTACTGGATATTCGTGCCAAATTTGGTCGATATCCGTCAATCCATTCAGGAGTTGACCATGGTCGACCATAGTTCCGCTATGGTCAGGGAATTAAAAATGCGACGTTGCACAACTTGGGAGCCTACTGGATATTCGTGCCAAATTTGGTCGATATCCGTCAAGCCATTCAGGAGTTGACCATGGTCGACCATAGTTCCGCTATGGTCAGGGAATTGAAAATGCGACGTTGCACAACTTGGGAGCCTACTGGATATTCGTGCCAAATTTGGTCGATATCCGTCGAGCCGTTTGGCCGTGCATAGAAGGACAGACAGACAGACAGAGCGCATGCGCAGGGCGAACCGCTGGCTCTATCATGTTGAAATTTATATGGGACCTCAATGGGCCCTACCCGCTTAATCCCTGAGAATTACATTGAAATTGGGTGAAATCTTTGGTTACTACGGCTGTAACAAGGAAATTGAATCTATTTCACGCCAGCGCATGCGCAGAGCGCACCGAGGGTCCGATCATGCTGAAATTCATACTGGAACTCATTAGGCCTTGTCCAAACAACCCTTGAAAATTTGAGCGAAATTGAATCAAAATTGTGAAAGTTATGCGTGTTTGTTGAATTTAACGTTAGCGCATGCGCAGGGCGTACCGCTGGATCAATCATGTTGAAATTTGTATGGGACCTCAAGGGGCCTTATCCGCACCATCCCTCAAAATTTGAGCTGAATCAATTCAAAATCGTGGAAGTTATGGCTGTAACAAGGAAATGCGGACAGACTCACAGACTCACAGACTCACAGATTCACAGACTCACAGACTCACAGACTCACAGACTCACAGACTCACAGACCGACAGACACGGAACCAAATTTGTTCAGTAGGCTTTGAAACGCAAAATGCAAGTGGAAATTTTGATTTCTGAAGACAAAAATTTTTTGGCTCACGAAAGTGAACACAAGGCTTCCGCTGCTTCGCAGACTCGGAAGCAATTGGCTCCCATTGTTAACAATTTTAACGTTACCTAACGTATTTAGGTTCATTTCGACTAGAAACAACACACATTGGTCACAAAATCTTTATAAATTGCCGTATTTTAATAAATCATGAACAGGAACACAAGCCAGACATCAAATCTCTTTCGCATTCGTGCCAACGTGCATTAATGAAGGGAAACTGCTCGAAAACACCCGCCTTTCACGTTTTCAGATGGAAAACTCCGCAAGGGAATGGTTAGGTAAACAATTTTCTTCCGTAGACGCGATGTAGCTAATAAAATGTGCAGTTCGTCTCGCGTGGGCCGGCGGAACCTCGTCGGAAAAATCCAAGAAGAGAAGGTGAAGCTGTGGCGCCTGACTCCTGCTCTCATTAAGAATTTACGGACATTTGCACTGGGAAAGGTGGGGAAAAGAAGCACTCACCGGCTGGAGGCTGACGGCGAGGGAAATTTCCGACTAACAGCTCACCCGTCCTTGATTTTTTGCTCGTTTACACCGCGAAATTTCATCTGCCGTTCGGACAACGCCTTCGGGATCTGTTCCGATATCGGATCATCGATTCCCGATAGTTTCCTTCCTTAATCGTTTTATAAGCCGCCCTCGCGGCTGTATTGTCGTCCTCATTAAAGGTTTTCTAAAAATTGATCAAGCGCCCGGCTTTCTCAAGTTATCGGTTGGGGAAGTTTTTATGGGTTTAGTGTTAGAGCTCCTATGTTAAATTCAATAGTAAGAAACCTGACGTTAATAATTAATATTAGAAATACCTACCAATTATTGGTAGGTATTTCTGATGATAGTTTGCGCAACCAAAAGTTGTGCAAGGGCAAGTGTTGTACGTAAGAGAAAAACATGCGTAGGGAACCTACCTACCTAATTTAAATTGTTGTAAAAGGGGTATTCCTGTAAAATTTTGTATGAACGTATACTACCTACCTACTTTTTTACTACCTAATTTGCTTGGGGTTATCAAAAACAGGACTGTTCTCCGGGAAACTGTTGACATGCAATTGACGAGGAAATAAAAATCGGGAGTTTGGAAAGGGTGATGTAAGACGTTGATTTCAAACCAGACGAAAACGCTGCAAAGTCCTAGTCACACGGGTTTATTAGGTATTCTATTGGACCGCCACCTACCGAAACCTACAGAAATCATGGCTGCTCATTTATTGCTTCTTTCATGTAAAATAATTGAAATAGCTAGTTTTGATGGTTTCTTCCAATTTTGGCCCCAAAAACTCGAATAAGGCTCTTATTTTTGACAAATCATCTTGGATCATTGATAGTTACATATAACTGTCTTGATTCAACCGTTCATACTACTACTTCTAGTGTTATTATACAAATTTATGGTAATTTCAGACAATTTCCCATATTTTTGAATAATAAAAAACGCTGCAAAGTCCTTGTCACGTAGATTTATTATTCTGTTGGACATACCTACAGAAATTTTGGCTGTTCATTTATTGTTTCTTTCATGTGCAATAATTGAAATAGCTGTTTTTGATGGTTTGCACCTATTTTGGCTCCCAAAAACACATTAGGCTCCTCTTTTAGATAAATTATCTTTGATCATTTATACTGAAATTCAGTTGTTTTGATTCACCTGTTAATTCTACTTCTAGTGTTATTATACAAATTTATGGTAATTTCAGACAATTTCCCAGGTTTTTGACTCATAAAAAGTTAATTATGAGAGCTGAACCTTCACTCTTTGGTCAAAATCAACTTCATATTCGGTCTTCTCGCCCTAAAAAACATGGAAAACGATACCTCACATGCTCATGTCACTAAAACCTCGGAAATCCCTATTTTTACACCCATTTTTCCCCATAACACCCCTGGGTGTATTCCGATCGGGCTGCCGAGCTTCGGAGCACAACTACGACCCAAATGGAGCCTGTATGCGGAAGAAGGACGATTTTAGACCAAAATTTAACGTAAATTTAAGACTGAACCTTCGTTACAACATCAATTCTTCACTCTGTGGTCAAAATCAACTTCATATTTGGTCTTCTCGCCCTAAAAAAGTGGAAAACGATACCTCATAAGCTTATGTTCACTAAAACCTCAAAAAACTCTCGGAAACCCCTATTTGTACACTTATCACCCCCCATAACACCACTGGGTGTTTTCCGATCGGGCTTTCCCGAGCTTCGGAGCACAATTAGGACCCAAATGGAGCCTGTGTGCCGAAGAACGACGACTTTAGGCAAAATTTAACGTACATTTAAGGCTGAATTTTTGTTAAAACGTCAATTCTCCGCTCGTTGGTCAAAATCGGGCCCCTATCGATGGATGCACATTTTTGGTAACATGTCGTGAAGTTACCCGTCAGAAGTCCAAACGCGATCCTCCCCGGGGAAACCGCTCGGAATGGTTTGCTCTGTACGAATCAGTAGACGACGGAGGGTGGCTAATAGCCGGAATATTTCGAGTTCGTCCAATCGCTTCAGCAGGCTAACCCACCGGCAAACAGAGATCGGTCTTTCTATTTCCTGCGACCTCCCCGACCTCCCATTTCCCGGAGCCGTCGCTAAAGGGACCAACTGTTCGACCATTCTCATTTAGATCTCGACCTCTTGATAAAAAAACATTCGTACAGGGGAGGGGTCCTTCGTAGGAGCACATGACATTTTACTGTATCCCGGAAACGTGCCAAAGCGAAATAACTACTTCGACCCGTTTTTTTTTCCGTAGTCGCCGAACTAGACGGCGGTAAAAGTGAGTCGATTCAGACGGGTTTACACCCAGGTTTTATCTCCTCTTGAATGTTATCTGCGGGTGCCAATTTCTATTTTACGAGACGGATTCGTACCAGTCAACATTACCATTTCAGACTCAGATGGATATACAACGTGAGTATTACGACACCGCAGTGTGTTTAAATAAAGTCGCGAATTGTTATACACATATAACTGTTAGTCATAGTGTTCCTCTTATGCCTATAGTAGGTACTATAAGGTACATATTAGCACCCACTTTTCTCCAACAGGGTGTAGTTCCGTATGTGTCCCCACTTGCAAAACAATGCAAATCTGTCATTATCCTATCAAAAAATTAATTTGACGAGTGTTTCGGAAACCTCAGAATCTCCTCTTTCCCATGGTTTCATGATGAATGTTTGTTTTCCACGATAAAAACGCTGCAAAGTCCTTGTCACATGGGTTTATTATTCTATTGGACACACCTACTATTATGTTGGCTGTTCATTTATTGTTTCTTTAATGTGAAATAATTGAAATAGCTATTTATGATGGTTTCTACCAATTTTGGCCTCCAAAACACGAATTAGGTATGCTGCTTTTTTTCAAATTATCATTGATCATTGGTAGTGCCATTTAATCGTCTTGAACCACTTTTTCTAGAGTTATTATACAAACTGGTGGTGATTTCAGAGGATCAATTTTGGGAGCTGAACATTTGGCAGAACCTCAATTTTCCACTCTGGTCAAAATCGACTTCATATTCGGCCTTCTCGTCGCAAAAAACATGGAAAACGATACCTCAAAAGCTCCTGTTACTAACATGTTGCTAAAACACAAAACGCTGCAAAGTCCTTGTCACATGGGTTTATTATTCTATTGGACATACCTAAAGAAATGCTGGCTGTTTATTTATTGTTTCTTTCATGTAAATTAATTGAAATAGCTATTTCTGGTGGTTTCCACCAATTTTGGCCCCCAAAACTTGAATTATGTACGCTCATTTTTTTCAAATTATCTTTGATAATTTATAGTACCATTTAATCGTCTTGATCCACGTGTTGACACTTTTTCTAGTGTAATTATACAAATTGATGGTGATTTCAGACGATTTCGCAGGTTTTTGACTCATAAAAAATCAATTTTGGGGGCTGAACATCTGGTACAATCTCAATTCTCCACTCCTTGGTCATAATTGACTTCATATTCGGTGTTCTCGTCCCCAAAAACATGGAAAACGATCCCTCAAAAGCTCATTTTACTAACATGTTACTAAAACACAAAACGCTGCAAAGTCCTTGTCACATGGGGTTTATTATTCTACAGAAATGTTGGCTGTACATTTATTGTTTGTTTCATGTGAAATAATTGAAATAGCTATTTCTGATGGTTTCCAACAATTTTGGCCCCCAAAACACAAATTAGGTAGGTAGGTACGATCTTTTTTTTTTTTTTTCAAATTAACTTTGATCATTGGTAGTGCCATTTAATCGTCTTGATCCACGTGTTGACACTTTTTCTAGTGTTAATCTACAAACTGATGGTGATTTTAGACGATTTCGCAGGTTTTTGACTCATACAAAATCAATTTTGGGAGCTGAACATCCGGTACAACCTCAATTTTCCACTCCTTGGCCAAAATCGACCTCATATTCGATCTTCTCGTCCCCAAAAACATGGAAAACGATACCTCAAAAGCTCATGTTGCCAACATGTTGCTAAAACGCAAAAAGTACCTATTTTTATACACATTTTCACTCACAACACCCCTGGGAATATTCCGATCGGGCTGAAAAGTTTCGGGACACAACTAGGGCCCAAATGGAGCATGTGTGCGAAAGAACGACTTTTTTAGACCGAAAATGAAGCCTGTACACGTGATACGGCGGACGGCGGACGGACATTGCATTTCTGGAATCTACGCACCTTGAAACGGAAAAGAAAAAAGTTTGAGGGGGGGTTATAAAAATTTTTTGCTGAGCGATTACATAGGTGTATTATTCAGAGAATAATAAACCAAAAACGCTGCAAAGTCCTTGTCACATGGGTTTATTATTCTATTGGAGTTCTAGAGATTCTTGTTGGCTGTTAAATTTATTGTTTCTTTCATGTGAAATGATTGAAATAGCTATTTCTGATGATTTCCACCAATTTTGGCCCCCAAAACATATAATAGGTAGTACGCTTTTTTTTCAGATCTTCTTTGATCATTGCTAGTGCTATTTAATGGTCTTGATTCACCTGTTTACAATTTTTCTAATATGTTATTATACACATTGATGGTGATTACAGACAGTTTTCCAGGTTATTGACTCATAAAAAACCAATTTTGGGAGCTGAACCTATGGTAAAACCTCAATTTCCGCGTCTTTGGTCAAAATCGACTTCATATTCGATCTTCTCGTCCCCAAAAACATGGAAAAAGATACCTCAAATGCTCATGTTACTACCATGTTGCTAAAACGCAAAAAGTACCTATTTTTACACACATTTTCACTCATAACACCCGTGGGTATATTCCGATCGGGCTGAAAAGTTTCGGGACACAACTAGGGCCCAAATGGAGCATGTGTGCGAAAGAACGACTTTTTTAGACCGAAAATGAAGCCTGTACACGTGATACGGCGGACGGCGTACGGCGGACGGCGGACGGACATTGCATTTTTGGAATCTACGCACCTTGAAACGGAAAAGAAAAAATTTTGAGGGGGTGTTATAAAAATTTTTTGCTGAGCAAATACATAGGTGTATTATTCACAGAATAATAAACCAAAAGTACCTATTTTTACACACATTTTCATTCATAACACCCTTGGGTATATTCCGATCGGGCTGAAAAGTTTCGGGACACTACTAGGGCCCAAATGGAGCATGTGTGCGAAAGAATGACTTTTTTAGACCGAAAATGAAGCCTGTACACGTGATACGGCGGACGGCGGACGGACATTGCATTTCTGGAATCTAGGCACCTTGAAACGGAAAAGAAAACGCTGCAAAGTCCTTGTCACACGGGGTTTATTATTCCACAGAAATGTTGGCTGTACATTTATTGTTTGTTTCATGTGAAATAATTGAAATAGCTATTTCTGATGGTTTCCACCAATTTTGGCCCCCAAAACACAAATTAGGTAGGTACGATCTTTTTTTTTTTTTTTCAAATTAACTTTGATCATTGGTAGTGCCATTTGATCGTCTTGATCCACGTGTTGACACTTTTTCTAGTGTTATTCTACAAACTGATGGTGATTTCAGACGATTTCGCAGGTTTTTTACTCATACAAAATCAATTTTGGGAGCTGAACATCTGGTACAACCTCAATTTTCCACTCCTTGGCCAAAATCGACCTCATATTCGATCTTCTCGTCCCCAAAAACATGGAAAACGATACCTCAAAAGCTCATGTTACCAACATGTTGCTAAAACGCAAAAAGTACCTATTTTTACACACATTTTCACTCACAACATCCCTGGGTATATTCCGATCGGGCTGAAATGTTTCGGGACACAACTAGGGCCCAAATAGAGCATGTGTGCGAAAGAACGACTATTTTAGACCGAAAATGAAGCCTGTACACGTGATACGGCGGACGGCGGACGGCGTACGGCGTACGGCGGACGGCGGACGGACATTGCATTTTTTGAATCTACGCACCTTGAAACGGAAAAGAAAAAAGTTTGAGGGGGGGTTATAAAAATTTTTTGCTGAGCGAATACATAGGTGTATTATTCAGAGAATAATAAACCAAAAAACGCTGCAAAGTCCTTGTCACATGGGTTTATTATTCTATTGGACATACCTACAGAAAGGTTGGCTGTTCATTAATTGTTTCTTTCATGCGTAATAATCGAAATAGCTACTTCTGATGGTATCCATTAATTTTGGCCCCCAAAACACAAATTAGGTACGCTCTTTTTTTTCTTTTTTTTTTTTAACTATCTTTGATCATTGGTAGTGACATTTAATCGTCCTGAACCACGTCTTGACACTTTTTCCAGTGTTATTATACAAACTGAAGGTGATTTCAGACGATTTCCCAGGTTTTTCACTAATAAAAAATCAATTCTGGGAGCTGAACATTTGGTAGAACTCAATTTTCCACTCATTGGTCAAAATCGACTTCATATTCGGTCTTCTCGTCCCCAAAAACATAGAAAACGATATCTCAGAAGCTCATGTTACCAATATGTTGCTAAAACGTAAAAAGTACCTATTTTTACACACATTTTCACTCATAACACCCCTGGGTATATTACGATCGGGCTGAAAAGTTTCGGGACACAACCAGGGCCCAAATGGAGCATGTGTGCGAAAGAACGATTTTTTTAGACCGAAAATGAAGCCTGTACACTTGATACGGCGGACGGCGGGCGGCGTACGGCGGACGGACATTGATTGCATTTTTGGAATCTATGCACCTTGAAACGTAAAAGAAAAAAATTTGAGGGGGTGTTATAAAATTTTTTTGCTGAGCGAATACATAGGTGTATTATTCACAGAATAATAAACCAAAACGCTGCAAAGTCCTTGTCACATGGGTTTATTATTCTATTATTTTATTGGTCTACAGAAATGCCGGCTGTTTATTTATTGTTTCTTTCATGTAAATTAATTGAAATAGCTATTTCTGGTGGTTTCCACCAATTTTGGCCCCCAGAACTTCAATTAGGTACTACGCTCCTTTTTTTTTTTCTTCAAATTACCCTTGATCATTGATTGTACCATTTAATCGTCTTGATCCACGTGTTGACACTTTTTCTAGTGTTATTATACAAATTGATGGTGATTTCAGACGATTTCGCAGGTTTTTCACTCATAAAAAATCAATTTTGGGAGCTGAACATCTGGTGCAACCTCAATTTCAACTCCTTGGTCAAAATCGACTTCATATTCGGTCTTCTCGTCCCCAAAAACATGGAATACTATACCTCAAAAGCTCATTTTACTAACATGTTACTAAAACGCAAAAAGTACCTATTTTTATACACATTTTCACTCATAACTCCCCTGGGTATATTCCGATCGGGCTGAAAAGTTTCGGGACACATCTAGGGCCCAAATGGAGCATGTGTGCGAAAGAACGATTTTTTTAGACCGAAAATGAAGCCTGTAGACGTGATACGGCGTACGGCGGACGGCGGACGGACATTGCATTTTTGGAATCTACACACCTTGAAACGGAAAAGAAAAAATTCTGAGGGGGTGTTATAAAAATTTTTTGCTGAGCGAATACATAGGTGTATTATTCACAGAATAATAAACCAAAATGAGCCTCCGCCCCGCCGTCCGCCGTATCACGTGTACAGGCTTCATTTTTGGTCTAAAAAAGTCGTTCTTTCGCACACATACTCCATTTGGGCCCTAGTTGTGTCCCGAAACTTTTCAGCCCGATCGGAATATATCCAGGGATGTTATGAGTGAAAATGTGCACAAAAATAGGTACTTTTTGTGTTTTAGTAACATGTTAGTAACATGAGCTTTTGAGGTATCTTTTTCCATGTTTTTGGGGACGAGAAGACCGAATGTGAAGTCCATTTTGACCAAAGAGTGGAAAATCGAGGTTCTACCAAATGTTCACCTCCCAAAATTGATTTTTTATGAGTCAAAAACCTGGAAAATCGTCTGAAATCACCATCAATTTGTATAATAACACTGGAAGTAGTATCAACACGTGGATCATGAAGGTTAAATGGCACTACCAATAATCAAAGATAAATTGAAAAAAAAAACGCTGCAAATCCCTGCACAACGGTTTATTATTTTGTATAGAATACCCTTCTGTTACAGATCACAGCTCTATGTATAGATAACCCGTCTATATAATATGATATGTACTATTCTATTATATGCATATTATGTAGATCGCAGACCCTCCGTAGGTTAGTACCTAACCCCGTACTCGTTACTAGGTACCTACCTAAATCACGAGTTAAATGTTGCTAAAATAATTCTGCCGATGACAAACAGTACCTAACAAAAAGAAACACACATAATGAAGTTCTGAAAAGAAATTGTTGATGAGGAGTGAAAAAAGTTTCAAAAGTACCTACCAACAAACTCCAGCCCCTTCTACGTAGATGGTATAATGAACCGTTGTGTAATAATTTACCGTTGAGTAATGATTTACCGTAGTAATAATTTACCCATCAATAATACTTCAACGTTTGTTCAAGTTTCACTACCTACCAACAAACTCCAATAAATAATATCACAGAACAACCAACTCGACTTCATACTCCGCCAATATAATCAGGTGATCCCTACCAATGATTGGCCGTATTCACAAATTCCTATTGTGGGCGCGTCTCTGGTTACGAGATTTGGTTTGGATTGTATACAATTTCATTCACACTGGAGTCGAAAATGCCTGTCGGTGCAAACTTCGGGGCCTTACTGTGAACGAACGGCTGGACGTACGATGCTCCGGATGGTCTTAAAAAACTCGCAAGTTCAAGAACTATTTAAAACCGTAAAAATATTTACGTAAAAAAATGGTATAGGCGTTTTGAAAATTTCAACCCCTATTTTGAACCCCTTAGAGATGACTCACAGTAACGTCGAGCTTCGAGGACCAACTAGACGCCGAACGGAACCTATAACCCGAATTTCATCAATTTTTTTTCATGGTAACTAAGAAAAGTGGCCCGTACGGCGTACGGCGTACGGCGTACGGCGTACGGCGTACGGCGTACGGCGTACGGCGGACAGACAGAAATATTTTTATTGCAGTTTTGGATTCTACATACCTTGAAACGTAAACCATCAAATTTTGAGGGGGGGTAAGAATTTTTTTTTTTATGCTCGATTCCAATGGTTCATTATTGAAAATAATAAACCAAAAAAAGGAGCGTACCTACCTAATTCGTGTTTTGGGGGCCAAAAATTGTGGAAACCATCAGAAATAGCTATTTCGACTATTTCACATGAAATAAACAATAAATTAACAGCCAACATTTCTGTAGGTATTTCCAGTAGAATAATAAACCCATGTGACAAGGACTTTGCAGCGTTTTTCGTTTCGTAACTTATCCAGACAATTAAAGAAATGTGTAGGTAAGGTAGGTAGGTATGTCTACGTGGCATGGGGTGTGCCACCAGAGCAACGATTCTCCTGATTCAGACAGGTACTCGGAACGATGAGAACACCGTCTAGGTCCCTTATCAGCAGTTTTTGGAAATTCCAGATGGTGTTAGTCACTAAGTTCAATCAAATATGTAGAAACTCCCAAGTAGATACCTAAATTCGTCATTTTACTACTACACTCACGTTTATCGTTAGGTATAAGGAAATATGACTTACAATAAAGGGAAATAACAAAGTTGCACTTACCTTTAGTAGCGGATGATCCGGGAATGAAGGTGGTAGAACTCAAATCGCAGCACTAACAATAAAAACGCTGCAAAGTCCTTGTCACATGGGTTTATTATTCTATTGGAGTTCTAGAGATTTTTGTTGGCTGTTAAATGTATTGTTTCTTTCATGTGGAATGATTGAAATAGCTATTTCTGATGATTTCCACCAATTTTGGCCCCCAAAACATGAAATAGGTACGCTTTTTTTTTCTTTTTTTTTAAGATCATCTTTGATCATTGGTAGTGGCATTTAATGGTCTTGATTCACCTGTTTAAACTTTTTCCAATGTTATTGTACACATTGATGGTGATTTCAGACAGTTTTCCAGGTTTTTGACTCATAAAAAACCAATTTTGGGAGCTGAACCTTTGGTAAAACCTCAATTTCCGCGTCTTTGGTCAAAATCGACTTCATATTCGGTCTTCTCGTCCTCAAAAACATGGAAAAAGATACCTCAAAAGCTCATGTTACTAACATGTTGTTAAAACGCAAAAAGTATGTACCTATTTTTATACACATTTTCACTCATAACACCCCTGGGTATATTCCGATCGAGCTGAAAAGTTTCGGGACACAACTAGGGCCCAAATGGAGCATGTGTGCGAAAGAACGACTTTTTTAGACCGAAAATGAAGCCTGTACACGTGATACGGCGTACGGCGGACGGCGGACGGACATTGCATTTTTGGAATCTACGCATCTTGAAACGGAAAAGAAAAAATTTTGAGGGGGTGTTATAAAAATTTTTTGCTGAGCGAATACATAGGTGTATTATTCACAGAATAATAAACCAAAACCACAATCACTGATAATACAGGCCAACCTGCACTCACTTGAGGTATCGGATAGCCCATATCATTTCTCGTGGTTATTCGGCGGATAATACCGAGGCAATTCGAGGAGAAAACACACAAAAATTTAAAATCTAGTCCAGGAATTATTGTTTAAAGATCAATTTTGACGAAAAACTACCGCATACCAACCAGCAGCGGGCGATCGAGGGACTTACAAGAAAGTATCAGCAGGGTGGGCCTTGGTAGGTATATTTACTTAATATTTTCCCCTTTCATTTACCTGAATTCTCATTCTTTTTTGGTTAGTAACTTATCCAGGCAATTAAAGAAATGGGTAGGTAAGGTAGGTAGGTATGTCTACGTGGCATGGGGTGTGCCACCAGAGCAACGATTCTCCTGATTCAGACAGGTACTCGGAACGATGAGAACACCGTCTAGGTCACTTATCAGTAGTTTTTGGAAATTCCAGATCGTGTTAACCACGAAGTTCAATCAAATATGTAGAAACTCCCAAGTAGATACCTAAATTCGTAATTTTGCTACTCTCCTGTTTATAGTTATAAGGAAATATTACTTACAATAAAGGGAAATAACAAAGTTGTACTTACCTTTAGTAGCAGATGATCCGGGAATGAAGGTGGTAGAACCCAAATCGCAGCACTAATAATCAAAAACACAATCACTGGTCAATACAGGTTAACCTGCACTCACGTGAGGTTTCGGATCACCCATATCACTTCTCGGGGTTATTCGGCGGATAATGCTGAGGCGATTCCAGGAGAAAACACACAAAAATGTATAATCTAGTCCAGGAATTATTGTTTAAAGATCAATTTTGACGAAAAACTACCGTACCAACCAATAGCGGACTTACAAGAAAGTATCAGCAGGGTGGGCCTTGGTAGGTTTTTACTTAATATTTTCCCTTTCATTTGCCTGAATTCTCATTGTATTTTTCGTTTCGTAACTTATCCACACAATTAAAGAAATATGTAGGTAAGGTAGGTAGGTATGTCTACGTGGCATGGGGTATGTCACCAGAGGATCCTCGACTTTATAAATTATAAAGAAAATATTACTTACAATAAACCTAAAGAGCAAAATTTTACGGTACCTTTAGTACTGGATGGTCGGTGAATGAAGGTGGTGGAATCCAAATCGCAGCACTGAACACAATCATCATCGGCGCGGGCCGACGACGCACCCACGTTGGTTTTCGAATTGCCCATATCACTTCTCCCGATTAAATCGGCGGATACCGAGGCGATTCGAGGAGGAAACTCACAATAACACAGCACAATTTAGTCCAGGAATTATTCTTCTATGATGAATTTGGAATAAAAACTACCACTTACCTACCATCCGTCGCGGTTGATCGGGCCAGACTGACTAATAGAGAGGGGTGGCAGGGTGGGGAAGGTGATGTGGCTGGGCGTGGTGGGGTAGGTAGGTATTCACTCGATTTTTTAAAATTTATTTAGTTATTTATTTATTTTATTTTTTTACATTTATACCTGAATTTTCATTGTGTTTTTCTTTTCCTAACTGCTTCAAACAATCGAAGAAATAATATACAAGTTACTTATCTATGTGGCACTGGTTATGCCACGGGGGCATCAGTTCACAACATGATGTAGTTACTTGGAACGATTAAAACACCAACTATACAACCATTGGTGGTTTATGGAAATTCAAGATCATTAATGACCAATTCCAATAAAATAGATGGAAAATTCCAAGTACCTATTAACCTAAATCTGGAGAGTTTAAGCTCTGGCGGGCAGACCCAGTGCCACGTAGATCGGTAACTTCAATCATTTCGAGGATTTTTTTGGAAAAGTGTAAAAACAGGTAAAGACAATAAGTCGGGTAAAATAAAGGGGAAAATAATTAAAGTTACAAGTACCTACCTAAGTGCCTACTTTCCCCTCACCGCCACCTTCCCCACCCTGCCGCCCTCACGTCAGTCCCTCGATCACCCGCGACGGATGGTAGGTTTGTGGTAGTTTTTCGTCAAAATTCATCTTTAAACAATAATTCCTGGACTAGATTATATATTTTTGTGTGTTTTCTCGAATCGCCTCGGAGTGATCCGCCGATTAACCGCGTGAAGTGATATGGGCAATCCGATGAATAACGTGTGCACACTGATTGGCCCGCGTTGATCAGTGGTTGTGTATGCGGTTTGTGCTACGAACTGGATTCTATCTTCATTCTCGGATTGTACACACTGCTAAAGGTACGTGCAACTTTGTTATTTTGATTTATTGTAAGTAATATTTCCTTAAATAACTACAAAGTCGAGGGTAATCATCATTAAACATACAGGTAATTATGAACCATATTAGGTAGTAAAACTACTCATAGCAACATTGGGGGTAGGTGCATTTTTTCAAAACTAAATAGGTATTAATTTATTATCTTGTTACAAAGTGATGAGCCCCTTGACGATGAGATACGCACTTTCTCCTAGGTGTAATTAAACTATAGCAAATGGTAGGATGTGGAGGTGAAGCTGGAGAATCCAAGTCAGGAGATCCGACTTTGGTGGCACAGCCAGTTCCAAACTGTTAATTTTCATGATTATTTGGAAATGTACGAAGATGAACAGGAAAATACTATGACAAGTCAGGTCAAATAAAACGGAAAATTTCGTTCCTACCTATATCAACTCGTTCAATGGTTGTGTGTTGTGTTTGGTTTTTACCACCTTCATTCAAGATTCTACCACTACTAAAGCTCCGTACTATGTTATTCGGGTTTATTGTAATATTTTCGATTATTTTTATTGCAATAAATGTCGAGTTGACGTCTTCTCCTTATGCTTCTTTCTTCTTCTTCTCTTCTTCTTATGCTCATCGCTTAGTGGCCAGTTACGGTATTTTTTCCCTCCACCGCGCCCTAATTGTCGGAATGGAGTCAAATTTCGTACATATGCCCTTTCTAGAACCCAACCCCAAGTCCTGTCCGCCCCCGAAACGCAAACCCTTTCTGAGCCCATGAAGAGAGAAAGTCGGCATATTCCCATACCTGTATACTTTACCAATAAAAAAACTAGGTTTGTACTTGAGGTTAAAGAGATTGAACTAATCTACATCACAAAAATATCATTACACTTTTTCCGGGTAGTTTTTTAAAATTTTTGGTATATT
Source organism: Leptopterna dolabrata (assembly GCA_954871275.1). Taxonomy (NCBI): domain Eukaryota; kingdom Metazoa; phylum Arthropoda; class Insecta; order Hemiptera; family Miridae; genus Leptopterna; species Leptopterna dolabrata. The sequence goes on along the minus strand of OX940984.1, from coordinate 13,603,988 downwards.
ATTTTCAATAATGAACCATTGGAATCGATCATGAAAAAAATAAAATAAAAAAATTCTAACCCCCCCCCCCCCTCAAAATTTGATGGTTTACGTTTCAAGGTATGTAGAATCCGAAAATGCAATACAAATATTTCTGTCTGTCCGCCGTACGCCGTACTGGCCACTTTTCTTAGTTACAATGAAACGAAATTGATGAAATTCCGATTATACATACCTAGGTTCCGTTCGGGGTCTAGTTGGTCCTCGAAGCTCGACGTTACTGTCAGTCATCTCTAAAGGGGTTCAAAATAGGGGCTGACATTTTCAGAACGCCGTATCTCGAAAACTTTCGATAGAAGGGTATGGTTTTTTTAACTTTATTAAATTTGTCTTGAGCTAAACAATTTTTGAGACCACCCGGAGCATTGTGCGTCCAGCCGTTCGTGTGCACCAAAAAGCTTCGTCAACACGATCGTGAATCAAACGGTATAAATCCGGCCCAGATAATCATCACTAGGAAGCACCTGATTATAATCAGAAGTCGAGTTGGTTGTTCTGCGATATTATTTCATTTTTGATAAGTGATGGACTATTGGATTTTGAGGGCAGGTACTTCTGAAACTTGAACAAACGTTGAAGTATATTTGATGGGTAAATGATTACACTATGGTAAATTATTACATAACGGTAAATTATTACGCAACGTTAAATTATTACACAACGGTTCATCTACCAACAAGAGGGTGGATTTTGTTGATCGGTACTTTTGCAACTTGAACAACCGTTGAAGTGTTATTGATGGGCAAGTTATTACACAACGGATCATCATTGGTATTGACCACAGAAAACAGTGATCTACGCAGAAGGGGCATCTACTTCAGTCCACATCAACAATTTTCCTTTAGAACTTCATTATTTGCGTTTCTTTTTGCCGTTTTAGTTACTGTTTGTCATCGGCTGTATTATTTTTTTTAGGGTACTTATCGGTTAACGGGAGGCCACTAATCTATTCAGAAGTCCCAAACAACCTGCTCATTCACGGGATAGTTTCTGGGATTGTTTATCTTTTTTGAGATGCGAGCGCTAGCGAGAATCCAGATCGCTTGACAATGCATTCCACTAATCTATTCAGAAGTCCCAAGTTGGGTAAAGACGCGATTTTTTACAATTCTTTCAAATTTGTTTTACAAAAAAAGCTGAAGGTTGTTTGGGACTTCTGAATAGATTAGTGGAATGCATTGTCAAGCGATCTGGATGCTCGCTAGCGCTCGCATCTCAAAAAAGATAAACAATCCCAGAAACTATCCCGTGAATGAGCAGGTTGTTTGGGTCTTCTGAATAGATGAGTGGCCTCCCGTTAACATTTAACTCGTGATTTAGGTAGGTACCTAGTAACGAGTACGGGGTTAGGTACTAACCGCTACTACTATTGCGATTCACATAATATGTATAGAGTAGTACCTACATATTATTATTATATATACGGGTTATCTATACAGAGAGCTGTGATGTGTAACAGAAGGGTATTCTGTACAAAATAATAAACCGTTGTGCAGGGATTTGCAGCGTTTTTTTTAAATATAAATAATTTCTGATCATTGATAGTACCATTTAATCGTCTTGATCCACCTGTTGACACTTTTTCCAGTGTGATTCTACAAATTGATGGTGATTTCAGACGATTTCCCAGGTTTTTGACTAATAAAAAATCAATTTCGGGAGCTGAACATCCGGTAGAACCTCAATTTTCTACTCTTTGGTCAAAATCGACTTCATATTCGGTCTTCTCGTCCCCAAAAACATGAAAAACGATACCTTGAAAGCTCATGTTACCAACATGTTGCTAAAACGCAAAAAGGCTGCAAAGTCCTTGTCACTAGGGTTTATTATTCTATTGGACATACCTACAGAAATGTTGGCTGTTCATTTATTGTTTCTTTCATGCGTAATAATCGAAATAGGTATTTCTGATTGTTTCCATTAATTTTGGCCCCTAAGACACAAATTAGGCACGATTTTTTTTTTCAACTATCTTTGATCATTGATAGTATACCATTTAATCGTCTTGATCCACCTGTTGACACTTTTCCCAGTGTTATTCTACAAATTGATGGTGATTTCAGAAGATTTCCCAGGTTTTTGACTTAAAAAAAAACGCTGCAAAGTCCTTGTCACATGGGGTATATTATTCTACAGAAATGTTGGCTGTACATTTATTGTTTGTTTCATGTGAAATAATTGAAATAGCTATTTCTGATGGTTTCCACCAATTTTGGCCCCCAAAACACAAATTAGGTAGGTACGATCTTTTTTTTTTTTTTTTTTCAAATTATCTTTGATCAGTGCCATCATTTAATCGTCTTGATCCACGTGTTGACACTTTTTCTAGTGTTATTCTACGAATTGATGGTGATTTCGCAGGTATTTGACTCATAAAAAATCAATTTTGGGAGCTGAACATCTGGTACAACCTCAATTTTCCACTCCTTGGCCAAAATCGACTTCATATTCGATCTTCTCGTCCCCAAAAACATGGAAAACGATACCTCAAAAGCTCATGTTACCAAAATGTTGCTGAAACGCAAAAAGTACCTATTTTCACACACATTTTCACTCATAACACCCCTGGGTATATTCCGATCGGGCTGAAAAGTTTCGGGACACAACTAGGGCCCAAATAGAGCATGTGTGCGAAAGAACGACTTTTTTAGATCGAAAATGAAGCCTGTACACGTGATACGGCGGACGGCGTACGGCGTACGGCGTACGGCGGACGGACATTGCATTTTTTGAATCTACACACCTTGAAACGGAAAAGAAAAAAGTTTGAGGGGGTGTTATAAAAATTTTTTGCTGAGCGATTACATAGGTGTATTATTCACAGAATAATAAACCAAAATCAATTTCGGGAGCTGAACATCTGGTAGAACCTCAATTTTCTATTCTTTGGTCAAAATCGACTTCATATTCGGTCTTCTCGTCCCCAAAAACATGAAAAACGATACCTTAAAAGCTCATGTTACCAACATGTTGCTAAAACGCAAAAAGTACCTATTTTTACACACATTTTCACTCATAACACCCCTGGGTATATTCCGATCGGACTGAAAAGTTTCGGGGCACAACTAGGGCCCAAAAGGAGCATGTGTGCGAAAGATCGAGTTTTTTAGACCGAAAATGAAGCCTGTATACGTGATACGGCGGACGGCGTACGGCGGACGGACATTGCATTTTTGGAATCTACGCACCTTGAAACGGAAAAGAAAAATTTTTGAGGGGGTTGAGCGAATACATAGGTGTATTATTCACAGAATAATAAACCAAAATGTTCCTCAATGTCTGAAACGCAAAATGGAAGTGGACATTTTCATTTTGGAGGACAGACATTTTTTTTTACTCAATCACGAATCCAAGTCTTTCCTCCCTTCAGTAGGTAGTGAGGAAGCAAAAAAACTTCGTGGGATTTCGAAGCCTCGGCGGACCATCGACCTAACGCAATGTAATGTAATTTGGGCGTTTTTGGGGTAGGTAGAAAAACCCCAAAACATTTGGGCGTTTTTCGGGTAGGTAGAACCCCCTCGGCAGTTTTCTGGGAAGTGGGGTCTGGCCGTGCTCTCCTCGGGGAAGGCACCACTTGTGGTAGGGTTGGAGGTGAGTTGGGTGGGGAGAGGGTAGAGGGAGAACTGCGCGGGCGATGGGGAGGGGAGCCCGAATGTTTACATGGACTGGACACGGACGTTTTCCAGCCCGGTTTACTCCCGTAAAAACATGTTCCATATTAAAAAAAGTGTTGTTGTTGTGGGTGTTTGTTGCTCAGGAATGAAGTCGCTCTGATCATGAGTGTGTTGTTTGTGTATTACACCGGAGCTACCCTACTGGCTGCAGTTGTCTGATTTAAAATTACTCCCTCTTCGATCCTAGATCAGTTTCTGGTGTTTGGTTTTATTTCTGAGCAGAAGATAAAAATATCGGTTCCGATGTTGATAAAATATTATCGACATATCGACATATCGTGATAACAAATATCGGCAAAATATATCGATATATCGAGAGAGAAATATCGGTGTTTCGATATATCGCTTTTTTTGCGCATCCCTACTTGACAGGCTCAAGGCTTGTCAAGTCACACGCCTTGGGGACACGTAGGGATGGCAAAATTTTTAAGTAAATCGATATATCGGTTTTCCGATATATCGCAAGCAACATACCGATGGTACAAAAATTTAGGGTGAAAAATATCGATATATATACGATATATCGGAATTTCGATACATCGCTAAATATAAGTCAAAACTGAGGGTTAAATGAGTGATAGAAATATCGTACAATAAACATAATACATTCAATAACACATAGGTAAGTATTTAGTAAAAGTATCAAAATAAGCCTGTTACATTTTTTACTTTCTTACTTATGTTACTTTAGTGCAACATGATAGTACAAACTGACTATAGGCCTACGCATACGCACGCTACAATAACTGTAAAATAAAAACCCGAAGAGTAATAACCCGTTATCAACCGACTAATTTTCACGTTTTCTGGTCCCCGGGTTCATAGGAAAACTCATAACACTTGCATACGAGTCTGCAACACATTGGGACATTTTATGTCCCAATGGGAATTAAGGGATAATTGACGGTATCATTTACGGGTTGCAAGATTACCACGATCTGGGTTACATGGTGGTGCAAGGTTACCACATTCGATTCTAGTAAGTAATGACTTTCTTCACTAGTCTGTTGCTGACTACCTTGTTTACCAGCCTTTTTTTCATCATGCTCAGCTCAGCTACTGCGCCAGGTACGGGGGTACGGTTAACAAGAAAATGTTCAATAAAATCACTCGATTCCAACGAGTGGTGAACAATTTTTGTACGATGAAAAATGGCAAACATGAAGTTCCGTAGAAACGAATCGGTTGTAAGCGAAAATCATCAGAATATCAACTGTAACGCTTTTGACATTTTATGTCTTTAATTTGGCACATGGACCCGAAAAGCGTTATACGAAACCGTTATACGATACCGGTAAACAAAAGCGTTAGGCTCCTTTCACACGGGGAGCCGCACGGCTCTCGTTCGCGAACAGGCGGACGGCGCGTGAGACTGAAATGCATTGAGTGCAATGGAGCTTTCACATGAGGAGCGAGAGCTCTTCGAGAGCTTTTAGGGCTCGCGAGCCGCGCGAGTGATCACGGCTCTGCACCTCGAGCCACGCGTCTACGGCTCTTCCACGAAATGCAAAGGAGGGGTGCCGGTATTCACACGAAGAGCGAAAACGGCTCTCGCTCCTCAGTTTATTGCTACCTGTTGTGGCGAATTTAGATTTGAATATACCTCAACGTTACACCCAGCCTCAGTTCAGGCTTAATGCAATTCCGCATGTTTGTATCTTCGAGTTGAATACGACTCTTCACCTTGCTGAGGAGCTCATCAAATGAAGCCACCGACATCCGGAAATAGTTAAAAAATTTGTTGCCATCCTGCCGAAGTTGCTTGTAAAGCATGGCGAAAACTCCTGCTTCATCCCGCTGTTGGTTTATCGGATGTACCCAACACCGTCTGGTACTTCGGCGTTTTTGGCCTCGAAGACGGTGGCGACGATGAAGTATGTAAACGGACAAAGCACCTGGGCGGAACTTGCGACTGAGCGCTCGAGAGCCAAAAAAGCTCTCAAATGAGGCCCGTGTGAAAGGTGGGAGTCAAGAGCGAAAAAGGCTCTTGACTGCGAGCCACACGCCGTGCGGCTCCCCGTGTGAAAGAAGGCTTACAGTGAGTAGTAATGGAGACTAAACAAGGTAAGGATGGCGGGATGCCGGTTTCTAGCCGACCACAATGTTATGTCTTTACTTGGGCACATGGACTCGAAAAGCGTTGCGTTTCGAGTCCATGTGCCCAAGTAAAGACATAACATTGTGGTCGGTTAGAAACCGGCATCCCGCCGTCCTTTCCTTGTTTAGTCTCCATTACTACTCACTGTAACGCTTTTGTTTACCGGTTTCGTATAACGCTTTTCGAGTCCATGTGCCCAAGTAAAGACATAACATTGTGGTCGGTTAGAAACCGGCATCCCGCCGTCCTTTCCTTGTTTAGTCTCCATTACTACTCACTGTAACGCTTTTGTTTACCGGTTTCGTATAACGCTTTTCGGGTCCATGTGCCAATGTAAAGACATAAAATGTCAAAATGTGAAAGTTAGTCATAATAAAGTTAGTAAAATATCGGTAACCATACGCCAATCAAATCGTAAGTCAAAACTAAGTGTTGAATCAGTGATCAGAACCACGAAACCCCACTTTTTGGAGTAGAGTGGATGTAGAATATGTGCGAGTTTTTGTACATCACTGACCACATTTACGAGGCCGATATCTCGGTTCAAAAATATCGGTATTCCCGATACTATCGAAGGTCAAAAACCGATACCAATATATCGATATATCGGAATCTAAATATCGATATTTCCCATATATCGATATTTTGTTGCCATCCCTAGGAACACGTGCCCCTCCGAACCTTAGTGTTGTATGAAATGAATTTATACCGCCAAACCCACTATGTTTACAATTGGGGTGATGAACGTTAAAATAAAACACCAGCGCAATATGTGGATAAACTGTGACAGGAGAAGGCCACAAGTACAACTGCGGACATGTGTTCGTATGTCAGTGCAGCGACTCGCAGTGTGAGTTAGGCCTGTGAAAATACCGTGTGAGGTCGCCTGTGTGTGAAAGTTTAACGCAACAATTCACTCTCAAGTTTCGGGTTGTACTGCGGGGAGCGGTGGAGTTGACGGGTGACATCGCCATTGTTGCAGCCCCTTCCGCTAATTGAATGACTTGTCGAGGGCGGGAGAGACGTTTTGCCTTGGGACGGAACGACGAGGAGACCGGTGGGATCCGTCGCCGTCTTTTCAGCGAATATTCAAAGAAAATTAAGCTGTTCAAATGGGTACGAAATTTTCAGAAAATGAACTTTTGAAATTTTGTTATTGGCAGATCTGTTTCAGAGGTTCCCAAATTCATCCCTAGGTTTCAAAAAAAAAAATTATACGTATACCTATATTTATTTGTATCACCCCAGACGATATCTGACAATGAGCACATGATAAAAAACGCTGCAAATCCCTGCACAACGGTTTATTATTTTGTACAAACTACCCTTCTTTTACAGATCACACCTCACTATAGATAACCCGTCTATATAATATAATATGAACTACTCTATACATTATTTTGTGGATCGCAGACCCTCCGTAGGTTACTGCCTGACCCCGTACTCGTTACTAGGTACCTACCTAAATCACGAGTTGAATGTTGCTAAAATAATACAGCCGATGACAATCAGTAACTAAAACGGCAAAAAGAAACGCAAATAATGAAGTTCCATTTTTCTCATCACCCCTGGGTGTATGCCGATCGGGCTGCCGTGTTTCGGAGGACAACTAGGAGCCAAATGTGTTCCCAAATGGGGACCCGAACTGTGTGCGGAAAAACGACGATTTTATACCAAAATTTAACGTAAACTTAAGGCTGGAACTTCCTTAGAACCTCAATTTTCCACCAACCAACTAGAGCCCAGACGAATACATACCAAATTTTGGTTCATGGAAACTAAGGAAAAACGCTGCAAAGTCCTTTTCACATGGGTTTATTATTGTCCTGGACATACGTACAGAAATTTTGGCTGTTCATTTATTGTTTCTTTCGTGTGCAATTATTGAAATGGGTATTTTTTATGGTTTCCACCTATTTTGGCCCCCCAAGACACATTACGCTCATCTTTTTAATAAATTATCTTTGATCATTTATACTGCAATTCAGTTGTTTTGATTCACCTGTTAATTCTACTTCTGGTGTCATTATACAAATTTATGGTAATTTCAGACAATTTCCCAGGTTTTTGACTCATAAAAAATTAATTATGAGAGCTTAACCTTCGTTACAACCTCAATTCTTCACTCTTCGGTCAAAATCAACTTAATATCCGGTCTTCTCGCCCTGAAAAACATGGAAACTATACCTCACAAGCTCATGTTCACTAAAACCTCAAAAATCCCTCGAAAACCCCTATTTTTACACTCATTTTTCTCCCATATCACCCCCGGGTGTATGCCGATCGGGCTGCCGTGTTTCGGAGGACAACTAGGAGCCAAATGTGTTCCCAATTGGGGACCCGAACTGTGTGCGGAAAAACGACGATTTTATACCCAAATTTAACGTAAGCTTAAGGCTGGAACTTCCTTAGAACCTCAATTTTCCACTCTTTGGTCAAAATCGACTTCATATTCGGTTTTCTCGTACCAAAAACATGGAAAACTATACCTCAAAAGCTCATGTTACTAGCATGTTGCTAAAACGCAAAAAGTACCTATTTTTACACACATTTTCACTCATAACACCCCTGGGTATATTCCGATCGGGCTGCAAAGTTTCGGGACACAACTAGGGCCCAAATGGAGCATGTGTGCGAAAGAACGACTTTTTTAGACCGAAAATGAAGCCGGTACACGTGATACGGCGGACGGCGGACGGCGTACGGCGGACGGACATTGCATTTTTGGAAACTACGCACCTTGAAACGTAAAAGAAAACATTTTGAGGGGTTTTATAAAAAATTTTTGATGAGCGATTACATAGGTGTTATTCACAGAATAATAAACCAAAAGCCGGGGACGTAGTACGGCGGACGGACGGAAATATTTTTATTCGATATCCGTATTCTACGTCCCTTGAAACGTAAAACATGAAATTTTGTGGGGTGTTTAACTTTTTTTTTCATGGTCGATTCCAAAGTCGTATTATTGAACATAATAAAACAAAATAAGCTTTTGGTTACCGATAGCACCTACTATGGATAATTTGACATAACCAGTGGTCCAGGGGCTGTTCGATTTGGTACAATGCCTGATAACTGTTCTTGTATCAAAATGCTTTTGAGATGGGCTCCCGCAAAGAACTGACTAGCGGAATCCGCGGGAGCGAAGTTCGGTTGAAAACGGAGGCGCCAGATGTCGCTAAAGCGCTAAAGATGGGGAAGAAGGAAAGACAAAGAAAAACCTCTTCCCCTCACTTGGTCCCATTATGGTAATTCGGAATGCGGTTTGGCATCAAGAAGAAACTAAGTTGACGAACGGAAAAGGGGTGAAAGGAATTCAAATTCACTTACCTTTTTGCGAATTGTCGAAGCTATTGTAATGAGGACAAAGTTCTTTGTACGTGAATTTCAACCTCTAAATTGAACCTTTTCTGCTGAATTTCAATCATTTTTCAGTTGATTGTAAACCTCCTCTTCCCAAATTAAACTGTTTTGGTTTATTATTCTGTAAATAATACACCTGTGTATTCGCTCAGCAAAAAAGTTTTATAACATCCCCTCAACATTTTTTTCTTTTACGTTTCAAGGTGTGTAGATTCGAAAAACGCTGCAAAGTCCTTATCACATGGGTTTTGTAGTGATTGAGGAGGAGACAGACGAGTCGATCGCTTGATTGAGAATGGTTAGTTTATTGGTGGCACTCGGCTCTTTTATAGCCCCCTGACATGATCAGAGGGGGGTCGGGGGGTCCCCACTCTGAAAGAATACATGTCTACACATAGTGTAGGTTGTGGAGGAGCAGCCGATCACAACACTGCTCCCCCCAGAATTTAAGTAACGTATTTAGTTAAATTTTGTTCTTCGTGCCGTTGCGGTGGCGGTTGTCGGGCGTGGGAGGTGCGTGTGCTGGGGGCCTATTCACTAAGCCAATGATACATCTCTTTCAGGTCCGACTCTCTCTTTGGGCCAAATATATTTTTATAGTATCCATGACAGGGTTATTCAGTAACTTTTCAAAGAGAGTGTTGGCGGCCATCTTGGCATTCTCGATCTCTTTCAGAGAGACACCTAATTAGGTGTCTTCCCTCGAAAGAGAGAGTCTATTTCTCGTTTGTTTCACAGTGATCGTCTAATATCCTCCCTCCTTCATCCGTGTAATATCCTCCTTCATCCGCAACCACATCGGTACATTTGATCGTGTATTCTTTCATTTCATAAAGGTAAGTCAATTTAAATTAAAAGTATATACATAATCATTGATTCATGAGTAAAAACGTCCAAGTACGGGTTGAGGTAGGTACCTACCTACCTAAGAGGTTCATTAGGTGTAGATATAACACAAGCATTAAAAGCCCCCTAATTCGACTTTTTCTGTTTATAATTGAGACTTTTTTCAATTTCATTTAAACTTTTATCCGATTCGTGAGTAAAAACGTCCAAGTATGGATTGAGGTAGGTAGGTACCCATTGAATAGGTATTAAGAAATGCGTTCATTATTAAGGAATTGAACTCCCGTGGGCACGAACATCTCGCACTTCATGGATACTATGGCATTTTCGTGTATTAGGATCCATATCTCTTTCTCAAGGTCTCTGGAGCTATTCTGTAAAATAGACGAACCCGGAGACATTGGAAGAGACTGTCTTCCCGGGGGAGACTATCTCTCGCGGGAGATTTTCAAAATAGATAATCTCTTTCCACTGTCTATTTTAGTGAATAGGCCCCCTGGTTGCGGTGGTCCGTTGTGGCTGTCCGTGTCGTTGTCGTTGGGGGCGGTACGTTTGCGGCGTTTGAAGAGCCGGGATGTAGGTTGAGTGCGTGGGTACGGCCGTGGCGGCTGATCGGGCGGGGCGTTGTTGCGGGCGCCAGGTGCATGGGGTGCGGCATTTTTGTGCTCGGGGGGGGGGGTCCCATGTGCGGCGGTAGAAACACGAGCCCTTCGTCGCGCTGCGTGTGGTCGGTCGTGGCTGCGTCGGCGGTCGCTGTTGTCGTCTATTCGAATCACACGAACCTCTTCGGTGACGGTAGCCACTCGAGGAGGGGGAGCGAATGGTTTGAGGCTATCGGCGAGAGCAGCGAGTTTCGTGACGTCCGGTTCGTCGTGCGCCGCGAGGTGAAGGCGAAGGCTGTCTGGAAGGGTTCGCAGAAAAAGCTGCCGGTTGAGCGGGGTCGAGGTGTCGGCCGGGTGTGCTCTACGGGCGAGAACTGACGGTTTCTCGTGCTCGGAAGTCGGTTGGGGTCGGCGTAGAGGTCCGCTTGTCGGTGCTCGAGGGCGAGGAAGGCGCGGGCGAATTTACCATGCGGCGTCGTGAGGCAATGTGATCTCGAGTTGGGCGAATCAGACGTGCGGGAATGCGGGGTCGTACGGCCGGAGCTGGAGCGTTGATGTCGGTGGAGTTGTTTCTGCGGGTGTCGGTGGTTTCGGGTCCGTTTTGGTTTTTTATTCTGTGAATAATACACCTATGTAATCGCTCAGCAAAAAATTTTTATAACCCCCCCCTCAAACTTTTTTCTTTTCCATTTCAAGGTGCGTAGATTCAAAAAACGCTGCAAAGTCCTTGTCACATGGGTTTATTATTCTGTTGGAGTTCTAGAGATTTTTGTTGGCTGTTAAATGTATTGTTTCTTTCATGTGGAATGATTGAAATAGCTATTTCTGATGATTTCCACCAATTTTGGCCCCCAAAACATGAAATAGGTACGCTTTTTTTTTTTTTTTTTTTCAAGTTCATCTCTGATCATTGGTAGTGGCATTTAATGGTCTTGATTCACCTGTTTACACTTTTTCCAATGTTATTGTACACATTTATTGGTGATTTCAGACAGTTTTCCAGGTTTTTGACTCATAAAAAACCAATTTTGGGAGCTGAACCTTTGGTAAAACCTCAATTTCCGCGTCTTTGGTCAAAATCGACTTCATATTCGGTCTTCTCGTCCTCAAAAACATGGAAAAAGATACCTCAAAAGCTCATGTTACTAACATGTTGTTAAAACGCAAAAAGTACCTATTTTTATACACATTTTCACTCATAACACCCCTGGGTATATTCCGATCGGGCTGAAAGGTTTCGGGACACAACTACGGCCCAAATGGAGCATGTGTGCGAAAGAACGACTTTTTTAGACCGAAAATGAAGCCTGTACACGTGATACGGCGTACGGCGTACGGCGGACGGCGGACGGACATTGCATTTTTGGAATCTACGCACCTTGAAACGGAAAAGAAAAAATTTTGAGGGGGTGTTATAAAAATTTTTTGCTGAGCGAATACATAGGTGTATTATTCACAGAATAATAAACCAAAATGCAATGTCCGTCCGCCGTCCGCCGTACGCCGTCCGCCGTATCACGTGTACAGGCTTCATTTTCGGTCTAAAAAAGTCGTTCTTTCGCACACATGCTCCATTTGGGCCCTAGTTGTGTCCCGAAACTTTTCAGCCCGATCGGAATATTCCCAGGGGTGTTGTGAGTGAAAATGTGTGTAAAAATAGGTACTTTTTGCGTTTTAGCAACATGTTGGTAACATGAGCTTTTGAGGTATCGTTTTCCATGTTTTTGGGGACGAGAAGATCGAATATGAGGTGGTTTTCGGCCAAGGAGTGGAAAATTGAGGTTGTACCAGATGTTCAGCTCCCAAAATTGATTTTGTATGAGTCAAAAACCTGCGAAATCGTCTGAAATCACCATCAGTTTGTAGAATAACACTAGAAAAAGTGTCAACACATGGATCAAGACGATTAAATGGCACTACCAATGATCAAAGTTAATTTGAAAAAAAAAAAAAGATCGTACCTACCTAATTTGTGTTTTGGGGGCCAAAATTGGTGGAAACCATCAGAAATAGTTATTTCAATTATTTCACATGAAACAAACAATAAATGTACAGCCAACATTTCTGTAGAATAATAAACCCCATGTGACAAGGACTTTGCAGCGTTTCCGTTTCAAGGTGTGTAGATTCAAAAAATGCAATGTCCGTCCGCCGTCCGCCGTACGCCCTCCACCGTATCACGTGTACAGGCTTCATTTTCGATCTAAAAAAGTCGTTCTTTCGCACACATGCTCCATTTGGGCCCTAGTTGTGTCCCGAAACTTTTCAGCCCGATCGGAATATACCCAGGGGTGTTATGAGTGAAAATGTGTGTGAAAATAGGTACTTTTTGCGTTTTAGCAACATGTTGGTAACATGAGCTTTTGAGGTATCGTTTTCCATGTTTTGGGGACGAGAAGATCGAATATGAAGTCAATTTTGGCCAAGGAGTGGAAAATTGAGGTTGTACCAGATGTTCAGCTCCCAAAATTGATTTTTTATGAGTCAAATACCTGCGAAATCACCATCAATTTGTAGAATAACACTAGAAAAAGTGTCAACACGTGGATAAAGACGATTAAATGGCACTACCAATGATCAAAGATAATTTGAAAAAAAAAGATCGTACCTACCTAATTTGTGTTTTGGGGGCCAAAATTGGTGGAAACCATCAGAAATAGTTATTTCAATTATTTCACATGAAACAAACAATAAATGTACAGCCAACATTTCTGTAGAATAATAAACCCCATGTGACAAGGACTTTGCAGCGTTTCCGTTTCAAGGTGTGTAGATTCAAAAAATGCAATGTCCGTCCGCCGTCCGCCGTACGCCCTCCGCTGTATCACGTGTACAGGCTTCATTTTCGATCTAAAAAAGTCGTTCTTTCGCTCACATGCTCCATTTGGGCCCTAGTTGTGTCCCGAAACTTTTCAGCCCGATCGGAATATACCCAGGGGTGTTATGAGTGAAAATGTGTGTGAAAATAGGTACTTTTTGCGTTTTAGCAACATGTTGGTAACATGAGCTTTTGAGGTATCGTTTTCCATGTTTTGGGGACGAGAAGATCGAATATGAAGTCAATTTTGGCCAAGGAGTGGAAAATTGAGGTTGTACCGCAGATGTTCAGCTCCCAAAATTGATTTTTTATGAGTCAAATACCTGCGAAATCACCATCAATTTGTAGAATAACACTAGAAAAAGTGTCAACACGTGGATAAAGACGATTAAATGGCACTACCAATGATCAAAGATAATTTGAAAAAAAAAGATCGTACCTACCTAATTTGTGTTTTGGGGGCCAAAATTGGTGGAAACCATCAGAAATAGCTGTTTCAGTTATTTCACATGAAACAAACAATAAATGTACAGCCAACATTTCTGTGGAATAATAAACCCCATGTGACAAGGACTTTGCAGCGTTTTTTCGTTCTCTTTGTAGGCGCCAGTCCCGGACAGGTGTCGTCTGGAAGTGAGTCTCTCGCAGGCGTCCGTGAGCGTTATATGGAAAACGCTTGGTAGGGTGGTGAAGCGGGGAGTCGCTGCGGTCTCCGTTGACGCTGGCGTCTGGGTGGGGCGGCGCTGTGGGGTGTCGGAGTGGGGCGCGTGTGCCGGGCGTAGTGCTGCGGAGGCGGGGCTCGTCGCAGACGGTCGGCGGGCGCTGAGCGGCGTTGTTCGTCGTCGGAAGTCGCTGTCGTCGCACCGCGGTCGCAGATGGCGGGCGGAGGCTGTGCGCTGCGTATCACCACTCGGGGTCACCAGTGTAGTGATTGAGGAGGAGACAGACGAGTCGATCGCTTGATTGAGAACGGTTAGTTTATTGGTGGCACTCGGCTCTTTTATAGCCCCCTGACATGATCAGAGGGGGGTCGGGGGGTCCCCACTCTGAGAGAATACATGTCTACACAATCATAGTGTAGGTTGTGGAGGAGCAGCCGATCACAACCGGTTTACCTATTAGTCTATTGGACACTCCTACAGAAATGTTGGCTGTTCATTTATTGTTTCTTTCATGTGAAATAATTTAAATAGATATTTCTGATTGTTTCCACCAATTTTGACCCCCAAAACACCAGTTAGGTACGCTGCTTTTTTTCTAATTCATCTTTGATCATTGGTAGTGCCATTTAATCGTCTTGATCCACTTGTTGACGCTTCTTCTAGTGTTATTATACAAATTGATGGTGATTTCAGACGACCGTACGGCGTAGGGCGGACAGACAGAAATATTTTTATTGCATTTTCGGATTCTACATACCTTAAAACGTAAACCATCAAATTTTGAGGAGGGGTTAGGATTTTTTTTTCATGCTCGATTCCAATGGTTCATTATTGAAAATAATAAACCAAAATGATACAATTTTACGAAACGTGGTATGGTTTCTCGGTATTTATCATCTTTTTACACAGTAGTAGGAATATTTCTTTGAAAATTCGCTCTTATAGCCATACTGCATGACCAACTTTTCAAATCATTTTGTGTATGAAGTTGAAATAATGAGGGGCGATCCGGAGGGGGGGGAGGAGGTCGGAGTGGACGAACCTTCCTGGACCACGCTCAAGGTCTTTGAGGCCATTCGAGCGACCCTGGACTTTTTACCCTCTTTCGAGCCACCGTCCTCGGCCACAATCCTCACTCCCTCACTCCGCCACCACCGCGGGTACCTGAACCCCCCCCCCCCCCTTAACAACACCACCGTTTCGGGGGGGGGGGGGATGTGCAGGGGGGGGGGGGGGTGGCGAGGGAGGTCAGATTCTCTGCAATAGTGGAAGCCCCCAAGTCCGCCCCTCCGCTGCATCGATCCGAAAACCTCTCCCCCCCCTCCGCCTTTTACGTTTTCATCCCGAGTTTCCCACCTCCTCCCATCACGATCCTCCTCCGCCCCCGCCGTGGTCCTCCTCCGCCCCCGCCGTTGTCCTCCTCCGCCCCCGCCGTGGTCCTCCACCGCCCCCCTCACACTGTTCCACCTCCACCGCCCCCTCTATCTGTTTCCGCCTGTGCGCCCCCCCAACACCGTCCTTCCACCCACCGCCCCCATTCCCACCGCCCTCGTAACCCATTCCCACCGCCCCCGGGGGCGGCAGCTTTCCCGACCCACTTTCCCCAGTCCGCCACCAGATCTCGTGGCCGTTGGACGCCGCACATTTCGAATATTCCCTGGTGGTTCCCGCGCGCTCTTCCGGTTTTTCCTACACAACGTGATTCGCATATTATGAAACTGCATCAACGCCCCAGCTCCGGATCAAACAGGTAGAATACAAAATAAACCATTACGAAACGCTGCAAATTATTACACAAAGGTTTATTATTTACCTGTATAGATGCTCCTTCTGCGTAGACCACTGTCCCCCCAGGAAAGCCCTAAATCGAGTACTGGAGCCGGCCCGGATACTACTGTTTCATCAAACATGGAAAACAATAGGTACCTCAAAAGCTCATGTTCACCAAACCTTTAAAAAAAACCCCTATTTTTACACCCATAACATCCCTGGGTGTATTCCGATCGGGCCGCACAGTTTCGGGGCACAACTAGGACCCAAATGGAGCACGTGTGCGAAAGAACGACGTTTTTGACCAAATTTGATGGTAAATTTAAGGCTGAAACTTTGTTACAACCTCAATTTCCCACTCTGATCAAATCGACTTCATATTCGGTCTCCTCGCCCTAAAAAACATGGAAAACGATACGTCACAAGCTCATATTACTAAAACACCAAAAACCCCTATTTTTACACCCATTTTCACACCCGTAAAACCCCTGGGTATATTCCGATCGGGCCGCAAAGTTTCCAAATTGAGCGTGTGTGCGAAATAACGAATTTTTTGGAGCGAAAATAATGGCAGATATGGATTATGCGGAGTACGGACATAGCATTTTTGGAATCTACGCACCTCGAAACGCAAAAGAAAAACGCTGCAAACTATTACACAACGGCTTATTATTTATCTGTATAGATGCCCCTTCTGCGTATAATAAGCTATTGTGTAATAATTTACCGTTGTGTAATAATTTATCGTTGTGTAATAATGTACCGTTGTGTTATAATTTACCGTTGTGTAATTTACCCAGTAATACTTCAACGTTTGTTCAAGTTGCAAAAGTACCTTTCAACAAAATTCAAACGAGCCATCATTTTTCAAATGGAATAATATCACCCAACAACCAACTCGACTTCATACAGCCATCCGTGTTTATAATCAGGTGCTCCCTAGTGATGATATCCCGGCCGGATTTATACCGTTTGATTCACGATCGTGTTGACGAAGCATTTTGGTGCACACGAACGGCTGGACGTACAGTGCTCCGGGTGGTCTCAAAAAATTGTTTAGTTCAAGATCAATTTAAAAACGTTAAAAAAACTATACCCTCCTACTGAAAGTTTTCGAGCAACGGCGTTCTGAAAATTTCAACCCCTATTTTGAACCCCTTAGAGACGACTGACAGTAACGCCGAGCTCCGAGGACCAACTAGACCCCAAGCGGGACCTGCAAACCAAATTTCATCAATTTCCGTTCATGGTAACTTGGAAAAGTGCGATTTACGGCGTACGGTGGACAGACAGAAAATGTTTTATTTCATTTTCGGATTCTACGTACCTTGAAACGTAAACCACAAACTATGGTGGGGGGGGGGTAAACATTTTTTTTTCATGCTCGATTCCAAAGCTTCATTATTGAAAATAATAACCCAAAAATGTTGAGAGGGTTTTCAAGAAATTTTTTGCTGAGTGAATACATATCAGTATTATTCACAGAACAGTAAACAAAAACCAGGGGTTGAATTTGAGATAATAACATTTTTCCGATATCAAGAAATGAGAGAACATTTCTGATAAAAAACCTTGATTGTCGATATTTCAAAAAAAATGTCGGATGTTGATATTTGATATTTTCTTTTGCGGACGGGAGTATCAAATATCCATATTAAATGATTTGTGTTAGCTCTCGTATCAATGTTGGACGTCGAGGCTAACTTTCTGATCCGAAGTATCAATATCTTGCGGTTTTATTGGTTTTGTCGCCGTAATATAAAAACATCTGGTGCGGAGCCTTCCACTAAGTACTTTCCTTACTCGAACCGGGTACTCGAAAAATGACCATTTTTGGGCGTTTTTCATTAATTACAGCCCTTATATTTTTCTAGAGATGAGTGGTATTGGAATTCATTTGTACCTAAAAAAAGGGTCTGTAGTACATTTCTATGGTCGGCCTGTCATGCCCACATGAGCAGTCGCCAAACTTGCATCAATACTATTATGAAGAACATGGAATTATTGTGTGGCAATCTCTACACCGGACGTTAACTGAAGTTGTTTTTACTTTTCCAAAAATGTTTATTTTGAAAAATGTTGTATCCATTCGATTATTAACATCATCTTTCGTCGGCAAGTATGATGGATCACGAGTTTTAAGCATTTTTGACCAATAAAAACTCAAATTGTGCCCAATTTTCATCATCCAAAATTGCACATCTTTCGACTTCCCCTTATTATTTCGAACATTTAATCGAAAGTTTTCCTATCCTAGATCAGATATTCGGAGAGAAATATAATATTCATAAATAAATTCCTATAATATATATAATGAAATGTTCGAAATTTAGGAATGGATTTTGAATTCTCTAGAATGCTAAAAACGGATATGTATCGGAAACATTGTCAAAAATCCATAATATGGATTTTGTATCCATATTACCAGCACTTGAAAATGTGAGAATATTATAAATTGCAATCAGGCAGCATGACCTATTTAGCCAATTTTGTGACTACTCAAACTGGTTTTCACTGTTCAACAATATTGAAAAATTTCGTCAGTTTTCAACTAGTCCAGATTTGAAGACTTTGTTGTAATTTACTCATTGTTCAGTCAAAAATCCGTACCCTATTTTGAAGAATGGTTTAGGGTATAAATATAATTATCTTCCTTTTTGATTAAAATGATCAGGAAAAATTGTAGGGAACGCATTTTTTGTTACCTTTTGATTGAAAAGCCCTAGAAAACTAGAAACAAATAGCTTAAAACTAGAATAAAACAGAAAATAAAACAAAAAGCCTAAACGAAAAGCCTTAAAACTAGAACAAAAACTCAAGCCAAAACAAAGCAACTAGAACAAAAACAGAAAAACTAGGACAAAAAGCCTAAAAAAAAATAGAACAAAAAGCCTCAGAAAACTAGAAAACAAAAAACTAGATGTTGTTCCGTTTGGCATGCCAGAAGCTGGGGGGGGGGGGAGGGGGGGGGGGGGGTTCGATTGTGCCCATCCAAGAGATGCAGAAAACGAAGGAAAACTCTTCCCTTTCGAAAAATCACTCCTCAGTTTTCCTTAACCTCATAGGTAGGTATATTAATTTAATAATTATCTTGTCAATTTTTACCTAATTTTGGTAGAAGTTTTTCCTTAACCTCATAGGTAGGTATATTAATTTTATAATAAATTATCTTGTTAATTTTACCTAATTTTGGTAGAGGTTTCTAAAAGCAATATTCATCTGTACTGATTACGACTAAGTGGTTCAAAGGCTCTCATTGCATATTTATGTACAGATTTTCTGGTAGTCTCAAGTGTTTTTTTTAATGCAATTCCTTGTAAATTTTATTTCATGTTGAATGGGCGATAGTTGGCAATTATCGTGGTTTGGGTTTATATTTTTTCTCTGGAAGTTCTTGAATTGTAAAGAATGATAGTAGGTTTGAATGGAGGAAAACACACTGTTTTTAGAGAGGTTTTTGAACCAATCGAGATTTCATAAAAGAGAAAGAGAGAACGTTGTGTCGTCATGTTGGGAAGCCTGTAGTTTGGCAGGGCGCAGCCATTTGCATTTGCCTTGCGACGAATGTTCACAGGTTGTCCGCGTGACGTCACTTTATCCTCGCCTATCAAAATCATGCTGGTATTTTAACAAAAAATTGCATAATTTGGCCCTCGGAGAAATTTCTTTTCGTCAAACATTTCGCTTCATTATTATAATCTGTAGAAAAAAGATGACTGAACTTCAGTAGGTAGTGGTCCAAAAGGGATAAGTAGTTCTGGATAAAATGGCCCATTACTAAATCGAATTTGAGCATAAATAAATTCTGAGTTTCAATCAATTCATTCTTCCTTTCGTTCCTGAACGTGAATGGTGAACAACGGCTTGTAATTTTCCTTCACCTTTACATTTTCATTCTCATGTGTTTCAATTAGTGTATACCTTCTTTCAAGTGTTTGAGTTATCGCTTCTATATTTTATTTATTACAAATTCGTAGTGCTAGGCGGTTAGTGGTCATCACATCGGTATGATATAATTCAGTGTTCCTAGGTGATGAATTCAAAAATTCAAATCCAAGAGGGTTTTTAACGCAGCACCGAAATATCTGGCGACGACATTTAAACCCCTGACCCAGTTCCTCATGAAATAACATTCAGGAAATGATATTAAAGGCCTAGCCCAAGCGAAGAAAGGATAAACGGCCCAAGTTGGTTCCTTCATCACCTCGGGAATGACTGGATGAAAAACAGAAACTGTAATAACTGAAGGCGAAAAGGAAGAAGAAAGGAAATGGGTTGGAGTGAGATAAAAAAAATCTGAAGAGCGGAAGTAAGGATGGAATGGAAGCTCTGAAATCGCCATTGGAAATTGGCCAAAGAGCTTCAACATTAAAAACAAGTTATTTGGTACACTTCGCGCTTTACTAATGTTTATCGACTTCAAAAATGACTACTCGGCTGCTGTGATCTGCAAACAAATTCTTCCTTCTTACTAATTTCCGTCCACATCTCTGTGTTCTTTATAAATTACCCTTGTTGCCCATAATTATGTTCCAGTAATGCAGCATGACCATATAACCAAATTTTTGAACTAACCAAAATTTTCGATAGTTTGTTCGCAAATTTGTACATTTCTAAAAACCAAAACAGTTTTTGATATTACAAATTGTTATTTAATTGTAGCCATTGACCATTCTCGCCCATTTTTCAAATCATTCTGATCTTTGGCGATTTAAAACAAAAAGCTACATTTTCGACCTTCGGAGACAAAGTTTTCGGGTTGTGTACAGTATGCTGTAAATCGCCAAAAATCCTAAAAATCATCTAAAACCGTTTAAAATTACTCCAACTACTTACTTGATTAAACTATAAAAAATTACTCTAAATGGTATTTATGATGGTGATTTGGTGGCACTTTTGGCGGTCTTTAGATTCAACCTAATATTAGGCCAACTTTTGTTTTCAGAAAATGCTCACCCTTGCACTGATCTTATTGCTAATGATTAGGTGATTATAATCGATCAGGTGGATGTTAAATTGTTTTCATCATGTAGCCAAAGTAGGATAATCTGTTCGAAATTCAGTCTTCAGTAATCAGTCTTCTTTTCGAGAATCTGCGAGAAGTTCGAAGGCGCTTTCTTACCTCCTAAATTTATAATTTTATGGTGCTGATAATTTATAATAACTATTGTAATTGATTATTATGGTGACCTACCAGGATTGTCTCGGGACAGCCCGATGTTGAGCTGTTTACGTGAAGAGTCCGCTAGTAGCGCTGTCATATCTGTTCCATGGTGCTGAACCGGTGCAATCGAGAGATCTCTCTCTCGATGGCACCAGCTGAACGCTTCAGACAGGTTTTTGTCACCGTTCATCCCGTTATTCAGGAGAACCATTTCTGTTATAGGCACTTACCGCAGAAGAACTGAACTTCATTATGATACTACCTACCAACTCATTTCAATAATATTGAGTAGGGCTACTAAAATGTTCAATCACTTAATATTGATTGTTACAGAATTTGCTCCCTCTTAGTGTAGGTACAATGTTGCTAATCTATGCTCCTACCTTTGCTGATATTTTTAGAATAACAGTATACCTGATCTAAGCAATATTATGCTCTAAGCAATCATGCTAAGCAATTGTTATTTTTATAACCAGTATCCATAATCTAAGCAATATGCTGTAAGCAATCCAATGATCTAAGCAATCATGCTCAAAATACCACCGCTCATGCAAAAAAAACTTACGGATTACTCAGAAGAGAAGGACTGAAATGACTCGAAACCTCGAAAGGAAATGTAATTATTTCACGAAGCCGCTTCAGACTAACTACCTGCAGTCAAAGAAAGCATGATGCCTTGATAATCGAACGATGGAAAGATAGGATGGATCCGCTCATAATCACAGTCACAGCTGGGCCAGAGGAAGCAGGAAATGTTGAACAGAAACAGAGGAAAATAAGCCCATGCTTAACATCGGGCTGACCCGAGACATTCCTGTCCCATTTGAAGAAGTTTGAGAGGTTTTTGCCAAATGGCCTAATGCCCCTGGTACCCACACGTTATGTATGTGTGAATTTATTATGCTCTAGTTCAGTCTGTTCTGCAATATGGCTTACTCGTGTGGGGAGGTGCAGTCGACTCCCACCTTAACAAGATGTTTCTTCTCCAGAAGGCTATATGAAGGATTATGGCCAGAAAAACCCCTAGGTCCCCATCCTCTGACCTTTTCAGGAATCTACGTATTTTTACTGTCAAGCAGCTCCTTGCTAGAAACATTTTACTTTTCTTTCATAGGCACCCAACCTTGCTTCATTCTGACTGAACAATATTGTATCCCACCAGATTTATTTTACAAGGCAATATTGTAAATCCTAAGCCTAGTTTAGTTTTTACCACCAGAAGCCCGCTTTATTTGCTACACGTTCTCCATAAGTATCTCAATCATGAGGTGAGATATCCAACTGAATATAAGAGAAGTTCATACAAAAAGTTAATCTTCTCTTGGCTGATTATGAAAGGATGTATTTCCTTCGATATTTACTTTAGAAGCGTATATATTTAGTTTTTCGTATATTTTTTTCTGGATTATATTCGTCTTAAATTGTTATTTTTACTATGATAGGTACCTAAAACATTTTAAGCTAAATAGCGACTCTTACCCAACCCCTCAGGCCTAGACAGTTGGGTAATATTATTCATTTGAACCTTTTTACCATTATCTTACTCTGTAAGAATGATGAATAAATTCTCTTATTTCTCTCTCTAATAATACGAATTATTTTCTTTCACAAACCATTTGAAGACTGATATTATTTTTTTGTATATTGTCAATGTTTTCTTGCCAAAAAGGCAGAGAGAGCCTTCGGGCTCTATTTTTGTGCAAGTTTATAAATAAACTAATCAATCAATCAATCTCTCTCTCAGAATGCAGCAGTAAGGTTTATTTTTGGTTTGCAGCCGGATGAACACAATACCGAGCACTACGTTAGGTTAGGATGGCTGAAAAATCAATGAACGTTTTGAACTATCATAGGGAGCTATGATGTTCAAACTTCTCAAGTTCAGCAAACCCAAGTATCTTTCGGCTAACCTGATAATGAGGAGTGATATCCACGAAAGAAATACCAGGTCTAGAATGAGTACATTAGACATAGGTACCATATCACAGAACATCTTTTTACGGAAGGTCGTTCATTGTCAAAGGAATAAAAATGTATAATGAAAATAGGAAATATTCGACCTGAATCAAAGTGACCCTTCAAGTCCAAGCTACATGCTATTTTATTATCACGATATTATGATCGCTAATGTAACCTTTCATTTTTTATCCATTATTTATTTTAAAAAGATACTATCATTACCAATTTATATATAATATATGTACCTAGGAGTGTGCACATTTATTTATTCAATTAATATGAGTAGAACCTGATGATTTTTATTGAAATGAAATTATGATTTCTGTGCATTGTGGAAGAGAGGGCCACATGGCCCTAACAATTGTACAGATAAATAAATAAATAAGTCAAAGTCAAAGTCTTCTCTGTCTCTTCTGCGTGTATGATACAAATTCAGTTATACGGACCTTCCTATAGGTACTAACCGAAGAAGAAATGTTCTTGGCATAAATTTCCGCGGAAGTGGGTTTACACGGTTTCAGACTTTTCCGGAAACCGTTGGCCCCTTCAACTTGTCAATTAGGGCGCTCTAACAAAGACCCTCCACAAGTGCCATTGATTGACACCTACGAGAGCCCTACGTGTCCCACTAAATAAGTCACAGGCAACCCCTGATTCGATGGTCGCTCTGATTCGTTTTCAACGGATTTCAACCGGTTCGTTTCCGGATGTCGAGACGAAGGGGTTTTTCACCTTTCGGGAATTATTCAGGTCGGGAGTTGGTTGCATTAATATTTCGTTAGCCAACTTCAAAATCCTCGATCCAGTTGCCCCAGACGCCGGCGCCGCCCTGTTTAAAATTATACGCGGGGGCCGGGTCGAGAATTTGGGTCACGAGGGCGCCGCCCGTCCCATCACCACTGGTCTGAATTCGAATATTAACCATTTTAGCAGATTTTTGAAAATAATTGTTCCAACGATTTTGGTGCATGAATAATGTACGGGCACCAATGAATAATGTATGAAATTTAATAGCATGAATAATGTATGAAAAAAATGCACCTTTAGGTTTCGAGTTGAAATGTGCCAATATGAGTTTTCGAAGTTTTCTTGAATTTAAACACTAATTTTCAAGGGAATTTCCCACTGAATCAATTCGTGAAGCAAAAAAATTACAAAAAAATTTTAATCGGAAGATATCGGAAAACAGCATATGGATTTTACCCTCGTATTTTGGATACAAACGGGAGCTATTTAGAGGGGGTTATTCGAGTGAGCACTTATGGATGAACACGCCTAAAGCTCAATAAATGGATATTGTTATTATTACTATTATTATAGTTATTATTATTTAATGACTTTTAAAAACTCGTTTATCTCCGCTACGAACCCGTGTGTGCACAATACTTAGCAAAAAAGTAGTATCGGCTGTCAGACACGACTTATTGTCCTCCGAAAAAGACGTATTTTACGAGTTTTCGCTTAGTAAATCCACCCGGAAGTATATTATTCCGTTATTCGTAAGCCTGTTTTGAGGCATTTCTCGTGCACATACGGCTCTGAGACTCTAAAATTCGGTAGCCCCCCGCCATCACAAATCCATGGTGGGGGGTTAACTCATTTTGGCCAAAAAACCAGATAGGAACGACTTTTGCTTCTGACGGCAGTTTACTGCTCAAAAATACATTATGAATCTATCTACTTGGAAAATTCGCTCATGTGGACATGTATCATAACCAAGATGCAGCTGGGATCGCTTAACTGTTTCTTTATTTTGACTTTTCTTTATTTCCTTCACTTGACGTAAGAACGAAACAATTTCTATTTCCTCGCCTTTACTCCTAATTGTTCCAATTTATGACTTTATTCATTTGCCGAACTCTTTCATTCATTGCAAATAATTCAGTTACAACATAGTTTTACCAGTTTTAACAATATTATGTTATAATATTAATAATATTATGTTATATTTAATGAAATCAGATTCAATTCTTGATGCGTATTTCTCAACGCGAGTACGGATTTCGCCAGATGAAATAACATAATATTGTGATGCGGATGAATGAGAAATGAAGAACGGTATTATTTTTGGCGCAGCTCTTTCAAATCGATATAACATGACATTCCCATTATCGGGTGTGGCCGTAATCGTATCGGTGACCGCAGCTGCCTCCTCTATCCATAATTCATCTCGCTGATGAAATCAATTATTCCCCTCCGTACGTACCCGATTGACGGCGGCTTCCATACCCGCATTTGATTAGTTTTGAGACCTTTGACCTTATTGTACATACACGACGTTTAAACGTACGCAAATATGTACAAATTTCGCCCGAGTTACATAATGAGTGGTGAAAGGACGTAATTATATTATTACACTGCGAAGGCAGCAGTTACAGGAAAAATACACTGCCAAGGTGATGGCACAGGAGCTTCCTCGTCACAATCAGAGTGACCCATAATAAAATAGAACAGACTCGGAAGCAAAATAACATAACATTACATTACATTACATTACATTACATAACATTACATAACGTTAAATATACATATTACATAACATTACATTACATAACATAACATTACATAACATAACATTACATAACATTACATGAAATATACATATTATACATAACATGACTTCCATAATACGTTACGTCCATTATACATAACTAGCCTGACCGCTCGCTTCGCTCGCTATCCGAGATTCGCTGTACGCAGTATCGTGGAACCAACAAACGACGGAAAAATCCCATACCCTACCGGGTATTTGTGCCCAATTTTATCAAAATCCGTCAAGCCATTCAGGAGTTGACCATGGTCGACCATATTTCCGCTATGGTCAGGGAATTAAAAATGCGCCTACGTTCAACTTGGGAGGCTACCGGATATTGGTGCCAAATTTGGTCGATATCCGTTGAGCAATTCGGGATTCGACCATGGAGGGGCCCATGGATGCGCTATGGTCGACCGCGGGGGTAGTCCGAAGGGTCGATCGTAGATAGAATTTCACGTAGATTACGAATACGCGATAAAAAATAGGGGTTACCATTTCAATTAACGAAGTTGACCATGGTCGACCATAGTTCCGCTATGGTGAGGGAATTAAAAATGCGACGTTGCACAACTTGGGAGCCTACTGGATATTCGTGCCAAATTTGGTCGATATCCATCAAGCCATTCAGGAGTTGACCATGGTCGACCATAGTTCCGCTATGGTCAGGGAATTGAAAATGCGACGTTGCACAACTTGGGAGCCTACTGGATATTCGTGCCAAATTTGGTCGATATCCGTCGAGCCGTTTGGCCGTGCATAGAAGGACAGACAGACAGACAGAGCGCATGCGCAGGGCGAACCGCTGGCTCTATCATGTTGAAATTTATATGGGACCTCAATGGGCCCTACCCGCTTAATCCCTGATAATTACATTGAAATTGGGTGAAATCTTTGGTTACTACGGCTGTAACAAGGAAATTGAATCTATTTCACGCCAGCGCATGCGCAGAGCGCACCGAGGGTCCGATCATGCTGAAATTCATACTGGAACTCACTAGGCCTTGTCCAAACAACCCTTGAAAATTTGAGCGAAATTGAATCAAAATTGTGAAAGTTATGCGTGTTTGTTGAATTTAACGTTAGCGCATGCGCAGGGCGTACCGCTGGATCAATCATGTTGAAATTTGTATGGGACCTCAAGGGGCCTTATCCGCACCATCCCTCAAAATTTGAGCTGAATCAATCCAAAATCGTGGAAGTTATGGCTGTAACAAGGAAATGCGGACAGACTCACAGACTCACAGACTCACAGACTCACAGATTCACAGACTCACAGACTCACAGACCGACAGACACGGAACCAAATTTGTTCAGTAGGCTTTGAAACGCAAAATGCAAGTGGAAATTTTGATTTCTGAAGACAAAAATTTTTTGGCTCACGAAAGTGAACACAAGGCTTCCGCTGCTTCGCAGACTCGGAAGCAAAAGGTACTGTTCGCCAGAATATGTCATGTATTTAATGTATTCAACGTCATGCATCTACACTGAACTACCACAGTGTAACGAGTGTGCAATACAGTTTAAACAAATCAGTTATTATTATTTTGATTTCAGATCGATAATTGAGACTATTCGGCACCAAGGAAGATGATCAGGGGTCGACATATTGTTGGAAATGCATGTACCTAACTTGTGTATACCAGGGATCCGGCGTTTCACTTAAATCGTTAAAATCTATTGTGTCCGGACATTGCATTTTGGTTTATTATTCTGTGAATAATACACCTATGTATTCGCTCAGCAGAAAACTTTTATAACACCCCCTCAAAATTATTTCTTTTCCGTTTCAAGGTGCGTAGATTCCAAAAATGCAATGTCCGTACGCCGTCCGCCGTATCACGTTTACAGGCTTCATTTTCGGTCTAAAAAAATCGTTCTTTCGTACACATGCTCCATTTGGGCACTAGTTGTGTCCCAAAACTTTTCAGCCCGATCGGAATATACCCAGGGGTGTTATGAGTGAAAATGTGTGTAAAAATAGGTACTTTTTGCGTTTTAGCAACATGTTGGTAACATGAGCTTTTAAGGTATCGTTTTTCATGTTTTTGGGGACGAGAAGAACGAATATGAAGTAGATTTTGACCAAAGAGTAGAAAATTGAAGTTCTACCAAATGTTCAGCTCCCGAAATTGATTTTTTATGAGTCAAAAACCTGGGAAATCGTCTGAAATCACCATCAATTTGTAGAATAACACTGGAAAAAGTGTCAACAGGTGGATCAAGACGATTAAATGGTACTATCAATGATCAGAAATAATTTATTAAAAAAAAAGGAGCGTACCTTATTCGTGTTTTGGGGGCCAAAATTGGTGGAAACCACCAGAAATAGCTATTTCACAGAATAATAAACCAAAACCCATATTATTTTCTAACTAACGCACTTTACAGCGACCTTATTGATATCTTTATAAGTGTCACTTCTTACGCCACACTTGATGCCCTCTCATAAGTTTCTTATCTGCCAATTCATCATCTTCCTAGGTAATTATGAGCTAGAGCAGATTTCCATGTCATAACCACAGGGTAATGAAGAGGTGGATGCGCGATGATTTATTAACTCGTGGTTACCTCTGCAAGTTAAGTGAAAATCACCACACCCAGAATTACCAGGGCGTTTCCTGCTGGGAGCCGATGTTGGGAGTAAATCTTCCCTTAACTAAATCTGGAGCAAGATTTACGGTCTCTTTTATATTCCTTTTTATCAACTACGTTTATTCCGTTTCCCGGAGGTATTTTATTCGCTTCTAAAACATTCGAACGACACCCGGGACCGAAATCAGTAGAATAGAGTATCATCGCCTCCCAACAAAACAAACCATCGGTTACCGACGTGGAATTTTAGAACGACTCATGGTTCGAGGTCATTTTTTCACATAAATATATTATATATACATATATATGTATGTTGCACAAGATCCAAAATGTTTGCTGAAGTTCTCACAAGTCAGGTACCCACTCTACTACCAATACAACTTTTCCAAACTGAGGCCTTACGTTTTCGAGTTATGCAAAACTGACACTTTCGACCTGTTAACCATCCATGTAATTTTCTTCGTGTAGACGGGTAATTTCTCAAATCCTATAATAACATATAAAACTCAAAGTTCGTTTATTTGTATGTTTGTATGTCTTGAGTGGGTGGCCAAACTGAACGGATCTTGAGGCGGTGTTTTCCGGCGGTCTCTTCGAACACCTCTTCAAATGTAACATAATTTAGGCTAAATGAACTGGTCCAAATCCGATTCCTTCATCGTAAAATGTGGTCCTTCAGAGATTTTCTCGCTGATTCCAACGACACCAAAACGATTTCTGTGCGATGAACCATTCGTCCGTTATAAGAGGAAGTAGGGAATGTTGCAAGATGTAGGTAGGTAGGAAACATTAACACTGGAGTTTTGCCTGTTCACCGTGCATCGCACGGGTAATCTAGCTAGAACCTTGATAATACAATGTCGCAAATTTAAGATTTGATTTTTATATTTTTTGCCTAGCTTTTTCATTACGTGTATTATCTAGGGACACCAAGAAAACCGAAACCTCCATACCTACCTACAGCGACAAGACAACTTAAGTAGGGATTTTTACCCCTCCCCTCCTCCTTAACTCGGCCCCCTGGGGGTCTCCATTGTTGATTTTTCGTACACCCATTCGCGAGCTGCACCTGAGGACGTGTACCAAACTTCCATCCTCGGGACCGTTAAGTGCCGGAGTTAAGTTTGAAAATCTCTATTATTCACATTTTTCTTCCTCTTCTTCTTCTTGTTCTTTGACCAAGGATTTGTTTTTGTTATGTTCCAAGGATGTGCCTTTTGTACATTTTATCCCCCTCCCCTATTTTGAAACTTTATGTAGGTATAAGTAGGTACTAAGATTCTTTTTACGGGTATACAGCCTCGCAGACATAACGGATCGAGCTGAAATTTGGGACACGCATTTTTTGATGCTCCAAGGAAGTGACTTTTGTGCATTTTGCCCCCGCCCCCAATTTAACCCTGTTGTAAAAATTTATGAAGAAGCGAAAAGCCCCCGCCAAACAACGTTGGAAGATATTTTTAGGTATGGAAGGAACAGGTTCCTGTAACTACTCATATCCAACAGAGGGGGAAGGAACAGGTTTCTGTATGCACATCCAACTTGCTACTTCGGCGGGCAAAATGGATATCAGACCTTTTTCGGTTGTGGAGGTTTTGTTGGCGGGTAAATTTTTACAACAGGGTTGTTTTTGCGGGTGGATATTTCTTCTCTGAAGCCGCTTTTGGTTTATTATTTTCAATAATGAACCATTGGAATCGAGCATGAAAAAAAAATTTCTTACCCCCCTCAAAATTTGATGGTTTACGTTTCAAGGTATGTAGAATCCAAAACTGCAATAAAAATATTTCTGTCTGTCCGCCGTACGCCGTACGCCGTACGGGCCACTTTTCTTAGTTACCATGAAAGAAAATTGATGAAATTCGGGTTATAGGTTCCGTTCGGGGTCTAGTTGGTCCTCGAAGCTCGACGTTACCGTCAGTCATCTCTAAGGGGTTCAAAATAGGGGTTGAAATTTTCAAAACGCCTATACCTTTTTTTTACGTGAATCTTTTTACGGTTTTAAATAGTTCTTAAACTTAAGAGTTTTTTAAGACCACCTGGAGCATTTTACGTCCCTCCGTTCGTTCACAGTAAGGCCTCGAAGTTTGCACCGACAGGCATTTTCGACTCCAGTGTGAATGAAATTGTATACAATTCAAACCAAATTTCGTAACCAGAGACGCGCCCACAATAGGAAAATTGGCCGGAGATAAAATCTTTGCTAGGGGCCACCTGATTATATTGGCGGAGTATGAAGTCGAGTTGGTTGTTCTGTGATATTATTTCATTTGAAAAATGATGGCTCTTTTGGAGTTTTTGATAGTGTACCTAGTGAAACTTGAACAAACTTTGAAGTATTATTGATGGGTAAATTATTACTACACGATGGTAAATCATTACTCAACGGTAAATTATTACACAACGGTTCATTATACCATCTACGTAGAAGGGGCTGGAGTTTGTTGGTAGGTACTTTTGCAACTTTTTTCACTCCTCATCAACAATTTCTTTTCAGAACTTCATTATGTGTGTTTCTTTTTGTTAGGTACTGTTTGTCATCGGCAGAATTATTTTAGCAACATTTAACTCGTGATTTAGGTAGGTTCCTAGTAACGAGTACGGGGTTAGGTACTAACCTACGGAGGGTCTGCGATCTACATAAAATGTATAGAATAGTACATATTATATTATATAGACGGGTCATCTATACAGAGAGCTGTGATCTGTAACAGAAGGGTATTCTGTACAAAATAATAAACCGTTGTGCAGGGATTTGCAGCGTTTTATATACCTATTTGATCCATTTCTCCGCTTCAGATCGCGTGAGTATATCATGTACTATTTCAAGTTTTAGTTATGCAGCAAGATCTCATGAGCGAATTTTCGAAATAACGTAAGTAGGTACCTACTCCACACCTTCAAAACCTACTACATCGTACAATATTTTCCTACAGTTGTTCACCTTTAAGTGACAATAGCAAGCCATTATTGGACTCCCAGCGTTTTACATATATTTTCTCGTATGTAAATATACTTATTGATAGAAACTAGAATTGCGCATTTATAAGAAATGGCAGAAAAAGCCATCCATCCACTCAAGTTTCTGACCTGTATCATCATCTCTCAGTTTTAAAGATTGATAACTTTAAAATGTTTTGCAACAAAATGAGAATCAGATTCGAGTTTAACCACTTTTATGTTATGAAAAACTCTCGTGAGGTCCTTGAGCTGGGATAAAAGATTTTTTCCTCTCGTAGTGATTAGGAAAGAGACGGTGAAATCTTAAATTTGGTTTTGATCACAGTATTGCCTCTTCAAATGAGATTTTTAGTAGGAAAATTTAACAAGATATTTTCCTCAGTTTCCTCGAACATTGAAAATAATATTGTACAACTGTAATTTCCGGTCGTTTTTCAAGTTTTTTGGAGGGGGAAAAAGTGGAATCGGTAGTCAACCTGAGGAAGTTGGCGCTCTAGTACGTGTTTTTAGGACGTCCCTTAGTAGTTAGTAGTCCTTGTGTATTTAATCTGGTCAGACGAAGACAACACTCAGCCGAGAATGAAAAGAACCGCATTGAAATCCGTTTCAAACCATCCTGACTCCATGGGGGAAAAAAACCGTAGGTCCGCCATCTGTGTGTGTGCGCTGCAAGGCCGCAATTCTTAACCGATTTGCGTGGTTCTTTTTTGTTCGATGCAGAAAACTGTCTAGTTGTGCCCTACGTCGCTGGAATTTCAAAATTCACTTCTAGAAAGTGGGAAGAGGCGTCAATACCTAAAAAAAAAGTGGGTGTTTGACAAAATCTTGTGTGCGCTGCTCAGGGCTTAATTATCAACCGATTACTTGCTTCTTTTGGTTTATTATTCTGTGAATAATACACCTATGTATTCGCTCAGCAAAACATTTTTATAACACCCCCTCAAAATTTTTTCTTTTACGTTTCAATGTGCGTAGATTCAGAAAATGCAATGTCCGTCCGCCGTACGCCGTATCATGCATACCGGCTTCAATTTCGGTCTAAAAAAGTCGTTCTTTCGCACACATGCAAGCTCCATTTGGGCCCTAGTTGTGTCCCGGAACTTTGCAACCCGATCGGAATATTTTTTGTTTTTTGTGTGTTTTAGTAACATGAGCTTCTGAGGTATCGTTTTATGAGCCCTTAATATTCTTGATATTGCGTTAACTTTTGCCTGTCGGCCTCCACCTACCTTGGGTGGGTTGGGGGCCAGGCAACGCTGGGCTCCTGAAGGGAGCAGAATTGATGGTATTGGGACTTGAGACACACAACGCCGGGATTCAGTGGTAAATGGGAAAATTTTATTGATATCCAAATAGGCCTTAATGATAAGCTACTCCCTAATTCCTACCTACTTCCTCCCAAGGGCTATTGTGCGTGAATTACCCGGTTTACGCCCGACTGTACGACGATTGCGGAAACGGACGGGAATGAAATTTCTCGGGGTGGTCCACGTACCTTTCGATCCTGCTCCTCCGACCTGGAAACGAGCTAAGTCCCAGTCGTGCCGGTGTCGGATGGTGTGCTGGCTCTGTCGGTGTAGTACCAAGGATCGGGCCAGCTGATGGGTACCTCTTCCGATGGCACTGCGGTTGAGGGGTCGGGTCCGTGGCTCGAAGGATGCTTCTTGTTCGGGTTCCTGAACTCAACGACCTGCTTTTCCTGTCTTTCCTCATGTACGTTTTATTCTTCGATTGGTGGGGTATTGTTTTTCCACCAATCATAATGCGCGAACACAGGCGCGTGTGGCCGAGGACGCAATGAGCTCCTGGGTCAGCGCCCTTTGTAAATGGGGCACAAAGAATGTCGAGGCGATCGGTGAAATGAATATTTTTCGCTGAATCGGGTCTGACATCTCCCCCCTCCAAATGAGAGGAAGGATCAAAGATCGTTCCGAGCCCTTGTCACGTTGGCGGATGGACCTGGGATGCTGGGTGGACCATGGATGCTGGTTGGACCATGGATGCTGAGTGGACCATGTATGCTGACTGTAGTAGCACTTCGCAGTTGTTGTTTGCTAATGTGTGTGTGTTGTTTTCGGAATGTTCATTATTGATTTACGCGCACTTTCGCGGTGTAGAAACGTTGCGGCCGATCCTTGGGAGGTGTGGGAGGAAAAAAAATCTATCGAATTTCGTACATTTATATCTAGAATTTAGTATAGTAATGCTGTAAGTTGGAAGAGCACCAAGCGCGCAAACATGTGTTGGAGCTTCCCTTAAGTTTTGTTTTCTTGTACAATATTGGTATAGTATAATATATATATTTTGTTTTCATTCTTCGCAATCTCCACTTATTTATTTATTTTAACTTACTTAACTTTAACTTACTTATTTATTTATTTACTTAAGTTTATTTTCACAAGTTTTTTTTATTTCATAAGTATCATTACAGTTGTATTGGCAGATAGACATTGTAACATTTGATTGAACTATCCATGAGGTAGCTGTGATATCTCATCCCGTCTCAAGTCGCACCTTGAATTTTAGTCAATCTTTCCTACGTCTACTCTTAACCTATTTATACTTGGTACTATAACCTTGATAATATCATAATCTTGATAATAAATGAATAACCGATTAATAGAAATTGATAATATTGGCCTGCATAAAGAACTCTGTATTTTGTTGTCTGCTTAAAGGCAGTTGTTTTCGTATTTTATAGAATAATATAATAAAGGTGTTGATATATATATAATAATATACAACAATACAATGGACAATACTATAACATATATTTAACGACATGTTTACCAGAGTTACAATCTAGTTTCTCTCCAATATTTTTGTGTGCATATTAGTTCTATATTGTTGAACTTTTTATTTATTTTTATTTTTTCTCATATTTATTTATTTTCGGCTCAATTATGTGCGCATCTAGTCTCACGTAAAGTCAATAATATGTATTTTATGTTATTTGTACACTGCTATACAACTAACTGCTGTACATATATGTAACTGGGTTGTGAAATCACAAAAATACAACGTCTCATTTACTTGGTCGCACTGATGGGAAATCGTGTCATCAGACGTGCCTATGTATTCCGTGTCGTCTCTGAGATACACCTCATGTTTTGTAGTGTAGTAAATAAATTTGTTGTGTGAAATTGGTTGTGGGACCGGCATGAACTTTACCATGGTGTACTGCTTAGCCTTCCTGAGAATTGGAATCTGTATATGTATTGCTATTCCGCCGTCAACTTTATAGTATTGGAGTTTTGCGTGATTTAAAATTTCTATGACGTCCATTGTGTCATTTGTTGTGAATGGTAGTGTTTGTGTTTCCTCAAGCTGCGTATTTAATGTTCGTAATTGATCGTAAGTTTTCCTGGGATCGAGTAAGCTTTCAGAGAGCACATGAAGCTTCGCGAAACCAAAGAAATTGAAGAACGACTCATTGTCAATTTGAATTTGGAGTAATGATACTATAGTTTGTTCGACATACAGATCTATTGTGCTGTGGATTGCAAGGTGTTCATTCTGACCCCGTAGTTGGTCGGTTGCGAGTTTTTCTTTGTTCAGCAAATCCATGTACGTAGACTTGGTTTGATTTAGGATGTGATGCAGGGTCGTGTCTGTCCACTTTTTAAATTTATCATTGAACTTAATTATCTGCCGTTGGTTTTTCATCAGTGTATGCAAGGTGTTATTTATTGCTTTCTCAGATTCTTCGCCTAAGTTCCCCCACAAATAACGATTAATTTCTCCTACGATGGGTATTATTGCTCTGGGTTTACGTGTTATCTTATTGTACAGGAACAGTTCCAAGATTTCTAGTCGGCGTTGGATCCTAGTAATAGCGTTTCGGAGGTTGGCATCACGGGACCTAACGGAAATGTGATCATAGCAAAGCCGTAGGTAATATTCGCTTCGAGCGCGAAATCCATAATATTTATGTCTTTCCACATATGGTCGATATTTGTTTAGCATGTTCTACTGCGTCTCTACTGGTCTCTAGTAGTTCAGTCGTATTGATATATGTGACGAAAGTAACGGAGCTATCCTTAAGAGATACGCTTGCCTGGTCTATTTCCAAGAAATGGACGTCGGGTGAGATCGGTTTATGCGTAAAGTCGGCGGATGCGACGTCTACGAATTCAATCAATTCGTATGTAATGTTGCGTGTCTTGATTGAGAATGAATCTCAACGTTGTTTGCGGATGTTTTGCTACACTAAATGTGTCGTTTGAGTAGTTCAGATTGACTTCATGCGTTCGCCAGCGTTCCCAGGAATGTCAAGTACGTAGAGATCATCTGCAGCACAGTGCTGTGGTTGGTGTTCTTTTTTTTTTGGGCTGCCGCCTGTGCTTCGCCGTTGGCACCTCTGTCTTGTGGAAGTTATTGCTTAATTTTATTTACTGTGTTCGTGTTATTATTGTTCGTTTTTGTCCCAGAGTGGTTGTTATATATTTCAAGCAGACTTGTTTATCTAGTCCTTTGGTGGATTGAAGTATCTATGTTTATTCATTGTCACACAAAATTCAACTCAATTCATTCAATTCAATGCATTCGTTCAATTCATTCGCAACTTCAGGAAGTCGCTTCCGATGATTACTTGTTGTTCCGACCCATTATTTTGATATACATAAAATGTATGACTTAAACTGCTTTGTTCAATGTTTGTTCGTCCTTTGAATAGGTCTGCTGAGTAGGTACTTGCTGCCGCGCCAGAGTCTAGAAGTGCTAGTACCTTTTGTCCTTGAAGTTCGATCCAGATTTTTGGCTGGTTTACTGGGATTTTGTTCATTAAGTTGAGATTGGCGTTTGCACCGATGTTCGGAGTTACTGTGCCTAGTAATAGTTTCGGTTGTTTGATATTCGTTTCGCGTGCTATACTTTCTTCTCTAAAGTTTAATGGATTTTGGTTTGGTTCGTTAGGTACCTCCCGCGACCAACTCGTTGTCTAGTTGTTGGCCGCAGCCCCGGAGTTTTTTTGATTATCTTCTCTCCGTACGCCTTGATTTTGGTATTGCCCATAGTAGTTCTCTCCGTTAGTTTTAGTGTTGTTAAAGGTTTTGGTGTTACCGTTAGTTAGCGCGTCCTCTATAGCTTCCACGACCTCTTCCAAATGTTTGGGGCCCTGAGCTTTGCTGTGTGTTGTATTGAAACTTTTGTTGATGGTTTAGTGGATATCCGTGGTTGTTATATCCGTTATATTCTTGATCTGAAGAGCCGGCATGATGAGGGTAAAAATTGTTGTCCCTATAGCCATTATTCTGGTATCTATTGTACCCGCTGAAACCTCCTCGACCGTAGTTCCCTCTCGAATTTCCACGGTGGTAGAAATTATGGGAGCAGGGGCTGTTAGTAAGTTGTTGAGGGCCTAAGTTCGACCTTCCTCCTCTTGACTGATAGCCTCTTCCTCCTCGGTGGCTTCCCTCATAGTGCGATCCTCTCTTGCTGCCGTTTATTTTGAGCTGGTTAATCTGCTTTTGCAGGTCGTTAACAAGTTTATTAGTTTTATTTATATCATTCTCTCCTTGCGTTCTCAGTGCAATGTACTCGAATGTCATCTCAGCTTGATTTAGGGCTTCTTCTAGTTCCCTTACAGTTGTTTTACGGGCAGATGTTATCTGTCTTGTGTATTTCGGCAATAACCCGGTTTGGATCAAACGTAACAATTCTGTTTGCGGGAAGTTCACATCTACGTCATGAGCTAGTTGAGTCATCAGTTGTAGGTATGCTCGTGCTGTCTGATCTTTACTTTGTTTTGTGTTATATAGCTTATTTCTGAGCTTTTCAGTATGCATTGGGTCCAAGAATCGAGTTTCGAACTGTGTTCTCCATTCCTGAAATGTTCGTGGCCTATCTGGGGCCGCGTCTAGCCGTTCGTAGTACTTGCTGGCGTCACCGACTAGGTAGAGAGGTAGCATCTCGAGTTTCGTTTGAGGAGTCAATCTCAGTGAGTTAGCTACCCTTTCAAAGTGAAGTACCGGACCGAAATTCGAGGTCTATACTCCTCTGCCATCGTTGTTTTGTTTCTTTGAGGTGGCTTTGGCGTATCCCCCATTAATGGATTAAGTAATTGAACATAACGAACATTAAAGAGGGAAATGTGTTCAAATGTGTTTATATGTTCGGCGGTGTTACTGTGGCATGATACCTACCTGTAATATACATCCTGCAAACATGAGGTGTATTTCAAGAAATCAAAATGGCTTAAAATCTGCAACATGGGTTAAACCTAAACAAGCATGCAACATGCAATGTATTTAAAGTCAAGCTTATAAATCTAGCTTATAAATAAACATCTACGAAAATAGCAAAATATTAATAATTAATTATCTATGGAATTTATGAGGGTACAATGAAATAATAATAATTAATTGCCCTTAAAATTCTACGAGGGGGCCCTAAGCCTTAGGGACTTGAGGCGCCTCCACCAATATGTGAGCCCTTAATATTCTTGATATTGCGTTAACTTTTGCCTGTCGGCCTCCACCTACCTTGGGTGGGTTGGGGGCCAGGCAACGCTGGGCTCCTGAAGGGAGCAGAATTGATGGTATTGGGACTTGAGACACACAACGCCGGGATTCAGTGGTAAATGGGAAAATTTTATTGATATCCAAATAGGCCTTAATGATAAGCTACTCCCTAATTCCTACCTACTTCCTCCCAAGGGCTATTGTGCGTGAATTACCCGGTTTACGCCCGACTGTACGACGATCGCGGAAACGGACGGGAATGAAATTTCTCGGGGTGGTCCACGTACCTTTCGATCCTGCTCCTCCGACCTGGAAACGAGCTAAGTCCCAGTCGTGCCGGTGTCGGATGGTGTGCTGGCTCTGTCGGTGTAGTACCAAGGATCGGGCCAGCTGATAGGTACCTCTTCCGATGGCACTGTGGTTGAGGGGTCGGGTCCGTGGCTCGAAGGATGCTTCTTGTTCGGGTTCCTGAACTCAACGACCTGTTTTTCCTGTCTTTCCTCATGTACATTTTATTCTTCGATTGGTGGGGTATTGTTTTTCCACCAATCATAATGCGCGAACACAGGCGCGTGTGGCCGAGGACGCAATGAGCTCCTGGGTCAGCGCCCTTTGTAAATGGGGCACAAAGAATGTCGAGGCGATCGGTGAAATGAATATTTTTCGCTGAATCGGGTCTGACACGTTTTCCATGTGTTTTAGGACGAAAGACCGAATATGAAGTAGATTTTGACCAAAGAGTGGAAAGTTGAGGTTCTAACGAAGATTCAGCCTTAAATTTACGTTAAATTTGGGTCTAAAATCGTCGTTCTTCCGCACACAGTTTGGGTCCACATTCGGGTCCTAGTTGTGCTCCAATGCTCGGCAGCCCGATTAGAATACACCCAAGTGTGTTATGGGAGAAAAATGGGTGTAAATATAGGGGTCTTCGAGTTTTTTTTTGAGGTTTTAGTGAACACGAGCTTGTGATGTATCGTCTTCCATGTTTTTTAGGGCGAGAAGACCGAATATGAAGTTCATTCTGACCAAAGAGTGAGGAATTGAGGTTGTAACGTAGGTTAAGCTCGCGAAATTCATTTTTTAACTAGCCTGACCGCTCGCTTCGCTCGCTATCCGAGATTCGCTGTACGCAGTATCGTGGAACCAACAAAAGACGGAAAAATCCCATAGCCTACCGGGTATTTGTGCCCAATTATATCAAAATCCGTCAAGCCATTCAGGAGTTGACCATGGTCGACCATATTTCCGCTATGGTCAGGGAACTAAAAATGCGCCTACGTTCAACTTGGGAGGCTACCGGATATTGGTGCCAAATTTGGTCGATATCCGTTGAGCAATTCGGGATTCGACCATGGAGGGGCCCATGGATGCGCTAAGGTCGACCGCGGGGGCAGTCCGAAGGGTCGATCGTAGATAGAATTTCACGTAGATTACGAATACGCGATAAAAAATAGGGGTTACCATTTCAATTAACGAAGTTGACCATGGTCGACCATAGTTCCGCTATGGTGAGGGAATTAAAAATGCAACGTTGCACAACTTGGGAGCCTACTGGATATTCGTGCCAAATTTGGTCGATATCCGTCGAGCCGTTTGGCCGTGCATAGAAAAACAGACAGACAGACAGAGATCCGAATTTATAATATAATAAGATTAGTAAAAAACCTGGAAAATTGTCTGAAATCACCATAAATTTGTATAATAACACTAGAAGTAGTATTAGCAGGTGAATCAAGACAATTAAATGGCACTATCAATGTTCAAACATAATCCGTATATGCAGCGTTTTTTTGTTCGACGCAGAATTCAGTCTGGTTGAGCACTACGCCACCGGAATTTCGGAATTCATTTCTATATTGGCGAAGGGGGACTGAACGCGGGATTTTTATGTAAATCTTGTGTCCGCTGCCCGCATTTTCATCTTTTTAGCTGCCATACGACTATGTGTGTAGAAACAGTAGGAAGGTAGCAAGCAGTCTAATCTTAGATCAGTCAATTTATTCACAATTTTCTAGGGGCATTGTTATGGTGATAACATCACCTGCTCTAATATATATGTAAACATGTACGTAAGCCATTCATGTAGCGGCACTGTCAAGAAATTAGGTAACCAAATTGCACAATGAATTCATAGATCAGTTACTCATATATACTTCCAGATGATCTGAAATGAGTGAGAATGATCTATACACCGCCCTAAGGGACGTCCACTGTAATGTATGCATTACTCTAAGGGATTTCAGTTTCAGATTCTACAACAACTTTGCAGCTATTTTCTTTGTTCTTCACAAACCCTCTTCTTAAAGAAAATAAAGGGAAGCGACATTTTTTCTGAGGCTGTAGTTTTGTAGGATTCTGCAGAACGGCGTTGGGAGTCTACACAGCTGTACCTCTAAATTACTTTGCATTTACGATGCTTACATGCACGCAATGGAACTCTAACTTCAAACTTGATGGGGTAAGTGTTGTTTGATATCTGCTTGTTAGGTGGAGTTATTTGATCAACTCGCTCCTTCATCCGCGCGGGCATCAACATAATTTCATGTGTTTTAATTGCTTTTCTCTCGGCGAAGATGAAAGGCGAGAGATCAAAACCTGAAGCTTCCTAAAGACGGCCGAATTATACGGAGGTTTGAATGAGGCGCCTGTCAAAACTTGGTTTGTTAATCAAAACTGACGACAGGATGATGATGATTACAACGGAAACAGGTTGATATTATTAAGTGCAGGAATTGAAAAAAAAAGTTCCGGTCTAACAGCGAGTTTTCAAAGAAATTATCGGGGTATTGCGTAAAAATATGATATAGCAAGAAACCATACCACTTTTCATAAAATTAAATGTACCATTTTTTTTGTAATTTTAGGTATTTTTGCCGATTTTTGACCCTTGTAAAGTCAAATTTGACCCACTC
Organism: Leptopterna dolabrata; assembly: GCA_954871275.1. NCBI lineage: Eukaryota > Metazoa > Arthropoda > Insecta > Hemiptera > Miridae > Leptopterna > Leptopterna dolabrata. The sequence continues at coordinate 13,563,528 of OX940984.1, read as the reverse complement.
TTTTTTTGGGAAAAATATTTTTGTTATCCAAATAGTCCCTCCGTCGTGAATCACCATCCCATACAACTTCAGATGAACTAAAATTGCTTTTAGCCTTTAATACAGATTTTTGACCCCAAAAATCCAAATTTGACCCCTGTTATGTATGAAAAAAAACTGGAATGGTATTTTTCTGTCTTTACTCACCCTTCCATACCACTTTCAGTGATTTTATAATTATAAATTGTTCGCTAATTTATCCGTTTTTACCGATTTTTGACCCCTAAAAGCTTATATCGCCCCTCTTTTTTTCTTGTTTTTTTACGAGGGGAACAGTGGAAAAAGACTTATGCTTTGGAGGGCAAATTGACCCCCTTCGAATTTTTGGAACTTGCTCATCTAATCTTCGAACTCATCCTTTTGTTCGGCAGTACGAACATTTTGGCGAAGTTTGGCATTTTATCATGTACCTACGGCCGGATATCGTCTAGATTACCTGGCCTAGAGTAAATAAATAAATAGAGTGATACACAAGCATATGTATATATAGGTATATATAGGTTTATATCTGCATAGGTTTCTCCATTGGGCCGAAGAAGCCGCAGGCGAAATATTCCCTCTAAAATTATTGTGAGTTTTTTATCTGTAAATCTTTGATATTTTCTACTACCTGTCACCAAACTTCATTATTATATATATACACAATTTTTTTTTTTGAAATATAGGGATGAATTCAGGATGCTCTGAAACGGATTTGCGTATTTAAAAAAATAAAAAATTCATGTTTTGGATCCACTCAATAGCTTCATTTTTTTAAAAATTCGCTAAAAATGGACTTTTGTTTGCTTGTCGGGTTTATCATAATTTGGTTTCTATTTTCTGATTTTCTGTTGTTTGATAGCAGCTCCGAGCACCACCACACCAGCCACCACACCACCTGCACGTCCCCCACTTCGGAACTCATTCAAGCTCGTTTCAGTCCGTCGAATTGTTTTCAAGCCTCAACCCCCAATTATTTCACTTAGGTGTTTTCAAAAATTGAATATTTTCTTAACTAAGTAACTCAGCTTTGAAAAGCAGGAACTGCAGAATCGTTATTTGTTATGTGGGGGGTTCCAATCCACTAAAATTGCTCATCCAAAAAATTGAGTGATCAGAAATCGGTCGTTTCCCTTCTACATGAAATTTTGCGTAGAATCCGAACCTACAATGAGAAGTGAGTGACCCCATTCGAAAAAACCGGTTAGCATGTGTGATGAATGTGTTTGAGCGTACATCCACCACGAGCGGTGTGAGGGAGGATGTGCCCGGTTTGGTAATGGGCGGACCACCACCATGCCCGGGATCTTTTCGGAGTGTGTCTGCTTTGGTTATGGGCGTACCACCACCATGCCCAGGATCTTTTTGGAGTGTGCTCGGTTTGGTTATGGGCGGACCACCACCATGCCCGAGATCTTTTAGGGTAGTTTGCTTGGTTTGGTTATGAGCGAATCACCACCATGCCCAAGATCTTTAAGGTTGAGGAGAGAGACGAGGTAAGGAGGAGAGAGAGTAGTCAGCGACTAGAGGAGAGCGTAGAATGGTTAAAAAGGCGAAGGAGGCGAGTATATATAGGCTTGGGAGCTGCCTCCCTCCATCCTCTAGCTAGTAGAGGATGGTGGGGATCTCCAGGCTGGCCCTCAGCTCTCCTGCGTCTTCTGTCCCCACTTCCAAGTTTATTTGGCGAGTTCTTATTTCTATGTACAGGAGTTGTGGTTCTGGGAGGATACCACGACAGCATGTTAGGCACGTTTCGGGCGACAGCATGTGCCTGCAGTGATGGTGGGGGCTTTTTACGTATAGGCGTACGTAGTCGTGATTTTTAAAGAAAATGGCGAACCGTTGTGGAAGAATTTCCTATTTTTGTAATAGTACTGTACGTTGTTCTTTACCAGAGATACTCTTAGCTCAACTGCTCTCGCATTTCTTCGACCTTGCGTGAAAAAGAGAGCTGTAGGAATATTGAATCCGTTCGGTCTTTTATTTCCATTGCTGCCACAAAAAACACAATAATTATTTTATCGAGTTTTTCTAGTTCTCTGGCGGGTTTAACTTAGTGCTGTTCTTACCCGCCGCCTTTCTGTTTTTACCCGCTGCCTTTCTGTTTTCTTCTGTCTCTCCTTTTGAATTAGTAAGATCGGACAAAAATACCGATGCGACAGGAGACATTCTCTATCAGTGGATTTATATTCATGAGGAAAATACTCAGATTCGTGGAGAAGCAATCGCAAGTTTTCTTTGGATACGTTTGTTCCAGTTTCAATTTTTTTTCCCCCTGCGATTTTCAAATAAGGTTACATCTGAGTACGTAGGTCCCTTTAAAAATACATGAAAGTCTAATTCACCTGATTCATCGGCGTATCCACCTAATGACTGAAGATTATAAATCTATAGATATAAATGGCTAATTTCCATCTAAATGTATAAATTTAGAAGCTAGAGACACCTAACTCGAAATTTCACTCTATAACCAATAGAAAATTCATTTTGTTGTAATTTTTGAAAAAAGTGAAGTGCCGAAATCTCGAGTAAGAATTTTCATTAACTATGTGTTCTGTACTTGTACCTAATATTATTTCCCCCTGAAAATCCCCTTTTCTGTGGGTGCGGGAAGAATCAGCGGGCGCGAAAGATGTCAAGTGTCGGGGGTTGTGTGCGAAATGTCAAACGCCGGTGCAGGGCGGGATCAAATTTGGGTTCTTTTTTGTGACGAGTGAAATAATAATAATAAATAGCTTTTTCCATACGCCTCTGTGAAAAAAATATACATTATATAAAAGATAAACTGATCTGAACACCTATAATACTGCATGATGAGAAATAGCATACCCAGTCAGAGTTGATCAGTTTGAATTCATATTCAGGGTATAGCTAAGTATACCGAAATCGAGTCAGCAACTTAGGAACATTTAGTAAATTTCATGGTCTAGTTGGTTCCTACGTAAAATACAGCAATCGTTATTTAGTAAAGTTCAGGGTCAGTAGGTACTTGGGTTTATTAAAATTTCATAATTTTCGAATTAACTTGGAGGATTCTGTAATTCCGGGTTTCATGTTCTCTCATGTGGTATAAATTACTAAAATAGCCATTTCTTGAATCCAAAATAGGCATTATTGTTTTAGCAAATTTTCCAGGAAAATGAAGCCAATGCAATGGGTCCAGAATTTTCAGAACATGAATTCTTGAAATTTTGTTGTAGGCTAACCCGCTCCAGAGCATCCTGAATTCATCCCTAGATAGATTTTAACAAAACTGTAGGTAGGTATACATATATATAGGTATACATTTGTTCATGTGTCACTCCAGACGATACCTATCTGACCGGGGGTGCGTGATAAAAATGGCGAATTTCGCCAGTTCGTCAAAATTCACCATAAAACACATGGCAAAACGCATCTTTTTTTTTGGCAAAACCACTTTTTGCCTAACAAAAATATGAGTTCGCAGATGAGCAAATTTTCAAAAATTCCAAGAGGGGTCAATATTTGATTTTCTAGGGGTCAGAAATCGGAAAAAACGGCTAAAATCGCGAACAGTTTATATAAAATCACTGGAAGTAGTATGGAATGGTGAGCAAAGACAGAAAAATACAATTTCAGTTGTTTTTCATACAGAACATAGGGGTCAAAAATTTGTATTAAGGGCTAAAAACAGTATTAACCTGACGCTGTGGGATGGTGATTCACAACGGAGGGACTGTTTCGATGATAAAACTATTTTTCTCAAAATAGATTGGGTCAAACTTGACTTTATAAGAGTCAAAAATCTGTAAAAAGTCTAAAATCACGTTAAAATGATCTAATTTTAGAAAAAGTGGCATGATTTCATGCTATATCATCTTTTTACGCAATACCACGAGTATTTCTTTGAAAGTTCGCTCTTATAGCCATGCTGCATTACTGGAACTCTTCTGTTATTAACGTTTGGGTACGGTAAAGGGATTTTTAGTGATCAAGTCCTAACATTGACTGTGGGTGGCCATATTTTCTTTTGGCGGTTGTTTTGGTTTATTATTCTGTGAATAATACACCTAGGTATGTATTCGCTCAGCAAAAAATTTTTATAACACCCCCTCAAACTTTTTTCTTTTACGTTTCAAGGTGCATAGATTCCAAAAATGCAATGTCCGTCCGCCGTACGCCGTCCGCCGTCCGCCGTCCGCCGCACGCCGTCCGCCGTATCACGTGTACAGGCTTCATTTTCGGTCTAAAAAAATCGTTCTTTCGCACACATGCTCCATTTGGGCCCTAGTTGTGTCCCGAAACTTTTCAGCCCGATCGGAATATACCCAGGGGTGTTATGAGTGAAAATGTGTGTAAAAATAGGTACTTTTTTCGTTTTAGCAACATATTGGTAACATGAGCTTCTGAGATATCGTTTTCTATGTTTTTGGGGACGAGAAGACCGAATATGAAGTCGATTTGGACCAAAGAGTGGAAAATTGAGTTCTACCAAATGTTCAGCTCCCAGAATTGATTTTTTATGAGTGAAAAACCTGGGAAATCGTCTGAAATCACCATCAGTTTGTATAATAACACTGGACAAAGTGTCAAGACGTGGTTCAGGACGATTAAATGGTACTATCAATGATCAGAAATAATTTATTAAAAAAAAAAAAAAAAAGGAGCGTACCTAATTTGTGTTTTGGGGGCCAAAATTAATGGAAACCATCAGAAGTAGCTATTTCGATTATTACGCATGAAAGAAACAATTAATGAACAGCCAACGTTTCTGTAGGTATGTCCAATAGAATAATAAACCCATGTGACAAGGACTTTGCAGCGTTTTTTATCATGAGAAGACTAAAATAGTAGCGGCTGCACGTGTATGATTCTGTTCGGTGAAATGGAACCACGCTCCGGTAACTTCGGCGGCGCCTAATAAAAGCCCCGACATCACCGGGGACGCCTGAATGGAGATTTCAACTGTTGATGTGACGAGCTCTTGTCATAACGCGTAGGTTATTTTCAGCCGCGGCTGACAATACAGCGGCCAATGTGATTATCGATGCGACCAGTGGCCTGTGTTATATCGCAATGACAATCAACCATCCTCTAAATTCTAAATCAAGGTAATTTCTATCTCGTAACAGACCTGTTGCAACCGGCGCATGTCGTTTCGATTCGACAAACGGTTTGCCGTTTGGACAAGGCCTCGCTGAGAAAAGACGCGTGTGCTTGTTCACCCTCGAAAATCAAAGAGACGTAAATATGTGCAATTCTGGATTGCGCTAACAGAATTGTGCCGAAGGTTGACGAACCGAAACCTGAGAAATTAATGAAAAAATCTTGCACGTTGATTTTGAAAAAGCTGCACATCTGCCATCTGTGATCTATTTCCATTCTGTCGTATTTCTGGCTGCCACTACCACCAATCCCAGTCCTGGTTCAGACGGATACAGAAACAGAAGACTGTATTGAAGGCGCTTTAAGGGGACAAGTGAGACAGGAAAGTGGTTGAAACTCTTTTTTGGACTCAGATTCCTGCCACCCGAGATGGTATATACAAATACAACGCTTGTACCTCTTAAGGTTGCTCTTTTCCCCTCCAGTCTTTGGGCTTCTCCACCGCCTGAATGTCACATACGTACCACCAGGGGCAGAGGCCTTCCACTCTGAGTACAATAGGCAGTTTGATGCTCCTCACCCCCATATATACGCTGTTATCAGCGTCCTCGGTGAGATAAACAGTGACAGCGTACTGAAAATAAGATGCATAAGGAAAGGCTCAACGAAACCCCGGAGAAGGGAAAACAGAAACAAAATTGAGTTTTTAGACGTTGGGCGGCATTTCAGCAGCAGCACTCCAAGGCTGAAGCAGTCATCAGCTACCTTCAGGACGTCGCCAACCGCTTTTATAACCCCACTGATGAGTAGTCATCTATATTTCTTAGGGATCGGCGTTTCTGTTCTTTTTGAGAAATGAAACGGAACAGTTCGTTTATTGTATGAAACAGTTTCGGGAAAGCTCTTTCAAAATAACAGCCTCGGAAAAAATAACGCTTCAAGAAATTTTGACTCTTGAAACGAAACTGTTTCTTCATTTTCCAGCTGCGAAGCTGTCGCCAATGGAAACGTCTTTTTTTCTTTTTTCCTACCTACTACAGACTTTTTTTTTTGGTTTATTTATTTTCAGTAGCGAACCTTTTGGAATAGACCATGACCTTGGGACCCAAAATCGAATCATGGTTTCGTTGTGGCCGTTCTTTTGAAACAGTTGTCTCAGGTTTTGAGAAACTGGTTCGTCGTTTCTTGTAAAGAAACTGTTTCTTCGAAACAGTTTCACGTTTTTTTCCCATCCCTAATATTTCTCCGACGCGCCAGTTCTACTGACAAGACATCTGGAGAGTTGTGAGTGATATTTGCGTGATTTCATGATTTCGATTTTTTTTGTCGAACCGGTCTGTCGCTTCTCTAGAACGCCTTGTCGAAACGACCTGCAACTTTGTCGAAACGTACACTTTTTCGAGTTCATTTTGTCAAAACGGCATGCGCTCGTTGTAACAATATTACGTTTTAAAATAGATAATTCTCTACTGGGGCATGAACAGGACAGACAAGTTGTTGGGTGCTCCTACGATAAAGAATCTAAGAACCAGTCTGTTGTTTTTGATTATGAAATGAGGATTTGTTCAGTTCTTCAGAGCTTTCAGTTGTTCAACCAATTCTAGTGAGATTCTATGAGACTTACTGAGGGATTTCAAATCTTGCAACTCGAACTTCCGAACTGGGGGAATATTTTCGAATCACCTCGGCGCAGAACCTATTACGATGTGAACCTACACAAGAGAACCCAACAAGTTTCAGCTCAGTAATCAATGGAGTTCGAACAACACAATGAGTTTGTGTATCCAGTTAAGATGGTCGTGAAACCTCATTTAAACCTTCCAAAAATGCTGCAAATTACTACACTATGGTTTATTATTTACCTGCATAGATACCACTTCTGCGTAAATCACTGATTTCTGTGGTCTATTTATACCCCCCCCCCCCCCCCATCCAAGGAAAGCCCTAAATCGAGTACTGGAGCAAGCCGGGCAAACGGTTACATAAATATGCTGTGGATTCAGTAATTCAATCATTCATACCATTTGTTGTTATTCATGAGGCGTTACAATAGGACATATCACAAAAATTCAAAATAACCATCATTCTCGAGACGAAATAACATCACGGAACAACCTACTCGATTTCATACAGCCGTCCATGATTATAATCAGGTGTTGCCTAGCGATGATATCCGGGCTGGATGTACACCGTTTCAGTCACGGTCATGTTGACGAAGCTTTTTGGTGCAAAATTCAGGGCCTTACTGTGAACGAACAGCTGGATGTACAATGCTCCGGGTGGTCTCAAAAAATTCCGATATGAATTTACAAACGTAAACCGATTCGAGATAACGGCGTTCTGGAAATGTCAACGCCTATTTTTCACCCCTTAGAGATACAGAGTAACGCCGAGTTCGCGGAACAACTAGACTCCAAACGGCGATTAGAACCGAATTTGATGAATTTTGGTTAATGGAATTGTGCGATATTCGGCGTACGGCGGACGGACAGAAATTTTCTATTACATTTTCTATCAAATTGTCTATCAAAATTCGCCACTAAAAGGGACGCCAATAACTCCGGATGGTTTCACGACCGTGTTTTGAGCTCTCAAGACACGAACAATTTTAAACTTCCCACCCCTCGTGCTGCCCGGTAGTAATCGTGATTGGCCACAAAAAGAGTTTTGGTTTCGCTGTCGTATGCATTAATTCAGCCGGGTTTTCAGAGTTTGCGGGAAACGAAACTTAAAATTTAACAAGGCAGACCAACTTCTACCGCCAGTGAGGCGTGTTGGCGGTTACAAAGCGTCTCGCGTTACTAAGTTAGGTAATCGCATGAGGCCTAGGCAGCAGCTTATAGTTCCCTCGAGCCATTGTGAGTTTCATTGAGTTTCTCTTTTATGTTTGTGTTCGACTTTGAAAAGAGCTGGAGTTTGAACACTTCTTTACGATACGGTGAAGGAATAATGAACAACTTGCTGATGCACATACCCGGAATTGATATTTTCATCTCTAGTTCAGTAGTTTTCATCTCTTTTCTAGTTGACGAAAGGTACCTAATATACCTACACGACAATCTTCGTCTGAGTCCTCTCTGTGTTTATTATTTTCATTATTGAAACTCTGGAATCGAGCATTGGGGGAGGGGGAGGGATATCACGTTAAAAAACGTGATAAATCGTAAAACTTTAATTTTTTAGGTTTGCGTTTCACGGTACCTACGCAGAATCCGAAATGGAACAAATCAATTTCTGTGCATCCGCCGTAAGCCCTACTTCGCACTTTCCTTAGTTAACATGAACCAAAATTAATGAAATTTGGTTTGTATGTCCCACTTGGGGTCTACTTGGTCCTCGAAGGTCATCGTTACTGTCAGTCATATCCAACGGTGAAACAATAATAGGTGCTGAAATTTTCAAAATGCAGCTCGGAAACTTTCAATAGAAGAGTATGGTTTTTATAATGTTTTTAAATTGATAACGGAATTTAGACATTTTTGAGACCACCCGGAGCATTGTACGTCCAGCCATTTGTTCACAGTAAGGTCCTCAATTTTGGTTCCATTAACATGAGTGTGTACGGTACGGTATTTTTGGTTTATTATTTTTCAATAATTAACCTTTGGAATCGAGCATGAAAAAAAATTTTCTTGTTGAAAAAAAAAGTTAAATTATTACACAACGGCAAATTATTACACAACGGTAAATTATTACAAAACGGTTCATTATACAATCTACTTAGAAGGGGCTGGAGTTCGTTGGTAGGTACTTTTGCAACTTGAACAACCGATGGAGTATTATTGATGGGCACATTACTTATTATACACAACGGTAAAGTTTTACTCAAAGGTAAATTATTGCACAACGGTTCATTATACTATCTACGTAGAAGGGGCACCTATACAGGTAAATCATTACACAACGGTTTATTATTTGCCTTATGCTTCATGAATAACTACAAAATAATTAATTATTGAATTATTGAATCCCGCGCATTTGTAGGAAACTTTAATTCCGGGGCCGGCTCCAGCTCGATTTAGGGCTGTGAGCATGTAATCAACGATGCTACAATCCCATCTAAGAGAACCTGTTCTGGGTATTCAATGTATCCAGCCCAGATAGCAGTGCAAGGGAACAGCTGATTATGCTGATTGTGCGGTAAGATGTTTTCTAATGTTGTGAATCGAAGGGAATGTGTAGTCGGTACTGCGAACATTGGCTTCTGTGGCATAACTGGAACTTTTCCCCTTTTTTAGGGAAATCACCAGACCTCCACTTCCCCTCTCCCACCGAGTGGGCAGTTCGTAGCGGAAGTAATCGATTTACTTGTATAACAGTCCAGTCCCCCCTCTCCAATCGGAAACAGCTTTTAATGCCTGCGAAATTTTCGTCCGCAAGTTCCAACAATAGTGGGTGTGGACTGCGGATATATAGTGGGATTTTCCTATTGAAAAAATCTATTAAAAAAATCTAAAAAAATCTATTAATCTTCTTAGGTAACACCTATTGTTTGGAAACTTCCGGCTCTTCGATGCAAAACTACCATCCTACATTTCTTCCGTAACTTCGCAGGTCTCCCATATAAGCGGGCTGATCTCACTGAGTGATGTGGAATTAATAGTACTTAGTTGGTACATTTCATGTATTACGTAAATCTTCCAGTCAAAATGGTCGGATTTACCTATAAAGTGACCGTTGAAAAATTCATATTATGGTGAGTTACCGACATTGTTTTGATTCTTGTATAAAACGAGCGACAAGCGACCTAAAAGCTTTCAATTAGCAGTGATTTCCTCTTGAAACTCCATCCTTCAAACCCGGTTCAAACCCAATTGTATGCTGTCATAAGAGGCGTTGTGAGTTTTTGGAGGAAGGTTGAAGACGGTTTGAACTGTTCAGACTTTGGACGGATGAGTTATTAGTACAAAAAAAAAGGTGTCTTTGAAGGATTATAAACCTATCACTGCAGAGGCGAGAACTCTCCCCTCCCGATCTACTACAAATAACTGCGGTTGGCAGCTTTGTGATCGATTTACGTGGATAATGCGGTAGCAGCCCCCAACCCATTCCCCTAAATCACTTTTAGCTCCTGAAGAACTTTTTCGTCCAACCTCCCTTTCCATCAGTCAGGTTCTTAACCTGTCCGCTACATTGTTGAATACAAGGAAACTGTAACCTCACATTGTGGAACTGAACCTCCGCATACCTATCGCTGTGAAGTCACAGGACTTAGGACGAAGTCACAGTGCTATGTTTGATTCGAATCATCGAGCTCCTCTGTTGTCAAGAGTACGAGTATTCTCGTGATTCGCTGTTTCTGGTGGACTTTCAGTAGTTGGCGTTCACCTAAAGGCGCGTCCACGCCGGTCGAGCACCCACGAGCCGAGCACCGACGAGCCGAGCACCCGCGAATGCGAATGGTCTGTATAGGTGTAGAAGTATTCGCGAGCACTGGAATCGGTACATCGAAGTGTGTTCGTCGTTCGTGCTCGACCGGTGTGGACGCAAGTGAGAGCCGTCACGATCATCATAGTCAGCGGGAACAATGACAGTAGTGTTGGGCACCAGCTAACTAAGTTATTAGCTAGCTAAAATTTTAACTAATAGCTAAATCAGATTGTAGCTATGTTTTTTAGCTGCAACTAAATTACCTATTAGCTCTTGAGGCACAGCTAAATTTTACAGCTAAATTAGCTGTTAGTTGAAATGTACAGCTAATAACTTTAGCTATAAAAAAATTAGCTTTTGGCAGTAGCTAATACCTAATAGCTATAGCTGTAGCTGTCAGCTAAAAGCTAACAGCTAACTTTTTCTTACAAAATCGTATTTCTTCTCACAAACAGCTAATGACTAATAGTTGTAGTTTTAGCTAATAAGTAGATTAACTTCAAAATTTTTTTGATCGAATTTAATAATTTTGGCTATTTTACCATTTTGAACACTTTCTGACTTTTTGACCAAGTCCAGTAAATTTTCTCTGGTAAAAAGTGAATTTGACGTATATATTATGCACTACCTACTGTTGGCCACCCCTGAGTTACTGGGGCTTCCTAGACTTCTCTTCTCTGGGACTCCTAATGATAGACTTTTCGAATTACCTTGTCTTTCATAACGAGAAAATATTTGACCAACACAAAATTTTAATCTGTTGTTATAAATTATTGGAAACTTTGCTCCCTCAGATGTGTTGCGTTACTGTTAATTACCTATGTTTTTTTTATATTTTAGCAACAATTTTCGTTTTCCAAAAAGGTGATATTATATTATTATTCATATATTAATGAAAAATAATAACAGCAAATAACAGAAGTATTCACTTTTTACACGAGAAAATTCACTGGACTTTGTCAAAAAAAGCCAGAAATTGTTCAAAATGGTAAAATTGTCAAAGCGATTAAATTCGGTCAAAAAATGTGTTAAAGCTAATGTACTTGTTAGCTGAAACTAAAACAGTTACCTACTAGCTGTCTGTGAGGACGAATACAATTTTTAAAGAAAAGGTTAGCTGTTAGCTATTAGCTGACAGCTTCAGCTATTAGCTGCCACCAACAGCTAATTTTTTATAGCTAAAGCTATTAGCTGTAAATTTCAACTAACAGCTAATTTAGCTGTCCCACAACAGCTAATAGCTTAAAATTTAGCTGTAAAGCTAAATTTCAGCTAATTTAGATGTAGCTTTTAGCCATTAGCTATAGCTAATTTTTGTCCATCACTGACTGACGGACATCGACGAATGCGAATGCTCGTCTGGTGTGGACGATAAGGAGAACAAGTGTTAGCGAGCATTCGCGAATGCTTATTCGTTGATGCTCGCCCTGTGTAGATGCGCCTTGACACATCGACTTAATAAGTAACAAGCAATGCTCTCCGCACTCGGATTCATCAGGGTAAATACACCCGAGTTCACAAATCCAGACACCGTCAACAACTATAAATCCCTGGCGCCAACCTCGCTTGATTGTTCCTTTATTACCACAAGGCTCAGTTAGAAAATGTCCAAAAGATATGTTTACCTGCCCTCTAAGCTGCCACTTGATAAGTTTAAAGCCAAAACGGAGGTTCCATCAGTAAGCTAGTGAAATGGAAGATGTCCAGAAAAAGTCTCAATTTTTCTCAGCAATCAGTTGACCAATTTAAATGTTGTACATTTCTTACGGCTAAAATACAGTTCCAAAAGGCTAACATTGCAAATTTGATTTGAATGCTAATAAATTAGTGAATCATAATTAGCGCTGACTAATGTGTTTGATTTTTCGGTTCAGTTCATATTCCTGAGGATTTTTTGAGCTCACTTGTGATTGAAACCCATAATAATATAAGGGAGGCGAAAGAGCAAAATCCCAGTTGTAAAAGACACTAAGTAATACTAAGCAATCTGGGGGAATGAGGAAGTTAATGTAAATTATTTCTTTATAGCCCTCTCACGACCCCCTCTCTCGTGACGAGAATGCCTGATATAACCGTTTGTTTGGGATTTGACTGTTAAACAATTTTATTTTCTTTCGAAGGATTCACATTACATTATTCTAAGACTATTTCTGGAAAACTTTGTGTAAGTATTAAAATGTATATTGCAGTGAACAGATTTGATGATTTCCGTGTGAAGTGATGTACATATTAATTCGTGGGATGGTGAACCCGCATCAAATCGAAATTACTTTCGAAACAAAATTCTATCGCCACCATAATGTAGTTGATCGGGCGTGAATGTATTTTCGCTCCTTTGAATGAGGTGTTTAGCCTCAGTAGCGGAAACCCAAGGCTCCCCTCTCTTCCAGCCATAGCAGGTGCGTCGAAACAAGGACCTGATTTATTACCAAGTGGATCGATCCCACAACCGTCCGATTTCAACTGACACTCAGTTTGTTGTGCTGTTTCCACTTCCTACTAGGTACCTATCTGTTTAACTTTGTCAGGTTCGCTCACCCACGGGGATTACCTGTTCCTTATAATATGGGTTCTTCAGTATTGTTCCTCCGTAGGAGCAACCACGGAAATATGTGCTCTACTTAAATATGATACTATGTCTGGGGTACGTTTTTGTAATGTTCCACCTACCTCTGCCTACTCTAGTTTCAGACCATCTCACGAAAGGAAAATCATAGGAACTGCCATGTACTAAATCCATATTGAAACATTCAACGACCTACAATCACATACGAACTAAATCACTCGCGATGAAATCGTTAAAACCCATTTCAACCCCCCCCCCCCCCCACCACATTCCACCTACCTTCCTTTCACTTTTTGACATTCACTTCCATGGCCAACCAGAATTGACCCCCCTCCACTTTGATCCCTACTCCTTTCATCTTCCCAACCAATCCCAATGGACCACCTTTCACTTTTTGTGGCTATTGCTTATAAGGTCACCTCTCTCCAATGTGCCTTCAGTTATTGTTTGTTACTGAAATGGTTTGATCACCGAAACTGGTATAACAGTGTATTTTTCGTGTATTATTGGAAGTAGACAACCTTTCAATAATTCCGTTTTCATTCTTTGACCTGCAGTCTCAACTGAAAAGTAAAACTGTGCCCAGTAAGGAACCGAGACGTTGAGTAGAATATTCATTAGATGTACCTGTTAATCCACAATAGCTCCATGTATTATCAGCGACGTAATTTTGGATACATTTCTCACCAGCAAAACAAGCAACCTAGTGTTGCATTATGTCAACATTCACTTTGAAGCAGACTTCATGCATTTCCTCATGATTCTTCAAGAAACTCCAGACGAGAAAGTCTAAATGAGCATTGGAACATTCAAAGTCCCAGGTCAACTAAAACTGAGGCCAGTAAGTAACACCTTAGCAATGGGAGGAATAATAATCATAAACAATTATCCTCCTCATAATCAAAACCAGCGATGACATAGAAAAGATTACTTGTAATTAACAAGCAACCTGGCCTCAGCGTGCAGCGGAGTTGATGCACTTTCACAGGATTCTTCCAGAAACTCCAGAAGCGAAGTAAGCGTTGGGCGAGACGACTGAGAGCCGATTAGTTCTTGTTCCTATTCTTCACTCGGTGGCCTCGCCTGACGACTGCCATCGGCCTGCAAACTCCTGTTCGACTCGTAGGTACCTATGTGGAGCGGTACTCTGAAGCCTGAATGATTTACTGTCATGTTCAAACGTTACATGATGCGAACCTATTATGGTTTGTGCTGAGCCTGCACCATCAACTCTCGTTGAAAATCCGCCCAACCGTTTGAGAGTCACCGCTAGATTTGCCAGTCGTTAACTGAAAAATATTGTCTATTGCCCTTAAATCCATTAAGCAGCATCCTATCACTAAATCTCCTTCCTACTCGTCAAGGTAACGTTTCAGTATTGGCCAGTACCTAATCAAGGTATACTATACCAACTTGTTGGATAAATTACGTTCAGCCCCATATTATTCTAACATTTAGCGAATTGTATAACTTGGTTAGTATAGTTACCAGTTAGGATGCAGGTTGAGTGCAAACTATATAACAATGAAGCCTGATGAAGATTTTAGGATATGCTTACTCGAAATCGATCCTGAAGGAAATAATGTCAAACAATTTTTTCACCAACCTGCGTCCTCAAGATGGGCTCTAGTTATCCATGTAGCTGGTAATTGCCAACTAAGTTGTACAATGAAAACACAATCAATACGGTCATCAAAGATCGTTAACTGTCTCTAATCTACAGTGCACCTAGTTTTCTTAATACTTGATCATCGAAATTTGATTTTTGGTTTATTATTTTCAATGATAAACCTTTAGAATCGAGCATGGGAAAAAACCTTGCCCTCACACTTTGATGGTTTACTTTTCAAGGTAGGTGCCTACCTACTTAGAATCCGGAAGTTTAATTAAAAAAATTCTTTCCATTCGCCGTACTTCGCACTTTTCTTACCATGAACCAAAATAAATTGTTTGTAGGTCCATTAAATTTGGGGTCTATAGTGTTGGTCCGCGATGGTCGACGTTACTGCCAGACAACAAATAGGGGCTGAAAGTTTCCTACGGTTTTTATTTTTCTAATTGATTTCGAACTTAGGTTTTTTGAGCTCTGTAAGTCCAGCCGTTCGTTCACACTTCACAGTAAGGCCCTGAAGTTTGCACCAAACGGCTTAGGATATGCTTACTCAAAATCCATCCTGAAGGAAATAATGTCAAACAATTTTTTCACCCACCTGAGTGTCAACATGAGTGTGAATCATACGGTACACATCCAGCCCAGATATCGTTGCTAGGGAACGGCTGATTATAATCACGCATGGCTTATTCAGAGAATCGAGTTTGTTGTTTAGTGATATTATTTAATTTGAAGAATAATGACTTCGGGTTTTGTTGATAGGGAAGTTTGCAACTTTAGCAAATTTGGTTAGGTGCCTCTCTGTCCGTCTGTGTGCCCGCAATTCCTTCCTGATTATGCTGACATTTTCCGGCTCCATGCGGGTTGGGCCCCAGAGATGGTCCAATAGCTGCACAAAAACAATTTTTAGATAAAAACTTTGGCCGTCTTATACATGGCCGGTAATTGACCAGAAGTAAATAAAGAATTAGAAAATGTGGAGCAGGAAGTACCTATGAACGACTGGATCATTGGTACAGCCACTGTACACAATTTATCGCGAATCAATTTGGATTTTCCTCAAATTCGGTGGATAGTTGGGGTGCAGCTCCTAGATGGTGCCATACGAATTGCAAAACGCTCGGAGATCATGGTATGACCACTGCGCATGTAAAAACACGAAATCCGTGGTAATCAATTTCTTATGAACCAATGGCCTGATTTGACTCAAATTCGTAGGGTAGTTGTGGTGCAGCTTCTAGATGGTCCCTTATGAATTACAGAAAAATTGGATCATAAGTACAGCCACTGACGCAAACACGAATCCGAGGTTCAATTAATCACGAATAAATCCCGATTATGCTCAAACAGACAACAGCTATCTACGAGAAGGGTGTCTGCAGACGAAAACCGTTGAGTATTAATTTGCAACGTTTTTCCCCTCAATTTGTCAGTCCCTAAACAGAACACATGGTGCTATAGTAAATTCCGAAGTGGAAAAGGTCAGGAGAGGTGAAAAGATGAGAATTAGGGCGCGTAGCGGAATGGATATCGGAGGTCCTGCCAACCACCCCAGGCCCTGAGGGATGGAAAAGGACGCGGAACGAAGAGGGTCGTATGCTGCTGAAGTTCCACGGGATGGTGGGGGGTCCAGTGCAGGTCCTGAATTAACCCCTTCACCACTCCGCCGCGCAGACCCAACTCGTCGATACCGCGGGGGATCCTTGAAATACTGAGGGGAAGAGACCGCGACCGTGCGGTGCCAGCGCGGGCTGAAAGAGGTGACAGTGGGGCCCAACTCCGTTTTATGCTTTTCCACTTGAACTGATCCCGTCACTTCGCCTGACCGAACGGGATTCGAGGCCTCCCTCTATCCACTGGTGCCTCCCTTTCATACCTAGTGGAAATAGAATGGAAAACAACTTTTTAGCGAATTTTCAAAGAAAATGGAGTTATTGCAATGGTTCTACAATTTTCAGGACATGATTAAAAAACCACAGTCATGCAGCATGGCTATAAGAGCGAATTTTCGAAGTTTTCGGCATCTTCCTCCTCCGCCTAAAATTTTCTGAAAATTAATTTTCGGCCAATGTTTTCCCAACTTGATACCATACAAAATTAAAACAGGAGTAGTTTTACGCAAAGTAAAATTTGGGGTGGAAGGAGGGGGAGGGGGAAATCAAAAATGTTTTGAATACCAGAAGAGTAGGTATTGGGTACATAACAAATTTTTTGTTCCATTTTTTGCCGAGTAACACCTCGGTTTGTAGATTTTCCAACGCTGAACACGATGGTGAAGTCAGAATTGCGATATCCCATTCCGTTATCAGATTAGAGCAGACGAACCAGAAAGAACATCTCAAGAAATAACCACGTTCCTTCATCTTCAAAGTGCTCCAGTTTGAGAATGGAATGAGGTATCGCAATTCTGATTTCACCATCGTGTTCAGCGTACAAAAACCTTTAAAATGAGGTGTCACTTGTCAGACTTTTTCATTTTGGGAATTTATGGGTAATTTCCCCCCCCCTAAAACTCCCCAAAACTCCCCCTTAGGGTGACCCGATTCTGCCCATCTTCGAACTTAGCCTGTCGATTGCCAAGACAGATTTTTTGTGCAAATTTGAACTTTTTATCTCAATTCTTTCGAGAGTTATCGTCTGGAATGACACATACATATATAAATATATATATAAATATATAAATATATAAATATATAAATATATATATATATATATATATATATATATATATATATATATATATATATATATATATATATATATATATATATATATATATATATATATATATATATATATATATATATATATATATATATATATATATATATATATATATATATATATATATATATATATATATATATATATATATATATATATATATATATATATATATATATATATATATATATATATATATATATATATATATATATATATATATATATATATATATATATATATATATATATATATATATATATATATATATATATATATATATATATATAATTTTTGGTGTCTTTCGGCAGGGAATTCAGGATGGTCTGAAACGGATTTTGGTATAAAAATCTTTCGGAAATTCGAGTTTTAAAAATTTTGGACCGAGAACAATACCTTCCTGAACAAGGCAATTCTGTTTCAGAGAACCCTGAATTCATCCCTAGATTTTAACAAAAATCTAGGGACTGTCTGACACTACGAAAATTAATGAAATTTGGTTTGTAGGTCCCATTTGGGGTCTGGTTGGTCCAAGAAGCTCGGCGTTACTGTCAGGGTGAAAAATAGGGGTTGCCGTTTCCAGGGCGCCGTAATCTCGATTTAAAAAAACGCTGCAAAGTCCTTGTCACATGGGTTTATTATTCTACTGGACATACTCTACAGAAATGCTGGCTGTTCATTTATTGTCGCTTTCATGTAAAATAATTGAAATAGCTATTTCTGATGGTTTCTACCAATTTTGGCCCCCAAAACTTGAATTAGGCACGCTCTTTTTTTTCCAAATTATCTTTGATCATTGGAAGTTCCATTTAATCGTCGTGATCCACGTGCTGACACTTTTCCTAGTGTTATTCTACAAATTGATGGTGACTTCAGACGATTTCGCAGGTTTTTGACTCATAAAAAATCAATTTTGGGAGCTGAACATCTGGTACAACCTCAATTTTCAACTCCTTGGTCAAAATCGACTTCATATTCGGTCTTCTCGTCCTCCTAAACATGGAAAACGATACCTCAAAAGCTCACTTTACTAACATGTTACTAAAACACAAAAAGTACCTATTTTTATATACACGCATTTTCACTCATAACACCCCTGGGTATATTCCGATCGGGCTGAAAAGTTTCGGGACACAACTAGGGCCCAAATAGAGCATGTGTGGGAAAGAACGAATTTTTTAGACCGAAAATGAGGCCGGTACACGTGATACGGCGGACGGACATTGCATTTTTGGAATCTACGCACCTTGAAACGGAAAAGAAAAAATTTTGAGGGGGTGTTATACAAATTTTTGCTGAGCGAATACATAGGTGTATTATTCACAGAATAATGAACCAAAAAGGTGCTTAAATTGTTTTCGAACTTCGGAATCTTTTGAGACCATACCCGAAGCGTTGTGTTCATAGGTAGTTTTGTAACTTGCAAAAAGTTATGCTTCATTAATAACAACAATAATAAAGTTAATTATTGAATAATTCTTCAATCCACCGCATGATTGTGACTGTAATTGCCAGGCTGGCTCCCGTGCACGATTTAGGGCTTTCCTTGGTTTGTGGGGGGAGGGTGGGGGGGGGGGGGCGGCACGAGAGTAGGTATAAACCACAGAATAATAATAATGATAAATCATAAATCATTATTATTGAACCAAAGACAATTATATGTCCATAGTGGGCTCACAAGAACCACCATGATGTTTTATGTAAATTTTTATAGGTATAATCAGAAAACAGTGATATACACAGAACCTATACTGGTAAATGGTAGTAAACCGTTGGTTAATAATTTAATAATTTGTGCGGGTTTTTTTAACGCTAAAAACAACCCCCTGAATAACTTCACAATTTTTGTTACCTACATACATTTTCGACAAATTTATGGTTCATTTGCTCTTCATCATTTTTTAAATAATAGGTAGGTACATCCTTACCTTCTTACCGTTTGACATTTATTATATTGTTGTATTTGTATAGGTATCATTCCAGTCGATGCCGCCTAAATGTTTGTTATTCGGTTCGTACGAAATTTGAATTTTAGAGAGTCAATCATCGCTAAAGGTTTTCCAACACAGTTGATTAAAAATCACCAACAATACTGCAAATTCAGCAGACATTAACAGGTTAGTGAATCGATTCAGGAAAAGTCTGTTTTAGCAGTCTTCAGTGTTCGCAATATGGATCAATTTCGAGTTTCAAGGAGTCAAAAATCGCTAATCTCTTCAAAACGTGCTAAATTCCTCCAATCAATTCGGAGCACCTAACGTTGCTCTGACGAAGCGGGAGCCTTGCTGTAACTTTTGAGATAAATAAAAATCCATCAAAATCAAAATTTCCACTCGTCATTTGCGTTTTAGACCTTTCTGAACAAATCTGGTGTCTGTCTATACTTCATGATTGGTAGTTAGTATGGTTGTGGGGGATGAGGGTGCGAATAATAATAATTCGGAGTACATCGTTTTGCTTTTCCTTTCCCGAATACTTTCGCCTGATTAGGCCAGTGTATACTATGGGGATACATGTTTAGCTATGATCATTTTTGGTGGGTAGATATTTTTTCTCTTCGGGTAGAGGGTGCCTGATAAACTGACTTTTGTACTTGATGAAGAAAAATTAGGCGAGGATACTCCGAATTATTCCTCCCCCTTATCCTTACCACAACCAACATATGTAAATTATAGTTCTAGTTAATTATAGTTAGTAAACTTAGTTTATTCCCTCAAAACCCTGAAACGAAAAGGTTGGTATAGGTACTTTCGTATTTTCTGTGGCATCCTACTTTACCTAACCACTCTTAGGTTTGCTCAACTTGTCATAATTATTTTTCGTACGAGTAGCCTCAGTAGGTAGGCAACAAATCTCAGACATGGAGTCAAGGCTCGTAGCGTCGACCTGTAAACTAATTTGTTTATGGCTTCCGCACGACAATTTTGTGAAGAAAGCTCCGAAACGTGGCGCGGGAACAGGCGGAAACAACATCGATCCGAAAGGGCTTGGGTAAAATCCGGGGTAGACTGCCAACAATCCTAGGAAAACATGCAGAAAGAAGGGGAGAGAAGAGAGTAAACCTTTTCAGTGGGAAATTGGAGGGGTAGGACGACCCCGTCGGGTCGTCAGGTCTGCCGTGCTGATGGTATTTACTCTCGGAGAGTTAAAATCCTGTCAGGTAGAACACAAACTGTTCCCTTAATTTGATTGAACTGTGAATTTGGACACTGTTGACTATGTGAACAGGGTGTCGATGTTAGTAAGTTTGCTAAGTTCGTAGTGCTAGTGAAGTAGTACTGAGTTCTTAATAATATACGCTTGAAGATTATAAATTCGGAGTAGTCATGAACTCGGTGGGTTTTTATATTAAAAAATCTACTACAATCAGCATGAGTTCACCTGTTTCTAATTATACTGAACGAGTCTTGATTGTATGTAGGTGAAACCTCCAGCGCAGATGAAAACCAGCAACTCTCCGGAGTTATGTAGATGAAACTGGGTTCGCCACAGTTTGAAATTGCGTGCTCTGCGAATCACATTATTCTCCGAGCTTTCCCAATCACAACCGAAGGCGGTCGGCGATACAATTCGAACTGAAACTCTCCTGTCGCGTGTGGGCTCGCAGTAAATTGTATTAAACGAGTCGTCACGAAATAACAAGAAAAAATATGTTCATACGGCTTTTTACGGCGTCGTAGATTAAGCTGTTGCAATGAAAAACTTTCTGGGAACAGGGATAGAAAATGTTTTGGTTGTTGCCAGATCTGCCGTGCATTCGCAAAGTCTTCAGCCGGGAGTGAAGTTTATGGAAGAGACGAAACTTGAAAATTCCGAGATTCACGAAATTTATCAGTTTTATGCTTTTTAGTCTCAACTTCAGATTTTGCTTCCCGTATTCATTACAATTACTCCCCGGACACGGATTTTCAGCTTTGTGGAGGGTGGCAAATATTGAACTTTTATAGGTGTCTCAACAGAGGTTTGGATGAGGGCATTGATTCTTCCACATATAAGAGGGCATAATATAAGAGGGCATTGATTCTTCCACATAATTTCACGAGAAGAATAATTATCAGAGTATATTTCTGGCGTATATGCTGTTGCCATACTTTCTAAATGTTTCTTCAGTGTACCGATGAAAAGATGGCGGATGGAATTTCTTCCATCGCAGCGGGGTGGGAGGAAATAATTTAATAATAACAAAATATAAGTATTAGCTGTGCAAGTACATAATATTGGTACTATAATATCATAGCAGTCATAGCACCAGGACTCTGGTAGCTGGAACCTGCCTACTTCAGATAGATGACGACCCGGGATTTCTTCCTCGACTCCCCGCTAAATCCTGTAACAAAAATCGTAGACTATTTCAGCTTAGCCGAGGGAACCCCAGGGGTCCTGCGATGAGAAGTTAAGCCGGTGGATGAAGACGATCTGGATGAGATGCCAGGTCGAAAGGGATGGCAATAGCATCAATTCTTTCCCCCCGGAAAAAGTCCCTCATCCCACGGGAATCCTTCTCTAAGCGTCGTGGAAATGTTATGCTCCTCCTACTTGCTCTCTCTGATCATCCGCCTTTTTCCCATTGGTATCTTTTCCACTTTTCTGACCTAAGCCCAAATAGCAAAATCGTTGCAGTCGGTCCGATAAATTTTTTTGGAACAGCCAGGATTTGAGGTGTTAAACTATTATAATCGAGGTGTGTCTGATCCGATAACCACCAAGTTGCAGACAACGTAAATAATCACAAATTTGCAGACTGCGCAGAGATCATGCGGAGGTGCTTCATGGTATCACCACCTGCATCGTGGCCCTTCTCCAAACCATTCATGGTAACAGAAGTGGCATTGTACTGGATCTCATGATGTACATACAAAGAGCTCACTTTCGGTTGGTACTCCCTAGTCCCTAAATGGAGCCACGATTACAACGAGTATAATTTTTAAAGCCAGCCTCAATTCACTGTCTTCTTTCAATTCTTCCATCACTGCTGATCCCTCACCTATTGCGCTTGAATTCACGATATGAGGAAGTTGACCGATTCCTGATGGCAGAGATAGGACTCTTCGTCGAAGTTCATAAACGGGACATCAAGCTCTTTCTTTGTTGTAATATTTCTTTGATAGTGATTAGCTTTTCTGTATAAGTACTTAGCCATTACATTAACACTAGACTCTTTGGGCATGTGCAAACGAACCTATCATTCCAAATTTACGTGGTACCATCAAGGTACCCATCAGAAAATTTAACCAAAAAAGCTGAGTTATGCGTATGCATAGAATTTCACATTTTCGCACATGCGGACTAAAGTTACAGACCGATTTAAATTGAATTGGACCTTAAAGGGCCCAACCATCGCCTTATATTCTGTTTAGTTATAGGCGTTGCAAGGATTTGCACTCTCAAAATTTTGTACGAAAAGGTCTGAAACATAAAACACTGTTGGAAATTTTGAAGGTAAAAACGCTAGCAATGCTAGACATGTATGCGTACTAGTTTTCGAAACTTTTACGATTTACAGATTATACTGGAACCTGCCCAATAGTGACGAAATATTACTAAAAATGGTGGGCAGTTTGATGATGTTCTCTCGCTCAGTGATGTTTTTTGCTCTCTGACTCAAGAGTGTCAAGTGGATCATATGAACCGGAAAAGACGAAGTGCTGGAAGGTGCTAGAGGAGCGGTGTGGTGGCAGTGGAGGGGAAGTTGATTTGTCGCTCGGCCTTGTGAAACATAATTTCAAAGCTCCGTTGAAGCACAAAAGGTTTAGAACGCTCTCCCGGGGCCCCCTTTTGTTTCTCCATTAAATAATGTGGATACAATACAATACATCCCTCACACTTCTGTCTGCCATCTCCCTCCCCGTGATATCACACGAAACAGAGACACACATTCACTCCTCCACCAACACACTCAGGCCTTCTTTGTGTGCCGGGTTCGCGGCTCTGAATCCTATTCAAACGCAGTTTTCCCTTCAGAGCTTTTATTCAAGCTTCGCTCGGTTTTCTCGGAAGAGCCGCCATCTTACGATCATTTCGATTTCCTACCCCTCGCCAGAATTTCTCACATAAATGAAGGCTGACATTATCTTAAGCTTGTTGGAACACGTCCCGCCCTGTATCACTGGGTACGGTGTTTACCATCGTAACTTACTGTGACAGATTCAATAGGTAACAATGCCCTCTCACTAGTTTTGGTTTATTATTTTCAATAATGAACCATTGGAATCGAGTATGAAAAAAAAAATTCTTACCCCCCCTCAAAATTTGATGGTTTACGTTTCAAGATATGTAGAATCCAAAACTGCAATAAAAATATTTCTGTCTGTCCGCCGTACGCCGTACGGGCCACTTTTCTTAGTTACCATGAAAAAAAATTGATGAAATTCGGGTTATAGGTTCCGTTCGGCGTCTAGTTGGTCCTCGAAGCTCGACGTTACTGTGAGTCATCTCTAAGGGGTTCAAAATAGGGGTTGAAATTTTCAAAACGCCTATACCATTTTTTTACGTAAATATTTTTACGGTTTTAAATAGTTCTTGAACTTGCGAGTTTTTTAAGACCATCCGGAGCATCGTACGTCCAGCCGTTCGTTCACAGTAAGGCCCCGAAGTTTGCACCGACAGGCATTTTCGACTCCAGTGTGAATGAAATTGTATACAATCCAAACCAAATCTCGTAACCAGAGACGCGCCCACAATAGGAATTTGTGAATACGGCCAATCATTGGTAGGGATCACCTGATTATATTGGCGGAGTATGAAGTCGAGTTGGTTGTTCTGTGATATTATTTAATTTGAAAAATGATGGCTCTATTGGAGTTTGTTGGTAGGTAGTGAAACTTGAACAAACGTAGAAGTATTATTGATGGGTAAATTATTACTACGGTAAATCATTACTCAACGGTAAATTATTACACAACGGTAAATTATACCATCTACGTAGAAGGGGCTGGAGTTTGTTGGTAGGTACTTTTGCAACTTTTTTCACTCCTCATCAACAATTTCTTTTCAGAACTTCATTATGTGTGTTTCTTTTTGTTAGGTACTGTTTGTCATCGGCAGAATTATTTTAGCAACATTTAACTCGTGATTTAGGTAGGTACCTAGTAACGAGTACGGGGTTAGGTACTAACCTACGGAGTGTCTGCGATCTACATAATATGCATATAATAGAATAGTACATATCATATTATATAGACGGGTTATCTATACATAGAGCTGTGATCTGTAACGGAAGGGTATTCTATACAAAATAATAAACCGTTGTGCAGGGATTTGCAGCGTTTTTGTGTTAAGTCTGTTACCTTCCTTAACACCCACAGAAAAACTGTATAAAAGAAAATCGTCAGAACCCGAAGGCCATTATGTTTTTGACCCCCCCCCCCCTCCGATAATTTATCTATCATATTTTAATTTAACACATCATCGCTAGACGAATCAGCCCTATAGTTACGTTAATATATAATCGCGGGTGAAATGGCAAAGTACGTAGTTACGTATTTTAGGTACTTTCCTAAAATATGAACTTCGTGCAGCATTAACATATGGGTAGATTTTTGAATTGTACGTAGCTACCTGCTTTAGTTTTATTCCACCACATTATCAAGAATATCCACAAAAATCTAAATTTACCATGCATTGCCCACTAAACGTTTTTGTTTTTTTAAATAGACCAAAATTGCCATCTTACACTATTTTCGTAATCTTTACGACATATTCTGAGTAATTTTTGAGTTTAAAAGCTCAATATTGAATACTGTGGTTTTTCCAAATAATATTTTCGGGTATTGAACTAGTATTATTTTCCTGTCTTATTTCCCCACCCTACACTCGTTTTGGTAATTTTTAAGCAATTTTTACAGAATTTTGACGTTTAGAAGTTCAAATGTTACCAACTGTTTGTATCCCAAAAAGTCGCTCAATTTGTGACAACATTCCTGCAAAATTCTGATTTTTTTTTTTTCATGTTGCCAAAGGTCGATTGTAAGGACACGTAGGTAACATGCACATATAAAAAATTTTTGTTAAAATCAAGGAACGAATTCAAAAAATGTTTAATAGTTTTCAAATGAGTGTTATATATAGGTAATAGATTTTTGCAAGAAATTCTCTAAATCAAAGTCATCGGTCCAGTTGATCAACGTACCTTTATTGTATCCATAACATGATCAAAAATATAATAAATTATTCCTTGTCATTTGACTTATGGATGCAATGCACCTTCTCTCGTCTATGTCTGCCTAACCGTCTGTGCATTGAACCGCAAAAGTTTCTTGTGTCACTGTTATCGGTTTACATCTGGTTTGCGGTTATTTCTACCGTTATCAGTGCATTGCAGATACGCTTGGAGATATCGAACGTTAGGCCCCGTTGTTTAATGATTGATTGTAGGTGAATTCCGTATTCAAGATACTGTTGAGAGGTCCTCAGCGCAGATCAGTATTCCAACTGCATGGTGGCCTTTAATCTAGCTCAACCGCAGGGCATTTATTGGGAACAACGGTAGATGTTATTTCATGGCGAAGAGGTTTTATGCTGCAAACGACTGACGATAAATCGGAAACTCTTCCCTTTCCTTTATACTTTAGTGCAGATACTGAATTTTATGGCCCTATCTGAATGAATGTAACAGTTCCAGTGAGGCACCATGTAACAGTGGAGGGAGGACGAGTGGCCGATGGGATGAGTGGAGGGGGTATTGTTGTCTGTATCTATCTCAACTGTCGCAACTGAGGCCAACTCATTGCTGACCCCCAGACTCAAACTTGACACATATTTTCGGACCAAGTGGGTGTGTGCCCGGATGCTCGTCTCGTACATCCACTGGATTCGTGCGGGGATCTAACGAAGTCTGATCACGAGTGTAAAATTTTTTTTTCGCCACCAAGAATCGATCCCAGGCACTCAACCTCCCATCGAGAGTCAGTTGGAAAAGCGTGTATTATAGGTGCCATATATTACACTCGTAAAATAGATCGTTGGTTGAGTGACGAGGGAAGTCCAACACCCCAGGTAGGTATCATCAACAAACCTATAATTATAAGTAGATGGTAGAACGTGTTATTATCGATAGTTTGTGATATAGCGAGACACGATGAACGCGTGTGTAATCGATATCACGTTATTTCAAATAGCTGATCAAGTCTATATAAAAGAATTGAGCATCTGTCCCTTGAACGCTGAAAACCCCAATCATTTCGTGTTTGATTTGAGTAATGTGACATCTAAGGAGGACAGTTATTAAAAAAGTGCGGCATCATCAACTCGGGATCACAGTCTCCTGTACGATCAAGGTCCTGATGATCCAAATGATTTAGAGCGACTATTGAAAGAATCAACCTAAGACACATCCTACCTTTTTGTCAAAGGGCTTCAGAAATGTGTTATTTTGAGTAAAATGGTGGAGGGTGATTTCGGATTCGAATCGTTGCAAGTTCTGATGACGAATAACTTGGGTAATAATACATTGTATTGTCACAAACAACGCCAGTTAAACCCGTTTTGGTTTATTATTCTGTGAATAATACACCTATGTATTCGCTCAGCAAAGAATTGTTATAACACCCTCTCGAAATTTTTCCTTTTCCGTTTCAAGGTGCGTAGATTCTAAAAATGTAATGTCCGTCCGCCGTCCGCCGTACGCCGTACGCCGTATCATGTGTACCGGCTTCATTTTCGGTCTAAAAAAGTCGTTCTTTCGCACACATGCTCCATTTGGGCCCTAGTTGTGTCTCGAAACTTTTCAGTCCGATCGGAATATACCCAGGGGTGTTATGAGTGAAAATGTGTGTAAAAATAGGTACTTTTTGCGTTTTAGCAACATGTTGGTAACATGAGCTTCTGAGATATCGTTTTCCATGTTTTTGGGGACGAGAAGACCGAATATGAAGTCGATTTTGACCAAAGAGTGGAAAATTGAGTTTTACCAAATGCTCAGCTCCCAAAATTGATTTTTTATGAGTGAAAAACCTGGGAAATCGTCTGAAATCACCATCAGTTTGTATAATAACACTGGAAAAAGTGTCAACACGTGGATCAAGACGATTAAATGGCACTACCAATGATCAAAGATAGTTAAAAAAAAGGAGCGTAATACCTAATTTGTGTTTTAGGGGCCAAAATTAATGGAAACCATCAGAAATAGCTATTTCGATTATTACGCATGAAAGAAACAATAAATGAACGGCCAACATTTCTGTAGGTAAGTCCAATAGAATAATAAACCCATGTGACAAGGACTTTGCAGCGTTTTTTTATTCTAGTTGCTCTCTCGCAAAACTAACACGACTTCATCATCTGGTTAAAGAAGATCCTGACAAGATCAATTTAATGTTGCCAGAAGTTCGCTATAAGACGTTTAGCGTAAATTCAACGTGAGCGGTTCGGTCCTTGCAAGATACGGATTCATACGTTATAACTTGTCTAAAAACTCGGTGGTTTATGTTCGTTGTTTCAAAACGTTGACAAGTGGTTTATACGAGGTTCATTTTTGTTGATTCTTCATTACCATAATACCTAATCATAAGAATCATGCGTGGGTTTGAAAGCCTACCGTCTATGGGAAGGAGACACTAGCACACACTCGTCGTAAGACTATTTTGCAGTTCACCTTTGCCACCAAGAGATCGCGTGAGAATCTCTTTCGGGAACAACGAACCAACACCGCTTTTTTATTATAATACCTATGGTAATTATTATATACATACGGTATAAAAATAGCTGCGCCATGCACGAATCCAGTGGATGTACGTGACGTCACCGGATACGAAACGAGCCTCCCGGCACACATCCACTGGTCGGAAACCCACTGTGACGTCACGAAATTTAAAACCCTCGTTCCAGAACCCCCACACCTGTCACGGTGAATGGGGAGGGGGGTGCTTGGTCTGAGACCCACCTCTCCCTTATACTACTCTTATATACGCGCTGTATTCAGATAAAACCGAAGCAGACTGACGAAATCACCTTTGACAGTCTCTGCGGCAGCCATCAGATCTTATAACTCCGCCTCACCTCTACTGAGCGAATGCTGGTACTTTGTAAACCATCCTTTGATGTTTCCCTTCGACAGCGGAAGAAGCGTCAGGGGAAAAGAGATTTCATAGGGTGATCGAATCAGGGTGTGTGTGGCTGAGAGCTGGCGAAGCGTGAGAATCTCTACAAAGGTCGTTCGTACATGAAAATATTCCACACGCCTCAGGTAGAATTCATCGGTTCTCCTGGTTTAATATTCCTTTCGTATCATTCATAGATGAGCGATTGGGACAACTGGAACGGTGGAAAACCTCATCATAAACCTACTAAAGGTTATTTTTGAATACTTGGATAATTTGTACTACCTGAGGAGAGGGGAGTGTTGAGATTTAGGTGCAGGTACTTACCCATATCTACGCCAAAAATAAAGTTTTCAAATTTAACTCTGCTCAAAATTGGAATAATTTTTAGCTAGTGATTTATACAATGAAAGATTACTTGAATTTAGATCTAAGTTTGGGGGAGAATAAACTGTCCAAACTTGGATTTTTATGGTTAACTACGGAGGGAAACTTGGTCGTTAAATTATATTATAAAATGGATTGTTTCTTCGTAAAGTCACCGTCAGACACACGACTATATGCCTGGAATTCATATTTTATATTATATCGATTACCTTTCTGAGAGCACTGTCCAAGGAAAATCCCGAATTAACGTGATTTTATCATTCAAATTTCAATTCAATTTTTTATTCACCAAATACTTTACACAACAAATATAATGATTTTTAGAGAGTCTATATACATAATAAAAGATCTAAACTTATGTTGGTTTATGAGCCTAAGGTCAAAGACCCGTCCAGGCTCGTCATTCATTCTATTATCGTCGTTCTGTGTACTTTTTTGCTCATTATTTTCAAAATGCATGGATACTCCTGCTCCCAGTTTCTAAATACGTATATTCCAGTAACCATCTGATCCTGGAGGTTCATATAGGGGAGAGTGAGGATAATAGTCGTGTTTTCGTTTTTTGATTTTTCCATTCCAGTAGAGAACACGCAGGTTTTAGGATATGAATAAAAAATAGTACATCTCAGCTTTCTTCTGTTACTGCTTTCTGTTACAGTTTCGTCTGTTAAGTGTTTTAGCGAATTTTCAAAGAAAATTAAGCTATTGCAATGGATCCAAAATTTTCAGAACATGAATTTTTGGGAATTTTTAAATGCAAATCCGTTTAAGAGCATCTTGAAGGCATCCCTAGATTTTAACAAAAATGTATAAATATATATTATATATATACCTATATTTGTTTATGTGTCTCTCCAGATGATATCTGTCCTTGGGTACATGATAAAAATTCCAGATTTCGCCAAAATATTCTTACTGCCAAACAAAAGGACGATTTTGAAGGTGAGCAATTTTCAAAAATTCCAAGGGGGTCATGTTCGATTTTTTACGGGTCAAAAATCAAAGAAAGATTGGGTCAAATTTGTCTTTATAAAGGTTAAAAATCGGCAAAATGGATAAAATCACGAAAAAACGATAATTTTACACTTGTTTAAAGTTGTATCGTTTCTCGCTACATCATCTTTTTACAAATAGCGCGAATATTTCTTTGAAAGCTCTTATAGCCATGCTGCATGACGAAATTTTTTCTTTGATCAGCGTATGACGTACACACGACGTTATGACGTATACACATCAGGCCTTTGTCTACACTTCCTATTCCCAATTTTATGTTAAAGTTTTTCCGACGGACGGAGCCAATTTTCGCTATCCACAAACAATATACCCAGTTGGAAAAATATATATAGTTGAATAGTTACTTACCCCATTATAATAGATAGTCGGGGTATGTATAGGTTCCTGATGGGTTTTGGTGTTTTTGAAGACCAACCAACCTACTTAGGTATTTCCCTCTTACAAAATTATGAAATTTCTTGAGGGGATGAAAAACAAGAACGTGGCCTCGACGTGGAAAAGAAAGAAAGAGGCAAGTGAAATCGAGTCCAGTTTCCCTCGGTAGGTCCTGTGGGGGCACTGGGGTCCTACGGAATACCTCACCTGGGCCGCAGTGCGTGTGTTTGTGTGTTTGCCAGTGTTATTATAATGCATGTGTTTGTGCGGTATTGAAGACGACGGAATTTTATTTATGTGCCCATTTCCTTCCCACACGACCTAACCCCCACGAAAATCCTGCTTTATCACAATCTGAAACAAGGAACCCTCACTCGTTTCCTCGGGGGGCCAATATTTTCGAAATATAGCGGGCGTTCTTTTCAGCATCCATTTCATCTCTAAAAGAAGTTGGTTTGTGCCTCTATTTGAATATAAAGTAGGTATGCACCTATTCTCATGCACTAGACAGTACGCAGGGACGTAGTGGGTAAGTGCCATATATATCACAAAACACCATAGTGTGAAAATCTAGAAATTCCGGCCAAAAATATTTTTTTATGATGATTGATGATGATAATAAAACCGTGATTGTTGATGATTGATGATGATATGATAGTTCTTGTTGATTGCTAGTACAATTTACACCCGTACACAAAAAATAGTCGCCGTTAGGGAAGAAAAATAAGGAAAACACGAATCATAAACAGGGAGGTATCACCAGGTTCCGTTTGTTCGTTGGTGGTGATTCTGGTGTGTTTTTTGTAAAATGTGTGTTCAGCCTGTTTTCTAGCAGTGAATTCCATCTGTTTTAATAAAATATTTATAATCCAGTGATAAGTAGAGCCTGGAACGTGATGTGCAAAAACGCTGCAAATATTAAAAGGTTTTATTATTAATTTATAGATTACCCTTCTGTGTAGATCACTGTTATCTGAGGTCAAAACGTACGTACCATCGTGCTCCCCCTAGGAAAGCCCTAAAATCGAGTAGCCACTTAGAAAATGGAGCCATACAGTGGAATGGCGGATGAGGTTGGGAATTAGGTAGAAGAAATGTCCCGCTGAGAAACAAAAGTCGGCGCCTCAACGCAAAATCCGAGGTATTCGAAAGGCCAATCAAAATTTCGAGTTTGCTGATGCGCAGTAGTCATACTATGATCCAATAAAATGATCCAATTCAGTTATACTGTACAGATCCACTGCAATGGTCCAGGCCTTTTGAAATTCAGAGCATTTTGCCCTTCACCACCTCCACCATTTACAACACTCCTCCGCACATCACAGCAGGCACACTGACAAGTTCTATTATTCCCTGCAACAATCCGTAAGGTATTCCGTAATCCGTAACCATCATCTTCCGGCGATTTTATGTTATGCAAATTTATTGCAACCTTCGATTTCCGGTGAACCAAAGAGTAGCTAATTACGTACATAATTGAGCCAATCGCCAATACTGAAACATATCGGCTACGTATAACTTATGAATTTAGGGCAATTCCCAATAACCTCTATAGTGGCCTCAATCTGTGGCAATTTATATTATAGCCCATTGAAAACTATGAGCACCCCAATACTGGGGCAAGTTAAACAGCATTTCCCAATATTGATGTGGCGTCCCTAGCATTGATATCTGGGCTGAATGTATACCATTTGATTCACCCTCCTGTTCACGAAGCCTGTCGTTGCAAACTTCAGGGCCTTCCTGTGAACGAACGGCTGGACTTACAATGGTCAGGTTGGTCTCAAAAATGTCCGAAGTTCGAGAACTATTTAAAAACGTAAAAAAATTCGAGATAATGGCGTCCTGGAATTTCAATACCTGTTTTTCACTACTTAGAAATGAATGACAGTAACGCCGAGCTTCGCGGACCAACCAGACCCCAAATGGGACCTACAAACCAAATTTCATTACTTTTGGTTCATGGTAACTAAGGAAAGTGCGAAGTGCGGCGAACGGCGGACGGACAGAAATTTTTATATTCCATTTTCGGATTCTACATACCTCGAAACGGAAAGCATCAAATTTTGAGGAGGTGTTAAAAAAAATTTTTTCAAGCTCGATTCATTATTCAAAGTTCATTATTGAAAATTGTGGTGGTTTGAAGGTGGGAGGATATCACGAAAAAAATTAATAAACCAAAATTTCTGTCCGTCCGTCGTACGCCGTACTTTGCACTTTCCTTAGTTACCATGAACCAAAATTAATGAAATTTGGTTTGAAAATCCCATTTGGGGTCTAGTTGGTCCGCGAAGCTCGGTGTTACTGTCAGTCATCTCTAAGGGGTGAAAAGTACGGGTTGACATTTTCAGAACGCAGTAGTTCGAAAACTTTCAGTGCGCTTTATTTTTTTCAAGTTTTTGAATTGTTCTCGAAATAAAGAATTTTTTGAGACCGATAGTTTGCACCGAAAAGCTTTGTATGATCATGAATGAAACGGTATAAACGGTATATAATTGCTAGGGAACACCTGATTATAATCACGGATGGCTGAACGAAATCGAGTTCGGTGGTCTGTGATGTCATTTCCATGAGGAATGAATGGCTCTTTTGGAGTTCGTTGACAGGTACTTCTGTAACTTGAACAAACGTAATGCTTCATGAACAACAACAAATAATTAATGATTGAATTATTGAATCCTGCACATTTTTATGTCACTGTAATTCCCGGGCCGGCTCCAGTACTTAGGACTTTCCTTTAGGTGGGGGGGGGGGGGAGGGGGAGCTCGAGGGTAGGTATTGGCTACAGAAACCAGTGATCTACGCAGAAGGGGCATTTATACAGATAAATAATAAACCGCTGTGAAATAATTTGCAGCGTTTTTTATTCCATTTTCGGATTCTGCATACCTTCAAACGGAAACCATCAAGTTTTGAGGGGTTCATGCTCAATTCCCAAGGTTCGTTATTGGAAAAAAAAAAAAAATCGCGGGAGGGGGAGGGGTATAATGTTTTATAATTTCTTCTAATTTTGTTTCCTCCAGTGGTGTTGAGTAATATAATTTTCTTGTTTCTTTGTTCTTCCACGCTGCATTTATCCGTGTAATTGGGCCTGCCTGTATTCAATAAATGAATAAATAAATTCCTGGCTCTGGCGATCAGGACTATCAAATCGTTTCTGAACTTTGTCGTTGAACCTCCGAGCTTCAGCGGGGCGTTAAACCTCGGGAAATCCCTTCCAATACATCGATCGTAAACAACCATAATATTAACGCCCTACCGGTCTGACAGTGCTTGGTGAACGTCATTAGGTGGCCTCGAGTGTCCGCTGCCCGATATTACGGGCGTACGAGTGGCGGCATTAACTGTGGCCCGGTCGAAGCCCAACCATTATGACCCAAGCCCTACGAGGTTGGAATATATAGAATTCGTATATCGAGTTATTGAGTTCTGCTTCATCAATTACACATTCAACACTGGCTTTGCCGAGTTAGTAGCTGATGTAGAGTTAGCCAGTTTTGTGCCGTTACCTGTTGGTCATAGACGAGCCATCCGCCCAAGTTTTCCATGCGTAATACAATTCTTAAAACGCGGCAAATTATTACACAACGGTTTATTATCTACCTGTAGGTATAGATGCCCGTTCTGTGTAGATCACTGTTTTCTGTGGTCAATACCTACCCTTGTGCACCACCCAGGAAAGCCCTAAATCGAGTACTGGAAGCGGCAGGAACCACAGTTTCATACAAATATGCGGTGGATTCAATAATTCCATCTGCAATTATAATAAGTAATTATTTGTTATTATTCATGAAGCATAACGTTTATTGAAGTTACAAAAGTACCTCTCAACAAAATCCAGTGTAACATCATTCTTCAAATGAAATAATATCGAACAACCAACTCGATTTC
The DNA here is from genome assembly GCA_954871275.1 of Leptopterna dolabrata. Taxonomy (NCBI): domain Eukaryota; kingdom Metazoa; phylum Arthropoda; class Insecta; order Hemiptera; family Miridae; genus Leptopterna; species Leptopterna dolabrata. The sequence continues at coordinate 13,529,468 of OX940984.1, read as the reverse complement.
ATACAGCCATGCGTATAAGCTGTTCCCTAGAAATCATGTCTGGGCTGGATTTATACAGTTTCATTCACAATCATGCTGACGAAGCTTTTCAGTGCAAATTCAGGCCCTTACTGTGCCTTACTGTGAACGAACGGCTGGACGTACAATGCTCCGGTAGGTCTCCACAAGTTCCCAAGTTCAAGAAATATTTCGAAACGTAAAAAATTCGAGATAACGGCGTCCTGTAAACTTCACCCCCCCTGTTTTTCATCCTTGGCAGTAACGCCAAGCTTGCCAGCTAAACCCCAAATGGGACCCACAAACCAAATTTCATTCATTTTAATTGATGATTAATTGATTTTTTTTTTCATGCTCGATTCCAACGGTTTATTACTGAAAATGATAATACAAAATGGGGAAAAACTGATCAAATTATTTATGAATGATAAATTACAGTGAAGGAAAGAAAAAGTACTCCTATGAAGGATGTGTCAAATTTGCCATGGTGGTGGAGTTCACCTACCATTGTGTGTCTTTTTGTAACAAGATTCCATTCCGAGAACTTAGACACTAATCCGGTAAGTAGTGTTTCTTCTATGATTTTTCAAAGTTTCATAAGGGCGGGGGGTGATGGGGGGGTCCCGACCAGGCGAGAGGGGTGCAATGACGTCTGAACCAGTGGAAACTTCGAAAAATCATAGAAAAAGAAAAACTACTTATCGTAGGACAGTGCGGTTAGTGTACAAATTCTCGTTGATATATTTAAAAAATAAATAAATAAATAAAAAATGCAAAAAAGTACCTATAACTTCCTCACTTGAATCACATGAAGGTATAGAATAGTTGGGTGAACGTGTAGAATTATAGTTGGGTAGGTTCATTCACTGGACAGGTGTAGTATCCATCCATCGTGACTGAACAAATCAGGTCTCATGGACTAACAGACTTAATTGGGTAGGTCCTGTCGGTGGTTAGGTGACAGCGGACAAACGCAACAAGAACTTTTGCTTGCGCATGCGCAGACGAAAGTTATAGTCTGATCTTGATGAAATGCATTTGAGACCTTCCAACAACACTCCTCCATCTATCTTCAAAATTTCACCGCTTTACGATGATTTGCAAGCTGATTGCAAGCTATATGTACATATTTAGTGTTATTATTATTATGTTTACTTACTGTAATTGGGCTTGCCTGTACTATAAACAATAAACAATTTGCAGGGTAGTTATGAGCGCTACGAGGACCTGACGCTTGCGCATGCGCAGACGACAGTTACGGTACGATTTCAATGATTTTGAAGTGGGGCCATCTGCAATCCCACCCGCGTGTACCCTTGAAATTTCAGCTCTTTTCGGCTATTTTTCGCGTAATTATTAGAAGCGTTACAAGGAAATGGTTAGCATTTCATGTTCGCGCATGCGCAGACGAAAGTTAGAGTAAAATTCCAACGAAATTCATATGGAACTACCAAAATATTATTCCTGATCGACCCTCCGAGTTTGAACTCACTTCAACGGTATTTAAGGTGGTCATGGGCGTTTCAAGTATTTCACGTTTGCGCATGCGCAGACGAAAGTTACAGTACTTCAAAGAAAAACGGAGTTATTGAAAAATAGTCTGTTTCCACTAATACACGAAATAACGCGAAAAATACACTGTTATACCGGTTTCGGTGATCAAACCATCGTCAGTAACAAACAATAACAGTAACAATATTACAGTACTTTTTCAATGATTTTGGTATGACACCATTGACCCAACCCTTATACCCAACGTGCTCATACCAATATAGGTGGATTCATTAGGAGAAAACCTTGTTGATGGTGTCTCCACAGTAAGATGGGCTCAATTTTCGGCCAGACTGCTAGCCAGACTGCTGTTCAAAATGGAACACACGAGTGGTGGGTACCTAAATCCAAGGCATGCCAACGTCTATGCCTTGTGCTTTTGCTGATTTCAGTTGAGGATATAAAAAATATGGAGTTCACTCAACTGCCATGAATTCTTGAAGTAGGTAGGTACTTACAACGCCAGAAACGAGGACGAGGCGTCGACGTTTGGAAACCTGTCATCTTCTTATCTGCAATTTCTCTGCAACGTGGGTTTCCATGGAAGTTATTACTTAAGACTCACTTTCATACTCCAAACACTAAAATCCGTCTGACTGACATTTGAAAAGCACCCATTAACATGACCTTTCGCACAAGTAAATGAGTGGCCCAACGTATTAATTACTCCTACTACAGTTCTACCAGCACTTCCCGATGCTCCTTCGGTACGTTTGCTGACTGCTGACTAGGACTGCTAACATAACTCACCCGCCCCCTTTTTAATTATTAACTTTTTTACCCCCCACCCCCACCACCACCCTCGTGAGAATATGAAAAGGGGGTAGAAGATCACTCCGCCTATTTGCATATCCCCGATGTTTATTCATGGAAACCTCTCGAGCAATCTACCTCTAGGTGGGTCGTTCTCGTGAAACACACCTTCTCTGGGACGACCCAACGAGCTGACTGTCGGGAAATTAAAAATATAAATTTCTAAAAATCCTCATTAGAGTTGTTTGTTGGTTGATCGTCCCTGCAGTACGTGCGCTTCTAACTGCGATGATTGTCCCTACCTTACTTTTTCTTAAAAAAAAAGCCTTAGGCACTTTAGCCTTTAGGCACTTTAGCCTTAAAAGTGCCTTAGGCACGTTTAATGGATACCTACCTAACTCACAGTGAAGAACTGTAGCAGTCATCAGCTAGTAAAAGTGAATTGTTCACACGTTTTGCTATTCATTTATCTCACACTGGAAGACTCAAATTATAATAGATCTCCAACCACCATAAGCTATGATTGAAACAATCCCTACTTGCCGTGAATGCGTCATGTGTGTCCCTTTATTTTAGTACAGTTGCTACAGTATAGCGCTAATCATTCCCAGAATATTCTGAACCATCCCTTGCCGTCTCTAACTGTCTCTAATCGTATTCAAACCATCTCTAACTGACAAGAAAACTGCAAAGCCAAATCAACATAATCGGTACTGGCTTGGCGATGACTACTTTACTCTACGTCTGATATACTAAAAGTAATGGTTGCGAGCAGACATTGTGAACAACTGAGGGTGAGAGTTTCAAAAGTAGTTCAGATTCCTCTAGTACTATTATAATTCTTTTCCTAGACACTAGCGACAATTTATTTATTATAAAGGTTCTTGTCAAGTGTAGGTACTTATTTCCCGTTTATTTTTAGTGAGAAAGTGTATTGAAAGGTACCAGATATCAAATAGATGAAGTCACTAGCGTCATTGTTCTGTTGTTCATAAAACAGCTCTTGTTGCTCTACTCAGTACTACAGCTCTCGAACTCGATGACAATAACTATAACCATACAACAGATTTACTGTGAGAAACGAGACTTGCGGGACGTGACCAGACGTTCCTGACGAATCCCACTTTACGGAGGAGACGAAAATCCTTGCATAAGCCCGCAAACTTTGAGAAAGGCTGCCGCCCTTAGCCATTTGCAGAGGAATAATTTATATTCCTTTGTCGCTCAGGGTTACTCCCAGTGCTTCCCGAGTCTGAGATGTTATGGTTACATACATTAGACTTCTGCAGTTGGTTGGAAGGTGAAACAAAACTGTCACCCTGAACTGAAATTAAGTTCCTAGGTAATTGCCTACAGAAGGTAAATTGCATTCATGTTGGAATATACCATTTTCAGTCCAGGTTCTTCTTTTCCAACGTGTGCCTGAGATCTTGCCTCTATAGTCATGCCAGAACCAGTAAAAAAAAACGCTGCAAATTATTAAACAAGGTTTATTATTTACCTGTATAGATGCTCCTTCTGCGTAGATCACTGTTTTCTGTGGTCAGTACCCCTCGAGCTCCCCCCAGGAAAGCCCTAAATGGAGTACTGGAGCCGGCCCGGGAATTGAAGTTTCATACAAATGCGCGCGATTCAGTAATGCTATAATTAATTATTTGTAGTTATTCATGAAGCATAAGGTAAATAATAAAACGTTGTGTAATAATTTACCTGTATATGCCCCATCTGCGTAGATGGTATAACAAACTGTTGTGTAATAATTTACCGTTGTGTAATAATTTACCCAATAATACTTGAACGTTTGTTCAAGTTGTAAGTACCTTTCTGCAAAATCCAAAAGATCCATCATTTTTCAAACGAATTTATATCATGGAGCAACCAACTCGACTTCATACAGCCATCCGCGATTATAACCAGGTGCTCCCTAGCAATGACATCTGGGCCGGATTTATACAGTTTGATTCACGATCATGTTGACGAAGCTTTTCGGTGCAAACGAACGGCTGGTCGTACAATACTCCGGGTGGTCTCAACAAATTCTTTAGTTCAATATCAATTTAAAAACCTAAAAAAACCATACTCTTCTATACTGAACTGGGGAAGACGGTTATTGGAAATTTCGTTTCCTCCAAAATGTTTACCCTTGTTGAGGAAACTATTCATTATTGTTGCCGTTTGGAAACATAAAACCCTCCAGCAAAACTTTAGCATCTAAATACTTTTCATATTAACTGTTTGACTGAACTAATGCGCAGCTTATTTGAAACAACGACGCCCTTGTGATCTTCGGAGAAAACCGACGTGAGTTCAACCATAACAGGTACTAATAATTTTCATTGTGCAGATACATGGCACTCAGGAAATCAGGAATGAAGAATCGATTCCCTTGTTAGACGTTGGAATTTTATAAAACCTGTTCCCCTCTTCAACACTTGCGATACAACAGCTCTTAGAATGTGTAAACGAGTTTCGAACCCCTTCTAACAAGAAGATAAAATTCATCTTCAAGCTTTGAGCCTTTTAGGTCGAATATAAATTTTAAAGATAGCTCAGCGTTGTTATGACCCCGTGTCTGCCCCTCTATTAACATCCCTCGACTGCTTCATAATAATTTCGCTTCAAGTCCTCCCTTGGTGGTGCCCTGGCTTGGCTGATGCTTTATTTAGAAGTGTTTTTTTTTTCATTCTACGACGTGTTTTAAGGAAAGGGGGTCAAGTTAACTTAATGTGGGACATTACGGCTAACACCGTTGGAATCTCGTGAGAAATTACGTTTCCCACGAGCCCTAAACTTTGGTCTCCTCATCCTTCATATGAATGAGAAGTATGGGGGAGTCGCTTTACGCTGTAACTTGACGGCTTCCACATGCATCCTCGTAGATGTAAAATTTTAACCAAGCAAATCTTTCTGCTAGGTACTTCAGTAGAAAAACTCTCACTTCGGAATAATCAAGTTTCAGTCTACTGTATTTTAATGAGCCCTATAGTGTATTTTTGTCTCGATTCACCATTCGATAACAATTTTGGTAAATTTATACCAATTGTTGATAATTGTAGCTACATTTCCAGCCATTTTTGAAGCCCAAAAACTCGACTTTGAACCAGTTTTCCGAGAAAAAATATGACGACTGGAATAGTCTTTTTATGTCTCGAATCTCCATTCTGTACACAATATACATAAATAGATGAGACTGTAGGTACCTACCTATAAAACCAAAATTACCATCTTTCTTCAAATGAAATAATATCACGGAACAACAAATTCCATTTCATAACAAAGCCATGAGTGAATATAATCAGATGTTCCCTAGCAATGGTATTATCTGAGCTGGATGGATACGGTATGATTCACACTCATGTTGACGAAACTTTTCGGTCGAATGGCTGGTACAATGCTCAGGGTGGTATCAAGTTTGAAATCAATTTAAACAGTCATAAAAACCATAGGTGCCCTTTTACTGGAAGGTTTCGAGCTATGGCGCTGCGAAATTTCAACCCCCTATTTTTCACCCCCCAAATGGGGCATACAAACCAATATTATCATGAACCAAACGAACTAAAATGACCATGAATGGTAACAAAGGAAAGTGCAAAGTACGGCGTAGGTATAGGTTAGGGAGGAAAGTGCAAACAAAGTAAGAGGTATTAAATGGGTACCTAACTCCCATGCTAGATTCCAAAGGTTCATTATTGTCAGTAATGAACCATCAAAATTGTCCGCTTTAAAAAAAATCCTCTAAGTTGAGAAGAAATTTACGTGGAATGAGAAGTAAGGTGAAGCAGCTCAAAGGGATCAAGAAGCCTCACTAGTGAGATGGGCCCTTCAAACGTTGCTAACACAGAACTAGTAGGTACTGACACTGTGGAGTGGTTATGTGAAGAAGGTTCATTATTTTTTGATCTGCCCTGATAATAAAAAAAATCTATACGAATCAAGGTCTGGTATACGTAACTTTCTACAGCATGTAATAGTAAGTAGCTGGATTTCTACTTCATGGTGGTCAGAGTCAAGGGACCCCAGCCAGAGTGTTTCTATTTCTCTGCTGAGGGCAGCTAATGAAGGGGAAGTTCCTACTAACCGAGTTGTACGTTGGGAAGGTTTACTCTCGACCTTTGGAGAAGTTGAATAAGCGGAATAGGTATTGCGGCAGGTGGGAGGGTTTTGGAGAAATATTTCTGGAAAGGGTTGGCAGCCCTGTGTAGTGCTCACCCCCTCCCTTTACCATCAGATCATCAGTGCTCATCAGTGCAGTTAGTCTGTCTGTTCCCAGGTAGGGGTGTGACTTAGATTGTAGTTGTTTCCAATTTTGAACTGCCTTGTGATGAGTTCTGGAGATGTATTGATATTTTTAAGATAGGCAGTTCCGGAGTGTGATCTTCATTTCGCGCTTCTCATGTGCTGTAGGTTGAAAGGCTCTATGTGAAATGTCCAAAGTGTTTTGTGAGTCGGTTACCTGAGGCGATAGCCTTTCCAGCAAGTTCCTGCTCATCCACAACATCCTGGGTGGACGCATATATCTAAGTACTTTATTTTCGGTCTAAAAAAATCGTTCTTTCGCACAGTCTCCATTTGGGCCCTAGTTGTGTTCCGAAACTTTGCAGGCCGATCGGAAGACACACAGGGGTGTTACGGGTAAAAAAAGGGTGTAAAAATTGGTTTTTGGCGTTTTAGTAGTACGAGCTTCTATGGTACCGGTTGCCATGTTTCCAGGAAGGAGACCGAATATGAACTGGTTTTGACCAACGAGTGGAAAATTGAGGTTCTGACGAAATTTCAGCCTTAAATTTTCGTTAAATTTTTTCTAAAACTGTCGTTCCGCATACAGTTTGGGTCACCATTTGGGAACACATTTGAGTCATAGTTGTGCCCCGAAGGTCGGCAGCCCGGTTGGAATACACCGAAGGGTGTTATGGGGGGAAAATGGGTGTGAAAAAAGGGTGTTTTCGAGGGTTTTTTTGAGGTTTTAGAGAACATGAGCTTGTGAGGTATCGTTTTCCATGAACTGAATCTTTTGACTAAAATAAACTCAAATAAATTTTCAGACTGAAAATTCATCATTCCCTTGCCGAGATACCTAGAACGGAAGTTACGCCGCATTTTCCCTATCGCTCTAACAACCGTATTCCACATTGACCTTAAACTACGTTTGTTAAGCATGAAATTTTTGTTTTCACTTTCAAGTTTCATTCACTTTTTTGAAGTAGTTTTTTTTCTTCTTTTTAGTGCGATTAACAGATTATTGTAAACAGTTCAGTTTCGAAAAGGTATTTATGAAGTATTTTATATAATAATTATGTACCTACTTTTCAGTACGTTTTTCGAAGTAGGTTTAAAACTTTTGTTAAAAATAACCGGGATTCATGGTGAAATATTTTTTTCAAATTTAAATGGGACCACCCACGAGATATACCTAGGTAGCCTATCCAATTTAAAGAAAATATGGTCATGCTGCATGACTGTAACTCTTGGTGGAAACTGCTAGCTGTTTCTCCAGAACAAACTTGTTTGACTGCATCGATATCAGTAAGGTTATTAAAGACATTAAACTTGTGTCTTATTGTTTCGAAAACTCCCCTCGCCTGTTCCGCAGTTGTTTATTCAGCTCGGAAATTCGCGCGCCCTCGGAGAAGGCTTTTGTTAAGAGGCAGCTCGGCGAGAAAAGTGATGTCTCGAGAGATAAGACAAACGAGCTGGCGGAGGGCGAAGTGTTCGTTTTGAAGACGGCGGCGGGGGAACCCTGTGATAGAGGCCGGAACTGAAAAATTATCCAGCAGAGATGGAAGGGAGGGTCTTTGGGTAATGACGCGCATTTAGCGGTAAACTTCCGCTTGAGAACCCCCATAAATAAATGAGACTATCAAGTATAAACGCGATTAATTGGAGGTGGTGGAGGATGGGGAACCCATTTGAGGATTGGAATAAATTTTAGTCGCCCTCACCTAATTCGCACTCCACGCCAGGGGTGGCGTGTTCGGCGTTCCAAAAGAAAGTCTTTCGCCTTTGCAAACGCTACCGTTATCCTATTGTAACGAATAGTAATGTGGGGACTCCTAATGGTTGGGTAGGTTTCGGTGAGGTGAAGGATGAGTGGAGTGAGAGTTTGGATGAGGTTTCGAGGAAGCCCCCGCGGTTTTCACCACAGCAGGCGTTAGTTTGGAGAGGAGGTTAGCTCCCCGCGGTTTTCACCACAGCAGGCACCTGGGATGTGGAGGCTCGTACCCCGCGGTTTTCACCTTAGAAGGTACTAGAGGAGAAGGAGGTGTCCCGCGGTTTTCACCACAGCAGACACCAGGAAGATGGAGGCTAACTAGCACCCCGCGGTTTTTACCACAGCAGGTGTCAGAGGAGAAGGAAGCGTCCTCCGGTTTTCACCACAGCAGACGCTGAGAGGAAGAGAGTAAATACACTGCGGTTTTCACCACAGCGAGTATTCAAGAGGGAGCACCCCACGGTTTTCACCACAGCAGGCGTAAGGAAGGAAAGAGAGAAAGAGGAGATGTAGGTCGGGCGAGAGAGAAGTCGTGGGTACAATAAGAGCAAGATCAGTCAAATGACGAGCTGGGCTAGCAGGTCTGCTTATAAAAGCCCCTTTCCACCCGTCCCCCGTCCGCAATCGGCCATTATGACCGTTGAGGAGTGATGGCCGTTGATGGAAGGGACCCTTCTCCCTTGGCGTCGCCCAACTAGTCTCGTTCCTTTCGATTATTTGGTTAAATCTTTCCATATTACATAGGAGTGGTACATTTAGAGATTTGAGGGGGACCACGACAAGTAACGGGCACTTTTTTGTTAAACAAAACCAAAACCGACTTCAAAAAAGATGCATATAAAACTAAAACGTCTGCCAGTTCAAGTAGGCAGTATAGCTTCCTCACTTGAACCACATGAAGGTATAGAATAGTTGGTTAGGTTCGTACAATTGGACAAGTGGAGTATCCATGCATGATTTTGGTACCGGACCGTCTGCGATCCAACCCCGCCTGTACCCTTAAAATTTCAGCTCTCTACGACTATTTTTCGAGTAGTTAGAAGCGTTACAAGGAAATGGTCAACATTTCATGTTCCCGCATGCACAGACGAAAGTTACTGTACGATTATAATGATTTTGATGTAGGACTTCGTGCGTTCCAACCCGCGAAGTTGAGTTGTCAAGTTTGCCCAGATTGCCTTTCAGACGAATTAACCCAAACGAAAGCAGAATTGGAGGATCGATCAGGAACAATTCTTTGATAGTTCCACGTGAATTTCGTTCGTCTGCGCATAGGCGAACATGAAACATTGATCGTTTCTTTGTAACGCTTCTAAATACGCCCAAAATAGTCGTTGAGAGCTGAAATTTTGAGGGTACACAGGGGTTGGATCGCAGGTGGTCCCGTATCAAACCGAACCTACCCAACTATTACTGCCTACTTGAATTGGCAGACTTTTTTTTTAAATTTTTTTTTTTCTGAATCGGGAATCCAAGGCTTCCCTATCTTGGGGTAGCGAGGAAGCAGAGGTAGTACCTACTCATATAATAGAATAGAGAATAGGTTGAGAACAGAGTAGCATTTCAGGTAGAGCTTATGTTTATTGAAAGCGTGCACCGTCGACCCTCCAGCAGGAAAAAGATCGTAAAATGAACACCTGGGCTCTAAGCAGAAGCAAAGCAGAAATTCTTTCCGGGAAGGGGCAAGGTTCTTGGAGAAAATATATAAGGGATTGGCTGATGCAATCCTACTGGGATATCACACATGGGCCAGGCATGAAGGGCCTGGGGATAATCCCTCTCCCCACCATAAAAAATGTCAAGGCCTCAGGGCAAAAGGTAAATCTATCATAATTTTACCGATCACTACTTTTTTGACCCAAATGTAACCTGATCGACTGGGTCAGGTTTTTGCCTCCAAGGCGAAAAGCCCCCGCCAAACAGCGTTGAAATAAATTTCAAGGTTTAGGGGAAAGGAACAGGTTTCTATACATATATCCAACAGAGTTGCAAGGATCAGGTTTCTACATGCACATCCAAGAGCGAGATGCGAAGCATAGAGCATGCTACCTTGGCGGGCAAAATTGATTTTTCTGGCTGAGGAGGTTTTCTTAGCGGGTAAATTTTTACAACAGTGTTGTTTTTGGCTGAGTAAATTATTATGACCCCATTGTTCTACACCTATTTACTAAAGTATTTTGTTACCCCTTACTACTCACCGACTTTGAACAAAATCTATTTTATCGCTATTTATTCGGGAGAAAGGTAGTACCTCGGATTCGCGTTTACTTGTGCATGTTCAGTGGCCGCACTAATGATCTGATCGTTCTGCGATTCGTAGGGAACCATCTAGGAGCTACACCCAAAATACCTATAGAATTTAAGCAAAATCGGGTCATTGACTCGTGGCAAATTTTTGCATCTCGGGCTCGCGTTTGCGCATGCGCAGTGACCGTGATAGATCGTTCTGTAATTCATAGGCGACCATCTGGTGGGGCGCAACCCGCATGATCCCTGAATATTTCAGTAAAATCGGATTCGATTTGAGGAAGTTATGCTTGTGGCAAGGATTTGCGGGCACACGGACAGACACCACACCGAATTTTTGTTCAGGTTACAAAAGTAGCTTTACCTACCAACAAATCCAAAATAACCACCATTCCTCCCACGGAAGTGAAAATTTGTATCGCGGAACAGCCTACTCGATTTCATGCAGTCATACGAGATTATAATGATAGCCTAGCAATGATATCTGGGCCGGATTTCCCAACGTTTCGAAGATTTATTACTTCATTTTCAAGGATGAGTTGCCATCATGAGCAGGGACACAGAGCACTATTCTGAATACTAGTAAGAGCTGATGTTTTCACTGCTGGTTCAGGATGTGGAACCAGCAGTGAAAACATCAGCTCTCACTAGTACTCAGAACAACGCTCTGTGTCCCTGCTCATGATGGCAAAATGAAGAAATAAATCCTCTCCCTTGAAAATGAAGAAATAAATCCTCTCCCTTGAAAATGAAGAAATAAATCTTCGAAATGTTGGGAACAAAATATTTCCTTGACCGAACCGAATCATCCTTTTACGAGTTTAAATAAATAAATAAATAAATATTATACGTCAAAATTTTTGTTAAAATCTAGGGATGAATTCAGGATGCTCTGAAGCGGATTTGCCTATAATTTTTTTACTCAAAACATTTTCCTAATTTTGACCCATTGCAATAGCTTCATTTTCTTTGAAAATTTGCTAAAATGAACATACCCTCTTACGTGCAGTAACGCCAAATACCACTTTTGTACCCCAAATATGGGTGGTAGGCCAAATTTCATTAATAATTTTTTTCGTGGTAAGTATGGAAGTACGACGGACGGACAGCAATTTTTTCATTCATTTGCTGGGGGGGGGGGGGGGGGGGAGTTTTCATGCTCGATTCACAAGGTTCGTTGTTGAAAATAATAAACCAAAACATTGGATGGTTTCACGAATGCTCCAAACGCTCAGTAACCAGTCCACGACAGACACATTGCGCTGTTAGAATGAGGAACTACGTCAGCCGTCGACCCGTTGTACGGTTTCGCCTTCATTATACCACAGCCCCGTTTGCCGCTCCACAGTCTGAATTTTTGCTGATCCATTAATCCCCTCTCAACGACCCGATCTCACGTTTTACGCCGTCTCAGAACACGCTGAGTGGAACAGACTCGAAGCAGTTTGTTTTACAAGTATTGAACGACTGTAGAGTGAGTGAGTGAGGCGCAAGTAGTTTACGAGCTATCTAATTTGTGTAAATACACTACTTACCTGTAGTACTACTCAGCAGGAATGCCCTCAGCATGGGTTACTCTAGTTATCGAATTTTGCTAGTGCGAGAGTTGATTCGCTCAAATAAATCTAGCTCTTCCCCTGTTTGGTTTTCTATTCTGTACCTTTCACATTCACTTTTAGGCCGGACCTTCACTGGGAGCGATACCAAAGCGATCAGGCGATGAGAGGCGACTTTGAGGAAGCTACGCGAGGTGACAGGTTCTTACACACCAAACTTACTAACAACTTACTAACATGTTACTAGCAAAACCGGTTGATAACAAACATTTTTCTGACAAGTTTTTTCCCCAATATTTTGCAGAGGAAATGTCAATCGCTATTTGCGAAATAATAACATGTCAGTAGCAAAGTTATTAGCTTTATTAGCGTACCTTTAGGCCCTTCCAAGGGGTCTGAAAGACAGCAGGACCACGGGTCGAGAAGTAGTACCGTCCTTCCCAAAGAAGGACGTTTGTACCCTACCTATACTGCACTAGTGGTCCATATGAACGAATACTTACAGCAACTTAGTGAGAGTCAGCGTTAATGAAAACTGTTGCGTTTCAAGTAGCCGTATGACGTTGTAATGCTCCTCGCGTTGATTTAAGGTACAGGTTGAGAAGTCATAAATCCCGCACATAGAACGTTACATATATTAATTTCATTGGGTTACCGGATGGATAACACAATGTATAGTAAGTTGGAGTGTGAGTCGCGTACAAGGTGCTACGGCAGACTGAACCGGAGGGCGATGTCCTGAGGGGAGTTCGGGAAAACTGAGTCGAGCTGACCAAAGCAGTTCCGTCGAACTGCCTCGTAAAATCACCTCCCCCTATGAGGAGCACCTGTCCTCAGGTGTATACATTAAATTCAGCCTACATGGGAAGCTGGAATACTGGCAGAATTTTATCATTGAATAAAAGCTCTCTGTTGCTGATTCTCCATCCGCTTTTTGAGAATATCTGTCCTCAAGTGGAAGTGAGGGTGGAGCGAATTTCTTCAAAGTAGATTCCTCACAACGTGTCCGATCCTTGAATGCAGGTGGAGAGGAAAGGTGTAGTCCAACGTCCCGTTTTACGTCATCAACTTCGCGAATTCTAGCGAAGTTGAACGGGTTTTTACAAAGCAGCGAACTGTGTGCTTTGTGACATTGGCATACAAATCGGGAAGTACCCATTTCTGAATTATGTGTCGAGGCAAAGCAGTTCGCACACAAATCATTAGAATGAATCACATCCCATCTCTCCTCAACATTCATCCGTTTGAATGTTTTCCATTTACAGAGGGCATGACGTCCACCGCAAACTTTGCATGCAAAATTCAGTGTTCCTGGGGATGAAGAGGATGTGGTATTTCGGGCGGGATGAGCGATCTGTTGGTCCTTGACTTTGTAACACTTTGAGATGTGTCGATGCCTGATGCGTATGAAGATGATTGTTCCAGGTTGTGATGGTTGGGTGTTTTCGTTGAAATGGACGTCTTTGATCCAGAGGCTTTGCTGATGAGGGTATGGGCGTCGACACTGACCAACCGGTTTGGAAGAGATTGGATAAGTTCATCGAAGTTCCTATCCAATTTCTGTAGAGTGCGGCGGTAGCGAGAAGCTAAAGAATGGGGGCTTGAAGTCGAATTAAAGGCCTTCAGCCCTTCAACTAGGTGTTTCCATTGTATTAAATGTATAGCACAACCTACGCCCTCTGATGAAATTTCGACGTTGTCACAAAAACTTAACGACGTTAGCACACAACACTGAAACACGATAATTAACCACGGAATTCCTTATTGGGAACGTATTAAAGTCCGTGAACATACGGCTGTGCCAAAAAATGTAATGTTCCTCGCGTTGATTTAAGGTACAGGTTGAGAAGTCATAAATCCCGCACATAGAACGTTACATATATATTAATTTTATTGGGTTAGCGGATGGATAACACAATGTATAGTTGGAGTGTGAGTCGCGTACAAGGTGCTACGGCAGACCGAACCGGAGGGCGATGTCCTGAGGGGAGTTCGGGAAAACTGAGTCGAGCTGACCAAAGCAGTTCCGTCGAACTGGCTCGTAACAACGTGCATTGATGTGATGATTGGTCTGTCTGTGAGAAGTTGATGTTATGCCAGTTATTCTTGGTAACATGAATACCTATATGAAACGTGGACAATGACACAGAAGAAATAGTTTTTGGACTCCCCTCAACACTTTTGTCAACTTCTAAAATGTGGGTGTTCCCCGGCCAGTCTACTTGTTTTTCGCCTTTCCTAGTAGCTGTCAATCATTAGTTAAATTTTCTCATTATAGTAAGTGTTGGTGAGCTGTTCTGACTTGCCGGCTCCCTTCTACTTTCGATATCAAACAGGTGTTGATGGAAACGAAGAGAATTAGATGACGCTGAGAGCCCTCTTCACATTTCTCCGAGGTGAATTTTAGAGAGTTCAAACCATTGAAAGCGTGATACCCTCAGGCGATGCCCTGCGGTGTTTGGCGGTTGTGGGAGGGGGTTATTAATGCTTTTCACATCTTCCGCTCTAAGAGCCTCAACGAGTCGCCTCCCATTCAGGAGGTAAATTATGTCTCCGGCAGATGAGTAATGCTCGACTCTTATAGTCCGGTTTACATTACGGTCTATCCCTCCTTGCAGTTTTCTTTAGAAATCATCGTTGAACGGAAATCGATTCTGCGCGGTTGGAGACGTCACGATATTTTTGGCTTAGGAGGTACGTATGACTCTTGTCTTCGCGGGTGGGTAGCTACCAGCTACTCAACAGCCTGAATACGACAAAAAAAAGGAAACGGACTGTAGCAACCACTAACAGGAGAGAATTTCTTGACAATTGCATCAAAAAATACACCAGCTTCGAATTTGAACCGATCGATCTCGTCCGGAAAATTAGGAATTACTACTCTTAATATGCCACTCGACCACACCGACGACGAATTGCATCAGCGCATGGAATATTTACGTTAATTTGACGAAGGTAAGACGTTTAATCTATTAAACCATACTTAATTTATTCTATGAACCAGCATTTTTGTTGTTTGCTCCAATATTGTTTCCCATATTATATGCTGTCGCAAATCCTGTCCACGTTTTCAATGTCCTTCGCGCTCAACTGGCGGTTTCCGTACTATTATTTCGTACCCATGTTGCGCTCAACTGGCGGCCAAAAATGCACGCTTTCGCGCTCAACCGGTGGCATTATAAGGTATTTGCGCTCAACTGGTGGTAGCCCGGTTCTGTGTGTGGAGTCCTTACCCTGCATTATGCTGCGGTAGTTGGCCCATCAAGAATCTGTAAGAATCAATCACCGATTCTTGCATTTCTTTACTCCGGTTTGAATTTATTTCGTCACATGAAAATTAATAACACCAGGTTAAACCCAGTTATTAGATACCCATATAAATAATGTGTCTTTGTTCTCCACAGAAAACTTACTCGTAATAATTCCACTGAAAACAAGATAGTATATTTTGGAACTTCATAACTAATTTCTTCCTTCAATTTATTCAACTTATGCAAGTACCAGAGCTCAGTCTGCTACATCACAGTTTATTGGTGCTTTCTAAATAACATTAATGCAAGCGTAGAAATATTGTTCTGTTGTGTAGTGTCATCGTACATCGTTCGATTGACTGATAAATGACCAAGCGGAAGGAACGATGTACTGGATACTGGAAATCAGCCAGAACGAGCTGATATGTATTTTATTTTAGGGATATTCATTGTGCAACTTACAAATAAATAAGTTTAGTTGATTTATACGTAAATGGGGCATTGAAATATTACTACCACGAATCAGGTACTTGGTCTTGGCTGCGAAGGTGATTGTAGGTTGTGTTGAGTTGTTGATGCGCACTGCTGTATTGAATGGCAGATTTTGGGGTTCTGTCTTGAAATCCGTCATATTGTAGTTTCACGCTCTTAGTTGATTCACACCTTTTTAGGAGCAAAAAAAAATATGAATTTTTCTATATTGTTCTAACCAAGATTTTTGCCTTAGAGACATCTGTTCTGGCAACAAAGTATGAATTGTAAATCGATTTTACAGCCCTCTGTGGAATTACAATACCGGGAAAATCTCGTTTTGCCGGAAACATAGAAGTAGAGATATTTCTCTATGCGAGTAAAATGGAACCTCTTAGCCAACAGCAGAAAACCAGGAAATCATTATAAATGCATAATGAAAGTTATTTACGTTATATACCCACTTACAAGTAATTTCTTATGTAAAATAATGCTTTTCAACTAAAACCAAATTCATTGTTAGCTGCTATAATTAGCAGATCGTTTACTAGGTGCATTTTTAGTAGCAGTTTCAGTAACATGACTAATTTGTGTGCCTTTGTTTTATGTTCCAGGTTCGTGAGCTGTGACCTAAACCCTGAAAGCTACTCCTTTCCATGGTTATCTTAGGTAATTCAAACATGAATAACCTTAGTTGAGTAAGTATTATGATCTGCGAAACTAGCAGAAAATTGAAATAAAATAGAATCGTATAACGAACTGCAAGCGCATTGAACTGAAATCAACATTAAGGTTTAGGTAGTAAGTTTTGGCACTGTCGCATAACTACTGCACACTGTCAATACGAGTTATGTGTTGGCAACGTTTGAAGGGCTCAACCGACCTCACTAATGAGGCTTCTGCATTTGATCCCTTTGAGCTGCCTCACCTTACTTCTCATTCCACTTAAATTTTTTTCTCAATGTAGAGGATTTTTAAAAGCGGACAATTTTGCTTGTTGGCCTCCTACAAACAGATTCTATGAAATCAACAATCAAGACATCTGTAACCCAACTAGGTCGCTGAATTGAAAGGAAACCATGAAGGGATGAGGTCCATGAAATGGCGGCCGGGGCCCTCACATGAATTTTGTCACTTAGAAACTGACATATAACTGTTGAATGTCGGCACTTGTTTTTTCTGTTGGTGTTAGTTTGCTTCCTTCCACGCGAAATCCAAACTGACAGGCAGGACACCATTCATCAAGAAACCTAGCATCTAAGAGGTGCACTTGAGGATGAATTACGCACCAAGAGGCATATTTAAGGAGCCATTAGCATGAGTATTGGTTTTTGGTTTATTATTTTCAATAATAAACCTTCGGAATCAAAGATACGGAAAAAAATTTCAAAATTTGATGGTTTCCGTTTCAAGGTTACGTAGAATCCGAAAATGGAATGAAAACATTTCTGTCTGTCCGCCGAACTTGCCACATTTTCTTAGTTTACCATGAACCAAAATTAATGAAATTCGGTTTGTAGGTATATACCATTTGGGGTCTAGTTGGTCTGCGAAGCTCGGAGTTACTGTAAGTCGTCACTAAGGGGTGAAAAATAGGGGTTGACATTTTCAGAATACCGTACCTCGAAGACTTTCAGTAGAGGGTTATGGTTTTTCTGACGTTTTGGTTTATTATTCTGTGAATAATTCACCTATGTATTCGCTCAGAAAAATATTTGTTCAACACCCCCGTCCGACGTACCATCCATATCTACCTTTATTTTCGGTCTAAAAAATTCCTTCTTTCGCACGCATGCTCCATTTGGGCCCTAGCGTCCCGAAACTTCGCAGCCCGATCGGAATATACCGGCGTTGTGGGAGAAAAATAAGTGTGAAATGGGTGTAAAGATAGGGTTTTCGTTAGTTATTTTCTGAATAATACAGCTATATATTCGGTTCGGAAATTTTTTTGGTGCACCCCCTCAAAATGTTTTCTTTTACGTTTCAAGGTGTGTAGATTCCAAAAATGCAATGTCCGTCCGCCGTATAATCCATGTCTACCTTAATTTTCGCTCTAAAAAAATCGTGCTTCCGCACAAATTGTGCTCCATTTGCGCCCTATGTGTGATCCGAAGCACGGCAGCCCGATCGGAATACACCCAGGGGTGTTATGGGTGAAAAATGAGTATACAGACAGGAGTTTTCGTGGGTTTTTTAAAGGTTTTAGTGAGGTGTCGTATCCCATGTTTTAAATAAATTGATCTCGATCTAGAGAATTGTTTGAGGTCATCCGGAGCACTGAACGTCCAGCCGTTTGTATGCACCGAAAAGCTTTGTCAACTTGATCATGAATGAAACGGTGTACATCCAGCCCAGATGTCATTGCTAGGGAACACCTGATTATAATCACGGGTCGCTGTATGAAATCGTTTTGGTTGTTCCGAATTTGAAGAGATGGTTATTTAGGATTTTGTTGATAGGTACTTTCGTAACTTGAACAAACTTTAAATTCATGAATAAAACAAATAGTCAACGATAGTTGAATCCACCGAATATTTATGTAAACTGTCATTCCCCGGCCGGATCCAATACTAGATTTTGGACTTCCCTGGGTTGACCACAGAAAACAGTGATCCTCGCAGAAGGGGCATCTTTACATGTACATAATAAACCTTTGTGTATAAATTTGCAGCGTTTTTAAATTGATTCCGCACTTGCGACCGTGAAAACGGAACACAGCAGTGACCAGTAATTCGTTTTGTATTCCTTTACTGTATCAAAGTCATGTGAAGTTTGAATAAGTTCATTCGACATCATGTTTTGCAAACCAGATGCAGAGAGGGCTACATCAGTATGCTGAACTGGTAGGGAGGAAATTGGTGAGATGAGGGGTTGGTAATAATTATTTATGAGTGAGCGAATGATTGAATTTTTCGGGGGGGGGGGGGGGGGGGGGGTATGCTGGAGAGTGAATAGGTTCGGGTTCGTTTCAGCATCCACATTCGAAGTGCTTGTTAATGAAGGATAACAATTTATCCTTAGCAGGCCTTTAAAGCGAACTTTAAGGTACTGCACGCCTGAATCAGCAGCCTCTGAAAAGGGGGTGGTGACCTCATGAAAAGACTGATTTGAATTTTAATTGATACAGCTTCCTCCTTACTTTTTACTGCGTTCGCGAATGTTTTATTGAAGTATTTGACTATACTGGGAACTTCACACCATATATCTATGCTAGGCTTCTAGGAGGGGTGATCCATGGAGTATTAATCTTAATCAAGAACTTAGGTAACAATAATATTTATGATGAGCTAACTCAAGTTCTGATCAATTAGACTCTATTAATAATGTCAGCATACCTCTATTAATTAATATGTAGTTACTGATTTATGTATTGTTACAACAGGTTCAAGGTATCTTTAATACGCTGTTCCGCTGGACTTATGCAATGTACAAAATTTACCTTAGATACTTTTGATTATTGGAAAAAATGTCTTAGGTTAGACGAGTGGCTCGAAAATTGCATTTTGAAGAGTTCCATCCGGAATATCTGAAAGCCTTGGTACACTCAGATTTATTGTGAGAAAATAATATTATATAGCCGTAGGATACAGTTAGGGTTATCGAGTCGGGAACCCAATAGAGGCTCCCATTATTCACCCTTAGAAAGGAAAGAGGTGAGGGAGGACGAACAGAAGTAAAATAATGTCGGAACCTCCTGAAAAGTAGGAAATGAACTGAATGGCATACAAATTGAGTAAAAAAGAAAATATGGGTGGAGGGGGGGGGGGGGGTAAGAATCTTATCAAAAGGTATTGAACGTGACCTGATCATGCCAGTGACACCATGGTGGTCGTGAAACTCAAATGAATGGCTATAATATACCTATTAATGGTACCTATTAATTATAGTAATTCACGATAACAACTTGAAGACGATTGCGGTCTGTGTTAGATTCTCTGTCCTGGCCGTACTTCCCCCAGTTGTCACCCTGCTGATAACTGCTAGTAAATCTTGGAAATTTCAAGGTAAGGTGGGATGGGCACCCCTAGACAGGGTTGCTTTTCAAACATTTCGATTAATTAATGCAATCAGTATAGTAGGAGCTCCTGAGATGATAATTTTCTGACTGCTCAAGTCCCTCAAACTAGACAAGAAAACACCATTTTTGGTAGAAGCAGGGAAGAGCATAACAAGGCCGTAAACAGTGTCCTCTCACGATTGAGGGAGACCGGCCTCACAGCCAACGTAGAAAAATTTGTTTTTGATCAAGAAACCATTGATTATTTGGGCTATAGGTTATCCAAAGATGGAATTAGTCCCGATATAGACAAAATTAAAGCAATATCAAATTTGAAGCCACCTAAAAACGTCCACGAGGTTCGTAGCTTTTTGGGAATGGTAAATTTCCTTATCAGATTCATCCCCAACCTTGCTAACCATACCAAATCTTTACGTGACCTTATAAAACACGACAGGGAATGGAAATGGTCGGACAGAGAACAGAAGTCCTTCGAAAATGTGAAAGCACTTACTCAAAAAGCTATTAAGAATAACTTTTTCGATTCAAATCAAACAGCCCACTTGTACACAGATGCCGGACCTGAAGGAGTAGCTGCAATTTTAGCTCAGCCTTCCAATGGAAACGCATCGATTATAGCCTGCGCTAGTTCAAGTCTGTCAGACACCCAAAAGCGATATTCTCAGATCGATAAAGAAATGCTGGCCATAACATGGGGAGTTGATCATTTCAAAGATTTTCTAATAGGTAGTAAATTTGTAATCCACACGGACCACAAACCACTTGTGTCATTGCTATCAAAAACAAATTCACAATCTTCCCCGCGTTTAGAAAGGCTGAGGTTCAAACTCATGGGTTTCGACTTCTCTATTGAACACCTCTCGGGAAAAGACAACCCCTCCGACTACATGTCCCGTCATCCTTTGATGAACAAAACCTCAAAAGACGCCGAAAGATACATAAATTTTGTCGTATCAAATTCGATACCATCTACAATAACTAGGGCTGACATTTCAAAGGAAACAAAAAATGACAAAATTTTGAAAAACGTAATTAGGGCCATTCAAACCGGGTACTGGGACTGTGACAACTTGGCCCCATACAAAAAAATTAAGGATGAATTGGCCGTTACTACAGACGATATCATAATGAGAGGAAACCGAATAGTGCTGCCCCTGTCGCTGCAGCAGACCGCCGTTGATCTTTCTCATAGGGGACATCAGGGCATCACCAAGTCAAAGGAACTTTTAAGGAGCAAAGTCTGGTTTCCCAAAATGAATACAATGATTAAATTTACTGTTGATCGTTGTATCCCGTGCCAAGCGAGCACCCCCAAAACAAGGAGGGACCCCATTTCAGCCACTCCCATACCCAATGGAGTATGGGAAAACTTGTCCATAGACTTTTCGGGGCCCTATCCCAACAGCAAATATGTCATGGTACTGATTGATGACTATAGTAAGTACCCCGTAGTGGACGTGATCAGTTTCTTATCAGCAGGAGTAGTGAATGGGCAACTCTTCAGGATTTTCTCACAATTCGGACTTCCTGCCTCGATCCGTTCGGACGGAGGGCCTCCATTTAACAGTGGCGAGTTCTCAAAATTCTGCGAGAGGCTAGGAATTAAACATCGGAAGGTTACCAGTTATTGGCCAGAAGCAAACGGGAGAGCAGAACATTTTATGGTCAACCTGAATAAAACGAATCGTTCAGCGGTAGTAGAAGGGAGGAATTGGGAAGACGCACTACCGGAATATCTGATGCAATACCGAGCAACACCTCATTGCTCTACTCGTATTGCTCCAGCAAAGGCACTACTACGTCAAAATTTCAGAGCATACCTACCTCAATTATCAGTACACTCCGAAGATGAACTCGACGATTTGCTGAGGAAAACTGAAGAAGCAAGTCAAAGTAAAATGAAGGAGTATGCTGACGAGAGAAGAAATGCCAAACAAGAACCGGGCGAGTCCATACAGCATTATTGTGTGCGACTCAGACAGTTAGCAGCTTCTTGCGAATTTCACGATAAAGACTTGGAAATTAAGATACAGATATTGATGGGCACAAACTCCGAATATTTACGTAAAGAACTGTTGAGAAAAGAGATGACACTTCATGAGGTATTGATATTTGGTCAAACAGATGAGGTTGTACGATCTCAAATGATCTCATTAATGGGGAGAAGTTCACGGAGCGTTCCATAAATAAAATGGATAGTAAAGCAGGAAATAGAAAATGTTTCGCTTGCAATGGTGAATGGCCACACAAACGTGGAACTGTGTGTCCCGCTAAGGACAAATTTTGCAAAATTTGTAAAGTTAAAGGTCACTTACCTAAATCCAAGTTCTGTTTGGAAAATGATAGTTCGGACGAGCGCACGTATTCAAGAGGTAATAAGGGTAGGAGGAAAAGGTCTTCGCGCAAGCTGAATAACGTTCATCACGACAGTGACTCTTCAGACTCTTCAGGAACCCCTAATCCTGAGGTTTCACTTCACGTGGCTAATATAGCAAAATCTAATTCCGTTCCTACAGTTTCTATCAAGGTCTCAAATCGCCGTGTTAGGTTCATTGTAGACACCGGCTGTTCTGTCAACTTGATTAGTCGCTCCATTTATGAGAAACTTGGGGCAGTACCTTTAAAGAAAACTGCTACAACCCTGCATGCCTACCAAGATCGGCCTGTCGACGTCTTAGGCAAATTTAAAACTCAATTTCAATTCAAAGACCGTTCGGTGACAACCAAAGTTCTAGTAGTTGAATCGGGAGAGTCACTGCTAAGTTGTGAGACTGCTAGAAAACTTGGGATAGTCTCTTTGGCTTTAAATGTGAGAGAAGCCCGCAGTTCAATTTTAGAAAAATATTTTGATGTTTTCAATGGTATCGGCAAGCTTAAAGATTTTCAACTCAAACTACATGTGGATAAAGGAATTCAACCGGTTATTTCTAGATTTAGACGAACTCCTCATCACCTTCGAAAGAAAATCGAATGACCTAGAAATACAGAAATTATTTTCCCGTTATTTAACATTATTGGCTATTTCGTACGGGATTCGGGAGGAAATAATCAGAATGCAGCCAGAGTTCCAGCGTTAGCAACGAATGCTAGGCACTCAATCTCATCTGCACTCCTTGCATTTTTCTCTTGCAATTATTTCCACTCGCTGCAAAATAAAATCATATTATCTCACAAGCGGGACTTCTTTCGAAAATTGACTAACCGACTTATTTGTTTCCCGGAGCCCTCGCTCTCCAGAGAAAACTCAATTTTCTTTTCAGAAGCTTTTCTCATTACTGGCCAATCATTCGGAAAATTAAGTGAGCCTTAATGTAGTGACGTGAAAAAGTTCCTCAGCTTCGATGGATTTCACTTGGATGGCGGAAAAATAGGTACGGTTTTTTCCTTCAACCAAATACAGGTTATTTTCAATTCCGGAGAATTTTCTTCCAGAAAATTGCAGTTTAACCGGTAACGTTTTTTGAGTTTGAGAAGTTCAGTGGGCGTTGTTTTTAATTGGTGGATCCATCGATTTCTGTTCTTCGTCAGATGAAAAGGCTTCGTTCTCTTAGAAACCTGACCTCGCGCTCAGGGTCTTTACTTACCTTTCAGCGAATTTTCAACGGGTTTCTATCAGGGAAATCTCTCAACTTACCAGAATTACTTTTCTCGTTCAGCCATCTTCTCTGAAATGAATAAGTCAGGTAAAATGTTACGTATTTGAGATTGCGGAATTGATACTTTCACATTCAACATTGGCTCAATAGAGCAGATAGTAAACTTAGAGTTTAGCTGTAAAGTGACATAAGAGTGTGTTCTTGGAATTTTTTTAAACACTTTTCGAAGACTATTTGACGGACAATTTTGATAGTTTAAAACGAAGTTTGATGAAAAACTACTAGAAATGCTCATGAATCATGACGATCTCGAGAAAATCAAACAACCCTCCATATGACTCATCCTGCCACCCCAGGTATACGCTTCCTCAATGGAATGATTCCGCTACGCAACGAGGACAAGAATCTTCTGGCAGCTCAGTGGGAATTTATGTATAGTGGACTTTGACCTAACTGTTGAATGTACTGTAGGTACTATGGGTTACTATGGTAGGAATGAAACCTGTACCGAACCCAAGTACATGTATCTAAATATGCAAATGGTTGCTTACGTTAGCAGTGCTGTGAACGCTGACAAGGTAACAGGTGTACCTATTCTTGGTCAGCGTAAGGTTAAACCTAAGGACTTCAAAAAATTGAATCCTATTCAAGTTTGGCCATAAATCCATAAGTTGTGGTCAGTATTGATTGGTGGTGCTCTTGTAAACCGCAATAAACTCGGAACGACGACATTGTTAGTTGTGGCATTTTTCTAAAGAACTAACCCTTGATATTGTTTTTGTCCGGAATTCCTCAAAAGACACATTCGAGATGGACTCGAGGGCGTTTGAAAGGAAACAAAAGAATTCCTACCATCAGCCCGAATAAAAGGTTAGAGGATCCCTAGCTTCACAAAGCCTGACACTGACAAAAATTATGGGGGGGGGGGGGGGGGGTGCCTTAAGTAATTTTTTGAGAGCTGGGGCTTGTGGTGGGATCAAAGTAAAAATGAACAGAGACCTCTGCTAGCTGCTTTGGGAGAGGAAATTGCGACGAGTAGAACTTTCGAGGTTTCCTTAAATGCCCTCCCCCCATACCACCTTCAGGTTTTCCTGAACTTCTCAACCTACTTACCGGTTGATTCGGCTAATCCAAGTTACATTTAAATTATTATAGTTGCATAAACGATTCTAAGTTCATTTTAATTCAGGAGTTTAGTCTACGGGAATGTCAGTGAATTCGGAATAAGCTTATATATCGGGTTCTGCATATAAACTCATCTCAAGAGTTCTTTGAAGAGACATTTTGCTGAGATATATCAATTAGGTACCTTACTTCCTTTTCTCCACTTCTCGACAAGTTCCACTGGATCTCATTTCCCACTTTCATCACTTCTGCTTGGGCATTGAGGTACCTATGTGTCGTGGTATCTCCCCAGAACCACTCCTCGCAAACTTAAAGATCTCGCAAATAAACTCGCAGAAGTGGGGACGAAAGCCCCAGAAGACTCGAAGCCCAACCTGGGTCCCCAACATCCCCTACCAAATAGGGGATGGAGGGAGACGGTTTCCAGGCACATAAATACTCGCCTCCTCCGCCTGTTTCCTCATTGTACGCTCTCCTCTAGTCGCTGACTACTCTCTCTCCTCCTAACCTCGTCTCTCTCTCCTATCCCAAAAGATGCTGTGAATGGTGGTGGTACGCCCATAACCAACAGCCAACTCGCCCTAAAAGATCTCGGGTATGGTGGTTGTCCGCCTATAACCTACCGAGCACACTCCAAAAGATCCGGGTGTTGGTGGTGGTCCGCCCATAACCTTACCCGGCAAAGAGCCCGAAAAGACTCCGTGAATGGTGGTGGTACGCCCAAAACCAACGGACACATCCGAGAAGATCCCGGGAAATGGTGGTGGTCCGCCCATAACCAGCCCGGGCACATCCTCCCTCGTGCCATCACTCGTGGTGGATGTACGCTCAAACACATTCATAACACTATGCATAATTAACAATGGTATATGAGAAGGCCCTCATATAAATAAGAACAACCGAAAAATATAGCAGTGGTTCTCGGAAAATTTGAGGACTTGAGTTACCTATTGCATTCACTTGATTGCCAGCTCTCGAATAAATGGCGAACATTCGCTAAACATGAAATTGTTGTCCTCGTAATCGTAGCTGTAAGCTGCTTCCATCCATCTTGGTGTGCTGTTTGCCGAAGCGCTCAGGAATTCCGCGCAACAATATTGAACACAGGCCGTAGTTGCAATTCCCTCTAGGAAGATGGGGAAGCGGTCGAGTCGAAGTGCGAAGTTGAGTGGAGTTCATAACCGATATGGTGGAGTTGGGGCTAATTGTGGGGAACGCTCTGCCGGGAATAGTCGAGTGCTCTGGGACTCTTCAGTGGCACTGAGGTCGCATGAAATCAACCGGAGCAATTTCGGTAATTTACCCTCACGTTCCAAAACAAAATGAGATGGCTGAATTTCGAATGAACGAACAAGGGCCCTTCGACGCCCATTTGCCGTAATTTGAACGGCAGTGTATCACTGTGTGTATCAATAAAATAACGTTCCCTTCACATTATTGTTTCAGTTGAAATTACATACAATAAATGTATAAATCGAGTTTCTTGTCGGTATAAAAATGTATTTTAGCATCATAAATATTATGTTACAGTGCGTTCAACTATTGAACTGTATTTGGGGTTCGAAATCAGAGATGTTTTTACGTTCACTATTGGTTTAACTTTAGAGGTATTGGTACTGTGGGCCTGTGGAGTGTAATCTACCGAGGGTAATTTTCTTTTATATATCCTAAAAATCTCGTGTGTTTCGGGTAAAGATTCCTTAGTAGATAATGGTATTTCTTATCATGTCTGACTTGAGCACCTTATACATAAGAATTTGAGGAGCCTATGCTGCACACCCTTGATGGATTTTTTTCCCTCAATCCGTTAAAGCGGGGTCGAATTGGCGAGTATTCTTTGTGAATTTGCCTAAAAAAACTTACGGATTTACTCGTACCTGCAATCTGCATCATCAAAACATGAACTAGTGTAAGCTCGTTTCCGTTATTGTATACTACGTGTCAACAAGAGCTGGTCCTTCGCCGGGCGTCTACCCGTTGAAAATTCCTCGGCAGGCGGCTAGGTGACCTAGTTTCACTCGATTTCCTCGGATACTCGGGAGTCCTGAGGTTTTCTTGAAGAACAGGAGCCCTCTCAGCCGTGATCGTATAGTGGTTAGTACTTTGCGTTGTGGCCGCAACAACCCAGGTTCGAATCCTGGTCACGGCATGGCTCATTCTTTTGCCTAATATATCCCGTAATACAATATATTTTATCAATTTTTTTATAATTATGGCGTTCATAAAAACATAATTATGGGTTTGAATTCGTTGGTGAATGACATTTACGTGAAGTTCTCATCACGAGGTGATAAAGACGCTTCAAATTGGTTGTGTGTGCAAAATCCTTGAAATGCCCATAAATGCGGTCACGTGTCCATGAGATGGAATATTCAGGGTAAGTGTGGCTGTAGTTAGTCTCAAATAAAATTGATAAAAATCGGACTAAAATATTGCCTGAGCTTTGTTGCAACAGTTTCCCCACAGAGAATAGATCTATGTTCTGTGACTAGATGTTGAGGATAGTTGGGAACTGGCTAACTGGTACCTTTTGGTTTATTATTCTGTGAATAATACACCTATGTATTCGCTGAGCAAACAATTTTTATAACACCCCCTCAAAATTTTTTCTTTTCCGTTTCAAGGTTCGTAGATTCCAAAAATGCAATGTCCGTCCGCCGTACGCCGTATCACGTGTACAGGCTTCATTTTCGGTCTAAAAAAGTCGTTCTTTCGCACACATGCTCCATTTGGGCCCTAGTTGTGTCCCGAAACTTTTCAGCCCGATCGGAATATACCCAGGGGTGTTATGAGTGAAAATGTGTATAAAAATAGGTACTTTTTGCGTTTTAACAACATGTTAGTAACATGAGCTTTTGAGGTATCTTTTTCCATGTTTTTGGGGACGAGAAGACCGAATATGAAGTCGATTTTGACCAAAGACGCGGAAATTGAGGTTTTACCAAAGGTTCAGCTCCCAAAATTGGTTTTTTATGAGTCAAAAACCTCGAAAACTGTCTGAAATCACCATCAATGTGTATAATAACATTGGAAAAAGTGTAAACAGGTGAATCAAGACCATTAAATGCCACTACCAATGATCAAAGATGATCTTAAAAAAAAGAAAAAAAAAGCGTACCTATTTCATGTTTTGGGGGCCAAAATTGGTGGAAATCATCAGAAATAGCTATTTCAATCATTCCACATGAAAGAAACAATACATTTAACAGCCAACAAAAATCTCTAGAACTCCAATAGAATAATAAACCCATGTGACAAGGACTTTGCAGCGTTTTTGATATTTCTGACTAGTCTCAGGCTATTTATTACAATACTACCTAGTACATTTAGTACAATACTATTTAAAGACCTCAAACATTTCTCATGATACGGAAAAAAGTATGCATTTATATTGTCGCTCTATCACGAAGTGTCTTCAACAAAAAATGTCAAAATCACCTTCCTTCCTTTGACTCAAAATGAAATTCGAGCTGAAGTTATACCGTTTGATATTACAAGTACATGCTTGCTGAGCTCCGATTTGTACGGTGGTTCAGTTGAAATCAAACATAACTTTGGGGGGGGGGGGGGGGGATTATTTTGAAATAAATTTCTTCTTAAATTCCAAACAAAAATGGTGAGCCAAAAACGCTTTCATAGGGGGGTTTTGCATTGGAAGTATGAGTACTGTAGCATGAAGATTGAGTAGGTATGTATGCAAAATCAAGAGTCTAGGTAGGTACCTATATGAAAATCAGAATCAGGTGAGATCAACGAAGAAAATGAAAGTGGTGGTTTTAATTTGATGTGTATGGTGTTTTGACCAGTTTGATGACATATCAGAGTAATTTACCTAGGTATTTATACATTTCTTTTACGTTGGTTGCAATTTGAAGGGAAAAATCTGTTTGGTTTAGTGATGGCAGATAATGGTTGACAGGATTGATGGATATTGAGTATGCCGGTACGATCTTGTAATCTACACTCTGACACCGCATTTGAAATACCATTTTATCTGATTGAAACATAACCGATGGTCGAGCATTCCAATTTCACCATCGTCCACTTCTGAATTCAACTGAAAGTATTATTGAAAAAGGCTGTGGAAGGGATAAACGGAAATCCACGAGAAATAAAGGGACTTCGGTAATTTATTTATGCAAATGAATCCTCCTCACGAAAAAGGTCGAAAATATGCAAACTATGAGGGGGTAAAACCTTGTGAGTTGGCAAAGTGAAAGAACTCCCTTTCCAACTCAATGTACGCACGAAAAGTTGTCGTTTTCGGGCATGAAATCCGGAATGAATTCCACTCATTATGAAAAGTGCGGGCTTCTGTGCATCATGATTAGGATATTTCTTCCAAGTCTTCTGTTTATTTAATTTTTTTTCTTTTAATTAATTATTTCGTTTGGTTTATTATTCTGTTAATAATGCACCTATGTGTTCGCTCGACACAATTTTTTGAATACCCTCCTCATAGTGTTTCCTTTCACGTTTCAAGGTGCTTAAACGCAATGCTCGCCCGCCGTCCACCATACCATCCATATCTACCTTTATTTTCCGTCTAAAAAATTCATTCTTTCTCGCATCTGCGCCCTACTCTGTCCCGAAATTTTGCATCCCGATCGGAATATACCCGAGGGTGTTATGGGCGAAAAATGAAAGTAAAAATAGGGGTTTTCGGTGTTTTACTAACATGAGCTTGTGAGGTGTCGTTTTCCATGTTTATTAGGGCGAGGAGACCGGATATGAAGCCGGTTTTGACCAACGAGCAAAGAGTTGAGGTTCTAACAAAGTTTCAGCCTTAAATTTACCTTAAATTTTGGTCTACAATAATTGCCGTTCTTTCGCACACAGGGCTCCATTTTGGCCCTAGCTGTGCTCCGAAGTTCGGCAGCACGATCGAAATACGGTGAAATCGGGTTGTTATGGGTGAAAAAATGGTGTAAAAATAGGGTTTTTAAAGTTTTTATTTTTTAATTTATTTTTAGGTGTTAGTGAACATGAGCTTGTGAGGTATCGTTTTCCATGTTTTTTAGGGCGAGAAGACCGAATATGAAGTTGATTTTGACCAAAGAGTGAAGAATTGAGGTTGTGAAGAAGGATAAGCTCCCGCGGTTCATTTTGTATGAGTCAGAAACCTGGAAAATTGTCTGAAATCACCATACATTTGTATAATAACACTAGAAGTAGTATTAACAGGCGGATCAGGGCAATTAAACGGCACTATCAATGATAAAAGATAGTTTGTCAAAAAACAGGAGCCTAATTCGAGTTTTTGGGGGCCAAAATTGGTATGAATTAAAAAATCATGAAAAATACCTAGCTGTTTCAGTTATTGCACGTGAAAGAAACACTAAACAGTCAACATTTCTGTAGGTACGTCCAATAGAATAATAAGCCCATGTTGCACTTTGCACCGTTTTGGTTTTTATTCTGTGAATAATACACCTATATATTCGCTCAGCAAACAAATTTTTTCTTTTCCGTTTCAAGGTGCGCAGATTCCAAAAATGCAATGTCCGTCCGCCGTACGCCGTCCGCCGTATCACGCGTACCGGCTTCATTTTCGGTCTAAAAAATTCGTTCTTTCGCACCCATGCTTCATTTGGGCCCTAGTTGTGTCCCGAAACTTTTCAGCCCGATCGGAATATACCCAGGGGTGTTATGAGTGAAAATGTGTCTAAAAATAGGTACTTTTTGTGTTTTAGTAACATGTTAGTAAAATGAGCTTTTGAGGTATCGTTTTCCATGTTTGTGTGGACGAGAAGACCGAATATGAAGCCGATTTTGACCAAGGAATGGAAAATTGAGGTTGTACCAGATGTTCAGCTCCCAAATTTGATTTTTTATGAGTCAAAAACCTGCGATAACGTCTGAAACCACCATCAATTTGTAGAATAGCACTAGGAAAAGTTTCAACACGTGGATCAAGACGATTAAATGGCACTACCAATGATCAAAGATAATTTGAAGAAAAAAGGAGCGTATCTAATTCAAGTTTTAGGGGCCAAAATTGGTGGAAACCACCAGAAATAGCTATTTCAATTATTTCACATGAAAGTAGCAATAAATGAACAGCCAACATTTCTGTAGGTATGTCCAATAGAATAATAAACCCATGTGACAAGGACTTCGCTGCGTTTTTTCCTTTCGATTGTTCAAGCCTCTTAAAATCACAGAAATCTTGCAAAGCAATTCGGAGCAGGAAGGTGGAATGCCAAAGTGATTCCTAGAGAACCCCAAGGTACACGATTCATTGAGAAATTTGGATTTTTGGTGGTTAGCAACGGCGGAGAATATTTGATCGTGTGGAGCACATTGAAATTAGTTACGTTTCTTCGAAAGTTTGCACAATACGTGATGACGCAGAACTGTAACTTGAGAAAATACGAAAGTTCTTGTAGTGATCTGCTGGTCTGTAATAAAACTTGTGACAAAATACACCAAATGCGTCTTATTATATATCGATTTCAGGGTAGATACATTTTGTGGGCTTCCCATCTTTGACAGCTCTAGTTGTTCTACCACTACCCCGGATTTCCACTTGGGGTCTCGTTTCGTTTTAAAGTGGATCCAAAAAGTTTTGCCTCGAGCAGAGCAGATGTCCCGGGACGGTGGAATTTGCGGTAACCACTCGTTCGACAACTTGGACAATAAACAACTAGAAGTGTCTCGTTCTATATCTATCCCCATCGCATTTCGAATTGACCAAACTAGTTGGATTTTAAAGGTTGAGATTCGCTCCGTTGCAGATCCATTTTACTCCGGTTATTTAAACTTGATAATCGATGGTAGTGGAATCGCTATCAAACTGAAGCTGTGTTGGTCGGTTGTAGTGTTCATATGCGCGTGCACGCCTGTGGACATCACCCATTTCTATCAGAGTGGCCTCATTATTATTAGTTAATTTCCTGTTCGTCTACAGCTTCAGATCATCACCTTGGAACAACCCTAATGTTCGTGGAACGAGTAGGTAACTGAAAGAATCTCGCTTGAAAGAACCGATTAAGTTTGGCTTGTGATAGTTTGGATACATCGTTCTGCATATTTCAGCCTCGAGTAATATCACTCGAATTCCCGATGAAAATGAGCAATTTTCATGGGGTTTCTGCCTATCAGTACATTATTTTAGGCCATCCCGGCGTCTTGTCTGTAGCATGCTACACGCGCACGCTGCCGATTCCGTCTCTTCACAATTCGTTGAAAGTTTTCATCCCAGTGCCTTTTGTTTAGAGACCGGCAGGTTGTGAAGCGCACGCCGTTCACTCGTTATTATTTCATGTCGAGCTTGAGTCTACTCGGTGATCCGATTCCGACATTTATTCAGGCCTGGCGAACCGAGAGGTCATGGAGCTCGGCTACGAACAACGCCTGCCTTCTATCCGATGAAGCGGGCGATGTTGACTGACACCACTGACATCAACTCGGATTCCAGCGGTAGACATCTGGTAAAAGTTTCATGTGGATTTCCATTTTGAATTTACTCTTCAAAAGGCTAGGATTAGTGACGTTCCGATACTCCTTTCGATCCGATATTTGGTATCAAATCAATATCGAAAGCACGGTATCGATACTCCGATATTATCGAAAGGAAATATCGATATTGAAAGTATCATATGATATCGATAATTCTTACATTTTTTTTTTTTGCAATAACTTATATTGTCCTCAAATTCTGTAACTCCATTCAAAAAATAAATCGTGTTTTGGCCTACAATGATCCACCTATCTCAGCATTATGATCAGTTTTGGTACATACTATAGGAGTGGAAATAATAAACCCTTGGGCAGATTTGAAGTTTTTACTGTTATCTATATCAAAAAGTACAAAGAGTGGAAAACATATTGTGGTGAATGCTTAAAAAAAATATTGTAAGCTCCAATCTTCGGAAGTAAACCAACGGCTGATGCTATGTTGGACATAGGTAAGTAACCTCCTTCCGATGTGTTCTGGATTCGATATTTTGATTCGATACTGTAAAGCTTCATTCGATATCCCGATATTATCGAATTCTTGATATCGATACAAATATCGGAAATATCGAAACAAATGTATCGATATTACTAATATCGGTACCTAATATCGGAACGTCACTAGCTAGGATTGTTATACCCCATTGTTGCGTGTTGTTGGTCGCATTGTCGTGTTGTGTATTGAGGTATAAAGGCCGCAATGATGCTGATGTCCTGGATATAATATCCTAGGTAAATTAAGAAACCGAGAGATAAACAAGTCAAAGTTATATCCCGAGATGAGTTTTTCCGCATTTTGTATTGGTAAATGATGGTTTTACGAAATTTTGAGGTTATTATCCATTTCATTTTCTGAAAAATGGATGACACAAGCTAAAATAAAATGCTTTACCAGGAATTAGCTCGGTATGGTGGTGCTCCTATCGGTTTTACTCAAGAGCTTCTTTGGATAATGCTTCCAATTAATCCAGCATTGGTAATTTCATTCCCTACCAAGGAATCAAGTCCTGGGCGCTGTAGCACTTTCAGTTCAAACTCTTTTTAGTTCATGACACCACCGTTTGACTAAGCCTAACCCCGGCTGAGCCCATTTGCTGACGAACGTTTTTAAATTATAAAATATAGGGTGTTGAGAGGATTTACAACCACTTCAGTTTCCCTTTGGGGAGAAAAGCTATTAAAAGTGCACGAGCTCGAAGTTTACTCACGAGACTCTTTGAAGGGTGAAATTGAACGATCGTCTCGTAGTAAGTGCTTCTAAACACTTTGAAAGTGTTATAGAAAACCTCGATTTGAATTTTCCCATGCATGACGAAACTTCGATTTTGGTTTTCGACAGTCGGAATGAGTGAGGGTAAATCCGTACCAGTGAAAATCGGTCCCACTAAGGAATTTGTGAAAATCCGTCCCACTCTATAGTTCGCCGTAACAATGAATACTGGCTACTTGCTACCTGCCCCATGAGTGACAGCACAACCAGCGATTCGCAGTTTTTCACTTTGTATTAAATGTTTATAATATAATAAATTAATAAAGCGATTCCCATCACACTTTATCCAGGCTTTGGACTGGCTAAATGTCAAAAGTTGTCTTTTGTCATTTAGGCGTGTTTAAAATCAGCTTAACGCATCGTCAATTTTTTTAAATTTTTCATTTTATTCAATTTTTTATTTTTATTTTTTTATTTTTTTATTTTTTATTTATTTTTTATTTATTTTTTATTTATTATTTTTTTTGTATTTTTTTGGTTTATTATTTTCAATAATGAACCATTGGAATCGAGCATGAAAAAAAAAATTCTTACCCCCCCTCAAAATTTGATGGTTTACGTTTCAAGATATGTAGAATCCAAAACTGCAATAAAAATATTTCTGTCTGTCCGCCGTACGCCGTACGCCGTACGCCGTACACCGTACGCCGTACGCCGTACGCCGTACGCCGTACGGGCCACTTTTCTTAGTTACCATGAAAAAAAATTGATGAAATTCGGGTTATAGGTTCCGTTCGGCGTCTAGTTGGTCCTCGAAGCTCGACGTTACTGTGAGTCATCTCTAAGGGGTTCAAAATAGGGGTTGAAATTTTCAAAACGCCTATACCATTTTTTTACGTAAATATTTTTACGGTTTTAAATAGTTCTTGAACTTGCGAGTTTTTTAAGACCATCCGGAGCATCGTACGTCCAGCCGTTCGTTCACAGTAAGGCCCCGAAGTTTGCACCGACAGGCATTTTCGACTCCAGTGTGAATGAAATTGTATACAATCCAAACCAAATCTCGTAACCAGAGACGCGCCCACAATAGGAATTTGTGAATACGGCCAATCATTGGTAGGGATCACCTGATTATATTGGCGGACTATGAAGTCGAGTTGGTTGTTCTGTGATATTATTTCGCTTGAAAAATGATGGCTCTATTGGAGTTTGTTGGTAGGTAGTGAAACTTGAACAAACGTTGAAGTATTATTGATGGGTAAATTATTACTACGGTAAATCATTACTCAACGGTAAATTATTACACAACGGTAAATTATACCATCTACGTAGAAGGGGCTGGAGTTTGTTGGTAGGTACTTTTGCAACTTTTTTCACTCCTCATCAACAATTTCTTTTCAGAACTTCATTATGTGTGTTTCTTTTTGTTACGTACTGTTTGTCATCAGCAGAATTATTTTAGCAACATTTAACTCGTGATTTAGGTAGGTAACTAGTAACGAGTACGGGGTTAGGTACTAACCTACGGAGTGTCTGCGATCTACATAATATGCATATAATAGAATAGTACATATCATATTATATAGACGGGTTATCTATACATAGAGATGTGATCTGTAACAGAAGGGTATTCTATACAAAATAATAAACCGTTGTGCAGGGATTTGCAGCGTTTTTGGTTTTGGTTTTGAGTTCAACAAACTACTCTACTTTTTGGAGGTGTGAGATAGTTTTTATACAAGCCCTGATGTCACCATCTTCTTCATACTTTTCTTCTGTTTTTTTCAGTCTTTCGTCAAATTTCATGTACTTTGTTTTCCTTCGTTTGCCTTCCATGTGCAACTCCAACCTCATCAATGCACACGCTGAATTTTCCGCTTCTTCTTTCATGCAGTCGATCACTCGATGGCTCAGGGAGGCGGGGCCAGGTACTAGTAGGTATTCCCAAAAGAACTCGCCCTGGCTGTTCTCAGAAATTCCGCAGTGGGACCGATTTTCAGTGGTACGGATTTTCAGTGGTACGGATTTACAGGACACCGTCCGAATACGCATATCCAGTGCCTATCGTGAGTCACCAATAATTTGAAAGTTGATGCTTGGTGGTGGGTAGGCTGGAGCTCAGTATTAATTTGGACAAACGGTATGACAGCTTAGTCAGTTCCATGTAAGGGACTGTACATTGTGGTCGGTATAATAATGTTGACGTCCTCGAGAATCTCCTACCACACCTCGCTCGTTCAGGCCAATTGTTTCTGCAGCATCTTTAGGTAGGTACTTCATGTTAATGTCTAGAAAAATTCGATTTATTGCAATCCCGTCAGCCATTTGCCAACTACTCGGTATATTCGTGCATAGTGTTAGGGGTTCAGATGTGTTCAACGTTAGGTTGACGTCGAGTTGGTCCTACATTGTTAACTCAAAAGTTTCAACACCTCACAGTTTTTGATGAAAACTGTTGCGAAAGACATCGGAATATAGAGTACACGTGTTGGTAATTTCCGGTCGTGCAGAGAAGGGTCTTTAATCGGGAAGAGAAAGATTCGTTCCTCCAATGAAACCAGAAGGTTTCTAACTTGCCGACTATTTAATGAGCATTGAATACACCACAAAATATGTAGTACATACATTTACAACCTACTTACCTTTTCTTATAGTACAATACAAAACTTTCTATCCAGGAGAGGCTACTCTATTTATTTACCACAACCTTCTGTTTAC
Organism: Leptopterna dolabrata; assembly: GCA_954871275.1. Classification (NCBI taxonomy): domain Eukaryota; kingdom Metazoa; phylum Arthropoda; class Insecta; order Hemiptera; family Miridae; genus Leptopterna; species Leptopterna dolabrata. The sequence goes on along the minus strand of OX940984.1, from coordinate 13,493,528 downwards.
TTTCAACTTCGTAGGGCTTTCCAGGGAAGGAGTACATAGAAACATTGGAGTTCAAATACCGGTTGTTACAACCAACAACACAATACATTTTGGTTTATTATTTTCAATAATGAACCATTGGAATCGAGCATGAAAAAAAAAATTCTTACCCCCCCTCAAAATTTGATGGTTTACGTTTCAAGGTATGTAGAATCCAAAACTGCAATAAAAAAACGCTGCAAATCCCTGCACAACGGTTTATTATTTTGTATAGAATACCCTTCCGTTACAGATCACAGCTCTATGTATAGATAATCCGTCTATATAATTTATGATATGTACTACTCTATACATATAATGTAGATCGCAGACCCTCCGTAGGTTAGTACCTAACCCCGTACACGTTACTAGGTACCTACCTAAATCACGAGTTAAATGTTGCTAAAATAATTCTGCCGATGACAAACAGTACCTAACAAAAAGAAACACACACAATGAAGTTCTGAAAAGAAATTGTTGATGAGGAGTGAAAAAAGTTGCAAAAGTACCTACCAACAAACTCCAGCCCCTTCTACGTAGATGGTATAATGAACCGTTGTGTAATAATTTACCGTTGAGTAATGATTTACCGTAGTAATAATTTACCCATCAATAATACTTCAACGTTTGTTCAAGTTTCACTACCTACCAACAAACTCCAACAGAGCCATCATTTGTCAAATGAAATAATATCACAGAACAACCAACTCGACTTCATACTCCGCCAATATAATCAGGTGATCCCTACCAATGATTGGCCGTATTCACAAATTCCTATTGTGGGCGCGTCTCTGGTTACGAGATTTGGTTTGAATTGTATACAATTTCATTCACACTGGAGTCGAAAATGCCTGTCGGTGCAAACTTCGGGGCCTTACTGTGAACGAACGGCTGGACGTACGACGCTCCGGATGGTCTTAAAAAACTCGCAAGTTCAAGAACTATTTAAAACCGTAAAAATATTCACGTAAAAAAAATGGTATAGGCGTTTTGAAAATTTCAACCCCTATTTTGAACCCCTTAGAGATGACTCACAGTAACGTCGAGCTTCGAGGACCAACTAGACAGCGAACGGAACCTATAACCCGAATTTCATCAATTTTCTTTCATGGTAACTAAGAAAAGTGGCCCGTACGGCGTACGGCGTACGGCGGACAGACAGAAATATTGGTTTATTATTTTCAATAATGAACCATTGGAATTTTATTGCAGTTTTGGATTCTACATACCTTGAAACGTAAACCATCAAATTTTGAGGGGGGGTAAGAATTTTTTTTTTCATGCTCGATTCCAATGGTTCATTATTGAAAATAATAAACCAATATTTCTGTCTGTCCGCCGTACGCCGTACGGGCCACTTTTCTTAGTTACCATGAAAAAAAATTGATGAAATTCGGGTTATAGGTTCCGTTCGGCGTCTAGTTGGTCCTCGAAGCTCGACGTTACTGTGAGTCATCTCTAAGGGGTTCAAAATAGGGGTTGAAATTTCAAAACGCCTATACCATTTTTTTACGTAAATATTTTTACGGTTTTAAATAAATCTTGAACTTGCGAGTTTTTTAAGACCATCCGGAGCATCGTACGTCCAGCCGTTCGTTCACAGTAAGGCCCCGAAGTTTGCACCGACAGGCATTTTCGACTCCAGTGTGAATGAAATTGTATACAATTCAAACCAAATCTCGTAACCAGAGACGCGCCCACAATAGGAATTTGTGAATACGGCCAATCATTGGTAGGGATCACCTGATTATATTGGCGGAGTATGAAGTCGAGTTGGTTGTTCTGTGATATTATTTAATTTGAAAAATGATGGCTCTTTTGGAGTTTGTTGGTAGGTAGTGAAACTTGAACAAACGTTGACGTATTATTGATGGGTAAATTATTACTACGGTAAATCATTACTCAACGGTAAATTATTACACAACGGTTCATTATACCATCTACGTAGAAGGGGCTGGAGTTTGTAGGTAGGTACTTTTGCAACTTTTTTCACTCCTCATCAACAATTTCTTTTCAGAACTTCATTATGTGTGTTTCTTTTTGTTAGGTACCTACTGTTTGTCATCGGCAGAATTATTTTAGCAACATTTAACTCGTGATTTAGGTAGGTACCTAGTAACGTGTACGGGGTTAGGTACTAACCTACGGAGGGTCTGCGATCTACATAATATGTATATAATAGAATAGTACATATCATATTATATAGACGGGTTATCTATACATAGAGCTGTGATCTGTAACAGAAGGGTATTCTATACAAAATAATAAACCGTTGTGCAGGGATTTGCAGCGTTTTTCTTGACCGACCAGACATGGCACTCAAATAGCCTATTTTTGAATAAATGAACAAAAATTATAAGTACATAAACAAGATAACTATTTAAATATAGTGAACAAGAACACGCGAGTGAACGTTTAAGGACGTAGACAAGATGAGAAGTATCTACGTAGTAGCTAGTACCTACCTAAACCAAGAAGGGAATTTCAGAACAAACAAACAAAGAAACAAACTAAAATATTGCATCTTCTTCTTCTTCTTTACTTCCCCATTCATCGCCTAGGAAGTCCATTCCGTAGTAGTGATTTAGCTTGAACAACAAGATTTAAACTACATGGAGTGCTATTAAATGTCACAAAATAGGTGGGTACCGTTGTGTTCAGTCAGCTCCGTGGCCTTCATCTACTCACGAGTCGGCGATCTCTAAGCACGAGGCTCATATTCACGTACCTACGTAATTATATTGTGAATATTCTATTTTGGCGTGTACTCGGCTTAACCCTCTTTTGTTATGGTAATGTTCGATCGATCCTCTTAGTATTATGTGCCATGGTGACACCGCTACATATCGATTTGTATAGGTAATGAACCATTCAACTCGGAGGTTTTTCCATCACTCAGTCACTGTCAATCTTTCTTTCTCTTTATATATGTATTATCTCTTTCGTTCCACCATTTTCCCTCTGTCTCCATCCGTGTTACAGCGTTACGTTTGCTCAACCACAAAGAAGGCCTTCCAGCCTGTTTTCTTTCGGAATGGACTCGGCAGGATGGAGGGTACGATAGAGGCGAGGGAAAGATGGATATTGACGTGTCTGATTCCTTTCAACCCAAAATGTCTGTCGAGTGTGTGAGCTTCCTCATATATCCTTAATATGTAAAACGCATAGCATTACCTCGTGTTTTCACAGTATTTACTACACCTTGTTCTTTGGACACTATTTATGTGTGGTTAGATACAAGAGTAACAGAACAACAATGTCAGACGGACAGTCAGATTGAAACAGAACTAATTTTGTTTCTCTCCCAAAATGTAAGTGGAAATTTCGATTTCGGAGGACACAGTTCTTAATGCAAGGCTTCTTTACCTTCTATAGTGGTGAAGTAAACCGTCCACAAGTCAGTAATGTAACCAGTAATAAATTGCTGTGTTGTCTGGAATTTTGCAACATTCATTCGCTCACTATTTCCTCACTTCCGCGACCAGAATAGAGGATTCCTCCCTACCCTAAACAAAATTCACTGTTTCAAAGTAGCAATGCAATTCGCAGTACGTGAGTCGCCTTTCCTAGTGCACATCGACAAAGCGATTCACTAAGTAATTGTTCTTGATTGCTCTAATTCAGCGTTTATTTTGCCTCTTGACGGGAGGGGCGCTCATTAAACAGTACAATCCAGTCCCTCGAATTCAACGAATCACCGGGAATAAATTGTTTTAATGGGCCAATTCCTCCAATAAATTATGCGTTGATCGCCTGCGGGAAGGGACGCTGCATTTTTGATCCGTTGAAGTATTAGAGGTCGGATTGAACGGACCAAATTACAAATTTAAAATAGCGATGAAATCGACTCATTCTGACTAGCTGGATGATTCTGTTCAAATGCACAGCAGTAATTGTAGTAGGTTGGGTTAGATAATATTCGATATCCTCAATTCCACCAAAATCTTCCTGGATTCAAACGAATGCTTACATCCAATAGCTGAATCAATGTTTTAATGAAACGCTGCAAAGTCCTTGTCACATGGGTTTATTATTCTATTGGACACACCTACAGAAATGTTGGCTATTCATTTCTGTTTCTTTCATGTGAAATAATTGAAATAGCCGAAATAGCTATTTCTGATCCACAATTTTGGCCCCCAAAACACGAATTAGGTATGCTGCTTTTTTGACATTTTATGTCTTTACTTTGCTACATAAACTCGAAAATGTAACGCGGGACATGTAACGGAGAAGCGTCACGAAAATATTTCTGATGATTTTCGCTTACAACCGATTCGTTGCTAAGGAACTTTATCTTCGCCAGTTATCATCGTACAAAAATCGTTCACCACTCGTTGGATAGCTCTCGATTTACCTAACCATATTACGTTAACCACTGCGGAGTGCTTGGCCGACAAGCTGCATTATGAGCGTGATTGTTTAAATGAATGCGTATGAACTTCTCCGGTTATCATCGTATACAAATCGTTCACCACTCGTTGGAAAGGTCTCGATTTACCATTACATCGCAACCATCAACGAGCACAATCAAACTTAGTTATCATTGGTCTTATAAGACGGCACTCGTCCTCCATTCGTTGGAAATCTTGACCAAAACAATTAAGTATGAAGTACGTGGTGTGGGTGCGGGAGGGGGCGCAAAGACATAAAATGTCCCTCGTGTTTTCTTTCTTCCCCCCCCCCCCCCCCATATTATCTTTGACGATTGGTAGTGTCATTTAATCGTCTTGATCCACATGTTGACACTTTTTCTAGTGTACTTATACAAATTGATGGTGATTTCAGACGATTTTCCAGGTTTTTGACTCATAAAAAAATCAATTTTGGGAGCTGAACATTTGGTAGGACCTCAATTTTCCACTCTTTGGTCAAAATCGACTTCATATTCGGTCTTCTCGTCCCCAAAAACATGGAAAACGATCCCTCAAAAGCTTATGTTACTAACATGTTACTAAAACACAAAAAGTACCAAGTACGTAGCAGTTTAGTATTATTCAAGTAATAGTGCGTAAATATCTGATATGAAATTAACGGAGCACGAATGAGGATAAATATGCCTCGCATTACTGGGGTAAGCAAAACTTTTAAAAGAGGAAGTGGATAGAAGCAACAAGTGTTGTTGTAAATAACTGAACAATTAGGGCATGAAGTCAGTGGTTCATTTTTCCCCCAATCATAGCAGCCTTTCGGGCAAGAAAAAAGTTGTTGAAAAGGAAACTAGCTCTTGGGTTTCAAAGGAAGTTCCAGTTTTCATTGTTCCCGCGAGTAAATTACTAAAATGATTCGCGGTTACTTCAGTATTCTGGTAATGGGAATGAACCGTGTCTGTATGTCATCAGACTTTAGGACGGCGGATTTAATATAGGTACGGAAATATGCTCGTAATGAGCTAAAACCTAGATTATGTGTGCGGGATGGCAACACGCGTAACTCCGGCCCGAATCTATCAATTTTGATGAAATTCACAATAACTGGTCTTTTACCTATATATTTTACGTGGATTATTACTTCCGTACAGCTTATTTAGGTGCTTTTAATCTGAATTACCTTGTTATTTCGTGTACCTAGCTAATCACATTTAGGAATTTAAGTACTTTCGTTCACCCATGAGCACAACCCATGGTTTTTCTCATTTCATGGCTACAAGTACACTATATAGGTACGACTCCTTGGCAGATGTTCTTTATAGGTAGGATCTTGAATGATTCATTCAGCTCTCATTCCAGTCAGTATAAACCTGAAATCATGACTCCATTTGAAATGGAAATTCTACATTCCCGTCTCCCGCAAGAATGGAAACTGAAGTTTACCTGAAGGCTTCAACAGGAATTTTACCTTGTTCATCACGAAAATCAACCCTAAAGGAGGAAGGAGTAGACAACTCGATTCCCCGACATAACTTCGAGACCAGACTCGACTCACAACCCATCAACAATCACACGAGATTTGCATTCCCTAATTATTCATACAAACATTCCCCCTCTACTGCGCACCGTCGCGCAATTATTGCGGATTGGTATTCGAATGACGTTCACCATCAAGTCCGAGCGCTTCAACATATTCTCCGAGAAGCATTTCATGAATACGTTAGCGTCTGGTGGAGATGCGTTGGTCGGTGTCGTGTCCACTAGCTGGTGTGTAAGTGCCTCGCCCAAATATCTCCATTGACACAGCTAGAACATTTTAAGCTAAAAATAATGAATAAAGTCGGTGGCTTCTGATGATAATTATTGTAAGAGTTGATACCTGTAAGTATGAAAACGCTGCAAATCCCTGCACAACGGTTTATTATTTTGTACGGAATACACTTCTGTTACAGATCACAGCTCTCTGTATAGATAACCCGTCTATCTAATATAACATGTACTATTCTATACATATATGATATAGATCGCAGACCCTCCGTAGGTGAGTACCTAACCCCGTACTCGTTACTAGGTACCTACCTAAACCACGAGTTAAATGTTGCTAAAATAATTCTGCCGATGAAAAACAGTAGGTACCTGTAGTGAATAAGGATGAACAGACGAGGCCGAAAGTTAGCTTGAGAATGGTTATTTAATCATTGGCCCCTTGGCTCTTTATAGGCCCCTGACATGATCAGAGGGGGGTCGGGGGATCCCCACTCTGAGGTACAACATGTATGTACATTATATTGGTTGTGGAGGAGCAGCCGATCACAACACTGCTCCCCCCAGAATTTAAGTAACGCATTTAGTTAAATTTTGTTCTGTTGCGGTGGCGGTCGCCGGGCGTGGGAGGTGTGTGTGCTGGTTGCGGTGGTTCGCTGTGGCTGTCCGGGTCGGTGTCGTTGGGGGCGGTACGTTTGCGGCGTATGAAGAGCCGGGGTGTCGGTTGAGTGCGTGGGTACGGCCGCGGCGGCTGTTGTTGCGGGCGCCAGGTGCATGGGGTGCGGCGTTTTTGTGCTCGGGAGTCCCATGTGCGGCGGTAGAAGCACGAGCCGTTCGTCGCGCTGCGTGTGGTCGGTCGTGGCTGCGCCGGCGGTCGCTGTTGTCGTCTGTTCGAATCACACGAACCTCTTCGGTGACGGTTGCCACTCGAGGAGGGGGAGCGAAGGGTTTGAGGCGATCGGCGAGAGCAGCGAGTTTCGTGACGTCGGGTTCGTCGCGCGCCGCTATGTGAAGGCGAATGCTGTCTGGAAGGGCGCGTGTGAAAAGCTGCCGAACGAGCGGGGTCGGTGTGTCGGCCGGGAGTGCTCGAGTGAGTCGGCGGGCGAGGACTGACGGTAGTTCGTCGTCGGAAGTCGGTTGAGTAAGGCCGCACCTACATTGGATCCGTATTTCTCCCGATCCGATCAGATCCGACGACTCCCGACCATCGGACGTCGTCGGAAGAAAAACAAACACCTAGAGTGTAATGCAGGTGCCTACATTGGAAGCGGAACTCCCGATCCGACGTCTCCCGACGACTCCCGATCCGTCGCCCGATCAAACATGTTTGTTTCCAGTCCGTAATCGGAGCCCGACGCGCCGTAAAATGAGTACAAAAATTGACAAAGAATTGTTAATTATGCTTGTTCAGAATTATTTATTCGAGAATGTAGTCGAAGGTTTCCAGGGTCATTCGGTGATAATCCTTGAAATTGTCAGGGTGATTCCGCATAGGTATACACGTAGTATAAAATTCTCCTCCCGATCGGTCCACATTGAATTGATGCACCCATGACCTTGTTGCACGTCTCTTTAGGAGAAGGTTGTTTTCCAGCAAAAACCAACACAAAACGTCATCGTCAGAATCACTCATGTCGAACTCACCACCACAGAACAGAGAACTATAATATATTTATGTAGGTACCTACAACGTGCGCTCTCCCTGTGCTCACTACAACGAGCCTTGATTCCCCAAAAGTTTGGATCGGATCGGATCGGATCGGAACCAGTGTAGGCACTCAGTCGGACGTCATCGGGCTCCGATGGTCGGGAGTCGTCGGATCTGATCGGATCGGGAGAAATACGGATCCAAAGGCGGTGAGCCGGGAGCCGTCGGACGGTGCGTGCGTGGCGAAAAGGCGAGTTGTCAACGTCTGGTAGCTGTTGGCGTTCGATGGTGCCAGCCGCTAGTAATTCGCCGAAATGGGCCGACGCTTTCGCGTTGAGGTCCGGTAATATTCGGCGAAGTTTCGCGTGGCATGGAGGTCCCTTCGTGACGATTTGATGTTCTACGCGTTGCGGTGTGTCGGCCGGGAGGGCTCTACGGAGTCGGCGGGCGTGGACTGACGGATTCTCGTGCTCGGAAGTTGGGGTCGTCGTAGAGGTCCGCTTGTCGGGGCTCGAAGGCGCGGGAGAATTTAGCATGCGGCGTCGTGAGGCCTTCGTGAGTCAATGTGATCTCGAGTTGGGCGAATCAGACGTGCGGGAATGCGGGGTCGTACGGCCGGAGCTGGAGCGTTGATGTCGGTGGAGTCGTTTCTGCGGGTGTCGGTGGTTTCGGGTCCGTGTTCTCGTTGTAGGCGCCAGTCCCGGAGAGGTGTCGTCTGGAAGTGTCAGCAGGAAGTGTGCGAGGCGCCGGCGTCCGTTTCCTTATATAGGAATCGGATGGTGGGGCGAAGTAGCGGGGGGCCGCTGCGTTGGGCGTCGAGGCGGGCGTCGGAGTGGGGCGCCGCTGTGTGGCGTCGGTGGGGGCGGCGCTGTGGGGCGTTGTTCGTCGTTGCTAGGCGCTGTCGTCGCTGTTGTCGCACCGCGGTCGCAGACGGCGGTCGGAGGCTGCGTGTCACCACTCGGGGTCACCAGTGTAGTGAATAAAGATGAACAGACGAGGCCGAAAGTTAGCTTGAGAATGGTTATTTAATCATTGGCCCCTTGGCTCTTTATAGGCCCCTGACATGATCAGAGGGGGGTCGGGGGGTCGCCACTCTGAGGTACAACATGTATGTACATTACATTGGTTGTGGAGGAGCAGCCGATCACAACAGTACCTAACAAAAAGAAACACACATAATGAAGTTCTGAAAAGAAATTGTTGATGAGGAGTGAAAAAAGTTGCAAAAGTACCTATCAACAAACTCCAAAAGAGCCATCATTTTTCAAATCAAATAATATCACAGAACAACCAACTCGACTTCATACTCCGCCAATATAATCAGGTGGCCCCTAGCAATGATTTTATCTCCGGCCAATTTCCGATTGTCGGCGCGTCCCTGGTAACGAGATTTGGTCTGAATGTATACAATTATTAGCTTTATAAGGACAGCAAGCTGCTTGTTGACTATGAGATTTTCTCATGCCTAAGGGCTGAATGCAAAAAGATGTCTCAGTCTTGCTATACTGAATTTTTATGTGAGCTCGAGTTTCTGATTTCTGAAAACGATGTTAGGCCCTTTTTGAACTATGTTGACTCACTGAAGAAAAATCAAGGGATCCCTTCCACTATGGTCTTTGGCTCTTCAACATTGACTGACCCAAGGAGTATTGTTGATGCGTTTGCACGGAGTTTTTCGGATATCTTCACAGATGCCAAGCTTGACTCGGAAATTGAACCATCTATGGCTGATCTTTGTATTGAGAGTATTACACTTGATCAAAGTAAGGTCCTGACTAAACTGAAAGGGTTGGATGTGCGGAAGGGGGCTGGACCTGATGGGGTTCCACCCCTTGTGTTGAGGTTATGCTCGAACGCTCTAGCTGAACCACTAACTAGACTCTTCAACAAATCGCTGTCAAGTGGTGTATTCCCGGATGCCTGGAAGATTGGATTTATTGTACCCGTCTACAAGAAAGGGAAAAAATGTGATGTTTCTAACTACCGCGCCATATGCAAGCTATCTACCATTCCGAAGATCTTTGAGTCACTGATTGTCGATGAGCTCACCCCTCTGTTCCGCAGCATCATCAGTCCTCGTCAGCATGGATTTTATGGGGGGAGATCGGTTGAAACAAATTTGATTTTCTTCCATGAATATGTGGGTGAAGCAGTTGAGCAGCGTCTGCAGGTGGATGTTGTCTACACGGACTTTAGTAAGGCCTTTGATACAGTCAACCTGGATCGCCTGGTGGCCAAGTTGAGGGACTTCGGTGTTGTCGGTAGCCTGCTGAGTTGGATGGCCTCTTATCTCGTGGGTAGACGATTGGAAGTGATGGTCAATGGAGTCCGGTCCTACACTTTTTCTGTTACATCTGGTGTACCTCAGGGTTCGCATCTTGGTCCACTACTGTTTATCCTGTACATTAACAGTATAGGTAGTGTCTTTCAGGATGTGCAGTTTCTTCTGTTCGCGGACGATCTGAAAATATTCAGGAGGGTAACTGGTGAGGATGACGCATTGTTGCTTCAGGAGAATATTGACCGGCTGACATCATACTGCTTGGACAATGGCCTTTCCTTGAACGTCTCAAAGTGCTGCACAGTTAGTTTCACCCGCTCTAGGAACCCAATCAGATTTGACTATACGATTGCTGGGCACCACTTGGAGAAAGTCTCAGAGGTTCGAGACCTGGGAATAATCTATGATTCCAGACTAACCTTCTCAGCACATATCTCCTCTATCGTCTCACGTGCCTTACAGAGGTTGGGTTTTCTCTCTAGATCGTCACAGTCATTGCGTAAGCCTGAGACTCTAAAAATTTTGTACGTGGCTCTGGTCAGAAGCTGTTTGGAGTTTGGATCTGTCTTGTGGAACCCCTGCTATGCAGTATATGCTGATTCCCTGGAAAGAGTCCAGCATAAGTTCCTCAAGATGCTCCACTATAAGCATTGCCGGAAATATGGTAGTACTGAGGACTTCTCTGACCAGTCTGTGAGGCGTATGTATCGGCTGAACTCTCTGAGGGATAGACGGAAGATCTGCGATATATGTTTTCTGGCTAAGCTGGTTAAAGGGCTGATCGATGCTCCGGATGTCCTATCGATGGTGAATTTTCGTGTGCCTGGCTACGAAACGAGGAGTGCTGACTTGTTCCTTCCCTCGATGAGAAGCACGAACTATGGCAGAAATCGCCCGATGACCAGGATGCAGCGGGACTTTAACGCGATTCAGACTGATTTGGATATATTTGTGGATAGCCCCCATAGTATTAAATGCAAGTTGTGTAAATATTTTGTCGATATTGATTTTGATACTTAGCTTGAATGGTTTGATTCAGTTATCTTCTCTTAATGTTGCAGGAGTTCGTTAAATTCATTTTTGTCCTTTTTTTTTTTCATTCCCTTCCATGCCAGTGCATATTTAATTGATTAATATATTGTAATTGGGAGTATCTCCCGTTAATGTGTAAATAAATAAATAAATAAATAAATAAATTTCATTCACCCTGGAGTCGAAAATGCCTGTCGGTGCAAACTTCGGGGCCTTACTGTGAACGAACGGCTGGACGTACGGTGCTCCGGGTGGTCTTAAAAAACTCGTGTTCAAGAACTATTTAAAACCGTAAAAAGATTCACAAAAAATAAAAAGGTATACCTAGGCGTTTTGAAAATTTCAACCCCTATTTTGAACCCCTTTGACAGTAACGTCGAGCTTCGAGGACCAACTAGACCCCGAACGGAACCTATAACCCGAATTTCATCAATTTTGTTTCATGGTAACTAAGAAAAGTGGCCCGTACGGCGTACGGCGGACAGACAGAAATATTTTTATTGCAGTTTTGGATTCTACATACCTTGAAACGTAAACCATCAAATTTTGAGGGGGGGTAAGACTTTTTTTTTTTTCATGCTCGATTCCAATGGTTCATTATTGAAAATAATAAACCAAAAGGGGGAAAAAAAAGTTGGAGTCTGTAGTGTTGGCGGGCTCTGAGCCAAAGGTGACACCAGAGAAGGAAGTCATCCTGATTTTGACTCACGAATTTTGGGTTTTGTTTCCGCATCGGCACAATGTGTAGCTGCTAAACAGTATGCTGTGCTTCTGACAAGGACTCCTTGGTATTCCACACTCCAATAAATAATCCTCGACTAAATCTTCCGATACGATGATAATTGAATTCCACCGGTTCCTCTGGCTCCTGAACAAAAGCGTTGGAAACAAAAGGCTCAACCCTGTTATCAACCGCCATTGAATTTCATGTGAGTCGAGAACCAGGGCCAAGAGGGACCGCAAAAACTCTTGATTAATACTAACGCAATAAAAGCCGGTAGTGCGGGCACCGGCCCCGCTAACGAGAGCTCGGCAAAGGAGTTGAGCAAACAGTGCGGTCTGTGGGGAGGAAAGTTAGCGAAAGAGGGAAAGAAATAAGAAGTGGAGAAAGGAGAGAGAAAGCAAATGACGGAAGTCGTCAGAGAGAGGGATCGGAGAAGGAAATGGGGTTCTGTTTGATGAGAATCACTGTCTAAACAACAAAACAAACAGGAACAAAAACAGGAGGGGCGAGTTTGTTTTTACCCTTAATAAGAATAATATTTTCGTACGGTACGAGTGAAGATGGTTTTAGTGGAATAATGCTGGTAAAGTTCCGCGTTTTGTGCCAAGTAACAGTTGATGATCATGAAATCTTAATTGGGCAGTACCTATATGAATGGAGACCGGAACCACGAAATTCTACGTTTTCTTCATTGTATATTTTGAAAACGATTGACTCGAATGCCTCAATTTATCGTAGTCTATCTATGTGTATGTTTGTTCCCACGTTGAGCGAGATTTGTCCCCATTCGATTGACTAAGGTTTGTTCCCACCCAGTGTGCCGACAGTGGAGGATGTGCTCTGGATATGCCAAACATACTGACCCGAGTGATGGATGGTGGTGTCTGATAAGGAAAACTGCACGAACTCTGAAGTATTCTCTTGTGTACAAACAGTTATTCTGTGACGACTACACAATTGCCGTGGGCTCATTTATTAGACGAACGACGTCAAGCCAGCGAATGATGGGGAAGCATGCAGCTCGCACCAAGTTTCATACGACTGTTCGTTTCGCTCGTCGGCCAGTACAGGTACAGGTGGATGGCTGGACGACGAGAAGGTGGCATTTAGACAGCACAAGTTTGGGGTACCAATGTACCATGATACGAAGGAACTGACGATCCGGAAGGGCTTGTGGTGAACTTGTGAGAGTGCGAGGCGAGTGACGGTGGACCCTCGAGAGTCTCCCTCCTAGTCCAGCGAGATTATCACCGGTTAAGAAGGGATATCGATTAGGCTTCCACTAAAACGACTCCATCTCCACCGGAGAACTCACGACTCGAGAACAGCCACCGTCGCAAACTGAATCCGTTGATAAGTTGAATAAGCCGATTCAGTTTTTGAGTGGAATATTGGAAGTTCCCACGATTTTATTGGTGCGATTGCTCAAGTTACAAGCCATCTATTTTATTTGAGTCCATCACTGTTGATGTACAAAAAGCTATCCCTTATTCAAGAATGCGTGAGCATGAAATTATAATGCTTAGTACTCTAATTATTTTAATGTCTGTTCGTACACAATTTAATCAATTTTGAAATTGTCCTTAATTTGAATCCGGATTTTGTCTTTTTCATCGACTATCTCTCTAATGCCTCATCCCGTTATTGTTTTCATTAGCCAACATGTTGCTGTGCTGTTTTCATTTGCTTTATCCTTTTTCGTGGTGTATTAAATTCTTCTTTCTCGTTTATTTGTTTCCTTATTTATATTTCTTTATTTATTACATCTCGTTTTTGTATCTCGTTCGCTGAACTATTTATAAAAGTGTAATTTGGCTTGCCGTAATTTCAAAATAAATAAATAAAATAAATTTTGAAAAAAACGGCGGACGGACAGAATTTTATTCCATTTTCGGATTCTACGTACCTTAAAATGGAAACCATCAAATTTAGGGGGAGGGTTACGGATTTTGTTTTTGTTCCTCATGCTCGATCCAAAGGTTCATTATTGAAAATAATAAACCAAAACTGACTGGGAGTAATAAAAGAGATCCTGCTAGGACTAATTCGATTTTATAGCAAAAGCAGGACTCGGCTGCGTCAAAGCTAATTGCATTAGGTTGAAACGTTGCAGATGGCAGCGGGAGTTTCTCTCCTCTAAATTGAATCCTTGTTCCGTTAGAGAGCTCCTTTTCATTCCATCTTCTCTATGGAGCTCATCTTCCGGTCTCCCGGCCAACTCTTCTCGTTGACGGCATAGGTTGGAAAGGGGAGGATTTCTTCTGGATGGGTAAGAGTTCATTCAAGAGTGCGGTCCCTCACTTCCCTTCGTCACGGGGGCAGACGCCATAATTAAAACTCTCCCTCATTTCCTGACGTAGCTCCCCCTACCCCTACCTTCACTCTTATGTCTTAAGCCCAACCCGCACGTTCAAAACCTTCACGATGATAGGTCCCATCAAGGAAAGTCTCAGAAATACTCGTCAGCTTTACGTTTCACGATACATTCTCAAACAATTTTGCTTCCGAGTCTACAAGGCAGCGGAAGCGTTGTTTTCACTTTCGAAATGAAAAATTTTTTGTGCTCCAAAATCAAAATTTCCACTTGCATTTTGCGTTTCAGGGCCTCCTGAAGAAATTTGGTTTCGTGTCTGTCTGTCCGTCTGTCTGTCCACTTTCCTTGCCACAGCCATAACTTCCACAGTTTTGATCCGATTTCAGTCAAATTTTCAGGAATTGTGTGGGTTTAGCGCTAGATGGTCCCCTATCAGTTTCATCATGATCGAATCAACGGTAGCCTCTCCGCAGGCGCCAACGAGATTTTCTTGTTACGGTCATAACTCCATCAATTTTGACCGGATTTTTGTCAGATTTTCAGGGATGATGCGGGTATGGTCCCTTGAGGCCCCACACGACATTCATCATTATTGATTCAGCGGTGGCAGTGGCACGTGCCACCGCTGAATCAATCATGATGATCCAAACGTTGAGCCTTCCAGACCATAGAACTATAAACCTGGAACGGCCTCTGCGTTGACGAAATGAAATGATGGGCTCCGCACCCTGCTCAGCTGATGTGCTAAATTCTCTCCTGTTCACCCTACGAAGTTGAAATTTGATAGGGACTGTTTGCGTTCTCAGTTCTATACGTGAACTAATTACTTTATCTTAAAGCATGAATACTAACTTCGAATTAGGTACCCTTATTGTTAAATAACAGTTATATAATTCCGTTAATTAATCTGAATCTTTATATTAATTAATCCGTTAATTAATCTGAATCTTTATGTATGAAAATTTAATGGTGACATACTGTGAAGGCCACGAGGAAGCTACTGTGCCATGTCCTTGGCAGTTTATTTCAAAATGAACTTAAATATTGTAGCCTTCTTTTCTGTATAGACCGATTTCCACAACATACAAAAAATCCACAATGAAGTATGCACAAATGAGGATTATGGTTATCTTGATGAAGTTCATATGAGACCATCCCGTTACTATTAGACAGACACCTGTGAATTTCGTCATCATTCGTTGATTAGAATCCGAGTTAGGCGCGTGGTGAGGCTTCCACGTCTGTGCATGCGTAGACGAAAGTTACATACAATTTTGGCTAAGTAATTATTCATATGTGAATCGGTGGCTGCATAACATACCTACTCGATATTATATGGGAACCCAGAGCACAACCCACACCTACCCTTCAAATTTCTGCATATTACGACACAGGAGCATGACAAGGATTCACGTTTGCGCGTGCGTGGACAGAAGCTACATCAGATTTTAATGAAATTTGAATGGGCCCATCTCGAGCCCACCCCCGCCTAGGCACCTCCCAAATTACTGCTCATTACGTTGGTATACAATACAACCTAAGGTGCGTTCACAACCAAGGTTTAATAACGTGCTAATAAAACATTGTCATACATATTCTCGCCACAAACTTTTTCCACTAAAAGTTAGGAAAATGTTTATACTTCAATATACGAATTCGAAATTTATCCTCCAGAAATCCTCGTTCTAAGAAACTTTCTATGAAATTATTTTCAGCAAACGTGATTCAGTTACGAAGGACTCAGTTGATTAACCCATACACCTAACTCTCCTTCAGAAACTCATCAAGTCAGTTTCATCACTCTGTTAGCTTCGTGCATTAATCAAAACTTGAATCAAGAACTCTGACGGCCCTTTTGCACTGATACATCCTCCGGTTATAACTCCAATCTAAACTTTCTCCAGGCCAAACAAGTTAAATAACTACTGATAATAATCTAGTTACCACGTACTAATTTAGTACCCCCGGTTTCTAGGTTGTTTCCTGAATAACTAGGTAAGTACATTATTTTTGGAATTGAAGTTTGAAAAAGCATTAATTTGATTTCGAATGCCGTTTTTCGTCGATTTTTCTATTGCCACTGATTATATAAGTTAATCAAGGTAGATAGGCCCTTGTGTCCACCACTGGAGATTTATTTAGTAGTCAACCCTGGTAGTATGATCAGAAGATTGATGAGAGAAGAATTTGTTTGTAAACTTCCACAAAATAGGGCCCGAAGGCTCTCTGCACCTTGTTGGCAAGAGAACATTGGCAATAATTCAAAAAATATCAGTCTTCAAAATACATCATTGAAAAGAATATAATTTATACGAATATATTAATATAATTTCTATGAATATATGAATACATACAGTGGAAGACAGATTCATCGAGATTACAGTAGTTGGAGGGGTCGTCCAATGTTGTCCTTAGCACACGATGGTCATCAATGGTTCATTAGTTCAGCTAATTAGTTCAACTTCATAATATGCAGGGTGAGCAAAAATATAAGGCCCACCGAAATATAAGGAGGTTTTGAAAAAAATTTTCAAAAATTCGAGTGACTGGTCATTTTTTCATGAAATCGCAAATGATTTTCATTTAGAAAATCAAAGTTAGTGTGAACGTTTTGCGCATGCGCACGTGCGCAAAAATGTCATAAATGCCATGGGAAACTTTTTTCAAACCTCTTTCTTAATGGAGATATATTTCGGTGGGCCTCAAATGTTGGTCACCCTGTATGCATATACCGAGAATGAATTATTTATGGTGCAGGTACATAGAGCGAGGCTGATTTTTTAACGTACTTAATAGTTTGAAGAAAAAAAAAAATTATAACAATGATAGGTAACCATCCAATGAACAATACGGCACAAGCCATAAAATAATGCAACTACGAGTATTTCCAGTTTTGTTCATCAGCAATATTAAATTCGTTTCTTGGTTGTGTTAAGTTGGGATTTTTGGTTTCACTATTCCTCTTCTGGAGGAATATTTATCGTAGCCCCGAGATTTAAGGTCTGCCTTGGGTTATCCCGTTTGCCCTTTGGCAGGCAGATCTTACGCTCTAGGGATTCCTTCCTTAGAGGGTCAAGGAATAAGCCCGTGTGATATTCACCCGGAATCCGAGGGTTGTAAATAATGTTGAGCTTGATTAGAAACTTGAAGCTTTCTAAAATAGAAGTATTGTTTAGTGAAACAGGTACGAATGTTGGCGATTGAATAGCGCTAATACTCGTACAAGTCCTACCTGAGCCCTCGAAATTGTGAATGTTCTGAACGCACTCCGCGAGAGACGAATTACGGTAGTCGAATGATTCTGACCTTGTTTGATCGTGTCAGCTGTTGGTGATTGCCTGATGGCTGGTTCAGGCGACTTGACGGGAGCAGGCTTCTGCGGCTAGGGTGGAGGGAATCTGTCAGGTTCTCCAGACGACCTGTCCAAAGAGTGAGAAGTGTTGAGCACGATTAAAGCCTATCGACTTGTTGCTCCTACGACGTTTGATTTTGTGTTCTTGATCAGTTGTCAGCTCAGTTCGGAGGCGTGATAGGGCGTTCTGCTTCGAAAGCCCAATCGAAATTTTGGATTCTGAAGGAGAGGGATGATTATTTCGGCTCAATGGGTTTAGTCGTGACGGCAGCATCTTGAACCAATTTTTGTACATGCGGGAAGGGGTACGGTTCCACCTACCGTTACGTCACGATTGCAATGACCGAAGCACGGTCGTTGACTGAGACCACTAGGTCTTACGAAGTTGGACGTCAGCACTCCTGAATTTACTCTTTTGATTTAGTGGTAGATCCTGTGAAAACGTCCGATTGCTCATTTTCCCACAGATGTACTGCGTTGATTCCATGGAAGGTGCAACGGACATTTGGTTGATGCCGTTGACCTGACAGTGAGAAAAATGCAATCGGATTTTTTTGTAAATAATACGGTACTCAATACAGTCATTCACTTAGCCCTAACAACATCCAAGAGTTGTATTTGTTCGTTTTGTGCTAACTTTATTTCATCAGCACAAAATTAGTAAACTTTCTGATGAACCGGAAAAAGGCTAACTTGAACAGTTAGCTTGGGCGTTTGATTTAGGTAAGTCTTTTACCATCACGAATGAGGAGCAGCTGCCAGACCTAATCAGCCACGGATTTTCTTATTGCTATAGGTACCTGAAAACCGTTCGCCATAGATTTCGCGTAACTTGAGAATTTACATGGATAATATCAAAAAATGTAGACGTATATGTTGATCAGGCACAACATTTTCCTTGTTTTATCTAACGAACACCTTCAACCTTATATGAATGTGCCTGGAGGGTTGATTGTGACGCGTCTCTTCTGACGTCTCTAATGAATTATTCTCACAAGGTCACCTGTTGATCGCTTTGAGGACAACTCAGAGTAGGTTGGTAGATAAAATGGAGGCCACCCATGAGCCACAAATTAAAGTATATATTTTTGAAATACTACCTAGTGATGTGTCCTTGCAGCGGTGGAACACGGAAGCGTGAGTTCCGCCCTAGATAAGCCGCATTTATGGGTACTTTGACTAGAAATTCGAAAGGTAGACTCATGTAGGGGGTGGACATTCGCCTTTTGCTGTAGAATTTTTAGTGCCACGACGTTGCCAATGACGCCGCAAGATGCAAGAACTGAAATTATGATAATATAATATATTCATCGAACCGTCGGAATTTCCCGTAGTTTTGAAATTTTTGGATGGCGGTAGGAATTGGCGACAAAAACCGCTCCTTAAAAAAGATTGAATTCAAAACCGTTCACCCTTCATGGACCTATTTACAAGTTGGGCATCACCAAAATCACGCTTGAGTCTCGTCTCAGGTAAACGCTAAGCACATTTCAACCTGTAGGCGTCTACTTTTCAATACACAAAGTACCTACATAATATGTGAGTATAGCTCATTTCTACAACGTCCAACTCCCACAATTGGGAAACCGATTTCTGTTCTTCCAGTTACATTTCAGGTTCCTATAAAAACAATGCCTTAAAAATGGCTTATTTCAATGATCTATCTCAAAATTATTTTGTTTATTGTTTCAGGGATGTTGGTGGCGCTGGTGGTGATAGTGGTGGCAATGGTCGCAGGGGGATGTAAAATATCTGAGCTCCAGTGCAGGAACGGGCGGTGTATCGGGTTGGACCTCTACTGCAACGGTAACAACGACTGCGGGGACAATTCCGACGAGCCCAAGTACTGCACAGGTAGTACCTAATTGATGCACAGAATAATCATTATAATGATAGGTAGCGTAATAAAATGCATAGATAAGGAATTTTCGATATGACTGCTCTCATGAAGGTACTGCTAAAAGACTGTAATTCCTGCGATAGTAAGGAGAAAACCAACATGTACACAGCAAACTTCCTAATCTTGCTATGTGAACCGTTACGGACTGTTCACGGACGTCAAGGGAAGGTTTACGACTGTATCAAACATATTATACGATAGCATATTCATAAATACAGCACCTATTCCACTGATGAGATTAGATAATAGCCCTACGTGACTAAGGGCCACTTTCACCAAACTGCCTCTAATGTCTGATTAACCTAACGAAATCGTAACGGGAACATGCAGGTTAACCGGGGCGTCAGAGATTTACATTTCACCACACTAATCAGGGCATCAGTTTGATGTCGGCGTCAATTTGATGGCGGCGTTTAGGATTCGTTAAGTTAACGATGCAGTGTTGCCAGCCAACGGTTTTTGTGTCCGTTTTCGACGAAACGATGCCTCATCGGGGACAGTAAACGGGTGAAACGACATCAAAATCAAAACACTTTGTAGGTACTCGCGAACGACTTCCGACTATGACATACGAATGCCGTCGCCTTTCAACTCAAACTCAAAATAGGACCTCAGGGCACAAAACGTAAGTGAAATTTCAGAGGTTTCTTTTCAATATCCTACCAAGCACTGCTGGCAATGCGTTCATGTATGCTTACATGTAGTATCTAAGTACTAAGTACGTGTATTATCTGGAGGATCTGACAAGAATCAGAACGCAAACTAACATGTAATATCCTTTATAGTACATGTACCACCACAATTATACACAATTTTAGGGAAATATAACTTGATATTAACCTTAACGTGACCACTTTGCCAGCGCACCCCAAAATTGGTCAGCTTCTGCTGTGTAACTCTTATGCCGTTTTTGAAAATAATATGAAACAATACAATCTCAATTTTCAGTTGGTATTTTATATCCAAGGTATCTATTTCTGAAGTGGTCTTGGTTGTTCCAGGAATGGAAAAAATATGCTCCTAGAAAACCGTGGGCCCCCACTTCTGCGAACAGGAAAAACTTATTCGTTACGATGTTTTGATGTATCGGTTGTTAGTTTATTTTGGTTGCTGTACTTCCTTTTTTGAAATACAATACATTTTGTTCTGTTAATAAATAAGCATTATTATCTACGACAGAGGTGCTCCCGGTTAAGTATAACTTCCTCTCCTTTTGATTTATTATTCTGTGAACAATACACCTATGTATTCGCTCAGCAAAAACATTTTTATAACACCCCCTCAAAAGTTTTTCGTTTATTCAAAATTTGTGGAAACCTTAAAAAATGCTATTTTAATTATTGCACATGAAATAAACAATAAATGAACAGCCAACATTTCTGTAGGTCCAATAAAATAAATAAACACGTTCATTTGACCTCATATAGGGAAGGTATGTTGGAATGTAATAACTACTCACTAGGTAGTAGATACATTATTTTAAAAAATTTATTGTACATCTACTCAAAGCATAATATATACGTAGAAAGCACTATAATATGTATATAATATACATTATATACACGCTGCTAATCGTCCGTTAACCTCTTAATTGGTGGAGGGTCCACCAATTAACTTTAACGAAATCTTTAACGGGCACGTTATCCCTTCTCCTTAACCCTCCGGAAGGAACATCGGTATCACATACCTCTATGGTTCCTATTTTGAGTGGTGGCGGAGCGAGGGGAAGACGGAGGCGGCTGGGTCCCTCTGACATCTTCAGTCAGGTACCGGCAAGGGCGGGTAGAACGTCGGAGGAATTTTCGCGCCGTTTTTTCCCACGGTAAGTTGCTTATTTGTAAAAGGTCGTCGGTATCACATACCGATGTTCCTTCCAATCGATCAAAAGTTCGTCGGTATCACATACCGATGTTCCTTCTAATATCATTACTCAACAACTTTCATTTTTTTTCTGTAAATCAAACATTTTTCATTTGTCTACGAGTACCTACCTACCATGCAATTTATGAGCATCCAAGTGTTTTTGCTTACACGAGGAAGGTTTTTTTATGTTTTGTTATAGGTAGCGATGGCATCAAACTTTCCTGTTTCCTCTCGTACAAAACGCCTTGTAACTCTCGCACTGATGAAGAACCCTCTCTGATTCAGAATTCAAACATGAGAATAGTATTTTTCTACCATTTGATATTATTTTAATTTTGTACTCTTTACCTAGTCCAGCAGGCTTTTTTTGTTGTTATCAGAATAAGACTGACAACGAAACATTATGACTGAGTATAGGTAGGTACGTAGGAAGTGTGTGTCATTTTTATTAGGTACCTACTTTTGATCTCATTGAGTCCTTCCTATAAGTATGGTTACCAATGTACACGAATTATTGTACAACGAGTAAATATAAGTACCTACTTATCTGAATAAACGTTTATTGCATTGAATAACGTTCCTGAATAATCCCTATAGGTACATTCCCGAATCCTAAATAAAATGTTAGAGTTGTTAAAAGTTGCAAATATTTATGAAAAATACAGACTTTCTGAAATAGCGGTATCACATACCGACGTTCCCACTAACCGTCAAAAGAAAGATGTTCCTTCCGAAGGGTTAAAGTTTTGGTTATCTTGGGGGTGGTGAAAGGAAAATCGCTCTGATGTCCGATTAACCGAGGCCGTTAACGTTAATCAGGTCGTTAAATAGCTGGTGAAAGAGGCCCTAATACTATCAGGGCATTTGCTTGGAAGATGTACCTTCTTCGAGTATTGAATATGTAGGTACAAATCATTTTGAATATTAATTAACCACTCCACCATCCCGAAATTAATATTTATCGTTAATTTAGGCTCACAATGTTCTTGTTGACACGTAAAAACGATAAAAATCCAATTCGTTAAAAGCTAATAAAGTAAATCTTTCTGTCGTGGTCTGCCACTTGCTTGGACTTGATCAACAGGTCCGTTTAAATTCCCATTAAAATCGGTAACAGTTAGCGAGTTCAGCGTTCAGTTAATATCGCGCTCGACGATTCGAAAATCAACACTAATGAACATCTCAATTCTGCAAACGTATTTCGGAGCGATGGAGACACTGAGATAAACTCTGACAAGGGAACCCCATTTGCCTCGCTAGCTGCCCGGGCGTTGTCGTAAATTCATTTCGTCTGATTTAATCGCTGTTATACCCTGTGTATAACTTGTTTGTTCCACTTCTAACCCTCAGCCAGATCTCGCGATAGCAACTTTAGTATCTTAAAAAGTCACGAACTTTTTTCAACAACGTTTAGAAAACATGCGGTCAGTTTATATTAGCAAGCGACAAGGAAATGCGTACAAAGGCCATTCATAATTTAATAGCGTGGTGACGGCGAGAGCGGAATCCACCACTTTGTCTGTTTTGTGGTATGACAATCTCGGCCAGTGGCTTTCCCCTAAGTAATGAAGAAAATGTAGTACTAAATTGGTGTCACCCGAATTACCTACCATTTTCGTAGTAG
Organism: Leptopterna dolabrata; assembly: GCA_954871275.1. Lineage (NCBI taxonomy): Eukaryota > Metazoa > Arthropoda > Insecta > Hemiptera > Miridae > Leptopterna > Leptopterna dolabrata. The sequence goes on along the minus strand of OX940984.1, from coordinate 13,470,638 downwards.
GTACGAGTACCTACTCTTATTTAGATCCTGTCTTGCAGTAAGTAGGAACAATATTTTTTAATATCATTGCCTTCTTATGGTACCTTCTTTTTCTTCACCTTGAAGAACTAAAAGAGAAAATGTCAAGATCTCATGTTATTCTCATTGCCATAATTACGAGTATATTTAAAAGTCAGGCGGATAGCTTGACCACATAAATATAGGTATGTAATTTAATGTCACATAACTGCTTTTTATCGATGCCAATCTAACGGGGAGCTGGCTAACTGACAGATGCAATAAAAATACCGATTATTTAACCAACTGATGAGCGAAATAGTACGTAACCATTAGAACCTTTTTAATGGTTTCGTTGTTCGTTTTTTGGGAGTAATTTTTGAAGGGTTACCTATTGAGGACGATGCGGTGGTAAAATAATAAATTCGTATTTATATCGTAATTATAAATAAATAGTTCGTATTTATTGTTCAAATATAAAAAACGCTGCAAATCCCTGCACAACGGTTTATTATTTTGTAAATACCCTCCTGTTACTGACCACAGCTCTCCGTGTAGATAACCCTTTATATAATATATGTACTATTCTATACATATTATGTAGATCGCAGACCTTCCGTAGGTTAGTACCTAACCCCGTACTCGTTACTAGGTACCAACCTAAATCACGAGTTAAATGTTGCTAAAATAATTCTGCCGATGACAAACAGTACCTAACAAAAAGAAACACACATAACGAAGTTCTGAAAAGAAATTGTTGATGAGGAGTGAAAAAAGTTGCGAAAGTACCTACCACCAAACTCCAGCCCCTTCTACGTAGATGGTATAATGAACCGTTGTGGAATAATTTACCGTTGAGTAATGATTTACCATCTTGTAGTAATAATTTACCCATCAATAATACTTCAACGTTTGTTCAAGTTTCACTACTTATCAACAAACTCCAAAAGAGCCATCATTTTTCAAATGAAATAATATCACAGAACAACCAACTCGACTTCATACACCACCTATAAAATCAGGTGATCCCTAGCAATGATTTTATCTCCGGCCAATTTCCGATTGTCGGCGCGTCCCTGGTAACGAGATTTGGTCTGAATGTATACAATTTCTTTCACCCTGGAGTCGAATATGCCTGTCGGTGCAAACTTCGGGGCCTTACTGTGAACGAACGGCTGGACGTACGATGGTCCGGGTGGTCTTAAAAAACTCGTAAGTTCAAGAACTATTTAAAACCGTAAAAAAATTTACGCAAAAAAAGGTATAGGCGTTCTGAAAATTCCAACCCCTATTTTGAACCCCTTAGAGATGACTGACAGTAACGTCGAGCTTCGAGGACCAACTAGACCCCGAACGGAACCTATAACCCGAATTTCATCAACTTTGATTCATGGTAACTAAGAAAAGTGGCCCGTACGGCGTACGGCGGACAGACAGAAATATTTTTATTGCAGTTTTGGATTCTACATACCTTGAAACGTAAACCATCAAATTTTGAGGGGGGGTAAGAATTTTTTTTTCATGCTCGATTCCAATGGTTCATTATTGAAAATAATAAACGGAAAGTACTTATAAAACAATAATCAGTAGGTACCTACCTGTATATTCTGGTGGGATCGAAATTTGTGTAGTACCTACCTACCTACCTACGAATTGATTATTGATTCTTAAAAAAGTTCCGAGATTCTTTCATTTTGAGTACCTACCTACCTATATTATCAGATCTTGGATGTAATGGGAGTACATACAGTGAGAGTCATAATTATTCAGAACTGTTTAAAAACGTTCCTCAGTACGGACTCTCGCCACAACTTCTAAAATAGGCTTACCGCAAGGTTAGTCAACTATCCTACTCAGCAACACTAGGACTGCTTCGTATTCGTGGTTTGTGACAAATGTGAGTCTCTCAAACAATAATAATTATGAAAACCAAACGCTGCAAATCCCTGCACAACGGTTTATTATTTTGTATAGAATACCCTTCTGTTACAGATCACAGCTCTATGTATAGATAACCCGTCTATATAATATGATATGTACTATTCTATTATATGCATATTATGTAGATCGCAGACACTCCGTAGGTTAGTACCTAACCCCGTACTCGTTACTAGGTACCTACCTAAATCACGAGTTAAATGTTGCTAAAATAATTCTGCCGATGACAAACAGTACCTAACAAAAAGAAACACACATAATGAAGTTCTGAAAAGAAATTGTTGATGAGGAGTGAAAAAAGTTGCAAAAGTACCTACCAACAAACTCCAGCCCCTTCTACGTAGATGGTATAATTTACCGTTCTGTAATAATTTACCGTTGAGTAATGATTTACCGTAGTAATAATTTACCCATAATAATACTTCAACGTTTGTTCAAGTTTCACTACCTACCAACAAACTCCAATAGAGCCATCATTTTTCAAATTAAATAATATCACAGAACAACCAACTCGACTTCATACTCCGCCAATATAATCAGGTGATCCCTACCAATGATTGGCCGTATTCACAAATTCCTATTGTGGGCGCGTCTCTGGTTACGAGATTTGGTTTGGATTGTATACAATTTCATTCACACTGGAGTCGAAAATGCCTGTCGGTGCAAACTTCGGGGCCTTACTGTGAACGAACGGCTGGACGTACGATGCTCCGGATGGTCTTAAAAAACTCGCAAGTTCAAGAACTATTTAAAACCGTAAAAATATATACGTAAAAAAATGGTATAGGCGTTTTGAAAATGTCAACCCCTATTTTGAACCCCTTAGAGATGACTGACAGTAACGTCGAGCTTCGAGGACCAACTAGACCCCGAACGGAACCTATAACCCGAATTTCATCAACTTTGATTCATGGTAACTAAGAAAAGTGGCCCGTACGGCGTACGGCGTACGGCGGACAGACAGAAATATTTTTATTGCAGTTTTGGATTCTACATATCTTGAAACGTAAACCATCAAATTTTGAGGGGGGGTAAGAATTTTTTTTTTCATGCTCGATTCCAATGGTTCATTATTGAAAATAATAAACCAAAAGTAAGATTACGAAGAATCGACCGTCGAACTCGAGAAATAACTCAGAAACGTGCTTCCAACATCCCACTGAGGTTAGGAAGCCTTGTTTGAAGTTAGAACTTCCAGTCTGAAAACTTATAAGGCCGTCCAGGGACCCGCTCAATCTAAACGACGATAGATAACGCCCATTTGCGTAATGAATCAACTTGATCATTCCATTCGGCAGGGTTGTGGAAATATTGTTGAGTTTAGTTAACATTTAGTGTAACACAGCATTTAGAATAAAAATGCTTGTGGTGTACGCAAGACTACTGATATTATTATAATAATATTCATTAGGAAGTTACCTACGTGATGTTTCAATGTCCGCTCCTCAGAAAGTTACCAAATGCGGCCAGCTCCCGTACCGCCATACATTATAGTACGAAAGTAATAAATTAATACTGAACAGTAAAGGCAACATGACAATGGGCGGGGGGACATCGTGTGGACCACTCCCCGGTGTGCTTAGCAATGGGATTAGGCATAATTATCATGCTCACTGGTTTTTGTAATTTCTGTATTGAAAATTCGATTCTGTAGATCAAGAAGTGGGGCAAATATAATTACCCACTTGATTTACAATAAATTCATTCCTACTTGTTACCTTTGGAGAGAAAATGATATTATCTTAATTACCATAATGTTCAGGTAATGATTTTTTCCGCACATTAAAGCCCTTTATTTGCACAAAAGTATACATGTATAATGTTACATGAAAAATTAAAGTATTTGATATTACAGAAAAATGAGCTAAGCTAAAATTAACATACATCGGTTAAATACAGAAAATATTGACAATTACTGATCTCCACAACTTCAGAAGTTGTTTATAGAATAAATGAAAATCAAATCATTAATGTGAATGAGAAAATAAACTATTTCGAATCTATTTGATTATTAGAGAAAAATATAATATAAAGATCAAAATCATTAAATTAATAATTATTAAATTATAATTATAATATTAGACCATATTATTAAACTAATATTACCAATATTATTAAACTAATATTATTAAACAATGGTCTAATTTTAGCTGGCGACGGAGTTGGAAAATGTTTTGAATAAGGTGGCATTACTAATAACGAGACACCGAGCCTAGTAAATTAAGTATTAACTTTGGGAATGTTATCAAGGCAAAGCTTGAACTTAAGGTAAGGAACGGGAGTGGGAAACTCCTTTCGAAAGAACCCGCCGTTTAAGTGGATTAGGAATAAGTTGAGGATAAAGATGAAAGAACGAAGGCAAAAGTGGTAATGAAGAGTCGGAGCAAAACGCCCCTTCGAAGAAGCGGATCCAAACCTTTTTCGCGGCTTTTTAATCAACTTGGGAAATGGGAATATTAAGGAGATATATAGCGAGATGGAAAAAGCTCGGGTTGGAGGATACGACCACAAAAGTGCTCACGGTGAAGTTATCTCGCTGGTCGAAAAGGGAAGAGGAAGCGAGTTATCTCGATGGAGAGATCGCTGCGAGGGAAAACAACTCTAATTAATACCTTTATTCAAGGGTTCGACCAAGTAGGAAGGGGTTGCTGATAAAGTGGAATGTGCCTTCTGATAAGTCCTATTTCAGAAGGACCCTTCATCGGGTATCGGGTTGACAAGGAGTGTTGATGAGGAGTGAAAAAAGTTGCAAACGTACCTACCAACAAACTCCAGCCCCTTCTACGTAGATGGTATAATGAACCGTTGTGTAATAATTTACCGTTGAGTAATGATTTACCGTAGTAATACCTAATTTACCCATCAATAATACTTCAACGTTTGTTCAAGTTTCACTACCTACCAAAAAACTCCAAAAGAGCCATCATTTTTCAAATTAAATAATATCACAGAACAACCAACTCGACTTCATACTCCGCCAATATAATCAGGTGATCCCTACCAATGATTGGCCGTATTCACAAATTCCTATTGTGGGCGCGTCTCTGGTTACGAGATTTGGTTTGAATTGTATACAATTTCATTCACACTGGAGTCGAAAATGCCTGTCGGTGCAAAATTCGGGGCCTTACTGTGAACGAACGGCTGGACGTACGATGCTCCGGATGGTCTTAAAAAACTCGCAAGTTCAAGAAATATTTAAAACCGTAAAAATATTTACGTAAAAAAATGGTATAGGCGTTTTGAAAATTTCAACCCCTATTTTGAACCCCTTAGAGATGACTCACAGTAACGTCGAGCTTCGAGGACCAACTAGACGCCGAACGGAACCTATAACCCGAATTTCATCAATTTTTTTTCATGGTAACTAAGAAAAGTGGCCCGTACGGCGTACGGCGTACGGCGTACGGCGGACAGACAGAAATATTTTTATTGCAGTTTTGGATTCTACATACCTTGAAACGTAAACCATCAAATTTTGAGGGGGGGTAAGAATTTTTTTTTTCATGCTCGATTCCAATGGTTCATTATTGAAAATAATAAACCAAAAGAAGGTAGCAGTTTTTGATTCGCTTCCTTACTCCAAAATGGTTCTTCTGTCAGACAGGTTTTATTGTCGAAATGCCAGTTATCCAAGATAACTTACATTAAATTCCTTACAATTAACTTACATTTAGTTACATAAAATCCTGGGTTGCAATTTATTGAACTTCTATTCTCGCAGTTTCACCCGAAGTCCAACCATCCTGTTATACAGGGTGATTCTCCCTGAGTATGAATAAAAGAGTCAGTGGAACTACTCATCAAACGGAGAAATACGTAACTACGCATCCTGCCCCTCTTAAGTATAGGGAAACAAGATTTTTCAAGATTTTTCCCCCACTCCTATTTGCACAAAGTAGCTTAACTCATAAATTAAAGTAGGTAGGTATATCGTAATAAAAACGCTGCAAAGTCCTTGTCACATGGGTTTATTATTCTATTGGACATACCTACAGAGATGTTGGCTGTTTACTTATTGTTTCTTTCATATAAAATAATTGAAATAGCTATCTCTGGTGGTTTCCACCAATTTTGGCCCCCATAACACGAATAAAGTACGCTCCTTTTTTTCTTCTTTTTTTTATTAAATAAATTATCTCTGATCATTGATAGCACCATTTAATCGTCTTGATCCACCTGTTGACACTTTTTCCAGTGTTATTCTACAAATTGATGGTGATTTTAGACGATTTCCCAGGTTTTTGACTCATAAAAAATCAATTTCGGGAGCTGAACATCTGGTAGAACCTCAATTTTCTATTCTTTGGTCAAAATCGGTCATATTCGGTTCATATTCGGTCTTCTCGTCCCCAAAAACATGAAAAACGATACCTTAAAAGCTCATGTTACCAACATGTTGCTAAAACGCAAAAAGTACCTATTTTTACACACATTTTCACTCATAACACCCCTGGGTATATTCCGATCGGGCTGAAAAGTTTCGGGACACAACTAGGGCCCAAATGGAGCATGTGTGCGAAAGAACGATTTTTTTAGACCGAAAATTAAGCCTGTACACGTGATACGGCGGACGGCGGACGGCGTACGGACATTGCATTTTTGGAATCTACGCACCTTGAAACGGAAAAGAAAAAATGTTGAGGGGGTGTTATAAACATTTTTTGCTGAGCGAATACATAGGTGTATTATTCACAGAATAATAAACCAAAACCGCTGCAAATTATTACAAAACGGTTTATTATTTACCTGTATAGCTGCCCCTCCTGCGTAGATCACTGTTTTCTGTGGTCAATACCCCCGAACTCCCTCCAGGAAATCCCTAAATTGAATACTACAGCCGGCCCCAGAAGTGAAGTTTCATACAAATGCGCGGGATTCAATAAGTCAATCATTAATTATTTGTAGTTATTCATGAAGCACAAGATCATTTAAAATTGAATAATAATCCTTTTTTCAAATGGAATAATATCACAGAACAACAAACTCGACTTCATACAGCCATCCGTGAATAATCAGGTGCTCCCTAGCGATGATATCTGGGTCGGATTTATACCGTTTGATTCACGATTATGTTGACGAAGCTTTTCTGTGCAAACGAACAGCTGGTCGTACAATGCTCCTGGTTTCCGAGCTACAGCGTTCCGAAAATTTCAACCTGGGGGGGGGGACACCAGGGGGTATGGGGGGTATGATATATCTACTAAGGAAAGGGGGTCCAGGGTTTTTTCCCCCGCAAATTTGTTTAAATTAATATTACATTTAGATGTAGGCTAATTTTATGCTTCCTTTTACATATTTAAAGTTTCAATAAAAGAATAAATACAAACAAAATCAAAGTACCCTTTTTCAATTTATTAAATTAGCATTGCTACATTCCAATAATATTCATTCAAAATATTCCTTTTTAAAAGAATAACTTTTTAAAAGAAGGCTATGATATTCTAGATAACTCCAGTAGTCATTTTCATTATTTATCAATTCCTTGGGGGGGGGGGGGGGCCTAGGCCCCCCTGCCCCCCTTAAATGGCGCCCCTGAGTAACGCCGAGCTTCGCGGACCACTTCCAGACCTCAAAAGGGACCTACAAACCAAATTTCATTCATTTTAGTTCATAGTAGGTAACTAAGAACGGCGGGCAGACAGAATTTTTTTAATTGCATTTTCGGATTCTAAGTACATTGAAACGTAAACCATCAAATTTTGATGGGTGGGTGAGAGGCGGGGGGGGGGGGGGGTAGCAATTTTTTTATTTATTTTTTTTCATGCTCAATTGAAAAGGTTAATTATTGAAAATAATAAACCAAAATGTGGTCGGACTAATTTAGTGATGGAACAAAATTTCCACACCCGCCGATGGAAACGTTTTGTTTCATTATCCAAAGATGGTCCTCGTTTACTAATAATAAACGAAACCTATTAAACCATTCCGATTACAAAGATAATTACTGACCCGCACAATCACTGGAAAATTATGGTGAGCTCGCCTCAATCCTGAATGAGATTCGTGCGAACGCCCTCAGTCGGTTGATTAGCGGCAGTTTGACACGCAGAGCATGTTCTGCAGCAGTTATGCCGGAGTACCCACAACGGCGTGAATTAGTGTGAGTGGGGCAGTTGTGTCAAACTTGGGAGATAGCCAGAGTCCTCGTTCGTGTAACACGAGTATCTAAATATTTCTGAAATATGCGTACATAGCTAAACCGTGCGTTTCCGCGGCACACGGGCCGCACACACGATGGAAACGGCGAAAAAACAGTTGGGATTGTTGTCCGTTTTGAACAAACTGCATCGTAAACTACTGCCTACGTTAATTGTTGTATTATTTAGATAAAAAAGTGCATCCTTTACTCACTTGGTTTGTTTCTCTCAATTGCTGTTCGTCTGCTTTGTAAATGAAATTTCCATGAACCATCCATGAACTCTGATAATTATTGTTGAGCTTTATGAGTTCAGAAATTGCACTACAAGCTTATGAAAAATGTTTCGTCTCACTAGACCAGCGGTTCCCAACCTTTTTTAGCTTGAGGCACACTAACTTAAAAACTCGTTCAGCCACGGCACACTTGGGTAAATAATCTCCATAATATAATGAGTATAATCATAATGTATTGTTATGTGATTTTTTTACTATGTTACTTTCTTTAAAAATATCATTTAAAACATAATTCATTGAGTTAATGCTGTGCTAATTATGGAAACTAATTAGGAAAATGAAGAAAACAAAATTCTAATGCACTTCCAAACATATATTTTGTGTTAAAAGAGACGAGTTGATAATAAAAAATAATGGAGTATAAAACAGAATGTCCGTCTAATTAAAAATAGTGACACCATATCTACTGCGATATTTGAGCTTGGTGTCCCTTCATTATTAAATCCTTTCTAGGACGTATTGTAGACAAGCACACCCTCAAGTCGTCCTCTAAAGATTTTAGCTGTGAACGATTTTTGTTCTTGATGGCGTTCATCGACGAGAAAGCAGATTCACAGATATAAGAAGTTGAAAACGGTATTACTGCATTCATAGCTTTCTTTGTGACCAGTGGATATTCATTGAAGAGGGGAATCCAAAATGATGCAACATCTACATTAACTTTGATTAACTTCAGTTTTGACTGAGCCTCTGCTGTGAAAAAGACGGTAAAATTTCGCGGCACACCTACAGGGACTTCAGGGCACACCAGGCGCAAATGTCACGTAAAACGAAATAAAGCGTCTTAAAAACACTTAATCGTGATTTCTTCACACTCGATTGGCACGGTTTTGCCCGCACGGTTTTCCCAAGGTCCTCTATTTTGTCATACTTCGCCAATTTCAAGAGGAAGTGAAATTATAGGGCACTTCTGCTGCTACTACGTCCTTCGACATTCAAAATAAATAGGTTGTCTCTCATGCCAATGCATTACAACGTTCCCCTCATCAATAAATTCTGCAAACACGAATTCTGGCAGTGCCTGTGCAGCTGTTTCTGTAGATCGTTTTCTGCGGGAAACCATGTTGTGGCTGAAAAAAATCCAGTACCTAGATTTCAAATACCCTATGAGTCAAAAAACCTTAAACTATCTTGTAACTTTGCCTAAAAGGAAAAAATGACATTTATGGGCCTGTTGCAGACTTCACAATATTTTCTTTGTTACCATACGATTTTGTTTTAATATAGGTTCCGAGTATAGATTGATTAGGTAACTTCCATTCCTCAACATTTTCTCTAGTTCACCCGATTGGTACATATTTATAAAGGCCATTAGTAGCTCCTTCATACGTTGAAAACGGGATCTGACGGATAAGTTTGGGGAAACGCTGGGGTTGACGTGGGTATGACAAATCTCTTGTTGACGATAAGATTAGTTGGGTGAATTTCGCTTCCTCTGCCGACCTCCGCAAAAGCTCTGGGACCCCCCCTCTCATACACCATCCATGTTGGGGAAACAGCATTAGCGTTGAAAATTGATGGGAAGTTGGTCGTCAGGGCGAAGAGGGGCAAATCGCGTTAAAAAGGTGTCGACGAGGAGGATGACGTGAAAAGCAAGCAATTGAAAAAGAGCGTAGAGTCGGGCTGGAAAAAAACATCGTTTATTCAGCTCCGGCGAGGTCTCCGCGGCTTTTGACGGCTCGAGGAGCGCAGCCGAGTGTGAAATCCTGGTGGTGGGTCGGAAACGTGGGGAAAAATTGTAAGACTTGCTAAAACTCCGACGGAAGTCTGAATGTAGGAGTTGGAAGGAATGAAAAGGGACCAATTAAAGTTTGTAATGCGAGCGCTGTGTAAGGTTGTACGAATAATAGGTAAATAGAAGCGTTAGGGGGTGACAAGAAGTACGTACTTAGGAGTTATGGATTTGAATAGTCTGATATGACTTAGGCCTTCGAGTCTACTTCACTTGGATCCGCAGTCGAATCAATATAAAATGCGTGTTGATCTACTTATGCTCACACATCTAGAGTAATTATTGTGTCCCTAATACTTAAGAAATAATATAATAATGATTAACTGTAATAATTATAATATTAATAATTGAGACGATAATATAATGATTAATACTTAAGACTATAATATAATAATTAATAATTAAGACTATAATGTGATGAATGTGTTTGAGCGTACATCCACCACGAGTGGTGTGAGGGAGGATGTGCCCGGTTTGGTTATGTGCGGACCACCACCATGCCCGGGATCTTTTTTGGATGTGTCCGTTTTGGTTATAGGCGTACCACCGCCATGCGCGGAACCTTTTCGGGAGCGTTGCCTGGTTTGGTTATGGGCGGACCACCACCATGCCCAGGATCTTTTTCGATGAGCTGCTTGGTTTGGTTATGAGCGGATCACCACCATGCCCGAGATCATTTAGGGTGAATTTGCTTGGTTTGGTTATGAGCGGATCACCACCATGCCCAAGATCTTTTAGGGTGAATTTGCTTGGTTTGGTTATGAGCGAATCACCACCATGCCCGAGATCTTTTAGGTAAGGAGAGAGACGAGGTAAGGAGGAAAGAGAGTAGTCAGCGACTAGAGGAGAGCGTAGAACGGTTAAAAAGGCGAAGGAGGCGAGTTTTTATAGGCTTGGGAGCCGTCTCCCTCCATCCTCTAGCTAGTAGAGGATGGTGGGGATCCCCAGGCTGGCCCTCGGCTCTCCTGCGTCTTCCGTCCCCACTTCTAAGTTTATTTAGCGAGATCTTTAAGTTTACAGGAAGTGGTTCTGGGAGGATACCACGACATATAATATTATAATAATAAATAATTAAATTACACTTAAATGAAACGATCTAGGTTGAGCAGAATCACAGAAGGATTGATTTATTATACAAGAACACGTCAGATATTAGGAACAAGGAATATCGGAAATACATGGTAATGGAGCAAGTAATTAACTACCTCTTTCCAACTTCTCCGTCCTTTTCATTATCGAAATTTTGCACTCACCTTGGATATTAGCCCAGCAGTCAGAGGTGAAGAAAATACAGAAGAGGACCTTCATACAGAGCCTTCACGGTGGAGTATCCCACGAGCGAATTTCCATGGATTGAAACCGGAGGTGCAAGTAGTGCCGGTTTCATGAGGATTTGATTTCAGTTGACTTTGGCAACTCTAGCCAGTTGAAAAATTCGCATTTATTTGGTCAGTAGGTACTTGTCTGACTGATTGATTGATTGACCAGTATCTGTTCAGCCTGGCAAATCCTATGTAGGCTTTGTCCTAACTGACAGTTTTCGCACGAGAAATGTCGCGCGAATTTTTCGGGCAAAATCGCACCGTACGAAAACTATCAGTTAGGACATAAGTGAGCAATTCGTTTTCAATAATTCTTTCTGTACGTTGAACAAAAGCAGAGTCGCCCACTCATTGACACTATTAAACAGAAACAACTTCTCTCCTAGATAATAATATAAATGCTTTGTCAACATAATTTATTTTATCGTGCAAACTGGAAAACTAAGGCGATTCATTTATCAAGGTGTTCATTTTCGGGTTCTCGAGAAATCATCAGATCCGATGAAATTTTCATTAACGTCGATCATCCCTCTCCCCGCCCCACGTTTGAGCAAAACTGATTAAACCGTCTTCTTTCTGTATTATTACACCCGAATCCCTAATTTCACCCCCGCCCATCATCTCATTCAGTCGTCCCACCTTTTCATTCGGTTTTATTCACCGTCAGACTTTCGTCGGATTTTTTTTCTCCCCTTCATCCGTTTTCATTTTATTTTTTTTTCCAGGCTTTTGTTGAACCTAATTACTGGGGATCTGTTATTCGCTCCGACTTTTCTGTAGGAAAGCCGGAATCAGAAGCTTTTAGAAAGGCCAAGGTGGTGAAGGGACGCAGTGTTAGAGGTTGGAGAGTTGAGAGAGGAACTTTCAGAATCGACAATATTCCTGTATCCACTCACGTCGTCCATTGTGCGTTTCAAACCTTTCTGACATAATACAACACCATAAACAGATTTCGTATCAATACATTTTCGAAGTGCTTTATAACGACGTAAACAACTTTCCAACCCATCATCAAATATTGTTTTTCAGGTTTTTTAACTACGATTATAATATTTTTAACACTTCTGTCCCCAACCATTATTGTTATTCTGATAATATTGTTTACTGTCTGAGCTTACCTCAACATAACCATTATTTCCGATTATGTAACAAGCAAGACAAACTTTCATATCTTACAAATGGACCGGTCATGATGATTTTTAATCCCAAGTTCTCCTTAGAACTTCATTGCGATACTTCAAGTATTGTTGCATGGCTGGCATTTTGTTGCATATCGTCGATGATAAATGTAAACCTTGTGCAGTGGCCTATTTCAGTAAGGCACCTACTCAGAATCAGGTACGGTAGGCACCTACCTATCTATCCAACATTTTCTTAATCTAAATCAGCCTTTTCGTTTCACGGTAGTTACCGATTGTGAATCTTAAAATAACCCTCTGTAGAGGTTATTTAAAACAGACGCTCTATAATTAAACGGTTTCAACGCTGGTGGTCGTCCTTGCAGAACTATGATTTTAAATATCGTTTACTGACTATCCAACAGGATGCGACACGTGGATTCCGTTTCACGACATCCGTTACCCAAAACTGCGTCACATTTAGGTGATAAACAGTTCTCGCAATCCATTGTTGTCAGCAACTGTTTGAAAACCCTTCAGGCTTCAGCTACTCATACTAGCGACTTGTTCCAGCCTGAATGTACCATCGAACAAAATCTCCTAGAATGCTATCTGAGCGGGTTGGTATATATGGCGCCGGTGCTGCGATATATCGATGATCGCAGGTCATCCGAAATCTTTGGTAGCTCATTAGGCGTACGGGTGCTCGGATAAGGGAAATATCCCCTTCCACATGAATGTAAGGAAAGTAGGCATATATCTCCTTCCTCAAGTAAGTAGATACCAGGAGGTATATAAATCTCTTGCATAGACAATAATAATCTATTACATAGAAATGATTTTAAATAATTCTTCCATTGAGATAATATTCAAGAACCTACCTAACTAGTCATAATGACCACCAGCCGTCAAGTTGGTAGGTACACGTTACTTCAAATTATACCTAGTCATAATATGTGTGAATGAAACTGAATCATGTTTGGTTCGACGACTCGGCGTAGGATCATGATATTATTAGGTAACTTCTCCTTCTGCAAACTGGGCACTGGTGTTCAAGACTTTTTTCTGTGGCGATTTCTTTTCTCTTAACTATTTTCTCTGTTTGAAATTGAGTTATCGCAGTGGGTCCAAAATTGGTAGAAGCGGGTTCTTTGAAAAGTTTCTACATAAAAATCCGGTTTATAGCAAACCTGAGCTGTAAACATATTAACATCTAACATTTTGACATAGGTAGGTAGTTTTATGGGCCATGAAAACGTTATCTTACCTTAGAAACAAGATAACAAATTTCGATTTGCCCAAAAAAGTAGTTAAGTAAAAGTTATTTCGTGCTTGGCCCGTGGATGATAATATTTGAACGTGGTACAGTGTTTCAAACAGTCAATAAACGGTTTTGAAAATTAGTTAGATATTGAATTTATTTATTCCACTATGACTTAGGTATCTTGTACTGGCAGTCAAGTCATAAGCCCCATTGGGATGGTGCGGTGTCGCAGAACCAACAGACAGACCGAGAGTGCCAAGAGCGAAATTATACCCTACATATTGATACGTGATGTGAAAAAAACTATTTGCCAACGCATTACGCCTACGTATTACGTAGTAAGTATTAGTATCAACGCTATAGTATTTGAAAAAAAGTTCGGTTTCCAGTAAATGGCCAGCCACTTCCTCAGTCAAGCATGAGAGCCGGTCAGGGCCATGATCGGAGGTACCTGCTAGTACAGTTAGTTCAACAATACGAAAATGATGAAACGCCTGAAACCATTATGTGATACATTATCACTTCTATTCAGGTATGTGTAGGAAATGTCAAGGGAAATGTCGTTGAGTTCCAATGTTGCTCCTGACAAGGGCATACCGATGATCCGTAGTGAATGATCCACGGGGTCCTTATCTCATGAGGTCATGAAAAGACTGTGGGAAATTGCTGATTTTGATTGGTTTCACACTATCGCTTAATTGTTCGAAAATGTTTAACTTACAAAATGACAATAACTCCTGGTAAAACAACTAAGTTACACCCAATTGAGAAGTCCCCAATACCTTTTCATACTATTCATATTGACATAATTATCGGGAAAATTGTGTGGAAAATATGACGTAAAAGAATATTATTTTATCGTAAGTATTTGTGCGCTCACAAACACATGTGTGCTTCTTTATCATATTCTCAAGCTGGATGCTGAGAGTGTGATCTCAACTTTGCGAAATATCGTATCATTGTTTGGTTCTCCCGTCCTCATTTTCGCTGATCAAGGGAAGATTCTTTACGAGTTCTGCTTTAAGAAATTATTGTGGTCAATATAAAATTGAACCTTATTACAACCGGTGCCTTCCGCGCCGGAGAAAGTTGAAAGGGTTATGTGGCAGTATTAAACAATTTTTCAACAGCCACAGAACTTGGCAGCTCATTTGAACTTTCCATCAATAGCACAGTCAGTTAAATAACGCGGACTCAGTTTTGTTACTCCTAGTGATGACTTTCAATTGCTGTTTAACAGTGCGAAATTTTTTCAATCCACTGCCTGTACCTTTCTCATATCCTTACAAGGGAGCAACCTTGAAGGGAAGTCGCTCTTCCCAACCCTTTTGTCAATTAATCAACCTTGATCCTTACTAATCATTTATTAACTGAACCTTGTTCTTGAAGAATGAAATAAACTTCTATCATGAATCCTGACGTCGCGGAAGAAGGAGAGTGGGCAGATGAGTCAGAGGGGAATATGTGGAAATTCCCCTGCTGCTTGTGTACAAATTCCATGCAACTAACAAACTATCATTGAGTTCATTGACGTAAGCTATTACTTTTAAACATTATTATTTATTTATTATTTTCAAACCCACGCAATAAGGGAACTGGGTGAAGGGCCGAGGGATGAAATAGGTATTTGTCATCCGAAATTGGAGCAGCCTTTTGTCGTTTTCATCCTATTGAGCGCGGAACTCGGTCCCCTCTTTCCCGGATGACAAATCTATTTGCCGCGGAAGCTAACATAATTTCCTCCCACTCGTCCCTCTGCTCTTCTGCTGGATTCGTGCTCTGCCCAGAGTTTTATACGTCCTTCTGAGTTTCGACCTCAGTAGGTGCGAGTTCTGAAATCGAAACGTGTTCTGAATGCGATTCTTTGTTCCAGACGAAATCATTGAACCGTCATGTTTTATATCGGTGATTCTTATACTGGGGGTCCTGACATTTGGGCGTTTCTGTGTTTCAGATTTGTTGTAACAATGAGAGTTTCTTTGAGGAGGCTGAAAATATGCTGTACACGTGTGTGTAGAAGGTTTCCTACAAGTATCCGCTTTAGGACGTCGTGGGCACCACTTCGAACTACAAAAGCATAGGTCCAAAACACTCTCACTAAGATTTCACTTCGCTGAGAAAATGGGAAGAGAAAATTTAATTTAATATGTATCCCCCAACCTATAACGGTTTTATTGAGTGCTCCTCTTATACTCACTCAATATCTACATAAATAATACTACATTTTAGAGCTCCACTATTCTTTCGGAAGAGAATAGATAATTATCGTATCGCCTTTAAATTCCATCAGCAACCCTTGCATTGGAAATAATGTACATACAACTGTAGGACTCTATTTTTAACCGACTTCAGAAAAATGAGGAGGTTCTCAATTCGTCCTCAATCTTTTTTCAAATGAAAGAGGCTCAATCTGGTGATCCCATACTAGTTTTTTGTTGTTGTTGTAAGAAAGTAGTACTGGGCCTGCACTAGGCCCCAGTTATACTCTTCGATTTCTAGTGCTCTGACAGACATTGCACGATTTGACGACAGAAAACAACCTGCAAAAGACATGCCCCAGTAATGATGGTATCATTACTTGATAGCATAGTGTATATTACTGAGTCAATTTCAAGTCAGTATTGGCGTAGTATAGAAAAGTGTAGTTGATAAAAAACCGTCGAAAAACACGGAACACATTTTCGAAACTAATTTAAAAAAAAATCTATTAATCGCACTAAAAAGCTAAAAAAAAAATTAGAAAAAAAAAACAAAAAACCAACCTAAATACTTCAAAAAAGCTGTATAAAACTAAAAAGTAAAGAATAATTTTTATGCTGAACTAACGCAATTTACTCAAAGCCGGTACAATAAAATGTTTGAAGTTTGCGCCAAATTTTTACTAAAAACCCGACACACAGCCTTCATATTGTATCCCATGGTTTTATACATTTTAGTTGAACTTCAACAACTTCGTCGTATCGGCTTTGAATAAACGTTTTTCTTCTTTTTTTCAGCATAAAATTTTTTATTTAATTTTCAGTTTTATACAGTTTTTTTAAGTCGGGGTTTTCTTTGTTAATTTTTGTTCTAATCTTATATGCTATTTTTATCATGATCTGCATTTTAATTACCTGTTTGAATGAATTACTTTGCAGTTTGTAACCGCACATACTACGGAGATGTGGATAGGACGTACTCCATGTCCATTAGAGCGCCCAGAGAGAGCGCCATCCCTTTCCTTTGCCACCTCACTTTCACTGCCAACGGCCATGACAACGGCGACATCGTACAGGTACTTTTTATTAAACAGTAATCATTAACCTATATTTAATTATGTTGCTAATGAGTTCTGACATTTCAAATCGATGTGCATTGTCAGGTGACAACAAAATGTAAATCATCTTAATGTTACCAGTTTCGTAAAGCTATTCGCTATCAAGTTCTCGTAGGGTGATCCTTTGCAGTACTCAGGGCCAATCATCGTTAAATCGCGTTTAACAGCTCTTTGATTATTAACAAAATAAAGTGGGTGGGTGGCTCTGGGTACAATAAAGAAATTTGTTATTTGGAACACCCCACCTATAATAATGACATAGGTAACTCTCCCAAATTGGTTCATCCCTCAGTATTCCACCCCATTCATACTAAACGCAGAACAACCAAATATAAATCATACGTCAATAAAGAGTGCGAATAATATGAGAGACAAACGTTTGGAAGGAGACCGATCACTCCAAAGGGCGGCAGCTGAATATTTGAGAGCCAATTACACGTTTAATCAATCCAAACTTTGCCAGGCGTATTTCAGCGGAATTGGTTCGTTCGCCTTCTGTCTAATTAACAGAGCTGGAGGGAATGGGGAGGTCGTTATATTTATAACTAATGAGGAGGTATGACTGTCAAAGGGAAGTTGAGTTTGTATGTTTACACAATGAAAGTTTAGCTCTACGGCTTCGTTTAGCGAGGTGTTGTGGTATGAGTTCAGTTGAAATTTCACCCGCCGTTATTGAACACCACTCCCCTTCACCATCCACTTATCGAGACCTTACACTTATCGAGAAATTCTAACTGTTTCCGCCCCCAAGATGACCACTGACATTACTAACCACTTACCATTACTAACAAACCCAAAAATCCTGAACTTACAAAATGTCTGCATAAATGTAGGTCTCCATAGTATTTTGTGAAAAAATGAACACCACGGATTAAAATTCCATTTCCTCTACCATCACACACTATCGTGTGGATAAAATTCAGGTAATTATGCGTCCGCACTAAGTACGGATGTTAACGACGCATAATGATCAGGCAGAAATAGAAATGGAGGTGGGTGGGGGTGAAGCTGCAAATCCATCTCGGTCCATTTCATGAAACCTATACTTTGTGCCATAATGTAGGAAATAGAAGTTTTCGTGGGTCAGAATTCAATAAATGTCGTAAAAAATCGTCGGGAAGTATGGAAAATTGCTTGACCCCCACCAAAATTTGTATAAGATTGGTGACACCAAAAGTATATTCATACAGATATGCAAGTAATTAATTTTTTGCAATCAGAATGAATTCCGTCGAAAACACTTGAATACAGGAATTTTAATGACTCAAAAAATACTGGAGGGCATAATAAAATATTCAAATTTGGCATTTTACGGTGCAAAAATGGTGAAAAGTTTTGCACAGTCAGTATGTTGAACTTATTATTTCAAGGGCTCATTTCGTCGAAAATTCGCTCATTAGATCATGCGCATTAGGTGACTTTTCCCCCTCAGTTTCGGATCTGCTGCCATTCTCTGGCTTCAGAATCGTTCAAGAACCGAGTCTTGCAGTAGGAAGGTATACACGTGGAAATACGAATGATTTCATTATTTACTAATAAAACAGTGTCTCGTGTATAAATAATAGAGATAAAAACCAGTAGGTAGGTAGTTTTTCTGTTTCTATGCTTTATTTGTTTTAGTGCTTTCTTTCAGAGAGATTTGCAGGAGGTTTTAGGGGGAATGTTCCCAGAACGCAATATAGTGCGGAGCGTGAGCCGTTGTTACCCTCGAATCAAAAGTCTGTGCTAGCAGAAAATAATATTTTTTTCAGCAGAGAATCACTTTCTGCAGTGGAGCAACCCCCAACCCCTTACCATGATCGCAGACACTGTCTCACCAAAAAATCTCTTTTCCGTCATTCCTCCATTCATCAGTCCCTATGACGTCTCCTTCCTCTTCTCCCACCGGCATATGAAAGAAGTTTGTTTTGAAGATTGTCGGTATTTTCATGTTTTCTCTCCCTTTTCACCGCGGAGTTGGAAAAGGAAGGAGCTTGAGCACCATATCTCACGCAGCACCGCCCTTCCCACCACGTTCGCTGTTTCCACCAAGACTTCTCAGTCTCCGCAATAAATTACGGATTCCTCTTCTCCCCGTTGTTTTTACTTTTCTCTCGACCTGACCCCTGCGGAATGCGAAACACGACCGATATAAGAGTTACTCAGAGGTCAATACTGCGCACGTTACGAGTCGGAGCTACACTATTAGTGGCTTGGCTGACTTGATTATACCTGCCCTTTGCCCTGCTACAAAGACCTAACTGTCTGAATGGAGGAGTGTGGGTAGCCCAGCGAGGTTCAGATTGGTATCCTGGGAGCCTATTCGCAAAGCAAAAGAGATATCTCTTTTCCATCCAACTATCTGTTTTGGTTTGGTAAGAGAGTTTTTTAATACTATCCACGTCAGGGTTATTCTGTAACTTCTAATAGAGATAGTTGGTGGCCATCTTGGCGTCTTCCACGTCTTTCAAAAGACACCTTCTTTCATAAGTATTCTCGAAAGAAATGGTATTTCTTTCTCATTTCTCGTTTGTTTAATAGTGATGTCATGTATCATCCTTCGTTCATCCGCTACCACATCGGTCATTTTGATCATGCATCGTTCGTTTTGGTCTTGTATATTTTCTTCACTCTAGGGTAAGTAGATCCTTCATTAAAAATATTATATACATGGGAGCTATTCAGTAAAATAGACGAACCCGGGAGACATCTGGAAGAGACAGTCTCCCAAGTGAGACTATCTCTCCCGGGATATTTTGAAAAGAGATAATATCTTCGCTATCTCTTTTGGTGAGTTGGATCTTAGTGTGGGCTTTAGGTGGGGGAGTCGCACCGTAGTCCTGAATGAGATTCTACTGCGAAGCGATTATTTAATGCGATATTCCTATATGAACTTTTTCTTCATGGTATATAGATATAAGTAGTAAGTGGGTACGTTGGGGACACATTCTTGTTTTTTCACTTGAATCTCTGATGTTTTTTATTTTCACTTGACTCTCTGATGTTTTTTATTTTCACTTGAATCTCTGATGTTTTTATTTTCACTTGAATCTCTGATGTTTTTTATTTTCACTTGAATCTCTGATGTTTTTTATTTTCACTTGAATCCTTGATGTTTTTTATTTTCACTTAAATCTCTGATAAAACTTTTTTAACACAAAACATCAGAACCAGTGACTTTTTCATTTAGCGACTTAAATCTCTGATAAAATTTTTTTAAACACAAAACATCAGAACCAGTGACTTTTTCTTTTGGGGGGTTAGTTAAAAGAATAACTTTTATAATAAAAATGAGTAAAAGCGCATTATTACAAAAACTTAATTTTGAACAAACATACAACAAACTCTCGGATTTGGTTGAGGGAAAGTCTTACCAGATTCTCGGTGGAGAATTTAAGAAAACAAAAAACGGTGGAGCTATTCTCCTCAACTTGGAGAACGATTTTAATGTTTATTTACCATCTCGATACAACGATATGTTAACTAAAAACGATTTAACTAAAATGGTTAAGGACCAAGTTAAAATCGTTTATAATGGTATGAAAAAATATAACGGAAAAGATATGCATGCTTTAAAATTCGTAGAATGACATGCATAACATCAAGTTTGTTTAATTATTAATTTTAATAAAAAAAATGTTTTATTGGAATTTTTCCACTAAAACAATAATATTATACTAAGTTGTTAAAATATTTTAATTTAAGGCGTTCATTTTTTTTTTCAAGTGAAAAAACAAGAATGTGTCCCCAACGTACCCACTTACTACTGATTTTTATATAAAGAGCTTCTTAAATGTTTACGTTTAATACCCCCAAGGTAAAGTATCAATAATATCGGTTTCCAGCTTTTATTTCGTATGAGATTCTGCGGTCGGTTTTCCGACCGCGGAGCTCTTTAAACAGAATTTTTGTACGGTCTCGACTATTCCAGTGTTTATTATTGTTTATTGTTATTTCCTTTTCCAAAACTTAGACTTACAATAATTATACATTGTGTTTTTTATAGGGGTTCCCTATAAAAACTGACTTGAAACTTATTTTTACACATTTTTTATCTTGAATACTTTTAAACTCTGCTCTGAAGCTCCGATAATTCTGTGATTGATTCCAGTTTCATTTATAATGTAGATGAAAACTAGAGCTATTAAAAATATTATAATTACGAATATCTTATCGATACACAATGAAAGGTTCAAACAGAACATATTTATTATAAAAAATTTCGTAAGTTGTAATTCCTCGGGATAAAAACCGATATTGATATAAAGAGCTTCTTAAATGTTTACGTTTAATATCCCCAAGGTAAAGTATCAATAATATCGGTTTCTTTGTTTTCAATTATATTTCGTTTATCATACAGAAATCTAAACTCTTTTTCCACTTCTTTGTTTACTAATGTTTTATCTTTTACATTTCGCGTAATCATGTTAAATTTAAGCTTAACGTTGTTTATTTCTTTCGTTAAAACTTTGTTCATAGTTTCTCTATTTAATGATTTGCCGTTTTGGTAATTTAAAGTAAATCCTTTAATTTTAATAGTTTCTTTCCCTTGATTGGTTATATAAGAGTAACTCTTTGGACCAGTACTAAGCCATTCTACGATGTGATTATTTTTTCCCAATTCATCAGTCCACTCACCTAACATACAACCTGTTTTTACAAGAGTTTTTCCATCATCAATGTAAACAATACTATCAGTATCATAATACGCGACATTATCTCCCAATTTATCAAGCATATCATATAGTCTCAATCTTGCATTTGATGTAGTAAAAGCCGCAACGAAAACATTTGTTGAAAAACTATCTTCGATGTATTGATTCAAAAATTTATAAGATATTTGTACGATGTTGTCATTCAGAAAATGGCATGAGCCAATTTCTAGTCTGTCATCTAAAAGTATATCGTACCATCTTTTTACATCTATAATGTATTCAGATTGTGACATGTTCAATCTTTGTCCAAACTTCCCCCACAAAGAATTCAAACAAATCTTTGCTACTGCTCTTCGTCCAGGATTTGGTTGAATTCTTTCTTTTTCTAAATCTATATCGAGACTTTCTTTAATGCTTTTTATATATTCTTCAATAGTTTCAAAGTCGCTTTCCCACGGGCTAGTCTCTAGTTTTATTTTCATAAATTTTTTTACATATTCTTTGAACAATTCATTACTTTTTTCTTTGAAATGCCATACTTCGTAAATTTCTTGAATCTTATAACCTTTTTCAATAGCTTTATTTACTTCATCTGTAGTCCAAGTATCAACCAGAGCTCTTTCATTTTCATCGTGTGAACAAGTATTACATTTATCTTCAAAACATTTTTCGCATAAAATAAATAGAAGTTTATCTCTTTTGATCGGGAGAACTGGGTGATATAATTTTTTAGGAGGTAATATTTTACATTTGATTAAACCGTACCAATTTTCATCATATTTCTCAGGTTTATGAATTTTTGTTGGATGACCTAAGGGATAATAATCGAAATATTGAACTGTTGGATACAAACTACAAACATCGATATATCTTAATTTTTTATTTACGACTTTCAATTTACTAGCATTGGTTCTACCGCCATAGAACGCATCTCTAGGATTTAATGGTTCAATAACCCTTATATTTTTATTTAATGATGATTTATAAGCTTCCGATTTTAACCAAATACATTCCCACTTTTCTATCAATTTAAAACCGGCATTTTTTATTTGATTACTCCTTTGATTAGTTTTTTCTAACAAATCGCCCATAGTTTCATTGTTTACATTATTAATAGTATCTTCGTGGAAACATTTTTGACATCCATGCCAAAAACAACCATGATACTGGTACACGGTATTTGTTATTTTATCGTAGCCATCAACCTTTGCTCCACAAATTGTAACTTCTCCACCGTTTAAAGCATGTTGTACATTTTTAAAATTACTAAGCCAAGCTATTGAACCTTTACTAAATGTTTCTTTTCTAATTTCTTTATTCACAGCGATAGTATTTTCTTTGAGATGCATTGACCGAAAAATGGCCATGCAAACACTCGCTATAGTTAAATATTGGAAAGGATCGATATTAGCTATGTCTAAAAATTGCTTCCTAAATTCAATACAACCCCTTCGCAAAATATCGACATCTGATTCACAATATTCTAATATTTCTTTCTGAAAGTCGAATATATAATTTTCCTTTACTTTTTCAGCGTGCCATTTCAAAAATGCTTTTCTTACTTCGGGTTTCATTGAATCAGGCCCATAAAATTTAGTATCAGGAATTGGCCCAACGTAATTTTGATTATCTCGAGTATTGAAATAATGGGGAAAATATCCTTTTTTGAGTTCTGTTAATCCGAACGTTTTTGGAAAAGCAGATAACGGAGATGCAACGAAGTTAGAGCTATCGATTATTCTTATTATTCCTTTAATTTCTAATAACATTAGTTTAGTTCCATTATAAATAGTGTAAGGTTTCAGAGTATTTTCGACGCAGTATTTCAAAATGAACTGAGAATCATATCCTTTTGCATAATGTGCTATGGCAGTGTATCCTTTGTGTTCTTTAGAAATTAGCCACTTGCAAAATTCTTCGTTAGTTTTGAAATTCATTTTGGTTCCATCGAAATAATTTTGAACAATTACATTCGGCACGTGAACACCGGTTTCCTGCATTGCTTCGTAATCAAATGTTATGTATTTTTCGGTGTAAGTACAACTTTCGAGTTTCTTACTGGATTGCTTATTACAAACGCAAGGCCCAGTACAATACCCGCCGTTTGACCGTCTTGCTAACATAAAACATTCATGATTACCTATATCGTCGAATATTTCTTGACAGTTTCGACATTTTCCAGAACCACATCTATGTTCGTCGGTTCTTTTGCAAATTTTCCCGCAGTTTAAACATTTATAGGTTATTTTACAAACTTCTTTATGATTTTTAAAGCAATTATCATTATAACAATAACGGTTACAATCGTTACAGAATATTTTATTTTTATCTTTTTCATCGTGTTGTATTTGTTTACAGAGTGTACAGACATTTTTATTTCTAGTCATTTTGCATTCGTGTTTGTTATTGTTATTATAAGGAGTATCACATTTTTTACAGTAATAAGATGAAGCGTAAAAGGCTGCTACACTATTAATCACGTCAAAATGATTTCCGTCTTTATAAAGATAAATTATAGTATCTTTCTTTTCTCCTTCGTAAATAACGGTATTGAAATTTTCGGCGCAGATAACTTTAACTTGAATGTCTAATAATTCTTCAACAACTTTGATATCTTGCAATGTGAAACCTTCCTCGGTGTATGAACCCATTTTTTCGCAAAGTTCTTTGGCTAATTTTGTTTGAATTTTTCGGCCCTTTCTTAAAACTTTTATATCGTTTTTTGTAAGTTCTCTACCGAAAATTTTATTAGTATGATAAGTTAACGCGGTAATTATGGCTCTTGGACAACACAGATTATCGGAATTTTTTATTTGAGTAATACATTGTTTCGTATGTTTACTTTTGGCTAAGTTCAATATTTTGGTGCCTTTTGCTCCTCTCGGTAAATTAATGATTTTAATGTGAAACGTAGTATTTGTTATGTCAACGTATTCGTTGGAACTAATAATGTTGCTTACGTGTTGGATAAATTCTTTAGCTTGTATACGAGATAAAACATTTGATTTACTACTTAAATCTTTCGATATATCATGGTGAAAATGAGGGTTTTGGGCAACGATCATAATTTTATCCCCGGTTTGGAAATTAGATTTTTCTTTAGCCAAATTTAACATAGCAAATACAGCTTTTTCGACTTGTATGATATTAGATAATTTTATAGTATAATCGATTTCTGTAGTTTTAAATTTTTTAATGAATCGAGATTTAGTTTCTATAATAGTAAAAGGAGATTTTCGTTTTTCTTTGTTTTCATTAATCAAGTCATCGTCGAAATTGAACATTTTTACTGTTTTTACTTTAAATGCATGCCCTTGTGGGTGCATTAGATGTTCGATGATATTGATTTTTTTATTCGGTTTTTTAATTTTAATATGTTTTTCTTTAGCTATTTCGCGTAGTTCTTTAACAGTTAGTTTTTCTAGATCACTTTTCTTAAAGAATACATTTTTAATATCATTTAAAGCTGTAATAAGATTATTTTTCTTCATTGTATAAATACCTTTTAAATTGTAATCTTTCGCTTCATTTCTCAAATCTTTAACTCTGAATCCTTTCTCAATGGTTCTTTGTCGAGGTTTAAGAGTTCGGTCAGGGTCGTTTTTCTCATGGCTCTTAGACTTTAGGTGTCTAGCCCAATTTTTATAGGTGATGTTAACATCGCACTTTTCACAATGTTTTTTAATATTATCCATTTTATTATAGGATATATAATTTTTTTTCGTATCGTTCATTTTTATTAGAAAAGAGATTCCTTTAACTAACCCCTCATTTTTTTTATCCACCCACTTTTTCTTTTTGTCTATTCTTGTATGGATACTACTTATCATAGGATGGATAATGAACCAGTTAGCAACATGAGCTCGTTGTGTTCATTTTATTTATATAAAAGAAATCTTTTATATAAATCATTTTATTCATAATTCTAGAATTCTGTTTTTTGTAGTTCTTGAGCATAGAAAGATCCTTCAATATCTTCATCATTTAAATCTTTGATTTTGTATGTTATTGGATTAGTAGAGAGAATATCAGAAACCACAAAAATTTCTCTGGTCCAATTTGCTTCATATTTATTTACAAAAGTTTTTTTAAATCTTTTGATGCGAACCCTATCACCAACACTGAATTTAACTTTCTGTAAATTTTTTTTGTTTCCAAATAATCGTACTGTAACGTCATTTTGATTTAATTTTGTGACTTCTGATGGTTTCATACCAATAGATCTATGAAAATCTTTATAATTGTATTCATTAATTAAATCCTGTAGAAAATCAACCCATTTTTTATCATTCTCAACTTCAAAAAGAATTTTCATTTTACCATTCAATGTACGATTAAATCTTTCAATAATGGCAGATTTTTCTTCATTCTGTGTATGATACATTTTTATTTGGTGATTTTTCAGAAAATCTTTGAAAAGTTTATTTTCAAACTCCAATCCTTTATCCGTATGAAGCAAATTGGGGGCATTATGATTTTGAGATTTTGCTTTTTCTATTATTTTCTCAAAAGCTTTAACAACATTTTTTCCATCCTTTTTCTTCAAGGGTAAGGCCCATGCAAATTTTGAAAATGTATCGATAACATTAAGCATATAGCCGTATCCATCATTCTCTTTTTCATAATTTTTCATGATTATCAAATCAGCAGCCCACAAATCATCAATACCTTTAGTAAATATTGTCCTTTTTTGAAATTTATTTCTTATTGGCTTGTGTAATTCTTTAGCAAGAGATAATTTTTCATCATCATTCAGATCTTCTACTACAGGTTCTTCAGAATTTTCTTTCTCAGGTGAAGTGATAAATTTACTCTTTTTGGTTTTACATTTTGAGCATTTAGCAGCCACTCTCCATCTCCCGTTGATAGTTTGCACTCTTTCAGCATCAACATTATTAGTTTTCTTCTTACATTTATGGCAATAAATAGGATCAGTTAAATCATTATCCATTTTATTATAGGAAAAAAGGTTTTTTATGAGAAATATCTCATAAAAAAGAAGCTCCTCACTCACTCTTCAATCAAATTCAAATAAACTGTAACATTTTCAAATTGCAGCTCATCTCCATTTTCATTTCTACATGATAGTTTAATCTCTTTAATATCTCTCATTCCTTCTCGTATAGGGCTGTAAAGAATCTTTTTATTTGTTTCCATATAAATAGTATTGGGGAGAATCTGTTTCTCTATCAAAGATACATGCAGTAATTCATGTTCGCTATGAAGATGGGAATGCTCATCATGATTAGCAAAACTATAATCAATAATATTACAATGCCATTCAATTAACGAAATAGGTTTGATTAACTTTGGGTTGTCTTCAGAATAGTAGTCCTTATTAACTTCAAAATAATCCCCAGGTGTTTTACATTGTTTAAAATCAAATAGCTCACAGAAATTTCCAAAACGTAAAATTTCAATTAAAACAGGAGATTTAAGAAAAAATCTATTACGATTTGTAGTGTAGTCTACTTTAAAAACCAAACTTTCAGGTTTTATTTTTTTTAATGTGTCAATTTGTGATTTATATAATGTTTTATTCTTTTCAAAACCCTCCATGAGTTCAGTTATATAACTTTTTATTTTTAAATATAATTCTCTTCTAAACGTCTCAACAGTAAATGTGCCATCTAACACATACTCGTGATGATACCATACATCTGTAATAAGCAATTTTAATGATATCAATACATCTTTTACTTGAAATGAAAGAGAAGGTGAAGTAAATAATAACTTTACTATTCCAAGTTTATAATTTTTATTGGGATTTAGAACAATTTTTTGAGCAAAAGTTATTTTTAGATCTCGATGTTTATCAGAAATCTTTATTAGAGTCATGCTTTTATTATTTTTATTATAGAATACATTCTTTTAACTAACCCCTCCAAAAGAAAAAGTCACTGGTTCTGATGTTTTTTGGTAAAGTCGAATACAAGTCGAGAACATTTAAAGAATATTTTCAAAACTCTTAAAGAGGGGGGGCGAATCACCCCCCCTCTTTAACCTTTAAAGTTTTTTTTCGTATAATAAAGATGAGTAAATACGAGATTGAACCAATTCCGTTTGATAAAAAAGAGGCTAGAAAAGGAATTTTACCATTACCTTTAAGAGCATTAATAGTAGGAACTTCTGGTTGTGGGAAAACAACACTTCTCTATAATCTCATCACAAAATCATGGGGAATCCCCTTTCATTATCTATATATTTTTTCAAAATCTATGGATCAGAATGCATATGAGTTTTTGAGAAGCGCTTATGAAATAATTTCTGTAAAAGATGGTGTGGAAATAGCACAGTTTTTCAGTAATTGTGAAGAACTTTTACCCCTAGATGATTGTCAGTCGAACAGTTTGGTAGTTTTTGATGATTGTGTTAATGTTCAACAGCAACAAGTTATTAAAGATTATTACGTTAGAGGACGTCCTAAGAAAATCTCGTGCGTTTACTTGACACAATCATGGTCAAAAGTTGATAAGCAACTCATTAGAAACAATATTAATTTTTTATGTGTATTTAGACAAGGACCAAGATACATGCGAGATATTTATGATGAATATGTGGGAAGTGATTTCACTTATGATCAATTCAAAGAATTATGCTATTCTAGTTGGGATGAGGACTTTGGTTTTCTAACGATTGACCTAACAAAGAAACGCAGTAACGGACGTTACCGAAAGAAATTTGGTGAAATATTTTAGATAAAAAATATAGATTTTAAGTTTGTTTTTTATAGGGATTCCCTATAAAAACGCTACATGGATAACTTCAAAAATCGCCTTGGGAAACGCTTAAAACATCGCCTTGGGAAACGCTTAAAAACGCAAAAATAGCGTTCCTAAGCGTTTGAGCGTTTGAACGTTTTAACGTTTTAACGTTTGACCGATTTTAAAAAAAAAAATTTTCCTATAATAAAAACATGACAACAAAAATTACTGTACAACAAGCGCTTAGACAGAAATTCAAAGAAGCGCAAAATGAAGTGATGAAAGAAAAAGAAGCGAAACTTAGAGAAATCAAAAAGATTGATCAACCCTCTGAAGATGAACAAATAATTTTCACAAAACCAAAACGTAAGCCCATGACTGTGGCTGAAGCTAATAAATCGATTAAACTCAAGAAAAATTTACAGAAATTAGCAAAACAAGAAAGGGTTAACCAAGCATCTGATAAGGAAACAAGAGAAAAGGCTTATGAACCTATAACTTCACGATTAGATAAGGTAGAAAAAGCAGTGAAACAGACTGATGAAGATCTTGGTAAAAAATTAGAACTCATTCCTGTAATAAAAACAATTAACCCCTTGGCTATCAGTTCACCTAAAAAAGTTACTTTTAAAGATGTTGATGACGAGGTTAAAAGTATTGATAATGATACTGAAGATACTTTAAATCAAAGCTTTTCAAGTGACAATGCAGATAGGGATGATGAAATGGAAACAATTTTACAAAAAAGTGTTAAATTACCAAACTCTTCTGTAGGTCCTTTAGGTATTGGACCAATTGCAGAATTATATATTCTTCATCCTGATAGACAATTTGGAATATACCCTTTAAAAAATCATATCTTTATTGGAAATAAACAGATACGGGTAAATGGAAATGATATTGAAATAGAAAAAATGAAATATTCCGGTACTGAAGGCTTATGGAAGCTCTTAACAAAACCCATAGCTTCTGATATTCCATCCAAAGATGAATACACTAATGAAGACTTTAAAGCTTATACAAAAATCCTCATTCAAACAGATAGCATGTTTCAAAATAATAATCCCGAATCTAAACAACCAAAATCAAGTGTTAGTAAAAAATGGAAAGAAATCATAAAACCTATCTGGGAGTATAGTAAAAAGAAAAAGATTGGCACTGGGTTGATTAAATATACTGAAAATCCTGTAGAATTTAAATATATAGATAATTTGAATCAACTTACACAAAGACTATACTATTTGTATGCGCAAGAGCAGGCAGGAAATAATAATTTTCACAATGAAAAATTGGGAATTATAAATTTCATTAAAGATCAACTGGAGAAAGATATTGATAAACCCAAAGGAACTGAATACTTGATTAAAATTATTAATAATTTACCCAAAAATATGATAAAAAATGGTTCTGGTATTTTCAATACTATTCTTAATAAACTTGGGCCTGTTATTCCAGAAATGCATCTCCCAGGTGGTTATCAATATTGTGGACCATTTACTAAATTGGATAAGAGATTAAATAGAGGTGATGAAGGTATAAATAGTCTTGATAAAGCCTGTAAACAACATGACATTTTTTACAGAGATCATGAGAAAACTAGTGATAGGCATCTTGCTGATAAAAAATTGGAAGTAGAAGCTGATAAAATTATGAAAAGTTCAACAAATATCGGTGAAAAATTGGGGGCTGCTACAGTAAAAACTGCTATGAAAACCAAAAGATTCTTTGGGATGGGTGTATATTAATTTTTTATAAGATTCACATCTTATAAAAAAAAACTTTTTTTCCTATAATAAAATGATTACACATCAAATAAATTTGTCAGAAATACAAATGAAAAAAATAAGATCTGCTTATAAAAAACGTGTTCCAGTAAAAGTACGACTGGCTTTTGCAGATATTAGTGGAAATGGAAATCATAAAATCCTGTTAAATGAAACTCAGAAAAAAAAGCTAGATAAATGTATCAAAAACAAAAAAGGGTTGGAATTGGAAATGAATTATGATCAGTTGCAAATAAATCATTCAGGTGGGTTTTTACCCTTACTTTTTGCAGGAATTGGTGCTCTTGGGGCATTATTAGGTGGGGGTGCAGCAGTAGCAAATTCAGTAATAGACTCGAAACATAAAGCTGCTGAAGAAGCAGAAATCAAACGACACAATTTGGAAATGGAGAGATTAGCACAAAATGCAAAAAGTTTAAGTATTGGCTCTGGAATGAAGAAGAAAAAAACTATTTCAAAACCTAAAAAGAAACCTACCAAATCAAAAAACTAAATAGCTTCCAGCCTCTTACCAATTTTGATATTGAAAGATTATCGAAAAAAATGAAAATTAAAAACTTCAGAGGAGTTTTCATGAAGGATGATTTACCAGAGAAAGTGAACCACACGGAATGTGGAATTATAAATCTAGAAAATTCTGATGAGGCTGGAAGCCACTGGACTGCATTTCATAAAAATAACAATTTAAAATATTATTTTGATTCGTATGGTAATGCACCACCACCAAGAGAACTTGTTCAATATTTAGGTTCAGAAAATTTATTTTATAATGAGGAGCAAATCCAAAACCAATATGATCCACCTATCTGTGGACATTTATGTTTATTAATTTTGAAAAAGCTATCAGAAGGACACGATTTTGTAAATAGCATGAGAACATTGAAGGAAAATCTTAATTTCTTTTATTAAATTTTATAGTCTTGATATTTTTATAGAATTTCGATTCTATAAAAAAAAATTTTTTCTATAATAAAATGATGTACACAAATAATAATGAAACACCTTCAGCCCCTGAAGAATTTACTCCAATAACTCATCCTAGATTATATCCAAAAATAATTTTTCCCGAGTTTAATGAGAAAAATTATAGAATCAATCGAATTATCAATCAATACAAATTTTTAGAAGATGAAGTGAAAATGAGAAATGGTTTGAAAAAAAAATATGGAAAAATATCCAGTACTCTTTACGGTACTGAATTTTTATTCGCCCTCTCAGAACTCGGACTGGTTGGTACTTCTATAGCATTACCAATAATAATTCCATTCAGTGTTCCAATTTCTACAGGATTGACAACCTTATCGATAATATTAAGGACTTCAAGCGGATTTTTCAATAAAAAAATTAATAAACACAATGAAATTGGGCTTTTGGCAAAAGCTAAATTAAATTCGATTGAAGAAAAGTTTACAAAAGCAATTAAAGACGACAAAATATCTGATGAAGAGTTCAATGATATTGAACAAGAAATAAAAAATTATATAAATATGAAAAGTACTATTCTAAATGAATATAATAAAAATAAGAAAGAAGTTAAAAGTGTGGATCCTATCAAACTATCACTTTTGAAACATGGGGAAGTTTTCAGAACTGGATTTTAATATTTTCTATTCCACTATCTTGATATTTTTTATAGAATTTCGATTCTATAAAAAAACTTTTTTAAGAGTTTTAAAAGAAATTTTTAAATGTTCTCGACTTGTATTCGACTTTAAGGTTAAAGAGGGGAGGTGATTCGCCCCCCCTCTTTAAGAGTTTTGAAAATCTTCTTTAAATGTTCTCGACTTGTATTCGACTTTACCGTTAAAATTTTTCTAACACAAAACATCAGAACCAGCGACTTTTTCTTTTGGGGGGTTAGTTAAAAGAATGTATTCTATAATAAAAATGAATCAAATTAAATCAATCTACTCAAAATACGATTCTGAAATCACAAGGCTTCAATATCGAAACTTTAATCCTGAATCTAATTTAGAATTAAACTCTGAGAATAAACGAACGGTTTTCAAATTGCTACTAGATGATGAGTTTCTTAGCAGCAATATTCAATATTACATTGCTGGAAAATACATTCCTAAAGATGCAACAAAAACATATGGAATCAGTGATACAATAATGATGGTCGACAATTTTGTTGCACACCTTTTTTCCAAAATTGAAGTAAAAAAACACAATACGGTTATTGATGAAATTGAAGAACCAGGTATTGCTAGTACGGTGATGGGCATAGCTTCTTTCTCAGGACCATCAAACTATAATGGTAAATTAATGAATTCTGGTTTCAATTCTAAAGTGAATGGTGGTGGAAATTTCAACGCGAATGGTAACTTGGCTGATTTAGGCCTTGGATTCTTCAGCGATATTGCACCAATTTATAAGGGAGGATTTGAAATTACATTCATTAGAAATTCTGATGATAATGTACTCTTCCGTTACAGTACCTCTCCTGAAGGTGTGGCGGGAAAAGTGGAAATTAAAACTTTCTACCTGCGAGTCCCAATAATTGAATATGAAAGTGAATCCAAAGCTAAATTAATTGCTGAACTTAGTACCGCTCCTTATTTGTTTCACTTTAAAAAATTGCAATGTATTGAACAGAATGTCACTGGGAAAACCTTGAATTTCAATATTACCAATATTTATAGAAATGTACAGAATCCGATCTGGGGGTTTGTTGCCTTCCAAACTGCCAGAAAAAATGATCAAAAGAAAAATAATTCCAAATTTGATCATTTGAATGTTAAAAATATTAGTTTTGAAGTAGCAGGAAAAAGTTATCCTGAAGAACATTTGAATTTAGATTGGAGTTCAGGGGATTTTAGTTTAGCTTACACCATGTACACAGATTTCAAAAGAATAGTATACCAAGACTCATCCCTTCCATATCATGAGCCTCAGTCCTTCAAAGAGAACTATCCAATATTCAGTGTGAATATGACTAGACAACCACAGTCCATATCTGGACAAAAAAGTAATATAATTTTACGAGCAGATTTTGAAAAGAATGTGCCAGAAAACACTTTTGCTTACGTAATTTTGGTTTCAGAAGTCACTCTCAACTATATACCACTTAAAAATATTATAAAAGAGGAAATCTAAAACTCACCATGGGAGGAAAAAAAGGATAAACAATATAAATAACAATTTTTTTATTGGGAACATTCTCAATAAAAATATATCAGACACATGAAGAAAGAACCTTGAGAGAGCTCACGCGTGAGCCGCTCCAAGGCTAACCAGAGCAGAGCAGAGTTTAAAAGTATTCTAGATAAATATGAGTAAGAACCTTGAGAGAGCTCACGCGTGAGCCTCTCCAAGGTCAACCAATGCCTCATAATCAACTCCAGCATTTTTTATACTTTTCATCTTTCAGCATCCTTTCAATATTGGTTTATTATTTTCAATAATGAACCATTGGAATCGAGCATGAAAAAAAAAATTCTAACCCCCCTCAAAATTTGATGGTTTACGTTTCAAGGTATGTAGAATCCAAAACTGCAATAAAAATATTTCTGTCTGTCCGCCGTACGCCGTACGGGCCACTTTGCTTAGTTACCATGAAACAAAATTGATGAAATTCGGGTTATGGGTCCCGTTCGGGGTCTAGTTGGTCCTCGAAGCTCGACGTTACTGTCAGTCATCTCTAAGGGGTTCAAAATAGGGGTTGAAATTTCCAGAACGCCTATACCTTTGTTTTACGTGAATTTTTTCACGGTTTTAAATAGTTCTTGAACTTGCGAGTTGTTTAAGACCATCCGGAGCATCGTACGTCCAGCCGTTCGTTCACAGTAAGGCCCCGAAGTTTGCACCGACAGGCATTTTCGACAGCAGGGTGAATGAAATTGTATACTCTTGTCACCAGGGACGCGCTGGATTCAGTCAATCAATCAATTTATTCAATCAATTGATCGATCAATCAATCAAAATTTTCAATTGGCCACTGCTCACTTGAATTGGAATTCATTAATTTGAATTGGAATTCATTTCGAATTGTCTAATTGGCATGGTGCGCATTGGCATGGTCCGAAATGGTTCTGCAATTCTATTGGCCCAACGCTGTCTGCGATTCTCATCATTTTTCAATTGCAATTGGCCACTGCTCACCACTCTACCTAACATCCCCATCTAAATTCCCGACACACTAATCCTATAAACATACACTCCACATTCGCCAAAATTGGCAAAGTTGTGTTAATAAAATATTGAAATTGCAATTGGATTACAATTTCAATTGCACTTTAATTCACTTAGGATTGTAATTGTAATCCTCTAAGATTGCACTTAGGATTGTAATTGTTAGTGCACTTAGGAATTCACTTAGAATTGTAAAAATTGGTATACCATCAGTCTGAATTGGACTTTCATTTGGAATTCATTTAGAATTGTCTAATTGGCATGGTGCGCAGTGGCATGGTCCGAAATGGTTCAATCAATCGTTTTCTTTTGTTTTTTCAATAAATTCATTACGACTGGCCTAGGCCATTCCAATCACAAGGGCCGGCCACGGCTACGCGTTCTGCAATTCTATTGGCCAACGCTGTCTGCGATTCACATAATATGTATAGAGTAGTGCATATTATATTGTATAGACGGGTTATCTATACATAGAGCTGTGATCTGTAACAGAACGGTATTCTGTACAAAAATAATAAACCGTTGTGCAGGGATTTGCAGCGTTTTTTCAAATGCAAACAAAAAGATTTAAATGAAATACTCAACATTTTAAGTTTTTGATGGTCTTTCACAATCACTCCAACTCTTCTCAACTTCTTACTATAACTCAAGGACACATGTAGCTTTTCTTTTAAACAGAGATTCCAATCCTCTCCTGTGATCTTCATATGTTGAAAATACACTTCCAAGTAGTATCCATAAACAGCAGTAGTATAAAAAAGTCTTGATGATTGCTTCTTTATCACATCACTAGATTTAATAAGGTAATTCTCTACTTCCATAATGTTATTTTGATTAGGAAGTTTCACCTTTTCCATTTCATGGTCAAATACAACAAATTTTTGTAGGTACTGATGCATTTGATCTGGAGTTCTTGATATATTAGACACTTTTGGGATTTTCAAAAGCTTTTGAAAATCACATTTTCTACTACCTGGTAGACTCACATTGTTTTTCGTGATTAGTTCTCTGGCTTCACTTGCACTAACACAATTTTTCACTTTCTGCACGAAACTCAAACATTCCTGGTGATATTGTTCCACTTTTAAAATTTCTTCACAGAAATCATAATCATCACAATAAGCTAACTTTAAATATTCAGGAGGTTGTGCCATGTTGAACAGTTGAGGAGAAACTGATTGTGAATATGGATATAGGAATTGAAAGCGAACTATCTGAAATGGGAATGCAAGGTCAACTAGCTGGCCTCCTTTGAGATAGTGTACGGAATATTAATCTCGCATTATTTATCATTTCCTTTAGTTCACACGCAACAAGCTAGATAGCATGAGGCTCTAGAAATCCTAAGAGTTTTTTAATTTAAAAAGGTGGCGTCGATTCGCCCCCACCTTTAAATATATTGGGTTTTAAATTATTTTCGTACTGTTGAAAACTTTTAGACCCGGTAATTTACCGGGTCTAAAAAAAAAAAAAAAAAATATTTTCTATAATAAATAAAGAGATATGGTTTTAAGCGATGAGGCATTAGATATATGTGATGAACATGGAGGTTTCTGGGAGTTTGTAAAGAAACCTGAATTTCGATTTTATGATAGAAACTGTGACGCACTAGACGAGATTCAACGTGCATTGAGGGAGTATAGATATTCTAAAGGGTTGTTGAAAGAACGTTTTTTGGGTGTTGATGGTAAACCACCGCTCCTAAAAATCCAGGTTCCTAAAAATGCTTCTGAATATCAACTTAGAAAATTGCTTTATAGTGAGAGTAAAGCCAAACTGAAGAAGGATTTTGAGTTTCAGTTTCGATACTGTTGCTAAAAGCTCAGGATGTTTGGAATATGAAGGAGATTTTATTTTCAATGTGTTTTAATGAGGATTCCTCATTAAAACGAACAATTAGATCAAGGTAATTTTATATCGACAATATTACCATCGTCCACAATTATATTTTTAGTAGGGATCATGTTTAAAAAAATCTTTACGTTCAACTCTTGTAGAAATTTCTTATCTCGTTTATTACGAATGACATAATTCTCCAACATATTTTCTTTGATATTTTTCCTTTTATATTTCAAGTCTTTATTGGGAGATACGGGTATTGTTTTCTTAACAGTGTTTACGAATTGTTCAACTCCCTCGGTTTTAAGCAACGATTTAAAACTGAGTATTTTATCGTTGGGAATTTCTCCGTATAACAGTTGTTCTATAAACCTGTACACTTTCATATCTTTATTTCTATCGATATATGCGAAACATTCAATGAATTCGATATGCTTAAGTGAAAATTGTAAAAATGGATGAGACATTTTTATTTTATTGGAGAGATCCTTTTAACTAACCCCTCTCATTTTTTCTAGTGAAAACATCAGAGGGAGCTAAATTTCGAAAATATCGACCCCTAAATAGTCCTAAATTTGTATTTTTATTTACGATTGAAATATTTTTAGAGTTTCACTAGAGTTTCTGATGAAAAAATATTTTTTTAAAAAAGTCACTGTCTAAATAAAGTCACTGGTTCTGATGTTTTGTGGTAAAAAACATCAGAGATTCAAGTGGAAATAAAAAACATCAGAGATTCAAGTGGAAATAAAAAACATCAGAGATTCAAGTGAAAATAAAAAACATCAGAGATTCAAGTGAAAATAAAAACATCAGAGATTCAAGTGAAAATAAAAAACATCAGAGAGTCAAGTGAAAATAAAAAACATCAGAGATTCAAGTGAAAAAACAAGAATGTGTCCCCAACGTACCCACTTACTACTGATATATTATATATACATATATAAAATAAATGAATCTATCTTTATTTTGTACGTTTTGCGTTCGTACACCATTCACACGATCGCGATGAAACTTTGGTGAGGTTGTGCTCACGCCCACGAAAGTTTCTCCGTCCGCCCTGATCAGCTGAGTGAGCTGTGAGGCCAACTTCTTTCCTATAGGCTCAAGTTTTGGAGTGAAGCTCCTGTGGGACTGGTGGGCAAGGATGGATTAGTGGGTCCCCGCCCTGATGAGCTGAGTGAGCTTTCAGACCAATTTCTTTCCTATTCAACCAACAAGGCTCAAATTTGGAAAGGAGCTTCTTTGGGGTCGCTGCGTAAAAATACATACTTTTGGTTTATTATTTTCAATAATGAACCATTGGAATCGAGCATGAAAAAAAAAATTCTTACCCCCCCTCAAAATTTGATGGTTTACGTTTCAAGGTATGTAGAATCCAAAACTGCAATAAAAATATTTCTGTCTGTCCGCCGTACGCCGTACGCCGTACGCCGTACGCCGTACGCCGTACGCCGTACGGGCCACTTTTCTTAGTTACCATGAAAAAAAATTGATGAAATTCGGGTTATAGGTTCCGTTCGGCGTCTAGTTGGTCCTCGAAGCTCGACGTTACTGTGAGTCATCTCTAAGGGGTTCAAAATAGGGGTTGAAATTTTCAAAACGCCTATACTATTTTTTTACGTACATATTTTTACGGTTTTAAATAGTTCTTGAACTTGCGAGTTTTTTAAGACCATCCGGAGCATCGTACGTCCAGCCGTTCGTTCACAGTAAAGCCCCGAAGTTTGCACCGACAGGCATTTTCGACTCCAGTGTGAATGAAATTGTATACAATTCAAACCAAATCTCGTAACCAGAGACGCGCCCACAATAGGAATTTGTGAATACGGCCAATCATTGGTAGGGATCACCTGATTATATTGGCGGAGTATGAAGTCGAGTTGGTTGTTCTGTGATATTATTTAATTTGAAAAATGATGGCTCTTTTGGAGTTTGTTGGTAGGTAGTGAAACTTGAACAAACGTTGAAGTATTATTGATGGGTAAATTATTACTACGGTAAATCATTACTCAACGGTAAATTATTACACAACGGTTCATTATACCATCTACGTAGAAGGGGCTGGAGTTTGTTGGTAGGTACTTTTGCAACTTTTTTCACTCCTCATCAACAATTTCTTTTCAGAACTTCATTATGTGTGTTTCTTTTTGTTAGGTACTGTTTGTCATCGGCAGAATTATTTTAGCAACATTTAACTCGTGATTTAGGTAGGTACCTAGTAACGAGTACGGGGTTAGGTACTAACCTACGGAGGGTCTGCGATCTACATAATATGTGTAGAATAGTACATATCATATTATATAGACGGGTTATCTATACATAGAGCTGTGATCTGTAACAGAAGGGTATTCTATACAAAATAATAAACCGTTGTGCAGGGATTTGCAGCGTTTTGGTTTATTATTTTCAATAATGAACCATTGGAATCGAGCATGAAAAAAAAAATTCTTACCCCCCCTCAAAATTTGATGGTTTACGTTTCAAGATATGTAGAATCCAAAACTGCAATAAAAATATTTCTGTCTGTCCGCCGTACGCCGTACGCCGTACGCCGTACGGGCCACTTTTCTTAGTTACCATGAAAAAAAATTGATGAAATTCGGGTTATAGGTTCCGTTCGGCGTCTAGTTGGTCCTCGAAGCTCGACGTTACTGTGAGTCATCTCTAAGGGGTTCAAAATAGGGGTTGAAATTTTTAAAACGCCTATACCATTTTTTTACGTAAATATTTTTACGGTTTTAAATAGTTCTTGAACTTGCGAGTTTTTTAAGACCATCCGGAGCATCGTACGTCCAGCCGTTCGTTCACAGTAAGGCCCCGAAGTTTGCACCGACAGGCATTTTCGACTCCAGTGTGAATGAAATTGTATACAATCCAAACCAAATCTCGTAACCAGAGACGCGCCCACAATAGGAATTTGTGAATACGGCCAATCATTGGTAGGGATCACCTGATTATATTGGCGGAGTATGAAGTCGAGTTGGTTGTTCTGTGATATTATTTAATTTGAAAAATGATGGCTCTATTGGAGTTTGTTGGTAGGTAGTGAAACTTGAACAAACGTTGAAGTATTATTGATGGGTAAATTATTACTACGGTAAATCATTACTCAACGGTAAATTATTACACAACGGTAAATTATACCATCTACGTAGAAGGGGCTGGAGTTTGTTGGTAGGTACTTTTGCAACTTTTTTCACTCCTCATCAACAATTTCTTTTCAGAACTTCATTATGTGTGTTTCTTTTTGTTAGGTACTGTTTGTCATCGGCAGAATTATTTTAGCAACATTTAACTCGTGATTTACGTAGGTACCTAGTAACGAGTACGGGGTTAGGTACCAACCTAAGGAGGGTCTGCGATCTACATAATATGTATAGAATAGTACATATCATATTATATAGACGGGTTATCTATACATAGAGCTGTGATCTGTAACAGAAGGGTATTCTGTACAAAATAATAAACCGTTGTGCAGGGATTTGCAGCGTTTTTGGTTTTTTGATTGCAACGCAAGCAGGGTACAACTAGTATAATATACGTTGTATATATATGTTGGAACCACAGCCCGAAAACGGTCCCGCGATGATCCCGGTTTTGCGATGATCCCGTCGCAATGGGATCATAGCCAATAGTTGCGATGAGATCGTTTTCGTCGGGCCGGGCCCGGTTTCGGGCTGGGGTTCCAACATACACATCGCATGTTAATTGCTTGTCTATTCAAATTTCCATCGTTCCAGACGCTATTATTCCTGCTATTATTATCCTGAGTTACTTGTATCAGTTACTGAATCATTTTTTGTTTCTTTGTAATTTCTGACAAAGACGGTTCCCGTGAGATCATCGAAGTTAAGTTACCTCGAGAGTGGTTATTACTTGGATGAGTGACCGCCGTGACACGTCCAAGTATGACCCATGTAGCGGTTGGGCGAACCCCTCTCCACTCAAGGGGGCGAGGCAATGAGTAGCAAAGTAAAGAGCGAAATGATCAGGTCGAATTCTGATCCTCCCATTGGAGGACAGCTGAT
This sequence comes from Leptopterna dolabrata, assembly GCA_954871275.1. Classification (NCBI taxonomy): domain Eukaryota; kingdom Metazoa; phylum Arthropoda; class Insecta; order Hemiptera; family Miridae; genus Leptopterna; species Leptopterna dolabrata. The sequence goes on along the minus strand of OX940984.1, from coordinate 13,430,390 downwards.
CACGTCCGCGACGCTGACAGGGCAGTCGGACGAAAATCCCCAGCCTGGAATGGCTGTTTATTATTATTTTATTATTTTTTTATTATTATTTTTGTTTTTTAACTTCGTTCTAGGCGCTACCAGACGATCATTATATACTTCCGTATAAAGTGAAGGTTGTAGACATCTGAATTCTGCATCAAATGTTCGGGAATAATAAAAAAGTACATTGAAGTGGGTTGATAATATAGTGTATAATTATGGATTTATATTCTCACAGTAAACAAATTACCATTAAAATAAAATAAAATACCATTCGTGATCAGTTCGTGACCGACGGATTAATGTGAAGTATTTCAAGCTCCAGACCCCATAAAACTTTGTGATCATTTCCATTGCCTGTTTATTGAATACATTTCGTTATTCCTCTCTCTAGTTGTCTGCTCAATCGTTGGCTGTTATATCCTGTCATAACAGCAAGATAGTTATGGTGATACACTATATACCCGGGCTTCCCCAGTGCGGAAACCAAATGCATTTCTTGATTCAACGTTCAAATACCCATTTTGGTACTTCTGATAACTGTTCAGTGTGTTCCTCTAATTACATGATCCTGTAAAACAATGGTGACTGGTCTCAAAATCCGCCGGTATTCACCTGTTACATGAGATGAGATCCCACCCACCCTACCTATCTGAGTCAAACGTCATATTGAAGTTTGAAGGCTTGGATTGGACAGTCATAGTATGAGCAACGGTTGATAAGCCTGGATTTGAAAGAACAACTCCAATAGCTTTTGAACCAATTCTGTCAACCTAATTCTAACCGAACGATTGAACTGTGAGTCGCCCCAAAGATTCAAATAGAAAATGCCAATCAGTCTCCCAAATAATTAGGCTTCTTTTATTTGAGTGTTGTTAAAATTAACTGAATTGTATTTTTTCTGAACGTATGTCTTGAGCTGTTGATTATAACAAGTGATCCAGCTTCGTAGATTGCGAGAAAATGGGTAAAATATGGATTTTATCGGTGAAAATTATATTAGTTTATTGCTAAGTCGCTTGAATCACGAAAAACTGTACAGCTACATTGAAACATATTTCCACTCAAAAGGTGCAAAATTAGGTTTTTATTTGTGCGTGAACAAAATTAGAGGGAGGTGTTAATTTAATACAATAAACTATTATGTCTTGGATTACAAAAGATTTTGGAGGGAGATAGTGCTCCTTTTTGGACTTGAATGATTTGAAAATTGTGAAAATGGTTGATTGGGTTGGAACAATAGTTGGTTGATAGGCTTGATAGGCAGTAAACGTTTATTCACAGTTAGGTCACTGTCGATTGCTGCTTATTGTTGAATCGAATGTCCTATTATGATTGTGTTGCGTGATTCAGCAAATATGTGTGCTGTGTGGATGTATCACGCTCAGGCAGTTAAGTATTTTATAGAGATATTCATAATTATTTATAGTAGTCCATATTTTATTGACAGAAATTTTTAATTGGACGTATTCTTTCAAATAGACTGTGCTGAATTTATTTAGCAAGGAAAAGAAGCCCTAAGGTGATTACACAGGAGGCAAAGTATGGATCTTAGCTACAAGAGTAAGTCTTGTCAGAGGGGGCCTCCCAGGTAACAGGTGGGCAATCGTTATTGGGGTTGGTAGAACCTTCAATAAGGGCCGATATCGCGCCCCTGCTGTCAACTGCGGTTCTGGTGATTACAAACCCCGCACTCCCCTCTCTATCGCCCCTTCACCCACTACTTTCCTTTCTCACACCACTACCACCGCTGCTTGAAGGCTTTTCCACTAAATAGGTCAATAAGTTACAGGTAATGACTCAGCCGACTGGATCTGGAAGATGGATCAAGAAGGATGAAAAATTCAGGCTTTCTAACCGTTCATCCAGATGGTATCAGCAGTACGGTGCCTTTTACCCGAGGACATTTTTCTTTAGTGAAATACTGTTTCCTCTGGAAATTGATCAAGAAAAATTCGGATGCGATTTCTTGTTTGGGTCGTCTCTTGGTCAGATGTTGAGGAAAACAACGAACCAATATTGTTTTACTTATTGGGAGTTAATTTGTTCCCCTGTCTTCTGCCTCGATTCGAACAATGATCATTCATAATGGTACTTGGCATTGCCTAGTATGCAACACAGGTGTCCTTTCACGGCTAGAAGAACTTCATTGGTTCGGACTTGGTGATTTTGGAAACCAAGTAAATATTTGTTCTTTCGACTAATCGGAATCTTTCCATCAGTTACTAACTAAAAACGAATCGAGAAAAAAAAATTGCAGCCCCCATGGGCACCTACTCATTATCTTCTCGTGTACGGTCATGATTCGATGTGCAGCTCTTTTTCTTGTGCGTTTGTTGGTCTCCGAGAATCTTCCTTTCGTCTATTAAACAAAAAAATTGATTAGATTGCTATTTTAGTTGGATAGAGTAGCAGAAACTTGGATATAGTTAATGTTCTATAGTTAGTATCAATGGCTGCTGGGTGGAAATCACACAGTAATTATCGCAGTCTGCGAGCTTGGAACTTCCATACGGGCACTTAATTTGAATGACAGCTATTCTGCAGGAGTAGTATCAGCCAGCTGAAGGCCAGTAGGTATCACCTGTTGAACAGTTATACGCGTTATACCTGCGTAGGAATCACTTGAATTAGCAAGGATCCCTGACTCACATACACAGCATCCCCTTTCAGATATTCAGTAATATATAAGCACGATACAGACCTCCTCGCCACGAGGCAGGCCCATAATGAAAGGCTACATAAAAGAAACAGGCTAATAAAGAGGCTACTCACGGTCTGAAAAGCGAAACAGATCTTTCAGAGAAGAACTCTTCTGCCGAAGCGAGCCAGCCATAAAAGACCGGGCCGAAGGTTATAAAACAGCTTGCAAACCGGACGGGCAAGTTGTAAAAAAAGCCAAAGGATTTCTTCGGGGGATCAATACTGCATTACGAAGAGTGATTCTGCGATGCCCATTCAAAGTCTTCGTTTTCTGCCCTGGAGCGCACTTGCTTTCTAATCCTATTGGTAACTCTTGCAAAAATAGCATCTCTACTCGTTCCTTTCACGATTGTAATCTCAGAATGGAATGCACGTCCTGTTTCGATGGGTTAAAAGTGAAACAACATTACCATGTTTACAATTTGTAAATAGGTATTACATTTTACATGGATTAATGTTGAATACATTCGTGAATCTTTTGAATCTATATCCTTTTTGCAGCGTATTAGAACGGACGCGAGTCCTCTCGTGTGTGCGCATCTTCATTATTACATTTTTTCAAATAAAAGATCTCAGCGACAGCTCTCCAAAAATAGCAATATGAAGGAATACGATGAATGAAATCGAAGTGGAGTGACAGATTATTCAAATTTACTTTGACGTTCGAACCAATGGACCCGTCCTTCTCGCATGTAACATTTTGACAGGAATTGTTTTTTCTTCAGCACCGCCAGACTGTCAGTGAAATATTCTATCGGCTTTAAAAATTTATTATATATATATAAGTATTTCTCAATAGTTCGGACTCGTTTATTATAATAATTAAAAATAATATAATACTTATTGTTATCTACTCTTCCGACAAGATTTTTTTGTCTATATTCATGCATTACCTAGTCTGTTGTGTGTAGATGGACATTTTGATAAACACCCATCTCTTTTTAACCTGCATTTGAGGTATAACTGTTGAATGCTTAGAAGATTCGACTGGTGTTTTCTGGGGCCTGCGTTCCTTGAAGTTCGACCCGAAAAGCAACATCAGCAAAATAAACGTGAATCAACCTGAAAACTTCAGCGCAACTTAGTGGGGAACAGCTGATTCGCACCATACATGGTTTTGTTGTATCAATATCTTCGTTACAAGATACTTACTTCACGTTTAAACAGGAAGGAACTCGATATTGTGGTATATATAAGTATTTTATTTGTAGGTTGATAGAAATCTATGAAGAAGGTGTTCATCATCGATATCTAATACACCACCATTCAATTACGTATAAATGGTAGTTGGGAACTGGTATTACAATAGCTTTACGTATTTCCCATACATGCTTCAGGTCATGCAGATTGGTCTTCAACACCAATCTTTTTCAGAAATACAGTTGATTTACGAATGGATGTTATTGTGCGATGTTTGACGGATGATTTTTTCGAAGTATGTTAATCAACATATTCATTATATGGTTGTACTGTCCAAACTCTTTACTTTCATTATAGGTAATCAGTTCAGCTTTCCCGTTCACCAGAAAATACCAGCTGAACTTATTCAAAAATTACTTTTGAATGTGTATAGGTTACAGTCGAATTAGATGGAAGTTTGTTTATAAAACTTCATTGCTATTAAAAAACGTGTCGAACATCAGCAGCCACAACAATAAATTTATTGGCTTCATTTTCCATCCATAACGTGCTACGGCTGTTTGGGTTGAGCACGTTCAATCAGTAGCATCCACAAGGAAAACGTCTCTAGTAAATAAATGGGTAATTCCAAACAAAATGGGCGATTCGCTCATATTTCCGGCCGGAATGCTCCGAATTCGTTAAATGACCCATACAAATGTTTATCCGTCCTTCCAAATATAGAATTCATGGAAACGGTTTTAACGTTCATCAACTACATATATGGTGAAATGCGATTCTAAAAAGTAGATAACTACCGAAAGTGAAGTAGACTATATCACTTACTTCTAGTCTTCTATATCACTAACTTCCTAACTACCTATCTATCAAGTAATTTTAACGTTTAAGTTATTTATTACGATGTTTTTATGACATAACTGCCATAAATTATTAAGTAACTAATTTACCTACCTAGTTACCTACGGTAAGTACCTACATTGGGCTTATTACATCAAATAAACGCTGCAAATCCCTGCACAACGGTTTATTATTTTGTATAGAATACCCTTCTGTTACAGATCACAGCTCTATGTATAGATAACCCGTCTATATAATATGATATGTACTATTCTATACATATTATGTAGATCGCAGACCCTCCGTAGGTTAGTACCTAACCCCGTACTCGTTACTAGGTACCTACCTAAATCACGAGTTAAATGTTGCTAAAATAATTCTGCCGATGACAAACAGTACCTAACAAAAAGAAACACACATAATGAAGTTCTGAAAAGAAATTGTTGATGAGGAGTGAAAAAAGTTGCAAAAGTACCTACCAACAAACTCCAGCCCCTTCTACTAGATGGTATAATGAACCGTTGTGTAATAATTTACCGTTGAGTAATGATTTACCGTAGTAATAATTTACCCATCAATAATACTTCAACGTTTGTTCAAGTTTCACTACCTACCAACTAACTCCAAAAGAGCCATCATTTTTCAAATTAAATAATATCACAGAACAACCAACTCGACTTCATACTCCGCCAATATAATCAGGTGATCCCTACCAATGATTGGCCGTATTCACAAATTCCTATTGTGGTTACGAGATTTGGTTTGAATTGTATACAATTTCATTCACACTGGAGTCGAAAATGCCTGTCGGTGCAAACTTCGGGGCCTTACTGTGAACGAACGGCTGGACGTACGATGGTCCGGGTGGTCTTAAAAAACTCGCAAGTTCAAGAACTATTTAAAACCGTAAAAATATTTACGTAAAAAAATGGTATAGGCGTTTTGAAAATTTCAACCCCTATTTTGAACCCCTTAGAGATGACTCACAGTAACGTCGAGCTTCGAGGACCAACTAGACGCCGAACGGAACCTATAACCCGAATTTCATCAATTTTTTTCATGGTAACTAAGAAAAGTGGCCCGTACGGCGTACGGCGTACGGCGGACAGACAGAAATATTTTTATTGCAGTTTTGGATTCTACATACCTTGAAACGTAAACCATCAAATTTTGAGGGGGGGGGGGGGGGGGTAAGAATTTTTTTTTTCATGCTCGATTCCAATGGTTCATTATTGAAAATAATAAACTAAAATTGAAAAAACATGCCAAAAGAAAAGTAGGTACACTTGCCGTTACGTTAAACACTTACCGTAAAACTTTCTACCGCCAAAAAGCAACGTAGGCCAAGTTTTTTGGGTGCAACAAGCTGCTATCGTTACGGATAACGGCGGGGGGGGGGGGGGGTCTAGAGCCGTCGAAATACAAACGATCCCGCAACGAAAATTTATGGACGATTAAGCGATATCTGACGCTATTGAGCCCTTACAGAATGCCAATCGTCGGTATTTAGTGGCATCAATATTTTTTGTTAGGCTAACGATATTTCATCGTCGTTATACGATGCCATACCGAGTTGCAGAATCGCACTGCTGGGCTTTTCACGTTTTAGCTATCAACTAACCTTGGAGCTAATTGGTGAATGATGGCCAGATCCCTTCACAATATGGCACTTATTTTTGTGAAATAGGGCCCTAAAAAATATGGTAATATGGCACTTATTTCTCTCAATATGGCACTTATTTTTCAACCCTCTCCGACCACCCCAGATATTATGAGACGATAATATCACAACATACAAGTTATTTATGCTAAATAATTTATTTTATTTACAAAGCTGTATACAATAATTAATAATACCTAATAATAATAATAATTATTATTATTATTAAATAACAACATCAGGTGTGCTGCAACGGTTTCCATTGAAAATCCCAGCCGTCGATCACTCAGAAGGTATTTCATTTTTGAGAAAGTTCTTTCCACATCAGCTGATGTTGCCGGGGCGTATTTCATAGAGGGGACATCAGCAGGTTCCCAGCCTTCCTTCAGAGTGGCTTCCTCACCAGACAGAGTGGCGACCCGTGGAAGCACCCCATTCCAAAAGGGTTAGAGGCATTAGTAATCCCTCTACACTAATGGCCTCAGGGTTCGAGAAACCTCATGTCATTCAGAAATTTTCACTTCAATTTTTTTTTTTAATTTTTTTGAAGGAGTGGCGAAAAAAAGGCAAAATATGGCACAAACATGGCATTCTCCCAAAAATCGGCCGAATATGGCATTTTACAAAAAATCTGCATAATGTGGCATTTTTGTATGGCGCCATGGCAATATGGCATTTGAAGGGCTCTGATGATGACGCTGAGGTCCATTTCAGTCAGCATTAAGGATACAGGAATTCTTCAGGAAAAAAAAGGTAGAAAAAAGGTGTCTTGAGACTGTAAGGGCGAGAAGAGCGCTCTATCGTCTGTTCTATCGTACCCTGTTTATCCCCGAAACACACCCCCCCCCCCCCCCCCCATCCCAATACCATTACAAAACCCGCTCGACACCCGACGATTTACGAGGTCGGCTAAGCCCGCACGACACCAACAGATGTTCCCTCTCCGACCGGTTGTATCTCTTATCTGTGTAGTGCCGCGAACAATGAACCACCAGCTCCTCTTGGCTCGCCTTCCCCAAGCCAGGGATACCGTTCTCACGCACTTAATCCTTATAGGGAGCACGAACCTCCGTAATTTCGAGGATTGCCCTTACAAACTGATCCCGGGGTTAGACGATTTGGCTCCCGAAAAGAAGATCGTGACAGTCACTTCTACCCCAAATCCAAACAAACAAATTAATGGAATTGACGCGGCCATTTTCGAAAATTTCATCTCTATTTTCCTAGTTGTATTGGCAATTTCAAGCTCATTGTCACCGATATTCTCATTGTGACATTCCCTTTCGATATTTGCACTTTGGTATTCGACACCAGGTTCTTATCATGTTGATATCATAGGAAGCAGATTTCGAATCAGCGTCTGAAATATATTGAAGTATTTCACTAACTCAACTAAAAAGGTATAAGTATTTCCCCCGTGTTGTTTTCCAATTTGAATCAACCGTCTTCAATGTGATATAACTGAGTGGTATTATAACGATAGGTGATAGGGGACAGCTGATTCAAATCACGCATGGTTTTCACGAAAAATAATTTATTACTCGCAGATTTTCTTCTTGAGAAAAGGCGAGATAATTTCGAATTTTTGCTGTATTGGTAATTTGGCTGTGTCTTCTCTCATCGGAAATTTGTTTGAATGTTGAATACAAGCACGTCAAGAACATTACGCACAGAACAGTGCCCTAGCCAGGAAGTTGATATGTACAGATAATAATGAACCGTTATAGAAGAATTCCCAGCATTTTGGTTTAATTTTCAATAATCAACCTTAGAAATCGAGCAGAAAATTTGTTAGTTAACCGTCCGGCAAAAAATTTGTTGGTTTCCTTTTCAAGGAACGTAGAATCCGAAAATGGAATAAAAAACGCTGCAAATTATTACACAACGGTTTATTATTCACCTGTATAATATGCCCCTTCTGCGTGGGCCACTGTTTTCTGTGGTCAACACCTACCCACTTGCTCCTCCCAGAAAAGTCATAAATCGAGTATTGGAGCCAGCCGGGCAATATTACAGTTATTTGTTGTCATTCATGAAACATAACGTTTGTTGAAGTTACAATAATACTTATTAACAAAATCCGAAAGAGCTACAATTTTTCAATTGGAATGATATCGCAAAACAACCAACTAAATTTCATACAGCCATTGATGATAACCAGGTGTTTCCTTGAAATGATGTCTGGGCCGGATTAATACAGTTTGATTCACGATCATGTTGACGAAGCTTTTCGCTGCAAACGAATGGCTGGACGTACAATGCTCCGGGTGTTATAAAAAAATGCTTTATTTCGAATACAATTTAAAAACGTTAAAAAAACCGTACCCTTCAGTGGAAAGTTTTCGAGCTACTGCGTTGGGGAAATGTGAACACCTATTTTTCACCCCTTGGATGACTGACAGTAACGCCGAGCTTCGAGGACAAGCTAGACCCAAAACGGGACCTACAAACCAAATTTCATTCATTTTGGTTCATGGTAACTTAAGGAAAGAGCAAAGTACGGCGTACTCGGCGGACGGACAGAAATGTTTGGTTTATTATTTTGAATAATAAACCTGGAATCGATATGAACAAACAATTTTAATCCAAAAATGGAATAAAACAATTTTTGTCCGTCCGCCGTACGCCGTACTTCGAACTTTTCTTGGTTACCATGAACCAAAATCAATTAAATTTGGTTTGTAGGCCCCATTTGTGGTCTAGTTGTTCGGCGAAGCTCGGCGTTACTATCATTCATCTCTAAGGGGTGAAAAATAGGGGTTGACATTTTCATAACGCCGTAGCTCGAAAACTTTCATTAGAAGGGTATGGTTTTCTTACGCTTTTAAATTAAAGCATTTTTTGAGACCACCCGGAGCGTTGTACGTCGAGCCGTTCGTTGCACCGAATATGATCGAGAATGAAACGGTACGAATCCGGCCCAGATATCATCACTAGGGAGCACCTGATTATTCATGGATGGCTGTATGAAGTCGAGTTGGTTGTTCCGTGATATTATTTCATTTGAAGAATGGTGCCTCTTCCGGATTTTGTTAATAGGTATTTCTAGAACTTGAGCAAACGTTATGCTTCATGAATAACAAAGAGTAATTGATGATAGAATCGTTGAATCCCGCGCATTTTTATGAATCTCTAATTCACGGGCTGGTTCCAATACTCGATTTAGGGCTTTCCTGGGAGGAGCATGAGTTGGGGTATTGACCACAGAAACGCAGAAGGGGCATCTATACAGGTAAGTAATAAACCGTTGTGTAATAATATGTAGCGTTTTGTTCATGTTGTGTTCGTTCGTCAGTTTCCTGAGCCTTCATTATGAATGATCTCCGGTGCAATGATCTAGGAAAAGAGATTTTTTCTCGTCTTTTTTTTCCCCCCCTTGTCTAAAGCCTCACCTAATTTCCCACCCATATCTAACCCTTCTTCATCCCCTACCCTTAATCTTGAATATTTTATATTAAAAAAGGGAAGAGTAAAAAAAAAGGCTACAGAGAAGAGTCACTAGACCCCTCTCATCATAAATTGTCCCTCCTCCCCTCTCACCTACCCAGCCCAGTGACGTCTAGTCGAGTTCATTTCTTATTTATTAACCTTTTTCTCAACGTTATGGAATTTTTAAACGGGGCATCCCCTCTCCGACACCGCTCCACTCGCATACCGCTACCAACCACCGCCGCAGGGCTTCTTGGTAGTAATTAATTATAATGATGATTAGTCTGAAAACTCCTTCGTTTACTTTTTTCGGTCTCACTTTCGCATCTGTTTTTCATTGTCGGCTATTTAAAATTTCATTTATCGCTATCATCATTATAGAATTTTAATAACTATTGCTCCAGTTTCATTCATTCGTTCAGTTTGCGGAAGCGGGTTTGCATGGGTATAATGAATTAACCTAAATGCAGCATGACAATACTAAATATTGCTATCATAAAACACTCATGTTCGAGGAATTATTTATAGGAGCCATCCTATCAAGATAAGTCCGTAATTTTATTCAATACCTATTTCATAGACGCTAAAACAGATGCAATTTAAATATACTGTATTTTAAGAATTTGGTAATTTTTATCACATTCACGGAATTCTGGCACATTTTCTATATTTATGCCATTTGAAGAAAAAGCGCTCGCATTTTTAGGCTCGGCCCCTCAGAGTGACCCACTTATTTTTAGAAAATTTTCATTATTTTGAGTGGAAAGAGACGGATTTAAAAAAAAAGAGAAAAAAGTAAATTTTAGCTTCTTCAGATAGATGAGAATGTGTGTTCGTGTGTATTTCTGCAGCCGCCATAACTCACGACCCCTGGTCCAAATTGGCTCAAATTTTGATGGTAGTTCGGGAGTTAGGTCCTAACTCCCATATGAATTTTGTCGCATTCGGATCAGTTGTACAGACCGCACATGCGCAAACCTGAACAACGACGAATCTACTTAACTCACGACCCGGTGGTCCTAATTGGCTCAAATTTTGATGATAGTCCGGGGTTAGGTCCTCCTTGGCCCCATATGAATTTTGTCGCATTTGGAACAGTGGCAGACATTGCGCATGCGCAAACGTGAAGAAATTCTAATTTTTATAATAGTTCAGGGTTAAGCCCAAGTTGGACCCATATGAGTTTCGTCGCGTTCGTATAAGTAGTAGCGAATGCGAATCCACAAACGTGAAATCCGTTGAACCTCCATAACCCACAACCCAATGGTCCAGACAAACCATCTTTCTTTAATCTGGTCCAATAGCCTAATGTTCCATTTATATATTTTTTTTTAAATTAATTTTTTAAACTCCTTTATTTCCATTTTTAAATTTACAGTAATACTGCATGTTTAAATTAATCAATAATAAAATAAACTTATTTATTATTTAGATCATTCTTCAAACCTTTTAACATGGGAATGGCGCTTTAATTTTCTCGATAGCCCGGATTGTTAATTGAGAAAATCCTCTCTTTCGAACTATCCTTGGAAATATCCTACAAAATAGTCCCTAAATTATGAACACCCCTAGTACCAAGGCCGAGCTATGTAATCCGTGGATTACTTAAGACTGTATTTTTATCCGTCTGTATATTTGTTCGAACAAGGCTTAACTATTCATCCGAATCGAATGAAGCTTCGGAGAAATTATAACGTAAAAATCCTTACTTGACTATCTTGAGCTCATGTTTCAAAAGTTCGAATCCTTCGGCATCTGGTTGAGGGTAGTTTGAAAAGAGTAATTACTAAGTAATTACGATCTTATGTAGATGAGCATGTCTTATGCAGTTTTTGGTGTTGGTTGTATTTTTTTGGGTTTGAGTAATAATATAGGTACTTCAAGAAGCGTTCATCTAAAATTCAACATCATTATTATGTAGGGGGGGATATGAATTAATGATATGTTATAAGGTATACTTGACTGTATGGTTATGCCCGGATATGTCTACCTGGAAATTATCATACAACAGTCGTTACATTACAACTGGAAGTACCCGTTGATTAAATTGATTAGCGCACCATGGGATAGTGACTTGATACCACAGTGCCGTTATGCAGAATTTGTGTGCTACCCTCATGGTGACACCGTAGTCTTAGTAATTTGAAGCTAAGACTGATCATGTGCTGTTGCTCACTATCACGAGTAGGTACTTGCCTGTGTGCCTACCTACCTACAAAATATACCTTACCCGCCGGAAGATGTAATGATGTACCAGGTAGATTTATTTGTGTTGCAAATGTTTCCCTGTTCTTTTACCAAGAAAAACTCGTCATTTCCTAATATTTTTTGTTACAGTTGCTGTTTGATGCCTTCAGCATCGGGCGTCTTACGGACAAAGGCTGCTCGGATGGATACATGCAGGCGAGTACCGGCGATACTGTTAACCTTTTGTGCTTGCACCATACCTAGGTGTGATCTAGATAGAACAGTCGCACATAACATATTATATTGTTGGTAGGATTCTTGAGGGTTGGTCACTTAATAAAATATCCACTATTCCGACGTTTCGATTTATTTATAAATCCTCTTCAGGGCTGTAATGAAAGGAACTATTTATTCAGAGAACATTGACTCAAAAAAGTGTAGGATGGACTTATAAGTAAATGCTAAAAAATTACTTATAAGTCCATCCTACACTTTTTTAGAGTCAATGTTCTCTGAGTAAATAGTTCCTATCATTACAGCCCTGAAGAGGATTTATAAATAAATCGAAACGTCGGCATAGTGGATATTTTATTAAGTGACCAACCCTCAAGAATCCTACCAACAATATTAATACTGAGTGGTCGAGAACGTTAATCATATTCATAACATATATTTATATATGTTATGAGCGATTGTTATATCTGGATCATAGCTGATGATGCCAATTGGATCGAAATCTTGCTGTTCATTGTATTCTGTACAGTGCTTGGCTTCGTGCTGCTCTGCCGTGATCTTTCAGGCTTCCAAAACAAACCCATAGTGGTGCATATTTTTGATTATTTATCTGTACAAGCTAGAGTTGTTTCGTTGGATTGGGAAATGTTGTGTTCCCCTGGTGCTTTCCTCATGTGTCGTTTCTTTCTCAGGTCACAGAGCTGGGACGTCCTTTGACTGAAGGCGGCTGGTGCGGCGAAGCCACAACGCCCAGCGTTTATTTCTCCGAATCAACAACCATCACACTCTCACTTCGACTCATACACAACTCACCTCTGAAGCTGAACATGAGGTGAGAAACATTCTGAATACCTCCGCTAACGTGTAGAAAGTGAAAGAGTGTTATAGTTCACCAGTTCTCTCACTAATTTTAGATAGAGAAATAGGTCTGTGCATAGAACATACAAATCTTGTCCTATGAATCTTTCTGTTCCTCCTGCCCTTTATAATGACTCCACCATTAACCTAGTCGGCACTGGCATTAGTTATTCTCGAAGATTATGCTTGCGGGGCGATCTCGAAACAGCTGTTCATCCTTTCATTACGAAGCTCTATCACGTATTCCGGGGCGTCCGCTGTGCTTAGCTTGTAACTGATAATTAAACCCCGTTGCTCGCTGTACTTCGCCCGACAAAGGCTCATCAACCTGAATAATTTGTGAGCCTTTCCGACCCTCGGAGTACGAAGGTTTGGTGCCCTACCGCTGGAATAACACACCTCCAACCGGACGTATAGTTTGAATGACAGCGATAGGTACCTCGTTATTTATCTTATGCACTGATATGGCATCATATTCGAATTTATGTTGTACGCAGTCGACTCTAACCTTGGCTGAACGACCGGAATACAAACGATCCTGATGCATCAGTTGTGTCTGTGAAATATTTGGTATCATGATGTGAGTTGTCTCAAGCTCTTGAGCCCATGATTGCACTTATAGCAAGCTGACTAATTCAATGACTAATGACTAATGGTCAATGACTAATTGCAAGTTCATGCCAATATCTAGTCAAGAATGAAGGAAGGAATATAATGAATGTATTCGGTTACATTTGAAGACACAGAGCACACATGCTTTTGAAAGGTACGAAATGGGGCCTTCTGAGTAGGATTGGAACTTGAATGGGATGTGTGCCTTAAATAATGACGAAAGAGCTAACATATATACGGTCAGAAACGAGTGGGAGGATTATGAAGGATGGGGCGCATTCATTGTGCGCGAGGGTAATGAAAAGAACAGTTGGAGCTCTCTGATTGTTTTTTCTCGTATACTTGTAACGATTCAAGATCAAACCACTTATGTCAAGCATGTTATTGTTGTTGTATCACACAGTGAACCCAGCTTAATTCATTAGTAAACGAAATTTGGAGAAGCTCTTAAAAGCTTTTAATGAGAATTGCATAAGCTTTGACAAATCACGAACCTGATTATTTTTTTTATACCTCCTTTGTTGTTATTATAGTTGAAGGAATAAACAAAAAAATCGTAATAATTTCTACCTCGTCCAGGGATCCCCGATCCCAGGAGCACCTGAGCCTTCGTCCTCCGACCCTCATCCCGAGGGAGTCCTCTGCTCTGTCCATTATGCAAAAGATGAGGTGAATAGGGCAGGGTCAATGATAGTCCGTCAATTATTCAGAGGATCTTTTGCCAAAAGTTGCCTTAGGCCTCAAGTTTTTATTCTGGGATGGAATTCTCGGTTGGTCAACGAATTTTTCTTGTTGAGAGGTGCATGAAGTTATCTAAAATATTGTTCGAACACCGAGCTTTGCCACCTTTCGTACGACCACGCTAAACATGTTCCCAAATTGATATTTCCTAATATTATTTAGTGTCAGAAAGGGCATTATTTTAGTTTCTCAGGAGTTGTGTGCTATTATTGTACATATCATATAACCATAAATGTTCAAAAATTATGTATGATGCTGAAACACAACCTAGAAAACATTCATCGCTTGAACTACTCAACGAACCGTGAAAATGAAGTGCTCCCAATCAGTTAACCCAGAACTATTATAATTACATTATATAATAGAATTTGAAATCCCTCTAACTTGAGAATTTTGACTCGACTAGTTTTTTAAAAACTTCCAGGAGAAGACGCTGTTGAATGGCGTTAGCCCCTGAAGCAGAAGTACTTGAGTAATAGACTTATAGACCTGGGAGCTAAATAGCTATTATTCTCGACTCCAGGAGGGTTTCTGGGTTGACGAAACTTTACTGATATCCCCTCAGGGCTCTCCTCTCGTCATTGATAACTTTACCTGAACTCGACCAGTCGGTTTCACTTTGTTAGTCAAGTCAGTTAGGGCGTACTAATTCATTTGTACTCTGCCCAATGGGATACCTCCGAATAGCTCGCGCGGCGGCCCACACTGGTAAAAACGACCAATCTAGGTGGAAATTGCTCAACTCCTATAGGTACAGAATTGCAACAAGATGATTTGAAATGGTGAGGGTGACCTTGCTATACCCTTAGGATTTGATTTATAGAAGACGATATTGACAAAAATAACACAATTTAGTGGTAGTACAGGTATGTGGTTGTTAAAAAATGATGTTTAGCTATCACCTGGTGGTTTAATGGCGCGATGGAAATGAATTTGATAAATGGTTGACTCAAAAAATGAAATGAAATGGAGACGAAAAAAAAAAAATTATATTAGGTACCTATATTGTATATATAGGCAGAATACTTCCTTTTTACAAAATATCAATAGATATAAAACATCACAGAAAATGTTATTGAATATGTCAGTATAGAAAAAGTACATACTCAAGAAAAAATGAAATCATTGCCTAACTTTTGCAAATACGTACACAAGGTAACCTGTCTTTTCCTGGCCGAACTGTCCCGTCTACACGTCAAAAATCTCTCTTTTGGTGATAGGCATTTTTCCTGAAAAATAGATTTCATCAGCTCTACGGATTCGGAAGGGTCTAAATTTGTAATGTACGTTCTCTGTAGATGGTACAATTCAAAACTAGACCGCTCGCAAGGTGTAGGAAGCTGTAGCAAAAAAGTTGCATCATTTTGAAAACTAAGTTTTCCTAGTAATTGTAACAACCGTTCTTACCCCATCGTCGACCACGTGGGAGCGAGAAACACAGTCACCCACGTGAGGTTCGCCAGGACTCCACTCACATTTTTGGCACTGGCGCCTTATTAGTGCAATGACAAGCGTCAAAACATCATGCAATCAATTTAGAGGTGTACAGTGTTGAATACCAAACTGAAAAAAGCAAAACTGGTAAGTCTTTTATTGACGCAATAACGAAATATAAATTCGAGTAAACTTTTTAGGCATATATATAAACTCAAAGTAAGCCCACTTTATTTGAATAAAAGAAAGAGCTTCAGCTCACACGGAACAAATCTAGAACTTTTTCGAAAATTGCTTTCTCAGAGAAACAAAAAACAACTAACACTATTGATATACCTAAGTAAAACTTGAATTTACACACTAAAATCACACTTGGGAAAATCAGACTATAGTACCTGAATAGCCACAGATAGACTTCGAAACTAGAAAGAAACCATAAAAATACATAATGAAAACTTCCATCACAGAATCAGTCTTCTTCAGATTCACTTTGTGAATCTTGTTCATCGCACATGAAACATGATTGGCTTAGTTTTTCATGTTCTTTGCAAATTGGAGGTAACATTATTTGGCGCATGTCTTGTTGGATTTCCTCTCCTTCGATCTGTCGCACATGTGGCATCTGATTTTCTGGCGAGGGGGGGGGGGGGGGGGGCAGAGACTGGGTTAGTGGTACATTCTGTTCCAAGGATCACCCCGATTTCCTGACGTAGAGATTTCACAATCCTCACATTAGCCTGCCTCGTCCTCATGTGAGGCTCAGCCAAGATGTATGCAAAATTTTTCAAAAAATCTTGTCGAGACAATCCATTTCCTGCTAACGTGATCATCCATGATGCATGATGATGTTACGTGTATGTAAGCTCAAACTATTGAAAATCTAAGACAAAAAAATGTGTGAATGTGCCGAAATTTTTTTTTTTCACGGAAGTCCACGTGGGGTCCGCTCAGACCCCAACAACGTTTTTCAACCACAAAGAATCAGTTCAAAAGGTTTTTTTTGTAATAGTCGACATATTTGCTATCGGTAAAATAACAACTGAGCTTAGCCCATCAAGTTAGTTTGCTATAATATTATTCAACTGTTTATAGAGTTTTTAGCCCAGTGGTGATGTAACTCAAGAGAACACCCAATCACTACACTTGTCACATTGTCACATCACAAGGTCGAAAGGTTTTGTTCTACCAAGCCGCCGGGTGGCGTTGCTGTTGTCTTGTCTAGAAATCGAAGAACTTCCGGATTCATGTGTTGATGAAGCCGCTGTTCGTATTTAATCGCATGTTGCTTGGCCACTTCACTGACGGATTCCACCTTGAGGTCTCGATGGAGGTCATCATTTCTGATGTACCAAGGGGCGTTGACAATACTCCTCAGTACCTTGTTCTGAAAAGTTTGTATAATCTTGCTGTTTGTCTTTTTAGTACCTACAGCCCCAGAGCTGGATACCATAAGTCCACACAGGTTTTAGGATTTGCTTGTAGATTATCAATTAGTTGTGTACAGATAGTTCAGAATATCTGCCTAGCAACCAGTACAATTTTTTGAACTTGATATTTAACTGATTTTTTTTTTTTTTAATAACATGTTCCTTCCATCTTAATTTGGCATCAAGAGTCATCTCGAAGTACTTTGCTGTATTAGCGTAGGGGATATGTTGTTCATTCATCATGACTGGTATCGTTGTTATGTTCTTGTTCGTAAAGTTAGTATGAGTAGATTTCAGTTCATTAAGCTTCAGTCGCCATTTTTTGGTCCAGGCGCTTACATCATCAACAGAATGCTGTAATTTCCTAGTTGCTTCGTCTACTGAGTCACCAACCGCAAGTATGGCAGTATCATCAGCAAAAGTTGCGATTGTCGTGTTTTCATTGCTAGGTACACCAGGTGTATACAGAAGGTATAGTAAGGGCCCAAGCACGCAGTTCAAAAGGTTGACTGACCTGGAGGACCAATGCCACCTCACTGACCTCTGGGGAACTACTGAGTAGGAGGGTATTCAATGAGCAGGCAGTGAGGGGCAAGGTGGCTATGAGGGAGGAGGGAAACAGTGTGCATGGGGTCCGCCTGGACCCCACCTGGTCGACGTTGGGTTACTTATCTTGGATTTATGGTCTACCTGGTAGATTTGATACCTTATTGATTCTGCTTACAGCTTGTACATAGGTAACTGATTGATCACCTACCCGGAAGTTGAGACCGAGCGAAGACGAAAATGTATGAAATCCACATTGTCGATCCACAGGCGGTGATGTCAACACGGTATTGGGATGTAAACGCGTACTTATGTAACTAACGTGAAAACACCTTGTGCGTTCAGAACACGAAGTGATACATTGCTTCAAATCCCATTCTGAATGCATTAGCTACATACCTCTTCAACTATCCCTGATAACAGTACAATGACCATTCCATGGATCTGCTGTCATGGAAATTTGACCGAAAGTCCAATTATATTTGGAATGTTTACCAGTATGCGACCGTCTAAACAACTCAACATTCATTTTCTTGTTTATTTCTATTTAGTGGTTTTGTAAGATAGGTATTCAATGACATTCTGCACGATTTTCTTTAATATTCTTCATCATTCAAATCAACAAAATGCATTACATTTCACACTGTATTTGTTCCCATTTTGGAACTGTGATCTATACAGTGAAATAGTACCCCGTAGTGTAATAATTTGCAGCGTTTTCTCATAGTAAATAAATTGTTGGTAGGTCCCACAATTTGATCCTAAAGACTTCTTTACATATTATGGAGATCCATTTGCATTTGGGGCATTAGTAATAATGATTTATTAGTCGTTCGCATTTGGGGCATTTTAACAATAATTTAATAATCGTTCTGTTGTATATACCTGTTGGGTTTCAAAGTTAATTTTGCGCTATCAATAGAAGGAGAGTTTTCCGCTTTGTGGCAGTGTATAACGAGACAGGGGGCTGAATGAAGGACTCGGGTTTAGAGGGAATTACGTGAAACTGGCTTAGGGAAGGGTAACATTGTGGTGGCGACGGTGCAGAGGGGGTTGACGTAGTTAGTGCTCGGTAAGACAGGCTGATGGCGCGCCAAGTTTACAGATTGCGTGATGAAGGTAGATTGACGTTCCGACCTCGCTCCTGCAAGCTCAATAAATGCCTTTTCCGGAGTGCCGCCTCCTCCCGACCCTTCTTAAATAAATAGTCCCGCCAATCAGCGCCGAACCCTTATCTGGAAGGGCTCCTTGCTCATAGCATGATTCCAGCCTCAGCCAACTGACGTACTTATGCTTGCACTTCAGTCAAATAAAAATTTGCACACATCGGCAAGTAAGGAGTCTGTTATTTTGATCAGACACTCCTGAGTTTGTACCGGTTACTTTTCGTCGTACCCAATTCAATCAACAGCAGAATTCTATGTAAATCGTTTGCATCCAGAATGATGAGCCGTTTCAATACATTCGCAGTTCTCCTAGGTGAGGACCACAAAGTTTTTCAGAATTGAGCTACCTACGTACGAATACGACCAATATATTGTTGAATTCGACCGTTTTGTCATTCCTTACTGTACTTGGAGGTGGCAAACTCAACTCTGATTCCGATGATTGAGCGCGTTTACTTTCTGCTCGATCTGCGATTGAGGCGGAGATTGTATTCGTTCGAATCTGCCCCTCGTTCAAACCTCGAAATTATGGTCAAATTCTAATCCTGTAAAGAGGTCAGCCCATCACGTCTGCGGCACAGGGCAGTGCAGTCGAAAGTTCGTGTTCTTTTGTAAAAAAAAAAAAAAAACATTTGGTTGAGCTAATGAGCAATTTCAGGAAGCCTTAGTAACATGGGATGTGTTTTGAATCATCTTGAAATGTGACATAAACATACGCAGCGGAACTCCCCTTTTGGCCCCTCTGTTCCGCTGTATCTTTATGTCACATTTCAAGATGATTCAAAACACATCCCATGTTACTAAGGCTTCCTGAAATTGCTCATTAGCTCAACCAAATTTTTTTTTTTTACAAAAGAACACGAACTTTCGACTGCACTGCCCTGTGCCGCAGACGTGATGGGCTGACCTCTTTACAGGATTAGAATTTGACCATAATTTCGAGGTTTGAACGAGGGGCAGATTCGAACGAATACAATCTCCGCCTCAATCGCAGATCGAGCAGAAAGTAAACGCGCTCAATCATCGGAATCAGAGTTGAGTTTGCCACCTCCAAGTACAGTAAGGAATGACAAAACGGTCGAATTCAACAATATATTGGTCGTATTCGTACGTAGGTAGCTCAATTCTGAAAAAATTTGTGGTCCTCACCTAGGAGAACTGAGAATGTATTGAAACGGCTCATCATTCTGGATGCAAACGATTTACATAGAATTCTGCTGTTGATTGAATTGGGTACGACGAAAAGTAACCGGTACAAACTCAGGAGTGTCTGATCAAAATAACAGACTCCTTACATGCCGATGTGTGCAAATTTTTATTTGACTGAAGTGCAAGCATAAGTACGTCAGTTGCCTGAGGCTGGAATCATGCTATGAGCAAGGAGCCCTTCCAGATAAGGGTTCGGCGCTGATTGGCGGGACTATTTATTTAAGAAGGGTCGGGAGGAGGCGGCACTCCGGAAAAGGCATTTATTGAGCTTGCAGGAGCGAGGTCGGAACGTCAATCTACCTTCATCACGCAATCTGTAAACTTGGCGCGCCATCAGCCTGTCTTACCGAGCACTAACTACGTCACCCCCCTCTGCACCGTCACCACCACAATGTTACCCTTCCCTGATCAAAGATAATTTGTCAAATATAGGAGCCTAATTCGAGTTTTTGGGGGCCAGGTTGGTAGAAACCAACAAAAATAACTACCTATTTCAATTATTGCGCACGAAAGAAACAATAAATGAACAGCCAACATTTCTTTAGGTATGTCAGATAGAATTAATAATAAACCCGTGTGACAAGGACTTTACAGCGTTGTTTCCTTCTATTCTCTACCATACGAACATTTTGTAAGAAGTGCTGAGGCACGAGTAGGTACCTACCTACAAAATTATTATTCCTTGGTGCTTCCGGGACTAGGCGCACAGTGGGGCGAAAGAGGAGTTTTCCTACTAAAATGAAATTCCTTTTGTCGCGCTGATTTCAACATACCCTGTAGCTAAATCAGCTGCGAAAATATCAAGTATAAATTAGAAAATTTACTTTTTTGACCACTGGAATCGACCAGATAGGTTTTCCATCTGAAATTTGACAATCCTGCACTCCAGTGATCATCATTTACGGCGAGTTTTCTGAAGTGTTCTTGGCTGTTTATGTGCAATGTAGTAGCTATTCCCACGCAAGAACACTTAAAAAAAAAATCACCCCAAAAATTGAGTGGATACCTACCTCAGTGGGGATTTATGCTGTACTCATTCATGCTGTGTTTCATTCGACGTGAAATTTCTTCCCTTCATTTTTTCTTCAAATGCATATTGCAATTATTTTGGTTGATTCCAATGGTTCTCAGAGTTAATATTCAGGATTTTTTTTTTTCAACTATTGGTGATAGATAGGAACATGAGGTTCATCAGAATACGGCCTAAATTTTCTGGTAATGCGGAGAGAAGCATAATTTTAGTAGAAAACCTCTCTGTGAGGCGTTACGCAGCCACGCCCATCTCTTTCACACAGAATTTGCCACGTTTCTCGGTCCTTTCTGAAGAAAAATATCCCTTTCCACCACCGTCTCACTTCGTTACCTCCAGGACGAACTTCCGTCCAAGGAAACTCTAGGAACGCCCGAATTACCTAACTTTGCCTTTTCTACTCATCCCCGCCCCAACCTCTTCAACACGGCTAAGTTTGTATCCCCACAAGAAAGAGCGATAGGGAAAAGGATGGAAACAGGATTATTCCTAAAAGCAGGAAGTTTTCGTACAACGCTAATGACTCGGTCAGAATGGCAAGGTTGGTTCCCTCCCAGAGAAGAGGTTTCTAGTGAATGAAACCCATTTCGGCTGGACCATTCGATGGGGCACTTGTGGTAGTTTTTTATTACGGGTTTTTCGGCTGTCTCGAAATTGAATTTTCGATCCCTTTCGGGACGGCCTTTTGCGAAGTGCGAGGTGCTCGAACCCCACAATCAGCGCCTTACATTGCTGGGTCCGACTGCTCTGGAATACGGAAACCAGTTCGCCTGATGGAAATGGATGGGACCGAAGATGATCTGTAGACCACACAACATGAGTAGTTCGCCCGTGGGGCAGTAGGCCATTTAGTAGCGGTATTGTATGATAGAAAATACGTATAAACTTAGTTAAACTTGTATATATGGGTACAGAGATGTAAAAAACCGAAATAGTAACACGGGAAAACTCAGACAACTTTGGCAGCCAAATACCTCGAAATTTTAGTACTTTTTGTTTTGTTTTTGGGCTTATAATATCTAAGCGGTGCATCTTACAGAAAACTACACCATTACCAACATTAAAGAGCAATGAATTTTAACCAATTTAAACATAGAAATTGGTTCAGCGGTTGGGTCGGAATCGGCTGTCAAAGATAGGCAAATTTTTCCATTTTGACTGAAAAGTGTGTTATGCTCAGTTTCGCACGCCTGTAACTGAAAAACGGTTAGCGGACATTCCAAATGAAAAATGTCATATACTAAAATTGTACAGCATACAATTCTGGGTTCTGAACACTCCTGTTTTTATTAAAATGATCAGTTTAAATGTTGATTGAAATTAAGTTTCAAATTGAATATTTTAACATAAACACAGAGATACTTTGAACGCAGAATCTGATGCTCTACTACTTTAGTTATATGAAATTTTATAAACCAAATTTCATTAATTTTTGTTCATGCTAACTAAGAAAAGTGCGAAGTACGGCGGACCACCAGAAATTTTTTAAGTTAATTTTCGGATTCTACATACCTTGAAACTGAGACCATCAAATTTTGAAGGGAGTTAAATTTTTTTTTTTTTTTTCATACTCGATTCCAAAGGTGTGCTAAGCTCAGTTGCACACACCTGTAGGAACTAGAAAACTGATATTCCCAAGGAAAAGTGTCATATAGCTGAAGTTGTAGAGCATCAGATTCTGCGTTCAGAGTGTTCTATGTTATGTTAAAATATTCCGCTTGAAATTTTAACATTTTAATCAAAATTTAAAATTGATCATTTTAATAAAAATAGGAGTGTTCAAAACTCAGAATTTTATGCTCTACAACTTTATATATATATATATATATATAATATATATATGACATTTTTCATTTGGAATGACAGTTAACCGTTTTTCAGTTACAGGTGTGTGAAACTGAGCATAACACACTTTTCAGTCAAAATGGAAAAATTTGCCTACATTTCACTGCCGATTCCGACCGAACCGCTGAACCAATTTCGATGTTTAAATTGGTTAAAATTTATTGCTAGTTAATGTTGGTAATGGTGTAGTTTTCTGTAAGATGCACTATTCAGATGTTGTAATAGTGCAAAATAGAATAAGCCAAAAATAGAACAAAGTGCCAAAATTTCGAGGTTAGTAGGCTGCCACAGTTGTCCAGAGGTTTCCCATGTCACCATTGCTTTTTAAACAGGGCTTTACCAGTACACAGAAGTTTAAAAAAAAGCCCTTCTACACCACCTTTTGCAACCTATTCCTACAATACCTCTACTGACTGGCCTACAAGGGTTTTTGTTAACAAACGAGTAATCATCAGAATAACAACTAACAGAATCAGAAAAATCATTGCCTACATTGTTTGGAGTTTATCCGCAGTATATAGGTAGTGTTTGTTCTACTCGCAGAAACATCCAGCGTACTCAGTAATCATCCGGAATCGCTTGGGAGTTAATTTTTTCGGTTTTGTGGATGATCAAGGGAGGGGAAATCAAAAACGCCTGCCAAAGTGTGGCACATTGCTTCCTTGCATTCGCCACCACTTAATCGCAGTGACTGGTCTGCTGGATCGCAGTGATAATACATATCATTGACCATGTGATATAATATATATTTTGCCAATTTGTACCTTGTTGGTTCTGACAGGCCCTGTTCAAATTTTTGTAAATATTAATTTTGACTTGAATGAAGGTAAATTTAAATGAAAATGATCAATTTAGTTAGTTCTGTACTTCTGTGCAGATCAGTGTAGAAATTATAATACATACTTCTCAGGGAAATAGGAGCTATCAAAGAGAGTCTTTGCAGTGTGTTTGGTGATCACAGCAATCTTGATGGTAACTGTAACTGTTATGGGCCCAATATTATGTGCGATACGAGTATGTATGATTTGGACCCACAAAACACAAATTTTATTGACTATTTAAAAAAACCTAGTTAAAATCTGCACATCTTTAAATTCTTTTTGATTCTTCGCGATCAAAAATAGGCCTCGTAATTATACGTCCTGATTTTAACTAGGTTTTTCTAAATAGTCAGCGAAGGTCTGATATTGTCTGTAAGTATATAAAAGCTATGGGTGGTTCTGAATATTCTGGAACGGATTGGTTTCAAAAGCATTGTCGGAAATTTATTTATGTGAGTAGGTACCTTCTTGAAAATTAGCTTGAAGGTAACGAATTCCAATTCCGATTATCTTCTTATTTTGTTTATTGAGCTAAAATATCTCATGACATACTTCTTGTTTCGGGACCTGTTTCTCCAAAACCAGTAGTTCGTCGCCAATAGTTCCACAGCAACTCAGAATGACCCAACTTCTTATCGTCTTCTAACAGTAAATTCCTGTCCCTGTTTAACTTAGAATCCTCGGGTTCCTCGATGTATCGCATCGTTGCCAAGTATGGATTGTCCAACGGGTACGAAGGCTGTCTGCGAGAGTCCCAGCGATGATTCGACGTACTGTGGGTCCAGAAAGACATGGAGCCTTTTCGATGGCGATTATCTCTCTTGTTTTTGTGCGAGTATCTCCAGCTGCTCTTGCGGTGTATCCTGCGTTTCCATTTGCTGTCTGGAGGGGCACCGTTCAACCGTTCCAACTCCATTCGAGCGAAGTTCCCTACGTCAGGCTGATTCGTCTCATCTTCCTTTTTTACGTCGAACATACTCCTACCCACTTGTGGCCTGTGTTGGCCGTGCGACTTGGACGGCATCCTCTTTTTCAATTTCGCATTGGGAAGGTCTCGGAAATTGAGTGGTACGACCCGACGGTTGTTATTCCAGATTTCTGATGCTGGATTTGAATATGATTGAGCACTGATTGCATTTGACTGACTGCAGTTGAGGGCTGTCGTTGCATCTGAATCGTCCTCTTGGTTGCAAGGGATGCGGCCCTTACCGTCTGCCATTCCCAGGTCGTTCACTTGATCGGAATGCAGAGATGTGTCGAATTCATTTTTATGCTCGGGTTTACCTACTTTCATCACGGAATTCATCGGGGACCAAGATCTAACAAAAGGTCTGAATGAACTTGTTTGACGTTCCAGGTCAGGATCCCTCGCTGGCTCAGTCCTCGGCCGAAGAGAAACTGGTGTTTTTTCGGTTCGCGGAGGTGTCAACCGAGACTTCAACACCCTCCACCAAGGTCTGGGTGCTCGCCTCGGTTCGCCATTGAAGCGCCTTTCGTTTTTGCGTTGTCTTGTTGACATATCTTGGTTACTGGCTCCATATAAGACTTCGCGCTCCAAAATCTGATTGTAATTGGGTCCCGTAACTTCACTTAGCTCACTCTCGTGTGGCTCATCTGTTTGCCTTTCTGGAACACTAAACCCTGCAGAAAATCCTGTAAAATGAATGAGGTAATCTAAAAAAATTTGAGAACCGACTTTTTACTTTGTCTGTTGGGTCAACTCACTCCTTTTCTTGATAGTGGCCCTGTTGATATGTACCATTCATGACTTTCAGGCTTATGTTTGGACTAGACACTACAAACACTCGAACCTATACTGAACATCATTTGAATACCATGTTTGAAAATTACGAAATTCTGTCTCCGTATAGGTTTCATAAATAATGTGCAGGTTAATGCTCCCTGTACATATCTGTAATAGGTACTTGCCTGATTGAATTCCGGCTATAATTATTCAAATATTTTGTGAAAAAACTATAGATGATAATCTTCCTCACATGCGTAGCTCGATGAAATAACTAATTAATTATTGAAAGCAGTGCTGCATGATGAAAACGTGTCTGGATACGCACCTACAGCTAGCACAGGGAAGCATAAATTCCATCTTATTAGCGTCATACCATCAAGAACTTTTGAATATTGGACGGCAAACAGTTTTTCCGCCTCCTAGGGGAGCTTAACATTTATTGGTTCAATAATTTCTTCTTAGCGAACTCCGATAAGGTCATGTTGTTAAACTATTGTTTTCTTTATTCGACAAATTGGACTACAAAATTATAAAAACAAATTGCTAGGTATATCGTGATAGTTACAAAACAATGAAATTCGATCATAAAACACCACCTACCTTGTCTCTAGCTCTAGTTGTCTAAACTCAAATCTAGTTATTGATAGGTACAAGATGTGGATTTTGTGATGATGAAGTCAACAATTGCGAACAACAAAGGTTTGAGGATACGCACATTATTTGTAGGTGCGGGTTATTTTTTATTAAAACGTTTTTATTAACTCACTTTCGTGTCTGTCCGGTACAAATCTTGTAACCAATTTTTCGCCCAATTATCGATATCCAGTGAGCTGAAATATTTTGCACAGTCACCTATCATCGATAGCAATACACTAATTAATCATAAAAACGTACAGTTATTAATTAAATAATGAATTAATCAATTTATGCTACTGTACCTATGGCTGTCGAATCTGGTAATCGATTTTTCGCCCACTCCCGATGTCCATTTGGGCTGAAATTTTGCACAGTCTTTGATGACAGTACATGAATCAGTCATAAAAAACATACATTACTTAAATAATTCTAATAAAAAATTTCAAACACACACGTACCAGTAGGTACGATGTGCGGGGTTTTCTCTCTCCCTCCCACCATCAGTTATCAATGTATCCACCCTGGACTTGCGCTCCCTTTTATAACTTACTCAAAATGTTAGATAAATGCTCATTACTTCAAGTAAAAAAAAAATTGATGAATTTTTTTGCTGTTCAAGGTACAAATTCCTCGGGGAAATCGAAGCCATCACGCGGCTGGGAAGCGTAGAGGCTCCGATTGAACGCGGCGTCCACGTCCCTGGCTCATACTGCAGTCGAACCTACGACGAATGTTACAGGTGAGAGTCATTTCTAATGAAGATTTTATTTTATTCAGGGTCTTGGCCGATGATGACTACTACTTACAACACCGCACCGATATCGAGGCTTGTGGCGCAAGAACGCCCTGTAAACCATCCCTAAAACTCTCGGTCTCCGCCCTCAAATTATTACATGTACTTCTCAGTTTGTACATGCTCGCAAGATTATTGATGATCCTCCCTAGTTGTTTTTCTGCCCATACAATTTCCTCAGGTACCTTAGACCTGAAGAGTTGGAATCGTTCGAGTTCTAGACACTCTAACAGAAGGTGTGAGGCAGTCTCGTCCACATCCCCCACAAAGTTCCCACTAACTCTCACCTTTTCAAACTTGAAAGATATAAAGTTTTCCGAGTTGAAAAAATATTGGTGTAGTCAGAAACACCCAGTGGTGTTTCAAAGTTTAAAAACCACTGTTTCATCTCAAAATTTGGGATTATAAAAGTCTATTTCTATCCATTTTCAGGAGAAACTTGTTGGTAGTAGTGAAAAAACGAGTTTTTGTTAAAATTTGTCTATTTTGCCAACTTTAGTCTTCCTTCATTTTCTGCTTCATCTCCACTAAGCAGTTAGCGCTCATTTTCGATGCGTTGTAATGATTTTGACATCAGATTCGTCTTTTACGTAAAGAAATATGGTTTTCGTTTTAGCTTTTTTCAAAAACCCTTTCCTGAGGAAAATAAAGAAAGGGTAAGGCAATTTCTACAGTTAATACTCTGTATATCTACAATAATTACAAGTATGATGAGGGTTAAACATGCAACAATCGGTATGATCTTGATCTGAAAATATAGCCTGTGTGCTTGAGAGGGTTGTTGGGTAAAAAGTTTTCTGGGTCATTTCGAAAAAATTACGACAATAATAACCCAGTAATATGTCTCCTTAATCCCTGAGGGGCTAAGACACTAAGGAAAGTTCCTGAACGAAGAAACTTGTTGGGACGCTCGGCTCAGTTTCTCCGTTTCAGAAACAGATGATAAATTTGCTGGCTCATTCTCAGCTTGAGACCCCCCCTTATCCTATCAGCCGTTCCTGTTAAATCCTGTAATGGATTTAATTTTCCGGCCCTTTCACATAATCCGGCCCCTTCGAGTGCTCAATCGTCGAAAATCCCATTTCCGAAAGGGGGAAAAAATGTTTTTGGATTTACCAGCCAAAGGTTCGAGCTCAACGTATTTACCCCGGTAATCCATCCCTTCGGAAATGAAGAAGGGGTCTACGAGTTGTAGCTGAATTTATCGAAAGAAAAGAGAAGAAAAACTCCTGTTTTCACAATGATATTTTGCCTCATCATCATACTAATTTATAATTTATCAGCAGCGGCCGCTCACTGTTCTAACTTCGTTCATCATTTACGCCAAGTTATCAAGTTAATTACGGAATTTATTCTAACTAGTAGTAAATTATAATACGTACCTAATCATTTTCACAATAATTTATCTATTTCACAATATAAATCACAATGTATCTCACAATACTTATTGTGAGATAGATAAATAAGTATTTCATCTATTCTGTCTATATATTTCGCATTATTCACAATTTTCAGCAATTTTTTACCAGCATAAAACACCAATTTTACCTATTTTTGTATATAAAGATTACTGGAAGATTAACATTTAGGCAACATTTGAGTTTTCATCATGTAGGCGAGATATAGACAATTTTTCGAAGTTTGTACCTACCAAAATGTTTGGACCTAATATCTCATTTTCATAAAACATTCGCTAAAAAATAAGAAAACAATAAGCAGAATTGAAAGGACCGTTGAACGATTACAGCGGAATAATAAGATGACAGGAGGAGCCGAGGTATCTGAGAAGGATTTAGCATTTCACGACTCCAATCTTTCGTTGCAAACTGAGTCTGAGAACATTATCAAAGACCCTCCTCCTCCCAAGTACAGCCCCTTCCAATCACCGGCGTTAATCAATGTTGAATTATCCGTTTCCTATTGGTAGGTACAATCCCCGTCAATAACTCGTTATCTCCGAACTTCGAGCCCCAACGATTTTTGTTTCAGATTCCGTTAACTTGGATGGTAATGAAGGCCGATGTTTCTCGGGGGGTTCCATTCAAATTTAAAACAACAGAATCTGTAATCAAGCGGTTCTACCGAGCTGTGCGAAGTTGGTTGGCCTATCAATTAAAACTTTGTAAATGAATCGATGGGGTCTCTTTGAAAAATTTATTTTAATTATTAGTATTATTACTGTGGCTACCCATTTTCTGTTTGGTACACTGTGCGATATCTGTGTAATACTGTAAAAAACGCTCCAGAACTTATCCTTTCACTTTTCACTTCCTTTTTTTTGCAGGAAAAAATGCCAAGTTCAAAGCCCCAACTTCCCTGGGCTCTACCCCCGCAACGTCACCTGCTACTACCAGATCCGACAGAAGGCGGTGCCCACGTGCAAGCACGCCATGATCCAGATAAAGGACAACTACGTAAGACTGAAAAGGTATTGATTAATTCATTACACAGCACCCCTGCAACTATATCATAATTACGCCTAGTCTCCCTCACCTCTGTGAGCTATTTATTTATTTATTTATTTAGAAATATACGGGCAACGCCCAATTACAAAGAGAAAACACAATAAAAAACACAGCCTCGTACAGAGTACACAAAAAGGAAATAAAAAAAGAGAAGTAATCAAAAAGTATACAAAATAAATTTGTGTTACTAAATTAAATGCTATTCCGAATTAATCTTTTCAGATGACCAATAGAGTCGTAAAATAAATCAAAACCGTCATCCGCTACCAAACGGTTTAGGGTTCGCTGTGCTCTGAGAATGGGATTATTAAATAAATAATTAGTGGTACAGGACGGGACATAAAATAAATCGTTACTTCTAGTGTGGTGCAGGGGGGCATGAATATTAATCATTTGCAGCGGGGGGGGGGGGGGGGGGACTATATTCTATAGTGGCCAGGAGAGAGTGCATGCTCTTGGAACTGGCTTTGCTGTAAGCGCCAGGTGCGCCCATCTCGTCACTGATTTCCGTGCCATATCTCCAAGGATCAGCTACCTGAGAATAAGGGGTAAGTTCTACAACTTTAGTATCATCAGCGTACATGCTCCCACAGAAGTCTCTGAGGATGGGCAGAAGGAAGAATTTTATGATCAACTGGACAGAGCGATCGATGGATGTCCTAATCATGATGCTAAAATCATCATAGGCGACCTCAACGCACAGGTCGGGCTGGAGGATACCTTAGGGGGAGTGAATGGTGGACATAGCCTGCACCAGGTCTCCAATGATAATGGTCAGAGGCTCGCTCAGCTCGCCATGTCTAAGAACATGGTTATAAGCTCCACCTTCTTTCCCCACAAAAATATACACAAAAGAACTTGGAAGTCTCCCGATGGGGTCACATTCAATCAAATAGACCACGTTCTTGTTGACAGTCGCCACAAATCTGCTATAATGGATGTTAGGTCACTTAGGGGGGCCAATGTGGACTCAGACCACTATTTGATCGTGGCAAGACTGCGTGCAAGAATCTCCAATGCCCGTCGACTGCAGGGAGCCCGGCCTCAGCGATACAATGTAGACAAGCTCAGAGAGTCAAGTGTCGCACTGGAATATGCTCGAAAAGTTGAAGAAAAGCTGAGAACTAATGCAGAAGCAGCCGCAGATATCCACGACTCCTGGGGACTGATCAAGGAGGCAATCACTGCCTCAGCGGACGCCGTCCTCGGAAAAGCTGCTGATCCTAGGAAAGATGGGTGGTTTGACTCTAGTTGTGAGGAACTGACAAGGAAGAAGAATGAGGCTTACCAGGCTACCCTAAGTGGCACTGCAACAAGAAGAAAAACTGAGGAATACCGAACCCGTCGTAGAGCTGAGAAAAAGCTGCATAGAAAGAAGAAGAGGTCATGGAAAAGATCAGAGATTGAAAAGTGTGAACAGCTTAGGCAACCTAACGATATAAGGAAGTTCTACGAGAGTGTAAATGGGGTGAGACGAGAATTCCAGCCAAGAGTAAGCATGTGTAGGAGTCGCGATGGGGATATTGTTGCGGGTGATGAGGCGGTGATGGCTAGATGGGCTGAGCACTTCAGCGACCTCCTGAATGACAATGAAAGACCTCACCAACACCAGCAACAACCAATTCATGATAATTCCCCTCCGACCCTCAGCGAAGTCGAGAGTGCCTTGAATAAACTCAAGAATAATAAAGCCCCGGGCATTGATCAGATTCCGGCTGAGCTCTTGAAGTGTGGTGGCAGCTATCTCACTGAAATTATTCATGAGTTAATACTAAAAATTTGGAAAGACGAAGAGCTCCCCCTTGAGTGGACCGAGAGTGTTATTTGCCCCATACACAAAAAGGGCGATAGAATGGACTGCAACAACTTCAGGGGTATTTCTTTGCTTACTGTCGCTTATAAGGTGCTGTCCAACGTTGTATATAATCGCCTTCTCCCCTTAGTCGAACCTAAAATCGGGAATTACCAGTGTGGATTCAGGCAAAATAAATCCACGACTGATCAAATATTTACACTGAGGATGATCCTGGAAAAGACCCGAGAGTTCAACGTTGCCACCCACCACCTCTTTGTGGACTTCAGGGCTGCGTATGATAGCATACATCGAGACAAGCTGTACGATGCCATGAGCAAGATTGACATCCCTGAAAAGTTGATAAGGATGGTCGGGCTCACAATGAGGGATGTCAACTGCCGAGTAAAAGTGCAAGCTGGCCTGTCTGATACCTTCCAATCGACCAAAGGACTCAGACAGGGGGATGCGCTGGCATGCATCTTGTTCAACATAGCTCTTGATCGGGCAATCAAGGACGCTGGTCTGGATCGCCGAGGCACCATCTTCAACCGTAGCGTCCAAATACTGGCATATGCAGACGACATCGATGTGATTGGCAGGAGTGAGCGGGATGTGAGGGAGGCTTTCTTGGCATTAGACCGGGAAGCACGAAAAATGGGACTCGTGGTGAATGAGCAAAAAACGAAATACATGATTGCAATGCGTAATCCACCACCAGTCCAACACATTGACATGGGTGAGTACAGATTCCAGGGAGTTGAATCCTTTCAATACCTTGGGTCTGTTGTCACAGCTGCTAATGATATGTCCCGAGAAATCGCAGCTAGACTTGTGGCAGCCAACAGAAGCTACTTTGGATTGGTGGGGCACTTCAAGTCCCGGAACGTGTCAAGGAATACCAAGCTCCTCCTGTACAAGACCCTCGTCCGCCCGATCCTCACCTACGGCTCGGAAACATGGACCCTGACTGCGGCAAATCTAAACGCACTTGAGGTCTTTGAGAGAAAGATCCTGAGAAGGATATTTGGACCAGTCAGGGAAGGCGCACAGTGGCGAACCCGGTATAATAATGAAGTTTACTCTCTGTATAATGACCAGCGCATTACCGGGTTCATCAAATGTGGGAGGCTGCGCTGGGCCGGCCACGTAGCACGCATGGCTGACACAGAGATACCAAGCAGCATCCTACGAGGGAGTCCTGGGGGAAGGCGGCCTAGAGGTAGACCTGGTCTCCGCTGGCTGGATGGAGTGGAAGAGGATTGTCGGGCGATGGGCGTGAGAGGTTGGAGGGTTGTTGCCAGGGATCGGACGGAATGGCGACGGCTACTGGAGCAGGTCAAGGCCCGACACGGGCTGTAGTACCATGGGGTTGGTTGGTTGGTTGGGGGGGGGGGAGTCAATCTTATTATGAAACAAATTGAAGATGAACACGCAGTCCGCGATCTGGCGACGCCGATCAAGAGTGTCAATGGCACAAAGCCGAAGCTTCTGTAATCAAAGCCAAGCCAATCGATGCGCTGCTTAAAGGCAACGTACCGCGCAAAACCACGCTGAACACGCTCAATCCGCTCGCTCGCATTCGCATAGAAAGGGGACCAGATGATCGAGCCATACTCCGGCACAGAACGCACAAGTGCATGATAGCACAAAGCGATCAAAGCCTTGACATCGGTAAAATCCCTAGTGTGACGTTTCAAAAACCCCAAGGACCTCATCGCCCTCATACAAACATTGTCAATATGAGAAACGAATGTCAACCGCGTGTCGAGGATTATACCAAGGTCTTTAATTTCATTTACTCGGTTTAAACTCACACTATTGAAAGTGTAGTCGAACAGCAATTGGTTGGCCGATCGACCGAAGGTTATGACCGCACACTTATCAACATTCATAAACAAATTATTGTTTACACACCATACCGACAATGAATCGAGAGCGCTCTGAATATTCAAACAATCAGACCCTGAACCCACCATAGGATAAATTTTTAAATCATCAGCAAAAAGAGAAAAATACACATTATCTGGAAAAATCGATACAATATCATTAACAAAAATAAGAAAACAAAAAGGGCCAACGTGTGAACCCTGCGGCACTCCCATGTGGCAGTGGTTTTTGTACTTCCCGTCATCTTACACGTTCAGCCGTGGAAACGGTGGTACGGGAAGACGGACCAGTGAGCTTGAAGAACATGTAGAACATGTGGGCATGTGTAACATGTGTGAGCTTGTAGTCATTAATCAGTCTTCCCGTATCATCTTGGCGTAACAGTCCCACGGTAAACGTGTAAATATGACGGGAAGAACAAAAACTGTATATTGATGTTCAAGTCTGTACATTAGGGACACAAATATCTTACATTTTAGGTTGTAGGTAATTAATCTTACTTTAGAGGGATTGTATCGGGTATTATCTATTTTTGTTGTATAATACAATAATAATAATATTATGATATAATAATAATAATATCATTATTATGCTCACCTACCTATTTATGTAATTCGTAGGTTCCTAACTTGAAGATTCTTTAGAATGCTCAGCCTACCGTTTTAAATTTGAAAGAACCTTCACATGGTTGTTTACACCTTTAAATTGTGTCTCAACAACGAGTTTTGCGCTCTGGAAAAGTTTTTTTGTTGTCGACTTTCCTTACTTTTAGGTTTCCACCCTCCCGAATTTTCACTTATCCATGTGACACATTCCTGCAAAACCGTTGCCATCGACTTTTTTTTTCCTGAAAACTTTTTCCACGCGGCATTACCTCCGTCACCCACACACGAAGCCGGAAAAAAGGGCATAAGGAAGACTTCAACCCTTCTTAGGGAAAATACCCTTCTGTTGGCAGTTTAACTTTGACAAAGGCTCGAGGTAAGGGATGAAACTTGTGAAAGGGTTGAGCCAAAAAGATATGATGGAGGGAGGGGATGGTGTTAGGGGTTAGCTCAGCTGTGGCAAATATGGTAAAAGACGGAGGGGACTGACTCTCAAGGTTCTCAAAGCAGGTCTCATGCATAAGTTAGGCCGCCCTACCACTTCTTGGCCTTTAGATTCGGTTTTCATGGGGGCGAGAAGATTTCGTTCTTCCAATCTGGGAAAATCGTACCGCAGTCATAACTAAATGAACTGCAACTATAAATTTTCCTTGTGCAATGGCCTAATAAATCCAGCAATCGTATATTCAATCTGGGTAGGTGTACTGTTTGTCCTGATCTTCAATATTGCAACTAAGGCTATTTTTTGAAGGACTGAACAACAGATTTTTCCATTTTTGCAACAACAGACTTTTCAACAAATTTTCCAATTTCGCTGCCGTAAAAGAAGCTGTCAAACCACAGACAGAACCAGTAGTTGGTGCTATTCGGCGGATAGGTGGAGAACTGACGCGTATGGATTTGAAATTGAGAGGTTCAAAAATTACAAAATAGTAGGATGGAATGGGAGTTGTAGTAATAGGACTAGTGATAAGCGTAATAGGATTATTATAGGCATCATGTATGTGTTTTGAATTTTTGTGGTATCGTACCACTAGAAGAATAAGCATTTCAAAAGTGTCGAAGCAAGTTGCAATACATTACAAGATTTTATAATGAAAAAAATGAGTAAAACTAATTAAAAACGCTGCAAATTATTACACAACGGTTTATTATTTTCCTGTATAGATGCCCCTTCTGCGTAATGGAGAACTGGCCTGGGAATTAAGTTTCATACAATTGCGCGGTATTCAATAATTCAGTCATTAATTATTTGTAGTTATTCATGAAGCATAAGGTAAATAATAAACCGTTGTGTGATAATTTGCCTGTATAGATGCCCCTTCTGCGTAGATAGTATAATGAACCGTTGTGTGATAATTTACCCAATAATGCTTCACAGCTTGATTATCGGTCGCATTTTGCTCTTCGACCCCCTCCTCTTTGTTGGCTTTGTATTTCTATCTATTTCACTTTTAGAAACAGGTGCATCAGGAATGCCAACCCAATGGTAGTCATTCGGGTCATTAAGAATTCGAGATTTTGCAGTCAGAGAAGCGTACAGCGACACGCTTACATCGCCTAACAAACCGTTTTCCCTGAAAAGTGAATTGATTCCGTTTCACCCATCAGACAGGCAGATTAGGTTTTCAAAGGTTTCTACACTGGAGCAAGTGGATCGCAGGAGGGGTAAACACTGCTAATCGGTAGGGAAAATTAATGGCGAACCCCATGGCCCCTCACGACTGGCACTCTC
Source organism: Leptopterna dolabrata (assembly GCA_954871275.1). Classification (NCBI taxonomy): domain Eukaryota; kingdom Metazoa; phylum Arthropoda; class Insecta; order Hemiptera; family Miridae; genus Leptopterna; species Leptopterna dolabrata. The sequence goes on along the minus strand of OX940984.1, from coordinate 13,394,827 downwards.
GCCTACAGTATATACAGCCTTTCTAAACCCCCCCTTCCTTATTCTATAATCCCTATCAGCTCTGTTAAAATTACCCCTCCTCCCACTAACCCAGCACTCGCCTCTCCAACCTAGAAAACAGATTTTCCAAAACCCTCTTTCCTAACTAAGTGGCCCCGTATGAAATATTAATTTCCGCACGGACGAGTCGAGAGGTTTATTTTGTTTGCTGTGGGGATAACGAGCAAATTGAATGCTGCAACTTCAAGAGTTTTTTCACAACTCCATCGACCTCAGCTATCCTCTGACGAACTATCGACCACTACAATCCTCCATAAGTATGTACCTACGTTACAAAGGTTGCAAATTATTACGCAGCGGTTACACAACCGTTATTACCTACTTATATACATGCCCTGCAACTTCTGCGTAGATAACTGTTTTTCTGTGGTCAGTACTTACCCTCCAGCTCCCCCCAGGGAAACCCTAAATTGAGCCGGTCCGGGAATTAAAGTTCATAAAAATGCGCAGGATTCAATCATCAACCATTAATTATTTGTTGTTATTCATGAAGCATAACGTTTGTTCAAGTTACAAAAGTACCTATCAACAAAATCCAAAACAGCCACCATTCTTCAAATGAAATAATATCACAGAACAGCCCACTAGATTTCATACAGCCATCCGTGATTATGATCAGGCGAGGGTTGCGTGGCAGAAGTGACCAAGTGACTGGAAACAAATTTTCAGCAGAGCGTTTCAAAGATTTTGAACCTCTCTTTTCCGAGTTGGCTGGCAGAAGTGACCAAGTGCGTTGCGAGCCTGAAATTCACGGTCAAATTTGTCATTTGGGCCTTCAATTCAACCAGCGGATTCACAATATCCCGGCTGGCAGAAGTGACTATTTGGCACTTGATCATTTTTCCATTACTCGCACTTCAAGTGCTGCGTAGGTAGCACTTGGTCATTTCTGCCAGGAAAATGAAAATCGGATACAAAAGGGGTGGATCGGGGTACTAGAAAGGGCATTTGAGCCCTTTATAGCTCCTTTATCATGGAGTTACCAATACTAGCGTGTAGTGCAGGCTTACGAGTTATATGAAGCGTTAAAACCTCAATTTCGGGAAAAAATGGACTTGGTCACTTCTGCCAGGCAACCCTCGGTGTTCCCTGATGTATACCGTTTCATTCACGATCATGTTGACGAAGCTTTTAGGCACAAACGAACGGCTGGATGTACATTTCTCCGGGTGGTCTCAAAAAATTCTCTAGTTCGTGATAAAATTTATTAAAAACGTTTAAAGCCCCATACCCTTCTATTGAAAGTTTTCGAGCTACGGCGTTCTGAAATTTTCAACTCCTATTTTTCACTCCTTCGAGATGACTGACAGTAATGCCGCGCTAGCAACCAAGGAAAGGGCGAAGTTCGGTGTACGGCGGACTGATAGAAGTTTTTTATTCCATTTCCGATTCTATATACCTTGAAATAGAAACCTTCAAATTTTGTGGTGATGGGGGGGGTTACTTTTTTTTCTCGATTCCAAAATTTCAGTAATACCAGGGCTAGTTATAGGTGTTTGTACTATTACTCACTGTTGTAATGTTTCGCTGCTGGAGTAGGTGTTCCATATAAATGACGAATTTGCGCAAGGCCCTCACACTTGGCTGAACGTGATACTGAATTCAAAACTGAGCATTTCATACCCGTGACCTCAGCCTATTCCACTTCCAGGTGATTATTCGAATTGGCTCTTCCGAAACGTTGCTTTTGAATCAAGTGCCATCTTGGTCGGTCACTGCTGAAGGTCATTCCAGCTTTGTTACCTTCCATCGATAGCTCAAAAGGTGGGAAATTTGAGAGAGGTTTGAATGAGGAATAAATTTAGAGGAAATATATCGGTAATAATTTTAATCCATGGGAAGTCCTATTTCGACGTGGTGCTGTGAATCACCCTAATATAACCTTTCGATTCCGAGTCTCTGGGCCTAGACTGAGACGCCATAACTTTGACATGCAGAACTCCATTTCAATTTTAACTGTATCACAAAAAAGTTATCGTGGTCGAAATGTTAATTTTATGATGGTTTACATAGGGCACGTACACCTACCTATGTAGTCTAATATTCGGCTATAAAGAAAATAGCTTATATTGATTAACTATTCCCCATCCAGCTAAAACTCAAGTTCGAAGCAGATTCAAAACCTCAAAGACTCAGTTGTAGAAGGACTCCCATTTTACAGTCCTTCAGTGAACCTTAAGTGGAAATATGACTTGCAAAATGAGCGTTTTCCTTTTCCTTTTTTTTTTGTAGTAATGTTTCCTTCTCTTCGTGTCGAGGGGGTCTAAGTAGTGCCATTCTTCCTTTGATTCGCTTCCCTTTTGATCAGAAGGGCTTTTTACTACCGGTGAAGGACAGGACAATAAGGAGGCAGTCGGTTTCCACTGTGGCCGTCCCCTTAAATCCATCCCTTCTATTATCTCAAAACGTTTTCAACACCCCGGGGTTGAAAGTGGTTCGGCAGTATCTTCTGGGCCATGCTCGTTACTTTTGAGTAGACGCGCAATTGTAAGCTGTGGCCATCCGGAAGTACTAGGAGCAACTTTTAAAATGAGGATTTTCACAAATCCAAGGTCGTGAATATTCGGCAGTGAAAATGGTTGGACCTCACTAAGAGAAAGAAAGAAAGAAAAAGCTCTTTAAATTATTCGTCGACGATTTATCGATTACTATCTGTTTCACGATTATCTGTATAGATTATTTGTATACACGTTATATATACGTTATGTGGGCACTAAACACCATGGAAAGGCCCATAATAAGTAATACAAAAGAAAAGTATGGATGGAATAAGTTTCGGGCCGACCCCCACTGGGTCCCATTTCAAGGTAATCAAATTCCACATAATTATATTGGTCTGCGCGTGTGAAACGTTCTCGCTGGCAAATCCTGTACTTTTAACAAAACGTCGAGGGTGGTTGGGATATGTCGGAATAGTGAGTTCCTGAAATTTCTAACTGAGTTGAATTACACCGCATGGCCGATCTCTATCAAGATACAGTACCTACAACCATCAAACATCCGATATCACCTATTTTTCATGCTCGATTCCAAAGGTTTACTATCGAAAATAGTGAACCAAAAACTTAATGTCCGTACGCCGTACTTTCCTTTGTTACCATTAGTGAAAGTTAATAACATTATTTGGTTTGTGGATCCCATTTGGGGGTCTAGTTGGTCCGCGGAGCTCGGCGTTACTGTCAGTCATCGCTAAGGGGTGAAAAATTGTGGTTGACATTTCAGAACTTGTAGCTGGAAAACTTTCAATAGAAGGGTTATAGTTTCGGTGCAACCGTTTGTTTGCACCGAAAAGCTTCGTCAACATGATTGTGAATTGCTATCGGCCCAGATTTCATTGCTAGGGAACACCTGATTATAATCAAGCATGGCTGAATGAAGTCGAGTTGATTATTCCGTGACATTAATTTATTTTAAGAATGATGGCTGTTGGATTTTGTTGATAGGTACTTCTGTAACCTGACAACCGTTATGCTTCATGAATAACTACAAATACATAATGATTGAATTACTGAATTCGGCGCATTTTTATGAAACCGTAATTCCCAGAACTTGATTCAGGGCTTGCCCGAAGGGGTGCTCGAGTCTAGGTTTTGTCGCAGAAGGGGCATCTGTACAGGTAAATGATGAACCTTTGTGTAGTAATTCGCAGCGGTGTTTTTTTTTACTTCAGAATTTTCGCGTAGCAATTAAATTTCAAAAATGGGGGCCAGGAACCAAGAACACCCATCGTCGGATTCGTAGAAATATTCTAGTCATACATGTAAAAACTTATGTTCCAGGTCTGTGCCACTTGCTGGGCTGAACAAAACGACCATCTACACACGGACGGACTGCAGCCCAACCGAGGACCAGCTCCTCTTTTACGACGGTCCATCGGAATCTGACACTTTGCTCACCAGGTAGGTTATCGGTTTTGACTGATATTTCAACGTAAATAAGAGCGTTAAGAAGAGCGTTCCCCATGATTTAATAGTAACACTTTTCGGTCTGCCGATGGTAGATGGTGTATCAGGAGCTATATCTGCAATACCATAAAAACTTTATTAGGTAATTTATCTGTGATGAATGTGTTTGAGCGTACATCCACCACGAGCGGTGTGAGGGAGGATGTGCCCGGAATTCGGTTATGAGCCAATCACCACCGTGATCCGGGATCTTTTCGGATGTGTCCGTTGGTTATGGGCGTACCACCACCATTCACGGATTCTTTTAGGGTCGTTGCCTGGTTTGGTTATGGGCGGACCACCACCATGCCCGAGATCTTTTAGGAAGTTTGTCTGTTGATTATGGGCGTACCACCACCATTCATGGATTCTTTTGGGTGTAGGAGAGAGGGACGAGGTTAGGAGGAGAGAGAGTAGTCAGCGACTAGAGGAGAGCGTAGAATGAGGGAAAAGGTGCAGGAAACGGGTTTTTATAGGCTTGGGAGCTGTCTCCCTCCATCCTCTAGCTAGTAGAGGATGGTGGGGACCTCCAGGCTAGCCCTCGACTCTCTTGCGTCCTCTGTCCCCACTTCTAGGTTTATTTGGCGAAATCTAATTTCTACGTACAAGAGTTGTGGTTCTGGGAGGATACCAGGACATTATCATTAGCAGCTTTTATTCCAGCCTGTAATAACTTTCCATATTTTGTAAGAAAAGGTCGAATTTCCTGACTGATTTTATTCACTACATGATGGATGATTGCCAGCAGTTTTCGTCAGACTAATCTCTATATTTTTGTTTACCTGTAGGGTTGGTTTGGTTAGGACAGTTAGTTTGTATAGTTAGTGCGCTTGTGTCTCGTCTTCTACTGTAATGTTAATACCTATTTGGAAAACAATTCAATCGTTTGGGTTGTGATTTGTGATGGCTCAGATCGCCACCAACAGTGACAGCATACAGGGAATTCCACGGTGTCAGTTCGTATCAAGAAATAGGTATCGAGTGTGAAGTAGGTGTGTCTGTGTGTGTATGTGACGCCTTCAGAACAGCGAATCAACGGGTCGAATACTCATTACCATGTTGAGGTTCACCCTCTCGAGTTTCAGTCGAGTGGAGCGTAGTAGTACTGCTATTGGGAAGAAACTCTTAGTGACGAGGGTGATGCGGGATGAGGCAAATGGTTGTTTACTTCACTACGGCACTTCGAAACGGCAATCCATACGTGTAACGTTATAGCTCGTAGTCGTGTAAACAGAATATCAGACACGCTAGTCTAGTATACGAGTTTACTCAGTTTCACCGTTGTAGCAAGAAGTTGGCCCCCATAATCGCCCCCCAAAGAATCATAATATCCACACAATGAAAGTACGTTATTGTAATTCAACGCCTAGCAATGTCATGCGTGTTGTATACCGTATTTCCTTATAACTGCCAAAGCAGGCATACCATTTTCATTCTTATTCAAGATCATGCTACTTTTCTCGAATGCTAAGAATGAGCATGGTAATGCGAATACGTAGGTGCCGCCCAAAAAATGTTACGAAAGTGTGTTGAGCTCCTCCTCTCCAATAAGGAACAACCTGCGATGCTGAAATTTGACACGAGCCTCTGGCACCTTGAGCTACATTTAAGAATGACAATATAGGGGTGCACTCTGATCAGCTGAATGAGATACATTGAAGGTAATTGATCCCGTAATCAACTCAAATTTTTTGGGCACTTTAGTTACCTATGTAAATACTATGAAACCCAGAGTGCCAGGAAGATCCATGATTAGATCTTCCAATCTTATATAACCGTAAGCTGTCGCGTAATCGATCTTGTTAGTCCTCCGAGTAGATCCTCTGAAGCGGGGGGAAAAAAAATCCGCGTTCCCAGTCAAGAATAACTCGGGATAAAGGGGAGTTTTAATGAAGTCTGAACCTTATAAAACGAATATTTGCTTTCTTTGGGAGGTTTCGTGGAGGCGTTGGGAGACATTCCTTGCCATACCTCCAAACGCCTCGTTAAACGGCTCCGTCTGTTGGAAGCAACCAGTTGCGTAACTTTAGCTTTGTATTGATCGAGCTGACTTATCGAGGCGGTCCATTTATTGGAGGGAGCGGTAGTTCAGTTAGGTGGTTCGTTGTATGGTGACTTGTTATCAAGTAGTATTGAAGAAAGCAACTTAAGGAATCAAGATTTTTCAGGCTCAAACGTAGTTTCGATTATTTCGAGCTGACTGGTGGTAGCAGAGGGATCATTCAAGAAAACATAGTGTTATCCTCGAGATGGATACAGAAGCTCTCTGTTGAAGGGAGTGTTTCCGGGAAGGGTTGGATTTTAGCGAATTTTCAAAGAAAATGAAGCTATTGCAATGGCTTCGAAATTTAAATAATATAAATTTTTGGAAATTTTCTTCATAGAAATCCGTTTCAGACCATTCTAAAACGATTCCTGAAATTTAACACTTTTTTATATGTATATATATATTTATATATATATATATATGTGTCACTCCAGACGATAACTCTCGATAGAATTGAGATAAACAGCTCAAATTTGCACAAAAAATCTATCTTGGCAATCGAAAGGCTAAGTTCGAAGATGGGCGAAATTGGCCTACTCTAAGGAGGGTTTTGGCGCATTTAAAGTGCGCAAAAATTACCCAAAAATCCCAAAAATGTTATTTTCCAACAAGTGACCCCTCATTTTAAAGTTTTTTGCACGCTGAACACGATGGTGGAATCGGATTTTAGATATCTTGATCCGTTCTCAAATTAGAGCATTTAAAGTGCGCAAAAATTATCCAAAAATCCCCAAAATGTTATTTTCTAACAAGTGACCCCTCATTTTAAAGGTTTTTGCACGCTGAACACGATGGTGAAATCGGATTTTAGATATCTAAATCCGTTCTTAAATTAGAGCATTTAAAGTGCGCAAAAATTACCTACTAGTTTTCTGTTTTAGAACCATAACGTGGAATGGAAAGTTGCGATGTATCCGTACAGGCAACTTTCGATTCCAATAATTCTCAAGCAGTTTCAGGTCCACTCAATGTTGAATACTAGAATAGAACAATATTTCAACGTAGCACCCACATGTTCTTCCAAGTGATCCTTCCAGAAACCACATCCTTCCTTCATAGTTTATTTCAAGATTGAGCCTGCATGAAAAACAACCTGCACTTGAAGCACTCATGATTTTCTATAACAACTCCTTTACCTACTGCACTCTCTTGAGTAGGTAAGTCAAAAGTCCTAACTACCCTATCCTACCTAATATGAACCCACAGCGATCAAATAAATAAGCACTTAGTACAATTACGTAATAAACAAACGGTAGAATCAGGATGGACAAAACGTACAAATTAAAATAAATACGAAGAGAATATACATAGAAAACCAAATTTTAGACCGAAGTTTTCCTTTATTCAAAACCATAGCCATTAATTCGAATATTTCTTTGAAAATTCGCTCATTAAGTCATGCTGCGTGACTGGTTTTTTTAATTGTGGCCTACCTACCGGTGTAAGGTTTTTATATTTTATAGACTGGAGAAATGAGCATCTGTATTTTTATTTTTATTTTTATTTTTTGTTAGAAAGGGAATTTTATTGTTATAAACAAAATGCATAACACCACAGTTGTTGTGACTAATTATATAGAAAATATTAACAAACCATAAAATGACACGTGATTTCAGCGGTAGCCCAATGGCCCCAATGGCCTACCTTGAATAGTTTATTTCAAGCTGTCTTGTACACTTCCTCTTCAGGCGGCTGTCCCCATGACGTGATCATGCAAGTTCAAAATAAAGGTACCGATGATAATATTATCAATACTGGTGTCAGGAAAGCGAATAGTTGATCTGACGAGGCATTGGAAGGATAGTAGACGTGGAGGCTTGGTGAGCGGTTGCTGTAGACGACGTTTTCGTCAACGTTATCAACTGTTATGATAGTAGATGCAAAGGACGGTTAAATTGTCATAACTACTCGTAACGATAACGTTCAGTTGTTTGAATTACCTGGACGAATGGAATTCGTACATCCGGCGAATGGAGGATCATAAATCTTGTATCCGCCTTCATTACCCCGAGTGGTAAAGAATAGGAGAGGTCCTTTGTGCCTGAAAAGTGAAAACCTCAGTTTCCATAGAAAACCCTCTCCGGGGGGCCTTCTGAACGGCGACAAAGTATGATGAATGAGGCAGGTGAACAATGAGAGGGTGAATACGAAGGTTCCCATTGTTGGAGGTCTTCAGAGGCGATCAGGGTCGATTCGAGTGGGTTATAATGGAACTAGAGGATCACCTATGTCGCTTTCGCGATCACTAAGTGTCACTGTCACCGATTCTTGTCTTACAGCTCACACCCGTACGACTCTTCCACAAACGCCCTACGTCAACTTATCTCGGGTGCAAGCAGTCAGTTGCCAACCATTTAATTATATAGGTCCTTGCTTCGATCTGCAAATATTAACATATATAAGGCTATATTTCATTATTTGTCGGAATGTAATATTTCTGTTTAATTTTATTAGAATTGTTTATAACTAATTGTACATAACCATATGGCTGTAAAATGTGCTCCATTAATGCCAAATAAAATTTACATTAAAAAAACAAAAACAAAAAACACTCAATTGCGAAATCCAATTACCACTGAACTAAGCGTGTAGCGTGCTCCACAATATAACACCCCCCCCCCCCCCCCTCCCGTGCCATAGGAAGGCTGTTTTGCAACCAAAGTAAGAGGAAAAGAAAGTTGCATTCATCTAACTAGGCTATAAGAACCCATTGCAATGGCGTCATTTTCTTTGAAAATTCGCTAAAAGGAAAAATAAGTAACACTCACCCGAGCAACATGCGAGGGTAGCCAAATTCGAGTTCCCCGCCCTACCACTGATTTTTTCACAAGACAATTTCCATGGCTGCCTCCCACAATGTACGCCTCACTTCCGACTACCTTACAATCAGATCATTCGACTAAATCCTTCAAAAAAAGAATTGGCGCATACCTGCTGCAAATGCACAAATCTGACCTGCACACTGACTTCTTGAATAGGTTTGATCTGTAATTTATTGTAACTTTGTTATGTATTTAGGTAATTGCTATCTTGGAATATGGATGGCATAGTTGCTACATACCCATACATATATACATTAATTTTTTTGCACTCAAGTTGAATATCGTCTGTAAATATATTGTTTCCAGCAAAAATTACACGCTCAATCCAAACTAATAAGCTAGTTCAGTGACAACCAGCCCCTGGACGGGTCGTCAAGACCTTAGGGGCCCATTCATGAACTTGGTTTTCACATGTTTCTGTACTTCTTCATTATGTACTAAACATGTGTTTTAATAAAGAATTGAATTGAATTGACTAAGACAAATACTGAAGGCACAATTGCTATACAAGGTGTCTCAACTTAAGTCCGCAGAATTTGCAACAAAAAGTATTTCCTAGACTTTTTTAAAACCGCTCTAAATGCCACTTTTTCCACTTTTAAGATTTTTTTCGTGGTTTCGACCTCAGCAAAATGGCCATAACTTCCTTAATACGTAAAATAATTTCAAATCTAATTATACCGTTGGAAAGAGAGTTAAATTTCTCATCTCCTTAATGGACAATCAAAATTTTTTGAACGGGTAAAACGAGACCAAAGTGCACATTTTGAGAATTTCTGAAAAGTTGACGTTTTTCTATCGGTTGTCTCTGTTTTAGTCATTTTTCTTTCGGTTGGACGTCTATGAGAAAAACTTGCTTGAACTCCTCGTACTACCTTTCCGACGGTGCCATAAAAAAAAATTAGCAAATGAGTTTAAGGAAAAAACGACGTTTTAATGCAAAAAACAGGAGATTTTTCAGCAAAATCGAGGTTTTGGCATGAAGATAGCATTTGGTTCGGATAGGATTGGCATGGTTGATAGCATTAAGTTTTCCACAGTCTACTGAAGGGTTTCAATTCCAAACGTTTGCTGGGTCAAGTTATGAGTAATTATTTGATAATAAGTAATAATAAATAATTTTGATGCTCTTCTTTAAAATTTACAAAATTAGACAGGTAGGTACTCTCGTTAAAAAAAAATAAACAAAAATTCTGCAAAGCAATTGACTTTCACAAGCATTCAGCGTGAAATTTACGTAGAGTTCGACCCCTGACTCGGCCCAAATCCTAAGTCCTGAAAAAGTCACTTTTTACCCCGAAAGATCTCCTGTTAGCGAATTTTCGAAGAAAAGGAAGCTATTGTTCTCGGTCCAAAATTTTTAAAACTCGAATTTCCGAAAGATTTTTATACCAAAATCCGTTTCAGACCATCCTGAATTCCCTGCCGAAAGACACCAAAAATTATATGTATATATATATATATATATATATATTTATATATTTATATATTTATATATTTATATATATATTTATATATTTATATATGTATGTGTCATTCCAGATGATAACTCTCGAAAGAATTGATATAAAAAGTTCAAATTTGCACGAAAAATCTGTCTTGGCAATCGACAGGCTAAGTTCGAAGATGGGCAGAATCGGGTCACCCTAAGGGGGAGTTTTGGGGAGTTTTAGGGGGGGGAAATTACCCATAAATTCCCAAAATGAAAAAGTCTGACAAGTGACACCTCATTTTAAAGGTTTTTGTACGCTGAACACGATGGTGAAATCAGAATTGCGATATCTCATTCCATTCTCAAACTGGAGCACTTTGAAGATGAAGGAACGTGGTTATTTCTTGAGATGTTCTTCCTGGTTCGTCTGCTCTAATCTGATAACGGAATGGGATATCGCAATTCTGACTTCACCATCGTGTTCAGCGTTGGAAAATCTACAAACCGAGGTGTTACTCGGCAAAAAATGGAACAAAAAATTTGTTACGTAGGTACCCAATACCTACTCTTCTGGTATTCAAAACATTTTTGATTTCCCCCTCCCCCTCCTTCCACCCCAAATTTTACTTTGCGTAAAACTACTCCTGTTTTAATTTTGTATGATATCAAGTTGGGAAAACATTGGCCGAAAATTAATTTTCAGAAAATTTTAGGCGGAGGAGGAAGATGCCGAAAACTTCGAAAATTCGCTCTTATAGCCATGCTGCATGACTGTGGTTTTTTTTTTTTTTTTTTTTGGTGCATTAAAACGTCGATTTTTCCCTTAAACTCATTTGCTAATTTTTTTACGACACCGTTGGAAAGGTACAAATTCAAGCAAGACGCCCCACCGAAAGAAAAATGACTAAAAGAGAGACAACCGATAAAAAAAACGTCAAATTTTCAGAAATTCTCAAAATTTGCACTTTGGTCTTGTTTTATACGCATTAAACCCGCTCAAAAAATTTTGATTTTGCATCAATGAGATGATAAATTTAACGTTCTTTCCAACGGTATAATTAGATTTGAATTTATTTTACGGGTTAAGGAAGTTATGGCCATTTTACTGACTTAAGGTTGAAACCACGAAAAAAATCTTAAAAGGGAAAAAGTGGCGTTTAGAGCGGTTTTAAAAAAGTCTAGGAGATACTTTTTGTTGCAAATTCTTTGTAGAATCGATCTCTGAAGTCCTGCGGACTTAAGTTGAGACACCTTGTATAGGTCGTCTCAGCTAATACACTCACCGAATTTCGTATAAGAGGCATGTAAAGAGAGTAGGTACCTCCTGCTAAATTATTAAAATAGTTCACCCTATCGGATACCTATCGTTAAAATGAGGACTTCTGTTTATATTATTACTTACCCTTTTTTAATAGCATTTTTGAGACCAACCGCACACTCCTAAGATGAGTTCTTTTCTATGAGCTTTCGAAGTTTCAACAACAAATGACGTCATTGCACTCTTGCCCAGTGCGACGTTACTTGTTGCCAAAAATTCGAAAGCTCATAGACAAACAACTATTCGTCTTAGGCGAGTGCGGTTGGTTTCCATTTCCAATTCTTGAAATGGAATCCAATTCCATTCAGAACTATAAAGCGGGGTCGAAGTCATGGGTACTCCTCACTGTACTAATTGGGTTAATGCGAAAACTGATTGGGAGTCGAAATTGTTTATATTGCTTTTAATCACATTTCGATTTCAGATTCATAAGTTATTGAACGCACAGAATATACTGTGTGATAATGCATAGTTTTTCGGAGAGGTCCTTTGAGGGACCCCCCCCCCCCCCCCCCTCGTTGATGTGTTGAATACCAGTTTATCCGTATTTTGCGTTTCGACATCATGAAACAAAATATCTGATTTATCTAACAATCATCAGTCATCTTTTTGTAAAAATATGGAATTTCTAGGCTTCCAAATCCTTTAGTGCCAGTGTTGGCCCCCTACGATTTTTATGGAGATAACATAAATTTCGTATAGATAAATGCGCGAACATACGATTTTTGAAACCCCCTCGACTCCAGAAGTGCATATCAATTTCAGTGGAATTTCCAGTTGTAACTTAATCCTGGCTTACTTGAAACTACCAAAAATCGAAATTATAACCCGTATAATTATTATTTGGGCCGGTCAGTATAAATCATATATATATTTATTTATCCCTTCTGTAGGAGTGCGGTGATACGTTGGTACCCACATCCATCCCCAGATATTAAACTGTCCCTTTGAAGTGGTATAGAAATTCCATTCATGAAGAATGTCATAATGAGGTTGAACATGATTTCCAGAACGGCTCTCAAAGGAATCCGCGTTTATTGGACATTCGATGATCCCCCGATGAAAACCTTGGTAAGGGGTGGAGTGTGGAGGGAAAATAAAGACGAATGTAGGGTTGGGGGACACCGATCGATCTGTTTGTCCCTCGGTTTTTCATCTGCCTTGTCAAGATCGGTGTTGTCCTCTCGTAATTCGATACGAACTGGGGCACGGGGAATCGTGTCACGCGGAACTTATACATTCAGTGAAATAAGAGGGAGGGTTATACATTTAAATATAAATATAAATTAACATAGTCGTCAAGGTAATTGAATAAATTTTAATATGATAGCCCTCTGCTCGGATTGTAATATTTCCAACCCTTACGGTGTTACCAAGTAAAAACTCCGAATCTACCGCAATCTTCACTTGGAACTTGGATGACAAATTCATGGACTCAGCTCATACATGAGACTCCTTCACATTTCACCCCTCCACCCCTCTGATTAGGCATTTGAGTTAATTAAATAATAAATAATATTGAATTCGTCGAGTATCTCAATTCTCAATATTTACGGCTTAACTAGCAAATGCTTAAGCCTTCTCCCTGAGAAAAATTCGTTTCTCAGCGGAGTCAAACCCAGGCCACCGGTGACGAAGTGGAGTCACGCACCAACGCCTTAGGCCACTTGGCCACCTGTGACGGCAAATATGTGAGTTATTTAAGCACAAATATTAGAATTTATCCGAGGAAACGTGTAGATGTGGAGATGAAACTTACTATCGTTTTTTTAAAAATGTTATGTGAGTCCATCACAATACCAAGCCACACTCATCCTGTGTGTTTGAGGTCAAAGAGCATACAGAACAATAATATTATAAACGGTTTTTTTTAAATATTTGTTTTATTTTAAATCAAAGTGATGAATTTGCCGAACTTCCACGGTTATGACGCCAATTAGCTATAAAAACATTCCGATCCTCCAATCCTTTAGCGTAGTAATACAATTATTCTTGTCCTAATCCCCCCCTCCCCTCGTCCCTTATATACAAGTACGGGCCAATTCGAACTCCAGGGAATGTCGTCGATCAGTGGTTATATGTATGGTAGATATTTATGTAGTTGAAGATAACAAGAAAAGTTCACGTTGTCACCTCAGCATGAAGGTGGAATTCGAAACCACTCATAATGATGAATCCTGAACCTCAATATCAAGATTTTAATGAGAAATGGAAAACTCCACACATCCACACTGAGAAAAAAAAGGGGGGTGTTTTCTATCAAAACTGATAGATGGTATCTATCATCAGGAACCAATAGAGTACCGATAGTGTGTGATAGTCTATTGGGCCGAATTTCGGCCCAATGAATGACAGACGGTATGATAGATAAACACTATCAGTACTCTATTGGTTCCTGAAGATAGTGTCCCATCTATCAAATTGTAGGCTCGGTTTGGGACGGTATTTCATAGGGTTTTGATAGGGTATTTTGATAGGGTTGTGGCCATTTTTTGATAGATATACCTCCATCTATCAATTATGATAGTGTTAATCTATCAGAAAACTATCGTTTCCCATCAAAAGACTATCATTTCCTATCAATAACCTGCCATTCATTACAGGCAAAATCTATCAGAAGACTATCTATTTCTATCAAAAAGCTATCATTTGCTATCAGTACACTTTCATCATATCTATCAAAAGACTATCGAGTCCTATCAAAAATCTATCACTTGCTATCAGTACTCTTTCACCAATATCTATCGAAATACCATCGTTTCCTATCAGTACACTTTCATCAATATCTATCGAAAGACTGCCGTTCCCTATCAAAACACTATAGTTTCCTATCAGTACTCTTTCATCCATATCTATCGAAATACTATCGTTTCCTATCAAAACCCTATCGTTTCCTATCAGTACTCTTTCACCCATATCTATCGAAAGACTATCGTTCCCTATCAAAACCCTATAGTTTCCTATCAGTACTCTTTCATCCATATCTATCGAAAGACTATCGTTTCCTATCAAAATCCTATCATTTCCCATCTGTACTCTTTCATCCATATCTATCGAAATACTATCGTTTCCTATCAAAACCCTATCGTTTCCCATCAGTACTCCTTCATCCATATCTATCGAAATACTATCGTTTCCTATCAAAACGCTATCGTCTCCTATCAGTACTCTTTCATCCATATCTATCGAAAGACTATCGTTTCCTATCAAAATCCTATCGTTTCCCATCAGTACTCTTTCACCCATATCTATCGAAATACTATCGTTTTCTATCAACACCCTATCGTTTCCCATCAGTACTCTTTCATCCATATCTATCGAAATACTATCGTTTCCTATCAAAACCCTATCGTTTCCCATCAGTACTCTTTCATCCATATCTATCGAAATACTATCATTTCCTATCAAAACCCTATCGTTTCCTATCAGTGCTCTTTCATCCATATCTATCGAAAGACTATCGTTTCCTATCAAAATCCTATCGTTTCCTATCAGTACTCTTTCATCCATATCTATCGAAAGACTATCATTTCCTATCAAAACTCTATCGTTTCCTATCAGTACTCTTTCGTAAGTTTTGATAGATGGAAGGGATAGTTGTTTGATGGAGTTCATCTATCACCTTCTGATAGATGAACTCTATCAAACAACTATCCCTTCCATCTATCAAAAGGTGATAGACGACGATGTGACCACACTTTCAGTGATAGATTTGATCTATCACTGTGAAAGTGTGGTCAAATCGTCGTATATCAGAATGCTATACATGTGATAGATCGTCTCAAGGTTGAAACAATAGCGCCTTCAGGTTACTCTGAACCCCTCTTCCTTACACCAAGCTATAAGCTAGGTGTATGGCGGTGGTGATGGGGGGATGCAGCGTAAGCTAAAGGCGCTACTATTTAAACCTAATGACGACATAATTATCACAGGTATAGCATGCTGATGGACGAAGAGTTCACTCACAGTGATGTCACCCCTGTCAATTGAAACAAAATTGTTGAATAAATGATAGTAATAAATTTAAAAACAAGTAGGTGTAATAAACTAGTAACTAAGAGAAAAAGGATGCAAGTAATCGTGAACAAATTTTGAAGTTTAACAGCAATTATATTTTGATGACTTTCAAACACAAGTGTATAATAATAATATTTCAATTCAATTCGTTTCTTTGGAATATTGAATCATATGTAAGAACATTTACTAATACTACTGTTTAAAATCATACTATTTAAACAAATATGTACAGGATATTTACGTATTAACACTGAAGGTTTGGAGTCAATTATTTCAATATAGGTACGAAATAAATATAATAGAGTCAGCCTAATATAAAGAAATATAGCTAATGATGACTCTTATGATTAGGTACAATTCACTTCAAGTATGTACAGAATATTTATATTGTAACATTAAAGGATTGGAGTCAATTTCAAATAGATACGAAATAAATACAACAGAGTGAGTCTAATATAATAGTATAGCTTATGATTAGATAAAATTCAGTTTAAATCACTGAGTAATATTGAAATATAGGTTTCATATTTAAATTGCAAAAGAAATAATTAGGGTTCTTAGCTCAGCCCCACAAAATATCCTCTCCCCTCCCTTATGTAAATACAAAATCGATTTATTTGATTATTATCAGACGAAAATTCTATTTTAAATTCAGTGTACCAGTGATGAAACGTTATCAAGCATATTACTTCACAAACATGCTCATGATTTGCTAATGATAATGATGCTCACTAACGGGTGTAATCATCGCATAAAGCAATGTTTTTTGTGACATTTGCATGATCTCCACAATCCCGGTTTCATAATTCATCTGTATCTGTTTACTCAAAATTACATTGAGTAAACACTCAATTCAATGAATTTAAAATAGAATCTTCAATTAATGTAATTATTGAGTAAACAGATAGATAAATATTATGAAACCAGGATTGTGGAGATCATGCACATTTCTAACGAAAAACAGCTTTATACGATGATTACACCTTCTAGTGAGCAGAGAAAACAATGGTAACTAGATTCAATCTACGCCCATTTAATCTACTGACCTTTCGAAACTAATACATCTTAGAATTCCTGGTCCTGCTCCCCTCCTCCCCAAGAATAAAATTATTAAAATTCCCAGTCAGTAGATTAAATGGGCGATAAAATTACGCATGGTGACATATTGTTTGCTGCGTGCCTTATGCATGTTGTTGGGGAAGGGGAATTCGAGTTTTTCTAAATCATACCATTTTAAAACACAAGTTGGGGTAACTTCGTAAGCGTAGAAATGTTCCGAGAAGCAAACAGTAAGGAAAACGTGGCACTCCCCAAATGCCTTATCCAAAACTGAAGAGTAAAGAATACGGTCCAATTAGACAAATAAAGGGCCGTCCACAAAATTTGGGATCAGGATAACCAGGCTTGTCAGTTATGTTGTTAGGGGATGTAAGAGTTTTGGTTCTCTTCAATCAAGGAATTAATGGAAGTACGATCCACAGAGTAAAGAGCTCCTGGCTTGTAAGTCAGAGCTGGTAACCAGCTTATTAATAATAAATTGTTCAGCTGAAGCTGAATTTTTTTATAGGCAGAGAGGGGGGATTGACGGTGGTGGCAACAGAACGCAGAGCAGTTTTCAGTGCCCTATAATTTGACTCAAATCGAAGACAGGACAAGGAGAAAATGGGACCATTACGCTGCATGGAAGAGGGATAGTGGGTGAGGAAATGCAGTTTAGGCGGAATGGCTGTGGAAAAAATCTTGTGGCTTCGATCACTGTGGCCTTCGTTCTTGGACGATTGGTTTCCACTGGGCCTGCAGCTACGGCGTAGGGAGCAGCAGAAGTGCCACCTCCCACTGTTTGATCTTGTCTGTAGTAGGAAATGAATAATTGGTTAAACAGATGTGGCATACAAACTGATTCAAGTTACGTGAACCGGAGGGGGGGGGGGGGGCTGTATCTATGGAAAACAGCATTTTGAACTATCAAAATGCTATTTTCAGATGAGAATTATAATGAAAATATTTCAAAGTATAAAATGGACATTGTTCATACCATGAAAACACTATCCCTGTTGGAAAATGATAGAGGGAATAAGCCCCTTCACTCAGTGATTGAATTTATTATTGCTCTATTAATAAATGTTCTCTAGAAATTAACTCACCAGTTATTAATAGGCACTGTTTCATTTATGGTTTAAAAAATCGATTTTTGTAGAACTTGACGATTTTAATATTGATTTATTTATAACCCCTTTTTGGTTTATTATTTTCAATAATGAACAATTGGAATCGAGCATGAAAAAAAAATTCTTACCCCCCTCAAAATTTGATGGTTTACGTTTCAAGGTATGTAGAATCCAAAACTGCAATAAAAATATTTCTGTCTGTCCGCCGTACGCCGTACGGGCCACTTTTCTTAGTTAGGTACCATGAAACAAAATTGATGAAATTCGGGTTATAGGTTCCGTTCGGGGTCTAGTTGGTCCTCAAAGCTCGACGTTACCGTCAGTCATTTATAAGGGGTTCAAATAGGGGTTGAAATTTTCAAAACGCCTATACCTTTTTTTTACGTGAATATTTTTACGGTTTTAAATATTTCTTTAACTTACGAGTTTTTTAAGACCACCCGGAGCATTTTACGTCCCTCCTTTCGTTCACAGTAAGGCCCCGAAGTTTGCACCGACAGGCATTTTCGACTCCAGTGTGAATGAAATTGTATACATTCAAACCAAATCTCGTTACCAGAGACGCGCCGAGAATCGGAAATTGGGCGGAGATAAAATCATTGCTAGGGGCCACCTGATTTTATTGGTGGGGTACCTATGAAGTCGAGTTGGTTGTTCTATGATATTATTTCGTTTGAAAAATGATGGCTCTTTTGGAGTTTGTTGATAGGTAGTGAAACTTGAACAAACGTTGGGTAAATTATTACTACACGATGGTAAATCATTACTCAACGGTAAATTATTACACAACGGTTCATTATACCATCTACGTAGGAGGGGCTGGAGTTCGTTGGTAGGTACTTTTGCAACTTTTTTCACTCCTCATCAACAATTTCTTTTCAGAACTTCATTATGTGTGTTTCTTTTTGTTAGGTACTGTTTGTCATCGGCAGAATTATTTTAGGAACATTTAACTCGTGATTTAGGTAGGAACCTAGTAACGAGTACGGGGTTAGGTAGGTACTAACCTACGGAGAGTCTGCGATCTACATAATATGTATAGAATAGTACATATCATTTTATATAGACGGGTTATCTATACAGAGAGCTGTGATCTGTAACAGAAGGGTATTCTGTACAAAATAATAAACCGTTGTGCAGGGATTTGCAGCGTTTTTGTTAGGTACTGTTTCTCATCGGCAGAATAAATTATTTTAGCAACATTTAACTCGTGATTTAGGTAGGTACCTAGTAACGAGTACGGGGTTGGGTACTAACCCTTCTGTTACAGATCATAGCTCTCTGTATAGATAACCCGTCTATATAATATGATATGTACTATGTTATAGATATTATGTATATCGCAGACCCTCCGTAGGTTAGTACCTAACCCCGTACTCGTTACTAGGTACCTACCTAAATCACAGTTAAATGTTCCTAAAATAATTCTGCCGATGACAAACAGTACCTAACAAAAAGAAACAAACATAATGAAGTTCTGAAAAGGAATTGTTGATGAGGAGTGAAAAAAGTTGCAAAAGTACCTACCAACAAACTCCAGCCCCTTCTACGTAGATGGTATAATGAACCGTTGTGTAATAATTTACCGTTGAGTAATGATTTACCGTAGTAATAATTTACCCATCAATAATACTTCAACGTTTGTTCAAGTTTCACTACCTACCAACAAACTCCAAAAGAGCCATCATTTTTCAAATGAAATAATATCACAGAACAACCAACTCGACTTCATACTCCGCCAATATAATCAGGTGGCCCCTAGCAATGATTTTATCTCCGGCAAATTTCCTATCGTCCCTGGTAACGAGATTTGGTTTGAATGTATACAATTTCATTCACACTGGGGTCGAAAATGCCTGTCGGTACAAACTTCGGGGCCTTACTGTGAACGAACGGCTGGACGTACGATGCTCCGGGTGGTCTTAAAAAACTCGCAAGTTCAAGAACTATTTAAAACCGTACAAAGATTCACGTAAAAAAAAAAAAGGTATAGGCGTTTTGAAAATTGCAACCCCTTATTTTGAACCCCGTCGAGCTTCGAGGACCAACTAGACCCCGAACGGAACCTATAACCCGAATTTCATCAATTTTGTTTCATGGTAACTAAGAAAAGTGCCCCGTACAGCGTACGGCGGACAGAAAGAAATATTTTAATTGGTTTATTATTTTCAATAACGAACCATTGGAATCGAGCATGAAAAAAAAAATTCTTACCCCCCCTCAAAATTTGATTGTTTACGTTTCAAGGTTTTTAGAATCCAAAACTGCGATAAAAATATGTCTGTCTGTCCGCCGTACGCCATACGGGGCACTTTTCTTAGTTACCATGAAACAAAATTGATGAAATTCGGGTTATAGGTTCCGTTTGGGGTCTAGTTGGTCCTCGAAGCTCGACGTTACTTTCAGTCATCTCTAGGGGGTTCAAAATAGGGGTTGAAATTTTCAAAACGCCTATACCTTTTTTTTACGTGAATGTGTTTACGGTTTTAAATAGTTCTTGAACTTACGAGTTTTAGCGAATTTTCAAAGAAAATGAAGCTATTGCAATGGCTTCGAAATTTAAATAATATAAATTTTTGGAAATTTTCTTCATAGAAATCCGTTTCAGACCATTCTAAAACGATTCCTGAAATTTAACACTTTTTTATATGTATATATATATATATATTTATATATATATTTATTTATATATGTGTCACTCCAGACGATAACTCTCGATAGAATTGAGATAAACAGCTCAAATTTGCACAAAAAATCTATCTTGGCAATCGAAAGGCTAAGTTCGAAGATGGGCGAAATTGGCCTACTCTAAGGAGGGTTTTGGCGCATTTAAAGTGCGCAAAAATTACCCAAAAATCCCCAAAATGTTATTTTCCAACAAGTGACCCCTCATTTTAAAGGTTTTTGCACGCTGAACACGATGGTGGAATCGGATTTTAGATATCTTGATCCGTTCTCAAATTAGAGCATTTAAAGTGCGCAAAAATTACCTAAAAATCCCCAAAATGTTATTTTCTAACAAGTGACCCCTCATTTTAAAGGTTTTTGCACGCTGAACACGATGGTGGAATCGGATTTTAGATATCTTGATCCGTTCTTAAATTAGAGCATTTAAAGTGCGCAAAAATTACCCAAAAATCCCCAAAATGTTATTTTCCAACAAGTGACCCCTCATTTTAAAGGTTTTTGCACGCTGAACACGATGGTGGAATCGGATTTTAGATATCTTGATCCGTTCTCAAATTAGAGCATTTAAAGTGCGCAAAAATTACCCAAAAATCCCCAAAATGTTATTTTCTAACAAGTGACCCCTCATTTTAAAGGTTTTTGCACGCTGAACACGATAGTGAAATCGGATTTTAGATATCTAAATCCGTTCTTAAATTAGAGCATTTAAAGTGCGCAAAAATTACCCAAAACTAGGATAATCTTTAAACTCTTACCCCCACCCCCTTAGAGTGGTCAGATTGAAAAATGTGAGAAGTATTAATTGAAGACGAGAGTTCGAAGCAAAAAAGGGGGAGGCAAACGATTAGTACAACTCCTTGAATTTACCCACAGCGATCAAATAAATAAGCACTTAGTACAATTACGTAATAAACAAACGGTAGAATCAGGATGGACAAAACGTACAAATTAAAATAAATACGAAGAGAATATACATAGAAAACCAAATTTTAGACCGAAGTTTTCCTTTATTCAAAACCATAGCCATTAATTCGAATATTTCTTTGAAAATTCGCTCATTAAGTCATGCTGCATGACTGATTTTTTTAAGACCACCCGGAGCACCTTACGTCCAGCCGTTCGTTCACAGTAAGGCCCGGATTTTGTTGATAGGTACTTTTGCAACTTGAACAACCGTTGAAGTATTATTGATGGGTAAATTATTACATAATGGCAAATTATTACACAATGACAAATTATTACACAACGGAAAATTATTAGTACACAACGGCAAATTATTACACAACGGCTAATCTACCAAGAAGGGGCTGGATTTTGTTGATAGGTAGTTTTGCAACTTGAAAAACCGTTGAAGTATTATTGATGGGCAAATTATTACACAACGGTTCATTATACTATCTCCGTAGAAGTGGAACCTATACAGGTAAATTATTATACAACGGTTTAGGGAGGTACCTAGTAACGAGTACGGGGTTAGGTACTAACCTACGGAGGTCCGCGATCTACATAATATTTGTAGAATAGTAGGTACATAATGTTAGAGAAGGGTTATCTATACGGAGACCTGTGATCTGTAACAGAAGGGTATTCTGTACAAATAATAAACGTTGTGCAGGGATTTGCAGCGTTTTACAGTTTTGGATTCTACATACCTTAAAACGTAAACCATCAAATTTTGAGGGGGGATAAGAATTTTTTTTTCATGCTCGATTCCAATGGTTCATTATTGAAAATAATAAACCAAAATGTAAAAAAATCATACCAACGGCATGGTTTTGAACTGGAACGCTCAAAGGCATTTTCATGAATTTCGTCACTTTTGTTGTAAAGATGAATTTGCAATAAACCGCCGATTAAAAGTAGAAAGAACATTGGAAATCCATACTGTAACGATTCACTACGTACGTACGACAAGTTATATCATGAGACCACAGGTGATACCTATGTTGACAATACGAAATTAGAAAAATACACTTTCTTCTTGGAATAATTCCAATTATTGCAATTCACGTTTCTTTAATATAATATCTGTAGGATATTACATACATTCCAAATAAAAGGAATCAAATCGGTCCTGGATGACTAGCTGTTGAATTTCACAGTACCTACATATTGCCAACGGTTGCAAGTAGCATCGAAGAGCAATCAACAGATTAATATGCAACATTTCAACGAACCTCCGCTTTCGACAGCTTGGTTGTAGGAATCATTGTGAACCCAGGCGTTGGCCTGGGTGGCCCCTGTCCTCCTTGAAGGGAAGTTTTCCGTAGCTTTTTGCACAATTTGTTTCCGCACGTTCGACAGGTTGTAGAACAGCCCCTCCTGATATTGGGGATGGAGCGTTATGAAGTCTTCTTGAACCTGAAAGTAGGTATGGTCAATAAATAAACTGGGAACGAGAAGGGAAAGTGTACGTAACGGCTTCTCTAGCGCGCTATGTATCCATCTGCGCCTTTCCCGCCACTTGGGATAACGGTTAATTTAACCCCAAACATTGCCAGGTAGTCGCACCCCCCCCCCCCCCCCCTCCCCCCAACAACATCAACATCAACCTGAATAACAACTAGAAAGTCATCAACAAATCCGTACCTACCACATTTTTGAAATTTAATTTACCTAATTTTTTTTTAAATGTTACCCACTTTCTCATTAGTTTTGCCAGGAACTTTACTGTCATTTGAACTGTAAATTCACATTCTAGCAACCAAAATTCACGAAGAAATGATTGAATTGTGGCAAGATATCTACTTCAGTTTTCATGAAATAATCTTGAACAAGGTGAAGGAAATGTTTGGTAATAGTAGGTAAACCAGAAAATGTTGAATTCTCGATGAACTTGCCGTGTTTTGACGATTTGGTGGGGTATTTTCATATGATTTTCTCGATTGCCTCTTCAGGTAGATGCCAACTTATGAGCAAGTCACGCACTTCACCAGCCTGGGACATTGCTACAAACAAAAACCACACCGGGCGTATATATGGTGCAATACTCACAATGTTTAACTGGTTTATGGAGGTTTGGAAACTCGCAAAGACAACACACAACCAACTCGTTACCACTGACTGGAATCTGGTGTGAATGGAATGCATGGAAGACCGACACGACTTGCACAAATGCTGAGAATGCACTGATACTGGTTGGGAGCGCTTGCTCATTATATAGGGTCATTCCCCTCCTCCGCCTAAGTTGATAGAGGTATGATTGTGTGCAGGCTCGTACTCTATCAAAACACTATAAGAAAACTATCACAGTATAGGGTATTGAAAGTGTGCAACTCAGTGCACTATTATCATCCATAAGAACACTCTTCAGAGTATTTTTGTAGAAATAGATTTATCTCTCACTTACCTCATCCATTGCCACACTACTGGATCACGTGAGGGAAATCTTCATTGGAGTGGCACAAAAATGAGAAGGAAATCATGAACACAAATTTCAACACTTTTCACATTAGCAAACGCTGACTCAGATCCATCCCGACTTTATATGGTCGGGGCGTCAGTTTATCTATATTTTCCAGACCATAAATAAATGTAGTTATGCTTCCTGAAATCACCTTCAAGCACATATATGTCCATATTTTTATAGGAATATCAAGTGTTCCACTCAAAACCACCAAAACCTACCAATATAGCAATACAAAAATTCGATGTTCAGATATAAATTATCAGATCCAAAAGAAACTCTTTCAAACACTATCAACCGAAGGCTATCAAAACCCCATCAGGTCACTATGAGATCTCCATCAAAACACTATCAACAACCTATCAGAACGCTATCAGGCAATGGTGTATCTATCAAAAACCTACCACAAGTTATCCTGTGATAGACCAGCACTACAGGATTTTTGATAGAGACACCCCTTCATCTATTACAATTTAAATTTTACAACATTTCTACCCAATTATTCGTACTTCTCAACACTTCTTCGACCATATTATGCACATACAGATTTGAAAAATGGGAAATAATAATACATTTCACATTTTCAAACTTTTTTAAACAATATCCGCTTCCCTAATCCGCTCAAACTGTTCTCTCTTCTCAATATTAATTGTTCAGGTCCACTTGTTTTCAATGGCCATGCACTGGAGAGTTAGGCTCCCATAATTGTCCATCAAATAAGCTATATATAAATAAACTTCATTCAACAATCTGGGTTCTAACTTGAGCAACTTTGGTAGATATAATGTCCTGCTCAGATAGTTCTCTCACCTCAACATTCATTGTTCAGTTTCACTTGTTTTCGACGCCCAACCACTGGGGAGTTAGTACATCATTATTATCAATCAAATAAACAATAAATAAACTTATTTACGCTACTTATCACCTTCGAGCAGACATGTCCGTATTTCTGTAGGAATGTGAAGTGTTTCATTCCAAACCACCAAAACCCATAACCTCCTCACTGTGATATTGAATTGATTACAAAAATTTGATATTAGGATATAAATTAGCAAATCCGAAAGTTACTCTTTCAAACACTATCAACCGAAGGCTATCAAAACCCTATAAGTTCACTATGAGTTCTCCATCAGAAGACTATCAACAACCTATCAGAACACTATCAGGCAATGGCGTATCTATCAAAAACCTATCACAAATTATCCTGTGATAGACCAGCACTACAGGATTTTTGATAGAGACACCCCTTCATCTATTACACTTTAAATTTTACAACATCTCTAACCCATTTTTCGTACTTCTCAACACTTCTTCGACCATATTATGCACATACAGATTTGAAAAATGGGAAATAATAATACATTTCACATTTTCAAACTCTTTTAAACAATATCCGCTTCCCTAATCCGCTCAAACTGTTCTCTCTTCTCAATATTAATTGTTCAGGTCCACTTGTTTTCAATGGCCATGCACTGGAGAGTTAGGCTCCCATAATTGTCCATCAAATAAGCTATATATAAATAAACTTCATTCAACAATCTGGGTTCTAACTTGAGCAACTTTGGTAGATATAATGTCCTGCTCAGATAGTTCTCTCACCTCAACATTCATTGTTCAGTTTCACTTGTTTTCGACGCCCAACCACTGGGGAGTTAGTACATCATTATTATCAATCAAATAAACAATAAATAAACTTATTTACGCTACTTATCACCTTCGAGCAGACATGTCCGTATTTCTGTAGGAATGTGAAGTGTTTCATTCCAAACCACCAAAACCCATAACCTCCTCACTGTGATATTGAATTGATTACAAAAATTTGATATTAGGATATAAATTAGCAAATCCGAAAGTTACTATTTCAAACACTATCAACCGAAGACTATCAAAACCCTATCAGTTCACTATGAGTTCTCCATCAAAAGACTATCAAAAACCTATCAGAACGCTATCAGGCAATGGTGTATCTATCAAAAACCTATCATGAGTTATCTTGTTATAGACCAGCACTACAGGATTTTTGATAGAGACACCCCTTCATGCATTACAGTTTAAATTTTACAACATCTCTACCCGATTTTTCGTACTTCTCAACACTTCTTCGACCATATTATGCACATACAGATTTGAAAAATGGGAAATAATAATACATTTCACATTTTCAAACTTTTTTAAACAATATCCGCTTCCCTAATCCGCTCAAACTGTTCTCTCTTCTCAATATTAATTGTTCAGGTCCACTTGTTTTCAATGGCCATGCACTGGAGAGTTAGGCTCCCATAATTTTCCATCAAATAAGCTATATATAAATAAACTTCTTTCGACAATCTGGGTTCCAACTTGAGCAACTTTGGTAGATAATGTCCTGCTCAGATAGTTCTCTCACCTCAACATTCATTGCTCAGTTTCACTTGTTTCCGACGCCCTACCACTGGGGAGTTAGTACATCATTATTATCAATCAAATAAACAATAAATAAACTTATTTACGCTACTTATCACCTTCGAGCAGATATGTCCGTATTTCTGTAGGAATATGAAGTGTTTCATTCCAAACCACCAAAACCCAAAACCTCCTCACTGTGATATTGAATTGATTGCAAAAATTTGATATTAGGATATAAATTAGCAAATCCGAAAGATACTCTTTCAAACACTATCAACCAAAGGCTATCAAAACCCTATAAGTTCACTATGAGTTCTCCATCAAAAGACTATCAACAACCTATCAGAACACTATCAGGCAATGGCGTATCTATCAAAAACCTATCACAAGTAATCCTGTGATAGACCAGCACTACAGGATTTTTTATAGAGGCACCCCTTTTTATAATGAATTTTAAATTTTACATACCTCCACCCTGTTTGTCATACTTTAACGCTTTCTCAACCAAGTTATGGACATACAGATTGGTTTCAACTTTCTTTAATCTTTCGGGATTGTTAGGGGTAGGACTGGTTCCAAACCATTGAAATGTTCCTAAACCTTCATTTGATGATACCTGGAGTGCAAAACTTATATTCGGATATAAATTTGCAAATCCGAAAGAAACTCTTTCTAACACTATCAAGCGAGGGGTATCAAAACCCTATCAGTTCACTATGAGTTCTCCATCAAAACACTATCAACAACCTATCAGAACGCTACCAGCCAATGGCATATCTATCTGAAACCTACCACAAGTTATCCTGTGATAGACCAGCACTACAGGATTTTTGATAGAGACATCCCTTCATATTATAAAATTTAAATTTTACAAACCTCTACTCTGTTTTTCATACTTTCATGCTTTCTCGACCAGATTATAGACAGACAAACTGGTTTCAACTGACTTCTCTCAACTGGCTAGGATTGGTTCCAAACCATTGAAATGTACCTAAACCTTCATGTGATGATACCTTGAGTACGAAATTTGATATTCGGATATAAATTACCAAATATGAACTATACTCTTTCAAACACTATCAACCAAAGGCTATCAAAGCCCTATGAGTTCACTATGAGTGCTCCATCAAACAACTATCAACAACCTATCAGAACACTATCAGCCAATTGCGTATCTAACAATAACCTATCACACCTAATGCTGTGATAGACACATATCATTCTATAAATTAAAGTTCGTGCCTATCAAAAACCTATACCATTACTATCACAGGTTTCGGTATTTGAAAATGTCAAATTGGCTTTTTGTACGTATGTACGTACCCATTTTTAATTGTTGAGGAGTATTCGACTCATCATTCCAATGATGGAATCCGACGACTTCCTAAGAATGGGCTTTGCAGATATTACAGGTGGTACCTCAGGTACTGCGGCATTCCCCTGCATAGTCAGCTGAATAACTGCTGTCCAGTGCAGGAAGGTATTAGTCCAGAAGGAGACCTATCCTTTATCTGCTAATCTGATTTTGGGCAAAAGCATTGTAATAGCATTTTTATAGTGTTACAATATATCGTACCTACCTACCAAAACTGCATCCTGTGAATGCATACAGGCTGTGCAATGTGCAGTGAAAGGAATAATGTAGTCCCTGTTTTCATTGGATAGAATCATATACGTTATAGTGTTCTCATGGTTGTCTGACAAGCTGACAGAACACTGACGCACTCTTCTCTGCAACATTTATAGCATGAAGGCTGTTGATTTTCATCAAACGGAATAGTTCTATATTCTCCACTGAAGACAATGTTTTAAAAAGGCTGATCTTTTAATAGGATGAAGTATTCCCATCTATAATTTTCGAATGGCGATAGTGTTTTCATGGTATGTATGACCATCATTTTGGTAGTTCGAAATATTTCCATCTATCATCTTCCAATAGAGATAGTGTTTTCATGGTATCAGAGCTGATCATTTGATAGTATGAAATATTTTCATCTATCATTCTCATCTAATGATAGCGTTTTGATAGTAACCATGTTGAGCTTTTAATAGAAGTGAAAAATGCCATCTACCATACTCATCCAATGATAGCCTTTTGATAGAACTGTATCTATAAAAACGCTATTACAACGCTATCATTACCCTATAAGAACACTATCTCCTTCTTCACTAGTCTCAAAAAAAAAATCCCCCCCCCCCCCCCATTGGAGGAGTAGGGATTTTTACAGTGCCACATTTATAGCATGAAGGCTGTTGATTTCATCAAATGGAATATTTCTATCATCCTTCACTGAAGGTAATGTTCTAAAAAGGCTGATCATTTAATAGGGTGAAATGTTCCTATCTATATTTTCCAATGATAGATGATTTCTATGATTTTCCAATCATTTTGATAGTTTGGTATATTCCTATCTATCGTCTTCCAACTAGGGTAGTGTTTTCATGGTATCAAAGCTGATCACTGTGAAATATTTTCATCTATCATTCTCATCTAATGATAGCGTATGTTGAGCTTTTGATAGAGGTGAAAAATTCCATCTATCACACTCATCCAGTGATAGGTAGCCTTTTCATAGTAACCAGGTAGAGATTTTGATAGATATGAAAAATTCCCTCTATCATTCTCATCCTACGATAGCCTTTTGATAGTAACCAGGTTGAGCTTCTGATAGAGGTGAAAAATTTTATCTATCATTCTCACCCAATGATAGCCTTTCGATAGTTCTTCAGAAAGAGATGAAAAATGCTATCTATCACTCTCATTGCATGATAGTTTTTCGATGGTGTATTTGCCGCATTTTTGATAAAGATGAAAAGTGCTGTCTATCATTCTTTATGAGTGAAAGATTTTTGATAGTGAACAGGCCGCATTCTTGAGAGACGTGAAAGATGCTATCTATCATTCTCATCATGTGATAGTCTTTTGATAGTGATCAGGCCGCAATTTTGATAGAGTTTTTTCTTTCACTCTTTCACTGCCACATTTTGATAGGTTTCTGATAGGTCAGATATATCGGATTGATAGGTATCTGATAGAATGGGATGTCAACCACTATCACTTAAGGATGTTTCATCCATGTTGATAGACTTTTGATAGCATGCAAAACCAAGTGATAGGTTCCCGATAGATGAGTTTTGTCATGTGATAGTTATCTGATAGGTGCCTCATAGTTGTCTGATAGTGTGCCACTTGAGGGCAAACTGGGCCACGGAGGAGGAACCCTTTGATAGGGAACTGATAGGAAACCGATAGTGGGTATGTTCATCTATCACTGAGATAGTGTGCAGTGATAGTGTATTTTTCTCAGTGCAGGTGATCACACGTGCAGAACATTCTCGACAGAGCTGTTAATGAGATTTTCACTTTAATTGCTGAGATGGGTCGAAGGCAGAGCCCGACTGTCGGAGCAACTTCTGAAACGGACTTCCTAATTGGAAATAAATAAAACAGAGCGGTGGGATACGGATAAGCCGGGAAACCTTCCCCTTTCCCCTTAAGCCCACTGACTGATCCACTGATCCTTTTGTACTTTTCACGGGTCTCCTTTCTGTTGATTTCGGAGTTTTTTTATAACAGTTCCTTAATACTGTTACCAGTAAAATGTAAAATATGTAACGCTGGCAATTCGCACGAAGCCTCGGCTTTGTATACGACGCCCGCCTTGGAAAGGTGGTACCCAAAGGCGCAAGATTGTATAACTCCCTAAGAAATTGATTTGGGTGTGAAGTTATACTTCATAAAAGCTCCCAAAACACTTTTCAGACGGCTCCAATAGATATTAAGAAGAAAAATAAGAAGGAAAAAAACGCTGCAAAGTCCTTGTCACATGGGTTTATTATTCTACTGGACATACCTACAGAAATTCTGGCTGTTCATTTATTGTTGCTTTCATGTAAAATAATTGACATAGCTATTTCTGGTGGTTTCCACCAATTTTGGTCCCCAAAACTTGAATTAGGTACGCTTTTTTTCTTTTTTTTTCAAATTATGTTGGATCATTGGTAGTGACATTTAATCGTCTTGATCCACGTGTTGAAATTTTTCTAGTGTTATTATACAAACTGATTGTGATTTCAGACGATTTCCCAGGTTTTTTACTCATAAAAAAGCAATTTTGGGAGCTGAACATTTGGTACAACCTCGATTTTCCTCTCTTTGGTCAAAATGGACTTCATGTTCGTTCTTTTCGTCCCCAAAAACATGGAAAACGATACCTCAAAAGCTCATGGGACCTACTAACATGTTACTAAAACACAAAAAGTACCTATTTTTACACACATTTTCAGTCATAACATCCCTGGGTATATTCCGATCGGGCTGAAACGTTTCAGGACACAACTAGGGCCCAAATGGAGCATGTGTGCGAAAGAACGACTTTTTTAGACCGAAAATGAAGCCTGTACACGTGATACGGCGGACGGACATTGCATTTTTGGAATCTACACACCTTGAAACGGAAAAGAAAAACTTTTGAAGGGGTGTTATAAACATTTTTGGCTGAGCGAATACATAGGTGTATTATTCACATAATAATAAACCAAAAGAACAAATAATGGTGATTTATACTCTCCACTAATCTGCATATCTCTAAATGATTGATGAGAGGGATTATTTCGCATTCAACCACTGAACCACCCTGAACTATCTGTCACTTGATTAATGAAAGTCCCTGCTCCTGTAAGCACTATATAGCACACGTCAGGTATTGTACCTATATGTACGAAGTTAGTGGGCTGCATAGTTTTCTCAAATCACTGCACTGGTTCTTAATAGAAAACATGTACGTTACCTACTGTTGAAACATGAAATTCCTCAATTCTGATTGGTAGTTCTGACAGGTCAAAACTAGTTCTGTCAAATCAATTCTGACAGAAATAGAGTTGACTGAAGAAATGCAGACTTGGATGGAAGTTGACTGACAGTCTGCGAATGCGTGAACAATCATTTTCGATAGTGAACCTTAGGAGTCGAGCATGGGAAAAAATTTTTGTTTAACGCCCCCCTCAAAATTTTATGCTTCCGTTTCAAGGTACATACTTAGAATCCGCCCTCTCCTGTACTTCGTACTTTCCTAGTTACCATGAACGAAAATTAATGAAATTTGGTTTGTGGGTCCCATTTTGGGTCTGGTTGGTCCGCGAAGCTCGGCGTTACTGTCAAGTCATCTCTAAGGGGTGAAAAATAGGGGTTGAAATTTTCAGGGCGCCGTTATCTCGAATGTTTTTACGTTTTTAAATTGTTCTCAAACTTGGGAAATTTTTGAGACCATCGGGAGCATTGCACGTACAGCCGTTCGTTCACAGTAAGGCCCTGAAATTTTCACCGAGAAGCTTCGTTCACATGATCGTGAATGAAACGCCCGGCCCAGGTATCATCGCTAGGTAGCACCTAATTATAATCAAGGATGGCTGTATGAAATCGAGTTGGTTGTACCGTGATATCATTTCATTTGAAGAATAACGATTATTTCGGGTTTTGTTGATAGGTGCTTTGTAACTTGAACAAACGTTATGATTCATGAATAACAACAAAAATAATATTAGTGGTAGAATTCTTGATTCTACCACATATTTTATGAAACAGTAATTGACCGCTTCGCTCCAGGACTCGATTTAGGGCTTTCCTGGGGTGAGCACGACGGTATGTATTGACCACAGAAAACAGCCATCTACGCACAAGGGGCAGCTATACGGGTAAATAATAAACCGTTGTGGAATACCTTGCAGTGTTTATGTTTAAGCACAGCTCTCTAACGTAAATATTTGAAAGTGAAGTAACGGCAGATTTGCGTATGCGGAAACTCGATCTTTTATTCAAACACTGAACTCTTCGTAAATAGGTACCTACTTCTCCGTCTTCGCCCGAGATTCGAAAGTAATTAGGATGTGATTTCTTTACTGTCGGTAGGTACTGAACATCGACAGTATAGTTATATGTATCTTATAGTCTGCATTCATGCTGTAGGTATCAAATTATATATTGTTTATAGTTGAGGAGTGTAACAGTGTGGCTATTCTCGAGTAGTTTTTTGGTCCGGTGGAGACGGGGTGCTGGGCGGCCTAATCGATATTTAGAAGGAGGACTCTCCAGGGTCCACCACCACTGTCACACTCTGTCACAGGATATAAGAATTGTATGGATCAAAGTAATGTAAGGAAGCTATTCTGTCCTCCCTCTGGGCAGAGTTCTATGTTTGTGGTATGAATCACGTTGTGATAAAATTGCGTGTTTTATGGTTCTTTCCTTCACCCATGCACTCATGGAAGAATAACACTTTTATTAGACGGGACCATTAATCCTCATATTGCTACCTCGTGAGAAAACTTCTCGCTACTCTGGAGGAAACCCCGTATTACACAAGAAGGATTGTTACAAAGACTCGAAGAAAAGCGAAGTATACCTGAGTAAACTGGAGCGGAGAGTCGGTGTTGATTAATGAATAATGCTGGACGATGAATAACGTTCCTCATGGGAAGACGAGAAGAGCAAGCAAAAAGCAGAATGATTCATTTTTGATGAATCTTTTCATCCAAAAGGAGCACGAGCGTCGACATGAATTACCCATTATTGAAGGGTCCCCTGCTTTACCTCGTTTGGGAATAATTACATTTCCTTCCTTCGAGTCCATTTGTTATCTGAAGGACGTTTCTCGGAAGTTAATTTATTTTTGAGACCGTGAACGGGGTGCTTGAGAGGAGCAGAGTGACTTGAAAATGTGTTAGACAATCCCCTACTCGACAGGCCAATTTATTGAATCTAAATGATAATTTTTTTCTCATTTGGATAGTAACTTAGTTTTACTACGTACCACAAGTAGGCGCCACTTTTAGGTAGCAGAGCTTTGCAGTGAACATTCTAAGAAAAAGTATGCTAAGCGGGTGGGCAGTATAGATGCGTTAAATCCTTTCTCACATTGATTCTTAGCACCCTCTGGTGTTCCTCTGAATTTTCTTAGTGATCCTCTGAATTTTCGTAATACACATAATCTATGTATCTAGAATTAGGTACACCCATAAATAATACACACCCCAACTACCTATGTATCTGACAACTCGGGTGAAATCGGACGAATTCCGTGAAGAGTTGACTGTTTTTAAAGCTCAAGTTTGCTCATGTTGCCCCCGTTACCCCAGTCGCCAGTATATTGAAGATGGCTCGGTCATAACGCCTTATTGAATGGCTTGTCAGCAACTTCCGACGAACATAACACTGTAATGTGGAAGTCACAGTGAGACGAAAACGGGAAATACAATGTTTGGTTGTTCGTGTAACCGCAGCCGCTACAATCATTCCGATCGCAATGAAGTTCATTCGCTCAGGGTGTGAGCGACAGGATGACCCGACAGTTTGGATTATATAATTATATAATTTGTATCTATATATTTTTATATCGCATAAAAAAGCCATTGCTATTTGATTGACATCGTGTTCAAATTATTTGGGATTTAACTTACTGCACAATGGGTTGAAATTCCTCGAAAAAATTGTTATATTATAAACACTGGTGTAATAGGTATATTAGATAGATTGATAATATTTCGAGCATAATTAGTTGACACTTTGGACAGTTCGCTCGTTAGGTCATTTTACGCTACTGGAACCAATCGTGACTGTAAGCCGAGAAATACATTTATATTACTGAGCACCTATCGTGAACCTGTTGCATATACACACAGGAGTGTATCGGTAGTAACTACGTTCCACTTGGCCAAGTTGATTACAATTACTACACAATATTGCAGATTTGGCTGGTCTATCAATAGGGACCACAACAACTTCACTGTTATATTTGGTCGTTGAGCGTTCCGGTGCTTTGACAAACATTTTCAAGCAAATGTTTGTCTTTCCCGGCAAGTGCGGCGTTATAGAAACATATTACGAGTATATTGAATGAACATCAAAACCATGGCCTTGTTCATGGGTTAATTAGTGTTGGTTTATTATGAAATCTGTTGACATTTTCAGAACGCCGAAGCTCAAACTTTGAAAATGGAAGGGTTTTATGACGTTATTAAATTTTTATTGATTCCGAATTTGTTGAGACCATCCGGAGCACTGTGTTTGTGCGTGCGTGGGAAAGTCGATGACCACCTCGAAAAAAGGCCCTACTAAATCAGGGTCTCACGAAGGGATCTACTCAGAAGGGGCATATATACAGGTAAATAATAAACCGTTGAGTAATAATTTGCATCGATCTATTCGATTTTCGGATTCCACGTACTTTGAAACGAAAACCATCAAATTTTGAGGGGGTAAATTTTTATCCATGCTCCATTCCAAAGGTTCATTATTGAAAATAATAAACCAAAAATGAGTCGGTATTTTCCATAGTTGATCATCAACTATGATTTTGCACCTCAAGAACCCTCAAATGACAGAGAAATATTGATTTTTCATCGATTTCTTTTACGTTTAAATTAAATGGTCAATTAGTCTACCAGTAAAATCACCTCACCTATCATCTTCACTAACAAAATTCAAACCCTCACTCAGGCGTGATAGATTTGGAAAATTTTTGTACTTCGTACGAAGTTAATAAAAATTAGTTCTGGTTTTCGATCAGGAGGAAATATTGAATATATAATGGTATTAATCAGAATCCGAGACCCTCTTCACGGTCCCCAGGTTTAGAACCCATATTCCACGCCTAATCCATGTGTTAGGCTATTTTTCTACAATTTTGAAATAACTTTCCCTCAAAAGTAGTTATTGTTGAACACTTGGTGTTTCGGTAACATGTTCCACTGGTCGTTTCAGTGATGCGAGATATCATATAACCATGGTTACATGCTCTCGAACATCCATTTCGTATGCCCGATTCGCCAAATTAGGGGCGCACACCGATGTGCCCAGAGCGTACCGTAATCTAATTTTCTGGTTCCGCCGCCACCCGTATGATCATCATCCGTGTGATTTATCTTCTCATCTAGCTCGGTCAGATTCAATTAAATTGGCCTAAACCCGCTCATTTCGGAGGCTCATTCAAATGAAGATAACATCAGTATGGATGAAAGGGGTAGAAGAGTTGACGTTACTTCTGACATTATTATGTAGATTACAACATGGTTCATTAGTACCGACGGTAAGGGGTGGTTATATTAACATTAAATAACAATCATGAATCAAGAACTTTATTTGTATAACACCAACAGTTTGGTAGTACATCGTCTAAATTTTCGCAGCTTATGCAAAGCTTAAGCTAAATTTTCGCAGCTAGTACCTATGTAAAAAGAACAGAAAAAAAAAACGCTGCAAAGTCCTAGTCACATGGGTTTATTATTCTGTTGGACTTACCTACAGAAATGTTGGCTGTTCATTTATTGTTTCTTTCATGTGAACTAATTGAAATAGCCATTTCTGATTGTCTCCACCAATTTTGGACCCAAAACACAAACTAGGTACGCTTTTTTTCCCCTCGAATTATCTTTGATCATTGGTACAACTGTTGACAGGTTTTGACTCATAAAAAAAATCGATTTTGAGAGCAGAACCATTGGTAGAACCTCAATTTTCCACTCTTCGGTCAAAATTGACTTCATATTCGGTCTTCTTGTCCCAAAAACATGGAAAACGATACCTCAAACGCTCATGTTCCTAACATGTTATACTAAAATACAAAAAGTAGGTACCTATTTTTATACCCATTTTCACTCATAACATCCCTGGGTATATTCCGATCGGGCTGCAAAGTTTTGGGACTCAACTAGGACCCAAGTGGAGGTTGTGTGAGAAATAACGAATTTTTTAGACCGAAAATGAAGCCGGTACACGTGATACGGCGTACGGCGGACAGACATTGCATTTTGGTTTATTATTCTGTGAATAATACACCTATGTATTCGGTCAGCAAAAAATTTTTACAACACCCCCTCAAAATTTTTTCTTTTCCGTTTCAAGGTGCCTAGATTCAAAAATTGCAATGTCCGTCCGCCGTCCGCCGTACGCCGTACGCCGTCCGCCGTATCACGTGTACCGGCTTCATTTTCGGTCTAAAAAAGTCGTTCTTTCGCACACATGCTCCATTTGGGCCCTAGTTGTGTCCCGAAACTTTTCAGCCCGATTGGAATATACCCAGGGATGTTATGAGTGAAAATGTGTGTAAAAATAGGTACTTTTTGCGTTTTAGCAACATGTTAGTAACATGAGCTTTTGAGGTATCTTTTTCCATGTTTTTGGGGACGAGAAGACCGAATATGAAGTCGATTTTGACCAATGACGCGGAAATTGAGGTTTTACCAAAGGTTCAGCTCCCAAAATTGGTTTTTTATGAGTCAAAAACCTGGAAAACTGTCTGAAATCACCATCAATGTGTATAATAACATTGGAAAAAGTGTGAGCAGGTGAATCAAGACCATTAAATGGCACTACCAATGATCAAAGATGATCTGAAAAAAATAAAAAAGCGTACCTATTTCATGTTTTGGGGGACAAAATTGGCGGAAATCATCAGAAATAGCTATTTCAATCATTCCACATGAAAGAAACAATAAATTTAACAGCCAAAAAGAATCTCTAGAACTCCAATAGAATAATAAACCCATGTGACAAGGACTTAGCAGCGTTTTTGGAATCTACTCGCCTTAAAACGTAAAAGAACAAAGTTTGAAGGGGTGTTACAAAAATCTTTTGCTGAGCGATTACATAGGTGTATTATTCAGGGAATATTAAACCAAAAGGACAACACCACTACTTTAGGCCCACTTCTTGCATAATGGAGAAGCAATTTAAGGACCTTGTCCTCAAGGTCCTCCCTTTCATGAATTCCGTGCTGTCAGGCAGTGCACTGAACAACTTGGAACCGGTGCAAGTTGTTGTGCTTCTGAGAGAGGCTCAGTCTTTTCCAATGTATTTTGATAAAAATCAATTTCAAGTCGATGAAAAGTGTTCTAGGGTGACTCCATTTAAATTCGTGAATTGAATTTAATGGTTGTGATAAGTCTATGAATGTCAGTGTCAATATATAAATCGGATTATCCTCGGTTTTTGGTTTCCCAAGTACTTTAACTTTATTATATTGCAATGTTATACAATTAACACCACTACCTAAGCATTAATCAATAACTAAACCACTTAATCTGAGAATTGAACGTCATAGTTACAAGTAACCTACTTCAACCTGCCTGTGTCCAACACCTATTGAATTCAGACAACATTGAAGTACAACTACAACATTGAACTGCAACTTTCAGCTTATGTGCATAAACTCTTAATTATTTTATTTTTTTATTTTATTTTTACCACAAATTGTTTGGCAGTTTGTTATTATTCTCATAATATATGAGTGAGGTCATAGAATATATTATTAATGATGGACTACCGCATAAGGATTTTTGGGCGTCTGTACAGTAAGCAATATTGTACCAACCCAAGCAATGTTGTACCCAAGGTACCAACTTGACGTAGAATTAAAATACGAATTACTCTTCCTGCAGCACGATGAGGTCATAAATGTGTGTGTGAAAGTACTTACTTGGGAAAACTCTAAAACCGAAACACTAAATTAACTTATTGATCCTCACCCTTGCCTCCAACAATCAATATTATGGAGGCGGTGGGTGTAATTTACTCCTCCAGGTCTTCAGTAGGAGTTGCTGCACTGCAAGAACTCTCTACCTGTTATGACTGAAATCGATCCACTGATTAAGAAGGATTGACTATAGAAATATCTTTCTATAATAAATGTGATAGAAATACTTTTCTATCAGAAAGATAATTTTGTCCAGTGGTTTTTGGTGGTGGTTGACGAAATGATTAGATCATGAATGATAAGATTATCATGCATTTGCTTTATTAAAAAATGATTAAATTATCCGTGCGTTGCAGGTACTGCGGTGGTGGGTTGATCCCGCACATAGTCGCCCGCGCACCGACGATGCTGGTCGTCTTCAAGTCGTCACCTTACGCCGTCCCGTCCCGCGATGGAAACAAACCCCTTCACGGGTTTTCTCTCCGCGTCAACGTCATTTATTCCGACAGCGACTCTCTCGACTTCGCCAGAAGTCCAAAGTAAGTTTTCCAAATCGTCTGTAAACAGTGTGAAACATGCATAGAGATAGCTTACTACAAGTGTTTGCTGTTCATAAATTAGCAAACAGCATTTCATCGAACAGCTGCACGCAAGAGAGCTTTGTGTAATCAATAGCGATCCTGGAGAACTTGATATTTGCTATAAACAACGTGAATCATTAAGAAGAACAGCTGGTCATATCCAACCACTCCATCACCAATCTAACAGTTTTATGTAGAAAGTCTCAAGTAACAGTTCAAGAATCGCCAGCATAATCAATGGAAGTAAATTTACTTCTTACTTACTGTTTATAATTTATTTAGCAAACGTATACAGGGTGATGGAAAACGTGTCTTTCAAACTGTAGGGCAATGAGGCAATCAGATCGCTACCCCATCAGATATTTATAAGGCGAATATAAAGTTATATTAAGTGAAGTCTGGCTGCACTCAACATCTAGAAGATGTTTTGGAGCTTTGCTCATGATATCGTACCTAGAAGGGTAATGAAGTTATATTTTTGGTACTGGTATCATTATCATTACGTATTGTGAGTTGTGCATATAAGACTTGCCACGAAAGTAAGTTGTATACCCTGCTATTCGTCGATCAGACAGAACCAACCACACTTGATATTCGCCATAAACTAAATAAATCCGTTAATACTACCCATAGGTACTCTTAAAAAGTTGTACAGTTTTCAGAATCCCTTGGTGATATTCAAATCGTATGGTGGTGGTTGAACAAGAAATTGCTTCTTTCGAGGTAAACTGGAACTTGTGAACGGAGAAAACCTTTTTGCCGGAGGATTCTTTCGTTGCACAGCAAGTTTCAATTATTGCATTATCGTGTCATTACGTGAAAGGGGTTCCTGAACTACTCTGTGCCCTCGAGTGGATTCCCATTCGAAACGAAAGAACCTCCCCCTGGTTCCAGCAACACTCCATTGTCCTCCATCGAGGAGTACGCTGGAAAGGAGGACGGGGAGGCCGTTAGAGCCCTTTGTTAGCACTCGGGGTCTTTCTTTACGCGCGGCCTTTTTCTTTGTTGGTTGTTTTTCTTCCGATTGATTCGGTCGAGGATATCCCCCTGAAGGAGACCATAGCGAGAGAGTGAGTTTACGGTGGTAGTTTCAAAGGGGTTGAAAAAAGAATAACTTCGAAATCGACCCGATGAATTATATACATCAAAATTCTTTGTATTTGAGGGTAAACACTCTCCCTTCTATAATTTTGACTTCTATGGATCGACAGCTTCATTTTGTGAAGTACATAAATATGCATCTTCAGGACGAAAACCCCGCTTTGCTAGGAGGAGGTAATGACGGGATATTTTTAACACGCTATAGGTGGTGACAACACATTTCCATGAGACTCCCGTGAAAAAATCCAGAACCCTTCCTGAAGAAACCATTCGGCTCATTACCATTTTCGTCGAAAGTAGGGGGTTTTTTTCAAGACAGATTCCCTAACATTCGACAAACCGCATCTCTGACCTTTCAGGGTTACAAGCCCTCTAGCCACCTTTGACGTGCAAATTCCAGTGCCATCTGAATCTCAAATCAGGGGGACTAGTATTCAACTTCTGGAGAGCGTTTGGCTTTGAAGGTGTTTGGGGCAACTTTTACTTTGAGGGAATAATTAATATAAGTGCGAGTTCCTACTGAAGAGAAGTCTTGAAAGTCTGTAAGTAGGAACGGAGTAGGTAGGTGTACTAGATTTTACTCAACCGTACCGTGAAAAACCAAATGAAAATGCTAATTCCAATGTGTTAGAAAATTCAAATCAGTCACGGTCTGGTAATGTGTGTAGCACCTAATGTATGAATTGTTAAAAAATTGGATCGTGAAACAGTCACAAGGTAGGTATTTTGAGAGTAGGTATCTTTAGAGATACATGGTCTGTGAAATTACTGACTGAGATGGTGTAAAACATTATGTGGCGGCTAACGGGGCTTAATAGAGAGAACCCTACAACCGCAAGGAAATTATGATGACGGAACGAAATACATATCGGTAGGTATGGTAACCGATGTGACAGGTTTTTTGTACGATAAATACTGAAGATTAAAAATTGTACTGAGAACGTGGTATTAATTTGTAGCGTAATTAATTTTCTCTATTAGTGAGGCTCTTTCAGAACTCGATCCTCTAAGGGCTTCAGAAGTATTGCACCTTATACTCACACACCCCTCACCAACATTGTTTTCAGGCTTTTCTAAATTTGATTCTAACTCCGAACTAATCTAGCTATTTCTTATTTCTAGCAAAGTTTGCTCATTGATTTCAGGTGCGAATTCGTGGTAAACGGCACAACAAAGAGACGAGGAGAAGTTGTTAGCCCGCGTCACACACTGGCACCCAACACGACCTGCTGGTACAGGTTCCACGGGCTTCCGACGGACAAAATTTGGCTGTATTTCGACTCCTACACAGTCTTCCATAACCCCAACTGTACCACAAGGCTGAGAGTGAGTTTAATTCAGTGTACTTACCGGTGGAGAGAAATATCTCATTTAGGGTAGGGTGGTTGCTTTTGGTTTATTATTCTGTGAATAATACACCTATCTATTCGCTCAGCAAAAAATGTTTATAACACCCCCTCAAAATTTTTTCTTTTCCGTTTCAAGGTGCGTAGATTCCAAAAATGCAATGTCAGTCCGCCGTCCGCTGTATCACGTGTACCGGCTTCATTTTTGGTCTAAAAAATTCGTTCTTTCGCGCACATGCTCCATTTGGGCCCTAGTTGTGTCCCGAAACTTTGCAGCCCGATCGGTATATACCGAGGGGTGTTATGGGTGAAAATGGGTATAAAAATAGGTACTTTTGTGTTTTAGTAACATGTGCTTTTGAGGTATCTTTTTAAATGTTTTGGGGGACGAGAAGACCGAATATGTAGTCGATTTTGACCAAAGAGTGGAAAATTGAGGTTCTACCAGATGTTCAGCTCCCGAAATTGATTTTTTATTAGTCAAAAACTTGGGAAATCGTCTGAAATCACCATCAATTTGTAGAATAACGCTAGAAAAAGTGTCAACAGGTGGATCAATCCGATTAAATGGTACTATCAATGATCAAAGATAATTTGAGGGAAAAAAAGGAGCGTACCTACCTAATCCGTGTTTTGGGGGCCAAAATTGGTGGAAACCACCAGAAATAGCTATTTCAATTATTTTATATGAAAGAAACAATAAATAAACAGCCAACATTTCTGTAGGTAAGTCCAATAGAATAATAAACCCTTGTGACAAGGACTTTGCAGCGTTTTTAATTATTACTCGAAATTTTGCAACTCAGAATAGCTATCGTAAATTTGGTCCAAGTACTATTTATTCAGTTTACCAGTAGAATGTGTTTTGTACTCCAGCTATGTAGTAACATTTTCTTTCTCCTCGACCAACCAATACTTGAAAATTCTCTCCAGTGGGAGAGTATTTGTATGTTCAGATAGCATGTATTATTCAAATGAAGCTGGGTGAGTGAATGTTGGAAGGACTGGAGAGGATGTTTCACGACCATACCATAGCTGAGGTCAAAGGATGGCCTGACCCCTCTTGGGAAATAAGGATAAGGGCGAAAGAACCGTTCACCATCGCCCCGCTACTTCGCAGACCCTGCTATATTTCGTCCGCCTCTGAGACAAGGGTTTCCCTTTGCTGATTCCAGGTGTACGACCAGACGCAGGTGTTGGAAGACACGTGCGAGACTCCAAGGCTTTGCGACCACAGCTCCCTCAGGAACGTGTCGCGGGAGACGCGGCCCTGCAAGAAGCAAGAGAGTTACATTACACCCACCGGCCGCCTGTCTATCGAACATAAGTCCACGGAAGGGACTGCTCTCAAACCCTCTTCCTTCAAGTTTCACTACGAATTTGTCGACACCCGACTAGGTAAGAGGTCTCCAAGTGATTCACAATGCAAGAAATCCATGGAAAAAACTTATCAAATACTTATACAACGATTTATTGACTGACTCCAAGAACAAGGAAGGTCTTTCAGTTGGGGTTGTATGGGGGCGACCTTTTCTGAATAGATAACCCTTCTGTCTATGAGATAACGTCTTAGTGAGCTGAAATACTGAGGCTGGGTTTGGGTTGATCATTGGATCGACCGTTATCCTCAGTACCCACCTCTAAGTGTCATACACCTATCTATAAACGTTCCCTTGAGAAACTATAATTTGCGATTATCCTAAATGACCATATTTATTCCCTTCATATTCAGAACCTTTTGACCCTGGAATAATGTTGATCACAGATAAAAATGGCTCCAGCGTGCAGTTGAATTGTTCTGAAAGCAATGGCTTTACGTTTTGTCGTTACTGCCAAGAAAAAGAGTCCTCCTGTCAAACTGCCTATTTCCCTTCGACCTCCCAGCTGATTGTACAGGCTGATAGTTCTCTGAATGACTGCAGCTTTTTCGTTCGACTATTTTTATCGACTAGGCA
This sequence comes from Leptopterna dolabrata, assembly GCA_954871275.1. Classification (NCBI taxonomy): domain Eukaryota; kingdom Metazoa; phylum Arthropoda; class Insecta; order Hemiptera; family Miridae; genus Leptopterna; species Leptopterna dolabrata. The sequence continues at coordinate 13,352,089 of OX940984.1, read as the reverse complement.
ACTGCCTCTTCCAACTATGATTCTCTCTAGCCGACTAGAAAATACGCCACAAAAACATTCATGCTGTGAGTACCCGTTGTTTTTAGGACCATCAAGAACAGGTAGTATTTTGACATTTTACCCATTCGGTTTCATTTTTTCCGCAAGGTCATAGCTTTCGAAAGTTGTGTTACATTCTGCGTGAAGTAGGGGTTTTGTTAGAATTTTTCTTACGATTCGCACATTAGCGCACAGAAAATATACAGTGAGGTGATTGACGAAATAGTCACACTATTCTGGAATCTCTCACAGAAGGCCCGGAAGGCTTTCAACTGCCGAAGCTTCAAGTTTTAATGAATACAATCATTCCTCCACACTTTAGGAAACTGAATCAGTATTATCCTTATTGTTAACAACTATACCGAATGAGTTTTATTATGATGGTTTGTACTGTTGAAACATCAGAGGAGTAGGCAGTCTAAAACAGGTGGTGTGGAATCAAAAGTGTACTTCGATTGGTGGATCCTCATTATTGAAGTTTTGTCTTTGTGCACAAAGGTGGAGAGAGTTGGAAGGGCGGCCCGTGCCACAGGCTGTTCAGGAGGAAGAAATCTGGGATGGTCCACTCGCCTAAAAATGTCTTCATGTACGGGAGAGGTGGAGCTACGAACCTGACTTGCGTGTACAGGATCGAGGCCGGTGAAGGCGAGCGCGTCCGTTTGTCCATCCATAACGCTTCGTTTGGCGAGCCTGGATGCAGGACCATAGCTGATTCACACACATCTCGACCAATCTGCGTCAGGTAATTATTGCGATCGTGATATACTACTTATCCACTTGCCCATGTTCCGTACAGACTATAGCTGTACCTATCATAAATTGGTACGGCCTCTCACTGCAGCATTAATGCTGGTTCAGTCTGCTCACTGTGTATTTGCTGTCTTCCGTTATCCTAGTCAATGGACAATCGTTTATGCCCATTTGAATTTAGATACACAAGTTTGTATTTCCTCGCAATGGGCATCTAACCCTGGCTTAGAGCTACTGTTCTGAGCAGTAATATAGAAACGAAGAGCACAGGTGTTTTATAACTGTACCTACTGGCTAAAATTTTTTATTCGACCGTCCCTTAATATAATCATTTCCAAGTCAGATACAACCTTAACCAAACCAAATTCAACTTTTTCCATTTTAAATTCAACTTTTCCATTTAAATTCCACCTTCCCCAAGTGAGTTTACCCTCGCTATTTGATGTCCAACGAAATAGTGCCAAATTACACTCGCTATTTTGTATGACGTCAGATGTGGTGCGTTCGATAAATCAGAAGGTTTGATGGGTAACGAAATAGGCATTAAAGAAGTAATTTTCTTTGTACAACACGAAGATTTGCAAACGCCGAAGTTGAAGGTTCACAAAAGGAAAATTTTAAATCATAATAAAAATAATAAAAATAAAAAACTCATACCTACCTGCACTGGACCACTATAGTGTTGTTCAATTTAAGCCCTAAATAATGCAACAAAAAGTTAGTAATGGGGTTCACAGTTCAGTTTATTAAAATTTATGATTATTGCTGAAGTCAAGGAAGGTTTAATTTGAAATGGAAAAAATTGAATTTGACTTGGAAAAAGTTGAATTTGAAATGGAAATGCTATATATCGAATTTGGTGTAAGTAGTATAGTGCGAAACTGACCTTCACCTTTCATTCTACTTTGCTTTACCTTCCAAGCAGAATAACATAGGCACATGAAGATGGGGCTAGGAGCCTGCTGAGCGAGAAAGCTGCACTGATAGTCCAGGCCTCAGCCGCATAGTTAGGCTTGTTGAAGGTTCCGCAATAAATCATTCAATTTTGAAACATTGGGCTTACATGGCCATTCGTAATTTTATAATTATGCTGAATACAAATTGCTTTCTGTTGAAAACATTGTGTTTAATTTTGTGTGATTGATGAAATATCTCAAATCTTAAGATCTTCACACATATATATATATTATGTTCTTCTAAAGACATACAATGTGACTATAATACGTCGAGGAATCGCAGGAATCGCAACGTACCTTGCGAAAGAACTTTCTTTTGGACCAACGTTGAATCACAAAGACAAGTATAAATCCTAGCTAACGTGACACTGACTGGGAAACGAGAGATCCGCAGTTATTGGAGTGCGACGGAATGGCGGCTCGCCAACTACCCCGCACTACCTCGCCGACGGTCACGTGAATATAATTATACATCACTCGTCAGAGGGTGGAAACGGAATTCACCGTCTGTTTATTGACAAATATCCATAATCATTGCACTGTAGTAGGTGTCACCGTCTCCGTGGTGAATAGTTGAATGATCGTGAATTAGTTATGGCGATTAACTAGAAAATTATAGCTCCAGTGAAACTGGCGCGATTATATTATGGACGGGGAATATGAAGAAGGCGTTGAAAGAATAATATATTTCTTTCCAACCAGTAGGTATATCTCTTGTCAATTTCCTACCAAAGTAATTTGAAGAGGATACTTAAGAACTGGTACATAAACACTGAAGTATCCAAAGATACTTGAGAACCCCAAGTGCGTTCAGATTCACTCAACCCACGATTGGCAGAGTTGCTTAAGATGGTTCTGTAACCGTCTGATAAGTTTTAAATGCTCTTCTTTCTATTCATAGGTAGGTGCCTACGTAATTTTAGACTGCCTTAACAACCAGTTAGGACTAACTTCGCAGTTCATCTCTTTTAATCTTCATTCATTGCTTGGCAGGGGTAACCGAGCTGTGGAGCTGACAGTTTGGGACCTACCGTGGAAAGACATCTCGCTCCAGAGGGCCTGTTACTGCGATAATTCCGTCATATCAAAAAACACATCGAGCTCAGCCACGTTCCTGAGTTCAGGCCGAACCCTTCAAGTAAGTTTGACGTGGACGAAAGAGAACAGATTGCTAAATTATTATATCATTAATTATTCACCAATTGTGAGGGTCAGTGTAGATTTGAAATGATTTGGAAACTTCCGCACGACGGAGCGGCGTTTCAGCTGGAATATTACCAACATATTCCACTTCTTCAGCCAACGAAAATATCCCTGTAACTTCTGTATATCCTGATTACCTACTGCAATCTTGTAGGCATACCTATACAGCCCCATGTACTTGGAGGTATAATTATTATAGCTCTATGGTTGTGGAACTACCGACTACCCACCTACATGAGCATCAGAATGTAGGTATATGGTCAGCATCCTAAGCACAAATCAATTCTTAGATGCAATGGATCGTTTTAGTCTAAGGCAAATCGCTCATTCTTGACTTCGACTTGATTCGTCCTTATTGAGGCGTGACCATGGTAGGTAAATAATTCATTTCTCAAATGAACGATTTTCAGCCAGTTGGCGCGTTGGGGTTTTAAGGATGGTGAATCTGATTTTGAGGTCGAAGTTGCAAAATTCTGAACCGTGTGCATCGCGCCATTGAAATTTTCGTCGAATCTTCACCCCCACGAAACAAGTTGTATAAACACGCCTGTGAGCTGCTAACAAACTATCAAATGGACGGGCAAAGGTGGGTCGAGGACTTTATTGAAAAATTGCCAGTATTCTGTAAGAAACTCCCGCCCAATCCGTGCCCTGGTTATTTCTTGGACCTAATAATACAGAACGACCGCGTCAGTCTTCGGGAACGAACCCGATGATTTTCGCCGCGTTGGACCGTCGGAATAATTTTCAAATCGCCCCGGAGGGAACTGAGTTCCACTTTCCAGCCCTTGGGTTAGAGAACGTTTACCACGGAAAAACTGCTTGGGCTCCCGGGGTTACGAAGGAAAAAACCCCGGAGCTAACAACTCGTTCACGCCATCCTTTCTGTTCAATCTACTGTATAAACGTTTCAGTTGGTTAACGAGAAAACAAAATTCTCTTTTTCTCTTTGCTGAAACAATGTTTGTTGAAACATAAAAGCTCTGGTAGGTACTACATAAAAGCGTTGCTCCTATAATGCGCTGCAAATTATTGAACAAAGGTTTATTAATTCCTTATAGATGCCCTTTCTGGGTAGATAACTGTTTTCTGTGATCAATACTTATCCTCCTGCTCCCATCCCCCTCCACCCAGCAAAGCCCAAAATCGAGTACGTAATGGAGCCGGCCGGGGAATCACAGTTTCATAAAAAAAATATGAGGTGGATTCAAGAGTTAGGTATATCATTAATTATTATTTTTGTTGTTATTCATGAAGCATTACGTTTGTTCATGTTACAAAAGTACCTATCAGCAAAATCCAAAAGAGCCGTCATTCTTCGAATAATGAAAAAATATCAGATTCCATGCAGCCATCCGAGATTATAATCAGGTGCTCCGTAGCAATGATATTTGGGCAGGATGTATACCGTTTCATTCACTCGTGTTGACGAAGGTTTTCGTTGCAAAATTCAGGGCCTTACTGTGAACGAACGGATGGACGTAAAATGTCCCGGGTGGTCTCAAAAAATGTTCAAGTTCGAAATCGGTTCAAGAATGTATGCAAAACAAAAACAAAAACGCTGCAAATCCCTGCACAACGGTTTATTATTTTGTACAGAATACCCTTCTGTTACAGACCACAGCTCTCTGTATAGATAACCCGTCTATATAACATAATATGTACCTACTAATCTATACATATTATGTGAATCGCAGACCCTCCGTAGGTTAGTACCTAACCCCATACTCGTTACTAGGTACCTACCTAAATCACGAGTTAAATGTTGCTAAAATAATACAGCCGATGACAAACAGTAACTAAAACGGCAAAAAGAAACGCAAATAATGAAGTTCTAAAGGAAAATTGTTGATTTGGAGTGAAATAGATGCCCCTCCTGCGTAGATCACTGTTTTCTGTGTCATTACCTATAATGAACCGTTGTGTAATAACTTGCCCATCAATAATACTTCTACGGTTGTTCAAGTTGCAAAAGTACCGATCAACAAAATCCAGCCCCTTCTTGGTAGATGAACAGTTGCGTAATAATTTGCCGTTGTGTTATAATTTACCATTGTGTAATAATTTACCCATAAATAATACTTCAACGTTTGTTCAAGTTTCACAAGTACCTACCAACAAAATCCAGTAGTCCATCACTTATCAAATGAAATAATATCACAGAACAACCAACTCGACTTCATACAGCCATCCTTGATTATAATCAGGTGCTCCTTAGTGATATATCCCGGCCGGATTTATACCGTTTGATTCACGATCATGTTGACGAAGCTTTTTGGTGCACACGAACGGCTGGACGCACAATGCTGCGGGTGGTCTCAAACAATTGTTTAGCTCAAGACAAATTTAATAACGAAAAAACTCGGCGCTGCGCGCCTCGGCGGGGGCTTCGCCCCCTGCACCCCCGGATGACTTCCGCTTAAAGCCTGACGGCTAAATACACATCGAATCAACCAAGTGACAACCAAACAAGCGTCATTGTTCACTATCGATTTATAACATCTATTTATATAGTTATATTATGAAACTAGGAAATAAATACCAAGAACAAATACGAAATAAATGCGTGATAAATCAAGAGCTTTCCAACGAATGGAAATCGATTTTTGTCCGATGAAAATGAAAGAAGTTTCATTTCCCTAGCAACTACTCGGTTGTACGTGAAAATCATAAGAAAATTTCGCGCTACTTTTATCTCACTATTTGGTCTCACTATTTGGTCTCACTATTTGGTCAAACAAGCGTCATTGTTTACTATCGATTTATAACATCCATTTATATAGTTATATTATGAAACTAGGAAATAAATACCAAGAACAAATACGAAATAAATGCGTGATAAATCAAGAGCTTTCCAACGAATGGAAATCGATTTTTGTCCGATGAAAATGAAAGAAGTTTCATTTCCCTAGCAACTACTCGGTTGTACGTGAAAATCATAAGAAAATTTCGCGCTACTTTTATCTCACTATTTGGTCTAACTATTTGGTCTCACTATTTGGTCAAACAAGCGTCATTGTTTACTATCGATTTATAACATCCATTTATATAGTTATATTATGAAACTAGGAAATAAATACCAAGAACAAATACGAAATAAATGCGTGATAAATCAAGAGCTTTCCAACGAATGGAAATCGATTTTTGTCCGATGAAAATGAAAGAAGTTTCATTTCCCTAGCAACTACTCGGTTGTACGTGAAAATCATAAGAAAATTTCGCGCTACTTTCATCTCACTATTTGGCCTCACTATTTGGTCTCACTATTTGGTCTCACTTTTTACTGTCGTTTTTCGACGGGGGGTCCCATCGCAAAAACCTGAAGGGTCAGGTTAAAAACCATACCCTTCTATCGAAAGTTTTCAAGATACGGCGTTCTGAAAATTTTAACCCCTATTTTGAACCTCTTAGAGATGACTGACAGTAACGCCGAGCTTCGCGGACCAACTAGACCCCAAATGGTACCCGCAAACCCAATTTTATTAATTAATTTTCGTTCATGCTAAGTAACTTTCTTTTTCATTTTTGGTTTATTATTTTCAATAATCAACATTCGAATCGAGCATGAAAAAAACCATTCCCCCCCCCCCCCCCCCCTAAAAATTTGATGGTTTACGTTTCAAGGTATGTAGAATTCGAAAATGCAAAAAAAGTTTCTGTCTGTCCGCCGTACGCCGTATGCCGTACGCATTTTTATGGCACTTTAATTCCTGGTCCGGCTCCATTACTCCATGGAGGGCTTTCCTGGGTATTGACCACATAAAACAGTTATATAAGCAGAAGGGGCATCTATACAGGTAAATAATAAACCGGAGGGTAATAATTTGCATAGCGTGATTCCAAAGGTTCATTATTGAAAACAATAAACCAAAAACCCACTGATTTGTTTTATCTCATGGAAAACTTGATTGAGTTATTATATTTCTCAGTAGCTACTTGATCCGTTTTGACATTGATATGTCTTAGGCCGGGGTTCGGTCAGAAATAAATTTTCGTATGCAACGCTTTTCCCATAATCGCTTCAAAGCAAACTGTACCTAACGAAGTACGATTGAACTAGATTGGTTACCAACAAAAGGAAACCCTTAAAATCCGTCTAGAAAGGAAAGAAAGAATATATTTCTTGACCCGTCTTCGCCATGATTACTGTTCTGCACGCAGTAGTACCCCTGTAATCTTTCATCGCTGCAAAGATTTTTTTAGAATCATCTCCGGCCCGAAAGGTACCTAGGTACCAAATTCATAATTTTATAAAATAAGTAGGTAAGTAATTCTGTAATTTTCATGATCCTGCCTACCTACTAACTACATACACTAAAGATTTCTAGTTCATTTTCCTACAAAGGTTTATTATTGAAAATAATAATTAAAAAAACTAATCATTCTTCTGTAACGGTACCTGCTTATAAATTCATTCAAATAGATAAATATAATTTTTTTTGAACTTATCGTTTTGCATGTTGGTACATAGAAAAGTACATGCCTATTACGAAGTTATGCAACCATTATAATCTACTGCAAATGTTTCCACTTCCTGGTCTGTGTGCATTACGATATGTCGTTTAGTAGGCGCCTTTTGGACTACTAATTTTCTTCTATCTCAAATTTCTTTAGCTATCGTTTGCGGTCTCCTCCTTCAACGTGTCGGAAGACTTCTCGCAGATCTACTTCCACGCGACGTACACCATCATCAGATGGTCAGAATGCTCGCGTGCACAGCGCGTGCGCGGCTCAGGAGGCGAGATCAAGCTGGTTTTTCCTGCTAGAGAAAAAGAAGACATGTACTGCGAAGGTAACATAAATCTGCGCAGTTGATAGTGATATATAGATTAGAAATATTTCATCACACAAAAAACTAGAGTCAACAAAATTTTGAACGAATATAAGATGGAATGGATGGACGTGGAACCTCTTTGTTCTAGGCTCCTTATTTTGCTGCTCGTCCCATTTCTAAAGCGAGAAAATATAATTTGATGTATGGATACTATAAAAGCGCACTTCTGGTTACTTACTAGAGCGATCACAATATATACACAATGACCCCATTACTTATGTTTATATTACTTCCCATGTACGAAATTAGGTTCCATTCTAAGAATTTTGAGGCCAACCGCACTCTCCTACGACGAATAGTTCTTTTTCTGTGATCAAAATTTCGGCAAGACGTGACGTCATTTCACCTCTCCCGCTTGCCCAGTATGACGTCACGTGTTGCCGAAACTTCGAAAGCTCGTTGAAAAAGAACTATTCATCGCTGGAGAGTGCGGTTGGTCTCAAAATTCAAAAATATGAACAGAAGTCATGAGTGCTCCTCATTATGTGTGATCTTCTTGATGGATTTGATAGCTCACAGTCATCATGATTATGTGTTTGTTTTGTTGTAAGCCTGTCTAAGAAACAATAATAAACAGGACTCCTTAATCACGATAGAACGATAATTGGTTTGAGTCGAGAAGGTAATAGAGTTGCCCGGTCATTCCAGACATGCCTTGGCTCGTGGAGGCCAACTTCAACAAAAGTTTATTCTTGGCCACTTGGGGCCACTTCCTCCCACTTGACGCTCCTTCCGACTCCTGCGAAACCACCAACAGAGTGCTCCTCTACACGGGCTCCCCCTTGAGGTAAGAACGACAACTAGGTACTTTACCTTATGCTCTTACTCTACAACCATGCCAAACTACTACAGGAGGTACACGGTAGGACGTGGGTAGTGTTGGTGCACTGCTATACTTTCATTAAACTCTCATGCCTGTCTTCGCCTTCGAAGTTGAGGTTATCGTCATACTTAGTTTTTCTAACTGAGGTTATCGTCATAATAGTTCTTCTGTCTGGAGCTAAACATCTTACAGTGTCGGCTACCCTAATCGACTAATTTGCTGCCTGCTTCCGGTGACAGGTTTTAGTGTACCTACCTACTATTAAGAACTAAATCACTCGCAAAGAAATCGTGGAAAACCATTTCAAAGAAAAACGGAGTTATTGAAAAAATAGTTTTGATACGTTGTTGATCTGACGATGGTTTGATCACCGAAACCGGTATAACAGTGTTTTTTGCGTTTTTTCGTGTATTAGTGGAAATAGACTATTTTTTCAATAACTCCGTTTTTCTTTTTTCTTTGTACCTACGTATTCTCAAACTGATTGTGAGGTGGAAACGGTTGTTGTGACACTGTAGGGGAGACCGGGGCAAGACGAATCAAAAATTGTTCAAATTGAGTTTTTGGTCATATGACTTGATTTGATACTATTACCAAGCATGGCATCTTTAACAACTACAACTAATCACCTACACTATCCAATCAGTAATTTTCCGAAAACGCCATGGAAGAGCTATTATTTCAAATCAATAATTTTTTCTCACATGGCTCATTTTGCCCCGGGTCCGGGGCAAAATGCACCACACCTGGGGCAAGATGAATGAACAATAATTTAGTGTTCAAAATATTTTATTTTCGTATAAAAGACGAGTTTGTAAATCCCAGCTTTTAAAAATCACATTTAGTCAATAATAAAAAAAAAGTAAAATTACACAACAACCTAACTACACATTTTTCTCTCTCTCAGGTTCAGATATCTTTAAGTAATTAGGTAGGTATATGTATTACATATCATTCAATAAAATAGCAAGAATCATCTGTCATTACAAAGGAACCCACGTGGAAAGAATAGAAACATTTGAGGCCCATGAATTTTGGTTGGCTCACATTTAAAGAATGACGATACAAAATGTCTAAGAATAAAATTACTAATGAACAAAAAACTATTCCATCGAGATGAAGCAAAAATCATATCTCTCTTAAAAATGAAATTAAAGGCAGCTACCAATCGAAAAACCCGATACAGTACTATAGGGCAAGAAGAACCACAGTAGGTATGGGGCAAGATGAACCATCTTTGCTTTGGGTCATCTTGCCCCAAATTGAGTGGTTCATCTTGCCCCTAATGCTAGGTTTCTGGACAAGTGGGGATAACATCATCTTGAAAACAATAGACCAAAAAACGATAAACGCAATATGATCCTTGATTCATGGTTTATCATCACCAAAAATGCTGATTTTCAAACTGAACAAGTGTGAAAATGAAGAAGAGCCAAGGAGAAAATGGATAACCTACTTTGAGGTTCCAAACCCTTTCTATCCCAATGGAGACTGGGGAACTGCTGCTTGTCCACTATCAACAACTTTAGAAGGAAGCTCCAGTGTTGCCAACCCCACAATGAGTGAGAAAAAAAATTTCCCTCTTTTCAAATACTCATAATGGCGGTTGATTCGTCTTGCCCCTGGTTCATGTTGCCCCGGTCTCCCCTACTTAACTACTCGAAACCCCCCTCACCAACCGCAAATCTGAAATGTCATTTGTTGTAAGTTTACCAACTTGACGAGGTACTCCCGTTCAAAGACGGCAGGCAAAGGGAGAAGTACCTTTTGAGTAACAATGTGAAGAAGCTGCCGCGAAAGCGGAATTAGTTTCTGATTTCGGCAGTTTAAATTACCTTCGGATTCAAAGCACTTGTAGGACATTATTTATTGGTTAGGAAAATTACTATTTACCAAGTTCCAGTGCATAAATATGAAAGTTCAACATTGAGTTTACAGTTAAGTGAAGTTTAATTCTTCATACCGACACCATCCACGGAGTTTACTTTTTTTAAAGTAAGGAAATTAGTTCCACAGAAGCTATAATATTGTTTACCAGTTGGCAGATGTTTTTGTTAATATTATTCGTGGCTTCGAGCGCATGTACGCGCGTAAAATCGAGTGAAATTTCCTACTGGTCAGTTTTCAATGCCCTGCAGTTGTTCGTCTCTGTTTAATTCTGTACTTTTTCTTCTTCTTCCAGATTGATGAGGGTAGTTTGCCCTTCAATGGAGAAAGAAAAGGAGTTCGCAGTGCACGTTTTTTCGGAAGAGTGGTTCGGAGGTGGCGGAGTCTGGTCGGCCAAACCACCTTCCTTCCTCGTAGAATTCGTCGGGCGAGAGGCAGGTGGTGCTCACCTCAACTGGCTGGAGATCTCCAAGAGCAAGAGCGTCTCCGCCCGGCAGGTCGACAACGGGTCTACATGGGAATGCAAACACAGGTAAAGTCCCGTAGGTTTTAGAGAAGAAGGAAAAGAAACGCTGCAAAGTCCTTGTCACATGGGTTTATTATTCTATTGGACATACCTGCAGAAATTTTGGCTGTTCATTTGTTGTTTCTTTCATGCGTAATAATCGAAATAGCTATTTCTGATGGTTTCCACCAATTTTGGCCCCCAAAACACAAATTAGGTAGGTACGCTCCTTTTTTTTCCTCAAATTATTTTTGATCATTGGTAGTGCCATTTAATTGTCTTGATCCTCGTGTTGAAACTTTTCCCAGTGTTATTATACAAATTGATGGCGATTGCAGACGATTCCCCAGGGTTTTCACTCATAAAAAATCAATTTTGGGAGCTGAACATTTGGTAAAACTCAATTTTCTATTCTTTGGTCAAAATCGACTTCATATTCGGTCTTCTCGTCCCCAAAAACATGGAACACGATATTTCAAAAGCTCATGCTACTAACATGTTACTAAAACACAAAAAGTAGGTAAGTACCTATTTTTTTATACACATTTTCACATATTCCGATCGGGCTGCAAAGTTTCGGGACACAACTAGGGCCCAAATGGTCGCATGTGTGCGAAAGAACGACTTTTTTAGACCGAAAATGAAGCCGGTACACGTGATACAGCGTACGGGGGATGTACATTGCATTTTTGGAATCAACGCACCTTGAAACGGAAAAGAAAAAATTTTGAGGCGGTCTTATAAAAAATTTTTGCTGAGATAGGTGTATTATTCACAGAATAATAAACCAATAAAGCAAGTAGGTAGGTAGAAGAAGGGTGGTGAGCTTGAGTACATGAGCTTCGTTCCTTCTGGCTTCTTTGATGGTTAGCTGACCCCGAGAAAACCGTAAGGAGCCATCCATGATCCAGTACTATCATGATAAGCGTTTGAGAAGGGTTTCAGTTTGAAAATGGCTGGGAATCAAGATGGCAGCGCATGGCTGGCTGTCGTCCGACTGATTTTTCTATGGACTGAGATTTCGAGCAGAAAACTGGCTTTGGATACTAGTCAGAAAACACAGTAACAGCCAGTAATGGACACTATAAAGTCAGGAAAGAACCCAAAAATCTCTGCGAACGGCCCACGCCTTTCTGGCAGTAAGATAACCGTCAGATGTCACTGCAAAAAACCTATGTTAACAGCAATGCCTTGACGAATCGTGAGATTCAATGGAATCGTTCTTAACCTTCATGCGTTCGCGCAGGCGGTCAAGTGACCGCCTTCCTTGAATTTCGAAAAGATGCGCTCACCAGTGATTGTTGGGAGGGATGGGAGGGGCATGTATTCTCTAGATACACTTCTCACCGCACGTTCAGCACCTGAAATCAGTGACCCGCCTCTTTGTTTACGCTCAGTACAGTTCCAAAGTTGATGGTGTCGACTGCGGCGGTCAGGAGACAGCCGCGCGAACGCTTTCGTAGTTTTGATTTCACTGACGGCGGTCAGGTGACAGCCGCGCGACTCCTGACGAAATATTTTCTTCGACATCGTAAAATGTAAGTAAACTATAATTTCGTTAATAGTATATATTATACCTAATTAAAATCAATTTCTTTCAAAAATAAGTAGGTACCTATCTAGTAAATTATAATTTTTTCTGCAACGTTGCGACTTCATTTGCATATCTTGCCTCTCTCGCCCTCTTCTTCATACACCCAAAAAAACTAATAATCCTTTTTCATTTTTTTTTCAGGGAAAAATTTCACAGAACGACTGAGGAGATAGCTCAGGTGCTAGCAGAAATTGAAGAAATGGACAGTGATGGAGAAGATGGAGGAGATCCGAAACATAAAACATAAAAGAAAAAAGATAAAGAAAAAAAACATAAAAACCAGGCGAGAATGTGGAGGTTGTGGCAAAAAAGTTTGCGTAAAACACTCAACCACTTCAGTAAAGTGCAATAATTGTCAGTTGCTTGAGAACGAGGACAGCGAGACAGACTGAACAATCCTGCAAGACTGAAAAATGATAATTATGTATTTTGTAATTTTTTTATTACTTATCATTTCGTAATTTTTTTCTATTTCGTAATTTCGGAACTAATGGCTCAGGTTTTTTTCTAGTTTCCATCTAGTTTGAATGAAAAAAAATGACATTTTTACAACAAAAATTTGAAGAAGAATATTACTGTCCGAGTGGCCTTTTTGATGCCGATTGCGCTTTTTTGAGTTGTTTGAGGATGTAACATTCATACATGAGTTTAAATATATTTGATTCTAGTTCCTTAGTATCTAGTTTGATTGAAATGAATAATCTAGTTTTTCCACAAACAAACAAAAGTTGAAGGAAAATAATTATTTTCCAAGTGGCCTTCTGAAGCCAATTACGTTTTTTTCGGAAGCAATAGTTTATTTTTATGTTAAGTAATGGCTATATTATTTTTGAAGAATAAAGAAGTTTTTGATGGAAAATGTGTTTTTTTGAGTTGCATCCTAGTTCCTTTGTATTTACTGCAATGGAAAGTAGAGAAACCAGCATGGTAATCATAAAAAAAAACGTGGGCGGTCAACTGACAGCTGCGCGAGCGCCGGTGTGACTCATGTTCGCGCGAACGCATGAAGGTTAAGGGCTTCGGTGTTACTGAAAATGCTGAACTCAGGTAGATTTCTGTGTTGTTATGCTAGTTCTGATGTGAAGTAGGTAGGGGTTTTCAGAGGATATTTGCTGGTTGTTGAGCGTTGCAAAGATCATAACTAGGTACCTTGGGAGAAGTTTGCCCTGAATTCAGGTGGACCCTTTATCGACCATTGAGGATGGGAGTCATGTGGGTGGGATTCTAGGTATGTCAAGAAATCGTGATTTACCTACTACGTACATCCTCAAATATAGCGAATGAAAATGTAATTCATGGCCCACAATAGAAGCGCTATGTACCTAATCGTGATAATTCATCAGGCTTGAGTGGTTCAAAGAGCTGAATTGCGGTTGGGCATGAACCAAATGAAGCCAGAATTAATTTACCCACTACGAATGTATATGTGACACAATTCACATTTCTGTTTGCAAATGGATTTTGCTATGCAATAACACTCTTGTTTACCTTCCGTCAACTGGTTATTCTCCAACATCCACGTGTCAAATGTATCGTAGCTGTTAGTAGAAGTGCTGCTAGTACGTACGTAATTTTTTTGTTTTACAAAACTGACTCCGTAGCCAAATCTAATTTCGAACATTAATCGGGGAAATCTAATCATTTTCAGGTGTCCGGAACTGAACGCCTGCATTAACCCTGGCCTCTACTGCGATGGAACTGCCAACTGCCCCTCAGGGTTTGACGAAGACAACCCTGACTGTGGTGTCACCACAAAACTCTTATCTGCGCTCACTCCAGGTAAACCGTAATGATTATTTATCTATTCATGATTGTAACGTACGATGAGACTATGAGAGAGATGAGAAAAAAATAAGTTTGAACTTTGAAGTCTATTCCAATTTTTTAATTCATGATCTGGTGGTACAGTATCAGCCTCAAGCCTAATATTATAATAATCAGTCAAGAATGTGTGCCAGGATCTTACCTACATATTATTGCTTTCACTGTCATACCTACTACGAATTTCCGAAGATGCGTTGGTTGGTCACAGATGAATCTTGTGAAACCCGTAAGTTTCTACTCACAGCATAGACTTGCTGAGCATTTCTCGTCATACCAAATGCAAGATACTCTCATCGTTGTCATAATTAATGTATTACATCAACGATGGCAGCAGTGGACAGCTGAAACTGTAGTTTATCATTTCTTCACGTGCCTCGTCCTCCAAGAACGTTGGTGACTATCTGCATGATTTGATGCTTGTCCAGGGCTGCTCTAAATAAGGATTTTGAGGTTAAAGCCAAACCAATTTCGAAGATTGCGCAACCAGGATGTTCTTCGCCTCCCAGGTCCCCGCTTACCAACTGTTACACCCTGCATAATAATTTGCAAAAGCTTGTAATTACTTTTAAGCATCACGTGGCCGAATTGCCCTATTAGTAGTACTATAATTTCCTGCGCTTCACAGTGATCATAGCCTCTCTTCCTTTGTTCAGCTGGTGCAGCACTGAGAGATTAGTTTCCTTGGCTGTCCAGGGTATCTTCAGTATTCGACAATAGGTCCAAATCTCAAACGCTTCAGTTTTCTTGCAGTGACTCATTGAGCGTCCACGCCTCCATCCCATAATAAAGTTATCACTATATATCACTCGATTGTCCAAAAAATTGATGATGTGTACCTATCATTTACCTATAGTGGTTCAGTAATAGGAACCTATTGTGCTATACAGTGGCAGCTTTATTGAGAATTTCCAAAACTGTGTAGTTAACAGCCTTGATTGATCATTCCATGGTGGCAAATGATCCTCAATATTTGATGTCTATAGCATCCTCTACCTGCCTCCATTGGCTCAAAAATAATTAATTCCACTTGTGGACGTCTATAAGGTGCACCTTGATGCACTTTCAGCTCACATCAGTCAACCTCAGTGATACTAATGTAGATTTTCTCATTACAGGGCGGGTTATAATTGTATCGACGTCGTCAGCCATTTTCCTGGCGTTCCTCTGCCTCCTGGCCCTGCTATGCACCTGTAGGCGACCGTCGCTTCCCAAGCGGCGTAAGGATCAACTTCTCGCTTCCAACTCGTCGACACTGAGCTCCTGACGAAGGCCTTCCATCGAGGTTATTGAAACGGACCGCGAGACCACCGTTTGACCTCGATGGCTGCCACCACAATTTCATCGTATTTACATTGTTTTAGGATAAACGGACGTTTTTTTCTTGTTGAAAATTTGAGAATTCAATTTCAAAATGAGGGCAGGGGCTACAGGAGGGACAATGATTTGGTGTAGGTACGCTTCTTTTTAATGGTGAATTTACAATCCAAATCATAGATAAAGACGAAATAAATTACTTGTTGAATTACTCCTCCTCCTTGTAGTTTTCTAAACTCATCAATTTCTCTTTGTCGAACGATATATCTCGAGCACATTATCTTAGCGCACAGAAGATTTCAAGTATTTTGTGTCGACAAGGGTCATCTGGATAATGGAAAAGTCCATTGATAACTATGTAATTTTATGGAAGGTATCTATTTAATAGTACCTAAATCTTGTGTATATGAATCTCATGAACGCTTCATGCTGAATAACAGAAATCACAGACTGTTTTCTTGACGGCCTGATGATGATGTCTTTACATCGAAAGCGCTCGCCTCCAGTACTCGACGAGCTAGACGACGGATTCCTCCAGGTGGTAATTTTACTCCTAATAATAGCGGTAATCCCTTCAGATTTAATGCCATGCAAATTTTGTTTCCTTATGAAAGTAACTACAACCATCCTACACACCTGGCCTTACACATTCATGTTTCGGTTGTTGCTAGAGATTGTCTCCAATTTCTTCTAATTCAAATTTGAATAACTTCCAACCAATCTCAAGTCCCTATTCTGACAATCTCGTCTAAAGTTACGATTAAGATGTGTTTCCTTGTGTACGTAGGTATACATCTCCTATTTATTCCAACTGCATCCTATGTCAATTGCGATCTT
Organism: Leptopterna dolabrata; assembly: GCA_954871275.1. Taxonomy (NCBI): domain Eukaryota; kingdom Metazoa; phylum Arthropoda; class Insecta; order Hemiptera; family Miridae; genus Leptopterna; species Leptopterna dolabrata. Next base: position 13,335,523 of record OX940984.1, on the reverse strand, counting down.
CGATTCTCAAGACTACCCCTGGCCGACAGATCGCCTTTTCTACATCGCATTAAAGTTTTCCTGCATTTCACTGTTTCAACCAAAGATATTCGCATTAGAAGAAACTTGAGTTACCATTGTAGAGCAATTTAGTTCACTCGTTTGAAATTGAAATTAACTACTTACGAAATCCACTCATTAGCGAATGAGGAATTTTCAAAAATTCTAAGGGGGTCAAATGATGATTTTTTAGGGGTCAAAAATCGGTAGAACGGCTAAAATTGCGAAAAAGTGAAATAAAATCACTGAAAGTGGTATGGATGGATGAGTAAAGACAGAAAAAGACCATTTCTCAGTTGTTTTTCATACAGAATAGGGGTCAAATTTGTACTATAGGGTTACAAATTGCTAGTAACGGCAATCAGTATTAATGTGTGGGATGGTGATTTACGACAGAACAGACTATTCCGAGGACAAAATATTTTTCTAAAAAAAAATTGGGTCAAATTTGACTTTATAAGGGTCAAAGGTCAATCGGTTAAGATGGCTAAAATCACAAAAATTATATAATTGTGCAAAAAGTGGTATGTTTTTCGCTATATTATCTTTTTACGCAGTAGCACAAATATTTCTTTGAAAATTCGCTCTTACACCCTTGCTGTTTGGTTTTTTCCTGTAATTCACAGTGCTAAACTTGTTATGGGTTGAAACAATTTGTTCCATGTTCGTTGAAAATCCGTTGGAATCGCTTTTCAGTTCGATTCATTCCCATAACAAACAGCATAAAAAAACAGTGAAATAAATCAATTACTTACCTACTCGTGTAGATTATACTAAACCTATCCAATTGTACAGAACAATATTGGTATTCTCGAAGGCGAGCCCTGTGTTCATTAAATTCGGAAGGGCTTCTTAACTTATTCAAGCTAGTTCGGCAGGTGCCTGTAGTGATTCCAGTTGTTACGAATAAATTATAAGCGTAAGATTATACTTAATAATGCGTAATGTAAGCAACAGTCCTTCTTAGAAAAAAGGGCTCTGTCCAACTTCAGTCTAAATGACGACAGATTTTTGGAGATATATACGTAGGTTTAGGCTGACAAATAAATTGTAAAATTCTCAATTAATTGTTCCATCATCTCGGAAAAATATACCCTACGGAACGTGGCGTTGAATTTGCAGTACACAACCGGCTTAAAGTCGATCAAACTGTAGGGATCAATTGATTGCTCCTCTTTTTTAATGAGACCAAATAATTTTTGCGAAAAATGTTCGTAGGTACCAACCAAAACAAGCGTTTTCAGTTGAAATGGGGAGATTTTATTTTATTTCCATTCTATATTGTCAAGTTTTGTTGAATTCAGTAGTTTTCGAAGAAAAATTCAAAGGAAAAGTTTGGAGTCCGACTACTTAGTAATATAGTTACATTGAATTTTAAATCAAGAGGGGGGAGAGCAGGGTAAAGTAGTGCCAATTAAGTTGCCAAGCAAGGATGCAAAATTATTTGGAAAAAAATGAATTAGTCAACTAAAAAAATTAGAGTTAATATAAGGAAAGAAAATGAAGCGTTTTCAAAATATGTTATAGGTCATGCACATTTTTCTGAAAATCAAGCAACTTCGCGGTGACAGGGATCTTTTTTGTGGTTTTTTGAGTAAGTTGGTGATTTCCCCTCAATGTTGATGTCACTGCGATGTTGTTTGATTTTTCGTGTAATAGACAAAGTAGTGAGAGCACATAGACCACAGCTTTAAACTAAACGGAAGAAGGAGTTTTCTTAAGTTTTTAACCATGTTATTAGTAATAGAATCCTTTGTAGGAGCCATATATTGTCCGAATAGTTCGTAAGCCCTTACCTTATCCCTTCGTTTCGTTCATGTTGCCGATTTACAGAGGAAATACCTTGATAGTGAGTTGGGCTTATGTATTTTATAACTGAGCTGATTTGAACTTGAGAGGGATGAAAATATTTGGGATTGGTCCAACATTCAATGGGATATAGACGTAACTCATTTCTAGCTCGCAATAATTCATATTGTTGTGTTAGATGAAATCTCTCGTCAAAGTTATAGGTTTGTTCGCAGTGACCGTTTGACGGTTATCTGACCGTCAGAAATGCGTTTGACCATCCGTGCTGATTCGTGTACTCTTTTCGGACTGTGTAGTGTTCATGTGACCGGCTGTTCACAGTGCCGATTTTCTGATTGTCATTCCAGTACACAGAAGATTGGGCGGACGAGAAACTGGCCATGCGCTGCCTTCTCGATTCCCAACAATTATCAAAGTGAAACACTTCTGTCGTAAGACTGGGCGTAGACTTTTGACACGGCGAGCGGAAGGTAGGGTTGGTTTGGGTGTGTGAAGGTTATGCTCTGTAGAGGTATTTTGCTAACGCCCCGGGGTTATCACCACAGCAAGCGTTAGTCGGGAGAGGAGACTATATAGCACCCCGCGATTATCACCACAGGAGGTGCTAGAGGCAAGGGCGTCCGGCGGTTATCACCACAGCAGGCGCCGGGAAGAAGGAGGCTACCATCCTGCGGTTATCACAGCAGCAGGTGCTAGAGGTAATGGTGCCCCGTGGTTATCACCACAGCAGGCGCCGAGAAGAAGGAGGCTAGCACCCCACGGTTATCACGACAGCAGGTGCTAGGAGAGAAGGAGGCATCCCGCGGTTACCACCACAGCAGACAGCAGGGAGAGAGAGAGAATACCCTACGGTTATCACCACAGCAGGTATTCTAGAAGGGAGCACCCCGCGGTTATCACCAAGCAGAGAGAGATTTTGAAAGAGAGTGAGAGCGTAAGGAGGTCGAGAGAGAAGTCCCAAGTCGGAGAGTGGTCAGTCGAATGAAAAGCTGGGCTCGCCGGGCTGTTTATAAAGGCCCCTTTCACCCCGTCCCTCGACCACCATCGGCTGTTATGACCGTTGGCGATGGCGTTCGATGGAGCCCTTCTCCTACTTTCCCCGTGGCGTCGCTCAGCTCGTCGTTCCCTTCGTTTGTATTACATAGGAGTGGTAAATGTAGAATTTTGAGGGGTACCACGACGCCTTTTCAAACGCTTATCAAGACGGTATTGGATCATGGATGGTTTCTTACGGGTTTCTAGGAGTCAGCTAACCGTCATAAAAAGCCTGTGCGAACAAAGTTTATAAGAAAAGGCAAACCTTAGTGTGTGTCTATTCATCTCACTTGATTGTTCCTTCCAACAAGGATTCAAAGTAAAAGGCCCCCTATGAAATTGTTCCAGATTTGAATTTCACGTAAAATTTCATGGAGAAACGGCCCATCGCTAGATTTTTCCAGGTGTGCATAGGGAGCGTATTTTGTATGCAGTTATGGTTGCAAAATCTCTTCATATAGCACATGGTCTCGCGTTATTCTACAACGCTGAATCACTTTTTTGGTTTATTATTTTCAATAATGAACCATGGGAATCGAGCATGAAAAAAAAAATGCTAACCCCCCCTTAAAATTTGATTGTTTACGTTTCAAGGGACGTAGAATCCGAAAATGCAATAAAAATATTTCTGTCTGTCCGCCGTACGCTATACTTAGCACTTTTCTTAGTTACCATGAAACAAAATTGATGAAATTCGGATTATAGGTTCCGTTCGGGGTCTAGTTGGTCCTCGAATTTCGGCGTTACTGTTAGTCATCTCTAAGGGGATCAAAATAAGGGTTGAAATTTTCAGAACGCCGTATCTCGAAAACTTTCGATAGAAGGGTATGGTTTTTTTTACGTTATTAAATTTGTCTTGAGATAAACAATTTTTTGAGCACTGTACGTCCAGCCGTTCGTGTACACCAAAAAGCTTCGTCAACACGATCGTGAATCAAACGGCATTAATCCGGCCGGGATATCATCACTAGGGAGCACCTGATTATAATACCTGATATTATTTCATTTGATAAGTGGTGGACTATTAATTGGATTTTGTTGGTCGGTACTTGTGAAACTTGAACAAACGTTGAAGTATTATTGATGGGGAAGTTATTACACAACGGTTCATTATAGGCACTGACCACAGAAAACAGTGATCTACGCAGAAGGGGCATCTATTTCACTCCACATCAACGATTTTCCTTTAGAACTTCATTATTTGCGTTTCTTTTGCCGTTTTAGTTACTGTTTGTCATCGGCTGTATTATTTTAGCAACATTTAACTCGTGATTTAGGTAGGTACCTTGTAACGAGTATGGGGTTAGGTACTAACCTACGGAGGTTCTGCGATTCACATAATATGTATTCGTATATATTATATTATATAGACCGGTTATCTATACAGAGAGCTGTGATCTGTAACAGAAGGGTATTCTGTACAAAATAATAAACCGTTGTTCAGGGATTTGCAGCGTTTTTTCTCTCAGAAAATCATGTATAACTTGATTATCCAACAGCATATTAATACAGTTTTATTAGCAGTGGATATAGTAGGTAAATTAGCCTAATTAACATGGTAAATTGCACTAAGGTACAACTAGGTACACTGTTTTGCTCACTGTAGCGAAGCAACGACGTGATTATGAAGCGGGGTACGAAGGAATTGTGACAGGTGTATCCCTGTACAACCATCGAAATATCGCACAATATACATTTTAAAAATAGGTACCTAGCTGTAAAATAGTTATGGGTAATTGCTCCATATAAATATGCGTAGAATATGAGTCTGCAATATAGCAGTGGGGTCCCCATCTGAATACCTCGTGTTAAGCACTCGCGCTAAATTGTAATTTTTCGATTTTGCGAAGAAAATGCGAGTTTTTTCAATATTGATTCTTTGTAATTGGGTTGTGAGAAATTTTAATTACTCGATGTGATGATATTATATGGCGCGAGTGTATGGGGAGAGAGAGAATATTTCCTATAATTCCAAAAGATATATTTATATATATTTTATTTAGAGCCTCAATCGCGATAATTCATTTCTCCTATAAAGTGTGTAGTAGTCGTGATGAATTCATTTCAGACATCTCAAAAAACAACGCAATTTCAAACTTTAATATAAGTATTTACGACAAATGTTGAGAGCGTACACAAAAAAGGTACCTAAGTGTACCGCACAGGTAGGTTTGGTCCAGTAAAAGCGGAAATAAATCTGAAAATATCGAGAATGATCATTTGTAACTGTATGAATAATATTATGTAGGTACCTGGATGTATCATTTAGCTTTCCTCTGTTAACCGGCAACTGTGTCGAATTAATTTCATTAATTTTTTACATTTGTAAACTTGAAGACCATTCTCGTGGTAAATCCGAATAGTTCACCTTATCAAATGAGGTATCTTTATACTGATTTAACTATTAGGATTTATTGAGTACAGAGTTTATGGATTGGAAAGGAGAAACAAATAAAACTATATGGATCGTTGAAATTAATTGCTGTTGCAAACTGCCATATTATATACAATGGACGTCTCGAAAGTGTGGAGGCGTTCTCTTTCAAGTTATGTTCAAAACTCGGCTGTGAGATTAAAATATAACATTGAAATGTACGTTAGGTGTCAGTTTTATTGAACCCTTAAATCCACGAAGTTCTGCAACATTAGGTAACGACAAGTGACTATTTTTCGTACCTGAAGAGGCATTTTGTTCATGTGAACTCCAGTCCTTGAACATACGAAATTATTAGAAACTCAATAATATTACTTTGGATAGTTGGTGTTGTCGTAGTTCTTGTTAATTAGGGGATTTTGGGTAAGGACGAGGGGATTACTGCTCTTAAATATCGCTTCTTCTGGATGAGGATTATCTTGGATAGCCCAGGATAACCGCCCAGGGTAACCTCCAATTACCCTGAACTACTTTTGGTTCATGTGTTCTGTGAATAATACACCTATGTATTCGCTCAGCAAAAAAATTGTATAACACCCCCTCAACATTTTTTCTTTTACGTTTCAAGGTGCGTAGATTCAGAAAATGCGATGTCCGTCCGCCGTACGCCGCATCGTGCTTACGGCGTTCATTTTCGGTCTACAAAATTCGTGCTTTCGTACACATGCTCCATTTTGGCCCTAGTTGTGTCCCGAAACTTTGCAGCCCGATCGGAATATACCCAAGGTTGTTATGAGTGAAAATGTGTAGGAAAATAGGTATTTTTTGTGTTTTAGTAACATGTTAGTTGTACCTAATAAGAGCTTTTGAGGTATCGTTTTCCATGTTTTTTGGGACGAGAAGACCGAATATGAAGTCGATTTTTACCAAAGAGTGGAAAATTGAGGTTTTAACGAAGGTTCAGCTCCCAAAATTATTTTTTTATTGTTAGTCAAAACCCTGGGAAATTGTCTGAAATCAGCATCAATTTGTATAATAACACTAGAAAAAGTTTCGACAGGTGAATCAAGACAGTTAAATGTTACTGTCAATGATCAAAGATAATTTGGAGAAAAAAGGAGCGTAATTCGTGTTTTGGGGGGCCAAAATTTGTGGAAACCATCAGAAATAGCTATTTCAATTATTGCACGTGAAAGAAACAATAAGTGAACAACCCACATTTCTGTAGGAATGTTCAATAGAATAATAAACCCTTATGACAAGGACTATGCAGCTTTTTTCCCCCCGGATTAGGTACCTCTCGTATAACTCAGGATAACTGAACACTTGTCCACCGGATAATCCGAGTAATTATCCCCTCGTGTGAGGAGGAACGATTTGGAATTTGGGAAGATACTGATACCGAATTGTAAGAAGGAAATATGCACATAGGTACCTACAAAATGGCGATAGTTGTGTGAACCAGTTCCTCACTTTTAACTGGTAGGACCTACCATGCCGAGATTGTAAAACTCACCTGCTTGACGTGATCTCTAAGTCGATCTGGCAGGCGCCGGTTGCTGATACCGATTTCTATGTAATCCGAATTTATTTAAGCACTTTACTAAAAAAACTTCACTAAAAAGCAAGTGAAAGAAAACTCTGATTTGAACTTGATAAACACGTGGGAAGTTTATTTTGTAATGTAACTAACGATCGCAAAAGATCCACGCTTTCGGAAATGAAAGTGTCTACTTCGTAAATACATTAACTAAATTGGTTCCAGAATCAAGAAGAAATAGGAATCGCAGCTGAGGGCTGAGGAGTCGGTACGTCTGAAGGACTTGTGCGTGGCGAAAATTACTGCAACTCAACAATACGATAGGCTGACGATGGTTAATTCTTCTTGGAAGTTAGCGATGTATAAAACTAAGGTCCTCCATACTATTATGAGGAGTTATGACCATTTGAGATTCAAACGTACGTACGGAGCGACATCAAGCGGAAAACCGTATAGAAAATGGTTATGAGCACCTCTGAACACCTATTTTTGACGGTATCACCATACTTCCATTCCTGTGTAATAGGAACATGGTAGTAAAAATCCATCACAAAAAGTAAGTTGAGTGGGTCAGACATTAGTACCTTCTCCTTACGGTTTCCTCTTTTGACGCTAACGTAAAGCTTACTTGTGGTGGTCAGTGGTTAGCATCCCCGTTCGCTCACTCCAATGAGTACCTACCTTATTACATGTAATGAAATGGTTGCTCAGACTTTAGATTCTGATATACCGTAAACAGGAGTGAAATTATGACAAACCACGTTTTTCGTCCTTCAAGAGCTTGGTTTAGTTCTATAATTCCTTAAAAGAACGAGCTAACATCGGTAAGAGGACAGTTAAAGTTGGTAGCGCTGGTCGGTTATTTGTTGCAGTCACCCTTCACATAAGTAAGTTATCGGAACATTTCAAAATTTGGATGAATAACGTGCCTTCTAAGGAGTGCCAACATACCTTGCACACCAACATGCCTTTGTTACCTAATCATTCGACTACAACGTGCAGTTTGAGTTGTCAAGAGAAGTGACTTTGTTTGGAATTTATTCATAGATTTGTAAAAAAAGAAACTCACATAATGAAGTTCTGAAAAGAAATTGTTGATGAGGAGTGAAAAAAGTTGCAAAGGTACCTACCAACAAACTCCAGCCCCTACTACGTAGATGGTATAATGAACCGTTGTGTAATAATTTACCGTTGAGTAATGATTTACCGTAGTAATAATTTACCCATCAATAATACTTCAACGTTTGTTCAAGTTTCACTACCTACCAACAAACTCCAAAAGAGCCATCATTTTTCAAATTAAATAATATCACAGAACAACCAACTCGACTTCATACTCCACCAATATAATCAGGTGATCCCTACCAATGATTTTATCTCCCCCAAATTTCCTATTGTGGGCGCGTCTCTGGTTACGAGATTTGGTTTGAATGGTATACAATTTCATTCACACTGGAGTCGAAAATGCCTGTCGGTGCAAACTTCGGGGCCTTACTGTGAACGAACGGCTGGACGTACGACGCTCCGGATGGTCTTAAAAAACTCGCAAGTTCAAGAACTATTTAAAACCGTAAAAATATTCACGTTAAAAAATGGTATAGGCGTTTTGAAAATTTCAACCCCTATTTTGAACCCCTTACAGATGACTCACAGTAACGTCGAGCTTAGAGGACCAACTAGACCCCGAACGGAACCTATAACCCGAATTTCATCAATTTTGTTTCATGGTAACTAAGAAAAGTGGCCCGTAAGGCGTACGGCGTACGGCGGACAGACAGAAATATTTTTATTTCAGTTTTGGATTCGACATACCTTGAAACGTAAACCATCAAATTTTGAGGGGGGGTAAGAATTTTTTTTTCAAGCTCGATTCCAATGGTTCATTATTGAAAATAATAAACCAAAAATTAAGATTGGCGGGGAGAATGGAGTACAGTTTCTGAAACGAAGTTTGGAGGAAAAATCCCTCCCCCTCCCCCCTCTTAAGTGAGTTTCATCAACCTGGGAGATTTATTTATTCGACTTGAAACCATAACTGGTAGGTTTTGTTGGTTGGTGTCATTCAAATTTGTCTTAGATTTCCCCCCTTGTTTTACCTACCTGCTTTATTTCTAGCCAATGTAATGCAATGCGTTGTCCTACCTGTTGTATTGGTTTTTTTAAACGTCAATTAGGTACAAGTTAATTGAGTTGCAATAAGTATTTTTGGTTATGAAATTTCTGTGGCTGTAGATTCTGGTTGCTTTAAGGGCCTAAATGAAGAAAAACGAGACTGTCATCATTTGACCCCATTTCACATGGTCTAATGAGTGCATTTTCAAACGTAAATAACTATTTTTGTGATCTAATTTGAGCTACCAACAATATAATTTTCATAAACTAGAGACTTAGAGGTTTCATATGGTATATTTGATTTAATTTATCAATTTTTAAGTAGGTGAAATGTTGAAAAAACCTCAGATTTGTATTCAAGTAACCCCAGTTTACCGTACTTAACATGAACTTTAGATTAGGTACCTACCTTATGTAGACTCCTACTTTTGTGAAGTTTAAACGATTTTTATGTATCATCCCGAGCTAGGAGACATCCCCGCATCGGAGAAATATAGGTTATTCGACAGCCAGTACGATTGATTCTAATTTGTCCCAAATAGAGCTCCCTATTGGTTTAATCAATAGTAGACACCATTCAAATAACAACTTTATTCGTACCGTTTCAAGTTAGTCTACGAAAATATTCGTAGGTACGCACCTAAGTATGTAGGTACGCACCTTATTGTAAAATGAGTTTATCAACAATCATTGAAACATAACTGGTCGATTACGAAAAATCACAAGATTGTAGGTATGTACGTTGCTTTTATTTTCCAGTGACAAGTAGGTTTGACATCCAAACTGTCCATCATCTACTGCGAACTCTACTGTTTCGGTATGCTGAACTGAACCAAAATAACAAGGTACGTGGTGGCTGCTGCAATGATCTGGAATGTGAATTCACACCGGAATCAGTAACGGAAAATACCTATGTATGGAAGGGCGGCACCATTCGATCGGAACAGAAAAACATGTAGCATTTTAACAAACGTCAGTCTTACTTGTCAAGTGTACCTGGACCCTTTCCGAACCCAGAGAAACACCCCAGATGCCATACTGTCTTATTACCGAATTTTCTTAGAAAATTAAGCTATTGCATTGGGTCCAACATTTTCGGAACATTAATTTTTGAATTTTTTGTTTACAGGCAAAGCCGTTTCAGAGCATCCTGAATGCATCCCTAGATTTTAATAAAAATTTATATACACTGGGTGGGTGGTAAAGGGTGTCCGAGTGTCCAAACGGGTACTAACTTTGTTATTTCAAATAGGAAACCCCCTCTTTTTATTACAGATTCGGATTCTACGCAAAATTTCATGGATAATAGACCCCTCACTCGATTTTCAGCACCACTTCAAAAACTGGACACTTTTAGGAAATTTTCACCAACTTCAATTGAGGCATATAATTTTTGACTGTTTTTTCACGCTGAATTAAACTGTAACAGTTATTTTGAATTTCGAGTGCATTTGGGGTTTTAAATTATAATATTTTGGACGAAATTTGCGTTTGGAGCAATTTTAACCATTGTAAAACTACAAATTTTCTCCCTGCAGTCAATTTTACGCATAATGATTATGGTAGATTTCCTGTTTCATACTCCAACCCGGGTGTAAACCGGACCTGTCACGAGTGCTACCAGGGAACATTTCCCAGTCTTTAGTTTAATACCCTTGTTAATCCAGTTTTATTTATTAATTTTATTATTATTATTTATTTATTTATTGTATTCATTTAACTATTTATTTTTTCAAGAGAAACTCATTTATTGTCCCACAAAAGAGCGTTAAGATGGTTGAAATTGCTCCAAACGCTTTTCTTTTTTTCGTGGAAAAGATGGTTATTTGGGGGATTTCTCATTTTGGAATATTCGTGAATACAATGAAATATCCTGAAAGGAATTTGTAACAACAGAATTTTTTCTACTCCTGTACTAAATTACCTATATGTTTTGCGCACTGGGGAACCAAACGAGCTGTTGACGGCGCTGTAGGTTTTCATACCCCTCAACACCTTACGGTCTTGCGGGTTTTTGCCTATTTTGGACACCCTTATGCCCTCAACTCAAATTTGCCAAATGTCAGAACTTGGACCATTCAGAGCGTTCAGTGGACGTAATTACCTGCTTACGTCAGGTAATTTGAGGGGACACATACTTATGTCTACTGATCCGTTATTGCTACATACATTATGTAGTCACTAATAGCCATATACAGGTCACAAATCGAAACTGCCTGTTTATCTGAACATTGACCAGAATCACGAAATTGTATGTTTGTTTTCCGGCTCTATTATCTCAATAACTTTCAAAATCTTTTCCTTAATTTTAGGCATTGTACCGAAACCTAAACGTTTCGTACCTATGTTTTCCGATTGGCATAACAAAACTCATATTTTCCATGCGACGCCAAACTCATATTTTCATCCATGTAACGCCTGAGCCTAAGTACTGTATTCATATAAGCCATTGCCTTACAGATGTCGTATAGTTTGATTTCACCCGATGTGATGATCTCTTCTATGTACTTCAAAATACTAACAGTCCAGATCCAACTGTTTTAAACATAAAGTACGCAACAGTTCCCTGACGGTTAGCACCTTAGTGATATAGTCACTTATAACATTGTCGTGTATCAGTAATTCTCGCGATATGATTCTCTTTGGTTTGGACCTAATTCTTAAGTCAGTTTGGCGACCACGTACTGTTTAACAAAAACAGTATTTAGAACTCACAGAAGTGATGAGGGGATATCCAAGATTGAAAAATCCACATGCTGTGAAATTGACTGTCTTCCTCATTGTTACGTACAGGCACAGCTTTTTCTGAAAACGGAATAAAATATTTGATAGGTTGGCAAATAAACGGAAAAGACCTTAGTGGGTATCAGTAAATTTCATCACTTTCCATTGGTTGATGATCTGGCTTGTTTAGGATAAAGACATCACAGCTGTTTGTTTTATTGGGTTTTCGAAGTACATGTTTATCAAAGCACTTGAATGTTTGAGGACAAATAGTTTACTCACGTTGTTGCACAATGTCTTGCTCTCTCTCATTATTCGGAACAGTTCTTTGTAAAATGCGTCTACCTGAAACACGAGGTAGGTAATTATAAATATGCATGTTCTAAAAATGTGCAACTACCCACATGATTATTATATAGAATAAAGTGACTAGCTGTATAAAGTAATGGTAGAGCTGTTGACAGAAGTTACAGCTGATCAACGCAGAAAGGGGCTTCTATTCACGTAACTAATAAACCGTTGTGTAATAATTTTCAGCATTTTATTCTATTTTCGAATTCTATCTTAACTTGAAACCACCAAATTTTGAGGGAGGGTTTAAATATTATTTTTTCATGCTCGTTTCCAAAGGTTCTTTATTGAAAATGAAAACCATTAGTGGAAATAGCCGGTTTTGACGTGGAGTTTAATTAACTCGCTCATAAATGTTTGGTTTATTATTCTGTGAATAATACACTTATGTAACCGCTCAGCAAAAAATTTTTATAACACCCCCTCAAAATTTTTTCTTTTACGTTTCAAGGTGCGTAGATTCCAAAAATGCAATATCCGTCCACCAAATCACGTGTACCTACCGGCTTCATTTTCAGTCTAAAAAATTCGTTCTTTCGCAAACATGCTCCATTTGGGCCCTAGTTGTGTCCCGAAACTTTGCAGCCCGATCGGAATATACCCAAGGGTGTTATGGGTGAAAATGGGTATAAAAATAGCTACTTTTTGTAGTTCAGTAACATGAGCTTTTAAGGTACCGTTTTCCATGTTTTTTGGGACGAGAAGACCGAATATGAAGTCAATTTTGACCAAAGAGTGACACTGAGGTTCTAACGAAGTTTAAACCTTAAATTTACGTTAAATTTTGGTCTAAAATTGTCGTTCTTCCGCACACAGTTTGGTCCCCATTTGGGAACACATTTGGGTCCTAGCTGTGCTGTGAAACACGGCAACCCAATCGGAATACACCCAGGGGTGTTATGGGAGAAAAATAGGTGTAAAAATAGGGGTTTTCGAGGGATTTTTGAGGTTTTAGTGAACATGAGCTTGTGAGGTATCGTTTTCCATGTTTTTTAGGGCGGGAAGACCGAATATTAGGTTGATTTTGTCCGAAGAGTGAAGAATTGAGGTTGTAACGAAGTTTAAGCTCCCGAAAGTAATTTTTTATTAGTCAAAAACATGGGAAATTGTGTGAAATCACCATAATTTGTATAATAACACTAGAATCAACAGGTGAATCAGTACAATTAAATGGTAATATCAATGATCAAAAATAATCTGTTAAAAAAACCGAGCCTAATTCGTGTTTATGGGGGCCAAAATTTGTGGAAACCATCAAAAATAGCCATTTCAATAATTTCACATGAAAGAAACAGTAAACGTACAGCCAAAATTTCTGTACGTATGTCCAGTGGAATAATAAACCCATGTGACAAGGACTTTGCAGCGTTTTTTTCTGCACGACTCACTTTCTCTGTAATGACTTCGCAAGCCTTAGCTAAAGCGAATAACTGATAGCTCGAAACGACGAACGAAATCAGGTCAATAGTGTGGAAAGTGATCGTCAGTCTATTCGTGCTGAACATCACGTTGCTCATCAGATAGTAGCATGAGGTGGTCGCAGCATAAACCGACTGGCCGGTGATGAAGACCAGCTGACGACCGTACAGAAAGATGACGTTCTGTGCCGTGTCGATAACCAGCGAATGATGATCCACATCAACGATGTAATAATTATTATATTCTTTGCGCCGCTGCATATGATTGTTCAGAGTGCTAAGCAACGAGATCATTTGAAATGACACCAAATAGTTCAGCCAGCATGACATATTTATGACCGAATTGGACCTCAAGACATAGATGTCCGTTTGGTCGTCGGTCTTTGTCAGTGCGTAAATGATGCAAAGGAACCTCAAAAGCAAAAGGGTTGATCCAAAGACGAGGCCTGAAACTCCACAAATCGGGACCCCGAGCCTCAGAATCGTTCGAATCACGCGTCTGAAGATCAAACGGTACTTCACCGAGACGTAAACGTGGAGGAGGAGACTTCCGCTGAATAGGACGCTTTTAAACAGCTCCAGACTTGCGAAAGTCAGATCTTTGCGTTTGGACGACGACTCGCTCATCGCGGCCGAAGCTATTTGGTAGCACGCCAGCACAAAACTCGATGATCCGACGCAACAAGTGATAACTACAGACCAAACAGTGGGTAGCACTTCCCTATCACCATAGTAACCAAATGGAAACACCCCTGTGAACCTCGACAACGCCAGTACGGGCAAACTCCTTATGGATCGTCGAATGCGCATACTGCTAGAATATATTTCGATAACTGCAAAATATCGCGGGATCGCGACACTTCCTCTTGAAGACCAAAATAAATACACCTTTTTCTCGCCTCACATCTAATCATGAGATCAGGAATTTTCTGAACCGCTTTCACAAACATGATTTGCGAGAAAATACTTCCCGATGGTAGCGGATAGTGCCGTGATTGATGAAATTATGGAGAATTGATTTGCCCACAGTCATGTTATTGGTCAACACGCCTCTCAGGCAAGCGCTTTGTGTCATTCTTTATATACCATGTTTTTATTGACTTACTTCAATCGCGCAGAAAGAAAAAAAAGAAAGAAGTTCCAGTGATGCAGCATGGCTACAAGAGCGAATTTTCACCGAAATATTCGTGCTATTGGGTAAAAAGATGATCTAGCAAGAAACACCACTGTTCGTAATATTGCATAATTTTTTCGCGATTTTAGCCATTTTTACCGATTTTGACCCCTAAAAACTCAAATTCGACCCCCCCCCCCCCCCTTGGAATTTTTTAAAATTACTCATTTTCGAACTAATCCTTTTATTTGGCAATACAAACATTTTGGCGAAATCTGGAATTTTCGTCATGCACCCAAGGTCAGATATCTTCTGGAGTGATATATAAATGTTTGTTAAAATATAGGGATGAAGTCAGGATGCGCGATATTTTGCATTTAAAAACATTTTAAAACATTCATCTACTGGAAATGTGTTGGACCCATTGCAATTGCTTCATTTTCTTTGAAAATTCGCTAAGAAGACGTACAAAACCCCCCACGTCGGTTCTGTATTTTCTGTATTAAAATAACCCTTATGTGTAGGTCACTGTTCACTACACAGTACTACAATTACTTTACAGAGGGAAGGTACAGGTGATTTCGATAATTCGAATCTCAAGGGACCTTGAAACAAGAATTTTGAGACAGGTTCAAAATTCTTGAATGTTTGACTTATTGAAGAATTTGAATGACCAAGATAGGCGAATAAAAAACTTCTAATTACGAGAGATCAAACAGTTCAACATTAAACTATGCAAATGTTACACAACGATTAGGTATTATCCCTGTATACATTCCACTTCTGCGTAGATCAATGAATTCCTACTAGCGTATGACCCTGAATTAATTCAGTTTTTTGGTTTCTTATTTTCAATAATGAACCTTTGGAATCGAGCATGAAAAAAACATTTTAACCCCCCCCCCCCCCCCCCTGAAAATTTGATGTTTTCCGTTTCAAGGTATGTAGAATCCGAAAATGCAATAAAAACATTTCTGTCCGTCCGCCGTACGCCGTATACTTCGCACTATTCTTAGTTACGTTGTACCAAAATTAACGAAATTTCGTTTGTGGTCCCGTTGTTTTTTAACGTTATTAAATTTTTCCTGAGCTAAACAATTTTTTGAGACTACCCGGAGCATTGTACGTCTAGCCTGCATAGAAATAGCATAGAAAGAAATAGAATATATGCATTTTTCCACCGCCCTCATCTCTTTTCATGCGCCATTTCGGCCCCACAAAACCTCCACCCGGCCATTATTGATATTCTGATGGTCGCTGAACCTGTGTAGGACTCTCGAAATACCTATACTTAATATCCAAATAATTTGGATGGCTCGTTCGGCAGTGAACACCAAGCTAGTCCCAGATTGTGATTCGCATTCATGTTGACAAAGCTTTTCGGTTCAGATTTCAGGGTCTTACTGTGAACAAACCGCTGGACGTACAATGCACCGGGTGTTTCCAAAAAACCTAAAGTTCAGAATTAGTTTAAAAACGTCTTAACCATGGGCACCCTTCTGTTGAAAGTTTTCGAGCTATACAGAGTTTTGAAGATTTCAACCCCTATTTTCCAATCCTTAGAGGTGACTGATGATAACGCCGAGCTTCGCGGATCATCTAGGCCCTAAATGGGTCCTACAGCCCAAATTTCATTAATTTTGGTCGATGGTAACTCCGGTAGGCGGCGAACGGCGCCAGCGTACGGCGGACGGACTGAAAAATTTTTTAATTCCATTTACCTTGAAACGCAAACCATCGAATTTTGAGGGGCTAACTTTTTTTTGCATGCTTGCTTCCAAAGGTTCATTAGGTTAGTACTGAAAATAATGGACCGAAAATTGAAACGAAATATATTGCATTTCACATTTTACACAAAACATGTGGACGGTGAATTCAGTGAGCGATAACAAAACCAGTTTAATTTTTGAAGAACTGTAGTCATATTGATGGAGGTGGACGTTATTATTTTGAAACAAAATACTTCGAGGTGAACCGCATTCTAAAGTGGCCTAGCTTTAAAAACATGTTCGAATTTTTAACTGTGCCAAAACACTTTGGATTTACTCGTATTTGATTTTACACGGGTTTTGCGATAGGTTCGAATTATCAAGATTCGAAATGTTGAGAGTATGTCTCAAATCGGTCCTCCATAATTTTAATCTCAAATCTGACTGTGTACCGTCACTACAGTGCAAATTTTATCCAGAAAAATCATACCTATGTAGAGTGTGCGTAGTTTGGATTTTGACTCAGTGATGAATAATTCCATGAAACTTCTGACTCAGTTCCGAGACATTTAACATTTATTGTTCTCGGTAATTACACAGAGTTCCAACCTACATAATCAACCTCTCCGATTATTGGCGAAAACGACCATGACCGAAATTGACTTACCATTTCCGAGCCGATGGGACAACCAATAAGAAAATTTGAGTTGAACATATCACAGTAAATAAGTTGCTTGTGATGATGAGCTCAGACCGCGGTGATAATGATGAATAAGAAATAAAATGCAGCAATCATGTTCCACGTAACTAGACATATTTATTATAAGAATAATTGTAGGGTTACTCCATGAGCGGAGTACATGTGTTTGATTGGTTGCCAGCGCAACGACAGGTGTTCTATAACAAAGTGGTTTGTGACAACTTGAATAATACAGTTTTACTACAGGAATTAAGCTATTCTATTGTGTATTCTATATTGGCGCTGCGGACAGGATGCCAAAGAAAGGAAGGAATCGGAGGAGTGAGGAGCTGGAGGACGACGCAGAGTACGAAGACGTTCAAAGGAATGCGGATCAGGTAGTTCTTGATAAGTTGATGCAGTCGTTTAAGTTTGGGCAGTTCGATGAGGATGAAGAAGATTGGTGGTACTACATCAAACGATTAGAGATTGAAGTTAAACGGTTGGCGAGGGGCAGACCTGTGCCAGATGATGCACCCCCGCGTGTACCCACTATCGCGGCTTCCGATACAAGGGGTGGAGGTATCCAGTTGGGAGAAGAGTGCAAAGCCTTATGGGACCCATCTGCTACATGTAAGACTTCAGGGATGTCCAGTGACAAAGGGAGAGTTGAAAGAGGCGGTTAGGGGAGATGCTGAATTGCAAATGGTGCGACGTTATATTGAACAGGGTTGGCCGGAGAAGAAGGATTTGGACAGTATGTTCATGCCGTACTTCGAGAAGAGGGAAGAGCTATCATGCGAAGAGGGGATTTCATTGTGGAATTGGAGGTTAGTAGCTCCTAAGAACACCCAAGATCGGTTTCTGGAGATGCTTCATTCGGGTCATCCAGGGCGATGCGCGATGCGCGATATGGCCCGGATGCATGTGTGGTGGCCCTGGGTGGACGTGGCAGTAGAAAAGTTTGTCAAGGGCTGTACTCCATGTCAGGAGGGACGCCAGAACCCGGAAGAGGCCCCCATATATTCTTGGAACATACCAGGGATGCCATGGACTCGTCTTCATATCGATTATGCGGGACCGTTTGAGGGATTGTACTGGCTGGTGGTTGTCGATGCTACGACCAAATGGCTTGAGGTGGTGCCATTGAAAAGGGCAAACGCAAAAGCAACAATCGAGGCACTCAAGGAAATATTTGCGAGGTTTGGTGTCCCTAGCATGGTGGTCTCGGATAATGGCCCACAATTCACGTCGGAGGAGTTCAGATTATTTTGCAAGGAAATTTTGGTAACCCACGTACGGATAACTCCATATCACCCCCGGTCAAACGGGCTTGCTGAAAGGGCAGTCCGTACGTTCAGGAGTCGGGTTAACGCCTCAAAACAGGGCGGCGGTTCTGTTTTAGAGAGGGTGCGGAAGTTCCTGGTTTCATATCGGGTAACACCCCACAGCACTACAAAACGGTCACCATCGGAGCTCCTGTTTAGACATCGGATGCGGACACCTTGGGACCTGCTTAAGCCATCAGTTCGTCGTAACGTGGAAGGAGCTCTCTTCAAGCAGCAAAATGATCGCGACGAACGTACGAGGTTTCGCGATTTCAAGGAGGGGCAAGAGGTATGGGTGCTCAATAAAACCACACCTGGGTACACGCGGGGGTGCATCACGCGTCGCACCGGGGACCTGTCCTATCACGTTCTTGTCGACGGGCGGGAAGAACGAAAGCATGCTGACCAATTAAGAAGAGCGGACTAAAGCCAGGGAAAGGGGGGAAAACATGTAGGGTTACTCCATGAGCGGAGTACATGTGTTTGATTGGTTGCCAGCGCAACGACAGGTGTTCTATAACAAAGTAGTTTGTGACAACTTGAATAATACAGTTTTACTACAGGAATTAAGCTATTCTATTGTGTATTCTATAATAATTATAATAGAAAAACGCTGCAAATCCCTGCACAACGGTTTATTATTTTGTATAGAATACCCTCCTGTTACAGATCACAGCTCTATGTATAGATAACCCTTCTATATAATATGATATGTACTATTCTATTATATACATATTATGTAGATCGCAGACCCTCCGTAGGTTAGTACCTAACCCCGTACTCGTTACTAGGTACCTACCTAAATCACGAGTTAAATGTTGCTAAAATAATTCTGCCGATGACAAACAGTACCTAACAAAAAGAAACACACATAATGAAGTTCTGAAAAGAAATTGTTGATGAGGAGTGAAAAAAGTTGCAAAAGTACCTACCAACAAACTCCAGCCCCTTCTACGTAGATGGTATAATGAACCGTTGTGTAATAATTTACCGTTGAGTAATGATTTACCGTAGTAATAATTTACCCATCAATAATACTTCAACGTTTGTTCAAGTTTCACTACCTAACAAACTCCAAAAGAGCCATCATTTTTCAAATTAAATAATATCACAGAACAACCAACTCGACTTCATACTCCGCCAATATAATCAGGTGATCCCTACCAATGATTGGCCGTATTCACAAATTCCTATTGTGGGCGCGTCTCTGGTTACGAGATTTGGTTTGAATTGTATACAATTTCATTCACACTGGAGTCGAAAATGCCTGTCGGTGCAAACTTCGGGGCCTTACTGTGAACGAACGGCTGGACGTACGATGCTCCGGACGGTCTTAAAAAACTCGCAAGTTCAAGAACTATTTAAAACCGTATAAATATTTACGTAAAAAAATGGTATAGGCGTTTTGAAAATTTCAACCCCTATTTTGAACCCCTTAGAGATGACTCACAGTAACGTCGAGCTTCGAGGACCAACTAGACGCCGAACGGAACCTATAACCCGAATTTCATCAATTTTTTTTCATGGTAACTAAGAAAAGTGGCCCGTACGGCGTACGGCGTACGGCGGACAGACAGAAATATTTTTATTGCAGTTTTGGATTCTACATATATGTACCTTGAAACGTAAACCATCAAATTTTGAGGGGGGGTAAGAATTTTTTTTTTCATGCTCGATTCCAATGGTTCATTATTGAAAATAATAAACCAAAATCTATTAATGTTGCTGCACTCGTTACTGCCACGCACATGAAACGTTATATTTATTCGATTGGCTTGATCTTGATAAATAACACTATGCTTCAAACGATTTTCAGATGATGAAACATACTGGATGCATAGAAAATAAATAGATGATACATGGAGCACGTAGAATCGTCGAATTTGCCCCAACGTTGTGTTAATATTTTTCAATAAACCTTTTTGTAGTATATTCATTATGTATGTTATTCAACCAGGGCCTCCAATTCGGCCCTGCTATGCCGTTTTTATGCTATTTTGAAGGGGTTAAACCGTGAGGAACCGGTTAAACCGGCGGAAAAACTGCCTCAAACTTCAAGAAATTGATAACTAATCGAAAAGTTGAGATATTGAGATGATTTCAAAACAGGAATGTCAGGGGGATTCCTGAGAATCGGAAACGTTTGCGGGAAGTCGGTTTTCAGCACAATAGGTGTACAAAAAAAAAGTAAAAATTGCAAAATCTTAGGTCAATCTTTGACGATTCTACGGCATAGGAAATCCGAAAGCAGGTACTCACTTTTTCTGTGACGCGCATCGTAGGTGAAATCATTACCAGAAGTTGCACAACACTCAAAGCGAATGAAGTGATATCATACAAGCTGTATAAAATTATCATGTTCAAGTCGTACCAGTTGTTGTAGGAGCTACAGAAGAACCTGATGTCTCCTTGCAAGTAGAATAGTGACGCAATAAAATTCCAAGAACATGACAAAGTGATGAATAAAAGTTGGGGGCCGAAAATCTTTATCGTTTCACTGCACCGAGCAATCTCCTGAGCGTGTGCTTGAAGACTGATTGAACTCAAATTCAAATTATTCGTGGCTATAGATAAATTCAGACTAGAATCATCTATAGAGATAACCCATTGTAGCAAAACTAAAAATTGTAACAAGTGCAGGTAAGAAAACATGCCTTCAATGACGGCTTCCCATCGACTAAAGTCGTCATTCGCAATAAATGCGATCGCACCTGATAGAAAAATTAGCAGAACCGTTGAGAACAGTACAAAACCTGAAAACAAATCGTTGCTCCCATGCTCAGTGGGTGGTACTATTAATTTTTTGCTTTTAGAATAAGCGTGTAGGTGCAGAACAGGTGGCATTGCTCCAATGAATACCTTCATGTATGACACTACAGATACTAATAATTTTGATTGTTTAGTTTCTGGGTCGGAGATAGTCAGAGCCCAATAAAAATAAGTGGTTTCTGATAGCAACGTGATAGTTATAACAACTATGAGGATCACTAGAGAGTAGGCTTTCAGCCATTTTGACAACTTTCCCTTGTCGTTTACAGGCCAAACCCCCAAACTCCTAGCAACCCGAAATGGGATCGATTGAAAGTTTTCAAATGTTTCAAGGCGGTTTTTAGAAAATCCTGTAAATTTAGAACTGTGAAAGTCCTGTACAAATACTGATCTACCAGCCATGTTGTGTTTTAGATGCAGAAAAATGGAAAGGCAATGCAGGACTATTTTTCCATACCTATCATAGAGCACAATCACCAAGGTACTCAATCACTCAAGTGTTTTATTCTTCTTCTGCGCATTAATTTTATCATTATACTGTTTGAAGGCAACTGAAAATGTCGTTTTGTCCTAATGTGAGTGTAAATAGATCATTCAAGATATTCGTTTTTTTCATACTACGGTTTTATAATCCGATGGTCAAAGGATCTCAATTATTTCAATAGCCTAAAATATTTATTTTTTTCTCAAACAAATCTGGAGATTTCGGCTTTTAGTTGTGTTTTTTTCTCAGCCAAATATCACAATAATCACATGAGCGTCTACTTACGGCCCGTGAATGACCGTCAACTTTATGTTAGTTGGGAACTCCAAGAACGTACAATGGGCCTTTCACATTCAACATTATTTCGCCACGTCCAACGTGCTTCACATTTCGGCTCCAGTTACAGTTTTCTTCGAGAAGAAGAAGAAATTATAGTCCGATGTCGATTAACTTACGATTTTAGGACCAGCGCACGCTAAATGTTTCAGCTACTACTCATCGTACAATCATACCGTCAATCATACACTTCTGGATAGTTTGAGGGTGCTGCGTTTACTACACAGTCATCCAGATTCATAAAATACCATAGAAAATTAAACAAAAGAAGTGGAAGGCAGAGGGGAATTTTTTTTTTCTCGGTTGATTACCTATAATGAGGATCGAAAGGTTATTTCAGAACTAAACGATTACAAGTAGGTAACTCAGCATAACTGCTATAGGAAGAAATTGTACAAACGCATGATTGCTAAATCACGTATAGTAGGAACTCGGAACTTATTACCTACGGAAGGTATTACCTACAAAGCTGGAGTCGCATCAGCTTTATCAATTTCTTTTAAATAAATTTTTGGTAGGTACTTCGTAACGATGACAGTTAAATGCGTTATTCTACCCCTCCTATACTTACTTTGCACCGACATCAGCTCCATCTTTCAAAGGTGCTTGTTATGACAAGTAATAACATGGGTGCATTGTGCGTTCATTGGAAATAGAAGAAGGTTTGCAAATCGATAATAATATAAAACTGTATGTCCTCCCATTAATTTCAAATAAACCCCCAACGTTAGAGAGCGGTTTTTCTTTGATTCGTGCGGCTTTTGTCACTAGTTACCTGTGGTTGGATATTTGACCGTTTGACGAAAAACATGTGGAATTCTGAAGGCGTGTTCGTTAGACCATCAGACCTTGCAGCATAGTTTTTCGTAGCCCGATAACGGTGATGACGGCAATGGTGCCGAAAAATAATCTCAGCTAAAAATAATTAGATACGACTTGAAATTTTGAGGGTTCACTCGTTTTCATGTTGGGGAAACTCTAGTTTCAAGTCGATTCCGAAGGTTCATTATTGAAAATGAAAAACCAATATACATTAATTGCTGAACTAATCCGTAATCCGTTCAACGACCAACCTACAAAAATTGCCCTCTTTTCAATATAACCACCAGGCTGAATAAATGATGTTAACTTACTGACCGTTCCGTTGAAGCGCAAACCTTCATCAACAGGAATAGAACGTAAGACATATTTACAATGCTGAGGATGTCATCTGTCATGTAGAATGCGTATTTCATCTTTTTCTTGAGTTTACTGAGCGTCAGTATGACGTAGTACATACGCGATGTAGACTCTACGAAAACGTGCATGACGAACGTCATATGCTGGAGTCCATATATATCGTTCAGGATTTCCAATGTTTTGTTAATATCCGAGTGTTCTTCGAGTGAGCAGGACCTGAGTATGTGTTTCACGAGACGCTCGGTTCGAGTTGACGCCATGACGAGGCACGAGCAGAATTGCAAGACGGGAAGAATGGCCAGCAACTGGTACAGGTTAAGCAGAATTTCCGATATGAAGTTCAACGTAGATTTCAATTCAGCGATTATTACCGTCGCCACAATCAGCAGGACGACTCGAAAGAGCGAGTTCATCGCAAGCAGGAGAACTGTAATGTTGAAACTAGCGAGCTCTTTCATCTGGATAAATTTCTGCAGAACTTCCTCGTACTGTTTTGCTCGCACGAAGAACCTGCAGTGTACCGAGGAGAAACTGATGATGGCAAAAATAATCCGATTGAAGTCTATCATGGCGCTCATAAACTTGGCCGAAGGCTCGTGTAATGTCGGGATGGTCAGGTAGCATTCCAGAACTATCAGTGATGTTGAATAAACTGAGAACACCGTAGAGGACACGCAAGCAGCCCATAAGACAAAACATCCGCCATTCGTGAACGGGAACATCCCTAGTGTTCGAGAAATCGAGAAAATCGGTTTGTCGATTCCCAGAGAGGTCATTTCCCCGATTTGCATTCTTTAAAAATCTAGCTACGAAAAGAATTTTTTTAAAAAAAGTCTTCCTCTCAGCAATTTGTGGAATCACTTATGTTGGTAGATGCCTGATAAACCGTTTAGATCTGTGTCAAGCAAAAATCGTTCCATACGAATGACATTATGAAATGCCTCTGTCAATAGAGTACGTGAACTCTGTTGTCACAATCAATATCTTATACAAATCGCTTACTGAGATAATTCAAATAATACCTACTCGATGCTATACCCCAAAAAGGTTTTGTTGACATAATATGCATTGGCCTGTACTCATGCTGCCTGTCGGTTCTCCCGCCTCCAAGTTCTCAGTCCTACTACCCAAAATTGGCTGTTCTCCTTTTTAAAGATGTCACGGTGCCACTACCGGCACCATGGCTTAACTCCCTGGAGTAAACCTGTTGAAAATACACTTATGCCTATCTGAGTGGTCAATCAATACCTACCTATATAAAGCCTTAAAACCTGAAATCACTAATGTTCATAATTAAAAATGTGAAGATTCCCTTCGCTAATTTTTAGCAAACTTGAACATTTAAACGATTTGAAAGAGAGGATTACTGATGATACTGCTCAGCATTAGTTTATTGCCAGATATTTTGCTTCAAAAATTGTGAAATAAAAATAAAATAATAAATCGGTATCTGGCAATATAAAATGGCATGGTGACAAGTGATGGACCCGAGGGATCCTAGTTGAACTTACTTTGTTCGTTGCGTCCTTGCATGTTGTGATCAGTAGAAAGAGGGCATGAATGATAACCAAGATCGTGATAATGTCGTCCATAAAATCTTCTAATACTAACTGTTCCAAATGAATGAAGCTCCTTGATATATAGAACATTCTTACAAGCAGCTCTGTGAACAGAATTCCAAGGAGGGTGAGAATTGGCATGGAAAACGCCTCGTTGATTCGGTCTAGCGCATCAACCAAAGCTGAGTGGTCTCGTATGAAGAAAGCCCGTTGACTTGCTAGCTGGAAGTTTTTGTCTAAGCGATTTGAGACGGTAGCGATTTTGTAGGCAGCTTGTGTCATCACCAGCAGGACGACAAAATGCATGTAAGCTAGAAGCAGTTCTGCATACTTCTCAGGCCTATTAGCTATGATCAGCCCCATAAACATCATTCGGATACCGCAGGTCAGCAAGTAGTAAATTGAAACGACCAAAAACTTGTTGTTGCTGCTGAAGTGGGCTACTCGGTTGATCTCTTCGTGGGTGGTGTACTTGTAGTGGAATGAGATGAAAGACATGAGAACGCCGCAAGAAGCGATGATCGGTCTGCAGGTGTCAATCAGACCATACAGAATGGTACTGTTTGTCCCCTCGAGCAAGTTTGAGTACAGTGAGGAAGCTATTGATATGGCACAAATCAGACTATGAATCAGTCCTGACAGCCCATTCAGCAGCCAAATATACCTTCCGTCATCCCTAAATGGGTAAAGACAGAAAACGCGGCATACTATAAGAAATTTGTCTTTGTTATAAGAAAAAACTGTATCCTCTGTTGCTCTCGGATGCATTTCTGAAGGGTATATTTCTGCCGTATCCTATAACAGCATATTAATTCGGCAATCGATAACAATCAATGGAATATAGTCATCCAATTCGTTTCAAACCACCATAGTATTAGATTAATTTGACCATCCTATTACACAGAGTGTTTTCTAAGGAGTTGTCTATTTTGCTTTTTGTCGTCCAATTTCAATATTTCTGCATAATATGGGCCCTTTAATTGGGCACATTTCAACTTCCATGTGGTTTTTTAATGTTGATTCTACCGGATGCCGTATCGTGATCTTATTTTTGTAGCCAATCCCTCGATCCATAAATTCGTAATAAGCCGAAAGAACCTATTATTAAGGAAAGTTATTAATGAGATGAAATGTTGAGGAACAGCAAGAGTTCGTCGCCACTACTTGATCAGTAAAATCATCAAATCCTAATGTAACTTTCGCCTGCAAATGTGAAAAGGATTTCCTTTGTTCTTTGTTAAAAAAATGTAGAGGGCGATTGGGAACTGGCTCACTGATGGGTAGGTTCAGATCTGGCTGAGACATCCCAGCAGTGTCTGCGGCATTTTTGCCCAATTTTCCCCTCCTGCCATCACCCAGCTCAAAATACCCGTTACAGAGATGTTAAAACAGTGCCAATCCTACCTGACTCAGAGCCCGATGACAAATGATAGGTGTTAATAAAGTGATCGATTGAATTAGCTGTTCCCCACCACCGTGATAACTGGGATGCTGGGATACCGTTCGGTTCTCAATAATGTTCAAGATGTGTGCGGTGAGTGGGGGTGTGGGGTTTTGTTGATGATTTTGAAAAACTTATGACGGACATTAAAAGCTGATTGATAGCAAGAAGATTTTATTAATTTTATATTCAAACGTAGTTGTTGTTTTCAAGTATATTTATGGCTGTTATTAATGTAATATAAAAATATGCCTGTAATCACCAAATTGGAGCAGGTGTCATTTTAATTTATCTGGTAAAAAAAACAAGTTGGAGATATTTTAGCGAATTTTCAAAGAAAATGAAGCTGTTCATGGGTCCAAAATGTTCGGAACCTGAATTTTTGAATTTTTTCTATACGAAAAACGTTTCAGAGCATCCTGAATTCATCCTTAAGTTTAAAACAAATTTATATGCGTATTCATAATGCATATACCTATATTATATTTGTTTGTGTCACTCCAGATGAAATCTGAACTTGGGTACATGATAAAAATTCCAGATTTCGCCAAAATATTTGTATTGCCAAACAAATAGGTGAGTTCGAGGATGAGCAATTTTCAAAAATTCCAAGGGGGTCAAAGTTGAGTTTCTAGGGGTCAAAAATCGGTAAAAATTCCTAAAATCACGAAATAATTATATACTTGTGCGAAAATTGTATGGTTTCTCGCTATTTCATATTTTTACACAATAGCACAAATATTTCTTTGAGAATTCGCTCTTACAGCCATGCTGCATGACTGGAACGTTTTACATTCAAACTGCACGGGGAAAAGGAGGCACTTTGAAAAGGAGGTGCAACGAATTTCGAGGGCGCTGTTCTGTTGTCTGTTTCCGGTTCCTGATAATCACGAATGCGGATAATGAAACGAAAATCCAAGGAGCACTTAATGACGCAATAACATACATTTTTCCGGTGACGATATAACAGGAACTAGCCAGCAAAATATCTATACCTCATCCACCTATATTATCACAGTTCAGGAACTTACTTTTCTTTCGACTTCGTAGCAATTCGTGGACATTGCTCACAACACGAAAACTCCTGTGATGATGCCTGTAATGCCAATCATTAAAAACGGGTACTCTCCAGAAGTCGACAAATTGTTAGAGCCAATTATCAGTCGTGTGACGGAATAACTGTAGCTGCATAATTTTGTTAACGAATTGAACGTGGTGATGACAATGAAGACTCCGAAACACGAATTCCACGTTTCAGTTTTTGGAATTCTGGGAGTTGAAGCCCATCTTTCCTGTCAGTCGTATCTTCCAATTGTTTTGATATTGGTTTCAAAGAAGTACAGATGTAGACAACAATTACAGTTTGGAGTGAGTCGTTGTAAAAAATGCTGCAAATCCCTGCACAACGGTTTATTATTTTGTATAGAATACCCTTCTGTTACAGATCACAGCTCTATGTATAGATAACCCTTCTATATAACATATGTACTATTCTACACCCTCCGTAGGTTAGTACCTAACCCCGTACTCGTTACTGGGTACCTACCTAAACCGTTGTGTAATAATTTACCTGTATAGGTTCCCCTTCTACGGGGATAGAATAATGAACCGTTGTGTAATAATTTGCCCATCAATAATACTTCAACGGTTGTTCAAGTTGCAAAAGTACCTACCAACAAAATCCAGCCCCTTCTTGGTAGATGAGCCGTTGTGTAATAATTTACCGTTGTGTAGTGATTTACTGTTGTGCAATAATTTGCCGTTGTGTAATAATTTGCCATTTTGTAATAATTTACCCATCAATAATACTTCAACGGTTGTTCAAGTTGCAAAAGTACCTACCAACAAAATCCAACCCCTTCTTGGTAGATGAGCCGTTGTGTAATAATTTACCGTTGTGTAGTGATTTACTGTTGTGCAATAATTTGCCGTTGTGTAATAATTTGCCATTTTGTAATAATTTACCCATCAATAATACTTCAACGGTTGTTCAAGTTGCAAAAGTACCTACCAACAAAATCCAGCCCCTTCTTGGTAGATGAGCCGTTGTGTAATAATTTACCGTTGTGTAGTGATTTACTGTTGTGCAATAATTTGCCGTTGTGTAATAATTTGCCATTTTGTAATAATTTGCCCATCAATAATACTTCAACGGTTGTTCAAGTTGCAAAAGTACCTACCAACAAAATCCAACCCCTTCTTGGTAGATGAGCCGTTGTGTAATAATTTACCGTTGTGTAATAATTTACCATTGTTTAATAATTTTACCCATAGTTTTACTTCAACGTTTGTTCAAGTTTCACAAGTACCTACCTACAAAATCCAATAGTCCATCACTTATCAAATGAAATAATATCGCAGAACAACCAACTCGACTTCATACAGCCATCCTTGATTACAATCAGGTGCTCCTTAGTGATGAAAGTGATGATATCCCGGCCGGATTTATACCGTTTGATTCACGATCGTGTTGACGAAGCATTTTGGTGCACACGAACGGCTGGAGGTACAATGCTCCGGGTGGTCTCAAAAAAGTGTTTAGCTCAAGACAAATTTAATAACGTAAAAAAAACAATACCCTTCATGCGAAAGTTTTCGAGATACGGCGTTCTGAAAATTTCAACCCCTATTTTGAACCCCTTAGAGATGACTGACAGTAACGTCGAGCTTCGAGGACCAACTAGACCCCGAATGGATCCTGTAACCCGAATTTCATCAATTTTTTTTTATGGTAACTAAGAAAAGTGGCCCGTACGGCGTACGGCGTACGGCGGACAGACAGAAATATTTTTATTGCATTTTCGGATTCTACATACCTTGAAACGTAAACCATCAAATTTTGAGGGGGGGTAAGAATTTTTTTTTTCTTGCTCGATTCCAATGGTTCATTATTGAAAATAATAAACCAAAACGCACTTTGGAGCGCATGGAGGACTGGCCACACAACCGATGCAGCTGTGAACAGTAGGAGAATTGGTATTTCAAATTTAGCTGCGTATTTCTCGCTGTGTAATTCAAACAGTGGTTTTTCGAGGGCCGGTCGCAACTTCAAGAAAACGAAGAAATATGACAAAACCGTCGCTGCTGTCGATAGTGTGCGAATAGCTTACACTAAAATCAATACAAACCGTCCGGAGTATTGACGGTATGAGAAGAGCTTGTCACACCGCTATGAACACCAGCAACCTCAATAACTGAAAAATTAATCCTTTTAGGCACTGGGTGAAGGCCATCGATCACGTGAAATACGGGCCGTTGTTTCATATTTAAACACGATTAGAAAAAAAGAAGTAATTTATTCAAAATTTTAGACATGAAATTATGTTGCAAAGCCTCTCAAGTGAGGATCAGCAACCTTGATAATTACTGTAATATACGCAAGTTTCAACTTGGGATAGGCAAGAGAGGTAACCAACTACACACAGGCCGGAATTCGTCTATACATACAATGATACTATAGATGACGACGCAATACACTTTACCTTTCATGATAATGTACATAGAGCTGAAGAACGAATAGCTGACGATGAATCTAGCGAGTCGCAAATGATTAAACGTGAGAAGCAGTACTTACTCATTTTCCTCTCTGGTGCTATTCTGTTAGATACTCTCAAGGTGAATTATAACAATAAATTTTCGAACATCCAACTTACCATGTTTCGAAGTCCGGAGCATTCGCGGATTAGGGTTGCGAGTGTCAGCATCTTCCAGCTCAAGATGCACAACGCGTAGACCGTCATGCATATGACTTGTTTCGCTGAGCTATTGATAATGATGAGAGTCCACGCAAGGAGGTACAGCTCCAATGTCACTCCTTTAAAGGCGATCAGGGGGAACAGCAGCAAAGCAAAACCGAACCTAACTTCAACACGTTCAGACATTCGTGCAAGTCGGTGATGGCAAGCAATCTGGCCGCGAGGGTCGTTCAGAAGTATCGATTTGGCCTGTAAATGCAGGGAACGGATCACTCCGATAACGTACATCATTATTATGAACATCATGTAATCCAAGATGCTCGACATCACCAACGCTATATTCAAGAGGATAGAGTTGCCTCTGATGGGGCCAAAACAAACATTTACTGCAATACTAACACAGAACAGCACTGAACCACTCAAAACCTCGAAGACCATAAACTCCATTGCGTTCTGACGTAATAACACATTGTCGAATCTTCTATGAAGAATCGTAAACATAAAGTGTGAAAGGAGCCCAACGCTATTCAACAGACACCTTGTTGTATTTAGCGTTCTCAGAAGTAAAGATGCTTTCCCTAATTCGATTGTTGTGGCGATCTCCACCACGAAAGTAACTGCACATAGCGTGGTGTGAATAAAGATATCGAATACGGCCAGTGGCAAAACGAAACGCCCCGAGCTGTTGTTCCAGTGTAATCCCAACAATCTCATGAGGAACAAAATACGCTTCTTCTGGTTTGGCTTCTTTTTTAGAACGCCGTCATAGCCATACATAATTCAGATGTCCTTAAGAGCCAGTATGAACCAAATTTCGATGGTGGAAAGAATGAATAACCGTCAAAAGTACCGAAGAAACCGTGAGAACGGACTTGTGCTCCAAGGTAGTCCAGGTACCATAAAGGGAATATATGCGCTGATTATACCTACACTTAGTGTCGAGGTAAGCCATCGTTAAGCATTATTCATACAGTCCTACCCCTAAGAACCGTCAGTTGTTAGTGCAAGTGAATTCGATATGCGACACTATCATGCAACTCCGTCGGGAAACGATAACTCATTCAGTAGCGTGCATTACGTCCATAACATCAAGTATAATCATAGATATAACTATTTTAAGATAAACGTTTATAGTAACAAAACATATTCATCTTGGACGAATTTATCTTGGATCTTTTTTTTTTTTTGCAACTTGTTACCACCCCCAGCCTATTCACTAAGCAGAAGAGATATAGTGGGCGTTCATTATAGATATAAGACACGCATTATGCCGCCTAATTCGACTTTTGGTTTATTATTCTGTGAATAATACACCTATGTATTCGCTTAGCAAAAAATTTTTATAACACCCCCTCAAACTTTTTTCTTTTCCGTTTCAAGGTGCGTAGATTCCAAAAATGCAATGTACGTCCGTCGTCCGCCGTACGCCGTATCACGTGTACCGGCTTCATTTTCGGTCTAAAAAATTCGTTCTTTGGCACACATGCTCCATTTGGGCCCTAGTTGTGTCCCGGAACTTTTCAGCCCGATCGGAATATACTCAGGGGTGTTATGAGTGGAAATGTGTGTAAAAATAGGTACTTTTTGCGTTTTAGCAACATGTTGGTAACATGAGCTTCAGAGATATCTTTTTCCATGTTTTTGGGGACGAGAATACCGAATATGAAGTCGATTTTTACCAAAGAGTGGAAAACTGAGTTCTATCAAATGTTAAGCTCCCAAAATTGATTTTTTATGGGTGAAAAACCTGGGAAATCGTCTGAAATCACAATTAGTTTGTATAATAACACTGGAAAAAGTGTCAACACGTGGATCAAGACGATTAAATGGCACTACCAATGATCAAAGATAGTTTAAAAAAAAGCGTTCCAAATTTGTGTTTTAGGGGCCAAAATATTAATGGGAACCATCCGACATAGCTATTTCGATTATTACGCATGAAACAAACAATAAATGAACAGCCAACATTTCTGTAGATATGTCCAATAGAATAATAATCCCATGTGACAAGGACTTTGCAGCGTTTTTCTGTTTATAATTGAGACTTTTTTCTATCTCTTTGTCAAGGCCACGGGAGCTATTCAGTAAAATAGGCGATCCCTGGAAGAGACTGTCTCCCGAGGGAATAGAGACAGAAAGAGATACTACCGGTAGATTTTCGGAAGAGATAATCTATTTTCAATATCTCTTTTACTCAATAGACCCCCACTTGCTACGCACTCATTTTAAACTCTTAACTGAAGCGAAATTTTAATCATAATAATATAATATTATTAGGGTTGCAGGTTATTCTCGCAAAAGTTTGTTGATTAAATACCTGGAGTTTGCATAAAAAGTGCAAAGTGCAAGTGTTATTCATCATCTCTGTGGAGGATTCTGTATATAATCGTTTCATCATCCAACAGTGCTTCTTCTACTTTTGCTCAGACTGGCTGTCATGTTGCAGTTTCAATTTTTCTATTTTGCACCACCGTGAATATGAATGGTCATGTTCCTATAATATTAGGTTGGTACAGTCATTCATTACTTCTTATCGTTCTGATCAAGGGTACATTGATTAGAGATGGATAGGAAAACACTAATCCTTCGTGTACTTATTATAAAGTCAGGATCGTACGATGCTATTGTCTCAACAGACATGCAATGTAACCAATTCACTCACAGACATTCAGTCCACTCAACAGACAATCAGTTCACTCGTACTCCCAAAGACATTGAAAGCCTGTAAGGTTAGGTGATTATTTATCATGATTCTGTGACATAACTGCCAAATCTCCAAAAATTATTTCGATGAAAATATTTAAAAATCTGAAACAATCGCTATGAAGTTCAGGACACCATGTTGTTGGAAGCGGGGGATACAATAAATAAAAGTATTTTACTTTTGTTTAGTCCTTTATTCGTAACCAGTTCGGGTGTTCAGCCCATCACTAGCCTCTCAAGAAATTAATACAGAAATAAAAAACGCTGCAAATCCCTGCACAACGGTTTATTATTTTGTATAGAATACCCTTCTGTTACAGATCACAGCTCTATGTATAGATAACCCGTCTATATAATTTATGATAATGTACTATTCTGTACATATAATGTAGATAGCAGACCCTCCGTAGGTTAGTACCTAACCCCGTACTCGTTACTAGGTACCTACCTAAATCACGAGCTAAATGTTGCTAAAATAATTCTGCCGATGACAAACAGTACCTAACACAAAGAAACACACATATTGAAGTTCTGAAAAGAAATTGTTGATGAGGAGTGAAAAAAGTTGCAAAAGTACCTACCAAAAAACTACAGCCCCTTCTACGTAGATGGTATAATGAACCGTTGTGTAATAATTTACCGTTGAGTAATGATTTACCGTAGTAATAATTTACCCATCTATAATACTTCAACGTTTGTTCAAGTTTCACTACCTACCAACAAACTCCAAAAGAGCCATCATTTTTCAAATGAAATAATATCACAGAACAACCAACTCGACTTCATACTCCGCCAATATAATCAGGTGGCCCCTAGCAATGATTTTATCTCCGCCAATTTTCCTATTGTGGGCGCGTCTCTGGTTACGAGATTTGGTTTGAATTGTATACAATTTCATTCACACTGGAGTCGAAAATGCCTGTCGGTGCAAACTTCGGGGCCTTACTGTGAACGAACGGCTGGACGTACGATGCTCCGGATGGTCTTAAAAAACTCGCAAGTTCAAGAACTATTTAAAACCGTAAAAATATTCACGTAAAAAACTGGTATAGGCGTTTTGAAAATTTCAACCCCTATTTTGAACCCTTTAGAGATGACTCACAGTAACGTCGAGCTTCGAGGACCAACTAGACCCCGAACGGAACCTATAACCCGAATTTCATCAATTTTTTTTCATGGT
This sequence comes from Leptopterna dolabrata, assembly GCA_954871275.1. NCBI lineage: Eukaryota > Metazoa > Arthropoda > Insecta > Hemiptera > Miridae > Leptopterna > Leptopterna dolabrata. The sequence continues at coordinate 13,301,945 of OX940984.1, read as the reverse complement.
AACTAAGAAAAGTGGCCCGTACGGCGTACGGCGTACGGCGGACAGACAGAAATATTTTTATTGCAGTTTTGTATTCTACATACCTTGAACCGTAAACCATCAAATTTTGAGGGGGGGTACGAATTTTTTTTTCATGCTCGATTCCAATGGTTCATTATTGAAAATAATAAACCAAAAATAACCTGCTTGATAAGATAGGAGAAATATCTAAGATAACATAGGTATATAATTGTACCGTAACTTAACCATGAAGGATTTATGTAAAAGAAATAACCTATATTACCACTTATTATTTCACATTATCAAGTAGGTTAGCTTTTAATATAATTATGTACCATTTTGTTGGAGCCTTACGATCGGGTAAAAATGCGATTACCAACAAAATTGAAAAGTAACAAAAGAGTTGCAAGGGCAGCGCCGTTCCATGATAAGACTCTGTTATACGACACGACAGCGTTGCGGAGATAACAGCTCCAAGATTAGAAGGCACCAAATTGTTACGAAGGAAAATCCACTTCTCTTGATTCGTGATAGACAGTAGAAACGCAGATTACGACTTACAGACAGTATAAAGTATATTAAATGGACCTACAGTGGATTTAACTGTCTATATAATGAGTTGCTGATCAGCCTAAATTATGTAGGGAATCGTAATAAACACATAATACCTACCTAAAAAATTAACATTGTATTGTTACTGTAGATGGTTCAGGATTCCGTTAAGAGCATCAAGTTTACATATGAATAGCCATGATGAACAGTGGCATTTACTTCTCATAACCATTATTATAATAATTATTATAATGATTATGAGGAGTAAAACGCTGACAATTGTTTTCCTTTTAGCTGAGGCGTCCGCATCCATCCATTTTATACAATTCTTCATGGACTGATTCACTCTGCATGAAATTGAATACCTTGTGGGCTAAATCAGCAATGAAGATAACGACTACCGACCAGTCTACGGCAATACAAGCTGGATGATATATGTGTATTGCACAGGAGAGTGATATTAATATTAATCTATGAACCTAAAGAAAATTTCAGAAGTGATTGTATTGCGAAGCTAGGTAGAAATACAAAGATACCATAAGCTACCTACAGAATATTATACCTAACAAGGTAAAATGAAATCATTGAGTAGTAAGGATTATGAAGCACAAGAGGGGGCAGTAAATGAAAAGGAAGGAAAGTTAACATGTAGTGTAAAGAAAAAGAGATATTAGGTACACTGCTGACGATTTAACAAGTACGAGCAGCTTAATCACATGGACCATCAACATGAAGAATCCAGGATACCGCACAATTCAAGTACCTACCATTGAGATATGGTTCTATCATTTCTCAAAGCTTGAACAGTAGGTACTTATCAATTTACAAAAACCTGTAAGTACCTACCTATTCAACACTTGGAGCTAGATTTCGGGTAGCCTAGCAGATTGCAATTTGAGCAATTACATTTCTGTCTCAGATTCAAAGAGAATAATCAGCTTTGATGATCCACAATTTCAAGAGTACTTAGATTAAGATTATCCGTTTATCGAACACAAAAGACTTACTTAGATAATTCAGATGGGTTGTTTGACTCGACTATTTCGGTAACTCGACATGATGAAGAAGGACCATCCAACCGATCCTAGCCAAGGCCCCGATCCTACCCTACTCAACTACTGAATTGACGAGACGTGGTAAGACGAGGGAACGTGATAACGGATGTAGCATCCATCCATTCATGAATGGGATGTAGCATCCATCCATTCATGAATGCTACAAAGAAGAACCCGGCCGCTTCCACACCCACCGTTAGGGATGTATGATACTTCGAAATGTATCGATACATATCGTATCGATATTTCTAAAAAGTATCGAAAAGATCAGGCCGATACTTTTTACAAACTCAAAATTAGAAAAAACCACAGTCATGCAGCATGGCTATAAGAGCGAATTTTCGAAGTTTTCGGCATCTTCCTCCTCCGCCCAAAATTTTCTGAAAATTAATTTTCGGCCAATGTTTTCCCAACTTGATACCATACAAAATTAAAACAGGAGTAGTTTTTCGCAAAGTAAAATTTGGGGTGGAAGGATGGGGAGGGGGAAATCAAAAATGTTTTGAATACCAGAAGAGTAGGTATTGGGTACGTAACAAATTTTTTGTTCCATTTTTTGCCGAGTAACACCTCGGTTTGTAGATTTTCCAACGCTGAACACGATGGTGAAGTCAGAATTGCGATATCCCATTCCGTTATCAGATTAGAGCAGACGAACCAGGAAGAACATCTCAAGAAATAACCACGTTCCTTCATCTTCAAAGTGCTCCAGTTTGAGAATGGAATGAGATATCGCAATTCTGATTTCACCATCGTGTTCAGCGTACAAAAACCTTTAAAATGAGGTGTCACTTGTCAGACTTTTTCATTTTGGGAATTTATGGGTAATTTTCCCCCCCTAAAACTCCCCAAAACTCCCCCTTAGAGTGACCCGATTCTGCCCATCTTCGAACTTAGCCTGTCGATTGCCAAGACAGATTTTTCGTGCAAATTTGAACTTTTTATCTCAATTCTTTCGAGAGTTATCGTCTGGAATGACACATACATATATAAATATATAAATATATATATAAATATATAAATATATAAATATATAAATATATAAATATATATATATATATATATATACATATAATTTTCGGTGTCTTTCGGCAGGGAATTCAGGATGGTCTGAAACGGATTTTGGTATAAAAATCTTTCGGAAATTCGAGTTTTAAAAATTTTGGACCGAGAACAATAGCTTCCTTTTCTTCGAAAATTCGCTAAAAGTTCCGGCCTCATGGATTGTGTTGTTTTGCGCCTTCCCCTTCCAGTGTTCCAGTTCCACCATAGAATAATTCTATGCCTGACATAAGTGCACAGTATCAGTTGAGTTGTTTCACGTTTCCAGTCCTACTAGATGCCGGACAGTATCAGTTGAATGAGTGATCATCTCCATTTTTATGTCAAGGTTGTTGACAAATGGTGGGTCTTCAGGCATGGTAGCGATCAGGCTTTGTAGTCTTCTGTGAAACTTGGAAGTAAGAAAAGATCCTTGAAAAAAGTAACGGTGTCGATACCGCGAAAAAAGAAAAAGTATCCCGACACATTGCAAAAAAAAGTATCAAAAAGTATCGATACTTTTTCTTAAAAGTATCGATATTTTGAAGTATCGATACTTTTTATACATCCCACCCACCGTCTAGTGAGTGATGAACAGTTGTTAACAGAAGAAGCGTTTCCTTGTCCAGGCGTTTTATTAACCTAACGCCAGTTTTAAGGTATGAATTTCTACTCATTTGGTCGGAAAAGTTCTTCGACTACTTCTCAAACTGCCCTTGAAAACAAGAAATAAGACCGATGTTGAAATTCTTCATCTTACAAGCACACCAAAAATTTGGCTGAGTGCCCGTCAGAAAAGCTCTAAGAAAAATTTTTTTGAGTTTAAACGAGAAATAAGGCGTCATTGGCATTTTGTCTAATTTTCTCAAACCTCAAGAAAAAGCACTAATTTCATTTACGTTCGCTCAAAAAAAAGAAAAGAGTTTCAGTCGTGCAGCATGTCCATATGAGCGAATTTTCGAAGTAACAAGTTCTGAAACTGAAAAGAACCATGTAGTAAAAATTCATGTGGTAAAAATGCTGAATTCATTGCAATAGCTATTTTCCTCGAAAATTCGCCAAAAACGATTTTCCGGGTAGTGGTTCGATTTCTAGCTCTGGGGAAATTTGCGGTCGTTCGCCAACTTAGAAAAGTTAGCGCTCAAACAAGGTTTTTTCAATACTGTCTTTTGAAATTTTTTATATCACATTCAAATTTGAGCCCATTTCAGGCTCTTAAAGCCATGCATTATTATAATCACCTGTTCGCTAGCAATTTATCTGGGATGGAGTTTTGTATACTAGTATGCCGTGTTATCTTATGATGTTGACTCAAATTAACGAAGCTCTTCGGGGCTAATTTCAGGGCCTTACTGCGACGAACGGCTCGACGTACCGGGTGTTTTCAAAAATCCTCAGGTTCGGATCAATTTAAAAACTTCATAAAAACCATACCCTTCTATTGAAAGTTTTTGAGTAACGGCGTTCTGACAATTTCAGCCCCTATTATCCACCCTTTAGAGATGACTTCATGATAAGTAGTAACGTCGAGCTTCGAGGACCAGCTAGACCCCTAATGGGACCTTCAAGCCGAATTTCATATGGCTCATAGCATCGAAGAAAAGTGACATAAGTAAATATCCCCCGTCAGCTTCATTAGACCATAATGTTTTTGGAAGGCTCTGATTGATACCTATCATTTGAAATCGTGAAGTAAATTCACGTACGTCCCCCATTCTCGCACGAATGGCGGCGGGTTTTTTGTTACATGAAGAGTAAGAAGGTACTCGACAGTACAACTACAATAAGATATATAAACAGCAATACTAACCAGAAACCGTGGCAGATAATGTCTCGGCGCCAGCGATTTGGGATCGAAGCTGTAAAAATAATGCTTGTAATCTCTGCCTATTACGACTGGGTGCCACACTGGTTCTGGCGTTAGCATTATGTACCCATCACCAATGTATGTTTCATTCGTGACTCTTCCATAGTATCCGTCAATAACTCTGCCCATCTTGCAGCAAATTCCTGCTATTCCCGAGTAAAACGGAATTACTTCGATGAAGACTAGTTTCTGTTTCCTGAAACTCTTAATATTTCCTCTTCCATTTCAGGTATCTCAAAATCGTCACAGTACGCGAAATAGTTTGTTGATACGGCTTTCAAATCATTCATCAGCTGTTGATTGTCATACTCAGCTTGACGACGAATGAGACGACAACCTGCACTCCTAAATGAACGGTTTGGGAGAACGTGGCGAAGTCGTCGATCTGGTTGGGTGACGTGATAAACCAAAACATATAGCTGATCGTAAGTGAAGAATGGACCAGTGGAAATGCCGAACTCACGATCCATCTCACTGGCCTCGGGAACGTACAGGAGCACGTTGAATTCCCTGTGAATTGCATCGCAAATCTCATCGTATTTCGGTGGCTCACCACACAACCACTTTGACAACGACTTGCGAGTTTTTTCCATCCCAATATAATACAGAACTAGTCTTTATACTATACCACTAATTTCTATATAGTTTTCATATATTTCTGAGTAACTGCCGGAACAGCCGACTTGAACTACCTAGTATATTATGCATAGTGTCTTCTGTTTGAACTCAACCTCTTTCAGGACCTTGATATTACCAAGCGACTCCATCAAAAGAGATCTAGACCTGGTACAGTTAATTATTCACTGAAGCCTTTTTGCTGTACCACATATTTCCTTCAGTGGCATGTCCAACATAAATAATTATCGCCATGACATTGATCTCTACACGTTTCCATCTACTGCTTCGAGTGTTCCGTCGTTATAATATTAATTTCAACCTATGACTTGAATATTCATATCTGGACTCTCATACGCCTCGCTGCTTCTAAAGTCACGAAGAGTTGTAATGAGACTCGATTATTGAGTGAGTGAATGACAATTAGCAAAATATTCAACATGAAAATACCTAAATATTCAATGTGCATCGAGTTGCTATCTTAAATCTGTCTTCCATCACGTTTACATGGGATGTTGGCATTATTACGTAGTTGGTATTATTGATTCAACCCGAAAAATGATAAATCAAAAATTCATTCAGCAGCCTTCTTAGGTTCAATTTGAAAATGTTCTTGAAAGATTTTCAAGTAATATTACCTTACTGGTTTATTATTTTCAATAATGATCCTTTGGAATCGTGTACGAAAAAAATTGTTAACCTCCCCTCAAAATTTGAAGGTTTACGTTTCAAGGTATGAATCCGAAAATGCATAAACAGTGCTGCGAATTATTACACAACGGTTTATTGTTTACCTTATGCTTAATGAATAACTCAAATTGAATTATTGAATCCCGCGCATGTGTATGAAACTTTAATTCCGGGGCCGGCTCCAGTACTCGATTTAGGGCTGTACAGGTAAATGATAAACCTTTGTGTAATAATTTTTTGCTTCCTGACTACCGAAGGTAGGGATCCTTGGATTCGTGATTGAGTAAAAAAAAGTTTGTCCTCCAAAATGACAATTTCCTCTACCATTTTACTTGCAGACATCGAGAAACATTTTTGGTTCCGTATCTGTGGTAATTCCTTGTAACGCCCATAACTACCCGAAATAATGATCAAAATGCGCTGAAATTTGGAGGGTAGATGCGGGTTCGGTTGCAGATGGTCCCATACAAAAATTTTTGAAAAATTACTTTAACTTTCTTCTGCGCATGCGCAAACGTGAAATACTTGAAACGCCCATAATAACCCTACATGTCGTTGAAATGAGTTCAAACTTGGAGGGTCGATCAGGAATAATACTGTAATAGTTTTAAATGAATTTCATTGGAATCCTAGTGTAACTTTCGTCGTTGACCGTTTCGATGTTGACAGTTTCCTTATAACTCTTCTAACTACGCGAAAAACAGTCGTAGAGAGTTGAAATTTTGAGGGTACACGCGGGTTTGATCGCGGATGTTCACGTTCCTAAATTATAGAAATTGTTCCGTCTGCGCATGCACAAATGTGGAATACTTGAAACGCCCATAACTACCTTAAATATTGTTGAAATGAGTTCAGATTTGGAGGGTCGATCAGGAATAGTTCCATATGAATTTCATTCGTCTGCGCATGCGCGAAACGTTGATCGTATCCTTGTAACGCTACTAACTACGCGTCAAATAGTCGCAGAGAGCTGAAATTTTTAGGGTACACGCGGGTTTGATCGCAGATGGTCCCGTTCCAAAATCACGGAAATCGTTTCGTCTGCGCATGCTCAAACGTGAAATACTTGAAACGCCCATAACCACCTTAAATATCAATGAAATGAGTTCAGATTTGGAGGGTCGATCAGGAATAATACTTTGATAGTTCCATATGAATTTCATTCGTCTGCGCATGCGCGAACATGAAACGTTGATCGTTTCCCTGTAACGCTTCTTACTACGCTTAAAATAGTGTAGAGAGCTGAAATTTTGAGGGTACACGCGGATTGGATCACAGATGGTCCCGTATCAAAACGAACCCACCCAACTATTCTACACGTCCATGTGTTTTAAGTATACTGCCTAGTAAGCTATACTGCCTACTCTAACTGGCAGAAGTTTTTTATTGACATGACTGAACACTTACCTACCTACCTAAGAAAAAGAGAGAGAGAGAGAAAAAAAACACTTATTGACTTCGGCATAAAATAACACAAAGTTCAGTCGATTCAGTGATGGTTCTGTTGATTTCTAACGATTTTTCACAAGACTATAATATCAATTTTTTCGTAGGTACTGCAAAATGCTGATCTGCTGAAAGTGTTCCTGCGCCCTGAGCCGGAGATGTGTTCGTCGCGAAGTGTGGCCCAAAAAAAAAAATAATCAAAAAATCATTCTGCAGCTATCTTAGATTTGATTCGAACATCTTCTTAGGAGCTTATGAATTATTATTAATAGGTTATTAAAATAATAATAATAACAACTACTTGGCGATAAAATAACACGAATTTCAGACGATTCGATGGTGCTTCTATTGACTTCAAGGGATTTTTCACAACACTGTAATCTAAACTTCTTTTGTCTTGCAAAGTTGCGGATCTGCTGAACTTGTTCTTACTTTATTCACCGCAGCGCCCTGAGCTGGACACATGTACACGACGAGATATATGGTTTCATGATTTTGGTTATAATGCGAGTGGTTCAATAAAAATTTCTTGTCATTAGACTGTAATTTTAGGGCGTTGTGTAAAAAGTAGATTACTTGATAGTGTAATTATTTTCAACATAAGATGAAACACCATGATCTCCCCAGTTTCTCATTAGGTACCCACATCGCAGTTTACATAATAATTTATTATTTTACCTAACTTATAGTTAACGTAGGAGAACCGGTAATATTTTCACCTCATGTGCCTACGTTTAGGGCGTTGAGAATTGCAGCAGAATCACAAGATAAGTGGTGGCCGCAGCTATAATCTGCAACACCATAAATCCCGACATATGAAAATAATCGTACAGAATCCTTAAAAAATAAAAATTACATTATTTTTTGTATTACGTATTTTTCTGCACCAACACAGAAGATCGCCACGCCACGCTTGAACTGAAAATTAACACACACTATTCCCCCACTTCAGTGAACAGTTAACCACTCCCATGCCACACTAAAATAAAAATATTTAATTATACTTGGGTTACATTAATGTTATTACCGAAGTGACGAGCGGGTATCCCAATGTGAAAAAACCACATGCTGTAAAATTCACTGTCTGCTTCATAGTGACGTACAGAAACAACTTGCTCTGGAACAGTGAATTCATATACATAACAATGTGTCAGTTGAAGATCTATTTTCAAAATCTACAGTTCTGTATTAATATCCAACTTCTCTGCTCTGGAAAATTCTGTGAGGCGAGATAGGCGAGAATGAATCAGATAGGCACACAACATCAGCAGTTGTAAAACGATATAATCAGCTCAACTCACGTCTCTACACAGATGATCGTTTTCCCTCATTAGTTTGAAGAGAGCATCGTTGAACGCCAGGGCCTGAAACACATTAATGCTAAAAATAGTTAATGTACCCAAATGAACTGGCCCTACAGATATAATTGCAGAAACAAATAATACAATTGGTAATTTTGTAGGTAAGTACCTTCGCGTTATTGCTTTCGCAGACGTGAATAATAACCATAAGTTGGATGAATTTGATCGATAAATTCCCAATAATGAAGACAAGGGGAATGTAGTCTTGTTTGATAAGATGAGCATATATTTCGTAGGACATTCGTACAAAACAAACTGCCACGAGCAAAACAGAAAACAAGACGTGCCATCCGTATAATTCCACGGCCATTGTGTTCAAGGATACAAATTTGGAATGCTCCAAAATGGAAATATGTCTATGGATGCATCTAGTTATATTTTCCATCCTTGCGCCCAAGTCTTCAAACGCGGCGATGAACTGAGCCTGTATCAGTCCTATAATGGTTACTGTGATTATGTAAATTAATAAATCCAAACGCCACGATAATTCATTCAGACTACCGTCAACGTAATATATCACTGAATCATTTAGGCATGAAATTACTGAAGAAATCAACATAACGGCTTCAAAGTGGTGGATGGATTTCAGTTCAGATGACTTCCAGAAGCGTTCGAAATCGTTTTTGTTTCGCGCAAGGGACAACGCATGCGCAACTATGATCCCCAAATTGGCCATAATTTCCACAACGCTGCAGGATTCTATCGCCCAATCTTTGGAACTGAACGATTGGGGTAAGAAAAACAAGAAGCAATCCAACAAAAATATGGTAGTAACGAACAAAACCATGAAAAACGAATACGCGAACAGGCACGCGCTGGAAACACCAGTTGGCGTGAACGGAAAGGTTCCGGTGAATCTGTAAAGTTGGAAAGTGAACGACTTGACCATAACTTCTCTTGTATGAGTCCCCAAAACGGACTTGGTTGAACAAAAATTACTGCAGACCGAGACCCTGAACGATTATAAAGATGTCCTAATTGGAAAATAACAACAAACCTAACAATAACAAAATAACGACAAAAACTACATGGCACAACTACGAACCTTACAATAGCATTCCATTTGGAAGGGGTCCAGCTGAGCGAAACTACTGTATTACATAAACGATGGTTTGACAGGTGTCATAATGCTTTCTGTTATTTAGTATCGGTCGTTTGTTTCCTATACCATTAGGGGTAATGGGCTTTTATATTAAGAAAAAAGGAAGACAAATAGAGACTTAATTAATATGTCAAACCAACTGAATATAACAACTTTGTAAAACGGAGGGAGGGATGAAGGCGTCGCACTGCATTGCTTACCCGTATTCTATCGACAACAACTGAACACTATGTGGGGGCTGACCTTGGAAGAGTAAAGTAGTATATTTTGATCATATTACCTATTTCGTGATTTAACATGATTATAACCTACTAGGTATTAACACTTTTGCTTTTGAGGTTACGAAGATAGCAGAAGCCTTAATATCACTTTTGGGTGGAAAAAATTTCTATTTTTCAAAAAATCAAAATTTTCATCTGATGGGTACGTCGATAGTCGGGATCTGGCTCATGGACGAGCCATCTAATCAGGGGCTTGATCTGGAGCAAAGAGCCTATCGCTGGTCATGCAGTTTCAAATAAGAATTGGTTCAATGCTCAACAGTTAACGCCAATCTGTATGGACGAGCTGGCCGAACCTTGTGGAAATACTGATGGAGTTTGGCGGAGCTTTACGTGGCAATCGATAAAATAGTAAAGTACGCAATGCATCCATCATTGATTTCACTTTGTGTCAACACTAATGGAGGGATCTACGTCGCTGTTCTGCCGTTAGGGATCTCGGAACCATTTTTGGACCACACTAACAAGATTCGCTCGAAAGCCATGAGATCCCTGGGCTTTATGAAGAGGAATACGAGGGAATTCACTGACCCGGCGGTGCTGAAGCTCATATACACGTCCATGGTCCGTCCGTGTGTGGAGTTCGCCTCTCCAGTATGGTGACCGGCGTACTCGAACGCTAAAGAATCAGCTGGTCATACACGGACGTTCTTTCCTTCTGAAAATCGCGGCTCGGGCATAATTCATTTTGAAAATCGTGTGTGTTTGTGAGCGCCGCACACGCCATGACTGTACGGGAAAGGATTTGGCACGAACGATGTGGCAAGAATCCTTCCACATGGCACGTGTGTTAGTGGGTGTCGTAACACGCCATGATAATACGGGGAGTTATTTTGCACACGATTCGTGGAATGATCTTTCCGAGAAACACCTGCGTTAGTGGTTGTTGTACGTGAGAGGATATGGGTGGTACTGGTATGTACCAGTACTATATTTAAGGTCATTGTATGAGCGTCCTATAGCTGGGAAGCGATGAGTCGTTCTTCAGCGCATATGATTTGTCGCATCTTTGAGTCTTGTTTGGTCAAGAAAGGTCGCAGGGTCGTCACCAGGTCGTCGAAACAAGCCGAATCCATTCGCAAATAATTTTTGAAATTGTCGGGATTGTTTTCTCTGAGTACCCTCAACAAGCCCATGTGACCATACTTGTCACGGTCAGCAAGCCACTGTTTCTGCCAAACTGCTCTGTTTTTCCGGGTCTTCTTTCTCACAACTACTGTAGGTACACTTAAAAGGGCGCATGCCAGTATGAATTCTTTCTTTTTTCTGCCTTGAATCATATCTGCTACCTACGCTCTCACAACAACAACTCCAACTCGAGATTGAAAATCCTCTCGATTTTTCTTCGATCCTGTTTAAATTTCAAGCATGACAACGCGCCAGGGTAAACGACACGATAAATGAGGGGTTTCCCCCACTAACTGACGCTTTTTCCTCTCAAATGATAACGCCCCAGTCAATCATTTGCAAAATCCGTTCGTCCCAAATTTTTCCAAGAGTTCAGCCCAGTTTTCCCTTCCCGCTCTTTCCTACCACGAATCCCTTTCCGAACCCACCGCCGTATCCGCGCGCCACGATTTACCAAGGGAAAAAATTTTTGGTTGGCCTACCGGAGGGGCCAACGCTTGGAGGACTTCAGCTACTCGGAGGCGTTGCGTGGAAGTGGGATCCTTTCCTTGGAATCCCGCCGCAGGCTCTGGTAGGTCACACTGTCCTTTCCTCCTGGCTGCGCTGAACTTCCGCACCCCACCATCCACTACGCGACAGATCCAGTCGTTCTACATACGTCATGCCCCCACCAACTACCTCCACAACGATCCGGTGTTGAGCATGCAGGTTTACATCAACCGGCTGGCTGGATCGAGTGATGCCGAAGACTTCGACATCTTCTCCAACTCTCCTAATTTTTTTTTTTTTTTAACGTGTGCGTGAGCTGGACGGAGGTTAGGGTTTGTTTTGTTCATCCTTGTTGTGTTATAACTGTTTTTTTTTCTTCATTATTTAGGTGTTTAGCATTTGTTACCACTGCATGTATTTAAAGTCTGTTATTTATATAAGTACTGTTGAATGTTTGAACGTATGAATATGAATGCGTAATTTTGTCATTTAATTTGTATTGAAATTGGGCATTTGCCCGTGTAATTTACAATAAACAATAAACAACACTATGCGTGTTCTGTTCTTATTTAATATCTTAAGTATTACTTCACACTTCTCAAGCAACAGATGCACTTACCTTGTTTTTGGTTCGTTCGCAGACGTGGACGACCATGAAGATCTGCAGTAATTTGGATATCAGAACTCCAAATGACACTGTCATCGCGAGTGCATCATACCTGAACAACATCTGAAGAAACGCCCGATAAGTGAGACCGACGCAGGAGCTAATCGTCATCATCACCATCAGTGAAAGTTGTTTTCCGAAGAGCTCCATTAGCAATTTACCTACATCTACCAGTTTTGCGTGTTCGTTTATGGATATTTTTGAATGGCTTGGGTCCAGCCCGCTAAAGCTCTTTCCTAAGTCCTCAGTGAAATTGACAAAGAGGGCAAGAATGGTTGACGTAGTGCTTGAAACTATGTTGTATATCAACAAATCAATCCACTGCCAAATAGTTCGTTCTCGGCTAGCATATTCATATATAAGAGGTATCCACGTTCCCAGTGTTGCGAGAAGTAATGCTGCTGCGTCAAAATTCAGTTGGTTTGTGGGGAGTGTCTTGAGTAGTTTTTCAAATGACATTTGGTTGTTGTGAATCACCCAAAGATGGGCAAAGAGAGTAAAAATGACGAAACCCACTTCGAGAACATGGCTGGTTTGGAACGGGCAGTAACCATGTTTATAGAGAAATGACGGGAAGTAAATTAGGGTGAAGGAACTCGTAAAAAGTGCTGCCTGAGCTAGTAAGTGAGCAGCAGTGGTGAAGTAGCAGAATTCCGTGCTGAATCCTTGGGCTGCACTAAACGGAAATACTCCCAAATATCTGCATAATGTCATAAGAAAACCCATATTCACTAAAAATGTTGAAAATATATGACTAAAATTTAAATCTAAGCAGCACAAAAAAAAAGGGAAAAAATGAGAGTTAGGTAACGTTTTGATTTAGTTCTTACGAGGACCCTGAAGTAAGTGAGTGTATTGCTAAAGGTGGCACCATCTGCGTAATAGGGAAGAGAAATTGGATGGTAAATAGCACTTACAGTAGAGGAATACTATTGAAATAAGTTGAAATAGAGTGGTTCTTCTATCCTATTTAATGAGTAAAAAGGTTTGTAATATGGAAAATATCGACGGAAATATCTAATACATTAATTCATATAGTTCAGACATTATCTAATATCAAGCGTTCTAATATAAGTTCTGGTATTTCGCAACCAGGTTATCAACATTAGCACGATTTTTTCTAGATAACAAATGTAGCGAGATGCATTACTAAAAGGGTACCCGAAACTGTCTATAAATTGCATGTCAGTAATGTAGTAATTTCTTGGTTACAGTGGTTTCTAAAACTAATTAGGTAGTGGCTTCTAAAACTAAGTGACAGTGGATCTCGTGATTCAGATGCTAATAGCAATATAAGTTCTGCGTTTCAGTAAGGGACGTCTCACACTACGGCAGCTAGTAGGAGATTGAAGTACGAGTAAGCAGTGTTTATTACCTGTAACAAGTCATGTCAAGGTTGAAAATACAAATCTATCAACAACCGCTCTCAATGAACTTGAGCTCTGTAAATTATTAGACAACGTTTAATAGTTTCCTGTGTAAATCCCTCTTCTGGTAGATCACTGTATTCCTATGACCCTGAATGGGAAATTTTCGTGGGTTAAAAATTCTTCTTTTCATAATTATTCTGTTCATCAACGGAAATTAAAACTTATTGACCACGTAATAAGGTGCTTATGTCGGAAAGTATAGGCAGAAAATGAGTGTGAAATTTGATTTTCAGATCCAGTATGAGGTAAATTTCCATGTAGTTCAACTCAAACCTCGCTTAGAGCACTAATGCAGCACTTTAAACGATGTGCAGAATCGCAATAGATAGATGGATGGAACCGCAAATGTATAAATAAATTTAAAAAACATGTCCTCAGAATCAAACCGAGTGGGGAATCACGAAAGGTCACAGCAAAGGTTCTTGAAAAGTTACCAAGTAGGTAAAGTAAAAACCAGACTGACAAATCCGCCGATGTGGCGATTATCGCCGATTAAATTCCAAGACAACGCCCAATTTGTACAACGTTCCTCACCTCAGAGATTTCTCATTCCATCTACATGGCGCAGCTTTTTTTTCTACCCTCGACATCTCACGAGCGTTTAACCACATCTACTCACCAAACAAACCGAACACTGCCATCATCACACCATTCGCCCTCTTCGAATACTTGAAGATGGATTGGGCCTACGCAACGCAGCTGAAACCTGGCAACGCTATATGGATCAGATTCTCCGCGGACTTCCCTACGTCTTCTATTTCCTCGACGACGTTCTGATCGCTTCCTACTCCGCCGAACAACACTGCGAGCACCTACACCACGTCCTCAATATAATCCGTTCCGAAGGGCTCACCGTCAACAAATACAAACCTGTTATCACCCAACCTTCAGTTGAATGCCTGGATCATCTCGTAACGGCCGACAGAATCACACCGGTCGCCTACAAACTGCAACAATTTCCACGTCCACAAACGGTTACCGAACTTCGCCGATTCCTCGTCATGTTAAACTTCTACCGCCGACACTTCCAACAAGCTGCTCAACACCAAAAAACCACTAATCGACGCCATTCCCCAACCATCCAAAAAGAACAACAACCGGAAGATTACATGGACCCCGGAACTCCAGGAAGCGTTCCAACAATGTAAAACAGGCCTGGAGCAAGCAACCCTCCTCGCGCACCCGGCCACCAATGTAACACTCCTTCACTACGGACGCCTCCGATTGGGCCATGGTAGCGGTACTCCAACAACATATCAACGACACAGCTTACCCCTTAGGGTTCTTCTCCGAAACCCTAACTGACACGCAACGTAAATACTCGGCTTTCGACTGGGGGCTGCTAGCCATTTTCAAATCGATTAAACACTTCAGGGATTTCGTTGAGGGCCGCCAGTTCTTCATCACGACGGACCACAAACCGTTAACTTATGCCCTCCTCCAGACCAGGAAACCAGCATCCCCATGCCGTCTCCATTACCTAACTGGAATTTATTGCTCAATTTACAACCGAAATTGGCTACGTGCGAAGAAAACTCCATCGCAGATGCGCTCTCCCACCCTTCCCACGCGCCAGTCGCCAAACTTCTCCCCTTCCCCTCTTCACAACATCTCGCGTCAGAACAAGACCCTACTTCGGATTAAACGCAACTACGAAATTTCATCGGAGCGAAAAAATCAGAGAAAATTCGCCATACGACATCTGGTGCTGCACGTCCACCGACACGATGCGCCCATACGTACCGCCGAACCTTTGATCACAACTTTTTCGATATTACCATGCGCTCCACCATCCCGGAATACGGGCTAGCCGAGACCTTCTTAAATATACATATACATATACATATTAACACGGGAATACCAATGGGACCTAAATTGCCAAAAGTGCCAAAAATACAAAGTTTCCGCACACCCTCACATGACGTCCCAAACCTTTGACGACGCCCTCCCTATCGAACACCTCTATATGGATATCCCCCCCCCCCCCTCCGAAGGAAAACGATGCTGTCTCACCATGATAGACCGCAGCACCAACTGGATCAAAATTATCAAAATTAATAAAATTTGGCTCATCTGGGGTTTAATTACTCCTCGGAACTCGGCGTTAATGTCAGTCATTTCTAAAGGGTGAAAAATAGGGGTTGCAATTTTCAGAACGCCGTAGCTCGAAAACTTTAAATAGAAGGGTATGGTTTTCTTACGTTTTTAAATTGAGCTTGAACTAAAGAATTTTTTGAGACCACACGGAGCATTTTACATCCAGCCGTTCGTTCGCAGTAACTCCATGAATTTTGGAACAAAATGCTTCGATGCATAAGTGTGAATCATCAGTACCTGTACATAATTCCAACCCAGAAATATCATAACCCTCATGGCTTCATGAAATCGAGTTTTGTTCCTTGATAATATTTCATTTGAAGAAAAATATGGCTATTTTGGATTTTGTGATAGTTAATTTTCTTCTGAATAACGTCAATCTTCTTCTGGTTCGGCTGGGTTTATCAGGCACCACTTGTCGAGAATCTCACCGACCACGTCTAATTGCTCACTCTAAGAAATCAACCTTTCAACTAAACATCTGGTCTAACTGTCATCTGATACACGACTCTGAAACGAACGCTAAATGAAGCGGTAAACTGAACGCTAAACGGCGGTAAACTGAAGCCAAAATGAAATCTAATATTGGAAAGTGATTAATAATGAATTTAAACTAATCTCGATCCGCGACATTTACAGTGGTTTTTTTAAAACTTGGAAACTAGTTTGTGCGGTTGGTGCATTCACGAACCAGATAATTAGACAGCTATCAGATTTTTGTGGGTCTTTTGGCAGTGAATTCAGTTTTGTTTCTAGTTGTTTAGCACATTTCTGGAAATTAGTGGAGTAACGAACTAAATCACTCGCAAAGAAATCGTGGAAACCCTTTTCAAAGAAAAACGGAGTTATTGAAAAAATAGTTTTTCGCATTTTGGTTTATTATTCTGTGAATAATACACCTAAGTATGTATTCGCTCAGCAAAAAATTTTTATAACACCCCCTCAAAATTTTTTCTTTTCCGTTTCAAGGTGCGTAGATTCCAAAAATGCAATGTCCGTCCGCCGTCCGCCGTATCACGTGTACAGGCTTCATTTTCGGTCTAAAAAAATCGTTCTTTCGCACACATGCTCCATTTGGGCCCTAGTTGTGTCCCGAAACTTTTCAGCCCGATCGCAATATACCCAGGGGTGTTATGAGTGAAAATGTGTGTAAAAATAGGTACTTTTTGCGTTTTAGCAACATGTTGGTAACATGAGCTTTTAAGGTATCGTTTTTCATGTTTTTGGGGACGAGATGACCGAATATGAACTCGATTTTGACCAAAGAATAGAAAATTGAGGTTCTACCAGATGTTCAGCTCCCGAAATTGATTTTTTATGAGTCAAAAACCTGGGAAATCGTCTGAAATCACCATCAATTTGTAGAATAACACTGGAAAAAGTGTCAACAGGTGGATCAAGACGATTAAATGGTACTATCAATGATCAGAGATAATTTATTTAAAAAAAAAAAAAGCGTAGGTACCTTATTCGTGTTTTGGGGGCCAAAATTGGTGGAAACCACCAGAGATAGCTATTTCAATTATTTTATATGAAAGAAACAATAAATAAACAGCCAACATCTCTGTAGGTATGTCCAGTAGAATAATAAACCCATGTGACAAGGACTTTGCAGCGTTTTTTAATTTTTTCGTGTATTAGTGGAAATAGACTATTTTTTCTTTTAGTGGAGTAACCACCAACCTTGGGGCATCCGCTGTATCGACCTGCATGCACATTGCTGAACAATGAATGTTTGAATTCTAGATGCTTAAGGTTTGATTTCAGCCAAACAAATTAGAGTGTTCTAAAGAAAAATTTCTAAACGTGATTATCAGCATACTTGAAATCTCCATGGGATGGTTTGGAGGAGTTTTTGAGTGCTGGCCATACAGTTCATTAGTTGTTTTATATAACGTAACTGCAGTTACTCACCTTTCCGAAAGAATGGGGCACTTACCGATGAAAATGTTTCCCAGTTCAAAGGCTGGAGACCACCAGCCATAAATACCAAAGACCTCTTGCTCCTGTTTATCATAATCATTATCCTCTTTTTCGCTGAAGGATCCATGTCCATCCAATCTATATTATAAAGTTCTTCATGAAGTGATTCGCCCTGCATCATCCGAAGATCGTAAGAACACTTGTACCACATTCGGAACGCAACATCGCAAATCAAAATAGGAAGTCAATCTTAATTTCATGTTCACAACATTAAAATTATGTTTTCATTTACAGATGCTAATGTGAGTGCTTTGAAAACTCACCAACCCTTGAACGATTTCTGACTGTCCGCAGATCATTGCCAAGTTCAGAACTTCACCTACTATTAATAATGCAGCTAGCGCAAGGACGCTTGGTTTCCCTCCTCCCTGGAACAAACCTAATTCATCACTGTCATGGTACCCTTACAATATACCATTCCTGTAAATAGTTTGGATTGATACCAGTAAAACGACGGAGAAGGCGAGCTGTGCAATGCAACCGTCGAGGCCCAGGTGTCTCTCCCTCCAACGACTCCTAGCGGCTTCCAACGGCCGTTGGTGGACCGGGGGAACTGTCGAGGCGCCTTTATAATGCGCCGGACTCGCCCGGCTCACCATTCATCCAACTTCTCTCTTACCTTACCTCATCCTCATGAACTCCCCCTTCTCATCAACCCTTCGTTCTCAAGGTGGTGAAAACCGGATGAGAAGCCGATCCTGGATGCCGACTTCCTCCTGTACTTTGGTCTCCAGGGCGACATGAAGAACTCCCGTCTCATCTACCCTGTTTCCCTCGCCTCCGAACTTGATGGATCTCCCTGCCTGTGCGACGTCTGTCCCCCACCACCGCTCTCTCCACTTCGTCACTCTCCCGGGCTGCCTTCACCTCCAACTTTGACACCCCCACCATGGATCACCGGACGACTACCTTCCGGGCTTTGGCGGTGGTAAGTGTGCCGGTGGGCGATTATTTGCTATTTCTACATCGCAAAAGACACCGAAACACGCGTCCCCTACATTCCCTCCGACCCAGCAATGCCACCACCGGTCACGACTGCGCCACCACCAGGGATATCCCACATAGTCCTCGCCAGGATGCTCCGACCCCGGAGGAACAAGCGACGCCGACAACAATCCTTCGTGGTGACCCACCATATTCTCCTGTCCTGCTCGACCGCAGCGGGGCCTCTGGCACGTTCCTGCCTGAGTGCTTGTCATCAGCACACAGCCAAGAACGCCCTGCTGCCCCAGTTCGACTCTCGCCACCGATCATCGCCCGCCTACATCTTACCTTCCTCTGTATATACATAGTTTTATAATGTCGTTGTACCTATTTTCACATATATATCATTACCTTATTGCCTTCAGCACCCATTTGTATATTTTTTGGCCTTCAGCACATTTCTTGTCACTTATGTTTAATGCAACACCTTCTATTATTTATTGGTACAATCTGTGGGGGGGGGGGAGGTATGTCATGGTATCCTTATAATATACCATTTCTGTAAATAGTTTAGATTGATATCAATAAAACGAAGGAGAAGGGGAGTTGTGCGATGCACGAGGCCCAGGTGTCTCTCCCTTCAACGACTCCCAACGAATTCCAACAGCCATGTTGGTGGACCGGGAGAAGGGCAGAGGCGCCGTTATAACGCGCCCGGCTCGTCCTACTCACCATTCATCCAACTTCTCTCTTACCAGCGCCTTCTCTCTCTCTCTCATACCTCACCTCATCCTCATCAGCTCACCCTTCTCCTCAACCCTACGTTCTCAACGTGGTGAAAACCGGATGAACGTTCCTTTCCCAGCACTCAACCTGGTGAAAACTGGACGAGTGCTTTTTCCAAATATCCAGTGTGGTGAAAACAGGACGGATATTCTCCTGCCCTCTCTTTTCAATATCCAACGTGGTGGCAACCGGAGGGATATTTCCTTATCCCAATATCCAACGAGGAGAAAACCGGCCGGAGATTTTCCTATCCTAGAGACGCATCCAAGGAGAGAAAACCGCGCGGATACGCTCTCGCACTCCACTCTCACCTTCTCAACCTCACCTCATTAACTCACCTTCCCAAACCTACATCAAACTTACCATTCACCACAATCACTATCTTTTTCTCACGAGGGTTGCCTATTCAGTAATATTATACAATGTTTATCAACATGGATATGATTTTGGGCTGAATATACGAGTTTCTTGAGTGGGCAAAATCGTGACATCGATTTCACTACACTTTGATTTCTCCTGGTTTCCACATTTAACCATCTAGGAAACTGTAACTCAATAAAATCGTTAACCATACTCGTTGGAGAACTAAATGTATCCCAAAACCTGTTGGAGGCTCAAAAAGCTATTGACATTAATAAATTTAGTATTTATATTTATATTGCACTCTTACCAAATTTTATAGAAGTGGTGCCTTTCACTTATTATACAATAGGCTACCATTGTGTTATTGAAGAGAGCACAACACATTCATATATATATATATATATATATATATATATATATATATATATATATATATATATAACTCGGCCTTCAGGCCTCGCCAGGGGGCAAGCCCCCTGGACCCCCAAAGGGGGCTCCGCCCCCTCGGAACGGCTTCGCCGTTCCTCACCCCCGAAGGATGTGTTCTTATACTTCGTATAACAAAGGAGAATTTGCTATGCAATTTCCCCCCCCCCCCCCCACACCACCAACACACAACGTTGGTAATTCTTTATCACATTCCTCTTTGTGCTCATCTTTATCACATTCCTCTTTGTGCTCATCTTTATCACATTCCTCTTTGTGCTCATCTTTATCACATTCCTCTTTGTGCTCATCTTCATCACATTCCTCTTTGCGTGACGCGTTTTTGTGACAGGATATTGTGACAGGACATTTTTTTCACATGACCCCCGGCGTTAAAATTGCATAGCAATTAATATGCAATATATACCAATAATCCCCCTTAAATTGTAGATAAAAGATGATATAACCAAATGCAGCATACATTCTGCACTCTACTACTTAGTTGTACCTATCTCAACGCTTTCACGATATCAACTGGGTACCTACTCTACTATTACATGCTCTTTGACGACTTACCATTACGAATGCCAAAAACGACATGGCTATCATCGCTGATCCCAATAACAAGGCGACGCCAGCTGGCCATTTTATTACAATGGCTACATTACGGTACTGCCTGAAGAAAATAACATAAATTATGCACCGAGGAAGGTGAATGATGAAGGTTAAGAAAGTATAGAAAGAACCGTCACTTACTCTACTAAAACGGCATGGTGTTCAGCTGCCTTGTTCAGACATATATTGACGCATTTCAAGAACTTTGTATCGCTGATCAATTCTTTCGTGGTCAACTTCTTTCCGCCGTTCTTTCTATGCAGTCTGTAAGCGCATTTTTTTATTTTCCTTATCCTATATATTAAAATCTTGAATTGTAGGCTGATGGATTGACAAGACAATATAAAAATTGCATCTGCACCTACAAAAAATTATATGAAAATTAATACACATAAGAGTAGAATGACAATTTGTAATGGTTTCCTTGGGGTATTCAAAATGTATTTTACTAATTCATTGTGGCCTGACCCAAATATTACTCATCGGCTTGTGTATTTGAACAATAAAGATAAGTTTGGATTTCAACCTAATCAATTAACACACTTTCACCTACTAGATTTATTAAATTAAATTAGTTAGGTTGTTAGATCAATCCGCACCAACCTGCAATTGATAGCGCCAAGGCGCCAGCTCCAATTGCTTGTGACACCACAAGAATCCAGTGCGTTATGTCATTATCAACGATAAATGGATACCAAATTGGTTCAGGGGTTAACATGTAGACACCATGTTCATAAGTTTCATTAGACGCTCGACCGAAATATTCATCTATTGTTCTACCCAGGACGAAGGATAGGGCGGGAGCGGATAGATACGTGGGGAGAAGTAGAAGAATGATGGTTTTCTGTTTCTTCGTAGTCCTTTCTTCCTCTTCCATCTCAGGAATCACAAAACCGTCCCCGTAGTCAAAATAGTCGTTCGACATCGTTCTGAAAATATTCATCAAATGTTTCCGGTTGACCGCCATGAATAACAAACAAGTGAGAGCTGCAATGTCCAAGGCGGCAAAGTGGACCGTTTGGGAAGCCGTGATGAAATCTTCCATCTGCAGGATCGCTGTGACGCCCAGCAAGTACACGTAGGCGGAACAATTCACGAAATAGAACATCAAAATAACCGAAGAGATGATCCATTTCATGGGCCTCGGGTCCGGGAAAAGTCCGGATATTAACAGAAGTAATTTGAATTCGCTGTGGATAGTGTCGAACTCCTTTCGTCCTATGGGCGGGTCCCCGTACCACCACTTTTCCCAATATTTTCGAAAATTTCCCATCGCGAATGGCAGTTATTACACACCTACTTCGTCTATCTTGATTTCAAGCCTTTTCATAAGAATTGAACGGTACAATACAATATGTACCACTGCTTTGTGGTACAATGTAATATGTACACTTCTTTGTGGTTCACTTGCACACGCCTCTCTGTCCTAAATATTCAATTATCCCTAGGATACTGGCACCAGCGCGTTGCATTATTAGCGACCTTTCCATCTTGCACGACCGAGTCATATCACACCTACCTATATAACCAACTAGATGATTTATTATTACCTTCCTAGACAATCATACCAAGAGTCAATAGCAAAGTTATTCATTTAAAAAACCACAACTTTTATTCAAAAAACTATCTGGCCACAACCGGTTGTTTTGTATTTCTTTATATTATCTGGGGTACGCTCGTTTTGAGGGGGGGGGGGGGGGTCAAATAAAAAAAAGCATGCTGTTCTTTGTTTCTGTTTCCATTAAAATTTGTAGGTATTTTCAGATAGTTTGGATGACAACGTTATTCCATTTTAAAATGACTTGTCCAGATATGACTTTCAGGGCATAAACCTGAGCTAGCATACACTCTGATACACATGTAACATAATTAACTCACCATAAGAAATAACATGATCAGTCCAAGCGGGTGAAAGAATATTGGTATACACTGAATAAGGGCCCAACGGCCTTATCAGGTTGAATAAACCGGTTCCCATGAGATCTCCGAAGTTAAGATACCTCGAGCGTGGTTAGTACTTGGATGGGTGACCGCCCTGACACGTGGTGACACGTCCATGTATGACCCATTTAGCTGTTGGGCGAACCCCTCTCCACTCAAGGGGGCGAGGCAATGAGTAGCCAAGTAAAGAGCGAAATGATCAGGACGAATTCTGATCCTCTCATTGGAGGACGGCTGATCACGTCCGCGGCGTTGGCAGGGCAGTCGGACGAAAAACCCCAGCCTAGAAAGGCTGCTAGCTGTACCAACTTTTTTTGCACTGACTAAGGAACATTGATAAGCTCGCCTACTGTCATAAGTGATGAGACGTGCCAAACCAACCGATGATGACCAGTAATTATATATTTTTTAACTGACAATTCTGGTTAAGAATTCGTCTCGATATTTCTGCGAATATAAATGTATAATTTCCTAGTATATTTCAAAAGTTTTTCTATTCTTTCAGTACTGGACCCGCAAAACTGAGTTCAAAGTTGAATGCGACTTCTAATTCTAAAAATTCCTTGAAAATCAAAATGACATATCCTAAGAGTTAATAAAATCCTGGGGGGTTATCCTGGGTGTATTCCGATCGGGCTGCCGAAATTTGTAGTACAAGTAGGACCCAAACGTGTTCCCAAATGAGGACCCAAACTGTGTGCAGAAGAACTACGATTTTAGACCAAAATATAACGTAAATTTAAGGCTGACACTTCGTTAGAACCTCAATTTTCCACTCAATGGTCAAAATCGACTTCCTATTCGGTCTTCTCGTCCTAAAAAACATGGAAAACGATACCTCAAAAGCTCATGTTTACTATAACAGACGAGTTGAACCCGGGCTTGAACCCCCTATTGAACCCATTTCTGAACCCATCTCAGCATTACAACCACCCAAAAAGCCGTTACAAACGCCCGTTAGGAAAGGCCACTTGGGTCCGTTAGTATTGCACTAGCAATAACCGCTGGAAATACCCATTAGGAACGGCTGCCTGTGTAATTTCACCTTTATTTTGTGCGATTAAATAAAATCTATTTCATTTGTGATTAATTACTGGTTCTTCCACAGGAGCCCTCTAACAGATTTGGCCCAGGACCAGTGATTGCGGTGGATTTTCTCGAAAAATCGCCTCAACAAGAGAGTAAACAACCTCATTCTTTCACGTCACCGTCTGCGAATACAGTAGTAACGACTATTTCAACAGAAGGGTGAACGAATTCGAATTGCATACATTTAACCCAAATGTCGTCACCAGGGACGCGCTAACAATTGGGAATTGGCCCGAGGTAAAATCATTGCTAGGGATCACCTGATGTGAATATATTATATTCACAGAGTATGAAGTCGAGTTGGTTATTCTGTGATATTATGTTATTTGGAAAATGATGGCTGTTTTGGAGTTTGTTGGTAGGTAGTTTAACTTGAACAAACGTTGAGTATTATTGATGGGTAAATTATTACACAATGGTAAATTATTACACAACCGTAAATTATTACACAACGGCAAATTATTACGCACCGGTTCATTATAACATCTACGTAGAAGAGGCTGGAGTTTGCTGGTAGGTACGTTTGCAACTTTTTTCACTCCAAATCAACAATTTCCGTTCAGAACTTCATTATTTGCGTTTCTTTTTGCCATTTTAGGTACTGTTTGTCATCGACAGATATATTTTAGCAACATTTAAGTCGTGATTTAGGTAGGCACCTAGTAACGAGTACGGGGTTAGGTACTAACCAACGGAGGTTCTGTGATTTACATAATATGTATAGAATAGTGCATAATATTATCATATAGATGGGTTTTCTATACAGAGAGCTGTGATCTGTAACAGAAGGGTATTCCGTACAAAATTAATAAACCGTTGTGCAACGTTTTTAAATTGCATTCTCGGATTCTGCGAACCTTGAAAAGTGAACCATCAAAATTTGTGGGGGGGGGGGGGGGGGTTAAAATTTATTTTTTTCGTGCTCGTTTCCTGAGGTTCATCTTTTGGATATGGTCGATAGGTACTTTTGCAACTTGAACAAATGTTTGAGCATTATTGGGTAAATTATTACACAACGGTAAATTATTACGCAACGGTAACTTATTACTCAACGGTTTATTATGCTAAATGCGTAGAAGGGGCACCTATACTGGTAAATTATTACACAACGCTTTATTATTTGCCTTATGCTTCGTGAATATCTACAAATGACTAATGTTTGAGTAATTGAATCCCGCGCATGTGTATGAAACTTTAATTCCGGGGCCCACTCTAGTACTCGATTTTGGGCTTCCCTGGATGGAGCTTGACGGTGCTGGCCACTGAAACATCTATACAGGTAAATAATAAACCTTTGTGTAACGGGTGTGTACCGGGGGTGTACGGGGCATAAAGAAAGGCTTGGCAGAGTTTGTAGACATCTACGATTCGCTGCAAGATCTGCAAGGAAAGAGGAAAAAATTGACCACCCTAGAGCAACCAGGTATGGGGGGCCCCAGCACTCCTGTTGTCCACAGAGCTGTCGAGACCCCAAATTCACCTGGGAAGAGGGGAAGAGAGGAGGACAGCAGTTCTGATGGAGAGTCCTACACCCCAGAGGAGACCCCTAAGCGGAAACTGAAAAAGAAGAGGAGGGATAAAGTGCCAACTACAAAGCCTTCGGTTTCCGAGTCTGAGTCCCCATGGAAGGAGGTAATGCAGCGGGCACCTAAGAAAAAGAGGGTGAGATCGCGCCCGGAAGCTGTCATGATCAAGGTGGCAGATGGGAAGACCTATGCAGATGTCCTTCAGAAGGTAAGACAGAACGTAAAGCCAGAGCAAATTGGGAAGGGTGTACGCGGAATGCGCCGAACTATGAGAGGCGATCTGCTCATAGAGCTCGACCAGGATGAGGACAAACTCGCCTTTAGAAACCTTCTCAAAGGAGCAGTAGGTGACGCAGGGGATGTGCGTGAGCTGACGCCGCAGGCCTCAGTGGAGATCCGAGACCTGGATATCTTCACCACAGAAGAAGAGGTAAAAGAGGCCCTAGCAGAAAGGCTGAAGGGAGCAGAAGGGCAGATGAAGGTTTTTGTCACGCAACCCAACACGCGACAACAGCGACTTGCCATCGTATCACTGGATATGAAGGGTGCTAAGGAGCTGTTGGTAACGGAGCGCATACGCATAGGGCTCATGAACTGCCGAGTACGCCTGCGCACCCAGGTAGTTCGATGCTTTAGATGCCTTGGTTTTGGCCATCAAGCCAGAAACTGTAATGGGGCGGACAGAGCAAATGCCTGCTTCAAGTGCGGGGAGCGTGACCACAGAGCCTCAAACTGCAGCCAGCCTGCAAAATGCGTCCTCTGTGAAGACCTTGGGGAGCCATCTGACCATTCCCTTGGCAAAAAAGGGTGCACTGCCTTCAAGTGGGCACTGGAGGCTGCCAAAAAGAGGGGATGATACACATCCTGCAGGGAAACATGAACAGGAGCAGAGTGGCCCACGCTCTAATAGAACAGATACTATTTGAAAGACCAGCAGACATAGCTCTTCTCTGTGAACAGTACCGTCGGAGAGACAACCAGCAATGGTTCTCAGATACCCTCGGTACAGCAGCAATTTGGGTAACAAACCCTCAAAAGCTGGCAGTCACGGAACATGGGGTGGGGGAAGGATTTGTGTGGGTGAAGGCAGGGGGCACCACATATATCAGCTGCTACTTCTCCCCAAACGACCGAGCTGCAGAGTTTGAAAGAAAGCTGCAGGTCCTGGAGGACACGATTAGCAGGTTATCTGGTGATGTACTCGTAGCTGGTGATCTCAACGCGAAGTCTGTAGAGTGGGGGATGGATCACACAGATAGTAGGGGCAATGCCATCGGTGAAATGGTGGCTCGACTGAACATGATCATTCTCAACAGAGGTAATGTGTCCACATTCAGGAGGCCCGGTTGTAGAGGTACCATCCCAGACATAACCTTTGCAACAGAGAGACTGGGAGGCCAAGTTAAAGACTGGCACGTTTCGGAAAGGTACACAGCAAGCGACCACCAGTACATTGAGTACGCAATTGTAGACCACAACACCCAAGCCCCACCAGGGCCCCAAAATCGTAAGACAGCTCAGTGGAACGTGGAAAAGATAGATGAGGGATTATTCTCCACCATAATCGCCATTGGAAAGGGTTCCCTTCAGTCTACCACATATCCTACAGCAGAAGACCTGATCAAGGCCACCATGAAACTTATACAGCAGGCCTGCAATGCAGCTATGCCTATGAAAGGAAAGGACCAAAGGCGACCTGCTTATTGGTGGAACGACGAAATTGCAGATCTCCGAAGAACATGCCTCAGACTAAGACGTAGGGCTCAAAGGACAACCAGGGACTCCCCGAACTTTCCCACCAAAACTGCTGAGTTCAAGGCAGCTAAAAAAAGATTAAGGCAAGCTATAGCCAGAAGTAAAGCTGCCAAGTGGAAGGAACTCACCGAAGAAATAGAAGAAAACCCATGGGGCCTGGGATACAGGATTGTGACCAAAAAGCTGAAGGGCATGTCAGGTGGGGCCAACCTGGATGCAGCTTTCCAGGACCGAATAGTGGATGGCCTCTTTCCTAATCACCCTGAACGAGACGGAGACCCTCCATATAGCTGTCATACATGGCAAGAGATCCCATTATTTACTAAGGATGACCTGACCAGAGCGGTATCATCTTTTAAAAATAAGAAGGCGCCAGGGCCAGACAGAATCCCTGCAGAGATCCTGAAACTTGTGACCAGAACCGAACCGGATATGCTGCTCCGAATGTACAATAGATGCCTAGTGGACGGAGTGTTCCCTTCCCAGTGGAAAGTCGCCAGCTTGGTCCTGCTCGATAAGGGAAAAGGAGATCCATCCTCTGTCTCAGCTTACAGACCACTATGCCTGCTGGATGCTGCGGGAAAACTATTTGAGAAGCTCCTCAAGCCCAGAATCATGGAAGCCATCGCCCTTGCAGGGGGTCTTGCCAGTAGGCAATACGGCTTTGTCAAGGGAAGATCAACCCTGAGTGCTATAAGGGAGGTGGTATCAGCTGCATGGGATACCGAGCATGGAAACCACCGTACAAGAGATATGTGCATGGTAGTGACCCTAGATGTGAAGAACGCCTTCAATTCTGTGAGATGGGTGGATATCATCAACACCCTCCAGAGGCGCTTTGGGCTTCCATCTTACCTGCTGGCCGTCATATGTGACTACCTAAAGAACCGCAGCTTAGTGTATGAGTCCGAGGGGAAGGTGTGCAGAGAGAAGATCACCAGCGGGGCGGCTCAGGGGTCTATATTGGGGCCCGATCTGTGGAATGTGAGCTATGATGGGATCCTCCTGCTGGACATGCCAGAGGATGTGTTCCTGGTGGGCTATGCTGATGATGTAGCGGTGGTGATAAAAGACCATACTCTGGAGGGCCTCCAGTGGAAGCTCAACCAATCAATGAGGCGAGTCATGCCTTGGATGGAGGAGCATGGGTTGCAGCTTGCAGTACACAAAACCGAAATAGTGTTACTGACTAAGAGGCACATCAACCGTGTCACCCAATTTCAGGTGGAGGACGAAACCATTGACTCATCTCATTCGGTGCGGTACCTGGGAGTGACCCTCGACTGCAGGCTGACCTTCTGGGAGCACATCAAGCGAGCAGGAGAAAGAGCAGCGGCAGTGACAGCAAACCTGAGCAGGCTAATGGCAAACATTGGTGGACCATCGCCCAAGAAAAGGAAGATGCTCATGACCATAGCCGAGGCAATCATGTTATATGGAGTGGAGGTGTGGGCTGAGGCTCTACAAGTTAAAAAGTACCGAGACCACTTTCGGTCAGTGCAGAGGAGAGGAGACCTACGAATAGCAAGTGCTTACCGTACCGTCTCCTTCCCTGCCATTGGGATCATTGCTGCCACCATCCCAATCAACCTCCTAGCAATGGAGAGGAAGCGTATCTACCTCCGGCGATCCGCACAGGAGTCAAGATCCCTTATCAAGAAAGAGGAGAGAGAAATAATCTTGCAGCAGTGGCAAAATGAGTGGGAAACTGATGACAGGGGGGCATGGACACGCGTACTTATTCCACAGGTGCGCCCATGGCTTGACAGGAGGCACGGAGAAGTCGACTTCTACATCACTATGTTCCTGTCGGGCCATGGATACTTCCGGTCCTATCTGCACAGAAGGGCGCTAGCAGACACCACAACGAGCTGGTACTGTAAAGCACCAAACGACGACGCCAAACACACGTTTTCAAGTTCTGCGTTTCAGCTAGGGACGTCTCACACTTCGGCAGCTAGTAGAAGATTCACGTACGAGTAAGCAGTGTTCATTATCTGTAACAAGCCAAGTACAGGTTGAAAGAAAATAAAAATGTATCAGCAACCACTCTCAAATGAAAATTGAGCTCTGCAAATTATTACACAACGGTTTAATATTTTCCTATGTAAATACCTCTTCTGATAATCACTGTATTCCTATGACCCTGAATGGGAAATTTTGGAGGGTTAACAATCTTTATTTTCATATTCTGTTCAATAGCGGAAATTAAAAAGAGAAACTAAAGAAGGGAAATTAAAGGGAGAAAACGACTGTGAATTTTGATTTTCAGATCCAGTATGAGGTATATTTCCATATAGTTCGACTCAATCCTCGCTCAGAGCAATAGTGCATCACTTTAAACGATGTCCAGTACTGCAATAGATGGATGGATGGAACCGCAGATTTATGTTGGGTTGTTGGCAGCATTGAGAAACTTCGCTCCGCCTCCTTGGGTCAACAGCCAATCGTTGATCTGACCTGAGAAGTCATTTCCAGGGGCGTTGGAAGTCCATAAGGCCACTTGGTCCACTGCCCCGGCACCCAAAAACACTAGAAGTAAAAAAACTTCAACCATTGTTCAGCTGGCATTTGAATTTCTCTCTGTACACTGTACCTACCATTTTTCACAAAGTTCAACAGCGACTCTCCATATTTCTCTGGCTATGGATATTCAATATTCGAGTAGAGCATCCTTGGTGGTTGCTTCATGTTAGCTCCATAGGCCAAGCATGTTACCGGAATAGAGCGAATGTAATCGATCCTATCCTGCAATCGAAATCGAAACCTGCGCTGCTTAAACTGGCCGGTAGGTCCTGGGACCCAGTGTTCCCATGGCAACTGAGCGGGCAGTTTGTACATGCTCAGTGGGGTAATAATGTTGTTCGCCCCGGCCACTTTGGGCCCTATCCCCAGAATCCGATTTCTTCCCCAAAGTCGTTCCTTTCACAATCGATTCGATCCCTTCGATTCAATTTGTCATCTCGATTCTTCCTCTTCCGCTTTGTTGTTGTTGTCTCGTGAATCACGTTCGGTTTCTCTGTTGAGTCTGTTGTCAGTTCAATTTTTTGGGTCAAATTTTGTGCGTTTGTGTTCGGTCCGGTTCCAATGACAGATTTGTATTCGTGGTACCTACATGCGTTTTTTCCTTGTCGTGAGCGGATGTGTGGTGCTCACGAACAGTCGGATGGAGAGTAGGGGTCACCAGGAAGTCGTGAGTGAATCACGATATTCGGATAGGAGCGGAAGAAAGATGGAGCTGAGAAGTGAGAGAATGGGTGTGGTAGGATGCGCTCCTCTGGAATCTTTTGACTAACCCCCTTTGGTTTTCACCAACAGCAGGAGTCGTTGGAAGGTTGGCTAGTACCACCAACAGCAGGTACTAGGTGAGAAGGATGCGTCCCACGGTTTTCACCTACAGCAGACACTGGGAAGATGGAGACTAACACCCCGGTTTTCACCAACAGTAGGCGTTAGGAAGGGTGGCAGAGAGAGAGAGAGAGAGAGAGAGAGAGAGAGAGAGAGAGAGAGAGAGAGAGTGAGAGAGAGAGAGAGAGAGAGAGAGAGAGAGAGAGAGAGAGAGAGAGAGAGAGAGAGAGAGAGAGAGAGAGAGAGAGAGAGAGAGAGAAGGGGGACAAGAGAGAGGGATTCGACAGAGAGAGAGAGAGAGAGAGAGAGAGAGAGAGAGAGAGAGTGAGTGAGAGAGAGAGAGAGAGAGAGAGAGAAGGGGGACAAGAGAGAGGGATTCGACAGAGAGATTCGACGGAGAGAGGTTCGAGAAGTCGCAAGTCGGGGGTCAGATCATCGAATGAAGAGCTGGGCCAGAAGGGCTGTTTTTATAGGGTCTTTTCCACCCGTCCCCCGTCCAGAATCGCCGTTACAATCCTTTTAACAGTTGAGGGTTGTATGTCTGCAAAGGACATTTCACATACTTTCCCTTGCGGTTGCCCCAGCTCCGCATTCTTTGTGTTTATTTGGTTAACAATTAAATATTACACTAGTGATTTCTGAGGGGGAATCACGACACAGGTCCCCCCAGATTTGAGCAAATAAACAAGGGATGTGTCGCTGAAGGTGGACGAAGTTACAATGAGCTGACAGCGAGCGAGTATGGCGTGCAAGTACATGGGTCGCTGAAGGCGTGTAGAGTGAGCAAATACAATGAGCGCTGAGGGCAAATTGAGGGCTGAGTACAATGAATAGGAGGATACGATGACTAGAATAGACAGCGGGTGCGGAACAGGCGTGCAGGAGGTGACGGGGCGGTGCATCGAGGCGTAGGGTGGTGGTGATCGGGGGTCATGGAGGTGGGAGTGGTGGGTGTCAGGCGGCTGTGGTTGGTAAGTGGCGAGCGTGGCGAAGGTGCATGGAGGACGGCAATTGTGAGCCCATGCACCAAAAGTCGCATGGTACCAACAGGAAGTGGTGTTGGTCGGTTAGGTTCTGTCGGTCGGGGCGTGATCAGTCGTAATGGGGGCCAGCAGCTTTCCTAGGAGGCCGGAACGGCGGTGGTGGAGGTGCTCAAAGAACGGGGAGCAAATATTTGTCGCATTGGAGAGCGATGGTGGGGTTTTCGGTGAGCGAGGAGGCGATGAGAGCGCAGAAGCGGCAAGTGCCTCCTCCTCTAGTAAGCGGCGGTATTGCATGAGCGATAGTGAGGGTGGTGGGTATAAGTAGCGGCCGTGAAGGTCAGCATTTGAGGTAATGTTCGGTAGCATGGAGTGTCGACGACGGCGACTTTTCGGGAGTTGGCGTGGTCGTAAATGGTGTGGGAAGTGTCGGAAGCGTAGAGAAAGGGCGTGGCGATGGGGTGTCGGGTCTCTCTAGTCCAGAAGCAATTCATGTGTCATGGAACGGTCCAGCCATGGCGTCAGCGGGAGTGCTGGCAATGCGAAGGGTGTGGTTGAGTGCCGGAGATGCTTCGGGTTGAGGGGTGATGGCGTGTTGAGTTGAGGCATGGTAGGTGGTTGCGATTGCCGAGGAGGCGGTGGTTGCGGTTGAGTCGTGGACGGTGGGTGCGATTGCCGAGGAGGCAGTGATTGTGGTAGAGTCTACGTCTGGGCAAGCAGAGACGGTAGTGGCAACGGCACATGCCAGAAGGGCTGTGTGTGTGAATGAGGTCGATGCGAGCGAGGGGGGTGCAGCAGAGACAGCGGCGACACACCTTGAAAGATCAACGGCAGTGAGGCCATTGTTGATGACGGAGTCAGCGACACAGACAGCAGTGGGAGCTCGTAGATGGTAGGTTGCAGTTGCGGCGACAGGTCATGGACGATCAATGGAGGCGAGGCCATTGTTGTGGTCAGAGTCAGGGTTGGCGGCACAGTTTGTGACGCAGGTTGCAGTGGGGGCTTGTTGCCAGAGGGTTGCAGCTGCTGCGACAGGTCATGGAAGATCAATGGAGGTCCATTGTTGTGGGCAGAGTCAGGGTTGGCGATGTTGGCAGCGATGCACACAGCGGTGGAAGCTCGGTGCCAGAAGTTTGCAGCTGCGGCGGCAACCTATCAGGTGGAGGTGGTGAAGCCATTGTCGTAGTCAGTGGGAGTCAGTCATGGGCGGGCAGAAGTCGAGATAGGTGGAGAAGGTTGCATGGTCGGGTGCAGAAGGTTGGGTGATAGTTGTCGGGGTTACTCTCCTGAGCGGGTGTTTGGTGCTCACGAACGGTCGGATGGAAAGGAGGGGTCATCAGGAAGTCGTGAGTGAACCACGATATTCGGATAGGAGCGGAAGAAAGATGGAGTTAAGAAGTGAGGGAATGGATGTGGCAGGATGCGCTCCTATGGATTTTTCTTAACAATTTTTTGAGACCACCCGGAGCATTGTACGTCCAGACGTTCGTGTGCACCAAAAAGCTTCGTCAACACCATCGTGAATCAAACGGTATAAATCCGGATCAGATAATCATCACTAGGGAGCACCTGATTATAATCAAGGATGGCTGTATGAAGTCGAGTTGGTTGTTCTGTGATATTATTTCATTTGATAAGTGATGGACTATACGATTTTGTTGGTAGGTACTTGTAAAACTTGAACAAACGTTGAAGTATTATTGACGGGTAAATTATTACACAGTGGTAAATTATTACACAACGGCAAATTATTACACAACAGTAAATGAATAAACAACGGTAAATTATTACACAACGGTAAATTATTACACAACGGTTCATCTACCAAGAAGGGGCTGGATTTTGTTGCTCGGTACTTTTGCAACTTGAGCAACCTTTGAAGTATTATTAATGGGCAAGTTATTACACAACGTTTCATTATACTTGACCACGAAGGTAGGTATTGACCACAGAAAACAGTGATCTACGCAGAAGGGGCATCTATTTCTCTACACATTAACAATTTTCCTTCAGAACTTCATTGTTTGCGTTTCTTTTTGCCGTCTTAGTTACTGCTTGTCATCGGCAGAATTATTTTAGCAACATTTAGCTCGTGATTTAGGTAGGTACCTAGTAACGAGTACGGGGTTAGGTACTAACCTACGGAGGGTCTGCGATCTACATTATATGTATAGAATAGTACATATCATATTATATAGACGGGTTATCTATACATAGAGCTGTGATCTGTAACAGAAGGGTATTCTGTACAAAATAATAAACCGTTGTGCAGGGATTTGCGGAGTTTTTTTTATATAACTTTACTGCAGTTATTCACATTACCGAAAGAATGGGGCTCTTACCGTTGAAAATGTTTCCCAGTTCATAGGCTGGAGACCACCAGCCATAAGTATCAAAGACCTCTTGCTCCTGCTTATCATAATCATTATACTCTTTTTCGCTGAAGGATCCATGTCCATCCAATCTATATTATAAAGTTCTTCATGAATTGATTCGCCCTGCATCATCCGAAGATCATAAGAACACTTGTACCACATTCGGAACGCAACATCGCAAATCAAAATAGGAAATCAATCTTAATGTCATGTTCACAACATTGAAAAGATGTTTTCATTTACAGATGCTAATGTGAGTGCTTTGAAAACTCACCAACTCTTGAACACTTTCTGAAAGTCCGCAGATCATTGCCATGTTCAGAACTTCGGCTACTATTAAGAATGCAGCTAGCGCAAGGATGCTTGGTTTCCCTTCTCCCTGGAACAAACCTAATTCGTCACTACCATTTTTTTTCACGTGGGTTGCCTATTCAATAATAATATATAATATTCGTATCAACATAGACATGATTTTGGGCTGGATATACGAGTTTTTTGAGGGAGCAAAATAGTTTCATTGATGTCACCACACATTGATTTCTCCTGGTTTTCACATTTAGCTATCCAGGAAATTGAAACTCCGTTAGTTTTCATCTCAAGAAAATCGTTAACCATATTCTTTGGAAAACTAAATCTATCCCAAGACCTGTTGGAGCCTCCAAAAGCATTGAAATCAATCAATATAGCATTTATATTAGTGTTGCACTGTTACCTAATGGTATAGAATTGGTACCTTTGACTTGTTATAGAAGAGGCCATTGCGTTATAGAGGCCAGCACAACACATTCATACATAGATGCATTGTATACCAATAATCCCCCGTAAATTGTAGATAAAAGATGATATAACCAAATGCAGCATACGTACCTACTGCACGCTACTACTTAGTTATACCTATCTCAACAATTTATTGATATCAACTAAGTGATTTGAATGTATGCTCTAAACCAGTCCTGCAGGTACCTACTCTACTATTACATGCTATTTGACGACTTACCACTACGAACGCCAACAACGACATGGCTATCATCGCTGATCCCAGTAACAAGGCGACGCCAAATGGCCATTTCATTACAATTTCCAGATTACGGAACTGTCTGAAGAA
The DNA here is from genome assembly GCA_954871275.1 of Leptopterna dolabrata. Lineage (NCBI taxonomy): Eukaryota > Metazoa > Arthropoda > Insecta > Hemiptera > Miridae > Leptopterna > Leptopterna dolabrata. The sequence continues at coordinate 13,266,908 of OX940984.1, read as the reverse complement.
AATCACATAAATTATACACCGAGGGAGGTGAATGATGAAAGGTAAGAAAGTATAGTAAGAACCGTCACTTACTGTATTAAAATAACATGGTGTTGAGTTGTCTTGTTCAGACATATGTTGATGCATTTCAAGAAATTTCTATCGCTGAACAATTCTTCCTTTTTCAACTTCTTTCCGCCGTTCTTTCTATGCAGTCTGTAAGCGCATTCTTTTATTTTCCTTATCCTATATATTAAAATCTTGAATTGTAGACTGATGGATTGACAACACAGTACAAAAATTGCATCTGAACCTAAAAAAAATTATGCAAAAGGTAATACACATACAGTAGAATGACAACGTGTAATGGTTTCCTTGGGGTATTCAAAGTGTGTTTTACTAATTCATTGTTGCCTGACCCAAATATCACTCATCGGCTTGTTTATTTGAGCAATAAAGATAAGTTTGGATTTCCGCCTAATCAATTTGAATACTCTCGCCTCCTAGATTTATTAAATTAAATTAGTTAGGTTGCTAGATCAATCCTTACCAACCTGCAATTGATAGTGCCAAGGCGCCAGCTCCAATTGTTTGTGACATCACAAGAATCCAGTGCGTTATGTCATTATCAACGATAAATGGGTACCACATTGGTTCAGGGGTTAACATGTAGACACCATGTTCATAAGTTTCATTAGACGCTCGACCGAAATATTCATCTATTGTTCTACCCAGGACGAAGGATAGGGCGGTAGCGGATAGATACGTGGGGAGAAGTACAAGAATGATGGTTTTCTGTTTCTTCGTAGTCCTTTCTTCCTCTTCCATCTCAGGAATCACAAAACCGTCCTCGTAGTCAAAATAGTCGTTCGACATCGTTCTGAAAATGTTCATCAAATGTTTCCGGTTGACCGCCATGAATAACATACAAGTGAGAGCCGCAATATCCAAGGCGGCAAAGTGGACCGTTTGGGAAGCCGTGTCGAAATCATCCATCTGAAGGATGGCTGTGACACCCAGAAAGTACACGTAGGCGGAGCAATTCACGAAATAGAACATGAAAATAACAGAAGAGATGACCCATTTGATGGGCCTCGGGTCCAGGAAAAGGCCGCATATTAGCAGAAGTAAATTGAATTCGCTGTGGATAGTGTCGAACTCCTTTTGTCCTATGGGCGGGTCCCCGTACCACCACTTTTCCCAATATTTTCGAAAATTTCCCATCGCGAATGGCAGTTATTACACACCTACTTCGTCTATCTTGATTTCAAACCTTTTCATACGAACTGAACATTCGATCTGGTCGTGCTAAACCACTGCAGGTCCGTCTCGGATACAATGTAATATGTACCACTGCTTTGTTCAAACACTTGCACACGCCTCGCTGACCTAAATATTCAATTAATTATCCTTAGATTCTTGCACCAACGCGTTGCATTATTAGCGACCTATCCATCTTGTACGACGGGGTGATATCTCACCTACCGGTGAAGGACGAATGAGAAAGCCAATTTCAAATACAGGACGAAAGACCATCGGAGGACGAAATGAGCGAGACTTGCTACCAAAAGAGCGACTATAACACTCCCGAAAGAGCGTGTGCCCACAAGAGCGAGTACTGTCCCTGAAAGTGCCTATATAGTGATAAAAGAGCTAGTATTTTACCCAAAAGAGCAAATTTCGTCTCATTTCTCTAGTGAGAGGGTTGTAGGACCAATGGAATAACCAATAAATGTAGATTTTAGTACAAAAAAGTCTATATTTAATAAATATCATATCATCAGTCAGTATTGGTGAACGTCAATTTAAAAAAATGCCACCGGAATATCGAATTATTTCAGTTTGGACGCCTGCTTCAAAACTCCAATTTTTTTAAAGTAGTCCGATCTTGAAATGTTGCCAGTGGAGTAAGAAATCCAGGTATCGAGAAGCACTGCACGTTGTTGTCGTTGGCGGGATCGGGTGGTTCAATCTGCTAATGGATGCATTTTTATATGTTTCAGTTTGGAATTGCCTGAGGGTTTGCACCACAGGAAGTTGATTGAGAGTTGACAAACAAAGAGAGGGAGTTTGTTGACATTTTGTACCAATGGCTCGAGCAGGTACAGTCCAAGGTGTCGCTCTTTCGGGAGTGTTGGCCCCATTGCAATGACAAACAAAGGCTCGCTCTTTTGACCCACGGATTACATCGGATTGGCTCTTATGGGCTGCAGCCCTCACCTACCTATATAACCAACTAGATTATTTCTTAGCTACCTAGGCATTCATACCAAGAGTCCATAGCACAAGTTATTCATTTAAAAAAACCACAACTTTTATTCAAAAAACTATCTGGCCACAACCGGTTGTCTTGTATTTCTTTATATTATCTGGTGTACGCTCATTGGTATGGTGGGGGGGGGATCAAATATCAAAAAAGTATGCTGTTCTTTGTTTCTGTTTCCATTAAAATTTGTAGGTATTTTCAGATAGTTTTGATTACAACGTTATTAAATAATTTTAAAATGACTTGTCCAGATATGACTTTCTGGGCATAAACCTGATCTAAAATACACTCTTTTAAACATGTAATATAATAAACTTACCTAAGAAATAACATAATCAGTCCAAGCGGATGATCGAATATTGGTATAAATTGACTAAGGAACATTGATAAGCTCGCGTACTATAAGTCATTAGGGATGACCAAACCAACCGCTGATGATCAATGATATTAAATATCTTTTGAAAAAATCTTTTGATAAAATTCGTTTCGATATTTCTACAAATGTAAATTTATAAATTCCTACTATATTTCAAAAGTTTTTATATTCTATCAGAATTGAAGCTGGAAAACTGAGTTCAAACTTGAATGTGACTGCAAATTCTAAAAATTCATAAAGAGCGAAATAACATATCCTAAGAGTTTTTTTTTTTTTTTAGAAATGCATTTATTTGGAAAATTACAAAATTGAGTACTAACAGTAATTGCAAATGCTACTCCCCTCTTTGAGCGTAGCTCGTGCTGAGGGGAGGAGTTGAATTGCAAATGTTCAAAGAAAGAAAAAATTTCACATAATACTTACCTACAAAATACAGAAAACCCAATAATTGGGGCAAGTAAAATAAATTATAAAAGCTCCTAAATGAATCCAATGACGGAATGCAAAGTAAAGAAAAACAATAATTTTAGCAAATACATCAAGCGGTGTGAACTTCCAAATGAAACAGATGACAGCAAATGAATAAATAATGCTGGAGGAAGGCAAGGGAATTACGCGTTGATGGAAAGTTTCTTTAATCCTTTTTTGAAAGCTGAGAGCGACTGAATCCCTCGCAGAGTATGAGGTAGACCGTTGAACAACAGGGCACCCCTGTAGTCGAAGCATTTCTGCCCAGTAGAAGTCAAGCGGAATGGAGGCTTGATGAACGACCGATCACTGGCTCTAGTAACCGTTCCTCTAATAATTCCCAATTTACCAGCAGCTTTCTCCCGAAACGCCTTAATTATCGTGGCTCTCTCGATCAGCTCGTGCACTGTAGGGACGCCAAGTTCTTGGAAAATAGCAGCCGTCGGATATCTCAAGCCCTTTCTCAGCAAAACCTTTATCAACCTCTTCTGGATGAGGAACAATGTCTCTACCAACTCCTTTCTGCAACCACCCCAGCCCGACACACCATAAATCAAGAGTGACTGGATCATTGCAAAATAAAACATACGCTTAGCACGCAATGGCAAAAAGTTCCTTATCTCCCTACATACATATAGAAGTTTTCGCAGCCTGGCGACCATCTGACTCACGTGCTGATCCCATCTTAGATGCTGGTCAATGTCGACGCCGAGGTACCGGATACTGGTTACCTGCGACACTCCCAGGCAGCTGCAAGATGATCCCAGTGAGCAATCCGCTGCATGACATTTCAGCAAGCCCAAGGCAGGAACTCTGTTATTAGGTAGCACGAAAAATAAGTTATATTTGGTTTTATTCTATTCAAACCTTCTTTGCCCTACGTTTATTTCGCTAATAAACGAACAACAGATGAATTGGTACTAACAATGAGAGAGACACGGTGTGAGGAGAACAGGAGTATACCGCTTCCTTTTTCAAAACAAACCTTTATCATCCAAGGTAGCTTTACGCCTAGCAGTTGTTTCAGCCTCGAAGTAAACATACATTTTGGTACTGAATAAGATTTTTCTCTCATTCTTTGCTTTTTCACAATTAGGTATCTACTTAATATGGCTAAGAATGCACAAATATATTACCCACGACAACAATCATCTATAGGTATTTACAATTTTTAATTAAACAACTAAAGGAAGGTGTGTACATCGTAGTTTCGTGTTGAATGGAATGAACATCCACGCTCAAAATAGCTCAACTATCTTCACAAAAATGTATCAAAATAAACGTTTTCCTCTGTAGGGGATCATAAAGTTCAAATTCATTTACGTTGTTTGGCTATAGACTAACAAAGTAGATATATGTAAAGATGTTGACCAAAAAACCCTTCAATATAATTATTACGACGTTATAGGAAGTAGGTAGGTACTATGTTCAACAACCGACGATTCTTCGTAGACAACAATAAATTAGTTTGATGAAAACAACAACAACATTCAGTGATCATGATTCTGACACCTGAATAGGGTTACGATCAATAAACAGTTTTTTGTTGTTTAAAAAAAAACGCTGGAAATTATCACACAAAGGTTTATTATTTACCTGTATAGATGCCCCTTCTGCGTAGATCACTGTTTTCTGTGGTCAATACCCTCGAGCTCCCCCCAGGAAAGCCCTAAATCGAGTATTGGGGCCGGCCCGGGAATATAATATTCATATAAATACGCGGGATTCAATAATTCAATCATTAAAATTATTTGTAGTTATTCATGATACATAAGACAAATAATAAAAAATTGTGTGATAATATACGTAAATAGTATAATAAACCGTTGTATAATAATTAACCAATAATAGTCCAACGTTTGTTGAAGTTGCAAAAGTACCTCAACAAAATCCAAACGACCATCATTTTTGTAGTATCATCGACCTGTAGCTACCTGCCTCCTTCCCCCCTCTTGTGTTTATTGGAATAAACAGTTAGTTATCGTGCAGACCTCGGTCGTATCAGTACTCCTTATCCTGATTCATTTCAATTGGCGACAAGGATAAACCGATTTTTTATCCAAAATCATCCGTTTACCCAGTGCTCTGTAGTAAATTTCATTTCTACAAACTGTGAGTGCGTGTAATTGCGAGTGGAAAACCGCGGTACGGTTTCTAAAAAAGTTGATTTATTTTTCGACGGTTTTGTCAACCGCTTAACCTAATTCCGCTACATGCGACGACAACTTCCTTCAAATCGTCTCGTTCCTCGCAAGTTTTTAAAAGATTTTGGGACAATTCTGATCGCTTTACGGATTACTCTGACGTGAGTGCAATTTTCGACCGGATCAAATATGTCACAACCGGCATCGCCGCCCCAGCAGCCAGTAATCGTTGTTCGACAAAACTTGGGCGACCTTCCACACTTCGACATCGGAGACAAATTTCAAACATACTTGGAACGTTTGGAACAATATATCGTAGCCAACGAAATCCCTGCAAGCCGTTACGTTTCTCTTCTACTTACATCCATCAGCGCCCGTGTTTATGATGTTTTGCGAGAACTAACGCATCCCGATAAGCCGAGTACCAAGTCGTTTACAAACCTCTGCGAACTTCTCAAACAGCAATATGTACCCGCGACGTCAGCATGGCGAAGCCGCATCAAATTTTCGGAGATGAAACAACAAGATTCCGAGAAAATCGCGGATTGGTACGTCCGGGTTAAAAAACAGGCGATGGAGTGTGAGTTTGGAACGGATCTGAATGCTCATACGAAACTTCGATTCGTGGTCGGACTGAAAAAAGGTGCGGTGATGGACAGACTTTGTGAAGAAAAAGCGGACGTTACTCTTCAATCGTTATACGAACTCGCCTTATCCAAGGAAGCGGCCAATCAAGACAGGATAACCCTGGAAGCAGAATTATACAAACTGCGGAAGAATTCCCTCCATAAGAAGTCAAGAAAGGACTCCGGAAGGAAAGAAGAAGCAAAAGAAGACCCTTCCCCTTCTCCAAAATGTTACGCTTGTAATAAAACTTCTCATGATTTTCGTACGTGTAAGTACAAAAATGCAATTTGTAAAAAATGTAAACAAAAAGGGCATATTCTCCCTGCTTGCAGAGTCCGCGATTCTAAATTCCTTAGTAACGAGGAATGTTCATCTGATACTGATTCTGTTTCAAGTGAAACTAAAAACATTATGAATCTCAGTTTTAACTGTCTAAAATCAAACGTCGACAACGACCCATTTTTTCTGAAATTGTCAGTTGAAAACATCGATGTTAATTTTGAAATTGATACTGGAAGTACACTTTCAGTTTTACCCTTAGATTTTTTCAAACGAAAATTCAGCAATAATTATAAATTAAAACCATCTGATGTTAAGCTTCGAACATATGATGGGAAAATTATTTTTCCGAAAGGTGAAGTTTCTCTCACCGTTCAAAATGGTCACATCAAGCAAAAATGCTCATTTTTAGTTGTCCAAGGTGGTCAACGACCATTAATTGGCAGGGATTTAATTCGTTCCCTACAAATACATCTTGGAAGTGAGGTGGTTACCCAACATTCTCTAAATTCAGAATCTCTGAAGGATCTTACTAGTAAAATTTCCACGGAATACGCAGATTTATTCGATGGTAAATTGGGGTTATACAAGCATGATAAAATTAATTTATCCGTTGATCCAAAAACTTCCCCAAAGTTTTTCAGGCCTCGTTCAATTCCGTATGCATTCCGAAAGGGAGTAGACTCTGAACTTGATAGATTAGAGAATGAAGGGGTAATTACCAAAATTCATACCTCACAATGGGGAACACCATTGGTTCCGGTTTTGAAACCCGATAATACAATTCGTGTATGCGCCGATTATAAAGTAACAGTCAACCCATTTTTAAAAGATTTTGATCATTGCGTTCCTACGGTTGAGGAGGTATTCACAAAGCTAGAAGGTGGCCAACATTATACTAAATTAGACTTTTCTTCTGCGTACACCCAGATTGCGTGTGATGAGCCTACTGCTGAGTTGTTGGCCTGGAGTACGCCAAAGGGAATCTATAAAGTAAATAGATTACCTTTCGGCGTGAAACCGGCATGCAAATTATTCCAGTCAGTGATTGACAAGACTTTACTGGGTTGCGAGGGTGTTGCCTGTTTGTTAGACGACATCGTCGTTACTGGGAAGTCTTTTGAGGAACACACACGTAATTTGATGGTAGTGCTCCAGCGGCTAAGAGAAGCCGGATTTAAATTAAATAAATCAAAATGTAAATTTTTTCAAAAAGAAATCAAGTTTCTTGGTCACATTATTGACAATGTTGGGCTCCGAAAGGATCCCGAAAAAACTAAAGCAATTTTGGAAGCTCCTCGACCTACTTCTACTGATGAACTTAGAGCTTTTATCGGTACCGTGTCTTACCATGGACGATTTTTGAAAAAGATGTCTACAATGTTGTCACCATTATACCAATTATTAAAGAAAAATGTTCAATTCGAGTGGTCGTCTGATTGTGAAGTGTCTTTCCAACGGATCAAGCAGGCGATCGCTTCTGACAAAACGCTGGTACATTTCAACCCAAAATTACCTATAATTTTGGAGTGTGATGCTGCCGGAAATGGCGTTGCAGCGGTTCTTCTTCACAAAATGCCCGACGGCGAGGAGAGGCCCATAAGTTTCGCGTCTCGTTCTTTGAAAGAGGCTGAGAAAAATTACCCAACTGGTCAAAAAGAGGCACTTTCAATTTATTTCGGATGCAATAAATTTTATCAATTTTTGATGGGTCACAAGTTCATAATAAGGACTGATCATAAACCGCTATTAGGTACATTTGGTGAAGAAAGACCGCTTCCGGTGATGGCTGCTGGCAGAGTACAGCGATGGGCATTGTTTTTGTCAAATTTTGATTTTAAATTGGAATATATCAAAGGTTCCAAAAATTCCGCTGACGGCCTGTCACGCCTACCTATCGTCAGTACCAAAATTGAAAATGATGATTTCGATTATTTAAATTTTATTGAAGAATTTGTACCAGTAGATCATGCTAAAATCAAACAAGAAACTCGGAAAGATCCGATATTTCGCAAATTATATTTGTATATTCGTGATGGATGGCCAATTATTGTTGAAGATGAATTGAAATCATTTGAATCGAGAAAATCGGAATTTCACATTGAAGACGACGTGATAATGTGGGGTTACCGAATTTTGATTCCACATAAATTACGCGAGTCTTTATTAACCGAACTTCACAGTTCACATATGGGAGCCACAAAAATGAAGGCGCTTGCGCGATCGTATTTTTGGTGGCCCGGTCTGGACAAAAATATAAATGATTTAGCTAAAAATTGCGAAATTTGTCAAACTTCTAGGCCTGATCCGCCCAAAACGGCAACCGCTGGGTGGCCTGAGGCTGTCGAACCAATGGAAAGAATCCATATGGATTATGCAGGTCCAGCGTTCAATAATAAAATGTTTTTAATTATTATAGATTCATGTAGCAAATGGCCGGAAGTGTTTGAAGTTAGTAGGGCTGATACCGCCCACACGCTTGAAAAATTTCGTGAAGTAATAGCTCGTTTTGGAATTCCTAAATGTGTTGTAACCGATAATGGTACTTGCTTTGCTTCTTCAGAATTTTCAGATTTTTGTGAAAGGAATAATATTATACATCTTACGTCACCGCCTTTCCATCCATCAAGTAATGGACTGGCAGAAAATTTTGTTAAAACGTTTAAAAATTCTTTGAAAAAAATTAATAAAACTTCCAATAATAATCGGTCATTCCACACTAATTTACAGAAATTCTTGTTTGCGTATAGAAATACGCCACATTCCACAACTCATCGACTTCCTTCTGAAATCATGTTTGGTAGAAAAATTGATACTCGTTTTGATCAACTTTTGGCCAAACGAAGTACCACTTGGAATAAAAAGCAAAATAACTTAACAGATAAATTTTTCAAAATTGATGATCCTGTGTATATACGCGACTATTCACGCCCCAATAAGCGAGGATGGTTGCGTGCAAAAATAGTGGAAGTGTTGGGTTCATGCTTGTACCTCTGTGAGGCCTCTGATGGGCGAATTTTCAAGAGACATCCCGATCAAATGATCAGGTCAGGAGAATTTTTTTCTGAAAACTTTGCAGACATGGGCCGTCAGGAATTTAAACCTGGCCCCATTCCAGGAGCAACATGCTCAAGCTCTCCTTCTCTTGAAGAAACGCCACAAGGGGAGCCTCGTTCAGGTGGACCACGCACTTCCACAGTTCAATCTTCTGAGGAGGAGATCTCTGAGAATATTATACAGAATAATTCACCTACCTTAGGTGCTCATTTACCTGCAACTCCGATTGCAATTCGCAAGCCGGTCCGAAGTGTCAAACCTCCGTTAAAACTGACGTATGAATAAATTTATTTATTTATATCTTTTTTTTTATCAGCATATTTTATCATTTTTTATCATTATAAATCTAAGTTTTCAGCAGGTTAAGTAGAACATCTGTAATTTTTTTCCCCATTCCGTTTACCTCGGAAAAATGTATGTTATTTTTATTCATTTTCTTTTTTTTTCTTTTGGAGGGAAGTAGTGTAGTATCATCGACCTGTAGCTACCTGCCTCCTTCCCCCCTCTTGTGTTTATTGGAATAAACAGTTAGTTATCGTGCAGACCTCGGTCGTATCAGTACTCCTTATCCTGATTCATTTCAATTTTTCAAATGAAATAATATCACAGAACAACCAAGTCGACATCATACAGCCATCCGTGATTATAATCAGGTGCTCCCTAGCAATGACATCTGGGCCGGATTTATACCGTTTGATGCGTAGATGCTGCGTTTTTGTTTATTCTAAAGAAGAATATTCTCATTCTCAGCACAGAAGTTGTCACAATGAATGTACAATAAAGTACAATAGGTACTTTGAAACAAAAAATTTTCAGTCATGCGGTATGGCTATAAGAGCGGATTTTCGAAGAAATATTCGTGCTATTTTGAAAAAAGATGATATAGCCAGAAACTATAGGACTTTTCGTAAAATTGTATAATTTTGTTCGTGATTTTAGCCATTTTTATCAATTTTTGGCCCTTATAAAGTCAAATTAGACCATCTGTTTTTTGAGAAAATATTTTTATAGTCGAAATATTCCCTAAGTCGTGAATTACCATCCCACACAAATTAATATTGATTTTAGTCCTTAGTACCAGTCTCTGACCCCCAAAAATCCCAAATGGACCTCTTCTGTATGAAAAACAACTGAAATGTTCCTTTTCTGTCTTTACTCACCCTTCCATACCACTTTCAGTAATTTTATATCAACCGTTCACGATTTTAGCCATTTTTAAAGAATTTCGACCCCCTTAGAATTTTTGAAAATTGCTCATCTCATCCTTCTGTTTGGAAACACGAACGTTTTGGAATTTTGAAACTTCTATCGCGTACCCAATTTAAATATATAATACATACACATTTTGTTAAAATCTTGGGGCAAAGCAAGACGCTCTGAATCGGATTTGCATATAAACATTTCAAAAATTCACGTTCTGAAAATTTTGGAACCATTGCAACAGCTTCATTTTCATTGAAAATACTATAAAAAGTCTGGTTACAACATTTTGACTATATCTGCAAGGAAAAATAAATGAGAGTGCAGCTACACAGTCATGAATTTCAAGATACCAATAGGCGTCGAAGATTGGGTTCACACGAATTTCGTTCGTTAATTTATGGCGATGAGGCGTTTGGTGCTCGCGCTGACTACTTGTGGGAGTCTGTAACTGAATAGGACACTCCCCTCGAAAACGATAGGTTTGTTGATTACGCGATGGGGCGATGTAGGCGATGCGATTTCAAATCAAAAAACCACAGTCATGCAGCATGGCTATAAGAGCGAATTTTCGAAGTTTTCGGCATCTTCCTCCTCCGCCTAAAATTTTCTGAAAATTAATTTTCGGCCAATGTTTTCCCAACTTGATACCATACAAAATTAAAACAGGAGTAGTTTTACGCAAAGTAAAATTTGGGGTGGAAGGAGGGGGAGGGGGAAATCAAAAATGTTTTGAATACCAGAAGAGTAGGTATTGGGTACCTACGTAACAAATTTTTTGTTCCATTTTTTGCCGAGTAACACCTCGGTTTGTAGATTTTCCAACGCTGAACACGATGGTGAAGTCAGAATTGCGATATCCCATTCCGTTATCAGATTAGAGCAGACGAACCAGGAAGAACATCTCAAGAAATAACCACGTTCCTTCATCTTCAAAGTGCTCCAGTTTGAGAATGGAATGAGATATCGCAATTCTGATTTCACCATCGTGTTCAGCGTACAAAAACCTTTAAAATGAGGTGTCACTTGTCAGACTTTTTCATTTTGGGAATTTATGGGTAATTTTCCCCCCCTAAAACTCCCCAAAACTCCCCCTTAGGGTGACCCGATTCTGCCCATCTTCGAACTTAGCCTGTCGATTGCCAAGACAGATTTTTCGTGCAAATTTGAACTTTTTATCTCAATTCTTTCGAGAGTTATCGTCTGGAATGACACATACATATATAAATATATAAATATATAAATATATATATAAATATATAAATATATAAATATATATATAAATATATAAATATATAAATATATATATAAATATATAAATATATAAATATATATATATATATATATATAAATATATATATATATACATATAATTTTTGGTGTCTTTCGGCAGGGAATTCAGGATGGTCTGAAACGGATTTTGGTATAAAAATCTTTCGGAAATTCGAGTTTTAAAAATTTTGGACCGAGAACAATAGCTTCCTTTTCTTCGAAAATTCGCTAACAAGTACGACCGACCCCACCCGTCGCACGAGCGCATCTGATGTTCAAAGAGGACACCTTTACTAATTTGCTAAGTTTGATATTTTCATCGTCCGATGCAGCGACCATCGCTGATCGCCCGATCGTGCGATGCTTGCCAGTTAGGACATTGCCTGACTGACAGTAACGCCGAGCTTCTCGGGCCAACTAGACCCCAAAAGGGACCTACAAACAAAATTTCATCAAATTGGTTCATGGTAACTAATAAAAGTGCTAAATACGGCGTAACTTTACCTTATCGGGTGCGAAATATTGTTAACGGTTTTATAGGTCATTGGGTGGTGGTAATGGATTACATGACATACCTACCTAGTAGCAAAGGTAAACGAAAAGAACGTGGAGTATGCATGATACGCGAAAACATCGAAAGTGCTCCAACTTCTGTGGCTAAGCACCTACATGTGAGATGGTTTAATTTCAAACGTTCCTCAAACTTTGTAGGAGTAATTAGAAAACGCTGCAAATTATTACACAAACGTTTATTATTTACCTGTATAGATGCCCCTTCTGCATAGATCATAGTTTTCTGCGTCAATACCGTCGAGCTCCCCCCAGGAAAGCCCTAAATCGAGTACTGGAGCCGGCCCCGGAATCAAAGTTCCCAACAAATTCGCGGGATTCAACCATTAATTATTTGTAGTTATTCATGAAGCATAAGGCAAATAATAAACCGTTGTGTAATAATTTACCTGCATAGATGCCCCATCGACGTAGATACTATAATGAACCGTTGTGTACTAATTTACCGTTGTGTAATAATTTGCTCATCAATAATACATCAACGATTGTTCAAGTAGCAAAAGTACCAGTCAACAAAATCCAGCCCCTTCCACTTAGATGGTATAATGAACCGTTGTGTAATAATTTTCCATTGCATAATAATTTACCGTTGTGTAGTAATTTACCCACTAATAATAGGTACTTCACCGTTTGTTCATGTTGCAAAAGTACCTATCAACAAAATTCAAACAGTCTTCATTTCACTGCAGTCGTCCCTCGTATTTTCAAATCCCAGCACGTATTTTCAAAACACCATCTACTATTTTGAAATCCCATAGCCGCTGCAGCCGCATTTCCCACGTATTTTAAAATCCCCGCACTTTTCTCTCCTATTTTTGAAATCCCATAGCCGCTGCAGCCGCATTTCCCTCGTATTTTAAAATCCCCGCACTTTTCTCTCCTATTTTTGAAATCCCATAGCCGCTGTAGCCGCATTTCCCACGTATTTTAAAATCCCCGCACTTTTCTCTCCTATTTTTGAAATCCCATAGCCGCTGCAGCCGCATTTCCCTCGTATTTTAAAATCCCCGCACTTTTCTCTCCTATTTTTGAAATCCCATAGCCGCTGCAGCCGCATTTCCCACGTATTTTAAAATCCCCGCACTTTTCTCTCTTATTTTTGAAATCCCATAGCCAGATAGAGATGTGGTAGGTACCAATGAAGACGTTGACTACAGCAATGTAAAAAGGGAGTTTGGAAGGTAGGTACTTACATAGTAATGCTTTTTGTACTTTCATTACAAGGAGTTGGCTCTTTGTAAAAAAGAAGAATGTCCTGAGGTAGGTACCAAAGAATTCTCATCTTGCTTACCGATCTGCTTATTTGACATCCTCTCTTTATACTGTTATTACTGTTAAGTTTCACAAGTCAGCTTCTCACGTTTTGGTAATTCCTTGAATGTTTATTGGTACCTATGTCGTTTCTACTATCTATTCCTATTCTATGCAGCTGAAGACGAACACAGCGCCACAAACCGCTAGCGGCTGGGAATCAAACTAGGGATTTGACTTGGAGAGTAGACGTTTGTCTTATCAGCGTCATAACGTTTCATGCCGTTTTGTTCGTTTGTTCCTCTCGCTCCTCGACCGCCCCGCTCTGAGAGTGAGCGAGTCGATGTTCAGCTTTCCCCAATGCTCTACCTTCCGTTATATTTCAGTAGTATCTCCGCATATTTTGTGTGAAATTAGTGGGGGGAGTTCAATATGCATTTGATAATATTAGGGTGAATCGCCATTTAGTCGAAAAGGTAGGGTTCCCCCGTCGTCCCTTTACCTTCGGCTTCCTTAATCTCTTATCCTCAATCAGTTTTGTGTACAAACATGCGGAACGCCACCGAAATCAAGGTAACGTACTCAATCATAATTTCTGGAACGTCATCCAGTGGTCCTTCAGTGGTCCTGATATAATTATCCCAGTCATAAGCTTCAACAATTTACCCATGTGGTCACGATGTATGGCTAGAATTGCTCTGAACAAATGTTGGGATAGATTGCAACTACCTACCTGTGATGCATATACTGAAATGTGTAATCCATTCTATAATCATTAGTTGGTGCGTACCTACATAACGTTATACCTACATTTTGTGTTTACAGGTTCAAAGGCAGTTGCAACTGACTGGCAGAAAGCTGTGCTATTTTGCATTTTACAGTAAAGAAAAAGCTAGCATTTTCATTGTGAAAATAGAACGTGGTGACGAACTCTGGCTCGAGAAGATGGTTTCACAACTTGAAACCTTTGATCACAACCCAGGTTACTTGAACTTGTCGAACCGATTCGAAAAGGTTCCTATATCAGGGCACCTTTTCATCCCGATGAAGGAACAGGAAGTAGTGTAAGTAATAATTTGCAGTGCACCTCTATACATAATATTATTAGCAATGCCCGCTCGCTGCGAATGTACATAGAAGTTTTAGTAGGTTCCTTGGGAGTTGACTTTTTAAAAAGCACGAACTGAGAATTGACAAGTGTTCTTTATTCGGAAATACACGGAAAGACTTTGTAACTGGTAAATTACGGGGAACACGGAACACAGGGTTGGTCTTACAGCAGCGAGCCGAGAACTGAAGGCTTCGGCGGCTCCGAGGGAGCTTATATAGATTATTATGATACTGTCAGCAGAAAGGGCGGGTTGTGAGTCATAACTCTTCCCTCCTTATAGAAAAATTGAAATTCAATTGAATTCAATTGGATTTCAATTATACAATTTCGACAATGCAATTTCAATTTTAAAGTGTGATTACAATTTTCAAATTTACAATGTGTAAGGTAACATCATGATACAATGTAATACAACTGGTATAAAACAACAAAATACAACTGATACAATACAATAAAATACAACACAATACATATGCAACACCGATTACCTGATAGAATACAACGATTATACCGTTACAACAATACAAATACAACACCGATTACCTGAACATAATTGACAGTTAGTATTATTATTTAGGAATTACATCGTGAATTTTGATGGGTCTGCTTGTGTTTACAAAATCGATAACCAGTGTAAGTGAAGAAGGTTATCAATAGGGCATAAAGTAAGACTGTCCAAACGCTAGGGGAGAGGTAGTTGAGTATTAGCTCTTTTGTGGTAAGTATAGGAATTGATGGAGGCGTTTAAATGTTTCAAGTTTCTCAATTTCATTACGGCTGAGGGTTTTCGATTGAAATCCCAAGGTTGTTTTTGGAATTTGACGAGAGAAGGAGTGTGGGTAGTCTGGGTAGACGGAATGGTTAGGGTCTGGTTCTGAGATTAAGAATATTCCTTGGAGGGTTTTGAATTCTATATTACCTTGGGTAGTAATTTTGACTTGATCCTCATAAGGGAATAGGAAAACGTAGCGGTTTGCTTCTTCCAGGAGTTCTACGTGATTTTGCTGTAGATGTAGTTGTATCAGATCACAACGACCATTTAAACCCTTGAGAAGGATGTCTGTCTCGCAGTCATGTTCGCTTGATAACTGAAGGCCATTGGGACAGAGATAGTGGTTAATTCCGTATTCGCATGGGTCGTTTGAAAATATTAGTTCGGAATTGGTTTCGGACCTCAGTACTTTGTGGCGGGGAGGATAGTTACAAAATTATCCTGAATGAAGGCAGGAAGTGACTGAAGGAGGATTAAGTCGTAATGGTGGGGGTGGACGATAGGAACATCGAGGAAATAAACTATTTCTTCCGTGCTTACAATGCATTTGACCTTGATGTGGGTTTGGGTTTCCCAGAGGGATTCGCCTTCGAATTTTGGTAGTCTATCGCCGTAAAATGGTGTCAGGTTTCTGAGGGTTGTTAGAAGGGATTGTGGTTTGATAATGCTGGGGTGAATTCTTCCTAGCTTGCAGAAGGTGATGGAGTTTTCAATATCTTGGGTTAGGTCTGAGATGAGCTGTAACAGTAGTTGGTTGTGTTCGAGGGCGTTTTCGACTTGTCGTACGTGAGTTTCAAAGGAGCTTGTTTCTTTCAATTGTTCGATTTCGGCGGCCAGGATGTCGTGATTATAGTTTATGGTGTCGATGGTATTATTTAACTCTTCTACCAGACGGTTGTTTATTGAGTAATGATGACTGATTTGTTGGGACAATGTTTCTTGATTGGTCTGTAAATGGTGGAGGATTTGATTGAATTTTTCCTCGTCGTTGGCATCTAAATTTCCTGTGATGATTGACTGCAGAGCCCAGTCCGTTTAGTAATCCGCGCCTCTGACGGCGGGGTAGGGTTGAACCAAATAATCTTTCATCTGCCGACTTTAACATGTGCTCAATCACTTGAGTTCGGGCATAGACTACCTTTTGGACCTCGTTGTCGCTTTCTATTATTTTAGTGATATCCTGGAAATGGGCTCGAATTTGGTTTACCTGTTTAAAGATTCATCATTCTTCAAATGAAATAATATCACAGAACAAACCACCCGACATCACACAGCTACCCGTGATTATAATCAGGTGCTCCCTAGCAATGACATCTGGGCCGGATTTATACCGTTTGATTCACGATCGTGTTGACGAAGCTTTTCGGTGCACACGAACGGCTGGTCGTACAATGCTCCGGGTGGTCTCAAAAAATTCTTTAGTTCAAGATAAATTTAAAAACGTAAAAAACACCATACCCTTTTATTGAAAGTTATCGAGCTACGGCGTTATGAATATTGCAACCCCTATTTTGAACCCCTTAGAGATTAGTGACAGTAACGCCGAGCTTCGCGGAACAACTAGACCCCTAACGGGACCTATAAACCGAATTTCGTCAATTTTTGTTCATGGTAACTAAGAAAATTGCTAAGTAGGGCGGACGGACAGAAACGTTTTTATTGCATTTTCGGATTCTACATACCTTGAAACGTAGGTAAACCATCAAATTTTGAGGGGAGGGGGGGGTTAAAATTGTTTTTTTTCATGCTCGATTTCAAAGGTTCATTATTGAAAATAATAAACCAAAATCGGTGGGGCCGGGGTGTCTAGAGGGCTAGAGCGTCCGATCTTTATATCCCCGTTTGGGATAAAAGTTCGCGGCGTCTCTGGTTCTCGTCTAGGGCGGGCATCAATACAAGCTTTAAACCCCAATAAAAGCTTGCACGTATTTACCCGGCGACAGGGACTAAGGTTCAATCAACATGGTGTTTTAGTAAAAGTCCCCCCCCCCCCCCGGGTATTTCCAGCGTGGCTAAATCCAGGGTTGCCATTATTATTATCATTATTTTTTTAATAATAAAAATAAAATACATAGGTGTGTCATTCACAGAATAAAATAACCCTGGCGTGGAGAGGAAAGGCTTTGCGTTGATCGACTTCCCTGTTTTCCACGCGTTCTATTAAAATCGGGACTCATGTTCATCAGTAGTTGGAAGAGAGGTTGAGTGGCATGAGACAGAAATAATTATTAAACAGCGGTAAATTATTACTCAAAGGTAAATTATTGCACAACGGTTTATTATTTGCCTTATGCTTCATGAATAACTACAAAAAACAAAAACACAAACGGTGGGTACAGCTTCCGTACAAGTACGCAACCACGAGGGACATTTTATGTCTTAGCGCCCCCTCCCGCACCCACACCAAGTACTTCGTACTTAATTGTTTTGGTCAAGATTTCCAACGAATGGTACCTAGTCAGAACAGCCTTCAGTCCCAATTAGTTCGGATTAGCCGGACTCCACTGTATTATGTACGTAAACATTCATTTAAACAATCACGCTCATACCGCAGCTTGTTGGCCACGCAGTCCGCAGTGGTTAACGTAGTATGGTTAGGTAAATCGAGAGCTATCCAACGAGTGGTGAACGATTTTTTTACGATGATAACTGGCGAAGATAAAGTTCCGTAGCAACGAATCGGTTGTAAGCGAAAATCATCAGAAATTTTCGTGACGATTTCGTGTAACGGTTTTTGTGTAACGTTTTTCGAGTTATGTGCCAGAGTAAAGACATAAAATGTCAAAACAATGATACAAAAATCGCAGAAGGTTGCAGGTAGTTCCCAAAGCGTTACACCGAAAAACTTACTAATTAACTCTCCTACACATGAAGTGTGTCAAGTTGGAAAACGCAGATCATTCTGCTTCTACCGTGGTCATACTTGTCAAGCATAATACGAAACAACAGCAAAGTCGGCTGTAGCCTAATCAACTAGCCACCTACACTTAGCCGTGACACGAAAGTTGTGGTTCGAACTGGGTCAGGCAAGCGTCAGAGGGTATCCGCATTGAAGGTAAGTCGTAGGTCTGCAATGGTCGAGGTGGAGGTTCTCCTAGTTTTATTGCGCCAGTCGAAGAAGATCTTAGATACGGCAAGAAACCCCATTTAGTTCAAACCTTCGTGTCTGTAAGTACAAGCTTTACCGCTTAACAACCTTTTCCTCGATTCACCTATTGGTTGTCGATAGAGATCGAGATTCTACAACCCTAATGCTGGCTTTTTCAGGAATGCTGAGTGTTCATTGGAATAAACTCTCGGTGAAGTTTACTGAGAATGCTATGTTCTGCTAGCCAAGCGGGGCGAGATTGTTGGTAAAACCTAAGTTGTGAGTACCAAACCCATTGGCTCGAATTTCAATATGAAATTTTGCTATTTAGAATAGTTGCTGATATCAGTAGATGACGTCAACACCTTTCTATGTTACCCTCTTAACAGACCAACTACGTGATGAACTTTAGAAACTCGATTATCAAAATAACTAACAGCCAGAAATTAATTAATTGAGTTCACAGAGGACATTGGAGGTTGGTAGGTACAAGAGTGAGGAATGACGTTGGGCGTGGGGTTAAGAAAAAGGTGAGGGTGAAATCTTTTACTGAGGGACAATGCGTGCGGACGTCGCTGGATCATTCTGTTGATTACCAGCGCGAGTGTGGCTGGTGCTGCGGCGTTTAATTCTGAATCATAGGATTCAAACGGTAATAGAAGCATTCGAATTTCATTCCCTCGAGTCATCTTTCTACAGCCTGACACGACTATGATTTTCACTGAAGCCATCACCACAGGGGAGTCTGGCGGGAGAAGTGGAGCCGAACGCAAAACGAACCCGAACATTGCCGAGCTCGTTATCAGCCTCAAGTAACAGGTAAGGCGAGGCTGGCCCTGCTGTTGGGTGGCAGAAAAAAGGGTAGAAAAAAGTACTAACTACCCGTGATTTTCAAACATATGCCAAAGAGAGGGAGAGAGAGTGAAAAAGGTTACCATGACACGTAAAACATCAGTTATGAAACGATAAAATTCAATATGCACCTACATCATTATAGTTTTCAGTTATTAAAATTTCTTTTTCTCAAAGTTTTAGTTACCAATTTTTTACAATCCCCAGAATATGGTTTACTTGATATGTGGGTACCTACCTGTTGCTCTAAATTGATATTTTTGCATTCTCGTATTTAAAGTATACATAGTTTTATTAAATGAATAGGTAGGTACCTACTTATATTATTGTATCTGTGAGGATGGATCAGATGGACTTTTTATTATGTTAACGGCTCGTAGGAGTAGGTAGGTACCTAAAAAATAACACGGATTTTTTTATTTTTTAAAAATGCAAATCCGTTTCAGAGCACCCTGAATTCATCCATAGGTTTTAACAAAAATGTATATATAAAAAATTTATATATCAAAAATGACTCGCAGAGACACTTTTTCGTTTTTAAAAACAATTTATTTCACAACGAACAACTGAATGTGACGGAACAGAGCTCGAGAACAGAAAAGAGAATGGCCTTCGATTTAAGGTGATATTTATAGGAGAGGTGAAACATTCGAGAGAAGGCAATTCTGCTGACTATCTAAAATAATATATTTCCTCTAATGAATGTGCAACGGAGAGTCGGGTTCTTTGATAGGTGGATTCTGCTGATGTCCGCAGAGCCTTCAGGCGGCGATCTCCCGTAGGAAGTGGGATGAATGCAGTCCTTTGTTCTTGTGGTATTCGCGTGGCGGTTGACTCGGGTAACTTATTATATATAATATATGTATACTTTTTTTTATGTGCCACTCCAGAGGAATCTGACCTTGGGTACGTAATAAAACTTCCACATTTCGAAAAATGTTTTTATTGCCAAACAAAAAGATGGGTTCGAGGATGAGCAAAAATTCTAAGGGGGTCAAATTTGGGTTTGTAGGGGTCAAAAATCGGTAAAAATTCCTAAAATCACGAAATAATTATTATACCATGTTACGAGAAGTGGTATGGTTTCACGCTACACAATCCTTTTATACAAAGCACGAATAGCACAATAGCGCAAATATTTCGTTGAAAATGCGCTCTTATAGCCGTGCTGCATGAATGGAACTGTTTTTATATCCAAACTCCGCGGGGAACGGACATATCCTCCCTTCCAGCCGGATTCCGCATACTTTGAAAAGCAGGTGAGCCACCGAATTTCAAGGGCGCTCTTCTGTTATCGGTTCCTGATAATCACTGATGCGAATAATGAACAGAAAACCCAAGGAACGCATCATGACTCAGTAACATACATTTTTACGGTGACGACATAACAGCCAGCAAAATACCTATACCTATACCTCCTATATTACCACAGTCCAGGAACTTACTTTTCGTCCGACTTCGTAGCAACTCGTGGATATTGTCCACAACACGAAAACTCCTGTGATAATGCCTGTAATGCTGATCATTATGAACTGGTACTCTCCAAAAGTCAACAAATTGTAAAATCTAGAGCCAATAATTATCAGTCGTGCGATGGAATAACTGCAGCTGCATAATTTTGTTAACGAATTGAACGTGATGATGACAACGAAGACTCAGAAGCACGAATTCCACGTTTCAGCCTTTCGGAATTCTTGCAGTTGGAGCCCAGTATCTTTTGCTGTCAGTAGCATCGTCCAATTGTTTCAATACTGGTTTCAAAAAAGCACAAATATAGACAAAAATTAGAGTTTGGAGTGAGTCGTTGTAAAAATAAAATAAATAAAACATTCACCAAAATACTTTGGAGCGCATGTAGGACTGGCCACTCATCCGCTGGGTTGGTATTTTAAATTTAGATATGTAATTCAAACAGTTTTTCGAGGGCCGGTCGCACCTTCGAAAAAATGAAGAAATATGACAAACCCGTCACTGTAGTCGATAAAGAGGAGCATTTTTTACCGTATGAGAAGAGCTTGTCAAACCAATGTATGTTTCATTCGTGACTCTTCCATAGTATCCATCAATAACTCTGCCCATCGTGCTGCAAAATCCTGTTATTCCCAAGTAAAACGGAATTACTTCGATAAAGACTAGTTCCTCTACCCTGAAACTCTTAATTTCCTCTTTCATTTCAGGTATCTCAAAACCGTCTCAGTACGCAAAATATTACGTTGTGACGGATTTCAAAATATTCACCAGCTGTTGATTGTCATACTCAGCTTGACGACGATTGAGACGTCAACCTGCACTCCTAAATGAACGGTTAGGAGAACGTGGCGAAGTCGTCGATCTGGTTAGGTGACGTGATTAAAAAAAAAAAAAAAAACATATAGCTGATCGTACGTGAAGAATGGACCAGTGGAAATGCAAAAGTCACGATCCATCTCACTGGCCTCGGGAACGTACAGGAGCACGTTGAATTCCCTGTGAATCACATCGTAAATATCATCGTCTTTCGGCGGCTCACCATACAACCACTCCGACAAGGACTTGCGACTTTTTTCCATCACAATATAATACAGAAGTAGTCTTTACTATACCACCAATTTCTAGATAGCGTTCATATTTGTCTGAGTCACCGCCAGAACAGCAGACTTGAACTACCTAGTATATTATGCATAGTGTCTTCTGTTTGAACAAAACCCCTTTCAGGTCCTTGATATGACCAAGCGACTCCATCAAAAGAGATCTAGACCTGGTACAGTTAATTATTTACTGAAGCCTTTTTCTTGTACCACATATTTTCTTCAGTGGCATGTCCAAAATAAATAATTATCGCCATGACATTGACCTCTACACGTTTCTATCTACTGTTTCGAGTTTTCCGTCGTTATAATATTAATTTCAACCGATGGCTACAAGCTATTGATATTTGGACTCTCATACGCCTCTCTGTTTCTTAAATTACTAAGAGTTCTAATGAGACTCAATTACTGAGTGAGCGGATGACAATTATCAAAATATTCAATATGAAAATACCGAAGTATTCAATGTGCATAGAGTTGCTATCTAAGCATTATTAGGTAAATGTGGAAAAATAGCATTATTGATTCAGCCCGAAAAATTATAAATCAAAAATTCATTCAGCAGCCGAAAAATGTTCTTTAGTCCAAATTTTTCTTGGCAGAATATGTATCAGCAAATCAATCCACTGCCACATTGTTCGTTCTCGGGTAGTATATTCAAATAAATATGAGAGGTATCCACGATCCAAGTGTTGCGAGAAGTATTGCTGCTGCGTCCAAATTCAGTTTGTTTGTAGGGAGCGTCTTGAGTAGTTTTTCAAATGACATTTGGTTGTTGTAAATTACCAACAAAATGGGCAAAGAGAGTAAAAATGAGGAAACCCACTTCGAGAACATGGCTGGTTTGGAACGGACGGTCACCTGAGCCAGCAAGTGAGGAGCAGTGGTGAAGTAGCAGAATTCCGTGCTGTCCTTGGGTTGCAGTAAATGGAAATACTCCCAAATATCTGCATAATGTCATAAGATAACCCATGATCACTGAAAATGTTTAAAATGTATGAATGAAATTAAAATGTAAGCGTATAAAAAAATATGAAAAAATGAGAGTTAGATAACGTTTTGATTAGTTTAATGAAGAAGAGAAATTGGTGGTAAATAGCACTTACAGTAAAGGAATACTATTGAAATAAATGGAAATAGAGTGGTTGTTCTATACTATTATATGAGTAAAAAGGTGTGTAATATGTAAAATATCGACGGAAATATCCATTGCATTAATTTGTATAGTTCAGACATTATCAAATATCAAGCGTTCACTTATAAGTATATAAATTCTGGTATTTCACAACCAGCTTTCCAATATTAGCACGATTTTTCTAGATAATAAATGTAGCGAGAGGCATTTATAAAGGGAATCCGAAACTGTCAATAAATTGCATGTCAGTAATGTAATAATTTTTTGGTTACAGTGGTTTCTAAAACTAAATGGCAGTGGATCCCGTGATTCAGGTGCTAATAGCAATAAAAGTTCTGCGTTTCTGCTTTTTGAGTCTGGGACGTCTTACACTTCGGCAGCTAGTAGGAGATTAACGTACGAGTAAGCAGTGTTCATTATCTGTAACAAGTGAAGTACAGGTTGAATGAAAATACAAATCAATCAACAACCGCTCTCGAATGTAATTGAGCTCTGCAAATTATTACGCAACGGTTTAATCTTTTCCTGTGTAAATACCTCTTCTGCGTAGCCCTGTATTCCTATGTCGTGAATGAGAAATTTTGTGGGTTAAAAATTCTTCTTTTCATTCTGTTCAATAAAAGAAATTAACACTTATTGTCCACATAATGAGGTCCTTATGTCGGAATGTATGCAGAAGACGAGTGTACAATTTGATTTTCCATTTCCATTGAGTTCAACTCAAACCTCATTCAGAGCACTAGTGCATCACTTTAAATGATGTACAGAACCACAATAGATGGATGTATGGAACCGAACATTCATAAATAAATTTAAAAAACATTTCCTCAAAATCAAACCGAGGGGAGAATCATGAATGGTCACAGCAAAGGTTCTTGAAAGTTACCTAGGAGGTTTGCCACTTCTAATGTTGGGTTGTTGGCAGCATTGAGAAACTTCGCCTCCGAAACTTCGTTCAGCCTCCTTGGGCCAGCAGCCAATCAGGTTTCAATAAACCTGATACGTCATTTCATCTCCCTCACTTAAAAAATACTGCTTATTTTTTAATCGAGCTGTGAAATTTTTCCCAGAGTTCTGAATATTTTTTTCCAAAAAAATTATTTGACGAAAATTCCCCATTAAATGGTCATTTTTTGCGGTGGATAAGTACCTACGCACGCACGCACGCACACCCTCAGAAACGACAAAATATGCCATCCGAGGTTATGTACCTAAGCTCTCTAACATTCGGCAATTACAGTTAGGTACATAAAATAGGTATACATTTTACCAGCGCCACCATCTCGAACAGCACACTAGATTTCATAAAGCAGTGCGTGATTATAATCAGTTGTTCCCTAGCAATTATGTCTGGGGTGGAGTGTATCGTACACCGGTGGATGTATACCGTATGACTCACACTCATGTTGCCGGCTAGAGTAATATATGCCGTAAGATTAGACTCATGTTGCCGGATGGAGGTATGTAGGTAAACAGTGTGATTCACACCCAGTTCGCCGTCTGCCGTACACGGCACTTTCCTAAGTTACCATGAACCAAAATTAATAAAATTTGGTTCATCTGGGGTTTAGTTGCTCCTTGGACCTCGGCGTTACTGTCACTCATTTCTAAGAGGTGAAAAATAGGGGTTGCTATTTTCAGAACGCTGTAGCTCGAAAACGTTCAATAGAAGGTGTCGTGATTCCCTCTGAGAATCCGTCTCTGAGAAATCTGTAATATTGTGCGATTTTACCAAATAAATGCGGAGAACGCCAAGCTGGCAAACTACTCGGGGCTACCCCAACCGCCATCCGGATCAACCGACTATAACGGCCGATTCTGGACGGTGGACGGGTGGAAAAGCCCCTATAAAAACAGCCCTTCTGGCCCAGCTCTTCATTCGACAACTGGACCCCCGACATGCGACTTCTCATGAATGCAGGGTCCTCTTTACCCCTTTTGGCTCTCCTGGACGGCCAAAAGGAGTGATGCAGGGTCCTGGGTACACTAGGCTTCTGCTGTGACATTACTGAGTTAAAATATTCCGTGAGGCTTTTTAGCTGTCAATAATTATATTGGCCTCATGAAGATCAAACTCTGCCTCCAAAAATCCATCAATCATCTCGCACTGGTTGAGCAGCTCCTCCTTTACTTGCCTCAAAATGCTTAACTTAATAGGCTGTAAAGATCGATGATACCAGTTGAAGAGGTACTTCGTCTCGATCAGCTCAAATTTCTTGTCCCAAATGAAAGAAATCTTCGGCTGGGGCAGCTTCTGAATAACGTCAACCTTCTTCTGGTTCGGCTAAACATCTGGTCTAACTGTCATCTGACACCCGACCCGGAAACGAACGCTGACGGCGGTAAACTGAAGCCAAAATTAAATCTAATATTGGAAACTAATTTATAATAAATTTAAACTAATCTCGATCCGCGACATTTACAGCGGTTATTTTTAAAACTTGGAAACTAGTTGGTGTGGTTGGTGCATCCAAGAACCAGATAATCACAAAAATCTATGTGATCCGTAAGCCGCGATTTTATTCAGATTTTTGTGGGTATTTTGGCAGTCAATTCAGTTTTGGTTCTAGTATTTTAGCACAGTTCTAGAAATTAGTGGAGTAACGAACTAAATCACTCGCAAAGAAATCGTGGAATCCCATTTCAAAGAAAAACAGAGTTATTGAAAAAATAAATTTTCGCATTTTTTGTTTTATCGTGTATTAGTGGAAATAGACTATTTTTTTCTTTTAGTGGAGTAACCACCAACCTTTGGGCATCCGCTGTATCGACCTAAGGTATGATTTCAGCCAAACAAATATGAGCGTCCTAAAGAAAAATTTCTAAACGTGATTATCGGCATACTTGACATCTCCATGGGATGGTTTGAAAAAGTTTTTGAGTGCTGGCCATACAGTTCATCAGTTGTTTTATATAATAACTTAACTGCAGTTATTCACCTTACCGAAAGAATGGGGCACTTACCGTTGAAAATGTTTCCCAGTTCATAGGCTGGAGACCACCAGCCATAAGTATCAAAGACCTCTTGCTCCTGTTTATCATAATCATTATACTCTTTTTCGCTGAAGGATCCATGTCCATCCAATCTATATTATAAAGTTCTTCATGAAGCGATTCGCCCTGCATCATACGAAGATCATAAGAACACTTGCACCACATTCGGAACGCAACATCGCAAATCAAAGTAGGAAATCAATCTTAATTTCATGTTCACAACATTGAAAAGATGTTTTCATTTACAGATGCTAATGTGAGTGCTTTGAAAACTCACCAACTCTTGAACGATTTCTGATTGTCCGCAGAAAATTGCCATGTTCAGAACTTCAGCTACTATTAAGAATGCAGCTAGCGCAAGGATGCTTGGTTTCCCTCCTCCCTGGAACCAACCTAATTCATCACTACCATTTTCTTTCACGAGGGTTGCCTATTTATTAATATTATATAATATTCGTAACAACATGGATATAATTTTGGGCTGGATGTATACGAGTTTTTTGAGGGGGCGAAATCGTGTCATCGATTTCACCACACTTTGATTTCTCCTGGTTTTTCACATTTAACCATCTGGGAAATTTTAACTCCTTTAGTTTTCATCTCAAGAAAATCGTTAACCATACTCGTTGGAAAACTAATTTTATTCCAAGACCTGTTGGAGCCTCAAAAAGCTACTTAAATTAATCTACTTAGCATTTATATTTATTTTGCCCTCTCACCTAATGTTATAGAAGTGGTGTCTCTGACTTATTATAGAGGCTGCCATTGCGTTATAGAAGACAGCACAACACATTCAATCATATATGCAATATATACGCATAGCCCCCCTTAAATTGTAGATAAAAGATGATTTAACCAGGTACGTACTCTACTCATGCATGCTCGTTGATGACTTACCACGACGAACGCCAACAACGACATGGCTATCAGTACTGATCCCAATAACAAGGCGACGCCAGCTGGCCATTTTATTACAATGGACAGATTACGGAACTGCCTGAAGAAAATCACATAAATTATACACCGAGGGAGGTGAATGATGAAAGGTAAGAAACTATAGTAAGAACCGTCACTTACTCTATTAAAATAGCATGATGTTCAGCTTGCTTGTTCAGACATATGTTGACGCATTTCAAGAAATTTGTATCGCTGAACAATTCTTCCTTGGTCAACTTCTTTCCGCCGTTCTCTCTATGCAGTCTGTAAGCGCATTTTTTTATTTTCCTTATCCTATATATTAAAATCTTGAATTGTAGACTGATGGATTGACAAGACAGTACAAAAATTGCATCTGTACCTACAAAAAATTATGTAAAAATTAATACACATACAGTAGAATGACAATTTGTAATGGTTTCCTTGGGGTATTAAAAATGCATTTTACTAATATTGTTTGTTGCCTGACCCAAATATGACTCATCGGCTTGTGTATTTGAACAATAAAGGTAATTTTGGATTTCATCCTGAAGTGATACAAATGAAATAGGCTAATCTACGAAGTATACGCTGAAATTATCGGAAGTGACATTTATTGCACAACGTTGGCACGACACCCAGCAACCATATATGATTCATGGTTGCCATGTGATTATGAGTAATAATAACAAAGTGTATTGAGTTACTCAACACTACATCCCCCTCACTTCACTTTTTTTCTTTCTCTTTTCCATCAGGCTTCGAATCCATAACGTTGAGGAGCGCTTTTATTCCTTTGGGGTCTTCTGGACTGATTCTCTTCAGTTCCAGCAGCGGCACTAGGTCCCCCTTCCCTCTTGACGTCGTCGTGAGGTTTGTGGCCGAGATGTCATCTATTTCTGCGCAGAAGCATATTGCTCTCTGTCTTCACAACGTACGATCGTGGGTGGCCAGTTTTGTCAACAATGATCCCGTTCAGATTCATGTCCTTGATCCACACTCGATCACCTGCTTCAAGCTCAAGTAGTGGCCTGGCTCCCTTTCTCCTGTCGTAGTTTTTCTTGTTCCTTTCTTTTATATTTTCATCTTTTGAGCCAAATCGTCTCATTGAGTCCTCGTTTACTCTTTGGAACGACTTCAATGTGGGCAAGTCCCGTATTTTCCTTCCGTACAAAAGCTCTGCTGGGGAGAGTCCTGACTCCAAAGGAGTGATACGGTAGGCCAAAAGTCCAAGATTTCGATCTCCGTTCTTAGATAAGATCCGCTTGGCGATACCAACAGCATTTCAGGCCAGCCCATTCGATTGTGGGAAATGGGGACTACTGGTAACAAACTCAAATCCATACTCTTGTGCAAACTTTTTGAACTCATTCGATGTGTACTGAGTACCACCATCGGTCCTCAATTTTAGTGATATGCCATGCCTCCCAAAAATGTTCTTTAATCTCGCTATTATTGTGTCTGACGTCAGCCTGTCCACCTTTACCAACTCCAAAAATCTGGAATAGTAGCCCTGTACTACAAGGAACCACTGGCCGTTGAACTTCAGCAAATCAGAGCCCAGTACCGCCCATGGTTGGGGAGGCAATTTTGATGGTATCAACGGTTCCGCTGGGTTCCGACGATTCTCAATGCAGACGCTGCAATTAGCCACAAGACTTTCCACCTGAGATGCACATCCTGGCCACCACACTGATTCTTGTGCACGCCTCATGCACTTTACTATACCCAAATGCCCCGAGTGCAGGCGCAGCAGAATGTTTTCTCGCATATTTTTGGGGATAAACAATCTCCTTCCTTTAACCACCAAACCTTGCTCAATAACCAGTTCATTTCTATACTTCCAGTAAACTGAATTTCTGTCCCACGTGTTTTCTTCTATCCATCTTTTTATCATCTGCGTCTCTGAGTCTTCTTCCTGTACTTTTCTAATTTCTTCCAGCCCCCTATCCGAACATGGAAGCGCGTCTCTTATGCTTCGAACAAAAAGTTCTTCTTCCTCCTGTTCTTCCTTCAGAGCAATGACGGCACATTCAGGATATCTTGACAGGGTATCTTGACAAACAGTCTGCTACGTAATTATGTTTCCCTGGAAGATACTCTATATCAAAATCAAATATCTGTAAACGCATTCTGAATCGCTGGAGACGGGCGGATAAGTCTGATATGGGTTTTGAACCCATTATTTCAACTAATGGTTTATGGTCTGTCACCAATCGAAATTTCCGACCAAGAAGATGACTGGAAAACTTTTCGCAAGCCCAGACCAACCTTAAGGCTTCTTTCTCGATTTGAGCATACCGCGATTCTGTCTCTGACAGCGTTCTGGATGCATATGCGACTGGGCGCCAGGAAGCATCGTTCTGTTGTTCCAACACCGCCCCCAATCCATACGACGAAGCATCCACGGTTATTCTGGTCCCCGCATTCCTTATGAAGGTAGCCAAGACAGGGGCATTCGAAGCAGCTTTCTTCAAATCTAGGAAAGCTTTTTCCTGTGGCTCGTCCCAAGTCCATTCTGCTTCAGACTTCAATAAAATGCGAAGAGGAGCGGTCAGTGTTGCTAAATCCGGGATAAATTTCAGAATATAATTAATCATTCCCATAAATTTCCTTAAATCGGACAGGCTTTAGCCCCTTTCAAAGACCTTTTCAGGACTTTTCATTTCCAAGATCGCCTTAGTCTTCGCTAGATCAGGGCGAATCCCCGTCTCATCTACTAAATGGCCTAAAAATAATACCTTTCTTAAATTGAATTCACATTTTTCTTTGTTCAACTTCACCCCACTTTCAGCTAAACGTTTCAGGGTGGCAGTCAGTCTTCTGTCGTGTTCGTTCTGTGTCTTCCCAACTACTAGTATGTCATCAGCTAGGTTCACAATACCGTCAAGACCATCTAATATTTGAGAAATACGTTTCTGGAATACCTCAGGCTCAGAACAAATTCCAAAAAGTAAAACCTTGAAGAAAAATCGTCCGAAGGGAGTTATGAATGTGGTAAGCCTGTAAGAAATCTCCGTTAAAGGGACTTGCCAAAATCCGTTGGCTGCATCGAGTTTTGAGAAGACTTGAGCTCCCTCTAATTTCAAGAGACATTCGTCTACCGTGGGAAGTTGCAAGAGTTCCCTCCTTACGTACCTATTCAAATTGGTATAGTCCACACACAATCTAATACGCCCCCCTTTTCTAGGCACTACAATCACCGGTGAACACCATTCTGTAGGCTCAATCACGCCTTCACTAACCATTCTGTAGAGCTCCTCCCTCACTTTATCCTGCAATGAGACAGCCACTCGCCTGGCAGCAACGACGGTGTATGGTCGAGCATTCTCCTCTAGGACTATTTCATAAGGATGGTTCATCTTTCCCATACCCTCAAAAACGTTAGGATGGTCCTTTATAACCCCCTCAGCAGCTACACCGTCTACGTTGAAGGTGATTAACCCCAATTTCACTAGGGCACTCCTGGATAGAAGAGGCGTCATAACAGAGGTTCTACGAGCGACCGATTTTTATGACCGAGTGTCGCCTTCGTGACTCCATCTATCCATAGTCTAGTCTTCCCTGGGCCAAGCAAGACCTTATCTGTCTTGTCCACATCCAGGCGCAAGGACTTGGCTAACTCCCTACTGATGACTGAGACATCTGCACCCGAATCCATTTTGAAGATGACAGGGAGCTCGTTAATCAACAATTCAACTACCGGGCAGCGATCATTATGGACCTCATGTATCCGGAGCTCCCCCAGGTACCCAATGGCATTGTCATCATCGCTTGGGTCTAATTCAACTTCTTTAACGGACCCTTTGTCTCTCTTACAAACACGGCTAAATTGCCCAATGTTGCTGCTACATTTCCGGCACTTTTGTCCTGTAGTAGCAGGGCACCTTTTTTCAGGAGTGTGGAAGTAACCACAGCGTGAACACTTTTTCCTGTCATAGGTCACTGCTACTGGCTCAATATGATTTTCTCGAGGAGTGTCACGAACAACTAATTGCTGACTATCAATAGCCTCCATCTGCCTAGCCGCTTGTATTGCTTTGTCCAAGGTGAGATATATTCATCCATCTCCTTGACAATTTAGGGTTGCTAACTCCTATAACAATGATATCGCGGATTAAGCTTGCTTTGAGGGTTCCTAACTCACATGTCTCAGCCAATTTCCGAACGTCATTGATGAAGCTATCTACTGGTTCCCCAGGTTGTTGCCTCCTCTTCAGAAATTTGGCTCGTTCAAAAACAATATTCTTTCCGATTCCTAGGTACCTCTCAAAATGTTCAATACCACAGTCCCAGTTATCTCTTTCCTCATCAGAAAGATCGAATGTTTCCAACAAATCTTCACCCTCGTCCCCCAAACAATATAGAAGCATGCTTACCTGCTGACTGTCGGATTTCTTACTCAATTCCGAAGCTTGTCGAAACCTTTTCGAACTTCCGTTTCCATTTTGGCCAAGCTGCAGGTTTCGTAAAATCAAATTGTTCTGGTGGGGAGACTTGATATTTAGAACCACCCACCTCTCTTTCCACTGGCTGAGGTGGCGATTCCTTTCTCCTAATCACACTTCCCTTCTTCATTTGCTTCTCAATCCTCGTCATTTTACAATACACCTGACACCATGAAGTGTTATACAAATGAAATAGGCTAATCTGCGAAGTATACACTGACATTATCGGAAGTGACATTTATTGCACAACGTTGGCACGACACCCAGCAACCATATTATGATTCATGGTTGCCATGTGATTATGAGTAATAATAACAAAGTGTATCGAGTTACTCAACACTACACAACCTAATCAATTTAGGCACTCTCACCTATTAGATTTTCTAAAATGAAATAAGTTAGGTTGATAGATCAATCCGTACCAACCTGCAACTGACAGTGCCAAGGCGACAGCTCCAATTGATTGTGACACCACAAGAATCCAGTGCGTTATGTCATTATCAACGATAAATGGGTACCACATTCGTACAGGGGTTAACATGTAGACATCATGTTCATAAGTTTCGTTAGACGCTCGACCGAAATATCCATCGATCGTTCTGCTCAGCATACAGCATAGGGCGGTAGCGGATAGATACGTGGGGAGAAGTACAACAATGATGGTTTTCTGTTTCTTCGTAGTCCTTTCTTCCTCTTCCATCTCAGGAATCACAAAACCGTCCCCGTAGTCGAAATAGCCGTTCGACATCGTTCTGAAAATATTCATCAAATGTTTCCTGTTGATCGTCATGAATGACATACAAGTGAGAGCCACCATGTCCAAGGCGGCAAAGTGGGCCGATTGCGAAGCCGTGATGAAATCGTCCATCTGGAGGATGGCTGTGACGCCCAGTAAGTACATATAGGAGGAGCAAATCACGAAATTGAACATCAAAATAACCGAAGAGATGATCCATTTGATGGGCCTCGGGTCCAGGAAAAGTCCGGATATTAGCAGAAGTAAGTTGAATTCACTGTGGATAGTGTCGAACTCCTTTTGTCCTATGGGCGGGTCCCCGTACCACCATTTTTCCCAATATTTTCGAAAGTTTCCCATCGCGAATGGCAGTTATTACGCACCTACTTCGTCTCTCTTGATTTCAGGCCTTCTCATACGAACTGAACATTCGATCTGGACGCGCTAAACCACTGCCGGTACGTCTCAGATATAATATAATATGTACCACGCCTTTGTTCAAACACTTTCACACGCCTCTCTGTCCTAAATATTCAATTATCCTTACGATTGCATTATTAGCGACCTATCCGTCTTGTAAGACGGAGTGATATCTCAATTACCTATATAACCAACTAGATGATTTGTTACCTACTAAGGCAATCATACCAAGAGTCCATAGCACAAGTTATTCATTTTAAAAAACCACAACTTTTATTCAAAAAACTATCTGGCCACAACCGGTTGTTTTGTATTTCTTCATACTATGTGAGGTAGAGCGTAGGTAAAATGCGGACAAGTTAATCCGTTGAGCTCGCTGGAGGTTGGTTTCGCATAGGTGAAATGCGGACAATTCTGTACTAGTAAAATGCATTGTCAAGCGATCTGGATGCTCGCTAGCGCTCGCATCTCAAAAGAGATAAACAATCCCAGAAACTATCCCGTGAATGAGCAGGTTGTTTGGGACTTCTGAATAGATTAGTGGAATGCATTGTCAAGCGATCTGGATGTTCGCTAGCGCTCACATCTCGAAAAAGATAAACAATCCCAGAAACTATCTCGTGAATGAGCAGGTTATTTGGGACTTCTGAATAGATTAGTGGAATGCATTGTCAAGCGATCTGGATGCTGGCTAGCGCTCACATCTCAAAAAAGATAAACAATCCCAGAAACTATCCCGTGAATGAGCAGGTTGTTTGGGACTTCTGAATAGATTAGTGGAATGCATTGTCAAGCGATCTGGATGCTCGCTGGCACTCGCATCTCAAAAAAGATAAACAATCCCAGAAACTATCCCGTGAATGAGCAGGTTATTTGGGACTTCTGAATAGATTAGTGGAATGCATTGTCAAGCGATCTGGATGCTCGCTGGCACTCGCATCTCAAAAAAGATAAACAATCCCAGAAACTATCCCGTGAATGAGCAGGTTATTTGGGACTTCTGAATAGATTAGTAAAATGCATTGTCAAGCGATCTGGATGCTCGCTAGCGCTCACATCTCAAAAAAGATAAACAATCCCAGAAACTATCCCGTGAATGAGCAGGTTGTTTGGGACTTCTGAATAGATTAGTGGAATGCATTGTCAAGCGATCTGGATGCTCGCTGGCACTCGCATCTCAAAAAAGATAAACAATCCCAGAAACTATCCCGTGAATGAGCAGGTTATTTGGGACTTCTGAATAGATTAGTGGAATGCATTGTCAAGCGATCTGGATGCTGGCTAGCGCTCACATCTCAAAAAAGATAAACAATCCCAGAAACTATCCCGTGAATGAGCAGGTTGTTTGGGACTTCTGAATAAATTAGTGGAATGCATTGTCAAGCGATCTGGATGCTCGCTGGCACTCGCATCTCAAAAAAGATAAACAATCCCAGAAACTATCCCGTGAATGAGCAGGTTGTTTGGGACTTCTGAATAGATTAGTGGAATGTAATGTTAGGTATGTAACAAGACTGTTTAATGCCTTCGAAAATACCAGAAAAGAAGACAAGAAGAGCAGGAATTACAAAGATTGTGAGATTCAGTCAGGTTGTTTGAACAAGTGTGGGAAACTGACAGGACAGACTCGTCCGCATTTTAACGTACATGTTTCAAAAACACCGTCCGCTTTTTAATGTTTACTTTCAGGGATTAACAACTTACGTCCGCAATTTACTGCGTCCCGTGAGGTACGCTCGTTGGGAGGGCGGGGCGTCAAATGTCAAAAAAGTTTTTTTTTCTCTTTCCAATAACACTTATAGCGCCATATGCATCACTGTGTGTACAGAAGAAGATCCCCCCCCCCCCCCCGGGTATCAAAATTATACATGAAAGGTACTCTGTCGAATACCTCTGAAGTCTCTGTCGAAATCGAATTTTTCCGAGAATCTGACGAAGGATACTCATTCTTGGAATGTTTACGGATACTCCGTTCGTTTTAAAGTTCGGAAATATCGCCTACCGAAATCAGGTCGATTTTTCAGACAGCTGTTTTTGCATGGAGCTAGAAGAAATCCCCTTCTACCTCCATGCTACGGCGTGTACAAAAATTATACATGTGTCGTCATGCAACTGAATTCGAGGACCAACTAGAACCCTAAAGGGACCTATAAACCGAATTTCGTCAATTTTTGTTCATGGTAACTAAGAAAAGTCCTAAGTAGGGCGGACGGAATTGCATTTTCTGAATCTACTACATACCTTGAAACGTAAACCATCAAATTATGGGGGGGGGGGGGGGGGTTAGAATTATTTTTTATCATGCTCGATTCCAATGGTTAATTATTGAAAATAATAAACCGAACATTTCTGTCCGTCCGCCGTACGCCGTACTGAGCACTTTTCTTAGTTACCATGAGCCAAAATTGACGAAATTCGGTTTATAGGTTCCGTTCGGGTTCTAGTTGGTCCTCGAAGGTCGGCGTTACTGTCAGTCATCTCTATGGGGTTCAAAATATGGGTTGAAATTTTCAGATTTTTTTTTACGTGAATCTTTTTACGGTTTTAAAATAGTTCTTGAACTTTTTGAGACCACCCGGAGCATTGTACGTCCCGCCGTTCGTACACAGTAAGGCCCCCAAGTTTGCACCAGCTGGCTTGGTCAACAGAAGGATGAATCAAATTGTATACATTCAGCCCAAATATCATCGCTAGGGAGCATCTGATTATAATCAAGGATGGCTTTATAAAGTCGAGTTGGTTGTTCCGCGATATAATCTGGAATGGAATTACTCCATTTGAAAAATGAAGGATGTTTTGGATTTTGCTGATAGGTACTTTTGCGACTTGAACAAACGGTGAAGGAATTACTAGGCAGTGGTAAATTATTACACAACGGTAAATTATTACACAACGGTTTATTATAACATCTAAGTAGAAGGGGCTGGATTTTGTTGATAGTACTTTTCCAAGTTGAACAATCGTTGAAGTATTATTGATGGGCAAATTATTACACAACGGTTCATTATAGTATCTATGTAGAACGGGCATCTATGCAGGTAAATTATTACACAACGGTTTATTATTTTCCTTATTATGCTTCATGAATAACTACAAATAATTAATTATTGAATTATTGAATCCTGCGAATTTGTAGGATTCCGGGGCCGGCGCCAGTACTCGATTTAGGGCTTTCCTGGGAAGGAGCACAAGGGTAGGTATGGACCACAGAAAACAGTAAATGATGTACGCAGAAGGGGCATCTATTTATACAGGTAAATAATAAACCGTTGTGTTTTAATTTGCAGCGTTTTTATTATGTTAACGGCACGTAGGAGTAGGTAGGTAAGTACCTAACAAATAACAAGAATTTCTTAATTTTTAAAAAATGCAAATCTGTTTCAGAGCATCCTGAATTCATCCATAGGTTTTAACACAAATTTATATATCAAAAATAACTCGCGGACACACTTCTGCGTCTTTAAAAACAATTTATTTCACAACGAGCAACTGAATGTGACGGAACAGAGCTCGAGAACAGAAAAGAGAAAGGCCTTCGGTTTATGGTCATATTTATAGGGGAGGTGAAACATTCGAGAGAAGGCAATTCTGCTTACTATCTAAAATAATATTTTCCTCTAAAGAATGTGCAACGGAGAGTCGGGTTCTTTGATAGGTGGATTCTGCTGATGTCCGCAGAGCCTTCGGGCGGCGATCTCCCGTAGGAAGTGGGATGAATGCAGTCCTTTGTTCTTGTGGTATTCGCGTGGCGGTTGACTCGGGTAACTCATTATATATAATGTATATACTTTTTTTCATGTGCCACTCCAGAGGAATCTGACCTTGGGTACGTAATAAAACTTCCACATTTCGCCAAAATGTTTTTATTGCCAAACAAAAAGATGGGTTCGAGGATGAGCGAAAATTCTAAGGGGGTCATCAAATTTGGGTTTGTAGGGGTCAAAAATCGGTAAAAATTCCTAAAATCACGAAATAATTATTACTTATACCATGTTACGAGAAGTGGTATGGTTTCACGCTACACAATCCTTTTATACAAAGCACGAATAGCACAATAGCGCAAATATTTCTTTGAAAATGCGCTCTTATAGCCGTGCTGCATGAATGGAACTGTTTTTATATCCAAACTCCGCGGGGAACGGACATATCCTCCCTTCCAGCCGGATTCCGCATACTTTGAAAAGCAGGTGAGCCACCGAATTTCAAGGAAGCTCTTCTGTTATCGGTTCCTGATAATCACTGATGCGAATAATGAACGGAAAACCCAAGGAACGCATCATGACTCAGTAACATACATTTTTCCGGTGACGACATAACAGCCAGCAAAATACCTATACCTATACCTCCTATATTATCACAGTCCAGGAACTTACTTTTCGTCCGACTTCGTAGCAACTCGTGGATATTGTCCACAACACGAAAACTCCTGTGATAATGCTTGTAATGCTGATCATTATGAACTGGTACTCTCCAAAAGTCAACAAATTGTAAAATCTAGAGCCAATAATTATCAGTCGTGCGATGGAATAACTGCAGCTGCATAATTTTGTTAACGAATTGACGTGATGATGACAACGAAGACTCCGAAGCACGAATTCCACGTTTCAGCCTTTCGGAATTCTTGCAGATGGAGCCCAGTATCTTTCCTGTCAGTAGCATCGTCCAAT
This sequence comes from Leptopterna dolabrata, assembly GCA_954871275.1. Lineage (NCBI taxonomy): Eukaryota > Metazoa > Arthropoda > Insecta > Hemiptera > Miridae > Leptopterna > Leptopterna dolabrata. The sequence continues at coordinate 13,229,714 of OX940984.1, read as the reverse complement.
TGTTGTTGATTGTCTCCCCTGTGGCATTGGGCTGCGTGAACAGATCATCAGTGTGCTGATGTACGCGGATGACATGGTTGTCCTGGCTGAGACGCCTGCTGATCTTCGGAGAAACATCGAGAGGCTGGAGAGATACTGTGTAAGATGGGGACTATGTGTGAACCTGGACAAGTCAAAAGTTATGGTTTTTCGTAGAGGTGGTCGACTAGGAGCAAACGAAAGCTGGACTTTTGGAGGAAACCCTGTGGCTGTTGTCAGCACCTACAAGTACCTGGGTGTGACACTTACCCCTAAGCTCTCCTACTCTGCGCATGTCACGGACAGGGCTACAGCGGCAAAGTTGGGCATGAACAGCCTCTATCGTGGTTTTTTCTGCAGGACCGAGGTGCCACTCAGTGCCAAGTATCGTGTTTTCCGGACGGTTTCCAGGGCAGTCTTGTGCTATGGCGCTCAGATTTGGGGAGGTTCGATGTACAGGACTGTTGAGCAGCTGCAGGTTTTCTTTTTTAAGATGATACTCGGCCTACCAAAGAACACGCCGAACTACTTTGTTTATCTGGAAACTGGAGCCGACCCCTTGTTCAGTTACACGCTGTCACTGCTCTGTGATTACCTAGGGCGCGTTGCACGACTTCCGGGGCACCGCTACCCACGGATTGTGGCAGAGGAGATCATGTCTCGAGGGTTGTCGTGGGCCTCCGGCATTAGGAGTGTTGCTGAGCGTGAGGGCATACCTTTTGAGGCCCTCCCAAGTGACCCGACTTCCTGGAGGACCCAGACAGACGCACTTATAGAAAGTATTCGGTGTTCGTGGCGGGGGGAGATGGAGATGAGGGCCTTGGAATCAACGAGCCGCATATACAGGCTGCTGGATTTCTCCGTGAGGCCTGCTGACGTTGCGTGTGTTCGCCAGCGTTTTCCTGCGTGGGTGGTAAGGTGGGCACTGAAGTTCAGAGGGGCTTTGATAGCCCTGAACTGCATGCCTTATGATCAGGGTGATGACCCGAGAACCTTGTGCGCTTTATGTAACATGGGGGTACCGGAGGATCTCACGCATTTCTTGGCCACCTGCCCCGTGTTGGGAGAATTCAGGATGCGCTGCTTCGGGCGGGCCAGGCTCGGCAATGAGGAAATCGTCAGCATCCTGGACGGGGGCAACTGGTTGGCTTTGGCTCGTTACGGCGTTGTGGCACTGCGCTATCGGAGTGAGCTAGTGTCAGAGTTTAACTGGTAGTGGCATTTATCAACGTGAACAACATTTAAGTGGCATTATTTGTCCACAAATAATTAAGTGACTATTATTATCATGTAAGTTTACCTTTCTCTATCACCTCCGACAGACGGGCTATGAGCCCATTGTTGTACTCATATTATTTTTTCTTTGTTAAACATTGTGTTTTTGTAAAAATAAATATGTTTCTTTCTTTCTTCTTTCTTCGTCCAATTGTTTCGATACTGGTTTCAAAAAAGCACAAATATAGACAAAAATTAGAGTTTGGAGTGAGTCGTTGTAAAAATAAAATAAATAAAACATTCACCAAAATACTTTGGAGCGCATGGAGGACTGGCCGCTCAACCGATGCAGCTGTGAACAGCGGAAGAGTTGGTATTTCAAATTTAGATATGTAATACAAACAGTTTTTCGAGGCCGGTCGCACCTTCAAAAAATGAGGATATATGACAAACCCGTCACTGTAGTCAATAAAGAGGAGCATTTTTTATCGTATGAGAAGAGCTTGTCAAACCAGTGTATGTTTCATTCGAGACTCTTCCATAGAATCCGTCACTAACTCTGCCCATCTTGCAGCAAAATCCTGTTATTCCCAAGTAAAACGGGATTACTTCGATAAAGACTAGTTCCTCTACCCTGAAACTCTTAATTTCTCTTTCATTTCAGGTATCTCAAAACCGTCTCAGTACGCAAAATGTTTCGTTGTGACGGATTTCAAAATATTCACCAGCTGTTGATTGTCATACTCAGCTTGACGACGATTGAGACGACAACCTGCACTCCTAAATGAACGGTTTAGGAGAACGTGACGAAAACGTGACGAGATAGCGTTCATATTTGTCTGAGTCACCGCCAGAACAGCAGACTTGAACTACCTAGTACATTATGTACGGTGGGCTCTAAAAAAAACCCTTTCAGGTCCTTGATATTACAAAGCGACTCCATCAAAAGAGATCTAGACCTGGTACAGTTAATTATTTACTGATGCCTTTTTCTTGTACCACATAATTTTCTTCAGTGGCATGTCCAAAATAAATAATTATCGCCATGACACTGACCTCTACACGTTTCTATCTACTGTTTCGAGTGTTCCGTCGTTATAATATTAATAATTTCAACCGATGACTTGAAGCTATTGATATTTGGACCCTCATACGCCTCTCTGTTCCTAAAATTACGAAGAGTTCTAATGAGACTCAATTACTGAGTGAGCGGATGACAATTAGCAAAATATTCAATATGAAAATACCGGATTATTCAATGTGCATAGAGATGCTATCTAAGCATTATTAGGTAAATGTGGAAAATTAGAATTATTGATTCAGCTCGAAAAATTATAAATCAAAATTTCATTCAGCAGCCTCCTTAAGTTTAATTCGAACTTTTTCTTAACAGAATATGTATCAGCAAATCAGTCCATTACCAAATTGTTCGTTCTCGGGTAGTATGTTCATGTATAAGAGGTATCCACGTTCCTAGTGTTGCGAGAAGTAATGCTGCTGCGTCCAAATTCAGTTTGTTTGTAGGGAGCGTCTTGAGTAGTTTTTCAAATGACATTTGGTTGTTTTAAATCACCCAAAAATGGGCAAAGAGAGTAAAAACGCTGCAAATCCCTGCACAACGGTTTATTATTTTGTATAGAATATCCTCCTGTTACAGATCACAGCTCTATGTATAGATAACCCTTCTATATAATATGATATGTACTATTCTATTATATACATATTATGTAGATCGCAGACCCTCCGTAGGTTAGTACCTAACCCCGTACTCGTTACTAGGTACCTACCTAAATCACGAGTTAAATGTTGCTAAAATAATTCTACCGATGACAAACAGTACCTAACAAAAAGAAACACACATAATGAAGTGCTGAAAAGAAATTGTTGTTGAGGAGTGAAAAAAGTTGCAAAATTACCTACCAACAAACTCCAGCCCCTTCTACGTAGATGGTATAATGAACCGTTGTGTAATAATTTACCGTTGAGTAATGATTTACCGTAGTAATAATTTACCCATCAATAATACTTCAACGTTTGTTCAAGTTTCACTACCTACCAACAAACTCCAAAAGAGCCATCATTTTTCAAATTAAATAATATCACAGAACAACCAACTCGACTTCATACTCCGCCAATATAATCAGGTGATCCCTAGCAATGATTTTATCTCCGCCAAATTTCCTATTGTGGGCGCGTCTCTGGTTACGAGATTTGGTTTGAATTGTATACAATTTCATTCACACTGGAGTCGAAAATGCCTGTCGGTGCAAACTTCGGGGCCTTACTGTGAACGAACGGCTGGACGTACGATGCTCCGGATGGTCTTAAAAAACTCGCAAGTTCAAGAACTATTTAAAACCGTAAAAATATTTACGTAAAAAAATGGTATAGGCGTTTTGAAAATTTCAACCCCTATTTTGAACCCCTTAGAGATGACTCACAGTAACGTCGAGCTTCGAGGACCAACTAGACGCCGAACGGAACCTATAACCCGAATTTCATCAATTTTTTTTCATGGTAACTAAGAAAAGTGGCCCGTACGGCGTACGGCGTACGGCGGACAGACAGAAATATTTTTATTGCAGTTTTGGATTCTACATACCTTGAAACGTAAACCATCAAATTTTGAGGGGGGGTAAGAATTTTTTTTTTCATGCTCGATTCCAATGGTTCATTATTGAAAATAATAAACCAAAAGTGTCAACCCGTGGATCAAGACGATTTAAATGGCACTTCCAATGATCAAAGATAATTTGAAAACCGTTGAGTAATGATTTACCGTAGTAATAATTTACCCATCAATAATACTTCAACGTTTGTTCAAGTTTCACTACCTACCAACAAACTCCAAAAGAGCCATCATTTTTCAAATTAAATAATATCACAGAACAACCAACTCGACTTCATACTCCGCCAATATAATCAGGTGATCCCTACCAATGATTGGCCGTATTCACAAATTCCTATTGTGGGCGCGTCTCTGGTTACGAGATTTGGTTTGGATTGTATACAATTTCATTCACACTGGAGTCGAAAATGCCTGTCGGTGCAAACTTCGGGGCCTTACTGTGAACGAACGGCTGGACGTACGATGCTCCGGATGGTCTTAAAAAACTCGCAAGTTCAAGAACTATTTAAAACCGTAAAAATATTTACGTAAAAAAATGGTATAGGCGTTTTGAAAATTTCAACCCCTATTTTGAACCCCTTAGAGATGACTCACAGTAACGTCGAGCTTCGAGGACCAACTAGACGCCGAACGGAACCTATAACCCGAATTTCATCAATTTTTTTTCATGGTAACTAAGAAAAGTGGCCCGTACGGCGTACGGCGTACGGCGTACGGCGGACAGACAGAAATATTTTTATTGCAGTTTTGGATTCTACATACCTTGAAACGTAAACCATCAAATTTTGAGGGGGGGTAAGAATTTTTTTTTTCATGCTCGATTCCAATGGTTCATTATTGAAAATAATAAACCAAAAGTGTCAACCCGTGGATCAAGACGATTTAAATGGCACTTCCAATGATCAAAGATAATTTGAAAACCGTTGAGTAATGATTTACCGTAGTAATAATTTACCCATCAATAATACTTCAACGTTTGTTCAAGTTTCACTACCTACCAACAAACTCCAAAAGAGCCATCATTTTTCAAATTAAATAATATCACAGAACAACCAACTCGACTTCATACTCCGCCAATATAATCAGGTGATCCCTACCAATGATTGGCCGTATTCACAAATTCCTATTGTGGGCGCGTCTCTGGTTACGAGATTTGGTTTGGATTGTATACAATTTCATTCACACTGGAGTCGAAAATGCCTGTCGGTGCAAACTTCGGGGCCTTACTGTGAACGAACGGCTGGACGTACGATGCTCCGGATGGTCTTAAAAAACTCGCAAGTTCAAGAACTATTTAAAACCGTAAAAATATTTACGTAAAAAAATGGTATAGGCGTTTTGAAAATTTCAACCCCTATTTTGAACCCCTTAGAGATGACTCACAGTAACGTCGAGCTTCGAGGACCAACTAGACGCCGAACGGAACCTATAACCCGAATTTCATCAATTTTTTTTCATGGTAACTAAGAAAAGTGGCCCGTACGGCGTACGGCGTACGGCGGACAGACAGAAATATTTTTATTGCAGTTTTGGATTCTACATATCTTGAAACGTAAACCATCAAATTTTGAGGGGGGGTAAGAATTTTTTTTTTCATGCTCGATTCCAATGGTTCATTATTGAAAATAATAAACCAAAATATTTCTGTCTGTCCGCCGTACGCCGTACGCCGTACGGGCCACTTTTCTTAGTTACCATGAAAAAAAATTGATGAAATTCGGGTTATAGGTTCCGTTCGGCGTCTAGTTGGTCCTCGAAGCTCGACGTTACTGTGAGTCATCTCTAAGGGGTTCAAAATAGGGGTTGAAATTTTCAAAACGCCTATACCATTTTTTTACGTAAATATTTTTACGGTTTTAAATAGTTCTTGAACTTGCGAGTTTTATAAGACCATCCGGAGCATCGTACGTCCAGCCGTTCGTTCACAGTAAGGCCCCGAAGTTTGCACCGACAGGCATTTTCGACTCCAGTGTGAATGAAATTGTATACAATCCAAACCAAATCTCGTAACCAGAGACGCGCCCACAATAGGAATTTGTGAATACGGCCAATCATTGGTAGGGATCACCTGATTATATTGGCGGAGTATGAAGTCGAGTTGGTTGTTCTGTGATATTATTTAATTTGAAAAATGATGGCTCTTTTGGAGTTTGTTGGTAGGTAGTGAAACTTGAACAAACGTTGAAGTATTATTGATGGGTAAATTATTACTACGGTAAATCATTACTCAACGGTTTTCAAATTATCTTTGATCATTGGAAGTGCCATTTAAATCGTCTTGATCCACGGGTTGACACTTTTGGTTTATTATTTTCAATAATGAACCATTGGAATCGAGCATGAAAAAAAAAATTCTTACCCCCCCTCAAAATTTGATGGTTTACGTTTCAAGGTATGTAGAATCCAAAACTGCAATAAAAATATTTCTGTCTGTCCGCCGTACGCCGTACGCCGTACGCCGTACGCCGTACGGGCCACTTTTCTTAGTTACCATGGAAAAAAATTGATGAAATTCGGGTTATAGGTTCCGTTCGGCGTCTAGTTGGTCCTCGAAGCTCGACGTTACTGTGAGTCATCTCTAAGGGGTTCAAAATAGGGGTTGAAATTTTCAAAACGCCTATACCATTTTTTTACGTAAATATTTTTACGGTTTTAAATAGTTCTTGAACTTGCGAGTTTTTTAAGACCATCCGGAGCATCGTACGTCCAGCCGTTCGTTCACAGTAAGGCCCCGAAGTTTGCACCGACAGGCATTTTCGACTCCAGTGTGAATGAAATTGTATACAATTCAAACCAAATCTCGTAACCAGAGACGCGCCCACAATAGGAATTTGTGAATACGGCCAATCATTGGCAGGGATCACCTGATTATATTGGCGGAGTATGAAGTCGAGTTGGTTGTTCTGTGATATTATTTCATTTGAAAAATGATGGCTCTTTTGGAGTTTGTTGGTAGGTAGTGAAACTTGAACAAACGTTGAAGTATTATTGATGGGTAAATTATTACTACGGTAAATCATTACTCAACGGTAAGTTATTACACAACGGTTCATTATACCATCTACGTAGAAGGGGCTGGAGTTTGTTGGTAGGTACTTTTGCAACTTTTTTCACTCCTCATCAACAATTTCTTTTCAGAACTTCATTATGTGTGTTTCATTTTGTTAGGTACTGTTTGTCATCGGCAGAATTATTTTAGCAACATTTAACTCGTGATTTAGGTAGGTACCTAGTAACGAGTACGGGGTTAGGTACTAACCTACGGAGGGTATGCGATCTACATAATATGCATATAATAGAATAGTACATATCATATTATATAGACGGGTTATCTATACATAGAGCTGTGATCTGTAACAGAAGGGTCATCATCATCTTCTAAAGGCAGCGCCTTGTCGGTGTAGCCATTCGTCCCTATCCATTGCAGCCCTCTTCAGCTGATGGTAAGGTCGTCAGCCAGCGAAATCCTTGTACAACTTTCAAGATTGGCACGTGGAATGTCAGAACCTTACTTAACAGAAGGGTATTCTATACAAAATAATAAACCGTTGTGCAGGGATTTGCAGCGTTTTTATTGCAGTTTTGGATTCTACATTCCTTGAAACGTAAACCATCAAATTTTGAGGGGGGGTAAGAATTTTTTTTGTCATGCTCGATTCCAATGGTTCATTATTGAAAATAATAAGTAAACCAAAATGAGGAAACCCACTTCGAGAACATGGCTGGTTTGGAACAGGCGGCAACCATGTTCATAGAGAAATGACGGGAAGGAGGATGACGGGGAGGTATTAGGATGAAGAACGCGTAGAAAATTCAGCCTGAGCCAGCAAGTGAGGAGCAGCGGTGAAGTAGCAGAATTCCGTGCTGTCCTTGGGTTGCAGTAAATGGAGATACTCCCAAATATCTGCATAATGTCACAAGATAACCCATGATCACTGAAAATGTTCAAAATGTATTAATGAAATTAAAATGTAAGCAGTATAAAAAACGCTGCAAATCCCCGCACAACGGTTTATTATTTTGTATAGAATACCCTTCTGTTACAGATCACAGCTCTATGTATAGATAACCCGTCTATATAATATAATCTGTACTATTCTATACATATTATGTAGATCGCAGACCCTCCGTAGGTTAGTACCTAACCCCGTACTCGTTACTAGGTACCTACCTAAATCACGAGTTGAATGTTGCTAAAATAATTCTGCCGATGACAAACAGTACCTAACAAAAATAAACACACATAATGAAGTTCTGAAAAGAAATTGTTGATGAGGAGTGAAAAATTCCAATGGTTCATTATTGAAAATAATAAACCAAAAGTTGCAAAAGTACCTACCAACAAACTCAAGCCCCTTCTACGTAGATGGTATAATGAACCGTTGTGTAATAATTTACCGTTGAGTAATGATTTACCGTAGTAATAATTTACCCATCAATAATACTTCAACGTTTGTTCAAGTTTCACTACCTACCAACAAACTCCAAAAGAGCCATCATTTTTCAAATTAAATAATATCACAGAACAACCAACTCGACTTCATACTCGGCCAATATAATCAGGTGATCCCTACCAATGATTGGCCGTATTCACAAATTCCTATTGTGGGCGCGTCTCTGGTTACGAGATTTGGTTTGGATTGTATACAATTTCATTCACACTGGAGTCGAAAATGCCTGTCGGTGCAAACTTCGGGGCCTTACCTACTGTGAACGAACGGCTGGACGTACGATGCTCCGGATGGTCTTAAAAAACTCGCAAGTTCAAGAACTATTTAAAACCGTAAAAATATTTACGTAAAAAAATGGTATAGGCGTTTTGAAAAGTTCAACCCCTATTTTGAACCCCTTAGAGATGACTCACAGTAACGTCGAGCTTCGAGGACCAACTAGACGCCGAACGGAACCTATAACCCGAATTTCATCAATTTTTTTTCATGGTAACTAAGAAAAGTGGCCCGTACGGCGTACGGCGTACGGCGTACGGCGGACAGACAGAAATATTTTTATTGCAGTTTTGGATTCTACATACCTTGAAACGTAAACCATCAAATTTTGAGGGGGGGTAAGAATTTTTTTTTTCATGCTCGATTCCAATGGTTCATTATTGAAAATAATAAACCAAAATGTGAAAAAATGAGAGTTAGATAACGTTTTGATTTAATTTAATGAAGAAGAGAAATTGGTGGTAAATAGCACTTACAGTAGAGGAATACTATTGAAATAAATGGAAATAGAGTGGTTGTTCTATCCTATTTTATGAGTAAGAAGGTGCGTAATATGGAAAATATCGACGGAAATATCCAATGCACTAATTTGTATAGTTCAGACATTATCTAATATCAAGCGTTCACTTATATATAAGTTCTGTTATTTCACAACCAGCTTACCAATATTAGCACTATTTTTTCTAGATAATAAATGTAGCGAGAGGCATTTATAAAGGGAATCCGAAACTGTCAATAAATTGCATGTCAGTAATGTAATAATTTTTGGTTACAGTGGTTTCTAAAACTAAATGACAGTGGATCTCGTGATTCAGGTGCTAATAGCAACAAAAGTTCTGCGTTTCAGAACGTTTCGGATCGTCTCACACTTCGGCAGCTAGTAGGAGATTGACGTACGAGTAAGCAGTGTTCATTATCTGTAACAAGTTAAGTACAGGTTGAATGAAAATACAAATCAATCAACAACCGCTCTCGAATGAAAATTGAGCTCTGCAAATTATTACGCAACGGTTTAATCTTTTCCTGTGTAAATACCTCTTCTGCGTAGCACTGTATTCCTATGTCCCGTAATGAGAATTTTGTGGGTTAAAAATTCTTTTCATTCTGTTCAATGAAAGAAATTAACACTTATTGTCCGCATAATGAGCTACTTATGTCGGAATGTATGCAGAAGACGAGTGTATAATTTGATTTTCCATTTCCATGTAGTTCAACTCACACCTCATTCAGAGCACTAGTGCATCACTTTAAATTATGTACAGAACCACAATAGATGGATGTATGGAACCGAAAATTTATAAATAAATTTAAAAAACATTTCCTCAAAATCAAACCGAGGCCGAGGGGGGAATCATGAATGGTCACAGCAAAGGTTCTTGAAAGTTACCTAGGAGGTTTGCCACTTCTAATGTTGGGTTGTTGGCAGCATTGAGAAACTTCGCCTCCGAAACTTCGTTCAGCCTCCTTGGGCCAGCAGCCAATCAGATGTCAATAAATCTGATACGTCATTTCGTCCCCCTCACTTAAGAAATATTGCTTATTTTTGAATCGAGCTTCAAACTATAATTTTTCCCAGAGTTCTGAATGTTTTTTTCCAAAAAAAATTATTTGACGAAAATTTCCCATTAAATGGTCATTTTTTGCGGTGGATAAGACCCACGCATGCACACTCAGTTCGCCTTCTGCCGTTCCGATCGGGCTGAAAAGTTTCGGGACACAACTAGGGCTCAAATGGAGCATGTGTGCGAAAGAACGACTTTTTTAGACCTAAAATGAAGCCTGTACACGTGATACGGCGTACGGCGGACGGGCGGACTCACCTTGAAACGGAATTTTGATGAGCGAATACATAGGTGTATTATTCATGGAATAATAAACCAAAAGAAGAAAACAAGCGTAACTATTTCATGTTTTGGGGGCCAAAATTGGTGGAAATCATCAGAAATAGCTATTTCAATTATTCCACATGAAAGAAACAATAAATTTAACTGCCAACAATTCCGTAGAACTCCAGTAGAATAATAAACCCATGTGACGGACTTTGCAGCGTTTTGGTTTATTATTCTGTGAATAATACACCTATGTATTCGCTCACCAAAAAATTTTTATAACACCCCCTCAAAATTTTTTCTTTTACCTACGTTTCAAGGTGCGTAGATTCCAAAAATGCAATGTCCGTCCGCCGTCCGCCGTACGCCGTATCACGTGTACAGGCTTCATTTTCGGTTTAAAAAAGTCGTTCTTTCGCACACATGCTCCATTTGGGCCCTAGTTGTGTCCCGAAACTTTTCAGCCAGATCGGAGTATACCCAGGGGTGTTATGAGTGAAAATGTGTGTAAAAATAGGTACTTTTTGCGTTTTAGCAACATGTTAGTAACATGAGCTTTTGAGGTATCGTTTTCCAGGTTTTTTGGACGAGAAGACCGAATATGAAGTCGATTTTGACCAAAGAGTGGAAAATTGAGGTTCTACCAAATGTTCAGCTCCCAAAATTTATTTTTCGTGAGTCAAAAACCTGGGAAATCGTCTGAAATCACAATCAGTTTGTATAATAACACTAGAAAAAGTTTCAACACGTGGATCAAGACGATTAAATGGCACTACCAATGATCAAAGATAATTTGACAAAAAAAAACCTACCTAATTCGTGTTTTAGGGGCCAAAATTGGTGGAAACCATCAGGAATAGCTATTCGAATAAATTATTTCACGTGAACGAAACAATAAATGAACAGCCAAACATTTCTGTAGGTATGTCCAATGGAATAATAAACCCATGTGACAAGGACTTTGCAGCGTTTTGGTTTATTATTCAGTGAATAATACACCTATGTATTCGCTCAGCAAAAAATTTTTATAACACCCCCTCAAAATTTTTTCTTTTCCGTTTCAAGGTGCGTAAATTCCAAAAACGCTGCAAAGTCCTTGTCACATGGGTTTATTATTCTATTGGAGTTCTAGAGATTCTTGTTGGCAGTTAAATTTATTGTTTCATTCATGTGGAATGATTGAAGTAGCTATTTCTGATGATTTCCACCAATTTTGGCCCCCAAAACATGAAATAGGTACACTTTTTTTTTTCCCCCAGATCATCTTTGATCATTAGTAGTGCGATTTAATGGTCTTGATTCAGCTGTTTACACTTTTTCAAATGTTAGTATACACATTGATGGTGATTTCAGACAGTTTTCCAGGTTTTTGACTAAAAAAAAACAATTTTGGGAGCTGAACCGATGGTAAAACCTCAATCTCCGCGTCTTTGGTCAAAATCGACTTCATATTTGGTATTCTCGTCCCCAAAAACATGGAAAACGATACCTCAAAAGCTCATGTTACTAACATGTTGTTAAAACGCAAAAAGTACCTATTTTTACACACATTTTCACTCATAACTCCCCTGGATATATTCCGATCGGGCTGAAAAGTTTCGGGACACAACTAGGGCCCAAATGGAGCTCGTGTGCGAAAGAACGACTTTTTTAGATCTAAAATGTAGCCTGTACACGTGATACGGCGTACGGCGGACGGCGGACGGCGTACGGCGTACGGCGGACGGACATTGCATTTTTGGATTATACGCACCTTGAAACGGAAAAGAAAAAAGTTTGAGGGGGTGTTATAAAAATTTTTTGCTGAGCGAATACATAGGTGTATTATTCACAGAATAATAAACCAAAATGCAATGTCCGTCCGCCGTCCGCCGTACGCTGTATCACGTGTACAGGCTTCATTTTCGGTCTAAAAAACGCTGCAAAGTCCTTGTCACATGGGTTTATTATTCTATTGGAGTTCTAGAGATTCTTGTTGGCTGTTAAATGTATTGTTTCTTACATGTGGAATGATTGAAATAGCTATTTCTGATGATTTCCACCAATTTTGGCCCCCAAAACATGAAATAGGTACGCTTTTTTTTTTAAGATCATCTTTGATCATTGGTAGTGGCATTTAATGGTCTTGATTCACCTGTTTACACTTTTTCCAATGTTATTGTACACATTTATGGTGATTTCAGACAGTTTTCTAGGTTTTTGACTCATAAAAAACCAATTTTGGGAGCTGAACCTTTGGTAAAACCTCAATTTCCGCGTCTTTGGTCAAAATCGACTTCATATTCGGTCTTCTCGTCCTCAAAAACATGGAAAAATATACCTCAGAAGCTCATGTTACTAACATGTTGTTAAAACGCAAAAAGTACCTATTTTTACACACATTTTCACTCATAACTCCCCTGGATATATTCCGATCGGGCTGAAAAGTTTCGGGACACAACTAGGGCCCAAATGGAGCATGTGTGCGAAAGAACGACTTTTTTAGACCGAAAATGAAGCCTGTACACGTGATACGGCGTACGGCGGACGGCGGACGGACATTGCATTTTTGGAATCTACGCACCTTGAAACGGAAAAGAAAAAATTTTGAGGGGGTGTTATAAAAATTTTTATCTGAGCGAATACATAGGTGTATTATTCACAGAATAATAAACCAAAAGTCGTTCTTTCGCACACATGCTCCATTTGGGCCCTAGTTGTGTCCCGAAACTTTTCAGCCCGATCGGAATATACCCAGGGGTGTTATGAGTGAAAATGTGTGTAAAAATAGGTACTTTTTGCGTTTTAGCAACATGTTAGTAACATGAGCTTTCGAGGTATCTTTTTCCATGTTTTTGGGGACGAGAAGACCGAATATGAAGTCGATTTTGGCCAAAGACGCGGAAATTGAGGTTTTACCAAAGGTTCAGCTCCCAAAATTGGTTTTTTATGAGTCAAAAACCTCGAAAACTGTCTGAAATCACCATCAATGTGTATAATATCATTGGAAAAAGTGTAAACAGGTGAATCAAGACGATTAAATAATGCCACTACCAATGATCCAAGATGATCTTAAAAAAAAAAAAAAAGCGTAGTACCTATTTCATGTTTTGGGGGCCAAAATTGGTGGAAATCATCATAAATAGCTATTTCAATCATTCCACATGAAAGAAACAATAAATTTAACAGCCAACAAGAATCACTAGAACTCCAATAGAATAATAAACCCACGTGACAAGGACTTTGCAGCGTTTTTGGAATCTACCTACGCACCTTTGAACGGGAAAAAATTTTTTTTGAGGGGGTTATAAAAAATTTTTGCTGAGCGAATACATAGGTGTATTATTCACAGAATAATAAACCAAAAGGGGGTGGTTCGCGTAAAAAACAACGGACGCGCCCCCGTAGATTGGCACTAAACGATAGTAGTTCACGGATGCACTTTTTCACGGAATCACCCTCAGAAGTGGTGCATCCGTAAATATTATGCGGTCACGGATGCACTGTATAAATTTATCCGTAACCTCTATATGTTGGAGCGGAAACACCCGTGGTTTCCGTGGTGTACTATTTAGGCAAAATCTTCACGAGAGCATTCCGAAAATCACCTTAAAAGTTTTCCGTTGCTAATCCTTCAACGTTCCGTCGCACGCCCGTGGTTGTACCGTGACTTTGTACGGATCGTCATAGCCCCACCCTTGACTATCCCGTAACACTCCTTCGCCTTCCCCGTAGCCCATCCATGATTTTCACGTGAATATCCGTGGACTCTCCCCAGACTTTCTCTAGCCCGCCCTTGGCTGTCCGTGCCCTTCCTTCACACCTTCAGTGACTTAGCGTTGATTCTTCAGTGGAGCGTCAATAACGTTCCATTGATTGTCCTTGAATATCGGTAACCCACTCTTGATTCCCCCGTAACCATCTGCGGACTCTCCCAAGATGTTCTGTAGCCCACCCTTCAGTATCCTTAATGCCGTGCCCTTCCTTCAATGATCCGTGATTATTCCGTAACATATTTGACTGATGGTCGAGGAATCATGGCGGATGGTTAACGGACAGGCTAAGGAAGCACAACCCTCCATTGCCTTTCCGTTGAGGATGCCCCCGTAGAAACCTACGTGCCTTTTATGAACGAGCAACGGAGGTACGTGTACTACATTCCCCCCTCCGTCAACCGGTTAACGGAGACGTCGAGGCAGTGCACGTCCCTCCGTCATCGACCTCCTTCATCGTCTGTCAAGGGTCCGTAACCATCTAGCGAGAACCCTTTACGGACAAGCTACTGAGGATGAGACGTCCACTGCCTCAACGGCTCCACTAACCAATCTACGGAGCGGTAAAGGACGTAGCTACACGTCTCTCCGACGCTCGTCCTACACCTACCGAGTAGCTCGGCCGTGTACTCCACCGTCTACTCGGCCGAGCTATTTCGATGGGGCGAGTAGGTGATTTTATTACATTTCAGCTGGGCTGAGAGGAGACAGTTGCGTCGTGTAGAGTTCCGCGTCCACATGGCACAGCTAATTAAACGCTGCAAAGTCCTTGTCATATGGGTTTATTATTCTATTGGAGTTCTAGAGATTCTTGTTGGCAGTTAAATTTATTGTTTCATTCATGTGGAATGATTGAAGTAGCTATTTCTGATGATTTCCACCAATTTTGGCCCCCAAAACATGAAATATGTACACTTTTTTTTCCCCCAGATCATCTTTGATCATTGGTAGTGCGATTTAATGGTCTTGATTCAGCTGTTTACACTTTTTCTAATGTTAGTATACACATTGATGGTGATTTCAGACATTTTTCCAGGTTTTTGACTAAAGAAAAACCAATTTTGGGAGCTGAACCAATGGTAAAACCTCAATCTCCGCGTCTTTGGTCAAAATCGACTTCATATTCGGTATTCTCGTCCCCAAAAACATGGAAAACGATACCTCAAAAGCTCATTTTACTAACATGTTGCTAAAACGCAAAAAGTACCTATTTTTACACACATTTTCACTCATAACACCCCTGGGTATATTCCGATCGGGCTGAAAAGTTTCGGGACACAACTAGGGCCCAAATGGAGCATGTGTGCGAAAGAACGACTTTTTTAGATCTAAAATGAAGCCTGTGCACGTGATACGGCGTACGGCGGACGGCGTACGGCGGACGGCGTACGGCGGACGGCGTACGGCGGACGGCGGACGGACATTGCATTTTTGGAATCTACGCACCTTGAAACGGAAAAGAAAAAAGTTTGAGGGGGTGTTATAAAAATTTTTTGCTGAGCGAATACATAGGTGTATTATTCACAGAATAATAAACCAAAATGCAATGTCCGTCCGCCGTCCGCCGTACGCCGTATCACGTGTACAGGCTTCATTTTCGGTCTAAAAAAGTCGTTCTTTCGCACACATGCTCCATTTGGGCCCTAGTTGTGTCCCGAAACTTTTCAGCCCGATCGGAATATACCCAGGGGTGTTATGAGTGAAAATGTGTATAAAAATAGGTACTTTTTGCGTTTTAACAACACGTTAGTAACACAAGCTTTTGAGGTATCTTTTTCCATGTTTTTGAGGACGAGAAGACCGAATATGAAGTCGATTTTGACCATAGACGCGGAAATTGAGGTTTTACCAAAGGTTCAGCTCCCAAAATTGGTTTTTTATGAGTCAAAAACCTGGAAAACTGTCTGAAATCACCATCAATGTGTACAATAACATTGGAAAAAGTGTAAACAGGTGAATCAAGACCATTAAATAATGCCACTACCAATGATCAAAGATGATCTTAAAAAAAAAAGCGTACCTACCTATTTCACGTTTTGGGGGCCAAAATTGGTGGAAATCATCAAAAATAGCTATTTCAATCATTCCACATGAAAGAAACAATAAATTTAACAGCCAACAAAAATCTCTAGAACTCCAATAGAATAATAAACCCATGACAAGGACTTTGCAGCGTTTTTATCTATTCGTTGATAGGTACAAATTTGTTGTACACGGCTAAAAGAATTTACCGTCGAGAATTTCACAGACTACGTCTGATTGTTCACTCTAAGAAATTAATACCTACCCAATCTTTCAACTAAACTAAATCATAATATTTATATTCTTCTTGTCAGTTCTTACAATACGAAAAGTTCAACTCGTTCTTCTCTCTAACATCTGGTTTAAATGTCATCTGATACGTGACCCGGAAACGAAAGCTGACGGCGGTAAACAGAAGCAAAAATTAAATCTGATATTGGAAAAAATAATTTATAATAAATTTAAACTAATCGCGAACCGCGACATCTGGGCCACCGACATTAGTGTTGATCTTTGGGCAATTCCGCCCGATCTTCGTAGTGTTTGGTGCATTCCACTGCTGTTCCCTGTATGTATCACGTCATGCCGGGGTCTCCCCTGCTCTACAACGGCCTCATCTGGCACTTCAAGAGGGTAGATATCTTTGATGCTTCTAGTGAGGACTCTTCCACTAGAGAGGCGAATCTTGGAAGTGCGAAACTGTCCATCCCGCTTCTAATCAATTTCGTGATAGCACCCTTTCGCCAACATCCTGTAGGAGCGGGGCCACTTATCAGGACAACACTCCCAACAGGACAAACACTGTACCCAGCGGCATCTACATCAACTGGTGGTGGGACCTGCACTCCAACTGACCCTCTTGACTGTGTTCGATCGGCTCAAATTTATTGTCCCAAATGAAAGAAATCTTCGGTGGGGACAGCTTCTGAATAACGTCAACCTTCTTCTGGTTCGGCTGGGTTTATCAGGCACCACTTGTCGAGAATTTCACCGACTACGTCTAATTGCTCACTCTCATCAACCTTTCAACTAAACATCTGGTCTAACTGTCATCTGATACACGACCCGGAAACGAACGCTAACGGCGGTAAACTGAAGCCAAAATTAAATCTAATATTGGAAAATAAATTATAATAAATTTAAACTAATCTCGATCCGCGACATTTACAGTGGTTTTTTTTTTAAACTTGGAAATTAGTTTGTGTGGTTGGTGCATCCAAGAACCAGATAATTACAGACAGCTGTGTGATCCGTAAGCCGCAATTTTATTCAGATTTTTGTGGGTCTTTCGGCAGTGAATTCGGTTTTGTTTCTAGTCGTTAAGCACAGTTCTGGAAATTAGTGGAGTAACGAACTAAATCACTCGCAAAGAAATCGTGGAATCCCATTTCAAAGAAAAACGGAGTTATTGAAAAAATAGTTCTTCGCTTTTAGCGAATTTTTGAAGAAAAGGAAGCTATTGTTCTCGGTCCAAAATTTTTAAAACTCGAATTTCCGAAAGATTTTTATACCAAAATACGTTTCAGACCATCCTGAATTCCCTGCCGAAAGACACCAAAAATTATATGTGTATATATAATGTGTATATATATATATATATATATATATATATATATATATATATATATATATATATATATATATATATATATATATATTATATATGTATGTGTCATTCCAGACGATAACTCTCGAAAGAATTGAGATAAAAAGTTCAAATTTGCACGAAAAATCTGTCTTGGCAATCGACAGGCTACGTTCGAAGATGGGCAGAATCGGGTCACCCTAAGGGGGAGTTTTGGGGAGTTTTAGGGGGGGGAAATTACCCATAAATTCCCAAAATGAAAAAGTCTGACAAGTGACACCTCATTTTAAAGGTTTTTCTACGCTGAACACGATGATGAAATCAGAATTGCGATATCTCATTCCATTCTCAAACTGGAGCACTTTGAAGATGAAGGAACGTGGTTATTTCTTGAGATGTTCTTCCTGGTTCGGCAAAAAATGGAACAAAAAATTTGTTACATAGGTACCCAATACCTACTCTTCTGGTATTCAAAACATTTTTGATTTCCCCCTCCCCCTCCTTCCACCCCAAATTTTACTTTGCGTAAAACTACTCCTGTTTTAATTTTGTATGGTATCAAGTTGGGAAAACATTGGCCGAAAATTAATTTTCAGAAAATTTTAGGCGGAGGAGGAAGATGCCGAAAACTTCGAAAATTCGCTCTTATAGCCATGCTGCATGACTGTTTTTTTTTTTTGTTTTTTCGTGTATTAGTGGAAATAGACTATTTTTCTTCTTTTAGTGGACCAACCCCACCAACCTTGGGGCATCCACTGTATCGACCTGCATGCACATTGCTGAACAGTGAATGTTTGAATTCTAGATGCTTAAGGTTTGATTTCAGCCAAACAAATATGAGCGTTCTAAAGAAAAATGTCTAAACGTGATTATCGGCATACCTACTTGATCTCTCCATGGAATGGATTGAAGGAGTTTTTGAGTGCTGGCCATACAGTTCATTAGTAGTTTTATATAACGTAACTGCAGTTATTCACCTTACCGAAAGAATGGGGCACTTACCGTTGAAAATGTTTCCCAGTTCGCAGGCTGGAGACCACCAGCCATAAGTATCAAAGACCTCTTGCTCCTGTTTATCATAATCATTATACTCTTTTTCGCTGAAGGATCCATGTCCATCCAATCTATATTATAAAGTTCTTCATGAAGTGATTCGCCCTGCATCATCCGAAGATCATAAGAACACTTGTACCACATTCGGAACGCAACATCGCAAATCAAAATAGGAAATCAATCTTAATTTCATGTTCACAACATTAAAATTATATTTTCATTTACAGATGCTAATGTGAGTGCTTTGAAAACTCACCAACTCTTGAACACTTTCTGAAAGTCCGCAGATCATTGCCATGTTCAGAACTTCAGCTACTATTAATAATGCAGCTAGCGCAAGGATGCTTGGTTTCCCTCCTCCCTGGAACAAACCTAATACTTTACTACCATTTTTCTCACGAGAGTTGCCTATTCCATAATATTATGTAATGTTCATATCAACATGAATATGATTTTGAGCTGGATATACTAGTTTTTGAGGGGGCGAAATCATGTCATCGATTTCACCAAACCTTGATTTCTCGTGGTTTTCACATTTAACCATCTGGGAAATTGAAACTCCGTTTGTTTTCATCTCAAGAAAATCGTCAATCATACTCGTTGGAAAACTAAATTTATCCCAAAACCTGTTGGTACCTCAAAAAGCTACTTAAATTAATCTACTTAGCATTTATATTTATTTTGCACTCTTACCTAATGTTATAGAAGTGGTGTCTCTGTCTTATTATAGAAGAGGCTGCCATTGCGTTATAGAAGACAGCACAACACATTCAATCATATATGCAATATATACGCATCGCCCCCCTTAAATTGTAGATAAAAGATGATTTAACCAGGTACGTACTCTACTATTACATGACATGTTGATGACTTACCACGACGAACGCCAACAACGACATGGCTATCACAGCTGATCCCAGTAACAAGGCGACGCCAGTTGGCCATTTCATTGCAATGGACAGATTACGGAACTGCCTGAAGAAAATCACATAAATTATACACCGAGGGAGGTGAATGATGAAAGGTAAGAAAGTATAGTAAGAACCGTCACTTACTCTATTAAAATAGCATGATGTTCAGCTTGCTTGTTCAGACATATGTTGACGCATTTCAAGAAATTTGTATCGCTGAACAATTCTTCCTTGGTCAATTTCTTTCCGCCGTTCTCTCTATGCAGCCTGTAAGCGCATTTTTTTATTTTCCTTATCCTATATATTAAAATCTTGAATTGTAGACTGATGGATTGACAAGACACTACTAAAATTGCATCTGTACCTACAAAAAATTATGTAAAAATTAATACACATACAGTACAATGACAACGTGTAATGGTTTCCTTGGGGTATTCAAAATGTATTTTACTGATTCATTGTTGCCTGACCCAAATATCACTCATCGGCTTGTGTATTTGAACAATAAAGATAATTTTGTATTTCAACCTAATCAATTTAGACACTCTCACCTATTAGATTTTCTAGAATGAAATAAGTTAGGTTGTTAGATCAATCCGTACCAACCTGCAACTGACAGTGCCAAGGCGACAGCTCCAATTGATTGTGACATCACAAGAATCCAGTGCGTTATGTCATTATCAACGATAAATGGGTACCACATTGGTTCAGGGGTTAACATGTAGACACCATTTTCATAAGTTTCGTTAGACGCTCGACCGAAATATCCATCGATCGGTCTGCTCAGCATACAGCAAAGGGCGGTAGCGGATAGATACGTGGGGAGAAGTACAACAATGATGGTTTTCTGTTTCTTCGTAGTCCTTTCTTCCTCTTCCATCTCAGGAATCACAAAACCGTCCCCGTAGTCGAAATAGCCGTTCGACATCGTTCTGAAAATATTCATCAAATGTTTCCTGTTGATCGTCATGAATGACATACAAGTGAGAGCCGCGATGTTCAAGGCGGTAAAGTGGACCGTTTGCGAAGCCGTGATGAAATCATCCATCTGGATGGTGGCTGTGACGCCCAGTAAGTACATATAGGAGGAGCAAATCACAAAATTGAACATCAAAATAACCGAACAGATGATCCGTTTGATGGGCCTCGGGCCCAGGAAAAGTCCGGATATTAGCAGAAGTAAGTTGAATTCGCTGTGGATAGTGTCGAAATCCTTTTGTCCTAAGGGCGGGTCCCCGTACCACCACTTTTCCCAATATTTTCGAAAATTTCCCATCGCGAATGGCAGTTATTACGCACCTACTTCGTCTCTCTTGATTTCAAGCCTTTGCATACGAACTGAACATTCGATCTGGACGCGCTAAACCACTGCCGGTACGTCTCAGATATAATATAATATGTACCACTCCTTTGTTCAAACACTTTCTCACGCCTCTCTGTCCTAAATATTCAATTATCCTTACGATTGCATTATTAGCGACCTATCCGTCTTGTAAGACGGAGTGATATCTCAATTACCTATATAACCAACTAGATGATTTGTTACCTACTAAGGCAATCATACCAAGAGTCCATAGCACAAGTTATTCATTTTAAAAAACCACAACTTTTATTCAAAAACGCTGCAAATCCCTGCACAACGGTTTATTATTTTGTATAGAATACCCTTCTGTTACAGATCACAGCTCTATGTATAGATAACCCGTCTATATAATATGATATGTACTATTCTATACATATAATGTAGATCGCAGACCCTCCTTAGGTTAGTACCTAACCCCGTACACGTTACTAGGTACCTACCTAAATCACGAGCTAAATGTTGCTAAAATAATTCTGCCGATGACAAACAGTACCTAACAAAAAGAAACACACATAATGAAGTTCTGAAAAGAAATTGTTGATGAGGAGTGAAAAAAGTTGCGAAAGTACCTACCAACAAACTCCAGCCCCCTCTACGTAGATGGTATAATGAACCGTTGTGTAATAATTTACCGTTGAGTAATGATTTACCGTAGTAATAATTATAATAGTCATAATAACCCATCAATAATACTTCAACGTTTGTTCAAGTTTCACTACCTACCAACAAACTCCAAAAGAGCCATCATTTTGGTTTATTATTTTCAATAATGAACCATTGGAATCGAGCATGAATTTCAAATGAAATAATATCACAGAACAACCAACTCGACTTCATACTCCGCCAATATAGTCAGGTGATCCCTAGCAATGATTTCATCTCCGCCAAATTTCCTATTGTGGGCGCGTCTCTGGTTACGAGATTTGGTTTGAATTGTATACAATTTCATTCACACTGGAGTCGAAAATGCCTGTCGGGGCAAACTTCGGGGCCTTACTGTGAACGAACGGCTGGACGTACGATCGCAAGTTCAAGAACTATTTAAAACCGTAAAAATATTCACGTAAAAAAATGGTATAGGCGTTTTGAAAATTTCAACCCCTATTTTGAACCCCTTAAGGATGACTGACACTAACGTCGAGCTTCGAGGACCAACTAGACCCCGAACGGAACCTATAACCCGAATTTCATCAATTTTCTTTCATGGTAACTAAGAAAAGTGGCCCGTACGGCGTACGGCGTACGGCGTACGGCGGACAGACAGAAATATTTTTATTGCAGTTTTGGATTCTACATACCTTGAAACGTGAACCATCAAATTTTGAGGGGGGGTAAGCATTTTTTTTTTTCATGCTCGATTCCAATGGTTCATTATTGAAAATAATAAACCAAAACTATCTGGCCACAACCGGTTGTTTTGTATTTCTTCATACTATGTGAGGTACGCTCGTTGGGAGGGTGGGGCGTCAAATGTCAAAAAAGTTCTTTTTTTCTCTTTCCAATAACACTTATAGCGCCATATGCATCACTGTGTATACAGAAGAAGATCCCCCCCCCCCCCCCGGGTATCAAAATTATACATGAAAGGTACTCTGTCGAATACCTCTGAAGTCTCTGTCGAAATCGAATTTTTCCGAGAATCTGACGAAGGATACTCATTCTTGGAATGTTTACGGATACTCCGTTCGTTTTAAAGTTCGGAAATATCGCCTACCGAAATCAGGTCGATTTTTCAGACAGCTGTTTTTGCATGGAGCTAGAAGAAATCCCCTTCTACCTCCATGCAACGGCGTGTATAAAAATGATACATGTGTCGCCATGCAACTGAATTCGAGGACCAACTAGAACCCTAAAGGGACCTATAAACCGAATTTCGTCAATTTTTGTTCATGGTAACTAAGAAAAGTGCTAAGTAGGGCGGACGGACAGAAATTTTTTTATTGCATTTTCTGAATCTACTACATACCTTGAAACGTAAACCATCAAATTATGGCTCGATTCCAATGGTTAATTTTTGAAAATAATAAACCAAACATTTCTGTCCGTCCGCCGTACGCCGTACTGAGCACTTTTCTTAGTTACCATGAGCCAAAATTGACGAAATTCGGTTTATAGGTTCCGTTCGGGTTCTAGTTGGTCCTCGAAGGTCGGCGTTACTGTCATTCATCTCTATGGGGTTCAAAATAGGGGTTGAAATTTTCAGATTTTTCTTACGTGAATCTTTTTACGGTTTTAAAATAGTTCTTGAACTTTTTGAGACCACCCGGAGCATTGTACGTCTGGAATGGAATTACTCCATTTGAAAAATGAAGGATGTTTTGGATTTTGCTGATAGGTACTTTTGCGACTTGAACAAACGGTGAAGGAATTACTAGACAGTGGTAAATTATTACACAACGGTAAATTATTACACAACGGTTTATTATAACATCTAAGTAGAAGGGGCTGGATTTTGTTGATAGTACTTTTCCAAGTTGAACAATCGTTGAAGTATTATTGATGGGCAAATTATTACACAACGGTTCATTATAGTATCTACGTAGAACGGGCATCTATGCAGGTAAATTATTACACAACGGCGATCTCCCGTAGGAAGTGGGATGAATGCAGTCCTTTGTTCTTGTGGTATTCGCGTGGCGGTTGACTCGGGTAACTTATTATATATAATGTATATAATTTTTTTTTATGTGCCACTCCAGAGGAATCTGACCTTGGGTACGTAATAAAACTT
The DNA here is from genome assembly GCA_954871275.1 of Leptopterna dolabrata. Lineage (NCBI taxonomy): Eukaryota > Metazoa > Arthropoda > Insecta > Hemiptera > Miridae > Leptopterna > Leptopterna dolabrata. The sequence continues at coordinate 13,205,879 of OX940984.1, read as the reverse complement.
CCACATTTCGCCAAAATGTTTTTATTGCCAAACAAAAAGATGGGTTCGAGGATGAGCAAAAATTCTAAGGGGGTCATCAACTTTGGGTTTGTAGGGGTCAAAAATCGGTAAAAATTCCTGAAATCACGAAATAATTATTATACCATGTTACGAGAAGTGGTATGGTTTCACGCTACACAATCCTTTTATACAAAGCACGAATAGCACAATAGCGCAAATATTTCTTTGAAAATGCGCTCTTATAGCCGTGCTGCATGAATGGAACTGTTTTTATATCCAAACTCCGCGGGGAACGGACATATCCTCCCTTCCAGCCGGATTCCGCATACTTTGAAAAGCAGGTGAGCCACCGAATTTCATGGAAGCTCTTCTGTTATCGGTTCCTGATAATCACTGATGCTAATAATAAACTGAAAACCCAAGGAACGCATCATGACTCAGTAACATACATTTTTCCGGTGACGACATAACAGCCAGCAAAATGCTATACCTATAATAGCTCCTATATTATCACAGTCCAGGAACTTACTTTTCGTCCGACTTCGTAGCAACTCGTGGATATTGTCCACAACACGAAAACTCCTGTGATAATGCCTGTAATGCTGATCATTATGAACTGGTACTCTCCAAAAGTCAACAAATTGTAAAATCTAGAGCCAATAATTATCAGTCGTGCGATGGAATAACTGTAGCTGCATAATTTTGTTAACGAATTGAACGTGATGATGACAACGAAGACTCCGAAGCAAGAATTCCACGTTTCAGCCTTTCGGAATTCTTGCAGATGGAGCCCAGTATCTTCCCTGTCAGTAGCATCGTCCAATTGTTTCGATACTGGTTTCAAAAAAGGACAAATATAGACAAAAATTAGAGTTTGGAGTGAGTCGTTGTAAAAAAATAATAATAAAACATTCACCAAAATACTTTGGAGCACATGTAGGACTGGCCGCTCAACCGATGCAGCTGTGAACAGCGGAAGAGTTGGTATTTCAAATTTAGATAATGCAATTCAAATAGTTTTTGGAGGCCGGTCGCACCTTCAAAAAAATGAAGAAATATGACAAACCCGTCACTGTAGTCGATAAAGAGGAGCATTTTTTACCGTATGAGAAGAGCTTGTCAAACCAGTGCATGTTTCATTCGTGACTCTTCCATAGTATCCATCAATAACTCTGCTCATCATGCTGCAAAATCCTGTTATTCCCAAGTAAAACGGGATTACTTCGATAAAGACTAGTTCCTCTACCCTGAAACTCTTAATTTCCTCTTTCATTTCAGGTATCTCAAAATCGTCACAGTACGCAAAATATTACGTTGTGACGGATTTCAAAATATTCACCAGCTGTTGATTGTCATACTCAGCTTGACGACGATTGAGACAACAACCTGCACTCCTAAATGAACGGTTTAGGAGAACGTGACGAAGTCGTCGATCTGGTTAGGTGACGTGATAAAAAAAAAAAAAAACATATAGCTGATCGTACGTGAAGAATGGACCAGTGGAAATGCAAAAGTCACGTTCCATCTCACTGGCCTCGGGAACGTACAGGAGCACGTTGAATTCCCTGTGAATTACATTGTAAATCTCATCGACTTTCGGCGGCTCACCATACAACCACTCCGACAAGGACTTTTTTCCATCACAATATAATACAGAAGTAGTCTTTACTATACCACCAATTTCTAGATAGCGTTCATATTTGTCTGAGTCACCGCCAGAACAGCAGACTTGAACTACCTAGTATATTATGCATAGTATCTTCTGTTTGAACAAAACCCCTTTCAGGTCCTTGATATGACCAAGCGACTCCATCAAAAGAGATCTAGACCTGGTACAGTTAATTATTTACTGAAGCCTTTTTCTTGTACCACATATTTTCTTCAGTGGCATGTCCAAAATGAATAATTATCGCCATGACATTGACCTCTACACGTTTCTATCTACTGTTTCGAGTTTTCCGTCGTTATAATATTAATTTCAACCGATGACTAGCAGCTATTGATATTTGGACTCTCATACGCCTCTCTGTTTCTAAAATTACGAAGAGTTCTAATGAGACTCAATTACTGAGTGAGCGGATGACAATTAGCAAAATATTCAATATGAAAATACCGAAGTATTCAATGTGCATAGAGTTGCTATCTAAGCATTATTAGGTAAATGTGGAAAATTAGCATTATTGATTCAGCCCGAAAAATGATGAATCAAAATTTCATTCAGCAGCCTCCTTAGGTTTAATTCCAACTTTTTCTTAACAGAATATGTATCAGCAAATCAGTCCATTGCCACATTCTCCGTTCTCGGCTAGTATATTCAAATATGAGAGGTATCCACGATCCAAGTGTTGCGAGAAGCAATGCTGCTGCGTCCAAATTCAGTTTGTTTGTAGGGAGCGTCTTGAGTAGTTTTTCAAATGACATTTGGTTGTTGTAAATCTCCCAAAAATGGGCAAAGAGAGTAACAATGAGGAAACCCACTTCGAGAACATGGCTGGTTTGGAACGGGTGGTAACCATGTTCATAGAGAAATGACGGGAAGGAGGATGACGGGGAGGTATTAGGATGAAGAACGCGTAGAAAATTCAGCCTGAGCCAGCAAGTGAGGAGCAGTGGTGAAGTAGCAGAATTCCGTGCTGTCCTTGGGTTGCAGTAAATGGAAATACTCCCAAATATCTGTATAATGTCATAAGATAACCCATGATCACTGAAAATGTTTAAATGTATTAATGAAATTAAAATGTTGGCACCATCTGCGTAATGGGGAAGAGAAATTGGTGGTAAATAGCACTTACAGTAGAGGAATACTATTGAAATAAGTTGAAAGGAGTGGTTGTTCTATCCTATTCTATCAAGCGTTCACTGATATAATAAGTTCTGGTATTTCACGACCAGCTTACCAATATTAGCACGATTTTTTCTAGATAATAAATGTAGCGAGAGGCATTTATAAAGGGTATCCGAAACTGTCAATAAATTGTATGTCAGTAATGTAATAATTTTTTGGTTACAGTGGTTTCGAAAACTAAATGACAGTGGATCTCGTGATTCAGGTGCTAATAGCAACAAAAGTTCTGCGTTTCAGAACGTTTCGGATCGTCTCACACTTCGGCAGCTAGTAGGAGATTGACGTACGAGTAAGCAGTGTTCATTATCTGTAACAAGTGAAGTACAGGTTGAATGAAAATACAAATCAATCAACAACCGCTCTCGAATGAAAATTGAGCTCTGCAAATTATTACGCAACGGTTTAATCTTTTCCTGTGTAAATACCTCTTCTGCGTAGCACTGTATTCCTATGTCCCTGAATGAGAAATAGGGTTAAAAATGCTTCTTTCCATTCTGTTCAATAAATGAAATTAACACTTTATTGTCCACATAATGAGCTACTTATGTCGGAATGTATGCAGATAACGAGTGTATAATTTGATTTTCCATTTCCATGTAGTTCAACTCAAACCTCATTCAGAGCACTAGTGCATCACTTTAAATTATGTACAGAACCACAATAGATGGATGTATGGAACCGCAAACCGAGGGGGGAATCACGAATCGTCACAGCAAAAGGTTCTTGAAAGTTACCTAGAAGGTTTGCCACTTCTAATGTTGGGTTGTTGGCAGCATTGAGAAACTTCGCGTCCGAACGCCCCCTTGGGCCAACAGCCAATCAGATGTCAATAAACCTGATACGTCATTTCATCTTCCTCACTTAAAAAATACTGCCTATTTTTGAAACCGAGCTTCAAGCTAAAATTTTTCCCGGAGTTCTGAATATTTTTTCCAAAAAAATTATTTGACGAAAATTCCCCATTATAGGGTCGTTTTTTGCGGCGGATAAGTACCTACGTACGCACGCACGTAGACGCTTAGAGCGCTAACCTTAGAGCGCTGCTGCTTCTCGTCACCTCCATCGTTCTCGATTTCAACAACAGGAGGCCACCAACTGTATTTCTTACGTAGCCGTTCAGGACCGTCACACCAAATAGTATCCAGGTCATTGACCTGGTGGCCAGATCAGCAGAGTCCAAAAATCTCTCGACCTTCCTGTTGTAGGTCCAGAACCTCCTGTTCTGAATTCAAGCCCATTACCATGTTGTCCCCCTGGTCACTGATCCCCTTTTTAATCTGATCTTGCACATTGTCCTCATACTTCTAAAGTAAATCTTGATTTTGTGACATCTATTAGAAATTGGTTCAAGTTCAAAACTTATTAGTATATCCCCGTTGGTTATCCCATATGATTACTGTGTGACGTATGTTTACGTTGAATAAAAAAGTGGGTTTTTGTTTGTTCTGAAAAACTCTAACGAGGTGAAATTTCATTTCTCGATATAATTATAATAGGTTATTTTGCCCAGCGAAAATTTTGATCGAGTATCAAAATTAATAACGATGAACAGCTCTGCCAAGATAGAACCTTTAGGACGAAACAATTTCGACACATGGAGGATCCATATGGAAGCGCTCTTAATCAAGACCGGTGGATGGGACTATGTGACTGGACAAATTAGGAAACCAACCAGGAGCGTAGCGTGGCTCTGGAATGGAGGGTACCGCACTCCATCCCCCCCCCCCCCCCCCACAATATCCCAAGTCTCCTACTGAATTTACCTACGCACATTATTCACTTCAACCAAGACAGAAAAGTAAAGCAGTTCTTAGCAAGCTATTTGCTCAAGGGAATTGTACAGTGTTATTATATTAGCCTTCAAACATTAGTTAGAAACCAAAAATTCCCACGCAAATAGCCAGTATCCAGGACTTGCCAACGGGGAGGCGACTGCTGTAAAGTCCTCCCAGTCCGCCCCTACCACCCAACCATAGCGACCTGGCTACCTACACCTATTCTAAATAAAAAAAGAAAATTAGGAACTTTTAACACCCTTAGAAATACTATTATGGCGTGTGTACTCACGATTATGTTCTTTTACGACTGCCGACAGGTTTGGAAGCGGGGAAGTTGAACGGCCCAACCTGATGATCTCACATTTCTGTACAAAATTACGTGAACTAAACGATCGACTAACTAAGGAACAATTCACGCAACAGCTATCCATTTTCGAAGCGGAAAGCAGCAAAAATGTCGCGTAAAAAACAAGTTGACATTATCAAGAAAACGATGGAGTGAAACAAAAACGAACAATAAAGCAAGCCATAAAAACAAACAACACAGAACCTTCCGACATAAACATAACCTTTCGACTTCGGGCTCCTAAACAAATCGATTATACCTACCAGCTTCGATAGCATCGAGAAAATCCGGCGTGATCACGAGAGCACTACAGAACCGCACAAAACGTGCGGTGACTCGTTGACTGGACGACTACCACTAGAAACTACACACACACACCGAACCATCATTGTGAAGACGAGGAGACACACTGACACACGGGCTCGGCCAATGACCTTTTGTCACCGCAATGGTGGCGCGGTACCCCAAACCCACCGTCATTCATTGCGTCATTTCTGCTTCAATCGATACTGCTCTATCACCTCTATCGATCAGTTTGTGGTATCGATTAAGACAAAGAAGTCATCGATCTCTGATTTGAACCTACCACGAAGAATCGATGAAACTGGTTTTTAATCGAATCCATCAGAATGCGCCCAAATTCAACTTTTCGGATTTTATTCTTTGTGTAGGTACCTTTTTTCTTCTTTTCGTCAGGGGTACCGCCGCTACCCGCGGTACCCCTGAATCTACGCGCCTGAAACCAACCGAGGCTGAAGCGGTCGCCGGAACCGTTGGAGATGCTGATGGGTCTGCAGCAGCAGCCAAGCAATGGTCAGCTGAGGATCTCAAAGCCAGGTCTGATTTAATCTTATCCATAAGTCCATCCGAGTTAAAGTTGATTAAGGGTTGCCGGACATCCAACGAAGTATGGACGAAACTCCACGAAGTGTTCCAGTCTAAAGGGCCTGCTAGGAAGGCGACGCTATTGAAGAGGCTGATTTGCATAGGATGAATATCGGGGACGATGTTAGAGATCGCGTGTCAACATTTTTCGAAACTGTCGATAAATTGAATGACATGGACATTAGCATTAATGGTGATCTGTTGTCTATAATGCTTTTGTATAGCTTGCCCGATGAGTACGAAAACTTCCGATGTACGATTGAGTCCAGAGATGACTTCCCGAAGCCTGAAGCTCTCAGGACGAAGATATTGGAAGCGTCGGACGGACGGAAGAACAAAGTCGGAAATCATGATCCCGATGCAATGATAGCGAAGAATAAGAAGTATGTTAAGCCTAAGTCAAAAACGCCTGCTCAGGTAGTAAAATTCAAATGCTATAAATGTAAGGAATTGGGACATAAAGCCTCAGTGTCCTCAAAAAGCTGAAAAAGCTGGAACGGCCGATGAACTGTCATACCATTTTGCATTAAGGGCTGATGGTAAGGCTGAAAGGGGACATAGAACTATTTTGAACATGGTTAGATGTATGCTCGTAGATTCTAGATTACCACATGGTTTCTGGGCAGAGGCAGTGGCGAAGGCGGTTCATATCAGGAATAGACGGGAAGATTCCATATGAGATGTGGTTCGGAAAAACTCCAGTATGTTCATACTTCCGTACATTTGGAAGTAGAGCCTACATGCTGGATAAGTCGGAACTTCTTCATTATCTGGTATACACCAAAAAAAATTCTCAAATTTTGATTAAATTATTTAATAACGTTTCTCAACAACAAAACAACTATTGCATACTTGTACCATCTATTCAGAAGTCCCAAACAACCAGCTCATTCACGGGATAGTTTCTGGGATTGTTTATCTTTTTTGAGATGCGAGCGCTAGCGAGCATCCAGATCGCTTGACAATGCGAGCGGCGGAATGGGAACTAAACTTCTTGTACACCCACCGTCTTGTCTGACTGAACAATCGATGTATTTGAGATAATGGTAATTGTTGTTGAGAAACGTTATTAAATAATTTAATCAAAATTTGAGAATTTTTTTTTGTGTATACCAGATAATGAAGAAGTACCGATAAGTCATTCAAGGGGAAGCTGGAACCTAGATCCAATGAATGTATTTTTGTCGGATATTCGGAAATATCAAAAGCCTACAGGGTTTGGGATCCGAAGAAAAGAAAAATAGCCGTGACAAGGGACCTGAAATTTGTAGACGAAATGGAACCGAAGATATTGGAGCCAAGAGATGTTGTCAAGCTCGAAGTGTTTGATGTCGAGGATAGGAGTCCACTGCAGTATAGCCATCAGCCCGAGCAAATGGAAATAAAATTTCTACAAGTAACTGGGAATATGGGAAATAGAAGAGAGCAAACAGACAGTAGAAATGAAATAGAAACAACACCCGATCATCAAGAAATTGAAGAAATCACGATGAGAAAACGTGAAGAGGAAGGGGAGAGTATCACATTGGTCAGGGGAAGGGGAAGGCCAAGATTGGTGGAGACAGGTCGCGGAAAACCGAGAAAAGTCTATAACATGGTTCCTAAACCTGAAATGATCCCCAGAGCAAATGTGACTAAGCCTTCACGTTCAGACGATCCAACTTCGTCAGCAGCAATGTTGGAAATTGCCTGCGCAACGGAGATTTCTCCCACAGAGGCGTTCTCGAGTCCAGATGCTGACGAATGGCGTGCAGCTGTTCGAAAAGAATATTCCTCGCTTCTCTTTAATAAAACGTGGACTGTGGAAGAAAAACCTGCTGATCAGGCGGCGGTTGGCTGTAGGCTGATACTTACCAATAAGTATGCTGCCAATGGTGATCTTGAGCGACGTAAAGCACGTCTTGTTGCAAGAGGATACACTCAGCAACCAGGGGTGGACTATCATGAGACGTACTCTCCAGTCGTAAGGCTCAGTTCACTTCGCATGTTGATGGCTCTGGCTGTGAAGAACTACATGGAAGTCATTCAGATGGACTTGGAAACCGCCTATCTGAATACCACCTGAATACCTGAAGGATATCTTGATGGACATAGTCGAAAACGAGACAGGGGAAGTTCAAGAAGCCGCATGGACAATGCTGAAGGGAAAAACCACTGCAGACTAAGGAAGTCTGGAGTGGGCCCCTGATAAGTTTTGTCTTGAGGGGGCGTATTAGAAATTGGTTCAAGTTCAAAACTTATTAGTATATCCCCGTTGGTTATCCCATATGATTACTGTGTGACGTATGTTTACGTTGAATAAAAAAGTGGGTTTTTGTTTGTTCTGAAAAACTCTAACGAGGTGAAATTTCATTTCTCGATATAATTATAATAACATCTTCCTGAATAAAGGTTTCAAGGCCAAACCGTAATCTTTGGCGAGACTAGATGGATGAAACCTCCACGACTTTGACACGAAATACCTACCCCTATAAACTTAATCGAGTCTTTGAATGTTTGGGCCGCCAAGTCGTTGACGGTTTCATTCGGACCATCATTGACACCAATCGTCTCTAAATTCCACAAAGGTTTAAGGGAATCTCTCTCTTCCAAGTCTTCCACCGGGAATTGGTGTATTCCAGCTAACGAAATCCATCTCAGTGACAGATTCTTTCTGTGTAGAGTATGACAAATAACTTAGTGTTGTCAGAAGTTAGTTCAGCGTTTAAGTACCGACCACTGAGTACCCAGCCCAGCTTCGACTGAACCGAATAAAGGCCAGGACTCACCTGCTTTCTCCCCTCGAATAGAAGATCGAAGTAATAATAGTTGCATATCAGTGGGTAAATTTGCTTAGAGGGGTCTTTATCTGCTAATGACATCCCTTCGGGAAGCTTCACTTCGGAAAAATCCACGTCCCGAGGCACATGCTTTCCCACGATTGTTGGCAATACGTCAGCAAAAATATACATATGGCCCCTTCCAACAACAGCTCCTAACTCAACAAACGCACTCTGTCCCTGAATTTGTTTAGACCTACTACCCAAAAAGTGGACTGAGAGAGTTTGCCTTTCTTTTATGGGCAAATTCAGTTTCCTACTAAATTCCTCAGCAATATAAGTCCTCTGGCTGCCTGAATCCAAGAGCGCTCTTACTTCCAAAACTGGTTCATTTTTGCTTATTGCTCGTATCTGTACTGTGGCCGCTTGCGGCGAAACTGACTCTGTGATGGCCAGTTTCTGCAACGCCCTCTGTGCGTTCAGCTCCTCCGATCGTCGACACCTCAGCGAATCGGTCCGGGCACAGCGATTATGGTGCCTCTTTTTCCTCCGGCAGTAAAAGCCCGGGCGACCCACTTGACACTCGTTAACTTTATGGTTCCTGCTAAGGCAATTAAAACAAAATCCTTTAGCCAATCTAATATATTTCCAACATTCATCCGTCCAATGCCTCCCTTTGCAGAAGAAACATTTTAGAGGCCTAGCCTTCACTCCCATACAACATTCTGCATCGTCGAACCCATAAGGTTTTCTGCAGTGCCATATCGGGTGTTCTTGAGTGGAAGCTCAATACGGAGCTATACACGTTCTCTTGGGCCATGATCAAGCCCTTTAAGAACCTCAACAAATGTTCAGTCGTTAAATTAATTGTATCTAGTTTATACTTCTCAAGCTCGAAAAGGATGCTGCGTAGGAATTTTGATGTGAAGAGAAAACAAATAATTAAATCTTCTCTACGTCTGAGAGAGATTCATTTATGTGAATATTAATTTCTACCATTGCCAAAATTCGGAGAATTTGAATGAATCGCCGTCAAAAGGTTTAATTGATAATTCCGGAAGTCTTGACAGTGATTTTGGAAATCACAGTAGGAAATTCAACGACATAGGCGGGTATGACGTTTAATTTCATTTTCCGTTCTTCCAAAGGCTCTGAGAGCCCGAAACCTAGCTTTTAAAACATCCTTCATGAATGCAGGGCCCTCCTCACCCCTTTTGGCTCTCCTGGACGGCCAATAGGAGTGATGCAGGGTCCTGGGTACACTAGGCTTCTGCTGTGACATTACTGAGTTAAAATATTCCGTGAGGCTTTTTAGCTGTCAATAATTATATTGGCCTCATGAAGATCAAACTCTGCCTCCAAAAATCCATCAATCATCTCGCACTGGTTGAGCAGCTCCTCCTTTACTTGCCTCAAAATGCTTAACTTAATAGGCTGTAAAGATCGATGATACCAGTTGAAGAGGTACTTCGTCTCGATCAGCTCAAATTTCTTGTCCCAAATTAGAGAAATCTTCGGCTGGGGCAGCTTCTTGGCTTCGGCTGGGTTTATCAGGCACCACTTATCGAGAATTAATCACTCTAAGAAATCAACCTTTCAACTAAACATCTGGTCTAACTGTCATCTGATACACGACCCGGAAACGAACGCTAACGGCGGTAAACTGAAGGCAAAATGAAAAAATCTAATATTGGAAAATAATTTATAATAAATTTAAAATAATCTCGATCCGCGACATTTACAGCGATTTTTTTTTAACTAGGAAAATAGTTTGCGTGTTGGTGCATCCAAGAACCAGATAATCACAGAAATCTATGTGATCCGTAAGCCGGGATTTATTCAGATTTTTGTGGGTATTTTGCCAGTGAATTCGGTTTTGTTTCTAGTTGTTTAGCACAGTTCTAGAAATTAGTGGAGTAACGAACTAAATCACTCGCAAAGAAATCTTGGAATCACATTTCAAAGAAAAACGGAGTTATTGAAAAAACAAATTTTCGCATTTTTTTGTTTTTTCGTGTATTAGTGGAAATGGACTATTGTTTTTCTTTCAGTGGAGTAACAACCAACCTTTGGGCATCCGCTGTATCGACCTAAGGTTTGATTTCAGCCAAACAAATAAGAGCGTCCTAAAGAAAAATTTCTAAACGTGATTATCGGCATACTTGAAATCTCCATGGGATGGTTTGAAGGAGTTTTTGAGTGCTGGCCATACAGTTCACCAGTTGTTTTATATAACGTCACTGCAGTTATTCACGTTACCGAAAGAATGAGGCACTTACCGTTGAAAATGTTTCCCAGTTCGCAGGCTGGAGACCACCAGCCATAAGTATCAAAGACCTCTTGCTCCTGCTTATCATAATCATTATACTCTTTTTCGCTGAAGGATCCATGTCCATCCAATCTATATTATAAAGTTCTTCATGAAGTGATTCGCCCTGCATCATCCGAAGATCATAAGAACACTTGTACCACATTCGGAACGCAACATCGCAAATCAAAATAGGAAATCAATCTTAATTTGATGTTCACAACATTAAAATTACTGTCGTGAGTCCCTCCCGGGAACACTCCTCTAGTAAACTTAAGTTCTCACCAACATTCAAACGCAAAAGTTAGTTTCCATCAATAAACGAAATGAGTGGGGAGACAAGCCACAGAACCCAGGGTACACAACCTGGGGCCCCACCACCAACCCCTAACAGGGGGTTGGAGGGAGAGGCCTCCTTTTCCTATAAAACCCTGGATCCTGCGACTTTAGCTTCATTCGACACTTCCTCTAACCAGCTCTCTCTTCTCTCCTCTACCTTGCTCTCTCCTCCTCTCAAAAGAACCTAGATGTCGGTGGTGGTCCGCCCATAACCGCCTAGGCAACCTCCTCTTCCAAAAGATTCCAGATGTCGGTGGTGATTCGCTCATAACCACCTGGACACCTCTCCTCCAAAAGATCCTAGATGTCGGTGGTGATTCGCTCATAACCGCCTAGGCAAATTCTATCACTCACCTCTCCTCTCTCCAAAAAGATCCCAGATGTCGGTGGTGATTCGCTCATAACCGCCTGGGCAATTTCCCTCACACCACCGTGATGCAATTTTAAATTCATCACAGTGGTGAACCCGACGTTCACCCAACCTTCCTTTCTTTCCCATCTGATGTGTCAACCCCCAGTCTCAAGTTAAGTTCGGTCCCATTTCAATTTCAAATTCAGTCAGTCAGTCAGTTTAAATTTCGCAATTTTCGCCCACACTCCCTCAACCGCTCGGAGATCGCACACCTCTCACACCTCCGCTCAACCACACACACCTCCGCTCCCGATTTTTGCAAATTTCGAATTTGAAATTTAAAATTTGAATTTTCAAATTACAGACTCTACCATGGACCCGAACTCACCACCGCCGCCGCTCCTCCGGCCACCCACGCTGCAGCCACCCGCCGCCACGACGACGGCCGCCGGCAACAACCCCTTCCCCACCCTCTCATCGCCCGGCACCGCCACGCCGACGACGCCCGCCGCAGCCGCCCCCGCCGCCGCCGCCGCCGCCGCCGACGTCATGACCGTCTCTGCGTCTTTCCCGCTCTCATTACCACCTTTCTACTCACATGACCCCGCATTATGGTTTTTTCAGGTGGACGCAGCGTTCTCGGCCGCAGGCATCCGCAGTCAGAAAACCCGCTATTCCCGCATCATCTCCCTGCTACCGTACGACATTCTCCTCCAGACGTCGGACATCGCCCCCGACGCCGCCGCTGCGTATGACGACCTCCGCAGCCGCCTCATCTCGCTCTATCAACCATCGAAAATCGCACGAATCGCCACCCTACCTATCACAGCCCCAGCACCTCGGAGACATGAAGCCCTCCCACCTCTTCCGACGCCTGCGACATCAGCTGCAGGGCATTTTGACGTCCGACATCGCCCGCACGTTCTGGCTACGCGCGCTCCCCCACCCGATGCAGATGGCGCTCGCCAGCCACCTCGACGGCCCGGACGAGACGCTGCTCCGCCTTGCGGACACCGTCCACGATCTCGCCGCATCCGCCAGCGTCAACGAAGTTCGTTCCCCCCGCACCGCACCACCTCCCCGACAACGCGACGCATCCCGAGAACGCAGTCGACCCCCCTCCACGGACCGCCGGCGACCCCACTCCGCAGAGCGCCGCCGAACCCCCTCCACTGACCGCCGGCGCCAACCCTCCTCTGAACACCGCCCCACCCCTCCTCAGGAGCAACAAAGAGGGAGATCACCGGCCAACGCTACCCCTTCCACAACGTCTCGCCCCACCGGGACAACCTACCTACCCGCCGACCCCCCCCCCCACCGATGCTTTTACCACGTAAACTTCGGTGGGGAGGCGCGAAAATGCCAACCCCCCTGCTCCTTCTCCTCCGGGCAGGGAAACGCCGACGCCCGCCGGCAAACCCGGCGGGCCCCCCTCGTCGCCAACATGGGGGGGACCCCCACCACTCCCCCCCGGCCCGTATCAACTCGACCACCACCACCAAGACCTCCTACCCTTCCTACGCCGCCGCCACTGCCGCCAACCTCACGGCCGCGCCTCGCTGCGCCGCCACCTCCCTCTCCCGACCAAACGCCGTTCCCCCACCCCGGAACAACCCCTCCACAGCCGCCACCACGGCCGCCAACCTCACGGCCGCGCCTCGCTGCGCCGCCGCCTCCCTCTCCCGACCAAACACCGTTCCCCCACCTCGGAACGGCCCCTCCACAACCACCACCACGGCCGCCAACCTCACGGCCGCGCCACGCCGCGCCGCCGCCTCCCTCTCCCGGCCCGCCACCGTTCCCCCACCACGGAACGCTTCCCCCACTGCCGCCGCCACGGCCGCCAAACACCCCACCAGGCCCCACTCCAAACATACAAATCCCACCCCCCCAACCGTTCCCCTCCCACAGAACGGGCGCCCCTCCAACCACGTCTCCTTTGCGGGAGACAAACCCCCACCACCACCACTAACACTCAACCCCACCACCCCTGCTACCAACCCTACAACTGATCAGACGCCCCCCGCCCCAACTGCCGCAATTTTCCCCCACTCCACGCCAACCCACCAACGCCTATTTTTGAAATGTAGGAAAACTAACGTCCCCTTCTTGATAGACACAGGGGCGGCGCTGTCCATTTTTCCAAATTCTTTTCTCCGGCGTCAGGTGCGCTGTTACCACCAAATTCTCTACGCCGCCAACGGTACCACCATCCCCTCGTACGGGACGTACCGCTCATCCGTATACATGAGCGGACTCGTGGCGGACGTGGAGAAGGCGATCCTGGGGGCCGATTTTCTAGCATATTTCGGCCTCCAGGTCGACGTGAAGAACGCGCGCCTGATAGACCCCTCCACCAACAAACCCATACCCGGCTTCATACACGCTATAAATCAACCCCCCTCTCAATTTGAAACGCTCCTCCAAAAATACCGCCCCCAGCGCCGCCCCTCAGCCCACATCTCAACAATTCAACACTTCATCGAGACCTCCGGCCCCCCAATTACCGCTAAAGCCCGCCGCCTCCACCCGTTGCAGCTCACACAGGCCCGCCAACACTTTGACCGCCTAATAGCGGACGGAATTATCCGCCCCTCCAAGTCCCCTTGGGCCTCCCCCTTGCAGATTGTGCAGAAGCCCAATGGGGACATCCGCCCCTGCGGCGACTATCGCCGCCTCAATGCGAAAACCACCCCCGACCTGTACAACGTCCCCCACCTCCGGGATTTTTCATCACACCTACATGACACGCACGTCTTTTCCACACTCGACATATCAAGGGCCTTCCAACACATCAACATACACCCACCTGATATACCTAAAACTGCTATAATTACCCCCTTCGGCCTCTTTGAATACGTAAAAATGGGATTCGGCCTCAGGAACGCTGCCCAAACCTGGCAGCGGTATATGGACAACATCCTACGCGGCCTCCCATTCGTCTTTTGCTTCCTCGACGACATCCTGATCGCTTCCCGCAACCCCGAAGAACACCTGCAACACCTACATCAAATTTTGAACATATTCTCCGCCGAAGGGCTGGAAATCAACAGAGAGAAATGTGTTCTCGCCCAGCCCTCCGTCCGCTGCCTCGGCCACCTAGTCTCCTCCGAAGGTATCACGCCCCTACCAGACAAGGTCCACGCCATCAGCGATTTCCCACAGCCCCGTACCGTGACAGAACTTCGCCGTTTTCTGGGTATGTTGAATTTCTACCGCAGACACATCAAACACGCAGCACAACACCAACAACCCCTCATACGCGCCATTCCCCAACCCGCCAGAAAACACGACAACCGCCCCATACCCTGGTCCCCCGAACTTACTGCCGCTTTCCAGCTTTGTAAGCAGGACCTAGTGGACGCCGCTCTATTGGCCCATCCCGATCCCCACGCCCCCCTTTCCATCACAACAGATGCTTCCGACTGGGCCATCGGGGCAGTGCTCCACCAGCACACCGGCGCCACCCCCCAACCCCTTGGGTTTTTTTCCAAAACCCTATCACCAACCCAAAAAAACTATTCAACGTTCGACAGAGAGCTCCTCGCCATCCACGAAGCCATAAAACACTTTCGTGACTTCGTGGAGGGCAGGCAGTTCTCTGTCGTAACGGATCATAAGCCCCTAACCCACGCCCTCCTACAGAGCCATAAGTCCGCCTCCCCGCGTCGCCTCCGGCAGCTCGAATTTATCGGGCAGTTTACGTCCGATATCCGATACTTGCCGGGGGCCGACAACTGCGTGGCGGACACGCTCTCTCGCCCCACCCCTGCGCCGGTGGAGGAGTTACTGCCCTTCCCCTCCCCACACATCCTCCAATCCAAACAAAATCCAACTTCCGACCCCGCCCTCTCCAACCTCATTTCCGCCTCCAAATTGGAACAGCTGCCGCCCCTCGATCTCTGGTGCGACGTGACGGCCGATACACCGCGCCCTTACGTCCCACCGGAGCTGAGGCGGCAGTTGTTCCTCCACTACCACTCCTTACACCATCCCGGCATCAGGGCGAGCCGGGACCTCATCAAAACGCGGTACTTCTGGCCCCACATGAACACAGATATCCGTAACTGGGTTCTAGGGTGCCAGAAGTGCCAGCAGTTTAAGGTCTCGGCTCACCCCCATGTACCTCCTCAACCCATTCCCGACTCCCTCCCGTGGGAACACGTGCACTTGGATCTGGTCGGCCCTCTTCCCCCCTCCGAGGGGAAGAGGTACTGCCTCACCATGATCGACCGTGCAACAAATTGGGCCCACATTACCACGGACGCCGTCGCCGCGGCCTTCCTCAACCAATGGATCAACCGCTACGGTTGTCCGCGGACACTCACGGTCGATCAGGGGAGGCAGTTTGAATCAGCCCACTTTGCCGACCTCCTCCGTTCCCTCGGGATCCAAAAAATCCGCACCACTCCCTATCGTCCTCAATCCAACGGGAAAATAGAGCGGTGGCACTCGGTCCTAAAACAAGCCATCTCCACTTCAGCTACATCCCCCTCTTGGACCAAGACCCTCCCCTATGTCCTATTAAGCCTCCGTACCTCCGCCCGTCCTTCAGACAACACAAGCCCCGCACAACACGCTTTTAAAGACCCCCTCCGATTACCAGCCGACATTTTCACCCCACAACACACACCGTCAATTAACAGGGAACCGCTACACACATCAACACCAACAAACGACACAACTTATCCCAAAAGATTTTACACCGCCACTCACATGTACCTGAAAGAGCCCGGCATCCACAAAACATTTCAACCCCTCTACGCCGGGCCCTTTCAGGTCATCCGCTCAACACAATCCACCGCTACCCTGTTAATTGACGGGAAGCCCCACACCGTGCCATTGGCACGGTGCAAACCAGCTCCAGTCCTCCCCGACCAATCTCACCACACCACTCCCCCGCCCACCCCCACACCAGAAACACCACACATCGCCTCCATCTCACCCACCGGACCCCGACGTCGCCGCCTCTCTCCGCGACGTCCCGGGTACCGGCTCCCACCAGCTCACCCCCTTCACCGCCGCCCTGGCAGTGAAGGGACCCCTCTATCAGTCATCACCGACGTGAAAACTGTTAGAGGGGGTCACCTCCCTCACCCCATCACCTCACCACCCACCCACACTTCACACACTCCACACATACACCCATCCACACCCCACACCCTATCCATACCCAGGGAACGGCGGACTTCCGCACCCCCGCATTGTACCCCAAACCACCCACCACGACCTCTGTAAATTTTGTAAATATCCACTACCCTATAAGTATATGAATGTTGTAATTACTTTAATCATCTTCACTACGCACCATCATTGTAAATACCACCTCACTCATCTTAAACCATCAATGTAAATACTACCCCTGTACATACCATTGTTAGTTATACCTATGTAAATGCCCTTATCCTTAAGCCTCACTCACCTTATTCACTATACACCATCAATGTACATACTACTGTAAATACCACTGCTAGTTATACCCATGTAAATGACCTTAGCCTTAAGTACATTTCCACCTAGCTTTAAGAACAAGGCCTTCCGCCCCCATTTCTGTTTGCCTTCGCCCTCAGCCCTTGTCAACTTGCGCCTTCAGCTCCACTTTTTGCTACAGTTATCTCACCTGGCCTTCAGCCCCACTTATGTTTGCCATGGCCCTCAGCCCCTGTCCACTTGCGCCTTCAGCTCCACGAATTTTGGTTCAAACTGGGGGGACCTCTGTCGTGAGTCCCTCCCGGGAACACTCCTCTAGTAAACTTAAGTTCTCACCAACATTCAAACGCAAAAGTTAGTTTCCATCAATAAACGAAATGAGTGGGGAGACAAGCCACAGAACCCAGGGTACACAACCTGGGGCCCCACCACCAACCCCTAACAGGGGGTTGGAGGGAGAGGCCTCCTTTTCCTATAAAACCCTGGATCCTGCGACTTTAGCTTCATTCGACACTTCCTCTAACCAGCTCTCTCTTCTCTCCTCTACCTTGCTCTCTCCTCCTCTCAAAAGAACCTAGATGTCTGTGGTGATTCGCTCATAACCGCCTAGGCAAATTCTATCACTCACATCTCCTCTCTCCAAAAAGATCCCAGATGTCGGTGGTGATTCGCTCATAACCGCCTGGGCAATTTCCCTCACACCACCGTGATGCAATTTTAAATTCATCCCAATTATGTTTTCATTTACAGATGCTAATGTGAGTGCTTTGAAAACTTACCAACTCTTGAACACTTTCTGAAAGTCCGCAGATCATTGCCATGTTCAAAACTTCAGCTACTATTAAGAATGCAGCTAGCGCAAGGATGCTTGGTATCCCTCCTCCCTGGAACAAACCTAATAAATTACTACCATTTTTCTCACGAGAGATGCCTATTCAATAATATTATGTAATGTTCATATCAACATGGATATGATTTTGAGCTGGATATACGAGTTTATGAGGGGGCGAAATCGTCTCATCGATTTCACCACACCTTGATTTCTCCTGGTTTTCACATTTAACCATCTGGGAAATTGAAACTCCGTTTGTTTTCATCTCAAGAAAATCGTCAATCATACTCGTTGGAAAACTAAATTTATCCCAAAACCTGTTGGAACCTCAAAAAGCTACTGAAATTAATCAACTTAGCATTTATATTTATTTTGCACCCTTACCTAATGTGATAGAAGTGGTGTCTCTGACTTATTATAGAAGAGGCTGCCATTGCGTTATAGAAGAGAGCACAACACATTCAATCATATATGCAATATATACGCATAGCCCCCCTTAAATTGTAGATAAAAGATGATTTAACCAGGTACGTACTCTACTATTACATGATCGTTGACGACTTACCACGACGAACGCCAACAACGAAATGGCTATCAGTACTGATCCCAATAACAAGGCGACGCCAGCTGGCCATTTTAATACAATGGACAGATTACGGAACTGCCTGAAGAAAATCACATAAATTATACACCGCGGGAGGTGAATGATGAAAGGTAAGAAAGTATAGTAAGAACCGTCACTTACTCTATTAAAATAGCATGATGTTCAGCTTGCTTGTTCAGACATATGTTGACGCATTTCAGGAAATTTGTATCGCTGAACAATTCTTCCTCGGTCAACTTCTTTCCGCCGTTCTTTCTATGCAGTCTGTAAGCGCATTTTTTTATTTTCCTTATCCTATATATTAAAATCTTGAATTGTAGACTGATGGATTGACAACACAGTACAAAAATTGCATCTGTACCTACAAAAAATTATGTAAAAATTAATACACATACAGTAGAATGACAATTTGTAATGGTTTCCTTGGGGTATTCAAAATGTATTTTACTGATTCATTGTTGCCTGACCCAAATATCACTCATCGGCTTGTGTATATGAACAATAAAGATAATTTTGTATTTCAACCTAATCAATTTAGACACTCTCACCTACTAGATTTTCTAAAATGAAATAAGTTAGATCAATCCGTACCAACCTGCAACTGACAGTGCCAAGGCGACAGCTCCAATTGATTGTGACACCACAAGAATCCAGTGCGTTATGTCATTATCAACGATAAATGGGTACCACATTCGTACAGGGGTAAACATGTAGACACCATGTTCATAAGTTTCGTTAGACGCTCGACCGAAATATCCATCGATCGTTCTGCTCAGCATACAGCAAAGGGCGGTAGCGGATAGATACGTGGGGAGAAGTACAACAATGATGGTTTTCTGTTTCTTCGTAGTCCTTTCTTCCTCTTCCATCTCAGGAATCACAAAACCGTCCCCGTAGTCGAAATAGCCGTTCGACATCGTTCTGAAAATATTCATCAAATGTTTCCTGTTGATCGTCATGAATGACATACAAGTGAGAGCCGCCATGTCCAAGGCGGCAAAGTGGGCCGATTGCGAAGCCGTGATGAAATCGTCCATCTGGAGGATGGCTGTGACGCCCAGTAAGTACATATAGGAGGAGCAAATCACGAAATTGAACATCAAAATAACCGAAGAGATGATCCATTTGATGGGCCTCGGGTCCAGGAAAAGTCCGGATAATAGCAGAAGTAAGTTGAATTCGCTGTGGATAGTGTCGAACTCCTTTTGTCCTATGGGCGGGTCCCCGTACCACCATTTTTCCCAATATTTTCGAAAGTTTCCCATCGCGAATGGCAGTTATTACACACCTACTTCGTCTCTCTTGATTTCAAGCCTTTGCATACGAACTGAACATTCGATCTGGCCGTGCTAAACCACTGCCGGTACGTCTCGGATACAATATAATATGTACCACTCCTTTGTTCAAACACTTTCACACGCCTCTCTGTCCTAAATATTCAATTATCCTTACGATTGCATTATTAGCGACCTGTCCGTCTCGTAAGACGGAGTGATACCTCAACTACCTATATAACCAACTAGATGATTTCTTACCAACCTAGACAAACAAACCAAGAGTCCATAGCACAAGTTATGCATTTAAAAAACCACAACTTTTATTCAAAAAACTATCTGGCCACAACCGGTTGTTTTGTATTTCTTCATACTATGTGAGGTATGCTCGTTGGGAGGGCGGGGAGTCAAATGTCAAAAAATTATGCTGTTCTTTTTTTCTCTTTCCATTAAAGTTTGGAGGTATTTTCCGATAATTTGGGTGACAAGGTTATTGAATTTTAAAATAAATTGTCCAGATATGACGTTCAGGGCATAAACCTGATTCAGAATACACACTTATAAACATGTAATATAATAAACTTACCATAAGAAATAGCATGATCAGTCCAAGCGGGTGAACGAATATTGGTATAAATTGGTATAAGGAATATTGGTATAAGGAACATTGATAAGCTCGCCTACTATCATAAGTCATAAGTGATGAGACGCGCCTAACCTACCGCTGGTGACCAATAATATTAAATATATTTCGTCACTGGCGATTCTGGTTAAAAATTCGACTCGATATTTCTACAAACATAAATTTATAAATGCCTAGTATATTTCAAAAGTTCTTCTATTCTTTCGGTACTGGACCTGCAAAACTGAGTTCAAACTTTAATGTGACTGCAAATTGTAAAAATTCATTGAAATCGAAATAACATATCCTATGAATTAGATTTGGTTTTATTCTATGCAAACCTTATTTGTCCCACGTTTATATAGAGCTATTTTTATACATGAACATCCCACCTCACTTCCTGTAGTTCTAACCTAATAAACGAACAATAGATGAATTGGTACTAAGAATGAGAGAGACACGGTGTGAGGAGAACAGGAATATATATTATTGTACCGCTTCTGTTTTCAAAATAGACATTTATTATCCAAGGTAGCTTTATGCTTAGCAGTTGTTTCAGCGTCGAAGTAATCATTTGGTCTTGAATAAGATTTTCTCTTATTGTTTGCTTTTTCGCAATTAGGTATCTACTTGATATGGCTAAGAATGCACAAATATATTACCCACGACAACAATCATCTATAGGTATTTACAATTTTTAATTATTCAACTAAAGGAAGGTGTTTACATCGTAGGTCCGTGTTAGAAGGAATGAACATTCACGCTCAAAGTAGCTCAAGTATCTTCTCAAAAATGTATCAAAATAAACGTTTTCCCCGTAAGGGGATCATAAAGTTCAAAATTCTTTGACGTTGTATGGTTATAGACTAACAAAGTAGATATATGTAAAGATGTTTACCCAAAACCCTTCAATATAATATTACGAGATTATAGGAAGTAGGTAGGTACTATGTTCAACAACCGACGATTCTTCGTAGACAACAATAAATTAGTTTGATGAAAACAACAACAACATTCAGTGATCATGATTCTGTCACCTTAATAGGGTTATAGTCAATAAAAAATTTTATGTATTGTATGAAAAAAACGCTGGAAATTATCACACAAAGGTTTATTATTTACCTGTATAGATGCCGCTTCTGCGTAGATCACTGTTTTCTATGGTCAATACCCTCGAGCTCCCCCCAGGAAAGCCCTAAATGGAGTACTGGAGCCGGCACGGGAATTAAAGTTTCATACAAATGCGCGGGATTCAGTCATTATTTAATTATTTGTAGGTATTTATGAAGCATAAGGCAAATAATTAACCTTTGTGTAATATTTACCTGTATGGATGCCCCTTCTGCGTAGGTAGTATAATAAACCGTTGTGCAATATTTACGTTGTGTAATAATATACCGTTGTGTAATAATTTGCCGTTGTGTAATAATTTACCCAGTATTACTTCAACGTTTGTTCAAGTTGCAAAAGTACCTATCAACAAAATCCAAAAGGTCCATAATTTTTCAAATTAAATAATATCACAGAACGACCAACTCGACTTCATACAGCCATCCGTGATTACAGTCCGGAGATCCCTAGCGATGATATCTGGGCTGGGTTCATACCGTTTCGCAATCATGTTGACGAAGCTTTTCGGTGTAAACGAACGGCTGGTCGTACAATGCTCCGGGTGGTCTCAAAAATTCTTTAGTTCAAGATCAATTTGAAAGCGTAAAAAAAACCATAGGTACCCTTCTATCGAAATTTTTCGAGCTACGGTGGTCTGAGAAGTTCAACCCCTATTTTTCACCCCTTCGAGATGAGTGACAGTAACGCCGAGCTTCGAGGACCAACTAGACCCCAAATGGGACCCACAAACCAAATTTCATTCATTTTGGTTCATGGTAACCAAGAAAAGTGCGAAGTACAGCTCACGGCGGATGGGCAGAAATTTTTGTATTCGATTTTCGGATTCTACGTACCTTGAAACGTAAACCATCTAATTTTGAGGGGGAGTTAAACAATTTTTTTATTTCATGCTCGATTACAAAGGTTCATTATTGAAAATAATAAACCAAAATGGACCTTTTTGATTTTGTTGATAGATACTTTTCCTACTTGAACAAACGTTGAAGTATTATTGTGTAATTTATTACACAAAGGTTTGTGATACTATCTACGCAGAAGGGCCATCTATACAGGTAAATTATTATACAACGGTTTATTATTTACCTTACGCTTCATGAATAACTTCAAATAATTAATTATTGATGATTGATTCCCGCGCATTTGTAAGAAACTTTAATTCCCGGGCCGGCTCCAGTACTCGATTTAGGGCTTTCCTGGGGGGAACTCGCGGGTACTGACCGCAGAAAACAGTGATCTACGCAAAAAGGGCATCTATGCAGGTAAATAATAAACCCTTTTGTAATAATTTGCTGCGGTTTTTTATTGCATTTTCAAACTCTCATACCTTGAAACGTAACCCATGAAATTTTGGAGGGGGGGGGGGGTTAAAAAATTGTTTTCGTGTTCGATTCCAAAGGTTCATTATTGAAAATAATAAATCAAAATGAAAGCGTTACATTATAGCTATAGATTACTGACCAACATAATTATTTGTTCTCCAAGTATGGAGTAACTACTATCATTCCCATTTAGAATCAACGCAAACCAAATACGATGACTACATCAAAACTCTTGTTTTTGGAAGACTATCTTTTTTCAGCAGCAGTTCGGATGCTACACAACAATAAATTATACTAGTATATATAATATGAGATATGTTGAAAATGTTAGTTGTATGATTAATTTTGATGTACAGAGTTAGAAAACTTAACAAGGTATTCGTTATGTCTCTTTATTGGTACAAGTGGAATGTTGATTGACCGTTTCGTTTATCATTACATTTATTGATTCATAACTTGTTTGATGGCTGAAGTTGATGCTCGATATGAAGAATAAAAACTGAATAAATTCTTCAAAATTCAACAAAATCAATAGCGTATCGAATAAAATAAACAATGCTAGTTGTGATATTATCATAACCAAACTTAACAATAGATAGGTAGGTACCTACTACCAACAACCTGTCTTATATTTTATCATATTCTATGTATCAGAAAGATGCTACTTGCTGAAATTTAACCACCATTATCACAGGGTGGCTTGGCATTATTTGTATGTAAAACGAAATAGTCCAAAAAACAATTACATGGTTTTTAATTCAATAAAAGAAGGGATAGAAGAATGGGTCCCTTCAATAGAGGAGATCCATTATTTTAATTTGTATAATACGATTTATAGTAATTTTGAGAATACATTTACAAAAGTCTCGCGCAAAAAAAAATACATTTACAAAAGTTTTTTGTACTATTTCCATTACATATTGATTTCCCCCCTGTTGAAGTTACATAAAAATGTCGGTCTTGGTTCGCAGTTTTCGTATAGCCATCACGTTATTTAGATCGGTGCCCGGTAGATACATCATATTCAAGCCTTCGATCCGCTCATGTTTCTGATATTACAGCCAATCACATGAATATATTGAATTTAAAAATATAGGTATGGCACAACCTGATATTATGTTTTCAGTGGTATTCTTCATTCTTCACTTACTACCTTAAGACGGGATCAGTCCGGGGTTCAATGACGTCAATTTTACTAGACCTCAAATGACCCAGTCCCCAACTAATCTTTACATTTGGAAGAAAAGTAATATTTTACAGAAGAACGTAATCGTACATGCACAGACCTAACAATGTCATCATTCATCAACCTTCTATTATTGCTACGGCCGAGCCGGAGCTTCTTTGAGTCCGGCAAGGTATCCTGTACGACTAATCTATCTTCTCTGTTTCTCTTTTTTTTTTTCTAAGCAGATTGATGTGGTATACAGGTGAATGGCTGCACTTTTGAAACAGCAAATTAGGTAATCTACCTAGGCTTACAGGTGAACAGCGAAAACGACGTGAAAACCGAAATATACGGAAGGATACAATCTGCCAGAAGGTGCTATTTCAGGCTATTGCAGCAACCGAAAAGTAGGGTAATCCCACGGACAACAACGCTCTGCCTTTATAAAACGTTGATCCGGCAAGTACTAACCTACGGTTCTGAAACCTGGACGCTGACACAGGCTGCAGAAGAGGAACTGCGTCGGTTTGAGAGGAAACTGCTGCGTAGAATTCTGGGGGCCGTGTTTGACTCAGAGGAACTCGCATGGAGGCAACGCACAAATGCAGAGTTCACGGATCTGAATAAGGACTGGGATGCCGTTCAGGTTATGAAGGTTGGAAGACTCCGTTGGGCAGGAAACGTAGCCAGGATGAGCCCTGAGGAAATTCCTCGGAAGTTACTGGACGAGAAAATCCAGAAGACAGGAAGTCTTGGGCGATCGAACTTACGCTGGGCGGACTGTGTGGCGGATAATACGCGATTTGTCCTCGGTATTCGCAACTGGAGAGCAGCAGCAAATAACAGAGTGGACTGGCGGTAATAGTTGCAGGAGGCCTTGACCCCTCGCGGGTTGTAGCGCCATGAAAGAAGAAGAAGAGGAATAAGTTTGAGTCCGACAAGGTCCTACAATACTTTTTTTTTTTAAGTTGACAATGATTTCTTCCAAACAAAGCCATGATCGCGATTGAAGTGGAAAACCATACGAATTAGGCTGGTACATACTACAACTACGCGGGTAACCCTGAAATAGTGCCTCAGGAAATTGTACTTCAATGAATGAATTTTTCCTAATATGGTCTGAAATCCCACTTCTACACTTATACTAGCAAAACTAAACATTTATCATTTTTAATAAATTATGTGGTAGTTCTGAAGCAGTGGGTGGGTGGAGGCGTCGAAACCGGGTTGGTATACCCACACGACCGCTCGGTCTTGAAGGTTAGGTATACCCTACACGCCGCACATCTCCTTCCCTTGTTTCAGTTTTGAATTTTGCATAAATCTGGTTATATTCGCACGATTTCGACGAAATTTGAAGTCGCGGGAGTTAGGCCTGAGCAGGTTCCTAATTTTCACAGGTGTCCTTGCCTTGGAAAGCAATTTCGTATCGAGCGCTCTGGTTACGGCTAGCCTTCGAGGCTTACCAGTAGTTGAAACGCACTATGCAAATGAACGAGATAATTTAATTGAATTAAGGATTTCCCTCGATAGCTGCAAATAATGTGAAAAGCATCCGATGAACTGCGTAGATGCAATGGAAAAGCTCTTTTACCGTCTCAGGCTCGTTTAGAAACCTAGTTGATAATATACCGTGTCAACAGCGGATCTATTGAAGTGCGGGACCAGCCGTTTATCGATCCGTGGCGTCAAAGTCCTGGCTGTGAGAGGGAAATTACTTTAAGGGAGAAGGGAGAGCGAAGTATATCTGAGTTAAGACTTATTAGAGGAGAAAGGCTCTTCTTCGAAGTCGAACATCAACGAACCGTTAAATGGGCTTGCGTGTCACGACCTCTTCAGACAGGGAATAAATTCAGCGTCTCAGACTGTTTAAACCTTACGCAGAGGTTAGTTGGGAACTGGGTCACCTATGAACGTATGCATTTCCCAAATACGGTCGTTCTCGGACTGTAATACCTCATGGATTGTTCTTGGTACCTAGTGAACACAAAGTCAACCTTGTCGGTGATAAAAAATATCAGAAGCAAGTCATTGCTTTGAAAAATTTGGTAACATGGCCCATTCCTCTTCTTTTATAATAAATCAACTATTTATACGGTAGGTAGGTACACAACTATTTGGCAACATTCCATCATTTTGCTTCATTCATAATTATTCATAACTACTGCCTGCATACTGCTAATTTCTGCGACTGATGATTATTTTATGCAGTAAATGAATTTTCTACCTTTGGTCAACGGTTTTAGATGAAGTTGGATTGAAACTATTAAATTAAATTGAGGGTGGAATTATTAGCAACTGCAGCATGCAGATTCGAGGTCTGAAGTACGTACAACGCTTTATGCCAATACAAAATCTGGTTTCCAAACCAGGTAGTTATACAGGGTGTAACATGAGTGATGCAAAACCTCTCTCCCACGTGTTCTACATCTAATTTCCGACCAAAAGTGTCCTATAACTGTGTTTTTTTTACTCCGCTTAAAACCCCACTTCTTTCACTTCTAAGATTTTTTTCGAGTTTCCGACCTCGTCTCACTAAAGCTGCTATAATTTCCTCAATTTAAAAAGTAAATTCAAATTTGGAGATACCGCTGGAAAGAACGTTAAATTTCCTGTCTCTCTAATGCCTAACAAAATTTTTTTTTAGGAGGATTTGAGGAGTGAAAATGGATTTTGAAAAGTGAATTTTGTCAAAATCTTAAAATCGTCTGTTTTTGAAACGCTTGGTGATCCTATTAATTCTTGTAGCAGAGTAGTGAAGGTAAGCTAAAAAATGCGCCAAAACGTCAGCTTTCCAACGGACTAATCAAAAAGTTTTTTGGAATTGATTTCAAGAAAGAAAATGAGGTTTGAATACGAAAAAAACGTGTTATTTCCGGCTAAATCGTGGGTTTTTCATGAAAAATGTACCTTTTATGAAGTAGTGAGTCAACTATGGGGTAATTTTCAAATCGAATGGTGACACCCTCACATCATCTCCCAGTAAGTATTTGGTCGTTATTTTCATTTTAGTCCAAGGGTGTTGGCATTACTAAGAATGGAACTATGGAAGTTAAGCGGGACTCTGTTCAATCCTTTATTTGCTCAAAATGCCCTCCGTTTTGGCGAATACAGGACCGGTTTGTTTGTGAAGGGTCCATAGGTGGCAGCGAAAAAGATTTAAGAACTCATCCCAATCATTCGTAGAGGTACACAAACAACAGTCGTCTCACGGATCTTTCAATCCTCTTTGCTTAACTTCCATAGTTCCATTCTTTGTAATGCCAACACCCTTGGACTAAAATGATATCATAACGATCAAATACTTACTGGGAGATGATGTGAGGGTGTCACCATTCGATTTGAAAATTACCCCATAGTTGACTCACTACTTCACAAAAGGTACATTTTTCATGAAAAACCCACGATTTAGCCGGAAACAACACGTTTTTTTCGTATTCAAACCTCACTTTCTCTCTTGAAATCAATTCCAAAAAACGTTTTGATTAGTCCGTTGGAAAGCTGACGTTTTGGCGCATTTTTTAGCTTACCTTCACCATTCTGCTACAAGAATTAATAGGATCACCAAGCGTTTGGAAAAAACATACGATTTTAAGATTTTGACCAAATTCACTTTTCAAACTCTATCCTCACTCCTTAAGTCCTCCTAAAAAAATTTTTTTAGGCATTAGAGAGACAGAAAATTTAACGTTCTTTACAGCGGTATCTCTAAATTTGAATTTATTTTTTAAATTAAGGGAATTATAGCTGCTTTAGTGAGACGAGGTCGGAAACTCGAAAAAAAATTTTAAAGTTAAAAAAGTGGGGTTTTAAGCGGAGTAAAAAGTTATAGGACACTTTTGGTCGGAAATTTAGATGTAAAACACGTGGGAGAGAGGTTTTGCATCACTCATGTTACACCCTGTATAATGCAGCATGAATCGAAAATTCGAGGCATGACCCAACTTTGGTTTATTACACATTCATTCCTATCAAAACAAGAAAATAAAGAAATACTGGAAGAAGGTTTTGACAGTACATTGTTTTCCACACCAATGCCCAATGAGATTAAGGACGATAGATAATTCGATAAAGTAAGGAAGATACCGATGATTTTTTTTTTCTCACAATATCTTAAAGAAGCCTTTCCATTTCGTGGGTGGATGGATCTCGATCTGACTCTTCAGAGTTAGGACCGTTTGAGCCGTCTGACCAGTGCTCAAATTCTTCCTTGTGGTGCTCCAGGGCCATCAGGCTCGGGAACAGGCTGTCGCACGATGAGCATCTACGAACAAGAAAATTAACTTGGGGTGAAAGTCTGCACAATAAAACTTGTATGCACTGTATGTTTGTATCCACGTTGGAAAAGGGGAAATTTACAGTTTGAATTATTGTGTTTCTGCTTTGAATGAACACTAATCGAGGTGGCTGGATTGAAATGGATCTTTCCGAACATAACTACTCATATCTTCTATGGTGTTTGAATTGTGAAGTAGGTCACACTGCCAGACTACTCCAAGCATGCGGAGATGATGAACGAGTCCGATTAATGGAGCGTAAACGGGGGCATAGGATTTTTGGTTGTTTATTTCTGATTTCACCGGTTTTATATTTTTCCTCTCAGAAGACTACAAACCTACAATACCCATCCACTCCGTTGCCTCGAGAGTTTTCCTTCATATTTAATCCAGAAAAACTGTTATGTATAGACGAACGAAAGCCTTGCTTCTGCATCCTTTGTTGTGCACAAACTCATCTAACGCTATCTAACAAACTAAATGTTAGCTATCAAATAATATTCACAAACTTAATTTAGGACAAAGGTAGTTCATATAATCTATATGCGGTTAATCGAGCACTCAACACTGATACTGTTTTTGTTAAATAACGAACTGACCAGAAATGGTTTTGCATTGTTGCAGTGCAGCAAAGGATTTGGGTGGATCCATAGTAGCAACCGGCATTTGTTGACAAAACCAAAAGTTGACCAGCATTTCCGCTAGTGTAAGAAGTCGAGAGAATAATACTCCTTATACCGAAAGCGCTCGCCTCCAGTAGTGACGACGGATTCCTCCGGTAGGTAGGTAAGATAATAAAAGTTGACCAGTTGACGTTGCTGATTCCTCCTGGTACTGCGTATAACGAACTCAAGTGAATATTTCAATCGCAACTGGTTCCGTAAATTTCAGTTCCAGAAATTGGAAGAGTTTTGTCCTACCAGTGTTGATTGTGTGGAGCAAGCGATGACAGTAGCAATATTCACTATTTAACTCATCAGAAACTGAGAGAAATTAAATCAAATGATAGTAATAATAGCAGTAATAATAGTTAGTAATGATAGTTTCAAGATTCTATTGTTACAAATTAACTGAAAATCCAAGGACTATTACTGCAAGTTTTTAATTATTTCAGGAAATATCTTAATCAAAGTCTTTCTTTACTAAAGTTCGCGCGAAACGAAAGATTTTTAAGGCCATGAATTGTGCTATTTGTTTACATTTCATAGATTCGACGCAAACATTTCGAGAATGCAGAGAACTAAACGCGAAGTATTTGTACGAGGTATGGAATTCGGTTTCAGGACTCAATCTGTTTTGAATTGGAACAGGTCTGGCAGCTGCCACAATCGCCTTCAAACGTATGCAGCGCTACAAACGTATGAAACGCGCGGGTGTTCTTTGTTACTGGCCCCCATTTTCCAAATCAACTTGTAACGCGAAAACTCTACCAAAAATATAAATAAATAAGTTTTAGGAGCGTTTTGGAATCTATAAAACACGCAATTTCCATTAATATTAGCTAAAACGATGTTAATTTTGAAAACTTGTGATGGAAATGTTGGGGGGTAAGTAGCAAAGAATGTTACTGGTAATTATTTCTTGCGTGCGAAAGAACGAATTTTTTAGATTTTCTAGATTTTATGATTATACGGCTGACGGCGGACGGACATTGCATTTTTGGAATCTACACACCTTGAAACGTAAAAGAAAAAATGTTGAGGGGGTTCAAAAAATTTTTTGCTGAGCGAACAGGTGATGTATTACAGTCGAACCTTGATAAGTCGAACAGTATCTTCGGTCCCGATTCAGTCCTATCTAAATCAATGTATTTCTCTCCTCGGGAGTCGAACTCGTGACGTGACAGCGAGAAGCCACATAAATAACTCGAACTCTAGAACAGCGCCCGGTGGGGACATTCTCCTCTGTAAGTCGAACGGGATTGGGATATCCTTGTTATGTCGAACTGTTTTTCCGTTTACTTTTCAAACTGTTTTCTCGTTCAAACGCTCATTTCAAGAGTTCACATCACGATTCAGTTTACGCGAAACTGTCCTCTCGTTCCCAGTGCCACATTCAGCGAAAATTAAAAATTCTACCGATAACCGACAAAGTGAAACTCATTCGAAAAGTTGAGGCAGGGGAAAAAGCGCTGCAAGGTCCTTGGGTATATTATTCTACTGGACATACCTACAGAAATGCTGGGTGTTCATTTATCGTTTGTTTCATGTGAGATAATTGAAATAGCCATTTCTGATGGTTTCCACCAATTTTGGCCTCCAAAACACGAATTAGGTAGGCTCCTTTTTTTCTTTTTTTTCAAATTATCTTTGATCATTGTTAGTGCCATTTAATCGTCTTGATACACGTGTTGACACTTTTTCTAGTGTAATTATACAAATTGATGGTGATTTCAGACGATTTTCCAGGTTTTTGACTCATAAAAAATCAATTTTGGGAGCTGAACATTTGTTAGAACCTCAATTTTCCACTCTTTGGTCAAAATCGACTTCATATTCGGTCTTCTCGTCCCCAAAAACACGGAAAACGACGCCTCAAAAGCTCATGTTACTAACATGTTCAACACAACACAACGCCAACGCCAACGCTAACACAATGTTCATTTTCATTCATAACACCCCTGGGTATATCCTGATCGGGCTGCAAAGTTTCGGGACACAACTAGGGCTCAAATGGAGCATGTGTGCGAAAGAACGAATTTTTTAGACTGAAAATGAAGCCGGTACACGTGATACGGCGGACGGCGTACGAACATTGCATTTTTGGAATCTAGGCACCTTGAAACGGAAAAGAAAAAATGTTCAGGGGGTGCTGTGTATTATTCACAGAATAATAAACCAAAACGAAGAGTCAAATCGCGAGTGAGTTTGGGATCACGCAATTTTTTGAAACTAATAAATTATATCATGTATTTGATTATTATTTGATGATTAAATATGAACATATATATATGTAAGTCGAACTCTGTCCTCGCCAAGTCGAATGCAATAAATAAGTCGAACACTTCCTTCGATAAGTCGCAGTTCGTTAAGTCGAAACACAGATAAGTCGAACTCATTTTCCCAGTCCCTACGAGTTCGACTTATCCAGGTTCGACTGTATTCGTAGGATAAGAAACAAATACCATCTTTTCCGATTCCCTTGCCACCAGTTCTACATTTTTGCTGGTTCAAGAGAACTGCTGCCTTCGCGGCATGAAATTTATTCACCTGTGCTGTGGTGAAGTGGGAAACTGGATTTTAATTTTTCGAGCGGCAAATCGAGCTCGCCCAGGCGGGGTAACCCAGAAGACAGGATATCGAGCTCACGACGTGAAGAGCCTGATTAATTTTCTTCGTGGGTTAAGGGTTGATGGTGACTACCTAGTTCCACTCAAATTAAATCTTCCCTGGAACGAGCATCGTACTTTTCTTATTAAACCCATGTTTTAATAAAACGCTTTCCTTTGAATAATTCATTTTCCTCTCCGTAATTGTGAACTATTAATTACAATTAGTAAAAGAGGCTTAAATCGTTACCTAGCATCTTTACCTCTAACCTCCCTCTGATTTCCAAAACTGGGTCCAGCCCAAGGGCTGATGACAAGGCGGGCTTTTCTTATCCGCACAAGTGAATCACTTACGTACCTCCCACAATAATCAGCGTCATCAAGGCAATAGTGAGGCAAGAATGTTCTATAGCTAGTTTTATGATACAAACACTTATTTACCGGTATAAATGCTCCTTCTAAGTAGATCACTGTTTTCTGTGGCCCTCGAGCTCCCTCTAGGAGAGCCCTAAATGGACTACTGGAGCCGGCCCGGGAATTAAAGTTTCATACAAATGAGCGGGATTCAAAAACTCAATCATTAATTATTTGTAGTTATTCCTGAAGTATAAGGTAAATAGTAAAAACGTCACGAAAGTTGTGGTTCGAACTGGGTCAGCCAAGCTTCAGAGGGTATCCGCATTGAAGGTAAGTCGTAGGTCTGCAATGGTCGAGGTGGAGGTTCTCCTAGTTTTATTGCACCAGTCGAAGAAGATCTTAGATACGGCAAGAAACCCCATTTAGTTCAAACCTTCGTGTCTGTAAGTAGGTACAAGCTTTACCGCTTAACAACCTTTTCCTCGATTCACCTATTGGTTTTCGTTAGGGATCGAGATTCTTCAATCCTAACACTGACTTTTTCAGGAATGCTGAGTGTTCATTGGAATGAACTCTCGGAAGTTTATTTTTCTGAGAATGCTATGTTCTGTCTGCTACCCAAGCGGGACGAGGTTGTTGGTAAAACCTAAGTCGTGAGTACCAACCCCATTGGCTCGAATTTTCATTATGAAATTTTGCTACTTAGAATAATTATTGTTATCAGTAGATGACGTCAACACCTTTCTATGTCACCCTCTTACAGGCCAACTACGTGATAAACTTTAGAAACTCGATTATCAAAATAACTAACAGCCAGAAGTAATTAATCTGAACTCCATGATGATTTGGAACACAGAGGAATTTGGAGGTTGGTAGATACAAGTGAGGAATGGCGTTGGAAGTGGGGTTATGAAAATGGGCTCTTGTACTGAGGGACAATGCGAGCTGACGTCGCTGGATCATTCTGTAGATTTCAAGTGCGAGTGTCTGGCTGGTGCTGCAGCGTTTAATTCTGAATCATAGGATTCACAAGGTAATAGAAGCATTCAAATTTCATTCCCTCGAGTCATCTTTCTACAGCCTGACACGACTGTGATTTTCACTGAAGCCATCACCACAGGGGAGTCTGGCGGGAGAAGTGGAGCCGAACGCAAAACGAACCCGAACATTGCCGAGCTCGTTATCAGCCTCAAGTAACAGGTAAGGCGAGGCTGGCCCCGCTGTTGGGTCGCAAAAAAGTTGCAGGCCCTGGCGTTCAACGATGCTCTCTTCAAACTGATGAGGGAAAACGATCATCTGTGTAGAGACGTGAGTTGAGCTGATTATATCGTTTTACAACTGATGCACTGATGTTGTGTGCCTATCTGATTCAATCTCGCCTATCTCGCCTCACAGAATTTTCCAGAACAGAGAGGTTTTTGATATTAATATCAAGTTCCAGAACAGAGAAGGTGGATATTAATACAGAACTGTGGATTTTAAAAACAGACTGTTATGCGTTATGTAAATGAATTCACTGTTCCAGAACAAGTTGTTTCTGTACGTCACTATGAAGCAGACAGTGAATTTTACGGCATGTGGTTTCTTCACATTGGGATACCCGCTCGTCACTTCGGTAATAACAGTAATGTAACAAAGATATAAATAAATGTTTTTATTTTGGTGTGGCATGGGAGTAGTTAACTGTTCACTGAAGTGGGGAAATAGTGTGTGTTAATTTTCAGTTCTCAAGCAAATCTTCTGTGTTTGTGCAGAAAAATACGTAGTATCTATAACGAAAAAATGCTGCAAATCCCTGCACAACGGTTTATTATTTTGTACAGAATACCCTTCTTTTACAGATCACAGCTCTCTGTATAGATAACCCGTCTATATAATCCCCGTCTATACATATTATGTAGATCGCAGACCCTCTGGTACCTACCTAAATCACGAATTGAATGTTGCTAAAATAATTCTTTCGATGACAAGCAGTAACTATAATGGTGAAAAGAAACGCAAATAATGAAGTTCTGAAGGAAAATTGTTGATGTGGAGTGAAATAGATGCCCCTTCTGCGTAGATCACTGTTTTCTCTGGTCAGTACCTACCCTCATGGTCAGGTATAATGAACCGTTGTATAATAACATGCCCATCAATAATACTTCAACGGTTGGTCAAGTTGCAAAAGTACCGATCAACAAAATCCAGCCCCTTCTTGGTAGATGAACCGTTGTGTAATAATTTACCGTCATGTAGTAAATTGCCGTTGTGTAATAATTTGCCCTTGTGTAATAATTTACCGTTGTGTAATAATTTACCCATCAATAATACTTCAAAGTTTGTTCAAGTTTCACAAGTACCTACCAACAAAATCCAGCCCCTTCTTGGTAGATGAACCGTTGTGTAATAATTTACCGTTCTGTAATAATTTACCGTTGTGTAATAATTTGCCATTGTGTAATAATTTACCCATCAATAATACTTCAACGTTTGTTCAAGTTTCACAAGTACCTACCTACAAAATCCAATAGTCCATCACTTATCAAAAAAATGAAATAATATCGCACAACAACCAACTCGACTTCATACAGCCATCCTTGATTATAATCAGGCGCTCCCTAGTGATGATATCCCGGCCGGATTTATACCGTTTGATTCACGATCGTGTTGACGAAGCTTTTTGGTGCACACGAACGGCTGGACGTACAGTGCTCCGGGTGGTCTCAAAATTTTTTTTAGCTCAAGACAAATTTAATATCGTAAAAAAAAACCATACCCTTCAATCGAAAGTTTTCGAGCTACGGCGTTCTGAAAATTTCAACCCCTATTTTGAACCCCTTATGGTGGATTTCACCAACTTCGAGTAAAAGTGCGGGTTAGCAAACACTCGGAGTCAAGGGGATCTTCGAGTTAGGAGAGGTTCCATTTCACCATGGGTTTCAAGGTGGGAGTTAGTTAGTCTTCGGTTAGCTTCGCAATGGCTAGCCCCAGGCCAGTTTTCCCATGATAACATCGATAACGCCTCTTCTGTCTTCCATGAGTTTCAGTTCGTTGTTTGATAAATAAGTTGGTGGGTTCGTTGTTTTATTCCTGCTATTGCGTAAAAACATGATATACTTAGCGAGAAACCATACCAATTTTCTTTAAATTATATAATTTTTCGTGATTTTAGCCATTTTTACCGATGTTTGACCCTAATAAAGCCAAATTTGACCCACTTCTTTTGAGAAAAATAGTTTTATCATCGAAACAGTCCGTCCATCGTGATTAATCATCAGGTGAATTGATATTGATTTTAGCCATTAATACCAATTTTTTACCCCCAAAAATCAAAATCTGACCCCTACTCTGTGTGAAAAACAACTGAAATGGTATTGCTCTGTCTTTACTCACCCTTCTATATCATTCCAGTGATTTTACATCAATTGTTTGCAATTTTAGCCGTTTTCACCGACTTTTGACCCCTAAAAACATCAATTTGACAGCCTTGGAGTTTTTCAAAATTGCTCATCTTCGAACTCATCCTTTTGTTTGGCAACACAAATTTTTTGGAGAAATTTGGAATTTTTATCATGTACCCAAGGACGGATATCATCTGGAGTGGCACATAAATATATATACATAATACATACATTTTTGTTAAAATCTAGGGATGAACTGAAGATGCTCTGAAACGGATTTGCCTATAAGAATATTTCAAAAATTCATGTTCTGAAAACGTTACCCTTAGCAATAGCTTCATTTTCAAAATTCGCTAATAAGGTTTGGCATTAGCTGAATTTAAATTAAATTAAATAAAGCACTAAATGTTACAGGTAACGTTAGGTAAGATAAACTGATGAAATAAAATATTTATTTGGCAACAATGTTCGAGAATTTTCAAGGAATGATGCTATCGCAATGGGTCCAAAATTTTCAGAAACATTTTTTTTGAAATTATGTTATAGGTAAATCCGTTTCAGAGCATCCTGATTTCATCTCTAGATTTAAAAGAAATGTAAGTACATTATTATATTATCTATTTATGTGTCACTCCAGACGATATGACCTTGGGTGCGTGATAAAAATTCCAAATTTCGCCAAAATGTTCTTTTTGCCAAACAAAAAGATGAGCAATTTCCAAAAATTCTAAGGGAGTCAAATTTGAGTTTTAGTGGGGTCAAAACTTGGTAAAAACGGCGAAAACTGATATATAAACAAAAAGTGGCATGGAATCACTGAAAGTGGTATGGAAGGCTTAGGGAAGACAAAAAAATACCATTTCAGTTGTTTTTCACACAGAATACGGGACTGATTAGGATTTTTGGGCTAAAATCAATATTATTCACCTGACGTGTGGTATGGTGACGGTGAGGGAGGACTATTTCGATAAGCATTTTTTTAAAAAGCGTGGGTCAAATTTTTGGGAAAGATCGTTCGTGATCAAATAAATGTAATATTATTTAACTACTGTTTAACCATGTTTGATTTACCGTTTAATCTGTTATTGTTGTATTTGTTTGTTACTTTTGTGATTGTTATCATTCTTAAGATATAATTTTAATTTGTGATAGTTTTCGAGCCAATGGGGAGGGGGAGGGGGTATGATCCCCACTAAACCCCCCCCCCCCCCCCCCTGGCTGAAATACAAAAATATGATGAAGGGTGGCGGCCGAAAACTGACAGTTTTATTATTCATTCAATCAGTATTATCAGATAACACTAGAAAGAAACGCTAACCAACAACAACAACAACGACTGAAGCGGTAACTCTCAGAGTCAACGCGCTATCCCCTGGATGGAGTAGGGACTAAGATCTGGGAGTTTACTCGCTCGGTAAACCGAGGGTTAAGACTAACTCGGGGTGGTGAAACGCATTTTTCTCGCAATCTTCGAGTTACCAGTAACTCGAACCTTAACTCGAGGTGGTGAAATCCACCATTAGAGATGACTGACAGCAACGCCGAGCTTCGAGGACCAACTAGACCCCGAACGGAACCTATAACCCGAATTTCATCTATTTTTATTCATGGTAACTAAGAAAAGTGGCCCGTACGGCGTACGGCGGACAGACAGATATATTTTTATTGCATTTTCGGATTCTACGTACCTTGAAACGTAAACCATCAAATTTTGAGGGGGGGTAAGAATTTTTTTTTCATGCTCGATTCCAATGGTGCATTATTGAAAATAATAAACCAAAAGTTGAGATCATAATCTTGTGAAAAATCGTTAGAAATCAATAGAACCATCAGTGAATCGTCTGAAATTTGTGTTATTTTATAGCTAAGCCATTAAGTGTTTTTTTTTCTCTCTCTCTCTCTCTCTCTTTTTCTTAGGTAGGTAGGTACATCTACAGCCATGTAAATAAAAAATAATAAACCAAAAATAAGGTAATATTCCTTGAAAATCTGTCAAAAAAATTTCGTAAACCTAAGAAGGCTGCTGAATGAATTATTGATTTACCACTTTTCGGGATGAATCAATAATACTAATTATCAACATCAATACCTATACCTAATAATGCCAACATCCCATGTAAACGCGATGTAAGACAGATTTAAGATCGGAACTCGATGCACATTGAATATTTCGGTATTTTCATGGTGAATATTTTGCTAATTGTCATCCCCACTCACTCAATAATTGACTCTCATTACACCTCTTCGTGAATTTAGAAGCAGCGAGGCGTATGAGAGTCCAGATATCAATATTCAAGTCATAGGTTGAAATTAATATTATAACGACGGAACACTCGAAGCAGTAGATGGAAACGTGTAGAGATCAATGTCATGGCGATAATTATTTATTTTGGACATGCCACTGAAGAAAATATGTGGTACAGGAAAAAGGCTTCAGTAAATAATTAATGTACCAGGTCGAGGTGTTGGTTCTCCTAGTTTTATTGCGCTAGACAAAGAAGATCTTAGCTACGGCAAGAAACCCCATTTAGTTCAAACCTTCGTGTCTGTAAGTACAAGCTTTACCGCTTAACAACCTTTTCCTCGATTTATCTATTGGTTTTCGATAAAGATCGAGATTCTTCAACCCTAATACTGGTTTTTTTCAGGAATGCTGAGTGTTCATTGGAATGAACTCTCGGAACTTTATTTTTCTGAGAATGCTATGTTCTGTCTGCTACCCAAGCGGGGCGAGATTGTTGGTAAAACCTAAGTCGTGAGTACCAACCCCATTGGCTCGAATTTTCAATATGAAATTTTGCTACTTAGAATAATTATTGTTATCAGTAGATGACGTCAACACCTTTCTATGTCACCCTGTTACAGACCAACTACGTGATAAACTTTAGAAACTCGATTATCAAAATAACTAACAGCCAGAAATTAATTAATCTGAACTCCATGATGATTTAGAGTTCACAGAGGACGTTGAAGGTTGGTGATACAAGTGAGGAATGGTGTTGGACGTGGCATTAAGAAAATGGGCTCTTGTACTGAGGGACAATGCGTGCTGACGTCGCTGGATCATTCTGTTGATTACAAGCGCGAATGTGGCAGGTGCTGCGGCGTTTAATTCTGAATCATAGAATTCACAAGGTAATAGAAGCATTCGAATTTCATTCCCTCGCGTCATCTTTCTACAGCCTGACACGACTGTGATTTTTACTGAAGCCATCACCACAGGGGAGTCTGGCGGGAGAAGTGGAGCCGAACGCAAAACGAACCCGAACATTGCCGAGCTCGTTATCAGCCTCAAGTAACAGGTAAGGCGAGGCTGGCCCTGCTGTTGGGTGGCAAAAAAAGGGTAGAAAAAAGTACTAACTACCCGTGATTTTCAAACATATGCCAAAGAGAGGGAGAGAGAGTGAAAAAGGTTACCATGACACGTAAAACATCAGTTATGATACGATGAAACTCAAAATGTACCTAAGTATTTCATTATATAGTTTTCAATTATTAAAATTTGTTTCTCATAGTTTTAGTTACCTATGCTTTACATTTCCCAGACCATGTTTTAATTGATATGTAGGTATCTACCTATTGATTTAAATTGATATTTTTGCATTCATTAATTTGATGGAAATTTTTATTAAATGAATAAGTATGAAACTACTTATATTGTTGTATGCGAAGATGGATTTTTTATTATGTTAAAAAAATGTTGTGTGTGTGTTTATTATGTTATGCTGTGTTTTTTGTTATGTGGCTTGTCAAATTGGAAACTGGGGAAACCTGGAAACGTCACGTTGACCAGATGATAAAGCAGCGTCCCCCCAGTAAGCAACATTTCTGACAGTGTAAATCATTCCCCGCTCCCCCAGGTTGAATACCAAACTACGCTATGGGATTTATAAAATAAAATAAAAATCTATTTTAACATGGAATCATGTTTTAGCGATGGATCCCCCGCCGAAAAGTGAGACTATAAAGTGAGATGAAAGTAGCGCGTATTTTAACAATGATTTTCACTTACAACCGAGTAGTTGCTAAGGAAATGAAACTTCTTTCATTTTCATTTGACAAAAATCGTTTTCCATTCGTTGGAAAGCTCTTGATTTATCACGAATGTATTTCGTATTTGTTCTTGGTATTTATATCCGAGTTTCATAATATAACTATATAAATGAATGTTGTAAATGGATGACGCTTGTTTGGTTGTCACTTGGTTGGTAAGTAGCGATGGTCGTCGTGATCATTTCTATAATAAAGTGAGAGCGAGGAGCTAAAACATGATTCCATGTTTTTTACATTTTAGCAGTCAGGCTCAAAGCAATAACATCCGGGGGGGGGTGCAGGGGGGCGCAGCCCCCCGCCGAGGCGCAAAGCGCCGAGTTTTTTTAAAAAAAAGGTGCCGGAATATGGTCATAAGATAATATTTTTTTCTCTATCTCTTCGTTTGTCCTTCTGGGTTTCAGGAACATGTATTGACATTTTATGTCTTTACTTTGCTACATAAACTCGAAAATGAAACGCGGGACATGCAACGGAGACATGCAACGGAAACAACGTCACGAAAATATTTCTGATGATTTTCGCTTACAACCGATTCGTTGCTACGGAACTTTATCTTCGCCAGTTATCATCGTACAAAAATCGTTCACCACTCGTTGGATAGCTCTCGATTTACCTAACCATACTACGTTAACCACTGCGGACTGCGTGGCCAACAAGCTGCGGTATGAGCGTGATTGTTTAAATGAATGTTTACGTACATAATACAGTGGAGTCCGGCTAATACGAACTAATTGGGACTGAAGGCTGTTCGGACTAGGTACCATTCGTTGGAAATTTTGACCAAAGCAATTAAGTACGAAGTACTTGGTGTGGGTGCGGGAGGGGGCGCTAAGACATAAAATGTCCCTCGTGGTTGCGTACTTGTACGGAAGCTGTACCCACCGTTTGTGTTTTTTCTCAGTTTTTCTCTCGCCTATAGGTTATAATCGGCAGGACAATCGGACTTAGCTGCTGTCTGGAGTCTCAAAATTTTAAATGCAGGTAAATCATAGTCACTTCGGTTCGCCACATGAAAGACCAACGACTGCCCCGTTTCTGAGCTTCTATGCTTCTATGTGGACAGCTCACTAAAACGTCCTCCTTCCTTGCATCATATGTTCACGTGGCTATCTAAAGAAGTCTCATCAGAGGTATTGCTTAGAGCTCATTTTGCTCTTTTTGAAAGAATTTCATAACGACGCTCTTAACTGTTTTATTGTTTTGTTTATTGTCTAGGTGGTTAATCCTTCTGTGAATATTATTTGAGTTACCATGATTGATATGCTAATCTTTTCGATCTAACATTAAAGTTTTCTGCATTATAATATTCCTGGAATGAGATCAAACATTTTTCTCCTCCAACTCCTTTTGCTCCAATTATAGGCGAACATGTAGCAATATTTTCTTGTTCCTAATTTGCATGAATTTTACCGAATCATACTAGGCGCGACACTTAGGGGCTACCTTCGATGACCCGTTGAAAATGAAAGGGAAGTAGGTGGATTGAGCAATCGATGGCCTAATAGTAGTGAATATCTAGAATTTCCGTCGAATAGTCCCAAAACTGTGGGCTGCCGATGGGGTAGAGCGATGAGACACAAAATTCTAATAGATTCAATCGGGGTCGAGTGGATTGAAGAGGCGCGCGTGGTCCGTTGCATTGGAACTGAAGGACTGTTAACCCGGGTTATGTTGGGAACTTCATTTATTCATATAACCTCGAGTAACTAGGATGGAGACAGGAAAATAGGATTTTGAAAGCTTGCGAAGGACCAGTTGGACCCAATGGACCACCCCTTTGACCCCTTGGGTCCAATTGGACTACATTGTTTATCTTTGATAGGGCGTGTAGTAGAACGTTATACAAATGTTCGTGAACGGTTTATTGTAATTTTATTCATTTGGTACACCATGTTACGCAACGTGGAAGTGAATCATCATCCTCGATAGATATTGGTCTAAGTGACAGAATAACATATGTGCAATAAATTTCAGGTATTTTTCGGTTCGGTGCAACTACTTACTGTTACTTTTATTGGTCAAATAATAACAGAATTATTATTAATTTACTTATTCATTTACTTTATTTTTACGAATAGTTTTTCGGCATTTCTCTAAACTGCCAAAATTTTGTTCTGGGAGGAGTTTTAATGTAAACAGGCTGCAGCCTGTCCTCCCCTCTTTCTACGGCCCCGGCAGTGGGCGCCTGTAGTAGGTATGTGTCATCAGTTGTATTCGAACTGCCAACGAATAAAGAACGTGTGGAGGACAGCCCTGTTTGTTTATAAAATACACCTCAGGTACCTAGCAAATAACAAAAGTGTACCTACCTATTAGTACAATCAATGTACCTATGTACAATCACGGTGAGCGAACTGGGAAAAGGAGTTATGAGACATCTGAGTGACATTAGACAAGTTCAAATTACCACAAACGAATGAATTCATTGAACATAGTAGTTAGGTTATTCAATAATGAAGTTGCTAATCCAAGGCTTAAACCAACGCTTAAAACATGGCTGGTTCTAAATGACGACTCGGTAATGTTCGTGTTCGTTTTGCGTTCGGTCAAGTTCGGCTCCACTTCTCCCACTAGACCCTCCTGAACACCAGCTGTTAAGAGCTCAAATAGTTTCTTGTAGGTTCTAGGTTGTAGGCTGATCGCGTTAATCAGTCAGAACTGTCGATCTGGTTCGGCCTCCGGCAACATCTGCCACATCTGTCGTTACTTTGCTGTGACACTTGTCGAGCTACGGAAAGCCTTTTTCTCCAATCCCATCCCCCCCAGTTCTCAGCTGGAATTAATCCCCAATTTCGTGACTCCCTACGTTTGAGCTTCCCTTACGAAAAGTTCCGAACTGACGGAAGTTACCTCTGGAGTTGAGACCTTTCCAACCACCCAGGAGCTCGACTTCTCAGGAACAACCGGATCCGTTAACAATTCTCTCCCTTGGCTTGCTTTGTTTATAATTTCGGAAACAGACTGAGTTCGCCGAAGCAAACCTTCCATGGGAGCTTTAATAACTAATTGAATTCGCCAGGCAAACAATTATCGCAGCTTGTACAATGAATTATTAAAACTGTTGTAGTTAGTTTGAAATAGGCCCTTGGGTAACCATTCGGGATATCTAGACCTGATGTCAGCGCACAGCTGCAAGGATTGTACAGATACTGTTGGCTCCCAAAATACACAAATTTCTTTAATGATGTTCATAACTTAGCTATCTGGAGAAAGTTATAACTCAAATTCAATCCCAGAAGTTATTGGCGTTAAAAGGAGTCAACGTTGTTAAAGGACGGATCCGGTTAATAGATCCGCCCTTGTCGGCAAAGCCTGATGAATTTTCCATGGCTGGTTTCATTAAGCTTTTCCCCGAGGGTAGTTAACCCTGGCGCACTGATTAAACTGACTTTTAACCTGATCCTCCCCCCCCCCCCCCCCCAGTCACGTCGATACTTCTCGCTACTTCCATCTTCTCCTTCCTTTTTACGTCTTTCCTACTCGTACCTTCCTACTACGCCTCTCTTTATAATGTTGTTCCGGCTCGTTCGTCTGTTCTACTCAGCTCGAGGGAGATAGCGCAGTATGGCTGTCTCCTGCCCTCGGGGTTCACGGGAAATTCAAATCGATACTTCCAGCATCAAATATCCGGAGAGACTTCTCTCGATCCAATACTTCACTTCCTTCTAGTGATGAACTATAAATCGGATAAACTGGGAAAGGGCAGTTACGTTTAGTTTTCATTGGTACTTGGTTATGATTGTGACAATGTCGTACACGAAATGAATAATCACCCGATGAAAATAGGCAAGGTAACAAGACCTGGATAGCATGCAAAATGTCAACTCTCTTAATATAATGCTTCTTGAGCTGGCATAAGGCATCCAAAGGGTACCGGCGGAGTATGTCGTGTGCTGCCAATATGAATTTTCTTTATAATAAATATTACAAGCATTATCGCAGAGAGGAATTTTAATCTTGAGATTCCGAAGGGACTAGCACCTGAAACACACATTAGTAAACATTACAATGAGAAAACCTCATCTGTGGCAAAAATTCAGACGCAGTGTTGAGAAATAGCAAACGGAAATTTCTCAAACTTGATTTTTGAGAGAACCTGAAGCCACTGCTTGCATAAAAACGCTGCGAAGTCCTTGACACATGGGTTTACTGTTCTATTGGACATATACAGAAGTGTTGGCTGTTCATTTATTGTGTCTTTCGCGTGCAATAATGGAAACAGCTATTTTTATAGTTTCCACCAATTTTGGCCCCCGAAAACTCGAGTTAGGCTCCTATTTTTGACAAATTATCTTTGATCATTGGTAGTGCCATTTAGTTGCCTTGACTCACCTGGTGAAACTACTACTTCTAGTTTAGTGTTATCATACCAATTTATGGTGGTTTCAGACAATTTTCCAGGTTTTTTACTCATAAAAATGAATTCTGGGAGCTGAAACTTCGTTAGAACCTCAATTTTCCACTCTTTGGTCAAAAAGCGACTTCATATTCGGTCCCCTCGTCCTATAAAACATAAAAAACGATACCTCAAAATCTCATGTTACTAAAACACCCACAACAAAAAACGCTGCAAAGTCCTTGTCTCCTGGGTTTATTATTCTATTGGACATACCTACAGAAATGTTGGCTGTTCATTTATTATTGTTTCTTTCATATACAATTATTGAAATGGCCGTTCTTGAGGTTTCCACCAGTTTTGGCCCCCAAAACACGATAGAAGCTCCTATTTTTGACAAACCATCTTTGATCATTGATAGTGCCATTTAATTGTCTTCAGTCACCTGTTGA
Organism: Leptopterna dolabrata; assembly: GCA_954871275.1. NCBI lineage: Eukaryota > Metazoa > Arthropoda > Insecta > Hemiptera > Miridae > Leptopterna > Leptopterna dolabrata. The sequence continues at coordinate 13,161,761 of OX940984.1, read as the reverse complement.
TACTACTTCTAGGGTTATTATAAAAGTTTATGGTGATTTCAGATCATTTCCCAGGTTTTGGACTCATAAAAAAGGAATTTTGGGAGCTTAACCTTCGTTGCAACCTCAATTCTTCACTCTTTGGTCAAAATTGACTTCATATTCGGTCTTCTCGCTCTAAAACCCATGGAAAACGATACCTCACAAGCTCATGTTCACAAAAACCTTTTTAAAAAACCACTAAAACCCCTATTTTTACATCCATTTGTCCCCGTAACACCCCTGGGTGTATTTTGATCGGGCTGCCGAGGTTCGGGACACAACTAGGGCCCAAATGGAGCCTGTGTGCGAAAGAACGAATTTTTTATACCGAAAATAAAGTAGATGTGGATGTTACGGTATACGGCAGACGGTGGGCGAACATTGCGTTTTTGGAATCTACACAACTTGAAACGTAAAAGAAACAATTTTGAGGGGTTGTTCCGGAAATTCACAGAATAATAAACCAAAATGAAACACGTTTAATTTATATAACTGTGGGTGCCAGAAAAAGCTGAGTCGAAGTAGAAGATTGGAAAATTTGGTATTTATTCAGGTGATCAATTTTGTCAAAATTTGGAAATAAGTAGGAAGTTGGATGAACTTTCTCATTCTTCAAAAAATCATTACTGATTTCCATTAAACGCAGAGACTAGGAAATTTGTTACATCGATTTTCGAGGTACCAAAACTGCTCGTTCGGACTATAAAGTATATCCTGCAAACATTAGATATCGAGTTTTTGCAGGATATACATAATATTTATATACATTATTAGTTTCATCCAAGTACGAAAAGATTTAACGAGGAAGATGCTTTGTTTAGAGATGGTCATATCACCTTCATAAAATGAAAGAAAGAACGACGATAAGCACAACCCTATAAAAGAAAACTTAAATCTCTTGTCATGAGATATACATATCTCTTGTTGGTTTTCTCCGCAAATTAGATGATAAAATTGGGTGTCTTTTTATCTCGGGTAACCCGCTGTGACGCGTCACTTTAATCCATCCTCGTTTATTTATGGATTAAATAAACGAGGACCTTCATTCTGTCATTATAATTTCCTTAAGTTGATCCCCAAGTTTCTCGTAGGGGATAAGGATAGAGTTCGTCTGGGGAAAGCTTTAATTCCAATTTAGCTCACTGATATACCTCCGTCAGTCTGAAGGAAGATGCTAAGTAGAATTAAACTCGATTAAAAATGAAGTAGGGGAGGTGATGGAAGGAGGTGCGATGTAAGTTACTGATCCGCCTCCATACGATTTTAACTTAAATATTCAGTAATCTTTGGATAGTTTGCTGAGGGAAGAACGCTTACTGATTTTAATGAACGAGCGCTGTAGGAACTTCGTTCCGTTCTTCAGATGTTGTGGTTGGTATTATATCTCGTGATTTCCTGCTCTGGCAATCTCTGTGTAGTTTGGTGATGGAAGAACGCTGACTGATTTAAATAAACCAGCGCTGCAGGAACCTTTCCCTATCCTTCAGATGTTGTGGTAGGTAGGTACTATATCTCGAAACGTAATTTATTTTATCACCAGTTGTAAAATTCTGTTCTGAAGCATCCCCGTGAAATTTTTCAGGAAGTCGGACTAAAAAAAGGTCAACTTTGGCAATTCTTAAAAATGAAAATAGACCAAGGGCCCACAGATAGCTTTATTAATTGTTCTCGATCTTTATCATGCGAAGGGGACGGACTGGCGTGGATGTAATTAGTAGGGTGGTCTCATCCAATTAGCGCAAACTTGTCATCGTCCAATTTCGTTAAAACCCAACTCAGTTATGAAACCAAGTCCGATGGGGCCGCTCCATAATATGTGGAAGGGCGGTTGAGGGTTGGAGGACGCGCCAGAAAGTTTACCTTCATTGTATCACTGCGGTCTGGGCTGGCTTCATCAACCATTTTTTCAAGGAAATTAGCAATAGCAACGGGTCCGAAATTTTTAGTGGGTATATAAATGTTGGAAAATTTATTGTTATAATATTTGTGTAGTGGTTCCCCTTCAATCTCTACATGTACCACTTCTATGTAATATAGAAAGATTTTACCAAATAAACGAAGATAACGACGAGCCGGGGGACGGGTTCCCTCCTTCAACCGTCAAACGCCCTCAACGGTCGTAACGGCTGATTATGGACGAGGGACGGGTGGAAAAGTCCCTGTATAATCAGCCCTTCTAGCCCAGCTCGTCTTTCGACCGATCACACGCGAACACACGACTACTCATTCACCCACACCTCACACCTCTTTGGCGCTCGCTGTGGTTCATCCGTGGAGTGCTCGAAAAGACTCCTAAGGATCAACTAATACTCGCTGTGGTTCATTCTCGTGGGGCATTAGGTCAGATTTAACCAAATAAACAAGCAGAACGACGAGCTCAGCGACGCCCTGGGGAAAGTAGGAGAAGGGTCCCCTCCATCAACCGCCATCACCCCTTGACGGTCATAAAGGCCATTGGTGGACGGGTGGGACGGGTGGAAAGGAGCCTTTATAAGCAGCCCTGCCAGCCCAGCTCTTCATTCCACCAACCAACTCTCAACTTGCGACTTCTCTCTCAAACCTCTCTCCCGTACTTCTCCATGTGCCTGCAGTGGTGGTAACCGCGGGGTATTTCATGCTCGCTGTGGTGGTAACCGTGGGTTGCCTCCATCTCTTTCATCTAGCACCTGCTGTGGTGGTAACGCGGGGTGTTAGCAAAAGACTCCCACGGAGCACTCCCTCTCTTTCATCTAGCACCTGCTGCAGTGGTAACCGCGGGGTATTTTATACTCGCTGTGGTGGTAACCACGGGGTGCTTGCAAAAGACTCCTAAGGATCAACTAATACTCGCTGTGGTTCATTCTCGTGGGGTATTAGGTCCCTCCTGTACCCTACATACCCGTAGGAAACGCTACACTGGTGATCCCCCACATTTAATTGGCCGAAAATATTGAAAAGTTTACGAAAATGACAGAACGGTACGGTTTGGGGTGGTTGGATGATGAAACGGTGAATTTACTGGGGTGTTCGATTTTGGCATGTGAAAAGTCCTGTGAATTTGAATTGGTATTTCAGTTAGGTATACCTAAATTACTTGGAAAGTTCGTTAATCAGATCATCCTATGTGAATGCAGCTCGCATCACTGGAACCTACGTCGTTATAGGTAGGCAGACTAAACCGCCCTCCTTTATACAGCGCTGCAGTCGCGTAAAAATGAAGCGTTTTTTGTTATTCTTCTCAAAAACTGGGGAAAGTGTTTTGTAATTGTGAGCAAACCATGCACAAGTAGACAGCTGAATGACTAAATTCCACTGAACATGAGATTTTGGGAGTCGTAAAACGTGCTGTAATCGGAAAACACCCTATAAACATGGTACATAGGTGTGAATTTCATGACACTCAACATTCCCGTTTAGGTTCCTCACTTTTACTTGTAAGCGATAGAGGAAACGTGCTAGTTGAAATCTCAGCATACCCTCAGTTACCAGTCAAAGAGCAATTTTCGACTAAATGTAGCTTTCGGCTCTTCGACCCTATTCATCTTCCCTCTTTTGTGAACTCGTTTAAACACTTAAATAGCTTTTGCGAGGCTTGGAGAACGAAAGTAATATCTGTCGTCTGAAGGTCTCCCAGTTGGAATGGAAGTTGGGGGAAGTCAAGGCGTGCTCTCCTGCGGAAAGGAGACCTGGGAGAGTGAAGACGTTTTCTTTGAATATAATAGCGAGGCATTTTCACCTCGACTCATTACTTCCGCGAATCCGTCCTTTTTGTTTTGTTTGTCTTTCTTCGTTAGGAGAACGGAGATGAGGTTGAAAACGCGACAAGCCGATGGTAGCTAAGGTGTTAACTGGCGAGAGAAAAGTTGTGAAAAGGGGAAAGCGGGTGGCTATAACTATGTGAATAAATTACAAATAATAGTTTTTATTCAATTGCTAGCTGGATAACCCGTGCATTGCGCGTGGCCAATATTAGTTCGGGATGTTGCACGTATTCGTACATTGGAAGCTGGTTGTTACTTACGGCAGACCCACATCTATAATCCCTAAGGGCTTTGGAATTTGAATGGTTCGAATGACCAAAGCCCGTCGTACCTACTTACCTACCTAAATCAATAATGTTCAAAGTTGAATTTCAGGAATTTGAATTTTGTTCAAGAGTGAAACTGACTATATCAGTACTCTCACATGCACAAATAATATTCTCCTCATTTTCCATATGAAATGTGTTGTGGTTTATTATTTTCAATAACGAACCTATGGAATCGAGCATGAGACAAATATTTTTAAACCCCCCTCCAAATATGATTGATGGTTTCCGTTTCAAGGTAAGTAGAATCACAAAATGGACTTTAAAAAAAATGCTGTCCGTCCGCCGTATGCCGTACGTCGTATTCACGCGTGGCTTCGTATCCCATCCTCGTCGCCAGTGTAGGTGTTTCCAGAATAAAATAACTCCGAAAGACTGAATATGACTTCTTTAATTTTAAAATAAATTTGCTGCTGTACTCGACGTCTTTACAAAATGAATAGCACATGGTAGCGTTACCTTTGTTCCGGTGGGTTCACGCGTCGCGCAGGTTATCCCGCATGGATATAGCAAATACAACAGTTACTATGAACCAAAATTAATGAAATTTGGTTTGTGTACTTTTGGGACCTAGATCCTTGTTGAAGGTGCAAACGAACGGCTGGTAATACAATTCTCCAGGTGGTCTCAAAAAATTCTCGAGTTCGAGATCAATTTAAGACGTTTTTAAAAAAACCATACGGCCCTCCAGTTGAAAGTTTTCGAGCTTGGCGTTCGGGAAAATTCAACTCCTACTTTTCACCCCTTAGAGATGGTTGACATTAACGCCGAGCTTCGCGGACCAATGAGACCCCAAACGGGACCTACAAACCAAATTTCATTAATTTTGGTTCATGACAACTAAGGAAAGTGCGAAGTCTAAGGGGTGAAAAATGGGGATTTAACATTTCCAGGGCGCCGTTATCTCGATTTTTTAAATTTATCTCGAACTTGGGAAGTTTTTGAGACCACCGGAGCATTGTACGTCTAGCCGTTCGTTCACAGTAAGGACCTGAATTTTGCACCAAAAAGCTTCATCAACATGCTCGTGAATGTAACGGTGTGCATCCAGCCCAGATATCACTGCTAGGGAACAACTGACTAGGTATAATCACGCATGATTTTCTGAAATCAAGTTGTTCCTTGATATTATTTTATTTGAAGAAGCTGTTTATTTTGGATTTTATTGATAGGTACTTTCGTAACTTTAACAAACTATATATGCTTCATAACTAACTACAAATTAATGATAAATAATGAATTATTTAATTCTTGAATCCACCGTATATTTTTATGAACCTGTAGATAATTGCCTGGCCGGCTCCAGTACTCGATTTAGGACTTTCCTGGGGGGATCGTGAGGGTAGGTATTGACCACAGAAAACTGTGGTCTACGTAGAAGGGGCATCTATACAGGTAAATAATAAACCGTAGTGTAATGATCTGCAGCGTTTTTTAATAAAATTAATTAATAACCCAATTACAATACCAATAAATTAATAGCTTAAAATTAAATTTTAAAAACTTGATTCTTGGAATAGGCGATGTTAGGTGGTGGTAGTGGTGGGGGAGGGGGGGACGAATACTTTGTCCCCTAACTAATTACGTTACAATGACAAAGGTACCGCTCAAGTGTCGCCTATGGCTGGGAGTAATATGTTGAAGTTTCAGAGTTTTCATTAGCTAATGTATTCATTACGTGACGGAGGCCGCCTACTTTTCGGTTTCTACCTCGTTTTTCAAGCTAATTAGTCATTCGAATTTTTCGATTCAGCCAGTTACTCGATATTTGCCCATGAAGCTTTTACAAACCTTGATTTTATGCGGCAATTAGGATCCAGTAACTAGCAAATGGAGGAAACCAAAAAAAAAAAAATCTATATAACCTAATTATGTCGTAAAACTTGAGTGCGGGTTATATGAATCAGATGTTTTCTGACTCGGACAAATCGCACTAATCTCTGGAAAAAAGCTTTATAGATACCCACTAAAGCAGGATACATACTGCTTTCGTTACCTACATCATGAATGCTTTAAAACATAAATTTGAGTGACGATATTGATGAAACCCAGTGCGAAATTTATTGAGCTCAAGAAGCGATTCTTAAACATATTTCGCACACAAAAATGCTTAGGTCGGTACATATGATTTCTTGTATTCATATTTTTAGCGATAATTTGGGGACTTCATCTTAATCCACCCTCGAATGAATGTAGAAGATAATTTTCTCTCAAACATTTCTCTCATGAATTGGAGGCCATTACGAATCGCACGTCGCGAGTCTTCCCCACAGGCATAGTAGTATGCAACCTAGTTTGTGGCTAGTTTATATAGCTTATATAAACACTGTATCTTATATAAAGCTATAGCTTATATATCTGAATGTAGGGAAGATATTAATTGACCGTAAATGTTATGAAGGACCGTAGGGAACATCATGAATTTTATTTGGAAAACTATCACAGGTAAACCAGTGCGAAGTCTGAGGCCACAACCCGGCCATTCAACAACACTGTTACTGGTCGCAGCAGTTGCGTAGATAATCCCCGTGAATTTTATCACGGTTGCAACTTTCGTAATGTGGTATGAACCACGATTATAAGTAGTGCAAGTCTCTAAGGGGTGAAAAATAGGGGTTGAAATTTGGTTAGTATATGGGTATTTTTAGGTTTTTAAATTGATCTCGAACTGAAGAATTTTTTGAGACCACTCGGAGCATTGCACGTCCAGCCGTTCGTTTGCACCGAGAAGTTTCTTCAACACGATCGTGAATGAAGCGGTACAAATCCGGCCTAGATATCAGTGCTAGGGAACACCTGATTATAATCAAGGATGGCTGTATGAAGTCGAGTTGGTTGTTCTACGATATTATTTCATATGATAAGTGATGGACTACTGGATTTTGTTGGTAGGTACTTCTGAAATTTGAACAAACGTTGAAGTATTTTATTGATGGGTAAATTATTAAACAATGGCAAATTATTACACAACGGTAAATTATTACACAACGGTAAATTATGACACAACGGCTCATCTACCCAGAAGGGGCTAGATTTTGTTGATAGGTACTTTTGCAACTTGAACAACCGTTGATTTACTCGTATTATTGATCGGCAAATTATTACAAAACGGTAAATTATTACACAACGGTCCATTATACTATCTACGTAGAAGGGGCACCTATACAGGTAAATTATTATACAACGGTTAATTATTTGCCTTATGCTTCATGTATAACTACAAATAATTAATTATTGAATTATTTAATCCCGCGCATTTGTAGGAAACTTTAATTCTGGAGTACTCCAGTACTCGATTAAGGGCTTTCCTGGGGGGAGCTCGAGGGTATTAACCACAGAAAACCGCGATCTACGCTTTTCACTCCACATCAACAATTTCCCTTTAGAATTTCATTATTTGCGTTTCTTTTTGCCATTTTAGTTACTGTTTGTCATCGACAGAATTATTTTACCAAAATTTAACTCGTGATTTAGGTCGGAACCTAGTAACGAGTACAGAGTTAGGTACCCTACGGAGGGTCTGCGATCTACATACTACGTATAGAATAGTACATATATTATATAGAAGGTTTATCTATACGGAGAACAGAAGGGTATTCTGTATAAAATAATAAACCGTTGTCAGGGATTTGCAGCGTTTTTCAATTTGAACAAACGTTATCCTTCGTGAATAACAACAAATAATTATTTTAAAGAATTCCTTACCCCACCGCATATTTATGAAACGTGATCGCCCGGCCGGCTCCAGTACTCGATTTAGGGCTTTCCTGGTGGCGGAGGGAGGGGAGCACCAAATTAGGTGTTGACTACAAAAAAAGTGATCTACGCAGACGAAGGCATCTATACAGGTAAATAATAAACCGTTGTGTCATTTGCAGCTTTTTAATCAGCAACTTCTACTTAAGTTGTTATTCAAACAACTTGTTCAAACTTCGACGATCGAATCTCTCGCTAAAGACAATAATTAGTTTGAGCTCGTTGAAGTGGACGTGGGAAGGGCGGGAAAAAGGTTGTTCACACAAAGCACAATTCAACTATTCTCCGGCACGGTCTTGAGACTAAAGAAGCAGCTACCGGCATATTCTATTTTCACTTTGGAACTCAATTATTATTTTGTTTCTTTGTGTCGCCATTTAAACAACGCCATCACCTTTTGTTTCAGGACCCCTGCTATGAATACTGAAAGAGCAAAGGAGACGGTTTTTGAAATCAAGAGGAATCCAGTTCGAATTACAATTGTTCAAAATAATGGACGACTGTTGTACAGATAGTAGTGTTAATAGAATATTCCAATTAAAACTCCAACTGAATCCGTCTATTTACAGGTGAATTCTAAGTGTGTTTTATTATGCGCATTTGATAATAATACCCAGAATCTCGGCATAATAATAAAAAAAATTTAAATTTATCACTTTTTCAACGATATGTTGAAGTAAGGATTGGGTATAAGAACTATTATAATTTTCTGGCGAAATGAGAATCAGATTTTAGTTTCTCTCCTTCGCATGTCTCATTCTGGAAAATCTAAGTTTAGAAATAAGGATTTCTTGTGAAGTTTCGTCAGTTTCCTCGATTGAAAATATTTTTTTTCGAGTCCCAAAAAACGATTTTCCGTGGTTTAAGTATAATTTCAAGGTTTTATATTTCAAAACAAGGGAGTAACATTCTTGAAAAGTTTCTTGAACAGTTTACAATTCCGAACACTGATCTCAAACAATCTTTTGGGTACCTAGGTACGGATTTGAATGAAATAGACGAGTTTTGGGAGTCGAAGTGTCTATCAATGAACATGATTTCCAAATCCCATAAACGTATCGGTAGCTCCTAATTATCGTAAATGTTTGTCCATTCGAATATTCGATTAGCCGCAGTTATCAATGTTTCGGAATATAAGCTCTGATCCTAGTAATTATATCACCACTGTTATTATTTATTTGTATTCAACTCCGTAAACCCATCTTTAGCAACTTCATTGCCCTCAACGAAATTTCACAATTATAAATTATCAACTCCTCTATCATACCAGCTACGGAAACCTTGTCGAAAACCGATTTCATGGTGACTGACCTGGATAATAGCTTTTTCGCGTAAATGTTTGGACCAGAAAGGACTGGTGGAATGAAATACAATTCCAGCATTGCAGGCAGGTTTTGTAAAGGGCTTGAGGGTAATTACATTAGCCAAACACTTCAACTCCTGAACTTTATCCTTTACAATGGAACTCAAGATGTGTTTGACACTCGCGTTTTCCCATTACAGCCGTTTCATATGCTCATAACAACTTTTGAGCAAACTGTCACTGATAATTTATTTTTCGTAAAACAAACATTTAAAATAAAGTAAGAAAACATGAACGTATAGGTGTCTTGATACAATACAATGTATAATTCAATATACTTAGCTCGCAAGAACTCATAGTTGCGAAGTATAATTACTACTACCAACGCGAATTTCAGTAAAAAACAGGGCAAAAAAGGGCAAGATCCGAAAAAAGGTGACGTGGACACGCTCACAAAAATGAAGACTTACCACCTACGAGGTGCAGAAGAAGCTGTAGCCATGGAGACGGTTTTGAATTCTTCCTTGGCTTTGAAATTTGTGGCACGCCTTGCGGAAATGGGGGTACTACATTTAACTATTTACTGAGATGAGACCTAATACAATTACTACTACCTTATAGCAAGAACGATCCTGAAGTACAATATGGAGATGGCGCATGAATCGAAACTTTGCATTTTTGGATATTATTTTCAATAATGAACCTTTGGAATCGAGCACGATAAAAAAATTTAAACCCCCCTCAAAATTTGATAGTTTCCGTTTCAAGGAATGTAGAATCCGAAAATGCAATGAAAAAAATTTCGTCTGCCGAACGCCGTACTTCGCACTTTTCTTAGTTACCACGAACCAAAATTAATTAAATTTGATTTGTATATCCCGTTCGGGATCTAGTTAGTCCTCGAAGTTCGGCGTTACTGTCAGTCATTTACTCTAAGGGGTTCAAAATAGGGGTTGAAATTTTCAGAAAACCGTAGCTCGAAAACATTCAATAGAAGGGTAGGTATGCTTTTTTTAAGTTTTTAAATTTATCTTGAACTAAAGAATTTGTTGAGGCCACCCGGAGCATAGTACGACCAGCTGTCCTTTTGCACCGAATAGCTTCGTCAACACGATCGTGAATCAAACGGTATAAATCCGGCCCAGATATCATTGCTAGGGAATACCTGATTATAATCGAGGATGGCTGTATGAAGTCGAGTTGGTTGTTCCGTGATATTATTTCATTTGAAAAATGATGGATCTTTTGGATTTTTTTGAAAGTTACTTCTGCAACTTGAACAAACGTTGAAGTATTATTTTCATTGATGGGTAAATGATTACACAATGGTAAATTATTACACAACGGTTCATTATACCATCTACGTAGAAGGGGCACCTATACAGGTAAATTATTACACAGCGGTTTATTATTTGCCTTATGATTCATGAATAACTACAAATAATTAACGATTGAATTACTGAATCCCACGCATTCGTAGGAAACTTTAATTTAGGGGCCGGCTCCAGTACTCGATTTAGGGCTTTCCTGGGAGGAGCTCGAGGGAACTGACCATAGAAAACAGTGATCTACGCAGAAGGGGCATCTATACAGGTAAATAATAAACCGTTGTGTAAAATTTGCAGCGTTTTTGACCTCAAAATCGAATTCAGGACCCCAAATTCAACATCAAACTCCTTCAGGATGCTTACGTCAAGAAACGAGAAAAATGTGTGGGCGACGTCACAACTTTTAAAGTATGGTGTTGCATTTCTATATTTGTTTTTTGTTTTTTGTTTTTTGTTTTTTTTCTGCATTAGTTACAGTGTTTTGAGCGGTGAACGGGAGTTTTCAAGGGCGCTAAATTCGATGACCAAGTGATGTAGCGTGCATGAGATGCTTGGTCTGGGAAAAAAGGAAATTAGGTTTTGTAGAAAGATCGGATGAAGATGACTAAAACAAAGACGAAATATTGAGGGAAATGAGGAGGAGGTCCTCAACTTTTTGTTTTCCAGTGATGGTGAAGTTCTGATACGAAGTGAGAAAAGAAATTCCAAGTTCCCGAGTTCCTGTTTCCGGATAAAGCAGTTTCTAGTACTCTCCATTGGTTTTAGAGGGTAGTTATTAAACTATTAAAGTCAGCCATAGCACTGCTACTACAGATACACTAGATAATGCAGATTATACATACAGATTATACATATTACTAATCAATACTTCATTACTACTTGTAGGTAATGAGATGGCAAGACAAAGCAGAGGCAAGATGGGCGAAGTTAGATGATAAAATGGTTGGGTGCCAGTACGTAGCATCCTATATAACCTACGTACCTACCTACATAACTGCTAAAATTAATTTGGAAACATAGTCTCACCATTATAAATTCAAGGTGGAATGCCGCCACTCGCCAACTTCTTGCAATCTTGAAAACTTCACGGGTAAACGTAGCACCGGGAACAACCTGAATCTCCGACTTTCCCCATACATCAAGCGATCTCGGCGTTACCTGGCTCTAAAGCGAAAACACATTTTCAGAGCTCAGATTACCACCACTCGGCACAATACGAGAGTTCTGCTCCCGCCTCATAATATACGGGAGTTGTATAATGGCGTCCGTTCCTCTAACGAGACTCACGTTTCACTGAATTACGCAATCAACTCGCCACTTTCCACTCCCTGATACTTTCCCAGCATTCTGGATGATGGATATTGTACTTCCCACTGATTCTTGCCTCAAAGGGGAGCAAGTACCTGTTTTCCGGGAGCGTCGAATCAATGACTGATGGTCATGTGCGTTGACGTTTCGTTTTATTGTGAGTTGTTTGAGAAGAACAATACTTCATGGATACTGTGATGAATGTGTTTTAGCGTACATCCACCACGAGCAGTGCGAGGGGGGATGTGCCCGGAATTTGGTTATGAGCGAATCACCACCATGATCCGGGATCTTTTCGGAGGTGTCCGTTGGTTATGAGATCACCATTCACGGATTCTTTTGGGTTAGGAGAGAGAGACGAGGTAAGGAGGAGAGAGAGTAGTCAGTGACTAGAGGAGAGCGTAGAATGAGGAAAAAGATGCAGGAGGCGAGTTTATATATGCTTGGGAGCTGCCTCCCTCCATCCTCTAGCTAGTAGAGGATGGTGGGGACCTCCAGGCTGGCCCTCGGCTCTTTTGTGTCTTCTGTCCCCACTTCTAGGTTTATTTGGCGAGATCTTATTTCTACATACAACAGTTGTGGTTCTGGGAGGATACCACGACAGATACCAATGCGCTCATTATGGAAAATGGCGAGGTTCTCATCGATCCCAGCACTAACTTCGGTGGAGCCCTGACATCCTGATTCCGCGTCTTGGTCCACATCTAATCTAAATAATCTTATCTAATTTAGCTAATCAATAAAAATAAATCTACCGACATCTCGTCCAATCCCTCCTAATTAAAATTAAAGGTATTACAGTCGATAAAAGAATAGGGTAAGCATTTGAACATATTTTCAGCAAATTAATTTTTCAGGTCAAATTTGGTTTACAGTTGATTTGAAAGCAACCTTCTGAACCTCGCTAGCTCACGTAGTACTACAGAAACATTTTAAATGTTCTTATAATTCGAGATACAACTTCACTATTTGGAAACAACGGAATTCATTGACCATAGTTTCACACGACTTCGATATTCTTCCTTCAACCTATTCAAACCAGTAGACCTCATGAAATTTCGACCATGGGTCTCACCGCAACCATTTTACGAGCTCTTACGAGTCTTGCTACACCGTAAAAGGGTTTACCGTTCGAATGTTCCGAGCTCCCTTTAATTCGTAACTACGTCCCCCTCCACCACATCCATTCGGCAAATGGTACTACAGCTAGGTCTGGTTACGAAGGTAGAGGGTGTTAGGAGTAACTTGAATTATTCATAATATTTGACGTTCGCTTCTAGTTTCTGTTTTGGTTGGGTGAAAACGTCGTTCGGTTGCAGGAACGTAGAACAAAGGCGAGTAAAGGGACCAAGTACTCGTCTATTATTCATACCGAGTCAATGATTTCAATATTGTGTAACTACATAATTTAGAATCTGAGGGAAGTTTCCGTGTCCCCCTCAGTTCAATTATTCAACCCTGTGTTCCAATCCACGGTTCGTGCCCAAACTATAAATGCGTTTTAGTAATGAAATTTCCAGAGGCTCTACTGAATTTTCTCAGACTACATTTTATCTGGACTACTTGCATTCGGTAATCTCTTTGGTAACACGTATTATTTCTATAGTTCTTTGCCCTCAGATCAGAAGTACTATTCTGATTCTGTGTATAGGTATTAAAAGAGTACCTACTGCAAGTGTGTTACAGGAGTACTTATAGAATAATTTTTGGTTTATTATTTTCAATAATGAACCATTGGAATCGAGCATGAAAAAAAAATCTAACCCCCCCTCAAAATTTGATGGTTTATGTTTCAAGGTATGTAGAATCCGAAAATGCAATAAAAATATTTCTGTCTGTCCGCCGTACGCCGTATGCCGTACTGGCCACTTTTCTTAGTTGCCATGAAACAAAATTGTTGAAATTCGGGTTATAGGTTCCGTTCAGGGTCTAGTTGGTCCTCGAAGCTGACGTTACTGTCAGACATCTCTAAGGAGTTCAAAATAGGGGTTGAAATTTTCAGAACGCCGTAGCTCGAAAACTTTCGATTGAAGGGTATGGTTTTTTTTACGTTATTAAATTCGTCTTGAGCTAAACAATTTTTTGAGACTACCCGGAGCATTGTACGTCCAGCCGTTCGTTTGTACCAAAAACCATCGTCAACACGATCGTGAATCAAACGGTATAAATCCGGCCGGGATATCATCACTAGGGAGCGCCTGATTATAATCAAGGATGGCTGTATGAAGTCGAGTTGGTGTTTCTACGATATTATTTCATATGATAAGTGATGGACTATTGGATTTTGTTGGTAGGTACTTGTGAAACTTGAACAAACGTTGAAGTATTATTAATGGGTAAATTATTACACAGTGGTAAATTATTACATAACGGTAAATTATTACACAACGATCCATTTACCAAGAAGGGGCTGGATTTTGTTGATCATTACCTTTGCCACTTGAACAACCGTTGAAGTATTATGGATGGGTAAGTTATTACACAACGGTTCATTATAGGTACCTATTGACCACAGAAAACAGTGATCTACGCAGCAGGGGCATCTATTTCACTCCACATCAACAATTTCACTTCAGAACTTCATTATTTGCGTTTCTTTTTGCCACTTAAGTTACTGTTTGTCATCGGCTGTATTATTTTAGGAACATTTAACTCGTGATTTAGGTAGGTACCTAGAAACGAGTACGGGATTAGGTACTAACCTACGGAGGGTCTGCGATTCATATAATATATATAGAGTAGTATATATTATATTATATAGACGGGTTATCTATACAGAGAGCTGCGATCTGTAACAGAAGGGTATTCTGTACAAAATAATAAACCGTTGCGCAGGGATTTGCAGCGTTTTTAAATACCTACTTACCAAACTCGAGCATCTTAAGAGTTAAAAAGTAAAGCAATAAACTCCCATTAATAACCTAACCGTATTAAATCTGCTTGTTCTGCACTCTCATTGCTCACAAACATCGTCGACCTATTACAATATTATACGAGTAGGCACTTACTAATTTTAAAAAATAAATAAAAAACGCTGCGAATTATTACACAACGGTTTATTATTTACCTCTATAGATTCCCCTTCTGCGTAGACCACCGTTTTCTGTTCCCCCCAGGAGAGCCCTAAATCGAGTACCTACTGGAGCCGGCCCGGGAATTAAAGTTTCGTACAAATGCACGGAAATCAATAATTCAATAATTAATTATTTTTGAAGTTATTCATGAAGCGTAAGGTAAATAATAAATCGCAGTGTAATAATTTACCTGCATAGATGCTCCTTCCGCGTAGATAGTATAATAAACCGTTGTGTAATAAATTGCCCATCAATAATACTTCAACATTTGTTCAAGTTGCAAAAGTAAGTATCAACAAAACTCGAAAGATCCATCATTTTTCAAATGAAATAATATCACAGAATAACCAGCTCGACTTCATACAGCCATCCGTGGCTACAGTCAGGTGCTCCCTAGCGATGATATCTGGGCCGGATTTATACCTTTTGATTCACGATCATGTTGACGAAGCTTTTCGGTGCAAACGAACGTCAGGTCATACAATGCTCCGGGTGTCTCCAAAAATTCTTTAGTTCGAGATCAATTTAAAAACGAAAACAAAAAACCATACCCTTCTACTGAAAGTTTTCATGCTACGGCGTTCTGAAAAATGCAACCCCTATTTTTCACCCCATAGAGATGACTGACAGTAACGCCGAGCTTCGAGGACCAACTAGACCCCAAATGGGACCTACAACCAAATTTCATTAATTTTGGTTCATGTTAACTAAGACAAGTGAGAAGTACGGCGTACGGCGGAGCAGACAGAAATTTTTTAGAAATTTTTCGGATTCTACATACCTTGAAACGGAAACCATCAAATTTTGAGGAGGGATTAACTTCTTTTTTTTTGCTCGATTCCAAAAGTTCACTATTGAAAATAATATACCAAAATCAGCTGTTTCTGTGACAGTAAATTATTGGCCCGAAATTTCGTCGTGGGATTCATTTTGAGCCTCATTATAAACAAACGGAATAATGAAAGAAAACGCATGGAAACCAGGTGATTAAGTGGAGATACAATGAAAGAGTGATGATAGAGACCCAGTCTACAATCATTAATCAGCTCGGCGGCTTCGTACTATGTAGAGTCAAGTCAGTAGAGTCCAAGGAGTTGATTCCAAGGAGTGTCCATGACTAATTATTTCTATAATGAAGGAAGTATCTAGGTACTATCTATTCTTTATTTTATTCACCCGTGTCCCAATGATGAATCGTTGAGTTTCATTTCAGGTACTGCGAGACTTATGATGTAATTTCCGTTTGATAATCAAAATTCAGCCTAAGCCTCTTCAGATGAGAGTTTCAACCGGTGAAGTTCATTTTCACGCCACAGGAAACTCAATTACAACGAACTACAGGATGGCAAATTAGGAGTTGAATATTTCAAATGGATCCCACTTATAATTTCAGAGTGCTGTCGGTTCCAATCAATTCGTGGCGAACGGGCGGAATTTCGGTGTAGCGAGACGGCAAGGTGCGATGAATAAATCTGCGGCCCTGCATATTAGCTTGGTCACATCGAACAACATGTTTATATGCATTGCTTGATAAATGAGTTAAGTAAATTTGACTAACAAAACTCAGTAGGTAATCATGGAGCGATTTTGATATTACAGTTATTTTGCCAGCAACAACTACTATCAATAGGAACAATATTATACACTTATCAGAATAGTGCAACAGTGATGAAGTAACAAAAATGCTGCAACAATCGGCATCTGAGGTTTGACCATCACCGAGATACATTTTAATACCTACGAAAGCGGCTTTTGTGTAATTCTTTGATAGTAGGCCTCATTTCATCAATGCCAGAAATCCAGCATGCTGCTGGGGCCTTTTGCAGAAAGCGGATGAGTACAAGCCACATCTCCCAGGGCCCATTTCGCTTCCACGTACCTGCTGACTGACCTCCATGATCACAATGATTGCTTGCGCATATACAAACGAAAGAGATATTATAAAAGTCTGCGGAACAAGATGAAGAGCTGTTCCTAGGACTGTTGCTTAGAACTCCTGAATCAAATCACACAGATTTTTGTTGCTTTTCTTGTTCTGATATGATTTTCGTGTTCCTGTAATTTTTGATATTTGTTGGTAGGTATTTCTTGGTAGAACATACGGAGGACTTACTTCCGTTCAAAAAAATCGTTGTGTGTACTACAGTCCATGTGCCACACAGTTGAGAAAAAGGGAATCCATCAGTAGGCTGTATCCCAACTACCCACATTGAGCACGGAATAAAGTTTCATAATAAATTATTTGAAGATGCGCTGACAAATCTAATAGTCGAATTTCGATGAGTATTGAACCAACTGGTTGGTCCTTAAACAACGTACCTCGACACTTCAACTTCTCCAGACCGTTCTGTCGTACAGTCATGCACTGCGCGTACAGGACGGAGATCCAGAATCATGGGTTGTCTGTGTAGAAAATAATGAATCTGCAGTGTTTTTAGCGACCTTTCAAAGAAAAAGTAGCTATTTGGCTCCTTCCACAATTTCTGAGATGCTTTTGTGTGTTTCAGAGATGTTTGCGATAAGTTTTCAGTCAAGCTTTTTGGGACGCTGAATCGATTGCAACTAGTCCCAGTCCAATTAGACACACCCAGCTTATCAAATTTAAAAAATTGTAGTCCGAATTCAAAAAATTGCATATTTTTTATGTAGCCATGTGAGGTGTCGTTTGCCATGTTTTTTTTTGTCACTGAATCGATTGCGAGTAGTTTCAGCACATTCAGACTGCATCAAGTGATCAAACATACAGTTTTGTGTCACTCTGGTCTCAACAAGTGCACAGTCAGGCCGTAAGGAGTACTCTCGCAGATGACCACTAATTTAAATTCTCAATTTCTCAAACTATTTCTTTGAAAATTCGCTCCTTAAGCCATTTGGAATGTTATGTTTCCAGTGCCTCTCCTTTCATTTTGTAGAAGTTGAATATTTATAGAATGTGTAGCGGCCAGTATTGGTTGGGTCTGTATCGTTCTTGGTGAGAGGATCTTGAAGTTTGATGTAACGCTCAGGTCAACAGTAATTCTGTAGGTACAACTCACCCAGAAGATGCTCATAAAGATTATGACACCGTGAACATGCATCTGCTGAAAATTAACTGATGGATAATCAGTTATAATCCCTTCACAGGGGGGTGGGCGGTGCTTCAGGAAGGAAACGAACAAAACTATACAAATACCCGATTGAATAATATACTTCTCATATTGTACGATAAACATGGAGCGATACCCATCCACGAGAATCGGCTATTCACCTGCAAGATATTGCTACTAAGAAGTTCGTTCTTCCCTTCGGTAAGTAGGTACCTACATAAAATAGGCTAAGACAGTAAACTGAAGGAAACTGTAGTTTGAGAAGCTATTTTTGAGGCTTCTCCGGTCTAGTGCAAGTCCATAAGGTATGAGGTGCGTTGGCGGGCTCAGGTTTGAAGGGGGTTCCAACGTTTAGAACTAACTGTGGGCAGGACTAAGCAATTTCACGGGCCAGTTGATGCCTGAGCCCCCACACAATTCGAATCGTATGGTAGGTCGTTGCTCCCCGTCTCATCAACAAAATGATGGCGGTTCGTTGGGGGGGGGTTACGTGGTTTCGTCAAATTATAGGCCTGTGGACTTTGAAACAGGTACATTTAAATCGAAATTATAACAGCTTGAGTTGAAATTGGAAACGTACATCTATATTGAAATTGATAATGTTTCATTTGAAATGAGAAATCGTTGAATGGAAATTAGACAAGTTTAAAAATATATTAATGTATAGTTAGGGTCCACCTTGAAGTAATGCTGAAAAAGCGGTTCCAAAGTGGGAAGTCAATAGAAGTAGGAATGGATTTGCGCGGTTTTAGTCGGTAGTTCCTTCAGTAGAGAGTCCTGACACTTCTTGGCGTGATCGGGACCCGCCAGGAGTCCGTAAAAGATGATTTCCAAACAACCCCCCACCGAAAAAAAGAAAAAGTACTTGCAGGTATAATTTGTTGGGAAAAGCTAATTAACTGTACCATTAAAAAACGCTGCAAAATCCTTGTCACGTAGGTTTATTATTCTATTGGACATACCTACAGAAATGGTGGCTGTTTATTTATTGTTTCTTACATGTAATATAATTGAAATAGCTATCTCTGGTGGTTTCCACCAATCGTGGCCCCCAAAACTTGAATTAGGTACGCTCCTTTTTTTCTTTTTTTTTCAAATTATCTTTGATCATTGATAGTACCATTTAATCGTCTTAATCCACGTGGTGAAACTTTTTCTAGTGTTATTCTACAAATTGATGGTGATTTCAGACGATTTCGCAGGTTTTTACTCATAAAAAATCAATGTTGGGAGCTGAACATCTGGTACAACCTCAATTTTCCACTCCTTGGTCAAAAGCGACTTCATATTCGGTCTTCTCGTCCCCAAAAACATGGGAAACGATACCTCAAAATCTCATTTTACTAATATGTAACTAAAACACAAAAAGTACCTATTTTTATACACATTTTCACTCATAACACCCCTAGATATATTTCGATCGGGCTGAAAAGTTTTGGGACACAACTAGGGCCCAAATGGAGCATGTGTGCGAAAGAACGACTTTTTTAGACCGAAAATGAAGCCGGTACACGTGGTAGGAGGGACAGCGGTCGGACATTGCGTTTTTGGAATCTACGCACCTTGAAACGGAAAAGAAAAAAATTTTGAGGGGGTGTTATAAAATTTTTTTGCTGAGCGAATACATAGGTGTATTATTCACAGAATAATAAACCAAAAATGGGCGAAAAAGGTCAAAATGGCTACAAACAACATCAATTGGTAATAAAAACAAAATTAGTCGAGTTTCAGTGTATCAAATCTGCTTCACGATGGTGAATCTATACAGAAAAAGCCTATTTCAAAAAATATATTTTCTCAAATTTATTGTTTTCTCAACGTACCTCATATTTTGCACGTCGAAAGTACGTAAAATTCAATAGCCAAAAATTCAGTTTTCAATCAACTTTCTAGGCTGTGGAACATGTTAAATAGTGTAGTGGCTTAAGGTTACGGTACTTCGAAAATTCCATCATATCCTGGAATTTTGTTTACCCCAAGATGACTGTCACGTTTGAAGGTTATTAGGTAGGTTAAATGCCAGAGCAAAAGCGGGGTGAAAGGTCTATTGTAGGGGAGGTCTGTAGGGGAAACTGTGGTGGGGAGGGGAGTCTCATTACTCCTCCAAGAATTCCATCCAAGGGTTTTTCCCGCACTCGCTTCCAGCAAAACCCCTCCGAGGGATAGGGAAATAAGGACGGGCTCAGATAAGAGGTAAATATTATGAGAGTAAACATAAACGGAGGGACCATGCATCACAGAAGGAAAAGGAGCCTGAAGTGAGGGTCAAAGTTGATTTTCAGAACGAACTAAACCAATAAACGAAAGCGAATGCCGCCTTTGTGTTGGTTCGGTCATTCAGTTCTCGAAAAAACAAATAGAAATGCTGAACCCCACCGCTTTTTTTTGAACGGCGAGGACAATATGGAAGCTCCGAAAATACATAAAATCATCAATATGAGAAGTGTGAGGTAATTATAAAAACTAAAAGAACTCGAATAATAAAGAAAACGCTGCAACTTATTACACAGCGGTTTATTATTTACCTGTCCAGATGTCCCTCTGCGTATATAACTTTTTCTATGGTCAATACCTATATCAACCCTAAACAGAGTACTGGAATTACAGTTTCATAAAAACCAGTCATGCAGCATGACTTAATGAGCGAATTTTCAAAGAAATATTCGAATTAATGGCTATGGTTTTGAATAAAGGAAAACTTCGGTCTAAAATTTGGTTTTCTATGTATATTCTCTTCGTATTTATTTTAATTTGTACGTTTTGTCCATCCTGATTCTACCGTTTGTTTATTACGTAATTGTACTAAGTGCTTATTTATTTGATCGCTGTGGGTTCATATTAGGTAGGATAGGGTAGTTAGGACTTTTGACTTACCTACTCAAGAGAGTGCAGTAGGTAAAGGAGTTGTTATAGAAAATCATGAGTGCTTCAAGTGCAGGTTGTTTTTCATGCAGGCTCAATCTTGAAATAAACTATGAAGGAAGGATGTGGTTTCTGGAAGGATCACTTGGAAGAACATGTGGGTGCTACGTTGAAATATTGTTCTATTCTAGTATTCAACATTGAGTGGACCTGAAACTGCTTGAGAATTATTGGAATCGAAAGAACGGGATCAGGCGATCGAGTGAATGAAAGAGAAAAGGAAGCTTGGATGCCGCCGCCATGCAGAAACACACAGAAGGAATGCCTTTTTAAATTCCCGTCAGCTCAAGAAAACTAGTAGGTAGGCAACGGAAAATATTGTATTAAGTAGGTTCCTTATAATACATAAATTTAGTTAATTTATTGTTAAAAAAAAATCACATGATCGGTAGGTAATTACCAATATTGTGATTTTTTCAAAAGAAGGTCAGTACCTATTGGTAGCTTTGGAACATAATTATTAGGTATATTCCTACTAGATGCCCCTGTTACTAATATTTTTTTATTATCTTGATTTCTAATTTATCCATGTGGTTATAATTTGTTATTAACTGCTACGAACTCTTTACACAATCATTTTGTACGAAGGTATTAATTTCATATAATTACCTACGTAATAATTATAAACTGTTATGAGTAGATTCCTTGTTCCTTCTGAATGGCCTTTCCTCTTGACTACGATTTCAGGCCTGGTATCTAAAACCAGTTCAAGATTTGCTCTACTAGGTAGGTAGATCCTTCCTTCTTCATTGATATTATTTTTATCATGTTAAGTACCTACCTACCTTTGAATATCAAATATTCGTATGATACTGATAATAAATTGATAAGATACCTACCTAACCTTCTTCCTCCTACTGTTAGTACCTAAATTGAATAATTTGAAATAGATTTTTTCTTTCGTCTTCCTTCTAGTAATACGTGGGCCGGTACTTGTCTATCTATGAAGGTATCATAACAATTATATGTCAAATGGGAAATTCAAGGAGTTGTACTAATCGTTTGCCTCCCCCTTTTTTGCTTCGAACTCTCGTCTTCAATTAATACTTCTCACATTTTTCAATCTGACCACTCTAAGGGGGTGGGGGGGGGGTAAGAGTTTAAAGATTATCCTAGTTTTGGGTAATTTTTGCGCACTTTAAATGCTCTAATTTAAGAACGGATTTAGATATCTAAAATCCGATTTCACCATCGTGTTCAGCGTGCAAAAACCTTTAAAATGAGGGGTCACTTGTTAGAAAATAACATTTTGGGGATTTTTGGGTAATTTTTGCGCACTTTAAATGCTCTAATTTGAGAACGGATCAAGATATCTAAAATCCGATTCCACCATCGTGTTCAGCGTGCAAAAACCTTTAAAATGAGGGGTCACTTGTTGGAAAATAACATTTTGGGGATTTTTGGGTAATTTTTGCACACTTTAAATGCGCCAAAACCCTCCTTAGAGTAGGCCAATTTTGCCCATCTTCGAACTTAGCCTTTCGATTGCCAAGATAGATTTTTTGTGCAAATTTGAGCTGTTTATCTCAATTCTATCGAGAGTTATCGTCTGGAGTGACACATATATAAATATATATATACATATAAAAAAGTGTTAAATTTCAGGAATCGTTTTAGAATGGTCTGAAACGGATTTCTATGAAGAAAATTTCCAAAAATTTATATTATTTAAATTTCGAAGCCATTGCAATAGCTTCATTTTCTTTGAAAATTCGCTAAAAATGCGTGGCATTCAATAATTCCATCTTTCGTTATTATTTGCTGTTATTCGTGAAGCATGAAGTTTGTTCACGTTACAAAAGTACCTATCAACAAAATTCAAAGTAACCGTCATTCGTCAGATGAAATAATATCTCGGAACAACCAACTCGATTTCATGCAGCCGTGCCTGATTATAATCAGGTGTTCCCTATCAGTAATATCTGGGCAGGATGAATACCGTTTCATTCACGATGATGTTGTCGAACATTTTCGGTGCAGACGAAGGATCAAAGCAAGGGAATGCGCAGAGGGAAATTACAGTAAGATTCCAATGAAGTTCATAATGATGATGATGATGTTGATATTGATGGAACCATCAAAGTATTATACTGATCTACCCTCCAAATGTGAACTTATTTCAACGATAATTAAGGTAGTTTTGGGCACTCCAAGTATTTCACGTTTGCGCATGCGCAGACCAAACGATTTCATGATTTTGAAACGGGACCATCTGCGATCCAACCCGCGTATACCCTCAGAATTTCAGCTCTCTGCGACTATTTATCGCGTAGCTAGAAGCGTTACAAGGAAATGGACAACATTTAATGTTCGCGCATGCGTCGATCAAAGTTACGATTCGAATGAAATTAATTTGGAACTACCAAAGTATTATTCCTGACCGATCCTCCAAGTTTGAACTCGTTTCAACGATATTTAGGGTACTTATGGGTGTTCCAATTATTTCACGTTTGCGCATGCGCAGACGAAAGTTGCAGTACTTTTTCGATAATTTTGGTACGGGACCATCTGTGAGTCAACCTGCACCTACCCTCAAAATTGCAGCCCACTTCGACCTTTATTTCGGGTGGTTATGGGTGTTGAAAGGAATTACCACAGACAGACAGACAGACACGGAACCAAATTATGTTCCTCGATGTCTGAAACGGAAAATGGTAGTGGAAATTTTCATATTGAACTTTTTTTACTCAATCACGAATCCAAGGCATCCCTGCCTTTGGTAGTGAGGTAGCAAAAACAACTTCGTGGGATTTCCAAGCCTTGGACCAGCGACCTAACGCAATGTAATGTAATACACGTCGACAGCTGCTTTCCGCGTTTTTTGGGTAGGTAGAACCCCCTCGGCAGTTTTCGGCGGAGTGGGGTCTGGCCGTGCTCTCAATGGCGAAAGTGTGATGGGAGGGGTGGTGAGTTTGGTGGTAGGAGTGGGGTGGATGGAGAACTGTGCGGGCGACGGGGAGGGGGCCGAGTGTTCACACGGACGCGGACAGGACGCTCTCCAGCCCGGTTTACTCCCGTAAAAACATGTTCCATGTTAAAACTAAACCTTTCTATTGAACGTTTTCGAGCTACGGAGTTCTGGAAATTTCAACAACTATTTTTCACCCCTTAGAGATTACTGACAGTGATGCCGAGCTTCGCGGAACAACTAGACCCCGAATAAGACCCGCGAACCAAATTTCATCAATTTCGGTTCATGTTAACTAAGAAAAGTGCTAAGTACGGTAAGGCGTACGGCGGACAGACAGACACTTTGATAATGCATTTTCGCATTCTACGTACCTTGAAACGTAAACCACCAAATTTTGAGGAGGGTTATACTTTTTTTTCATGCTGCTTTTTGACAGTGACGCCGAGCTTCGCGGAACAACTAGACCCCAAATAAGACCCTCGAACCAAATTTCATTAATTCTGGTCCATGGTAACTATGGAAACTGCTAAGTACGGCGTGCGGAGGACGGGCAGACATTTTCTGAATCCATTTTCGGCTACGTACTTGAAAGGAAACCATCAAATTTTAGGGGGGGGGGGGGGCAAAAAAGTGTTTTTCATGCTCAACTTCAAAGGTTCATTATTGACAATAATAAACCAGGATGGAGCCAAATCACTTGGCCCACGCCGAAAATTTTATAAACAGATATTAAATCCAAGTTTTGGTGGGCCACGTACGGGATTATCGACGCATGGAGAGGATCGATTACCACTAAGCTAAAACTGCATTTTTTTGTTTCGTATTTTTTATTGTAGAACGTTTAGGTTGAGGAGTAAACCCGTCATCAGGACAAGTCACAATTCGCGATAGGTGAAGACAAAGCCAAAGCGCTTCTATTGATCCGGCCCACCACCTTTCCCAGCTTTCCATACCCATTATTCTTACTATGGACCCCTTCCCTCACTATCGCACTTCTCTTTTTGTAATAATAAACCCCATCAGCTTTATTGAACCGCCGTTCTATAGACTCCAACCTCTCCTCCTATAACCCTTTCCACCCTACGCTTACTGGTTTTCAAGGATTGTCGAAGTACCGTAAATAATGAGGATCGGTAAATAGAAACTGCGTACTCAGCTTCCTTTTCTTCTTTTTTCAACTTGGTCGTTATTTTTAAGGTGAATGGGAAATCTTTGAACTAAATCCCAGATTAAAATCTTGGAATGAGACCCAACATTCTTGTTTGGTTGATATAACTTGTGAGAATAACCCCACAAACTATACAGAAAACCCTCAAAATAACGCATAAACTAGTGGGTCACCTAGTTTGGAGTTTCAAGCTGAATTTGGTATAATCCAACTGTAAACCAAGGCATCTAATTGAATACGTAATAGGAATTCAAGTACTTTAAAGCGCAAAATTAGCCCTGATATTTCCATTTTCAAGAGCCATTGCAAGCGTCGTGGAATTCTGATGGTCGAATGAGTAGACCCTTAAAATCCCAAGTCATGAGACCCACTCGGAGCGTCGTTTTTCATGGCTGAACAAACAGAATTGGAGTTACCTGAGTCTGATGTACCTCCAACCTTGGGCATAATAATCCCATCTATCCATGCATACAATCGGAACAGTTGAAGGTGGCGTCACGAGGCCATTCGCCATTCGGAGTAACAAATCATGATAAACAACAATTAGATGGAGAAAATGGAGATCACTAAGTCAGGTGGGCTTCAGTGGATCAAACCGAGGAACCCAACCCTACCTGTACGTCTATGAATCCGGCGCGGCAACCCTTTGTAACAGTGTGGGCTGAACTCGATACATTGTTTTCTTCCGGTGGAGACGGGATCGGTTTAGGGAAGCCTAATCGATATCCCTTCTTAACCGGTGATAATCTCGCTGGTCTAGGAGGGGGACTCTCGAGGGTCCACCACCACTGTTACACTGTGGCACATGGTAGCATAGCGTGGTTCGGTAGTATGCGCTGAGCACTTCACCATATTCCATCCACTTTTTGTGGGCTTGCCAGAAGGATAAGACCAAAGGTTTCCCAGAAGGATTCCTTTACTAACAACCTGTCCCATAGATAATACATACATCTATTTGCTTCCCCACCCCCTTTAGAGTGTCAGTATTATTAAAATATACTGAGCTCATTAGAAGGCGATTGATGCCGTGCCCCAATAATTGACAAGTGCCAATAGTTGTTCCATCCCATTGATGGAGGTTGATCACCTAGAGCAGTGGTTCTCAACCTTTTTAAACCTGCCGCCCCCTTTAGGAGTTGAATATTTTTGAACGTCCACCTAATGTGAAAATCCTTAAGTTTGGGTATGGAAAATGGTGGGGGGGGGGGGGGTTCCAAATAGTAAAATTCTAATTAAAGGAATAATGTAATTGAATGGACCATTAAAACAGAACGTAATTTACAAAAATAATAGTATTTGTTATGAATGTAATACACACTGCTGTGTGTGTGGGATTGTTGTGGTTCAGAGCCCATTTCTTAAACAGCTATGTGACTCATTAACTGCTTCGAATTTCTCTCGCGACGTTCATCCTTTTCACCGTCGTTGCTCCGTTGGGACCAGACATTCCGTGGAAATTTCGAAGAAGTATAAAAACTTTCAACCAGTACGGTTGTGAAATTTTCTGTCGTTTCCCGGAAAACGCACGGGTATAAATGGATTCTAACATCAGGACCTCCCATTCAGGATCCCTAGAACACGATGCAAAGATCTCCATCAAAATCGGTCCAGTCATTTAGAAGTTGGGCACAACTGACCTTTTACCGTCGCATCGAACCTTGAATCGTCGCATTATCGGTATTTCGAGCAAGAGCACGTACACACCATGTTTCATAGTTTCATTCGAAGGAACTAAATCACTCGCGGCGGAATCGTGGAAACCCATTTCAAAGAACAAAAACGGAGTTATTGAAAGTTTGTATGTTTCTAGCAAATAGACAACCTTTCAATAACTCAGTTTTTATTCTTTTTCATTCGAAGGCATCATCATCATCCGGGTTCAAGGGGTGGATTTTTTGTTGTTGTTGTAATATTAAGTAAATCAGTCACAGTAATGAACTCTCGATCGACGAGGTAGAAGAGGGAGGCAATTAACAGTTTTTTTTACGACAGTCCGCACTCCAGCGTAGAGATAACTGATATTAGTTTGAAGCCAAAATTGCGTGAGCCTACCATCATCCTGGAAACTGGCTTTCTACGTCTCACTAGTTGAAATTTCAATCAATATTTCCTGAATCTCAACCTCTGTTTTCTCAATGTGCACAGAGGATTCATGACCCACTGAGGACAAAATATCCTCAAAACGTTCGGAAAAGGTCTTATGCAAAGACTCCAGTGTTCACAGTAAACTGTTTCATCAAAGGGATTTCAATATTCTTATGCAGGATACTATTCACTATGCTTATCCGAAAGGATTGAAAACTTGCAAATCTCAACTTCGTTGCAGCCAAAATTCAGCTTGCACCAAGTGAGATTATTTTGGAAGGCAGAAATAACAGATTTCGTTTTTATTAAATTGAGTTCATCACCTTGAAGTTGCGAATTGATTCCATTGAATTTGGCGAATTTATCGGTCAAATAAGCAACATCGATTATAAATTTTAGCTATCGGCCTCTCAGGTGTACCTAAATACATCTCAAGCACAGAATCGAAAAGATTCCTGAACCTGTTGAAGTGTTCAGGCAGGCGCTCACCGCCCCCCTACCGCCCAAAACAAGTTCGCCGCCCCTCAGTACCCCTCTACCGCCCCCACGGGAGCGTTATCGCCCCCGTTGAGAACCACTGACCTAGAGGTTGCACAGATGAGCACAATTCACTAGACAACAACCTCTGACAACATTATCTGCCAATACTCGTTCGCCAATACTGGTGGAGCTTTGTTCTCCACCAGTAAAATGAAACTGAGTCGATGAGTCTGATGATGAGTCGTATGAAATATGCCTCCATTACGATGGAGGTTAGTCACCTTGAAGTTGTTCAGATGCCGTTTCCTGAACCAGAACTTCATACTACTTTTCATTCCTCCTTTCCCCTCTCATACTTCTGCGACCTAGAAGTATGTCATGTGGGGAGGAGTGTAATAGTGTGGGCTGTTCTCGATACAATTTTTCTTCCGGTGGAGATGGGATCGGTTTGGGGAAGCCTAATCGATATCCCTTCTTAACCGGTGATAATCTCACTGGTCTAGAAGGGGGACTCTCGAGGGTCCACCCCCACTGTTAAACTCTGTCACACCTTAGAGGGCATTCATCCCCCGGACTGGTACACTAGCACGACTCAATGAGAAACGACACGAAGGAGAGGAATAGCACATCACAAACCCCATTGTAAATACTTAGACAGCCTTTCGTTCATGAGAACAAACAAAATATTATACGATTTCAGAAAATTGAAGCCAGCCAGTAATCTATACGATACACTTACATACCTACGTAACCAAATTGCTTAATCAACGTTTTTGACACGCACCCAACAGAATTTATTTGACGCAAATATGCTGACAAAATTTTCTTCGCTTCCTGTCTACCAAAGTTGGGGAAAAGGGGAAAAGGAGACATTTTATGTCCTCCAAAGTCGGAATTCCCCTTCGAATTTTGCTTATCGGACATCAAAAAACAAGTTATGCTTTAATGTGTGGCTGTCTGAATTTATTCCTTGTAACCACCATGATTATCATTTCTATAGTACAATCCAAACGAGCTGAAATTTCGAGGGCTTATATTGGAAACAGTTGAGGTGACAAAAAATTTGAAGTACTCCAGCAGGACTTGAACCAGCAACTGTGCAACTGCTGGTTTGAACTCAGTCGCTCAAACCAATAGATACATGAAGTTAGTTAGGTTACCTAATCAGTTTAAATTTACGCGTAGTTTAGTCAGATTATGCCACTTTTCTTCGTTGAATTTGTTAGCCAATAGGTACAAATTCAGGTGGTTTCATTATATTTTTATTACAGGCAATTATATTTTCTTTGAGTAACGATGTGAGGAAGATGTACTGCTAGAAAAGATAGGAATTCTCATCCAAACATCAGTTCATCTTTAAATTGAAGGACTGAGAGACACCTGTCGTAATATAGTTTTTATCGCATTCTGGGAAGAAATGCAGGGAGCATCGTGAATTTGTAATGGACGAACGCGAGCAGAGGAATAAAGTGGTACAGTTCGGTCGTTCTAGTTTTATTGGCCCACGTAAAGCGGCTGAATAGGGTTATCTAGTGAAGGGAGAAAAATCATCTTGGAGAAACTATTCCAAGTTTACCTATTTCATATTTCAAAGAGAAGATATTACAGAGAGAATGTTTACGAATGTGCAACTCGCTTTTCCTGTAGGCGCTCAAGCATAGACGGTCAATCCGATGTAACGTATACGATTAGAATTTCAAATGTTGGTTTTATTCATATTTGATATTATTGTGTGAATTTAATAATTAAATAATGGTATTTCAGCATGTATTAATATTCCCCACTGGAATCATTATATATATATAATAATAGGTACTCGAATAATGAGATTCTGAACCGATATTGGTCTGCTTGAGCCTGTCACCTCCACTGATGAACCATTTCGAAGACAGTAGAGTAATTCTATCCAAAATTCCTTAAACAAAATTACTGCACAACAGTGCTTGCTAAACATGTTTTTTTTTGTGTATTTTTTGAACGACTTTGAACATCTCAGTACCTACGTCCTTGCAGTCCCAAACTCGCTTCCTTTCACAGAAATTAATAGGTACCATTTCAAATTAAGTTACTATTTGATGTGTGAAGTCCCTATTTTGATGTTTTACAGAAAGAGACAATACATGCATTTCTACTGTGACATTCACGGATACAATTTTTTCAGGTACAACTACATCTTCGAATAAGAACACAATTATTCGGAACAACCACGACACAAGTAGGTATACGAAACAGAAGGAAACATATGAGTTCCCTCCCGTTTCCGAAATAGGCTGAGATGGGGCCAGCGCGGTGTTGCAAGAAACAACCAGCTGTGCTGGAAAATCGATCGATGTTTCAAGCTGAACGCGATTTGATCTCAAACTCCTCCAACTTCTGGTGCGAAAAACTTTTCCGACGGTCGCCTCCGGGCTCTCTCCGGGAATCCGACAACTCAGAGATTTCTGCTCAACTTCGTGACGTTTGAAAGCCAAGTGGCAGAAAAGAGGTTTGGGGAACGGAAAAGCACTGGAAATGCACGTATGTCTACTGAAACTGTGAATGTTTGTCGTTGAATGGGTTTGAAGATAAAGTTTTCCCCTTTGAAACATTTATTTTCGATCTGCCAACGGTTCAAAACAATTTCATCATAACAACGTGATAATTCTCAACCAAATACAGTCTGTGACATGAAAAAAATCTTCAACTCTTTATAAGATTCATTGCGTCGTGGGTTTTCAAAATCGGTAATTTTGCTTCTTTTGAAGGGATTTCTTAATATTTTTACACCGAAAACTAAAAAAATTAAAATCAAAATACAATTCCGCTACGAATTATCCTGTTTGGGCTGGAACTAGGCCATTGGAACTTGGAGAGCCACCATGTCAGGTATGGCGTCCTGTTACAATAATAGAGGTTTTAATTATAAACGGCTTCTTCGATTTAAACGCCATGTGAAAAATTGATGAAATTAACGCTTCCAGTAATCCCATTTTAATGGTTAGGTATTGCTCAATACCATTAGCGGTGCGTGGGGTCTGAAAACGGTGGGCACCAAACCAGAACACAAAACCAACAGATTTGTCTACAAAATACCCCAAGGCAACAACACCCTTCCCTTATTTAACGATTAAGTGATATTCAGCAAAGCTGTTTTAATCAACACTCTATCGTCGTACGACAATTTCTACTGCAAATATTTATTTATTTATTTATTTATTTATTTATACGGGCAAGCCCAATTACATTTTGCATATTAATGTCATTCTAGCAGAGGGGTGAAGAGGTCTACGTTACAATAGAAGAGAAACAGTACAAGGGAAAACAGTGGAGGGAAAAAAATAAAGAAAGGTTGAAACTATTGAAAAGAGAGAGAGGAAGAAGAAAGCAAAGTCTTTAGAGTAGAAAGGGGGGAATGGAAGAAGTCGAACTGAGGATTTGAAGAAAGAAAGAGGTTTGCTGTGCGGACTAGTCGATGGAGTGGTCGATTTCTGTCGTAGTTGGTCAGGGAAAAAGGGACGGCGAAGAGGACCGAAGAACGTGTGCTGGTGCGAGAGGCGGCGAGCTGGATTTTGGAGAGTAATGGGGGACAATCGATTTGGTTGTTCAAAATTTTGAAGAGCAACACCAAGTCAGATGTGCAACGTCGCTTTTCCAAAGTCTCGAGTTTGCATCTTCTCAGAAGAGAGGCGTAGTCGATATCGTCAGAGGGGATTCCCATCTTGCATTATAGCAAATAGTTAGCCACCGAATTCATGTGTAACAAAAATATAGTACACTAAAATAAAACAAAACAGTGATCCGTCGGCCGATACCTACTTGAATGAAGAAGCTATTGACTAGAAGCTAGGTAGTTCTGTGATCTAGGTGAAGTGATCTGTGTGTTGACGCCGATCAGCTCACAAACAGCTAACAGGCCAAAACGCACGTAGTTAGCACAAATAAAAATCTATCACCAGAACGGGACCGAACACAAAACGCGCAAAATTTGACGCAAAAAAATTGAAAACTGACAGACAGAGAAAGCGAATGTGATTCAGTGAAGTTCTCAGCTTAGTTTCATTTGTAGATGTCGGACCATGGAAGAAGGGATGTCGCCGCATAAGTCGATGTCAGACATGTGGTTCAGACATTCAGAGACAACAACAAATAAATCAGAAGAAGAAACATCTCGTATCGAGACCAAATTAAATCGAGGGGATCGAATCGATTGTGAAATGAACGATTTTGGGGTTGAAATCTGTGGGGCCGGGGCCCAAAGTAGGCGTGGCTAACAACATTTTTACTCGACTGAGCATGCGCGGATGGGCCACTTTTCTCGGTTGCCATGGCGACACTAGGTCCCAGGACCCAGAACCTACCTTCCAGTTTCAGGTGCCTTGTTTCGATTTCGATTGCAGGACGTCGATTACTGTCGCTTTATTCCAATAACATGCTTGGTCTATGGAGCTAACGTGAAGGAACCATCATGGAAATTCTACTAGAATATTGAATATCCATAGCCAGAGAACTCTGGCGTGTGGATGTTGAACTTGTGAAAAATACTAGGTAGGTACAGTGTACGGAGAGAAATTCAGATGCCAACTGAACACTGTTTGGTATTTTTTACTCTTAGTGTTTTTGGGTACCGGGGCAGTGGCCCAAGTGGCCTTATGGACGCAACGCCCCTGCTCAATACACAGGCTGTACACTCCGTATTCGTCGATTAGCTACTGAATTCCTTCTTTTGATCAGCTATTACCTTCATGACAACCATTTACTGCGCGGTTCGATCGGAGCCGACCCAACCAGAACGGCAAGCCGTCAAGTTCCGCTTTAAACCAGTTATTCCGACGCCGAAGATGCTTTCACGGTGACGGATGGCCCATCGGATCAACTTTACGGGTAGGATGAATTGAGTCCGGGGTATCAAAGCGGAAAATACAAACACGGTACTAACAGAAAACCGATTCAAGCCTCTTCATTGGAGTTTTCCCCTTTCAAGCCTTATGTTGACACGGTTTTGACGGTATCCACCACGTCACTCATCATAAGAGTTATTGAGTTTATTGAGATATTGAACTAATTGAGTTTATTATTATGTGTTTTTTTTTCCAGAAGAAAGCAGCTGAAAAATGAGTAAAATAGAAAATTACCCATGCAGGTTCTGTATCATTCAATGGGACCCTATACCTTCCAACTATCAACTCATCAGTTTCCCAATCCCATGGGTTCCTGATATAAAGGTACTCCTGTTTCTATTTCCACACGTTCACTAATTCACGTATGGAACCACCGGTCACTCCACTGAGATCCACCACACCATCAATTCAGATCCACTTCCATTAGATTCCCTCTGGCTGCTCCCGACGTTTGTCCTCGGAGACTGGTCCCATTGTTGGCACAGACGGGTCACGAGTCCATTTTCAACCGCCCTCGACTACCTAAACCAACACAACTCACTTCAAATAATGGAAGTTTTAACGAAGGTAATTGTTCAGCAGTAACAAACGCGACACGCTCCAAAAATGTACCTGCTTCAACCTGCAGTTCGTTCTTCGTTAGGTTTTTGGTTCTAAAAACGAGCCGTTTTCGCTAAGGTAGAAAACCGTCGCCCTATTGCGAACTGAAATTGGCCCTAAACCGCCTGTTGGAACTAACCTCATGGAGTGAGGTGAAGGCTTATGAGCGCTTAATACGTGATGAAGTTGTGGAGGTTGAGATGCGGGATTGCGGGAAACATGTTCGACCTAAATCTTGTTAGTAGTTGGAGGGGAATCAATATCAATTGCGGAAGTTTGCCGGGAAGACGCTGTCAGTGAGGGATCGGGATGATGCCCGCGGAATCCGTAATGCGAGAAACCTTCCTGGGTCTCTAATGTGACCATATCTTCATCTCTTCTACTCGGCTCATCTTTCAGATTAATCCTGTATTATTACGGGAACTGGACATGAATGACGTTAGTCACATGCATGTTACGTATAGGTACATATATACGGGACGCATAAGATTCACGCAAAGTATAACGAAAAATGGGTGAACTTTAAATATCAAACGACAAAGAATGCCAAAAAACCTCACCTCACAAGTGGAATAACCCAAGGCCTATTTGATTCAGGTCAAAACTAGTGTTTAGCACAAAAAGTGAACCAGGTTTTTGTCCTGTATGCAGTGTCCACATACATTCGGGTGAAGGAGAAGCAGAATCTCGTACATATGCATAACGGCGGATCTTTCCCGAGCCCTCGACTCGCTTGAGCACTCCTTATTGTGATCGAAGCTCTTGAGAATAGGCCTTACTAGCAGTGCTGAAAGCCTTGTACAAGAATGACCATTTTAAGATGTCCAAAGACGGATCAGGTGGTTTTGAACCAAAAATAACATAACGTGTTTTACAGGGAGATTCGCTAAGTCCACCATTATTAATATTGTTCATGTTGGACCTGGAGAGGGTGCTCCCTCTCCAGGGTGCTCGGGGGTAAGGGTTGACAGCCAAGAAATCATGCTGCTACCTTTTGCTGAAGATGTTTGCATTCTGGCCGATTTTATTCTGGACGCACAGGATAGAATGAACGCTTTTTGTGCAGTACTGTCAGGCGAACTCTTTAACGGTTAATACGTAAAAATCCAAAGTGCTGGTTTTTGAACACCGGTGGGGTATTGGGAAATATCGGAAAATCCGCTGTAATCCGGAGGTCCTCGACTTCGTAGTCGTCGCAATTTTCGCAAAGCCTCCTCTGCCACGTAACACCCAAAACCATTTCCTTCGTATTGACACAGAATCGCCGGCCCTCAATGTACTTGGTTTCGAAAGATTGATAACATAATGGGTAAAAATAATAAATGCGGACAGTGATAGGATTTGCTTTAGGGCGCTGGTGAACCTCCATAATTCCATATGTAAGACGATATCTGTCCTTAGGTATATGATAAAAAACCAAATTTCGCCAAAACGTTCTTATTGCCAAACAGAAGGATGATTTCGAAGATGAGCACTTTCAAACATTCTAAAAGGGTCAAATTTGAGTTTTTAAGGGGTCAAAAATCGATTTTAAAAAAAATGCCTAAAATCGCGAACAATTTATATAAAATCACTAAAAATGGTATGGAAGTAAGTAAAGACAGAAAACGTCCACTTCAGTTGTTCTTCATACAGAACAGAGGTCAAATCCGGATTGTTGAGGGTGCTAATGGCTAAAATCAATATAATTCACCTGACGTTGTGTGGGATGGTGATCCACGACGGACGGACTATTTTGATTATAAAACTTCTTTTTGACATGGATATGTCTTTTGGCTGGGGGTCAAGGAATTGACATGGATATGTCTTTTGGCTGGGGGTCAAGGAATTTTTAAACGACATATTTTTCGCGACACGAAATTCCGCGACATGGTAGGAGCACTTTAGATTATTATTAACTCGAAAAGTGAAGGCTAGGTAGATCCACCCTATTAACCGTAATGCACAGGGTCCAGATCAGCTGAGTGGCTCCCACATCTAATTTCCGACCTATTAACCGTAAGAAGTGGAAATTCGGCATGTAGCCTCCTTAGGACGTCATCCTGACGATGCACAGGGTCCAGATCAGCTGAGTGGCTCCCAGATCTAATTTCCGCCCTATTAACCGTAAGAAGTTGAAATTCGGCATGTAGCCTCCTTAGGACGTCATCCTGACGATGCACAGGGTCCAGATCAGCTGAGTGGCTCCCACATCTAATTTCCGCCCTATTAACCGTAAGAAGATGTTACATGAATGTATTTAATAAACCTATAGATTGTCACGTACAACCATTGCGTTACTAGGCAAGTGTACCTACCTTAGTTTTCATAGCCTTTACCTACCTTAGAAATTAGCCTAAGTGTACCAACCTTGGAAATTAGTTTTAGGAGCCACTCACCTGATCTGTACCCCACGTATTGTGAAGAAGAGGTCGTAAAGAGTATTCAAATAGTTGAATGCAACCCGAAAACTGAAGGCGATTAAATTACTTGGGTATTTCCACCATATTAACGATGTTTTTAAAAGTGATCATGACATTATGTGAGGGAGAGACATATCCATGATCCTTTCTTTTTCCCCAAAGGGAGAAAGTTTTATCGTATAGCGAAGAGGTCGTCCGATGGGATGCAAGAGTTTTTCACTCCACATCAACAATATCCCTCCAGAACTTCATTTCTATTTATTTATTTTTTGACCTAAATTTTGCATTGTGCTCATTGAGGGAGCTTTTTTCTGGGTCGATGCTAAGATAATATTATTTGGAATAGTTCAATATGCATTTGGTTTCAGGTTTACAGGTTTCAGTTGTAAAGATCTGAATTCATTAGGTACAGAAAATGAACGACTAAAAGGTTGCTTGAAGCTTTGTACCGATCAATGTACTGGTATTCAGTTAATTTGGTCCCTAAATGACGTTGTTTCGGTTTTTTCAAAAAAGAGTTGCTTAAATTTACCTTTATAAGGGTCAAAAATTGGTAAAAAAGACTAAAATTACGAAAAAGTTATATAATTTTACGAAAGGTGGTAGGGGTTTCTCGCTATATCATCTTTTTACACAATAGCACGAATATTTCTTTGAAAATTCGCTCTTATGCTGCATGACTGGAAATTTTTTCTTCTTCTTCTTTAAATCTACATTTGTGAACTTTCGACCCCATTGCTGAGCCTGAGTTCGGTCCTGAGAAGATGAACGTCTTCGACTCGCCGCTCCTTAGACCAACTTCAATATGTTGATCAACTAAGCACGTTTCTCCCCATTTTTGACCATCCTGAACACGAATCTCACAAAAACTGCAGATCCTTCAAGTGGTTGAACGTGGTCCTCTGGTGATTTACAGGTATGTGTGCATGGAGACCCTTAAAAAGCACATGATTACCCCATTAATATTGTTGAAAATAGCCGAAATTCGTGGGGGAGGTGCGGAGCTGGTTCTTCCGTAGTAGCACGAGAAGACGTGTTATTTATGTATTTTTGAGCACAAATATTTTGTATGAAACGTTTTAGAAAGAATGTCTGTAAAATGTATTTTCACCCCATACTGGTACTGACCGATGGTGTATGTCATGCTTCTCGCATCTGCAGAGCTTTTTGCCGACGTATGCGAGGCATTGACTGTAGGTGCCCTGGAAGTTGAAGTATATGATTTCAGTTTATTTGAACACGAGAAGCGGTATTCTAAAAACTCAGTCACCGAGTGACGTCAAAGCAAATGTTTGCCTTAGGTATCCCCAGGGTGTCTCCCTACAAACATTCATCGCGTAATTGATCTAGCCCTCTGCGGAGGGTTATTCGAAGAACTCCAGCATACTCGTATATTATTCTATGCGTGTGAATTTTTTAGGAAGCTCATCTCTAGATTGTCACTCTACTGCAAATTTCATACTCCGAACCTTATAAAATAAAACCTAAGAATAATTTAAATAACGGTTCGAGTACTTTACGCTATACTATAGAGGACATTTTAAAAATCGATATACTTGAACGGGTGGCCAATTTCGGGAGGGGTGGATAAAATAGATAATAATTTATAATTTGTTGACCCTAGCATTTGTACGGCAAATACCTGTGTACATGAACTTTTTTCTATGCACAAGAAACTTGTTTTCATTGTTTCCCTACCGCACCTACTTTCATATACTAGCTGTACCCGACATGCGTTGCAATGCCACCCAAAGAAGGAAAGTTTTTGTGTTTCAAGCGTTGGAAAAATGTCCACCCTGGGGAAAACGTAATAAATCTTACGTATGCAGTGGTGGGGGTGGGTGCAAAATTATGAATGGAGCTACCTTCTTGAGAGCACGCGTTATGTAAATATTATTCCAAACTCGTAAAGAGGTTGGACGTAGGTAGGTATTCTGAAAGAGCTATCTCCTTAAGCGATTCAGTTTCCTAACGTTTGTTACAAAGCAGGTGTTTCCTCGACATAATACTATTTCCTTTGTAGGTATGAATTATCTCTGAAGAACAAGGGGGGAACTCAAAAACTAGTGTTCCGCGGAATAATATTAGCTGCGATATCAATAAAAATGCTGGAAGTGCGGGTCAGGCATTTGATACGAACTCAATCATTCGCGATGAAATCGTGGAAACCCATTTCAAAGAAAAACTGAGTTAATGAAAGGGCATTTCCACTAATACAAGAAAAATACACTTTTATACCGGTTTCGATCGAACGATCGTCAGTAACAGTTAAGAATGGGTTCGTTAATAAAGACGTTGTGATCACCGAAACCGGTATAAAATGGGCCTTACACGACCAATATTATTGTCAATATCAGCATTGTCAATAATATTGATCCTCCTTTATATTCAATATCACCATCAATATTGCCTTACCCTACACGGTTCATATTATTGTCAATACTTTAATCAATAAATGTGTTCAGTGCGTCAATTTCTGTCATTCAGACAAGTGAAGTTGTGGTTTTCCAAGTGTCTTTGTGTGTTTTGAGAATATGGGCAATCGAAAGAAAGCATGTCTAGCCATAATTATGGCTGTTGGAAGTATTCTTCGAGTACAGAGAAAACGGTGGATGAAAGACTGGTTAAAAAACGTGAAGATTATTCTCATATAAGACTGCTGAGGGAAATCAGCTCAACAGATGCGGAAGACTTCAAAAATTATTTCAGGATGTACGAAAGGACGTTCGACAAATATCACAGGTGGTGGAACCACTGATGAGAAGGCAGGACACAAACATGAGGGAATGCATCCCTGTTATGGAAAGATTAGCTGTAGCTCTAAGGTATTTGGCTACAGGAAGAAATTTTGAAGATTTGAAGTTCTCTGTCATTATGTGGTAGACGCTTGTTTTTGTCCTACGAGACTACATGAAAGTAAGTTTTTTAATTATATTTTCCAGATATCTACCATTCTATTTATCTTGGCATACCTATCAGTAGCACAGAACTCCCATAAGGAGTACTAAGTAAGTAATTAAAAAGGCAGAGTAGGGAAACGCACACGAAACGTTATATCCCTTCCTGATGATAGTGCAACACGAACTGATTACTGACAACAATATTGACGCCCACCGCTACACGCTCAATAATACTGACAATATTCCTTCCAATTTTAAATATTCACGCTCGGAGAACTTAAAATCCGGATTTCTTTCAATATCGCTTCAACTCATTTCTCACCTCAGACGATCATGCAGTATTGACAATAATATTGATCGTGTAAGGCCCACATCACAGTGTATTTTCGTGTATTTGTGGAAGTAGACAACCTTTCAACAACTCCGTTTTTCTTAGGGATTTGACTTGGTGCCCACTCCAACTACGGATTATGTTTTGTTATAATACAAATTTATTAAAAGAGTGAGAACATTAGGTAGGGGGAGGGAACCAGCTGGTTCCTCCTTATTCCACTCCTATCCACAGCCTATGGTACTGAAATTTGGTTACATTTTCCATATTATGTCTCTCTTATCATTGTCGAGTTATTTCATAAGCTTTCCTTTTGCCTCCACACAGCAGAAGGTAGGAAGGCCTTGCAACTTGCATTCATGCAAGATTCGGCAAGAAAATGCGTCCTCCAAAACCACAATTTCCACTCATATTTTGCGTTTTAGACATCAAGGAACAAATTTGGTTCCGTGGCTGTCAGCCTGTCTGTCCCTATTCCTTGTAACCACCATAACCTTATCTAAGAACTGCCTATTCAAACGAGCTGAATGTAACGCTTACTTATGAATCCATGTATCGATTGCGGAACTGCCCACCAACTTGTCTTTATTAATTGTGTTCTTAGCTGTGATTTATATAATATACCTACATGGTAGGGGTATATAATATACCTACATTCATTCATACTGCCCACCAGCTTGGCAGACGTTCTTCGGTGTTCCTCCATAAACTGTTGAACGACGATATCGATTGCCCATCTCTACTTGCCAGGATCCTACTGTCAGTCCCTCGTCCGACCAGTCGCCATCCCATGACATTTCATGTCCCATTTTCACCCACAAATTACTTAATTAACTCCCCTCTCAACCGAATCCCCCGTTCAGCTAATCTTCAGCTCCGTTCAGCTTTTATGTCTTTACTATGGCATATAACTCAAAAAGTGTGACGTTACGGTGTGACGAAGAAAGCGTTATGAAAAATTTCTAATGATTTTCACGTACAACCGATTCGTTGCTACGGAACTTTAACTTCGCCAGTTATCATCGTACAAAAATCGTTCACCACTCGTTGGACAGCTCTCGATTTACCTAACCATATTACGTTAACCACTGCGGAGTGCGTGGCCGACAAGCTGCGGTATGAGCTTGATTGTTTAAATAATTGTTTACACACAGGCTCATGACCGTATGAGCGTTTTCAATAATGAAACTGAATCATGAGACTCTGGAAACGAGCATGAAAAAAAATTGTACCCCCCCCCCCCCCCCCCCCACCCAAATTTGATGGTTTCCGTTTTCAGATAACGTAGAATCAGAAAAGGAATTAAAAAAAGTCCGTCCGTACCCGTACGCCGTACTACGCACTTTCCTTAGTTACCATGAACCAAAATTAATTAAATTCGGTTTGTAGGTCCCCTTTGGGATCTAGTTGGTCCGCGAAGCTCGTCGTTACTGTGACTCATATCTTAAGGGTGAAAAATAGTGCTTGGTTGAAATTTTCAGAACGCCGTAGCTTCAAAACTATCAATGGAAGGGGGGGGGGGGGACTTTTTTAATAGTTCTTTATCCTCCCTCAAATCAATAATTCGTGTATTTCTTGTATTTTTACCTCTGTTATTATTATTTTATTTTTTTCTTGGCTCTCTCAGAAGTGATGTATTTATTTTTCCCTCTTTCTGTTTCTTCTCTGTATTTGTTGTTTCAACTTGTAAATTGGGCTTGCCCGTATAAAATAAAAAAATAAATGACATACTCTGAACTCAATAAATGTGGGGAAAAAATGAATTGTTTGGTTCAAGCACTTATAAATCTGCTCCAACTCGACCTTAAGACTCCAATGTTACCCCGTAAAGCTGAAGAACAACCCGAGATAGATATAAATTTCGACCCCCCCCCCCCCCCCCACCCCCCTTCCCCAGGAACCTCGTGTAACAACGCAAGTTGACTCAGAAATGAAAGTAAGGCACTCCGCCGGATTAGGTTTCGACTTTAATCGACATGTAGCAGCCGGCGATTCCCATCCGCATCTGGCTACGGGGGGATCGAAAAAGAAGGGAAAAGATCCTGGTCTCGTTTTTTGAGAGAAGATTGCAGCGGTAAGAATGAGCCTGAGGCACTTACCCGAAGTGGCGTTTTTTCTGTTGGTGAGCAGACAGTTGACTCTGAGAGCAGAAAAACCTGTCGCAGACGTTGCACGTCAGGTTTTCTTCTGAAATGAGAGGAAACGATTGAGCACTGGGATTAGAGAAGAGCATATTTATGTAGGGCTAACACCCAGACGAGAAAAACAATCAGCTCCAAGTACAAGAGCTGCACATATTCATTACAAAAGCCGTTGCACAGTGCCGTAGTACTAAGAAGGTACCTATCTATTAAAAATATTACCTACTTTACTAATAATGATGCGTAACATAGAAACGAAAAATATAGCAGGTGCCTGTGTAAGTTGAACGAACAATTTTCAATCAAAATTTGACTAAATAACGAACGATATTTAATCCAAAATTATTTGGAACTTTACTGATTAAGAACAATTTTTGGCAATATTGGGGTCCTAGTCCTGAAAACAACTTAGATTTGTAATTATTAAATGACGACTATATTATATACGCATTGCATTAGGTTCTCGAAGATCTCAAACATCTAGCAGTGTCCAGTACAATGCTTGCAGCTGATGAGTGAGCTACTCAAGATAGGTCTCAATCTCAACCACGTTTCAGGTTCTCTACCAAACGATGCAAAGATGATAGATGTAAATCTATTTGCTTATACCTATCACTATCATTAACTGTCCTCAATATTGCAGCCATATATTGGCATCGTTACATTGTGGCCAGAATAAAAATGGCGATCACGGTGGTGTTGATTTTGCTACCAGTATTTGATGAGTAATATAAATTATTATTGTGGATCACTGGAACATGTTTAATGTTTAGAATTTACAGACGGAAAATATGTTATTCTTGTTTTTACAGAAAAAGTTTGAAGGATCGATTAGTATTTAAACAGTTTGTACGGGAGCTTACACGCCTTGTTACGTCTTTTGGTTTATTATTTTCATTAATGAACCTTTGGAATCGACCATTAAAAAATTGTTCATGGTTTCATGGTTTAGTTTCAAGGGACGTAGAATACGAATATCGAATAAAAATATTTCCATCCGTCCGCCGTCCCGCGGCTTTCTCCTTAGTTCCCATAAACCAAAATTCACTTTGGTGTATGTTTAATTTGGTATATGGGTCCCGTTTGGCCTCTAGTTGATCCTCGGAACTCGGCGTTACTATCACTCAACTCTAAGGGGTGAAAATAGGGGTTGAAATATCCACAGCATCACTATCTTGGAAATTTCATTTTGAGGTGTGGGTTTTCTTGCATTTTTAAATAGTTCTATTTTTTTATGAATTTTTGAGACCATCTGGAGCATTCTACGTTGTCGCCATAAAATCTGCTATAAAATTTGTCCAAAAGAGCAGCGTGTATGCGGGAACCAAGCCGGGCTGAGAGCGCACATCTCTTGTCTCTCGGCGAGGTGGTCGCTGTAGCGGAGCGGTCTAGAAGTCGGGCTCTTACACTTAGATTCAGGGGTTCGAATCTCGGTTCCGGGACCGAATATTTTTCACTTCACGTCAACAATTTCTCTTCACAACTACATTTGTGTTTCTTTTTGCCATTTTAGCTACTGCTTGAACATTCAACGCATGATACTAATTTGTAGTGGCGAATAGGTACTAAACTATGGAGGGGCTGTGATCTATACAGATGAGTTATCTATACAGAGAGCTGTGAAAAATGAAGCGTGTTCTATACAGAGAGCTGTGATCTGTAACAGAATAAACCGTTGGCAGGGATCTGCAGCGTTTCCTCGTTATATCACCAATTAATTCATTACAGGGTGGGAGGGTGAAATGTTTGCCCCAAACCTCTTCCTCCCTAAGTTACTTCTATCTTTATCAGCACTCGGGCATCACCAAGGAACCTCCTGTTGAAAGGGATAATCACCCTGCCACCTCACATCTGCACGAGGCATTCCCCTACCGCACCGTCATCTTTCACCGTCTTGGAGCAAAACCGTTCAGCGAAGCAGAAGTGATGGGGTTGAAGGCCCCAGAAGGGGAAGTCTTTAGTATTAAGGCTCTTCTCTGCAATCGCTTTAATGAGCGCACATAATCCTCCTAAATGGGGATTAAGGGCGTATCTACTCCATTTCTCCGACCACTCGCTCTCCTCGACCACAATCAGAGCCGTTTTACGCCTTTCTCGCCAGACTATTGACCCACGCCTTAACCTTACCACACTAGTCCATAATTATACGCTGATCCGTACCCTACTGCATTCTGAAGTACAATATTTTGGCGACATTATTTCAAGATATTCAATATCTTCATGGCCAACTTCAAGCAGCAGATAACAGTTTTGCAACAATGCCTCGACTCAACTAAACTCTCCCCAATTCTAAACTGAATAGGCAAGAATACTCAGCAGATTTCGAAAATATTTGTTTGGCATCAATGAATCAACCTTCTGCAAGATAACCGTTAAATGCACAAATGATGTGACGGCGGGCGAGTTACAGCAGTCAACTTTTTCACCACTCACGAACCCCGAAAGACTTACTTCATATGAGTAGGGGTAAAAGGGGTGTTCCACGGCAAATTCGACCTTGACGTTATCTGATAACACTGATAAGAAGGTCGCTGACGTCATGACCTCTGACGTCACGGCCTCAGCTGATGTGATGCCACAGCCTCCATGTCCATGGATGTTATAAAGTGATTTATGCCCCATGGATGGTCAAGCTATAGTATCCATGTAAATTCCTCCTTAACTGGTTCCCGCCAATCTTTCAAATGCTCTTTCCCACTAATTTTCAAATACCTCCTCTCCTCCCCTCGTCTAATAATAGGTTATATCAGCTGGTAATCAATCTCCCGCCAATTTTGAATTTCTCCCACTCCCCCTCAGCGATCAGCTGATATTCACTTTCCCTCCAGTTTTCAACCGCCAAGGCTTTTCCCTCTCATTTTCAAAAATACTCCCCCCTCGCCCCCTCCCATGAATGACATAAGACCAGCTGTTTACCAAATTCCCGCCTTTTCAAACTGTCATCGCCCTCCCCTCCCCTCGTCTAATAAAAGGTTAGATCAGCTGGTTATCAATCTCCCGCCTTACCGCCAATTTTTGAATCCAGTTTTCAACTGTCAAGGCTTTTCCCTCTCATAAAATATGAACAAAATATGAAATATGACTTTGCCAATAGCTTGAATCAGTACCCAAACAAAAACACTCCAAATTCTTTGACACATGGGTTTATTATTCTCGAAAGAATACTGCACGACTGGGACCTCAGTGGACAGACCCACAAAGCTAATTTGACGGTTTTAAACTCGAATATTAGGTTGCTATGTCTGACAAATTATTTTTGATCAGTGAAATTGTCACTGAATTGTCTTGATTCACCTCTTAATTATACACATTTCTGGTGATTACAGCCATTTTCACAGGTTTTTGACCAATAAACATGGAATATTGAGGGTTAAAACTTCGTTAGAACCTCAATCCTTCACTCAGTAGTCCAAATGAACTTCATATTTGGTATCCTCGACCTAAAAAAAAAAACATGGAAAAATATAACTCACAAGTTCACTAAAACTTCAAAAATACCTAATTTTGCACCCATTTTTGCCCATAACACCCCTGGGTATATTCCGATCGGGCTGCAATGTTTCAGGGCACAACTAGGGCCAAGTGGAGAATAAGGATTTTTGCTGACCGAAAATTAAGGTAGATACGGATGATACGGCGGACGTCGGGCGGTGGACGGGGGACGGATGAATTTTTGAATCTACACACCTAGAAACGT
This sequence comes from Leptopterna dolabrata, assembly GCA_954871275.1. NCBI lineage: Eukaryota > Metazoa > Arthropoda > Insecta > Hemiptera > Miridae > Leptopterna > Leptopterna dolabrata. The sequence continues at coordinate 13,117,305 of OX940984.1, read as the reverse complement.
AAAAGAAAACATTTTGAGGGGTGTTCCAAAAAAATGTCCGAACCGAATACAAAGATGTATTATTCAGAGAATAATAAACCTAAAATACCTAGGTATGTTAAAAAAGAAGAAAAAATGAAAAAATTACCATTAAAATAATATAAAAGTACGAGTATATTAAAGTTTAAATTATAGCTTATTTAGCTAGTTTTGACACAGCTACAAACTTTCAAGCTCGATTGGTATCAGTTCATAGTGACATTATACACTACGCACCTTGAAACGGAAATAATCAAATTTTAAGGGTGGGTGGGTTAAAAAAAATTGCTCATGCTCGATTCCAAAGGTTCATTATTGAAAATAATAAACCAAAGTGATATAATTTTACGAAACGTGGTATGGTTTCTCGCAATGTCATCTTTTTACATAATATCACGAATATTTCTTTAAAAATTGCTCCTATAGCCATGCTGCATGACGAATGTTTTCAATTAAAGAGAAGTTGAATGTGAAATTTATATCGTTCGCTAAAGATCTTCTTTATCCAGTCGTTGCTATTCTTCGATGTACAATCCAGCGGCTATCCTGCCTATTGTACAATAAACGTTTTTACTCTTTACTATAATGCTGGTTTTCAGGATGCCCAGGACAGCTTATTCAAAACATATAATTAGCAGCTGTCGGGGTTTCTTCGATGAGTATTGATTTCCTGTATGAATAGGTCTAACGCATTGAAATCAAGCTCCGTTCTAAGGGTACAAGACTCATGTCTGTTGAGATGTAAGCCTCTCTGCTTGTTGTCTTCCGTAACAAGAGGACCTAGGCATCTCCTCTTAGTGTATCCTTCATTGGATTTTCCTAAAACGGTCCACGCGTTTCTCCGACCTCCATTCGTGATGGCTGTATCGGAGAGACGAACCATGAAACGCCCCAGGAATAAATCGATGTTTCGAATAACTCGACCAGCCCTCGTGGAGATTATTTAGTCGATACTCTAGAGGATTGAACTTGCACTGGAGGAAGGAATTATACATGGGCAGCCATCAGGATATTCGATAATGGGGCGACGGGTTTACTGAAATCCCCTCTATATTTCCTCCGTCGTTTTGAATACGAGTACCTTCCTCACAGAGAGTTCCCTTCTGCCGGATTATTTCCTGGATGTAGCTCTTTCAGACCACAGTTTTCCCGCTATTACGAAACTCGAGCTTATCGATATAGCCGATATTGTGTACATACAGAAAAGAGGGGCCAGGATGGCCGTGTGGACTAGGCACTGTCATGACGGAGAGGCTCAGTAAGTAATAATGAACTTTAATAACATTGGTTCAGCGTGTCATTAGAAAAGTATCAGTTCTACAACATTTGATTAAACATCTATGTCGTGGATCCTCTCAGACCCACAACCATTATATTCGCCAACTTTAGATCTCGCAAATAAACACGCAGAAGTGGAGACGAAAGACGCAGGAGGTTGAAGCCCAACCTGGGTCCCCACCATCCCCTACCAACTAGGGGATGGAGGGAGACGGCTGCCGGGTCTATAAATACCCGGCGCCTGCGGATTTTTAACCATTCTATGCTCTCCTGTAGTTGAAGACTACTCTCTCTCCTCCTAACCTCATCTCTCTCTCCTCTCCTCAAAAGATGCTGTGAATGGTGGTGGTCCGCCCATAACCAACAGCCAAACAACCTTCAAAGATCCCAAGAAAGGGTGGTGATTCGCTCATAACCCGCCTGGGCATATCCGAAAAGATCCTGGTCATGGTGGGGGTCCGCCCATAACCTTACCAGGAAGCATCCCTCAAAAGAATCCGTGAATGGTGGTGGTACGCCCATAACCAACGGACACTTCCGATAAGATCCCAGGAAAGGGTGGTGATTCGCTAATAACCCGCCTGGGCATATCCTCACACCGCTCGTGATGAACGACGTAATTTAAATTCATCACAATCTATATCACTGCAAACTCACGTGCCCTGCTTCACACCATCTGACCCGCCCGGTCACTTGTTTTATAACGAACTGTAGTAGGTATAGTTTTACCTACTACATCATCCCCCTTTCTTAGCACGTAACAGGCACCACGTAGTCATTTAAAAAGTTCGGTCTCCTACGAAGTCGTCTTGGCTGTGTTGGAGACGACGCTCTTTCCGCCACAGTGCTCGAAGGTCTCAAATGGAGATCTCTGCGATTTCATTCAATGGCTGAAGTACTTGTAGATAACTTATACGATCTAGGACGGTCAGCTTTCCCAATCACGGTAGCAGGTTCTAGCTTCTTAGGGATGCTGTTATTGTCCTAAGTACCTCATCTCCCTCTTCAAGTGGTGGCAGCTCCCTGCTTCCTTTATCGCAGTATTTCTTGTGCTGTTGTCTTCGCTCTTCAAATCTACGCAATATATCTTCTCGGGAGTTGGTGTCCGAACTAATTATCCCAGGAATTATTCCACGAATGCATCTGCCATACAACAGCTCAGAAGGTGAAGGTAGTTTGTGGTCCAAATGAGTGTTTCTGAGTTCAAGAAGTGCAAGGTGGATATTTGTGTTGTAAAGGTGTGATTTCTTAATAAATTTCTTTACCGTCTGTATTGCTCTTTCAACAAAACCGTTGCTTTGGGGATATTTTTTGGGGAGGAGGTTTTATGCGCAAAACCATATGTTGCAGAAAACTCCTTGAATTCTTCTGAAGAATACTGGGGCCCATTGTCACTTAAGACTTCCAAAGGAATCCCGTGCCTACTAAAACAGTTTTTAAGTTGATTGATGAGGGTTTTGCTGTTCAAGTCTGAGAGCTGATAAACTTCCGGATATTTGCTGTAGTAATCTACTACTATCACGTAATTTTTGTTGTTGACTGTGAAGATATCTGATGCCACAGTATGCCACGGCGATTCAGGCAAATCTCTTAAAATCATTACTACTGATCCGCCATCATTATTACTTACTGAGCCTCTCCATCATAACAGGCACTGCGTTCCATATCAATTGTAAAATTCTACAGTGTTCTCGGTCTTGCACTGTCTCAAGTGATCGTAAGTTCAGATTCAGCATATCTTTACTTTTCAAATTTATACTTTTTCAACAAAATTCGTCTCCTTTCACTCCAAAACTTCCGCATTTTTCATCAAAACCACAAAACCGCTCATTTACGAGTAAGACGGATTAGACGTGATTCACTGCGATCGCCACTGACAGTCGATTACTTGATTAGGTCTCTTACCCACTGAAAGCTGTCGACGGAAAAAACATTACGGCAGGTCATACATCAGAAGAGAGTCGGAAGAAAGTTCGGATGAGAAATGGTCGTTATCCCAGAGCACGCATGTTGCCTCTCGAGAGGTGATTAATCGTGAACTATACGATTCATTAACCGCGAGACTCGAAGCTACAACTCGACACGTCGTTTACTTTTGTGTGGAGGAAGAGAGGGCTGTTGGTACAATTGTATACCGAAAACTCAAGGAACTATTATGTTGTCTACCTCTGTCTTATGCCGTAATTCAATCGGACTTTAATCACCGCGAAAATCGTCTATATGATTGTATATTAGAGGTGGAAGGCAATTTAATATATTACTTCGAAAATTTGCTAAATAGATTGTCGTGGTCCTCCTCAAATCTCAACTCTTATCATTCCTATGTAATATAGACAGATTTAACTAAATAAACGAAGGGAACGACAAGCCGGGTAGCGCCAAGGGAGAAGGGTTTCGCTTCTCAACGGTCATAACGGCCGATTGTGGACCGGGGACGGGTGGAAAACGGGCCTATATAAGCAGACCTTTTGGCCCAGCTCGTCATTTGACCGACCGACCCTTGACTTGCGACTTCTCTCTTGACCTCTTTCTTCTACCATCTCTTGCACTCGCAGTGGTGAAAACCGCGGAGTGCTCACCTCCTTCCTGGTATCTACTGTGGTCAAATCCGCGGGATACCCTTCCCTTCTGGCACCTCCTGTGGTGAAAACCGTGGGGTGCTAGCCTACACCTTCCAGGCGTCTGCTGTGGTCAAAACCGCGGGACGCCTCCTTCTACTCTAACACCTGCTGTGGTGAAAACCGTGGGGTGTTAGCCTCCATCTTCCCGGTGTCTGTTGTGGTAAAAACCGCGGGACACCTTCCTCTCCTCTAGTACCTGCTGTGGTGAAAACCCGCGGGGTACTGGCTCCACATCCCAGGCGCCTGTTGTGGTGAAAACCGGGGGGAGCCACTACCTCAAGCGCCTGCTGTGGTGAAAACCGCGGGGACCTAACCTCCCCTCCAACTAACACCTGCTGTAGTGAAAACTGCGGGGCGTTAGTAAAAAGACTCCTACGGAGATTATGCGTTCCAGTGTCGATAACCTGTGAGAGTTGCAGTGACGCAGAACACGTGATCTGAAGTCGATGTTCCAATCCCACTCAAATGCTACGTACTTTTATCGACGAGGTCAGTTCTGTAAATGATGTCTTCATCGTTTGTGCGCGAAATGGGAAATTCAGGTTTTAGGAATCGATTGTTGTCGTTGAATACTGACTTCGACGGTTTTCAAGGCGTTGAATAGCCTTCATATCGACGCAATATTCTTAGCACGTTCCAAAGATCTTATGAAAAGGTGACAGGTGGGACGGATGAGGGGAGGCTATATGCCGTTTGCTTTTCTCCATTTCCTATTTAATTTCGCTTCGACGTTCGATAGGAAATAAGTAAGGCGATCTGGCCAACCGAGAAAGGACTACGGTTTTTCATTTGAAGGTGAAAGCGGTTGAATCCGTGATAGATACGAAGTAACAATGAAACTTTATGAAAGGTTCCTTTCAGTTTACGAAGATACTAATATTATTTTTCATCAGAGTCAAACACTATTAGGTAGTAGCTCAGAAGTGAGTATAGTGAAATTGTCTGGCATGTTTCTGTTTCCAATACCCCCATCGGAAAAATATCTCCTATTCGAAAAAGATCCAACCCTAAATACTCCTATTCTTATTACTGATACACAGGTCGAATTCAGCTTCCAATCCTAAAACAGGTATCTCTAAAATACAAATTACGTATATATCAATTTAAACCATTGTTTACTTTTTTTTATTAACGATCCATTGAACAAGTTTAGGTATTTTGTTAGTCCCAGCTCCAAAAAGATTAATATCCTATTTTGATTTCGATTTCTATGCACATGTTATGAAACAGAGGGCTCCTGTTAGAAGATCAGTGAAGGTCGATTCTTATGAAACTTACCTACACTCACGAAAAATCTCTCAAGGATCCCATGGATCTCACTGAAATTCACATAAGTTCGTTCTTATTAATATATAGTATGATTATTTATATCCTCAGCTATATAATTTAGATGCTATTTAGGTGCTTGCCCCCCTTTTTGGAAGAGGTTAAAAGCCTATAGATAGCAAAATGAGTTTTAAAATCAAAGATTAAGGGTTGCAGGTACCACGGAACTTCAAAAATCGAGACCTCGAAACAACGTTTTAGCAGATAAGACTCTCCGTAATTTTGATGACGAAATATATAACATAGATCCAGAATCTTCGTTAAAGCGGTCTGGTCGAAATAATTTCTTCAAAATTGCCTACTTAAATCTTATGTGTAGCACAATCAAAATTTATTTTGGTCCGAATTCATTCCAAAATAACAGCCCAACTTCTGGGGAGAGGGCCATCAAGAAGAAATGGGGTAATCTATACGGTTTCCCAGCGATATATTAGGGGACATGGCCATGTACCCGGAGCAGGATACACTCTGCCTGCAATTTTCTATATTGGAAGTCGTAAATTGTTTCGCAGCGGCTGGTTGGAATACATGCCGCCGCCTTCATCCATTGTCTCTTCCAGGACCCCTAAATCTTGTTGAATTTAAGTAGCTTTTTCCTGTATGAAATAGCCCACCGCGTTGTTACACAGGAATGAAGGTTAAAGTAACATGCTCTTAGGTCAATGAAATGCCGATGATGCACTCCTGTTTTTAGTTTAAATTGCTAATTTTGATTTATTATTTTCAATAATGAACCTTCGGAATTGAGGAAAACAATTTTCCAATTCTCCTAAAAAGTTTGTGGTTCAAGGTACGTACAATCCGAAAATGGAATTTAAAAAAAATTCTGTACATCCGTGCGCCGTCCGCTTTACTTTTATTTATATTATTTGCACTTTTCTCAGTTAACATGAACCAAAATTAATGAACTTTCGTTTGTATGGTCCAGCTGGGGTCTAGTAGGTCCGCGTTGCTCGGCGTTACCATTAGTCATCTCTAAGGGGTGAAAAATGTCCAGAACGCCGTAGCACGAAAAGTTTCAAAAGATGGTTATGGTTTTTGACATTTTTAATTTGATTCCGAACTTTAGGATTTTTAGAGACCACCCGGATCACTGAACGTCCAGCCGTTCGTTCACAGTGAGGCCCTGAAATTTGCAACGAAATTCGTCAACATGAGTGCGAATCATACGGTATACATCCAGCCCACAAATATCATTGCTAGGGAACAGCTCATTATAATCATGCATCACTTGATAAAATCGAATTAGCAGATGGAAACAAATTCATGTTGAGATCGCCATCTTCATTGGTTGATCTTTTATAGCTCATTCATTCGAAATGTGCAAGAATCCTGAGACGAACTTGCCTGTGCCCATCAGACGTAGAACAAGACGCGTGTGCTCGCTGAAACTGCTTAATGCGAGTTCAGGCGTTTGATCGCGATGTTAGTAATTTAGAGGTCAAACAATGGACTGGAAATGGGTGGGATCATTGAATTAATACAGCGTTAATTGACGAGCGGCAAGGCATTCCTGTCAATCCAATATCCAACTCAGCGTTCCTGGCACTACCGCGGTCTGGGTGTCCGAATGTGGCTCATAACTATTTACAGTACCTGTTAGTAAATAGCAATGGGATTAGAAGGTCATTTTGGTTCTTGAACGCTTAGACTATGTCGAAGTTTAGTTTAATCTTGAGAGTCGGTCGTAATGGGATCATTAAAAATCATTGAAGATGTTCCTGGCAATATTGATTTGGAATAATTATTCAAAACTGCGACATTCGCTAATGTTACAAGGAGACGCTATCTGTTGCAACGAACCGACAATGAAAAGCAATTAGATGTGGAATTGAATGCATTCGCCGACCAGGAATGACGTGAAACCACGTCGAGGTTTCACATAAGCCAATCACAAGTGACTAGGTCAGAGGTCGATTAGGTACGACTTATTGATTAATGATACGACGGATGAGTGCAGAAATTACAAACAAACAAACACAATAATTGAAGGTTATTGATAGGTGTTGTATCACTCCTTGTATTATATATGTAAAGATTTCGCAAATAAACATCTGAATGAACTGGTAGATGTGGGCAGGCAGCTCGAGAGAGCTGGAAGCGCCGAGTGGGAAGGGATCCCCACCATCCTCCACGAGAGGAGTGGGGAGCATAGCCCCCAGGCTATAAAAACTCGCCTCCTGCGCCTTCCAAGGCATTCTACGCTCTCCTTAAGGTGCTGACTTATCTCTCTCTCTCCTTGCCTCACTCCTCCTCACCTAAAAGATCCCCAGACTGGTATATCCACTGGGGCACCAAAAGATCCCCAGACTGGTATATCCACTGGGCACCTCCTAAAAGAACCCAGACTGGTATATCCACTGGGCACCTCCTAAAAGAACCCAGACTGGTATACCCACTGGGCATCTCCCGTGCCTTGACTTCCTCTCTCATCAACAAACCATAACAGGTATGTTTGTGGCTCTGATGTCCTTCAAGCGCTGGGGTTTGTTAGCTTTTGATTAAGCTACACAAATCGAAAAATGCAATCAAATTTAATATAGTTACAATTATTATTAATGTAATAATTTATTAGGTAGGTAAGGTACATACCTACTTAACGAAAACTTCCAAAATATTGATACGGAGATTATTCACTATCCAATTACGTATATAGCATTCGTGTTGTTTGTTCCAGTTGTGTATCTAGATGTGTATCACACCCTTATGAATATTACCTACATTTCATGTAATTACTAACCATAGTCAGAATCCTGTGACAGGTCGTCTTCAAGATCGAGCTCCGAACAGCTGCTGTCATCAGACTCGACGTCTGTCTGCCGGTCGGTCGTTTCAAAACATATCGTCCGCTTCAACTCGTTGTCGTTTGAGGTCTTCTTCTCATCTTCAGAACAACACAGCTTGTTGTATGCTCCGCCTGCAACAACAATGGTTATATTGACACTGCTTGAAACGTTGAACTGGTAAAGACAAAACCTGATCAACCCTCTGCACTGGGTCATCGGGTCAACGCCACAAGCAAAACTAATAACTCCAAAAAAAAATTCTCATCCAGCTGAAGTCAAAATAATGGAAGCAGCCTAAATTTTGATCGTGCATGAATGATTGGTATCATTATAGACATGGATTTGCATTTGATAGTTCAATCGTTTCCCAGATCGGTTTGATTTGTATAAATCTGGTATCATTCTAAACATGGAATAACATTTGATAGTTCCGTCACCACGGCTATGGCATTTTGTTTTATGGTTCCTTGATGGTGTTTTAGAAAATTTTCAAAGAAAATGAAGATATTGCAATAGGTTCAAAATTTTCAGAGCATGAATTTTGAAATTTTGTGTACGCAAATCGATTTCAGAGCATCCTGGATTTATCCCTAGATTTTAACAAAAATGATATGTATACGTATATCATTTGGAGTGGCGGATGAACTACGTATATATATTGTTTGTGTGTCACTCCAGACGATATCTGTCCTTGGGTATAAGATAAAAATGTCAAATTTCGCCAAAACGTTTGTTTTTCCAAACAAAAGGATGAGTTCGAAGATGAGCAATTTTCAAAAATTCTAGGGGTGTCAAATTTGAGTTTTTAACGGTTAATTCATTTGACGTTGTGTGGGATGGTGGTTTACGACAGAGGGGCTATTTCATTTTAAATTTTTTCCAAAACAGAGTGGGTCGAATTTGACTTTTTAAGGGTCAAAACTCGATAAAAATTGCTAAAATTACTTTGAAAAATTATATAATTTTGCGAAAATTGGTAAGCATGGTTTCTCGCTATAAATATCATCTTTTTACTCAGTAGCACGAATAGTTCTTTGAAAATTCGATCTTGTAGCTATGCTGTATGACTGGAACTTTTTTAATGTAGGGAGGTAGGTAGGTTTGACAGTTGAATGAATCTGTGCTGTTTACCAAGACCACATTTGAAAAGTCGCCACACGAATTTTCCACAAACGAACTCAACTTTCAGATAAGTGATGATCTAGAAAGGGCGGTATAGGGTGGCAATTTTGGCTTTGCGAAAACTAATGTAACCAAGGACGAACTTTGAAGCGTCAGAACTGCCCCAAGAGCCAACTTCTGGGCCTAAGTGAATCTTAGGAAATCTTAGGGAATCTTGAGAAAGAGTTTTGTTTTGGGTGATGAGGGGGAAGGGATCCTGAAAACTTGTTAGTCCCTTTTCAACTAAACTCCGTTATTATTAAGCCAAGCAGATCCGAGGATTCACTGCGAGAACATAATAGGGAGGAAATAGGAGTTCGCTAATTCAGAGACTTATCCCAAATCATAAAGCACGTTCTCCCAAACAATTACGAAGATTATCGTAATAACTTATCTCTTAATGGAAGCAGTCTGTGAGTAGGTATTACAAACTTTTCACCATTGCTAAACCACGATTCTTCTCAAATTATTAAAACGAGAAATTAGGCCAACGCCACGTGATTTTTATTGAACCACGTGCTCGTCCTTTCATTCATTGATAATTGAGGACATATCTTGTAAAGGGCCTTCTGGCAGCTCAAAGCCTTTTTCTTCCATTCTTCGAAGATTGAATTCCGCTTCTTGTTCACTGTTACTGAGAAGTTTGATATTTCTCCGGTCAGCTCGTTCGAGAATCTGACTGGTATTTACTGTTATATTTTTTCAGAAACTTTTTAAACTAAACTCAACTTTTTAAACTCAAGCATTCGGGATCGATTTTTTTTTCTGAAAAGGTTTTTCAAAAGTTTGAAAATTACGGAGGAACAGACAGTCTTTCATGAAATCATCGTTCTCTTCCAACTCTGGAAATTCCTCAGATAATTTCTTTGGGATTCTTCAACAAAACGCACTCTCACTGACAAAGCACCCCGGAGACCTATTCGAAACCAAATTAATAATTCAGTACTATATTTTTCCTGGTTATAAAATTAAATTCCGATTCTCATTTAAACGTGAGAATCTTGAAAGGCGGAAGTTAGCCAGGGAAACGGCTATTTACCGCTGGTTGTAAATGCTGAAGAGGAGGAGATATAATAGCTATGTATAAAGAACGGCCCATAAGAATATTACGACCGGAGAAAACTTCGCAGGGGTATTAAATGAAAATGGCTTCGAGGGTGAGCAGTTGAGCGCAATAACGAAAAGAGGTCTCGAGGTAAAAGACATGCAGGTATTCTGGTTATTGTACCCCGTTAAAATTTCATCTCTCCACTTTATGTAAGCTATTGTTTTATTAATTCATTAGCCAAAAAGATGGGAAGAAGAATAACCATTATTCTTCAGATTAACTAATATCACAGAACAACCAACTAGATTTCATGCAGCCATGAGGGATTACAATCAGGGGTTCCGTAGCAATGATATCTGGGCTGGACATTTACCGTTTCATTCACGATCATGTTGACGAAGCTTTTTGGTGCACACTTCAAGGCCTCAGTGTGAACGAACGGCTGGACGCACAATGCTCCGGGTGATCTCAAAAACTTCCCAAGTTCGAGATCAGTTTAAAAACGCTCTGGAAATCGCCCTGGAAAGGTCAACCCCTATTTTTCGCCCCTTAGACTTCACACTTTCCTCAGTTATCATTGTTGTGATCGGCTGCTCCTCCACAACTCAATTTGTGTCTGAACATGCTGTTACTCAGAGTGGGGACCCCCCGACCCCCCTCTGACCTTGTCAAGGGGACTATAAAAGAGCCAGGGTGCCATCAATAAACAACCGTTCTCTCGTAATCGATCGACTCGTCTATCCGACTCCCAATCACTACAGTGGTGACATCCGACGTGTGAGCTACACCGCCAGCGCCCGCCGTTTGATAGCGTCGCAGCCCCGCCTCCGCTTCAACGAGCCCCACCACGCGCGGCCCCCACCGACGCCACAGCGGCGCCCCACTCTGACGCCCGCCTCGACGGCTATCGCAGCGCCTCCCGCTACTTCGCCCCACCATCACCGATCCTTATATAAGGAAACGGACGCCGGCGCCGACCACACTTCAAGCTGACACCTCACCGGACTGGCACCGAAGAGAAAACCGAAGATGACCGAGCAGAAACCGCAAGACACCCGAAGCGAGCGCTCCTTCACTTCTCAAGCTCCAGCCGTTTGACCCCGCATTTCCGCACGTCTGGTTCGCCCAACTCGACATCATCCTCGCACACGAAGGCCTTACGACGCCACATGCGAAATTCACCCGAGCCTTCCTTGCTCTCGAACCTCGACAAGCGGACCTCTGCGCCGACATCAGCCCCTCGAACACCAGTAGCTACCAGACGCTCAAAACACGCCTTCTCGCGACACACGCACCTTCAGATGGTTCACGGCTCACCGCCCTCCTACAGCCGACATCCGACGACGAACTACCGTCGATCCTCGCTCGCCGACTCACCCGAGCACTTCCGGCCGACACACCCGCACCACTCGTCCGACACGTCTTTCTTCGAGCCCTCCACGAGAACTTTCGACTTCACATTGCGGCCCACGAAGAACAAGACATCACCCGGCTCGCCAAACACGCTGATCGCCTTCTCCCATTCGCACCAACTCTTCAAGCGGCTACCGTCGCCGAAGAAACAATAGTGATTCACAGTAGACGACACCGGCGATCACCGACGTGAATGACAGCGAATGAGCCCCGGTTTCCAGCCCTTTTCGACGGCTACGAACCTTCCAACAATACACGCGACGCACCGAACCACGCACACGAGATCGTCACGAAGGGACCCCCGTGCCATGCGAAACTTCGCCGAAAACCCCCGGATTTCGGCGAATTACTAGCGGCGGGGGTCATTAAACCTTCCGAACCTGCATGGTCCAGATCACTGCAGCATAGAGCCACACCACGAGCCGCTACGATTCTACGTCTTCAACTCGCCGCAAGCACAATCGAATCACGACCGCACGCTCACGTGGACTACCGACTCACCGGGCAAATTGACCTCAACCAACGCACGTTCCGTGGCCTCACTAATTCGCAGCATCGAACCACTCCACGAGCCGCTACGATTCTACGTCTTCAACTCGCCGCAAGCACAACAGAATCACGAGTGCACGCTCACGTGGACTGCCGACACGCAGATTTCAACAGCACAAAACGCCACCACGAACGATCTACCGTACGCCACTCACGATCCATCAATTCGCCGCCGCACCGCCCACGGCTCGCACCAACCCCCACCTACGCGCAACACGGGACCCACCACGACGCCGCAAATCGCCCCCAACCACACAGCGATGGCCACATCACCACCACAGCACCCACGGCAACAACCGCTCCCGCGGAACCACACCCGGAGCCCGAGCCCCGCCCGCCAACGCTACGCGCTCTACGCCACCACCCCACGACAACGACACAGCAGCCACCCGGACAGCCCACACGGACCCAACACACGCACCTCCCACGCCCGGCCACAGCCACAGCGACATCAACAAAATTTAATTAAAATTGAAAATTACTTAAATTCTGGGGGGAGCAGTGTTGTGATCGGCTGCTCCTCCACAACTCAATTTGTGTCTGAACATGCTGTTACTCAGAGTGGGGACCCCCCGACCCCCCTCTGACCTTGTCAAGGGGACTATAAAAGAGCCAGGGTGCCATCAATAAACAACCATTCTCTCGTAATCGATCGACTCGTCTATCCGACTCCCAATCACTACAATCATGAACCAAAATTAATAAAATTTGCCCAGTTTGGGGTCTCGTTGGTCCGCGAAGCTCGGCGTTACTGTCAGTCATCTCTAAGGAGTGAAAAACAGGAGTTGAAATTTCCCGAACGCCGTAGCTCGAACACTTTCAATTGAGGGGTCGGTTTTTTTTTTAATTTTTAAATTGATCTCGACTTGAGAATTTTTTTAGACCACCCGGAGCATTATAAGTCCAGCCGTTCGTTTGCACCGAAAAGCTTCGTCAACATCATCGTGAACGAAACGGTATATCTCCAGCCCAGATATCATTGTTAGGGAACACCTGATTATAATCACCATAGCTACCAAATGGCTACATTTTCTTTGAAAATTCGCACAAATGCTGGATTTGGAGAAACAAATAGCTTTTAACTACATTATGTGAGACGCGGTTTTGCGAATCGAGTTAATTTTTGAACGAAGTTTCAAGCTTCCTCGAACGGTAGAATGAAGGTTTGTCGAAAACCAATTCAATATGAAATAAGGTAAAATCCAAACATTATTCTTGACATTATTAGAGAGTTCCTAAAGACTTTAGTCGGGAAGATGTGTTCGGATTTATCTCAACTGCGCATGCGCGTCGCCCAAGTTCAAACTTATTTCCTCAAGTTCGACTTATTCGGCCTTATAAATAAGGCGCGTTATCTCCCAGGGCACAAAGATTAGGAATCGTCTTTAACCTTACTCAGGGGTAACAGTGCACAGCTTTTTTGCCGCGTTTTGTCTTTTTTTTTAACGCGTCATGTGTCGTCGGTCCTCGCCATCGCCAGCGTCTTTCAAAGTTACTCCAAGCGTCTTTCAAAGAATTTGCTAGATTGTTGCGATATCAACTTAGGATAAAAAAGTGAGTATACCTACCTATGCTATGGAATGGAATGGATTTCGCGTTGTGCTAAGTTGTGCTAAGTTAAGTGACGTTACTTTTTAATTCACTCCTACCCCCACCACTTCTGTCAAACCGGACTTATTGGTTAGCATCCAAAGGCTGCTCGCCTTAGATGTGGCCAAAAGATATGGCCGTTCCCTAATGAACTTATCTCTTAGGAACTCTCTATTATCTAAAACTGTCTAGGAGGTGCAGTTGTTTGCATAACTATGTCAAGCGCCATACATTCAGACAAGGCCCAACATCTACTCTACCGCTATCTATTTTCGCTACTCGACTTCGTGTTTCACGTCGCGATACCTTATGTAAAAGGTATGAACTATTCATTCGGGTCATCAGTGGTGTCTCATCACCTAAGCTTCATCTGTTTAATATAAAACCCATCGTGCGCGTCACTGTTGATTTAAGGGTATTTTGGTTTATTATTCTGTGAATAATACACCTATGTATTCGCTCAGCAAAAAATTTTTATAACCCCCCCTCAAACTTTTTTCTTTTCCGTTTCAAGGTGCGTAGATTCCAAAAATGCAATGTCCGTCCGCCGTCCGCCGTACGCCGTATCACGTGTACAGGCTTCATTTTAGATCTAAAAAAGTCGTTCTTTCGCACACATGCTCCATTTGGGCCCTAGTTGTGTCCCGAAACTTTTCAGCCCGATCGGAATATACCCGGGGTTGTTATGAGTGAAAATGTGTGTAAAAATAGGTACTTTTTGCGTTTTAGCAACATGTTAGTAAGATGAGCTTTTGAGGTATCGTTTTCCATGTTTTTGGGGACGAGAATACCGAATATGAAGTCGATTTTGACCAAAGACGCGGAAATTGAGGTTTTACCATTGGTTCAGCTCCCAAAATTGGGTTTTTTAAGTCAAAAACCTGGAAAACTGTCTGAAATCACCATCAATGTGTATACTAACATTAGAAAAAGTGTAAACAGCTGAATCAAGACCATTAAATCGCACTAACAATGAAAAAAAAAAGTGTACCTATTTCATGTTTTGGGGGCCAAAATTGGTGGAAATCATCAGGAATAGCTAATTCAATCATTCCACATGAAAGAAACAATAAATTTAACTGCCAACAAGAATCTCTAGAACTCCAATAGAATAATAAACCCATGTGACAAGGACTTTGCAGCGTTTTAGGATGTCAGAATGACGACGCGCCACATTCCAGGAATGAAAAATGCCATTAACGGATGTTTTTCTCTTGAACAAGTGGCAATTTCACCTGTTTTATTTTCTTAAGTAAAAGATCTCGGCGAATGGTTTCCGAAAAGGTGCTATATGAGGGGTATCCGATGATCGTTAATGGGCGATAAACCAGTAGAAAAAATGCGAAATGGCGTCACAGGTAAAGGCCCTCACCAACGGGTCCGCCTGGGGGAAACCCTCAGCGCCATCTACTTATGACGTTATTTCGTTTTCTTTCTATCCGTTTGTTGCCCAAGCTACACGGCGTTTTGAGATGGAAATTTGAAGGTTATCAAGGGTGTTAAATCCGATTCTGGATCGAAAATAAAAACGCTGCAAAGTCCTTGTCACTTGGGCTTATTATTCTATCGGACATACCTACAGAAATGCCGCTGTTAATTTATTGTTTCTTTCATGCGCAGTAATTGAAATAGTTATTATAGATAGTTTCCACCAATTACACCCCAAAAACACGACCTCGGCTCCCTATTTTTTTTTACAGATTATCTTTGGACATTGATAGTGCCATCTAATTGCCTTGATTCACCCGCTAATACTACTTCTAGTGATATTATACAAATTTATGGTGATTTTAGACAATTTCCCAGGTTTCTGACTCATAAAAAGTGAATTCCGGGAGCTGCACTTTCGTTATAACCTCAATTCTTCACTCTTTGGTCAAAATCAACTTCATATTCGGCCTTCTCGCCCTAAAAAACATGGAAAACGATACATCACAAGCTCGTGTTCACTAAAACCTCCACAAAAAAACCTCGAAAACCCCTATTTCTACACCAATTTTTCTCCCTTAACGCCCCTGGGTGTATACCGATCGGGCTGCCGAGCTTTGGAGCACAACTAGGACCCAAATGTGTTTCCAAATGGGGACCCAAACTGTGTGCGGCAGAACAACGATTTTTTACCAACATTTAACGTAAATTTAAGGTTGAAACTTCGTTAGGACCTCAATTTTCCACTCATTGGTCAAAATCGACTTCATATATAATGTCTTCTCGTCTTAAAAAAAAAACATGGAAAACGATACCTCAAAACCTCATGTTACTAAAACACAAGAAATACCTATTTTACACCCATTTTTCACTCATAACACCCTTGGGTATATTCCGATCGGGCTGCAAAGTTTGGGACACAACTAGGGCCGAAATGGAGCATGTGTGCGCAAGCACGAATTTTTTAGACCAACAATGAAGCCGGTTGGCATGATACGGCGGACGGTCATTGCATTTTCTGAATTTACGCACCTTGACACTTGAAAGAAAAAATTTTGAGGGGGTGTTATAAACCAAAAATTCATACACAGGGAAATTGCCCATTCTCTTGAACGTGCAAAGCCCGTTACTGTTGAGAGATATTTGATATTGTCTACCATGTTGTGCTAACTACTAAGATGCACATAGCTACAGTAGAGGTTAATTGCAAAAAATATTAAGTTTATTTCCCTACAAAATTATTTTCTCGTACTACAATACATATAAGAATATCACTATTTGAAAATTATGACGTCACAAACTTTTTGAGCGGGATAAAACGAATTATTTTGACGTCACACTTGCTAGACATAGCATTCTTTCCAACAGTCGGCGTCACAATATTACGAGCTTCAATCAGTGACAAACTTCTACAGTGCATTGTCTATCCGACCCATGGAAGGGCCTAACAGTTTTGTTATCCGGAAATTTTGGTAAAAAGCTGTTGGTAAAAAACAAGATGAGCGCGCTCCAAAACGTTGAATCTTTCAGCATCACTCTGTATTGCAAGTAAAATGGGCTTTCAATTTTGTGACGCCGGCTATACAGAGTCCTAGTTTACGTTTCTACCGCATTATCAAGGGAGAGGTAGAAACGTGAATTTGCAAATCTCAACCAGTATTGAGTTAGAGTACCTAATGTTTTGGCATTTACATACACATTGGTATTTGCAGTTTGCAAAGTGAAATACTTCTTCAATCGGCTTTATTGTTGTTCCACAATTTTTCATAACGCGAGTGAAAGTTTAATTGGATCCATACCCTAAGCATTCTTCAAAGTAACCACTTTCACAGAACTCTATCTCAGGAAAGATAACAGAGCAAAGTTTTGTTTTGATTTTCAAAAAAAAAGGAAAGATTTTTCTTCCCTTTTTCAACTTGAATATTTACGGTGTTTCCTCCACCCCTTCTATCTATTGCGATTCCATCCAACAAATCGTTTATCAACAAAAACAATCTTTTTTTTTCTTTTCTTTTTTTCGATTCATAGCTGGTAGCGAGAGGCCTAAGTAAAAGTTTGCCAGATACACTCGTATCCCTTGACGGTGGTGGACCACTCAGTCGAAACCATAAAATATGGGAAGGAGGGCTTTAAACTAGGTTATTAGGTCGAGCTACAAATCCATATTCAGCGAAGTAGGTAACTTAAATCATTACAAATTATTGTGATGGATGCGATGAATATATTAACTTTTGACGATCAGAAACAGTAAAGTAGGGGCTATATATATTATACTATATACTATAATACTAAGGCCTAATTTTTCATCCCGCTTTTAACGATTCTCTTCGCAATCGACTCAGTTTTGGTTTAGTAATGTACGAACCTCTCCGTCTAACACTCATTATTCAAGTCGGTTTGTGTTCCTTAATGAAGATCGTAGGCATTCCAACGGCGTGCTAATTGGCAATCCCGCTCAAACCCATGAATGTACAAATAGGCTTTTCAAAAACAGACATTCCGGAACATCTTGTAACTGGCAATATAAGCCCCCGCGTCAAGGTTGGTGGGTACAAAACGGGCGACTACCCCCAGAGGAGAATAATTCACCGAACTAAGATGTTCTGCCAACTCCCCCAACCTCGCCTCTTGATCAAGAACCGGAAATTGTATCCAGCGAGAATTCGTATACAGCGATGCAATAGTTTAACACGTACATTGTGGATTCAGTCCACGGTTACAGAAGCAACGGGGAGCTTCATCATTCGCTCCTTTTTGATGCCTACGTGAAACGCAAGACAAAAGTACATCGAAATTATTTGTGGAATAGCACTAACATACTGAGCACAACCAAAAAACGCTGCAAATCCCTGCACAACGGTTTATTATTTTGTACAGAATACCCTTCTGTTACAGATCACAGCTCTCCGTATAGATAACCCTTTATATCATTAAATATGTACTATTCTATACATATTATGTAGATCGCAGACCCTCCGTAGGTTAGTACCCTAACCCCGTACTCAGTACTAGGTACCAACCTAAATCACGAGTCAAATGTTGCTAAAATAATTCTTTCGATGACAAACAGTAACTAAAATGGCGAATAGAAACTCAAATAATGAAGTTCTGAAGGAAAATTGTTGATGTGGAGTGAAATAGATGCCCCTTCTGCGTAGATCACTGTTTTCTGTGGTCAATACCTACCCTCGTGGTCAAGTATAATGAACCGTTGTGTAATAACATGTCCATCAATAATACTTCAACGGTTGTTCAAGTTGCAAAAGTACCGATCAACAAAATCCAATAGTCCATCACTTATCAAATGAAATAATATTGCAGAACAACCAACTCGACTTCATACAGCCATCCTTGATTACAATCAGGTGCTCCTTAGTGATGAAATCCCGGCCGGATTTATACCGTTTGATTCACGATCGTGTTGACGAAGCTTTTTGGTGCACACGAACGGCTGGACGTACAATGCTCCGGGTGGTCTCAAAAAATTGTTTAGCTCAAGACAAATTTAATAACGTAAAAAAAACCATACCCTTCTATCGAAAATTTTCGAGCTACGGCGTTCTGAAAATTTCAACCCTATTTTGAACCCCTTGGAGATGACTGACAGTAACGTCAAGCTACGAGGACCAACTAGACCCCGAACAGAACTTATAACCCGAATTTCATAAATTTTGTTTCATGGTAACTAAGAAAAGTGGTCAGTACGGCGTACGGCGGACAGACAGAATTTTTTTGGTTTATTATTGGTTTATTATTTTCAATAATGAACCATTGGAATCGAGCATGAAAAAAAAAATTCTTACCCCCCCTCAAAATTTGATGGTTTACGTTTCAAGGTATGTAGAATCCAAAACTGCAATAAAAATATTTCTGTCTGTCCGCCGTACGCCGTACGCCGTACGCCGTACGGGCCACTTTTCTTAGTTACCATGAAAAAAAATTGATGAAATTCGGGTTATAGGTTCCGTTCGGCGTCTAGTTGGTCCTCGAAGCTCGACGTTACTGTGAGTCATCTCTAAGGGGTTCAAAATAGGGGTTGAAATTTTCAAAACGCCTATACTATTTTTTTACGTAAATATTTTTACGGTTTTAAATAGTTCTTGAACTTGCGAGTTTTTTAAGACCATCCGGAGCATCGTACGTCCAGCCGTTCGTTCACAGTAAGGCCCCGAAGTTTGCACCGACAGGCATTTTCGACTCCAGTGTGAATGAAATTGTATACAATTAAAACCAAATCTCGTAACCAGAGACGCGCCCACAATAGGAATTTGTGAATACGGCCAATCATTGGTAGGGATCACCTGATTATATTGGCGGAGTATGAAGTCGAGTTGGTTGTTCTGTGATATTATTTCGCTTGAAAAATGATGGCTCTTTTGGAGTTTGTTGGTAGGTAGTGAAACTTGAACAAACGTTGAAGTATTATTGATGGGTAAATTATTACTACGGTAAATCATTACTCAACGGTAAATTATTACACAACGGTTCAGTATACCATCTACGTAGAAGGGGCTGGAGTTTGTTGGTAGGTACTTTTGCAACTTTTTTCACTCCTCATCAACAATTTCTTTTCAGAACTTCATTATGTGCGTTTCTTTTTGTTAGGTACTGTTTGTCATCGGCAGAATTATTTTAGCAACATGTAACTCGTGATTTAGGTAGGTACCTAGTAACGAGTACGGGGTTAGGTACTAACCTACGGAGGGCCTGCGATCTACATAATATGTATATAATAGAATAGTACATACCATATTATATAGAAGGGTTATCTATTCATAGAGCTGTGATCTGTAACAGGAGGGTATTCTATACAAAATAATAAACCGTTGTGCAGGGATTTGCAGCGTTTTATTGCAGTTTTGGATTCTACATACCTAAACCATCAACCATCAAATTTTGAGGGGGGTTAGAATTTTTTTTTTTTTTTCTTGCTCGATTCCAATGGTTCATTATTGAAAATAATAAACCAACAATGGTTACAGCTTGTCACGTGAAGAATTTTTTTTTTAAATAGGTACCATCAAGTGTAGGTAACGAAGTACCAAATGAGGAAGGATGCCGAAACCCGCAGTTCCATTCTGTGTAATTTTGTGGAGAAATAGTTTTTCTAGTTCCGTCGCATTCCCTCATGTTCTTCAGAGTGCACCAATATAAGGGAACTACGTTTCCAGCACTGACGAGTTGTGAATAACAATTTTAGTTCAGCACACATCAAATTCGGGTTCCCCACGAAACTTGATGAGAACAACAACCTAATAATCGATAGTAAAGTAGGTATAACTTAGGCGCGATGTGGAGGTAAATGAAATTACGTTTACGCAGCATCAATTAGTGAGGTTCCTGAGGGATATCGATCACATCAACTTAAACCTGGGGGAGGAGCTTCCCCCCGCCGACCACCATTACGGTATTCTGTTCATGGGAAGTTGAGACCAGACTTCCCTTAATCCGAGGCCTTCAAACGAGTGTTGGTGTTTGCTACTCACTTATATTACCCCGCAGCATCTTCCCTCGTCGAGCTGCTGATCGTGAAGCCCAACGGGCCCAGTGATTGGAAAGTTATAATTCCACGTTTTAGCTTGGTATCAGTTATCTACGATTCTGAATAACTGGTTCCTTTTCACGATTTATTTATTTATTTATTTAGAAAATAAACGGGCAGAGCCCAATTACATATATTATATTACTGAACACTAATAATTTCTCAGAAATAATACCATTATCAAAATACATAAGATAAAAATATCAACTTATAATGTAAACAATTATACGGGCAAAAACAGATACAGACTTTATCGACGGACTTAATAGGGAATTACAAATTTGGTATTTAACTATAAATACATATACAACAATAGCATTATGGATAATATAACAAAAGAATCCTACATTAATAAAATTTGTTTTAAATGCCTTTTTGTAGAGGCCAGGCTGGAAGCTACTAAGTCCATGTCATCAGACAGGGAGGCCAAGTAATTCATATTCCTCTGCATTCTGGTGATGGGGCTATTAAGCAGATAGTTGGTGGCGGTGTGAGGCAACGAGAAAAGGAGGTGGTGACGGGTACCGTGCGAAGGGACTCTCAAGCCAAACAATGATAACAACTCCGGGCTGTCGATAGCACCGCAGAAGAGCTTGGCAACAAAAGTGGCATCAAGCCACTGACGCCTAATTTCTAACAGCCTCAAGCCACTCGTCCTCCTCATATCCTCGATTCCAGTTTCGTCCCACGGCAAACCCGCCTTGAAGGCCAGAAACCTGAGGAACCTATTCTGAATCCTCTCCAGCCTCACCTTAGCCACAGCATAGAATGGGGACCAAACCATCGAGCAGTATTCCAGAATCGACCGAACCAGAGTGGTGAAGAGAAGTGTCAGAGCTCTAAGGTCACTGAAGTCTGCGGTACATCTCCTCATGAACCCCAGCATTCTCATTGCTTTGTTACAAACAAAATCCAAATGATCGGAGAAGCTTAGCTGATTATCAAACAGGACTCCTAAATCCTTCATGAGGGACGCACGCTGAAGAACCCGTCCATCAGTGGCATAATCAAAGTTCCACGATTCCAATTATATGAGTATATCACTGTAGGAGGTTTCCGAAAAGGAGAAGCGAGAGCACTCTTTTCACCCTTGTACTTTGAGGAACAGCTAGACCCCAGATGAGCTCTTCATGCAGTTTCGTTAACTCAGCGGTAACAAAGCAAAGTGCTGCGGACGGTTTCAGGCGGACGGATGGAGATTATTGAGGGCGGAAAAAATTAAATGAAATAGTGTTAAGGGTTACCAGTAAAGTTCGGATCGATATGACGTCAAGAACTTCCAAATGTGACGGAAAAACGTCGGAATAGGACCGAAATAAAACGTCAAATAGGACGTAAAATATTACTGGGAAACCCCTGAATGTCCATTGCAAGCCCCGAAAAACCCCTCAATGTTTAGTGTAGCCCGACAAAACGAGGAAAACTTCGTTTAAGCCTATTAAATCTCAAAGTTATGGTGTAATCTGCAAAAACAGAATCCATGCTGAGTGATTACAGATAAAAATGAAAATTGAGGAAAATCAGTAGGAAAGTGTTTCTGATTTACAACTCAAAATATAATGAAGGTAAGGCATTGAAGAATAAAAAAATCAACAAAGTTTGCTACTTAGAACTATTGTTAGTTTTTCTAAATTATCGCCATGGAGCCGATGCCCCCTGTCAGCCAGCACCGGTTTCAGTGTTGAGAAAAACCTCTCAATATCACAGGACACCATCCTTAGGTAGGTATACTTGAATGGAGGTATTTCGGATGATGGAGGCTTTCCACAATGAGCACATTGTATATCTGAAGGGCCTTATCTCAGCCTGGATTGCGGCTTAATTTTCCCGTCACTTAACTAACATCCTACATTTATTTCTCGCAAGTACACAAATTGAACGATTTCCTGTGAAATTTCGAAAATAGGACGCCAAATATGACCAAACTATTCAAATATGATGGTATTCAGAAACTTCAAAATATTATAAAATATGACACAAAAATTCAAAGTTGGAAAAGCCTACGGACGCGAAACTGGTATTTATATGTTATTGCAGGCCTATGCATATCAGGTAAAACATGCAAATATGACCGAATCCGAACAATAGTACTCGTAGTTATTGTCAATCAATGGTAAAGCAGGGCACCGCAATCCCTCGTTTGACGCCTATCCCGCTTATTGATTCACAGAGGTAGGGATAGTGGCCCACCTAGCCGCACTCCGGCCTCCTCTGAATAGTCGTCTGTGTGGTTCAAAATGGTCTCTGTGTGTGAGAGAGTTTATTCAATTACAAAACCCGCTTCTACAGGATTTTTCCAGTATTTCCGCCGCTTTTTAGGCAGCTTTCAACAAATACCCGTGTAACTGAATATCTCAAGGCTCCCCTTGTCATTAGAATGGTCTTTGTGAGACCAAAAACCCCTGTAAATATCCAGGGTGTCCCTAGAATGCCTCTCCCTCTTTTATTCCTAGGAAGGGCTCCTAAAAGTAAAAAAATATATACTCCACCATATTTTTCATGTAGGATCTGAATCTAAAATCAATATATGTCCTAGATATCGACACACGACAATAAGTCTCGGTCAACAGGAAGAGTAATCATACTATTTTGGGAGTGTAAAACCTAGACCTCCTCGCTTATAAGCAATAAAAATTACTAATTCTCTTGATATTTGCCTGACTAGACTCTGCAATAAGCACAGCTAAATAGAGACTATGGACTGACTACTCTCAATAAATTGGTTTTTCAACGCGTTGTGTTTATTCCGGGTAGATAAACAGAAGAGTCACTTTGCCAGAGACAGAAGCAAAGAGGACAGAATGCATTATTTAGCAGTGGCCCTGCGAAACCTTTATCCCTTTTTCCCTCTACCGTAGCAAATTTTTCGCTAGCTGACTGCATCAACCCAACAAATGCAATTAGAACCAGACTTGATGTATAGATACATGAATAAAATATTAACTGGCACCTTTCCGGACAGATACAATTGTTGGATCCTGAGAAAGGAATAGGGAAATCCATGTATAAGTATGTCGATCTGTGTTCAACGAAACCTCCATAATAACGAACGTGGACGGTACAGCTTGTACCGAATAGAAAAGTATTCTAATCCCATGAAATATAATTTCTGAAATTCAACCAGGATATGATGTGTTTTTATTCTACACAATTCGATACCATATTTATATGTTCATACAAATATATATGGATATAGGTAAAATGTATAATACCTTCGTGTGCTAGCGTATCACACTCCGTTGTTCCTCGTGCAAGATAGCGACCGTAAAGAACATTGTGGGGAAAAAATCGGAATCCTGGATTTGATTTCTCCCAACAAAACTTGACAAAATACACTGCCAAGGTGATGGCACAGGAGCTTCCTCGTCACAATCAGAGTGACCCATTATAAAATAGAACAGACTCGGAAGCAAAATAACATAACATAACATAACATTACATTACATTACATAACATTACATAACGTTAAATATACATATTACATAACATTACATTACATAACATAACATTACATAACATTACATGAAATATACATATTATACATAACATGACTTCCATAATAAATTACGTCCATTATACATAACTAGCCTGACCGCTCGCTTCGCTCGCTATCCGAGATTCGCTGTACGCAGTATCGTGGAACCAACAAACGACGGAAAAATCCCATACTTACCCTACCGGGTATTTGTGCCCAATTTTATCAAAATCCGTCAAGCCATTCAGGAGTTGACCATGGTCGACCATATTTCTGCTATGGTCAGGGAATTAAAAATGCGCCTACGTTCAACTTGGGAGGCTACCGGATATTGGTGCCAAATTTGGTCGATATCCGTTGAGCAATTCGGGATTCGACCATGGAGAGGCCCATGGATGCGCTAAGGTCGACCGCGGGGGTAGTCCGAAGGGTTGATCGTAGATAGAATTTCACGTAGATTACGAATGCGCGATAAAAAATAGGGGTTACCATTTCAATTAACGAAGTTGACCATGGTCGACCATAGTTCCGCTATGGTCAGGGAATTAAAAATGCGACGTTGCACAACTTGGGAGCCTACTGGATATTCCTGCCAAATTTGGTCGATATCCGTTGAACGATTCGGGATTCGACCATGGAGGGGCCCATGGATGCGCTATGGTCGACCGCGGGTCGATCGTAGATAGAATTTCACGTAGATTACGAATGCGCGATAAAAAATAGGGGTTACCATTCCAATTAACGAAGTTGACCATGGTCGACCATAGTTCCGCTATGGTCAGGGAATTAAAAATGCGACGTTGCACAACTTGGGAGCCTACTGGATATTCGTGCCAAATTTGGTCGATATCCATCAAGCCATTCAGGAGTTGACCATGGTCGACCATAGTTCCGCTATGGTCAGGGAATTAAAAATGCGACGTTACACAACTTGGGAGCCTACTGGATATTCGTGCCAAATTTGGTCGATATCCGTCAAGCCATTCAGGAGTTGACCATTTGTAGGTACTGCAAAAGTAGATTTAAAAAACGCTGCAAAGTCCTTGTCACATGGGTTTATTATTCTATTGGGCACTTCTACAGAAATGATGGCTGTTCATTTATTGTTTCTTTCATGTGAAATAATTGAAATAGCTATTTGTGATGGTTTCTACCAATTTTGGCCCCCAAAACACGAATTGGGTACGCTCCGTTTTTTTTGTATTTTGAAATTATCTTTGATCAATGGTAGTGCCATTTAATCGTCTTGATCCACTTTTTCTAGTGTTATTATACAAATTAATGGTGATTTGAGACGATTTCCCAAAATCGAGCCACTTCTTGGTAGATTAACCTTTGTGTAATAATTTACCGTTGTGTAACACATTACGGTGGTGTAATAATTCACCGTTGTGTAATAATTTGCCGTTGTGTAATAATTTGCCATTGTGTAATAATTTACCCATCAATAATACTTCAACGGTTGTTCAAGTTGCAAAAGTACCTATCAACAAAATCCAGCCCCTTCTGGGTAGATGAGCCGTTGTGTAATAAATTTACCGCTGTGTGATAATTTGGCATTGTGTAATAATTTACCCACCAACACAATAAGTTGTAAGTTAGTTTACCATCGTATAGTAATAATTTACCCATAATAATACTTCAACGTTTGTTCAAATTTCACTACCTGTCAACAAACTCCAAAAGAGCCATCATTTTTCAAATGAAATAATATCACAGAACAACCAACTCGACCTCATACTCCGCCTATAAAATCAGGTGATTCCTAGCAATGATTTTATCTCCGGCCAATTTCCTATTGTTGGCGCGTCCCTGGAGACGAGATTTGGTCTGATGTATACAATTTCATTCACCCTGGTGTCGAAAATGCCTGTCGGTGCAAACTTCGGGGCCTTACTGTGAACGAACGGATGGACGTACGGTGCTCCGGGTGGTCTTAAAAAACTCCCAAGTTCGAGAACTATTTGAAACCGTAAAAAAATTCACGTAAAAAAAAGGTATATAGGCGTTCTGAAAATTTCATCCCCTATTTTGAACCCCTTAGAGATGACTGACAGTAACGTCGAGCTTCGAGGACCAACTAGACCCCGAACGGAACCTATAACCCGAATTTCATCAATTTTGATTCATGGTAACTAAGAAAAGTGGCCCGTACGGCGTACGGCGGACAGACAGAAATATTTTTATTGCAGTTTTGAATTCTACATACCTTGAAACGTTAACCATCAAATTTTGAGGGGGGGTAAGAATTTTTTTTCTCATGCTCGATTCCAATGGTTCATTAGGTATTGAAAATAATAAACCAACACACAAGTTGACTTACCTGGAAAAGATATGTTAATTAGCTGTGCAGAATTGGATAAGAGGAGTTGCCTATGTGTTCAATGAACAGAAACGTCCCGGATATTTTTGGTCAAGTCGACTTGCCTACTTTGGACACTGAAAACTAGTGTGAATAAATGGTTAAGTGACTTACCTTAATTTCAACGTCCCTTGAAAGTGAGAGAAGTATTGGACTTGTTGACATACCTATAAAGTAACTCTACTTTCAAAGATATCTAAAACGCTGCAAAGTCCTTGTCACATGGGTTTATTATTCTATTGGACATACCTACAGAAAGGTTGGCTGTTCATTAATTGTTTCTTTCATGCGTAATAATCGAAATAGCTACTTCTGATGGTTTCCATTAATTTTGGCCCCCAAAACACAAATTAGGTACGCTCTTTTTTTTTTTTTTTTAACTATCTTTGATCATTGGTAGCGCCATTTAATCGTCCTGAACCACGTCTTGACACTTTTTCCAGTGTTATTATACAAACTGATGGTGATTTCAGACGATTTCCCAGGTTTTTCACTCATAAAAAATCAATTCTGGGAGCTGAACATTTGGTAGAACTCAATTTTCCACTCTTTGGTCAAAATCGACTTCATATTCGGTCTTCTCGTCCCCAAAAACATAGAAAACGATATCTCAGAAGCTCATGTTACCAATATGTTGCTAAAACGTAAAAAGTACCTATTTTTACACACATTTTCACCCATAACACCCCTGGGTATATTCCGATCGGGCTGAAAAGTTTCGGGACACAACTAGGGCCCAAATGGAGCATGTGTGCGAAAGAACGATTTTTTTAGACCGAAAATGAAGCCTGTACACGTGATATGGCGGACATTGCATTTTTGGAATCTATGCACCTTGAAACGTAAAAGAAAAAAGTTTGAGGGGGTGTTATAAAAATTTTTTGCTGAGCGAATACATAGGTGTATTATTCACAGAATAATAAACCAAAATGCACGTGTGGATAACGCCCTTATGGTGGTCGAGCAGACTTCCCTACTTCTTCACGGGTTGGGGAGTGGCTCATTGACTCGTACTGACCACTTACCCCGATTTGCTCGGAAACTCGACTTACCTACTTCTTCACCGTGGCCGTCGTAATAATTTAATAATTAATAATTAATAATTTTAATAATTAATAATTTAATAATTTTTCAGTTTTATTAACTCATAATAAGTAATATAAACGTAGGTATTAAAGCGGAAAATCTCACTGCATTTTCTAATGTTAGGACACAAATATTAGGGTAGAATTTGATAGAATACGCGTATTTAGGTAGAAGATGATTTGATAATAATTAGATAACGAACTAAATCACTCGCGGAGAAATCGTGGAAACCCATTTCAACGAAAAACGGAGTTATTGAAAATATAGTCTATTTCAACTAATACACGAAAAACGCAAATATTGTGTGTTACGTTATTGTGTGTTACTGACGAAGGTTTAATCACCGAAACCGGTATAACAGTGTTTTTTGCGTTTTTTCGTGTATTAGTGGAAATAGACTATATTTTCAATAACTCCGTTTTTCTTTATAATTAGATAACGTTACCATCAAAAAATATGAACGAGTATTGACATTTTCAGTCAGTGCCCCACCTTTGAAGTCAATCGAGAAAAAAAAGTCCCACCCTCAAAATTTATTGGTTCGTTCCGTTTCAGGGTAAGGTGGGTACAACTGCTGAAGAGGTTTAGTTATCAATCACCGTCTTTCCAGTTACCCAATAGGTAGTCGATCTATATCAATGAACCTATAAACTTGCAGTATTTCAAATTGCGCATGCCCACTGCTCACCACCGCTTTTGTACAGTAATTATGTTAGAAACTAGACATCGTTCGGTTGGCTAAAAATTTTTGGTAAGTACAAAGGTTCGATATTGGAATTGCTTTTAAGTTATAATTCCGAAGAAATATTACGCATAAACATTATTAGCGGACAAAATTAATTAATTTAAATTTAATTTAATTACCGCGGTACGATGTAAAGAATAATAAACTCCCTCTAAATCAAAGTTGCCAAACGAATTTGGCTTATTTAGTAGGTACCTAATCTAAAAACTCTGCGGGAGGGAGTTGAAGCGTATGTTCGTCAAGGGAGACATGAAAGGGACGTTCTGAATAAACAACCTGTCCCCGATTCCCCTGTCCAAATATTTCCACAGTTACAGCGTCCGTTTTACAGGAGCTAATAATAAAATGTTCTCCTCTGTTGGAATTACTCGTGATCAGAGTAAGGTGGACAGTTAGTTGAAATGAAAATTATTATTAACCTTCACTATGCGATGAAGGGCAAATGTGGAAAAATTGAAATGGGCGCTACCCAACTTCATGCAGTTTATTGAAATTCGAAGGGCTCTGAGTTCAAAAACACCATCACCGAAAAAATCACCAAAACAGTCTAATAAAACTGAGGATTCGGGAGTTTCGAGGTTTCCCCAACTAAATATACCTACCCATTTCCAACAACAAACAATATATAGGTACTCAATTCCAGTAGTCTCAAAAATTATTCGATAAGCGTCTTTCTCATGATTTTAAAATTTAATTTTAAACTAGATATACGTACCTACTGTCCATTTTTCAATACCAAATAATATTTTAAAGAAGAGACCTGAATCGTTTACGAATTCATATACCTACAACCTACATATCTGTAATAATTAGTGCTTACGGGCTAAATTAACATTTTTTTCTATTTCAATGCTTTTAGAGCCATTTAACTGCAGAACAAGAGGCAAATTAAGCAATTTTTCAGCGGGAAGATACCCGAGCTATCCGCTTACCTCAGCAGTTGGCGCCACCCCTTGACTAACCCTATTTCCCTGTTCGAATCCCACGTTAATAAATTATTCCAACCTACATCCTGAACCTCCTGACATCGTTATTTCCCTAAAGCAGTGCCTACCCAGCGGGTTTACGTTTCCTCTGCCTTTTTAAGGATTTTCAGTTACTATTTTCTATAAGGAACCTTGCTAACTAATCGACCATGAACAAATAATGCCAACATCATGTACAGAGAATCCGAAAATAGAATTTTTTGAAACCTACCGACCGAATTCTGTCAGTTTTATCAGTAAGCCAATTTCCAACTACCCTCAACATTAGGGTACGTAGGTATATACCTACAGAGTATATGTTTGTTTCAAAGGAAAATATAACAAATCAGACGAGGCTTACAGTCAGTATATTTTATAAGCACCTACCTATATCATTGGACCAATTGGGAACCAACCAGCACCTACCCTTCAAATTTCACCTAATCTTGTTGAAGTTGGCATTTCAAAGAGCGTACATAAAGCAATAAACCTGTGAAAGATGGATTGGATTACCAACTAAGTTTTTCAGGTGTTGCTCACATGTTCAAAAAGGTCATCGGTACTTAAGATCGATAGGCGATGAAGCTCAATTGAATTGGTATCTATGCAGTAACATCTGAAAATACATTGAAAAGAGGAGATAATTCTCGTGTTGCTTCATGGACATTCTGAGATTCATAGAAACACCTGAATGCAAGATAAATTGCGACTAAGACCAGAAATCACCGTCAGATCTTTTTCATTTTATTGTTCGTGGAAGCAATTAGAGCCCTTGGAGAAGAGCAGTGGCCGATATATCAGACCACACATACATATGTATATGGTATATATATACATATATAATGATCTGAGGAATTTTCGAGTTTTGAGTTTTGGGACTCCCTTCAAAATATTAATTTCCACCTCACACACTTGAGCTAATTTGTACACATCATTCAACTCGTCCTAAACCAACTAAGCAGAACTGCGGAAAAGGACTGTTCCCGTTTGTTTAGGCTACCTACCTTCCCGCTCTACGAAATGGTAGAACACGTTTCTTTGGTGTGTGATTCCAGCTATCCCCCAACTTGCAATGGCTGTAAAGAAGAAAGCGGTTGTTTCCAGTCTTTTCCTGCTCAGTCTGATTATATCAAACGGTGTTGCCAAAGGTTTCAGTAACGAGTAAATATTTTTTGTATCGACCAAGAGAAAATAACTGTTAACCTCCACAAAATTTGTTCGAAAATGCGCAGGCCCCGGTACGACCACGGTTTTCATCATTCAAAATGTTCGCAGAACATTGAAACTGGACACGCCGTATTTTATTCTGGGGGATTCAAAAGACCTTTCGTAGCAAGAAAGGGTGAAAAATACGTGATGAATTTCCAAAAATGTGCACCTGTCTCTTCCACCGAGGATTTTTCCACTGTTCCAGCGTCAACCAAATGGTGAAACGTCAACGTAATGAGTACTGAGGAACAGCTTATTCAAATCACTCAACTCATCACTCATCACTCATTACTCTTTGATAGAAATGCACGGTACATATCGAAGGAAAGATGTTGATTTCGGATATTTTATTGGTTTTCTTCAAGAAATCGAGTAGTTGTCTATGGACACTGGGATTTGAATTTCAAGAAAAACATCTTCTGGTCTACTGCAATCATTGAATGTCCCAAAGCTTACTTGGAAAATTTATGAACCTGCTCATTGATTCAGATCCCAACCAACCCCTCCATTTAGCACATGTTTCGGTACATTTCTCCACGTCCACGAGAAAGCTGAAGTCGATTTGAATGGGTTTAATAGGGAGGTCATCTGGTGATCTTATTCCCTCAATCAAGCGAGGCGGTAGCCGAGCGATGCCAAGCATGAACCCGCGCCCGGCTGCCCCAGAGCCTAGTATAACTGAGCGAAGAATCGGGCCAACTTTGGCCCCCTCCCGGGCCTTCCCCGTTATTTCTATATCTTATTCGCGCGTATATATTTTGTGGGGCAAACACCCTGAGTCGCCTGACACCAAATTCGAAGCGGTAGGTGTTTCGAAAACCTGGGAAAAATAGGGCTCAAAATACGTGTTTGGTGACTTTCTTCCCATTTTTTTTTTCCCACCCATTCTTTGTCACGCCACTTCTACCGTTTCCCCTCGACCGATGTTTATGAAATTTGGTATGTAGATCAGGTTTGGCGTGGTGAAGTACCTTTTGGGAGTTGTAACCGTTTTCGCACAAGCAAAGGGGGGGTTCCGGGGGATGGGGGCTTGTTTGTTCCACCCATTCTTTGTCACGCCACTTATATACCCTCTTCCCTAGACCGATCTTTATGAAATTTAGTACCGATCCAAATCATGTTAATGCGTGAAGTGATTTTGGGTGTTTCCATCAAAACGAAAATTAAAAACTGTAACGCCGAAGTGACATGGCGAATAACGGGAGGTCTACCCTTTCCAATGTGAAGTGTCAAGCATTTTTAGCATTGCTTGTGTGAGAATATCGTCGTTGCACCACATTGATTCAGGCTTCGGATCAGATATTGTTGCACCACATTCATTCAGGCTTCGGATATTGTTGCGCCACATTGAGCCACATTGATTTCAGCTTCGAAACTTACTTGTTGCGACCTTTCAAAATTTGTGATATCTCCTAAAAAAAACACTCCCTGTAAAAAAAGATGCCAAGCTACAAAAGGTGTGATATCCAGGTTGTGCCAAGCACTGTGGCTAATAATCTTCCGTCCACATCCGACAGTTCATTTTCGACGTTAATTTTGAGGTATAGACTAGACTTAGCTAACAGGGTGAGGAGTGAGTTAATCTTTAGGAAGAGTGCTGCTTGGCCGGTCTAGTTACTGATCTATTCAGTTCCTACACGAAGGATTCGAAGCCATCAAAATTAATGATTCAAATTCTACGTGCCTACTAATCTTCCGTCCACATCCGACAGTTCATTTTCGACGTTAATTTTGAGGTGAGGAGTGAGTTAATCTTTAGGAAGTGTGCTGCTTGTCTGTCTACGACATATCAAGCACATAGCATGTGAATCATTAATTTTGATGGCTTCGAATCCTTCGTGTAGGAACTGAATAGATCAGTAACTAGACCGGCCAAGCAGCACACTTCCTAAAGATTAACTCACTCCTCACCCTGTTAGCTAAGTCTAGTCTATACCTCAAAATTAACGTCGAAAATGAACTGTCGGATGTGGACGGAAGATTATTAGGCACAGTGCTTGGCACAACCTGGATATCACACCTTTTGTAGCTTGGCATCTTTTAGCGAATTTTCAAAGAAAATGAAGCTATTGCAATGGCTTCGAAATTTAAATAATATAAATTTTTGGAAATTTTCTTCATAGAAATCCGTTTCAGACCATTCTAAAACGATTCCTGAAATTTAACACTTTTTTATATTTATATATATATATATATATATATATGTTACTCCAGACGATAACTCTCGATAGAATTGAGATAAACAGCTCAAATTTGCACAAAAAATGTATCTTGGCAATCGAAAGGCTAAGTTCGAAGATGGGCGAAATTGGCCTACTCTAAGGAGGGTTTTGGCGCATTTAAAGTGCGCAAAAATTACCCAAAAATCCCCAAAATGTTATTTTCCAACCAGTGACCCCTCATTTTAAAGGTTTTTGCATGCTGAACACGATGGTGGAATCGGATTTTAGATATCTTGATCCGTTCTCAAATTAGAGCATTTAAAGTGCGCAAAAATTACCCAAAAATCCCCAAAATGTTATTTTCTAACAAGTGACACCTCATTTTAAAGGTTTTTGCACGCTGAACACGATGGTGAAATCGGATTTTAGATATCTAAATCCGTTCTTAAATTAGAGCATTTAAAGTGCGCAAAAATTACCCAAAACTAGGATAATCTTTAAACTCTTACCCCCCCCCCCCCCCCCTTAGAGTGGTCAGATTGAAAAATGTGAGAAGTATTAATTGAAGACGAGAGTTCGAAGCAAAAAAGGGGGAGGCAAACGATTAGTACAACTCCTTGAATTTCCCATTTGACATATAATTGTTATGATACCTTCATAGATAGACAAGTACCGGCCCACGTATTACTAGAAGGAAGACGAAAGAAAAAATCTATTTCAAATTATTCAATTTAGGTACTAACAGTAGGAGGAAGAAGTTTTCCTTTATTCAAAACCATAGCCATTAATTCGAATATTTCTTTGAAAATTCGCTCATTAAGTCATGCTGCATGACTGGGTTTTTTTACATGGAGTGTTTTTTTTAGGATTATTAGAACTAATCAAGAACGTTCCTTCGTTTTGTTATGAGAGGTGTATAAAGACAGTCCACTGATCCGAAGGATTATCATTACAGACAATAATGGAAAGATTCCGAAAATGTAGAGCGTGTTTTCTATTTGTTCGTATCTAGAATGATCCCGGGTTGGATTATCTAAACCAGGTATAGGTACATTTTTAATCTTCAGAAATGTAATAATTAATGTTCAGGCCGTACCTACACTTTAGTATTTATAAATCGACTGATTATTTTACATTCATCTTACTTATCTGTTTAACTTGTGCGCGATAAGCCTTGTGCGTTCTGTGATGTATTGTGCTGTACCTTCTCAAAGTCCTCAAGTTCACCAACACAACAGATTGCAACGTCGACTCTGCATCAGTCATCATCGCTATAGTCTCCCAGCTACGTCGCTTTAGCCAATTTAAATTTAAGACGCCCACGCCAGCGTCACCCGCCACGAGGTCATCAGAATCCTCATCCGATTTTCTTCTTTATCATCATTCACAAGGAATGTAGGTATCTAAACCTTTGCGCACCGCCAGACCTCTACTTTTCACCGCATACATTTTATTCCTACTGTTTTACTTCCAGCTTGCCAAAGCTTCTGGAGCACCTCAAATCATCGTAGCTCATCTCAACCCTCCTCATCTCTTCTCAACTCTTCTCATCTCGTCTCATTTCACCTCACCTCGTTTCTCTAGTCATCTCGCACTGTCCCAGTCTGTCCTGGAAAGGTACTCCTCTGGTAACCTTGCGGCGTACCTACCTAATTACCGGATTGGGGAAAACCAAGGTAAGATACCTTTTCTTTACTTTCGGCAATCTGGAACCGATACAACGAGCCTATCTCCATCTTGCGGCGAGATTCCCACCATACATCGAACGTCAGCATACAAAAATTTATACCGACTTAACCACCTGGACTATAACGGACAAAGGCTCACCTAATTTTAATTTAAAAGACTTGATTTATTTTGTTCACTTGGTATTAGGAAGGAGCTCATTATTAAGTTCGTGATTTTCCCATTTCGCCCACTTGGTCACCCAAGTAAATAAAATATTAATGGTTTGAGTTGAGTGGTAAGGATTTTATTATTCTATCCCCTTCTCATGCTCAAACAATTAATGCTAATGCACTGTGAAAATTGTCCGTGGGCGTCAAACCTCCAGTTAGTACCGTCCAGCGTTAGGAAAGCAATAACTTCGTTTCAAAATGGATGATGGAAGGGAAGCCCATCTGACGTAGACGTGTAAAGAGCACCCTGGAACGATGGGCATTTATAGAATGATCCGACCACCATCGCCGTCATTTTTGCCGTCATCAATGGCCACCGTTTTCCTGGTTACTTCACTTCCCACTCTGTCTCTTGTCATACAGGTTTTCACCGGTACGTAATGATGAGTGAAAAAAGGGTTCCGGGACCCTATGGGACTAGTTGGGGATGAGGGGATGCTGGAGGGGCCGAACCGTCCATTCGCTCTGAATCGATACGCCAAACCAAAGCCCCCTTTCACAATGGAAGGATTTCGCGACGCACACGGATGGCATTTGCACACACTTACACACAAACAAACGAACATGTAGATTTCCCCCCTTGGCGTCATCCAAAAGGACGGAAGCTTCATCCAATCCCTCACGATCTGCGTAAGTTGAACCAAACCGAGATCCATGTTCCAAAAGTAGAAATTGAACTAATGGTAGGGAATGGTGGGGATAGACCTGCATACCTAAATAATGCTTGATAAAAGCTCAAAAGCATCACGTACTCCAAGCAAGTTTTGTTAGGTAAGAGTATCACAGCGACAATGTTCAGTTTAGTAGTAGTAGTGCAGTAATATCAGTGATGTTCGCTTGGAGCAGGAATGCGTTGCGGCAGTCCGCATGCTCAAGATGCGTTAGTATATTGTGTTATCTAGCTTTTAGAAAGTAGAAAATAGTAGTTGTTTATTTTAGAAAATGCTAGTTTCTGCTCATTTAAAAAATGTATTATTACAAGTAAAAAACGCTGCATATTATTAAACAATGGTTCATTATTTTCCTTTATAGGAACTCCTTCTGTGTAGATCACTGAATTCTTATTAGCGTAAGATCCTGAAGTACTAGTGTTTTTGCGGTGAATACCCACCTA
The DNA here is from genome assembly GCA_954871275.1 of Leptopterna dolabrata. NCBI lineage: Eukaryota > Metazoa > Arthropoda > Insecta > Hemiptera > Miridae > Leptopterna > Leptopterna dolabrata. Next base: position 13,081,529 of record OX940984.1, on the reverse strand, counting down.
CCCAAGCACTCATAAACACAGACACGACAAAAATGCCACCAGAGCTGCTCTCTAACTTTCGGGAATTACAGTTAGGCACCGCCCTCATCTTCTGCAACAGCCATTTCGGCGCCACCACCGTTATTCAAATGAAATTGTCGTGAGCGCAAGGTAGGGTTTGGTTTGGGTGGAGGAGAGAGGAGGATTTGCCCCTTAGGAGTCTTTCAGGATTGCCTATCACCCCGCGGTTTTCACCACAGCGAGTGTTAGAAGATAGCTACGCCCCGCGATTTTCACCAAGCGATGGTGGACGTGCCAGTACCCCGCGGTTTTCACCACAGTGAGTACTAGAGCTTTTCGGGAAACATACCCCGCGGGTTTCACCACAGCGATATGCGAGGGAGAGGTTCGAGACAGCAGGCGCAAGGTAAGAGAGAGAGAGAGAGTGAGAGAGAAGTCGTAAGTCTGAGTTGGGTCGGTAGAATGAAGAGCTGGGCGAGTCGGGCGCCTTATAAAGGCGCCTCCACCTCGTCCCCCGTCGATGGGAGTTGGTTGAGGGGAACCCTTCCCGGGCTTCCACCGAAACCTCGCACAGCTCGTTTTTCTCCTTATTATTTATTGGTTAAATCTTAACATATTTACACTGGAGTGGAAAAGGGGTACCACGACAGAAATAATATCACGAAACGACAAACTTGATTTCATAAAGCCATGCGTGATTATAATCAGCTGTTCCCCATCAATTACTCATCTTGGCTGGAGTTATGAATACCTACCCTATGATTCACAGTCATGTTGGCGAAGTTTTCAGATTTAAATTTCAGGGTCTAAAAAAATCAAAGTTCGGAATCAATTTAAAAACGTCATAAAAACCATAACCACCTACTAAAAGTTTCAATCCCAATTTTTCTCCCCTTGCAGGTGACTGAGAGTAGCGCCGAGCTTCAGGGACCAACTGGACCCCGAATGGGACCTACAGACCAAATTGCATTCATTCTAGTTCATAGCACCTAACTAAGGCAAGGGCCGCGTAAGCTGATCGACCGAAAAAATTTGTTATTCCATTTTCGAATTCTTCGTAACTTGAAACGCAAACCAACCATCAAATTTTGAGGGGATTTATTAATTTTTTTCATGCTCGATTTTTAAAGGGTCATTAATTAAAATGATGAACCAACATCTCAAACATACGGTCGTAATTGATACACTAATAATTGTTTGGGTCTTCTTCACAGTTGAGAAAATTATATCGAATTTGCGACGATATCTTGATCAGTATAGGTAGGTATCATGTCGAACTTTTCACTCAGTTCCGTTAACTTCCTTCCCACGACCCATTCATCTTTTGAAACTGATTTGGTGAGAATCTGGCAGACGAGACGAACAATTCCCCCATTCAAGCTCAATTTCCTGACATGTTTCGTTTTAGGAACTACAGCGTTTGATAAATCATTACGGAGAAAGCGGTGTCATGACAGAATATGATGTTACAAACGGAATTTCCACTTCAATCTTGTACCTTTGTTAAACAACCAGTGAATTCCGCTGGAGAAGCCTTTATCCTCATTTACATAAGATCGACAAAACTGTATTCGTTATTTCTGCGGGATCCTCCCTTCATTAAATCTATCCCACCTTTGTTTTGACACAATACTGATCCCTTTTGGACCACTTTCCAATTATTCCAGATAGACGTAAGGAAATATCCTGATCATCCGAGAAACAATAATAAGTATCCTATTCAGAAGCAGGCACTAATTACTAATTATTAAGGTTGAACTACTTCTTCGGAAAATATGAAGGGAACATTTAACGATAAAGGAGCCGATAATAAATTAGCGCTGCTTCAAATGGTATAATAAAGTGAAGAATAAAAATATAGATTATTTTCAGTAGGCAATGAACCTTTAGAATCGAGCATGAACCCCCCCCCCCCCCCCCCTCTCTAACTTTGATGGTTTCTGTTTCAAGGTACCTACGTAGAATGCGAAAATTGAATTTTTTAAAAAGTCCGTCCGCCGTACGCCGTTACCTTCCTTAGTTACCATCGAATGAAAATTAATGAAATTTGGTTTGTGGGTCCCATTTGGAGTCTAGCTGGTCCGTCAGTCATTGCTAAGGGGTGAAATGTAAGGGCTAAAATTTCCTGGGCACCGTTATCTCGATTTTTCAAACGTTATTAAATTTACTTCGAGCATGGGAATTTTTTTGAGATCACCCAGAGCCGTCCAGCCGTTTGTTAACAGTAAGGCTCTGAAGTTTGCACCGGAAAGCTTCGTCAACATGAGTGCGAATGAAACATTGCTTGGGAACACCCGATTATAATCACGCATGGCTATATGAAATCGAGTGGGTTGCTCCGTGATGTTATTTAATTTGAAGAAAGATGGTCGTTTTGGATTTTACGTACCGACAGGTACTTTTTTCACTTGAACACACGTTATATGCTTCATGAATTTAAAAAAAAATGATATAACTCTTGAATCCACCACATATTCACGAAACTGTAACTGCTCCTGTAACGGCTCCAGTTCTCGATTTAGGGCTTTCCTGGGAGGAGCGCGAGGAAATGTTATTGACCACAGAAAACAGTGATCTACTGGAAAATACTGAACCTTGCTTGCAGCGTTGTTTTCGTGAATGATTCCAAATAACAATGTCAGGGAATTCTTCCTCAATGGCCACATAAGTTTTAAGGCAAGAAGTGGCTGAAGATGTTCGACTGGCCACCTCTTCAATTTTTTTTTTAATCAGTAGTACGTTTTCTCCTTTTTTGACCCCCCAGAACATGAATTTGGCGACAAAAGTATATTTATGTGTGTGTATTGGAGCTCACATAATTTTTTAAGGAATGAGTACTTGTTACAATAAATTATTTTAGTAGTAAATAGGAGGTGAAAAATATCGAAATGTAAAGTAAAATTATAGATGCACATTACAGAGAATAAACAAATCAAGTTCACCTCTACATAGTTAAAATATGAAAAGATAAGTTCACTGAAATTGATCTTCCCGATGAGCCTTAGCTCGTGGAGGAAGATGAGCACGATTCCAGATTGGTATCCAGTTTAGTTTACAGCTGGTCTTATAATATTAGCATCTTGATTCCAGGTTGAGTCAAGTAATCGAAGGATCACAATAGACCAATTTCAGTTGGTAATTTAGCCATAGTTATGCTATGAACACGAATGAACGGCGATGTATTGTGTTTTGGACTCATTCTTCATATGGGTGGATAACGTCTGTTAGTTCAAGCGTACAACCACACATGCTGGTAGACGCCTTTTGGTCTGATAGATCCCACATTGCAAGCCCGTTTGTTTATTTTGGTTTATTATTTTCAATAATGAACCTTTGGAATCGAGCTGAAAAAAATTTTTTAACCCCCCCCCCCCCCCCCCCATCAATATTTGATGGTTTCCGTTTCAAGGTATGTAGAATCCGAAAATGCAGTAACATTTCTGTCCGTTCGCCGTACGCCGTACTGAGCACTTTTCTTAGTTACCATGAACCAAAATTGACGAAATTCGGTTTATAGGTCCCATTTTGGGTCTAGTTGGTCCTCAAAGCTCGGCGTTAAATGTCAGTCATCTCTAAGGGGTTCAAAACAGGGGGTTGCAATTTTCAGAACGCCGTTTTCTCGAATTTTTTTACGGTTTTAAATAGTTCTTGAACTTGGGAGTTTTTAAGACCACCCGGAGCATTGTACGTCCAGCCGTTCGTTCACAGTACCTAATGCCCAGAAGTTTGCACCGACAGGCATTTTCAACAGGATGGTGAATGAAATTCTATACATTAAGCCCAAATACCATCACTAGGGACGCGCTAACAATCAGGAAGTGGCCCGAAATCATCATTTCTAGGAATCACCTGATTATATTCACGG